>OX344726.1:92948082-97889675 GCA_947034835.1 Ballota nigra | reverse complement strand
TTTCTTCTTCTTCTTCTTCTTCTTCTTCTTCTTCTTCTTCTTCTTCCTCCTCTTCTTCCTCTTCTTCTTCCTCCTCTTTCTTCCTCTTCTTCTTCCTCTTTCTTCCTCTTCTTCTTCCTCTTTCTTCCTCTTCTTCATCCTCTTCTTCTTCTTCTTCTTCAATATGTTTTCCTTGAAGGTATCTCAAAATACGAATATAATGTTCATCTTTGTCTTCTTCTTCAAGGAAATTCCAAATACGTGCGTAGCTCAACTCTTCCCCTTCTTTCTCTTCCTCTTCTACTTCCATTCTCTCAACATTTTCTTCAATTTTCTCAACTACTTCTTCTTCCTCTTGCTCTTCTTCCTCCTTTTCTTGCTCAATGCAACTCCTAACAAGGTTGTGATCAAACTCTTCTCGGTCAATTCTTAATTCGGATAGAAATCCACTTTGTTCGACTTCAAAATGCACACCGGAGCCAAGTTGACCAACTTTACATTGCAAATCATGCATTTGTTTTGCAAGATCGGGGACAATAATGGATGGTCTTGTCTCTTCTATCTTTCTCCTCCTTTCTTCGGCTTGTCGACTACACTCCAAGTAGGCCGCAAATGTATCATTATAAGTTGTCCAAGTTTCAAGGAGACATGAAAAAGTTTCAAGGAAACTTGAATCTTGATAATATGAAGGAAATTGTTGCCTTTGCCACTCATAGTCGAAATCCTCTCCATTATCTTACCCAACTTCTTGTTGTGGAGGATATACCATATCATCTTGATTAAAACATGGATTCCAAGGGTATTGATAATATCCATCCATCTATTCAATAAAGCACACCTACACCAAAGAAAGAATATCAAATTCAAACACAATAAAAGAAAATGCACTATCAATCACGTTCAACTAGCATTAAGTTACACTAAAACCAACTAATCCCCGGCAACGGCGCCAAAAACTTGATTTCCAAATTTGTTAAAGCACAAATTCAAACTCACTCGCAAGTGTACGAGATCGTTGTTATAGTAAGGCAATTGACCAAGTTAAATATCGAACCACTGGACTAGTGGCTAGTATAGCGTTAATGCTATGCGTCGGCACGTAATTGTAGTGCGGATCAAGGTTTTTTAGGAACGAGGTTTTCTCAAAATTAAAACACAAATGAAAGAAACTAAACAAATCAAAGCAATTAACAAAATGAAAGCAATAAGCAATTTTTAGGGATTTTCTAACAATAAAACGAGACGTGTTCGGGTGTTCATCATCACATGAGAATCAAGTACACGATTGATAAGTAATAACTATTCAAGTTTCTGATCAACTATAGAAGCAATCATTAAACATCACGTATTCACCATACTGGATAAGCCTAGGTAAACACGTCAAATGAAAATATTGGATCGTTAATCTTCTCACTTATCACCAATTTCTCAAGTAAGCAACAAGTGTAGGAAATATGGTGTTCTAATGAAAATACCCAACTCTCGTTGCGATACCTCAATATCCACTCAAATCGCATAAATCACACACACCTATACTAGATCATGCACCGACCTAACTCTCGTTGCGATAAACACACAATCTAAATACGAATTACAAGAGCAATCATGAAATCGAACAACCAAAGTCCATAATCCTGATAGATTGACCTTCAACTCGAAAAGATATCACAAATCAAATCAAATACTCAATTATCCTTGTAAATCCAAACACCCAAACACAAGGTAATTAACTAAGCATAATATCAAACAAACTCATATGAAATAAAGAACAATAATCCATAAACAAGAAATTAAACCAAAGGGAAATGAAATTAAGGAAAAAAGTCACCTCTTTGGAATTGATTTAGCTACAAAAATTGATAATCCTTGCTTGAATTGAAAGAAACTATTAATTGAAAGCTTAATCTAAGCTAATCTAGGCTAGAAATTGAAAGAAATGCAAAAGAAGAATGAAAAGAAAAAAAAACTATTCTATGGGATTAGGGTTTTAAAGCCCTTCAAAAACTTAGTGTAAAATCAGGAAGAAAGGTATTTATATGTGGGAAGAAAAGTCCTTGGACGAAATTGCATTTAAGTCCTCCGAAAGTTGGAAATATCAGATTTTTTTAAAGCAGGGGAAGTTCATCTCGGATAATACCCATCTGTCTCGGGCGGTACGGAAGAGTGTTAACCGAGATATTGAGGCCGAAACTAAAATCTCGATTAAGCACCTTTCATCTCGGGCGGTACAAAGCCTGCTAACCGAGATGAACTCGTTTTTTGGCTTGTTTTGCACCCTCTTTACTTTCCAACTTGTATTTCTATCTCTCTAAGCCTCGTTTTGCTTTACTCCACTCTTAAATACGATTTCGACTCGATTCTTCTTGACTTTACGTGCATTTTGAGTAGATTTCTCATTTGGGATGATGATTCTTCCTCATTAGGATGTTCTTGCTTGGCTCAAATTTGATCTTTGTCACATTTCACTCGTTTTCTTCTGGATTCTTTTTCTCGATCGACCTCAATTAGCACGTATTTGATCCAAAAATTCCTCAATTCCCTATAAAATAATTGCAAACACCTTTCTCGATAATTAAGCACAAGTGGTCAATTTAATCTAAATAATTGCAAGAAACTCAATAAAATAAGCTATTTAAGAACACGAATTTCAAGCAAAAATCACACTAATCACTTGTGAAGAATGTATGGAGTGTCATCACAAAATTAAATCTATTTTTCAGACACTTAACGGCCTCAATGATTACTGTTGAGGACATGAGGCGTTTGGATGGGGAGATCCCTGTTATTCTATGCAAGCTTGATCCGATTTCTTTACCTAGCTTTTTCGACATGGAGCACTTACCCATACACTTAGCATATAGAAGTCTCAATTGCTGGTCCAGTACAATATCGATGGATGTACCCTTTTAAGAGGTACGTAATTATATATTATTTTTTTAAGGTTTAGCTTTTTACATTATTATTGAAGAATATTCACGAACAAAAATTCTTTTAGATATTTGCATAACTTGAAGCTCAATATTGAAAATTCGTCCCACATCGAAGCATCCATTGTTAACGCATATCTTACTGAAGAGGTTGGAGCATTTTGTTCATACTACTTCGGCGATCAGGTTAAAACCAGAATCAGAAATGTGCCTCGCAACTACGATGGCCGTGGAGTATATCATCCCCTTTGTGATGTTGAAGGTATGTTATCTGTATTTTTGCATCCAGTTCGACCAATGGACAAGGGCACCGCACGACCTTTTAGGAAAAATAATAAAGAGAAAACGATACATTCATACATTTTGATGAATTATCCTGAAGTTCAAGCGTACATAGTGTAAGTAATCTTTTTATACTTGATATTTTTATCTGTATAGCTGAAAAATTATTAATTTATTTTTCTGATATATAAGGATATTCTTTGAGTATAAGCGTGCACAAGAACCAGGCATCACTGATGCAGTAGTTTCATAGTCCATCTGTGGTGAATTCATGTATTGGCTCCAACGTTACGTGAGTATCACTTAATTATATCTCTATTTTTGCACGACGAATGTAATTTTATCTTAGCTGTTAATTTTATATTTACAGGGAGAGTGTGGTCTACTTGACAATCCACATCTTCAAGCTCTGAGTCGTAGACCATTACGTAGCGTTGTTTCATTCCAAGGATATTACGCAAATGGATACAAATTTCATACACAAGTGTATGCTGAAACAAAATCAACAACAAACAGTGGTGTTTGCATGAATGCTGGAATTTGCAACGAAAAATTAATCGATTACTACGAAGTGTTGCTTGAAGTAGTAGAAATAGAATACCCGAATTTGCCCTCAAGGAAAGTGATTTTGTTCTTCTGTGAATGGTATGATCCATGGAAACAAGGAACGAGAGTCGAAAAAACTACAAAATTATTGATATCAACACCCGACAGAAGTTTCCGGCGGCATATACAATTCATATGTTTTTGCAACGCAAGCATCTCAAGTACATTACTGCAAATACCCGAGAACGGGTAAGGTCAATTTGAGGACAGTTTGCAAAGTGAAGGCAAGATCCTTGGTTGAAGTTTCTCATCCGTCTAAAAGAGACATCACTGGACCAACAGAAGCATTTCAAATGGAGGTACAAGAGGCTCAAACAGAGCTCGATCAAGAAAATATAAATATTTTTGTGGACTTACTAGCTGCAAATCCAAAAATGATAATGATTGAAAGCGATGAGGATGGCGGACAAGAGCATGGAGAGGTGGATAAAGATGATGAGGATGAGGATGAGGATGAAGATGAAGATGGTGAAGATGATGGAGATGAAGAGGATGTAGAAGAGGAAGAGGATGACGATTATAATTTTTTAACTACTGTATATATAACAAGTTAGAAACGAAAATGAATTAATTTGATGAATTATAAAAAAATGACTCAATTTGGATAGGTATACAATTAATTACGTGCAAATGAACGGATTATAATATTAAATAAATTTACAAAAGAAAAAAAATATATAATTAGTAAATACATTTATTAAAACAAGTTAGAAACACAAAGGAATCAATTTGATGAATTATAAAAAAAATACTTAATTTGGATACATATACAATTAATTACGTACAAATGAACAGATTATAATATTAATTACGTATTTTTCGAATTAAATAAACTTACAAAACAAAAATAATATAATCAGTAACAACATTTATTAAAAACAAGTTAGAAACAAAAAGGAATTAATTTAATGAATTATAAAAAAAATAACTCAATTTGGATACGTATACAATTAATTACGTACAAACGAACAGATTATAATATTAATTACGTGTTTTTCAAATTAAATAAATTTACAAAAAAATATAATTAGTAATAATATTTATTAAAACAAGTTAGAAACTAAAATGAATTAATTTGATGAATTATAAAAAAAAGACTCAATTTGGATACGTATACAATTAATTACGTACAAATGAACGGATTATAATATTAATTACGTGTTTTTCAAATTAAATAAATTTACAAAATAAAGAAAATATATATAATTAGTATCAACATTTATTAAAACAAGTTAGAAACGAAAAGAATTAATTTGATGAATTATAAAAAAAAAAGAATGACTCAATTTGAATACATATACAATTAATTGCAAGAAATCGAAAAATAAAAGCAAGTGTCCTAATGGCGCGCGCCCCCTTTATATGCAAGAGAGGTCGCAGGTTCGATTCTTCTTGGATGCGAATTTGGAATTAATTGTTTCAGGTCCAATAGGGCTAATATGAAAGTTGGACCGGAATATATAGTTTGGGGGCCGATGGCCCAGTGGTTCGCACTCGCCCCGGGTGCGCGGAAGGTTCGGGTTTGAACCACACGAACCATTTTTTTGTTCCAAGTTCGTGTTTTACGACGGAGAAGTGTCCGTCGTAAATTATTTCCGGAGAAAATAAAAACCGAAATTACAGACATTTTACCGATGGACACCTGTCCGTCGTAAATTTTGGTGCTAGATCGGGTCGTTAACGGGTCGGTTTTATGACGGTTTGGTCCTTCAGAAATTTACGACGGGAAGCCAAAAGCCGTCGTTAATATTTGCTACGACGGTTTTGACTACGGCCCATGTCCGCCGTAAAACGGAGCAATTTTTGTAGTGAATAATTGGTAACTCATATCTCTCAGCTTTCTCGTTCTCACCCTATCGCTCTCACGTTCGACCACCACCACCTCCACCACCGTCGTTTGTTTTCTCTTCTGCCAGGATATCGCTCTCTCATATACAAATGCGGAAAAGTTGTAACGCGGATAAGGGATTATAATTTGAAAGGGGTTTTAAGCAACGAATTGTAGAGTAAAAACTACGGATTTCCAAGTGATTTTCGCACCAGCGCATTTCATTCCTGTATTCGTGAACTAATTTATCTTTGTAATCGGTTGATAGGTTTCATAATTTGTGTTAAACTCCAAAATTATTAATCAGATAATTATGGGTTGAAATTGACCGTTAGGTTCCATTATTTGTACAATTCTCAAATTTGTTTATCACGTAATTTTTGTTTGTCGGATAATTTAGAGTTGAAATTGGTCGGAGAAAAAAAGTTTTTGGTCCCGTAACTTATCTAGTGTCCAATTTTGGTCCCAAAAAATTTAAATTTTTAATTTTGGTCCCATAACTTATTGAATCATCCAGATTTGGTCCCAAATGGGACCAAAATTGGACGATACAATAAGTTATGGGACCAAAATTAAAAAGTTAAATTTTTTGGGACTAAAATTGGACACTAGATAAATTACGGGACAAAAATACCACTTTTTTCAACTTCTTAAATAATATTGTACTCTAGGATTATAGTTGATACAACAGAAGCACGATACAATAATGTAAAGTCCATTAATTTTTAGAATATTAGGAATATAAAACACGATTAATGTGTTAATTCCATTTATTCAAATACGAATACTTGAAAAACATCTATAAAACATGAAAAAAAATACGATATTTTTCTATTCCAATAATTATTATTTGAGATGAATTACAAAACTCTCATAAATAATAATAATAAAATTTTAATTACTAACTAGGAACTTAAATCGGGATAGAAAGTATATAATTTTTCTAAATTTTGATTCTCCAAATCTTCGTAAAATAATCCCAAATTGTTATCGTGATCTCGTCTCCATCAATAGTACATAGATGATTATTTATGATTGTCATGATATTAACTAGTAATGTCATTTTATTACAACGATTATTTCAGAGCAAAATTTGAAATTATAAGATTGGAACAACAACGCTCATGCCCATCATCAATATTTTAGAGAATGTCATTTTATCTTCCAAAATCTGCATATATTATTAATTATGTAGTGTTTGATTAATTATATATATAAGGTGAGAAAAAAAATTAATGAATACCAAAAAAATAGTTTTTTGGTCCATAACTTGTTTGGTGTCCAATTTTGGTCCCAAAAAATATAACTTTTCAATTTTGGTCCCATAACTTATTGTATCGTCCAGATTTGGTCCCATTTGGACGATTCAATAAGTTATGGGACCAAAATTAAAAAGTTAAATTTTTTGGGACCAAAATTGGACACTAGATATGTTTGTCCCACCAAAAAACTATTTTTCTCAAATTGGTTGTTAGGTTTCATAATTTTTGTATTATCTCCACTGAGTATAAATGAAAAAAGTATTTGTGTATGCCCATATACAGTCTGGCTTAATGAAGCACTATCTCTGTTTTATTGTCATTAGGCTAGTTAGTTTCCGTGAACATCAAGATATATATTTCCTTGTATATATATGTGTGTATTTTTTTTACAGAGGAAATGAAGAACCAATGTATCATATGCTTCATTTCTTTCCCATTTTAGTTTAGATTCATAAGGATGTGTTCTTTTTTAGATTTGACAAATTGTAATGAAAAAGTAGAGTGTATGAAATAAATACAATAATAAATAGTAAATATGTGTTACAGTTCTTCAACTAACATGTATTTTTGTTAAGAGAAATTTATAGAAGGGACTTGTAAGTTAAAATAATAGGTGTATATACAGATGGGCGTGTATGTATATAGTTTGAATACATATATAGCAAAGTTGTGTACAGTGAGTTGAACTTATCTTAATTTAGACTACTATTTTGTGAAAATAGCCTATGTTAGTTGCATTTTTGTAAAATGGTCTATGTTAGTCAGTTGCATTTTTTTCAGTGAAAATGCCAACAATTAGAATTGAATTCTGAGAATATATGGGGGTCAGGAATTTTGAATTTCATCCCCAATTATTACTATGTGTTTGTGTTATCGTGATGATATTATTATAGTCTCAGTAGTTACTTTGTATTTGTAAATTATTATCTCAATAGTTCAAACAATTTTTTTCAAGCCTAAGTTGATTGCTTGGGCTATAGTATTAGTACTATTCAAGCCTGAAAGGGAAAAAGTTGCAGAAAGTTGCTCTTGAGGGGCTTACTTATCTTCCACATATATTGAGCTTCGTTGGACCATGATTTTATATTAAGTTTTAAGTTTAGAATATTAAATAGCCCGTGGGCTTTTGTTACTTAGGGCCAAAGTTAGGTATTACTTGGGGTCTAAGTTAGGTTAAATATTAGAGTCTATTTATACTTCAATTTTTCAGCAATAGGATTTATCTTTGGATCAACAATATTGTGGCAGCAATCGGTTGTGGGTAGAGACTATTTTCTGTGGCAGGAATTTATCTTGTGGCCTCTTTTGTGGAGCCCTGTTTGAGGATTTTTTTTTTATATAATTTTGTATTTCCGTTATCTCGATCGTCGTAACTCTATATGTACTTTTGTTTAATCAGTTTATGCAAATGGAAGGTTTTGCTTGGATATTTTGCAAAATCTAGTTATTATACTTACGTCTATCCAGGTATCATAGGGCCTATAAGTGTTGTATTGTTTCTTTAATTATCAATGATCGTCTGTTATAAAGATTGCAAAAATTGAGTAAATTGATGAAGAAGTTGAAAGAAAAATAACAGATTAATTTCCAAACATGATCATACCAGCTAAAATAGGAGTTAAGTAGACTAGAGTCTGATTAATATGGTCGTTTTTATGTATGCACAGTAGAGAAAATATGTAAGGAACTCTTTTGTCGGAAAACTTAGTTAAGACATTTGAACCGTTTAGACTCTTTTTCCAGAGATCATGTGGTTGAATGGGAAGTAAAAGGTTAGAGACTCATATTATATATATTGAAAGTGGAGAGAATGAACAATGGTGTCTCTTTATATTATGCTTTAGAAAAAGAACTTTGGACACTTGGAGCCCGTACCACTTTGAGACATAACTATTTTTCTTTAAATATAAATATTTATTCAAAATAAAAAAAATAATATATATATATATATATAACAAAAAAAAAAATTTAATACCAAAAATAAAAATAATAATCTCTATCCCACCCTCAATGCCCCAATCATTTTCCTCAATTAATCATACCCAACCTCAATCATCTTTCTCAACTAATCCGACCATTTACAGCCCCAAGTTCCGATCGCCGCATCTTCTCTACCCCCGCCCTTACCTCTGTTTGTCCCACCCCAAGTTCCCAGCCATCGCCCTTCCCCATACGCTCCTCTGTAAATCTTATATAATTTGGTGTAAATCAGAGAGAGAAATTATGAGGAGAGAAATATAGTGCAAAATCTTGTATGCCACGTTGAAAAGTTGAAGCTGGGTTGCTGGAAAACTCGAAGAGGAGAGTGAAAGTGGTGGCTAACAAAATTTTTTTTTACAAATTTTAAATTCAAAATTGATGGGAAGAAGATACTAAAACGTGAAATTAAGTTGGAGGAATCGATTTTCAAAGCAAGGTAGAGTTATTAGTGTTATTCACGAAAAGAGAGAATGGTTGGAACCAAAATTGTGATGTCGGCGTCGGCGTCGGCTCCGATTCTATATGCGCGGTGTTCCTAGAGGAAGAAGACAATCTTTTCTTTTAATTAAATAATTAATTATCATGTTTGTGATTTAGTTTAGTTAATAAAATTATAGTTAATTTTCATGAATTGGCATTTATTTGGCGCTGAGGTGGAATAGTGTGAACTACACATAAACAACAGGCTGGATTTTAGCCCGAAATTATTTATCATGTGTTGAGCACGTGTGATTTGGGCCCAATTAAAATCAATTCAGGTCAAGTTTGCCTTAATTTGCAAAATTTTAAATTCAATTACTTTAAGTTGTCAGCATGAAGACATGCTGTTCTTATTTTACTAATCCCTAGTATACATGCCTTAAAAAAAATTATTCCCTGCTATCCACAGATATGGTGCATATAAAGTGGGTCATCGTGAAAACGGCCGTAGGCCCAAATCAGTCAATAGGTGGGCCGGGTTGATAGGGCCGAGAGAAGCCTGGAAAGTTGGATGGGCCCAAAACTAGCACGTGCGAAAAATCAAAACACGCTAACTCCTCCATCTTTCCCGAACTTTCTTTCTTCCCAATTTATATTTTCCGTTTTCAACCTAACCGCGATCGGATCATTTCTTCTTCTTCCTCAGTTTTGTTTGAATCAACACGGTCAAAATTGACAAGTTATTGTAAAGATGTGGCCTCAATCTTCCCGGAAGTATGACGTGGAATCCGCCCGTGAGCCGCTGTATCCGATGATGCTGGAAAGCCCGGAGCTCCGGTGGTCGTTTATTCGGAAAATTTATTCAATTGTTAGTATTCAATTGCTTCTAACTATCGCTGTTGCGTCTCTCGTGGTCACCGTTCACCCAATCTCGCAATTTTTCACCACTACTCGCGCTGGTTTGGTGCTTTACATTGTTCTCATAATCACGCCTTTTATTGGTAGGTTAATTTCGTTTTTTTCTGGGTTGAAGTTGATCGGTTATTGTGGTGGAGCTAATTTTTGGTGTTGATTGGATTGCAGTGTTGTGCCCTCTGTATTCGTATTATCGGAAGCATCCTTTGAATTATTTCCTGCTTGGGTTGTTCACGGTTTCGCTCTCGTTTGCTGTGGGGTTGACTTGTTCGTACACCAGTGGTAAGCGACGCTGCCTATTTCTAGTTTTGTTTTTTTATTTTGATTTTGATTGATGATTGACATTTTGAGGGGTTTTTGTGAATTTTACTGTTAATTGATTGCTAATTTGCTGTGGGTTAAGATAAGAACAAAAGTAGAATCTGTGAGGAAGTGATTTCTGTTTTAATCAGGTTAGAGAACTTGTGAGTCAATTGATCTCTTATAATGGAACATCAGAGCATTTTATGGAAACTAAGGTCATAAATTGATGAAATGACATCAGAGCTATAAATGTATTGTTTGTAATGCTTTATGACCTTACAAACTTAATTGATCTTCTATAATATCTTAAAAAGTTACTTAAAGAAAATGCTACAAACAACTTGCAGAAAACTGAAAATCCTGCGAAAGAGGACAAGATGTGTCCATTACTAGCCACCTAAAAGACTAGAAACAAACATCTTTAGATTAGCCAAAAGTAAATCTAGAGAAGAAAATAAACCTATGCAGGATGAAATAAAGTTCAAACACGACTATTGCTTGATATCCCTAGATCCGAAAGCAAGTGCATTAGGCTTAGATTCACATAATATGCAGGGTGAAACAATTTCCTATGTCTGTGGTGTGTTCATAAAAGCTGTTAAATTATCCGCTAACAGCAATGGCTCTAATTATTTGCTTGAAGGGTCAAGTGTGAGCAGAAACTAGGAATATTATGATGAGAATATCCTGTATTAGTTGTGCCATATGCTTAACAATGGGGTATATCTTTGTTTTTTCATTGTTTGTAATAGTTAACCAAGATTTGTTACTGGTTTCTTCTGAAAGTGTCTTTTCTTTCTCTTTATATGATAGGACTTCGATAGGCACTCTTATATAGTTTAAGTGCATGGATAAATTGAAATTAGATCATCTTTTTCTTCTTCAAACATGCTAATATTCATGGATGGCTGGCGGTTTTCCATATAAGTATTTGTCTATGTAGCTATAATGTTATGCACTTGAAATGTTTTGCATATACATTCTATTATTAAAGAAGCCATGTGTGTGTTGCACAAGTAGTTCCTTTTATGAAAAAACTATTAGAACAAAGGGTACTTTGGTTTGATGGTTAAAAGGGGTAGAAAAAAGTTCACTGACAGAAAATACATGCCGAGGTTCTTATGATATTTTTTCATTACGTCTAATAGAAACACATGTATCATAAATTTAAGCTTTTAGGCATTTAAGCCCTTAGCTGAATATTGCCTGTACCATAGCTTAAGCTTATACAATTCTTGTGTGCAAAAAATAACCCAAAAGAGGAACAATATTGATGAAATCTCTTGCTTGGTATTCTAGCAATCTAAGAAAGTTGCTCAGATTGTTCTAGTCGACAGCTAATTATGCTGGAAAATTGCTCTCAAAGTGTGTTCATTCAAAAAAAATTCAAAAATCCTATCGGAAACATTAAACAGTCTCCAAGAATCCTAAAGCCCAGGGCCAAAACGAAAACAAAGATAAGAACGAAAATCATAATACGGAAATAAATCAAGTCTTCCAAATCTTTTCTCTCCTTATTTGTCCGCCGTCCATCCTCATTTCCTTTTATACACCTTACCATATCTTTCCTCATTAGATATATTAGGCAAGTTAGACTTCCCATCAGATATGTAGAGCTAGTCTTCATCAGCTGAATTTCTTATATTATTAGATATGAGCCACCAAATAAGATAAAGTGGTTATGGTGTATTCAATCTAAACAATTTTCTAGATCCCCAGTGGAATAATGGCTTAGCTTGTTGGTGTTATTGTTGTTGAAAAATGAAAGTGTTTTCTCCACTTTAATTGGTATTGATCTCAAATATTCGTGTATTCAATTATGGCAGGGAAAGTTATTCTTGAAGCCGTTATCTTAACTGCTGCTGTAGTTGTCAGCCTCACTTTATACACTTTTTGGGCTGCAAAAAGAGGTCAAGATTTCAATTTCCTCGGACCTTTCCTCTTTGGAGCCGTCATCGTGCTTATGGTGTTTGGGATGATTCAGGTTTGTGGACTTAAAATTGTTTTCAAGTTCTTGATTTGCCTAAAAAAATATATAGCTATATAGATTAACTTAACTTCTTATATTGCAGATTTTCTTCCCTCTGGGTAAGATAAGTGTGATGATCTATGGCGGCTTAGGGGCTATAGTATTCTGTGGGTACATAGTGTACGATACTGATAATCTGATCAAGCGATATGGGTACGACGAGTATATTTGGGCTGCTGTCGCGTTGTATTTAGATGTCATCAATCTCTTCTTATCTCTGTTGACTCTCTTCAGAGCTGCAGATTCTTAGGACGTTAGTATTTGTCTGTATTTTTACATGTATATACTCTTCTAAGATGTTTGATTAAGGATGTTGAAATTGAATTATTCATGTGTACTGATGTATACTGGTAGCATGCTAATCTGTTGGTATTTAATTGAAATGTTGCTGAATATCTCCCTCTCTCCCCCCCTCCCCCCTCCCCCTCCCCCTCCCTCCGGAAGTTGTTTTCTTAATACCAGAATTCTTGTATAGTTCAGATGTCACAATATTTCTTAGGACACAAGTATTATTTTTAACATAATTTTTTTTTTAATAAAGAACGACTTAATCATAAAATTATTATGGCTAGCATTCTAGTAATCTTTATAAATCTTGTTTTATTCAAGTGTCTAACAATGTCTTCTATTTTTTATTTTTTTTTGGTTTGAAAAAAAAAAAACAATGCCTTTAAAAAAAATAAGGAGATAATATTTTATAAACTTTAAAGGCCTAGGTTATTGGCACTACAATGTGGAGTAAATACACTATATGGATAAACTCACTACACTTAGGATGAATATACTACATTTTATTCCTAAAATACCCTAATTAACTATCATAAAACTCTTCGACTTGCCCATATTTTGAATACACTCCATCTTCAACTTCCTTCGCCGTCTACGCCCATAGCCACAACATCGTCGTCCGCCGTCTACGCCCTCTGCTGCCTCCGTCGGCCATCGCCAAAGTCGAAAATCGCAATGATATTGTTCGCACTTCGAATTTTTTTCCGAATATTGTGGTCATGTTAGGAAAAAAATTCCGAACATTCTGGTCGAGTTCATATAACCAGAGCCGAACAAGTGCAATCGTGATTTTCAGAAAAAAAAAATTGTTCGAAACAAGTAAACAACAATAATATTATTATACTCATACAATTCTATACACTCAATGAACAATAATATGAATGATAAACATCATAACACCAACAAAATTCAACATTTAGAAAACTTAGTTTCTAAAAAATACCAAAACACTTACTTAGGGATGGAAGTGGATGGAGCACATCCGGATGGAGAAAAAAAGTGGATGGAGCAAATCCTGTGAATAGTAAATTTGTGTTTACTTTGTGTTGGATGTGGTAGGGATGGATGGAGCTTTATGTCAAATCAATACTTTTGAGTGATGATGATGTATTATTTTATTATTGTTAGTTGGTGAGGTAATGATTGAATGATTATGTAATATTATGGTATGAATAATTAAAAAAATTAAACTTGATAGTTATAATTAAAAAAAATTATAATTTTTATAAATTATTTAACTTGATAAAAAATAATATAGAAATTTTATATATATCATGTATTGTAAATATATATTTTATAAATAATTAGAAAAATTAATATTCATGCGTATATTTGTGTGTACCTATAACATTATAATTTTATTTATTATGGTATGAATAATTAAAAAAAATTAATATTATTCAAAACGTGAGTTTTATTATTCCAATGACTCCCACTAGCCACTATTAATTTAATTTTTTTATTTAAAATATAATTTAATTTATTAGCTTTCCCACTAGCCACTATCGAAACGTGAGTTTTATTATTATTCCAATGACTCTCATCTCCTAAAACAAGAAAGCAGATTGTTTATAGAAAAAATAAATAAATTGAGTTCTTAATGTAAAATGGATACGGTTATTAAATTAGAGAGAATATATGCATATTTTGTAAAATTATATATCTTTCATATAATTTTAAAATATTCGAATGTAACTATAAAAGCATTGGCATAAACAATCAATAAACAAATTTTATTTTTTATAAATAATTGTCCGAATTAATATTTTAAGTAAAAAAAAATATTACTCTCTCCATTTCAAAGGACGCTTCACACTTACTATTTTTCGTGTTTAAGCGAGCAAATTTTTTTATTAATATTTAAAATCATAAAATAATTTTTAAGGAGACAAAATATGGTGCATAGAATAAGTGGAAAAATATATAAATTATATATATAATTAATGTGGAAGATAAAATATTATTTTATTATTGTTAGTTAGTGAAATAATAATTAAATATAAGAAAAGTAGGAGAGAGGGTGAGTTTGTGTAAGAAAAAGTTGTGATGTGATAGTTTTAGGGGTATAGGTGTATAATAGGGGTGGATGTGTATATGGATGGAGGATGGGATGTGCGAATCCGAAAAGTGGCTGGGATGGGGGGAAATCCATCCCCCATCCGGATGTGTCCAGCGCAAAGTAAACACCCTCTTATATATATGTATTCCGGACTTGGAGGATTGTTAATCCTTACAGTGTAGGCCGTCACAACACGTTTTAAGCGTCTAGTGGTCGATTGATGGTGGGTCACACTCTTGAAGTATGGTTCGAAATGGTTTTCTTTGTTCTACATGAAGTATGAAAGTAAAGTGTAGTGTATTTACTAAAATTATTTTTGGAGGGAAGACTAGAAGGATAATATTGTCATTTCAAGTATTTATCATATGAATTAAATTTTGTGTAGTGCATTCACTCCACCTTGTAGTGCCAGTAACCTGGGCCAACTTTAAAATACATGCTTGTAAACCCCTACGTTTCGTTTTCCTGAGGCCCAATGTTTTCAAAATTCTATGTAGAAGCCCATATTAAGCAATATGGATTTTGTCAGACCCAGGTTAAACACAATCTTATGTTTTGTTTATACACTCAACCCAAAAAAATGTTTGAAATATATTTTCATAAAATGTAACAATATTCTGAAAAATATTCATGTGTTTAGTGTTTCTTTTCTTTTTTTTTCATAGGGTTGTATATAATCCTTGCTATTTTGTTATTGGTATGTCTATTTTTTTTTGTCGACTAAATATTATACTTAATTGGGCCTCGTTCTACAACTGTTGACCTTATTTTAGGTCAAGTTTACTTACTGTCCTATCTTTTGTTAATATATTCCACCTAAAAAAAATGTTTGGGAAAAAAGTCTAAAAAATTTAATAATTTTTTGAAAAAATTTCTGAAAATGTTTCCTTTTTTTTTTATTATTATTTTCAGAAAAAAAAATTCGAAATTGTCAAATTTTTCTAAAAAAAATTCCGAACATATTTTTGGTGGAGTGTATTAACAAAAGAAGGGATTGTATTTAACCTGGCCGATTTAATTTTTTTTTTCTTAGACAGCTAAACTCAGGTTAGTACTAAAAAAAACCACGTCAATCAAAATAAGCAATTTAAAAATTGGCTAACTCTAAATTTAGAAGTAAAAAAAACATCCAAATTCAAATCAAATAGACAGTTAAGATTGAGAAATTTAGATGAAAATAAGTCTTTTATAAAAAATAAAAAATCAGTTAAGTACAATTCAACCTACTAAATCGATTCAAACTATCTCTCTCTTGAAGAAAGGGCTTGGAAGGGGTTTCCAACTATAAGAAATTTCTCTTACAATGTGTTAGTTTTGGAGCTAAGGTTGAAATTGTTTCTCCAAGCTTAAAATATAACAATATCTGCTTAGATTTAATGTTGATTACTCTTGTATAAATCCTATGATATAGAGAGTTTTTATGCATATGAATTTAATGTTCTTTCAACGGAAATGTTTGAAGATCTTGCTTGCTTATTCATTTGGTAACATTCCCACACTCTCGATATAAAACTAAAGCTTGTATTTATAATTTGGAATTGAATGTTACCATTGGAGAGTAAATTCAAATTTATATAATTGGAATTTGGTGTGCAGATGACTTTTACTATATAGGGTAGCTTCTAGTTTTTCTTGTCCTCTTACATTGTTGAACTCAACTTTTATTTCAGGATAATACATTAGCTTTTTAGCTCTGATTGGTCCATGTAGGCTTGTTAGGTTACTCTTTAAGTGATTTAGCAGGTGACTTTAGCTAAGCTTATCAGAGGAGATACCTTTCAACATCTCAACTCCATTAGCTTAGCTTCATCAGATAAGTTCCAACAGCTTAGCTTCATCATATGATTTCATCATCTTAACTTCATCATATGATTTCCATCATCTTAACTTCATCAGATGACTTTCATCAACTTAACTTCATCTGATGTCTTCAATCGGCTTAGCTTCCTCAGGTGAATTCACCTCAACTCCTCCTAAGATGATTTCACCTCACCTACTCTTAAGATGACTTCATCTCAACTACTTGTTGAGACTTTTCTTCCAAGCTGAATTCTTCTCTTCAAACCTAGCTTAGTATATGAGTATCCCTCAACTTATTACCTATAAAATAAAACTAAGTCTTGACATATAAGCTGTCTATACAACTCAATTTGTCCTATTACAAGGTCTTTTGACACAATCATCAAAACTATAATTTTTCCAACAATAATAACAACATTTTTATACATATATAATTGAAGTATCACATACATCGATAAACTGAAATATTATTTTAAAATTGGATTAAATGTAAAAGTGGTCTTAAGAAATTTATTTTGAATTTTTGGTATCATGCTCGAAAACGTTCATTTTACTTGTATTTTATGGCAAATTCATATACACACCATGGGTAAGGTACACTCATTTTGAATGGTATTACTTGTTCACTGTATAGAATTATACGTTTCACTGAATGGTATTACTCGGAACCTGTTGCACCATACATCACAACAAGAAAAAGGACATTTAGTGAAAGTAATCATGTTATTATTGTTTCTCTAGGTAAAAGTTTTTAATGATAGGAAACCATCTTTAATAATTTATGTATTGTGCAACTGGTTTTGAGTAATACCATTCATTGAAAAATATAATTCTAGTCAGCTATTTCCTGGCATTAAAGATTTATATCTAGAGAAGCAATAATGACAGGACATGACATGCACTACAAAAAAAATATTGTTTTGCGACGGGAAACTTGCGACGAACAATTATCCGTCGCAAATTTCATGAATTTGCGACGGATATTGGGGACCCGTCGAAAAAAAAGATAATTTGCGACGGAAATAAAAAACCATCGCAAACTGCACTGTTTTGCGACGGCTACTCCGTCGCAAAGTGTGGGGTCCATTAACTTCGTTGCATACCGACAAATTTTGCGACGGATTAGCTGTCGCAAATTTCAATTTCAATTTTGCGACGGACAACCGACCCGTTAAAAAATACCCGTTGGGGAAACGGGCCACTTGATTAATTTTGCGACGGATATTGCCGTCGCAATTTTTAACTTCGAATTTACGACGGTCTATTCCGTCGCAAATAATGACCCAGTTTTGCGTGACCTTTCGGGAAACGTTGCGTTGACTGGTTTGCGACGGAGTGTCCATCGCAAAATTTTAAATTTCACATTTGCGACGGCTTGGCCGTCGCAAATACTAAAAACGACGTTGTTCAGGTGTTTGGCGGTCGCAATTTGCGACGGACAGGCATCCGTCGTAAATTTTTTCCCCTTATATATAGAACAGCGCAGGCGGCGAGAAGAATAAGAGGAAGAAGAGGAAAAAGAGAGGAAAATGAGGGAGAAGTCGGGTGCAGTCGCTGTAGAGCCAATCCGTCCCAACCGAGTGCTCGTTTCTTCATTAAATCGTAAGTTTTCTTCATTTTTACCGTTTAAAATTTAATTTCCAAGCATGTTTAGAATTTGTTAAGTTTAGAATTGAATTTAGTTGAATTGTTAAGTTTATATTATATTTTTTATTTTAGTAATTTTAGTTGTTTGATTTTAGTTGAATTGTTTTAGTAATTTGTTAATTTTTAATTGTTAAGCACGTTTAAATAATATTACAAAATAATTTTAGTTGATTGATTTTAGTTGAATTGTTTAATAATTTTACAAAATAATATTAGTAAATTGATTTAAGTTTAATATATAATTTTACAAAATAATATTTATAAGTTGTTTGATTTTAGTTGAGTAGGTAGTTTAATGATTTTAAATAATATTAGTTGTTTGATTTTAAATAATATTAGTTGTTTGATTTAAGTTTAATATATAATTTTACAAAATAATATTAGTTGATTGAATTTAGTTGAGTAGGTAGTTTGAATTATATTAGTTATTTGATTTTAGGTTAATGATTTTAAATAATATTAGTTGCTTGATTTAAGTTTAATAATTTTACAAAATAATATTAGTTGATTGATTTTAATTTAGTTGAATGAATTTAGTTGAGTAGGTAGTTTGAATAATATTAGTTGCTTGATTTAAGTTTAATAATTTTACAAAATAATATTATTAGTTGATTGATTTTAATTTAGTTGAATGAATTTAGTTGAGTAGGTAGTTTGAATAATATTAGTTGCTTGATTTAAGTTTAATAATTTTACAAAATAATATTATTAGTTGATTGATTTTAATTTAGTTGAATGAATTTAGTTGAGTAGGTAGTTTGAATAATATTAGTTGCTTGATTTAAGTTTAATAATTTTACAAAATAATATTATTAGTTGATTGATTTTAATTTAGTTGAATGAATTTAGTTGAGTAGGTAGTTTGAATAATATTAGTTGCTTGATTTAAGTTTAATAATTTTACAAAATAATATTATTAGTTGATTGATTTTAGTTTAGTTGAATGAATTTAGTTGAGTAAGTAGTTTGAATAATATTAGTTGCTTGATTTAAGTTTAATAATTTTACAAAATAATATTATTAGTTGATTGATTTTAGTTTAGTTGAATGAATTTAGTTGAGTAAGTAGTTTGAATAATATTAGTTGCTTGATTTAAGTTTAATAATTTTACAAAATAATATTATTAGTTGATTGATTTTAGTTTAGTTGATTGAATAATTCGTGAAATTTATTATAGATGAGCGGACAAGGCAGTGACAACGACAGTCAGCAGCCTCCGAGGGATGAGGAGGCGAGTCGAGGAGGACGAGGAGGGAGGAGACGACGGGCCTCACTAAGACCCGTGGTTCCACCTATTTTCAGGCCGAGGTCTCTATCAGAGACCTCTTCACAGCCTGGTGCAGGCTCCTCCTCCTCCTCCTCACAGCAGACTGCTGAGGGTTCATCCTTCTCCCGCCAGCATCCGGTTGTTCAAACACGGATGCCTGTTCAGCCATGTGGTCATACGTAAGTTTTAATATTTTATACTCAATTTTTTTATTAATTAAAACCTAATTATTTTACTAACTTTGAAGTTTTAATTTTACAGTTGGATTCCGGGTCATGAGGCTGCTAATCAGGTTTCCAAGTCCATCTTTCGCGGTGGATTCGAGCCCACCGCTTACAGTTGGGGGTTAGTGTCCGATGCAAGAAAAAAGACATACTTAGAGGAGTTTAAGGTATTAATTTAATTTATTAATTCACCGTTTATTAATATCAAATATATAAACAAATATTTACATTTAAATTGTAATTGCAGAAAGAATGTGTCTGGGCACCGGAGCACGATGACCAAATGTTGAGGAATTTTGAAAAATATGCGACAGAAAGATACAGGGACCTGCTTTTTAGAATGAGGGACAAGTGGTACAAGAAGGGAGAGGCCACCGACTTGGGGCTTGACAGTGAAAAACGGTCGATTTGGGACCAATTCCTCCGCTACTGGAATTCCCCTGAATTCCAAGAGAAGTCGGCGAAAAACAAGGGGAATCGGCGTAGTGACCCTGATGGAGAAGGGATGGCAAGACATCGGGCCGGTTCTCGGTCCATTTATGAGCACAGGTTGAGATTTGTAAGTTTCGTCTTCAATTTTGTAGTTTTTGAATTTATATTATTTTTTTCCTAATTTTTATGAGTGTTATTAATTTTTACTATCTTTTTTTCTAATTAGGCGGCGGAGCAAGGACGCGAGCCCTCTCATTTTGAGAGATTGCAGCTCGCCCACCCATTCGTCGAGGAGACTGGAAAGTCTACCTACGGCCGTACCACCGAGATCCACGTAAGTATTATTTCAATATTAATATTATTATTTAAATTTTTAATATTAAAAGTATTTTTTATATTTTGTGTTCAATATTTTTAATTTTTTGTATAATTAATTTGCAGAGAAAGATGCTCGAGGACTATGTCTCTCAGCCTCAGCCTGAGGAAACGGTAGAGGGGTCGGGGTCGGGGTCGATGCCCCCCACACAGCCTTCTGTTGACGTTCAAAATGAATTGTACTTCAAGAACGTCAAGGCTAAAAAGGGGCGGTTCGCTGGATTGGGCAGCTTCGGAAAGAACTTTTTCCGACCTCGTGGCTCAGGCTCATCCTCCTCTCAGTCTTCCATCGACTCTCATCCCAGTGAGGTCGAGAGGCAGCTTGCCACGGTGGTGGAGCAGATGAAGAACATGCAGAGGCAGCAGCGAGAGAAGGAAGAGTATGAGAGGCAGCAGCGAGAGGCGCACGACCGGTATATAGCCGAGATGGAGCGGTATCGGGTCGAGGTGCAGGAGTATACAGCCGCCATGCAGGCGTGGTGGCAGATATTCGCCTCTGATTTAATTCCACGAGCGCAAATACCTGCGCCACCGATGCCGCCGATCCCGCCGACCCAGCCATCGATGCCGCCGATTGTTAACCTGGGCGAGGATGAGGAGGAAGAGGAAGACGGATTTAATTCCGATGGTTAAAAACATTTGATTTTTAATAACTATGAAGTACAAAATTTTTTTAGTTTGAATTGTTACTTTAATTTAATTTTTGAATTGTTACTTTAATTTATAATTTTGTGAATTTATTTTAGTTTGAATTTACTTTTATTTAATGGACACAACATTTATAAAAATAAGTGAGAAACGAAAATGAATTAATTTGGTGAATTATGGAAAAAAAAAACGAGTCAATTTGGATACATATACAATTAATTGCATACAAATGAACGAATTATAATTTTAAGCGGGAGTCGAAATAAATAATTTTACAGAAATAATAAAAATTAAATGGCCCCAATATTTATAAAAACAAGTTAGAAACGAAAATGAATTAATTTGGTGAATTATGGAAAAAAAACGAGTCAATTGGATACATATACAATTAATTGCATACAAATGAATGAATTATAATTTTAAGCGGGAGTCGAAATAAATAATTTTACCAAACTAATAAAAATTAAATGGCCACAACATTTATAAAAACAAGTGAGAAACAAAAATGAATTAATTTGGTGAATTATAGAAAAAAAATGAGTCAATTTGGATACATATACAATTAATTGCGTACAAATGAACGAATTATAAAATTATGCATTGTCGAAATAAATAATTTTACAAAATAAAAAAAATTGTTGGGCAAAATATTTTAATAAACAACTTAGATACGAAAAGAAATTAATTTGGTGAATTATAAAAAAAAAGACTTAATTTGAATACATATACAATTAATTGCATAAAAATGAACGAAAGTAGCTTGTGCCCTAGTGGCGCGCGCCCCCTCTTCTTCCACAAGAGGTCCCGTGTTCGATTCCAATGGATTAATTGTTCAAGGCCTAATAAGACTAATATAGAAGGTAGGCCGCATATAACAAGGAATGGGTCGGTGGCCCAGTGGTCCGCGCCCGCCCCGGGTGCCCGGGCTCGAACCACGCGAGCCACTTTTTTTTTTTTTTTTGTATAGGCTCGGTAATTTGCGACGGCTATATTCCGTCGCAAATGTTGAATTTTGCGACGGAAAACAGCCCGTCGCAAATTATAACAGAAAAAAATAAAAAAAATATATATAAACATTTGCGACGGAATGTGGCCGTCGCAAATGTTGTTGACCCAATCGGGTCTAACCCGAAAGATTTGCGACGGACTACAGTTCGTCGCAAATTCTATGCGACCCGGCCGGGTCTGACCCGCCAATTTTGCGACCGATTTATCCGTCGTTAATTTGCGACGGACGGCAAAATCCGTCGCAAAAATTAGCTACGACTGTTTTAGGAACGGATACGTGTCCGTCGCAGAATCCGTCGCAAAACAGTGTTTTTTTTGTAGTGATGATTGTTGTCATTAAAAATCAATTTTTCTCGTAGTACATATAGTAATACTCATTTCATGAATGATATTACTTAGAAATCAGTTGTGGTACAACTAGTTCACACAAGTATGATCTGAATTTTAATTGCAAAAAAAAAAATCTATAGTTTTCTTATACAAATAGAACTATTAATGTTAAAAAAAAAAAAAAAAAAACAACTTTTTCAATGACATTTTTCACGTGAAATCACATTTACTCATTTTAAATTATAGATGCAAATAAATAAGTTTTCAGGGATGGAGACTTATGAGGTTAAACAATAAAAGATAAAAAGAGGACATTGACTTGCTAAATGAAGTCGACCATACCTTAAACCCTGAAAGGGGACATCACTTTCCCGACAGCCTTCATACGCATTTCTTGGCATTTTCAACGTTGGATTCTTTTGCACAAACGAATCTGATTGATTGAATTGAAGAACAAGTTGGTGGATTTGTTTGAAACTCTGTACAAAATTATCCCTTTGACTTTTGCACCATAGGTTAATTAGTAGAAATATGCAAAAACTTGAAGTTGCTCAAGAAACTAATGTGTCGAATCGATAAAGTTGTGATTGTTTATGGGTTTTTTTTTTTTTTTTTTTAGAATTGTATTAATCCTCGAGTAACTTTATTGTACATTTGGTGTATGGTACACTCACCCACTCAAATGAAATTGTATATATTGAAAAGTATAATTTGATTACACTGAAAAGTGTGGTTAGATTACATTAAAAAGTTTACACAAAAAATCGGTTTTCAGTGTAGTTTGACTATACTTTTTAGTGTAATCAACTTATACTTTTCAGTATAAATAACCTTAATTGTTGAACGAATGCACCCTGCACCAAGTGCATATGAGAGTACACCTTAATCCTATTCGTGTTGTGTGGGATGTTAGAGAATGAAGAATATAATCTAGCAAGTGTGTTAATTAGAAAAAGATGTATTAAGCATAGGCTACAAGGATGCACACATTTTTTAAGAATATACCTTTTCAGTACTAATAAAGTATGTTTATTTGATTTTGACAGGATTTAAGAAAATACAAATTAAATCAGATAAAATAAGGATATTTTAAAAAATTGTATAGTTTATTTATGAATTAATCGGTTGTTTGTGCGTGTAAAATCAATAACATGTGAAGTAATTAAATGAAGCATTGAATGGTAAAAAAGAAAATTGGAAAATCCAACGCAAATTTACAGATGTTAGGGTGGGAAAGCTGTAGGAGTGAGTGGGGCAATTAATTCCTTTGAAAATATTGTCTCCATATCTATGTTCGTTTTGGGTTTTAAGTGGCTTTTAAAAATCGGTTTTTGAAAACCAAGGTTTTTTTAATCCATGGAATTTTTAAAATCTTTGTTTTTTTTTGGGTTTTGAGTAGGGTAGGTTTTAACTTTATTATGTAAAAAGTAAAGGAGTGTTGTATAGGTTATTTATAGGGTTGTAGGATTAGGATTTCAAAAACCTAATTTTAAAACCCAAACTAGAATGGGTTTTGGATTTCAAAATCTAAATCCAGATATTTAAAACCCTAAAAGAACATGGCCAATAGGGTCTGTTTTTCACTCAAATTCCTCACATCAACCAATGTACTATGTACCCTTTAAATTTCGGAAAATAAGAAATTAAGTATACAAAATATAAAAGACTACAAAGTATATTATGAATCAATTTCATTGTAAGATTTGGTTGTATTTATTTTTAATATTATTAATTATTTCACTAAAGATACTACCTCCGCCCCCAAACACTTTTCACAATTGATTTTTTCTCTTATTTTGGCAAGCAAGTTTTTTATTAGTATTTAAAATGATAAAGTGATTTTTAAGGTATAGTGTGATAGATCCATCTCTCCTTTATAATAAAATAACTTAAAAATTTCTTTAACATATTAAATATTAATAAAAAAATCGCTCGCTAAAACACGTGAAAAAGTCAACTATAAAAAATGTTACGGAACGTAGGTACTATTAATTTAATGGTAACAATGTATATTAAAAATAATTAACATCCATTTTAAGTTGAACGAAGAAATTAGTTTACAAGATACTTACTCTAAAAATATGGTTCATTGGTAGTTACCTTTTATATTGTGCATCATGTCATACATATAGTCAGGTAGTTTTAATATGCACCAAGTGCATATACACTTAGATTTTATACTTAATTTCAAATTCAATTTTAATTTTTTTCAAAATTCATCAAAATTCAATTTTGACTTCGATGAACGATTGAATTTAAAATTCAAATGCATAGTATGCAGTTATGCACTTTTGGTGCATACTGGAATTTGAGATATTTTTTAGTAGAACACGTATTCTTTTGTGAAAATTATATTAATATGTACATTTTAGTGAAACAACTCATACCCTTCAACTCATATTAGTGAAAACAACTTGTAAACAACAACTGATTAATATTATTTAATAAAACAATTCATACTCTTCAGAGTGGTTTGTACTCCCTCAATTTCAAAATAATTGTCGTTTTAGAGATTTTAGGATAAATTAAGAATCATAAAATTTTGACGACAAAGTATAGAGTGAAACTGGTTTATACATGAATCACTGAAGGGTATTAGTTGTTTTTATTGAATAGTATTAGTTGTATTCACTGAAGAGTATTACTGATTTACACTAAAGAGTCTTAGTTGTTCCGTGAAAATGAAATAAGACTCTTCAATGTAAACCAATAATACTCTTCAGTGAAAACAACTAATACTCTTCATTAATGAAAACAACTAATATCCTTCAGTGATTCATATATAAACCAATTTCACTCTATACATACTCAATTTTGACATATATATATATATATATATATATATATATATATATATATATACCATCATATATATCACTAAAAATTTAATAATATTCTAATAATTCCTAAAACATCTATTCAATTTTAATAATTCCTAAAAAAAATTTTAACATTTATTTGAAAACGAAATTTAACCTCTAAAAGGATATGTGTATTATTTAATATATATTTGATGATGTAATTTAGATATTCATTCTCGGTCACATGCATATAATCAGTAACTGCATAATTATAGGCGTCACGACTAATTAGACATATGGTTGATGCCTACTTTGTAGGCTTCGTCTAACAAAAATAAAACAACGTGCGAAGAACCTAGAGCACGCGTAGACATCATCAATTCAATCCGTGCGAAGAAAATAAAAATAAAAAATGTGTGAAGGAAAAAACAACGTACAAATACAAAATTTAGTTCGGTTTTAGATTTACGATTTAGTTTTCGACTTTAATACTTGAACCTTCTTTTATAGCAAAAATTTGTGTGAGATTATTTTATAATATAAGACAACACAAATTAACACTCACTCATATAAAAGTCTTAATACATTATAACTAATTTATACTTTATCTCATAGTGAACTCTTCTTTTGTTGCCGATCGAATTCCTATTAATTTTTACTAATAAAAAACCAAAAAACTGACCCGAAGAGATCTATTTATAAGTTATACTATATTTTATTCCTATTATCCTGACTATTTCCTAAATCATAAATTAAGTCAGAACATGATAACATTACTATTTGCATGATATATTATTGATAAGAACAATCAAAATATTGTTATTAGGCTGGTGGCAAATCAACAGGAAAATAGCATTATTTATAAAAAAAATTGAGAAGGTGGTCTTGTGTGACACCGTGTCATACCATGAGACGGTGTGATGAGTTATAAATTAACATGGCACATTAACATTTTAACAAAAGTTGATATTAATTTGTGTTGTTTCATTCTATGAAATAGACTCACAAAATTTTTGCCAAATTTTTTTAAGATCTCGCTTATGCTAGACCCGAACCGAAAAACCACAAAAATATAGCGGTCGACCTATAATTCGGGTTTCGCTTATTTGATTCAATTTTTCGGTTTGTTAAGGTTTTTTTATTTATGCTTCATTTTGGCTTATTCGGTTTGCATTGCATACTCCTACACATTTTATTCTCAGTATTCGGCTCAAGAATCAATTAATTTGGAGACTCATAATCCATCATTCATTAGTGGGAGGATCAATTTCAAGCCATAACAAAACTATTAGTCCATCTAAAAAATTGATAGCATCTTATGAATTCCGAATCTGAACCTAGAGAGGAGTAATCCCAAATTCTCATCAAGGGTGTATATTTTAAAATGCTTACAAAGTTGTGCAGTTGTTTGCATTTAAATACGTAGTTTTCAAAAATCAAACCATATAGTATTAAGATACTTTTCATTTATTTAAAAGAAAATGTGAATAAAACTAAAAAGATCGAATTATAGACCACAATCCTTTAATTTAAAAACCGACCAAAAATCAATGTTCTGGAGCCATGACCAGGTTCATGTCCTCTGATAAAATAAAATACAAGATAGAAAATGCCACAAAGAATCCTAACTGCATCTCAACAAAATCCATAGCAAGATGGCCAGATTTCATCTCCTGTGTATGAATCTAATGGTATATCCCATTTGATGCATGGTAGGCCAACACATATACAAAGAATCTGAGTGGAATATCGTATATATTAAATTAGGTGGTGATGGTTTGCATCATTTAGCATTTGTACCCACATGAGTGGCAGGGACCATGCTTCATTTTCCTCTGCACATTTATAATTTGAGGACCACTTATTTAATTTTACATAATATATTTGTTAGAATTTAATATAAAGCAATTAATTCTACACTTCTCTTAGGACTAAGTTTTTAGAGATGAAATGAAATTCTTTTATGATAACAAACACTTATATATTGGATTCGAACTTCATTCGTATTAAATTATTCACTCGATATGGGCATTCTTCCCAGATATGTACACTACAAGAAAATATAAAATTATCTACAGAAATTGTCAATATGGTTACGAAATTTCCAACAAAAAATTTCGTAGTGGAGATTGCCTACGAAATTGTCTAAAAAGGTTTCTAATTATATACGTATTTTCATTCTTTATCTATAAATTTTTTTATAGGTAATTTATGTCTGAGAATTTCATTGCGCAGACAATTTACTTATAGGAATGAAGGTGTCCATATGATTTTTAGGCAAGTTGTAGGTAATTCTATTATAGAAATTATTTAGAGGAAAATTCGGTAGACAATTTTAAATTAGTAGGTGATTATTAGAATTGAGAATTCACCCACTCATGGGAGGCTAATATAAATTAATTAATGATACAACTCTTTGTATATAACTTCGATTCTTTTAGATTAGATGAAATTATTTCAATATTTAATATGCACCTCTCATTGGAATGTGGCATTGGTCTCCATCAACATAAACCCTCTTTTTTGGTCCCTCACCATAACTTGCACCCTCCATACACCACAAAGCCTCTAATTATTGCAAAAATTGCAATTTCCCATTGAGAATGATAATTATAGACATATATAAGTAGTGGATCATAATCAAGATTATCACTAATTAACAACCATAGCTTTAATATCTAGTGATGAAATCACATGCCTTGTCTATTGAATTATTGTAGGAGCAACTATATATTGGATCATTTTGAGGTCATCAGAATATTATGGAATTATTGAGGATTGAAGCTGCACCATTTTGCTGTAGCCACCAACACAGTGATGACTGCACCCACTATATATCCCATCTTTTTCATCCTTTTTGCATAAATGGATGTACTCACTTGTGGTGCCATTGAAACCTTTCTGCTTAGGTCAAACCTAATAATACAATGAAGTCAACTACCTTATTATATTGTGTCATGGTTGGACCCACCTTGTGATCAAGGTTTTAAATATTTGTGAATCCTTTCACGGCTTGTTTGTTTTGGAATTCACACGGACAGGACTAAAACTTTTCGGCCCCCGCCCCATTCTAGTTAGAGATGTAACATCCCGTTATTACATCTCATTCTTCATCCACACCTATAATACTTATTTTCTCTCACTTACACTCTATTTCCTACTTTTCTTTCACTTACACTCTCTTTCCTACTTTTCTCTTACACATCCTACTTTACTTTTACACATGATTTGACATAAAGTAAAATCTTACCCTACTAAAATCTCAAAACAAACACACACTTTTATTATCATCTAAGACTTTATATCTTGTGGGCGTAAAGTCATGACTTCACACGCCCACCTAAATCCCGAAACAAATAAGCCCTTAGGCTTGTAACTATGCGTGAAAGAATTTCATCTCATTTAAAAGTATAAATTAGTATAAAGATGTGAAATTAATTTATTTAATTATTTTCCTTACACTCTCCCGCACTCATAGGCTGAACTCTCAACTTTTATTCTTTGGGAAAACTCAATAAGTGAATAATTTAATATGAATGGAGTTGTTTTCAACGGGAATCGGACCCATGATCTTTGTCTGGGTGTGAGTCTTTTGGCTCTAATACCATGAAAGAATTTCATGTCATCTAAAGTCTGAACTTGTAGAGATGTGTGAATTAATTTATTTAAGACAAATTCCAGCATGCACTCAAATGCATGCTATGCATTTGAATTTTAAGTTCAATTTTAATTTCAATTTTGATTTTTTTGAAACACACACAAACACACCGAACTATGTATTTTTTTGTAGTTGGGGTAATACTAATTACTTTTTGGGGTATTACCGACTTCTTCTTTGGGTATCACTGATTAACTCTTTGGGTATTACTAATTTCTGCTTAAAAGATTTTTTTCAAAATCCAAGTGCATATTATGCACTCAAGTGCACACTAAAAGTACTCCTTATTTAATTATTTCTCTTACATGTAGCAATTGTAGGACATTGCAGGACATATATTTTAATTTTCGTGCATTTAGACCAAATCGAACCTCGTTGGTTGAAATTGGGTCCGGTGCTTGATTGTATGTCACCTTAGCTCTTTGGCTGCCAATTTTTCAGCTGTTTGTGGGTGAATTTTTTCCTCTCGTTGAACTCGTCAGTTTAATCTATATTTCTGATTATATATATCATTACGTGCTCAATATTCATCCGTGATTTAGTCTCTTCTCGTTCGATTTCCGATAGAATCCTAGGGATTCAGGGGCTCATGCCGCATATACCATTCCGATTAATTTCTAGTGATTCGAGTTCAAGTCATATATTACTTTCTCTCTCACTCACTCCTAACCAGTCATTTTTACACAAATTTTGGCATGCACTTGCATTTTAAATTCGATTCAATTTTGATTATTTTCAAAAAATACACCAACACAATTCAATTTTGATTATTTTCAAGAAATACACCAACACACCGGATTGTGTGTTTTTGTTTTTTGCAATTGGGGTATTACTGATTAATTTTTAAGGTATTACTGATTGCTTCTTGGGATATTACTGATTACTTATTGGGTGTTACTGATCTCTTTTTGGGGTAATTTTTTCAAAATGTGTATAACATACAGTTAAGTGCACACTAGAACTACTCGTCGTTATAGTACAACTAATTGTCAATTAATTATGCATACATCAAACGCCTCAAATTTGTGATTTTGTGTTATGGTAATTCTCATTTTGTGATTTATATAGTTCCTTGTCGGCATGACTCCAAACATTTTTTTGGTGCATGTCATTTACCAAATCTCTCCGTCTCTCATGGCTTCAAACATTTTTTTTTGGTGCATGTCATTTACCAATTCTCTCCGTCTCTCGGGCTATGTCACATTGATGTCCTCAATTACTAATTTTGTTTATCATAGCTCCACGAAGTTGAATCACTACAATATCGTGATTTTCAGGGGATTTTTTTGGCCCAACAATTATATTGTATTCCGATTTAGGATGTTTTGGGTCAATTTGACCTATATGTGTAAGTTAAAATATATTGACCTTTCTCAAAAATATATAGTGACCTATAATTGTGCAACCCTTATCTTAATATCTAACAACTAGTGTGTACTCATGCGAATTTCGCGTACTGAAAAAAAAAAATTTATTTTTATTTTCTGTAGACATTTAATATAAGAGTATTTCTGTCTAAATTATTTCGGGATATATACAATAAATTATGAGATTTGTATAGCTGTGGCCCGTGCCCTTCACTAATCCCTATAGGTATATCCTACAAACTAAATAATTAAAAAAACATCAAAATTCACATAAATTAATAATAATTATGGAATAACATTACTTAGACTAATAATTTAATAATAATCAATTTCCATTTCAATAGTGAATAATTTATAAATTGATCAACATTATTAGTTATTGGGAGTATACGGTAAGAAATTAATTTATATAAGAAACAATACAAAATTTGAAATAAACTTTAACGTTACAATACCTGTTCATCGATCAAAATGAGTTCCAAGTAGAACTTGTCTCTATTAAAATCATTAAAAAACATTGTCAAACTTTTTCAATCCTAACTTTAACGGTCAATTTTTTGCTCTCACTCTTGATATTAGAAATCAGATAAAATTGAGGTGTCATACTCTTGAAATCTAAAATGAGATTTAAATTACAACAATTAAACATGTTGATAGGCGAACATCAATCATATTTATGCGAACAAACATCAGGGACTTAACAAAGAAAATCAAGATTGGGGTGCATACATCAATCCGAGAGTTGTATGAAGTGGCGAACAACTCCGCCGACGAACAACTTATTGGCGAACAGGTTTTAAGACTCGAGACCAGATGAATATTCTGCCTGATCTCTGGTGACGAACAACTTTACTAAAAGGTGGTGTATCTACTAGCCTAAGAGGTGCATGTAGACGAACAAGGAACCAAGATTCCAAAGCTCATCATAGCAAGAAATATAGGCGAACAACTTTGATGCCATACACTAAAAAAGCGAACAACTTTTATTAAAAGATCCTTCTGGACAAATCAAGCCGACCTGGACGAACAACAATGAGTCCGAGATAAGACCAAAGAAGACTTTGTAACTAAGATTCAGCTTAGATAAGGTCAAACAAGGTCAAAGAACACTTGTCTAGCATGCAAGCTAGGGAGACCAAGAGTCATGGACACCTCATGCTTGCTAGCCTCTATAAATAGTTGTTCTCCAGCTAAGAAATACAAGTTCAAATTCACAAATACTCACAAAAACACACACAAATACACCTTAACGTACACCTTTACGAAATAAATACGATTTCGACTTTCGTATTTACAATTTCACGATCCTAAACTTTGATTTATCATTTACGGTGATAATCAATCACACGTTCTTGTTTGGTGGTCCTAAACCGAACTAAACAGTCACTAATCCATCCGATTAAATTCGATCACCAACAATTTGGCGCTAGAAGGAGGGCCCGAACCTCCGATTAAGTGTGATTAGTCAAGAACTTCAAGTTTGAAAACTTGAAGATTTGAAGAAATCCTCAAGAAATCCTTGAAGATTTAAGCAAAAGTGTTCTTGGTGTTCTTGGTGTTCTTCAATATAAAATTTGAAGATAATTCAACTTAAAATGCCTCAATCCAAGGAAACACAAGGTTCACGTATATCAAGGAGAGCATCTCCCACTCGAGCTTCATCAGCAGGCCATCAAGATCGTGAACCTAGACATGCAAACAGATCCCGACATACGGCCGTAATACATAACATTCCACCAGAAATGGAGGCCCTAGCGAGCAACCCTAACAAACTGGCTAGAACCATTGATGCTCTCCAAGCTATTCAAAAACAGCAAGAACAAAATAGACCTTCACAAACAAGGTCTAGGATTAAACCCATGGAGGTTGTTAGAGCCAGATTTGTTAGGGGAGAGCAACGTGAGGTGGACATTGCCCAAGCCAGGCGAGACAAGGGCAAGATAAAGGTGGCCGAACTAAGAGAGGGCTAGGCTGAGTCTGCACATGGGCGAGCAACAATGTCAAGCCATGGAACAACCCGTTCCAATGCCCAGGACAGACTTGGCCAACCCCAACATCAAGAGAAAGTTGCTTGCCAAGGAGAAGGTGATGGGCGAGCAACATTTGAGCAACCTCGTCCATCGGTTCATGAAAGACTCTCCCAGTCTGCTTTCAGGCGCCTAGGGCCGAACACGGTGAGCAACCCTAGGAAATAGCTTCAGGACATGCCCACTCCGAGTGAGGGACTGCGACGAGCAGAAAGGCTTGTGCCTTTGCTTGCCGAACAGCCTCCAAGTCAAGGGGCATCTTTGGATGAGTTGTCATGTCTAAGAAAGGCTGTGGAGAGCATACAGGGACAATTGGATCAGCAGAGAGGGATGGGGACGACCAGCTTGCCATTCTCTCCCTTATCACCTATCATTTTGAAGGCCTCGATTCAGAAAAAGATCCAATTCCCAGCAAGCATACAATACGATGGCATTGCTGATCCCCGAGTCCATTTAACGAAGTATTCAGATTACATGGTCTCTGTGGGAGCCAGTGATGCCACCCAATGCCGGAACTTCCCCTTGACTTTGGGGGACCGTGTACACAAGTGGTTTTTCGCAATGCCGCAAGCATCCATCCACTCGTTCATCCAACTAAGTCGAGAGTTCCTCTTCCACTTCTCAACGGCAGGATCATATTTGTCCCAAAAATACCAGTTGTCAAACTTAAAGCAAAATGACGACGAGTCGGACCGGGCATTTATGGAAAGGTTTGAAAAAGTACTATTAGAAGGGGAACCGGTAAGTGAAGATACGAAAATCATCGCTATTATGGCCGAGTTGAGGAAAGGGTCGAAGTTGTGGAAAGAGGTACGTCTGAAGTGCCCAAAGAGCTATGCCGAATTCAGGAATCAAGCCGGCATATTTATTTCTATGCATGAGGCCTTGCAAGCAAATTTGGGAGAAAGTAAAACTAATCCCAAGGAGAACAACAAGAAACCTGGCAGAACATGCTACAGAGTCCCGAAGAACATGAAAGCATTCACTGAAGGGATAGAGCTGAAGGAAAAACTGAACCAGGTGCCAACAGTGTCAATCGATACTGTGTACGAAAATGTCAAGGAGAAAGAGTTGCTCTCCCCTCCACGGAGAATCCGCCAAGACACTGGCAAACTCAATCCTAACAAGTATTGTGCCTACCATCAAAGTGTGGGGCATTTTACTAGTGAGTGCAGAGATTTGCTCAAGCAACTCTGGTAATTCTACGAGGAGGGAAAGCTCTCCGACTTCGTCAAAAGGCAACCTGGAAAGAGAGCCCAGGAGAACAACTCTGAGGATGAGGAGGATGATCCACCTCAAAGAAATAATATGCATGGACGACCAATTACAGCCGTTGCTGCTCCTCCATTAGAGGATCTGTACATGATGGAATCTGCAGGACCTGCGGGAGGATGTTCTAATGGATGACCGCCAATCTCTAACCGGAAAAGAAAAGTCGAATTACGAGCGATCGACCAAGTACAAGAAATGGGGGTTAAACCATCCATCATGCAGACGACGGAATTGACTTTTACTGAAAAAGATTTGGAAGGGATATTGATCCCCCACAACAATTCGCTCATAATCTGCGCAAAGATCAAGGGGATCAGAGTACATAGATTGTTGGTGGACACCGGAGCATACACCAACATCCTTTTTAAAAAGACGCTCGATCAACTTGGAGATTATTCGGGCTACATACGAGATTCAAATCATAGAATCTTAGGCTTCGGAAATGCTGTAACAGTCCCAGTAGGAGAGATTAGGTTGTCCGTTCAGCTTGTAACAGTCGAGGAACCCGAGAAAAATATAACAAGAATTGTGGATTTCTTGGTCGTAGACCAGGAATCAACTTATAACGGGTTTCTTGGTCGACCTTTTTTAAATGAATTCAAGGCTGCATGTTCAACTTACTACTATTTCTTAAAGTTCCCAACAGCAAGTGGGGCAGGCACAATCAAGGGAGACCAGAGAAAGGCTCGTGAATGTCTCCTGCAACTGCAAGCAAGACACGCACAGGTATCCATGATGGAAGCCACCACAAGCTACCCTGTTGATGAACCATCAATACTCGAAAACCTGATGAACACGGAGGAAGACCATATGGATACGGATGAACAACACTTTGATGAGCAAGTGTTGGACGAACAACTCATCACCACCCATGAGGAACTTCCATCTGACGAGCAACAAAGGGGTGGTGACGAGCAATATTTGATAAGTGACTTGGAGGGTCGGATGCTGACTAACAATAATGGGTCAGAACCAACTGGCGATCTAGAACCCCGCTTGGGAGCAGAGCCCATAAACATCGAAAATGGTGTCAACCCTGAGGAACCAATAATTGATCCCCATTGGAAAGGACAAAAATGATGAGCAACTCCGGTTGAAGAACTGGAGGCGTTCAAAGTTAATCCTGAAAACGAAGATCTTAAATTATACATAGGATCTGAGCTCCCTGAGCCTTACAGAACCCGAATGAAAGAGTTTCTCAGCAAGAATCTAGATGTTTTTGCGTGGTCTCATGCAGACATGGTGGGAATAGATCCGAAGCATGCTTGCCATAAGCTTAACATCAATCAAGCCAGAAGGCCAGTCCATCAAAAGCGAAGGAAGTACGGTCCAGACAAATACCAAGCTCTGAATGAGGAAGTGAAGAAGTTGTTAGACAACGATCTAATCCGACAAGCACTCTGTCCACAATGGGTAGCAAACCCCGTCCTTGTGAAGAAACCAAACAGGACCTGGAGGCTATGCATGGACTTTACAGATCTGAATGCAGCATGCCCAAAGGACAACTTTCCTCTCCCCCATATTGATCAATTGGTGGACAGCACGGCGGGTCACGAGATGTTAACTTTTATGGATGCTTTTGCGGGTACCATCAAATCCCAATGCATCCAGACGATCAAGAAAATACAGCATTTTATACAAAAACTTGCTGTGTTGGAAAAGAATGTCGTTCGGCTTCATCAATGCTGGGGCAACGTATCAGAGACTGGTGAACAAGATGTTCGACCAACAAATTGGAAATACGGTAGAAGTCTACGTAGACGATATCATAGTCAAGAGTCCCCGGAAGGAAGACCATCTCCAACACTTGACCCAAGTGTTCGAAATTCTTCGACATTACAACATGAAGCTGAATTTGAAGAAGAGCAGCTTTGGAGTTCACTCGGGAAAATTCTTGGGTCATCTTGTTAGTCAACAAGGGATTGAGACCAATCCAACAAAAGTCAAAGCTATCATGGATATGCAACCACCACGCTCGGTAAAAGAAGTGCAGAGATTCACAGGATGCCTAGCAGCATTAAACCGGTTCATATCCAGATCAGGAGACAAATGTCGTCCATTCTTTGAGGCCATCAAGAAAGGAAAGTGCATGTGGACTAACAACTGTCAGAAGGCGTTTGACCAACTTAAAGACTACCTGGGAGATGTTAAAATTCTATCAAAACTCATCCCAGGAGAAAAGCTCTACTTGTACTTGGCAGCGTCAGAAGTGGCAATCAGCTCTGTCCTAGTACGGGAGGACGACAAATTCCATGAACCAATTTATTACGTCAGTCAAGCTTTACACGAGGTGGAGATCAAATATTCCCCAACAGAAAAGCTGGCGTATGCACTTGTTATGAGTGTGAGAAATTTACGACCATATTTCTTTGACCATCAAGTTGAAGTGCTAACAATTTTCCTACTCAGACAGATTCTTCATCGCCCAGATACAGCTGACCGTCTATTAAAATGGTCACTGGAGATTAGCCAGTTTGGGGTGACCTATGCTCCTCGAACAGCGATCAAATATCAAGCATTAGCCGACTTTATAGTCGAACTAACTTTCCCACCAGATCCGACGAGAGGACTTGATCATCCCTGGTATCTCTATGTTGACGGATCTTCAACCAACATAGCCTCGGGGGCAGGGGTAGTCCTGATATGCCCTGACAGACAAGTATTTACCTCGGCGATCAGATTTTGTTTCATGGCTACCAACAACGAAGCTGAGTATAAAGCTCTCATTACTGGTCTCCACCTATCCCTTGCAGTAGGGGTCAGACGGTTGCAAATATTCGGCGACTTACAATTAATTGTGAACCAAGTCCAAGGTGAATACGAGGCAAAAGACGATCACATGATCGAGTATCAGCGGATTGTTGCTCACCTGATGTCCTTGCTGGATCAAGTATTCATTGAACAAATCTCAAGGACAAGCAACACTCAGGCAGATGCATTAGCCCGGCTAGCAACAAGCGAAAGGCCTGCAGAGTTGGCAGACATTGTAATCACCAAGATGAACGATCCATCAACAAGGAGTTATAATGTCAACCAACTTGACGAACAAGCAAGTGAAGAAGAGGACTGGAGAACAAATATAGTCAAATATTTGAAAAGTGGGGAAAAACCAAACAACTCTTTTGAAGCCGCCAAGCTAACAAAGCAAGCCGCCAGATATACTCTGGTAGGCGAGCAGCTTTACAAAAGGGGAATATCAATCCCACTTCTCAAATGTTTGCCTAGGGGGCTAGGACAAGCAATACTTGAAGAAATACACGGCGGAGTATGTGGAAATCACACTGGGGGGCAAGCCTTAGCGTCAAGACTATCAGACAAGGCTATTATTGGCCGACTTTACGTCAGGATGCAATCAAGAAAGTAAAGACTTGCCATCAATGTCAAGTTTTTGCCCCAAACATTCATACCCCGGCTCAGGAACTCGTATCAGTTTATATCACGTGGCTATTTGCAAGATGGGGGATGGACATTATTGGTCCCTTCCCAGCAGGAGTTGGAAATGTTCAATTTGTCGTTGTGGCAGTCGATTATTATACGAAATGGGCAGAAGCAGAGGCCATGGTAAAGATTACACAACAGAAAATGATCAACTTCATATGGAAGAACATTGTCTGTCATTTTGGGGTTCCACAAACCATTGTGACAGACAATGGTCCGCAGTTTGATGGGAAAGAGTTGAGAGACTTCTTTACGAAGTGGGGGATCAGGAAAAATATTTTTCTACGCCTTATCATCCCCAGTCAAATGGACAAGTCGAAGCCGTGAACAAGATTATCAAGCACACACTAAAAGTGCGGCTGGCGGAGAGCAAGAGTAGTTGGTCTGAAGAACTCCCGGAAGTCTTTTGGGCATATAGAGTTTCTCACAGGTCGAGCACCGGAGAAACACCTTTTGCAATGGCTTTCGGAATAGAAGTTGTGATACCAATTGAATTAAAGACCAACACAATCAGGACGACCAACTTTGATGAACAAGCGAACAACTCTGCTTTGGCTACTGAAATGGATCTGCTCGAAGAAAAGAGATTAAATACCGAGCTAAAGAACGCCACCTATAAACAGCGAGCAGAATGCTACTATAACTCCCATGTCAAGGTTAGGGAATTCTGAGTTGGCGATTTGGTTCTAAGAAAGTTGTTCGCCCAACCTCCAGGTGTATTGGGACCAACTTGGGAGGGCCCGTATCGTATAACGGACAAGTTCCTTAATGGCGTATACGATATCGAAGATATGGAAGGCAAGCCGGTCCAATACTCTCGGAATGTTGTACATCTAAAGAAGTACTATCAATAAGGCGAACAAGTTCAAATCACAATTGTTGGGCGAACAAATATCTTGGGAGGCAAGTAAACCAAGTAAGGCAAACCAAAAACTTGCCTAACTTTTTTAAAATTTTCCTAAGTATAGATTCAAAAGTTGTTCGGCACATTGTATAGTCTGGTGCTATTTCGTATCTTATGTTTTTTAGACAAAGTTGCTCGGTAAAAATACTATGAGCGAGCATCTTTTGGTTAGTGTTCAAAGTTGTTCGTCAATTTGTATATGTTAGTGATGAACAATCTTACAACACTTGTAATTTTTCATAATGTAAATATAATTGTTCGTCTGGAGAAAAACAGTCTAAAGCTCGAGGTACAAGTCCATTCTGAGGACCAAAGCCAATTAAAGGTTGTTCTTCTTTTAAAATGAGCAGAACCTAAGACTAAACCCTTATTCTATTAAAAGACAAAGTTCAAATCGAACAAAGCCCAACATTATATGTTATAATTGCAAAAGCATTAAATAGAAATGTATAGGCAATTAACATATAAGAAGAAGATGAGCGAACAAAAGAGACATTCATTAATAAAAGGCTTTAAGCCTAAAAAATATTACAAGAATTCTGGAAGAAGTGTACTACAAAAAGAACGAGCAACTATTACAAGAGAAGATAAGAAATTATAAGTCCTAGATCTATTGTTGCTCGCCAGGGAGAAGACCAGAAGCTTGTTCGATAGGAGGGTCGACGATCATGTCCCGTGCCAGATCTTCAGCGGCCTTCTGCTCTTGTTCTTGGGCATTTTGCTCGGCAGTAGCATCTTGCTCGCCCTAGTCGGCGCCATCCTGCTCGTCCTCAGCCGGGGGTGGGGGATGGGTGACCACAATACTGGGGTCAAGATGATCAATCGTAACCCCGTAATCTATCATATCCCCCAGCTGGAGCTCAATGTTGTTCGGCGGGGAGTAGTGCTCAACAAACTCAGCCAAGTCCTTTCCCATCTCGCCGACCAATTCAGGTTGTTCGTATGCATGTGCAAGACGAATACAGTCAGCGTAGGCACAAATGTACTCAAGATTTGTGATGGGTCCGGATAGGCTTTGCAGCTCAATTTCCAGTTGCTCTTGAGTGAGCATTCCCCCCATTGCCTCGTTGAGCCGAGCAACTTCCGCCTCAGCCTCGGCCAACCTCTGCTCGGCAGCAACCACCCTCTTCTTTTGCTCCTCGAGCTCAGCATCCTTGCTCTTGAGCTCGGCCGATAACAGTTGATAATCTTCAACGTGTTTCTTTTCGATGTCATCGGCGTGCTTAAGCTAGTTGTTGAGGCGAGCAACTTTTGCCTCATATTGGTTGACCAGACCATTCTTTTCTTCGGTCAGCTGCCGAGCAGTGTTGGCATATCGGCGAACAGCATCCTCTAGCTCGGTGAGCTGAGCCATCCCTTTCTGGGCAGTGATGAGGCCATTAGCGTGCTGTATCATGGAGAAGTGGAAGTTGTCCGCTATCCCTTGTGCAGAGATGGTCGTCTATAGGGGCCGGGTCCATGATCGGGCGATCAGTTCAGTGGCCCTACGGACATGTCCGCCCGGAATCTCCCAGATGTTCACCGGAGTCTTGGAGCAGGCATATTGGTGAACTGAGGCTGCTCGTCCGGGATGATCTTCGGCCCGGTATCTGCGAACAAGAATATTAGTTAAACGAGATATTTTCAAAGTTCATAAGAGTTGTTCGGAAAAGGCAATACGAGATGCACTTAATCCTGGAACTTCCGCTCGTCCCAACCTAGAAGGGTTATGTCCTCGGGGCCGCGGACGGGAGTGGAGTCTTTGTCCGCCTTGCCCATCCTCTCTGCCGGTTCGATGGAAGTGTGGCGAACAACTTCATCTTCAATATGAGGGTGAGCATGGTTTTTTCCCACTTTCTCCTTGCCTTTATTCCCGGCTAGAGCAGTCTGTGCCACAAAAGACCAATCCCCCTTCTTTAAGCGCTTGGCTCCTCGGGGTGATGAGGCAGGAGGGGAAGACGGTGGAAGATTGGAAGGGGGCACAGCCTGGCGAGCAACTTTTACCCCCTCAGCTTTGTTCGTCACTGCCAACACTTTGGAAGGCGGATCACCCTTCATTTTCCATCCCTTTGGAGGCGGCATCTCGTGGACCCTTTGCTCAAGAAGTCCAAAGCAGGGGGGACAGCAACGGTGACTTGCTCGGCTAAAAAAAAGAAGATTAGACGAGCAGGTTAGAAAAGCAAGTGACGAGCAAAGTTGTGAGGAAAAGTTAGAATTTTTTATATATACCTGGGGGCACTTCAATTTGAGCCTCCAAATGATGGGGGTACGTGAACAGACGAGCAGCTTGTTTGCACTTTGCTCGGTTCACGTACTCTATTGTCCTCTCAGATCTGTCCCGGAGAGCGACCAAGCACGACGTAAACAGGAATTCTGAGCCGACCTCTTCCTCCTCAGAGTTCCACTTAAGCAATCGAGGACCTGTAGAGCAAACAAAAAAAAAAGTTAAATTAGAACTTTATATAAGGGCGAGCAAAGATGACCTTACGTTTGATTTGCCCATAAGTGGTGGGCTCAAATATGCACCCAGCACCACCATGTGGGCCAGAAGATGCTCGCCAGTCGCCCCCGATAAAAAAGAAGTGCTCCTTCCAATTCCGAATCTTGTTTGGCACCCCCTCCACCAGTTTCAATCCAGTCCAGGCCTTCAAGTAGTAGTATCCTTCCTCGCCCTCGGACACTTGGTGATGGTCATCAAGTAGTTGACCTCTTCAGCAGTGATGCGGTCAACATACCCCTCCAGGGCGAACAAGCCCATGATGCCGAACAAGTTCATCCACCCAATAGGAGTTATTTGGGTGATGGCTAAGTTGGTCGCCTCTAGAAAATGACCAACAACGGGAGGCAGTGGCAACCTCAACCCCGCGATCAGTGTGTCAATCTTGATCGCCGTACACCCGGGTGGAGGCCGATCAGCTCTCTCTTTTCTCCTGGGAGCCCACATATATATATCGTGTGGAATTTGATACGCCTCCCGGATGAGAGAGAGCTCATCCTGGCGAACAACGCTTCGGATCCTGCTCGCTTGATAGTCAGTCTTCACCAAATCCAAAACCTGACGAGGGGGCGGGGAAAGTTGTTCGCGTGTTCAGTAGAATATGCTCTCCATTCGAATGGGCGAGCAACTCCTGAAGGAATTTTGTTTTCGAGCATTCTTGAACCTGGAAACCCTATCCCTTCCAAGAATTTAGGGGTGAGCTCGTCAAACTCTGGATCTTCCTCAGATTCAGAACCGGAGGAAGATTGCTCGTCGGAGGAGCTGCTCGCGGCCTCCCTAGCCTCTTCGCCGGACCGACGAGCACCGATGTCCTCTGTAGATCGAACTACTGAATCCACGTCAGCAGGCATTTCAGAGGAGACTTCAAAGGGCGGCTGTTCGACGAACGGCACGATCGAAAATAAAGGGTCCAGTCCTTCCTCTGATCCTTTATTGCTCGAATGGAAGGACATTAGTCTAAGGGAGAGGCTAATTAATTTGAAAGTATGTTTTTTCGAAACTCCTGTGGCGGTTCTGGGTAGGCGACGGTGGCGCAAATCCCCCCCACGGCGGTGATGAAGAAAATAGCGAAGGAGAAGAGTGAAGAAAGAGAGAAATAAAAAATAACTACCTTATCTCGAAGTTGGAGGCCAAACACTGGAGAAACGGACGCGGGAAAGCTTGAGATCGCCAGAAATGGAAGAAGTCGCCGGAGGTACTGTAGCAAGAAATGAAGAAGTGGGAAAATTTTCATTTCCCTCTCTTATTTATACCCCAAGGAAAAACGGGGTACGAGGTGTAATTTCCCACAAAGTATGGACTTAATTGATGAAAAACGGGGTCTTTTTCGAACAATATTAAAAATCCGAGGACTGGCACGCAAATATTGATGGCGCGTGGCCTAAAGAATGCTCGCGCGTGACTTGAAGCGACTACACTAGCTTCTACTAGTAGCTACCCCGCAAGAGTACGGGTTCACTGTAGTATGGGCAAGTATAGGGACCAAGTATTATCGAACCCAAGGGATGGTATGTATGCGAATAGATCCCTGAAGATCTACGCGTCGTAGTTAATATGAGTGTGATGTTTTTGGTTTTTTTGAAAAGAGAAAATAATCTAAACTAAATTACTCTACGAATGCGAAAGGAAAATTAAATTACGTATCTAAGGTGTTTTTCAGATATGAGATGATGATGCTCAGGTTAGGAATCCCTACGTATACTAACGGAGCAGGTACATAATCAAAATAACTGTGACAAACAAGAATTAACCTAAGTAAAAGAATGCAAGGTGAAAGCTCAAGATTCTAAACCCTAATACTTTACCCTAACACTCGACTTCACTAATCCACTAACAAGTTAATGGATTGTGCTCAATTAATGAGACCCTAATTTAACTAAGGTGATGCGGTCGTCCTCCTTCGCTAAACCGGTAAATGAATTAACCTTTCCTAAACCTTCTCGTTAAGACTACTAATTGTTATTGAGTGATGCGGTCGTCCTCTCTCTAACACTTTCGTACGAAATTTAAAGGTGAAGTTCAGATTAATTATAAGAATTCATTAATTAAGAGAATTAAAACTAACGTCACCAATTACCTTAATTACGTACCCACATCCTACTTCTACGAGTTCATCCTAACCCAAGCATGCAAGGGTTTTAGCCGGACATGGTTATAACAAAAATAAAAGCAATAGAAGAAACAACGAACAAAAACATAATAAATTGAACGAAGAAAATAAGAAACATGAACTAGGGTTTTAAAATAAAATAATTCTAAGAACTGAAATTTAATTAACTAAAACGAAGTTTAAAACGTTTAAAGTAATCAAGCTAATGAAAAGAAACTAAGAAACGAAAAGAAATTAAGAATTCGTATGAAAAACCTCAACAACGTAAAAGTAAAGCTTGCTCGTTCTTCTCCTCTTCCTCTCTCTAAAAACTAAGTCTAAAAATTATTTCTAAAGTTGGGGATCCTTCAAAACGTGTTTGGACGAGATATATATAGGCACGGGTCGAAACGGGAGTTAACGGGCCGAAAATACGAATCCGGAGGCAAAAGTATAGGGGCGCTCGAGCAAAACGCTCGAGCGGTCCCGCTCGAGCAGTGTAGCTCGAATGGTGCATTCGCTCGAGCGGTCGCGCTCGAGCTGCTCGAGCGCTGAAATCATTCTGTAAGTTTTGGGCGCTCGAGTGATTCGCTCGAGCGGTGGCGCTCGAGCTGCTCGAGCGCAAGAATGGTTCTGTATGTTTGCGCGCTCGAGTAAGGCGCTCGAGCGGTGGCGCTCGAGCAATGCGCTCGAGTGATCTCTAATCCTCCCAAATGATACTTTTCCTCGTCCGCACTAATACCAATCGTATTTCTTCAATATCTTCTCATCCGGGCATCCGTTTGAGTCGATTCAAAGTCCTACGAACTCCGTTTTTCGTCCTCTCTTCACCTATGAGCATCAAAGAGACAAATTTATCAATGTATAGAAATAATGCTCAATTGACTCTAAATACTCTATAAACTCGACCAAAACTAGGGCGTTTCTAGCTACGAATCATGACAATTTCACGCCTAATCAACCCCCCCAAACTTACCATATTGCTTGTCCCCAAGCAATGAAATAATAAGTCAAGTGAAATTGTTAGGAATGAGTAGGAAAAATCAATCATGCAAGCTAATGAATTCAAGCTTCAAAAGTCAATCACCCGTATACTCACTCAATTCCTTTTATCGTACTCATGCAACAATAATAAGAAGCACCAAGATCAAGCATGGATGTGCACTCAACGATGGGTTTAACTCCCTCACAAGTGTATAACAATGATAAAGGGACTCACTCAATCAATCACTCACACAAATTGGCAGCCATAGGCTTGTAAATGCTCTCAACTTCGACCATATTCTAGAAATCAATGCCAAATCAAAAAGGACTTTCAAAAGGTTGTAATGTAGGCTCTTTGGACAGGTGGGATAACAATATGGTAAAGTGACTCAAGTGAATGGAGAATAGAAATTCAAAACTTTGGTACTTCGAGATTAAAAACAATCCACTTCAAACATATTCAATCACTACACTTTCGCTTTCAATTCTCTCAACACTTCAATTTTTTTCTTTCTCACTTTTTCACTTTTTTAAACACTTCATCATTTTTTTCTTTTTCGCACAAACACATGAGCTCATTTTTTCCTTTGCTCATTCTCAAATTTTTTTTTTTCTTTTTGTTCTTTTTCCCACATCTCAAAACTTCATCACACCTTTTTTTTCATATTCACTCAACAAACAACCTTCTCCTTTTTTTCAACTCAATTCACTCCCTTCATATTCACACTTTCCTATTCTCCACTCAAATTGGGACAAAAAGGCTTAGGAATTGGAATAGTGTTCATATGTGCTAGCAAATAAAATAGGCTTTAGGCTCAACGGGGCTAACAAGGGATCAATGTCATTGGTAAGGAAAATTTTGGCTAAGTGACTCAATAAAATCAATGATGGCCTAAGATCACATTCGGCATATCAAACTAGACACAATCTAGAAGCAAGAGCACATGCAAGTTCTAGCATCCTCTAAGGTGACGATCCACTCACAAACGAAGAGATTAAATCATGCATTTAAATCTCATAAGGCTCAAATCTCACTGCTTTCACATCCATGCTAGTCCCAGTGAATTCTCACTCTCATCACACAAGTACTCAAAAGAAAACTCATAAGCATACGGGTTCTCTCCCTAATCAGCTCAAACTCAAACACTCACACAAAAAAAAATTTCTAACTCACCCTTACAACTCACTCTACTCATCAAATCATACTCAAAGATAGCAATCAACAAGCATAAGGTGATTGATAGGCATAAAATATTGAGTAACAAAACAAATTAATAAAAGCCCAAGGAGCATCTCAAGGCACAAAATAACTAACTCAACTCAAAGATAAGGGGTGCATGCATGTGCAATGTAACAAGAAACATAAAAAACTCCACCCCCCAAACTTCGACCTTGCTAGAGGTCTAAGTTTGGGGTTGTGGGTTACCTCAACCGAACAATTCAGTTTCTCTCAACAGCTTTGCACACTCCTTTGTCTCAAGTTGGTTCCTTCAATCTGAGTAACTCCATGATACCTTTACTCCTTTAGAGACAAGCCTACAAAATAAAACTCTCAAGTACAAGGTTAAACATACGACTCAAAACACCCTAATAATATAAAAAGACACTAAAAATAAATGAAAGCAGATAAAAATGGGTTGCCTCCCATTCAGCGCTATTTTTAAGGTCCTCATGCCGGACCAAGCTCAAAGGAGCTTATGGGACATCATACTCAAATTTACCTCCCTTACTCTCATAAGAGTGGTGTTTGAACTTCTTTCCTTGATGCCCCACCATCATGAGTTCCTTTGCTCTCTTCTCATTCCCAAGTGTTATGGGTCTCAACTCCTTCTTGCCTCTATCTGGAGGAGTCTTACCACACAATTTCTTGAGTTTGGACTTTTTCTTCTTAACTCCTCCTTTCCCTTCTAACTGGACCACGTCCACTTTCTTCACCTCTCCATCCTTCAACTTCTTCACTTTATCCCTATCAACATAATCAAGATCATAACGCTCATGGGTTAAATTATCAATTGAAGGACTAGCAAAATCATGAATATGAGAAGGATTAGGGAGAGAATGCGTGTCTTCAACACGAGGATCAATTGCATCCATGCAATACAAGCTCTCATCCTCCCTCGGGTGTTTCATGGCTTCATATAGGGAGATCTTCACTTCTTGATCGTCAACCTTCAATGTAATCTTCCCATTTGCCACGTCTAGCACCATCCCCGCCGTAGCTAAGAACGGTCTTCCCAAGATCAGGGGCACGTGCTCATCTTCCTCCATCTCTAGCACTACAAAGTCGGCTGGAAAGATGTGATCTCCAACTCTCACTAGAACGTCTTCAACAACACCTTGAGGTCGAGTAATAGACCGATCGGCAAGTTGAAGCGTCATCATTGTGGGTTGAAGTTCACCACCTTCCAACTTCTTGAAAAGCGACAAGGGCATGAGATTGATGCTTGCTCCAAGGTCGCACAACGCTCCCTTCTTGATCCCGTTCCCAATATCACATAGGATCGTGAAGCTCCCGGGATCCTTCAGCTTTGGTGGAAGCGCCTTGTGCACTAATGCACTCACCTCGTGGTTCAGCTGCACCAAATTCGGCTCATCCACTCGCCGTCTTTTCGCGATCAAGTCCTTCAAAAACTTCGCATAGTGCGGCATCTGTTCCAAAGCATCATAAAAGGGAATATTAATATGCAGTTGTTTAAAAACATCAAGAAATTTAGCAAAATTTTCATCAAGCTTCTTTTTCATGAAGCGCTGTGGATATGGGACGGGTATCACAGATTTGGGTACCCCCCATTCATCTCTTTCTGTTTCTTTCACTTTCTCCCTTGCTTCCCTTGCCTTCTTCCACTTAGGAACTCTCTCAACCTCCTCACTTTCCTTGCCCTTCTGGGACTCATCCATATCTTTATGCTTCTCAATCCCCTTCTCAACTTCATCTCCTTTTGGCTCAATCTCTTCGTGGGGCGTCTCAGAATCAGCAGGCATCTGAGGACCTTCGTAGTTGGTTCCACTTCTTAGCTGGATCGCCTTGCACTGCTCTTTCGGGTTCCCCTCCGGCATTCTATTCACTGATTTTGCAATCTGGCTCATCTGGAGCTCTAAAGAGGTGAACCTTCGATTGTTCACTTGTTGAGTTCTAGTCCACTCAACGTTCATCTTCTGGAGCTCTTGATCACGATGATCACCCTTCTTATGCAACTCCTTCACATCGTACTCCAAGGATGACAACCGCTTGCTCCCTTCCTCCACCTTCTGAAGGATCGCTCTCAACATCTCCTCGGTTGATGCACCGCCTTCTCCACCAGGAGGTTTAGACCCCGGATCAACACCTGCAGGCACAGTAATTCCAGCTTTTGGGTTAGCATAAGAGAAATTCTCATTCTTCCTCCATGTGTTTTGAGGAAGCTGCTGGCCTCCTTGAACTCCTTGTGTGTTCCTCCATTGATTTTGAAGTGGCTGAGGGCCTGGAGGCACAAATGGTTGGCCATAAGAAGGCCTTCCATACTGATTACCACCTTGGTAGCCATTCTGATTGTAATATGGACCTCCCATGTAATTGGCTACCTCTTGATGTCCACTGGGCTGGTCTACTCTCTCATTCTCCACTGCATGCTCTCCCCCCAAACTCTTCCCCAACTCGAGGTTGTTGATCTTTTCCATCATGGCCATCAGTAGCCTTCTCGTTCCTTCTCCCTCTTCAACCTGATGCACTCTCTGAAAATCTGCATCCACACCCCAAGCACCGGCATTCGTGACAATGTTGTCAACGATCTCTCTACACCTCTCTATGCCTTGGTTGAGGAATGCTCCGCCCGCACAAGCGTCTAAATGGTCTTGCCCCGCCTTGTTGGCACCACTGTAGAAGAACGCCATAATGTCTCCCTCATTGTACCCGTGCTGCGGGCACTCTATCAGCATGTTTGAGTATCTCTCCCACGCTTGACGTAGATCCTCTCCAGACTTCTGGCGAAAGGACGAGATCTCAATTCTAGCCTTGATCGTCCTAGATGGAGGGTAGAATCGCTCGAGGAACAGACGCTCGAGCTCGGCCCAAGTGGTAATACCTCCCCGTGGGAGCGTGTTATCATACCATTCCTTGGCTATTCCCGTAAGAGAGAATGGGAACAACCTGAGCCTCTTGGCATCTTCAGACATGCCATTGTAATTGAAAGTAGATGCAATCATGAGGAAACTCCTCAAGTGAGTGTGAGGGTTCTCCTTCCCAACCTCCCCCTTGAATTGATTCTCAGTAAGCAGCTTGAGAATTCCTGGGGAGATTGAAAAGTTATTGGCCTCCACAGGTGGTAAGGCCACTCCATCGTAATACCTCTGCGGTTGTGCCGCGAACCTGCCCCGAATTGCCATATTCTGATCTGCGTTCTGGGGCGCAGGCTGAGGAGCGACAGGTGGTGCTGGTATGTTTTGAACTGGAGGTTGTTGGTACACAGGTGGTTGGTTATAGACAGGAGGTGGAGGATACGGGTATGGTGGATAAGGGTATGGTGGGTATGGGTAATGTTGATATGCTGGGTTGTGGAAAGGGTTATGTGGGTTTTGTGGGTAAGCAGGATTGTTCAGAGGATTTGGGACTAGGTTCTGAGCTGGATTGTTTACATTTTGTGCACCCGGGTTCTGGCTTTGACTATCCACGAACTGGTCTTGATTCTGACCACCACTCCCTCCAGAGCCATCAACCCGGTTTACTGCCTGATTGAAATCGTTGGCAGCATCGTCCAACTCATTACTGAGATCCATCGGTTCCTTCCCTAAGTCGGTTGCGTTCATTCTTCTCAAGTAAGCTCGGTTCCTTCTGGCTATTGTCTCAGGATCTGCAGGTATTCTCTCTTCGCTCGTATTACCTTGTGAGCGTGTTCTCATAAACCTGACACACTAGCAGATGGATCAAAACGCAACTGCCGAATAAATAAAAATAAAAATAAAAAATAAAAACAGAAAATAAGCACCCACTACTAACTACTAAGCTATCGACAAGTCCTATTCAAAAAGCATAAAACGCCATCCCCGGCAACGGCGCCATTGACTTGAAGCGACTACACTAGCTTCTACTAGTAGCTACCCCGCAAGAGTACGGGTTCACTGTAGTATGGGCAAGTATAGGGACCAAGTATTATCGAACCCAAGGGATGGTATGTATGCGAATAGATCCCTGAAGATCTACGCGTCGTAGTTAATATGAGTGTGATGTTTTTGGTTTTTTTGAAAAGAGAAAATAATCTAAACTAAATTACTCTACGAATGCGAAAGGAAAATTAAATTACGTATCTAAGGTGTTTTTCAGATATGAGATGATGATGCTCAGGTTAGGAATCCCTACGTATACTAACGGAGCAGGTACATAATCAAAATAACTGTGACAAACAAGAATTAACCTAAGTAAAAGAATGCAAGGTGAAAGCTCAAGATTCTAAACCCTAATACTTTACCCTAACACTCGACTTCACTAATCCACTAACAAGTTAATGGATTGTGCTCAATTAATGAGACCCTAATTTAACTAAGGTGATGCGGTCGTCCTCCTTCGCTAAACCGGTAAATGAATTAACCTTTCCTAAACCTTCTCGTTAAGACTACTAATTGTTATTGAGTGATGCGGTCGTCCTCTCTCTAACACTTTCGTACGAAATTTAAAGGTGAAGTTCAGATTAATTATAAGAATTCATTAATTAAGAGAATTAAAACTAACGTCACCAATTACCTTAATTACGTACCCACATCCTACTTCTACGAGTTCATCCTAACCCAAGCATGCAAGGGTTTTAGCCGGACATGGTTATAACAAAAATAAAAGCAATAGAAGAAACAACGAACAAAAACATAATAAATTGAACGAAGAAAATAAGAAACATGAACTAGGGTTTTAAAATAAAATAATTCTAAGAACTGAAATTTAATTAACTAAAACGAAGTTTAAAACGTTTAAAGTAATCAAGCTAATGAAAAGAAACTAAGAAACGAAAAGAAATTAAGAATTCGTATGAAAAACCTCAACAACGTAAAAGTAAAGCTTGCTCGTTCTTCTCCTCTTCCTCTCTCTAAAAACTAAGTCTAAAAATTATTTCTAAAGTTGGGGATCCTTCAAAACGTGTTTGGACGAGATATATATAGGCACGGGTCGAAACGGGAGTTAACGGGCCGAAAATACGAATCCGGAGGCAAAAGTATAGGGGCGCTCGAGCAAAACGCTCGAGCGGTCCCGCTCGAGCAGTGTAGCTCGAATGGTGCATTCGCTCGAGCGGTCGCGCTCGAGCTGCTCGAGCGCTGAAATCATTCTGTAAGTTTTGGGCGCTCGAGTGATTCGCTCGAGCGGTGGCGCTCGAGCTGCTCGAGCGCAAGAATGGTTCTGTATGTTTGCGCGCTCGAGTAAGGCGCTCGAGCGGTGGCGCTCGAGCAATGCGCTCGAGTGATCTCTAATCCTCCCAAATGATACTTTTCCTCGTCCGCACTAATACCAATCGTATTTCTTCAATATCTTCTCATCCGGGCATCCGTTTGAGTCGATTCAAAGTCCTACGAACTCCGTTTTTCGTCCTCTCTTCACCTATGAGCATCAAAGAGACAAATTTATCAATGTATAGAAATAATGCTCAATTGACTCTAAATACTCTATAAACTCGACCAAAACTAGGGCGTTTCTAGCTACGAATCATGACAATTTCACGCCTAATCAGCGCGTGGGCAGCACGCAATCATGCCACCCACGTCATCCTTGGATACTCCCCCAGATCTTGGAAAGACTAAACGTCGGCCTTGAAGTTGTTCGTCAGAGTTAAGGATTTTTGCCCAAATCCCTACCAATTAAATATCCTAACTATAGTTGCTCGCCACAAAGTTGCTCGGCTAAGACAACGTCTAGTCAGGATAGGGGGCAATTGTTGATAGACGAACATCAATCATATTTATGCGAACAAACATCAGGGACTTAACAAAGAAAATCAAGATTGGTGTGCATACATCAATCCGAGAGGTGTATGAAGTGGCAAACAACTCCGTCGACGAACAACTTATTGGCGAACATATTTTAAGACTCGAGACCAGATGAATATTCTGCCTGATCTCTGGTGACAAACAACTTTACCAAAAGGTGGTGTATCTACTAGCCTAAGAGGTGCATGTAGACGAACAAGGAACCAAGATTCCAAAGCTCATCATAGCAAGAAATATAGGCGAACAACTTTGATGCCATACACTCAAAAAGCGAACAACTTTTATTATAAGATCCTTCTGGACAAATCAAGCCGACCTGGACGAACAACAATGAGTCCGAGATAAGACCAAATAAGACTTTGTAACTAAGATTCAGCTTAGATAAGGTCAAACAAGGTCAAAGGACACTTGTCTAGCATGCAAGCTAGGGAGACCAAGAGTCATGGACACCTCATGCTTGCTAGCCTCTATAAATAGTTGTTCTCCAGCTAAGAAATACAAGTTCAAATTCACAAATACTCATAAAAACACACACAAATACACCTTAACGTACACCTATACGAAATAAATACGATTTCGACTTTCGTATTTACAATTTCACGATCCTAAACTTCGATTTATCATTTACGGTGATAATCAATCATACGTTCTTGTTTGGTGGTCCTTGACCGAACTAAACAGTCACTAATCCATCCGATTAAATTCGATCACCAACAAAACCATCATAATTATTCAGATAAATATATATGGTATAGTTAAATATATTATTTTTGCACATGAAGAATATTTAAACTGAACGATCTAGAGCATAAATCAACAATCATTATTACATTCATATTGATATTGATATTTAAATCTAATCAAATTGTGAGCACTTAAAATGACGAATTTAATTATAGAATAAATATACTAATAACAATAGATATATAATTAACCAACAATTGATGGGAGAAATCTCAGCAAATGAGTGGAACAAATGAAACTTTGATCTGAAAAAATGAAATACAATATGCTCTTATTTATAATACAAAAATGCATGCAGTATTATATCTTGTCCATAATAAGAATATATCACATAAGAATATTCTTTGGAATATATAACTATATACCTTTTATTTTACGAAAAAATAATCGAACATTATATTATATATACTAACTCAAACTTAGAAATGATAAATTTAGATTCATTCAATAAGTAGATCATATTTAATTACATTAAGGTTTGGAAAAAATATGATTTATAATAAATTCAAAAAATAACTAAATAAGAAAATGGAAAAAATATCTAGTTGCATTAATTATGCAGATATAAATTAATGGTATAGATTTAATGATATAGAACGAAGGATCGAGATTAAAAGTTTAACCAACTTTTAATGAGAGCGCAGTATTTCAAAATGGAGAGATTTGAGACATGCCACATCAGCCTAAAAATAAGGTGGTATTGACACATAATCTTGGAGAGGTTTGAAAATATATTATTATAAGATTGATAAACCCTCTTATTACGGGCCTAACTTTTTTTTCTTTTTTTAACCTCGTAATACTGGTATTGATTTATTTAAATACCCCAGTATGTACCTTAAATTTATAAAAATATTAGTGAATATATTGATATTGAGGACAACATATATTAAAAATATTAATATGAGGTTTACATTTTGTGTGTATTTAGAATCATTTTAGTTATATCATTAAATGTATTAGTTTGTGTCATTACATATTACTTATTCCATTCAAAAATATTAGTTGTTATATTATATAATGATACATGCAACACTATTGTATGGTAAAATTATTTAACATAAAACCAAATCATACCAGTAATGTGAGTTTACAATCTAGCGCCTCCGGCACCGGCGCCTCCACCACAGCACCACCGTCGCCGCCACAACTCCACCACCGTCGCCGCCACAGTAACACCATCACCCTCTACTTCTTTCATTTAGGAGCCCTTCTTCTGCTGTTGTTTTTAGGATAACGGGTCGACCTCCATCGACACTATGGATATAGTGTCCGTTTGGTAGGTTGACCCGTTGAGTTATTTGTTTTTCTGTTTTTTAATGTTTAATTATGTTGTACTCTTGGATATTTTTATCTTTTCTTTTATATTTCTGTTTTGTTGGACTCCTTTGGATAGACTGTTATTTTTTTAGATATGGTAGTGTGCCAGATAAAACTCAGTCTATGGTGGTTATATTGATGCCCGAGTAGAGATGGACGTGTCGAAAAATATTACCGCTGGAAGACACCTTAGTGTGGGGTGTTCCTATCTGCCAATGAGCGTTAAAGTTATTCCCGCGTCTGCCTCTCGTTTACTCTTCATTTACTCACGATTGGTTTGGAGTAGTTTTCTGCAATGGTTGATGACTTAGCCTTTAGATTTATGCTTGGAAGATGTATTTCTGTAATGTTGTAACAGGCTATGTTCTTTCTTTAAAAAAAACCATATTAGTTCCAAGGTAGAGGTGGAAAATAAATTGTTATTCTATTTGTTGGAAATTGGTTAATAAAAATTGTTTATACCCTAACTTTGACTAATTTTTTTAGGAATGAAAACGTTAGTTTTTGGGAAAACAAAAATAACGAGGTTGTTCTACTCGTGGAATAGATGAACGTGGTATATTTAATATCTCAAAACCGATTTCCGGTGAGTGAAAAATTAATTTGGAAAGTTGTAGGATTATTCATTTGTATTGAATAATTCCATGGGAAATGGAAATTGAAGTTTCATCCCACATTGAAAAATTACAAGGAAAGTTCCTAGTATATAAGAAGGAAAATATTCATATTCTTCAAGTTGGTACATGGGGACTCTGTTGACGATCTTAACTCGGATTAGATAATTAGTGGTTGTTTTCAACTAAGAAGATCATCAAACAAGGATTAATCAAAGATTAAAGCTGGATTTTTATAAGTAAAGGTTGGGAAGAGAATTTGCAAGAGTTTGACTTATTTTTTAATTAAGTAACCCCATTTTTATTATCCCATGAAGGGGTATTAATAGAGATACAAGCAAGTAGGAGGTGTCACCTCCCTAATCATCCTTATTTACATTGTGACAAGTGTTAAGACACTTGTTAACTCCTAAGCTATTACATTTTTACACCATGACAAGTGTTAAAACACTTGTTTGTTCCTAATGTAAAGCCTAATTATTGGAATTTCTGATGATCTTCCGAGGTACCCTCTTGCTCGCCTGCTCGCCTCTGATTAAGTTTCTTTGCATCCCCCTGGTCTGGTTGGTCACCACCTCTCTTACACTTTTCATGACCAGCTGCTCGCCTCCTCAACTTTGGCTTTTAAACCCTGCTGCTCGCCTCCTAGAGCATTTATTCCCTGCTGGTCGTCCTCTTCATCATTTTTATTTTTAATGATTTCTTAATCTTTATTATTTTAGTATTTTTTACTTTAATCTTATTTTCCTACTGTTCGCCTATCAACAATGCCCCCTAGTTTGGCATATAAGGATAAATTTTTATCCTTTTATGTCAAACTATAAGATGGGCCACCTTTTTATGACACGAGGCGAGCAACAGGGAATTTACCCTTTCATTTTTGCAAGGAGCGAGCAATAGGGTTTCGAATTTTTGGGCGGGAACAATTGGAGGCGACCAGTGGGGAATGTCTTTTGAACTTGTGGAGTTTCGTTTCCCGAGATGCATAATACGAGGCGGCGTGGGTGGTTGGTGACATCACCGCCGCCCACACGTGCAACCCTTATTTGCATATAGGGCTTCCTTTTTCGAAACCTTTCGTATTCGCCCCCGTATCCATCCTTATAAATAATCCTTTTTCTCACTCATTTTTCTTTTCGATTTTTTGCATGCAACAAAACTCCATTGACGAACACTACGAAGCTTTAGCATTTCCAAATCTTTCAGTTTTGGATCGATCTTTCTTCGAATCAAAGGTGAATTTTTAATTTCTTTTATTTTCTTTCTTCAATTCCTTGCATTTTTCTTCGATTTTCTCTTTTTCCTTGGCAATTTCCGCCAATTTCACACCTCCGTGGCCTCCGCCGCCGTGTCTCTGCCGCTGCGCTGCCGCCGTTTATTTGTTCTCTCGAGATTATGGTGTTATTGTTACTGCCCTCTTAAATTTTGCCCTTTGTTTGATTTTTCCATTCGAATGGCGTTTCCTTCTTCGAGCAACACTCAATCCATCATATTTGTTGGTCGAAATTCGGGAAAGAGGCCTATGGAAGATGAACGGCCTATCCTTGCTCCTCGCCGCTCGCTCCGGCGAGCAATCGCGCAAAACCCTAGGACCTTGCTCATTGATGAGTGCACGGGTTCCGAGATGAGCTTTGTTGCTCGCTCCATTGATGATTTTTATGCTGTAGAGAGCTCAGGCGAGCAGGACGCCCAGGGACCTGTTGCTCGCTCCTCGCCAAGGGAAGGAACCTGCTGAAGTTGCCGCCGAAATTGAAGAAATGAGTCTCCTTGGAGACACGGGAGCGAGCAGCGAGCAACCAGCCGCGAGCGAGCAGGTGGCTTAGCCAGGAGGCGACCAGCTGGGCGTGACGTGGGAATTCCTCCGGGAGATCAATTTCCCTATTTCAAGACCGACTCCCGAGTCTCTTATTCCAAAGGCCGTAGTTCGGAGGCAGGAGTGGATTGACTACGCCAATCGTTATCACAATACTTTCCCCACTCCGCCAAGGCCTATCATGGAAGCCCAGGAATCTTCGTACACAGCAAGCAAAGTGGCAAGTTTAGTCAAGAAAGATGTCTTGGCCCGGATCTGCTCTTCCTACCACATCCAGTACGATATCCATTTATACCCTCCACAGAAAGGGGAGACTGCTGACAATCCGCCCCCTGGATGTACTGCCATCAACTTGGACGTCCTCAACACGGGGTTCCCTCTTCCCTTACATCCGGTGATCGGGCGATTCCTGGAGGACACGAACTTGGCGATCACTCAGATTACTCCGAACGGTTGGAGTAATTTGCTGGCTTTTATCACCCTCTTCGGGTTGGAGGGATACAAGAATAAAATCAGCACGGTGGAGATACATTATGCGATGACTATCTCATCGGCTGCTAATGAAGAAGGGCTCGGGTGGTATTACATCAAAGCCCGTAGTGGCATAAAGTTGATTGAGGGGGTGCCCAACAAAGTAAAAAGCTGGCATAAGCAATTCTTCTTCATCGGTGGCGATTGGCGGGCGTCCTCCGATTTTTCAGGAGGACTTGGGCGTATAAATTCTCCTACGTGTTTTAGTGAAATTCGGCGTAGGTTTTGTTCCTTAGTTCATCACATCTTAGGTGAACTAATTTTAATTTCTTTTCTTCCTTGTTTTGCAGGTCCGCGCATCTTGAAGTGGGGGCATCCGGAGTTAAGCGAAGAATTCCTATACGTCCTTGCTCTGATTTCATTGCGAGACATTAAGGATCGGAGCATTGGTCATCTCTCTCAGGTGCACTGCCGTAAGCTTGCTCAACTTACTACTAGTGCTCATCACTTAGAGGCACAAGCGGAAATCCCCGAAGGTAATTTTCCTTATGTACTTCCTTATTTTTACCTGTTGCTCGCCTTTTACCTGTTGGTCGCCGCCCTTACGTTTACTTATCTTTATGTTTTTTGTTTTCAGCTCAAAGGGTAACAGTAGCCGTTCCGCAAATCCCAAGAAGTTACCACCTTCTTGCTCGCCGAGTGAAGCAAATGGCGGCCAACCAACCATCGAAGAAGAAGAAGTTCGACCCTTGCACTTCTTTGATCAGACTAAGGACGGGAGCGCACGATGAGGAAGAGGCTCCTCAAGTACCTGCCCCAGCTCCTCGCCCCCCTGCTCGCTCCTCGCCTCCTCCCAAAGATACAAGGGGTAAGAAGAGACTTACCAAAGAGACTGCTCCTCGCAAGGAGGATGACCGCTCCAAGCGAGCTAGAGGACAGGGCTCTTCACAGGCGAGCAAGTCTGCTGCTCGCTCCATGCTAGTGGAAGAAGTGACCGAGCAGCAGGTCGTCGGTGCGATGGTCGCTGGTCGGGGGAGGAATTCCTTGCCTGATAGTTCCTATTTGGGTTATGACCCAATAAAGATGAGGGAGTAAGTATTTTCCCTCCTGCCCGGCTGCTCGCTTCTTTGCTTACGTTTCAATTATTTAACTTTTTATTTTTGTACAGGTACCGGAGAGACGATTATCCCAGTCGTGCTAAAGTGCTTCACTAATTTAGTTGCGTGAAATCGGCCCCTACTTACCACGAGATCAAGGACTCTTATGTCCGGTGGGCTACGGAGTCTGTCCCCCGTTCCTGGACATAGACGGGTGAAGAGATCCTCCAAAGTCAAAGTCTGAGCGATAATGCCCGCCTCTTGAGCTACAACGCGAGTCATCGGGCTATCTCCGCTCAGAGAGTCCTAGACCAATCTATTGAGCTCGAACGGACAAACCGGAGTCTGGGATGGAGAATCGAGCAGCTCTAGACGGACAGAGACGTCCAGCTAAAGAAGAAGGAGGACGAGCTGGCCAAGCTGAAAGCTGAGTTTGAAAAGGCCATGCTCTCCTGGGAAAAAGGGCTGAAGGCAGTGGAGGATCGCGAACAGGTGGCCCTAAATACTTCTGAGAAGCTCAAGTTAGATTTGGGAGTGGCCACCGATCGTGTGCAGGTCTTAGAAACCGAGAGGGTGGGCTTGGTTAAGCGAGTCGAGTCTCTGAAGGTCCATGTCGACCGGCTGGAGAAGGAGAACAAGCGCACCATTTCTTACAATACGTACGTGCAAGATGTAACTGATAACACCAATCTTGGTTACATTTGTGCGTACACAGATTGTGTACGATCCGTGAAGTACGCCTTGGACAACGGTCTTGACGTCATGACTAGTACCGTCAAGGACTTCGCGGATTATGTTATCGAGAATCCTCCAGCCGCCGGTTTTGACATCCCTGTTGCCGACCTAGGGGAGATGGGGTTGGACTTGGGCATCTTTAAAGATGATGTCCGAGTCGTAGCTCCGAAGGAGAGGACGGAGGAAGTGAACTGAGACGCCACTATTTTCGATGCCTTAAGCCCTCTCTTTCCGAACCCTCTTGGGGAGACGAGCACCCCCGCCGCAGTAGGTGAGCAGCAGGTCCCTGTGGCGACCACCCAAGATGCTCCTCTACCTCCTCCTTCCGAAGTTCCTCTAGCACCACCTGCTCCTCCGGCTCCTGAGTCTTGAACTCTTTTTTCTGTTTTCTTAGTTCATGTAGTAGGTCAATTGTAATTTTTCCTTTCTTGTACCTTTGTATTTGAAGTTCTATTTTGAATGAAGCCGTACTTTTATTTTATTTGTTCGCCTTTCATTTAATGTTTGCTTAAGTATTTTCTTCCATAACCGAAAGTTTAATACTTTTTCGTGCAAACTTTTTTGTACATTATTTATGGGTAAATTTGGTTCTCTTAAGAACTTGACCTTCATTTCTCTTTTGCACCCTGTTGCTCGCCACACGCTATACTTATGCTTAAATGCATTTAGCTTTGGGAGAGCATTTTTTTATTTTATGGGGCGATCAGTTGGGCTCTTGTGACTCATGACCCTGCTGCTCGCCTCCTTCTGAACTTGTGTTGTGACACTTGACTGTTTCCGGCAAACAGCTTTTCTTTTTGGGCGAACAACTGGGCTTTGACGTCTTGTTTATTTGATTTTGTAATACATCGGACAATCACTCTTACATAAGTTTAAATTTTTTTACCAAACTTACAATGTAAACAATCTTAAATAACTTATATCACTTCAACATAATCCATATATAAACAACTTTACATTGGTTCCCTATCTATTGATAGCACTTTTTCAATAAAGCTGCGTTCCAGATGTATTGGGCCGATTTGTCTTCCATGTCCTCGAGGTCATATGTGTCGTTGTACCACTTGTGGGTTACCCTGAATGGACCCTCCCAAGTCGGTCCAAATACTCCTGGAGGTGTTGCTAGAACTTTTCGGAGTACCAGATCTCCGACTTCAAATTCCCTGACTTTCACTTGTAAATTGTAGTATTTCGCAATTCTTCTCTTGTATATTTCATTTTTTATTTCTGCTGAAATTCTTTTTTTCGTCAATCAGATCCATTTCTGCAGCTAGTGCCTTATTATTTTCTTGTTCGTTGAACTCAGCTACTCTTTCAGTTGGTACTTTGAGCTCTATAGGTATAACTGCTTCGGTACCGAACGCCATAGCAAAAGGTGTTTCTCATGTGCTTGTTCTATGTGATATCCTATATGCCCAAAGTACTTTGGGCAGTTCTTCTGACCATTTGCCTTTCTTATCCACCAAACGTATTTTTAGAACATGCTTGATTATCTTGTTAACTGCCTCGACTTGGCCATTAGACTGAGGGTGGTAGGGTGTCGAAAAATGTTTTTTGATTTCCCATTTTTTGCAGAAATCTCTTATCTTCTTTCCTTCGAACTGCCTTCCATTGTCTGTCAGTATTGCCTGTGGAACTCCGAATCGGCACACTATACTTTTCCAGATAAAATTGATCATTTTTTCTTGTGTTATGTCACTAGTACTTCGGCTTCAGCCCATTTTGTGTAATAGTCCACGACCACTACCGCAAATCTTACATTCCCCTTTCCCGTTGGGAAAGGTCCTATGATGTCTATCCCCCACTTTGCGAATGATCATGGACTATTTACTGAGATCAGTTCTGTTGGTGGCTTATGGATGTTGGAAGCGAACAGCTGGGACCTGTGGCATGTTTTTGCAACCTTGATCGCGTCTTGTAACAGAGTTGGCCAGTAGTACCCTTGCCTTACCGTCTTGTATGCCAATGCTCGCCCTCCCGCGTGATTTCCACATACGCCTTCGTGTATTTCTTTCAAAACTTTTTGGCCTTGCCCCCTTGCTAAACATTTCAGCAGGGGCAGTGAAAATCCTCTTTTGTAAAGTTGGTTGTCCATGATGGTGAACCTTGCTGCTCGCTTGGCTATCTTAGCTGCTTCTTGTGGGTCTTTAGGCACTGTGCTGTCTTTGAGGTATTTGTATATCGGTGCCCTCCAATCTTCTTCTGTCAATTCTTCTTCAATCTGGTTGATTTTGTAGTCACTGGTGGATGGGTGAGAAATTTTTGTTATCGTGACTTGTGAAAGTTCTGCTGGTCCCGTGCTAGTAGCCAAGCGAGCAAGTGCATCTACTTGCGCGTTGTTATCCCTTGGTACTTGCTCAATATAAATCTGTTCGAAGAGTGAAGCCAGGTGAGCAATTTTTTTTTGATATAAAGCCATGTTTTCATCTTTAGCTTCGTACTCCCCGCGGACTTGGTTGACTATCAGCTGGGAATCTCCATAGATTTGGACTCTTCGAACCCCCACAACCAGAGCTAGTCGTAGTCCGGTTATCAGAGCTTCGTACTCAGCTTCGTTGTTTGTTGCCATGAACTCAAACCTGACTGCTGAAGTAAACACTTGCCTGCCTGGACTGATCAGCACTATCACAGCTCCGGCTGCTGTGTTATTTGATGATCCGTCCACGTACATATGCCGCGGATGGTTATGACCTCTCGTCGGATCTTGAGGGAAGGTTAATTCGACTATGAAGTCGGCTAACGCTTGTCCCTTGATCGCTGTTTGAGGTGCATAAGATATTCCGAACTGACTTATCTCTAGTGACCACTTGAGGAGGCGACCAGCAGTGTCAGGCCTTTGCAGGATTTGCCTTAGTGGGAATGTTGTTAGTACCTCCACTTGGTGATCAAAGAAGTACAACCTCAGCTTTCTCACACTCATTACCAATGCGTAGGCTAACTTCTCTATGGAAGAATATCTGATCTCTGCTTCATGCAAGACCTAACTTACGTAGTAAATCGGCAAATGGAATTTTCCTTCTGCTCGAACTAGGACCGAGCTGATGGCCACCTCTGACGCGTCTAGATATAGGTACAGTTTTTCTCCTGAGACAGGCTTTGATAGAATCTTGGTGTGCTAAGGTATTCTTTTAATTGTTCAAATGCCTGTTGACAATTGTTTGTCCATTGGAACTGCCCGTTCTTGATAGCGTCGAAAAAAGGTCGACACTTATCTCCGGATCTTGAAATGAATCTGTTTAAAGCTGCCAAGCATCCGGTTAGTCGCTGAACTTCCCTGACCGACCTTGGTGGTTGCATGTCCATAATTGCCTTGACCTTTGACGGATTCGCCTCAATGCTTCGCTGACTGACCAGGTGCCCGAGGAATTTTTCTGAGTGGACTCCGAAGCTAATTTTCTTCGGGTTTAGTTTCATGTTGTACGCCCAAAGTATTTCAAATGCTTGTGCAAGGTGTTCCAAATTATCTTCCTTCTTCGGGCTTTTCACAACTATGTCATCCACGTACACTTCCATTGTTTTGCCGATGTGGTCATCGAACATCTTGTTAACGAGTCTCTGGTACGTGGCCCCTGCGTTGATTAATCCGAACGGCATCCTCTTCCAACATAATAAATTTTTGTTGGTGTAGAACGCTGTGTGTTCCTGGTCGTTAGGGTGCATCGGGATTTGATGATATCCAGCGAATGCGTCCATGAAGGTAAGGAGTTCGTGTCCCGCCGTGTTGTCCACCAATTGATCAATGTGAGGCAGTGGAAAGTTGTCCTTAGGGCAAGCTGCATTCAGATCAGTGAAGTCGATGCATAACCTCCATGTGCCATTTGGTTTCTTCACTAACACTGGATTTGCTACCCATCTGGGACATAAGGCTTCTTTGATGAGATCATTATCAAGTAGCTTTTTCACCTCCACATCCAGTGCCTCGTATTTGTCAGGCCCGAACTTCCTTCTTTTTTGCTTCACCGGTTTTTTGGTTGGATCAATATTTAGCTTATGACAGGCATGCTCGGGGCTAATGCCTACCATATCAGCGTGCGACCATGCGAATACGTCAAGATTAGACTTGAGGAATTCTTTCATTTTGGATCTGTATGGCTCAGGGAGCTCAGACCCAATGAATAATTCCAAGTCTTCTCAATTCGGGCCGACTCTTATTGCTTCTAGCTCTTCAACCGGGGTTGCTCTTCTTTTCTGATTTTTCCAGCGAGGATCAATAATAGGCCCTTCTAGGTTAATCTCATCCTCGATCATTGGTTCCGCTTCCAACCTTAGCTCTATGTCTTCGACTTGATTTAGTCTGGGTACGGCCTCTTTTCCTTGTTGCTCGCTGGAGCCCTCCTGCTCGTCCTCGCCCTGCTGGTCGTCCACCTCCATCATTTCAGTATCGACGGACTCCATGATTTTGTCCAGTACGGAGGGTTCACCCTCAGCCCTCCTGCTCGGCTGCTCGTCCATGACGGATACTCTGTTGTCGTTGGGTTGGAGTTGCAGGAGGTATTCCCGAGCTTTCTTTTGGTCACCTTTAATCGTACCTGAACCTTTTGAAGTTGGAAATTTAAGACAGTAGTAGTACGTTGAAACAGCCGCTTTGAATTCATTCATAAAAGGTCGACCGAGAAACCCGTTGTAGGCAGACTGTTGATTTACAACTAAGAACTCTATCATTCTAGTCAGTCTCCTTTCGGGATTCTCGGTCGATACAAGCTCGACTGGCAACGTAACTAAACCTAAGGGAACGGTTACAACATCTCCGAACCCTACTATCTTATGATCACATTCTTTTACATATTCTTCACAGTCACCTAACTGGTCTAGTGTGCTCTTGAATATGATGTTCGTGTAGGATCCAGTGTCCACAAGCAGACGGTGGACTCGGACCCCCATGATGTTAGCACAGATGATTAGTGAATCATTGTGTGGGTTGAGTATTCCATCCAGATCTTTTTCGGAAAACACCAGATCCCCTGTCTTCTTTGTTGATTGGTTCACCCCGATTTCTCTACCTTGAGCTACAGCTCTCAAGTCTGCTTTCCTTTTCCTTTTGGACATCAGGGGTCTCCCATCTGAGCAACCTCCTACTGGACCGGCTGATTCAAGCGTTAAAATTTCACGAACTGGTTCTGCCGGTGCCGTAAATGCCTTTTTACCCTTTCTGTCCATCCTGCTCGGCTGCTCGTCTTCCTCATCTTCTTCCGAGCTAGATGGTACTGTCACTCTTAGCCTTTTGCCTGGTTGTCTCTTCACGAACTCCGACAACCTCCCTTCTTTGTAAAACCTCCATAACTGTTTTAAGAGATCTCGACATTCACTCGTGAAGTGACCTATTCTTTGATGATATGTGCAGTACTTGTTGGGGTTCATCTTCCCTCGTTCTTGTCGTATTTTTCGAGGCTCTGACAGCATATCCTTGTCTTTTACATTATTGTACACAACTTCTATCGATGTGGACAAGACATGGTTCAATTTCTCCTTTAACTCGGTTCCTTCACTGAAAGCCTTCATGTTTTTGGGAGCCTTGTATTCTCCCCCTGATTTCTTTCCTGATTTCTTAGTGTCAGCTTTATCTCCCAACTCTTTCTGTAAAGTTTCTTGCATCGAGATGTATACCCCTGCTTTATGTCGAAATTCAGAATATGTTTTAGGAAAAGTGAGGTGCATCTTCTTCCACAGGTCTGTCCCCTTCTTAAGTCCTGCCATTACTGCCACAATTTTAGTATCCTCACTCACTGTTTCTCCTTCCAGCAGGACTTTGTCAAATCTTTCAAGGAAAGCCCTATCAGACTCCTCATCCCCTTGTTTCAGATCTGCGAGCCTATGTCTTTTCGTAAGGTAGGATCCGACTGTGGAGAAATGTGATAGATATTCCTTGCTAAGTTGCATGAATGAATTGATGGAACCCGGGGCAAGTGCGGAAAACCATCTGTGGGGGCCATCGCCAAGGGTTAATGTGAAATTTCGACATTGTGTCGCATCAGATGCTTTCACGGATATCATGTAATCGGTGTATTTGGACAAGTGCACTTTTGGGTCTGAGTTCCCCTCGTATAGACTAACAGCTGGGAACTGTACCTTTTTCTGCACCGGTGCGTTCAATATCGCCGGAGACAATGGTGATAATGGAAGTACGGTTGGCCCTCCGTCGTTTTGGGCATCTAACTGCTTCTTCATTTCCTCGATCGTTCTCTTGAGGTCAAGCCACTCATTCGGAGGCGCTCTTCCGTTAGAAGACTGTTCATCGTGGTTTGGCTCAAAGCCTTCCCCACGGTGCAGTCCCTTGCTAACGGGACGTTTCTCTTGTGTGGCCCGTCGGGCCAAATTGCTTGCCCCATTAGGACCCAAACGGCCAAAAGCTGACCTTCTGAGTGTATCATGCACTGAGGGGCGAACAGCAGGGTATGCTCGCTCCTCACTTCTCTGTGAATTTTCCTTCCTAAGTTCGTGATTTTGACTTCTTGTACCCCTGCTGCTCGACTCCTTATCTCTTCCTGGTGTGGATTCACCTCGAATCCCTAGCCGCTCACTCATTGGTGTCTTGCCTTTGGCTCTCCTTATTTGTCCACTATCGACCTCCTCCACCCTTATATCCTCTTGTTGTTTGGCTCTCCGTTCTGTTGCCCGGTTGCTCGCCTCCGGGGATTTAGATGATTTATGCCCTTCTGCCCGGTTGCTCGCCTCCCGGGCTCTTGACGATCCTGCGGCTTCTTGTCGCCGTTGTAAGGATTGTAAAACGGCGATCGTTTTGGCTAATTCCTCCGGGTTTTGAGCCAAAGCTTCCACTTTCGGGGGAAGAGTGTCAATGGTGACTTGGACATTTCGCCGAGATGTTGCCCGCACCGTCCTTGCATGGTCACCCGTTGACGATATCCTAGTTCGTGACTTGCTTGCCGGGTGGTTGCTCGATTCTTGCGGTTCTTGTGATCTTGTCAATTTTGGATATCCAAATGTTCTTTGATGAAAGTCTTTGTGTTTATGAATGTTGATTTAAAAACAACTAGCCTTGCATGTATGAATTTAGCTTGTTACAACCCTTGTTCATACATGTATGCATTCAAGTCTTTAAATCTTCAAGTAAGACATTTCACAAACACCAGTCAATCACCCACAAACCCAGTTTCCAGCGACCTGCTGTCGGATTTTTGCAGTGACACTTCACAAGAATCCTTCACATCTTCAACCCACGGAGGTTCGAACTCTTCCTCTAGCGCGAATTGTTGATGACCTTAACTCGGATTAGATAATTAGTGGTTGTTTTCAACTAAGAAGATCATCAAACAAGGATTATTCAAAGATTAAAGCTGGATTTTTATAAGTAAAGGTTGGGAAGAGAATTTGCAAGAGTTTGGCTTATTGTTTAATTAAGTAACCCTCTTTTTATTATCCCATGAAGGGGTATTTATAGAGATACAAGCAAGTAGGAGGTGTCACCTCCCTAATCATCCTTATTTACATTGTGACAAGTGTTAAGACACTTGTTAACTCCTAAGCTATTACATTTTTACACCATGACAAGTGTTAAAACACTTGTTTGTTCCTAATGTAAAGCCTAATTATTGGAATTTCTGATGATCTTCCGAGGTGCCCCCTTGCTCGCCTGCTCGCCTCTGATTAAGTTTCTTTGCATCCCCCTGGTCTAGTTGGTCGCCACTTCTCTTACACTTTTCATGACCAGCTGCTCGCCTCCTCAACTTTGGCTTTTAAACCCTGCTGCTCGCCTCCTAGAGCATTTATTCCCTGCTGGTCGTCCTCTTCATCATTTCTATTTTTAATGATTTCTTAATCTTTATTATTTTAGTATTTTTTTACTTTAATCTTATTTCCCTACTGTTTGCCTATCAACAGACCCTAACCATGGACCACACACGCGCGTGTTATTTGCCTAAAACCTAAGGCTGGGAAATAATGGCTATGTGAATGGTTTAGGCAAAAACATCAATAAATACAGCAATGAATGACTCCATTAATGCTTGATAACTCATCATGAGAGGATGATGAAGATGAAGATATATGTGCAGTAAATAAGCAAAGAATTGCCAGGGGATATAGTCCCTGTACTTGAATGAGTATATTGTATTTTTGAATTGATGAATAGTTTGTTTTTCTTAGTACAAGGGGGAACCTATTTATAGGTTTTACATATGGGGGCATTTTGGTCATTTGCGACCTTGGCGGGGAACCATTACATTAAACGCCTGCAATCCCTGAATGCGCGCGGGCGCCCGTCTGTCCTTGTGCTCAGTTGTCAGACCACTCCGGTGACGCCACATGTCTCTGAAGGACGATTCTCAGTGCAATTTCCCAATTTGCACGGAATATTCCCTTTGTCCTTGCGTACGGAGGCGACTCTTTGCCATCTTTGGACCAATTCTGTCAGATTCCATCACGTGCTCAGTGGATCTTCGGTTAGCTTGGTGGGTAAGAGGTCGGAGACGGGCTGGGCGTCGGTCTCGACCGTCCAGATCGGAGATCGGAAAAGGGTAACGCTGTCTATAGTCTATCTTGCTGATGTTTTATCCCTATGACTTTCTTTATTGAGATCGGGATCGGCCTTCGTGCGGACCCCAAGAGGTCGGTCTGATCCGAGGAGGTCGGCCCGTGCATGAGCTCGAACAAAACCGACAAGGTCGGAGATTGATGAGGTCGGAGACTGTCAGTGAGTTGTTCTCATGTTGGGGCGGCATCGGTCGCTGGCCTTATTCTCTTTGTTGGAGGTTGGCTCCGACCTCAAATAAAAGTGGTCACAACTGCGCGCGCTCGCGCCCAGGCCCGGGTTCTTGGTTCTTGACAATTGGGCTTTGGGGCCTACCTATATTTTTAAAGTACCAAAATTATGAAAAGGCTTAATACCTTTTTTGGACCGAACTATTTCGGGTGGCCCATTCGGACATGGTTCGGACCACGAACATGATTAATACACTCCAGAATCGTCTGGAATATTCCGTTCCTGCTTCTCAAGAATGAGAAACGCAGTTTCTCTCCACTACTGAATGTGGGTGCCCCATGATCACCACGTACTCCTCTTCAGCACCTCTCATCTTCGGATTTCCGCCTATATATACCCCTTTGTATCCAGATTTTCAAATACACTTTGAAACCTACGAATTTTCAGTTCAGAAAGTCTTTCGCAACATATTTCCGTTCAGCCCGAAATTCTGATTTCGTTCGCCGAAAGTTTATATACGGTGGTGCTATCGGTGTAAACTTTCAAAACCGTTTTACCTTTGGAGACTCATACGCATGATACTGTAAGCACTATACGGGGCGTATTCAGTCTTGCGGGGAAAGGATTTTCCTTGACTCAGTTTGCGTTTACGAATTCGTTTCTTACATCCGTTCTACCTCTTTCATTGCAGTGTTCGAAATACACCAAAACCAACACTATTTTCATTGAAAAATTCAAGCCCCTAGTTATTCTTGCAAAATACACAAGATTTTTTATTGACTTCCTTTTCTTTTTTGCTGAAACAGTCATAACATTGACACGATGTGTTTATGGGAAATGATAAATGTATAACTTTCATTGTCGTGCGTGACAAGATTTAGTAGGATTTAACAGGGTAAGTATACTTAATACAAAAGAAAACGATATATGTCAAATTTAAATCCTTTATTAAATAATGGTATACGGATTGCGAGGATATATTAATTCTTGAAATTAATCACAGTGTGCAATTCATATAAGTTTAACCCAATTTTAATGGGCCATATCAAACCCCCCACCCCTATCTTCAAATTTATTATGTTCTGCATTGTGCTATGTATTAATACATAATTAATAGTGTTCAATTAATATAAACAATTAATACTATTATTTAATTAAATAATTAATATTGACCAATTTTAATGAAAATAAATAATATTGTTAGGGGAAAACAATTCATATTATTTATCGAAAACATTCTTATACAATAATTTATTGATAAAAAATTAGTTAAAAAAATATATTAGACCGACGAGAAGGGTGAGGTAAGGAGTGGTTCGGTATAATATATCGAAGCATATCGTATAATGTTCCCAAATCTTCGGCATGTGAAAATTCGTACCAATACTGTACCAAAAAATTTAGTATGTCAAAATTTCGATATATCAAAATTACATACCGTATACCATCCCTAAAATTCGGTATACTGTACCATACCAAAATTTCTATATATACCGAAATATCATACACCGTTTCATACTGAAATATTGGTATATATACCATTCCATACCGTTCATACAGAAATTATTTATGAATTAAATAAAAAATTATTTTGTATAATTTTGTAGATTTCAGTATAAGTATACTTAATACAAAAGAAAACGATATATGTCAAATTTTTATACTGTTATTGTACCGAAATTTTTTTGTATGATATCATATCATATCAAAATTTTCGCCAAATTTAATATTTTTCGATACAGTTAACGCGGTTTATGGAGAATTTAGGTATTTTCCCGCCCTAGATGAGGTGGCGCCTCATTGTGATGGTTGGGGCGTTTTGGGAGGATTCGTGGGTAAAAGTTTAGGTACGTTGTCCACTCGATTGAAATGTTTATGCATGGGCACGTGTTGCCATCACAGTGATTTGAATATAGGCACAGATGCAGGTATCCTCTCTTAGTGCTTACCTTTATCCGTGCTACAGAGGCTGGTGCATTATCTATTTATTATTATTCGGCAATACAAATTAATATCCACCTTTATTCAAATGTTTAATATGTCTTATTCAATTTATACCCTTCTTCTTAGGATATTTATTATTTATAATCGAGTAAATATGTAAGCCCAATGAATTAGTTTTACGAGCGAAATGAATTTACAGAATTAATTAGTTGTTTTATTAAATGATACATTTACAAAATCTCTTAGGAATAAGTGTCGCGGTAAAGAAATTTGCATGTGGAATTTTCACTATGAATACATGTGGAATTGTACGTGTTTTCACTTATATTGTTGTTGATGGTGTGTGGAATTGACAATCAGAGAGATAGACTTCAATTTGACGAAGCATGATTATCATAAATTGATTGTTGTTGATGGTGTTGGTAATTGATTATCTTGTTTACAACTGACATATATACTCTTTAGGTAAATTTGAGGGAGACTTGCATTAAGTAATCTCAGATCACTAAAATTAAAGAAATTAAAAATTACCAACGAAATTTTTAATAGGACTACATAATCTTCAACAAAAATAATTATATTCGTAAATAGTAGAGATTGTCACGATTTGTCTACAATTTTTTTTTTTTCCATTGGACATCTTCATTCTTCATTTTATTTCCATGGGTAAATTTTTTTTCTTTTTATGTAATTTCATTTCAGTAAACATATTGCTTTCAAGTAATTTTAATAGACAAATTGTTTTCAAATAATTTTACCTATGGATTTCATTTTCGTGTACAAAATTGTTTGTAGGTACAATTTGAAAAATAAAGATACCTATATAATTAAAAATATTTGTAGGCTATCCTCATTATTCAATGACGAAATTATTTTCATTAAAAAATAATGTAGCCATGTTGAAAAATGGGTACCACAAAAACTTGCAATGTTATTACTCATTTTATGTATCATGAGATCATTTCCGATCATGAGATTGTCTCGGAATCACTAAATTTTAGTTTGGTAAGTTTAAAATCACGTGTGCATGATTTTAATCCTTGTTAGTCTTGCCGTATTTAGAATTAAAAGTCTGGTTTGGCATCGTTAGGCTTCCATCTAATCGTAACTAAAGATTTATTAAGCGCTAAATAGTTTCTTGCAGTTAGAAATTATTATATTAATATAATTAACCACCTCATTAGGAAATCTTTTCTGCCTTTATTATCTTGTCTTTAATCAGAATGCTAAAAGTGGTAAGTTGGGGAGAAGTGGGACTCCGTCCAATAGAAGATCACCATGTAATTAACAGCCTAGTAGGCAGCCAACATTCAAGAATTTCAAATTTTGAGATGGAGTCTTTGTTGTTTAATTAATTGTTTAATAATAAAAAAAATATAATAACTATCATTTCCATGTTTACATTTGTTTAGTAATACTTCCCTATATGTGAACACCAAATTTCATCAGATAATTTAAAAAAATTGAATAATTTAATTTAAAAAAATAATCCACTTGTTGGGTTTTAGAGGCACGTAAACACGTAATACATAGGCAGCGGAATATATAGTTCACCAACAACGAACAATTAATTGCATAATTAAATACGATAAATCTTAAACAAGAATTCTTACAACGCTTCGTACGCGGAATTCTCCACTGTGGTATCCACGCAACAACTTTTCACCAACCCACACCGTCTTGCCAGCGTTGTATCTTGAGACGAAATTGCTAGGAAAATTCAAGCTGGAGATATTATGGAGAAATTATATTTTTCATATGTGTTTGGAATTTCCATAGGACTCATATTTATAAGGATAATCTTGACTTAATTCCTAAGCAAGATAATAGGCACAAAACGTCAAATAAAATCTCTACGAGTTTCATTTCCTTATAAATATTTTTTTACGATTATTATCTTGACTATATAATATTTTGTATAATAATATTCCAAATATTATTATTGAGTTAATTTAATTAAATATTAATAATAATTAATCCAAATATAATTATTATTATATTCTCCATAAATTAAATATTATATCTAATATAATATTTAATCAACCAACTATAATTAATGAATTGTCATTGTTTGTTGTGTGACTCATTGGCCCTCGTATATCGAGCGATTAGTAAAACTAACGGTTTTAATTGAACCCTAGACAATATATCAAATATTCTCAATATACGAGGAACGTTGCGAGGAAATCTGCAACTACCTGTAATACTATAGGCTATTGTGCTATCTTCCTTTCATTCACGAATACCCGATTAAGTTTTGAACATGATGAAATGTTTATTCAAATAACTTAATCATATTATCTCTAATCACTAATTGATCACTCGTGTCACACTTGGTCACAAAGTCCAAGTTGACGTGTATCGGCCGATGACTTAAATCCAATTATGATGAGAAGACGAGTATTCTCTCTAAATCCACATCGAAGAAGGAATTCTATTCTTGGCTCAACTATCACGCACATGTATTTCGTGATGAACCCAATACATATCTACCCTTGGAGGGTGCAAGCGTCAGTCATGGTCAAAGTTCATCACTCCACATATATCGTGCGTATTGACCTCAAGTCAGAGGGTATCACATCGCTCCCACTAACCGAGACACCCGTAGAAATATTATGTGGAATTACATCAAACGATTTTTCGGATGGGTATACTAATACTCTCTAAGGTATTTGTGCATTCATTATAGATACTTGGTATCTCGTAGTAAGTGAGATCTTCTTACACTCTCTCATAGAGTATAATGCAGATCGCACACCAATCTCAATTACATTATCAATATATCATTCTTGATGGTCTTTGATTGAGGCTATTTGAGAGTCATACTTAAGTTATTTGAGTTTTCACTCACTCAATGGCAGTATTGATTCACGGGAACACATATATGAATAAATGCAAACAATCAAACATAATAGTCAAACAAGTGTAGTAGTGTCATACATTTAATATTAAATCAATAATAATATTAAATCAAATTGAATATCATCTTAGTATTATGTCCTCACAAAGGATTGTCTTTCATGATCGAATTTTGATGCCTTTAACAAATTTTCCACATTAAATTATCAATGCTAATTAAATTTATTACAGCAAAATAAAGACTTGCCTATGATATTTGTCAATATGGCTAAATTTCAAAAAAAAAAAATTATGTAGTGAGAATTGTTTATGACTTGTCTACAAAATTTCTAATTATATAGACATCTTTAATTCTCACCTACAAAAAATTTACCTACCTTATTTTTTTTAGGCAAATGTCTTGTAGGTAATTAATTACCTAGAATTTTCGTAAGCAAATTGATTGTAGGTTGAGAAATGAATACACCTACATGATTAGAAAATTTAGTAGACAAGTCGAAAACAATCATTCTTTATTTTCTTATAGAGTGTATTGTATTATTTTCAATTTCACATTACAAATATGTATATTCTCTCGTTCATTCTAATTCAGATCTCTCTATTTGAAAATTTTATTCTCTCATTCATTCTAACACAAATTAATCTCATCCATCTAATTTCTTCAGTTAATCTTCAACGTTCATTTACATTGTATTTTGTTTATATAAGTTCTCATATTTTCATCCATTGTTCGTTTTATCTTTCTCCCCTCCTGCTGTTTTTTGGTTCATTATTGTTTTGTTTATGTTTCTACAATATCTTATTTCTTGTTTCTATTGTTGTAGGACTTTTTTTCATGAATTGTTTGTGCATGTATTTGTTTTGAGGTGAGTACGACTTTCTGAATATTTAACTGGAATTTTATTTACATGCAGGATTTTGGAAGATCATTTGCATTCATTTAAAGATAAGGACTGCCTTTTGCATTTCTCTTTCGATAATTTTTCAGTGGCATAGCTGTTAACTTGAAAATGTAACAAGTCATGGTTATACGTTATAGTATGTGTTGTGACCGTTTCAGACCACGTGTTGGATCCGACCGGAAGAAAATCGGAAATGGCAACAAGGAACCCAGAGGCCGGGACCGACCCGGCCGACCTGAATCCGACCTCAGCGGGCTCCGACCTCGAGTGTCCGGCCTCAAGAACGAGGCCGGAAACCCGCTTGAGACCCTCGTCCACGTCCGTCCCAGCCACGTTCAAGTCCTGCCGTGGCCGGACCGGTCCGATCAAGAGCAGTGGAGTCTAACAGGATCGCCCGGATGCGACCGACCGGCTGGAGCAATCTCCGACCTCGCTGTCCGTCAGGAGGCCGGCCTCCGATCACTCAAGGCCCCCGGCCGGCAAGAGAGTTCCGGGGCATGTGATAGAATCAGGCAAGATCCTCTCCCAAGAGGGAAAAAGGCCGCCTCCGTACCCAGAGACTCAGAGAATATTCCATCTAAATGAGGAAATTCGCCAGAGAATCGTCCTTTTTGGACACGCGTCAACTCCCTAGTGGCCGGCCACCTGCAAGCCCTGACACACCAGAGCCCGCGCGTCCTCAGAGGCAGGAGACATTTAATGCGCCTGTCCGCCGAGAGGCCGGAAGTGACCAAAATACCCCTATAGTGAGAAAACTATAAATACCCCCACTTTTGTAATGTAAAAAAAAGGTTCAATCTCTCTCAGTATAATCAATACACATACACATTCAAGTCCAGGGACTCACAACCCCTGACAATTCTTGGTGTTCTTAGTGTTCTTATGCATTTATTGTTTTTCTTCATCCAAGCACTCATTCAAGTATTTAAGAACCCAATCATTTGATGTTTTTACCAAAGCCTTATAAATAGTCATTCAATCCCAGCAAGATATATTTGGTAAACAACATTTGGCGCTAGAAGGAGGGTATCTAACCCATCACACGCATATTTTCTTCATCTCTTTGAAGAACACTCACTGTTCTTCAAAGCTTCACATCCTCAAACCTTCAAACCTTCAAACCTTCAAACCTCAAACTCCTCCTCCTCTTGAAAGTAATGGGTCCCCAGAGGTCATCCCATGCCCACGGGAAAGCCACACGAGTGGCCTCCCCAATTCGCTTTCCGGAGGAACCCCTCCCATCCGGGGGTCGAGGTTTCTTTACCCCTGACCAGGCCGGGTCAGAAAGACGCCGCCAGGCGGAAGAGGCGAGGGGGTGCCGGAGCACCACCTCTGCCTCCAAAAAGAAGGCCCAGGCTCGCGCTCTCAAGGGTAAGGCGAAAGCCGGAGAGCACCAAGGCGAAAGCCAATGTCGGGCAAACCCCGTCTCCACCCGTTCACGAGGCTCCGCCCATCCGGTTTTTGACCGTTTGGGCACGACGGACCCGTCGTGGTATCCGAGCCGCGTACCCAGTTACGATACTGGGTACGGTGACACCGAGTCCGTCTCCAACTCTGGGAGCACGGCCCAAATGCCCCACAAGAGGGCGGCCGAGGTCAGCCTGACCCCGGCGAACTCCGCCAGGCGCAAGTTAAGCTTCGCCCAAAGCGGCCTTTTGGGACGCGGAGTCCCTCGCGCGGCCGTTTTCGACCGTATCGGCCCCCTAGCCGGCGTGGGCGACCAGCTGGCCGAAACCCCCAGCCCAGAAATTGTCAAGTTGCAAAAGCAACTGGACGAAATAAAGGCGCTCCTCGAAGCGCAAGGCCAAACCAAGGCCCGGCCAGTCGCCAGCGAACCTCTGGCGGTCGATATTGAGCTCGCGCCGGTCCAGCTCAAGATCGTCCCCCCGCCAACTCCTCTCTACGAGGGGAAAACAGATCCTGAGACTCACCTGAGCAAATTCCGGATCTATATGACCGGGCGTGGCGCGACAGACGCCACGAAGTGCAGGCTTTTTCCCCTCACCCTGGGCGATCTCGCCCACAGATGGTACGTGTCCCTCCCGGCACGGTCCATTGACTCGTTCGCCACTCTAAGCGCCCAATTCTCATCTTACTTTGCGGCCAAGATTGCCCGGCCGGAAAGCTGGCACCGCCTGATGCGGATCCGCCAGGAGAAAGAAGAGTCCGACGAGGACTACGTGGCCAGAGTGGATGAGGTCATGCTGACCGGCGAGGCGGTAAGCGATCAACTGGCTTTGCACGCAACCCTGGGGGGTTTCCACGGCCGATCTCCTATGTTCAAACATCTCACCAAGGATTTCCCTAAAACCTACGCCGAATTCCGCGCCCGAGCCGACGATTACCTGGCTCGGAGGAAGCTTCTGGCACTAAGGTTGGGGGAATCCGAGCCAACCCCAAAGGAGACGGAGGCGGCAGCCCAAACCTCCCCCAAGAACGGCCCAAAGGCCAGAAGGGTGGCCAAGCCACCCGGCAACTTCAAGTCCTTCGAGGACGTTGAGGTTCACCTAACCCAGGCCATGAGGCAGTCCCCCGCGCATATCTTCAATGCGATTCAGCACCGGGACGTGCTTCCCAGGCCAAGGCCCTATTCTGGAGACCGGTCCCGGCTGGACCCTAAAAAGTTATGCGCTTATCACGACTCTATTGGCCACAATACGAGCCAGTGTCGTGATCTCTTAAAGCAGCTTTGGAAGCTGTTTGAGGAAGGGGGTCTGAACGACCTCCTTCAGAGGCCAGCCGGCCGGCAGGACCAACAGCAGCAGCAGCAGTCCCAGCGCCACCCTCGGAGGAACGAGGAAGGCGGCCGGCCTCTTAGGCCGGTCGCAGCTTTGGAGGAAGATGATGACGAGGATGACCTCCTCCCTCCCATGAATCCCGGCGGTCGGGTCAACATGATCCAGGCCGGCGGAGGGAACTTAGGCGGCCTCACCCCGATCTCGACGCAGTCCAATCGAAAACGGAAAGCAGAGGTCCGGGCGGCGACCAACGTCAACTTGGTCACGCCCCCAGAACAAAAAATTCACAAGAGCTTGGAGATAACTTTCTCCAACAAGGACAGGACCGGGGTGCTGTTCCCGAAGGGCGATGCATTGGTGATTGCCGCCCAGATCCTGGGCAAAGAGGTGCAACGCATTCTGGTCGACAATGGGTGCTTTTGCAATATCATCTTCAAAACAGCCCTAGACCAGCTCGGAGACCTCGTCAACTTCATCAGGCCAATCGACCTTCAGCTGAAGGGATTTGGGGACGCAACGGTCGCCGCGTACGGGAGGATAAAGCTCTCCGTGGAACTCATCTGCTGCTACAACAAGGAGGTCAGGATAACTAGGCCGCTAGATTTTATAATTGTAGATCAGCCAAGCTCGTATAATGGCTTTCTGGGTAGGCCCTTTTTAGAAGTTTTTGAAGCTGTTGCTTCTTCCTACTATTACTGTATCAAATTTCCCACCCCCGAGGGGGTGGTCGGCACCATTAAGGGTGACCAGGCAATGGCTAGAAGGTGTTTGAACTATTCCTACTCTTACTTATTTTCAATTAGCAACAACCAAACACCGGACGGGCCACACCCCGACTCTGAAACGACCATTTCGGCCGCAGAACCCGTCGCGGAGGTCGGATCCACATCGGCCGACCCCCAGCCTATGCAGATCGACGATCCCGAGCCAAGGATTGGTTTCGAACCATCCGAGCTCGACCTCGATCCCAGATTCGATTCTTCTGACCGGCGGAGCTATGAACAAGCTACGGCTTTAGAGGATCTGGAACACATTCCGGTCGACCCCTCGAGGCCGGAACTGGAAGTACTGATCGGCTCTCGCATACCGACCGAAATGCGGGGGGAAGTGATCGAATTCCTCAAAGCCAACGTTGGAGTCTTTGCCTGGTCTCACCAAGACATGGTCAGGATAGACCCAAAGCACGCATGCCATCGTCTAAAGATCGACCCCAACAGGAGGCCGGTCCATCAAAAAAGAAGGAAGTTCGGCCCGGAAAAGTACGAAGCTTTGGCTGAGGAAGTCAAGAAGTTGCTAGACAACAAGCTGATCGAGCAAGCCCGGGACGAGCCCCAATGGGTCGCGAACGCCGTCCTGGTCAAAAAGACAAACAACGCCTGGAGACTATGTATAGACTTCACCGACCTCAACGCGGCGTGCCCAAAGGATCACTTTCCGATGCCACACATCGACCACCTGGTGGACAGCACGGCCGGACACGAGATGATGTCCTTCATGGACGCCTTTGCCGGCTACCATCAAATCCCCATGGCCGTTGAAGACATCAAGCACACCTCATTCCACACAGAGAAGAACATATTCTCTTGGCTCCGGATGCCTTTCGGTCTGATCAACGCCGGCGCGACCTACCAACGCCTAGTCAACAAGATGTTTGCAGATCAGATCGGAAAGACCATGGAGGTCTACATCGACGACATTGTGGTGAAAAGCTTGAAAAAAGAAGACCATCTCAGGGATCTCGAAGAGACTTTCAAGATCCTCAAAGCCTACAATATGAAGTTGAACCCGAAGAAATGCAACTTCGGGGTGGAGGCCGGCAAATTCCTGGGACACATCGCCAGCCAGCGCGGGATCGAGGCCAATCCGGCCAAGATCAAAGCCGTCCTTGACATGCAAGAGCCAAGGACGATCAAGCAAGTGCAACGCCTGACCGGATGCCTCGCCTCTCTCAACAGATTCATAGCCCGACTCGGAGATAAAAGTAAGCCTTTCTTCTCGACTATTAAAAATGGCAAGTTTTCATGGAATAGGGAAAGTCAATTAGCCTTTGCGAAACTAAAGGAATATTTGGCAAACCCACAAATCTTAGTCAAGCCAGTCCCAGGGGAGAAGCTTTACTTATATCTCGCGGCCTCCGAGGTCGCACTGAGCGCGGTACTAGTCCGGGCAGACGGTCAGAACCACCTTCCGATCTACTTCGTAAGCCAAGCCCTCCACGATGCCGAGCTCAGATACACCCCGCTCGAAAAGTTAGCTTACGCTCTAGTCATGAGTGTAAGGAAACTAAGGCCTTATTTCTTCGACCACCATGTAGAGGTCCTCACCACTCTACCCCTTAGGCAAGTCCTACATCGGCCGGACACCAGCGGCCGGTTATTGAAGTGGTCGTTGGAGATAGCTCAGTACGGGGTATCATACGCCCCAAGGACTGCCATCAAGGGTCAGGCCCTGGCCGACTTTATAGTAGAACTAACTTTCCCACCCAAGTTCACAAGAATCAACCACCCACCTTGGAAGCTCTATGTGGACGGATCGTCAACTAATACTTGTGCCGGGGCCGGTATCGTCCTGATCGGTCTGGAGGGCCAAAATTTCACCCATGCAGTCCGCTTCAGCTTCCCGGCCACCAACAACGAGGCCGAGTATGAGGCTCTGGTCGGGGGCCTTGAGCTCGCAATCGCAATCGGAGTCTGCCGGCTGCATGTTTTCATGGACTCCCTGCTCGTGGTCAACCAGATCAAAGGAGAGTACGAGGCCCGGGGGGAGCAAATGATGAAGTACCTCGACCTGGTCACAACCTTATGCGAGAAATTTCATCAGGTTTTTATTGAGCAAATCCCGAGGGAACACAACACCCAGGCCACGCGCTTTCCAAGCTTGCAACAGCGGAGGGAGCAGCCGACCTTGCCAACATTCAACTCTCCACGCTCGGAACGCCCACGGTCATCCGAGCACAGGTGGCGACCGTTCTAAGCACGGATGAGAATTGGATGACGCCGATCGTGAAATATCTCAAGACTGGCACACTCCCTGAGGACAGGACTCGGGCCCGGCAACTGCAACTCCGGTCGTCAAGGTACACCCTCATTGACGATTTTTTATATAAGAGAAGCTTTACCCTCTCACGTTCAAGTCCTGCCGTGGCCGGACCGGTCCGATCAAGAGCAGTGGAGTCTAACAGGATCGCCCGGATGCGACCGACCGGCTGGAGCAATCTCCGACCTCGCTGTCCGTCAGGAGGCCGGCCTCCGATCACTCAAGGCCCCCGGCCGGCAAGAGAGATCCGGGGCACGTGATAGAATCAGGCAAGATCCTCTCCCAAGAGGGAAAAAGGCCGCCTCCGTACCTAGAGACTCAGAGAATATTCCATCCAAATGAGGAAATTCGCCAGAGAATCGTCCTTTTTGGACACGCGTCAACTCCCTAGTGGCCGGCCACCTGCAAGCCCTGACACACCAGAGCCCGCGCGTCCTCAGAGGCAGGAGACATTTAATGCGCCTGTCCCCCAAGAGGCCGGAAGTGACCAAAATACCCCTATAGTGAGAAAACTATAAATACCCCCACTTTTGTAATGTAAAAAAAAGGTTCAATCTCTCTCAGTATAATCAATACACATACACATTCAAGTCCAGGGACTCACAACCCCTGGCAATTCTTGGTGTTCTTAGTGTTCTTATGCATTTATTGTTTTTCTTCATCCAAGCACTCATTCAAGTATTTAAGAACCCAATCATTTGATGTTTTTACCAAAGCCTTATAAATAGCCATTCAATCCCAGCAAGATATATTTGGTAAACAACAGTATGGAGTTTAAATTACAAATCGTCCCATAACTTTCTGACAAAATAGATTTGGTCCCAAAATTAACTTTTTATCAGATTTAGTCTCAATTTCTCTGTCAGGGTTCAATTTTGGTCCGAATTCTCACTTTGAAGTCTGAATTTGGTGATTTCCGACAAGGGTGTTAATGTGGCGTTTATGTCTACTATTTATATTTGATTTTTTCTTTACTTTTACAATTTTATTACACATAATATATTTAAAAAATTAAAAAGAAAATGACAAAATCAAATATAATTAGAACATATGGACGCCACATCAACACTCTTGCCATAAATTTCCAATTTCGGACTTCAAAACGACGTTGTATTGATTTTTTCGGCTGATTTGGGACCAAAATTGAACTTTGTTAGAGAATTTGGGACTAAATTCGATAAAAAGTTAATTTTGGGACTAAATCTGTTTTGTCAGAAAGTTATGGAACGTTTTGTAATTTAAACTCTTCTAGTGTGTATTAAACAAGAATTATTGTATTTCAATTTCATTTGTTTTTGTTTCATGGCTCATTCACACCTATCTGTAACTCAACATTGTAATGTCATACTTTTGATATTACATATTTATGTTTAGACGTTTGTAGGCATTAAACCATCTATTATATGTAATGCTAATGAATACTAATGAATTAATTAATTTTTCTTTCCACTGTTCTTTGTTTCTAAATTTCCATGTATTTTTATCATTTGTTCTTCTTTTAAATATGTTATATACAAAATTTATAAATTCAATTATTCAAATCAAAACTCTAAACTGTATTAATATGATGAAGAATTAAAATATTCAACAAAAATGTTATCATTGAATACCACTAATTTAGATGTTCTTTAATTATTAGGTTATAATTTTTCTTATCTACCTCTAACACTTGATGATCTTTCAAATACTTTAGTTTATATTTGTCCAATAATTATGCGAATTTATGTGTATTTATTATCAAAACAATTTGTCAAAATTTGATTTAGAATTGTCTTTTGTAAATATGGACAAAATAATGAGCAATTAGTTATTAATTTTACCACACATAGCCCCAAATCATAGTAAAGTTTTTTACATTATTGGTAGTGATTAGGGTTTATGGTTCAGAAGTATTTATTTGTTCCATCTTTCCTCATCGTCTACAATAATTTATAGTAAGATTATTCTTCCGGTAATGTGCCCCTATTTTTCTGTGTATTCATTTTTAATTGGACAAAATTTATATTTATCAAGATTGTTTAAATCAAACCATATAAATTAAAATGTGTGTTTTATGTATGGACGATGTATTAATGACTTTTTCAATTAAGTTAATATTTCCGGACACGGAGTCTATATGCATGAAAGCTGATTTATCTATAAATTATAAATAAGATTGACCCAAATGGAATATGCAATTTTAAAACTTAACCCTTTTTAATATCAAATTTAATTTTAATTGTAAAAAATACATTTATTGTCCAAAAATTGACCCAGTCTAATAATAGATGACTATTCACATTGATTAGTCATGTATCATACATTTAATGTGGCCAATTAATTAGTTTGATATATATTTTTACTTAAGTAAATTGAACTAAATTAGTAAGTTATTAACTTAACAAATAGTCATATTAAATAGACACACAAGTCAACTATATGACACATTTGCTTATCAATAATTCTGAGCAAATTTCGACATGATATACTCATTTATGGCCCATTTTATTGAATTTACTTTAATTTATTCAATCCTAACGAAAATCTACCACTAACCGACAAATGACTGCGGCCTCCATCCTAGGTTTATCTTTACACTAGAGTGTACCCACGCGAATTTCGCGTACTGAAAAAATATATTATATTTATTTTTATGTAGACATTTAATATAAGAGTATTTTTGTTTAAAAAATTTCGATGTATATATAATAAATTATGGGGTTTGTTTAGCCGTGGCTCATGTTCTTCACTAAACTCTATAGGTATATCCTACAAACTAAATAATAAAAAAAAACATCAAAATTCACATAAATTGATAACAATTATGGAATAACATTATTTAGACTAATAATTTAATAATAATCAATTTCCATTTCAATATTGAATAATTTATAAATTAATCAACATTATTAGTTATTGGGAGTATACGTAAGAAATTAATTTATATAAGAAACAATACAAAATTTGAAATAAACTTTAAAGTTACAAATACCCGTTCATCGATCAAAATGAGTTCCAAGTAGAACTTGTCTCTATTAAAATCATTAAAAATATTGTCCAACTTTTTCAATCCTAACTTTAACAGTCAATTTTTGGCTCTCACTCTTGATATTAGAAATCAGAGAAAATTGAGGTGTCATACTCTTGAAATCTAAAAGGAGATTTAAATTACAACAATTAAACCATCATAATTATTCAGATAAAAATACATGGTATAGTTAAATTTATTATTTGTGCACATGAAGAATATTTAAACTGAACGATGTAGAGTATAAATCAACAATCATTATTACATTCATATTGATATTGATATTTAAATCTAATCAAATTGTGAGCACTTAAAATGATGAATTTAATTATAAAATAAATATACTAATAACAATAGATATATAACTAACCAACAATTGATGGGAGAAATCTCAGTAAAAGAGTGGAACAAATGAAACTTTGATGTGAAAATATGAAATACAATATGCTCTTATTTATAATTAAAAAAAATGCACGCAATATTATATCTTGTCCATAATAAGAATATATCACATAAGAATATTCTTTGGAATATATAACTATATACCTTTTATTTTAGGAAAAAATAATCGAACATTATATTATACTATATATACTAACTCAAACTTAGAAATGATAAATTTAGATTCATTCAATAAGTAGATCATATTTAATTACATTAAGGTTTAGAAAAAATATGATTTATAATATATTCTAAAAATAACTAAATAAGAAAATGAAAAAAATATCTATTTGCATTAATTATGCAGATATAAATTAATGGTTTAGATTTAATGATATAAAACGAAGGGTCGAGATTAAAAGTTTAACCAACTTTTAATGAGAGCACAATATTTCAAAATGGAGAGATTTGAGACATGCCACATCAGCCTAAGAATAAGGTGGTGTTGACACATCATCTTGGAGAGGTTTGAGAATATATTATTATAAGATTTATTGGTCTTTTGTATTTTTGCAAATAAATTTTTTTATTAGTATTTGAAATGATAAGTAATTTTAAGTAAACATATAATAGGGGAGAGATAGATCTATCACACCACTTCTTAAAAATCATTTTATTATTTTAAATATTAAACAATTCGCTCGTTGAAATATTAGCATAAAGTAAATGTAAAAATAAAGTTGAGACGGAGTGAGTATAATTTATCGTAACAATATGGTGTCATATAAATATTTCACTTTAAATAGTATAATATGGAATTTTTGTATGCATTTTTGTAATTGATATGCTGACAAATTTGATTTGTCATTACTTCTCAGTTATAGGGGAAATTGATTCATACATGAATTCATTAAATGATATTAGTTGTTTTCATCAAAGAGTGTTAGTTATTCACTACAAAAAAGATGCGGTTTAACGACGGAAAATTTGCGACGGCCATTTTATCCGTCGCAAATTTTGTGTATTTGCGACGGATTTGGGCAAGCCGTCGTAAAAAATATCGGTTTGCGACGGATATGAAATTCCGTCACAACAGTTAGTGTTTTGCGACGGAAATGTCCGTCGTAAATCCTAGGGCCCACCACCTTCGTTGTACTCCTACTACATTTGCGACGGATATTTCGTCGCAAAGTAAACATTGAAATCTGCGACGGAATTTTCCGTCGCAAAACGACCCGTTTAAAAGTAGCCACCCGGAAAACGACCCGTTTGCCTGTTTTGCGACGGAATGGCCGTCGTAAATTTTAAATTCATATTTGCGACGGCCCCTTTTCCGTCGCAAAATTGAGTAGCTGAAGCTCGTCAGAGGGGTTGGTGACCAATAATTGACCTGGGTCGTTGTAAAGCGTATTTGCGACGGAATTGCCGTCGCAAAATATTGAATTTGCGACGGAAAATCAGTCCATCGCAAATTTGTGCAGATTTATAACAGTCCCCTTCCTTTTCCTTCCCTTTCACTTTCACTCTTCTTTCTCTTTCACTTTCACTCACGAAAAAAATAAGAAATGATGTGGTTTTCATATGTTCTTCACGTATAATTGGTGTATTTGTCATTGCCTTCAACCTCACCGTACGTATTTGTCATTGCCTTCAACTTCACCGTACGTTTTCACATTTTTAACCGTTTAAATGTCATATTTTTATTGTTTCAATTTTTTAGTACACTATTAGGTAATGAGCATGATATATGTTTATTTGATGGGTTTTAGTATGATTGATGATATATGTTTATTTGATGGGTACGTTAATTTTAGTTTGTGTGATATTCATACCTATTTTTAGTCGAAACTCTGCTCAATTTTTATGTACACTATTAGATAAATTGTGTGATATTTGTTTATTTGATTGGTTTACTATGATTGATATATATGGTTGTGTTGGATTGATTTTTGTGAAGGAAAATTTTGTATATCCTTATTTTTAGGCAAACTCTGCCCAATTTTTTACAACTCACGTGATATTTACTTTTAATCTGTAACAGATGCAATTCCCAGATCGTGGTTGGATGTACTCAATACCTAGAATGATAGGAGGAGGCATTAACTCTGCCTTTTGCAATAAAATTGATGAGTTTATTGAGTTTGCACTACAACATCCATGCAGTATGGATTGTATGGGTAATATTAGGTGTCCGTGTAAAGACAGAAGATGCAGAAATATGAGATTCTTGAGTGTTGATGAGGTTAGAACTCATCTTGTGATTTCCATTTTTTGTTCCCCGTTATTACAACTGGACCAGTCACGGTGAACAACGGTGGAATGTTGACATACAAACCATCTGGTCGTACAAAAAGTAAGAAGAAAGTGCAGTTGAAGGCTTATAAGGCAATGTATTACCTTCCCATCACTCATCGTCTAGAGAGGTTGTATCAGTCTAGTGTCACGGCTAAAGACATGACATGGCATGCTGAGGAGTGTTCTGGTGAGAATTCTGGAGAGATGCGGCATCCTGCAGACTCGGAGGCATGGAAACATCTTGATAGGGAGTTTTGAGATTTTGCAAGGGAGACGAGAAATGTGAGGTTAGGCTTGTGCACGGATGGTTTTGCTCCATTTGGAATGCACGGAAAAAAGTATTCATTATGGCCTGTGCTGTTGACCCAGTACAATCTACCTCCTTGGTTGTGCATGAAGCCTCAACATATATTTCTTAGTATCTTGGTGCCTGGACCACACAACCCCAAGCATAAATTGGATGTATATCTCCAGCCATTGATTAAAAAGTTGAAATCTTTGTGGTCTATGGGGGTGGAGGCCTACGACGTTCATAGGAAGCAGAACTTCACGATGCGAGCTGCACTTTTGTGGACCATTAGTGACTTTCCAGCATTTTCTATGTTGTCTGGGTGGTCAACAGCAGGAAAACTAGCATGCCCGTATTGCATGGACGGTTCTGATGCGTTCTATCTTCCATTGAGTAGAAAAGTGTCATGGTTTGACAACCATCGCAAGTTTCTTCCTCCTGATCATCCCTTTCGGAGGAACAAAACAGACTTTCTAAAGGGTAAAAATACAGTAGGCCGCCCAAGACCACGGATTCGATCAGGTATGTGTCTGGGTACTGAATCACTACTTATGTCTATGTGTCTCATATAAATAAGTTAATCATATATAAATTAATTATTTCAGGTGATTCGTTGTTGTATGAGGTTACAGTCACTGATTTGATGAAGACAACTGAGGCGGGTGCAATGGAGCACAATAAACGAATCCAGGGTGGTTGGAAGAAGAGAAGTATCTTTTGGGACTTACCTTATTGGAGCAAGTTGTTGATTCGACACAATTTGGATGTGATGCATATAGAGAAGAATGTTTTCGACAACTTGTTTCATACGGTCCTGGGTACTGAAGGGAAGACCAAAGACACTTCAAAATCCAGAGATGAGTTGAGGCTCTTCTGTTCTCGTGCTTCCCTACACAAGGATAAGCAGACAAGAACATATCCCCAGACCTCTTACACAATTAGTAAACCAGAAAGGAAGAATTTGTGTAAGTGGGTGAAAGAGTTGAGCTTCCCTGATAATTATGTGTCGAATTTGGGAGACAGAGTTGACACGGAAACCGGAAAGGTGTCTGGAATGAAGAGTCATGATTGTCACATGTTCATGCAACGATTCTTACCTATTGCATTTCGGTACTCACTTCCCAAGAATGTATGGAGTGTCATCACGGAATTAAGTCTCTTTTTCAGACACTTAACGGCATCAACGATTACAGTTGAGGACATGAGGCGTTTGGATGAGGAGATCCCTGTTATTCTATGCAAACTTGAGCGGATTTTTCCACTCAGCTTCTTCGACTCGATGGAGCACTTACCTGTACACTTAGCGTATGAAGCCTCAATTGCTGGTCCCGTACAGTATCGATGGATGTACCCTTTTGAGAGGTAATTCTATACCATTTTTTAGATCGACTTTTAAGATCAATACTGAATAAATTTTCTAACACTTCTTGTTTTAGGTATTTGCACAATTTAAAGCTCAATATTGGAAATGCGGCCCACATCGAAGCATCAATTGTTAATGCATACCTTACTGAAGAGGTTGGAGCATTTTGTTCTTACTACTTCGGCGATCAAGTTCAAACCAGAATCAGAAATGTGCCTCGCAACTACGATGGTCGTGGAGTAGACCATCCCCTTCGTGATGTTGAAGGTATGTTATCTGTATTTTTGCATCCGGGTCGACCAATGGGTAAGGGCACCAAACGACCGTTCAGGGGCAGTATTGAAGAGGAAACAATACATTCATATGTTTTGATGAATTGTCCTGAAGTCCAACCGTATATAGAGTAAGTAATTTAATTTTATAGTTGAGTTTTTTACAATATGTATACTGTTGATATCTGAAAAGTAATTAATTTCCTTTTTCTGATATATAAGGATGTTCTGTGAGTATAAGCGTCAAGTAGAACCAGACATCACAGATGCAACAGTTTTTCAATCCATCCGCAATGATTTTATGTTTTGGTTCCAACGTTACGTGAGTATCACATAATTATATGATTTTTACCCTATAACAAATATGTTATTATTTTTATACATGATAATTTAATATTTACAGGGACAAAGTGGCCTACTTAATAACAACCCACATCTTGAAGCTCTGAGCAAAAGACCACTACGTAGTGTGGTATCATACCACGGATATTACGCAAATGGATACAAATTTCATACTGAAGCGTATGCTTCAACGAAATCGACTACAAACAGTGGTGTTTGCGTTACCGGTGCAAACTACAACGAAGAACCCATCGATTACTATGGAGTGCTGCAAGAAGTAGTTGAAATAGAATATCCAGGTTGGCCGAAGAGGACGATAGTGTTGTTCTTGTGTGAATGGTATGATCCAGGGAACCAAGGAACAAGAGTCGACAAAAACTACAAGATTGTTGATATCAACACCGGAAAGAAGATTCCGGCGGCATACGATCCTTATATTTTTGCAACGCAAGCATCTCAGGTATATTATTGCAAATATCCCGGATCAAGTAGGCCCAACTTGAGGACAGTTTGCAAAGTAAAGGCAAGATCATTGGTTGAAGAAGAAGAAGAAGAAGAAGAAGAAGAAGAAGAAGAAGAAGAAGAAGAAGAAGAAGAAGAAGAAGAAGAAGAAGAAGAAGAAGAAGAAGAAGAAGAAGAAGAAGAAGAAGAAGAAGAAGAGGAGGAGGAGGAGGAGGAGGAGGAGGAGGAGGAGGAGGAGGAGGAGGAGGAGGAGGAGGAGGAGGAGGAGGAGGAGGAGGAGGAGGAGGAGGAGAGGAGGAGGAGGAGGAGGAGGAGGAGGAGGAGGAGGAGGAGGAGGAGGAGGAAGAAGAAGAAGAGGAAGAGGACGACGATTAGAATTACTAAATTATTGTATATATAACAAGTTAGAAACGAAAATGAATTAATTTGGTGAATTATGAAAAAAAAAATGAATCAATTTGGATACATATACAATTAATTGCATACAAATGAACGAATTATAATTTTAAGCGGGAGTCGAAATAAATATTTTTGCAGAAATAATAAAAATTAAATGGCCCCAATATTTATAAAAACAAGTGAGAAACGAAAATGAATTAATTTGGTGAATTATGGAAAAAATGTGTCAATTTGGATACATATACAATTAATTGCATATAAATGAACGAATTATAAATTTAAGCAGGAGTCGAAATAAATAATTTTACAGAAATAATAAAAATTAAATGCCTCAATATTTATAAAAACAAGTTAGAAACGAAAATGAATTAATTTGGTGAATTATAGAAAAAAAAAGAGTCAATTTGGATACATATACAATTAATTGCATACAAATGAACGAATTATAAATTTAAGCGGGAGTCAAAATAAATAATTTTACAGAAATAATAAAAATTAAATGGCCCCAATATTTATAAAAACAAGTTAGAAACGAAAATGAATTAATTTGGTGAATTATAGAAAAAAAAATGAGTCAATTTGGATACATATACAATTAATTGCGTACAAATGAACGAATTATAAAATTATGCATTGTCGAAATAAATAATTTTACAAAATAAAAAAAATAGTTGGGCAAAATATTTTAATAAACAACTTAGATACAAAAAGAAATTAATTTGGTGAATTATAAAAAAATGACTTAATTTGAATACATATACAATAAATTGCATAAAAATGAACGGAAGTAGCTTGTGCCCTAGTGGCGCGCGCCCCCTCCTCTTGCACAAGAGGTCCCGTGTTCGATTCCCCTTGGACGCAAAAAATGGATTAATTGTTCAAGGCCTAATAAGACTAATATAGAAGGTGGGCCGCATATAACAAGGAATGGGCCGGTTGGTCCGCGCCCGCCCCGGTCGTCCCGAGTGTCCGGGCTCGAACCACGCGAGCCACTTTTTTTTGTATAGGCTCGGTAATTTGCGACGGCCATATTCCGTCGCAAATATTGAATTTTGCGACGGAAAATAGCCCGTCGCAAATTATAAAAGGAAAAAATATATATATAAACATTTGCGACGGAATGTGGCCGTCGCAAATGTTGTTGATCCGAACGGGTCTAACCCGAAAGATTTGCGACGGACTACTGTTCGTCGCAAATTCTGTGTGACCCGGCCGGGTCTGACCCGCCACTTTTGCGACGGATTTATCCGTCGGTAATTTGCGACGGACGGCGAAATCCGTTGCAAAAATTAGTTACGGCTGTTTTAGGGACGGATACGTGTCCGTCGCAGAATCCGTCGCAAAACACTGTTTGCGACGGATTTTCCGTCGCTAATTCCGTCGCAAAACAGTGTTTTTTTTGTAGTGATTTTTACTAAATGGTATTACTAGTTTACACTGAAATATCTTAGTTGTTCAATGAAAACAAACTAAGACTCTTTGGTAAAAACAACTAATAACCTTTAGTGAAAACAACTAATACATTTTAGTAATAATAACTAATACCCTTCAATAATTAATGTGTGAACCAATTTCACTCACTCTATAGATACTCCTCAATAATATGCTATATCAAGTGGTTTAATTATTTTATGTCAAAAAATAAGATGAATAATTAATATGTACTCTCTTTAAAAAGGTATACTAAAAAGTTTATATAATCACCCCCATTTTTTAACTCTATATTTTCCAAATATACATGATTTTTTTTAAGAGCTAATAAATATAATTTAAGAGTTTGGATATGCGTGTATGCTTAAGAGGATAAATGACTAATTATATTTTCTAACGAGTATGTATAGATTGAAATTAGTTCATACATGAATTATTGAAGAGTATTATTTGTTTTCACGAAAGAGTACTGAAGAATATAAGTTTATTTTTACTAAACACTTAATACTCTTTAGTAAAAACGAATAATACTCTTTAGTGAATACAACTAATACTCTTCAATGGTTCATGTATGAACCATTTTCATTATATACTTTTCTCTTTTCAAACTATTGTATTTTGTATCTTTATTCTGTGTTTTTTTTTTTTTTAAATTAAAATAAGTATATAGTGAAAATAATTCATACATGACCATTTAAAGAAAATAGTAGTTTTCATTAGGGTATTAGTTATTTTCACTAAAGGATAATAGTTGTGGAGGGTAATAGTGGTTTTCACTAAAATATATTAGTTGAAGGGTTCGAAAAGTATCAATTGTTTAACTAACCGATATTAATTGATTACACTAATAAATATTAGTTGTTATATTAAAAAGTAGCATACAGTAGTTCATGCATGAACCAATTTAATTCACCATATACATACTCAAATATCTATACTATGTAAGTTTGCATAGCAAACGTATATGTATATCTAGGCACCTGTATATGTAGCATATGTGTATTCATATATGTATATCTACATGTGCATATATATATAGAGAGAGAAAGAGAGTGAAATTGCTTCATATATGAATCATTAAAGAGTATTAGTTGTTTTCACTAAAGAGTATTAGTTGTTTTCACTGAAGAACATTAGTTGTCTTTATTAAAGAGTTTTAGTTGTTTATGGAAAATAAATCGACTTTTAGTGAAAACAACTAATACCCTTCATTGAAAACAACTAATATATTTCCACAATTTATGTATGAACCATTCTCACTCTATACTTTGTCATATTCATATATATATGTGTGTATGTGTGTGTGTGTGTGAAACAAACCTACCATGACTCTTGATCTCTCATGTGTGCATGCATAACATATGGAGAGTTGACTATTTGACTTTATCTAAACTAATTTATATCCTCTAAGCTAGATTAGCTCGTATTAGTGAGCTGCTCGTCTCTTTCGGACTCTTCCTTGAGGAGTTTTAGCTTGATTTCTTGGTCGGTTAGCTTTCAGTCTTGGTTCTTTGGTTGTTTCTCTTCGGAGTTACCCATTTTGTCATTGCTGTCAAAGTAGCTCGCCTAGCAGTAGTAGCTCGTCCGGACATAGTTGTTCGTCAATGCTGGACTTGGCTTAGTTAATCGTTTTTTTTCTTGGGGTTAATTATCCTAACCCTGCTCGTCCTAAGCGTGATGTTGCTAACCTATCAACAATTGCCCCCTAGTCTGCCTTTATGCTGAGACATATAAAGTGAGCTGCTAAAGGGCTTGCTATGATTTCAAACCTGGTGGACGAGCTGCATCAACCGGACGATCTACTTTGGTGGTGACGGTTGGACTTCCGAGGCGGGTCCCTTACTTTAATTGTATTGATTCTTTTATTTTATTTTTTACAATATTTTAGTGTTGAAATGTCTTGATTATTAGATTTGTATAAAAATCTTATTCTCTAAGATTTTTTAATAATTTTTTTTTAATAATTGATATTTTTCTTAACGTCTTACTAATACAGTGTATCCGGTATAATGAAGCTAGGTGAAAGTAAGTTATTGCAGAGAGTTCCTTTTAAAGATATACTCATTCCTATGAGTACCTGATGATTTACAGATCAAATGACATGTGAAATTTAATTTACGATTTTCAACATATATTTATTAACATGAAATTATTAGATAAAAAAAAAAACTCTAGCTATGTATTATTCTCATTCAAGAATTGTGTTTGACGTTATTTACACTAAAATGTACAAGGTAATGTTTTTTAGTCTTCTCCATATATAAGGAAGATAAATTTATGTATTTAGATAGTTTTCATACAAATGAAATTAAAAAAGTAATGGTGGTTATTCATTCTAATATTTTCTAACTCCGTGTTGAATAAGACCCTATAAAAAAGACTCACGTAAGAACAGTTTGTAATAATTTAAGATGTTACTTTGTGATTTAGAATTTATATTCTCATTTTGACTCAATAGTAGTTTGGAAAAATGGTGTAATGTGAGAACTTTTAAGGACAAGTTCTCATTGTTTTTATTGTAGTGCCATATTTTTGTTTGACAATATTTTAGTATTGAAATATCATAATTATTATAGATAATTGTATGAAATTATTATATTCTAAATTTTTTAATAAATCATTTATTCTTAATGAAGCTAGGTGAACTCTTCAATAAACAATTAAGACTCTTCAGTGTAAATAAATAATACACTTTAATAAAAATAAATAGCACTCCTTCCGTTCCTGAGTAAACTTCTCACTTTCCTTTTTGGGTCGTCCTTCACTAAACTTCTCATTCCATAAATAGCAAAAAACAACATTCTACTACATATAAACTTTAACCTTCAAATTCATACAACATTACCAAAGTGTCACTCATTCAATTCACTTTTCAACACCATTCATTATTTTATCTCAAAAGTCAACATGTGACCCATCATATATTAATAAATTAATAAATATACTTTTTTAAACCATTCAACAAAAAAAAAATGAGAAGTTTATTTGGGGATGAAGTGAGTATTTTTTAATGAAACTAATATCTTTCAATAATTTATATATAAAACCGTTTCACTGTCTAATTATTTTGATCCAGACTCAGACTTTATAATTGATAAATAAATCAAAATTGTTTGTAAGGATAAGTTAACAAGTAATGGAGTAATTTGTTTTTTCGTGTTCTTTTGCACCATTCTGGGTACGGCTTAAAAAAGACACTTTAATGACAAGTGTATACTTTTCAAAAGACTCGCTAAACGTTTTACTTGAAGAGAAATATTTATTTTTTCTTATAATTAATATTTTATAATATTTTCACCGTCTATTAAAAGTGTGTTTTTTTTTTTTTACAACAACTTTGTTATTATTTCTATCCAACTATCACATAATTATTTCACATGTTATAAACTTTACACATATAATCAATCATTTAATTTATAAATGAACTTCACAATACCCACAAATATATATACTTATTTTAATTATGTTTTTTTAAATCCGTTTAAAACAAACTAATATATTTTTTTATGAATGATGGAAGTATTTACGTATCAATAAACTATCACAAATAAAATTTCGCATTTCATTGATTCTTCTATGATTAAATCGAACTTAGACATAATTTCACTCAATAACCAATTCTAATCAAATTTCTTTTCTTTTTTCCACTAATACCCATATTCTGTATATGTGTTCTTAATTACCTAAAATTCTATGTCATTATAAATCACTTTTCTTAGAAAAAGTCACAATATTAAACCTAATAATTAAAAAGAACATGCTAAATACAAAGAGAAAAAGCAACATTCCTAAGTAATACCAACTTTTTAAATATATGTAACAAAAAAAAAAGTGAAATTATAAAAACGGGGCGGGATGGGACGGGACGGACCCACACAGGGTAGGTCACAAGAAGATTTGTCAAACGGGCTGGCCAGCCCAGCACTAGCCCACCAGGCCACGAGTTTTTTCGGGTCGGTCCGGCCCGGTTTATTTCGGGCCACCTATTTTCAGGCCCGTCCTGACCCTAGACGAGCCACCTTGCCAAACCGCCCAATTTTTTTTATATATATTATCATTGTACTTGATTTATATATTTACCTCATTATTTAGAATTTTGTATACAAATTCTACTCATATAGTTATAAAATTGTTTAGTTTGTCAACAACAATTCAATAATTAAATTTAAATTCCTAAATAAAATTCAAACAATAATAATTCAACAAATCCTAATAAATTTAAATTCACCAAAATAAATTCAAAAGTTCATAATCCAACAATTCTCAATAAACTAAAATTCACAAAAATAAAATTAGAAAATATAAAGAGCGTAGCATTTATATTGATGAATGGTTGTGGTGGATAAGTATTAAAATATAACAACTTTTAAAAGATATGCATAATTAATGTATTCTTACAGGAACCTTAACTTAATTTCATTCCTTCATAATTACATTATCTATTAAAAAATACTTGTATTATTCCCAATAAATATTACTGATAACCATAAACAACACAATCTATATCTTAATCTAAATTAGTAATTGACGTAAGCTAAAGAAGAATCAAATCTTCTAAGATATTTAGCAAATAACCGAGGTTCGAAAAAAAAAACAAGAAAAATCCGAAAAAGGTCATGAAAATTCATATAAACAAATAAACCTCATGAATGCATGCTCAATAAATTCTATGAACTTTAATCAAATGTCAACAAAGTAAACTGTTGTTTACCAAATATATTTTACTGGGATTGAATGGCTATCTATAGAAGTTTTGGTAAAAACATCAAATGATTGGGTTCTTAAATGCTAGAATGAATGCTTGAATGAAGAAAAGCAATAAGTGCTTAAGAACACTAAGAACACCAAGAATTGCCAGGGGTTGTGAGTTCCTGGACTTGAATGAGTATGTGTATTGATTATACTGAGAGAGAGATTCAACCCTTTTTTTTTTTTACATTACAAGTGTTGGGGTATTTATAGTTTTCTCACTCAGGGGTATGTTGGTCATTTCCGGCCTCTCGGGGGACAGGTGCATTAAATGTCTCCTGCCTCTGAGGACGCGCGGGCTCTGGTATGTCAGGGCGTGCAGGTGGCCGACCACTAGGGTGTTGACGCGTGTCCAAAAAGGACGATTCTCTGGCGAATTTCCTCATTTGGATGGAATATTCTCTGAGTCTCTGGGTACGGAGGCGACCTTTTTCCCCCTTGGGAGAGGGTCTTGCTTGATTCTGTCACGTGCTCTAGATCTCTCTTGCCGGCCGGGGGACTTGAGTGATCGGAGGCTGGCCTCCTGGCGGACAGCGAGGCCGGAGATTGCTCCAGCCAGTCGGTCGCATCCGGGCGACCTCTGCTGGACTTCAATGAACCTGGCCGGGCCGGTCTGGCCACGGCAGGACTTCAACGTGGCAGTGATGAACTTGAACGGGCGTCCCAAGCGGGTTTCCGGCCTCGCTTTCGAGGCCGAAAACTCGTAGTCGGAGCCCGCTGAGGTCGGATTCAGGCCGGCCAGATCGGCCCCGACCTCCGGGTTCCTTCTTGCCTTTTCCGGCTTTCTCCCGGTCGGATCCAACATGTGGTCCGAAACGGTCACAACATAAACTTAAATCAACATGGAAAAAAAATCTCAAATGACAGTAGAGATGAGTCGAAGCGTTACCCTAAATCCTAAAAAAAATCTACCGGGCCAAGCCCGACTCGAGCTCGAGAGGCCCGAGCCAAAAAAGCCCAATTCTTTTCGGGCCTATAATTTAGAGGCTCGACCCATCCTTAAAATTGCGTTTCTCGGGATAGCACATCGGGTCGGGTCCGTTTTGACAGCTCTAGTCACGAGGCGGCTATTCAGGACTCGTGCGAATAAGTGAGCAAGTATAGGGCAGATAAAATAGAAAATGAGCAGGTTCGAGTAATCAACTACCTGCCCTGACCTGCCCATTGTCACCCTTAGTTAGAATGAGAATTATATTTAATTGAAAGAGAATAATAAATAATTAAGCAATAAATAAGTAATTAATGTGTATATGAAAATTAAAATAGATGCTGAAATTTATAGAGTTTGAGTTATGAAATAAATGATATGGATTATATGGATCGAACAGACTGAAATTAAAAGTTATAAAATTGAATGAGATGAGAATATTTTGAAATAGGATAGTGACTTTGCCACATAATCATCCTAATTTTTTTTTTTTTTTCCTAATCCATTGCTTTATAGTTTTGTAGGATAATTAAAAGGAACATGCTAAATACAGAGGAGATAAATCCAACATCTATACATATATAATAACAAAAACTTATACTAAAAATAGAAAGAAAATTTTGAAACCAAAAATCTATTGCTATTTTTGGCATGAATTCATATTAATTTAAATAATAAATATCAATTAATATGTATATTAAAAAAGTGTGATATTTTTCTTAGAGACTTTTTATTTGGTTAAAAACTTTTGATATTCTTTTATTGTTCTAATTAATTAAAATGCATATTTCATTCACTTAATTTTTTATTCTAATTAATATATCAATATTTTATGTATTTGAAATTTTATCATCATGATAAATATATTTAGGGTTAATTAAAATTCACAATATTTTGAGTGTTTATCAATTACAACATGTCTTTTTAAATTTGTAATTTAATATATGAACTAATTAATTGTAGCATTAATTCGATACATGGAGCTAATTTTTTATGTGACTAAAAATTATATAGCAGCCAAAAATTAGTCCGGTGCAAGGCTGACAAAGATTTTATAATCTGAATTGAAGCATATATGAATAAAATTGATATTAAATTAAATATTTATGTTAAAATAATATGTGATTATAGGAATTAAAATGCATAATTTGTTTAGCTCAAATGGTTAGAACTCCACTACCTATAATCAACAGTTATATGTACAAGTCAAAACTCCCGACACTTTTTTTAAATTAGTATGCATTATTTAAAAAATGATCGAATATGCATAATTTAACGGAGTTGTATAATATAAATTGATGTGATTTAAAATCTAAATCAATTTACTTATATTTATATATGTAGATTTTTTCTGGCAATATATTATAACATATTAAAAACTAAAATAAATTATGTGTGTGTGTGTGTGTGGGTGAGTGAGTGAGTGCGTGTTTGTGTATATATCAAGAATAGTAAATAAATTATGCATAATTTTTTTTTGCTAACAATGCATAAATATTAAAAAAAAAATCTTCTACTAATATTTAAAATAATTTTACCATTCTAATTATAATATTACAAAATTGTAGTCAAATAGAAAATAAAAAATTTACAATTGATATTTTTTAAATTTATTTGCGATAAATTTAGAAAATATATATAGTGCTCCAAAAAGTAAATATGGACAATCATTGTGGAGACAGTGGTGTGTGAGATACATCTAAATTGAGTGTAGTTTTATCCCTTACCCATTTACTCACTAATCCTACATATATATTTTTTTTTATTAATTAGTGAATTATGATTATCTACTCAAGACTGTTTCATAGGTGGGTGTCTCATTATATATAAATTGCAAAGTTATAGCTTAGTAACTCTTTTAATTACAATTCGAGTAATAATTTGAATAACATTTAATAAGAGTTAGAGTTAATCACTAAAAAATGTCGGACCTTTTTTTAGGAGGGGAGGTCAGTTTTCAGTTGTGGACAATTACACTTTTGTCCAGGGAATCGAGTGAGAAAATTTGCCAATAATAAAAAACAAAAGGTAACATGATTTGCGATGAATTATTTCAAAATTTATAAGCAAATATAATATCTTTTATATTAGGTCTACCTAACACGGTAAATGGTTTTCATATTTTTAGCGCAAAACATTTTATGCGGTTGATTTGAAGAATAAAAAAAAGGTTTGACAAGTAGAGCATCACATCAAATAATAATGATTTATGGTATATCACAAAAAAAATTCGAAAATAGAAAATCAACAACACATTAAATGTAAAAAGAAAATGAATTAAAAATTATAGATAATAACTATTTTTTATTCATTTAACACACACAAAAAATAAGCATACGTAATACCAACAACGTACATGTGTATTTGTGTGCACCGTGGACCCCACACGCACTCACACACCTACTATATAACCCCCTAATACTTCTTCTCAATTCTCATCACCTCGATCCAATATTATTAAAAAAAAAATATCCTCATTCACTTATAACTAAATCAACTACCATTTTCCACAAACCTTATACAAAATGGGCAACGCCGATCACACGTACGATCCGCCGTCGAATTACTACGGCGCCGCCGCCAGCCACCGCGTGGCGCTTCCTCCACCGCAGCCGTTCGTGACGTCTCTTAAGAATACCCTAAAAGAGACGCTCTTTCCCGATGACCCTCTCCGTCAGTTCAAGAACCAACCGTCTAGAAAGAGGTTCGTTCTTGGACTGCAGTACATTTTTCCGATTTTCGAGTGGGGCCCGCGGTACACGTTGTCGTTCTTTAAGTCTGACCTCATTGCCGGGATCACCATAGCCAGTTTGGCTATACCGCAGGGGATTAGTTATGCCAAGCTGGCAAACTTGCCACCAATTCTTGGCCTTTGTGAGTACATAATTTTTTTTTAATCTTCAAATTCATTTTGTTACAAATTATAACGACATTGGGGAATTATGTTGTGAATCAATTTAATCGTAAAATTGATTTACAATATTAATTATTTTATTAAAAGGTATTGATTTAACATATAGTAATATTATTTAATGATACAAAATAAATGAACGAATTTGAGTTTCACGTAAACTGGTTCACTGTATACTTACTCAATGACGTTTTGTATTTTTAATATAATTTTTTTTATTACATTTTTTTTTCTAAATTGTCCTTAAAACTAATAAAATACTTAGATAAATGTGTTATTTTAAATGATACAAAATAATATATTTTTTTAATTGAATGGAGTACTATTTTCGACTTTTTCGTAAATTTGAGCTAGGGAGTCATTAATATTTTTTTTCTTTTTAGATTCGAGCTTCGTACCGCCGTTGATTTACGCGGTGATGGGAAGCTCGAGAGATTTAGCCGTTGGAACGGTGGCCGTCGGATCGTTGCTTACGGGTTCGATGTTGGGAGAACTGGTGAATGAGAGTGAAAACCCTACCCTCTATCTTCATCTTGCTTTCACGGCTACTTTCTTTGCCGGGATTTTTGAAGCTGCCCTCGGCATTTTCAGGTTATTTAAATTAATTCTGAATAAAATAAACTAATATATTTTGACCTTATAAAAAATTTAACTAATATGTTTTACATTTAAAAAAAAAAAATTATCTATGTGATTGTAACTTTTTGCTACACGAAGATAACATTCACGAGTTGTCCCAATCAAATTAATATAATTGTGAAGTTGCATGTTATAAAGTTTTTTTGGACCTTATATTCAAAAAATATCTTTTATATGCCTGCGGATCTCTTTTTTATCCTTAATATAAAAATCAATTTATTTGTCCGTTTTTGTTATTAATTAGATTAATTTATAAGATTTTAATTTATTAATTTGTGCTTCAATTATTAGTTAATTGGCCTTATTGCACATGATCATATTTTAATTAGAAAATCTCTCTTCGTCCTTTTCATTTTAATAGGAAATATAAATTCCCTGGTAAAAATTAATTAAAAAAAAAAATCTCTATTCGAATTTATCCAATATATAGATCTCAATTGATTATATGTATGATATTCGGATGGATTAACTAATTAAATCAAGTCAAAATTCGTAACCTTTTATTCTTATTAAATGGTTTAAAAAATGAACCATAATTATAAATTGGTTTAGAAGATTTGCGGTCACATAAAAATATTTTCATATAAGCATAATTTTATTTTATTTTGTTGTAAATATGTACATGTTTGTGTAAATCTCTTGAATAAATTAATAATTATGGTTATTTTTTGAACCAATATGTAAATACCCCATTATTGTATTCCAATCACATAAATTCACTTTCCTAAAAAAAATTATTCAATTAATGGTTGCAGATTAGGATTTATTGTGGATTTTCTATCACACGCAACGATAGTAGGGTTCATGGGAGGAGCAGCGACGGTGGTGTGCCTTCAACAGCTCAAAGGCATACTTGGACTTGACCGTTTTACCCATGAAACCGATATCATCTCCGTCATGCGTTCTGTTTTTACTCAAACTCATGAGGTAATTTCACTAATTTATTTTTATCATATACTACCAAAAAAAAAAAAAAATCTTTAACGACATTAATCCTGTCATTGTTGTTTTTCTAGTTAAAAATCTTTAATGATATATATATATATATATATAAAACAATTTTTAATGATAGGATTCTGTCATTAAAAATTAGTTCATTTTATTAAAGACTTTTAACTAGAGAAATAATAATGGCAGACCATGACAGGATTGTTTTCATTAAATATCAATTTTCTTATAGTGATATATGAATATAAATCATTATAATGATATTTCAATAAATGAATAAATTAAGAATTCTTCTATCTTTCTTTGGCTAGCTAGGTTCGAAGAATTAATGAGTTAAACGCATGTTTGATAATTAATTAGTTAAACTTCAAATCGTTTTGGAACAAATTTGGGTTCATATCCTTTTCTTAGCTACTTCCCCTTAATGACTAAAAAAAATACATGGCCAAGAATCCTAGAAAGAGCTTTCGCACAACTCATTCAAAAGATAATTGCCAGACGATAAAAAAAAAAAAAATTTGAAAAGAAAAAAGAGAGCATATATATTGTCAATTAATTAGAAGAAAGAAAAATTCAATTAATAGATTTTGATTCGTCTAACATTAAATCCCCAAAATTGTCCTCATTCAATTATATTTTGTCCCACATTTATTATGCATTAAATCCCCAGTTTGCACGTTACTCTTGAAAACGATGATTGTTAAATTTAGCTATTGATCAATATCATTCAAGAAACATTTATCTTTTTTTTTTTTTTTAAATATTAATAATTTCAGGAACAAAATATCACATAATATATCGTATTATGTGATAATTGACATTCTATATTAGAGGACAAAGTCTAAAGTGCAACTGGTATACATGAATCATTTTGAATAATATATATGAATCGTTTTACCAAATTAGAATATTAATTAAACGTTTAATTAAATATGTTTTTTGTGAAACTTGTTCATAGTATGAGACTGATATCATTACATGCGATACAATGGTATCGGTGAATACAAACAATGATATAAATTTCATAGTATGAAACATGTTCATAGGAGATTTTGTGTAAATGCTTCATTAAAAAGTATTAGTTTTGGATAGTACAAATTATTTTCACTAAATAATATGAATTGAAAGATATGAAAGGTATGAGTTGTTTCAATAAAATGTAATAGTTATTTTCACTAAAGAGTATGAGTTATTCTACTAAAAAATATTACAAAGTAATTTATATATAAACAAATTTCACACCATAAGATCGTAATTTTGAATCACTCTCCATCCTTACCTGTGATTAAAAAAAAAACATATTTTCGTATGCACTTGGTGTACGGTATGTACTCACTCAACAAATGAGGTTGTTTATACTGAAAAGTATAAGTTGATTATACTGAGAAGTGTAGTTAGATTACACTGAAAATCGATTTTCGGTGTAAACTTTTCAGTGTAATCTAACCACACTTTTCAATATAAGCAGTCTCAACTTTAAATGAGTGCACCATCTACCAAGTGCACAAGAGAGTTACTCACTAAAATAATAATAATTTTTTTTTTATCATGTATTATAATATATGTATACACATTAATATTTTTTGTAATATATATGCATTAATTTTATTTTGTAATATATAAATTTTTCTATTTGTGACGTTTACTTTGGCATAAAAATTTGCAGTGGAGATGGGAAAGTGCTGTGCTGGGATTCGTTTTCCTTTTCTACCTTCTACTCTCCAGATACTTTGTAAGTCAAATCTTTTTGAACATATTTCTCTATTATTCATATTATTAAATTCAGATGTCTTTTTTGTGGTGGATTTTTATTCGTCAATTATCATCACCTTCCACTTACTAAAAAAGAAACAAATTCATGCTGGTTTCTAATAATACACCAATCTCTTCCAAAACTTAAGGGCCTATGTTATCAACACTAATGTCTGTCCACATCTATCTCGATTTTTCTCTAGCTTTTAATTATTTCTTTTCGTATTTTATTGTCTTAATACTGTACTAGATACCAATCATTCCATTAATATGCTTTCATTTCATGTGCGCATCCAAAAATTAATAATGAGGTGGGCTATTTCAATAAATAAGGGGGTTGTTTTCAAGAACAATTAAAATAAATTTTATAAGAAAATGATTTATGATAAATTTATTATAAAATTATTTTAAAAGTTTAAATATTTGATTAAGAGTCAAAAATCTCATAAGAAGTATCAAAAGTTGGGTCAAAAAAATAAAAAATGCTTACAATATAATACGATTGAACCGGAAATTTTTTATACTTGAAAACAGATTCATAATAAATATAGCATGAACCATTTTCATATAAAACTTTATCTTTATATATATATATATATATATTCCCCTCCCTGCTCGGTAGTGCCGGTGAAACTAATAATTAACATTCATAACCATTTATGTATTCTAGTTATTGGATGTATGTGAATAAATTGCAAAATTGGTCCCCTATTAATTTGGATCCTGACTATTTCACTTTTTACAATTAAGTCTCATAACTTTTAGTATGTAGTAATTTTTCTTTATTGATGTTGTTGATTTTTTTCATGTATCACTCACTCGAGTGGCAAGAATTTGATAACTCATAAGACTTTCGAAACTCCCATTAGAGGCCATAGGGTTTGAACTAAAATTGTGAGATTAAATATGCAAAAAGTCAATGAATATAATATAAATGTACATGTTGCTAGTTAAAAAAAAAAAAATTAATTCCTAAATTTACATTTGCGAGGTTTTCATTTAATTTTTGTAATTACGTTGAAGAATAAATATTTAATGAATTATTAAATATGATGCAGAGCAAAAAGAAGCCAAAATTGTTTTGGATATCTGCAATGGCTCCATTAACATCAGTGATATTGGGAAGTCTTCTTGTTTACCTCACCCATGCTGAAAAACACGGTGTCCAAGTGGTGAGCCCCACCACGCCCTTTTTATATTATATATTTATTTATTTTCTGTTTGGAAATGCACCATTCCAATATCTCATTCTTTAATTCTGTCATTTTTTCTAGAACATATATAACCCCCCACCCCCCAAAGTTGTCCCATTTTATTTAAAATAGTATTTCTTTTTAATTGTCACTTTACAAAATATCAATGAATTTTTTAACTATTGTTTTCAACAATAGCCCTAATAAATTGTAAAACTGATCAACATCTTATAATAAAATAGGATATAATTGTCATTTGATATACTAATAAGTAAAGAAATTGTTTTTTGTGAATAAATAAAATGAGACCGATAATAAGGGACGAAGGGAGTACTTAAGGAATTTCTTTTTAAAAATTCCTATAACTTTGATGATTTTATGAAAATGTCTTGTAACTTTTGAATTATACAAAACTGCCTATAATTTTGAATTTATATGTTAAAATTCCCCTAGTTATTTCCAATTTTTCAACTTGGAGACGTAACAAATATAAGAATAAATCACGTCAGACAAAAAAAAATGACAAAAATATCTCATATACTAAAGTTATAATTGGTCAATGAATGTTTTTACGAAGGTTTTTAAAATTAACAAGGTATTTTTGTATAATTCAAAATTTATAGGGCATTTTCATGAAAAATGAAAATTATGGGGTGGTTTTTTTAATGTTCCCCAATAATTAAAAGCTTCAGCTAACATTATTGCTAATCATTTCAGAATTTCAAATAAATATCTCGAGTAATAGGCCATCGTACATAAGGATCAACATTTCGTTTTCAAAATGATTTCATGATATTAAATTAATATAAATTATTGAATATTATGTTTTTTTGTCCGAAATCATATACACATTATTAGTTGTGGTACATATTTTTTTTGGACCTTTATTAAATTATTGCATAGGAACAGGGGTATAAAGGGAGAGGAACAGTTTGTGAATTTGGCAATATGCGTGGACATATTTAGACAATCTTGGTTGTTTTGCAGTTGGAAAATAATAATAATATTGATATTAATCAATAATGCATATAGTTAAAAACTTTTGCAGATCGGAGATTTGAAGAAAGGGATAAATCCAGCTTCGATAATGAAACTCAACTTTGATTCCAAGTATTTAACAGGCACAATCAAAACTGGAATTGTCACCGGTATTATCGCTCTCGCTGTAAGAATTCTTTTTTTTTCACCTTCCAAATTTACTCAACTTTATTCATAACCATTATTAGAAATTTATTTATTTATTCAATGAAAATAAATTCTCAAATCAAAATAAATTGTTCAATGAAAATAATTGATACTCCCTCCGTTCCAAATCAACTTCTCATTTACTATTTGCACGGTTATTAAGAAAATGGTTGTTTATAGTATTTAAAGTGATAAAGTGATGATAAAGTGATAAAGTAGATGTTTTGGGTTATTAGTGTATGAAGAATATAAAATTAAAAAGTATTGTTACTTTTTTGCCAAAAGTAGATGTAGCAAATGAATATGAGATGAACCTTTTTGACAATATAGCAAACGAGAGTTTGGGACGGGGGGAGTATTATTTAAAAATTCACTTGAGCTGTTCGATGTATTAATTGCAAAAGAGACTTAATCTATTTTAAAATATATATTTTTATAAATATATTAAGGATAGTGATGATTCTAGAAAATATTATTCATTGATTATTTGAGATGTACTGTGTGTATGATAGGTTTTATTTATTTATATTTTTTTGTGGGGACTAATTAAAACAGGGAAATAAAAAAAACCTGTATATAAAGTGCCTTGAATTTTTTTTTTTTTTTTTCCACGTCTTTCTTGGCTGCTTTTTGTAGCTGTAAAGTGGTCCATTACATCGCTTAAATCTTAGATATACGTGTTTCATTTAATTACAATGTATGTGACATTATATTTATATTACAATATGTGGCTTAACTTCAATATATTGAAATACACTGAATTCATATAAGATACATGCAATAATGCAAGAGGATACATTAGATTTACTAGCCACTCAACATTTCTCCTTTGTTTACTAATCATCTTGCAATTTTTTTTTCTGCTCAATTAATTTTAAGATGATGGTCTCACAAAAATGCATCTCAAATTAATTGGAAACGCAATCATAATTTCCTTATCATCATATATTTATATATGATTGAATGTTTAACTATTCATATGATTATGAAATTTATATAAACAATAAAAAGAAAGTGATCACTAATTATCATGATTGTAATACAGGAAGGAATAGCAGTGGGCAGAAGCTTTGCGATGTTCAAGAACTACCACATTGATGGCAACAAAGAGATGATTGCTTTTGGGGCGATGAACATTGCTGGATCTTTCACTTCTTGTTATCTCACTGCAGGTACATTTCCTTTATTGAAAAAACGAAATTTCAGCGTTTTTGGTCCCATAGTTTTTATTAGGTGACAATTCAGTACTAATAAACAATTCTCAATTCGATGACAAATTTTATCGTGAATCTAAACTTCTACTCCCTCCATCTCAAAATTAATTTCTTTTTATGTTTTTTCATGTATATTAAGACACCTAATATTTATCATAACTACCCTTATACAAAAAAAAAATTGAAAAAAATTAATTTCATTGGTTTAAAATAACCTATAAACTACTCTATATGCATTGAAAGTGTTTCAAATGTTAAAATGATATTTATTTTGCAAAAGATGCAAATTGCTAAAAGGACATTTATTTTAAAATGGAAGGAGTATATTTTTACGAAATTCCAAAAGTGATCACCTAATGAATCACTCGTAAATTTGCACAAAGTTAACTTTATTTTACTATTACCACTATATATTAAATTCGATTTAATTAATAAATATAAATAGTATGCGAAGATATAATAGTAAAAAACAATGTTGTTTTATTGCGATTTATGGAAATATTGAGTGAGCAAGGAGAGAAATATAAACTAACATCACAATATAAAATATTGTGATATCAGTGAATACATACTGTGATGTTAGTTTATAAGTCTAATGGTATTAGTGAATGCAAGTAATAGTATCGCAGGGGATAGTGACTCAAACTTAGTTAGGGCTTCGTCTCTTATAATAAATAGCTCATCCTATCTTGTAACTCTAATCTCCCTCGAAATTTGTTAATAATTAATTCTGACTTGGTAACATAGTCAATTATATTTTTGAAGAACTGAATAAATAATTGTGTGTTTTCGATTTTCATTTATACATTACTGCAATTTCCTTAACTAGATCATGCAATTTTCTGTCCTTTTATTTCTAAATTTTAATGCAGGGCCATTTTCAAGATCAGCAGTGAACTTCAATGCAGGATGCAAAACGGCAGTATCAAACATAGTGATGGCACTCGCAGTGATGATAACATTGTTGTTTCTAACACCATTGTTTTATTACACTCCCCTCGTTGTCCTCTCCTCCATTATTGTCGCCGCAATGCTCGGCCTCATCGACTACGAAGCCGCCATCCATCTCTATAAAGTCGATAAATTCGACTTCCTCGTCTGCATCAGCGCCTACGTTGGCGTCGTCTTTGCCAACATCGAAGTTGGCCTAGTCTTGGCGGTACGTATATTTACGTACCAAAAAAAATTTATTTTTATTTTGTGTCCTATAGTTAAAGAGCAGATCTCCTGTGAATTAAGTTTGCGTCATTTCTCTTTTCAACAAAATATTTTTTAGCAAGGTAAAAAATAATTAAGAGCCGTAATTTGTGTGTGACAAAATGAAAACAGTAACTTTCAAGCTGACAATTAATCACTAGCCATAACTTCTAATAGTTTAAAATTGAGGCCAAATCATCCCGAATTAATCCAAATCGGGTTGAAATTCAGGTTAAATTTGGGCCATAACCCAAATATTTAGGTCAATTGGCCCATTTTGGGTTGATGCGGGATAATTTGGCCTTGATTTGCCACTTTTTATGTTTACTGTCCTAATTTTTCAGCCCCAAGAATTACCGTCCTCATTTTGTAATTCTGCATTAACCTAAATCTGGTTTAAATTGTCAGGTCAATGGGCCCAATTTGAGTTGATGAGGGCTAATTTGGCTTTGATTTGTCACTTTTTATATTTATTGTCCTAATTTTCCAGTCCCGAAAATTACCGTCCTCATTTTGTCATTCCGCTAAGTTGCAATTCTTAATTGCAATAGTATTATATTTATTGAAATTAACACAAATTTTAATATACACTCAAATATATGATATGCGTTTGAATATTAACTTGAATTTCAACTTCAATTTTGATTTTTTTTTCAAACCACACGCTAACATGCCGAACTGTGTTTTATTTTGCAATTTGGGTACTACCGATTACTTTTTGGAATATTATTGATATCTGTTTGAGATTTTTTTTTTTTTTTTATTTAAGTGCATATTATACACTTAAGTGCATACTAGAACTACTATGGGACGATTGACTAATATATATATTTTGAATAATTTTATGTGTTTAGATTGGACTATCTATTATGAGGATACTATTATTTGTTGCAAGGCCAAAGACATTAGTTCTTGGTAATATCCCAGACTCAAAGGAGTACAGAAGTGTTGATCACTACCAAAATACCAATAATGTCCCTGGAGTTCTGATTCTTGAGATTGACTCTCCGATTTACTTTGCTAATTCAAACTACTTAAGAGAAAGGTACACCAAATTAAATATCTGGTTATAATATTAAAATATTATATTCTTATTTCTAATTTTTATCAATAGGATTAACCTCTCAGAAATTGAAATAAATTCGCTTAAATTTCTTCTTAGAATTCAAAGATGGATCGACGATGAGGAAGAGAAGTTGAAATCATTGGGCGAAACAAGCTTGCAGTATATTGTGCTTGATATGAGTGGTGAGTAAGACAAGATTATTTTTAGACTTTCACAAATTAAAAATGGTCTCTTAATTTTCAATTTTTTTATATTTTTCAATAACCCGTTATAACTTATGAAATATCCAATTGACTAATTAATTTTTTTTGAGTGTCAACGGAATTTTTAACCTCCAATTGTCGGTTGCTAGACCAAAATTTTAAGATTTAAAGTCAAAAAAATATTTTAAATTAAAGTCATGAAAGGCAACATGACTATATAAAACCTAAATAGAATTATGTTAACTGTGTAAATTTGTAATTGTGGGATATTCCTTATACCTTTTGTTGAATGAAATTCTTTTTTCTGATTAAAAAAAAAAGAATTAATTTATTGGACTTTAAAAAAAACTATTTTCCCTAAAAAAAACTATAAATTGTTTGCCTATTACTTGTAAATTCTATTAATATGATATTACCTCCGTTCCAGAAATGTTTGCATACTTTGTTTATTGGACTTTTTAGTTTGTCCCAAAAAAATTTGCATACTCCCAAAATAAAAATATTACTTACAATTTCTACCCTCAAAATCTTCATCTCACAATCTTCACTCTGCACTTTCTAATCATTAAACGTTTTCTTAATTTATGTGCTTACAAAAATACCGCAAACTTTGATGGGACGGAATTGTATTTAAAACACACATCTCATATGCTCTAAATCATTATTTTGCAGCCGTGGGAAACATCGATACAAGTGGACTCAGCATGCTAGACGAGGTTAAGAAGATCATTGATCGAAGGGGACTCAAGGTTGGTTAAATAAGTTTTTTTTTTTTCAAGAAAAAATTATATATGTAATTCAATTAATTATAACATTGACTCGATTATGATTTTTTTTTTTCCAAACGATCAGCTAGTGATGGTGAACCCTGGGGCAGAAGTGATGAAGAAAATGGACAAATCGAAGTTTCTAGAAACATTAGGTCAAGAATGGATATTTTTGACCGTGGAAGAGGCCGTTAGAGCCTGCAATTACATGCTCCATAGTTGCAAAACAAAAATGGGTAGTGATGAATCAGAAAAGTATAGCGATAATGTGTGAATTTGGTATCTTTGGAGGCCTTTTTTTGCACCTCTATGAAGTAATGTAAGTAGAAGTATGTAATATTGAATAATATTTGTATACCACCTAGTTTTATGAAATTCAATTTATCGCTCTTTTAGTATTGTATTTTATTTTATCAACTGATAAATTATAATACAGATAAAGAATTAATCAAGAACAACACTTGTGTAACATTGTTTAATGAACGGTTAATATTGTTCAATAAAAATGATTAATAGTTCGGTAATGATAACCGTATCATTTAAAAATACTTATCAGTTGCCATTGGTGTATACAAATTTTTTTTTATTAATTAAATAAGAGAACATAATAATGCATGTAACAAAGTGGATTTCTTTATCAAATTATAGTCACCCACATCCGTGAGCGAATCAATTTTAGCTGCAAATGGAGAAATATGAATTGGTTAAATGATTGTTTACAATTTACAAACTATAAGTAACATCGATTTTTTTTGGGTTTTTGAAAAAAAAAAAAAAAAAATTAATTCTACAATGTTTGCCATCACTATTTGAAGCATTTAAAATCAATTTTATCAAAGTATGTGGATTCTCTAAAATCAATTCTAGCATAACTACCCCATAAGTAACTACCATATTATCAATAAAAGTAAATTATTTAAAACATATTGCTTCCTAAATCTAATTTACAATCAATTTATTTCCAAACACTCAACGCTGTAAATTTTACTACAAAAATTAATTAATATCACTTCTTCAAAATGAGCAGAGTTTCAAAACACAAGCTAAATCTGTTTTTTTTTTTTTTTTTTGAAAATATCAATTCTACAATGTTCGCAATCACTATTTGAAGCATTTAAAATCAATTTTGTCAAAGAAAATTTCACCTACTTTTGGATTCTCTAAAATCAATTATAGCATAACTACCCCACTATCAATAAAAGTTATATTTTTGCAAAGGGTTAATTTCATATAAATTCACGACCTTTATACTTAGTATCAATTTAATCACGAACTTTTAGATTTTTGTAAAAAAACTCAACCTTTGATATTTGTTGCAATTTGATACACATTTTTTTCCGGCCTGCAACCGATGATGTGGCTTGCCGGAGCGTGTGTCATCTTGCCACGTAGGATTATACATGTTTATTTTATTTATTTTTTAAATTCACATCACAAGTAACACTTACAATTTAAATAACACATTTCTACTTAAAATTTAAATAGCAACCAAATAAATTAAACAACCAACATAAATTGTATATAATATTTCTCTTTACGTTCTTAGTTTTGAAATTCATTTTGTTGTTGTTTAATTTATTTGGTTGCTATTTTAATTATAAGTAGAAATATGTTATTTAAATGGTAAGTGTTATTTATAATGTGGATTTAAAAAATAAATAAAATAAACATGTGTAATCCTACGTGGCAAGATGACACACGCTCCGGCGAGCCACATCATCGGTTGTCGGCGGGAAAAAAAAAGTGTGTATCAAATTGCAACAAATATCAAAGGTTGGGTTTTTTTACAAAAATCTAAAAGTTCGTGATTAAATTGATACTAAGTATAAAGGACGTGAATTTATATGGAATTAACCCTTTTGCAAACACGTTGTTTTCTAAATCTAATTTACAATCAATTTATTTCCAAACACTCAACACTGTAACTTTTACTACAAAATTTAATTAATATCACTTCTTCAAAATGAGTAGAATTTTAAAACACACGCTAAAAGTCTGGTTGAATTTTTATTTTTTTAAAGGAATGTCGGATTGAATTGATTAAGTAGTTACCCAGAACAAATTGCTTTTCAAAATGTAAGAATGTAAAACATGACAAGTAAACTAACACATTTATGTTTTAAAATAGGCCCAAGTTATATACAGACCCATGTTTTGTTAATACACTTTAATCCAAAACTGTTCAAAATAAAATTTCGTAAAATGTAACAATTTTCGAAAAAAAAATCTGAAAATGTATATTTTAGTGTCTTTTTTCTTTCTTTTTTGCATTTTCGGAAAAAAGAATTATCTAATTATTTGAATTTTTTTCCAAACATTTTTAATTGAAGATAAAACTGTATATAACTTGCCTTTAAAATAGGGATTCTGAAAACATTTAATAAAAGTTGAGTCGGCCCAAAAGGTAGATTGGAGGATTCACCGCCCAATACGGTTATTTGCACTAGCCTCTTTATTAAAGACATTGTCCGGATGAATACACAACGTATTTTTTTTAAAAATTGAAACATTTTTGAAAAAAAAAATGAAAATAAACATACAATCCAAAAAAATCAAAATACTGTGCATTTTATTATGATTAGAAAAAATATTCGAAAATTGAAAAAAAATTCGAGAATATTCCGAACAACAAGTATATTTATCCAAGTAGTGTCTATACCAAGAGAGGTTAGTGCAAATAAACTGGGCCACTTATTAATTCATATAAATGAATAAGCACGATCATACTCATTTTGGGCCATACTAATGGGGCCCCAATTGAATATTTACAGAGAGGGCCTATCCTGAGAATATTTAATATGACTACGGTTATTTGCACTAGCCTCTGTGTTAAATAAACTACCTGAATAAATACACTACTTATTTTTTCGAAAATTTGCAACATTTTCGGAAAAAAAAATTCGAAAATAAACATAAAATTCGAATTTTTTTTTTGAAATATTGTGCATTTTATTATGTTCGGAAAAAAAATCGAAAAAAAAAAAAAAAAATCGAAAAAAAATTCCGAACAGAAAATAGTGTATTCATTCGGTTAGTGTCTTTAACATAGAGGCTAGTGCAATATAATTATTTTTTGGACAGTATTTACGGACTTGTAATTTTAGAACACACAATTTTTACGGACATGTAAAATTTGGACATTATTTTTTAAGTTAGTCAAATATAGACCACATGAGGGCCAAATATGATATGTTTGCCAAGAATAAACTTTGTTTCCGATGTGTCCTCCACTTCATCACACCCGCCAAATCAGTTAATTAACAATAAAAGTAATTATAAGTTCCAAGTAAATTTAAGTTAATTTTATTAGTTAAATATTTTTATTCAATATTTGTGTCATCAGCAAATAAGTAACATTTAGATGACATACAGTAGCCACTCACTTTTAAATGTGCGTGTATTAATGGTGAATCTGATTGGCTAAGATGTATATTAATGGTGAATCTCGTATAGCATCTCTCTGTCAATTCGCTCAATGTTTCTCATTGCCATTTTTGGGCATGTTTAAATTATATTAATTAATAAAATTATTATAATAAAATATTTAAATATTATTTATGAATAATAATTTTAAATTAATTTTATTATTAATTAACTGATTTGGCGTTGAGGTGGAGAACACATCAGAATCAACAGACACCGTGGCCTAATAAAAAGGCATAATGTACTAATTGTGAACTCACAACATCTATAGTGGTCTGATAAATAGACATTGTGTAACACTTTACATAGAGCGAGAGTACCTCAAAGTAGTCACTCTCAACTTGTGCAATTTATTTTTTTGCGTTTGAAGTTTAAAAGTACTCTTTTTCTCCATAGAAATAGCTTTATTTTCTATTTTCATATGTCAGTATGAAAATATATCACTTATTGTATTTAAATTTTATTAAATTCTCATTTCCATCATTTTCTTTATTCATTATATCTTGTTATCTTTCAATCAATATCTTTTTTTTTTTAAGGAAATGCATTAATAATCAAGAAGCATGACACAAATCTGCCATTAAAACGTCAACAATGCTCGAAGGAGCAACAGAATAATAAAGGTCTACACAAGTGAGACCAAAATTAGTTAATCTATGGGCAACGATATTACCCGTTTATCTCATCCACACAAACATGATCCTCTCAAACGTCTCCGCCAACTTCTTAATATCTCAAACAATCAAGCCAAAATATGAAAGCAACATCCTGTGGTGATTAATGACATTCACTAGAAATTGGGAATCAGACTCCACAACAATGAAATCAAGGCTCAGCTCACGAGCAACACGCAAGGCCGGGATCACAGCTCTCCCTTCCAACAACTCCACCTCCCCACATGGACTACACTGCTCCGCAAAGCACCACAAAACTGAGCCGGTGATGTCCCGACACACACCCCAATCACTGCCTCCAACCCTCTCTTCAAAGCCAAATCACAATTCACCTTGAACCACCCTTGCTCCGGCAACATCCAAGTGTTTGTCCCCTGTCGTGTCGAACACCCTCCCTTTTTCCTCAAATCTGACGCCATGAAATCTCGACAGTGCACCTATACCATGTTCATCAACTGAGAATGATTAAAAGATTTACCCTCAAAGATCAGTTTGTTTCGAGCGAACCACACCAACCACAATACCGTCACAAACATACAACCCTCCTCATCCTCAACCGAGTTGAGCACTCGGTCTACCCACTCCTCCATTGACCCACCATACATCGACACTTGTATAGGAAAGATAACATCCTAGAATTCCGCAACCCATTTGCACTCACGTAGTGCATGCTTCGTAGATTCTATTTCCATGCTACACCTCGAGCATAGCGGTGGTACATCAACAAACCTGCTCACCAAATTAATAGACGATGGAAGAATCCAATGTAAGAGCCTCCAAAGAAAATGTTGGATCTTGAGGATCACATTTAAATTCCATATCCTCTCCCATTTCTTCTACTCCGTCCCTCCCACCCCCCCTCCCCTTCCCTTCCCAATAGCCACCCCATCTATACCACAATGAAATACATCAAAGTACCCCGTCGAATCATCCTTAAAAAATCTCAATGCTAGAAAGTCCTCTTTATCAGTTTGAGTAGTCGGGATAGAGAGCACCCTCCTAGCATCTTCATCCGACAACAAAACTCTCACCTTTACCTCATCCCACTTCCATTCACCCTCAACAAACAGCTCATCCACTTTCATATCACACGAATTGTAGCCCCTATCTGACATAATGAAAGGAGTTGAAGCATCCCGATCAAATTCCGCGGATCCTTCCACACATCAATAGAGCGACCATTCCCTACTATCTAAGACAAATCATCCTTCAAAATGTTCCTCCCTTCCAAGATACTTTGCCACATGTAGCTCAATGCATAGCCTTGAGTTGTTGTAAGAAAATCTACTCGTGGAAAATAACGAGTTTTAAGCACTAGGCTAGCAATGTAGACCATCTTGTACCAACCTCCATCCCTGCTTTGCAAGAATTGCCCTATTAAACGCATAAAGATCAAGAAGGCCAAGCCACTCTTCACACTTAGGTTTACAAAGCAACTCCCCTCTCAACTAATGTACCTTCCTCTCCTCCCCCTTTTAACCCAATAAGAACCTTGCAATCTCCATTTCAATTTTTTGAATAGTTTTATCTGGAATTTTGAAAGATGACATTAAGTATGTAGGAATCGACTGCACCACTGATCTTACCAAGGTCAACTTCCCTGCTTGAGATAGTGTCTTGCTCTTCCAGTCCTTTATCTTTTTTGTCACCCTATTCACCAACTCACGAAAGACAGTGCTCCTCGACCTCCCTACTTTCACCAGGATCCCTAAATAAACCATAAGTTGATCCACCCTTCGAACTCCCAACACCCTCGCCATATCCACACCTCGTACTACTGAAACACCTCCACTGAGCATTATATCTGATTTGTTCAGGTTTATGGCCTTTCCTAATGCACTCGCATAGCTCTACAAAATCTTCTTTACTCGTCTCAATTCAGTATAGGTGGCTCTCCTAAAGATTAGAGTATCATCTGCAAAAAAAAGTTTAGTAACATGTGTAGCCCGTCTACACACTCTCACCCCATGCAACACCCCCACCTCCACCTCTCTTCTAATCATAGCTGATAAAGCTTCTGCAAAAAATAAAAAAAATAGGTACGGTGACAGAGGGTCCCCTTGGCGGAGACCCCTAGAAAGAAGAAAACGAACAGTAGGTACACCATTAATGAGGACATCAAATGACACAGATCTCACACATCTCATAACATTGTTAACCAAACCATCAGGAATACTAACTTTCAACATAACACTCTCAAGGAAAAGTCACTCAACCCTATCATATGACTTGCTCATGTCAAGTTTAATAGCAAAAGAACCCCTAGGCATTGATTTATTATGTTGCGTGTAATGAAAAAGCTCAAAAGCAAGGAGAGCATTATCCATTATCAACCTGCCAGGGACAAAAGCATATTGACAAGGGTCAATGATATCAGGATGTATGCATTTAAAATGATTGACAATTGTCATCATGATGAGTTTGAAAACAACGTTACAAAGACGTATAGGTCGATAATGAGAGGGAACTAAAGGCTTTTTAACCTTTGGAATCAAAGCAATAAGAGTATGGTTTAGAGCAACAGGGTTTGCCCCCTAATTTAGCACATGCAATACAGAACGAGTGATAGAGACACCAACAATATCCCAATATCTTTGGAAAAAAAATAACAAGCATACCGTCAGGACCCGGGGCCTTAGTAGGATGCATATGTGTCGTGGACTTCATCACCTCCTCCTTTATAAATGGTAGGAATAACACATGTTGCACCTCATCCGTTGTTTTGTGCTCCACAACTCCAATAACATCTTACATACTCAGGGCATCCTTTGATGTGAAAATGCCTGAAAAGTAGACATCAAATATCCGTTTGACATCCTCATCCTCCGTATACACCTATTACTATATAAGATTTCATCAATTGTGTTTCTCCTTCTCCCACTCACGATTCGATGTAAAAAAGTAATATTTTTATCCCCATTTCTCATCTAGCTAACTCTCGACCTCTGTAACCACCGCAATTCCTCATGTCTAATAAGAGCTGCAATTTTATTCTCTAAGGTACGAATCCTCTGCACCACCTCAACAGATTTATAAGTCTGCTGAAATCTACCCAGTTCTTCATTTCCCTGTTTAATTTTCTACGACATATCCCCAAATCGAATATCATTCCACCCAGCTAGGGCCTCCCCACATCCCAACAGACTCGCCATCACACCCTCTGGCCCCTCACCGCCCCTCCAAGATTCCATAACAACTTCCACAAACTTAGCTTCTTGCATTCACAATGTCTCAAAATAAATTATTTTACCCCACTTGCCCTTCCTTCCTTTTTACCTCGCCTTTCCACCACCTTTATTTCCACGAGTAGCGGACAATGATCTGATAGTAGATGGGCCAGATGACTAACCCTTGCCCTCGGGAATCGGGACGACCAGGAATCTATAGCCACTACACGATCCAACCTCTCTTGTATGTTTCCCTCACCTGTCTGCTTATTCGACCACGTAAACTGATTGCCAACAAACCCTAAATCCCTCAACCCACACCTGTCCAAACAATCTCTGAAATCCTCCATCCTTCTATCCCTCCTCACTAAACCCCCTTGCTTCTCATGATCATACATGATTTCATTGAAATCGCCCAAACACAACCAAGGTAGTGAATCCATTCCCCAAAGATAATCTAACATCCCCCAAGTCCTCCACCTACTCGCCTTCTCTGGAAACCCATACACCCTTGTAAACCTCCACGGACCCTCCTCACACCCCACTGTCGTATCAATATATTTTTTTTTAAAATGGTGATACCTACATATCCACTTCGCTCCTCCAAAGCAAACCTAATCCGCCACTTCTACCCCCTTGCACTAAAACAATAGTCCACCCGAAAACAACAATCAAAACCTAGCTTTCTCGCCACCCCCTCTAACTCTCGCCTCACTAATTTCGTCTTACAAAAGAAAATGAAACTGGGACCTTTAGAAAGAATATATTTCATTATTGCAGGAACTTTTTTAGGGTTCCTAAGCCCCCGACAGTTCCAACCTAGACAATTCATTGTGTCCGGCGGAGACTGCTCCTTAGCCGATCCAATAAACATCATCAAGTTTCTGCCTCTTATCAACTTCTATTGTATCGTCATCAATTTCAGAGATATGAGTTATCATTTTCTTACTTCCAGTTATAATTCCTTCACCCACCACCAATATTGCTTCATTGCAACCTTTATATCGGGCCTCCCTCTTCCATTGGCGAGGCCTTCAGATAGTTCCACTGCCTCTGGCCTCTCCCACAACCTAGGAAGAATTTGTAACAGAGGTGGTGGTATGTGAAATAGTTGGCAGAGATTTGTTTGTCATGGGTGGTATCTGGTTTGAGATAAAAGTTGTTGGGTTGAAAGAGACGGTGATGTGTGGTAGGATGGTAGGTAAAGATGGGTTATGGTTTAGACTTAGTGACTCAACAAGTTGTTTATTTAAAATTTCAAACACATGGGATACAGGGATAGTGGTTTCTGGGAGTTGACGAGCCGTGACAGTAGCAGGGGGTGAAGGGTTAGTCGTCGTTACCGATGTTGTAGTGGCAGGTCTGTGGAAATTTTATTGTGCGAGGATATGGGATAGGTCAGAAGGTTGGGATTGAGTTTCATAGATAGTTTGTGTAGTAGATGAGACAACATGCATGTAGGTAAGGGTAGCTTGGGTGTTGGCACTTGGTGCATGGGTAGAGGATTTGGGTGAAACCGTTACCACCTGAAGAAATGCATGGAGGTAGGGGTACTCTGAATTTTTCTGGGCCAAACTCCAGTTCCTCCAAATTCTCATCAGAGTCTCTATCAAAGAATTTGCAAGCCCTGAAAAAAATGACCCAGAATGCCGCAACAGTAACAATAATATGGTAACACCTCATATCTTAAAGAGACACAAACATGATCTCCACCAAATCGACAATACAAGCCTTTCATGAAAGATTTTGTGATATCAACATGAACCTTGAAGCTCAAGAAAGAACTCGGCTCAAGTGTAGATGGTTTATTGTAGCACTCCAACATACTCACTTGAGATGCTATAGACCGTATCACCCCCTCCGTATGATAAAATAATGGGAGATCGTAGGCATGGACCCAGAAAGAAGTCGTCGAGAAGCAAATAAAATAGGGTTGTTCATAACCTGTTAACTCCTTAATAGAGAATAAAGATCCGTCAAAATGCCAGGGTTGGTTACGCATGACTTAATCCCTGTCCTCAACAATCTCAAATATGAACAACCAAATTCTATTTCCCGAATCACGCAGAGACAACCCTCCCTTAGGATGAAATGACTTCTTCATCATTAACGCGAACACATTGGGTGGTTTTTGTATCACCACCTTTCCTATAAGGCATGTAGTTCTTGCTAAATCATTTTAATTCCCCAAACCCATCGCATCACCCAAATCGAGGATGTCATCAACATCCGTTCAAGAACTGCTTGCAGCCATTCTCACAGAAAGAGTACCCCCTAAGTATAGAGAAATGATTTGATGCCTGCACAGAAAAAACAAGACATCGAGAAAGTAAAAACAACACGTTAATCACCTATAAACAAAGTCCTAAATAATAAATCCCTAAAATACAAACACGACACAAACGAAAATAAACATAACAAAAGGAGTAAAAAGGGAAAACACTGGTGTTACAATCGGAATTGGATTTTATGATTTTGGTATTTTTCTGTATTTTTTGTATTTGTACAAAATGTAAGTAAGGAAACTTTGGGAAAAAGAGAGAATTTAAGAGAGAGAGAGAGAGAGAAATTGGGGTTAATGTTCTAGTACTATTTCTCAGCCACGAAAGACATTTTGTAACAATAGTGGGGACCACCCAAATAATTGCAATTTTAGTAAACTAAAGGACTGAAACTTAACATTTAAAAAGACTCAGACTTAATTATAATTAAAAGATAAATGTCACTTGTTCTGATAAGATTTCCACGTGTGCGGCCAAGATCACCCCTCACCCTTTAATCCTTTATCCAGATTTGCAACATGTTTCCCCATCAATTCCTTCAGATCAAAACCAGTCCAAGTACCCCCAGTTTTACTTCGTGACTCTAAAAAAATAGCCATACCCTCACTGCCTTCACTTATCCCTCCATCAAGACCGCCATCGACGACCACTTCTTTCCGACCATCGTCAACATCTTTTGTTCTAGTAATTGAACCCTCCTCACAATCGGTCATTCCCATGACAACTGGTTGCAGGAGAAGAAGACGTGAATAAAGAGGAAGAAAAATAGTTGAAATTGTCGAAAACCATGAAGAAAACCGCCGTAAAAAGACGAAAGACCGAGTCTAAAACCCTAACTGAATATCCCTGACGAGAAACCCAAAACTCCATAACTTGCGGAAAACATGCAATCATTGCATTTGAATTAAAAGTGAGAAATCGAGAAAATAGATTATTTAAATCAATATCTAGATACTAACTATTGTAGTGAAAAATATATAGACATAAAAGGAAAATGAGAAAATAAGATAAAATTTTAGTATTTAACTAACTATAATAAATTTATTTTATAATGTGCGTGAAAAAATTTATAAGTCTATTTTTTTAGCAAGGAAATTTTGAAATTCCCACAATCCATACCATTGACCCCTAGTAGGGTACGATATAAATCGAGGAATATGCCTAAGTTGGCAGAAATATGTGAGAGATAGCAAACATGATTTAAATTTCAGAACAAATCTCCATAATATTTCCGTAAAAATTTATTCCATCCGAAATTCGAACATACGTCAATCAGAGAACTTAAGCTCATAAGCCTTACTATGCATAATACAAGTTATATTCGCTGGACGGTAGCACTCCCAATAACGGTCTGTCTCACCAATCCAGACTCTCATATTTTGGCTATTTTTTTACATTATTCTGTTATGAAATAATTTTAGAATCTGTATTGGAATAGTAATTTTATGGTATGAATACTTAATTCAGAATCTTATTTTTGGGTTCTCAGCGAATTTGTATGTATCCTATGTTAATCCAAAAAATTCAAAAAAAATAAGTAGAAACCATTGCTTCCAAATATTGGCTTTTTTAAAGATTTTTTTTTTTTTTGCAGAAGTCATTGTTAGAAATTGAGTGATAGGGATTACCTTATTGGCAGTTGTTAAACACCATACTTTTTAAACAACAGAATAAAGTTTTTCTAACTTTTGTTGAGTTGTTTCTCAAAAGACCAATTTTGAGGTTGTGGCTGAAATTGACCCATCAACAATGAGTGGTGAGTGCTCTTTGAAATTTAAAAAGGCTGACTATGTTAATGGAGGGTACACTTCAAATGTTGGGGTTGCATGATACACTTTTGAGTTTGGGGCTGCAAGGGGCTGTTGGTATGATAAACCTAAAATTGTCAACTCATGACTAAAGGAACGATTAGATCAAAATTGTGGCAGACTCGATAGTGCCTATTGTTGATGATATTCGCTGGACGGTAGCACTCCCTATAACGGTCTGTCTCACCACTCCAGACTTTCATTTTTTTGCTATTTTTTCATTTTTTTTTCTATAACTTTATGGTATGGATACTTAATTCAGAATCTTATTTTTGGGTTCTCAGCGAATTTGTATGTATCTTTTGTTAATCTATAAAATTCAAAAATATGTAGAAACCAATGTTTCAAAACAGAGGCTTTTTTTAGAGATTTTTTTTTTTGCATAAGTCATTGTTAGAAATGTAAGTCATAGGGATTATCTTATTGGTATTTGTTAAACACCATACATTTTAAACAACAAGATAAAGTTTCTCTAATTTTTGTTGAGTTATTTCTTAAGAGACCACTTTTGAGGTTGTAGCTGAGAATGACCCATCATCAATGAGTGGTGAGTGCTCTTTGAAGGTTGAAAAGACTGACTGTGTTGCTGGAGTGTCCACTTATAAGATTGGAGCTGCATGGTACACTTCCGAATTTGGGGCTGCAGGGTGCACTTCCGAGGTTGAGGGCTGCAGGTGACACTTGGTATGGTGAACCTGAAATTGTTTACGCATGGCTAAAGGAATGGTAAGATCAAAATGGTGACAGACTCGACAGTGCATATTGTTGATGATATTCGATGGACGGTAGCACTTCTAATAACAGTGTATCTCAGCACTCCAGACTTTCATTTTTTTGGCAATTTCTTCCCCATTATTCTATTATAAAATAATTTTAGATTTTGTATTGGGATAGTCATTTTATGGTATGGATACTTAATTCAGAATCTTATTTTTTGTTTTCAGTGATTTTGTATGTTTCCTATTTAATCCATAAAATTAAAAAAAATGTAAAAACAATTGTTTCAAAACAAAGACGTATATAGAGGTTTTTTTTTTTTTTTTTTGCAGAAGTCATTGTTAATATAGAAGTCATATCGATTATCTTATTGGTAGTTGTTAAACACCATACTTTTTAAACAATAGGATAAAGTTTTTCTAACTTTTGTTAAGATGTTTTCTTAAGGGACCACTTTGAGGTTGTGGCTGAAAATATAGTCCATCAGCAATGAGTGGTGAGTGCTCTTTGAAGATTGAAAAGACTGACTGTGTTGTTGGAAGGTACACTTCCAAGGTTTGGGCTGCATGATATACTTCCGAGATTGGGGACAGGGTGCACTTCTGAGGTTGGGGCTGCAGGACGCACTTGGTATGATGAACCTGAAATTGTCAACTCATAGGTAAAGGAATGATTAGATCAAAATTGTGGTAGACTCGAAAATGCCTATTGTCGATGATATCCGGTGGACAGTTCTTAGAGGATTTGTATGTATCTAATGTTAATCCATAAAATTTAAAAATATGTAGAAACCATTGTTTCAAAACAGAGGTTTTTTTAGCGATTTTTTTTTTTTGGAGAAGTCATTATTAGAAATAGAAGTCATAGAAATTATTTTATCGGTAGTTGTTATACACCATACTTTTTAAACACCATGATAAAGTATCTCTAATTTTTATTGAGTTGTTTCTTAAGAGACCACTTTTGAGGTTGTGGCTGAGAATGACCCATCATCAATGAGTGGTGAGTGTTCTTTGAAGGTTGAAAAGACTGACTGTGATGCTGGAGGATACACTTCCAAAGTTGGGGCTGCATGGTACACTTCCGAGTTTAGGGCTGCAGGGTGCACTTCCGAGGTTAAGAGTTGCGGGTGGCACTTGGCATGATGAACCTTAAATTGTCTACTCATGGCTAAAGAAATTGTTAGATCAAAATGGTGGCATACTCGACAGTGCATATTATTGATGATATTCGCTGGACGGTAGCACTCCTAATAACGGTCCGTCTCACCACTCCAGACTCTCATTTTTTGGCAATTTTTTTCCCATTATTCTGCTATGAAATAATTTTAGAATCTGTATTGGGATAGTAATTTTATGGTATGAATACTTAATTCAAAATCTTAATTTTGGGTTCTCAGTGATTTTGTATGTATCCTAAGTTAATTCATAAAATTAAAAAATATGTAGAAATCGTTGTTTCAAAACAGATTTTTTTAGGGATTTTTTTTTTTTTTTTTGCAGAAGTCATTGTTAGAAATAGAAGTCATAGGGATTACCTTATCAGTAGTTGTTAAACATCATACTTTTTAAACAACATAATAAAGTTTTTCTAACTTTTGTTTAGATGTTTCTTAAAAGACGACATTTGAGGTTGTGGCTGAAAATATATCCCATCAGTAATGATTCGTGAGTGCTCTTTGAAGGTTGAAAAGACTGACTGTGTTGTTGAAGGGTACAATTTCAAGGTTTGGGCTGCATGGTATACTTCTGAGTTTGGTGACAGGGTGCACTTCTGAGGTTGGGGCTGCAGGGTGCACTTGGTATGATGAACATGAAATTGTCAACTCATGGCTAAAGGAATAATTAGATCAAAATTGCGGCAGGCTTGACAGTGCCTATTGTTGATGATATTCGCTGGACGGTAGCACTCCCAATAAAGATCTGTTTCACCACTCCAGACTCTCAGTTTTGGCTATTTTTTCACATTATTTTGCTATGGAATAATTTTAGAATATGTATTGGGATAGTAATTTTATAGTATGGATACTTAATTCATAATTTTATTTTTGGGTTCTTAGTGAATTTGTATGTATCTTACGGTAATCCATAAAATTCAAAAATATGTAGAAACTATTATTTTAAAACGGAGGGTTTTTTAAAGATTTTTTTTCCAGAAGTTATTGTTAGAAATGGAAGTTAAAGGTATTATCTTATGGGTAGTTGTTAAACACATACTTTTTAAACAACAGGATAAAATTTCTCTAACTTTTGATGTGTTGTTTCTTGAGAAACCACTTTTGAGGTTGTGGCTGAGAATGACCCATCATCAATGTGTGGTGAGTGTTTTTTTAAGGTTGAAAAATTGACTGTGTTGTTGGAGGGTACACTTCCAAGGTTGGGACTGCAGGATGCACTTCCGAGGTTGAGGGTTGCAGGTGACAATTGATATGATGAATCTGATATTGTCTACTCATGGCTAAAGGAATGGTTAGATCAAAATGGTTGCAGATTCGACAGTGCCTACTGTTGATGATATTCGCTGGACGGAGCACTCCTAATAACGGTCTGTCTCACCACTCCAAACTCTCATTTTTTGGCTATTTTTACCCATTATTCTGCTATGAAATAATTTTAGAATCTGTATTAAAATAATAATTTTAGGGTATGGATACTTATTTCAGAATCTTATTTTTGGGTTCTCATTGAATTTGTATGTATCCTATGTTAATCCATAAATTTCAAAAATATGTAGAAACCATTGTTTCAAAATAGAGGCTTTTTAGAGATTTTTACTTTTTTTTTTTTTTGCAGAAGTCATTGTTAGAAATAGAAGTAATAGGGATTACCTTATTGGTAGTTGGTAAACAATATACTTTTTAAACAATAGAATAAAGTTTTTCTAACTTTTGTTGAGTTGTTTCTTAAGAGACCATTTTTGAGGTTGTGGCTGAGAATGACCAATCAACAATTAATGGTGAGTGCTCTTTGAAGGTTGAAAAGATTGACTGTGTTGCTGGAGGGTACACTTCTAAGGTTGGGTCTGCATGGTACACTTTCGAGTTTGGGGCTATAGGGTGCACTTCCGAGGTTGGGGCTGTAGGGCACACTTGATACGATGAACCTGAAATTGTCAACTCATGGCTAAAGGAATGATTAAATTAAAATTGTGGCAGGCTCGACAGTACTTATTGTTGATGATATTCGTTAGACGGTAACACTCTCAATAATGGTTTGTCTCACCACTCCAGACTCTCATTTTTTGGCCTTTTTTTTTCACATTATTTTGCTATGAAATAATTTTAGAATCTGTATTGGGATAGTAAATTTTATGGTATGAATACTTAATTCAGAATTTTATTTTTGAGTTCTCAGTGAATTTGTATGTATCTTATGTTAATTCATAAAATTCATAAATATGTAGAAACCATTGTTTCAAACAGAAGCTTTTTTAAAGATTTTTTTTTTTTTTTGCAGAAGTCATTGTTAGAAATAGAAGTCATAGGGATTATCTTATTGGTAGTTGTTAAACACCATACTTTTTAAAAAACAAGATAAAGTTTTTCTAACTTTTTTTGAGTTGTTTCTTAAGAGACCACTCTTGAGGTTGTGGCTAAGAATGACCCATCAACAATTTGTGGTGAGAGCTCTTTGAAGGTTGAAAAGACTAAATGTGTTGCTGGAGGGTACACTTCCAAGCAGAGTCGGTCCAAAGAATTTTGGGGCCCAGTGCAAAAAAATATATTTTATTAGTATGCATTAGAAAAAAAAATTGATATTAGGAAGATAATTTTATCATATAAATAAATATGATAATATTTAAAAAATAAAAATTCTCAATCAACTATTAAATATGTATACAAATTCTAGCATGCAAGTTGAGGTATTACGGGTTTCTTTTTGGAGAATTACTGATCACTTCTTAGGGTGTCACTGCTTGCTTTTTGAGATATTATTGATTTATGCTTGAGGTATCTTTTTCAAAATTTAAGTGCATACCATGCACTTAAGTGCACACAGAAACTACTCTAAATATATATACATATATATATATATACACACACACACACACACTAGAAGAAAATAAAAATCAATTCAAAAAAATAATAAAGTGAAATTTTAAACGAAATGTATCTTATATATTATTCAAGTAACCTTATTGACGAAGTGATCTAAAAGAGTATTTGTAAAAAAAATGACACAATCCATTTTTTGAACAATAAGACCTCAGAAGAAGAAAATATAAAATAAAACAATGGATAAAATATAAAATATAAAAAATGGCACGAGGGGAGGCTCGATCCTGGGTATTGGGAATATACATGACCTTTCAGGAAACAAATGGGCCAATCTGGCAAAACAAGTAATAAGGCAATAATGCAACTTTTTATCATATGTATAAATATAGAACAATATATTTTTTCATGTGCCCTTGCCCATGGGGGGGGCCTGTGCAACTGCACCAGGTGCACGGCCCCAGGGCCGGTACTGCTTTCAAGGTTGGGGCTGCATGGTACACTTCTGAGTTTGGGGCTGGAGGGACCACTTTCGAGGTTGAGGGTTGCAGGTAGGGGTGGTAAATGGGCCGGGCCGGCCCGACACTAGCCCACCGGGCTGCTCTCTTTTTACGGGCCGGGCCTGGCCCGGCCCAGTGTCAATCGGGCCTCTATTTTAAAGGCCCAACCTGGCCCTATGTGGGCCATCGGGCCAAAATGGCTCGGTTTTAAAAAAATATTAAAACTTTATTTTCTGTAGTGAACACCACACCGCTGGCACAGAAACTCTGAAGAAAACAACCGCTGCTATGGTCTGAGTTTCTGTAATTTTTCTTTATTTTTGCCTCTTAGTCCATTTTCTTGAATTAGGGCAGCAAGAGTGTGTGTGGCCCATGTGCGTGGCCCATACATACATAAATTATAAAAATAAAAAAAGACCATCGGGTCAGCCGAAAGTTCCAGACCAGATCGGCCCAACGAGCCAAATCGGCCCGGTTCTTTTCGGGCCGACTTTTTTCAGGCCCAGCCTGTCCTGAAACACCGGGCCCATTTTGCCACCCCTAGTTGCAGGTGGCACTTGGTATGATGAACCTGAAATTGTCTACACATGGCTAAAGGAATGGTTAGATCAAAATGGTTGCAGACTCGATATTGCCTATTGTTGACGATATTCGCTGGACGGTAGCATTCCTAATAACGGTCTGTCTCTCCACTCCAGACTCTCATTTTTTGGTTATTTTTTTCATTATTCTGCCATGAAATATTTTTAGAATCTGTATTGGGATAGTAATTTTATGGTATGGATACTTAAATTAGATTCTTATTTTTAGGTTCTCAGTGAATCTATATATATCCTATGTTAATCCATAAAATTAAAAAATATGTAGAAACCATTGTTTCAAAACAGGGGCTTTTTTAGAGATCTTTTTTTTTTTCGCAGAAATTATTGTTAGAAATAGAAGTCATAGAGATTACCTTATTGGTAGTTGTTAAACACCATATTTTTTATGCAATAGGACAAAAAATTTCTAAATTTTGTTGAGATGTTTCTTAAGAGACCACTTTTGAGGTTGTGGCTGGAAATATAGCTCATCAGCAATGAGTGGTGAGTGATCTTTGAAGGTTGAAAAAACTGACTGTGTTGATGGAGGGTACACTTCTAAGGTTGGGGTTGCATGGTACACTTTCGAGTTTGGGGCTACAGGGTGCTCTTCTGAGATTGGGGCTACAGGGTGCTCTTCCGAGATTGGGGCTCTAAAGCTCACAGGCTTATCTAATCATGGATCGAGCATAAAATCAAGTATAATTGTCACATAAACAAGTAAATAAGCAACTCTCAATCAATACCATCAAGCTCAACTATATCTAACAAACCAAACAATCACCATCAATTAATTCTCAAACATCAAGCCACATTATCTTAACTCCCAAGAATGTACTCGACGATATATAATGGACCACAATTAAGCACAAATTTTTCAAAATTGAGAAAGGTAAGTTGGTGCAAATGGAATTGTAAAATGATCAAGTTGGTGCAAATAGAATTGTAAAACAAACATACCGCCCCCAAACCTTTTTATTTCTAAGCAATTAAAAGTTTGGAAAAATAGTGCTACAATAAGATTTTCAACCAACTAACCAAGTAATTCACCACATTAAGCAAGCAACTCAAAAATTCAACAATTAAGCTTATAAAACCTCTTACAAAGCATCTCACCCTCGAATTCTCAACACATATATCAAGACAAAACTCATGTACAAGTATGTATTATCAATTAAATCTAAAATTTCCAATAAAAATGATTATCAATAAGCTCTAGAAAAATGGGGGTGCATCGGTGCAATTCAAAAATCATGCATAAAAAACAAACACCCCCTCAAACTTAGACTTTGTATAGCACGTCTAAGTTTAGGAAGAGGTGTTTGTACCTAAAGTTTCTCTCAAACACGTATCCTTCCATAGAACTCAAAATCCTACACACGACCCCAACACCTACACGAAACAAAAACAAACTAATTAAACTAAACAACACAAAAAACTAAAGAAAGCGAGTAAAAATGATGGGTTTAACGTCATATGCCGGATGAAACTTTACGAGTTCAAACCCCATTTGTTGGCTCAATATTAGGGACCTCCTTAGGAACGGGAGGATCAAAGTACTTCACTCGAGTTCCATCGGTGATGAAGATATCACCTTCTCTATCTTGTAACTCAAGGCTCCCTCTAAAGCTCACTTTCTTCTCAATAAAAAAATTGGCTCTGTTGAGCATCACCTTCCCAAGGATAACTTTCAACTTTGAGTTGCACCATACCACTTCATCTCCTATTTCAAAACTTTTTTTCCTTTTTTAGCTCCCTTTAGCTTTTTGTCCTTCTTTCCTCATCTTCTCTTGACTCGAGCAACTCAATAAAAAAACTTATCAACCCCCCCCCCCCCTCCCCAAACTTGTATTTTGCTCAAGTTTGGTTGTTTTCTTCAATGTTTCTTTCTTCCCTTCTTTTCCATCTCTAGGATCTTTCAAAGGTACTATTGGAGAATTCTCTTGCTTTATACCATCACGTTCTTCCATACAAAGTTTAAGTGTTTGAATTGAGCGATACTCTTCATTGATTGAAACATCTTTCATGGAGTCATATATGGAAAAAGTCACCTCCTCACCATTGAATTTCAACTTAAGCTCTCCATTCTCAACATTTACCATTGCTTCTCCGGTTACAAAGAACGGCCTTCCAAGAATTAAAGGCACATTGACATCTTTTTCCATGTCGAGCACAATAAAATTAGCTGGAAAGATGAACTTATCCACCTTTATAAACACATCTTCAACGATCTCCTTAGGATAGGTAAAAAAATCGATCTACCAATTGAAGATTGATGGATGCGGGCTTCACCTTGTCAAATCCCAATTGCTTGAAGATAGGGAGTGGCATCAAATTTATGCTTGCCCCAAGATCACAAAGAGCTTTCATCGTTGAGCTCTCACCAATTTCACATGGGATAGTAAAGGTCCCGGGGTCCTTGAGCTTTTTAGGGAAATTTTGAAGAATTGCACTACACTTCTCGGTCAAATTGACCGTCCCTTTGTCAACTAGTTTCTTCTTCTTTGACATGACATCCTTAAAAAACTTCATATAATGTGGCATTTGCTCAAGAGCATCCACTAATTGAATGTTGATATGAAGTTTATTGAAGCTCTCAAGAAACTTTACAAAATTTTCCTCAAACATTCGCTTCATGTACCTCTTAGGAAATGGTGGGAGAATTGGAGTCCTGGGAACCCCCCATTTATCACGATGGATGTCTTCCCTCTTCTTCTCTCTCAACTCTTTAGCGATCTTCCATTTAGATACCCACTTTGAGCTCTCCACCTTTAAAAAAAAAAAAATCTTGTTTTTCCTCTTTGGCTTTGTCTAGCTCTCCTTTATCCTCTTGTAATGCCTTCTTCATCCTCATCTCCTCAATCAAATTCATTCTCCACTTCCAAGTCTTCTTCCTCTTTACATTCACCATCCACATCTTCTTCTATTCTTTCCTCTTCACCCTCTTCCTCCAAATCTTTAGGTATTTGAGGATCATCATATCTTGTTTCACTTCTCAGTTGAATTGCATTACAATATTCTCTCGGGTTCACTTCGATTATAGAAGGAAATTTCCCTTTGTTTTGTATTCCACTAACCGTAGTGGATAGTTACCCCATTTGAAATTCTAGGTTCTTAACTTGAGCACCATATTGAGCAAATTGCTCATTCGCGTGAGCATTTTGTTGAGCGAATTGAAAATTCACTTGTTTAGTCATGAATTCTTCCATTTTCTTCACCAACATTTGGAGTGTCCCACCTGAGGTCGACCTTCCTTCTCCACTTGGCAATTTGGACCCCGGATCCACTCTGGGTAGAAGTTGAATTGCTCATTTTTTATTAGCATAAGAGAAGTTCCTTTGCTTTCGATTATTTAGATAGTATCCTCCACTTCCTTGAAGATTAGCTTGGAATGAGGAAGTTTGCCCCCATTGATTTCCATGAAATGATCCCTGGGATTGAGTTGAACTTCCCCCTTAATACCCTTGGCTCGGACTTTGTTGGAATTGAGGCCTTGGATACTTTTGACCTTGATACCCTTGATAGTTTTGTCCTTGTCTTCCTCCTTGATAACCTCCTTGATTTCCCACTTGTGGTTGCTGACTTGAAGCGAAAATACTAACTTCTACTAGTCGCTTCCCCGCAAGCGGACGGGTTCACTGTAGTATGAGTAAGTATAACGGCCAAGTATATCGAACCCACGGGATGGAGTGTATGCGAACAAATCCCTGAAGATCTACGCGTCGTAGCTAATATGAGTGTAATGTTTTTGGGTTTTTTGAAAGATTAATTGAAACTAAATTAAACTAATTAAACTAAAGAATGAAAGAAACGAATTAACTAAGGTGTGTTTTCAAATAAGAGATGGTGATGCTTAGGATAGGAATCCCTACGTATACTCACGGAGCAGGTACATAATCAAAATAACTGTGACGCGCAAGAAATAACCTAAGTAAAAGAATGCAAGGTGAAAGCTCAAGATTCTAAACCCTAATACTTTACCCTAACACTCGACTTCACTAATCCACTAACAAGTTAATAGATTGTGCTCAATTAATGAGACCCTAATTTAACTAAGGTGATGCGGTCGTCCTCCTTCGCTAAACTGGTAGATGAATTAACCCTTTCTAAAGAGTGATACAGTCGTCCTCTCTCTAACACTTTTCTAACGAAATTCAAAGGCAAAGTCTAGATTGATTTTAAGCATTCATTAATCAAGAGAATTAAAACCTAACGTCACGAGTTACCCTAATTACGTACCCACAACCTACTTCTACGAGTTCATCCTACCCTAAGCATGCAAGGGTTTTAGCCGGACATGGTTATAACAATAACAAAGGCAATTGACGAAGTAAAGAACATAAACATGATGAATTGAATTGAAAAATTAGAAAGCATGAACTAGGGTTTTAAAAGAAAGTAAATTTAAGAACTGGAATTAAATTAATAAGACGAAATTTAAATGTGTTCAATAATAAAGGTATGAAGAAACTAAACTCAAAAGTAAAACCGTTATGTGAATTCGTAAAGGAAAACCTCGAAACGTAAAATTAAAGCTTGCTCCTCTTTCTCTCTAAAAACTAAGTCTAAAAGTGATTTTTGCATGTGATAATTCGTGTGTGTCCTTTTAAAACGTGTTCGGGGAGGTATATATAAGCAACAGGTCGAGTCGGGATCTTGTGGGCCAAAATTTCGCGCTTGCTCGTGCACTAGTGCACGAGCACCTTCAACTCGAGCACTTCAGTCTTCCAGAGCCAAGAAACTGCACGACCAGCCGTGCTCGTGCACTAGTGCACGACCGGCTCTCTTGCTCATGCGCTATGCACGAGTACTCGTGCAGGGGTGCACGACCAGCGTTTCCTCGTGCGCTATGCACGACCGCTCGAGCACTAGTGCTCGAGCTCCTCTAGCTTGTGCACTCCAATGATACTTTTGCGCCCTTGAACTAGTACTTTTCGTATTTCTTCGATATCTTCTCATCCGGGAGTCCATTTGAGTCGATTCAAAGTCCTACGAACTCCTCTTTTCGCCCTCTATTCATCTATGAGCATCAAAGAGACAAATTCATTAGTTTATGAAAATGATACGCAAATGACTCTAAATACTCAACAAAATCAACCAAAACTAGGGCATTCCGAGTGACGAATCATGAAAATTTCACGCCTAATCAGTTGCCTCCCCATGAAATTCACATCCTCATAGGGTAGTTGACCTTGGAAATTATTTTCAGGCTCTATAGGTGGAGAAATATCTCTTGGTTGACCATTCGAAAGGGCATTCACCATTCGTAAGGTTCATCATAGCTTGAACTATAAAATCCCGATCATCAAACTTGGTTTACTAGAGTCCTTTTCCCCATATCTACATTCCATTGGGATGAATTTCTTGCCACAACGTCTAAAATCTGCATGGCCATTCCCGTTGGTAGATCTAAGAATCCTCTTCTCATACAAGAGTTTAAGAACTTTTGTCCTTCGATGTCCATCCCACAAAAGAAAAAATCTAGAATCTCTTCATCGGGATACCCATGTTGTGGACAAGAAATCAACATATTGTTCATTATCTCACGTGCATCTTTAAGACTTTCATTGGGCTTTGTTTGGAACTTTGAAATCTCGTGCTTGGCTTTGACAGTTCTTGAGGGAGGATAGAATTTGAGTAGGAAGTTCTTGTTAATCTCATCCCACGTACTTACACTACCAGGAGCAAGAACCTTGTCTAACCATGTCTTAGCTTTCCTGATTAGAGTAAATGAGAACATCTTCAATCTTTTGGCATCTTCGGGTACCCCGTTCCTCTTAAGTGCATGTGAGGGTCTTCTTTCTCAAATCCCTCAAATTGATTCAACATTAAAAACTTGAGCATAACTGGTGTTATCTCAAAGTTGTTTGCCTCAATGTTTGGTCTTACAATCCCATCATAGTACTCTCTTTGTCTTGGCTCAAAATACTCACGAATAGGATAAGGGTAATGTGGTGGGTATTAGTTTTGTTGAGGTGGTTGACCTTGTGGTGGTTGGTTTTGTGGAAGGTTTTGGTAGTAACCATAGTAAGGGTATGGATAAGGATTCGGATATGGATTTTGTGGAGCACCAACTTCAACTTGTTGATTCACCGGTTGAAGGGCTCCTCCCTGAACAGTCTGTGCTCCTTGCACATTCTCTCCATTCCTTCCATTTCCTTCAAGAGCTTCGTCCCCTTGATTCGGGTGATCAATTTCTGGATTGTTCCCTTCCATGTCTTGGTTCCTTGTTTTTCTACGGTTCCTTTCTCGATTTTTCCTTCTTGCGTGTGCTTCAATATCGTGATCAATAGGTACAATTTATCCACCCCTTGCTCGCGTGATCATACACCTAAAAAATCCATCAAGTATCAAATTCAAACAAAAAAAAAAGCAAAAACAAGAAAAATAAATGCAACTACTAACACTACTCAACAAATTCTAAGTTCCACCTAAGGTAATCTCAACTAGCTCCCTGGCAACAACGCCATTGATTTTTTCGTATTTTTGCCCTTTTAAAACTAGCAATGAAAATGACACAAAAGCGGATGAAATCGATGTATATGCAAGCAACAACCAAGTATATATCGAACCAAAGACCTAGGAGACCGGTGAATCTCTAGAATTACGAGTTGTCATAGAGTTATAGCTACGTGTTTTGGTTTTTAAGACTATGTAAAATTAAAAGACAATAATCAAACTATAAATTAATGTGCAAGACAATTAAACTAGAAAGCGATTTAAAACTTCGTTTAGAAGTGCAAGTGGAGAGTAATGCTTCGGGTGTTTTCCTTATGACTCGATCAATGCTACGTATATTAGTTTCACTTTTCATATGATATTTCATTGATTTTAACAAAAAATTATCACTATTATATTGAATATTGATCCCTTTTGAGGCTTGGGTGATCACTTGAGCTAACTAGGACCTAATTAGCTACCAAAAACACCTAAGATAGTGAATAACTTGAAGCACGCGATTGCACTCCAAGAATTCTCCCTTCACTAAGCACATAAACCCTAAAATCTAGGTACCTAATGTCCATTGATGATAATCTAAGCCGTTTACCCTCTCTCGGTTAAGTAAACTACTATGTGAATCCAATTAACTAATCAAATTCCTCACTATAAGGTCAATCAAACCCACACCTAACTCTCGTTGTAGCACGAATCAATCTAACAAGAGCTATTAAACTCAATCAATTATTCTAATCAACAATAACACATCAATAGAAGCAATCAAACCAATTGAATAGCACAATGCAAGCTAATTAAACTAACATAATAACACCAAATTCCTCATAATTTCAACACCCAAAGCATTTGGAGATTAGGTCATGGCTAATAACACAAAACCCATGAATAAACACATCAATTGAATTAAAAACATAATGGAATTAACTTGAAATTGAAAGATAGAATTAATATCGCCTCTTTGTTGTTTACACAATGGAATAAAAAGCATAAACTCGTCACTCCTTAATTAAAACTCAAATTATGAAAGTGAAAGCAATCTAATAACAAAACTAAGCTAAGTGCAACAATTTCATGAAACTCGAAGGAAAAATAGGGAGAATTCTCTAAGAAAAATGAAGGGAAAATTGGGGAGCTAAAACTGATTGGGAACCCTCTATTTTCAATGGGAAAAAGGCTTTTATATGTGCATGCAATTAAGTTCTCAAGGTAAAAATTATAAAATTGCTCTTAAATTCCAGAAAATTTGCAAAAAATAAACAGGGGATGAGGCTGGTACAACCCGTGCCCGGATGGCACAATCGTGTCCACATTTTTGGACACGAGTCGTAGCCAACATGCACGATCGTGTCGGTCATTGTGCCTGGCATGGTCGTGTCACCTCTAATTTTGATCTTTTAGTGCACTTTTCGACTTCCTATATCTCATTTTTGCCTTTAACGCCTTTAAACTCGTCTCTTGCTTATTTAACATTCTTTTCCTCACGGTGGATCAATCAAATGAATGCTCGACTTTCCCAACTTAGCTTGATATGCTCCATGAATTCACAATTACCTACATAAAAAAAAAAAAAAAAAAAAAAAAAAAGCAAAACAATACCTTTCTCCCTATCAAGTGCAAAAATGATAAAATTATTGTAATTAAAAGTATGAATTCAGCAAAAATAAGTGCATGAATTTCAAGCAATTTTCACATTAATCAATGCTATAATAGGTTTATTGATAACAATATGTTTGAATTTTAGAGTTAATAATTATTATTTGTTTGTCTTAAATTTTGTTATATGATGTACAAAGTTTAATTTAAATAGAGTGAAATAAAAAAATGTAATTATATACAATTCAAAACTTAATTATTTTTAAGAAAAAAAAATGGTATATACAATATGGCACCGGCTAAACAAACCCTTGAATCTACTATACATACCTCGAATATATTTTGGACAAAATTACCTTTAAGTTGAATACCTATATTACCCATTTATAAGTATTATTTAAATTATAAATTAAATTTCTTTTGTCTCTCTTATTTATTTTATTTATTATCTTCTTCTCACACAAAACCCTAAAAACAATACATTATTTTTTCGTTCCAATCTTTAAAACAACAATTTATAAAATTACCAGACTGATATTAAGATTTTTATCAAGAAGCCAGATAAGATTTAACCTAATTAGAATTCTACTTGAGAACTATGATTTTTCTCAGGATTCCCGAATTCGGTCTTAAAACTGAGAGAACAACTAATTCAAATATTGATTTGGTTGGGTATATTGATCGTTGTAAATTTGTATCACGGAAAAAAAAATCTGTGAAAAAGGAGAAGATAGATCTTCGTAAATTTGTATCAGGAAGAAAAAGAAAAGTGAGACGATAGAATGGAGGAGCCAAACTGCCAATTTGGTTCAATAGAGGTGTTGTATCAAACAATCTATTCTATCATCTGCGCGACGGTGGGGTAGCAGCAAAAATGAAAACATTATAATTTATTTTTAATTTTTATGTTTTCGTTTATGTCAATTTTTTTAGTTTTTAATATTAAGGATATAATGGTCCAATATCGGGGTGTGTATAGTAATAATTTTTTTATGTATATTTTGAATGGGGTATGAATAGTGATTGGGGTGTGTACAGTATATCCGGGGGGGGGGGGGGGGGTTGTTTAGCCGCACTCATACAATATTGCATCAAAACAGAATGCTAAGTACCGTGGAAGTCGCGCGCCCTCAAATCATCCATAGGTCTTGAGCTCGAATCCAGGCAAGGGCATAAATTTTGCCTCGGCCCGTACATAGACCAAAAATTCTCGGTGGCACAGTAGTTGGCTTGACCAGAGCTCTTTCCTCACCTCTAGTTAGCGAGTACTATTTAACCCTCGTCAACAAGGTTTTGCAAGAAAATGTCCTCACCAAAACTCTAGCTAGCATATGTTTTTTGTTTTTAGTGAAATGTATGTTTATTCAAAGATGATGGAAATGTTTGGATACCTAACTTTTAGGTCTCATAATAAAAGATAGTTATTGTGATGCTAAGTATTACATTAATATGTGTCATGCATTAAAAATACGAGATAAAACACAGAAACAGAATAGGTAGAGCCGACAATCCGACCTCAATAGGAGTGGATCTAAAACTCAATGATGGATAGATTAGGAATATAGAAAAATAAATTCCATTAATTTTAATTTTAATTAAAATTGCGCCTCATAAGACTTCAGAAAAGAAGTACACAATTAATTACACATATCATTAACCGGAGAAAATTAATGAAATTAAGAAAAAATATAAAATATCACGTATTGCAGACTTTAAATTATAAATGGTCCAATAACTTTTAGACAAAATAGATTTAGTTCCAAAAGCAACTTCTTATCAGATTTAGTCTCAAATTATCTTACATATACTATTCAATTTTGGTCTATAATCGTTCGAAAAAGTCAATACGACGTCGTTTTGATGTCCCAAATCGATAATTTATGGCAAGGGTGTTGATGTAGCATCCATACCTATTAATTATATTTGATTTTTCTTTACATTTAGCATCCATACCTATATATATATATAAAATATGTAATAAAATTGTAAAAGAAAAAAAATATAAGTAACAAGCGTAAATACCATATTAACACTCTTGCCTGAAATCACCCATTTCAAATTTTAAAGTAACGTCGTTTAATTTGTTATCGTCGATTTTAGGATCAAAATTGAACCTGACAAGAAAACTGGGATAAACTTGCCCGACTCTAGTAATTAAATTTAGTCACCATAATGTGGTGATAATAATTTCACTCTCATACATGTGACTCAATAAATTAATTCAATGCAAATAAAATTAGTCGGATTTCTAAGATATTGCAGGTGGCTGGCAACCGCCATGCATAAACTCTCTCTTTTCTCTCAAATAATTGCATAAAATAAATAAGAAGAGACAAAATCTTTCATAATACACGTAATGTTATTAAAATACGTGTAAACTTTATAAGAAAAAAGAAAAAAAGTGTTGTCTCGTGCACTTTTGCGACACGTTATAATAATAAAATACACTATCCAAGAACAGTGTTACAGATCATTATTAATACGATGACTCAATAAACCTAGGAAAATGTTTTGTTCCGGAACTTACTAGAACTAGTACTGAATCATCCACCTGGGGCTGGAGGATCCAAGGGCATCGGCTTGGTTTGCTCGCATAATTTAGTTGGAGAGATTATCATACTAATATTTATTCATTAAATTTAAATTCATAATATTTTGACATTAAATGTACTAATTCTTGATAATGTCGATGTAGTTGATAGTTAGTTGCATATCAATAATATTCAAGCATATAGTAATTATAATAATAATAATAATAATAATTCTTATACATATAATTCAATTGAATACAATATAAGTACTATGACTGAAAGTTCAAATAAAAAAAAATTATATATATATATATATATATATATACATGGCAAAGTATTATATAAAAATAGTTCATAATAAGCTTATTATGAAACTATATCAAAATATTGAATATCTGATCAAGAGTGTCGATAATCTCACAAGGAGTATTATTCGTCTGGGTTGGTGATATTATATTGAAATTGTTGTAAATTTTATTGAACCCATATTAATGATACTCCTGGTGAAATTATCGATACTTCGGATCAAATATTCGATACTTTAAAACAGTTTTATGATAAACTTATCATAAATCATTTTCATACAAAATTTACCCCCTCTCTCTATTTTTTGGGGGCAGCTACCCCCACTTATCCTTCCTTATAATCGCCCTTGTTGTCGTGTTTATAGGAATTGTACGTATGCAATTCCATTTCATTTCAATTTAAAAAAAAAAAACGCACTCACACATAATTCCATTCCATTAATTCATAGCCAATGCAAAAAGCTTATCATTTGATGAAGACGTTGTCTTTTGGGATATCGTCTTACTCGAGATTACCATAATTATTAATCTAAAATGAAAAATACAAATCACGTAACTTAGTAAAACATAAGTAATTTGGATCGATATATCATTATCTCCCAATACGTCGGCTATTGCATCTTATAAAGAACATGGTTGTGTTGATTTGACAAATGACAAGAAAAAAATAAAAAATGTTGTGTGGTAATGTCACAAGCTTTTATCAAAAAGTTGATAAAAATCTTTATAAAGTGATTGAAACTTGACGTGAGTAACCCTAATAATTTTGTACGCACTTTCTTACATGGTTTAGTTGCATTTTGTTGGTACTTAGTAATGTTTTGTTTTTATAGTTAAGGACATTTATAAGGCAACCACGATTTTTTCTGTGATACTTGTCGTTAACCACTTGCAAACATATGATCTATATACATGTTGATTGTTGTGTTGATATTTTGCTAAATCATCTAATGCAAGACTTGTTTCTAGATGCGTGACATATTTTTAATTAAGGAGATTCTATTTAAAAGGTCAATATGGTCATTCTACCACAATCAACCAATCAGAGGCTAGATTTTCAACTTATTCGGGTCGTAGTCGTACCTTTTTCATGACATGTAAATGTTTTTTTTTTTTTCCTAAACGAGTCTAAAAAGTTTATCGAAAAAATATTTGTATGGAATTCTTTTGTGAATTTTACATGAATCAAGTCATTTGATCAAACCAAGCTGTTCGCAAATTGTTCGATCTAGATAAACTCGACTGTGGTAGTGCTGGTGACCTGGGGCTTGGTACATATAAAACCTCATGGTGATTGCAAAGTAATATATCATTTGGATAATTATCTAAACTAGTCATTAATGAGAAAATGAGGAAGTGTGAGCCCTAAAATCTTTATACTCGTTTTATTATACTTATTGAAATTTATTTTCCATTAACACGGAAAAATGTCATTAAGGAAGTGATTAACTAGACGAAGTGGTAAAACTCAAATGGTTAGAGCTCCACTATCTATGACCAAGATGTCATGGATTTGAGTCACAACTTTACGATTAAAAAAAAGTGAACAACTAATACAGGCAAGTTAGTTGATCTCAACTAAGAGAAAACACATGAATATCTTTTAATAAATAACCAATGAATGATAAACAATAAATATTGGAATAAAAACACACAATATAAAGTGGTTCTTAGATAAAATTTTGTGTCTGGCCTGATTTAACATAAGAATTTCTTAACTTAATGATTAAGAAACCACTTTAATATAACTCTGATTCCAAGATAATCATAAGTTCTAATTCAATACAATCCACTTTCAAACTGATATTAATTAAAAACCTACTAGTTTAATTTGCAACACTCAACTCTCAACCTATATACTCAGTTTCAGGGTTTAAGTTGGTTTATTTTCAACCGCTAACCTTTACAAAGAAAATCAATTGTTAAAGGTTAGGTTATTACCTAACCTTTGGACATATCTTGTAAGCACTTATATGGAAATGAACTCTCTTCAGTGGAGAAATACTTGGGAACTTACCAAAATTTTCAAGTGCTTCTTCAATGCTTTTAGTAATATGAGTTCTTGAGTACATTAAATCTTAACGCCTTAGTTCATTTTTTTTTCATCCATATTGAATCATTAAATTAACGAAGAAAGTAACTAAACAAATAAAATAGAAAGTAATATTTTTAATTGTTCAATAAAAATAATTAATATTGACCAACCAATACCGCTTTCCCCCTATTTTAGCATGTGAAATTTCATTTTTTATCTGTTCAATTTTAATATGCATATACTAAATCAGAATACAACTTTTTATTTTCACCCTTCAAATTTTTATTTTAAGAATTAATTCTATATTAAATTTTTAATTCACGAAATTTTGTCTCAATCTAAATTTAATCACGGTTTTTAATAATTTTATAAAATTTCACCAACTATTTTACTTGTTTCAAATCAATAAATGATTTGCATTTTCAAAAAAAAAAATTAAAAAATCTGACTCGTGAGGGTGCGATAACTCTTGGATTGAAAACTTCTCTACATGGATGAAATAATTTTAGAGAGGGCAAGAAAAGTATCCGGCACGTGGTTGAAAAAATCATGTCATAATTTAAAAATATATGTGTACCAAATTGAAACAAATAATTGAATAAAGGTGTATAAAAAAATTAAAAGTCGTGATTAAATTCAAATTAAATATAAAAGTCGTAAATTAATATAGAATTAACCTTTTTTTTTAATTATTGAAATTTTTATTCATACTTTATTCTTAAACTATCATTATTTCTTAAAATTCATGCAAAATGTTTTATGTATATTAATAAAGGATCAACAAGGAGTGTCATTCAATAAAAATAATATTATTCAATAAAAATAATTTATAATATTTAAAGAAAACAAATAATACATATATTATACACAATGCAATTTTGTACTACCTCCGTCCCAGATCTTATTTCATACTACCTTTTTTTTCGTGTTTTAGCGAGGGAGTTGTTTATTAATATTTAAAATGATAAAGTAATTTTGAAAAAGTGGTATGATAGATCTATCTCTCCTCTAGTATAAAGTGACTTAAAAATTACTTTATCATTTCAAATACTAATTAAAAACTCGCTCGCAAAAACACGTGAAAATAGTAAACGTGAAAAAAGATCCGGGACGGAGGGAGTATAAAACAAATTGTCATAAGATAAATATTTTCACCTCCTGATTCACCTTAAAATACACAATAAAATCCCATATCTATCCACTTCACCGATTCTTCCAGAACTTTCCCTATATAGAAGCTGCCGCCCACTCTCCGCAGCTGAAACAAGAAATAAACCAAAAAAAACTACACAAAAAGCCACACTAAAATATTAATACCTGCAAACCTGAATATTCACCACTCTAGAACTTTCCACCAAAAAATAATCTAAAAACAAAAAATTAGTCACCATTTTGTTTCTATAAATTCACTAATAAGAGATTAACACCTCCGGACCAACTTCAAACAGAAAGCCTACCATAATTCCTACATAATCTTTCCTCTTACACTGCCAATTCCTTTCTAAGTACAAAAATTCATGCACAATTTGATAGCCCAATTAAACTTTCTATTTCCGGAAATCTTGATAGTAAGTAATGCGGCCAGGGTTTCCATTTAAAGAAGAGTTTCCGGGGGAATCATCATCATCTTCTTCTTCTAGTTCATGGCATTATCCGGTGGAGGACGGGGCGGCCCCGCCACGGCCGATGGAGGGGCTGAACGAGGCGGGGCCACCGCCGTTCTTGATCAAGACATTTGAGATGGTGGATGATTTTGCCACTTCTAACATAATTTCTTGGAACAGAGGAGGCCATAGTTTTGTTGTGTGGGATCCCAATGCCTTTTCCAACTTTGTTCTTCCAAGATATTTCAAGCATAATAATTTCTCGAGCTTTGTTAGGCAGCTCAATACTTATGTAAGTTTTTAATTAAATTGGATGGTAATTTGTATTCTTTCTATATTTTCTTGACATTTTCCAATCAAAATTGATTTATTTATGAGTCAAATTCCCCTGTTTTTAATTGTGTTTCATCTCGTATTTCAATGTCAACTGTTTATACAACTTTTTCTTCCCGTTACTTAGAGGCTCAATTCATGATTTTTCGAAAATTAAATGACAATTTAATGAGATGACGAAATTTTCACTCGCGTGTAACATGTTTCATCTCGTATTTTATCAATGTCACGGTTTACACAGTAATTGAATAATTATTTTGAAGATTTAGTGACATTTCAATGCGACTACGAAGTTTATACTCTCCACTAATTCAAGTCATTCGAGTCAGTGGTATCTTTTATCAGCTCGAAAATATATTTTACTTGTCACCATAAATAAAATGTATAGTAAAATTTTGTAAACTCGAGTTCTCAAATATTTAATTTATATTGTTTATACCGAAACACGAGATGAAACATGGATTAAAATAAATCCCACCCAAAGATTTTTATAACCATTAATAGTCACTTCAAATTGAAATTTGATTAATGCAGGGGTTCAGAAAGATAGATGCAGAAAAATGGGAATTTGCAAATGATTCATTCATAAGAGGCCAAAAGCATCTATTAACAAACATAAGGAGAAGAAGGGCCCCTTCTCAATCTCCCCCACAACAACAATCCCTTGTGGGCCCGTGCGTCGAGCTAGGCCGGTTCGGGGACGAGGCGGAGGTGGACCGGCTGAGGCGCGACAAGAAGGTTCTAACGACGGAGCTCGTGAGGCTCCGGCACGAGCAGGAAAATACGAGGCTACATTTGCGGGATATCGAGACGAGGCTGTGTGAGACGGAGAAAAAGAAGCAATTGATGATGAGATTCTTGGCTAAGGCAATGAAGAATCCTGATTTCACTCATAAGTTGCTTCAGCACAAGATGAAGATGAAGGATGATGTGTTTAAGAGGGCTAGGGTTATCCAGGACGGAGAAACGAGTCGAAGTGACGAAGTGCTGAATCGGGTCGAAATTGATCATGTGTCGGAACTTGAAGCGCTTGCGTTGGAGATGCAGGGGTTGGGAAAGGCGAAGAGGGAGCGGGAGCGGGATGGAATCGATGGTGAGAGAGAGCTCGATGACGGGTTTTGGGATGAGTTGTTGAATCACGGGTTCGATGAAGTTGCGAAGAATGAAGAATGAAGAATGAAGAATGAAGAATGAAGATGAAGATGAAGATGAAGATGAAGATGAAGATGGAGGTGTGGATGGGTTAGTTGATAGGTTTGGATTTTTGGGATCAAGTTCTAAGTAGGAAATTTTATTTTAGTCGTAGATTGAAATTTTAGCCCATGTAGAGAATAATTTGAGACATTTTGTGATTTTAATTTTGGATGACGTTTGTATCATTTGTTTGTTTTAGGAGAACTAGTATTTCTCCCCGTGCATCGCACGGGTAGAATATTATAAATTTTAAACGCGAGATTGTATAATGAACAATTATAAAAAAAAAAAAAAAATTATTTTATCCATAAATTAGTTAATATATAAAGATTATATTGTAATATATATGAGTATTATAATTATTTAATTGTATACTAAATTCATAAGAAATACTAAAATTCATAAAATTATTTTAACTTATATTTTAAATAAAAATTATTTAAATTCAATCAATCATATAGTTAAAGTCAATAAAAAAACACTTAATAATAAAATATAATTTTTCTTATTATATAGTGTAATATATATGTTAAATTAAAAATATTCAAAAGACAGTTTAATTTGATATATAATGTGTTGGAAATAAATTTAAAATTAAAAAGTTATTTTGAAATTATTGGTGCAAAGTAAAAAAGAAAAGAAATTGGTAAAATTGATTCACTCTCTTTAGTAGAAAGTGAGATTCACTATTGCACCATAAAGCAAGTGCATTTCACTTGCTTCAATAAATACAATTTTTTTTCTCTCCTCACTTCTACTTTTATATATACTAGTGTTTCTCCCGTGCAATGCACGCATTGAATATTATAATGTGAAATTGCATAATGAATTATATAAAAAAATTAAATTAAATTTATTTAATTCATAAATTAATTAATATATAAAAATTATATAGTATATTATGTGAGTATTACAATTGTTTAATTAATCATACAATTTTCAATTATATATTAAATTCACAACAAATACAAAAATTCATAAAATAATTTTAATATTTAACAAAATTTATATAGTCTAAATAAAAGTTAAATAAATTCAATCCATCATATATATAGTAAAAGTCAATAAAAAAACACTTTAAAAATAATAAAATAAATATTTTAAATATGGTTTTTTTATATGTGCAGTATCTATGTTAAATTAAAAATGTTCAAAAGATAATTTATTTGATATATATATAGTGTGTTGAAAATAGATTTAAAATTAATAGATTAAAAAATTTTGAAATTATTGGTGACCACTCTCTTTAATGGAGAGTGAGATTCACCATTGCACTATAAAGCAAGTGGACTTCACTTGCTCCAATAAAAACAACTATTTCTCTCTCCTCACTTCTATTTTTGTATATATATAGATATTAGAAAATATTATAATAATAAGTTATATTTTTATCTCCCGCTCAAAGTATGTTCAATATGTTTTTTCAATAATTTTATTTTTACCTTCCAAACTACATAATTAATAAATGAATCATACAATATTTTAAAATATTCTTACTTTATTTTTATTTTCTTAGAACCTATTAAAATTAAACTATCATACTTTTTGAGTTTCAAACAAACTTGCACCAACTTTTGAGTACACAAATTAAGAAAAGCTTCATGGCCAAGTTGATCTCATTTTAGGCAAATACAAATTAATTTGGGACGGACCAATATGATAATTACAAAATTAGAGTAATTTTTTAACTCTACGTATATGTATATACATATACACACTTACGTCTTTATATATGTAGGTAGTGTGGGTTAATTACCAAAAAAAAAAATCAAATTTTGGTTAGATTTTGCTATTTTTGCCACTCTTTTTAAATTGTCGAAACTATAATTTAATACATGCTAAATTTAAAAGGTAAAGATATAGAGTGGTTGATTACCATTCTTTCGATCTGTTTCTTTTCATTTATCCTTGCGTAAAAGATGAAATAAATACCTAAATGTGGTTCTCATGAAATAAAATCAACAAAAAATAAAAGATGAAATAAATACCTACTTGTGTTACTCATGAAATAAAATCAACAAAAATAAAAAATTCCATTGCCGGGAATTGAACCCGGGTCCCCTGGGTGAAAGCCAGATATCCTAACCACTGGACGACAATGGATTTGATGTTTAAGTTTAAGAAATTATTTTATTTATCATATACATTTTATTTTAGGTACTAAAACGAATGTGTTTGAGATAATCAGTCATGTTTTCCTTCAATATTTTCAAACCCTACATACGTCTTCTCTCGTTTGAAAAATATTATATCCATGTTGATTATATAATTAATGTTGTGCTCCAATTTTTACAAAAGAAGGATTGTTTGTGGTAGCGGAGGGAAATAATTGAGGAAAAACGGTTGTAGAAAAAAAAAAAAAAAGTTAATCAAAATGGGCAGTGATTATTTTATTTAGAAAAAAATATTGTGTCATTACTCATTTTTTATCCTAATTAACCACCATAATTGTTCTATGTTCATTCTCATTCATATTGTCATTGAAAAAATTATCAAACACCAACATGCAAATGAGGGTTGCAATTTATATAGTATCCGATTGTTTAGTTGTTAATACACTTGTAATACTATCACCGTCTATTTTGTGTCGTTTTGTTTTGATTAATCAATAGGTTAGTTTTTGGTACTTGTATTGACAATTATTTTGCTACATATAGAGGTCATAATAATACAAAACAATGAGCAATCCTCAGGAGTTGATCTACTTGTGATAGCTTGAAATTTAGGAGCATGTACCTCCCTAAATTTTAGGTAGAAATTCACAAGGTGCGATAAATTTTTGAGATGGGTCAGTCCATATTGAATTTTGCTCTAACTTGAAACGGGGCTTCCACTAGTAGATTGTGGGTTATGAATCCTCTAAATTAGTCGGTCTTTGAACTAGATCACCGAGTACAAAAAAAAAAAAAAAAAAAAAAATTACAAAGCGATGAGTTGCTCATGAAATTACAATGTCAGGCTTTGCACTAGTAAAAGTCATTCTTAGTTACAAGTTAGGGCCCGGCTAAATACCCCTCCAAACATGGGAGATACACTTCCATTAATTTTTTTATTATTTTATTAAAATTATTAAATTACACATATATCCTTAATAACTAAAAAAAGTAAAACAGCTAATATTTCATACACATCCTCTTCTCTTTCACGCAATACGTACATTCTGCGTTCTTCATCATTTTTCTCACAATCATGTACGTGAAAAACACATATTGACGCTGTTACTATAATAGAACAATCATATGACTCTACAATGTATTTTTTAGCGAGAATCTAGGGTTTTGAAACACATATTTTGAGAGTTAAATGATATTTGTTGTTTATATTATGGGTTTTTGTGCAAAAATATTGGTATTTTGGGTATATAATGAAGTTGGAAGTCGTATGATTGTCGTTCTCACATTTTTCTTTTCAAATTTTTTCATCAGGTAAATTTGAAACCTGATGTGCTGAAAGTATTGCAATATTTCGGAACAAAAATTCCAAGAATTAACCAAAATTTCGGAACATAACTTCGGAAAAAAACATGTCAAAGTTTCTGAACAAGTTTGCCCATGTAATTCTTTTTTTCAAAAATTTGGACAAGTTATGGAAGATAATGTTTGAAATATTGGTACAATCTCGCAAAACTAGGTTCGAAACTTCTATCTTCTATAATACTAGCACTTTATTTTTTTTTACAATGCCCAACTCCACCAAACTATCATCAAATCAAATAAAATCCTAAGCCGAACTATTAAAATAAAATGAAACTAACTATTTTCTGATCTCTCCATGTTGTTGTCGGTTGTTGTCGTCTAAGATTTGAGCGTTGTTGCACAATCACCGTCACACGTCGTCTTGGTCGTTTTGTTGCCAGTGGTTTTGGAGGGCGTCAAACTTTGGGGAAAATGGGGGTGTATAAGCTTGTTACAAATTCTATAAATAAAAATAGAAGAGGGAACGTTAAACACAATAAGGGCATGTTTGTTTTGTTGAATTAGGAGGGACTGATACTTTAATCTCATTTATCATGTGCTTGGTTCATGTGACACCGATCTATGATAATGAAAAATTTAGCACAATATCACTTTAATGTTGCATTTTGAAAAAAATGTCACTCAATATGATTATTTTTTGTGTGTAAAAATGTCCCTAAAAAGGGTCGCACGGGACATTTTTACAAAATAAAAATAAAAATGTTGGGGGTAATTTTTCAAAATGCAACATCAAAATTAATATTTTCTCTAGTATAATTGATCATAGGAATAATTATCACAAGGAGATGGTTGGACTAACATTCCCATAAACGAGAGATAAGTATTTATGAATCTCATCCATCAAAACAAGCTCAAAGGGGAGTATTTTTTTTTTTTTTAATTGTGTATCTACTAACATCAATTAAATTGAGTAGGTGATTGGATGCGGAGGTGTATCTCCAATGTGTGGATAGGTATTTAGTTGGGCCTTTAATTTAAGCCCTTTCTGTGTTGGTTTACTTTTGTTTTTTGGGTTGTAGTCTTATTGGAGTTTACCATTAGTGGGCTAGTTTTTGCCTTTTGATGTTCATTCTACCTGTGGGTTTACACAGCCCAAACTCATACGAGGACCCTAATTCAACCCAAGCTTCGGTCAAATGTGACCCAAATAAAAGAAAGTCAACCTTTTGTTGCTCTTTGTTCTCTCGAGAGAAATATACTCCTTCCACCCACGAAAAGTATGTTCGATTTTTTGCACGTGATTTAATGTAATATGTAGGATATTATGGGTATTGTGAGATCCGTTTATGAATAAAATAATTGTGACATACTTTCCATAATCAACCACTTTATTCATAAACGGACCTCACAATACCCTATAATACCCTCCTACATATCGCATTAAACCATATTCAAAAACTTGAGCATACATTTCGTGGATGGAGTGAGTAGTTAAAACATATGTGCTACGGCAATAATGAAATTATTATGCTTTGTAAATGAGTAACTCTTTTGTGCACTTGGTGCATGGTGCATTCATTCAACAATTGAGATTGTTTACACTGAAAAACATGATTTGATTATACTAGATAGTGTGTTCAGATTACACTAACAAATTTACACTAAAAATCAATTTTCGGTGTAATCTAACTATGCTTTTTAATGTAATCAACCTACATTTTTCAGTATAAACAACTCAATTGTTAAGTGAGTACACCGTGCCCCTGATGCATATGAGAGTTCGTGTGGTTAAATTATATATCTCCATTTTAAAATTTAAACTATATTTATCGATAGGTTTAATGCATCGACGGGAATTTGAACTTTGGTCTGATGCATCAGTTTTATTGGTCACATTAAAAGAAAGAATCTTAGACAAATAAATAACTGCTATTATTTTTATTCAATTATATTCATGCAATTATGTCAATGTCATAAAAAAAAAGGGTTAATTGTAAATAAAATAAATTACTACTTTTACCAATTACAATATGAACTTTTCTTTTCTTTGTAATTTAATGCATCAACTTTATAAGTTTTGCAATTTGAAACATCGAATAATTTTCAGTTATCAATTAAATGACATATGTCTTGCTTTGCTCTCCTAAGTTAGTTCTCATTTACACAATTATAAGTTGTCTTTCTTCTCTTGATTGCTAATTCTGATTCTGATTGTGGGAAGAAGGTCTAATGCCAAGGTCAAATTCTTCCTGGAATAACCCAAGGCCCCCTATGGAGCCTCCATTTTTTCTTTTAACTTCCTGATTTCTATTATTGTGAAAATTGTGCCACTGAAATTAACGTTTTGTTTTTGTGCAGTACCAGAGATATAATTGAGTAAAAATATCAGCAATTATTAATTTCGATGAGTTGTTGAGAGGTACAAGATTGAATAAAATTTTATTGAAAGGAATAAAGTTCAAATTTTTAATTACTTTCGGATACAAAGTATAATAATAATATACGTACGTTCAACTTCAGTACAACTTAAGTTAATAATATTTGTACATCAAGGTAAGTTGAAAAAATTTAACTATCTTAGAGTAAATTTTTTAAAATTGTTTATCCCATAGACAATTTTCATATTAATTTTTTATTTAGTTGAGTTCTCATACACATTGAGTATATATGACATATAATTTCTGGAGTAGAGTATTGCCATAGGAATATGGTTGATTTATGTTAATTTAAATCTTCCATGCTTGGTTGGATCATTCATAGCAAAAATCATTTTTCCCCGTCGTTTTAGAAATGACTAGGGCTTTTAAAAATACCGAAATTTCGGTATAGTACTGCATTTACCGTGCCGAAAAATACTATGTTTATCAAAAAATTTAGTATACCGATATTTTCGACTGTATCAAAAAAATTTCAGTACGATAATGGTATGGGAATTTAATTTAGCATACCGAGGTATTAGGTGTACCAGTATATATCTTACCGAAATTTACAAAATTATATAATATAATTTACTCCATTCGCCCCACCTTTACTTTCATATATTGAAATTGCACTTTTTTTTAGTGCATATGTGAATACACGTTACGTAATATATTTATTTCTTTTGATATATAGAAAGAAAATTATTTTAACACAATGAATTATAATTAATATTACAATTTATTGTAATTTCGTTGCACCTTGTATGCAATTAATCTGTAAGATACAGTTGAATTTTATCAAATTGTTCGCAAGTGGTCTGTATTAAGTAGTTGAATTTTGTAACATTGAACTTTGACGTAAAGTAACTCCATAAGTGCATCATACTATTTTGAAAAGAAAAATTATGAAAAAGGTGAAGTTTTTGCCCAATCGTATTAAAATATCACCGTTTAAAATTGGCAAATAGTACAATATTATCGAGTAGCTTAATGCTATAAGTGTATCTTACAAACATTTCATATGCAAGATGTACATTATTGACTATAACTTCTGTTAAATTGATTAAGATGTTGCATTGCTCATGCGACTTCAAATAAAGCTATGCGATGAATAACTCAATAAGGTATTTCCTATCTATAAGCGCATGCAATTACAAAGGACACAATTGATGTTCAAGAAGGAGCTAAAATAGAGACAATCTGGGACTTTTAGCGATAACTAGAAAAGAACTAATTAAGAAGGATACATATACATTCTTCGATAAGGCAAATGTTGCATGGGTTTCTAAATCTAAAAGTTCATGTTTACATGCCAAATATTTCAATAGACAATGGTTTGAACGCAAAATACTAGCTATACTAGTAGTTACCCCACAAGAGTATGGGATCCCTATAGTATTGGAGAGAATAGGGACCAAGTAATATCGAACCCAAGGGAAGGTATGTATGCGAATAGAGCCCTGGAGATCTACGCGTCGTAGTTAATATGGGTGAATGTTCGGTTTGCGAATTGAATAAAGTTACTCTAAAGTCTACTTCTATCAATGTGAATTATGAAATCAAACAAATAACTAAGGGTTTAATCAAATACGAGATAGTGATGCTCAGGATAGGAATCCCTACGTATACTAACGGAGCTAGTACGATAATTAAAACAACCGTGATGTGCAAGTATTAATCCTAAGTGTATTAAAACTAGGCAATCAACTTCCTTAATCTAGCACCAGAATGAAAGACTAAAACCTCAAGAATTAACCCTAATACTTCGTCATATCAACCTACTTCACAACCCACTATACAAGTTATATGGATTATGCTTAATTCATGAGACTCTTATTTACCTAAGGTGATACGGTCGTCCTCCCTAGATAAACTGGTAAATTATAAATTCCTTCTATAACCCTATCGTTAAGCCTACTTGTTATTAAAGAGTGATAAGATCGTCCTCTCTCTAATAATTTTCGTACTCAATTCCAAGATAATTCTAGGGTTTATTTTAAGAATTCAATTAATTAAGAGAACTAGCACTAAACATCACGAGTTATCCTAATTATGTACCAACATCCCACTTCTACGAGTTCATTCTACCCCAAGCATGCAAGGGTTCTAGCCTAACATGGTAATTGAAGTAACGAAAACAATCACAAAAATGATGAACATTTTCATAATTGAATAATCAAAAGAATTTGAAAGCATAAACAAAAGAATATCTGAAAAAATCTCAATAAATCTGGTAAAGTAGGGTTTAGAAGTCTCAAAGGTTCAAGAACTAAAGAATTAAACAAAAAGAATCAAAAGAAGTATCTAAACTACGAATTCGTAAGATCAAAACCTCATTTACAAGTGTGAAACTCTCCAAAATATCTCTACCAAGCTCTAAGTAAGCAAAAATATGAATTGGGATCAAAAGGTTTCTGAAAACGAGCTTGGGATCGGGTATTTATAAGCAACGGGCCGAAAACGGGTGAAAAAGGCCAAAATCTTGCAAAACTGGGGTTTAGTCGAGCACTTGGTCGAGCACTAGCGCTCGACCTCATGTTGGTCGAATGGATGCCTTTCCAGAGCTCTTAGGGCACTCGACCAGGTCGAGCGGGGGCGTTCGACCACTACTGGTCGAATGAATCAAGAGGTCGAATGAGGGCATTCGACCACTTTTGGTAGAGCATTTTTTGGTTGTTGTACACTTGTTCGAAAACCTTCATATCTTCTCAACCAGGAGTCCGTTTTGGCTGATTCGAAGTCCTACGAACTCCTCTTTTCACCCTCTATCCAACTATGAACATAAAAGAGATAAATTAATGAGTTTATAAAAATGATGCTCAAATGACTCTAAACACTCATAGAAAACACACAAAACATGGACAAATCGGGCTACAAAACATAACAATTTCACGCCTAATCAACCCCCCCCCCAAACTTACCATATTACTTGTCCTCAAGCAATGAAATAATAAGTCAATTGAAATTGTTAAGAATGAATCACAGACCTTAATCGTGCAAGTAATAGAACTTCAAGCGTCAAAGATCGATCACTCATACACTAACTCACCCCCTTCATCATACTCATGCATAAACACTAAGAACCACCAAAATCAAACATGGATGTGCTCTCAATGATGTGTTTCACTCTCTCACAAGTGTATATCAATATTAAGGGACTCACTCAATCAATCAGTCACACATATCAGCAGTCATAGGCTTGTAAGCACTCTCAACTTCGACCATACTCTAGAGTCCATGCCGAATCAAAAAGGACTTTATCAAAGTTGTAACGTAGGCTCTTTGGTCAGGTGGAGTAACTATATGGGATAAGTGACTCAAATGAATGGAGAACAGAAAATCCAACTTTAGTACTTCGAGACAAGGAACAGAATACTTCAATCATCTTTATGCAATACACTTTCAATTCCACTACTCTCAACACTTCAAATTTGTTTCTAACTCGTTTCACTTTTTCAATCACTTCACTCTTTTTTCTCTTTCATACATATATGAGGTCATATTACTTTTGCTCATTCTCAATTTCATTGTTCTTTCCCACAACTCAAATTCTCATTACACCTTCTTCTCAGATACACTCAAGCATTAATAATTCTCCTTTCTCAACTCAACTCGATCCCTTTCTCATTCACAACTTTTCATATTCTCCACTCAAATTGGGACAAGAAGATTTTAAGAATTTGGTTAAGTTCAAATGTGCTAGCAAATAAAATAGGCTAAGGCTCAAACGGGCTAACAAGGGATAAATGAAAATTTGGCTAAGTGACTCAATAAATAAAAAATGGCCTAATATCACTTTCGGCATATCAATCTAGTCAAGAAGCGAGAGCACACACATGTTCTAGCATCTTCTAAGGTGACGATCCACTCACAAACGAAGAGATCAATTTATGCATTTTAATATCACAAAGGCTCAAATCTCACAACTTTCACATCCATGCTAGTCCTATTGAATTCTCACTTTCACAACACAAGTATTCAAAATGAAAGTTCGCAAGCATACGAGTTCCTTCTCAAATCAACTCTAATTCCTACACTCACACAATTCAGACTCTAACTCAACTTCACAACTCACCAACTCATACTCACACTCAAAGATAGCAATCAACAAGCATAAGAGGATTGATAAGCATGAAATATGTAGTAGCACCCAATTAGTTCACAATATAAAAATAGCTCAAGGGGCATCTCAAGGCACAATATATAACCTAGCTCAACTCAAAGAGAGGGTGTGCGTCTGTGCAATGTAACCATAAAATATATAAAAACTCTATCCCCCAAACTTCGACCTTGTGAAGCGGTCTAAGTTTGGGGTGGTGGTTACCTCATCCAAATAATTCAGTTTCTCTTAAGAACTTGGCACACTCCCTTGTCTCGAGTTGGTCCCTTTAATCTCCACTTCTTGGGCATTCCTTCACCCTCAAGGCAAACCTACAAAATAAAACTCTCAAGTACGAGGTTAGAACTTACTATGCACACAAAAACAAACACAAAAAAACACACAAAAGCAAGTAAAAAATGGGTTGCCTCCCACTCAGCGCTAATTTTAAGGTCCTAATGTCGGACCGAGCTCAAAGGAGCTTATGAGACATGATACTCAAATTTACCTCTCTTATACTCATACGAGAAGATGTCTAAGTTTTTTGCTCGATGCCCATCCTCCTTCTTCACCCCGGGCAGTGGTGTCACTTTCCTTTTTGCTCTCCACGGAGGTACCCACCTCTTGGATTTTTTCTTCTTAACATCAATTCCTCATTCTCCCTCCAATTTGGCCACGTCCACATTTTTAAATTCTTCATCCTTCAACTCCTTGCCTTTATCCCTATCAAGACAATCAAGATCATAATGTGCAACGGTTAAATCATTAAGTGAAGGTTGATCATAATCACGTATATAAGAAAGGTTAGGGATAGGAGGTATGTCTTCAATACAAGGATCAATGACATCAATGGAATTACAACTCTCTTCTTCCTTCGGGTGTTTCATGGCCTCATATAGGGAAATTTTCACCTCTTGATCATCTACCTTCAACGTGATCTTCCCATTCGCCACATCTAACACCATCCCGGTCGTGGCTAAGAAATGCCTTCCCAAGATCAAAGGCACGTGCTCATCTTCCTCCATGTCGAGCACTACGAAATCAGCTGGAAAGATATGATCTCCAACTTTAACAAGGACGTCTTCAACCACACCTTGAGGTCTAGTAATAGACCGGTCAGCGAGTTGAAGCATCATCATTGTCGGCTGAAGTTCTCCACTTTCCAATTTTTTAAATAACAACAATGGCATCTGATTATTGCTTGCTCCAAGGTCGTACAACGCTCCCTTCTTGACTCCATTCCCGATATCACATAAAATCGTGAAGCTACCGGGATCCTTTAATTTCGGGGGAAGCGCTTTGTGCACTAATGCACTCACCTCATGGTTCAGCTGCACCAACTTGGGCTCATCAAATCTCCTCCTCTTAGCTATCAAGTCCTTCAGGAACTTGGCATAATTAGGCATCTGTTCCAAAGCATCATAAAAAGGAATGTTAATATGAAACTTTTTAAAAACATCAAGAAACTTAGCAAAGTTTTCATCTAATTTCTTCTTCATGAATCGATGCGGACATGGGACTGGAATCATAGATTTGGGTATTCCCCATTCGTCTCGCTCGGTCTCTTTCACGTTCTTCCTTGCTTCTCTTGCCTTTTTCCACTTTGGAACTCTCTCAATCTCCTCAATCTCTTCCTCTTTGTCTTTACCTTTCTGAGCATCTTCTACCTCAACTTTCTCATCCCCCATCTTTCTTATGTTCTTGACCCTCCATCTCAATCTCCTTATGTATCTCCTCCAAATTAGTAGGCATTGGAGGACCGTCATACTTAGTTCCACTTCTTAGTCGGATCACCTTTCATTGCTCTTTCGAGTTCCCCTCCGGCATAGAAGGATACTTCCCGGGCTCTCTACCCAATGATTTCGTGATCTGGCTAATCTGATACTTCATCGAAGTGAACCGCCTATTGTTCTCTTGTTGAATTCTATTCAGCTCCATATCCCTCTTCTGGAGATCTTGATCACGCTGACCATTCTTCTTACTCATCTCCTTCACATCATACTCCAGGGAGGATAGCCTCTTACTACCTTCTGCACCTTGTGCAGAATGGCACGTAAAATCTCATAAGTGGTAGCACCTTCTTCTCCTTCGGGGAGTTTTGAGCCAGGGTCGACATTTGGAGGTACAGTTATCCCCGCTCTCGGATTGCTATAAGAGAAATTTTCATTCTTTCTCCATTGATTCTGAGGAGGTTGCTGGCCTCCTTGATACCCTTGAGTGTTCCTCCATTGATTCTGAGTAGGTTGTGGACCCGGTGGTACAAACGGTTGACCATAAGTTGGTCGCCCCTGATAAGTTCCACCTTGATAGTCATTCTGATTATAATTAGGCCCTCCCATATAGTTGGCCTCCTTATGCTGGCTTGCTGATTGGTCCATTTTCTCACTCAATCCAGTATTCCCTCCAATCATATTTTATACAACCTCTATATTGCTGATCTTCTCCATCATTGCCATCAACAGCTTTCTAGTACCCTCACTCTCATCCATCTGATAAGCTCGCTGAAACTTTTGTGCCTCATTCCATTTCCCCGCATTCTTGACAATATTATCAACAATCTCTCTACACCGAACTGCACCACAATTCAAGAATGCTCCACTAGCGCATGCATCAAGGTGGTCTTGACCTACCTTGCTGGCTCCATAGTAGAAATAAGTCATGATGTCACCTTCATTGTACTCATGTTGTGGGCACTCAATGAGCATATTATAGTATCTCTCACAAGCCTGACGTAAGTCCTCTCCTGGCTTCTGCTTGAAAGATGAGATCTCAAGCCTTGCTTTGATCGTTCTAGATGGAGGGTAGAATCACTCGAGGAACAGACGCTCGAGTTCGATCCATGTGGTTATATCTTCCCTGGGAGTGTGTTATCATACCACTCCTTTGCGATTCCAGTTAAAGAGAACTGGAGCAACCTGAGACTCTTGACATCTTCAGACATGCCATTATGGTTGAAAGTTGAGGCAATCATCAGAAAATTCCTCAAGTGAGTATGAGGATTATCCTTTCCGACCTCCCCCTTAAATTGGTTCTCGACTAGCATCTTCGGGATCCTTGGGGAGATAGAAAAGTTATTTTCCTCCACTGGTGGCTATGCTACACCATCATAATACCGTTGCGGCTGTGCCGCAAACCTTCCTCTGATTGTCATATCAGGATCAGCGTTCTGAGGAACGTGCTGAGGATAAACTGGTGGTGGAGGTATATGTGGGATTAGTGGTTGGTTATAGTTGGGTTGTGGGGGGTAATATGGTGGATAAGGGTATGGTGGGTATGGGTATGGGTAAGGTTGGTTAGGTTAGTAGACAGAGTTATTTGGGTTTTGTGGATTTTGGTGGATGACTTGATTCTGGTTTTCAGCAAAATTGATCTGGGTCTGTGGAGTTGGGTTTTGGCTGGTGCTCTCCCCATGAGGTGTTTGCTTTTGGTTATCGACTCCCTTAGCACCTTCAACCCGTTCCATATTCAGTTCATACTCTGCAGCTGCGAGATCCAAATCTCCGCTGAATTCTGATTCAAATTCTCGTCACCACCTCATGCGGTATTCATTCTTCCCTGGAAGGCTCGATTCCTTCTGGCTATAGTCTCAAGGTCTATCTTTGTTCGATCTTCACTCGTTTCTCCCTTCGAGCGTGTTTTCATATACCTGAGTACTCAACAAGAAAGATCAAATGCACCAGACTACAAGTAATAGAACAGAAAATAAAAATACTCACTACTAACTACTAAACTATCTCCAAGACCTACTCAATGGACATACATTGCACTCTCCGGCAACGGCGCCATTGACTTGAACGCAAAATACTAGCTATACTAGTAGTTACCCCACAAGAGTATGGGATCCCTGTAGTATTGGCAAGTATAGGGACCAAGTAATATCGAACCCAAGGAAAGGTATGTATGTGAATAGAGCTCGGGAGATCTACGCGTCGTAGTTTGAGAATTGAATAAAGCTACTGTAAAGTCTACTTCTATCAATGCGAATTATGAAATCAAACAAATAACTAATGGTTTAATCAAATACGAGATAGTGATGCTCAGGATAGGAATCCCTACGTATACTAACGGAGCTAGTACGATAATTAAAATAATTGTGATGTGCAAGTATTAATTCTAAGTGTACGAAAACTAATCTAGCACCAGATTGAAAGACTAAAAGCTCAAGAATTAACCCTAATACTTCGTCATATCAACCTGCTTCACAACCCACTACACAAGTTATATGGATTATGCTTAATTAATGAGACCCTTATTTACCCAAGGTGATACGGTCGTCCTCCTTAGATAAACCGGTAAATTATAAACCCCTTATATAACCTTATCGTTAAGCCTACTTGTTATTAAAGAGTGATAAGATAGTCCTCTCTCTAATAATTTTCGTACTCAATTCCAAGATAATTCTAGGGTTTATTTTAAGAATTCAATTAATTAAGAGAACTAGCATTAAACATCACGAGTTATCTTAATTATGTACCAACATCCTACTTCTACGAGTTCATCCTACCCCAAGCATGCAAGGGTTCTAGCCTAACATGATAATTGAAGTAACGAAAACAATCACAAAAATGATGAACATTTGCATAATTGAATAATCAAAAGAATTTGAAAGCATAAACATAAGAATATCTTAAAAAATCTCAATAAATCTGGTAAAGTAGGGTTTAGAAGTCTCAAAGGTTCAAGAACAAAATAATTAAACGAAAAGAATCAAAAGAATTTTCTAAACTACAAATTCGTAAGATCAAAACCTCGTTTACATGTGTGAAACTCTCTCAAAACCAAGCTCTAAGTATGCAAAAATATGAATCGGGATCAAAAGGTTTCTGAAAATGAGCTTGGGATCGGGTATTTATAAGCAACGGGCCGAAAACGGGTGAAAAAGGCTGAAATCTCGCAAAACTGGGGTTTGGTCGAGCACTAGCGCTCGACCTCATGTTGATCGAATGGATGCCTTTCCAGAGCTCTTAGGGCGCTCGACCAGGTCGAGCGGGGGCGTTCGACCACTACTGGTAGAATGAATCATGAGGGCATTCGACCACTTTTGGTCGAGCACTTTTCGGCTGCTGTACACTTGTTCGAAAAACCTTCATATATTCTCAATCGGGAGTCCGTTTTGGCCGATTCAAAGTCCTACGAGCTCCTCTTTTCGCCCTCTATCCAACTATGAATACCAAAGAGTAAAATTAATGAGTTTATAAAAATGATGCTCAAAGGACTCTAAACACTCATAAAAAACACACAAAACATGGGCAAATCGGGCTACAAAACATAACAATTTCACGCCTAATCAGACAACTAAGCATGCCTCGAAAGAAACTACCAATGAAATCGAGTCTTAGACATAACCAAGATATATAATTAAATGTATGTACTCATCACAAGCAATGCCATAAAATCTATTCTTCACTAGTAAAATACCATTCAAAATAAGAGTTGTCATAGAGACATATTAATTCACATGTCATGAGAAACCAAATCACTCTCGCCCTGTAATTATTATTAGTTGTTTTTTCCCCAACTTTTGATACTCCTGATGAGATTTTTGATACTCTTGATCAAATATTTGATACTTTATGACAGTTTTATGATAAGTTTATCAAGAACTATTTTCATATAAAACCTACTCCTCAAATATTAAAACCTAGGAATTATTCCATTAAATTGAACCTGCATATGTAACATAGCACAATGAATTTCTATTTAGACATCAATTTTCACAAGACCACTTACACAAGATTTTAGCATTGAGTATGTACTATAAACACTATTGGGATGATGTATGGTGCATTTCTAATATTCTGACCCAGGCATTATTTGTCTACCATATTATTATTACAACTACAATTAATATTTGGGTTTCCATTTCATGTTTCAAGTAAACTTACATTTCCAAAGCTCTCAGAAAAACCTTCATGATCAACTGTATAATAGAATTAAAACTATGAACAATCCTTGATCATGGTTTCAGTTTTTCTCTCTCTTTTTGAGCTATGCACTTCCAAAGCCTCTTAAAATTAAAAATAATCAATTAGCATATGCAAGGTGTTTAAAAGGTATTAAAAAAACAATAATTCATTAATATCAAATCCATAAAATCAAAAAAGTTTACAAGTCTTTCTTTATTTAGGACACAATATTTCTAGAGAAATAATAGGAAGAAGGAAAACGGACCTTCAATAACCAAAACTAATGGGATCTATCAACTTATTTCATTGATATTGTTCTCCTTAAGCTAAAATTAATATCTTCATATTTCTTCTTTTCGCCCTTCGCAAGTGACCGAGTTTAAGAAAAATTGAAAAAGATCATAAAAGAAACTGAAAAGTCTGAATAATATTTGTTATTTAATTAATAATAAATATGTCAATATAAGTCATTTAACAAGAATAGGTTAAAATGTACTGACTTAAAAATAGAAGGGGCAAAATTGTCCAATATATTTCTCAACCTCAAGCAACTTTATAATATGTTATAGATATGTAATAATATTATTTTTAGTAGCATTTTGGTAAATAAAAAGAAACTAAGTTATTTTTTGTGGCATTATGGTAAATAAAAAAGGTTATTTATGGTATGTGCAATTTAATATGGGACGAATATTTTTAACAAGTATATGGACAATTGAGTATGGGATGAAGGGAGTATAACATATTCAATTATTTAAATTATACTCATATTGTAAAAGAGTGTATTTGTGCAATAAGTTATGAAGAGTGGCAAACCTCAATTTATTTTATTTTCTTTAAAAAGAGAAATTTTCATATATTTCCCAATAGAGTATGGGAAATATGGAGTCTCACTGTGTGATGGAGGAATATTGATCTAGCCCCTAGGATGAAGGAAAGAGGATCCTTGGTGGGTGATAAATTTCAGAAGGTGTCTCACATCAGGTTATGATGAAGGGGTTATTCATGTGTATAGGGATCAATGCAAACCTCCACCATTGACCATAATTTTGAGATGGAGTTTTAAGTTGATCAAATTGATATCAGAGTTAGGGGGTGGGAGTCTAAGGGGGGTGGATTTTGTAGGGGCATCGATCTAGCAACTGGGACCAAGAGATGATGATTCTTTGGTGACTGATAAGTCTCGGGAGGCGTCCAACATCGGATTATATTATAATGCAAAGTTATTTTTTGATATAGGGATCAATGCAAAATTGATCATAGTTTTGAGGTGGAGTTAGATTTAATCAGCACTAGATGAGTGTCCCGCGTATTACGCGGATTTTCGTAAAAAAAATAATTATACATTATAATGCATTATATATACAATAACATTATAAATTTGTGTACCGTAAAATAATATAATTTGTTCAAAATAATATCACATGTTAAACACAGTTAAGTCAATAAAACATAAATAAAAATCAAATAATTAAAATTTTGGTGCAATGTGTTTTCATGACAATAAAAATTGTCAATTAAATGTTAAATATTTTAATTATTTGATTTTTTTAATAAAATTCAATCAATCATTTTAATCAATAAAAATATCAAAATTGTTTAATATGTTTAATTCCATTTTTAATTTATTTAATAAATTAAGATTTTCTAAATTGAAAACAAATATAGTGAGACAATAAAAATAAGTTACATAAACATTAAAGTTTCATATAATTAGAGTTTTAAATTTAATTGATCAATTCAAGTTAATACTCCCTCTGTCGCGAAGGAACTTGCACACTTTTCTTTTTTGTCCGTCCCAAAAGAACTCGTACACTCCATAAAAGGAAACATTGATTTGTGTACACACTCATAAAAATATACACATATTTATCCATATATCACTACTTTATTCAAAATGTAATTTTTTTTAATAAAGTGTGTCTAAGGAGATGTGCGAGTTCCTCCAGGACGGAGGGAATGCATTTTTATAAACTCAAGTTATATACATTAAATATTCCAACTTTATATAAATTCATAATCTAGCTTAATTGGTTAAAATCATAAATTATACTCATGTGGTCCTAGATACTCTTTATTATATAATGACACGACACATAAGCATAATGAATTAACACGTAGGATTTTCACAAGCACGCCACATAGGACATAGATGAATAAGTATACGCTATGTAGGCAAAATCAATTACAAGACGACACATATGCAAAATCAACCACGTAAAGACACATGAGCAAGACCAATTACTTATGGAACTCATGAATAAAACAATTAAATATTTTGACTTGGTTGAGCAGAAATTAAATAACAAATGTTACTCTAATAATATCATTGAAAAAAATTAATAGTCTGCAGTTAGTTTGCTTACAGAATTGGACATCCTATAGCAAGTAAAATAATGTTTATACCATCAAAATGGCCCTTAATTATTCTAATAATGATCACACATCAACTAATAGGTACTTCTAAGTCCAAAGATCACTTTCACAGCCATTAATTAAACATCAAAAGGGTTGGTTGATTAACTAAGAAAATAACTATTAGTTATAATTAATGCTACTAATCATAGTTTATGGACATGATAATTAGGTTAAATCCCATAATGGTTTGTGAAAGTCTTGTTCAAGCCATTATGTTAGCAACTTTTGCTCGGAGTATGAAGCTTTTACCACTTTTTTGATACAAAGACAAGGGGATGACTCTGCATCCACCCATTGGCTCATTAACCTTTATGCCTGGACCTAACCAAAGGAATAAAAACAACATATATAGATGTCAATATCAAGAAAGAAAATTTTAATTTTGTTACAATTATTTAGTTTATCATTTGATAAGATGCATTTGGCTTTATATTCTCCATGTTTGTCGTTTCAAAAATTAAATTTTATGTTAAATCAACTGTTAATTTAATTATTTATGTATAATTTTTTTTAAAATTTATCCACTTTTGTATTTCTAATTTTGTTTGATTAAGGATGGGTATGGGTCATCCAGATGATGATATATATCGTTTAGGATTTAAATAAAATTGACGAAAAAAAATATTAAATTTTAAGTTTAAGTACAAACAAAATCACCAACATTGCAATCTAATTTATAACTTTAGATAATTACAAACAAGCACCACATTTAATCTAAGTCTTCCGGAAAGCCTCTTTGTGTCCTTTAAGTATTTTTTTTATCAAATTGACACTACAAAAAAAAGCGGATTAACGACCGATTTAGAGACCGATTTTCGATCACAAAACGTGATTTGTAACCGATTTAGCGACCGATAAACGTCGGTCGTTAAAACGCGGGTAGCTAATTTAGCGACCGATTTTTTAGGTCGGTCACTAATCAGCGACCGCCTCAAATCGGTCTCTAATCCGCCCGGGTATGACCCGGTTGGATCATGGGATTTGCGACCGCCTCAAGTCGGTCGCTAATTTTTTTTTTTAATAAATATAATATTTTTAATTTAAAATTTACGATTAGCGATCGAAAACTCAGTGGGTTCGAACCCGCGCCCATTGGTGTCTATATCAGTGGGTTCGAACCTGAGTCACTAACCCACTAACTTATATTAGACGAGTCATGTTGTATATAAGCCCCTGTGAGGCTTGTAGAAATAATAAATGGGCAAATATGCGCCCAAGGGGAATCGAACCCACGACCTCCGAGTAGCCGAAAGAGGTGTGAACCACTAGGACACATGCTATTGTTGTTCGTTTATTTGCATTTAATTGTATATTAGCTCAAATTGACTCCTTTTTTTTTTAAATTCATCAAATTCAACACTTTTTGTTTCTAATTCGTTTATATATATATTTTATTAATATTATAAATTTAATATTCTACAATAATATAAATTATTAACTTATTTGTTTTTATGCATTTAATTGTATATATATCAAATTGACTCCAGTTTTTTTTTTTTAATTCATCAAATTAATTATTTTTTGTTTCTAATTTATATATATATATATATATATATATATATATTCACTAATTTTTTTATTTAGTAAATTTAATATTTTAAACAACTATAAATTATTAAATTCATCAAATTAATTCATTTATATTTTTAATTCATTTATATATATATATATATATATATATTTACTAACTTTTTTTATTTTATAAATATTTTACACTAATATAAATTATTAATTTATTTATTTTTATGCATTTAATTGTATATAACTCCAAATTGAGTCCCTTCTTTTTTTTAAATTCATCAATTATGTTTCTAATTCATTTATATATATATATATATACTAACTTTTTATTTTAAAATTTTAATATTTTACACTAATATAAATTATTAATTTATTCGGTTTTACGCATTTAATTGTATATAATTTTAAATTGAGTCCCCCCATTTTTTAAAAAATTATAAAATTAATTCATTTTCGTTTCTAATTTATATATATATATATATATATATATATATATTCACTTTTTTATTTATTTTGTAAATTCAATATTTTAGACTACTATAAATTATTAATTTATTTGTTTTATGCATTTAATTTTATATAACTCCAAATCGAGTCCCTTTTTTTTTAAATTCATCAAATTAATTCTTTTATGTTTCTAATTCATTTTGTATATATATAAATACTAACTTTTTCTTTATTTTGTAAATTTAATATTTTACACTAATATAAATTATTAATTTTTATGCATTTAATTGTATATAACTTCAAATTGAGTCCCCTTTTTTTTTAAAATTCATCAAATTAATGTGTTCAATATGTATCAATTTACGAAACAATTCATATTTCTGGGAAAAAAAAAATTCCGGAATTTTTTTTTTTGGATTTTTTTTTATTTTTTGGTCATTTTGACCAATTTTAGGATTAGTGACCGCCAGAGGCGGTCGCAAATTTACTAATATCACCTGTTTTTATAAACGGGTCAAATTTATCGATTTGAGACCGCCAGGTGATGGTCGCTAATTATAAAATTGAAATTAGAGACCGCCTTGGCGGTCACTAATCGGGCGGTTAAAAATAATTGGTCATTTTGACCAATCTTTGGGATTAGTGATCGCCAAGGCGGTCTCTAATCGCACAAGATTAGCGACCGACCTTCCTAGACGGTCACTAATTAGTCGGTCTTGAGACCGATTTTATAGACGGTCGCAAAAAAAAAAAAAAAAAAATTAGAGACTACCGGTCAATTTCGGTCGTTAATCGGTCGCTAATATATGATTTTGAGACCGATTACTAGGCGGTCTTTAATATCGGTCGCTAATCTGCGTTTTTTTGTAAAAAAAATGGCATCATTTGATTGAAAAAAATGGCATCATTTGATTAAAGAAGTGCCACATCCACGTTAAACTCAGGATCAAAGAGGTTGTGCAGAATACTAATTTGCATCAACATTTAAATGCAATGATTAATTTACAATTATATATACAAAGTTGGGGCCGGTTTGGTTTGTTATAAGAAATGTGAATAAAAATGGTAATGATAATAGTGAAAAATGAAATGAATATGCTTCATAAAATTATGATGTTTGGTTGACAGTGGAAAATGAATAATTATTTAAAAACTATTAGATGAACAAAAAAAGTTAAGGAATAAAAGGCGTACCCAAAACGGGAAGAATGGTTTATTCCTTGGTTTTAGGATATGAATACACTATTCAAAGAATAATATCTCTATTCCAAACACATATTTTTTATTGCATTCATATTCCCCAGTCTCTAAATTACAATTAAGTTAAAAGGTGACAATTTAATTTGCAATTAAACTTAAATATTAATACAAATTCTCTACTTGGATGTGTTACTATATTCATATTGAGGTCTTTAAGAAGTATCTTTATTTATGCATTAATTAGTTGGCAATATTGGAGGTGGGAATCTGACAATTGACATACCATGTTTGAAAAGAAGAAGTTGTCTTCATTGAACATAGGGAAGATACTTATTAGGAAGCTGGAGAAGGTATATATCTTTGGTACAGATATAATATCAGTTGCATGATTTGTGTTACCTATGTGTATTTGGGGGGTGGGTGTGTGGGGTAGGGGGTTGAGTCACATGAGTTTGTTAAGTGACATCCCTTTCTCCTCTCCTTTTCTTTTACTTGGCTGGGACTCTTCATTTGTTTTACTCCATATATCCCCTAATAAATTTTCACATGTGGGCTGAACACCGTTAAAAAAAAACCACTTTATTGACAATTTTTAATCAATGAATAAAAGTTAATACTCAAAGTATTCTATTAAGAAACAGAGTGGGTATATTTTATTTTATTATTAATGTGAAATATGAGATTGAAATAGTACTAAAATGAATATCGTGAGCTTGTATTATTTTCGTGTAAAAGATATTAAAGTGAAGTTTTACTTAAACATGAATAATAATCTATGTTGAAGGCAAGGTTTTGTATGAATCAAGTGTACGATACAATTCAACTGCATTTTTAAACAGTATCAATTATTTTTACTAAAAAAATGCAGATGGAGATCTACACTAAGTTAAAATGATAAATCTTTAAATATTGTTGTATAATTGGCAAAAGTCAAAGAAAATTAGTTTAATTTTGTTCATCACTTCTCATTTGTCATTCCTATTGATACTATGCGTTTTTCCGATATATTTCCTAAAAAAAAGCAGCTCTTGTAGACCACCATGAGCCGTTGGATGATTAGGCATCTGATTTCCTTTACATTCCCATTTTCATATCAATGAGAAATTGATCAGAATGTTGCATGTAACGAATTAAAACAAGATATATGTGGAATTTGATTCGCATATATTGTATGAAATAGAGTTTATTTAATATATAGATTACAAGGGATATTCGAAAAAATTTGTAAAAACAAAAGATAAGAATGTTAGTAGGGTGTGACGAGTAATTAAAAATCAAGATCGTCTCATTCTTTAAACGGGGCGGGTTACTCGCTGGACAAATCGGCAAGGACCAAGTTGTCATCCTAGTAAAAAATGTGGGAATATTTATTTTTTTAGGACTGTAATTTAAGGGTGGTGGCAAAATGAGGACCGTAACTTTTCAGGTAGGCAAAATGAGGACCGTAACTTTTTAGATTAACAATTTAAGGATCGTAACTATTAAAATTTTGTAAATAAAGGTCAAGTTCAGTCCCAAATAAGGCCAAATTGGCCCAATTTGGACCCGAATTCTAGCTCAAATCGGGTCAATTAGCCCGAGTTGCATTGTTTCAAGCTGGTTTGTCCTTAATTTGCTACATTTTAAAATTATTATCCTTATTTTATCAGCCCAAAAAGTTACGATCCTTATTTTGCTACCCTTCTTAAGTTACGTCCTTAAAAATAATTTTGTCAAAGATGTGCGTAGGGTCCCACTCAAACCTTATGCCAATAATTAATCACAGCTATAAGCAATGTATATAGCCTCCATCTTAATTATTCAACCAACACGTAGTGATATAGTCAAATTGAATAATATTACATATACATTCTCAAATACTCCTAAAACACATGTTTCTTAAACATTATTTCATGAACTTCCAATAAGGGAAACTCTAAAATTGTTAAAAGTCTTCAAAGTTGGAAACATTTGACTTTTATATATGCAACTACCGCCTCTTCTTTATCCCAAATGGAGCTCATTCAAACAATAATTATGATAATTTAAAATAGTATCATATAATAATGACAAAATATAAAGTGAAATTTATTCATAAATTAATCCAGCCTAATTCCACAACTTTTTATAAAATATATTTAGTCCCAAAATTAATTTTTTAATAGATTTAGTCTCAATTTTCTAACAGGTCCAATTTTTTTGGTCCAAATCGACCGGAAAAAGCGAAACGATGTCGTTTTTGCTCATTAAGTGGTAAATGACAGACAAATTGAAAACCTCCGGCAATGGAGTTGATCTGGCTATCATTTATATCTTTTAAAATTAAATTTACATGGTGTGTAATAAATTGCAAAAGAAAAGGAAAAAATCAACTATAATTAGAACATTTGGACGCCACATCACCTCTCTTGTTAGAAATCACCAATTTCAGACAAAATGACGTTGTAGTGACTTTTCTGGTTGATTACTTTTGAGACTAAATTTATTTTGTCAAAAAGTTATGGACGATTTATGATTTAAACTTATATGGTTGGTTTTTTTTTTTTTTTCTTTTTCTTAAAAAAGAAGTCCTAATATATAATCAGCTAAACTAGTATTTAAGTAATTTAATTGAAATTGCCTCCATAGAGAATTAGCAATTAATTTTTACAGCAAATTCCACATATCAATTTAAAATTGACTATCCTTTAAAAAATAAAAATTGAAATTGAATATAACTATTATATTTGAATTTGATGTAATATATCAAGAATATGCTATCCTCTTTGAAATCGAGATTCGAAAGTAACATGCAGAGAAGTTAAATTTAGATAATATATCATATATATAATGTATGTGTATATATAGTCAGAAGCTTTGTTTACGCATGGGAAGTGGTGGCGTGGGCGTGACAATATTCAACTTGTCTCACTCTAAGCAATGGACCACTCTACTTCCCCTCATATCTATTAGTATTATTATTCTTTCCACCAAATTTTTTTTTTTTTTTTTTAATCTCCAAATTAAAAAAATGTATCATCAAGAAAATAGGAAACCTTCTCTTTTCACCATCTATATATATCCATCCATTTCCTCCAAGCTCTAGATAAACTCATAATTACATGCACTATGAGTTTGTATATATATATTTCCTCCACATATATATCTATTTTACTCCTCCACCACCACTGCCGCCACCATCGTGGTGGCCGTCTTCCACCACCAAGAGAAGATATGATATTCTAAATTTTATACGAAAGAAGGATAGAAATCGTGCACCACTAGTAGTTGAAGCTGCCAGCATGATCTTAACTTGTCTTTCGTATAAGAGGGGAAATCAGATCGTCTGGCAGTTTCACCTATCAATGGTATCACGAAGAAAAAAATCATTTTTGTTTCTGATTTGGATTTATTTATTCTTGATCAAGTTCATTCCAATTTATCAACTATATGATACTTGATTATATTTGAACCTTTTTTTTCCTTCAATTCTTTTTTGTGGATTATATTTTTTTTCTTGGTGGGGTGGGGGAGGAGGGTTGCGAGTGTTGTTATTGTTGTTGTTGGTGGTGGGTTTTTTTTTCCTTATTTTTTTGGGGCTCAAATCAGAAGTGCTGATTTTTCATTTAAAAGACAGAAAAAGTGTTGCAAAGTTATTTCTTTTTATATTTATAGTTTACATTTGTAATTAAATATAATAGGGAGCCTGTTAGAAGAACCATTTCATTAAGTTATCGTAGTGTATTACTTTTCAAATGTCGTCATCTCCTATTTGATGGATTTGAACGTGGAATTTATTTGCATGGAATTATATGTGAATTAAATTACGAATTAGTTATCGAATATATATTGTGATTTATTGCGAACATATTAATTATATTTGTGTTATTTGTAATTTGGATATAATATTTATTACAACTAACTTTTATCGTAAGTTTTTGTTAGGACTCATTTGTCCAAGTTATACTAATTTATAAATAATAGTATAAATTAAATAGTGTTTTAGGTATTATTTAACGAGCAACAAATGAGCTTAATCGGGACTTTTGATCCCCTCATAATCAATTATTTTTAAGGGTTAATTTCATATAAATTCACGACCTTTATACTTAGTATCAATTTAATCACGAACTTTTAGATTTTTGTAAAAAACTTCAACCTTTGATATTTGTTGCAATTTGATACACGTTTTTTTCTTCCGGCCGGCAACTGATGATGTGGCTCGCCGGAGCGTGTGTCATTTTGCCACGTAGGATTACACATGTTTATTTTTATTTATTTTTTAAATCCACATCATAAATAACACTTACCATTTAAATAACATATTTCTACTTATAATTAAAATAGCAACTAAATAAATTAAACAACAACCAAATGAATCTCAAAACTAAGAACGTAAAGAGAAATATTATATATAATTTATGTTGGCTGTTTAATTTATTTGGTTGCTACTTAAATTTTAAGTAGAAAGGTGTAATTTAAATTGTAAGTGTTACTTGTGATGTGAATTTAAAAAATAAATAAAATAAGCATGTATAATCATACGTGGTAAGATGACACACGCTCCGGCGAGCCACATCATCAGTTGCCGGCCGGAAGAAAAAAAAACGTGTATCAAATTGCAACAAATATCAAAGGTTGGATTTTTTTACAAAAATCTAAAAGTTCGTGATTAAATTGATACTAAGTATAAAGGTCGTGAATTTATATGAAATTAACCCAATTTTTAATTAATAGCTAAATTAAGATCAACTTGTTTTGTATAGTACCCAAAAAAAAAAAAAATTATACTTATGGCTTGTCATTCTTCCAACAATGAATTAGTTTCCCAGGAAGCAGCAATAGTATTTCTGATTAAAATAAATACTTCTTATTCCAACGTTACATTTGTATAATAATTATTATGTCGTCATTACACGGTTAGTGACATTATTGTACAATAATACTAATTATATAGTACTAATTTTTATGCAGATGACAGACGGATACATATACTACTTAAACATTATCTAACTAATCCAAATATTAATTTAAAAAAAATAGTCCAACTATTATAGGCATTGCCTCTAAAAAAATAATTAAGTACATCCTTCATCATCTTATTGAAATAAAAATATGCAACTATTTACATTTGTTAGCTGATCATTATGAAAAATAAATTACACATTTAAAAAAAAAATTATCACAAAAACTTATAAAAGTATCAGGTTTTGAACCTGGACGGCCTTATGCATGACAGGTGAACAAAAGCCTCTGTCATGATGAATTAAAATAAAATAAAATAAATCCAGAAGTACTTTTGGTTTGTTTGGGTCAGTGTTTAACTTTGGGAATCAAGAGAAAATCCAAAATTGAATTAATTAACCTTATACATAATTTATTCAAATTAAAATCAGGATAAGAATCTTGTGATGTTTAAGCGTGGGAATCTCCAAAGCTGGGAAGACATCTGTGTTATAATTCTTGGTGACAGAATTTCTTAGTGTCTGAACCTGTTTGGTGCTTTTTAGATCCCCACTTTTGTATTTGTATTCTTCCAAAACTAATCCATTCTTATATATATAATTAATTTCCTTCATTGCCTGTTAATCTGTGACAGGTTTTAGTTGGTACCCAATCATGCACAAATTTGGTTCCATTTTTTGTTCCAACAACCACCATTATTTTTATTTTATTTTTATCAGGAACAACCACCATTATTACATTATCTTTATCCTTTGTAATCTTTGCTTATCAAGCACTTAAATATATAAAGCACCTCGAAAGTAAGAGGATGGTTCTCTTTATTACCTGGCTTTCATTTTACATGTAGCTTGCTTTAGTTATAAATTATCAATTTTTTGCTTTGTTGCTCAGTTTTTTATGCTAGAGATGTGCTAAAAAAATTGATATGCCAAACAAAATTTGTGTTAAAAATGTATAGGAGCCCAATGGTGGATTTCTTATGGAGTCAGTCATCGATATAAATTACGTGCATATTATGATGACATGAGGCTCCATAATAAATTCACTGTTGTGCTTCATATAAATTGTTTATACCGAAAATTTTATTGTTCATATTAATATAGTGCAATTACCCGACTTGAGTAACACACTTGTATATCAATTGTACGGTGCAGCGGTATATAGTACTATCGTTATCCCGCAAAAGTATGACATTATGTCTTTTTCAACAATTTTGTTTTCTTCACCATTAATCATCACTTAATTACTTTACATATCATTTATTTTACACTTACAAACAATCACTTAACTCATAAACAGACCACACATTACACCACATCTACGTTTTCTTAGAACCTATTAAAAGCAAACAACCATACTTTTGGAGAACGGAGAGAGTAATACTTTGCTTGAAAACAACAAATATTAACAAATTACATACAATATTTTTTAGCAAAATAACTAATATCATTCAAAAGTACACTTAAATTGCATGGTGCATCCATTATATATAACTTTTTGTACCTAAATAGGATTCTATTGATTTATTTATTTTACTTTAAACAAACTGGACCAACTTTCACAAAATAAGGGGGAAAACACTTATCATCATAGAGGGAATGATTAAAAGTCATAAGATTATATATAAAATTTAAGTGTATCGAGCCAATCAAGTGCATTAATTTAGCAATATCAGTTGTAATACAAACAGCTGCAACTGTTCAGTGAAAACTGAAAGACCACAGTGTATATGCAAATACATGGTAGATGCTGCACTTGATCGAACCCACCAAGCAGAAAATGCATATGTAACTAATTGTGTTACTGAGAAAGAAGTTGTAAGCCAAGTCCAAAATTATTGATCAGTGAGTTGAAACATTTACACCACATCAAACACCCTATCTCTCAAAATACAAAATTTCTCCAAATCTCTACATCTAAATACAACCAAAATTCATTTATGAGGTAACTATATTCCAGAATTAAACTAACTGATCTCCCCTAACCTATAAACCAAAACTTGTGGTTGAAACCGAAAACAACTCATCAAAAATTAAAAGAATAAACTTGATACCATTCATAGGAAGCAAAGGGTTAGAGCTCAAACTACCTCCTTGAATCCTCTTCCGCGGCATAATCTGCAGACTCTATACTAAAAAACACAAAGATTTGTGCCCCCATCGCTACCACTTGGTCCCTTTTCGCCTTTGAAAAATTCTAAGTTGTCAACTCAGCAAACACTTGTGGGTAGATTTGCTCGTATAAGAATAAATGCCTGTGAATAAGATCAGAGCATTAATAGCGTATTTGATGACTTTGTACGTATACCTGTAGTTTAACATCCTAGTCATAGCTATTTCAAGCTCACATCATGCAGTTTTGTTATCTATATACTTTGTACAGTACCCCATTATCCAGATTATTAATATCTCTCAAGATTAAAGACTATCTCAGTTAACCCCATTGTTACCTAGATGAATAGCACATGCTACATCATCCAACTTTTCATTTTCATACATGCTCGAAATTCCTCAGTAAAATGAGGCGAGTATGTCAAACTAAGATCTGGTTCTCTTCATGAAGTTATCTGTGTTCTTTTAGTTGGAATTGTTTGGTTGACATATCCAACAAGTCACCAGATGCTTTTTATTTTTTAGGTCACTAATCCTAGCTACTCCGAACCATAAAAGAAAAATGTGTAAAACTTATTTAAAAAAAGAGAGAGAGAGTACTATATTTCTAAAGTCCCAAGTTTTTTTTTTTTTTTGGTCCTTGACGAAGATACAACCTTCTATGAGCCATCAACTTATTTGTGATTTAACTTATTTAATCACATTTAACTTGATTTGAGTTTTGCTGTATGGGCATTATAGAAAAAATGAAATTTAACTTTTGAAGCATCTCTCCTTTTTTGGAACAAAGAAAGTTCTAGAAATATGACCCACTTATTGGAACAGAAGGAGTACTATTTACATAAGATTCTTCAAAATTCATGAAAGATAACTCCTAATAAGAGTTGCACAAAACAATGAAGGCTTGATTTTCAACATCAATTGAGAACTATTAATATTTCTTTTTAAGTAATGGTCAGTACAGTAGAACTAAAGCTCAAGGAGAATATGAAAATTTATCTGATCAACATCTATACAACTTAGTGGCCCAAACTATCCTGCATTCACCAAAGGGACAGAAACAAAGATAGGGAGGCTTGAAGAAAACCTTCTTCAGTCCTTAAAGTAGAAAAATGTTTTCAATAAGTGGAAAACATTATACATGTAAACCAACAAGATCAATACCTGAACATTACGCATTTTGTTGTACTTGTTGGTGTAGTTGCAAAATCCAGTTAACATAGCTACTTGCACCACAATTTGGGTCATCCACTAAATTTGAGAGTAGGAAGAAACCTTCTCTAGGTTGTTCACCTTGCCTCACTAGATGACATAGTTGAAAATATGATGGGTCGCTCTCCCTAAAATTTTGAAATATCTTCAATAGCTTCCTTGACATTGCATTGTCTCGCGGAGAAAGGCTAATCTGGAGCAAGGAGATAAATTGAACTTATGAATATACAGAAAAATTTCTTCCGGAGCATATACTTCAAGAAATAAGTTTGTATGCAAATACGCCACATAATTGAGGCATGGTTAAAGTTTTCCATAATTAGAGGTTACAGAAAAAGAGAAAGAGAACATGAGGTGATTAACAAATTATCATAAATATAGGTTTATGAATATTCAAGCCTTCGCATTCTACATCAACTCAAAACCTATTCCATAAATCTTAAGACAGAGATAAAACAAAAGATTACATAAAACAAACTGAGTATGGGCTCTCAACTAAAACCAGAAGCTCTGAACACGCATTGCCCATAATTTGAAATATAATTATAATATGAACATGCTGTCAGTATTCCATCTGACCCATACTGATAACAGAACGCAAATATCAAGCAACTGATTATTGTCAGACCAAGTAAAACATTTGACGTCATACAAACACTCATATCACATCATTTGGGAAGTAAAACTCTTATTTCAAATCAATATTACTTAGCAGATCTCCAAGTTTCAACGTAAAACTAAAACTTCAGTGTAAGTTGAACTATTCAAATATAGTAAATAATACCTTTGAGTATTCACCACTAAAATCTTCCCCCAGCAAATTTCTAGCTATATCTGATGAAATACATCTTCCAAACCATATAACAAACCGGAAACCATCATCAAAGATATAGAGACCTCTGGTATCTAAGCTGTCCACAGTAAGAGGAAGCCTGTTCTTGGTGATGTCAGTTTCATCAGCCTGAGGACATATATGGAAATTGGTAAGATTTGCTACAAAACAAAATCATGTGCTATCAAGTAAGAAATTAAAATTTCAAGATACTTACTTGTACAAGAGAGTCATCAACACGGACCAGGTTAGGATAGAGAAGTTTCAGCAATTTTTTAACAGGTAAAGCCATCATGGTATAACCTGCTGCACAGCGTTCATCAAGCTGTGCATCGGCATATCCACCACGTAAAGGTATTGATTTACATAATGCTAATCCATACAAGGGTAAAAATTTAAGTGATTCAGGGTAAATCATCCTTCCACTCAATCGATGCTGGACAGCATAAAGATTTCTGTATTCTCGGAGAGCTTTGACAATCCTAAGTTGAACAGCATTTCGAGCATCTTCCAACTTATTAGACAATGATTTTTCAATTGCTGCATATCAAATTGTGTCAAATTTCAATCTACTTTTAGACTGTTTACAGACAAAAAGGAAAAGAAACAAAGGACGGGGAGACAACTGCACATATGCATCTTATGATTTTGATTTTTGCCCTTGTAGCTGTAAAAGAGGGGTGGTTGCTGAAGTATAAGACAGAAGAAATTCTTTACCTAGCCTAGAAAACAAAGACATAATTGCCCCCGTGTCAGCTAGGCGATACACTTCACCTAGAGCTGAAACAACAGGAGCTGCCGCAGTATGTACCCTAATACGCCTTTCTCCAGAAGAGGAAGTATATCTTTGCAATAATTAAGGAACTTTGATCAATCCTCCATTGTTTAATTTCATGAGGTCTTTAAAGAAGCAGAGGCAGATAACAATGATACAAGAACTAGTCAAATTTTCTTGAAACTTGAAAAATTATAAACAAAAAATGTGTGCACAAAACTTCAATTAATTCAAAGATGCCCTCTACACAAAGATGAAGGTAAAACAGCTAAATGTTCATGAAAGGCAAAGATGGGCCGTTGTAGAAATCATTTTAAACTGCCTGAAAGAAAGGAAGAACCTTTGATGTCATCAGTGTGAAGTAACAGAATTCATAAACTCCTCTCATACACAAGCATAAATATGCAATATGAAGATAAGTTAAAATGTGGGCAATCCTTTGAAACCATTCCCACAAAATAATCACAAAAGCCCAGCCCACATATCTATAAGATAAGGTAAAATGAAATGGAGACAAGGATACAACAAAGCTACTTGAAAATAGACAGTCTGTGTGGTTAATAGTGTCTCCTCAAGTGATAATTGTGCTGCATAAGCTTTATCACAATCAACAGCAGGAAGTGCTAGTAAGTCCGTAGATCTAAGCATAAAGTTCCCATGATAAGAAGTGAAGCGCACTCCTACAAAAAGAAAATGACATAAGTTGTTGTAATCAGAAGTTAATCAACAAATATTGACAAGGACTTGAGATAGATCTTCTCAGTGTCTCCTATTTATAATTTTCCACATAATTAATGAATTTCATCCTTGCACACTTCAACATAGGAACTCACCTTTTGAACATCTTATTCGCATCACCGCTTCCCAAGCAGTCTTTCTGGTAAGGTCCCTGGTTAACTCATGTCTGAACTTATCTTTGTGCATATTTGACTGGAAACTAGGATAATAGTACACTTGACCACCAGTATATTTTGCCAGTGTCCCTAAATAGCATCAGAAATGGAATCATAAATCCAATCATATCGATTCCTGTATTAAAGAAATAGGTCATAGGCAATTTTCATGGTTTTTTAACTTAACTCTTCTGCACTTCAAAATTAAAATAAAAAGCAAAAGCATGCATTCTGTGGCATCAAACTGCCACTAAATTCAGTGCTTCTGTTCTATCCTTGTTTCCGTGGGGCATTAAGCAGAGGTTAAGGCATAAAAGTTTCTACTCCATGTGTGTGCTCAAGTTTCTGCACAAAATATCTCTTTCAATAATTCCATGCAATTTTGAAACTAGTTCTGCATCGTGTCTTTCCATCACAATCTGATCTACACATTCCTAACTTGAAATTATAGATTTCAATCTAGCTTTCATTTTCAATTTAGGTTTCAACTTTCAAGCCAGAATCTCTAGATCCTTGGTGTGTGGTCACTTACCCATTGAACAAAAAAAATAATAAGACATCTCATTACTAATTCGATTTGAAGACAACCATACAAATTGGAATTGTCGTTAGTCGATCAACTAGGTTTAAGGAGTATTCCATTACATGCAGAGAACAATGGAATGCACGGGGCTGAAAATATTCAGATTAATCCTAATTATACTAGAAGGCAAAATAGTAGATGTAAGCTAGAATGTACCTAATGATGCTATATCTGTGTACTTGTCACTGAAAGCATATATATTCACAGCTATCTGAAATTTGGTTAAGTCAGCAGCCATCTGTTTATAGAAATGATCTTCAGGTACTCGTAATGCATGCTCCTTATCTGTCCCATAAACTCTAATATCATCTCCCCGCAATCTTAACCGGCCAACACCAAGTGATGGCAGTGTATTCTGGAAAATTAATAGTTTTCCCCCTAGTTTACCCTGATAACAGAAAGAAAAATAAATTTGCGTCAATATTCATCAACTAAAGTCAGCTTCCCAGAGATACAAGTGACCAACAGGAGTCTAAAAACTAGTATATAAAACCAAATTCGAAGTAAAGAACAATTTGAATGTGACTGGCTGCATGAATGTGCTTAGGCAAGAAACAAAATAAATTTAAGAATGTAAACATGATCAGAAGAGAAATATATATATATACACACAACCCTCCTAAAGTTAGTATGTCCAAGAAATGGAATGGTCATCCATTCATTGACTTGAATTTCATAATTGGTAATTTATAATGGCCAATTTTTATTACATAGAATTAATTATTTAATATAATATATATTGGGTTAATTGCAAATAAAATCACAACCTTTTTGCAAATTGCAATTTAATCTAAACTTTTGAATTGTTGCAAACAAAACCTCAATCAATTCCAACCAAAAGGCCGATTCAATTTGCCCGAACGTAATGATTAATTATGTGTTGTCATTCAAACCAATCTAAACATATTAATACAATTACTTATTCATTGGCAGGTAGGTGAAACATCATTTTCGGACCATAAAAAAATTGATTGTTGATTCAAACTGCAACCAAACATTAAATAGGAGTTTTGTTTGCAGATATTCAAAAGCTTATAATTAGACTGCAACTTGCGAAAAAAAATGTGATTTTATTTGCAATTAACCCTTATTATATTTATTACTTGGGAATGTAGGTTTTACTCCTACTCCATTTTTACAACATACCAATCATACCACTGAAATGAAGGTAAAGAGATTAGTCAAGAAGAGAATAGATGAATCAATCATACCATAACCGTGAATGCAGCTCTAAGAGCCGGACCAAACGCCGATTCTACATTCATGTTATCTTGGAACATGGAGGGTAAACTATCAAGGAAGGCCTCCACCACGTTTCTAGATTCTGTCAGGTTGACCAGAAGATCATCTGGCAATGGGACAAATATATCATCCAAGTCTGACACGACCATCATCTGAGGCTGAATTAAAGATGACTGGTGCAAGAGAAGCACATTAATTATTTACCAACATAAGGTTAGGCTAATTATAAATGTTATTAAAATAACACATCCACTGGATCGCTTGCCTTCAAATTATAGAAATGTATTGTGCTATCATAAGTTATAAATCCGATCTGTGTTCGAGGATAACCGGGCAAACTATCCAAACAAGACTTGATGGTTTGGGCCATAACCTGCAAAATATCATTTGATTTAGCATTGATTTGTAAATACGTAAGATGGTATCTCACAAACTAATGTGACAATTGTTATAAATTCTTAATGGAGTATGATATATGCCTAAACTTGATATATGAAAAAGAAAAATCCATCTCAATTAGTTCATGCGGAAAAGATAAAGACCATCTAAGAAAATTACAAACAGAGAGAATTTCTTATCACAACCCTTTTTGTAGCCCCAAAGTATATAATGGTTCTCCAACAATATTAAAAAATAGAAAGATCGTATAAAATACAATATCAGCTCTATGATACTAAGCAGCTCTGTTGATAGCATCAATAACATTATCCCTCGCCCAAAAAAAATATTATAATGGCACAGATAACGTGACATAGAATAGGACCAAAGCAGCCCACAAGTTTTCCCTTAGGTTGCATTTGGATGGAGTCATTTGAAATGCAAGGGAATGATTTTGAGAATCCATGGATTTCAAATGACATGGTTTTGCTAGGTATTTAAAATTCCTCTAATTTGAACTAGGATCAAAGCTAGTTGAAATCCATAGATTTAATTATCTTACCCAAACAAGTGGAGTCGATTTAGGTTGTTGCTTTAAAATCCATAGCTCAAATCCCTCCATCCAAACACAACCTTAAGGATTTTTGGCACAAACTAGTAGATATAATCCATATAGTTGTATGTGGGACAAAGGCTTAATTTGTGTTGTAGTAGAAATAAATATGAAACGGAGCTGTGTTTGGTGTTATATGAAGTATTAAGGAAATTGATTTTGTAAAACAAATTATTTCAATGTTATTTAAGGAGCAAAACACCTTTTTCCAACAAATAATTTAAAAAATACAGTATATATACATATTCTGGAAAGATATGACTTTTCCCAGAAAAACACCAAACAAGCCCAGAATTATTATGTATTTTGCAATGTATTTTCCCCAAACAAAATCCCTTAACAACAACAATATTTTGAATGGATTGAACAAGAATATGCACAACCCAAACCCCACAATTCACATTTTAGTTCGTGGATCGGAATATTAAAATGAAGAATCCCTTTCAAATACAATTTTTGCTTTTGAAAGGATATGTTACCTCAAGCATTCCACTTTTAGCAGCAAATATTGATACATCGATGAGAAAAAAATATGATGGCGGCATTGGAGGGCGGACCATATATTCTGCTGGAGCAATGAACTCAACATTACCCTTCAGAAGCTCAGGCCGTTGATCCATATCAACTCTTCTTCCACTAGCATCCAGGTGCGCAAAGTAATCACCAGGAACTGGACATGAGAAGTTTAATATAAATAGATATATGCAGCTTCTTGTGTTTTAAAAATAATTAATCTACTCCAAGGATAAACAGTTGTTCAGTTTTGCTTTAAAATTCAAAATGCACAAAATTTATTATCAGAGTACAAGAAAATAAGGCCTGTATATCTTCTACTTTGTTTTTTCTAATCATGCCTCACTCGCCAGCAGACCACTTTAGAATGCTCATTATTACAAAAATAAGAATGGGAAAATATATGATGAGATTAAGAAGGATTTAATTATGGAGTTTTCATTTGCATGAGCCAGTTGGGAAATAACTACAACCTTTTTTTGTAGATGACTTAAATGAAAGGAAAAGCCAGTTTTAGTTGTAAGTAAAGAATGATAAAACTTTAGGAACAACATAAAGACAAGAGAAACCATTGCAACTCCAAAATCATAAATAACTCACTAAATGATAGAAGCAACAAACAGCAAACTAGCAGGGAAAATATTGATTAACACATCCTTTCTCCATTTCAATTTTTTTTTTTTTTTTTTTTTGAGAAGACTGAAGAGCACTTAATAAAGTCACCATCAAACATGCTAGTAACCAAAAAAAAGTATCAGTAAGGCCAAAAAGCAAAATCAAGACCACCTAAAAAGGGATCTTAAGCATAATTCAGTGCTATAACATAAAATCACTATATATCCAAACCACTAACATTTCCATTATTTAAGGATTAAAAGATGCTACCGTCATTGGGTAGTGAACACATATTGCATCTCCACTTTCTTCCATTATCTGTAAAGGTTACATATGGATTCACATAAGTGCGACACCTTTTACACCGGATGATGCCTGTTGTGGAAAAATTAACAACAGGAACTTCCTCCTGAATGAAAATCAAGCAAGAATCCGCATAAAATAAAGTTGCAGGGAGATTGCAGATATAAATAGTTGGTGAATTAATCATCTTAAGTGCAACGGAGACTAACCTCAGGAGGAACTTCAGCCAAAGGGCAAACAATGGCCCCAAGAGGCAAATGCCACCTTGATGCCATGGATTGAGAAAAAGGTATGCCACTCGTTGTTAATCGTAGGAATTTACAGTTACAATTCAAGGGGTACATCTCCACAAAAGACTTTGGTTCCACATCACCATCCAATGGCCTTGGTAAGGCTTCTACATCAAGGCCTACATCGAATGATCCTGGTGCAGATCCTAGAGAGAGGGAACTGAAGTCTTCTGCCAAACCCTGTGAAGTAGCAGTAGGAGGTGCAATGCCCTGATGCTGGATTTGGGACCCTGGATAGACACCTGATGGAGTTGTTGTGGATGGACGAGGAACGTAACTTCTTTGTTGAGCATGAAAAGGAGATGGAGGTGCTGCTGGAGCATAGCCTCCCTGCTGTAACGGAAAAGAGGAAGAGTCGACTGGTGGAGCTTGAGCCACAGAATTCGGTTGCGAATTGGTATACCCTGGAAAGGGTGGCTGAAAGGGAACCCTGGCAGCGGTATAAGATGGTCCTGGTGGTGGTGGGGAAGGTTGGACAAAAGGCCTGGATGACGAGAATGGTTGAAGTGGAGGAATATTTGAGTTGATCTGTTCATTTTTACGGTTCTCTGTAGGAAATCCCAGGGACAATGAAGGTGCTTTGTACTGTGAGGTAATCGAGACAGTAGGTGATGTGCCAGGACCTGCAGAAGGTCCAGTTGTAGGAGGACAATTACGTACTGGCGGACCTGCACGCAGAAGCGGCGCTGCTTGGTTTACTGAGGAAAATGCTGGATTTTGGAAATTTTGAGATCCTGGTGGAGGAGGCCTCACCAGTTCGTTAGGTCTGCCTGGCGAGGGAGGTCTAAAGGCAGGAGCCTCTGATCCAACAAAATGTCCAGAGGAGAATGGAGGTGGTCGGAACTGGGGTGAAGTTTGAGGTGGAGGCCTAAAGGCCAACCCTTCTGATGCAACTACAGGAGCAGATGATAAAAATGGTGTTGCACTTTGCAGTGCTGCAATAGGTGGCCTAAATGGATAATTTGGAAGATTAGGATTTTCAGTCCCCATGAAGATTAAGTCTCGCCAGTTCTGCTTTATCTCCTAGCAAACTCTGAGCATCTATAAAGTATAAACCAACAAGCATAATTTATAAAAATCCAACAATGTCTTCCATAATATATAAACCAGTGAACTAGAAAGATCAATTGAAAAGAAGAAGAAAATGAATCAAAAGACTTTTCAAACTATAAAGCTCCTATTACTACAGCAATCAGAAAAGAGAAAACATATCCAAGATTTTTACATATTCATCCATGAAGATCTCAAAACCACAATGCTATTATTATTCACAAAAGCTGTAATAAACAAGGCATAATAAACCCATGTAAATTTGTTTGTATAAGTTCCTATTACTCTATTAGATCATCAATGTACATTGCTCTTTGTTTAGTCTCTGAAATTTGTAAATAACATTTACATTGAGATATATTCAGAGGAATACTACTAAGGATTCAGTCTTTTTCCCTATACAATACCAAATTACCCAAACCGCACAGGTCATGAAACCAAATTAATATACAGAATAAATGGGAACTCCCATGACTACACAGTACTCAACGAAAAAATAACGTACACAATTAAATATACAGCTTTGATCTATATCACAATGTTACTCAAACGCTAAAACTCAATGTGCAAAATAAATGTTAACAATCAAAAACGCAATTGCGTAAAACCGAATTACTCCTCTTTAACCAACCTAAATAGCAACATCACAGCGAATTTCCGTAGACCTTGAATTAATGAAATGAGAAACGCAACGAAAATAAATAAAGTACCGAGAGTAACAGTACCAGAACATAATCCGATCACAAAAATCACAAATCCAGAAATTTCGGATCAAAGATAACGCCGCCGGAGAACAGGATCAAGAGCTAATCGGAAGGATGAGGAAAGACAAATGGCGGTTCCGATTACTTCCACTGTACGCATTGTAGATCATTTACAGTTACAAAATTAGAGAGATGCTTATTTGAATTTTGGGAATCTTTGTTCAGAACAAACTCCGATAACTGGAAATATTGACGCAATGCAAAAAAAAAAAAGATTTGCCGCGTGGCGAAAAGAAAAGGTCTTTTTTGTGAGGTACGAAATTTTATTTTGAAATTTCCGCTAAATTCATAAGTAAATGTGATTTAGTCAATTTATTTATTCGGAAACGAAGATTCAATTAAAGAAGGATTGTAATATACTACTCCCTCCGTCCCACCATTATTTGCACACTTTTCTTTTTTGTCTGTCCCAAGATTATTTGCACACTCTAAAAAAGGAAACATTGATTTACGTGCACACTCACAATAATATACACATATTTACCCATATGTCACTACTTTACTCAAAAAGTAACTTTTTCTTAATATGTGTGCCGTCCCAACTATGCAAATAATGCTGGGACGGAGGGAGTAATACAAAAGGTTGAGTTTTCTTTTGATTTCTATACAAAATAGTACTTCGTCACACAAATCTATTTTTTTTGGAATGGACACGAATTTTAATAAAAATAAAATAAATAAAGTAAAAATATTGTGGAGTTTATGATTTATAAATAAAGTAATTATTTGTAAAAATAATAATAAAGATAATAATTTCCGAAAATGAATGAGAATAAATTTGAGGATAGATAAAAAAAAATGGAAAATAGAAGCATTACTTATGAGTACTATTCATTAATAAAACTTATGACTTGATGGTTTACATTTATTTTTATTTTATCAAATTAAAACCGTAAATAATTAGTATTTAAAAATTTTATTATATATATATAACAACAGTGGGAAAATTTTGTATACGCCAATTATATTGTGTAATTATTATAGTTATTTTCATGGAATAATATTACTTATAATCAATTATTTTAAGTGAATACTATTAATAACTTTTATTGAATATTATTAATTAATTTTACTGAACAATATTAATTGATTAATATTAATTATTTTTATTAAATAATATTAATTATTTATATTAAATAGTATTAGTTGTGTACCAACAAAAAAATATTCTTGAAAAATCTAAAATTATAGAGGAACGTGTTTTACTCCTTCAATTCATGCATGCAAGTAATATATGTGTATATAAGTCAATATTGTAGTTCTTTGCTTCCTCATTTCATTTTTTGGGACCCCCCAAATTATTGAGGTAAGCAAGCAATTATCTAGAATATCTGCTAATTAAATATTACAAATAACATATATAGGTAATTAAAAAATGAAGTTAAAAGTTAATTAGCAGGATGAAGCCATCATCATCCTCACAAATTCTTCATAGCTAACAAGTCCATCTCCATCTAAATCAGCTTCTCTAATCATTTGCTCAGCTTCTTCATCACTTAATCTTTCTCCTAAATTCAGCATCACATTTCTCAACTGCATATAAATTTAGACAAAAAATTAATCAATCAACAAAAGTATATAGTATTATTATTATTATTAAATTAATATATTTTAATGAAATAACTAATATTATTAAAAATGACCCATAAAATGCAAATAATACCTGGTCAAATATTTGACTGACTTAACATATAAATAAATGAATGAAAAAGTGAGTTTAGTAAATTATAAAAACATGCTAAAATGAGAGTAGGTTTATAAATGACTTCAATAATTTAATTAACTAATAATTTTACTTTTAAAAGGAACTAATAACTTTTCTTTCTTTCTTTCTTTTTTAGAGAGACATTATGATGACGGGCTACTTAATAACTTTCATATAACCTATGTAAAATTCCAAATATAAATTACTACATAAGTTGGCAATCCAATAATCTATATACATAATTGGAACTTAATGCCTCATAATTAACCTATGCAAAATTCCATAAAAAAGATAAAATTATTACAAAAGTTGACAAATTCCAATACTATATATGCAAGTGTTGGAACACATAATTAACCTAGCAAAGTTCCTAAAAAATTAAAATTATTACAAAAGTTGACAAATATCCAACACTATGTATCCAAGTGTTGGAACTTAATACCTTAGCATCTCAACTTTGACATTTTAATCAAGACACATTCATTAGCTTAATTTTTCTAAAAATTGCAAAAATTATTATTTAGGTAATGAGTGTGAACAAAAAAGTCAAAGAGCAAAACTTCACCAACCTCAATGGCCGATATGAACCCATCTTGATCTCGATCAAAAACTTTGAAAGCTTCTTTCAATTCCTCTGTCACATTTTCCTGCAAAATTATTCCATTTTAAAATATATATAATCTCCAATAAATTATTTAATTATAGTGTAATAAATCATTATATATAATTTTAAAAAAATATATATACCTTCATCTTTCTAGCCATAATACTCAAAAACTCTTCAAAATCCACAGTGCCATCTCCATCAACATCAACCTCATTCATCATTTCTTGGATTTCTTCCTTTGTTGGATGTTCATTTAGTGATTGAATCACCGTTGCAAGTTCTTCAACCGTAATCACCCCTTCAAAATACAAAATATAAATATATTTAATAATTTAAATTTTAAATTAAATAGGTATATACACGTACTATATTTAAATTATCGAACATTGAAAGGAAGAAACTCACCATCGGAATCCTTATCAATCAGGCAAAAAGCCTCCCGAAACTCGGAAATCTGCTCGTCTGACAATACATCACCCATTTTCTTAAATGAGATATTTTTGATTAAGTGAAAATAATAAAACCTTAAATTTTTAGCTATGTTGGAGGAGAGGAGAAAGAGATATAACTTAGTAATGGAAAGTAGAATGATGAGTGAGTTATGGGCAATTTATACGAATCACAATTGAAATAATAATGCAATAATAATAAGAGGAGATGTGAAATGGTGGAAAAAGTCAAACTCCTCCTCGGGGAAGAAAAAGTATGTTCAACATTCAAGACTGATAAAAAATGCTTAACAAGAATTTAGGGTTCAAAAAATCAACGTTTGAATAGAAAAGAATAAATAAATAAATAAAATAGTAACGTAATAAAAAGGGTAGGGGGAGAGAGAGATGAATCACAAGTCATATGGACCAACTGTCTTTGTGACTTAGTGCTATTTTCTACAATTTTATTTTGGCTTTTGGCTTTTGACGGAACAAATGTAGCATAGATTCGATTCGTTTAATATTTTTAACTTTTTATGATATACTTTAAATATTTAAAATTGAAAAAAAAAAAAAAAAAAAAAAAAACCTAATTAAAAACCTACATTGTGTGAAACTAGATTGTAATTAACGATAGATGAGTGATATCTCAAAGTGATATATATGGAAACTAATTAATTCCAACCATTATTATAAAAAGTTTAAATTTTTAGATAAATTGGAATTCTTTCGTGGTAACATAAATGAATTAATTTCACACGTCTCTATAAGTTTGGACTTTTAGATGAGACGAAATTCTTTCAATATAAAAGTTTTTATGAATGTTCGAAATTAGATATTCATCCAGTAAATTGAACATTCAATTCATTTCCTTTCGGATATGAATCTTCTTCATTTACTTTACATAAATTTATTACAAATTTAGAAAGAGATAAACACAGAAAATATTGTGGTTCCACTTATTTGTGTTTTGGCAAAATATATTGTGAATCAGTTTCATTGTAAAACTTGTTTGTATTTTGTGTGCAACTTTTAACAGTATTAATTGTTTAATTAAAAGATATTAATTTGATAACAACATTTTATAATGAAAACAATTAGTATCATTTTGAGTTGCATAGTAAAACTGATTTACAGGAGACTTACTCTTGTATTTTTATTCATAAGTAGTTCTAGTGTACAATTGAATGCATAGTATACACTTGAATTTTGAAAAAAAAAATATCTCAAGCAGAAATCAGTAATACCCAAGAAGTAATTAGTGATACCACAATTAAAAAAAAAACACAGTTCAGTGTGTACGTATACATAGTTTGTAAAAATTAAAATTAAAGTCAAAATTAAGTTTAAAATCCAAATGCATGCTATACACTGCAATCAAGAATTTGTGTTTATTCATTATTTTATGATTTGTGTCCTTATCATTCCAATTAAGATGATCCATTTTAGTTGGTTCCCTACCTTAAATCCATTTTTAGTGAAATGGGTTACTTCGTGAGTACGCAAATTAAAATATATACTATTTTGTTTCACTCATTTTTCTCTTCTTTTTAACTTTTTATGCATAAGGAGATCAAGCCACAAGAGAGAATGACACGATGTTATTGGTGAATCTTGACCAAGATTTTTATCATAATAACAAAGATCATATCATAATTTTATAGCCTTTCTTTTAAATATTGGGGGTTGACACAAATTAAATTTTATTAGACTTTCGTATATAGAGTAGAGACTGGGCAATAGTAGGGGTGCTAACGAGTAACGACTCTAGAACCGTCCGGTTCGACGAATCTCGAAGGTAGAATCATATTTGAATGGTTCGGTTCTGGTTAGTTAATGTGTTGAATTACTACTACTTATGACTTGAATACACGGTTCGAATAGTAATCGGTTTTTAGTAATTGTTTATTATTAAAAATTGTTTTAAAATATTTAATGTTAAATCAGGAGTATAAAAAATTCGGGTCATTCATATTATATGTAACTGCTGTTAGAATTTTTTTAACCTAATTTTTTGTACTTAATGAGATTTTTTATACTTCTGATCAAATATTTGGTACTTAAAAATAATTTCGTAGTAAGCTTATCATGAAATATTTTTGAGTGTGTAAAGAGTATAATTGGTTCATATATGAATCATTTAAATATTAATTATTTTCACTAAAGAATATTAGTTGTTTCACTAAAGAGTATTAGCTGTTATTTGTTTTCATTAAACAACTAATACACTTCAATGAAAACAATTAATATTCTCCAGTGAAAATAATTAATACTCTTTAGTGAAAATAACTAATACCCTTCAATGAGTCATGTATAAACCATTTTCACTCTATATTTTGTCAATATTTTCATATAAAATTAGTTTTATCTATTAATATTTTAATAATCATACTTTATTGTTTAATTAATTAATCTCATATATGAATTGTTTATATTCTATAAGCTAAAATAAAACAAGCACATATTAGAGTAATCATCACTTTTATTCCTAACTAATCATCACATTTTGAAGTTGAAAGAATATTAAACTTTCTAAATTCTTAAAGTTTTTTAATTACAATTAATTAGGACAAATGGAAATAAAAATGTATTTTGATTAAATTTTACAAAGTTTACCAATTTTAAAATACTAAACATATAACTAGAGAATAAAATAGGTAACAAAATTAGCTGTTTTTCAAGAGATTACACTTTTAAAATTTAAGTCGTGGATTCATAGCCAATATCGGTCATCTAATTCCAGTCTTTGATCTCAGACATCATTTAATATAAGTCATTTAATTTTCTGAAGGAAAAGAACATGTAGAAACTGAGTCAAATTAATTAACATCGTACGGTTTGAGCATGTGATCAACAACCAATTGCATGATTTTATTGAACCGTTGAGCACCTTCTGTAAGATGATAAATGCATGTAGAAAATAATTATGTTACAAATAATTATGATTTTAAAGCATGTTAATGACGCTGCCCATAAAACTACTAATTTGCAATAATATTTAAAGGTGGTAATTGCAATTAAGCAAAATATGGTGAAAGTATAACCGTGCTCAAATAATGTTTTAGAGCTAAAGTAAGATATAAGTTATAAAATGAAAGTTCTGTCGTGTCACAACTTCTCATATAGTAAATGGTCTCCCACAAGTTTTTCAATTTTACACTTAATTTATTTTGTCTATCTACTCACTGATCTTTATTATAAATAATAATCTAATTATATATGAAATCCTGATAGATAGTATATAACCACACAACCAATACAATTATTAGGCATTCTTATCGATGGTTTTTCTTCTAAATTCTAATATAAGCATAAGAAAAAAAGTTAGATATCGTATACATGAAAATAAATGATGGAGGAACAAAATAATTCTAAAACACTAATTGAGACATAAGATAAGATTGAAGAGATTCAAATACTTTAATTTGATTGTATTAATAAATAAATTATCAAACATTTATGACCAATAAAACAATATTAATTATCATAATGTGATAAAAGGAATATTTATGCACCCCAAAACTAATAAAATAATATATTATTACACGTGACGCACAATAGATAAAGGGATGACAATGGGGCGTAGGGTACTTGAATTAATAGACCTGATTTTTTCGTCCCTTATACATATATATATATATATATATATATATATATATATATATATATATATATATATATATGGATAGGGACATAAGATGTGTGGGGCAACCACTATAGATTATTGGGCGCAACAATCCGTTCTAAATCAACTTGTTATTATTACAATAATATATAATATATTTTAAAATATAACTACAAAAAAATCGTGTTTTTGCGATCAAAATTTGCAACCGCCAAAATATCGGTCTCAAAATCATGTATTAATTAGTGACCGATCAGCGACCGAAAGAGACCAGTAGTCTCAAAGTAATAAAATTTGTGACCGCCACTAAAATCGATCTCAAAATCGAACAATTAGCGACTATCGTCGACTGTCGACCCCTAATTGTACACACTTAGCGACCGCTTAGGCGGTCGCTTAACCCAAAGATTGGTCAAAGAGGACCAAGAATTTTAATCGTCAGATCAGCGACCGCTACAGTAGTCGCTGATTTCAATTTTATAATCAGCGACCGCGTTCAGGCGGTCGCAGATCAGTAAGTTTTGACTCGGCTACGTAACGGTTGAGGATCATTAATGCGGATAATTTAACGACCACCAAAAGGCGGTCGCTAATCATAAATTGGTCAAATGGACCGATAGAAACGGTCAATGGTGACCGCCTTAGGTGGTCGCTAATTTTTTTTAAACCCTTTATATTTCGATTTCGTACGTCATTTTCTATACGCATAAAAATTTATTCCTACCATCGCCACCGCGTCCGTTGAGAATTTCGTCCCGATTAAAAATACTAGTTGCATCCCCTTCTACGCAATAATTGTGAGTTTTTAAAATTTTAACCGTTTAAATTATTTTTAAATCATGTTTTATGAATTATAATGTTGAGACAATTATATATGTTTGTAGGATAGTTATATATACGTTTGTTGGGAAATTATATATTTATGTGGTTGTTGGAATATATATGAAATTATATATGTTGTTAGGAATATACATGTTGATTGGTATGTTAGTTGAAGTTTAGTTGAAATTATATATGTTTACAATTAGTTAATTGATATGAAATTTAGTTGATTAGTAGTATATATGCGTAGGTATAAATTTAGTTGAATGAGTATATATACGTAGGTATGGGTTTAATTAATTGATTGGTATATATAGGTTTGAATTTAATTGATTGATATACATACGTAGGTATGAATTAATTTAGTTGAATGGGTATATATAGGGTTGTTCACAGTACGGATCAAAATGGATATTTGAAAATATCCGTGTCCGTACCAAAGTTCGGTTATTTTAAAATCCGAGTGTCAGTGTCCGTACCGAAATTTCAGTATGGTATGGTACGGATATTTTTTTTGGTACGGATCGGAGCGGATTTTCGGTTACAAACGGACCAGATCGGTACGGTACGGAGCGAAGAAACGGATTTTTTTACCTTTTTTTATCATTCTCTCCTTTTTTTTAATCATTAAGAAAAACATCTCGATGTATGCACACTCACGAGTACTACTCAACTTCAACTACAATCAAGCATATATCATTACAAGCTTGAATACTGATTAAGCTTAAATTATCATGATTCGTAGCTCGTTTTGCCCGTGTTTTGAATGAATTTGATGAGTTTTTGGAGTCAAACGAGTATTATTTTCATAAACTGATGTATTTGCCTCTTTGATGCTCATAGATGGATAGAGGGCAAAAAATGGAGTTCGTAGGACTTTGAATCGACTCAAACGGATGCTCGGATGAGAAGATATTGAAGAAATACGAATGGTATTAGTTCGTGCAAAGAAAAGTATCACTTGGTTGAAGAAGAGAAGCCATTCGAGCAGATGAGCTCGAGCGCCCCCGCTCGAGCAAGGCGTTTGCTCGAGCGCCAAAACTTACAGAGGGATTGGGGCGCTCGACCAGCTTGAGCGCCACCATTCGAGCCCAAGAACCGCTCGAGTGGTACCATTCGAACATCAATTTCATTCGAGCAACGCCACTCAAGCGCCACCGCTCGAGCAGTGGCAGCTCGAGCGCCCAACGCCCACTGGAAGTCCATAGCATTCGAGCAAGTGTGGGGTCGAGCGCCACCGCTAGAACACCACCCAATTACGCATGATTTTGGTCTTTTAACCCGTTTTTCGACCCATGAGTTCCCGAATCGACCCGTTTCCTATATATGCCCATTCCGAACATGCTTTTGGACACCACTTCACACATAGAGATAGTTTTTGGAGAGAGAAGAGCACCACGAGGTTGAGCAAGCATATTTTACGTGTAATCGAGGTTTTAACATTACGAATTCATAGTTTAGATTTTGATTTTGATTTTCTTTCTTTTGTTCTTCAACACTTAGTACGTGAGACCTTTGATTTCTTTATTTGATATTCATTTTTTTAGATTAAACTTCTTTCTTAAAAACCCTAGTTTATGTTCTTTAGTTTTTCAATTCAATTCGTCATGTTTATGTTTGTTTCTTATTTAATTGCTTTCGTTATCGTTAAAATCATGCTAGGCTAAAACCCTTGTATGCTTGGGGTAGGATGAACTCGTAGAAGTAGGATGTTGGTATGTAATTAGGATAACTCGTGATGTTTAGTGCTAGTTCTCTTAATGAATTGAATGCTTAAAATAAACCCTAGAATTATCTTGGAATTGAGTACGAAAATTATTAGAGAGAGGACGATCTTATCACTCTTTAATAATAAGTAGGCTTAACGATAGGGTTATAGAAGGGGTTTATAATCTACCGGTTTATCTAGGGAGGACGACCGTATCACCTTGGGTAAATAAGGGTCTCATTAATTAAACATAATCCATATAACTTGTTTAGTGGTTTGTGAAGTAAGTTGATATGACGAAGTATTAGGGTTAATGCTTGAGCTTTTAATCTTTCAATCTGGTGCTAGATTAGGGAAGTTGATTGCCTAGTTTTAGTACACTTAGGATTAATACTTGCACATCACGGTTATTTTAGTTATCGTACTAGCTCCGTTAGTATACATAGGAATTTCTATCCTGAGCATCACCATTCCATATTTGATTAATCCCTTAGTTCTTTATTTGATTTTATTATTTGCATTGATAGAAGTAGAATTTAGAGTAGTTTAATTACATTTCTAAACCCGAACACACACTCATATTAACTATGATGCGTAGATCTTCAGGGCTCTATTTGCATACATTATTTCCCTTGGGTACGATATACTTGGTCCCTATACTTGCCAATACTACTGCGATCACATACTCTTGTGGTGTAACTACTAGTATAGCTAGTATTTTGCATTCAAGTCAATGGCGTCGTTGCCGTGGATGGCGATGTATGTCCATTGAGTAGGACTTGAATATAGTTTAGTAGTTAGTAGTGAGTGCTTTTATTTTTTATGTTTTATTAGTAGACATCAGGCAGTTGCGTTTTGATATTCTTTTGTGATCTCAGGTTTATGAAAGCTCGCTCACAAGGAGAATCGAGCGAAGACCGAATAAAGTTAGACCCTGAGACAATCGCAAGAAGAAACAGAGCATTCAATAGAAGAATGGACACTACCGGTGGAGAGAACGATAACATGAAAATAAGTAATGAGTTGGATGAAGCTGCGGCTAAGTACAATCAGGAAGTGGAACGGGTTGAGGGAACTGGAGGGAATGACAGTCAGAATCAAGTCCCTTCAGGGGAAAGCCAGAGCCAAAACCCAGCTCCACAGAATCAAAACAATCCAGCTCAAAACCTAGTTCGACATCCTCTAAATAACCATATCTACCCACAAAATAACCCACCTTATCCCTACCCATACCCAACATATCTTTATCCAGCATACCCTTATCCTCCACCTCCTGCTTATAACCAACCTCCAGTTCCGCAAGTACCTCTACCACCCGTCTATCCTCAGCACGTTCCTCATAACGCTGAACATGATATGGCAATCTGAGGAAGGTTTGCGGCACAGCCGCAATGGTATTATGATGGAGTAGCATTGCCTCCGGTAGAGGCAAACAACTTCTCTATCTCCCCAGGAATCCTGGAGATGCTAGTCGAGAATCAATTCAAGGGGGAGGTCGGGAAGGATAATCCTCATACTCACTTGAGGAATTTTCTGATGATTTCTTCAACTTTCAACCATAACAGCATGTCTGAAGATGTCAAGAGGCTCAGGTTGTTCCAGTTTTCTTTAACTGGAATCGTGAAGGAGTGGTATGATAACACGCTCCCAAGGAGAGGTGTAACCACATGGTCCGAGCTTGAGCGTCTATTCCTCGAGCGATTCTACCCTCCGTCTAGAACGATCAAAGCAAGGCTAGAGATCTCATCTTTCAAGCAGAAGCCAGGAGAGGACTTACGTCAGGCTTGGGAGAGATACTATAATATGCTCATTGAGTACCCGCAGCACGGGTACAATGAAGGTGACATAATGGTTTATTTCTACTATGGAGCCAGCAAGGTAGGTCAAGACCACCTTGATGCATGTGCTAGTGGAGCATTCCTGAATTGTGGTGCAGCTCGGTGTAGAGAGATTGTTGATAACATTGTCAAGAATGTGGGGTAATGGAATGAGGCACAAGAATTTCAGCGAGCTTATCAGATGGATGAGAGTGAGGGTACTAGAAAGTTGTTGATGGCAATGATGGAAAAGATCAGCAACCTAGAGGTTGGGCAGAATCTGAGTGGAGGGAATACTGCATTGAGTGAGAAAGTGGATCAGCCAGCAAGCCAGCATGAGGAAGCCAACTATATGGGGAGGCCTAATTACAATCAAGGCGGATACTAACAAGGTGGCAACCAGCAGGGAAGACCTCTCTACGGTCAACCGTTTGTACCACCAGGTCCACAACCTCCTCAAAATCGGTGGAGAAACAACCAAGGTTATCAAGGAGGCCAGTAGCCTCCTCAGAACCAATGGAGAAAGAACGAGAATTTCTCGTATGTCAATCCTAAGACAGGAATCAATGTACCTCCCGGAGTAGATCCAGGTTCAAAACCTCTAGGTGGTGAAGGAGGTGCCTCGACCGAAGAGATGTTGCGAGCGATCCTTCAGAAGGTGGAAGAAGGGAGTAAGAGATTGTCTTCATTGGAGTATGACGTGAAGGAATTGCATAAGAAAGGCGATCAGCGTGATCAAGAACTCCAGAAGAGAGACATAGACTTGAATAGAGCTCAGTAGGAAAATAATCGCAGGTTTACTTCTATAGAGTATCAAATTAGCCAAATTGCAAAGTCCCAAACGAGAGAGCCGGGTAAATATCCCTCAATGCCTAAGACAAACCCGAAGGAGCAATGCAAAGCTATTGAGTTGAGAAGTGGGACCAAGTATGAGAGTCCTCAAATGTCTGCTGATTCAGAGACGCCCCAAGGAGAGATTGAGATGAAGGGTAAGGAACATAAGAAAGATGGGGATGAGACAGATGATAGAGATGAGATTAAGGAGGTAGGAATTGAGAAAGGGGTTGAGGGTAAATGCACTAAAAAAAGTAAAGATATGGATGAGTCCCAGAAGGGTAAAGACCTTGAGGAGGAAAAGATTGAGGAGATTGAGAGAGTTCCAAAGTGGAAGAAGGCAAAGGAAGCAAGGAAGAATGTGAAGGAGACCAAGCGAGATGAATGGGGGGTACCCAAATCTGTGATATCCGTCTCATATCCGCAGAATTTTATGAAAAAGAAACTAGATGAGAAATTCGCAAAATTCCTTGATGAGTTTAAAAAGCTGCATATTAACATACCTTTTTATGATGCTTTGGAACAGATGCCCAATTACGCCAAGTTCCTGAAGGACTTGATAGCAAAGAGACGGAGAGTAGATGGGCCCGAGCTTGTGCATTTGAACCATGAAGTGAGTGCCATGGTGCACAAGGCACTTCCTCCCAAGTTGAAGGATCCCGGAAGCTTTACAATCTTATGCGATATCAGGAACGAGATCAAGAAGGAAGCCTTATGTGATCTGGGGGCGAGCATTGATTTGATGCCTCTATCGTTGTTCAAGAAGTTGGATGGGGTGAACTACAGCCCACGATGATGACTCTCCAGCTTGCCGATAGGTCTATCACTAGGCCTCAAGGAGTGGTGGAGGACGTTCTAGTGACGGTGGTGGATCACATTTTTTCCGTCGACTTTGTGGTCCTCGATATGGAGGAAGATGAGCATGTACCCTTGATCTTGGGAAGACCATTCTTGGCTACTGCCGGGATGGTACTAGATGTGGCCAATGGAAAGATCACGGTGAAAGTCGACGATCAAGAAGTAAAGATAGCGATCTATGAGGGGATGGAATATCCAATGGGAGATGAGAGTTGTCATGTCATTGATATCTTGGACACTTGTGTTGAAGACACACTCCTGGATCCTTGCTCTTTCTATGTGCATAATTATGATTATCCTATTCTTGATGAACTAACATATGATCTATATGACCTTGATTATTTTGATAGCTTGGAAGAGAACGAGGATGTAAAGTTCATGGATGTGATGAAAGTCGAGGATGAGGAGGAGTTAGATGTGGAGGAGTCCACTTTTGAGAAGATGTTCGATAAGGTGCCACCATTGGAGACGAAGAAGGAGCTGAAACTACTCCCGAATCACCTCAAGTTCGCCTACTTAGACGATAGTGAGAAGTACCCGGTTATTGTATATGCCCTTCTATCTGATGATCAATTAGAGAGACTTTTAGTGGTGCTTTGTAAGCACAAATCTGCTATAGGTTGGTCAATTACGGATATTAAGGGTATTAGTCCTTCCATTTGCATGCATATGATTAGATTAGAAGAGGGTACAAAGGCCATAGTGCAAAATCGTCGTAGAGTGAACCCGGTGATACAAGAGGTGATACATAAAGAGGTGTTGAAGCTGCTAGATAGTGATATGATCTTTGCAATTTCTGATAGTCCATGGGTGAGTCTGTTACACGTAGTTGCTAAGAATGGGGGTACCACGGTAATTAAAATTGAATCTAATGAATTGGTAGCCACTAGATTAGTGACGGGATGGTGTGTTTGTGTTGATTATAGAGAGTTGAACAATGCAACGTGCAAGGATCACTTTCCTTTATCGTTCCTTGATCAAATGATTGATAGATTAGGTAGTTTTGAGTATTATTGCTTTCTAGACAGGTATTCGGGATATAATCAGATTATGATAGCGCCTGAGGATCGGGAGAAAACCACCTTCACCTGCTATTACGGTACTTTTTCCTTTAGGAGAATGTCATTTGGGTTGTGTAATGCACCCGCCACCTTTCAAAGGTGTATGATGGCTATCTTCCATGGCTTGATTAAGAAGATTATGGAGGTTTTCATGAACGACTTCTCCGTCTACGGGGAGTCGTTTGATAAGTGTCTAACCAATCTTGAAGTTGTCTTGTGCAGGTGTGAAGAGACGGACTTTGTACTCGATTGGAAAAAAGTGTCACTTTATGGTGATAGAGGGTATTGTTCTTGGACATCACGTGTCCTCGAAAGGTATCCAGGTGGACAAAGCGAAAGTGATTGCTATTGAGAAGCTTCCTCCACCTTCGACCGAGAAGGGAATTCGGTCATTTCTAGGCCATGCGGGGTTTTATAGACGCTTTATAAAAGACTTTTCATAAATTGCTAAACCCCTTTCGCGGCTTCTTGAAAAAGAAGTAGCCTTTAAGTTTACTAATGAGTGTTTAGTAGTTTTTAACAGGTTGAAAGAAGCGTTGATGAATGCCCCCATTCTCGTTACTCCGGATTGGACGAGTCATTTCGTCCTCATGTGTGATGCTAGCAATTATGCTATGGGGGTTGCTTTGGGGCAAATACGAGATAAGCGGTTTCACGCTATTTATTATGCCTCGAAGATGTTGAATTCTGCTCAAGTGAATTACACTACTACCGAAAAGGAGTTGTTGGCGGTCGTGTATGCTTTTGATAAATTTTGACCCTACCTCGTAGGGATGAAAACAATTGTATATACGGATCACGCAGTGATTCGGTATCTCATGAGTAAGAAGGATGCAAAGCCCCGTCTCATTCGATGGATCTTGTTACTCCAGGAATTTGATGTTAAGATCCGAGACAAGAAGGGGAGTGAGAATGTGATAGCCGATCACCTCTCGAGGATGGAGCTTACAAAATAGAACACGGTGAAGATCGAGAGGTGAACTATGAATTTCTGGACGAGAAGCTGTTTGGATTATGAGATGTCTCGGTGTATCGAGTTGAAGGAAAGGCGCCGCGGTTTGCTGATTATGCTAATTATTTAGCAAGTGGAGAGTTACCGGTGGAGATGGATTCGTTGCACCGAAAGGCATTCTTGAAGAAAGTCCGGGAGTTTATTTGGGATGATCCATACTTGTTCAAAAGAGGGATAAATCATGTGCTTAGAAGGTGTGTGCCCGAGGAGGAGTGGAGTGATATTATTAGGCATTATCATGCCTTGCCATGTGGAGGACATTTGGGAGGAGAGAAAACTGGTAGGAAGGTGCTTCAAGCCGGTTTCTATTGGCCTACTCTCTTGAAAGATTTCATGGAATGGGTGAAGAGGTGTGAGAAGTGCCAACATTTTGGCTCTATTACCAAGAGGGACGAGATGTCGTTGCACGTGTTTATGGAGGTAGAAGTATTTGATGTATGGGGGATTGATTTCATGGGTCCATTTCCTTCTAGCAATGGAATCTTGTATATCCTTGTATGTGTTGACTACGTCTCTAAATGGATTGAAGTTGTCCCTACAGGAGTAAATGATTCCCGTATTGTGATCGACTTCTTGAGAAAGAATATTTTCTCTAGATATGGAGTCCCGAGAGCCTTGATTAGTGATGGGGGGAGTCACTTCGTGAACAAGTTGATGGAGAAGTTGTTGTCAAAGTATGAGGTAAGTCATTGAGTCTCTACTACTTACCACCCTCAATCTAATGGTCTTGCAGAGGTGTCGAATCGTCAAATAAAGGAGATCCTTGAGAAGACGGTGAGTGTTAGTAGGAAAAATTGGGCATTGAAGCTTGATGATGCGTTGTGGGCATATAGGACAGCTTTTAAGACTCCTCTTGGTATGTCTCCGTACCAATTAGTTTTTGGGAAGGCATGTCACCTGTCAGTTGAGCTTGAGCACAAGGCGTATTGGGCAATCAAAAAGCTAAATTTTGATAGTGCCTTGGTGGGTGAGAAGAGACTACTTCAATTTCATGAGTTGGAGAAGTTTCGAGATAGTGCCTATGAGAGTGCCCGAATTTTCAAGGAGAAGACTAAGAGATGGCATGATGCACGATTGAGAAAGAAGGAGTTCCAAGTTGGTGATCGAGTCCTAGTTTTCAACCAGAGGATGAAGCTGTTTGGTGGAAAGCTTAAATCCAAGTGGAATGGTCCTTACGTGGTGAGAAAGGTCTACACGAGTGGATATCTTGAGGTCGAGAAGGAGGATGGGAACATGTTCATGGTAAACGGGCATCGAGTAAAGAAATTCTACAACTTCTCTTATGAGAATAAGGGAGGTAACTTTGAGTAGTATTTACTCGAGCGCCTAATCTTACAGAAAGTTTTGGCCGCTCGAGCGCCCCCGCTCGAGCACCGAAACCGCTCGACCACCTCAGCTCGAACGGTACCGCTTGAGTGGGTTGAGCTCGAGCGCCCTTCGGTCAATTGCCCTAGCATGCTCCATTATAAATACCCCCTTTCCCACACATTTCACACACTACACTCGCACTCAAGGGGCGATTTTCGACGAGTTTGAACCATTTTCGTCCCCGTGCACTTTTTTTATCCAATTTCCATACGAATTTCACGTTTCTTCATCCCAAGGTATGTAATTTCTAACTTTCTTCGTTCTTCTAATGGGTTTTACTTCGATTTAGCATGGATTAAGACTAGAAATTATGGTTCATAGGTTATGGTCGAAATTTGGGGATTGTTGGTATTGCTCATTGATTCTTGATTCCTTGTTGATAATTGATGCTTATATGCTTTGGGTTTGCTCGTTTTGCTTCCAATTTTGGAATTATATGAGTAGAATGGGTGAATTTCTAGAGTGAGATAGTAGGAATATGAGGAAATGATATGGGTATTGCTTGTTGAGTGAAAATTCTTATGGATTGATATGAATTGAGTTGATAGATGGATATGAATTGAGTCTTAAGCATGTAAATTGCATAATTCTAGTGATGTTACTTCATGATAGACTTAGTTGTGGGCATTATTGATTGAATTTGGGATTGTTGAATTGGTTGAATTCGTTTTGAGTTAGGCATAATACACTTTGAGAACTTTAATACGAAGTTAAACGGCTTGAGCTTGATGAGCATGATTTGAGATAAGAATTACATGTCTAGGTGAACTCTTATGCACAAAGGAATGGGATATGAGATTGATTGACTATTTGAGTTGATTTGAGGTGTTTATGATATTCTTGAGTAGTTTATATTCTCTAATTGTTTGAGCATTTGTGTGAGTTAGGTACTATGGCCCCTCCTAAGTGGAACGAAGATAGGACATTGTCGGGAGATAGATTGGTGGAAGTCACAAATGAGCTCACTCGGAAGGGATTGATGCCCTCGAGATGGGATAATTTGGATTTTGGAGATAGTTGGTGCTACGTAGCATACAGGTGGAATTTGGTTGCTGGAAAGGTTGAGAAGACACGATGCCCCTATGTCGAGTTCATGAAGGATTTAAGGATCGAGAAGGAGATTAAGAGAATCTTCACCCGGAACCGATTGGGAGACTTCTATGAATTGTTGCTGACTATGGAGACAAACGCTGATCTAGTGGAGCAGTTTCTGGCTACTATGGAGAAGAGAGGTGAAGATTCGTTCAAATTCAAGATCAGGAACGAGTGGCAACACTGTGAAGTGAGTGCAATCAACCAAGCTCTCAGGCTTCCAGCTTTGAGTAGGCCTAACCGACAGTGGAAGGAGATTACGGGCGATATGGCGGGAGAGTATAAGGGGCAGACTGCTCAAGCCTTATCGATTAGAAATCCGGTTCTGAGGTATTTGGAGAGGATCCTGGGGAACACTATCTATGCCCAATCTGAGACGGGGACGGTTACTATGAAAGAGTTGTACGGAATGTGGTGCTTGCTGCATGTTAGGGATCACGACTTCGGGAGAGATTTTCTAAAGAATCACTTGGAGGTCCCTTTTAAGCTTGGTTCGAAGACGTCGAAAATTAGAGAAGGGGGTCTTATCTCTACCTTTGTGAAGAGTTTGGGATTTGTACCAGTTGGTGTGCCTTGCATTGGGAAGGATTTGGACTTTGAGCAATTGATGAACACATTGTTGTTCGAGAGATGGTTGGGGTCCTATAGCATTAGGTACAAGGAGGACGATTTGTTCCCTTTTCCCAATGAGCGTCTGGTGTCTTTGAAGGGGAAGAAGAAAGAGAACATCGGGATAAACGGGGCACATCATTTGGAGATAGGAAAGAAGTTTACCAAGGAAATGGATGATAGGGGCTTGCGAGATATGAGACCGATTAAGAGGACTAGAGGATAGGGCACGAGTGGTGCCGGTTCAAGTGGGGTTCGTGATTTGTAAGAAGAAGGGGGGGAAGAGTACAAAAGAGGAGTCGATGAAGAATGAGGCATGGCAGCGGATGAAGGACCGCAGGAAATGGAGGTTGAGTCGTCTGTAGCGCAGTCTCCTGAGACATGGTACCCGTCACATTCGGAGTGGATGGGAATGGGGCAGCAGATCTAGAACCTTCAGACAGACGTGGCGTACCTACGAGAAGCTCAGGATAGAATGGACTTGAGATCGGCACAGATGGAGGATCAGTTCTCCGACATGCACAGGTGGATGGTGACGTTGTTTATGTCTCATATGGGAGCTGATCATCCTCACTACCGACCTCTGCCACCTCCAGATTATTGATTATGGGGATTCCCCCAGTTTCTTTTCTCTTTTCTTTTCTTATTTTCTGCTTTTGAGTGTGAACTGATTTGTGTGAGCGATGTGGTTGAATTGGTCTGTAACTGAATTTTAATTCGTTGGGTTGTGATTTGTGTTGAACTTATTAAGCTGATTGATTTATTTCATGCTTATTAACTCTTGCTACTTATTGATTGTTATTCTTGAGTATGATTTGATGAGTAGGGTGAATTGTGAAGTTGAGTTAGGGAGTCTATTGTGTGAGTGTAGGAGTTAGAGTTGAATTGAGAGAAAACTCGTATGCTTACAAATTGTTCTTTTGAGTACTGGTGTGATGAGAGTGAGAATTTACTAGGACTAGCATGGATGTGAAAGCTGTGAGATTTGAGCCTTTTTTAGATTAAGATGCATAAGTTGATCTCTTCGTTTGTGAGTGGATCGTCACCTTAGAGGATGCTAGAACTTGTGTGTGCTCTCGCTTCTTGATTGTGTCTAGTTTGATACTCCGAAAGTGATTTTAGGTCATCTTAGATTTGATTGAGTCACTTAACCTAAATTTCCCTACCAATGATATTTATCTCTTGTTTGCCCATTTGAGCCTTGGCCTATTTATTTGCTAGCATATTTTAACACTTATCCAAATTTCTAAACTCTTTTTGTCCTAATTTGAGTGGAGAATAGGAAAGTGTGAATGAGAAGGGATCGAGTTGAGTTAAAAAAGGAGAATTATTAATGCTTGAGTGTAGTTGAGAAGAAGGTGTAATGAGAATTTGAGTTGTGGGGAAGACCAAAAATTTGAGAATGAGCTCATGTGTATGTGTGAAAGAGAAAAAAAAAAGGTGAAGTGATTGAAAAAGTGAAATGAGTTAAAAAAAAATTTGAAGTGTTGAGAGTAGTAGGAATTGAAAGTGCATTGCAAGAAGATGTTTGAAGTATTATGTTCCTCGTCTCGAAATAGTGAAGTTTGATTTTCTATTCTCCATTCACTTGAGTCACTTATCCCATATACTTACCCCACCTGTCCAAAGAGCCTACGTTACAACCTTGATAAAGTCCTTTTTTATTTGGCATTGATTTCTAGAGTATGGTCGAAGTTGAGAGTGCTTACAAGCCTATGGCTGCTGATATGTGTGATTGATTGATTGAGTGAGTCCCTTATCATTGATATACACTTGTGAGGGAGTGAAACACATCGTTGAGTGCACATCCATGTTTGACCTTGGTGTTTCTTATTATTGCATAAGTGTGATGAAGCGGATGAGTTGGTGTACGTGTGAACGATCTTTGAAACTTGAGCTCGAGTACTAGCATGATTTGGTTCTTTGACTCATTCCTAACAATTTCACTTGACTTATTATTTCATTGCTTGAGGACAAGCAATATGGTAAGTTTGGGGGGTTGATTAGGCGTGAAATTGTCATGATTCGTAGCTCGTTTTGCCCGTGTTTTGAATGAATTTGATGAGTTTTTGGAGTCAAATGAGTATTATTTTCATAAACTGATGAATTTGCCTCTTTGATGCTCATAGATAGATAGAGGGCAAAAAATGGAGTTCGTAGAACTTTGAATCGACTCAAAAGGATGCCCGGATGAGAAGATATTGAAGAAATACGAATGGTATTAGTTCGTGCAAAGGTGTTTGCTCGAGCACCAAAACTTACAGATTGATTGGGGTGCTCGACCAGCTCGAGCGCCACCATTCGAGCCCAAGAACTGCTCGAGCACTTGAGCTCAAGCGGTACCATTCGAGCATCAATTTCATTCAAGCAATGCCACTCGAGCGCCACCGCTCGAGCAGTGGCAGCTCGAGCACCCAATGCCCACTGGAAGTCCATAGCATTCGAGCAAGTGTGGGGTTGAGCGCCACCGCTCGACCACCTCCCAATTACGCAAGATTTTGGTCTTTTAACCTGTTTTTCGGCCCATGAGTTCCCGAATCGACCCGTTGCCTATATATGCCCATTTCGAACATGTGTTTGGACACCACTTCACAAATAGAGATGATTTTTGGAGAGAGAAGAGCACCACGAGTTTGAGCAAGCATATTTTACGTGTAAGCGAGGTTTTAACATTACACATTCATAGTTTAGATTTTGATTCCAATTTTTTTTCTTTTGTTCTTCAACACTTAGTACGTGAGACCTTTGATTTCTTTATTTGATATTCGTTTTTTTTAGATTAAACTTCTTTCTTAAAAACCCTAGTTTATGTTCTTTAGTTTTTCAATTCGTCGTGTTTATGTTTATTGCTTATTTAATTTCTTTCGTTATCATTAAAACCATGCTAGGCTAAAACCCTTGTATGCTTGGGGTAGGATGAACTCGTAGAAGTAGGATGTTGGTACGCAATTAGGATAACTCGTGATGTTTAGCGCTCGTTCTCTTAATGAATTGAATGCTTAAAATAAACCCTAGAATTATCTTGAAATTGAGTACGAAAATTATTAGAGAGAGGACGGTCTTATCACTCTTTAATAACAAGTAGGCTTAACGATAGGGTTATAGAAGGGGTTTATAATCTACCGGTTTATCTAGGGAGGATGACTGTATCATCTTGGGTAAATAAGGGTCTCATTAATTAAGCATAATCCATATAACTTGTTTAGTGGGTTGTGAAGTAGGTTGATATGATGAAGTATTAGGGTTAATGTTTGAGCTTTTAGTCTTTCAATCTGGTGCTAGATTAGGAAAGTTGATCGTCTAATTTTAGTACACTTAGGATTAATACTTGCACATACGTAGGAATTCCTATCCTGGGCATCACCATTCCATATTTGATTAATCCCTTAGTTCTTTATTTGATTTTATTATTTGCATTGATAGAAGTGGAATTTAGAGTAGTTTAATTACATTCTTAAACCCGAACACACACTCATATTAACTACAATGCGTAGATCTTCAGGGCTCTATTAGCATACATTCCTTCCCTTGGGTACGATATATTTGGTCCTTATACTTGTCAATACTACTGTGATCTCATACGCTTGTGGGGTAACTACTAGTATAGCTAGTATTTTGCGTTCAAGTCAAATACAACACATTATATTATAATGGATGGTTAAAATATTCACGTAAATCACCACCAATAGAGTATTTAAAATACAATATATAAATATATATATATGTATATATAATTTTTTTTTTGAAATATCTGGTGAATGGAAAGTGCAATATTAAAATTATGTTGATCGTAATTCATGACACAAGGTACACCATATCCATATTTTTGTAAAAAATGAATATACATGAACAATGAAATTAAATTTAAATTATTTTGATATACACATAAATATAAGTTAACATTTTAAAATTTTAATAAGATACATAATATAGTGTTTGTATTCTAAAAAGGAGGAGCAATTATAAAATCGTTTGGTTGTACTTACATTCAATAACATTATAATAATGTTTGATAAATAAAAAATAAATAAAATTTAATACATATATAATTCGGTTATTCGGTTCGGTACAATCACATTCGGTTTTTCGGTACGGTTAATTTGATGATATCCAGATCCGTACCAAAAAAATATTTGGTTCGGTTTCAGTACGGTTAAAATAAAAAAGTCCATAAATTTTTCGGTACGGTTCTTTTTTAGTGTGGTTTTGGTATGGATTCGGTAATCTCCGAACTCCGTGAATAGCCCTAGGTATATATACTTAGGTATGAATTTATTTTGTTGATTGGTATATATACGTAGGTATGAATTAATTTAGTTAAATGGGTATATATACGTAGGTATGAATTGAATTAGTTGATTGGTATATATATGTAGGTATGAATTTAATTAGTTGATTGATATATATACGTAGGTATGAATTAATTTAGTTAATTGGTATATATACGTAGGTATGAATTAATTCAATTGAATGAGTATATATACGTAGGTATGAATTAATTTAGTTGAATGGGTATATAACATGGTATGATCTATTGAATTTATAATTATTACAGATGAATCCTCGAGATAATCATCTCATTGTTGTCCCGGTCGACAACAAATAAGTATTTTTTAATGAAATATATATACTTTTAATTATATTAATATTAATTATTAATATTAACTTAAATTTTTATTTTGTTATCACATGCTGGTTCCAGCCCATGAGACTGGCGCTCGCGTCTCAGATGTCATTAAGATAATCTCGTTTGAGTTTGATGCCTACTCGTAGGCCCGGGTGCCCAAGCGAAAGAGGATGGAGTATTTTGAGGAGTTCAAGGTATAAAAATTTTATTTATTATGATTTTAATTTTTTAATTTATTTGTTAATATTTTATTTTTAATTTAATTGCAGAGGCGGTGCGTCTGGGATCCTGACCACGATAGTGTTATGTACAATTTTTTCTGCGCGAAAGCGCAAAAGCGGTACAAAAATAATATTTACAGGCTATAGAAGCGGGTGGAGTTGAGTCGAGCGCCAGACATGCGTTACATCTAGGATGGTCTGGTGGATCACTGGAACAGTAATCCATTCAGAAGAAGATGAAGAGAGAGAAAGAGAAGAGAGAGAGGGAGGAATTTTAAACAATTTATTTAATTTGTATTTTTTTGTGAAGTTAGTTCATTTATGTTTTATTTAAACAATATTTTAGTGTGTAAGCAAAATAAATTTGCACCCAATTAAATTATGACACGTGTAAAATTAAATAATAATATCAAATTAAATTTGCACCCAATTAAATTATGACACGTATACAAATCAAATATCAATATCAAATTAAATTTACTATTTTATTTTGAGAATTTAATTAAATTAATTCTTGAATTAAATAGTTAAATTGATATTAAATGTACACGGTGCTAGTCGGTCGCATTAAATGAGTGTTCGATACTCATATTGGGTAATAAATACAGTTTATTTACCATAAGACCGGAAATTAAATGACATCTCGTCAAAAGGGGAAGCGAATTAAATTAAATTTAATTAATTCGTAAATCACGCCAATCAAATGACATTGGCCAACCAGGACGTGCCACGTGGCGCGACAGGAAAGGAAGGTTTCTCAACCTCTACCCTATAAATAGGGCTCTTGTTCATTCATTCCCAGACACAACAAACCGAGCGAACGAGCATTCAGACGATCAACAAGCGAATCCTCTGCAGCCGTTCTTGAAGATTCAAAGTGTTCTTCGTCGTTCTTCATGAAAACCCGCCAGAAACAGCTCCAGATTAGAGATTAAAGCTTAAAACCCCTCCGATCCGACGTTTCTCTTCGAAGATTTGAAGAAACTCCAAGAACGTTCTTCAAGACCTTTGAAGATTCAAAGGCGTTCTTCACCATTCTTCGCCATTTTTTGTGTAAGTCCGTCAGAAACAGTGTTCGATCTGAAATCAAGGTCCTAAAACCCTCCAATTCTGTGTTTATACCTGAAGACATTCAAAGATTCAATCCGTTCTTCGCATACTCAAAAACGTTCTCTGAAGAACACACCTAGAAACAGTTCCAAGTCAGAGATCAAGGCTCGAAGCTCCTCCGATTCGATGTTTCTCTCCCGATGTCTTTCTCGATCAACTGTTGAAGATTCAAGGATCTTCATCAGACATTCAAGGCGTTCTTCATCCATGTCGAAGAAGTTCGTCCGAAAGCCGCACTTGATTCAACACAAGTCGTCAGGTCCTTGAGTCAACGTTTTCAAGTCTCCAATATCAGCTCCAGACAAGACTAGGGCAAGGACCGTTGCAAGAGTCGTACTAGTCAAAGTCAAAGTCAACAAAATAGAAGAATCAGAGGATCAAGTTCAGAGTTGGTCAAACCCGCACAAATTTCTAAATTAAATTCAAAGAAATTCAAGTTGTAATATCTTTTTCGTGTTTTCACGAAATTTGTAGTTACAAATTTGGCACGCTTAGTGGGACCGACTCTACCTCTCATCTCTTCTCTCCTCAAACAAACTCAAGATCACTAAGATGGCTCCTCGCAAAGTTGTTGTGCCGAAAGTCAACCCCTCGAAAGCTTCTGAAGGCCAGGTCGTGACAAGAAGTATGGCGAAGCGGTCACTGATTGAGACCTTTACAAAAGCCAATCCATCAGTGGAGGCAACAACTAAGAAGCTGGTCTACACTGCTGAAGATGAAGAGGTCAACTCTCCAAGCTCCACTCCATAGTAATCCTCAAACTCGTTGTCAGTCTCAAGCTTTACTCCAGCTATGATGACAGACTCCTCGACTATTGAGGAACGATTTACTAGCATTCTCAAAGCTATCGAGGGGCTTGCAGAGCATGTCAAAAGGCAAGACATTCAGATTGTCAATTTGATGAACAAGGTGGAGAATAGTGATGCAAGTCACGCCCACGGCAAGCAAGTTGAGGACCAAGGAATGGAGGAGACCTCAGTCAGACGACAAGTGACTGAAACTGAAGAGACTACTAAGGAACTGCAAGTCTCATCTGATGGAGCGATCCAAATTGATCAGCTCAAGGAGCTCATATTGGATTCAGTGAAATGGAAGTTTGAAGACAGCTCCAAGTCAACCTTCACCTACACTAAACCCTACACAAAGAGGATTGACAACTTGTGAATGCCAGCAGGCTACCAACCTCCAAAGTTCCAACAGTTTGACGGTAAGGGTAATCCAAAGCAACACATGGCCCATTTTGTTGAGACGTGCAATAACGCCGGGAGTTATGGAGATCATCTTGTCAAGCAGTTCGTCCGCTTCTTAAAAGGAAACGCCTTCGGCTGGTACATTAATTTGGAGGCTAACTCCATCAACAGCTGGGATCAAATGGAGCAAAAATTCCTGAACCGCTTCTACAACACAAGGAGGACAGTTAGCATGATCGAGCTAACCAACACTCGCCAGAGGATAAATGAGCTCGTGATTGATTATATCAATCGATGTAGGAATTTAAGTCTGATTTGCAAGGACCGGTTATCTGAGTCTTCTGCAATCGAAATGTGCATCCAAGGCATGTAGTGGGGTCTCCGATATATTCTTCAAGGAATTCAACCAAAGACCTTCGAAGATTTGGCTACAAGAGCTCATGACATGGAGCTAAGCATGGCCGCAAGTGGAGTTGAAGAACTACCAAGTTAAAAGCATCACGATATGACATATGTTAAGTCTTCAAGCAAGGAATACCTAACGGACCTTCCTCGCGACAAGGGGCAAAGCAGGTTGATTATGAAAGTGATGCGACAGAAATAATATCTTCTTAGACTCTGACGTCTCAGGGATATTTGATGACTTGCTTAATGCAAAGCTTATTGAGTTGCCTAGGATGAAACGGCCAGAAGAAGTTGGACGCACTAACGACCCAAAATTCTGCAAGTACCACCGATTAGTGGGCCACTCAATTGAAGATTATTTTTATCTTCAGGGAAAAGTCATGCACTTGATCGAGCAAAGAGATATAGTGCTCGAAGAGAATTTCTGAAGTTCCCCAAAGTCAAATCAAAGCTCCTGGACAAGAGCGTAAACTGTCTGTAAAACTCTTTGATATGAGTGAAAACTATCTCAAAGTCCCTCAAATCAAATGAAGTTCCTTGATACGAGCAAAAACTATCTACAAATTCGAAATTGTGTTACTCCTTGATACGAGTATAAACTATCTACAAGTTTGAAATTCAATGCTCCTTGATACGAGCCTAAACTATCTACAAATTTGAAAATGAAGTCTCCTTGACAAGAGATCAAACTGGCTACAAATTTGAAGTTGAAATACTCCTTGATACGAGTATAAACTATCAAACAAACTCAAATAACATCTCCTTGACACACGAATTTAAATTGTATGTCATTTCTAGCCTACATGAGTATAAACTGTTAATGGTACCCCCTTGAACTACATTTTGACTTGATCCTCTTAAAGGGGTACGTAGGCAGCTTATACATCTTCTAAGTTCAGTCAAGATTCAAAACTCCAAATGCATATGAGGGCGCAAAATACTTTTCGTGCTTCATTCACTCCAAGTCAAAACGACCATGAACAAAGCACGAGGGGGCAATTTTAAGCAAATTAAATTTGCACCTAAATAAATTATGACACGTGTGCAAATCAAATATTAATATCAAATTAAATCTGTACCCAATTAAATTATGACACATGTACAAATCAAATATTAATATCAAATTAAATTTACTGTTTTATTTTGAGAATTTAATTAAATTAATTCTTGAATTAAATAGTTAAATTAATATTAAATGTACACGGTACAAGTCGGTCGAATTAAATGAGTGTTCGATACTCATATTGGGTAATAAATACAGTTTATTTTCCATAAGGCCGAAAATTAAATGGCATTTCGTCAAAAAGGGAAGCAAATTAAATTAATTCACAAATCACGCCAATCAAATGGTATTGGCCAACCAGGACGTGCCACGTGACGCGACAGGAAATGAAGGTTTCTCAACCTCCACCCTATAAACAGGACCCTTGTTCATTCATTCCCAAACACAACAAACCGAGCTAACGAGCATTCAAATGATCAACAAGTGAATCCTCTGCAATCGTTCTTGAAGACTCAAAGAGTTCTTCACCGTTCTTCGTGCAAACCCACCAGAAACAGCTCCAGATTAGAGATTAAGGCTCAAAACCCCTCCGATCCGACGTTTCTCTTCGAAGATTCGAAGAAACTCCAAGAACGTTCTTTAAGGTCTTTGAAGATTCAAAGGTGTTCTTCACCGTTCTTTGTCATTCTTCGTGCAAGTCCGTCAGAAACAACGTTCGATCCGAAATCAAGGTCCTAAAACCCTCTGATTCGGCGTTTATACCTGAAGACATTCGAAGATTCAATCCATTCTTCGCAAACTAAAAAATGTTCTCCGAAGAACACACCTACAAACAATTCCAAGTCAGAGATCAAGGCTCGAAGCCCCTCCAATTCGGTGTTTCTCTCCCGAGGCCTTCCTCGTTCAACCATTGAAGATTCAAGGATCTTCATCAGACATTCAAGGCGTTCTTCATCCATATCGAAGAAGTTCATCCGAAAGCCATGCTTGATTCAACACAAGCTGGCAGGTCCTTAAGTCAATGTTTTCAAGTCTCCAACTTTAGCTCCAGATAAGATGATTAGGCGTGAAATTGTCATGATTCGTAGCTAGAAACGCCCTAGTTTTGGTCGAGTTTATAGAGTATTTAGAGTCAATTGAGCGTTATTTCTATACATTGATAAATTTGTCTCTTTGATGCTCATAGGTGAATAGAGGACGAAAAACGGAGTTCGTAGGACTTTGAATCGACTCAAACGGATGCCCGGATGAGAAGATATTGAAGAAATACGATCGGTATTAGTGCGGACGAGGAAAAGTATCACTTGGGAGAAGCTTTGAAGTCACTCGAGCGCCTTACTCGAGCGCCACCGCTCGAGCGCCTTACTCGAGCGCGCAAACGTACAGAACAATTCTTGCGCTCGAGCAGCTCGAGCGCCACCGCTCGAGCGAATCGCTCGAGCGTCCAAAACATACAGAGTCATTTCAGCGCTCGAGCAGCTCGAGCGCGACCGCTCGAGCGAATGCATCATTCGAGCTACACTGCTCGAGCGGGACCGCTCGAGCGTTTTGCTCGAGCGCCCATATACTTTTGCCTCCGGATTCGTATTTTCGGCCCATTAACTCCCGTTTCGACCCGTGCCTATATATATCTCGTCCAAACACGTTTTGAAGGATCCCCAACTTTTAGAAATAATTTTAGACTTAGTTTTTGGAGAGGAAGGAGACGAGCAAGCTTTATTTATGCTTTGTTGAGGTTTTTCATACGAATTCGTAGTTTCTTTTCATTAGTTCGTTACTTTAAACGCTTTTAATTTCGTTTTAGTCAATTCAATTTCAGTTCTTCGTATTTATTTTCTTTAAACCCTAGTTTATGTTTCGTATTTTCTTTCTTCAATTCATTATGTTTTTGTTCGTTGTTTCTTCTATTGCTTATATTTTTGTTATAACCATGTCCGGCTAAAACCCTTGCATGCTTGGGTTAGGATGAACTCGTAGAAGTAGGATGTGGGTACGTAATTAGAGTAATTCGTGACGTTAGTTTTAATTCTCTTAATTAATGAATTCTTATAATTAATCTGAACTTTACCTTTGAATTTAGTACGAAAGTGTTAGAGAGAGGACGACCGCATCACTCAATAACAATTAGTAGTCTTAACGAGAAGGTTTAGGAAAGGTTAATTCATCTACCGGTTTAGCGAAGGAGGACGACCGCATCACCTTAGTTAAATTAGGGTCTCATTAATTAAGCACAGTTCATTAACTTGTTAGTGGATTAGTGAAGTCGATTGCTAGGATAAAGTATTAGGGTGAGAAATCTTGAGCTTTCATTCTACGATCTTTTACTTAGGTTAATTCTTGGTTGTCACAATTACTTTGATTATGTACCTGCTCCGTTAGTATACGTAGGGATTCCTATCCTAAGCATCACCATCTTTTATTTGAATCCAACCCTTAGTTAATTCGTTTGCTTTAGTAATTTAGTTTACTTAGTTCATTTTAGTCTTTTAATTAATTTTTCAAAAACCAAAAAAACATTACACTCATATTAACTACGACGCGTAGATCTTCAGGGATCTATTCGCATACATACCATCCCTTGGGTTCGATAATACTTGGTCCCTATACTTGCCCATACTACAGTGAACCCGTTCTCTTGCGGGGTAGCTACTAGTAGAAGCTAGAGTAGTCGCATTAAGTCATAAGACTAGGGCAAGGACCGTTGCAAGAGCTGTCCGAGTCAAAGTCAAAGTCAACATGAGAGAAGAATCTGAGGATCATGTCCAGAGTTGGTCAAACCCGCACAAATTCCTAAATTAAATTCAAAGAAATTCAAGTTGTAATATATTTTTCGTGTTTTCACAAAATTTGTAGTTACACAGTGAATTTAGTTAATTTATATTTTTATTGTGCTTTAATAAATAATTTGTATGAATCAATATAGATTTGCATGTAAAAGAAAAAAATTAATAATTTATATTAGTCTAAATTATTAAATTTAAAAAATTAAAAAAAAATTAGTAAATATATATATATATATATAAATTAATTAGAAACAAAAAATAAATTAATTTGATGAATTTTAAAAAAACGGGAGTCAATTTGAAGTTATATACGATTAAGTGCATGCAAAACGAAAAAATATAATAATTTATATTAGTCTAAAATATTAAATTTACAAAATAAAATTAAAAAAAAATTAATATATATATATATATATATATATATATAAATGAATTAGAAACAAAAAAGAATTAATTTGATGAATTTAAAAAAATGGTAGTCAATTTGAAGTTATATACAATTAAATGCATAAAAACGAATAATAATTGCAAGTGTCCTAGTGGTTCACGCCTCCTCCGGGTAACTCGGAGGTCGGCGGTTCGATTCCCCTTGGGCACATATATGCCCATTAATTCCTACAAGCCCTACAAAGGCTTATATAAAATATGGCTCGCCTAATATAAGCTAATGGGTCAGTGACTCAGTGGTTCGCGCCCCGCTCGAACCCCAATGGGCATGGGTTCGAACCCACTGAGCCATATTTTTTTTCGCAGGTTCGTTGATTAGCGAGGGCCCATAGGTCGGTCGCTAATCAAAAAATTTAAATTAAACAATTTTTTTATTAGGAAAAAATTAGTGACCGCCTGCAGGCGGTCGCAAAAACTTGACCCAACCGGGTCAGACCCGGTCAGGTCAGCGACTAACCGGCGGCGGTCTCTAAATATTAGCGACCGTCGTGTCGGTCTCTAATCGGTGACCGATTTTCAAAGGCGGTTGCTAATATTAGCTACCCGCATTTTAGCAACCGACTTTTATCGGTCAGAAATCGATCGCTAATCACGTTTTGCGATAAAAAATTGGTCGCTAAGTCGGTCGCTAATCTGCATTTTTTTGTAGTGTATTCAATATAAACCTTATAAGTTTTCGATAGAAAACTAAATAGACCCATTAAAAATCAGCATGATATTGTCGCAATAATATATAATATATAATATATTTTAAAACAGTTAACATAAATATTTTAAGGTTTCAATTGAGAAATAAATAGTTAATATTAGAAGTATGTTTATGAATTTATTTTTACCTTTTAAAAATGTTTATATCAATTATTCCAACTTTTAGGTGGAATATCATATCATATTCGATATTATGTATTATTAATATACATCGGCTTAAAATATATTGAATTATTAATTTGTATCAACTATTCTAGTTCTTGTTTCACCGTCATTAAATTAATATATAATACTACCAATAAATAATATTAAATAGACCACTCAAAAATTAATTTAGGATTCAATTAAAAATACACCCAAACCTTATGTGAAATGCAAAAATATTATATATAGTTAGATTAGATTAAAGTTAGGGTTAGGGTTTTTTATATATTCATTTTGGATTAGATAGATTTGTTCTGTTTTTTGTTTATTTTTTCCATCGTTAAGCTAGTGGGATGTTAACTCAGAGGATTACTATTTAATATACTAGGGTTAGGGAAGAATTGATTTGGGATTTTTTTATGCGGCTTGGACAAAAGAGTATGTATAGAGTAAAATTGGTTTATACATTAATTATCAAAGGGAATTAGTTATTTTCACTCAAGAGCATTAATTGTTCTCATTAAAGACTATTAGTTGTTTTCACTGAAAAGTATTAGTTTGATTTTACTATACAATTAATACTCTTCAGTGAAAACAAATAATACTCTTTTGTGAAAATAACTAATATCCTTCAATGGTTCATGTATAATCCATTTTCACTCTATACTTTATCTGGACAAAATTGCTTCTGAAATTCTATAATTGAATTTTCTTTTCTTTATTTTATTATTGTTCATTATTTTGAGTGTGACCCTTTACTCCATCAATTTGGTCTGACATGCCGCATACATAACACCATGACTCGTTCCCAATCCAATCGCTTGGACACAGTAGAGAAGAGATTAGAGGAACTGTGCAATAACTTGTGAAAATTAGAGAATTGGTATTTCATTCACCGTTAATGAGGTGATGGTCAAAGATCTATTATATAGAGAATATGTACATCAATTAGTTGTGATATACAAGGGAGAAAATTAAATAATATCTACATAGAGATACAACAGAATATTCTAGAACAAATGAAAATATCTATCTCTTATCACCCCCAATCAAGCGTTGCGTGGGATGAAGGCAAACACAGAGCTTGGAACGCAGGAATTCAAAAATAGGACGAGGTAGACTCTTTGTGAAAATATCTGCAAGTTGAAGATTCGAAGGAATAAATTGTGTCTGAAGCCGGCCTTGGAGAACCAATTCCCGCACAAAATAATAATCAATTTCGATATGCTTAGCTCGTTTGTGAGTGATTGGATTTTGACTCCAGAATATGGCACTTTTATTAACACTGAGTAACACAGGTTGCGAAGAAGGCAAAATTTGCAATTCTCGCAGGAGGTTCGAAAGCCAAATAATCTCAGAAGCAGCATTTGCTAATGCACGGTACTCAGATTCACAGCTGGAACGAGCAATAGATGATTGTTTCTTAGCAATCCAAGAAACAAGATTACCTCCAAGAAATATAGAAAAACCAAAAGTGGAACGACGAGACTCAACACACCGAGCCTAATCAGCGTCTGAGTATCCCAAGATAGTTAAAGAAAGGTGTTTCCGAAAGGAAAGACCAAAGTGAAGAGTGCCTTTCATATAACGTAGTATACACTTGATAGCTGAGAAGTGTGTGGTGGTAGGTGAATGCAAGAATTGACTGACTGTGTTGATTGCATAAGATAAATCTGGACGCGTGATCGTCAAATATTATAGTGCACCAACCAAGGATCGATACAGAGTAGGATCAGAAAATAGATCATCCCCACTTTGAAGAGAATCACCAGGCACCAATGAAGTGTCAATAGGTTTGGAGTCCAATTACTGAGCTCGCTCCAAAATATCATGTGCATATTTGGATTGCCCTACAAATATGCCATCCGATATGTAAGAAATCTCAAGCCCCAGAAAATAATTCAGACGTCCAAGATCTTTAAGAGCGAACTCAGTATGAGCACAAGTAATAAAACGCCTGATTAAAGAAGAATAATTTCCAGTGAGAATAATAACGTCAACATAAAGTAAGAGATATATCAACGAAGAACCCCGATGAAAAGAAAATAGTGAAGAATCAGAATAACTCTGTTTGAACCCGAGTCAAAAAAGAAATGAGCTAAACCGTTGGAACCAAGCAAGAGGAGCTTGGCGAAGACCATACAGAGCTCGTTTCAGACGACAAACATGATCTGGGAATCGAGGGTCGAAAAACCCAGGAGGTTGAGCCATATAAACTGGTTTAGGAAGAACACCATTAAGGAAGACATTCTTCACATCTAGCTGATGCAAATCCCACCCATGATAAACGGATAATGCAAGAATCACACAAACTATGGCAGCTTTGATGACAGGGCTAAAAGTATGATGAAAATCGGATCCTGGGATTTGAGTAAAGCCCTGAGCAACAAGACGAGCCTTGTAACGATCAACTGAACCATCCAAACGATACTTAGTCTGAAAGACCCACTTGGAGCCAACGATATTGGTCCCAGGTGGATAAAGGACCAAATCCCAAGTCTGATTTGAGTGTAAGGCATCAATCTCCTCTTGCATAGCAACAAACCAGTAAGGGTGCTTGACAGCGGACTTAAAACCACGAGGTTCTGAGGAACTAGCCAAGAAGATAGCAAAGTAGTAGTAGTCAGGTCAACTGGATAACGGTGTTTAAATATACCTTATTTAGCACGAGTAACCATCGGATGAGATGGTTGAGGTGCATGTGGTGGCGAATCGCCTAGTGGTGGTGATGTCGGTGTAGCAACTAGAGATAATGGGGAAGGATCCGACAACTCATGGGGTATGTCATTGGCAGGCGGTGGTGCAATGACGGGCAGCCGATCAGAATTAAGACACGAATGACAAGGAGGCGAGATGGAAGACGGTGCATGTATGAAGGCATGGAAAGGTGACGGGTGGGGCATGCCCAAATCTTGAGACGAACCATGATATGTAGGAATATTAAGAAAAACTGATATATCAAGTTTATCTACTGATAAAGAAGAAGATGAACTTGAGAATGGGAAATAATATTCATCAAACTGAGCATGTCATGTGATGAAAACCCGAGATGAGACAGGATCGTAACACCGGAAACCCTTGTGAGAACTATTGTAGCCCAAAAAGATACATGGACGACTACAAGTTGCCAACTTATGTGGAGAATAATCGCGTAGGTATGAGAAAACACGACATCCAAAAGGTTTGAAATTAGCATAATTAGGTGCACATCCATATACTAATTCAAAAGGAGTTTTAGTTTCCAAAATGACGGAGGGGAGGCGGTTACTAACATAAACCGAAGTAGCAAAAACAGCAAACCATAAAGACGCGGGAGCGTGTGCATGAAACATCATTGAGAGCCCGGTCTCAGAAATATGACGATGCTTTCTTTCAGCACGGCCGTTTTGCTGGGGCGTATAGGGATACGAAATTCTATGATGAATGCCATTGGCAGAAAAAAAAAATTCACTTTATTGTTCACAAACTCAGTACCCCCATCACTCTGGAAAACCTTCAATGTTGTGGAAAACTGATTGCACACAAAAGCATGAAATTTGACAAAAATATCATAGAATTCAGACTTAGCACGCATTGGATAAATCCAAGTAAAACACGAAAAGTCATCAACAAAGGCAACATAATACTTGTATCCATCAGAAGTAACAATAGGAGCAGGTCCCCATAAATTACAGTGCACCAAATCAAGTAAAGCAGAAGCACGTTTATCATTCAATTGAAAAGAAAGTTTCTTGCTCTTAGCTAACTGGCAAGAAGATAAATGCCCGAAGTAGGTAACACAGAAGTAACTGATAAAAAACCAAACTTGTTCGGTAATGAAATAATGGAAAATGGGACATGCCCCAAGCGTAAATGCCACAAATCATAACTAACCTTCAAAGTCTTGGAGCGTAAAGCGGCAACTAGTGTAGAATTACCACGATCCAAAATATATAATCCATGCTCACATCTGCCCTGAGCCAGAATTGCCTTTGTAACCCGATTCTGAATCACAAAGAACTTATCAGAAAAGATAACATCAACTGGATAATCATTTGTTATCTTACTGATAGATAATAATTTTTTTGTTAAATGGGGAACAACCAGAACATCAAGCAATTCAACATCACGAGCTAATTTAGTGGAGTCAATATGAGAAATAGAAAGCGAATTCCCATTACCAACAATAATTGAACCATTACCAGAATACGGTTCAAAGGCATCAAGAGATGAGGTCTGAGCGGTCATATGAGCAGAAGCACCGGAGTCGACGTACCAGTCAGGAGTGGAAACAGAAACATTGCATGAGGCATGAAATGCTTGAGCAAGTTTCGCTGGTGATGGTGATGAGGCACGAGCATTGAGATATTGCAGACATTTATCCGCATAGTGGTCACCTTTGCATATTTGACATCTCGGGACATATGGCTTACGAGACTGACCCGATGGACTACCACGCCCGCTGGCTGAATTTCCGGGACGACCACCAGCAGGTCCCGAATGGGCACTAGAATTTCCGGACGCGCGGCCAGTGAAATCAGAACTACCAGAATTCCGGTTGGCAGACGAGCGCATGTCACTGCGACCAGAAGCAACGAATGTTACTTGTGGTTGAACCGGAGATGCTTCCATGGCTTTGTTCATGAGATCAAACTGAATAACTTGATGAAGGAGAACCGAGAATGCTGGCATTGGGTCCATGGACATGCGAGTATCAGCGAAATTAACAAATTGAATTCCCAAACCCCGAAGGAACCAGTGACTCTTGTCCGCCCCATCAATGGGACAACCAATTGCGGACAATTGATCATAGAGTGATTTAAAAGCCTTGTCATAATCCCAAAAAGAAAGTGAACCGTGTCGGAGGGAAATAAGCTTTTCCCGAAGTTGATTCACACGCAAAGAAGAGGAGTGGGAAAAGACCGTCTATAACGCGAGCCATGCATCGCGAGTGGTGAAGCAATTGACAACCTCGGCCATAGCTTCTTCCGAAAGAGAGAAGAAAATAACGCCAAGGACCTTCTGATCTTTCGTATGCCACTCAACATATGCCGGATTTGAAGATGGTTGTGCACCGGAGGAAGAAGGAACAAGCTTCGCCGGAGGGACAGCGGTGTCGTCGAAGAAACCGATAAGATCAAAACTCGCAAGTGTGGGCATAATTTGGCGTTTCCACAAGAGATAATTAGAAGAAGACAACTTAATTGTGACCATGTGTATCATGGTCGCGATTGGAATCAGATCGTGGGAAGACGAAGCAGCCATGAAAGTGATCGAAGGAGACATGTTCGATTAGAGGGGAAGACTAATATGTGTCGTGAAGACGGTGGGAGATATTGCCATGAGGGCGAGTGAGAGAGAGAGAGGGATAGATTGGGCTGAAAGGGAGACCGGCGATCAGCGGCGACGACCAGATAAGGGTACTATATATACGAACTGGATTATATATATATATATATATACGATCGTGGACTGTATATTTGTGGGCATTGTATATATGAATGTATGGGTATATGTATTAGTAATCTCTTGAATATTAATTGCGGCTATGTTGGCTACTATAGAAAGAAGAAAGAGATAAGTAATGATAATTAGGGCGGTGGAAAAGAAGAGAGAGAATTAGGGTTGCCCAGTGAGTAGGCTGATACCATGTGAAAATTAGAGAATTGATATTTCATTCACCATTATGAGGTGATGGTCAAAGATCTATTATATAGAGAATATGTACACCAATTAGTTGCGATATACAAGGGAGGAAATCAAATAATATCTACAGAGAGATACAACAGAATATTCTAGAACAAATGAAAATATATATCTCTTATCAAAACTATGTGAGAGATTGGACGAATTGCGCAAAGACAAGCACAGTCAATTCATGCACTTTGAAAACATGTTTGCTTAGATTTTCGACCGAATGGTGATTCTCGCCCTTAACTCGTGTAAATGATTTTTTTGTGAAAATGACTAAGTCCAAAATGCCTCTAATCACTTGGTGTGAAACAAATTCAGATGATTATACAATATGAGATGATCATATGAGTATGACAGTTAGAAATATAAAGTAAGAAAAACATACATGGATTTATTGTGGTTCGAAAACTCGACTTCTACATCCACTCTTTCACTGACAAAGTAGGAGTAGTTCTCAATACCATAAGAATCTTGATTTAGAGCGCTTAGCAACACTTTCTACAATCTTTCAGAAAAGTCCAGCTCAACTTAGTCAATTTATCAAACTAACATCTCTCGAAGATAGGTTTGATGTATGATTTTCAATTAGGTGAGATTTCTCCGTACAATGTTTAACCCAATGTTAGGATTGAAGAAATCTCTATAAGCTTGAATATATGCATGTAAACTTAAGGACACAGATCTAAGAACATTCGAATTTAACTTAAGAAATCTAAGAAGGTTTTTTGTGTGTAGAGCATTATTTTTTTGAAAAATCTATTGAAGGTTTGAAGGTTGTAAGCTTGGTAGAATTTCAATAACCTTACTAAGAGGTTATGATCTGTATTTATAGGAAGGTTTCAAATATAATCTGTTGAACTATATTTGGTTGTAATTAGACCTTAAAATTGGTGAGAAGTCTTTTCATACCATTTATGAGAAAGTCTCATCTACTCTTGTACTTTATATCTGTTGAAACTACTGTAGCGTCATACTTAGTGTCAGTTTCTATACATGTGAGTTGTCATTTTCTCATTGGACAAAGCCAAACAGCCCATGATATGGTCCAAAATCAACCCATCTAAGTGCTACTCCGAGCTTTGTCCATGTTATGAAAGCTAACCCACCAGAGATTGATTTCATATTTCTCATAATAGACCCTTCAAATATATTTTGTTTATATATTTTTTCAAATGCAACGATCATATTTATTTAAAAATTATATCCAATACTTTTGTAAATTCTAAAATATTTCAATGAGTTGCTCTACAGTGAAACTTGTTCACGGAACTGGTACTATTATATTAATTCAATAATATCATTATTTTAATAAATTAATATTATAACATTTTAAATTATGATATTAGTTTATAAATACAATGATATTATTAAATGAAAATTATAATATTATTAAATAAATATAATAGTATCAATTTTATACGCGTCAATTTTCTATAAATTCATAAATTGAAAGATCTAACGAAGACCCCTCTACTGATTGAATATTTGAAGTAAGGTACTTCCCATTAAATGAAATGTAAATTACGAGCATGTGACATATACGTGCGGGAGGAATATTTGTACGTGTATTTTTTTTTTTAAAGGACTTGTACGTGTGTTTTGAAATGTTAAGTCATGCTATGAAAACATTAAAAAGTGAAATTTAAGTGTGTTAAGTTTTACATTTTTCTTCTCTAAATCAATATTTATTTATCAACTAGTGAGAATAGAGAACTCACAAAGAATATTAAACTTTTTAAGGAGACCATATCAATGACAATATAAATACAAGGTAAATTACTTAGATTATTAGTATTTTTTGCACTAATTATGCATGAGCGTAATGAATTAATATATGACCAAATCCAGATTTATATTTTACTCAGTCAAAGGTAGTGCATTTCAGAATTTTATTTGGGCATTAAATAGTCAACACAAACTTTGACTTTCATTTGTCAAAACTCAAACCATACGGGCATCAATCGTGCCTTGCTTTTTAATGCTTCAACAATCAATACACATTATATCACGACAGTCTTGTTTGATTATGTGTAAGACCAACCACACGTTTCTTTGCATTCATTTAAGTTTGGACAAATAGCAAAAAAGACTTATAGTTGTCAGTTTATTGCACTTTGAGAACCGAACTTTTGACTTTTGCAAAATAAGTACCGAACTATTAAATTGTTGTAAAAAAAAAAAAAAAAAAAGAATTCGGGAAGAGGCCAAGCAGCGACCAGCGGACTTGACACTTGGAATGGGTCTCAAACTGGATTCGCCCTCCCCCAGGTAGCAAATTGCAGGGAGGCCACCCAAGCTCATCAGGAACGTACCCCAACCCGATCGATTCTAAGTATCATAGAAAGTCAACCATTAAACCAGTGTTGTCTCATCGAACGTGGGGATGAGACAGGGGCAGACTAACAGGAGAAGGAGTGGTCAAGTCTCCCAGAGTCAACAGGGATACGTGGCACCCAAACATTGACTCATTGGTGGGGGCATAATCAATCATTGTGGGGTAGCTGGAGTCAAATGGGTCCCACCTAGTGGTTACCCCCAATGGAAGATCCTCATTTATAATCTATAAATAGAGTAGTTATGTTCATTTGTAAGAGAGAAGATATTAATGAGAAAAGACTCTTGTTTGAGCATTCAATACACTTTGCATTAAATTCGATAGTTATTAGCCACTTTTACTCGATAAATAATCCTTCTCAGTTAGAAGCCTTCACTAAACTCTTCCCGAATATAGCTACCAACAGAATACAAAATATCAAAGCAAATGAGACCAAACTAATATAAGTCGGGTAAAGATAATAGCGAAATAAAATCCAAAAAATATTTAAAATAAACACATAAATTACATGTTAAACACGGCTTATCAAAGTAACGATCGCACATGGACATTCCGAGAGAAAATAATACAACTAAGTCATGAATTTCCCAAAATAAAATACTACGTGTGTGGTATATCTCCGTCATTTTCCCCTTGCAAGTTTATAAATGGGTAAAAAACAACACCGCTATGTTTGATGATATATCTATAAAACACTTATGTTTCATTAATTGTATAAAATTCCTCTAGAAAATTTTATGTATTTAATGAAACATGAGGAGATTTCATACATAATTATCAAGAGTATTTATAGACTAAAATTGGTTCATATATGAATTATTGCAAGGTATTAGTTGTTTTCACTGAAGAGTCTTAGTTTGTTTTCACTGAACAACGAAGACTCTTCAGTGTAAATTAATAATACTCTTCAATGGGAACAACTAATATTGTTTAGAGAAATCAATTAATACCTTTCGTTGATTTATGTATGAACCATTTTCATTCTATACTTTGTCAATTATCAAATATAGAGAGATATTATGCCTTTAATAAAATATAGGATTTTTTTGTGCATATATTATGAAACGCAGTAGAGATCTTTCTTTTTCTTTTTTTACCGGTTCCTAAATACCCAAAATTAGGGTGAAGATGAAGAATAATAAGACAAAGGCCTGACCCATCATTATTAATTTGCTGATCTTTATTTCTTGCTGACATCAATTTTTGCTGCTCAAGTTTCTCTAACTCAGCCGACCTATTGGAAAAAACATGGGCTGCACTAATTAATTAGAATGGGCTCTAATTGGGCTGACATTTTCTTTACTATGTCCCAAATTCGCAAGCGGAATCAATTTTATTTTGGGCCTTACTAAATACACCTAAATTTGTTATAATGTACCTATTATACCCTTCTTAAAAAAAACCCTAAATAATTTCCTCCCCACTTTGCTGTCTCTTCCTCTCTCGGCTGTTACTCTGTTTTTTCAAAATGTGGATACAAAGTTACAAACTCAACCACCCCAAAGCTGCCAGCGCCGCCACCACCGTGCCCGCAGCGCCGCCACCCCCCACAATCTGTCCATCCTTCTGCAATTTGTTCTACACCACCAACGGCAGCAACCGCCGGCGACCGCGCCCATACCGCCGCCCAACATCCACCCAGTAACCGCCGGTCGCGCCTACAGCACCGCCCAACGCTCACAACCCCTCTCTCTCACCGATCGAGCGCCGCCGGAGTCCATCAATATGATTTTTTTCTTTTTTTTTTTTCTGTTTTCTTCTCTCTTTCTTTTTTTTCGTTCAATATCTCTCTTTCTCCCTCTTTTTTTTTTTTCAACAAATTTTCTGGTGAGGATTTAAATGTGATGAAGATAAATCAGTAAAAGAAAATAAAAACTGGATCAAACGCGTGCGGCAGACAAGGGCAATATAGGATTTTTAATATTTTTTTCTAAGTTTAGGGGGTGTATCTCTAATTTATAGAGGTGTATATATCCAGACCCTTTTATTTTGTTTATATTTTGAGGTCACGATTCACGAATTTCGATTGACTCAATATTTTTTTTGTAACCCTCTTTTTGAGACAGTTCAAGCATTTTCTCCATAACTCATTCGTATTGGTCCTCATTATGTTTGTATCAGAAAAATATAAAACTGTTATCACAAAATTACATGTTACAACACAATTTATATAATAATTTTGACTCATAATTTATGGAATTAAATTATATACACACACTAATAAGTGTGTCAAATATATGATATTTGTATATATCACATGCATGTAGTTTATATATAATACATATTGTATATATTAAAATTTAATATGTAATACAAAGTGAGTCAGAATGGGCGATACGGGTCAAATTTTCATACGGTGAGACTTGCATAAAGGCTGGTTTAATTTCTCAAGTCTTTTTATTAGGCTCAGGTTATATAGAATATAGTAGGTTATATAGAATCCTATATTAAGTTAATACACTCAACTCGAAAAATGTTAGGGTAAAAACTCTGAAAAGCTTGATGAATTTTTTTTTTTCGAAAATAAAAAAAAAATACTAAATATATGCATTTTTGAAAAAAAAATCCGAAACTTATTACATTTTTTGGATTTTTTTTTTTTAAATCTTTTTTGGATGGAGTGTATTTACAAAATATAGGATCGTGTATAACAGGCCTTTTTATTATTGATAGCATTTGATACTTTTTATAGGCTTAGGCCCAATGTTATTTGCATAAATATCACAGTAAATTACTACTCTTTTTTCTTGAGCACAAAGAGAGAGACCTCCCAGACAATCTTATGCATGGGAAAGATTACAAGTCTTATTTTAATACTTAAATTAATTATATATTCAGCTGCAAATTCGAGATAATTGTTTTGTGCAAAATGGAGTAATGATGTCATGCGCAGAAAATTAAGAATTTAAAACAGATTAAGAGCCGACAGTGTAAGATTGATTAACGGCTAATCAAACTAAAACTGAAATTAATGTGAAAAGTATACGTTGCTCCTTACAATTGCATTGGAAATCTTAAATATTGCAAATTTTAGTACATTATTTATTTATCTTATGCATTTGAAATGTTTAGTCGCAAATTTTGAGGAGCAATTGCTCTCATTGCTTCGTGTAACGTTATCAAGATTTAATCTTAGATATGGGTTTTATTATTCAGGACTCCTCGTTTCATATTAATTGACGTTTTTTAAGAGTAGTGTTTTATTTTTTAGGATTTACTCTCTGCGTCTCAATTTTGACTACCCATTTCAAAATGACACATTTTTTAAGAAAAGAATGGGTTGTTAATACTTTTGAGTATAAAATAGCTTTTTAGGAATTGTTTATTAATATTTTTTAGTATAAAATAGTTTTTTAAGGGTTGAATTTGAAAAAATGGTATTGTTTTTTGCCATTTTAGGAAATGATTAAACAAAAAAATCATTCTTTTTGGGGTTTTTGGGTAAACAAAATTGGGACGGATGGAGTATTTATTTTATGCATTTGAAATATTTAGTCGCAAATTTTGAGGAGCAATTGCTCTGATAGGGATATAAGTGAGTTGAGTTGGCTCACGAATTACTCGTGCTCGACTCGAAAAAAAAATCAAAATGTGTTCGAATTTATTTAAGTTGAGTTCGAGCTACTCTAAGTATTTCTTGAGTTCGAGTTCGAGTTCGAGTTCAACAATACTAAGGCTCATCAGGCTTGCCACCCTTATTGTTGTTAATCGAGCTCGTATTTTACTCTTTTACTCCTAATATGCTAATTATTTATAAATATATATGTTATTGCGTTGGGTCAAGTTGAACTCGAGTATTCAAATTTTTCCACGAGTCAAGCTCGAGTTCAAAACAATTGAACTCAATCAAGTTTGAGTCGAGTTTTGAGGTTCGAGTTTTTTTAATCTATTCGAGTTCGAGCTTATCACTACTTGACTCGACTCATTTACACCTCTGGCTCTAATTGATTTAGATGTGGGTTTTGTTATTCAGTACTCCTCATATTAATGGTTGTTTTTAGGATTAAATATTATTTTTAAAATAATTGTCGTTTTATTTATATTTCTTCCTAATTTATCTTTATATGTATTCCTAAACAACATGATTAGAAAATAACTTTTTCGTTGCCATTTGATGGAGAGAGAAATATCGATGGAGGGCAAATCTATCAAACTTTCATATTATTCAATTTTATACAAATTCAACTGTTAACATGAAACGAAGGAAGTATATATATATAAGAAATCAAATTAATATTTATTTGATACAAGGTAGATTATAATGAGTGTTTCTAGTCTTTTCTTCAGGTCCCGTTGGATTACGCATGAGATGATGAGAATATTGATTTACTTGAATTTTATGCAACCTTAAATTCTCTGTTCAACCCCATGATATTTCTAGACTAATATATCCCTTGACATGCTCATCTCCTTTAAGTCTTCAATGGCTTCATGATTCCATTATTAATTAGTTCATGCTTTTTTTTTTTTTTCATGTCTTCTTTGAACGAATTACAAATTTTGTAGGTGTTGATTAAATTTAGGACGTGTGGGCGTGAGTTTCTGAGCTCTAATATACTATGAAAAAATTATATCTCATTTAATAATCTGAACTTATAGAAATATATGAAAACAATTCATTATTTAATTTCCTAACGTTCTTCATAAAGAAATCAACACGTAAACCCACTAATATACACTAAGAGGGTGTTTGGGAGAGCTTATAAGCTCCTTAAAAACATCTTATAAGATGTTTAGGAGCTTATAAGTTGCTAAAATTTGTTTGGCAAAAAAAGACATTTTACATCTTATAAGATATTAAAATAAGCTATTTGGAGCTTATAAGCTCCCAAAAGATAAGTTGGACAACTCCAACTTATTTTTTTTCAAAACTTATAAGATATAAGTAAATTACAAAAATATCCCCACTACTTATTCTTAATCTCTAAAATAATCTTATTTCTTATTTAATAAAATTAATAATTTTTCTGTCTCCCCCACTCAATCCCCCCCCCCCCCTAACCCCACCCCAGCCCCCTGTAATCAGTTTTATTAACCTGCCTTTCATCCCTCTTCTTCCCAACGCAGCCCCCCTCCCCTTCCCTTCTTCCAACCCCACCCCATTCCCCCTGGCCCCACACCCCAACCACCCCAGGGCACCCGACCCCACCCCACCCCACAGTCCTCCCTTACCCTCCTCTCCCCAACGCAAGTCTCTCACGTATCTCAAATGTATTTTTTTTTCCAGCATTTCATATGAAATAAGTAGTGGTTATAAGGATGTTCATTTTGGTAATTACAATTTTAAAAAGTGCTTATAATGCCAAACATATTACCATCTTATAAGATTGCACAAGAACTTATAAGCTCAATTAACCAAACACTTTAACAACTTATAAGTTACTTAAAGTTAATATCTTATAAGCTCTTGAAACAACTTATAAGATGTTAGAGCTTATAAGTTGTTAAAGATAAGCTTAGCCAAACGACCTCTAAATCCATATCTAAACCCATTAATATACACTTACTAAATTCCACACAATAATAGATGATACTTTCCAACAATTTTGTTTGAGTTTTCCATAGTTTGCTTCATTTGAGAGAAAGGATTTCATTTGTGAATCTTCTTGCCAGCGTCAAAGACAAAATAATAAGACAACCAGACTCCAGCGAAACTTGTTCACAGTATAAAATTATATAATTACAATCATTCAATAATATTATAATATTTATTTAGTAATACAATTACACTTATAAATTAATACTATATCATTCATTCATACAATTCAGCGTGATACTATTTATATGTGTAAAATGGTATTGTATTACTCCCTCTGTCCATGAAAAGTATGCACTATTTTCTGCACGTCGTTTAATCACTACAACATAAGTGATATTATGTAACATTTTATGTAACACCCAAAAAATGTTACATAATATATATAAAGTGTTACCTATGTACAATAAATAACACTTTTAAGGGCGTTGCAGTTGTTGGTGTAGCCTAAAGTCTAATGCAACACTTTTTATAATATATGTAACACTTTAAAAAAATGTTACATAAATATGTAACACCATATAAATCTTTAGGTAACACTTGTGTAAATAAATAAATAATGGAGTAATTGCACATACCCCTACTATTAAGCCTCTAATTGCAAAAATCCCTATCATTTTTCCCTCATAACAAAAACCTACACTTTATTATAATTATCTACATTTAATGATTCAGATTGTGGGTCCTACCACGCACAACCTCTCTCCATTCCCCACGGACCGCCTCTCTCTCTCCACTCTATTTTCCAAAAAAAAAAATCCCCACATTAAAGACCCACCCCACCGTCTCTCTCCACTCAATTTCTCTCCATATTTCTATTTACTCTCTCTCTCTCTCTAATAAATTGAGGCACTCACCCTCTCTCTCTCTCCACCACCATCGGCCACCACCGTGAGAGGAGGCCCATCACCGACCGCAAGATGCGCGAGGGGAGAGGAGATCCAGGAGCCCACCCTTTCTGTGCTTGAAGGCGTTGGAAAGATCTATGACGGATTTTTTTGGACCGATCTTGGGCTTCGACGCCGAAATAAAGACGCGGGGGTGCGCCCATCGTGACGTGAATGCCGGCGGTAGGAGGAAGTCGAGTAGCCTGTCCTAAATCTAGGGTTTCGCGAGGGCGGCGAAACGGCGATGGGGATGTAACGGTGAAACGCCGCCGCTCCAGTATCCACGGTGCAGTGAGAGGAGGCTCTCCGATCTGTATTCCCCCAACCAACAGGTTTTGAAATCGAGAAGCCCAACCAACAATTTTCGAAATCGAGATGTTCTTTTTTATTTAAAATTTGATTTTTTATACTTGATTTAAAAAGTCTTTTGTGATGTTTTTTTAATGCTATATTCCTAATTTTGAGAGCATATTCCTACTTTGGTTATGAATGATTTTGCAGTCTAGTTTGCTTAAGTTTTGAAGTTATTTGATTTGGGTAAATTTTTCTTTGCATATATACGTATGAAAGAATGGAAGGTATTTGAAAGTTGGGACCAAAAATATCAAAATAATATTGTTATTCAACATATTTCTACTGTTATTCAATATATTTATACTGTTATTCAACATATTCCTACTATTATTCAACATATTCTATTGTATGTAATATATTTTTGGTGTTTAAAATTGAATATTGCCCGAAAATTAAAAGGTCAAAATAGTGCCCACATAATAAGCACGAATCTGTAAGTGAATAAGCACAATCCGTAAAATATAAAAAAGGGCAAAAAAATAGGGTTCAAGAATTCCAAAAAATTCAAAAAGCTGGGGAAATAAAAAAAATAGAATAAACACGATTTTTATATAAAAAAAGGGGCAAAAAAGAACTGGTTAAGAATGCCTGAAAATTGAAAAAATGGGAAAGTAGAATTTAAAAAAAATTTTGGCTAAAAGTCTATCTTGAAGATTGTGCACAAAATGACAAAAAATAAAGATTCCTGACAAAAAATGCAAGTGGAAGAAAAGAGGTGGCCCACATTTTATAGATGTTTGCAATGTAAAAAAATTTGTGTGGGACTTTATAAATGAGACTCCCAAAGTGTAGGCATATGTGACTCCCCCATAAATAATTAACAAAGGGAAAAAAACGTAGTCTATGGGTATTGGGCCCTCTTGAGTAGATAACTTGGTACTTTCCATCTAGGCTACTTATAATACTTTACACATTTTGGACTTTAATATTATTTAACTTATTAACATTTTTTTTCTTTATACTTTTTTTTTCTTTTTTTATGTAATAATTAAAATTACCAATTCTTAATGGACCAAACAATTTTCTACCTAATTTATAAAATAATATATGGGTATATATATATATATATATATATATTTGTGTGTGTGTTTGTATACATATAATATAAATTCATAAATAGTATAATTGTATTATTTAATAATTTTAAATGAAAAATATAAATTATTTTGTACATAAATAATAAACATATTTTTTAATTAATAAATTGGTTTAAATGATAAATAAATTTTATGCATATGAAAAATCATTTTTTTAAAATCATATGCATATTATATACTCCCTCCGTCCCCAAATACTTTGCATACTTTCCTTTTTCGTCTATCCCCTAACACTTTGCACACTAAAAAATGACAATTTTTATCCACACTTATTTGCAAAAATGTCATTACTTTTTTTTACACTTAACAAATATATTATCCATAATCACTATAAAAAAAATGCGAATTAGAGACCGATTTTCAGTCACAAAACATGATTAGCGACCGATAAAAGTCGGTCTTTAAAACGCAGGTAGCTAATTTAGCGATCGATTTTTTAGGTCGTTCAATAATTAGCGACCGCCTCAAATCGGTCTCTAATCCGCCCGGGTATGACCCGGTTGGATCATGAAATTTGCGACCGCCTCAGGTCGGTCGCTAATTTTTTTTAAATAAATATAATATTTTTAATTTAAAATTTACGATTAGCGACCGATTTGGCGGCGGTCGCTAATCGTCGAACCTGCGAAAAAAAAGCTGGTTTCGAACCCGCGCCCATTGGGGTCTGGGCGGGATGCGAACCACTGAGCCACTAACCCACTAAGGGGAATCGAACCCACAACCTCCGGGTAGCCCAGAAGAGGTGTGAACCACTGGGACACATGTTATTGTTGTTCGTTTATTTGCATTTAATTATATATTAGCTCAAATTGACTTTTTTTTTTTAAATTCATCAAATTCAATCATTTTTGTTTCTAATTCGTTTATATATATATATATATATATATATATATTTACTAACTTTTTTATTAATTTTATAAATTTAATATTTTACACTAATACAAATTATTAACTTATTCGTTTTTATGCATTTAAGTGTATATAACCTCAAATTGACTCCTGTTTTTTTTTTTTAAATTCATCAAATTAATTCTCTTTTGTTTCTAATTTATTTATATATATATATATATATATTCACTAATTTTTTATTTAGTAAATTTAATATTTTAAACAACTATAAATTATTAAATTCATCAAATTAATTCATTTATATATATATATATATATTTATTTATTTATTTATTTATTTTTACTAACTTTTTTATTTTATAAATTTAATATTTTACACTAATATAAATTATTAATTTATTCGTTTTTATGCATTTAATTGTATATAACTTCAAATTGAGTCCCTTTTTTTAAAAAATTTATAAAATTAATTCTTTTTTGTTTCTAATTTATTTATACATACATACACACACACACACACACACATATATATATATATATATATATATATATTCACTAATTTTTATAGTTTGTAAATTTAATATTTTAGACTACTATAAATTATTAATTTATTCGTTTTTATGCATTTAATTGTATATAAATCCAAATTGAGTCCCTTTTTTTTAAATTCATCAAATTAATTCTTTTATGTTTCTAATTCATTTATATATATATATATATATATTTACTAAATTTTTATTTTTTAAATTTAATATTTTACACTAATATAAATTATTAATTTATTCATTTTTACGCATTTAATTGTATATAACTTTAAATTGAGTCCCCTTTTTTAAAAAAAATCATAAAATTAATTCTTTTTTATTTCTAATTTCTATATATATATATATATATATATATATATATATATATATATATATATATATATATATATATATATTCACTAAATTTTTTATTTTGTAAATTCATATTTTAGACTACTATAAATTATTAATTTATTTATTTTATGCATTTAATTTTATATAACTCCAAATTGAGTCCCTTTTTTTTTAAATTCATCAAATTAACTCTTTTATGTTTCGAATTCATTTATATATATATATATACTAACTTTTTCTTTATTTTGTAAATTTAATATTTTACATTAATATAAATTATTAATTTATTAATTTTTATGCATTTAATTGTATATAACTTCAAATTGAGTCCCTTTTTTTTTAATTCATCAAATTAATTTGTTCAGTATGTATCAATTTACGAAAAAATTCATATTTTCGAAAAAAAAAATTCGGGAATTTTTTTTTTTAATTTTTTTTTTTTGGTCATTTTGACCAACTTTAGGATTAGTGACCGCCGGAGGCGGTCGCTAATTTCCAAATATCACCCGTTTTCATAAACGGGTCAAATTTATCGATTTGCGATCGCCACCTGGCGGTCGCTAATTATAAAATTGAAATTAGAGATCGTTTTGGCGGTCGCTAATCGGGCGGTTAAAAATAATTGGTCCTTTTGATCGACCTTTGGGATTAGTGACCGCCAAGGCGGTCTCTAATCGCACAAGATTAGCGACCGACCTTCCTAGGCGGTCGGTAATTAGTCGGTTTTGCGACCGATTTTATAGGCGGTCACAATTTTTTTTAGAGACTACCGGTCAATTTCAGTCGCTAATCGATCGCTAATATATGATTTTGAGACCGATTACTAGGCGATCGCTAATATCGGTTGCTAATCCAATTTTTTTTTAGTAAACTAGATTGAATTACTAATTAACTCAACCCAAATTCTAATTAGCCCAACCCATTAATTAAACCCAACCAACGCCAAACAAATTAAACCCACCCCACCCCACCCCATCCACTAACACACAATCTCATTCTAAAAAACTTCATCCCTAGTGAAATTTAAAAAATACTGTTGAAATTATTAGGGATATTTGATTTAATACATTGTTGTGCGATATTTTTTTAGGATTTTGTTGTTGTTGATATTCTTGAATTTTGTTGTATAATATTTTTTCCTAATGTAAGAACCCCTGTGTTTGCAGGCTTGGGAGTTACAAAAATGGTGGAGCAAAAATAAAAAGACAATTTGGGAAACTTGTTTTTACAGTTATGCAAATAAATTGTTGTATTCTGCAATAGTTGTTGCATTTCTGCAACTAATTTGTTGTATTCTGCAATTTTTCTTTTTTTGCATTTCTGCAAATAAATTGTTGTATAATGCAACCCAATTTGCAAATGTTATTTGAATACTGGAAGTGGCCTCGTTTAGTTTGTTTGAATGTAATTTTAGAATTTTGTATATCCTAAATGTTTATTGATAATGTTGTGCATTTTTATTTGTGTAAATTTAAAAAAAACAAAAAACAAAATAAGTTGCTGCATTTTAATTACTGGGAATGAAAAATTCCCTGAAAACATGAAATTAAAAAATAAGAATAATAAAAAAGAAAATGAAATTAAAAAATGTGACTACAAATTTAAAATTCAGAAAGAAAAAAAAAAACAGTGGCTAACATGGGCTGATAGGCTGACACGGGCTGTCAAATCAGCAGAAAGGGAAAAAAATGGAGTTTTTAGCTGATGGGCTCCACAAATTGGGGTTCCATGCAATGTAGGGAAAATGGTGTGGCTTAATGCAATTAGGCTCTAAGAATTGTGCCTCTATGCTACTAACCCTAAACAATCACTTTATTTATAAACGGACCTAACAAGACCCCTAAATATCCCCCGACATATTGCATTAATCAACGTGTAGAAAAGGATGCATACTTTTCATTAGGGTTGTAAACGAATCAAACAATTTTGGTTCGATTTGGTATTTGTATTCGAAATTCGGTATTCGTATTCGAAATTTTATAATTCGAATTCGGGTACAAATAATTTTTTTGATTCGATTAGTTATCAAATAGAAATACAAATACTATGATATTTGATTCGATATTCGTAAATATTCGATTAAATATTCGGTTAAATATATAATTACATAATTATATATTAATAGTAATAATAAATATAATTATTTATAAATTTAAGTTCATTAGAATTATTTTAAGGATATTAACCTTCATAACTTCATCCAACAAGTGGGCTTGTAGACAATTCTTAATTAAGTATTTTAAACTTAACTAATTAAAAAAGAATTGTATTTCAACACTCTTAATTTGACTATTAAAGTGTTTTTCTATGAATTTGATAAAAAAAAATTCATTTACTTATTTGATTATGTTATGCAACTTTTTAAGTTTATAATGAGATTGTGAATTCAAACAATGACAATTTTGAAATAAATATTTGAATATTGACAAAGTATTATGTGAATAATACTCACGGTAACTATTACCGTGAACAACAAATTACTAATATCTGACGAAGTGGTATAACTCAAGTAAAATGGTTAAAATCCCACTACCTATGATACAAAGGTCGTGGGTTCGAGCCACAACTTTATCGATAAAAAATACTAATACTTTATGTTGAAATAACTAACACCTTTAGTGAGAATAACTAATACCACTTCAACTAATAGCTTTAATAAAAAAAACTAAATACTATTTGGAGCTGATAATTTTAGTGCAATTCACTGATACTTTTAGTTTAATTTATTAATACCATTCAAATAAGTTTCATTGTGAATATTGTTCACATAATACCTTCTCTTGAATATTATTTGTTAGGAACATGCTTGAGAAAAAAATCGATTCGAATATTCGACTCAAGTATTCGTATATTTTCTAATAATTCGATATGAGTTTCAAATCAAATATAAATCACATTTACTATTCGAAAAATATTCGATTCGAATTCGATATTCGAAATAATTTTACGAATACAAATTCAAATATTATGGTATTCGACTCGATTCGATTCGTTTACATCCCTACTTTTCATGGACAGGGGGTGTACAATATGTCAATAACATTTTACACACACAAACACATCGAACTGTGTGGATAAATGTTATGATATTGTTTTTAAGTGTATTAATATTATTGAATAAATATGAAGTATGATATTATTGAATGAATGTAATGGTATCGATTGAACATGTTTCAATATTGTAGAAGAATTCCTCATATAAAATTTTATGAAAATCATTAAATACGTGTGTGCTACAAGCTTTTGTTAATGCGAGTGGTTTAAGAAAATGACACAAAAAGTATTGACAATTCATTTTGGTCACGTTTATTTTCGTCTCATATGGGGAAAAAAAGTGGATGAGCGAAATCCTATGAATAGTAATCCTTTGTTTGTTTTGGGTTGGATGTAGTAGGGGTGGATGAGGCTTAATGTCAAATCAATAATGATGATATATTATTATATTGTTATTTATTAAAGAGGTAATGATTGAATGGTTGTATTGAATTGTAATATAAAATAATTAATATTATTATGTATAATCATATAATTATTTAATTATATTATATTATATTATTTGAATTGAATTAAAATACAAAATAATTGAATTAATAAAGATTCATAATGAATTATAAAATCATTTTAACTTGTATGCCGCCTTAGAAATATTCATAATATCATTTTTATTCTTTTTTTTTTTTTTTGAAAGATTCATAATATTATTTTTATTCATTTTTAAATTTTGTGTCTATTAATGAATTATAAAATAAAATAAATAACCAATATTTTAATGGATATATATTCAATACAATTTTTTTATAAGATGCACTTATTTATATGGTAGGCATAAATAATGAATATAGAAATTAATTTCACGGATATTTAATATTAATATTTTTTCATTGAATTTTTTGTAAACAATTTAAAATAAATATTATACTAATTTAATTGATGGTATATTATAAAGTAGAAGATAGAGATTAATAAAATATATATTTAATGTGAAAATATAAAGTTGATTTGATAGATATTGAATTATGTGAAAATAGGGGTGTAGGTGTATAATAGAGATGTATGTGTATTTGGATGGGGGATGTGGTGTGCAAATCCAAAAAATGGTCGGGACGGACGGCCCATCCACCATCCGGACTTCGTTAGCTGAAAACAAACAAGCCCTTCTAGTTAGTCCTTGAACTTCTTGAATATTTATTTATTATCTCACTTTATATGAATATTAATTTAGAAGTTTGGTTTTCACTTAAGAAGTTTAGGTCTCACTAAAACACAAAATGTATATATGGACATACTGAAACAAATATTAATTGTACAAAGATATGAAGGTGCATTTTAGTAATTTCTACGAGCCACCTATTATCCATCTATATATATTGGGGGTTTTTAAGAAACAATTCTTTTATTCATGTCATAGTTTTTTCTTATAATGCATTTATTCTGGATTTTTTTATTACTATTTATAATTAGATATTGATTTAATTCCAAATGTGAAATTAGAAATTAATGATCAACTACTTATAAAGCAATGAATGATGGCACATTTATTTACATCAATATAAGGAGCTTCGAAGTCTCAATGCATGGTTGGACCATTTTTGTGAAATTTAGTTTTAACAAACATAATCTCGAGAAAAAAGGAACACATTAAATTTTTTACTTTATACAAAATTAAGTATGCCCAGCTCATTTTTTATTCGAAGAGATTTCATGTTATATCTTTTAAATGAATAATATGTAACATGTGTAAATCAATCGTTATCATCCTTTTTATACCGTTCTATTTCTTGTTTGCATGTGATCACCTGTCAAAAAAGTGCCAACACAAAAGTATCGTTGTGATTTGGCTCGAGTTGGGTTTCTACTCAACATTAATCACAATTTTCAAATTGGTATGCTTCATTAAGTCATGCCAATTGGAATTGGCTCCCAAATGTTCTATTTTATATCGTTTTGGATGTATTCCCTCGTGTTACATGGGATATTTGTACATATTTCAACATAATGCATTTTATATATATATATATATATATATATATATATATATATATATCAAATCCTTTATATTTGTAAAACAAACTTTGCCTATGTGGCATCCTTAGTTTTCACCCATTCCAACATCCTATGCTCCATGTTTGTTTTAGGTGTCCAACTTTTGTGGCCGTTGATTCGTTTTATGATTAATCTCGGTCGTAAATCGTTGGTTTTCTTTTCTATAAATTTGTGCCTTTGTCATTCACTTTTTCCTACCCTCGACTCCAATCTCCTCTTTTATATACATTTTTTTCTCAGTGACGTGCCGAGGTTATTCCGGCTTGGCGATGTAGGGTGATTAGTTGGTCGGTCATATCGTTTTGTTTTTCGTTTTTTTTCCATTCTTCTTATTCCTTTGTATCGTGACGTTGGTTGTTGGGCATATATTTCCGTTGAACGTGGATGTAAGATCTTGTATTTCTATTCGAATGTTAATGAAATATTCTTATTTAATTTTAGCCCATGAATATTGTATCTTTATATTGTTAGCGTACCATCGCTGGCACAAAATTTATTTCGTGTTCCTTTCGAGATAGGTCCTGTTTGATTATGATCCATTCGGCACTCTTGATTTCGTTATGTAATGTGTCTTCCGATTTCGTTCACGGCAATGGCTTTGGGATCGTTGCTTTAGTATTTTTTTCATTCGTTCACGGCAATGGCTGCAAGCATTTTGCCGACTCTGATCAATTCGACGGTATTGTTTTTGTTGTGAAATTTGTTGGTCGAATGAGTTGACTGTTAGGATTTTATCTGCAATTATAGAGAAATTGAAAAACGGAACAAACGATTTGGTTACCCAGTTCGTCTGTAAAGACTACGTCTGGGGGCACTACCAAGTCAGGAGATATACTATATTTTCGGTGATACTATTACAATGAGTCATATGAGAATATATAAGAAACCTGGGCCAAAACCCTAAGCTCATCCAACCGAAAATTCTGCCTTTCGAAAAAGGCCCAAGAAGCTGGCCATAACTCAACATTGACGATAATGGTTTTAAAATTGGTCTGTAATCTGATGCACATGGTCAATGAATTTGCCTATATCTTTTCCGATTTCGTTCACGGCAATGACTTTAGGATTCGTTCACGGCAATGGCTGCAAGTATTTTGCCGACTCCGATCAATTCGACGCTATTGATTTCGTTGTGAAATTTGTTGGTCGAATGAGTTCACGGTAATGGTTTTAAAATTGGTATGTAAACTGATGTACATGGTCAATGTATTTGCCTATATCTTTTCCGATTTCGTTCACGGCATTGGCTTTGGGATCGGTGCTTTAGTATTTTTTCAATTCGTTCACGGCAATGGCTGCAAGTATTCTGCCGACTCTGATCAATTCGACGCTATTGATTTCGTTGTGAAATTTGATGGTCGAGTGATTTCACGGTAATGGTTTTAAAATTGGAATGTAATGTGATGCGCATGGTCAATGTATTTGCCTATATATTTTTCGTTGTGAATTAAGGACTGTTTTGTTTTTTTTTCCTTTTGTGGCTTCATGCCATGGCTTTCTGTGTTCATTGCAAGGTAATTAATATAAAAATATATATTATAATGCAATGAATTTGTTAATTAAAAATTAATACGATACTTAATTTAATTAAATGTGCAGTATAATTTAATTGTACTACTTGTGGCGTATGTTTTGAAATGAATATGGTTGCTTTCATATTTTAATAATTGGTCCTTTAATTTTTTATTTTTAAAATTTTAAATTATAGCATCAAGTCCTTTGCCTATTCATTTTCGCGTCATTGGCCTTAAATTCAATATGAGTTGATTCTGACGTAAATTGGATTCAAGGATATTTATCTCTTCAACTACAATTATTGGGATATTTAAATTTAATTAATAACACATTTAGTAGAATTAATCTAAGAATGTCCTCTCATGCATGTAAATTCTTAATTATGAATTAATATGATATTTAATGTAATTAAATTTCTAATCAATACCATATAACCTAAATGCCCTAAATGTTGCGTGTATGTTTAAGTGAATGTGGTTGATGTCATGATTTAAAAATTGATCCTTTATTTTTATTTTTATTTTAAAAATTATGTCGTCGAGGCCTTCAATTTGTTTTGGGTTGAATTTTATCTCGATTGGATTCAAGGACATTGGTCTATTCAACCACGATTATTTGGGATATTTAGACATATTTGATGACACATATAATTAAAATAAATAACATAAAACGCCTAATTTCGAAATTGGTCCTATATGGCATTACTTCATTGTTCTTAAATTCGATGAGTTGATTTTTATGTAAATTTGATCCAAGGATATTTATCTCTTCAATTATATTTATTGAAATATTTAAACACATATAATTACATATTTTATGGAATTAATCTAAGAATGTATTCTCAAACATGGAATTTCTTAATTATAATTGTCCTAATTATGGCGTATGTTTGTAAATGAATATGGTTGCTTTCATATCTTAATAATTGGTCCTTTAATTTTTTCTTTGTTAATTTTTACGTCATTGGTCTTAAATTCAGTATGAGTTGATTTTTACGTAAATTGGATTCAGGGATATTTATCTCTTAAACTACATTTATTGGGATATTTAAACATAATTAATTACACATTTAGTAGAATTAATATAAGAATATACTCTCATATATGTAATTTCTTAATTATTAATTAATATGATATTTATTGTAATTAAATTTATAATCAATATCATATAACCTGAATGCCCTAAATGTTGCGTGTATGTTTTAGTGAATGTGGTTGATGTCATGATTTATAAATTGATCCTTTATTTTTATTTTTTTAGAAAAATTATGTCCTCGAGGCCTTCAATTTGTTTGGGTTGAATTTCATCTCGATTGGATTCAAGGGCATTGGTCTATTCAACCACGATTATTTGGGATATGAGTTGATTTCTATGTAAATTTGATCCAAGGATATTTATCTCTTCAACTACATTTATTGAAATATTTAAACACACCTAATTACATATTTAATGAATTTAATCTAAGAATGTACTCTCAAGCATGGAATTTCTTAATTCTAAGTTTCCTAATTGTGGCGTATGTTTGTAAATGAATATGGTTGCTTTCATATTTTAATAATTGGTCCTTTAATTTTTTCTTTGTTAATTTTTACGTCATTCGTCTTAAATTCAGGGATATTTATCTCTTAAACTAAATTTATTGGGATATTTAAACATAATTAATTACACATTTAGTAGAATTAATCTAAGAATGTACTCTCATATATGGAATTTCTTAATTATTAATTAATATGATATTTAATTGAAACTTTAATTTTTTTTTAAATATGCATCAATGCCTTTAATTCGATTTAAAAATGTATGGAATTAGTTAATTAAAAATTAATACGATATTTAATTTAATTTGATGTGCAATATACCTTAGTCGTCCTGATTGTGGCTTATATTTTTAGATGACTATGGTTGCCTTAATATTAATAAATGGTCCTTTAACTTTTTAATAAATTAATACGACATTTAATGTAATTAAATGTGGTTGATGTCATGATTAATAAATTGATCCTTTATTTTTATTTTTATTTTAAAAAATATGTCGTCGAGGCCTTCAATTTGTTTTGGGTTGAATTTTATCTCGATTGGATTCAAGGACATTGGTCTATTCAACCACGATTATTTGGGATATTTAGACATATTTGATGACACATATAATTAAAATAAATAACATAAAACGCCTAATTTCGAAATTGGTCCTATATGGCATTACTTCATTGTTCTTAAATTCGATGAGTTGATTTTTATGTAAATTTGATCCAAGGATATTTATCTTTTCAATTATATTTATTGAAATATTTAAACACACCTAATTACATATTTTATGGAATTAATCTAAGAATGTATTCTCAAACATGGAATTTCTTAATTATAATTGTCCTAATTATGGCGTATGTTTGTAAATGAATATGGTTGCTTTCATATCTTAATAATTGGTCCTTTAATTTTTTCTTTGTTAATTTTTACGTCATTGGTCTTAAATTCAGTATGAGTTGATCGACGATAGAAATCTCGACATAGAAATCTCGACGTATGTCTTAAAATAAATATGGTTGCTTTCATAATTTAATAATTGGTCCTTTAATTTTTTATTTTTTAAATTTTAAATTCAATATGACTTGATTCTGACATAAATTGGATTCAAGGATATTTATCTCTTCAACTACAATTATTGGGATATTTAAATTTAATTAATAACACATTTAATATGATATTTATTGTAATTAAATTTATAATCAATACCATATAACCTAAATGCCCTAAATGTTGCGTGAATGTTTTAGTGAATGTGGTATGGCGGCTTCATCAATGGAATACGTATCTTTCCATTACTACAACACGACGGGAATTTAGGCGGAACCTCATACCACATAAAGGCATTGCAGTAAATGCAGTAATTGAAACTTTAATTTTTTTTTAAAATATTCATCAATGCCTTTAATTCGATTTAAAAATGTATGGAATTAGTTAATTAAAAATTATATACCTTAGTCGTCCTGATTGTGGCTTATATTTTTAGATGACTATGGTTGCCTTAATATTTTAATAAATGGTCCTTTAACTTTTTAATAAATTAATATGACATTTAATGTAATTAAATTTGTAATCAATACCATATAGCCTAATTGCCCTAATTGTTGCATGTATCTATCAGTGAAAGTGGTTGTGTTCATGATTTAAAAATTAATCCTTTTTTTTTATATTCCTTTCATGTTTGTCTAAGTGTACCCCAACTTTTCTGATGCATTGTATCTTTAATATACATTTAATTAGTTTGAACAATAAAGGTGTCCATTATTTGTTTTAAAGATTAGTACTTATTAATTATTCTTAATGGTTGGGTAGTTAGATCCGAGTTAATATAAGTTTTAAATAAATTTTGCGAAATTGGTCCTTTTTAAAAAAAAAAACTGGCATCGAGGGCTTGTCCACCAAATTTGTACGTGTTCATACTTGCAAATGATAATGGTTATAATTGATCCATTTGATATTTTTTATTCCTTTTTTTTAATTGGAACGATTCATAAATTTTATGAAGCTCAATTAATTGTTTAAAACTGTAATAGTTATTAAGCATTTCTATTACTTAAATTATTAAATCAATTTTATTTGTAGACTCCTCCATTACATTCAACAGAATTCATTTATTATTTTTTATTCAGACACCGAACAACTTTTTTTTCCCTTGGTAGAAAAAGTTCAGTGCTTTAAAATATATTGTTACAACGTTTGATGCTAATAGGATGTAACATCTACAATTTGAATAGAATGAAGATCTTCCAGGTACTTAATTCCTCTATATGCAGCATCGTTTACAGCCTCTTCAATGGAATGGAAAAGAAGACCATGTATGTTACAAATAGTGTGTGCGCCATGGAGGTAGACGTCCGTCTGAAAATTTTTAGCTTTGTTTGTACTAAGTCTGAATAATTGAGTTTAAGTCTGAATAATTGAGTTTGCACCATGGAGGTAGACGTCCGTCTGAATAATTGAGTTTAAGTCTCCTGATTATTATCATTCCTATTTTTTAACGCATGTGGACGAAATTTGTGTGTGATGTATCCAGATTTTTTTTGGTCCTCTAATTTTTACTTTTTTATTTTGTTTTAATCCTCTATTTTTTTTTCTGGTCCTCTGTAACATACCCTGTGGATGACGTTGGTCTTGAATATATTACCCCATCATTGGTAAAAATTACTTCTTTGCATTTAATTAAAATACAAAAAGTGTAATGATTTGCCTATGAAATTAAATTTGCCTAAATATTAAAAAAAATCCCACAAAAAAAAATAAAAAATCGTGTTAATAATTGTTGAAATATATGTGATTAAATGTGTTTTATAAAGGATCATTTTGAAATGGATTCATTCATATGGGACCAATAGTATGGTCCATTCTACTTTACTGTATGAAATTAAAATTACCTAAATATTAAAAAAATCCTCTAAAAAAAATTGTGCTAATAATTGCCTACGATTTGTATGCGGAATTTTTTAATTGTGGAAGCATCTACAATTCTCAAACTAGACACACCTTGCCTACCGAAATTTTAACTGAATGAATTGTTTTAAAGGCTCATAATTATTAAGTATTTCTATTATTTGGAATGTTAAATTCAATTTAATTTTGAATGCTACATAATGATTGATTTTATTAAAAAATAATTGAGTTTAAGTCTCCTGATTATTATCATTCCTATTTTTTAACGAATGTGGACGAAATTTGTGTGTGATGTATCCAAATTTTTTTTGGTCCTCTAATTTTTACTTTTTACTTTTTTATTTTATTTTAATCCTCTTTTTTTTTCTTGTCCTCTGCAACATACCCTTTGGATGACGTTGGTCTTGAATATATGACCCATCATTGGTAAAAATTACTTTCTTGCATTTAATTAGAATACAAAAAGTTTAATGATTTGCTTATAAAATTAAATTTGCCTAAATATTAAAAAATTTCCCACAAAAAAAAAATATTTTAATCGTGCTAATAATTGTTGAAATATATGGGATTACATATGTTTTATAAAGGATCATTTTGAAATGGATTCATTCATATGGTACCAATAGTGTGGTCGATTCTACTTTACTGTATGAAATTAAAATTACCTAAATATTAAAAAAAAATCCTCCAAAAAAAAAAAAAAAAAACCGTGCTAATAGTTGCCTACGATTTGTCCGCGGAATTTTCTAATTGTGAAAGCATCTACAATTCTCAAATTAGACACACCTTGCCTACCGAAATTGATTTGTCTACAAAAATTTACATACAACACAATTTGTCTATGTAATTTTCGTAGGCAAATTATTTTTTAGATGTTGAAAATTTCTAGCCATATTGTTGTGGTGAAGTGCATTTCACACCAAAGTAGAATTGTGTAAAAAATATATAGGATTAAATGTGTTTTATAAAGGATCATTTTAAAAATGGATTCATTCATATGGGACCAATAGTGTGGTCGATTCTACTTTACTAAAATTTTTGATAGGTGGTGAAAGAATTGTATAATTTTTTGTGCAGGGATTATTTTGGTATTAAAGTAAACATTGCAAATAATTTTGTATGATTACGATTGGTTCTCAACCAATTATTGTGAAGATCATATATATTTGGGTTCATGGCAGAAAAAATACAACTAATCTTGCTCCTAATATCGTGATAAAATTTATTGCACAAATTAAATTGTAGGTTTTTAAAATAGTCCTATAGGATATTCCTAAAAATATGCGCTGAGTTTTTAAAGTGGAAGACTAAAATTCTAAAAATTGTTGTGTTAATAATTGTGAAATTAATCCTAAATTCTTTGTATTATAAAAACTTCTCTCATGTTTTTGAAATATTTCTAAAATATCTATAGGATAATAATGTAACTTATGCATCCTTCTGGTACTTAACTGTAATTATTTATGGGACCAAATTTGAAAAAACTACGGGACCTAAAATCTCTAAAGAAGGACCATTGTTGCAGATCGTCTGTTCTCACAGGACCAAAACAAAAAAATATAATTGAGTTAAGATTCATATATTCATATACCCGTCTCTGTCTTTACACTTGGAGATTTATATTTTTCTTTGCGTGATATTGTTTACCTTGAGTGCTCTCTATACTTTATCTGTGGTTTTTTGATATGAGGTCAATATATGCAAATAATGGCCGAGTTATGATGGACTTATATGTACAAATATGTAATAATTTTTGTCCACATTCCTTTTTTGACCTTTTATTTTTCTATGTATGTATTTTTTTTTTCAGATTTGTTGTCATACATTAATTTTACTGATTGAGGCTACAATTTTTTGTGACCATAATTGCAACTTATGCATTCTTTTAAGACTTCACTACAACTACTTATGGGACCAAATTTTGAAAAAAAAAAAAAAAACTATTGGACCTAAGATATCTAAAGAAGGACCATTATTGTGAACCACCTATTCTCATTGGACCAAAATTTAAGATTTTCGCATTAAGATTCGTATATCCGTGTCTATCTTTATATTTGGAGATTTGTACTTTTTTTTATTTGCGTGATGTTGTCTAACTTGGTGTCGTCTATAATTTGTAAGTGATTTTTTTTGGTATGACATCAGTTTGTGCGGATAGTAGTCGAGTTATAATGGAAGTATATGTACAAATATGTAATAAATTTGGTGTACTAATTTCAGCTTCTGGCCCTTTTTTTTTTTTTTTTTTTTTTTGCGCAAATTTGTAGACATTTGATTGAAGATAGAATTTTTTTGGACCAAAATTGCAAATTATGCATTCTTTTGGGACTTACCTATAATTATTTATGAGACCAATTTTGAAAAATATCACGGGCCATGAAATAAAAAAAAAAAGCATCATTGTTGCAAACCGACTGTTCTCATAGGACAAAAAATTTAGATTTTCCCGGTCTTTTGCATATATCTGTCTATATCTTTATATTTGTGTATTTATATTTTTTATTTACGTGATGTGGTTTAAGTTGAGTGTCGTCTATACTTTGTTGATGATTTTGTGATGTGATGTCAGTCTGTAAGAATAGTATTCGAGTTACAATAAAAATATATGTACAAACAGGATTATAGCTTTGGTCCACATTTATTTTTTGTTCTTAATTTTTTAATATATATATATATATATACAATTTTCTTCCATCCATTAATATTATGGTCCTCTAACTTTTACATATATATATATATATTAGATAACAGAATCATGGTATCAAACTTTTTACAATTTTTTGCAACTTTTTGGTCGTTTTTTTTTTTTTTTTTTGCAATTTTGTTCCATCCATTAATTTTATAGTCCTTTAAATTTTGAACATCAATTGATTTTGATAGTGTTCACATATTAAAAAGTTTATTAAAAGACAAAACAAATTGACCCTATTTTTTTAATTTTTAAATCTTGCTTTTCTAAAATATATTGGTTATATAGGAAATTTATTTATTTTAAGATACTACCTTATGATTATTTATAAAAATAGGACACTATCTTTACGGCGCGCAAAATTGAGAAATTATATTTACGAACTTGCAAAAAAAATTGTTTCTTGCTTATATGAGTTAATTTAGTTATAAATTATAAGGTATGATTTATTATATACAATTCAGTTCATAGTTCAGATAATATTGATGATAGAATAGAAACATGATTAACCTCATCTTGGTATTACGTGTTTTAACATTAAAATATTAGTATTAAGTGTATATTTTGGAATTAAATTATTTCATACATGAACTATTTTATAATTATTTTTAGATACACTTTACTTTAACCAATTAATGTTCTTTAAATTAAAATAATACATTTAGTTACCATCAACTAAATTAGCTATAACGGAAAATTTGTTATTTAATATAGGACACTATTTTTATAAGTATTTGTTCAATTAAAACACCATTTTTACAAGCTTGCAAGATTAAGATAATATCTTTACGAACTTGCAAAATTAGGACAATATCTTTAGAAACTTGCAAAACTAGGATACTCTTTTTTATTTTGTCCAATTTAAGCCAAATTTTATAATATATGGGTCAAATAAAATTCGATTACGATATGCCAAAAAACGTTAATATATTTTCCAAAAATAAATAATTAATAATTAGATAACCAAATTAATAAAAATATATTTATATGATGTTCTTAAAAATAAGTCTAACATTTTTTTTCTCATATTTGCGTCTAAGTAATGAGGAGTTGAAGAATTGCGCCTTAGTTGAGCTTAGGTAACTATTGCAGATAAATGACAGATTCAAATCAATGCATGTACCTGATTGCAATATTTTTTTACATAATAATTAAATTTGTGAATTCAAGGACGTTTTATATGCTTTTTAAGTACTATTTTTCAAATTCATATTACAATTTAAAATAATGGTACTGCGTATTATAAATGTTTAGGTTACTAAAAAAATTTAAACAAACAAATTACATTAAAATTCAACAATTTTACATAAAAGTTTACTTCCAGTTCGCGATTTTCGCAGGTTTAGCACTATAATTTATATTATATTTTATTTTAAGTGTGTGTGTGTGTGTATATATACATATATATATATATATATATATATATATATATATATTATAGGTTTTGTGGGAGAAGTATTGCTGCACAAAATATAATACAACAAGAAATACCAATTTTTAGGATGGTAATGATTTCATGTAATTTATTTTTTATTCTTTTTTTAAGTATAAATAATTATCTTAACTATAATACAATATTGGGTAAACTTTGAATCCCAAGTACATTCAAGCCTATGATATTATGGACAGTTTTATATTCAGTTGCGGTAAGGTTGATGATACGATAAACAATGGTAGTGCACCGTATGTCTATAGATAACGTGAAGTCAATTACCCTAAAATAAGAAGTTTGTTGCCTCAATTTGGGAACAAGCCAAAATTCTCCCAATTATACATCCACGACACCGAAATCGAAGTCAGGAATAGAATAGATGCAGTCGAGTAATATCATTGATAAAACATTATACTTAAATTTAATTTTATATTTAGTTTTTTTACAATTTTTAAATGCAATATTTTGTGATTTCATTAACGTTTTATATGTTTTCATTTACAATTTATTTTTTCATATTACAATTTAAAAGTAATAGTATCACGTGTAATAGATTTTTAGGTTGCTAAAAATATTTTAAACACAAAAAATTCAACAAAGTTTAACAGATTTAAAAAAAAAAGTTTATTTCAAGTCCGCGAATTTTCGCGGGTTTAGTACTAGTATATATATATTAATGTGTTTATCATGTAAAATAATACTCCCTTTGTTCTGGATCTTTTTTCATATTTACAGAATAATATTTTTATTAATATTTAAAATAATAAAATAATTTTTAAATCAATTTATAATAGAGGAGGAGAAATAAAGATTGTTAGGAGAGAAGAAATAAAGATTGTTAGGATGGATATTCTACTATTTGAGATTTTGCAGACACTAATTGTGTTATAATATGATGGATTGTTTTTTGAAACATGGCCACAACCAATAATCTCATTTTTTTCATTTTTTTTTCAAAATTAAAATACAATACAAGTGGTGTAATCACCATTACAATCAATTATCCAACATATTTAATAAAAAAAGAAAAAAATAAAATTTAATTATCATTTTCATTTAATTGAGATGCTTTAGACCAACACAATAGGTATGCTAGTTTTTCACTTATACCTTTTATTACATTCGGCTCTTTATTCTTCTTTAGCCTGCTTAGGCTTAGTTTAAATCTACCAACAGTAGCACTAAGCTCTGTTAAATTCTTAGAACAATGCCAAATTTAATAGCTTACTTAGGCTTTGAATATTCTTTTTTTTTTTTAATTACTAAATGTTAATTAATTAACACTATCGACCAACTAGTTAGATCCTATGAACCTAGTTCCTTAGGCACGTTAAGGGTACCTCTTCTCATGATACCATATAATTAACTGTCTCATTTATACATTTTATTTTAGAGTAAGTTTTAAATAAAAAATGGTTCATGATATCATGAAACCGTCTTAAAGTATTGAATATTTGATCAGGAGTATCGATAATTTCATCAGAAGTATCATTAAATTGGTTTCAAGATAATATATAACAATTACAATATAATACCACCAGAGGCGGATCCAGTATCTAACACTGGGGTGGGCTGAAAAATAAAAGTTTCAACACATTAAAATTTATACGTAAGACAATTCACTTCATTTTATATTTTATATTTTTGTTAGTTTGATTTTACACACCCTAAAAAAAATATTCCCTAACTTTATCCTCCCAATAAATATCTCCATATATTTATACAAAATATTCTTACTTTTTACACTAAATCTAACGATTTATTTATTTTAATAATAAAATTTTATAATATTACACCTCAACACTTTACTCATTTTTCTAATAAAAAAATTGTGCCTAGGAAAGAGTGAAATGTTTTAACTTTAAAGGGATATAGGGAGCAATAAAAAAATAAAGAGATAAAAGCTAAATTATATAACTCTAAGTATTACTAAAATACTAATGAATTATATTACTTTTATTATAGAAATGCTCCAACACCATATCTAGATATAATTTATTTATCGATCAAATTCATTAAATCAATTTCATTACAGAAATACCGTAAACCATCACCATATCTAGAGATAATTATTTACAATCAAATATTATTCCCATTATATTCTTATCAAGTTTAAATATATATTAAACCATAAAAAATTTAATTATATATTTCAATTGCAAAAAAGACCACTGCTAGTGTTAGTTGGCTAATAAATAAAAAATTAATTCATTCAATTCAAATGACTCATGTTCTAAACACTAAAATGGACTAAATAGATTAATTAATAACATATTCTAAACGCTAAAAATGACAAAAATAAAACAAAACCAAAACAAAAATATACTAAATAAATTTTTAAAAAAAGTCATTGAACCTTGAATGATATGGCCGGAGATTTCAACAAAACTACATGGTCTATATCCAAAATTTGAAAGTTGGTATTTATGGTTAATGGAGATTCTTGTATTCTTTTTTTTATTTAAATATTTAATTCATTGATCCATAAAAAAGAAGAAATAGTCGTGAAAGAGGGACAAGAATGAGGCAGCGAGTCAGATTCTAAGAAGTCAGATAGTGGGTTTTGATATGTGATTGCCTTAGTTTGATGTGGGCATTGTAATAATGTATAGGCCCAGGTTATTTGTATTAGTCTTGGATTAAATACCTTACCCAGATTAACACACTACTTCATGAAGAAATACACTACCTCTTTATTCCAAAATAAACTTTTGATATCCATACACTACCTAAAATCAACACATAATTTCATAAATAAAGAACGAAAAAGCAAGGGCTACCCGCAACTATGTATGATTATGTATGATCCGCATCTTGTTTTTCGATTTGATGCAAGATTTGATAAAAAAAAATCTGCGATTACTGTTGTTCGAAAATTTCTGCCGAAATATTGTCTAGATTTCGAAATATTTAGCCGAACTATTGTCTAAATTTTGAATTTTTTTCCCGAAATTTGTGTTCGGTAAAATTTTCCGAAAATCAGATGGAATTTCGGCTGGAATTTTCGAAAATTGTACAAATTTTCTCATTTTTTTGCCAAAATTGTGAACAAAATTCGAATTCTTTTTCGAAATTGTATATTAATTTCGGAAAACCAGTCATGAAAGTTGATGTCGCGATTTTTCGAAAATTTAACACTCAATAATATCAACCAACAACAGCATTATCACACCCATTTAATTTAACACTCTCAAATAATAAAGAAATGCATAAAAAACATCTCAAATACAATAAACATCATCATGTTCAAGATTTTAAAAACCTAACTTTACAAAAAATTATGAATACTTACATATGTGCGATTAGGGCTAGGAGTATTCACCATCTTGAGTACATAGACGTTCAACAAACCATACAACATGCAAATTTTCGTTCGTGGTTCAACAAATTCATGGAGTTTAAAGTTTCCTTCGTTTTTGTCGAATTTTTTAGTGATTTTCGACCAAAATTGTTGAAAAACTGAGGAAGTGTATTTACTACATTAATTTTGGAGGGAATTCATTAAGGACATTATTGACATTTTGTATTTATGAGTTATAAATAATATGATATAGTAGCGTATTTAACCAAGAGGCTAGTGCTAATAACTGTGGCCTAATATATAAAAGGAAGATAGAAATATATTTTGCGCTGGGCTGATTTAATAACTAAAATAACATACACGCATATATATAGGCAGCTACTTTGGGTTTGCACTGGGCTCCAGCCCAGTGCTGCCCTTGCATAAATCCGCCCCTGAATACCACTGATCTAGATTAATAATCTTATTTAATTTTAGTGAATCGAACCCCTGCATATTATCATGTTTTACTACTAGATTCCTGAAGCTTAAAGTTTTGTTCTATTAATTCAATCTAAAAGAACACTCATCTGGAAACAATATAAGCTTACTAAAGGAAAATAAATTAATATAAAAAACTTGGTAAATTAATTAAAATTGAAAAGTTGTTGGAGCTTAGGCAAAACATTGCAAATGTATAATAGCTTAATAAAATAAGATTTATACATTCAAGGTCAATCGCCGCTCCTGGAAATTATCGTGTGGAGGAAGGAAAAGTTGTGGGACTCTTTAAATTCATGGATTAAGGAGTTGGGCTTCGAGAAAATAGTAGCCGAAGTGGATGCCAAACTTATCTACGATGCTTCTGTTAGAAAATATGTCGATGTGAATGAGAAATTAAGTCTCAGTATTGTTGTCACCAAAGAGAAAGAGAAAAGGTAAAAGCTTTTATTCCACATTGAAAAATGTAAATCCACTTGAGGCTTGTAAATTGTTGGGATGTCTTGAACTCTTTGCGTTATATTCGGGCTCGTTTGGAGTTTTGGGCCTTTTTTCGATGCCCAGTTTATTAGGGGTTTATAAATATCCTCTCTTCTGGCCGTGAACGTAGTCAACACAACGTTGGTGAACCGCGTAAATCTGTATCGTTTATGATTCTTTCTTACATCTCGTTATAACATAAATCGTGTTAAAGGTTATGTTCCATTTTCTACGTGTGCGTGCAAAGGGGTGTAAATCTTAGCCGAACTTGGCCTACGAAACATGCATGAACATCTATGAAAATTATGTTGGCAAATTCTTCGCAGATAAATAATGAAAATATTTATATAATTAGAAAATTTTATAGGCAATTTTATGGTTTGTTACGGGATATATATTTGTTTCCTGTATCATCACTCTTGCAAGTGAACTATTAACTATTTTCAGCAGTCACTTTTCATTTTATTTTGTTACAACATACATAAGAAAAGTAGTCTAAGTAGTCATAATTAAATCTACACTATCTCTGAATCAATCCAACTTAATAAGGGTTCACGTGATAAAGAAAAGCAAGATCGATCTAACATAAAAAGGGAAGAAGTCATGATTAATATCAACTGTTGATTAACACTACTTTTTGGCTTCTTCTGTCACTAGCTATATAATTAAGGTTAAACAAAAGGTATCATCATGTGTTTAGCGAATGGATAAAACATGGCATATGCAACTTATTAACTTAGTAAATTTTGTGTGGTATCGTTTAACGAATCTCATTACGTAAGGTGGATATATATTTGACATATATAATGTCAAAACCAATCCAATTTTATGGATGAGAATAGGTCAGATCAGATCAAACTTTTTAAAAGATTTGAGTCTGGTATAGAGGTCTAAAACGTGCATGCTAATATAATTTAAAATATCGGAATTGATCACATGTCCACCGGTGGGCACATGTTAATATACTCACTGCGAATGTGTTAATAACATATAAGCAGATATAAACAATCAATTAAAATATTAGTGGGTCATCAGCTTATGTGTCATTAACACATTCGCGGTGGGTATATTAATATGTGTCCACCGGTGGGCATGTGATCATTTTCGATTGAAATATATAGGTAAATATAACTAAAATGTGCAGACTTAAATAACTTAAATATGCAAATTAGATTTGAAAATTGAAAATTTGTTAATAAAACATACATACTAATTAATATAATTGAAATGTGTCCATGCACAAAATACATATGAGACTCGGTAATATACAGGATCTAATAACTTCCATTTTTTTTTTTTTAGGATTTTAATAGTGTCAATTTACAAAATTATTATTACTAATATCTTTGAAGTTAATTTAATAATATTATTATACCTAATACTTCCAATTTCCAAAAGCCTTTGGTTTAAATATAAAGAATATAGAGTGAAATTGATTCATACATGAATTATTGAAGAGTGTTAATTATTTTCACTAAAGAGTATTAGTTATTTTCACTGAAAAATCTTAATTGTCTCCACTGAAGAGTCTTGGTTTGCTTGCAGTAAACAACTAAAACTCTTCAGTAAAGACAACTAATATTTTTCAGTGAAAACAATTAATATTTTTCAATAAAAACAACTAATGCCCTTAAATGACTTATGTATGAACCATTTTCACTATATACTTTGTCTTTCCCAAAAGTATATTAATTCATTCTGTTTTTTTAAATAATCTTCTTTTATTCACCATCCAACTATCATTTAATTACTTCATATGTTATTAATTTTACACTCATAAATAATCATTTAAATTTATAAATAGTCCTAATAAAACCCTAAAATACATTTATTTTTTCTATTTTTTATAAAACATGTAAAACCAATAAACATATATTTTGGGTTGGGGGGAGAGGGAGTACCGTGCAAACACCCTTACTTAAATTTATATAGATTTTAATATGCTGACATATACAATATACTAATATATATCCTGCAAGCTAAATTATTCCTACCTGTTACTCCAGTAACTCAACAGAGATGACAACTAATTATTATAGTTGTGCAGGTAGTTGCACATCCATATGTACCAAATTAAAGATTAAATACAAAGATCAAGATACATAATCTATATTTATTCTAATTTAATTAGTTTCAACAAAACCGACTCCCATCCCATGTCTCCATAGAATAATATTAGTCAAATTCAGGAATTCATATCTTAACTGACCCCACCCCCACCCCCCACATAATAGTATATTAAAATATATATATATTGTTTTAACTTTAAGGAATGAGACTATTTTTTATGGATGGACAAATAAGACAACCAAAACTATTTTTTTTATGAATGGAGGGAGTATATGTATATAAATAATTCGCCCCAATTTATACTTATAAAAGATTTTATGTAAACAAACAATTAATCTATTATGAAAGGTGTGAACTAATAGTTAATAAAAAAAACTTGCAATTTTATTTGACGATAAATTATTTAATAAATAGTGGAAGGCTTGAAGATTAAATAACATCTCATGAGTAATTTAATTTAAAATGCCAATTGTACTAAAATGTTATATATAGACAAAGTACATAATGAAAATGGTTTATATATAAACCATTGAAGAGTGTTACTTGTTTTTATTAAAGAGTATTAGTTGTTTTCGCTGCAAGGTATTAGCTGTTTTCAATGAAGTGTATTAGTTGTTTACTGAAAACAAATTAAGACTCTTCAGTGAAAACAACTAAAGTTCTTTAGTGAAAACAACTAATATTCTTTAGTAATTCATGTATAAATCAATTTCAATATATATATATATATATATATATATATATATATATATATATATATATATATATTAGCAAGTTTTGTGTGAAACCATCTTATACATGAGATTTGATATTTTCGCAAGTTTTTAAAATACTTGATTTAAAAAAGAATTACAAAAGAGTATGTTTTATATGAAATTGATTTATGATAAACTTATTATAAAATTGTTTTAAAATATTAAATATTTTATCAAACGCATAAAAAATCTCATAAAATATTTGCTTACGTGGAAAACAAATTTGTTTTTATTATTTTATTTGGTTGAATTGCAACTAATAGATTAATCAAAATCAGTTTTAAGCGCGAACAGATTCAAAATATAATATTATTCCCGCCCTCTGCTTAACGAGTGTCGGCAAATTAATTACGAGAGTCACAATATTTTAGTAAGCATTCTAACTTTACAGCTTTGCTTTGACGAAGAGTAAAATGGCTTGTACTTTTGTCTTAAAACAATTACACATGTATGGTATTTTCATACTAAAAGTCTAAAATGTAGTCAATTTTTTTTTTTTTTAAATAATGTTAGTCAATTAATCTTTTCCACAATTTAATACCCTCCATAGTCCATACTATATCAATTTCCACATTTTTCTCTTTGCAACTTACCCATACCAAAAAAGTAATCATAAAAGCTACTACAATTTTATAAAAAAAATAGATTTTATATGAAAACGCTTCATAATAAACTTAACATGAAATAGTTTTAGAATATTATTAATCTCATCAAGAGTATCATTAAACTTGTCAGGGGTATCACTAATTTGGGTCAGTGGTATTATATTGTAATTATTTTAAATTTTCTTGAACTCAAACTAATGATACCCCTGATGAGATTAATGATACTTTAAAATTGTTTCATGATAAGTTTATCATGAACTATTTTCATATAATACTTTGTCTTATAAAAATGTTATTACTTTTAAGTTTACACATATGTTGATGGGCGAACAATTGTCAGTAAATGACGAACAAGGATTAAAGCTACAACGAGGATTATGAACCAAATCAAGGAAGATCAACAAAGAAAATCACGATTTGGGTGCATTAATCAATCTGGGGGGTGTATAAAGTGACGAACAACACTCCCGACGAACAACTAATAGGCGAACAGGTATTAAGGCCCGGGACCAAGAATGAGCCAACTGTGAAGTCATCAATGACGAACAACTTTATCAAACTATGATACAATAGATAGCCAAGGAAGAATGTACAAGTGAACAAAGGACAAAGATCCCAAAGCCAAGCTGGACAAAGGCATAAGGCGAACAACTTCCCAAGTACAACCTCAAGAGGCGAACAACTTTCGGTTGGAGAACCAACAAGATCCATCAAGCCGACCTAGGCGAACAACAGTGAGTCCGAGATAAGGACCAAAGAAGACTTTGTAACTAAGGTTCAGATTAGATAAGATCAAAGGGACACATGTCAAGCATGCAGGCTAGGGAGACCAAGAGTCTTAGACACCTCATGCTTGCTAGTCTCTATAAATAGTTGTTCTCCAGCTTATTCATGTAATTTTTCGAATTTCAGACTAAAAAATACACACAAATACACCCAAACTTACACATATACGAAATAATTTAAATTGCGATCTTCATTTTACCCGAATTCGTTAACCCAAGACTCGTTTTACCATTTACGGTGGTAATCAATCACACGTTATTGATTGGTGACGTATAAACGGATTAAAACAGCCACTAATCCTCCCGATTAGATTCGTTCACCAACAATTTGGCGCTAGAAGAAGGGTTCGAACCTCCGGTTTAGTGTGATTACTCAAGAACTTCAAGTTGAAAACTTGAAGATTCAAAGGAAATCTCAAGAAATATTTGAAGATACAAACAAAAGTGTTCTTGGTGTTCTTGGTGTTCTTCAATTTATAAATTAAGAAGTAATTTAAATTGAAATGCCTCAATCTAAAGAGACCCAAGGATCACGTTTGTCAAAAAGAGCATCTCAGACCCGAGCCACGTCGGCCGACCACCAGGACCGTGACCCGAGACATGCGAACAGGTCACAACATACAGCCATAACACATAACCTCCCCCCTGAGATGGAGGCTTTGGCGAACAACCCCAACGAGTTAGCCAAAACCATTGCTGCTCTCCAGGCCCTCCAGAGGCAACAAGAGCAAGTTAGGCCAACACAGGCAAGGCCAAGGGACAAGTCCCTAGAAGTTGTTAGACCCAGGACCACTAGGGGCGAACAGCGAGAGGTTGATAGTGCCCAAGTCAGACGGAACAAGGGAAAGGCCAAGGTGGACGACCAACAAGAAGTACAGGCTGAGTCTGGTCGCGGACGAACAACTATGTCTAGCCATGGGACAACACGTTCCAGTGCCCAAGACAGGCTTAGCCAACCCCAACGGGAAGCTGCTCGCCGGGGAGCAGAAGACGGGCGAGCAACTTTTGAACAGCCTCGCCCATCAGTCCATGAAAGACTCACCCAGTCAGCCTTCAGGCGCCTAGGGCCAAATGCGGCGAACAACATTAGGAGGCAAGCCCAGGAAGTGCCCACTCCAAGCGAGGGACTGCGACGGGCAGAAAGGTTAATGCCTTTGCTCGCCGAACAGCCTCCAAGTCAGGGGGCACCTCTTGATGAATTATCAAGCCTAAGGAGGGCTGTGGAGAACATGCAAGGGCAACTAGACCAACAGAGGGGGATGGGAATGACCAGCATGCCATCCTCACCTTTGGCAGCTCACATTTTGAAGGCCCCGATCCAGAAAAAGATTCAATTTCCAGCTAGCATTCAATATGAGGGCATCACTGACCCCCGGGTCCACTTAACGAAGTATACGGACTACATGGTCTCCGTGGGGGCCAGCGACGCCACCCAATGCCGGAATTTTCCGTTAACATTAGGCGATCGGGTTCACAAGTGGTTTTCATCAATGCCGCCGGCATCAATCCACTCGTTCGTCCAGCTAAGTCGAGAATTTCTCTCTCACTTTTCAACGGCGGGGTCGTATCTTTCCCAAAAACACCGGCTATCAGATTTAAGGCAAAATGATGATGAAACTGACCGGGCGTTTATGGAAAGATTCGATAAAGTTTTGCTAGAAGGAGAACCGGTGAGCGAAGATACAAAGATCGTCGCTGTGATGGCCGGATTGAAAAAAGGGTCGAAGTTATGGAAGGAGGTACGTCTGAAGTGCCCAAAGACTTATGCCGAGTTCAGAAACCAAGCTGGCATTTTCGTTTCCATGCACGAGGCCCTACAAACAAATTTAGGGGAGAACAAAGCTGATCCTAAGGAGAATAACAAAAAGCCCGTCGGGACAAGCTACAGGGTCCCAAAAAATATGAAAGCATTCACCGAAGGATCGGATTTGAAAGAAAAATTGAACCAAGTATTGACAGTATCAGTTGATACTGTGTACGAGAGCGTAAAGGAGAAAGAGTTGCTTTCCCCACCACGTAAAATCCGTCAGGATACTGGCAAACTCAACCCGAACAAGTATTGTGCCTACCATCAAAGCGTGGGGCATTTTACGAGTGAGTGTAGAGATTTGCTTAAGCAACTCTGGCGATTTTATGAGGAGGGAAAGCTCTCCGATTTCGTTAAGAGGCAACCTGGGAAAAGAGCTCGGGAGAACAACTCAGAAGATGAAGAGGATGGTCAACCTCAGAGAAACAACAAACCCGGACGACCAGTTCCCAGTATGCCGGCTCAACCTTTAGAAGACCTGTTCATGATGGAACCCGCAGGTCCCGCAGGAGGGTGTTTTGATGGACAACCACCTGACTCTAACCGGAAGAGGAAAGCGGAGCTACGAGCGATTGGCCAAGTACAAGAGATGGGAGTTAAGCCGTCTATCATGCAAACGGCAGAATTAACTTTCACCGAAAAAGACCTTGAAGGCGTCTTAACTCCACACAATGATTCGCTCGTAATCTGTGCCAAGATTATGGGGACCAGAGTCCACAGACTGTTGGTGGACACCGGAGCCTACACGAACATCTTATTCAAGAAGACCCTCGATAATCTGGGAGATTATTCGGGTTATGTTCGGAATACAACACATAGAATTATAGGCTTCGGAAATGCTGTGACAACACCGTTGGGAATTGTAACATTAGCTGTACAACTTGTAACGGCCAATGAACCCGAAAGAAATATAACAAGAATGGTAGATTTCTTGGTTGTAGACCAGGAGTCGACCTATAACGGGTTTCTTGGCCGACCTTTTCTTAATGAATTTAAAGCTGCGTGTTCCACTTACCACTATTGTTTGAAATTTCCAACAGCCAGTGGAACAGGCACAATTAAGGGAGACCAACGGAGAGCACGAGAATGCGTTCAACAGCTACGAGCAAAATTTGTACAAATATCCATGATGGAAGCAGCAAGTTATCCCATCGACGAACCATCAATACTAAACAATATGATGGACATAGACGACCACATGGATGCGGACGAACAGCACTTGAACGAGCAAGTGTTGGACGAACAACTCGTTACCACCCAGGAGGAGTATCCATCTGACGAACAACAAGGGGGTGATGACGAACAACCTTCAGTAGAAGACTTGGAGGGCCAAATACAAACGAACAACAATGGGACGGAGCCAACTGATGATCTTGAACCCCGCCTGGGGGCAGAGCTGATGGACATCGAAAATGATTCCAACCCTGAGGAACCCATACTTGATCCCCGTTGGAAGGGACAAAAACGACGAGCAACTCCAGTCGAAGAGCTGGAGGCGTTCAAAGTTAATCCCAACAACGAAGATCTTGAATTATTCATAGGATCTGAGCTCCCAGAGCCTTACAGATCCCGAATGAAAGAGTTTCTCACCAAGAATCTAGATGTCTTTGCTTGGTCTCACGCAGATATGGTGGGGATAGACCCAAAACATGCTTGCCACAAGCTGAACATAAATCAAGCAAGAAAGCCCGTCCATCAAAAACGAAGGAAGTACGGCCCGGACAAATACCAAGCCTTGAATGAAGAAGTTAAAAAGTTGCTAGACAATGATCTCATTCGACAAGCACTCTGTCCACAATGGGTAGCAAACCCAGTACTCGTGAGGAAACCAAACGGGACCTGGAGGCTATGCATAGACTTTACAGATCTGAATGCAGCATGCCCGAAGGACAACTTTCCTCTCCCGCACATCGATCAATTGGTGGACAGCACTGCGGGTCACGAAATGCTAACATTCATGGATGCTTTTGCAGGGTATCATCAAATCCCAATGCATCCTGACGATCAAGAAAGCACAGCTTTTTATACTAACAAAAACTTGCTGTGCTGGAAGAGAATGCCATTTGGCCTCATAAATGCTGGAGCAACATATCAAAGACTGGTGAACAAGATGTTTGATCAACAAATTGGAGACACAGTTGAAGTCTATGTAGACGATATCGTGGTCAAAAGTCCCAGGAAGGAAGACCATCTTCAACATCTGACTCAAGTGTTCGAAATTCTTCGACACTATAACATGAAGTTGAATCCAAAGAAAAGCAGCTTTGGAGTCCACTCAGGGAAATTCTTGGGTCATCTTGTTAGCCAGCGGGGAATTGAGGCCAACCCTTCAAAAGTTAAAGCCATCCTGGATATGCAGCCACCACGTTCAGTGAAAGAAGTGCAAAGACTCACCGGGTGCCTAGCAGCATTGAACCGGTTCATATCCAGGTCGGGGGACAAGTGCCGTCCATTCTTCGAAGCCGTCAAAAAGGGAAAGTTTGCATGGACTAACAACTGCCAGGCGGCCTTTGATCAACTTAAAGACTACCTGGGAGATGTCAAAATCCTATCAAAACCAGTCCCAGGAGAAAAGCTCTTTTTATACTTAGCCGCATCAGAAGTTGCCATCAGCTCTGTCTTGGTGCGCGAAGACGGCAAATTCCACCAACCTATATATTACGTCAGCCAAGCTTTACACGAAGCAGAGATCAAATATGCCCCAACCGAAAAGCTGGCGTATGCTTTGGTTATGAGCGTGAGAAAGTTACGACCATACTTCTTTGACCATCAAGTCGAAGTTCTAACAACTTTCCCGCTCAGGCAAATTCTCCATCGCCCCGACACTGCAGGTCGTCTTTTAAGATGGTCACTGGAGATTAGCCAATTCGGGGTGACCTATGCTCCTCGAACGGCGATCAAAGGGCAAGCATTAGCCGACTTTATAGTCGAACTAACTTTCCCACCAGATCCGACGAGAGGACTTGATCACCCTTGGCATCTCTATGTGGACGGATCATCAACCAACATAGCCTCAGGGGCAGGAGTAGTATTAATAAGTCCAAACAGACAAGTATTCACCTCGGCAATCAGATTTGGTTTCATGGCAACCAACAACGAAGCTGAGTATGAAGCTCTTATCGCTGGTCTCCACCTATCCCTCGCAGTTGGTGTCAGACGCTTGCAAATATTTGGCGATTCACAATTGATCGTGAACCAAGTCCGAGGTGAATACGAAGCAAAAGATGATCACATGATCGAGTATCAACGGATTGTTGCTCACCTGATGTCCATGTTGCAGCAAGTCTTCATACAGCAAATTCCAAGGACGAGCAACACTCAAGCAGACGCGCTTGCCCGACTAGCAACGAGTGAAGGCCCCATAGAGTTGGCAGATATTATAGTTACAAAGATGAAAGATCCATCAACAGTAAGTTATAATGTCAATCAACTCGACGATCAAACCAGTGAAGAAGAAGACTGGAGAACAAGTATAGTCAAATACTTGAAAAATGGGGAAAAACCAAACAACCCTTTTGAAGCTGCCAAGCTAATAAAGCGAGCCGCCAGATATACTCTGGTGGGCGAGCAACTCTACAAAAGGGGAATATCAATCCCACTTCTCAAGTGTTTGCCTAGGGGGCAAGGGCAAGCAGTACTTGAAGAGATACATGCTGGAGTATGTGGAAATCATACTGGGGGGCAAGCTTTGGCATACAAGACAATCAGACAAGGCTATTATTGGCCGACCTTACGTCAAGATGCAATCAAAAAAGCCAAAACTTGCCATCAATGTCAGATTTTTGCCCCAGGCATCCATACCCCGGCTCAGGAACTTGTGTCAGTATACAGCCCATGGCCTTTTGCAAGATGGGGGATGGACATCATTGGTCCTTTCCCGGCTGGAGTTGGAAATGTTCGATTCGCCGTCGTGGCAGTCGATTATTACACAAAATGGGCGGAAGCAGAGGCCATGGTGAATATAACACAGCAGAAGATGATCAACTTTATTTGGAAGAACATTGTCTGTCGTTTCGGAGTTCCACAGGCAATTGTGACAGACAATGGTCCACAGTTTGATGGACAAGAGTTGAGAGAATTCTGTACGAAGTGGGGGATCAAGAAACATTACTCCACACCTTATCATCCCCAGTCGAATGGACAAGTTGAAGCCGTAAATAAAATCATAAAGCATACATTAAAAGTACGACTGGCGGAGAGTAAAAGCAGTTGGTCTACAGAACTTCCGGAAGTCTTATGGGCATACAGAGTTTCTCCCAGGTCGAGCACCGGAGAAACACCCTTTGCAATGGCTTTCGGAACAGAGGCTGTAATACCAATTGAGTTAAAGGCCACTACATTCAGGACGACCAACTTTGATGAACAGGCGAACAACTCTGCTCTAAATGCTGAATTGGATTTGCTCGAAGAAAAAAGATTGAATGCCGAGCTAAAAAATGCCACATACAAGCAGCGAGCAGAACGTTACTATAATTCCCATGTAAAAGTTAGGGAATTCAGAGTTGGAGATTTGGTTCTAAGAAAGTTGCTCGCCCAACCTCCAGGCGTATTGGGACCAACTTGGGAGGGCCCGTATCGTATAACAGAAAAATACGTCAATGGCGTGTACGATATTGAAGACATGGAAGGCAAGCTGGCCCAATACTCCTGGAATGCCGTGCATCTAAAGAAGTACTATCAATAAAGTTGGGCGAACAAATGTCTTGGGGGGCAAGGGATGCGTATGAGTTGAAGGAAGGCTAAGAAGGCAGCTAAAAACTTGCCTAATTTTTTTAAAATTTTCTCAAATATAGATTCAAAAGTTGCTCGGCACGTTGTATAGTCTGGTGCTAGTGCTTTTGGTTTTATAGATAGAGTTGCTCGGCAAAATATTATAAGCGAGCAAGTTTTAGTTTGTGTTTAAAGTTGTTCGTCAGATTGTATATGATAGTGATGGACAGTCTTATAACACTTGTAATTATTTTGCAATGTAAATATAATAGTTGTTCGTCAAAAGAGGAAAAGTCCAAAAGCTCGAGGTACAAGTCCATTCAAAGGTTGTTCGTTTTACAAATGAACAGAACCTAAGGACCAAAGCCACTTAAAGGTTGTTTATTTTTTAAAATGAACAGAACCTAAGGCTAAACCCTGATTCCACTAAAGGCAAAGTTCAATTCGAACAAAAGCCCAATACTATATGTTATAATTGTAAAGGCAATTGACATATATAAGAAAATGAGCGAACATGAGAAAGACATTTTCCATTAAAGAAAGGCATTAAGCCTCAAAAATAGTACAAGCTGGAAGCAGCCATTACAAGTACTACAAAAAAGGAGCGAGCAACTACTACAAAAGAAGAAAAGAAAAAAGTTAAGTCCTAAAACTACTGCTGTTCGGTGGGGGGAGGATCTTGAGGTTGCTCGGCAGAGGGGTCGACAATCATGTCCCGAGCAAGGTCTTCAGCCGCCTTATCCTCCGCTTCTTTAGCAATTTGCTCGTCCGCGGCAGCCGGTTCATCTCCTTGCTCGCCATCATCAACAATTGGTGGAGGATGAGTGATGGTGATGCTGGGGTCGAGTTTATCCAGTTTAACCCCTAGCACAGCCAAATCCGCCAATTGGATTTTAACGTTGTTCGGCGGAGGATAGTTCTCGAGGAACTCATTCAAATCCTTAGCCATCTCCTCCACCATCTCCTTGTAATCATAGGCATCAGCCGTACGGATGCTGTCCGCGTAGGCACAAATATATCCAAGGTTGGAGATGGGGCCGGTACGAGTTTGAACCTCCTCTTCAAGTTGCTCACGGGTGAAGAGGTTGGCTTCTGCTTCCCGGAGACGAGCATTCTCCGCCTCAAGCTCAGCAATTCTTTGTTCGGCCGAAGTCAATCTCTTCTCTCCCTCACCGAGCAAAATCTCCTTGTCCCCAAGCAGGGCCTCTTTATCCTTCAGCTCTTTGGACATGGCCTGAATCTCTTCAAGGCGCTTGTGCTCAGCATCAATGTAAACATTGATCTGGTTGTTAAGGCGAGCAATCTTGGCCTCGTATTGGCTCACCAGGCCATCCTTTTCTTCAGTAAGCTGCCGAGCAGTATTCGCATATTGGCGAGCAGACTTTTCTTGCTCGGCAACTTGGGTGATTGCCCTCTGAGCAGTAACAAGGCCGTTGGCGACGAGCATCATCGAGAGATGGAGATTGTCCATTTGCCCCTGCTGAAGGATGGCCTTGTCCAGAGGACGCGTCCAGGCCCGGGCGACCAACTCCGTCGCCTTGCGAACATGTTCGCCAGGAATCTCCCTTATGTTTACGGGAGTCTTCGAGCAAGCGTACTGATGTACAACACTTGCTCGGCCGGGATAATCATCGGCACGGTATCTGCAAACAAAAAAGCAATTGATACTTAGAAAAATAAAAAAAATGGATGAAAGTTGTTCGGCAAGAGAGGATAGATACTTACTCGGCAAACTTCCGATCATCCCATCCTAGGAATGTAAGATCTTCTGGGCCACGGAGTGAGCCTACATCTTTGCTCGCTTTTCCCGACTTTTCCGTGGGCTCCCCAGAAGAACGCCTTATAACATCCTCTTCGTGGCGAGCATAACTTTCGCCCACCTTTTCTTTCCCCTTGCCGGGGACATCTCCGGCCAGTGGGGTCCCATCTGCCTTCTTAAGGCGCTTACCACCACGAGGTGGGGAGACGGGAGGAGACCGAATTTGAACTGGGGGGGCAGCCGGTCTTGGAACTTTGGCCCCCTCAGGCTTGTTCGACATGGCGAGCACAGCTTGGGGAGGGTCACCTCTTCTTTTCTTCCCTCTTGGTGGCCCCATTTCAAGGACCCTTTGCTCGAGAAGAGCGTAGCTTGGAGGGACGGCAACTGTTACTTGCTCGGCTAAAAAAAAAAAAAAAAAAAAAAGAATAATATATTAGGCGAGCAAGTTAAACAAAACATTGACGAACAAAACATTTGAACCGGAAGTTAGAAATTTTCATACCTGGGGGCACCTCAGCTTGAGCCTCCAGGTGGTGAGGATAGGTCAAGAGGCGAGCAGCTTTTTGACACCTTGATCGGCAAAGATAGTCAATAGTTCTATCTGCTCGGTTACGGAGGCCGACCAGGCACGATGTAAACAGAAACTCGGAGCTCAACTCTTCTTCCGAATTCCACTTGGGTAGACGAGGGCCTGCGAACAAACAAAAAAAGTTAAATTAGAACAACTGTCCAAAGGCGAGCAAGAATTGAACTTACGTTTCAGTTTTCCATAGGCTGCTGGAGAATTTATTCGTCCAGGGCCGCCGTGTGGACCAGAAGATGCTCGCCAATCACCCCCAATCCAGAAGAAGTGCTGTTTCCAATCACGAATCTTGTTCGGCACCTCTTCCACCATTTTCAACCCAGTCCTGGCCTTGAGGTAGTGATAGCCATCTTCTCCTCGGGGGCAACTTGTGATTGTCATCAGGTAGTTGATCTCTTCCGCAGTGATCCGATCAACGTACCCCTCCAAAGCGAACAGGCACATAGAGCCTAAAAGGTTCATCCACCCAATTGGGGTAATTTGAGTGATAGCCAAGTTGGTCGCCTCTAAGAATCGACCAACAACAGGTGGAAGAGGTAACTTCAGCCCAGCAATCAAGGTGTGGATGTTGATCGCCGTGCACCCAGGAGGTGGGCGATCAGCTCTTTCCTTCCTCTGAGGTGCCCACATATGAATATCATATGGGATCTTATAGTCCTTCCGGATAGTATCCAGTTCATCTTCGCGAACAACACTCTTGATCTTGCTCGCCTGGTAATCAGTCTTCACCTTGTCCATTATTTGTCTTTGTGGACGAGGAAAGCTGTTCGCATACCTTTCAGCATATGCTCGCCATTCGAATAGGCGAGCAATCCCAGCCGGGATCTCACTTTCCCGCATCCTTGGGGATGGAAAATTGATACCCTCCAAAAACTCACGAGTAAGTTCGTTGGATTCTGGAACTTCAGTTTCGGCAGAAGAAGAGTTTTCGTCCAGATTGTTGTTCGCCACAACTATTAGCCCTCTTCCAGATGGGCCCGCACTGGTGTCCTCCACAGAACGAACAACAGAATCCACGTGAGCGTTCGACGCTGAAGAAACCTCAACTGGCTCTAGATCGCGAGCAACAATGGGAAAAAGGGGATCTAGGGTCTCCTCAGTTTTATTACTCGAATGCGAAGACATAGGAGGGAGAGGGAAAATCTGGGTAGTGACGGATATGACGGATATTGTTGCAGACGGCGGCGCTTTCCCGGAGAAGACGGTGGCGCTCGGATCCACACGGCGGCGATTGAATTTTCGAGAGAAAAAGTAGAGAAAAAGATAGAAAGAAGAAGGTAACTACCTGGGAATGAAGATTTGAAGCCAAATACTGAAGGACGGACGCCGAAAAAACTTGAAATCGCCGGAGGAAGATGGAAATCGCCGGAGCACTGTAGCAAGAGGGAGAAAAGTGGGAAAATTTTCAGTTTTCCCACTATTTATACCCCAAGCAAAAACGGGGTCCCAGGCGTAATTTCCCGAAAACTCAGAGGTCAAATTGAGAGAAAACGGGGTAATTTCCAAACAAGTTCAAAAGTTGAAGGGCCTATAAGCAATTATAGGGACGCGTGGCCTCGGAGTTGCTCGCGCGTGAACGGCGCGCAATCATTGCGCTGGCGTCATCTTCGTAATCTTCCCAGACCTTGGGAAGACGAAACGGCAGACCATATGTTGCTCGCCCAGACCAATGATGTTCGTCCCAATCCTCATTATTTTGATATCCTAACTATAGTTGTTCGCCACAAAGTTGCTCGTTTGGTGTAACGTATAGTTAGGATAGGGGGCAATTGTTGATGGGCGAACAATTGTCAGTAAATGACGAACAAGGATTAAAGCTACAACGAGGATTATGAACCAAATCAAGGAAGATCAACAAAGAAAATCACGATTTGGGTGCATTAATCAATCTGGGGGGTGTATAAAGTGACGAACAACACTCCCGACGAACAATTAATAGGCGAACAGGTATTAAGGCCCGGGACCAAGAATGAGCCAACTGTGAAGTCATCAATGACGAACAACTTTATCAAACTATGATACAATAGATAGCCAAGGAAGAATGTACAAGTGAACAAAGGACAAAGATCCCAAAGCCAAGCTGGACAAAGGCATAAGGCGAACAACTTCCCAAGTACAACCTCAAGAGGCGAACAACTTTCGGTTGGAGAACCAACAAGATCCATCAAGCCGACCTAGGCGAACAACAGTGAGTCCGAGATAAGGACCAAAGAAGACTTTGTAACTAAGGTTCAGCTTAGATAAGATCAAAGGGACACATGTCAAGCATGCAGGCTAGGGAGACCAAGAGTCTTAGACACCTCATGCTTGCTAGTCTCTATAAATAGTTGTTCTCCAGCTTATTCATGTAATTTTTCGAATTTCAGACTAAAAAATACACACAAATACACCCAAACTTACACATATACGAAATAATTTAAATTGCGATCTTCATTTTACCCGAATTCGTTAACCCAAGACTCGTTTTACCATTTACGGTGGTAATCAATCACACGTTATTGATTGGTGACGTATAAACGGATTAAAACAGCCACTAATCCTCCCGATTAGATTCGTTCACCAACAACATACACATACACATACAACTCAATCAATTTCTCTATTTTATACATAAAAATTTACGAATTTACCGCTCGAGACACTACTCATCATTACTCTCCTTCCTTATTTTGTGTCGCCCGACCCTGCCCGCCAGTCTAAGCTATGTTCACGGGTCGGGCCATTTGCAAATCAGGCTTATAAAATTCCAGCTCAATCTAGCCCGCGGGCTAACGGGCCGACCAGGCTTGTTTTTTTTTTAAAATAGTTTTTATAAAAAAAAAAATTATACTCCATCTGTCCACAATTTTTTTTACCCATATTAGTGTTGGATACAAAATTTGAATGAAAATTAGTATTTTATTGAAAAGGTAGATAAAATAAGGGTATTCTAAGGTGTATTGTGGGATCCATTTATTTATTTATTAACAGTGTTTATTTTCAAAAAACGGGATGAGTAAAAAAAATTGGTGGACAACTAAAAAAGGAAAGTGGGCAAAAAAAATTGGTGGATGAAGGGAGTACTATAAAATATAACTCACTATAATTTCACAAATCACATATATTTTATATTTTATTCTACTTTAGTTCATAACAAGTAACAATACTAATTTCGGTATTTTCTTAAAAAAAAAATTGGTCAGGCCAAGCGGGCCGCCCGTAGCCCATTGGGCCGGGCCAAAACGACCCGGTTTTTTGGGCCGCTATATTTTGAGTCCAGCCCGGTCCAAATTCCAAGTGGGCCGGGCCCAAATTTGGCAATGTGGATTGAAAGATGGCCTTACAATACAAATTGGTATTGCGAAATTAAATAATATATACATGACTGAAAATATAAAGAGGTCAATTCTACGGGACTCCATGGTAAATAGTCTACTACTCTCTCCGTCCATGAAATATAGTTTTGGTTGTCTTATTTGGATGTCCACGAAAAATAGTCTTGTTGCCTAAAATTGAAATAATAAACTTTATCTACACTTTTCAATATACACACATAACATTTTTTAAATAATTTATTTTGTACTTGATGTGACACAATATTTTTACTTTTTACATATTATATCAACCTTCTTAATAACCGTGTATAAAGCAACATGACTATATTTCATGGACGGATGGAGTAGTTAAATGAGTCACTTCAACCAATATATATCGTCACATTTGAAATTTAGAATTAATTTTTAATAGATACATGAATGAATGCGCGCAAATCTGGAAATAATTTCATAATGTTGTAATATCACGCCACAGCATAATTAGATTATACATAGATGGTTGCTTAGTGTCGGAAGAAGTAGTAGAATATATTGAAGTAGTCCAAGCAAGCAAGAGAGAGGGAGAGGAGAGAGAAGCTAAAACTTGTTCATGATTGATTTAGCATTCCAAAATCCGTTCTAAACCAATCACAAACTCTTTGCAATTAAGAGAGAAAAAAAAAAAGTTGCAGAAAATGATTCCCCTAAGCATGTGGGAGGGGTGGAGGGTGACATACATTGTATGAAGATAAGGGCACATTTCCCTTCACCCTCAACTCATTACTATATTCCTTCATTCGTCTTACCTTTTGTTGTTTGCACATATAAATATAAATAGTATTTTTAGTAATAAAGTTGTTTTAGTGGAGGATAAAAAAGTTAATTTTACTTTATTAATCAACAAAGATGGATATTTTTTGTGTGGGTAAAAATAATGACATGCAGTATAACTTTGTGATATTAAGAGAGAGATAGTTGTTATAAATTGATGTTGTATTATATAAAAATAATTTATTATAAGTTTATTATAAATCTATATTAAAGTATTGAATATTTGACCAGAAGTATTATTAATTGGGGTCGATGATATTATATTGTAATTGTTGTAAATTTTTCTTGATCTCAGGTTAATGATACTCCTAGTGACATTGTCGATACTCTTGATCAAATATTCGATAATTTAAAACAGTTTCATTATAAATTTACCATGAACCATTTTCATATAAAACTTACTCTATTAATTTTTATGAAAGAACATATATTATTGATAGAGGGATAATCTAAAATGGAAAAAAAAAATGGAGTACCATATTAAATCCTTCCACGTTCAAATGTTGGTTAATTTATTCAATAATCCTTTTTAATGATGCAGATAATGTTTTTTCATGATAATTTTGAATTATAAGATGTGATTTGGGTACATAAATGAGACTCATTCTTTATCGCCCTCCTATTCGTAGTGTCCAAGCCAACTTTTAATTGATAATTAATAATCATTAGTTATTAGAGTTGGTATTAACTTAATTTTCTATTAACGAGGGTTTGATTATTTCAATTTATTAACAAATAAGTGCATTAAAATACTAATGGGGCGTTTGATCAATAAAAATAGCATGAATGAATATAGAACAATTGTACTGGTTAATTAGTGAAAACAAATGATAATCAAATCATATTGTGAAAATACACAAAAGTGCCCAAAATTTAAGGGGCACTTATTTTTTGCCCACTTTTTTTTTCAAAAGATGTATTTTGCCCATTTTGGACCTAAATTGTCCACACTACCCTTACTTATCCATTTTACAATTTCACAAAATAATTCTTATTTCACAAATTAACCTTCTTGTATCCAAACACTCCAATTCAACATGGGAGAAATCTGATTTCGTGAATCAACAAACCCAAATACTCAATAGCCGGAAAAAAAATTCCGGCGGGCGTTGGCCAAGGTTTACGGCGAAGTCATGCTTTTGTTTCGCGTTTGTGGTCCAAATCGATTTACACAACACATTATTGCTTAAATCAAGACTTTGAGAGGCCAATGTCATTCATTCATATTACACCATTCAAGAAATCAAACACCATTGTTTGGTTGGCCAAGTTATCTCCACCAAAAAATGATGCAAGAGTGATTGAGTGTCCAATTCAATTCAATTTATGTCAATAAGGTATGGAATCACTCCTTTGATCATTTATTTTGTATTGTGGTGTTATTGAAACATGAATTACTCAAAAAAATTCATTCATATAAATGCTCACCAAGTGTTTGACAAAAGTCCTAAATGAAAGAATATGATATGTTTGTGTGTTAAATTCACTCATTTGACCATTTATTTTGTATTGTGGTGATAAGGCATGTAATTACTCAAAGCATTTGTTAAGTAAAATTTCTTTCATGTAGATGTCCACCAAGTTTTGACAAAAGTCCTAAATGAAAGAACATGATATGTTTTTGTATTAAATTCACTCATTTGTCCATGTATTTTGTAGTATGGTGAGAATGAAGCATTAATTTCTCTGAATGTTCAGCTATGATGTCTCTTTTGAGTGTGATGTTTATAAATTGAAGGGAATTTGTGCTAACGAAGCTTGTCAACCGCTTGCCAACTTATTGCCAACAATTTGTCAACTGCAACAACACCTTTTATGAAAATTATGAATGCGTATGATCTTATTTTCTGTGATTTTATTAGTTTATACTCTTACCCGCACCCTTTTGTCTAGTTCCTAGATGAGTGAACGAAGATTTTTGGTGATCCATTTTAACAGAAAATTGGATGACACTTCTTACGTGGGTGGTATTTCTCGTGGTAAAGTTATCCACGATGAACATATCAACCTATCAAGTCTTAGAAGTTTGGTTAATAGTGTTTATGAAAGATGCTAACATGACTGCAAATGATTATCAAATTGTTGAACGTTGAGGGAGATTCGGTTATTGTTAATATAGATAATAATGACGATGTTGAGTCACTATTTCGCACAACACATTCGTCTGTGATTTATGTGTCCCGTCGAGGTACACAACCTGAATTAATTGAACCCTTCATTGATGGAGTTGTCGGTAGCTATTCTTCTTTCACACAACCGGGGGGCTTTTTTAAGATGATGGATACATTCAATGTCTTGAAGGATGCCTATCTATTTAATGATCCTTCGCAAAATATTCCAGAATTGGGTGAAGACAACCCCACATCTGATGATGATATTGGTATAGAAGTTGATCATTCTTCTGATAAGTCTTATGATGATTATGAGTCCTTTGAGGATCCCACCGAGATTCATCCTGAAATTCTTCCCGAATGTGCTCGTCCATGGTCTATTCTATGTATGCCTTCAACTTTGCCTCCTCCTCCTCCTCCTGTGGATGTTCCAAATGAGAACTTCACTCCCGGGGTGCTCAAAATAGACGATATATTTATTAGCAAAAAAAAAAAGATATGTACTTCTGTTTTCATGTTTGTTAGCAAAAGATAGACGATATATTTGTTAGCAAAAAAGAGATGTGTACTCAAGATAGAAGACATATGAACTGTTTTCATGTTTTCTTAGTATGCATTTCTATTCCAAAAATAGGGCAACTTAGGTTGGTTTGCATCCTCATTTGGTCCACATTGTCAGTTTATCGTGCAGTAGATCTAGTTTGTTTTAGGTAAGTTATTGTGTATGATGTTGCATGTTTATTTCAATTCAATTAAGCAATCTTTTATGTTTGTCATTTATTGTCGTTTTGAGCCTCAATTGATACTATAAATATGATTGTACACATTTTACTCTGCGTGGCTAACACATGACCCCATAGGTATGATTATTTACCATGTTGGAAAATGAGTTGGCATAGGGTTGACACAAGTGTTGGCATCTATAAATATATAATACAAACAATATTGCCTTTTTTAGGTTTGAGCGGGAAATATTATTGGCCTTTGATCGCTTTTTCATCTTTTGATCTCTACCGTCAATTTATAATTGGTATAGTATTATGGTATGTTTGAAATTATATTTTTATCTGATTCCTTAATTTCAGCTACCGTTTCAAAGAAAAAAATCTCTATTTATAGTCCTCAAAACTCTACAATTGCAGCCATTGTTCTCTCTCATTGTCCATTGATTTCTTGAAATCATTTTTTTATGCAATGATCTTGGTTAGTTAGTTTTTTTTTTTTTTTTTTTTTGTAATTATTTAGATTTGTTATCCATAATTTTGGATGATATATCTTTTTGTTCTTGTGTCATTGTATTGTATTAATGAACGTTCGATGATAGAATGGTTCACAATTGTTTTGAGCTTTCTTTGTAAAAGTATATTGGTTATTTGGAGATTATTGGCTTATTTTCATATTTCGATTGCTTATTGTTCATATGTAAATATTTTTTCTACATTTTAATTGTTATGAATATCAATTGTAAATTATTTGATTGAATTTTAAGAGAATCTGGATAATTTTGGTGGTTGGAAGGTTGTAGCATAGTTGCTGTAAACCATCAACAACTGTTACAGAAGATTACGCCAGGAATAAAGCTATACAAAGCTGTTATATTATTTACAAATATTTGAAAATGGCAATAGGCTTTAATAATGGTATTATCTTGATTGACTTGATCAATTATCTCTATTAATAAGTGATATTATCTCTATTACTAATTTTCTAAATCTTAATGGAGAAATTAATTCACCCTATTTGACTATTAATTACGTATAAAATTATGCCCAGATTTTGAAAAATTATGTACTATTATTTTTAATTAATTAGGTTAATATATTTTCATAATTAATACAATATAGGTAAAGTATAGAGTAAAAATGGTTCATACATGAACCATTTGAAGAGTATTAATTATTTTCACAGAATATATTAGGTGAAGAGTACGAAGAATATTTATTGTTAAACTAAAGGATATTAGTTGGTTACACTAAAATGTATTGGTTGATTACACTAAAAAATATTATAAAACCAATTTTACTTTATACATACTCATATATATATATATACACACACATATATAATACAATTTTTTTTAAAAGGGTTACATTATTAAATTAAGATACGTACATATATATTTAATAACTGAAAATTATAAAATGTAAAAGAAGTTGTAAATATCTAAACATTATACCTAATAATAAATGTTATGAAAAAATTATAAAATTTTACAATCAAATTCTTGCAATACACCTATGGAAACGTGAAAACAAATCAAAATTGCATTAAAAATGTCAAGAATACTGAAATAGAGTGAATTGATCTCTCCACCTTTTTTCTTTTCATTTTAGCGTGAATTTTGGGATTGGATGTTGAAACGAATTTGATTTTTTTTTTTTTAAATTAACATAATTTCCTAAAATAGATTTATATATTTATGATAGGGTGTTATTCTCCGATTTATAAATTTTAATAGATATACATGTGGCACAAGTCTAAATAGTGTAATAGAAAATATAGCATTATTGTATAACAAAAGATCTCATCTGTAATATTCAAGCGTAGATTTGCACTTCAAATTTTTTTTTATTTAAAAACACAAATCAATTCTTATATTATGGCGAGATCTTACGTAGTTGAAATACATGTAGTTTCCAAAATTAATAATTTATCAATTAAATTATGATCAGGTTTGCACTGAATGAATTAATTTTAATTAAATTATACTTTCCAAAATTGATAATATGTATTTTTCAAGCATATACGCATAACAAGTGTCTTCATTATTAAAAAAAATGCATAGACATAATTAAATTTTGAATTAAATTAAACTATTCTAATATTAATATGTTACTTAAATCGTGGAATGTTTCTTAATTTAAATTATGTTTATTATTTAATAAATGTTCCATAAATTATGGAATGTTGTACACAAATCATATAAATATGTACTATTGTACATAAATTATGATATATTTAGGTATCCTATAAATTACTAATTAATGATATATTTATATACTTAGTAGTTCATAAATTATCGAATATATGGATATAAATTTATTGTACATAAATTAAGGTACATAAATCATAAAATATTTGCATAGTTAGTTTTGAATTATTTTTAGATTGAACGTAATTAGTTTTGCATATTAAATGTATTTAAAAAAGAGTAGATTTTATATAAAAAAAAAAACTGTTTATGATAAGGTTATCATAAAACTGTTTTGAAGTATTGATTGTTTGACCAGAAGTATCGATAATTTCATCAGGAGCATCATTAATCTGGGTTCAATAAAATTTAAGCAATTACAATATAATACCACTGACCCAAATTAATGATACTCCTGATGAGATTATTAATACTTCTGGTCAAATATTTGCTACTTTAAAACAGTTTTATGATAAGCTTATCATAAACTATTTTTATATAATATTTTGCCTTTTAAAAAAAAGGTCCAGGTTAATTACAGTCCCATGTTTTGTGAATACACCCCACCCAAAAAAAAATCGATTTTTTTTTTTTCCGAAAACTGTAACAATTTTTGGAAAAAATTCCTGAAAATTCATATGTTTAGTGTTTTTTTTTTTTTTTTTTCAAAAAAAAATTCCCAAAATTGTCAAAATTTTCGAATTTTTTTTCCGAACACTTTTTGGAGGGGTTGTATTAACAAAAGATAGAATTGTATATAACCTTGGCCTTAAAAAAATGCATCTTTTGTATTGTCGTGTATTTGGACTTTAATTATGTGTTAGTGTTCATAGTGATGAGCTTTTGTTTATAAGATGTAACCGTTTTTTTTTATGTTTATGTAGTAATAAAAAAATATTTCAATATGAGATTAGAGTAGGTTTTGTGTGATACCGTCGCATAATATGAGACGGTAGAATAAAGTGTAAATTGGGCATGACTCATTAACACTTTGACATAGGTGGATGTTAATTTGTATTGTCTCATGGTATTTGACATGGGTGGATGTTAGTAGGCGAGTTATTTATTAGTATTTGAAATGATAAAGTACTCCCTCCGTCCCAATTTTGTTTGCCCATTTTAATGTGCGCGGAGTTTAATGCGAAAGTTGAATTTTATTATTTAAATGAATAAAGTAGTATTGAGAATGGTGAATGGTGAATAAAGTAGTATTTAAATGAATAAAGTAGTACGAGAAATGGTGAATGGTGGATAAAGTAATATTTAAATGAATAAAAGTGAATCACTTTATTTCTATTTTAGGGATGAGAAAACAAGATTGGGACAAACTTTTTTGGCAAATGGGCAGACAAAACTGGGACGTAGGGAGTAACTTTTACGGTAGGGTATGATAGATCTATCACTACTCTATAATAAAGTGACTTGAAAATTACTTTATCATTTTAAATACTAATAAAAAACTCGCCCGCTAAAACACGAAAAAACAGTAACTATGAAGAAGTTCCTGGGACAGAGGGAGTATATATTAAAATATGTTTTTGAAAATGTCAATAGGACTTTAGAGTAAGGGTGATTCTTGTGTGCACACACAAGTGCATGACATGCTATTGAATTTTGAAAATCAATTGCAAAAAATGCACAGTTCGGTGTGTACTGTGTGTTTGAATCAGTAATATCCCAAGCACTAAACAACAATACCCCAAGTAACAATTGGTAAATTCACGAACAATAATCAATAATACCCCAAGTAGTAGTCAGTAATACTTCAAGCAATAGTCATAATACCCTAAGCAGTAATCAATAATACTTATATATATCTAATTGTAAAAATTAAAATTAAAGTCAAAATTGAGCTTAAAATCAAAGTGCGTGTGATGCATTTGAGTGCATAGTCAATATTTTTCTAGATAATCAGTATGATATTGGTACCTTCTCACAAATTTAAATGAAGGTATCAATTTTTTATGTAATGCATTTTTCTATTTATATGTTTATTATAAATTTAAAATTGAATTTTTTTTCTTTTTTATATTTCTTCTTTTGTTAACTGTTATAGAAGTTAAAATTATTTATGTAATAAAATTTTGTTCAATTTTCAGCATTTCAGTTACTCAGTGATTTGGTGACGTTTTCTTAATATTTGTAATAGATATTGGTTGTAGCAATGGTCATCATATTTTTTTATATATATATAAGCAAGAGTATGTATAGAGTGAAATTGGTTTATATATGAATCACTGAAGGGTATTAATTGTTTTCACTGAAGAGTATTAGTTGTTTTTACTGAAGAGTATTACTGGTTTACACTGAAGAGTTTTAGTTCATTTTCATTGAACAACGAAGACTCTTTAGTGTAAAGCAGTAATACTCTTCAGTAAATACAACTAATACTCTTCAATAAAAATAACTAATACCCTTCAATGATTCATGTATAAACCAGTTTCACTCTATACTTTGTCTATAAGCAATGGTAAACATATTGGAAATGATATCTTTCAACTTTTGGTGCATTGCAATCAATCTTAGTTTTATTCCCATTTAGTAAGTATATTTTCATAAGCAATTTTTTATTTATTGTTATTTTAATTAGGGTGAGTTGTTGTGGGCCACAAAATTATACAAAATATTGTTGAGAGGGAAAATTTCAAATTTCTAATTACTATCAGGTACAAAGTGCAATAATAACATACATAAATTCAACAATTTTTGTATCTTAGGGTAAGTTGGGGAAATTTGACTACCTTGGAGTAATTTTTTTCTAAAATTGTGTACCACATAGGCGATTTCCCTTTTTAAGACTATATTGAACATGTTATGTTTATGTAGTTGATTATTTATATGGTTAATTGCAGATCCTTTTCGCAAATTGCAATTTAATCTAAACTTTTGAATCTTTCCAAACAAAACTCCAACTTAACATTTGGTTGCAATTTTAACCAAAAAGTAGATTTCAATCAGTCCGAAAATGATAATAAATTACGCGTTGTCACCCGAACCAATCTAAAAATATTAATACTATTAATTATTTATTGTCAGGTATGTGAAATATTATTTTCGGAATAATAAAAAAATTATTTGTTGGTTCGAATTGCAAACAAATGTTAAGTTGAAGTTTTGTTTGCCAAGATTCAAAAGTTTATATTAGATTGCAATTTGTGAAAAGATTGTGATTTAATTTGCAATTAACCCTTATTTATATGTATTTCATTTCATTAATTGTAGAATGTTTCAATGAGTGCGTTTTTTTTCCTGATCAATTATCGGGGATGTTAAATTGAAAAATGTAAGAGTGGAGAAGTTTTCAATATTCGTTATGGGCATTGCTTCATAGTTTCTGTTGGTAGGTGTGGTCGTCTACTTCGTCTTTCTGCGGTAATTTTAATATTTCTTTATTAGGTACATAGTACATACCAGTGTTGAGAAAAAACATTTTTTTAAGAATATTTAGATTATTTTTATTGAAGTATGTCATAAATGAATATTAGTACCCTATTTATTATAAATAAGTTTATCGGTGACACATATCATTGTATTGTTCGTCTCACTAAAGTTTGTTTAAAATTTGAAGTGTTTGATTGCGTAAAATGATCAATCAGTTTTTAAAAGTACAAGGTTATTGATGTCAGAGAAATAATGATTTTCGTTAATTTAGTTTCAAGGTTGAGTACTTGATATTGATTTTTTAATTGAGTCACTCTGTTGATTCCTTTATTTGTATTACTCAATTTCAACGATGATATAATTTTTGTTAGGTTTAGAACACTGTCTGGTTATAAAGATTTGAGTTGAGTGATTTTTATTATGAAGAGTACTTATTTTTTTATATGTGTCTTAAATAATTTGTTATTTGATTTTATATGTGTGTTTGTAATTGTTATTAATATAAATTGATATTTTGAAAAGTTTGTTTTAAATATAAGCAAATTGGTTTGTTTTTTAAAATCAAATATTTAAATTTTTTATTTTAATCAAACTAGATATGAAATTGTTTATAAATAAATATATTATAACGTAGAGACAATTGCACATCAGATCCCACAAGACAAGATCACGTTTCAAAATGGTCACTAGCATTTTAGACGTGATTCCACAACTTATTTTTCATGTACAAATGGTTCCAAAGTTAGTCTATTGTTAACATTAATATTTAGTTAGTTTTTCTTACAGATAAGGTCCCAACTCAAACAATCCCCAAATTTTACGCAAATGATCATATAGGCCAGAATAACCCAATTTTTTGCTCGAGTCACCCAAATTCGGGACAATTAATGTAATCACTAAAATTTAATAGAAAAACATAAACAAATCATTAAAATTACTAAAATTAATAGAAAAATTTAAAGTATATAAAATTGTAAAAAACACACCGTCTTCTTTCACAAACATATCAATAATTATCAAGCCCTATTGTTGAACAATCTCAAGGTGATTGAACAGTTCATCTTCCCGTCCTTTCCCATATGAGGGTAGCCGTCGTCTCTCTCTCCCTCGACCATTCTCAGTCCTCAACTCCTCGCCTTCCTTTTATCCCCAACACCATTTCCTCGAGAATGACGACATCTTTAAAACTCTCATGAGTTCATCTAATTGATTTTAAATGTGGATAAAAAAGAAATTCACAGAGAGTATACTTGCACTCCTGTCACCGATAGATTTCTTAAATTTGTGTGGCTTCTTCAATTCTCCATAAATACAGGTTTTGAAATTTTAATTTGATTCATGACTTTTTAATTCGGCGGGTTTGCATTTGATGTTGTTGGAATTTTGTTTGTTGATCACATTTATCACTTTGTTGAAGGATTTAGTTTCTGGGTTTGTTCAATTTTTTCGATGATTCCCAAAACGATGCATACTGTGTTTCTGGTACGAATTTCAATTCAGTTTTGATGCAAGTGGATTTTGGCATTGCTGCGATACTTCTATTTCCGGTGTGGAGATTTTCGGTCGCAATATGTGTTTTTTGAAAAAATGAGGTTCGGTAATTGGGGAGATGAATCATGGTTGGTCAGGACATATTTTTATTTTCTTTCCTTTATGATATTTTAAGTTTATGGTTTTTAATTCCTTTAAGATTTTATATTCTTATGTGACTTAATTATATTTTATATAAATTATTACTGAGACTTTAAATTCCTTTTAAGGTTTATGTTTTTTAATTTTAGAGCTTTTAAATAATTATTGTGTAATATTTTATCATTTTCTTTTATTAATTTATTGTTTGACAGACATGCGCTTGACACATGACGTTTTGTGTTAGTTTTTAAATAATGTGAATCTGCGTGGGACTAATGTTACAATTCTAGAGACTTAAAGGATCATTTTAGTATGAAAAATAAGTTATGGAACCATATTGAAAATGCTAGAGACTATTTTGAAACGAGACTGTGTCATGTGGGACCAAAAGTGCAATTGCCTCTTATAGTGCACAATTTTTGTCCCCGGATTAGTTAGTCCGTGGGACGAATTTCGATTTATCACAAAGTTATAATGTCACAATTTTCTACACCCGTTATTTTACTAAGTGCACGCACTTCATTTATAATATTTCCTAAATATACCTACTCTGAAATTCTAATTTTATCCAACATATAATATTTATACCAACATCTCTACCACCAATCTCATTCAATTTCAGTACAACTCCAACTATACCCACTCCCCCACCTCTCTAATCTAACGTGAAAAACTTGATTAAGTCATTACACAAGATTGTATCTATCAGATATAGGGATTTAAATTGAGTGTGAAAGAAATCAATAAGGCAAGGTAATTTGATTATACTATGTATTGTATTTTTTTTAATCTTATAATGCATTAAATTTTTTCTTTGTATTATATTATATTTTTTATTACATTATTTCGAACAACAATGAAAATTATTATTTGATCATGTATACGTAATTTAAGTTTTCCTTTAAATAATTCAGTTGAAAGTCAAATTGACCATTTTGAAGTTTATGTTAAATTTTATTTTTAAAACCAACGAATGTTAGTAATATTAGTGAGCTTTATGTGAAATGCAACATTATTAAACTAAAATGTCATTTGGTGAGATTTATATTTCTTTGGATGAATATTTATTTTTTTAATTGCATACTGAAATTGTAAATTTTAATATGTCTTTTGTCACATTTTTATTAGCACATACCAGTGTTAGTTTTTTTTTTAATAGAATGAGTTTTATTTTGTTGAAGTATGTCATAGTTGTACTTTTCTTCTCAATGTATTATGGATCATCGCATGAGTAGTCTCACTAAAGATTGATAAAAGTTTGTAAGAAATGTCTTATTATATAAATATGATAAATTATTTTTAAAATGTATAGATGATATCAATGTATATTGATGTCAGAGAAAGAATGATTTTTCATTTATTATATACCAAGTTTGAGAACTTGATATTAATCTTTTTAGTTAAATTCTTTAGTTGATTAGTTTATTTGTATTGCTAAATTTCAATTACGATATAATATTTTGTTATTGTATAAATTTTTTATTATTCTATATGGATGTTAATAATTAGAAATAATTCACTCTTGAGTTATAAAGATTTAAGTTTTATGATTTTTATTAAGACTTAAGGTACTTTTTTTTTTTTTTTTATATTTGTCTTAAATCTCATGGTATATAATTTTGTTCCTGCATTTGTTATTTTTATGTAATTGTTTTTTTTAATTAAACATGTTAGTTTTTGTTTTTTTAATTAAAAAATAAACTTAGAAATTAGTAATTCTTAATCAATTTAAATACGAATTTGTTTATAAATAAATTTATTATAAAACACAACTATATAAACTCAATATTTTACTCAATTCACCTACTTCTAAATTGACCACCTTAATTCATAGTAATTTTTACCAAATATGACCACTATAAGACTATAATTTTGTCTAGCATATAATACTTACACTCACATTTCTGGAAATACTCACTATCAATCTCATTCAATTTCAATATAACCATCAAACATACTTAGTCCCGCACCTCTATTGCTACTTTTGATGAGCATATTTCTTCTATTGTTGATTGTATTTATTTCAATTTCAAATCTCAAATATATGATCATGAATGTTTACAGGACATAGTTATTTTTGCACCGATACTTGATTATGACATATGCATAAATGATTATATGATGTCGTTAAATGAAAATGAGTCACTTTAGTATTTCAGTTCCAATAATATTTGCAAGCGTGATTCGAAATTTGATGTTCTTGCTAATGTGCATACTCCTAATTTTTTCAATGCTTTAAAATTGTAAACATAATGACCTACATACACAAGTTCAAAAAATTATTGTCCTTGAAACAAAACCTCATCTGAGTTACATGCCTAAAAAATATTATTTCTATTATTATAGTAACTTAGTACTCCCTCCGTCCCGAAACTATTTTCGTAGTAGATGATAACACATTTTTGAAGAAAAATAGAGTATGTGGGTATGTGATTGAATAAAAGAATACTCCAACCGCCCTGGAGTAAACTTCACGTAACATTTTGTTGTTTTGTTTAAAAAAATATATTTATTTATTAATACATGGTGGACCACATATTGACTTTTGGGGTAAAGTAATGAATATTGTTGAAAAGTAAATTGAATGAGTGATATTTTTTTAATATTGTGTGAATTTGAAGGTTAAAGATTACATGTAGTGGAGAGTTATTTTTGTCATTTATAGATAAAAACTTATTGTGGGACAGTTAAAAAAAAAAAGTGAGAAACTTATCCGAGATGGAGGGAGTAGTATTTTTTACTTTATTGACTTTGTGAAAGGGAGTTATTTTATTTTTAGGAGTGTGAACGTAGTTGTAAGATGCCCAAATAAAACAAGTGTGAATGTAGTTGTTGGAGAATAGTTATTTATTACCTTATTTTTTTATAAATGTATTGTTCCAAGTCTTGGGTACTATCACCATAATTTATTGTGGTTGGACTCAAATGCACCAGGTGTACGGTGCATTTAATCAACAATTGTTATCGTTTACCCTGAAAAGTTTGTGTTGATTATAGTAAAAAATATGATTAAATTTTATTGAAAATATTTAACCAAAGTAAACATTTTCAATGTAATCTAACATTATTATTAGTATAATAAAATCATAATTTTTAGTGTAAATTGTTTAAATTGATTAGTGAGTGCACCATCTATCATGTGTACAATAAATTTATTTCTTCTGTATAACAATAATTAATTTACGCATCTATTAAAGTATTTATTACGTTTATGATTTATTAATTAAATTCACAATAAACTGTTATTTCAACGTTATTCATATTAAATTAGATTCTAAGAATTAACTCATATTATTAGATCCAAAAAGGCTCATGCTACAAATATGTTAGGTTATATTTTTATTGAGGCATAAATTTCTTCATACATTGTAATGATAGTAATCCTTACAAAAGGGTTGGTGTAATTGGTTTGATTGGATTACTGTTTTTTTAAATATTTGTAAAAGTGTCATCTCATTTTTTTAACCAGTAAAATCAAATGTTCTAAATATTCAATAAGTCATAAATTACTATTATATAATTGATCTTGACATTTATTTTTTTCTTTTTATGAGAAAAGGTAATTTTTTAAAATTGTTATATTGTAGATTATTTTTCAAAGTATTTTAATTATAAGTTAAACTTGCGTGAGATTGTCTCATGGTATTAGACAATACAAATTTAAATACACCTATGTTGAAATATTAACACGACATGCCCAATTTTTAAAGTATTGAATATTATAAAAAGAATATAGAAAAATTTAATGAGAAGTATTCTTAATTTAAGTCCAAGAAAAAATTTATTTATATTTTTAAATTTTTTTTTTGTAAATTTTCAGATTTATAATTAAAATTTGTTAATTATTATAGTTTAAACAATATAACAATTTTGGCCGTGCGAAGCACGGGTTTTACGATCACTAGTAGGATTAAAATGAATAGTTGACACACCAATGATTGTTGTATTCTTTCATCAGGTCATTTAACAATAAATTACTAAAATATAAAGATCAAACAACCATCAATATTCCAAATTGCAAAAAATAAGTGAAAAAAACAAAGTCGACTATTAGTTTATCGTCTCACATATCGAGTGAAAGTTGAATATTTAATGTTTGTCATCCTATATGTTTTCATATACATCTTTTCGGGATAATAAACAACAAAACAAGTATATAAATCACTTTGTACGTGAACGTTCAAACTCGTAAATTGTTAAAATAAGTCTGCCAAAAAAAAAACATAATTTCTTAACATTAGTACAATAAAAAAATAACCAATATAGAGCTTCAAACATTAGTAAAGAGCATGTCATATTCTTTATTAATCATGTGGAAATATCAAAGCTCACTGATCCTACTCTAATATTTTTTTTCCAACATAAATAGTGTTGTGAGAGTTGACAAACCGCATATAGTTGAATATAGTTGACAAAAAATTGTGAACCATATATGAATGTACTAATATAAAATTATTGAGGATTATATCAAGCCCTAACTATTGTGGTTAATATGAGATGTCAATTATTGCAAAAATATATGAGCAAAGAAGTGAATTAGCACATCAAGTTATTATACTCTTTCATTTAGGAATTTTGTCAAACACTTGGTGGGCATTACATGAATGAAATTTTTCAAAATTTTTTTGAGTAATTCATGTTTCATTAACACCATAGTACAAGATAAACAATCAAAAGAGTTAATTTCCATACCATATAGACATAAATTGAATGACATGAAATGTAATCTTACTCCCTTCGACAAAAATTCGATCTTGGACTGCTACTACGAAATTTCCTCCTACTCCCGTCGAATAAATTGGCCGAAGCTATGGAAGAACAAGGAAAGTTGGAAGTACCCGTCTGAATTTTGGAAGAAGTCGTGCGATTTTGGAAGAAAGGTGTGAAGAACAGATGGGATTTTGGAAGAACCAGTCGACGGGTTCTTCCCAAAACTGCTTCTTCGATTTTTTATTTTTTTTAGAATTTTTACTTTTTAGATTGGTTAGTGTTTGGGGGCAAGGGAATCCTAATATTGGAATAAGAAAAAAAAAACGGAAATACAAAATCATTAAGTAAGGGTAGTGTGGACAATTTAGGTCTAAAATGGACAACATACATCTTTTGTAAAAAAAGGGGGCAAAAAACAGGTGCCCCTTAAATTTTGAGCACTTTTGCTTGTCTCCCAATTATATTTGTCCTCCTTTGTACGAGATAATAAAAATTTAAAAGAAAGTAATCATTTTCTAAGTTTGATTAACTACCTTCTATAATATTAATTCTTCAGTCATTCTAGTATTAATTTCTCAACCAACGATATCATTTATCTTTTTATTCATGTGCATTCTAAATTTAGAGTAAAGTACTAATAATTTAACTATTATTCTTATGGCAATTCAGTACTCGTGATTCTCGTTATTATTTTCATTAAAGAATGCGAAGCAAACACCCCTAATTTTTTTTTTATCAGTAAAAAACCACTTTATAAATAAAATGAAAAAAGTGGGGTATAAGAAATACCCACTACAAAAGCATTCAAATTATGAAAAAAATTACATATTGTTTCCCAACAGCAATTTAGGATTGGTGAGCCAATCTTCAAACTCAAACGAAGAAAACACCGGGTCCTTTGCACTTAGCCAACTCCAAACTCTAGCTTTCAACTCATCCACCAATTTATCAACCATTATCACCCCACTTCTGAAAACAATCTCGTTCCTCCATTTCCATAGCAACCATACGACTCCAAGCCACACTGTAACTACCCTTTTTTTGCCATTTTTTCCTTTCACACTATTACTATGAGCAAGGAGATTTGAAATAGATTCTAAATTTACCACAATTGATATCCCCAACCATTTGTACACCTCCATCCATACTTTATAAGATGTCTCGCATTCAAAAAAGAAATATTTACCATTCTCCTCCCTTTTCTCACAAAGAACACACCTCAAATCCGCATTGTCATTGAGTACTCCTCTTCGGTGCAAATCTGATTTCATAGGCAGCCTATCTTTAATTACTCGCCACCCATGCGCCGCCACTTTAAGAGGGACCAACTTGCTCCAAATCAGTTTGTAGGCACGTTCTTCTTCTTTTGGCAGCACCACCGGATCACTTCGGCTTATTAACAAGTTGTATGCCTCCCTCGTTGTGTATATATTTCCCGAAGCATGCTTCCATCTCCAAGAGTCTCCAATCCCTTCTTTGATAGTGCACCTGTTTAAATCAGAAATAAGATTGTTTAGCGCATCATACTCACGATCAAGGAGAGGACGCCTCCATCTCCAATTCCATCTCCACTCCTCTCCCACCCACACCCCCATTCGAATCACACTTCCCCCTTTATCTAAACTCAACTTAAAAAGCCTAGAATATTTATCTTTTAAAGCCACTCCCCCACACCATTTATCTTTCCAAAACAAAACACTCCTCCCATCCCCAAGTACTCTATCTAACCCCTCGCCAAACCACTCCCCATCCGTTCCCAAGGTAATACTAGTAATATCCCTCCACCACCCCGATATTCTTCTTACCACTCCTCTAGGCACATGCTCCTCTCCCACCCCCCACCCCCTCATTTCCCCATATTTTGACTCAATTACTTTGACCCATAGACTTTCTTTTTCATTTAAAAAATGCCACATCCACTTTCCTAATAAAGCTTTGTTAAATTCCTCTAATTTCCTAACTCCCAATCCACCCATTTTTTTTGGATCTGCAGACTGTACTCCATTTCACCCATTTCACACTTTTAGAACACTCCCCGCCCCCCCCATAAGAAATTTCTCTGTAGCCTCTCAATCTCTCTTAGTACACTCTTCGGAGGTTTGAAAAAAGACAGGTAGTATATCGGTATGGATGCCAAGACCGAGTTCAATAGTGTGATTCTGCCCCCTAAAGAGAATTTCTTATCTTTCCAGCTCTCCAAACGTTTTCTGATTTTTTTTACAACTCCTTCCCATTCGGCCACTTTCTTGTGATGCATTCCCACCTTCATACCGAGGTATGAGAATGGGAGTTTCCCAGCCTTACAACCAAGTACTCCAGCTAGCTCATTTAATTTCCAATCTTCCACATTTACACCATACAAGCAACATTTGTCAAAGTTCATTTCAATCCTGATACCACTTCCATATTCCTCAAAATTCTTTTCATGGTTTGTGCGTTCTCCACCACAGCTGCCCCCATAAAGACTGTATCATCTGCAAATTGAAGATGAGATATTTCAACCCCTTTCCTCCCTATTACAGCTGGTATAAACATCCCTCCCCTTACTGCTTTTGACATCATCAAACTAAGTCCCTCAACAACTATCAAGAACAGGAATGGTGATAATGGGTCCCCTTGTCGGAGCCCTCTTTGCAATCTAAACTCTCTTGAGGGACTCCCGTTGACCAGGACCGAGGCAGAAGCTGTTGTCACGCACTCCATTACCCACTTCCTCCACGTAGGATGAAAATTAAAACGTTCCATCATCAAGTTGATAAAATCCCATTCCACTGAATCGTACGCCTTAGCGAAGTCTATTTTGAAGAAAATCCTCTCTAGTTTTCCTTTCTTTACCTCATCAATCGCCTCGTTCAAAATCGCAACACTATCCAAAATTTGTCTTCCCCCTACAAAGGCGCTCTGATTCTCCGAAATAATAGACTCAAGCACTCCACTCAACCTCTTCGCCAATATCTTTGAAATAATCTTGTAAATGCCTCCAATTAAGGAGATCGGCCTATAATCGTTGAGGCCAAGAGCAGCCTCCTTCTTTGGGATTAGTACTATAAATGACGGATTAATCCCCTTCACAAGTTTCCCAAACTGGTGAAATTCCGACACCATTCTCATCAAATCCATCTTCATAGAACCCCACAACTTCTTAAGGATGTTGAAATTAAAACCATCTGGACCCGGACTTTTTGAGCCGTGACAACTCCACAACGCTTCTTTAACCTCTTCTTCTGTAAATGGAGATACCAAAAACTGATTGTCAATTTCTGAGATGACTCTGTTGGAGAAATCTTGTTCCAGTGTCGGTGTCTTGAACTCTGTCTTCTGAAAAAGTTTGTGAAAATAATCAAAAATTCCTTTTTTACATCTACTACCTCCTCCATCCACTGCCCGTCAATGTTGATCCCCACGATCTCATTTCTCTTCCTTCTTTTGTTGATACAGTTACGGAAGAAACTAGAGTTCGCATCACCATCCTTCAACCACTTGTTCCTTGCTTTTTGTGAGAGGATACTGTTTCTCAATTTCATATCCTTAAACAAGCCTGCTGTGATCTCTTTCCTCTTCAAAGCTTCTTCCTCATTCAGGCCAAATAAATCATCGAGCACATCAAGGCTGTGGATCTCCCTCCGCTGGTTTTCTATACGATTGTCCAGAAATCCGAACACATCCCGATTCCAAACTTTGAGATCTTCCTTCAACAATTTCAATTTTTCCTTGACTACAAAGCTGCCCCATCCTTGAACTTTGTAGCTTCCCCATTTACTGTTGATAAATTCCAAAAACTCTGGGTGTGAAAGCCATGCATTGAGACTTCTGAACGGCTTCGGCCCCCAATCCTGCACCTTTACTTCCAGCACTATTGGCACATGATCAGACACTGATCTTCGGAGACCCTTTTGTGATACATTCGACCATCTATCAATCCATACATTATTCACCAAGGCTCTATCGATGCGACTTTTACAACTCTCGTTAGGTCTACACCAAGTATAGCACCTCCCATGAAGTGGTAAATCCAGTAAACCAGTGTTTCTGATAAAAGAATCAAAAGAGTTCACGTCCCTATTATTATAATTTGCCCCCACTCCATCTCGTTCAGAATTCCTTCGGATAGAGTTAAAATCTCCAATGACACATACGCATGATGATGATGAATTTTGAGAAACAATAACAGAAATACTCTCCCATAGTTCCTCTTTTTCATTTAGCAAACAAGGAGCATATACGTTTATTATACAACAATTTAATCGCTCTATACCCCATAACCCCTAATATAATTGTGATTTCATAAACGGTAGGTTTTTTTTTTCATATATATATATATATATATATATCTTATTATACTATATTTTCAAACCTCTCCAAGATGATGTGTCAGCACCACATTTCTCTTAAAGTGACGTGACACCTCTCAAATCATTTTATTTCAAAATCCTGCATTCTCCTTAAAAATTATTTTAGGTATATTTTAAATCATATTAAAACTTAATCTACACCATGTGTTTTATACTTTTAATCTCAACCGTACATTTCATTTTTACATTTTCTATAAATGTCAAATTTCACTTTAGTTTTCATTTGGATTTACAACCCTAATCATCTTCTCTTCTCTTTATTTTCTCATTCATTGTTTGATTTTTCTTTATAGGTATAATATTGTTTTTTTCTCCTCTTCTTCTCTCACGCTGTCGTCTCTCTTCTCTCAGGTTATTCACGAACCGCCGCCTCCTCATGGATTTTTCCCTCGAATCACCGCGGCCTTAAACCGCATCAGAATACCGCACACCACCACATCGGGTAAGAGATCAATTTTATTTTAATCTAATTGAATCGTCATTTTTTTTCTTGCATAAATATGGATAAATACTTGGTATGACGATCCAAACCCGGAGCATCACCGTAACAAAAACGGTCTCACGGCCCCAGTTTATCGGGATAATTTGGAAATCGATGGATGGAAATTTTTTTTTAGTTTTTTTATGAATTACTTATTTGTAAAATTTAGAGTTGTTACTACTGAGTTGTTATTTCTTTATAGTATATTATAAATCTTAATAAAATTTAATTAGTGTAAACAAAATATTTATGTATAATATGAAATATTCTTTTAAACAATAATGTAATGCAAGCAATTCTTTTTTCATTGTTGGATGATTTTTTTTGTTTTTTAGGATTTTTTTTTTTGCAACATATTGATATATGTGAAATTTGTAGTAGAGAATTCGAAATATCTTGGAAAGATATTTTCACCGAAATAGCGTATGACACTAAAAAATCTTGCAGCTAACTTGCCTTCAATAATAGATTGTAATACAAAAGTTTATTTTTAGATAAAATTATACGACCAAAATAGATTATTAATTGCAAAATACAGATATTCTTTTATAAACTAGGATTTTGATTTTTTTATATTTTTTTAACATACAAATATTAAAAGAGTATTGTAATTGATAAATAAGTAAAAGATTGTTAAATCTTATATAATTAATGTATATAGTTTTTCTTAAAATATGTGGAATAAATTTGTATGGTTTAGTAATTATAGTGATGACAAAAAAGAAACTTTTTTTACTAATGAAAATAAAATATTTACGCATAATATGAAATATTATTTTAAACATTACATTAATGCAAGCAAGTATTTTTTCATGGTTGAATAATTTCTCTTCTTAGATATTTTGGAAGTTATTTTTGCAAAATATTGATAGATGTGAATTTTTTCTAGGAGAGAGTTGAAATATTTCACAAAAGATATTGTCACCGAAATAGTGTATGATACCAAAAAAATTACTGTCACCAAATATAATATCTTGCCTTCAATAAACAAAATATTTATGTAAAATATGAAATATAATTTTAAACATTATATTAATGCAAGCATATCTTTTTTCACAGCTGAACAATTTCTTTGCTTAGATATTTATGAAAGTTATTTTTGCAAAGTATTGATAGATGTGAAATTTGTAGAAGGAAATTGAAATATTTAAGATAAAAGATACTGTCACCGAAATAGTGTATGATACCAAAAAAAAAAAAAAAATTTTGCCACTAAATATAATATCTTGCCTTGAATAATAGATTGTAATACAAAAGCTTATTTTTTGATAAAATTTTACCGCCAAAATAAACCATAAACTGTAAAATACATATATTCTTTTCTAGACTATGATTTCGAATTTTTTTTATATTGTTTTAACATGAAAATATTAAATTAGTATTGTAAATAATAAATAAGTAAAATACTGTTATATAATTAATGTATATTTCAAAAAAAAATATGTGGAATAAATTTTTCATGGTTAAAAAATTATAGTGTTGGCAAAAAAGAACACTAAGTTTCTTTACTAACAATTTCAAGTATTAATACTTTAAAAAATATCTTACTCTAAAATACAATAATTATGAATATATTTTAATCAATGGAAACAAAATATTTACGTATAGACAAAGTATAGAGTGAAACTAGTTTATACATAAATCCGTGGAGGGTATTAGTTGTTTTCATTGAAGCGTATTAGTTGTTTTTACTAAAGAGTATTACTGATTTACACTATAGAGTCTTAGTTGTTCGGTGAAAATGAACTAAGACTCTTCAGTGTAAACCAGTAATACTCTTCAGTAAAAACAACTAATACTTTTCAATAAAAACAACTAATACCCTTCAATGATTCATATATAAACCAATTTCACTCTATACATACTCTTACGTATAATATGAAATATTATTCTAAACATTAAATTAATGCAAGCAAATCTTTTTTCACAGTTGAACGATTTCTTTTCTTAGATATTTTTGGAATTTATTTTTGCAAAATCTTGATAGATGTGAAATTTGTAGAAGTAAATTAAAATATTTCGGAAAAGATATTGTCACTGAGATATCATATGATTCCCAAAAAATATTGTCACCATGTAATATTTTACCATCAATAACAGATTGTAATACACACATTTTATAATAAAATTATAACTGCAAAATACAATTTGAAACTGTAAAAAATTTCAGACTGCGAAATTCGCGGGGTACACACTAGTGTATATATATATATATATATATATATATATTCATTTCATTAATATTATGTGTACAATTTAATGAAGGATTACCACTCCATGGACAACACGTATTGATGATCTTACAATCAAATTAAAATTGGAAAATATATAAGGATTGATAATACATATACATAGTTGGTATATATTTTGTATACCAATTTCAACGTGATATTGGTCAGCAATTAATACTTTTTAGTTAAAAAAAACAATTTTATTTTTTGTGAAACTACTATATATTTTAAATTAATATCTTTTAATGAAACAATTAATACTATTAAAACAAGTTTCATGGTGAAACTATTTCACACAATATTTTGCCCCAGACACACTATAGTGCCACTACCTTAATTTTATATATATTTAGTTAAAAAATTAGTTTATAGAAAAATTCTGTCCTAATTGGTTCGTGGATAAGTGTGTAAAATTGTTACTTTAAAAAGAAAACTTTAATAACTTCGTCTTTGTACCTGTTCGCTTCCAAAGTACGTGAGGTCAACCTCGGTCTTACCTCTTAACAATTGTTGCACATTTTCGAGAAATTTACTAAAATATGAAATTCTTATAATCCTACTTGCACCGTTTTTTGAAACCATACATTTTCCTCAAATTCAGTAGGTTGATATCTTCATTCACCGAAATCCTCTAAGTTCATTTGTGTCATTTATTGAATTGTGTAGATTTTCCAATTCTAATTCTATTAGGAACAGTTTGGTTCACGGGACATAATTGGATTAGATATGATTGAATTAGATGGAATTAGGCTGAATGGATTGAATTAGATGAAATTATTTGAATGTAAATGTATGTTTGGATTGTAGGATTAAATTATGTCTAAAATTTAATATAATCCAGGGTCATGGTTCTGTGCAATCCCTCAAACCAATCATAAAATTACCTTGGATTATAAAGACAATCTCAAGCAATCCCTCAAACCAAACGATCCCTTATATGAAAAATTGGGATTGAATCAAGGGCGAATGAAATGTCATCTATAGCTGATATATAATGTTCAACACAAAACTGAAGCAAAAAAAAATATAGAGTTAGAAAATTGTAGGAATGTGATGTAACCTGTAGAGCAATTATAAAAATGGGGAGAAATTAGAAAATTGAGCAATGTGAAGACATAAAATTGCAGGATTTCAAAAAAAAAAAAAAAAATTTGTGGATATGTCACATAGGATATAGAAAAACTCACTGATATATGAGATAAAAATAAAGATTGGGCCATAATTCATAAATAATATGGGCTGGAGTAGGCAAGTTCGGTTGATTAAGTTGTTAACAACTATATATACGGCGCTCTCTATTGTTCACTCTCAAACAATCTCCGTATAAAAAATTCTCAATTTCCAACATCTCTTCAGTAATCAAAATTAATGGATTCCGCTGGATTTTCCGATAATTTATCTGCGGTTCTTCGAGTTCTTGTTGTGGATGATGAAAAACAGGCGTTGAAAGACCTGTAAAGGATGTTTAGAGATTGTAACTATGAAAGTCTCACTTAAAACTCTTCTCTTTTCTCTCTTAAATCTTATAAAATTAAAGGATTATGAAGGTCTCACTTAAACTCTTTTATTTTCTCTCTAAAATCTTATAAAATTAACCGGTTATGTAGGTATCACTCAAACTCTTCTCTTTTCTCTATATATGGGATTGACTCATCTCATCTCAATCCCTTATATTTTATGAGTTTTCATCCATCCTACGTGTCTATCTATATGGGCCATCATTTTAAAAATTATGAAATTCTATGACTTGCACAATTATCTCCTCCCACCACAATCATTTTAGTTTTAACCTATTTTCTCTCTTCTGCAGTTTTGCGGTTAATAACTTGAAACTGTTTTTCACGGTCATCATTTTATTATGTCTTCTGCTAATCAATACGAAACCAAAGCATGGTAAAATCTATTTTCTTCTCTTTGTTCCTTTCTCTTCGTTGAAAATGTTTTTAAAGGCGAGTCAATTTCTCCAATTCTGATTATTCTTCTTCCACTCCACTTTCCTTCATTATTTAGTACTTTTTTCAATCTTTGTATTTTTGTCACAAATTATCATTCTTTCTTTAGTTTTCGCCAAATCGTCATGATTTTCCAATTCAGTATCGTTGATTCCCTGTTATTTTGTATGCTCAGTTATTCTATGTTATTTTTTTTTTCAATTCTTCTCTTTTCCGCCCTTCTAAGTCTTCTCTATTGTTGATTATTATAGGTTCTCATGTTTCCTCTTCTAAATTAATATATGGTCGAACAATTCATCTTTCTCAATCTTTACGTCTACTCCGGTCATCTTACATAGTAGTTCTATTTATGTGTCAGTCTGAATTTGTTAATTAAAATTTTGTGGATCTGGGTATCACCATGAATTTTCTATTATTTTTTTTATCAGTTTATTATTTTCTGGAATTAATCTAATATATGCAAATGATTCGAAGCCTCCACAATCGAGATTCTCCCATATTAGCCTGGATCAGAATTGATTTTCTCATATATTTCCATGTAAATCTCTACAAATTGGTAAGATTGATCTATTACCCTTTTGGAATGATTTAACTCTGTGTGTTTATATTTCAAAATGCGAATAATAAAAATTATGCATTTGCAAAAATCTTTTTCTGCATTTAACAATGGAAAATTGAATAAGAAGAAGAGTGCTCGTACACTGGGTTTAATATTCTACCTTTTTTAATATTGTGACAAGTAATTACTAATTTTTTTAATTATAAGTATAATTTGTATATGATATTCGTAGTAAATTAATGTGTTTTTAACACTGCACTTATAAAATACTAAAATTAAACTTAACATAATTATAAATTAATAATATAATTATTTTTTGTAATCTCGCGTAATAAGTGAGACCAAGTGCTCGTTATATATTAAAATGAAATTAGGCTTTAGTTGAACCTAATACTTTCAGTAATTATTAAAATTATTATTTTAATGCTGTAATATACAAGTTTATTTCAACTTTGTTACCCAATCAACTGTCACAACAAATTGTGTGAAAAAAAAAATTAACACTAAAATGTAGAGGATAGCTGTAGGAGTGGGAATAGCAAGGTCGAGCCAAGTTGCTTTAAAAGTTTGGGTTTGGTTTACCTTTTTAGTAGGCTCAAATTTGAACATTTTAATAAATGAGTAGGGCCTAAAAATTTATTTAAACCTTTTTCAAATTTCAAATTATTATGTTAATGTTATGATATTAAAATGACAAACACATATATAAAATATTTCGCAAATCAAGAGACCAGAAAATATAGCCGAAATAGAGTCTCGTGGATCCTAAGCATGTTGAATTGGGTCAAACAAATATTTTCCAAAAAATCGCACAAAGACAAGAATAAAAACTCACACTTAATTTATGTTACTATAAGGATAAATATATTTACGGTAAGAGCAAGTATGTGTTATTACGTATTACTTGTTCTTACATAAATAAATATTAGTTATTATAGTAACACATGTAAACTTGTCACTATTTAGACTATGAAGTATTATTGTTTAAAAAATATTTTATTGTATAAGTTGTTCTTAAAATCACTAAACAATAATACTTTGTATACCAACCAATGATATATTAAAGAAAAACACGTGAACTTGAATTTAAAGAAGTTTCTATGCGAAATTGGATTTGTAAACTTGCCGAAAAAATTGAATTTGTGCTTATATTCTTATTTTTTTATTGAGGTTAATAAAAAATATTTTTTCATCAAAGGAAATGAGTATGTTATGCATAGAGTGATATTTATTTATATATAAATCAATTTATGTTACATTTTAGTAGAATAACTCATACTCTTAGTATAAATAACTAATAATTTTCGGTGAAATAATTTATACTCTTCGTACCATTCAATTTATACTTTTTAGTGAAAAAAACTTATACTCTTTAGAACTAATATTTTTTAGTGAAAACGGTTAATAACATTTAATTAAACAATTCATACTGCAATACATGTATATTAAGATGGAACAGAGGGTGGTCATTTGACGACCCGATCTACCTCTCGGGGTGTAGAGTCGAATAAACCCAAGCAAATATAAAAGCGACAACGTAAAAACTCACAAAAGATTAAAACTCAATATCGAGTGACCAAATGTGTTATAAAAAATATTAATTCTACATTTGAATATATTATTAAACAAAAAATTTATTTCATACTACCTTTTAATAAAATATATATTTGTCTGAACGTGTTTTTTTATTTTTTTTAAGAATTTTGAAGTTTGGCTCAATTTATAAAGAATAATATTACGTCTATATATATTCACTAGTACAAAACCCGCGTCTCACGCGGGATTGATAATAAACTATATTGTATTGTAGATTAAATGAGTAGTTTTAGTGTGCAATTAAATGCATAGTATGCATTTAGATTTTGAATAAAAACATCTCAGCAGAAATCAGTAATACTCAAAGAGATAATCGGTAGTACACCAAGAATTAGTCAAAAAATATCCCAAGAAATAATCAGTAATTCTCCAATTGAAAATAAAATTTTTTTTGAAAAAATCAAAATTAAAACTGAGCTTAAAATTTAAGTAGATGCTAGAATTTTTAAGATTAAATACATTAATAACTACTTAGAGATTCTAAAATTTATTTATTTTTACAATAGGAAACGTGATTAAATATTTCCCAGAAACACATTCCCATATGTTGAATATAAACTTTAAAACTAAATATTGAGAAGTGTGGATTAAAATTATCTATTCAATTTTTCTAATTATTAAATTTACATTTTCAATATCGAAAATCCCTGCCATTACAGATCCTATCTAGTACTCCCTCCGTCCCGGTGTAAACGTTCCATTTCTTTTGTTGAATGGTTTAAAAAATTGTATTTATTTATTAATATATGGTGGGCCACACATTAACTTTTGGAATAAAGTAATGAATAATGTTGAAAAGTAGATTGAATGAGTGACATTTTTGGTAATATTGTGTGAATTTGAAGGTTAAAGTTTATATGAAATAGAATGTTGCTTTTTCCATTTATGGAATGTAACACTTAGTGTGGGACAACAAAAAAAGGAAAGTGGAACACTTAGAGTTGGATGGGGGGAGTATTATTATGCAGACTCTTATAAGCATTCAACACTTTTAAAATTTCATCTCCAATCATTTTAATATCGAAAATCCCTCCATTTTTCGTCCTACCTAGTATTATTATGCATGCACTTTTGAAGTAGTACTTGACGGGATCATAATGAAAACCTAAGCCTAAAAGATGAGAAATATAACATCAAAAGAGAAGCTTATACATGAGTTATTTTGGAACTATAGATTCCTAATAAAATCATATAGATAAAATCATAATTGGTCGGTTGCATTAAAAAAATAGTTTCCGCATACAAAAATGATTACTTTTACGTTTAAAACAGAGATTATGAGATCAGATTGAACGCATTTCATGCTATAAAGCACTGTGTAGCTATACTTTTAATAAAGTTTTGATCATTAATTAAATATAAGGGGATATGGTGTGTGTATATATAATATTTAGTGCATTAATTTCATCCTGCAAAGCATTCCCAACAAAAGAAATGTGCAGACAACAGCTTTGAAAATTTATCCTTTAAAATGGGTGTACCCGCTTTAAGAAAATTAAAGAGGGCAGATATAATTTTCTCAAATAGAAGAAGGTTAAATGTAACTCAATTAAAATATCTTTGCCATTGAAATTGTAATCTGCAGAAGAAGATTAATATTGGAATGATACCAAGTAAATTGCAAAGATAACCGTCCATTTTGTGTGTTGATTCCTTGCTTATGCTTGCCACACTAATCACAACATTCAAACCTCCTCTATCAAAATTTCAAAGGCAGTGACTGAGTGGATATGATAAATTTCCCGAACATCAGTAAAAATTAAACCGTCGAATCCAGCAAACCGATGTTAGGATGATCTTCTAGTGAGGCGGTAAAAGAGTAGTTGTCTCAGAAACTTGAGAGAGAATGGTGAATGATTAAGGTTGAGTACTTTAACCTACATCATGGAAAAAGGTAAAGTAAAAAGTAAGAAAAAATTGGAATTAGAATTACCCGCTGCCGACTGCAGTCAGAAAGAATAAAACTGAAAGATGAAAAAAAAATTGCAATTAAAAAAAACGGAACATAACCAAAATAGTGTCATCTCAATGATATAGGCAGCGGAGTGAATCAAGAAGGAAGACCAATACCATAACCGTAGAGGAAGGGACCAAACTAATACGATTTAGAAATCGAGCGGCAACGGTTTTCGATGTCTGGAGATATGGTGGAGGGGAGTTTTGAAAATCTAGAATTGAGTCAAGTTAATACGTCAAGTAGTGGGCGACAGAAATAATGCAGAGGAAATTCATAAATGATAGAGGAAGATCGGTGGTATTGTGACGACGACAGAATATGGTAGATGATGAGGGGGAACGTTTGTGAAAAATTATTGTTGTAGAAGCATTTGAGAGGATGAAATTTGAAAGTAACTGACGATAATAAAAATTTAAACATTTCAAAATAATAACTGTTGTAAAAGATGTAGATACCTTAAAATGCATGATTTCAAAATGGAAGAAAAGTAGGAATGCCACGTAGGATGTGAAAGATTGACAAATAGAGGGGATAAAAATGTAAATTTTTTGCTTATCATTAAAACAAACTAATATTTGTCAGTGAAAACAATTCATACCCGTCAATGAAAATAATTAATACATTTTAATAGCTTATGTATGAACCATTTTAACTATATACGTACTCTATTTTAAATACTTTTAATTTTAAAGATTGTCATGTCACTGCAAAAAAAAACGCGGACCTGTAAGCGGTTGCTAATTTGCGAACCCCAATGGGCGCGAGTTTGAACCCACTGACCCACTAGCTTATATTAGGCGAGTCATATAGTATATAAGCCCTTATGGGGCTTGTAGAAATAAATGGACAGATATGCACCAAAGGAGAATCGAACCCACAACCTCCGGGTGGCCTGGAATAGGCGCGAATCACTAGGACACTTGCTATTATTTTTCGTTTATTAGCATTTAATTGTATATAACCTCAAACTGACTTCCGTTTTTTTTAAATTAATCAAATTAATCCTTTTTTTCTAATTCGTTTATAATATATATATATATATATATATATATATATATATATATTTACTAATTTTTTTTAATTTTGTAAATTTAATATTGTAGACTATTATAAATTATTAATTCATTCATTTTTATGCATTTAATTGTATATAACCTCAAATTGACTCCCACTTTTTTAAATTCATCAAATTAATTCCTTTTTGTTTCTAATTCGTTTATATATATATATATATTTACTAACTTTTTTTAATTTTGCAAATTTAATATTTTAGACTATTATAAATTATTAATTCATTCGTTTTTATCCATTTAATTGTATATAAATTCAAAATAACTACCGTTTTTTTTTAATTCATCAAATTAATTCCTTTTTGTTTCTAATTCATTTATATATATTCATCAAATTAAGTCCCTCTTTTTTAAATTCATCATTTATATAGATTCATAAAATATATGCAAATCTATAATATTCAACAAAAAATATAAAATATTCAACAAAAAAATAAAAACTTCCTCCCCCCCCCCCCCTCCCTCCCTCCCTCCCTCCCCACATAATTATCATCATCAGAGAGAAAACAGTCCACCTCGTCATCGTCATCCTCACCACCTGTCCCTCCGTGCCCGCTTTCCCCGACATCAAAATTTGGTGGGGATGGGGGTGGGGGTGGAGGTGTTGGAGTTATACGTGAAAGTATGTTTTTACTTTGTATAACTCGTGTATCAAACACTTGTTTATGAGAATAATTCTTTTATCACATTTGCTTTAGATATGATTGAATGTTGAATTTCTATTGCAAACCGTTCAATATATGGTACTAGTTACATTGTAGTTAATGTGGTGATACCCGATCACGGAAGACAACATTAACTGTTTCCTTGTAACTAAACGTACATTTTCACGACCTAGGTGGAATTGAACAATCCGCCGTGAAAGGTCGATGTGTAAGGCTCAGATTGGTCTGTCTTGACTAAGAGATTGCACTAGCACATTTAGTATGTGTTGAAGAGGACCTACAGCGAGGATAAATTCTTCTGTTCTGAAAGGTGAAGAATTAGACCTCAGTGGTTGTTGATTTCTTAATCTTCGTCACTTAAATAGGACCGTGTGTGCTTAATGGTTACTGCTTTGATTCATGTTGGGTGAGAATCATTGTGACTTCGAACTTTGTGTCTTGGGCAGTAATATTAATCATACGCGGTTGCTAAGATTTAATACGGAGAAACGCGTGCGAGTACGGCTCGTGTGATTAGTCTCCTTGGTGGGCTCATAAGTTTTATCGTACCAAATCTTGCAAGTGAAGAATCAGTTTCTTCGGTACAGATAATAATGTTGAGCTGTCTTTACTCCAAGGTGAAATATATTTAGAGCTATTCAGAAGCTTAATTAATTAATGGACTTGATAATCTTAAACGCGGGAAATAATAACCGGGAGCCCATATTATCGTAATATGGATTAAGATGGATAGTGCAATATTAATTTATTAGTGGTAATAATTAATATTAATGGATTGAATTATATTGTGGCCCAATATTGAAATTCAGAAGTCCATTAGGAGGTCCAATCTTAATTCTCCTTAAAGGCCCCTCAAGTAGCCCATTAAGTAGCCCAATAATGATAAGGTGATTAAAATAAAATGCTGATTTTTTCCTCTTATTTTCGAAATTTGTATAGTTAGGAGATAAAAGATTTTGTTGATTTTCTTGGAAAGATATTATGGAAGATAAGTATTCTTGGAATACAAGATTATCTCATATATTCAAGAAGATCCAAATCTTAGATTCTTTTCTACTAAAATTCGAAAATTGCAAGCAATAATATGGAGGGTGAGATTTTTGTGGAATATTTTATTTTGGAGAAAAGAATATATGATATATATTCAAGATTTCTTAGAGTCTAAGAAAAGATTTTTTTCCAAGCCCATATACCACCTAAATTTCGGCCACCTCTATGTTATAAATAGGGGATGATTATTTCATCCCCAAGTACATAATTCCATGTGTTGGAAAAATTAAGAGCATAGATATTTTTCTTTTTCTTTAGTTATTTAAATTGTTCGATAGCATCTCCCACCGGTGATCGAATAAGGTGAAAGAGAATACTTGAGAAGGCTTTTTGGTTGATAAAGCGCGTACGTGTTAGTCCCGTTTTATTCAAAGGCCAAGTTCTACGAGAGGTACGTTAATCACATATTATCTTGTTTATTCCGCCATAGATTATATGTGAATTAATTCAACATGCATGATGTTAAATTGGTTGTTGGAATTATTATTTGAATTAATTAGGATTAATTCATGCTAGTAATAATTGTATTTAAATTCATATTTAAATTTCATCCCGAATAGATTCCGGGCACCCCTATTTTTTCCAACAGGAGGTGGAGCGTCGAATCCCATCTGTTGCGTGATGTTGGAGAACCAGTCACGAAGACTCTCGTTGTAGCTCATCAGGGCTCCATCTACTTCCGGACGTCTCTCAGCTCACACTCCCACTGAGAGGGAGCAGAGTCGATCGAGGAGGACGATCCACTGGAGCGACGGTAGGACTGCAGGATAATCTTACTGTGACCGCCTTGCCCCACGACCTTTCGCTTCTTGACTCCGACCATATCTAAATAGATGTGGTCCTCGTTAATCCGGGGAGGGGTGGGGTTCTCCCCGTTGTCGTCGGTGGTAGCCACCTGCTGCGGGGCCTGGGCGATGAAAAAGCCTTCTCAAGTATTCCCTTTCACCTTATATAAATAAAATACAATTATAACAATTAAATTATAATTAAAATTTAAAAAATAATTACGTGGATCTCGGTGGTGCGGACATAGGCAGACGTCCCAGTCTCCGGATTCACTAGGTGGAAGATCTTCATCTGCTCATAGAGAGAGGGCTTTTGTCCGTGCTCCCTCTCCTGTTGCGAACCAAATTCAATAGATATTTAAATATTAAACATTTAAAAATTTATTAATATTAAATGTAAATAAAAATTATAGTACTTATAAAAGCGAGGGAGTGCTCGTAGATGGACCGGGATCCAGCCCGATGTCTGGCGACGCCGTGCCCGGTGGGGTCCTTCAATCGGTTCTCCCTGGACTTCGGAACGTCCATCTGGCCCTCGGCCCAGCTCCAACTGTTTCCCCTCATCAAACTGCTTTTTCAGCCCGTAGATAATATTTTTGTACCGCTCCTGTGCTTTCGCGCAGAACAAGCCGTACATAACACTATAATGGACAGGGTCCCAGACGCACAACTTCTGCAATTAAATTAAAAATAAGATATAAATAAATAAATTCAAAATAAAATATTAACAAATAAATTTAAAATTAAATATTAAAAATTAAAATCATAATAAATATACCTTGAACTCCTTGAAGTAGTCCATCCTCTTTCGCTCGGACACCATGGACCACGAGAAGGCACCAACCTCGAACGGGAGCTTCTTAATGGCCTCTGAGACGCGAGAGCTAGTCTCATGGCCTGGAAGCATACTGTGACATAAAAAAATTCAAGTTAATATTAATAATTAATATTAATGAATATAATTAAAATTATTTAATTCGTTATCTAAGAATACTTACATGTTGCGAGGGACAACAGTGAGACGGCTATCCAACACAGGATGCTGTCGTGAAGCCGAAGATCCGGCAACTGAAGTAGAGGCAGTAGCACTGGACTGCTGTGAAGAGAATGGTGTCAACGACCCCGACCTCCTCTTCCCCCTCCCCTGACCCTGTCCCCCACTCTGATCAGGGTTATCTTGAGAGCTCATCTGTAATAATTATAAATTCAACAGATTAGCATACCATATTATATTTATACACATTCAACTAAATTCATACCTACGTATATCAATCAACTAAATTCATATATACCTACATATACCAATCAACTAAATCCATACATATGTATACCAATCAACTAAATTCATACATATGTATACCAATCAACTAAATCCATACATATGTATACCAATCAACTAAATTTATACCTACACATATCAATCAACTAAATTCATACCTACACATAACAATCAACTAAATTCATACATACACATATCAATCAACTAAATTCATACCTACATATATCAATCAACTAAATTCATAACTACACATATCAATCAACTAAATTCATACCTACATATATCAATCAACTAAATTCATAACTATACCTACGTATTTCAATCAACTAAATTAATACCTAGCTACGTATATCAATCAACTAATGCAATACCTATCAATCAACTAAATATATATCAATCAACTAACATACCAATCAACATGTAAAGATGTATATTCCTAAACTAACATACCAACTAATTAAATATATCAACTAACATACCAACTAAAAATATATATACAAATATATAAAATCATACACATATATATAAATTCTATAAACAAACATACATTATCTATACAAACATATATATAAATAACTTCATGTATAAACGGTTAAAATTTTAAAAAATGATGTACAAACATAATAAACGGTTAAAATTTAAAAAACTTATGGTTATTGTGTAGACGGGGAAGCAACAAATGATTTGACCAGAATTGATTGCTCGACGGAGACGGCGGCGGCGGCGGTTTTTGAGGCTGAAAGTGAGTACGGAATCGACCTAAAAAGGGTTAAAAAAATTGTGACTGCATAAGGCGGTCGCTAATCACAGGTACCATCTGTCCCGATTGACCAAATTTGTGATTAACGACCGCCAGAAGCAGTCACAAAGTACCAAACATTAATGACCATTGCCCATTTCCAAGAACGGGTCAAAGTGACCAGTTTGGGCGGTCGCTAAATACAAAATTGAATTCAACGACCGCTCTTGTGGTCGCTAATCAGGAGGCAAAAAGTGTTGGGTCAATTTTGACCGACCTTTGAGTTTAGCGACCGCATTGGCGATCGTAGGCGGTCGCTAATCTTTTAATTTAGAGACCGATTTTTCTGGCGGTCACAATTTTTTTTAATTTGAGATCAGTGGTCTTTCTCGGTCGCTGAATGTTCGCTAATACATTATTTAGAGACCGATTCCTAGGCGGTCGCTAATTTCAGTCGCAAAAATGCGAGTTTTTTGTAATGTGTGCTGACTTAATAAACCGAATAAAGTGAATCATAAAGGTATATAAGTTTTTATAATATTAGAAAGATAAACTCTCTCATATGAAATCTATTCATTTTATAAAACTTGCTTCATACTAATATATTCTAACATGCAGTCAATAATATTACTATTTTTATAAATTAGTATCACACACATTTTACACACAAGCATGTTGAATTGTGCATAATATTAGTTTATAAATGTAATAACATTATTGAATGAATATTATGATATTATTAAATAAAAATTACATACATTTAACAAATTTCACCAGAGACCTACTCAACAATAAATTGCACTAAATTAGATTTAATACGAATTACTTTAGAGCTTGTGTGTGTATTTCTATTTGAGTAACTCTCTTGTGCACTTGATATACGATGCACTTACTCAACAATTGAGACTATTTACACCAAAAAATATAATTTGATTACACTGAAAAGTGTGGTTAGATTACACTGAAAATTAATTTTCAGTGTAATCACCTTCACTTTTTTAGTTTAAACAACCTCAACTGTTGAGTGAGTGCACCATACACATGGTGCATATGAGAGTGTGCACATTTCTATTTTATGATGATTCATATAAAGTGAAATATTTTTATATAGGTTAATTTTGTTGATCCAGTCGCAAAACGAATCCCCAAGGGCATAATTCGTCTACCAGCAGTGAACCTTTCAGGACCCGACTGGCTTAAGTGAGTTGTTTTACTCCCTTTCGAGAATAGCTCACACCTAATATCCCAGCGCATGGCGTTGAAACGCCTGGGGATGATTCACCAGTCTTATCCTCCATGCATATGAATCTCGCTCCCGTAGATACTACCATTGATTCCGTAATTGTCGCACCTCTTGTATCCCGATCAACCAACACCCTATGCAAACTCGTGCCAAATTCTGTATTTTTAAATCTATATATATTGTTCATATTTCCTCTACTGCGATGTTGTCTTAGTTGTCCTCTTACGAGGAAGCCAAAAGACTTTAAATTTGCTCTCGAAGTTTCACATTGGTTCATTTCTATTTGGAAGAGATGGAAGCCCTTTGTTTTAAAAATACTTGGGACCTTGTACCTCAACCTCTTAATGTGAACTTCGTCGGTTCTAAGTGGGTGTTTCACACAAAGTTCAAATCTAATGAATCAACTGATCGATACAAAGCTCTACTGGTAGCTCAGTGCTTCTCTAAAATTTCAGGTTTTGATTTCTCTCACATTCAGCCCGATTGTTCATGCTGCCACTGTTCGTGAAATATTGTCGCTTGCTATTCAGCGTCATTGGTCTCTACATCAGCTTGATGTCAAAAGGCGGTCGCTAATATCAGCGACCGTCATCAGACTGTCACTAAACCAATCGGGTCTGATCCTGTCGGGTCATGATTTAGCGACCGACTTTAAACGATCGCTAATGTATTTTTTAAAATAAAATTATTCTTTTAATTTTATTTTGTGATTAGCGACCGACCTTGAGGCGGTCGCCTGTGTAAACAAAAAGTGGCATTAGATTCGAACCCGCGCCAATTGGGGTCCGGGCGGGGCGCGAACCACTGAGCCACTGACCCACTAGCTTATATTAGGCGATCCATGTAGTATATAAGCCCTTGTGAGGCTTGTATAAATAAATGGGCAAATATGCGCCCAAGGGGAATCAAACCCACGACCTCCGGGTAACCCAGAAGAGGTGTGAACCACTAGTACACATGCTATTGTTGTTCGGTTATTTTCATTTAATTGTATATAACCTCAAATTGACTCCCATTTTTTTTTAAATTCATCAAATTAATACTTTTTTATTTCTAATTCATATATATATATATATATATTTACTAATTTTTTTAATTAATTATATAAATTTAATATTTTAGACTATTATAAATTATTAATTCATTTTTTTTGTCCATTTAATTGTATATAATTCGAAAAACATTATCTACTAAAAAATATAATAAACATAAATTAAAAAAAACACAAATCAAATAAATTATTTTTTTAATCCTCTCTCTCTCTTCTCTCTCTCTCTCTCTCTCTCTATTCACTCTTCTCTCTCTCTCTCTCTCTCTCTCTCTCTCTCTCACTCACTCTTCTCTCTTCATGATCTTCTTCTGAATGATGGTTCACTGTTTCAGTGATCCACCAGACCATCCCAGATCGGGTCCATCTGGTGCTCAGCCAACTCCATCCGCTGCCCACGCTCCCACCGCTTCTTCAGGTCGTAGATAATGTTTCTGTACCACTCTTGCGCTTTCACACAGAACAAATCCCAACAGGTTCTTATTGAAGAACTAAGGACCCCACCACTGGAGAATCCGCTGCAGAGACCAGCTAGAGAGCGACGTGCACCTGATAGGTATTCACCCTCTAACTACTACTTGTTACTTACTGGTGGTGGTGAACCTGAATGTTATGCAGAGGCAGAGCAGGTTGTAGATAAGCGAAAATGGAGAGTTGCTATGGATGATGAGTTAGCATCTCTTCTGGTGAACGACACTTGGGAACTTGTTGAGCTCCCAAAAGGCAAGAAGGCTTTGCACTGCAAGTGGGTCTACCGAATCAAGAATGAAGCTGATGGGAGCAAATGTTACAAAGTCCGGTTGGTTGTCAAAGGGTTTGAGCAGCGATATGGTGTTGATTATACTGATATTTTTACTCCTGTTGTGAAACTGACCACTATTCGAATGGTGTTGAGTATGGTAGCTGCAGAGAACTTGTTATTACAACAGATGGATGTGAAGACGACATTCCTTCACGGTGACTTGGTGCATGAGCTGTACATGACACAGCCTGAGGGGTTCGTAGTGAAGGGAAAGGAGAAACTTGTGTGCAAGTTGAAGAAGAGCCTATATGGCTTGAAGCAAGCTCCCTATCAGTGGTACAAAAAGTTTGACAGTTTCATGATGGAGATTGGTTACCTGAGATGCCACGCTGATCATTGTTGTTACTACAAGAGGTTTGACAATGACTTTCTTATTCTCTTGCTATATGTTGATGATATGTTGATTATAGGAGCTGATGCAAGTGAAGTGAATAAGTTGAAGGAGCAATTGTCAGAACGGTTTTCTATGAAGGATCTTGGAGAGGCAAAGCAGATTTTGGGCATGAGAATTGAGCGTGATAAGGTGACGGGAAATGTGTATCTTTCACAGTCGAATTCTATTCAGAAGATCTTGGAAAGATTTAACATGACGGAGTCGAAGCCCGTGAGTGTCCCCTTGGGCAGTCACTTCAAGCTTTCGAGGAAGGAGTCGCCAAAGAGTAAGGAGGAACGTGTCCAAATGATGAAAGTACCATATGCTTTAGCAATTGGCAGCATTATGTATGCCATGGTGTGTACAAGATCAGATATTGCTCATGTAGTGGGAGTAGTGAGCCGATTCATGGGTGATCCGGGCGAGCAACATTGGGAAGCGGTAAAGTGGGTCCTACGTTACTTGAGAGGTACCACAGACAAGGTTTTGTGTTTCAATGGCAAGAGTATGGAGCTGGTGGGTTATGTGGATGCAGATTTGGCATCAAATGATCTTGATGAAAGAAGAAGTACAACCGGGTATGTTTTTACTTATGGTGGTACTGCTATATCTTGGACTTTTAAGTTGCAGAAGATTGTTGCATTGTCCACTACGGAGGCAGAGTATGTAGCTGTGACAGAGGCAAGTAAGGAGATGGTGTGGATGCAGAATTTCTTGGGAGAACTTGGGAAGGAGCATGGGAATAACACTCTTTTCTGTGATAGTCAAAGTGCTATATTTCTGGCGAAGAATCCAACGTTTCACTCAAGGACAAAGCATATTGAGTTGAAGTATCACTACATTCATCACCTTTTGGAGAAGAAGGTCTTGCAGCTTATGAAGATCTTAGGAAGTGAGAATCCAGCAGACATGTTTACTAAGGTGGTGACCTTAGAGAAATTGAAGCTGTGCAAAGCTTCAATTGGCCTTGGAACTTGAAGATAAGGCTTGGCGATGCAAGGTGGATGAGGGAGGAGAGTCAAGAAGATAAGGTTACATGGAGAATTCAGTCTCCAAGTGGGAGATTGTTGGAGTGTGGAGGCTGAATGGACTGTACACTTGGGCCCAATACCGGCGATCCAACTTCTTTTAGCCCATTTTTTGGCCCACTTTCTTCGGCCCTAATTTTAGGGTTAGGGTTCGTTTGTTATATATACACGTTTTCTCCTTGTATTCGGTATCAGAAAAAAATAGTGAAAAAACCCTGGCTTGGCATCGCCCCCAGACGTAGTCGTGAGACGAACTGGGTAAACAAATCTTGTGTTCTATTTCGTGATTACGTGTGTGCGTTTATTACTAACACTTCTTTTGCTAGGGCATTTGTCTCTACGAGTGGGCAACATACTCAAACGTGGTCATCTTAATGACATGTGAGACGATTGAGCTAGTCTCATGGACTGGAACCATCCTGTGACAACAAATTAAAAATTCAAGTTAATATTAATATAATTAAAAGTATACACAATTCATTAAAAATACTTACTTGTTGTCGACCAGGATAATATTGAGACGGTTATCTTCATGGTTCATCTGTAATAATTATAAATTCAACAGATCATACCATGTTATATATCAATCAACTAAGTTAATTCATACATACGTATATATATCAATCAACGCCTTAATTAAATTCATACCTACATATATATATATATATATATATATATCAAATCAACTAATTAATTCATACCTACGTAAATATACTACTAATTAATCAACTAAATTTCATACCAATCAACTAACATATATATATATATATTTATATTATATAAAGTGAAACTAAACATATATAATTCAACTAATTAAACATCAACTATAACATAATTCCAACAACCACATAAATATTATTATATAATTTCATAACAAACATACATAATTATCCTACAAACATATATAACACCCACATATATAAGTGAAGTTAAACATATATATAATGTCACTAATTAAACATCAACTATAAAATAATTCCAACCACCACATAAATATTAATATATAATTTCATAACAAATTAAACATACATAATTATCCTACAAACATATATAATACCCACGTATATAAGTGAAGCTAAACATATATATAATGTCACTAATTAAACATCAACTATAAAATAATTCTAACAACCACATAAATATTAATATATAATTTTATAACAAACATACATAATTATCCTACAAACATATATAATACCCACATATATAAGTGAAGCTAAACATATATATAATGTCACTAATTAAATATCAACTATAAAATAATTATCCTACAAACATATATAATATTGTCTGAACATTATAATTCATAAAATATAATTTAAAAGGTTAAAATTTTGAAAACTCACGGTTAATGTGTTGAAGGGCGGTGGCGGCGGCGACGACGGAGTAGGAGGAGGAGTTTTATAAGTATATGCAAAAGACGGTCGCTAATGCCCGAGTTTTGGACTTCTTGATCGAATCTGAGGGTTCAGTTTGACCAATTAACAATTTGCGACTGCCTTTAAGCGATCGCTAAACCTCCCGCATTAATGACCCTCAACCGTTACTAACCCGGGTCAAACGTTACAAATCTGCAACCGCCTAAAGGCGGTCGCTGAGTTTAAATTTGTAATTAGCGACCGCCTATGCGGTAAAAGGTGGTGGTCAATTTTGACCGTCTTTTGAGTTTAGCGACCGCTTTTGTGGTCGTGGTGGTCGCTATAAATGAGGTTTATAGATCGAAATTTGTGTTGGTCGCAATTTTTTTTTAATTTGAGACCCGTGGTCTAATTCGGTCGCTAATACTCTGTTTAGCGACCAATTTGTCGGCGGTCGCTAATATCGGTCGCAAAAACACGAGTTTTTTGTAGTGTTGAGAAACTGATTCTTATGGCTTAGCCTCCGCTTTTCATTGATCCTTATTTCCTAGACCACATTTGTAAACTTAAGAAGATATTTTATGGTCTTCAACAAGCTCCTCGTGCATGGTTTGATCGTAATATATATATATATATATATATATATATATATATATATTAACGGTTTGGGTTTTGTTCGAAGTTGTTCAGACACTTCTCTTTTCTTTCTCCATTAACCTGATTGCACTATCTTTTTATTGCTTTACGTTGATGACATTATTGTTATTGCTTTTTTTGGTTGTCAAATGTATACGTTGTTATGTTAAAGGAACAACACATCTTGATTTATCTTTCTCGGCTTCTTTAGAATACAATATTCAGGGTTATACTAACGCTGACCGAGCCCGTTGTGTGGTTTCTCGTCGCTCCACTTATGGCTGCTCTATTTTCCTTGGTGGAAATCTTATCTCTCGGAGTGCCAAGAAACAACCATCTGTTGCTATATCTAACCGTGACTTGTGAGTCAGAATACGTACCATGCACTAGCCAACACTGCTTAAATAGATAATTATGCTTTCTCATTTGCTTCGTGAGCTCTGTACATTACCTCCCTCACGACCTGTTTTGGTTCGCGATAACCGCAGTGCTCTATTCTTGAGCCACAATACATTAGGGGTGGCAATTCGTGCTAACGGATCGTGTTTCGTGTCGGCACGATAGTGACACGACACGATAAGCCCCGACACTAACACGACACGATAAGCATCCGTGCCGACACGACACGAACACGATAAAATCCGTGTCGACACGACACGATAATGACACGATATTTTTTGTGTTAGTGTCGACACGACACGATAACGACACGATTCATTCCGTGTCGACACGACACGATAATGACACGACTCATTCCGTGTCGACACAACACGATAATGACACGATTCATTCCGTGTCGACACGAACACGATATAAACCTGATAAAAAAGATGCCTAAATTTAAAATTTCAACACAAAAAACTACAAATGTTCATAGATAGCATATTTTATCCAAAACGATTACAAACCAAAAGTAAATTTTATTCTTAATTTGGTCATTATAGTATACTTAGTTTATAAATTGATGGGCCTAGGAGTTGGGCTATTTTTTAGTTAGGGATAAGAATTTGAGACTAAATTTTTAATGTGCTTGAAAAGATAAAGTTATATATTATTATTTTTGTAAAAATATAATTAAAATATATTTCGTGTCACTATCGTGTTGTGTGTTATTTCGTGTCACTATCGTGTTCGTGCTTAACGGGTTGTTAACAGGTTAATGGGTTATCCGTTAATTTTATCGTGTTTAACGTGTTGACACTAATCCGACACTAACTCGCCACGAAATTTTCGTGTTCTTATCGTGTCGACCCGATAAGGACACTAACCCAATAAGATCAACACTAACCTGCAATTTTTGTGTCGGATTCGTATCGTGCTATCGTGTCGTGTTCGCAATTGCCAACCATACAATACATTAGTTCATAAATGTGCAAAACTTATAGATATTGATTATCACTACATCCGTGAGCTAGTCCTAAGTAAACGATTGGATACAAAATTTATTCCCTCCAATTTATATGTCATTGATATCTTCACACAGAATATGCCTCGGCCTTTATTCTAGTTCTTACGTTATTTATTTTCTTGTAGATCTATCGTAAATCAACTGAGTGGAAATTATTTTCACCATACTTTTGTTTTTCTTCAGACTCTTTGCAATCTCTTGACTGGACAAAAATGTGTTACATCATGTGATCTCACCCATTCAAAGTGCTTTTGTTCCTAACAGGCTTATTACTGACAATGCAATGTCAGCTTTTGAAATTTTTCATTTCCTAAGGAAAAAGAAGACGGGCAGAAAAGGATACCTGGCACTGAAGTTGGATATGAGCAAGGCTTACGATCGGGTCGAATGGGGATTTCTACGAGCCATATGTGGAAAATTGGGATTCAGTGAGAAATGGATAAACTTGGTGATGAGATGTGTCACAACGGTTTCCTACTCGATTCTGATAAATGGCCGCCCAACAAAGAAATTTGTTCCGGAGCGTGGAATTCGTCAAGGTGATCCATTATCCCCCTATTTATTCATTTTGTGCGCTGAAGGTTTCTCGGCTCTGATCCGCAGGGCTGAGAATAATGGTGAACTCACAGGGGTTAAGGTGGCACGACATGCTCCATCAGTCTCACATCTTTTCTTTGCGGACGATAGTATTCTCTTCTTTAGAGCAAAACAATCGGAGGTGAACAAGGTAAAGGAGGTGATAAGTGACTACGAGGCCGCATCTGGACAAAGAATCAATTTAGACAAATCAGAACTCTCAGCAAGTGGTAACATTTCGGTCGAGGTAAGGGATGATTTTGGCAGCCAATTGGGAGCAAGAACTGTCACTCATTATGAAAAATATCTAGGGCTCCCTACACTCATAGGTCGATCAAAAAAGGAGGTGTTTCGAATTGTGCTAGACAGAATACTCAGCCGACTAAAAGGATGGAAGGAGAGGATGCTTACCAAAGCAGGTCGAGAAATCATGTTGAAAACAGTCATTCAAACCATCCCTATGTATGCCATGAGTATATTTCTGTTTCTGAAGTCGCTCTGTGAGGAAATTGAGCAGGCGATAGCCCGATTTTATTGGGGCTCGGAAGAAGAGGAAAGAAAAACGCATTGGAGGAGTTGGGCCACAATCTCTCGGTCCAAAGAGCAAGGGGGTTTAGGATTTCGGGAAATGTTCTTCTTCAATCTCGCAATGGTAGCAAAACAGTTTTGGAGACTACTTCACCATCCAGATTCCTTATCGGCACGCATTCTAAAAGCTAGATACTACCCTAGGGGTGAGCTTATGACAGCTTCGATCGGCTATCAACCAAGTTTTCTGTGGAGAAGTTTGCTAAACTCTAGAGCGCTTATTGAGGCGGGGAGCGCTTGGCATGTCGGAAATGGCGAATGCATCTCAGCTTTTGACGATAAATGGGTAGGCCAACGACCTCGAATTTGCCCTTGCAGGATTACCACAAACCAGGAGAGGGATTTAAGAGTCTCGGACTTCATATGTAAGGAAACAACATCATGGGATAACAAAAAAATACAAGAAGTCTTCGACATAGAATCTTCGCGGAAGATAACCGCTATTCCTCTCAGCCCAAGGCTCCCCCCGGACCGCCGAATTTGGAATGGAACAAAGAGTGGGAAATATACGGTAAAGTCGGCCTATCACTTGGGAGTGGCCGAATTTTCGAAGGTGGGTATAAAGTTGGCTTCTCCAAGCTCTATGGACAAATGTTGGAAGAAAATCTGGCATCTCGAAGTCCCGCCAAAGGTAAAACACTTCTTGTGGAGGGCTTGCTCAAACTCCTTGCCGACAAAAGACAACCTCATTCGCCGAAGGATTGATGTTTCCCCTGTTTGTGAAATCTGTGGGGAAGAGGCTGAAACGGTAGCCCATGCTTTGATCTCTTGTAGTCGGGCGATGCATTCCTGGGGACAGAGCCCCATCCATCTCCCTTTCGCCCTAGCAAAAAACTTCAAGGTAATATGTGGATCTCTGATCGATTCTCTACCTAGAAAAGGGGCTGCTTTGTTTGCTATACTTGCTTGGAACGTGTGGAAAGCGAGAAATTTGCAGATCTTTAACGATCAGGTCATCCCGCCTAGTGATGTCGTCCATAAAGCAATGCGTCTCCATAATGAATTTCACCAAGCCCACAGCGTAGGGAGTGAAAAAGTTCGAGCCTCTCGAAATGATATTACGTGGGAAAGACCAGAGTCGGGGACCTTCAAACTGAATTCCGATGCTGCGATCTATAAGGATGGTTCAGTAGGCTATGGCTTTGTTGTTCGGAACTCTGAGGGCGAAGTGTTAGTAGCGGGGGCTTGTCGATGCAGGGGTGAAGGAAACAGTACCCTCCACGAAGCAATGGCAATACGGTTCTCCCTTACGAGGACGTTGGAATGTGGTCTAACAGGTTTCTCGATTGAGACAGATTCTCTCCAACTGGTTAATGCTTTTAAAGGAGTAGGCGAGGAAGCACCAGAGACTATGATGATTATCGATGATATTCGGGTATTAGCGGAGAAAGCCCGGGTCTCAAATATACTTTTCATTCGAAGAGAAGCCAACAAAGTCGCGCACTCCCTGGCACACTACTGTTCCTCAATGGACTTTGAAGAAATATGGATTGAAGAAGTCCCTTCTCAATGTAACCGTCTTGTGACGGACGATGTAAAGGCGTGAGCCAAACTTTTATTGGTATTAATACACTTTAATTTCCTGTCAAAAAAAAAAATTAACTCTTTTACATTTTGCTTAGTGATTTTTACAATTTAAGTGCACAAGAACGCGACACGTTGAGAGCACACAGAAGAGGTGGTGGGGTGCAGGTGCAGCCAATTCCTGATTCGGCAAACGCATGGCGAGAAATTAAATAACAAAAGTCGCCAAAATTCATGAAGCCCTAAAAGGTCATTTCCACACTACGATCACTTGTTAAACGAAAGCCCATTGGCCACATCTACACAAATTACAATGCAAAAACCCCAGTAAAAATGTCACCCGCCTGTGAGTTTAGCCTAACCCCACTCCAACTTTTACTCGCCTTCCTTCCCTTTAAAATAGGGAGGGAGTAAGAGAGAGAGAGCGGGAGTTCGCAGATATACCACTTCATGAGAGAAAGTGAGAGAGAGAGAAAGTGAGTGTGGAATGCGTGACTGATACCAAATGTGACGTTAATTTCAGTGAAGAAGAACAAGTAGCCGGAAATCATGACGTCGGGATTTGCAAATGAGCAAAATCTGGAGAGGCAGATTGAGAAACAAATGGGCTGTATGGCTGGGTTTCTCCATATTTTCGATCGCCACCACATTATCACCGGAAAACGCCTCTGTTCCGCCAAGCGTCTCCCTCCCTCATCCGTACGTTCTTCCTGCCTTTTACAATCTGTTATCTAATCGAATCACGAATCATGATATTTTTTTTTTTCAATTCGTATTATTCAGGTTGGTGATTCAGCTTCGGAATCGGAGAAATCGGTTCCGCCGTCGCCGGCGGTTTCGGGAGAATTGGGGAAACCAGTACAGCAGCGGAGATGGTCGGCGCCGAGTCCACAGAGGCCGGAGGCGGCGGTGGTTGATTTGCCGCCTAAATCGCCCCTTCCTCTGCCAGTATTTGAAAAAACTAGGTCGCCATGGAAGTTCTCCAAGGAAGCTCCCAGGCTTTCACTCGATAGCAGAGCGACTATGGACGCCAAGGGAAGCCTTCATCCTAAATCCGTCGTCAATGGAAGCCATAATCTGGTAAATGATACCAAAGATGGCGGTCAAAATTGCCGATCTCCGAGTGTAATTGCAAAACTCATGGGATTGGAGCAATTGCCGAATTCATCTGGCACTGAAACTGACAAATCGCCGGAGCTCCGGCGATCGGCGTCGGAATCGAGAGTCTCGCGAGATCTATTCCAATCTCGATTCAATTCCGACGGAAACAGTTTCAGAAATGCGGTAAACGATACTCTGCCAATCGACGCACATTTCGCAGATCCGAGAAATAATTCGCCAAAAAAACCGTTCGAAGGAACGAAAGGGGGATTTGTCAATACGACGCCGTGGAGAGCGCCGCAGCCGCGTAAAAGCTTCTTCGATTCCGGCGACATTTTTCCAGAGCCAAAACAGAGCGCCACAATCTACGGCGAAATTGAAAGGAGAATCAAAATCAGAGGAATCGATGAGCCGTCGAAGGATCTAGAGACGTTGAAACAAATCCTCGAAGCTCTGCAACTCAAAGGACTCCTTCATTCAAAACCTCTGTCGCAGCAAAATCAGCTCCGTCACCGGAACTTCGTCTACGACGAGTCGCCTATCGTTCTAATGAAGCCTTCCAGACCGCCGATTAATCGGCGTCCTGGAAACGAATTCGATTACTCACCGTCCAACGCTAGAAACCAGCCACGTGTCATTCGCCGGAGTTACAACCTCGCCGGAGAAACCTCACCTTCTCCCAGCCCGAGACGGGATAAAAGCTTACGTAGCCCGACCCGATCGGGTCGGGCTCCGAGTCCGATCGATCCAACCCGGTCAAACTCCCCGGTCAAATCCAAACCGGTTAACATCCAAACTCAGAGAAGACCGAACGAGTCGCCTCCACCGGAGAACCGAAAAGCCTCTCCGGTTCGTTCGCCGAAACTAAACACACGAAAAACCGGATTGGACCGTACGCCGAAGAGCCAAAAACAGGAGAAAATCACTACCATTGTAATCACGGAGGACGATTATTCATCGATTTCCGGAAGTAGCATCACAACGTCTACCGATACAGAGGTAATTAAACATTAGGACGCTAATTAAATCGATTAATTATCCTCCTAAACGTAATTAATGCATAATGTGTAAACGCAGAGATCGAAAGGTGAAGAATCGAAAGAGGGGAAGAGTCTGTTGGAGAGGTGCGATAAGCTGCTTCACAGCATAGCGGAGATGGCTGCAGCCGACATGCAACCCAGCCCCGTGTCAGTCCTTGATTCGTCGTTCTACAAGGACGAATCATTCACCCCTTCCCCTGTTACAACAAGGCGCAACATTGGTTTCAAAGGTACAAATTTCTCTATTTTAGTTAACAAATTTAATTAAATTTGACATGGACTTTGTTTCAAAGGAATACGTGTTGTTAATCAAATTTCGATTACATTAGCGAGTTGAAAATATAGTTTAATTTGATATGAGTCTAACGAAAAACACTCGAGTTTAACAAATTATCATATTCCTTTGTTCATTTTTACTAGATCTATTTTCTGGCATGTTTTTTTTAGTCATATGTTAAGAGGGTATAATAGGTACTGTGAAGTCTATTTATAATAAAAATAAAATATTACTCAAAAGTTTCAAAGAAGATGATTTTATTTTATTTTTCCATTTTCTAAAATGGCAAAAAATACAATATCATCTTTTCAAACCCAATCCTTAAAATGTTACTTTATACTAAAAAAATATTAATAAATAATTTTTAGAAAGATACTTTAGCTCAAAAATATTAATAAATAATTTATTTTTTTATAATTATGCCATTTTGAAATGGATAATCAAAATAAGCACGAAGATAATATTTTCCATAAACAATTATTATACTTAATGAATTTTACAATATTTCATAATATTCTCACAATATATGACAAGAAATAATAGACTTCCAAATAGATTTGGTAAAATTGGTAAAAAAAAAGTATTAAAATATTAGGAGCCGATTTGTTAATAAATCAAGTATTTTACGAGTTTAAATTCAAATCCTTAGCCAAAATAAAGGAGCTAAGTTGAGCTCTTTAGCTACTCAAATTAATGTGAATGACCTTTACATTTAAAAATATTAAGGGCTCTTAATAAATGTCACATCATTATTAGTTGGTCAATTTGTATTAAATGTACTTAGGTCAGAACCATGAGCTTAATAAAAGTTTTAAATAAGGTAATGCTGTAGTTGACCTGTAGATAGATAGGCTAGAGATTTCGTAGTTGTGCTATAATTTGTGCAACGAACTGAACTTATGGTAGTTAAATGTGAAACTTAATTGTTAAGCTTTTATTGGCCGGGAAGTGGTTTCTTTTTTCATTTCTTTTTTAAGGGGGGTGGCGTAGGCAGGGATATAGGGGGAGATTGGGAAATGTGGCATGTGAGGAAGATGTACGTAAGTCACGTGATGTGGGACTAATATCCCTAGAAAATGACGACTGCGTTTTATCCAAGGGTCAACAGTCCCTTTTGGAGCCAGATGCTGATGATGCTCTAACCCTCATGATTGATTTGATAGACTGACTTCATTTTGGACGTACCACTTTGAATTTAAGATATTTTAAATGAGGAGATAGGTATTTGATCAGTCCTATTTATATTATTAAAATAATTCTTATGTGTGTTTTTTTCTTTTTTTAAATTACTCCATCATTCCTTAAAAAAAAAAACTCTTCATACTTTTAGGACCATTTTGGTGTCCAAGATAAGGCAAGATAATTTAGTTATGAAGTTTTGCAAGTCGTTTGATAGGAATTTCGAGGCCCAAGATTAAGCTTAGGGCCCGTTATTAATCACTGTTTTCCTCTATAAACTTATCTCATTAATTTGGATAGATAACAATCTTAAAAAGTAAGATAATTAATTGAATTGAACCCATATTTTATCATGGCAACCAAAAGGGGCCTTAGAGGGAATTTCAGGGCTTTTAAACGAGGAGATAGGTACTTGATCAGTCCTATTTATATCGTTAAAATAATTCTTATGTGTATTTTTTTTTTTAAATTACTCCCATCCTTAGAAAAAAACTCTTCATACTTTTAAAGACACAATTAATTTTTTTTTGATGAATAGAGTATTGATAATGATGTGTAAAATTTTATTATTAAAATAATGCAATGGGTTAAAGTGAATGTAAAAATAATGACATTTTGTGTAAGAGTAAGTTTTATATGAAAATGGTTCATGATAAATTTATTATGAAACTATTTTAAAATATCGATAATCTCACCGAGAGTATCATTAATCTGGGTTTAAGAAAATTTACATCAATTATAATATAATACCACCGGCCTAAATTAATGATATTTCTGGTGAGATTATCGATACTCCTAATCAAATATTCGATATTTTTTAATATAATTTTATTATAAATTTATCATGAACAATTTTTATGTAATACTAGTCTTTGTGTAAATATGTGAATATTGTGAAATAAAATGAAGCACATATTTTCATTTATAAAGTGTGCATAGTGATTGGGGAAGAAGTAAGTAATACAGTTCAATGAACTATTACTCCAAGGCTGGCTAATTTTACTGTACAACTTGTATATTGAAAAACTTAATTGTCAATTTTTTTTAAATAGGATGATCTAAACAGTTGTCAAAATTGCAAGATTAGTAATCGTTGGAGACTATTCATCTTAAATATCAAAAAGAAAAGTATCACAAAAACGTAAAATGCATACGGTTTGGTTGGAATATGACCTGAACATTTATAGCAAGAGCCCCCTATTTTATCTACTAGTCCAAACCCCTCCTCGAGAATTAAAAATTGAAAATAAAAAATGGTCCAAATAGTTATCTACGGAACCAAAATCTAATTTCAGTAGTAACCACCGGTACCTTTCCACGTTGTTTGTCTCTTTGCTAAAATTGTCTACTGATTTAATAGAAAACACCAACAAAAATAAAACTACACCACCTTATAAAGGTAATGTGGGGCATTTGGTTTGGATTTTGTGAAGACAGCATCTCATATGATGAAAACGACGTACTTATTCCAATTCCGCAATCAACACTTAGAATTAATGTTCATTTAAATGTTGTTGGAAGTATAGAGTGAAGGTAGTTCATACATAAATTATTGATGAGTATTAGTTGTTTTTACTAAAGAGTATTGATTGTTTAGTTGTTCATGAAAACAAACTAAAACTCTTCATTTAGAATATAACTAATATCCTCCAGTAATTTATGTATAAACTATTTTCACTCTATACATACTCATGTTTTTGATATATAATAAACCTTATATTTGCACTACATTGCACATATACCAGATGAATACGGAGAATTGGAAGAAGAAATCTGGAGCCCCGTAATTTCGCCTATCCGCTCGAAATTCTTGGAAACATCGGACGACTGCGATTTTCTATACGTGTCCGATATCCTGAGAGCGTTACACCATCTCATGGAAGACTCCGACGTTTTTCTCGTGCTAGAGAAGCAACAATACATCAACGGGAACGACATGTCCGAGGAGTCGAGGCTCCAACGGAAGCTGATCTTCGATACGATCAACGAAATCGTGGGTAGGAACAAGCGATTGCCGCCCTGGAAGGCCACCGCAGGGCCCACATTGCCGCCCCTCGATAATGTGTGGTCGGAATTCCAAAGAATTCGGGCACGTGACACGTGCGAAGATTTGTTCGAGACTATTTGTAGAGTATTGAAAAATGACCTAGCCGGAGATGCGATCTCCGGGTGGGGCGATTGCCACGTGGAGGGATCGGAGATGGTGTTGGACATCGAACGGCTGATATTTAAAGATATGGTGTGTGAGATCATAGGGGATCTTTCTTCATTCGTGATGACTAGGAGGAAGCTAGTTTTCTGAAAGAATACTATTTCTGTGTAATGTTGGGAATTTTATTTTTTTTAAAATAATTTAGTGGGTATTGGTAATATTGCTGATTATTGTGAAACATCTCTAACGGTCACTTTTTCACTTTGGCATGAGGTAATGAGAAGCAATTGAATAAAGAGAATAATAGTAAAGAAAAGAACAAAAATCAAGATCCGGGATGGTCTTTTCTTTTACAGGGTTGGCATGTGATTGCAGTTCTTATTGGTACGAAGAGAACGTGGGAGAAAAGTGGAAAAGGGCATGGCTTATAGGATTATAAGTTTATAAACCAATGTTAAATTTGTCAGGTTTCTTGTCTTTAACATGGTATACGTGTCTTGATGTTTGAGCTTATTTAGAACTAACACTAGTACAAATTAGATCTTAGAAAGCGGTTGATTTTCCCCTTAGAAAGCGGTTAAAACCGCTTTCTAAGAAACAGCTATGTTAGTCTAAGAGAGCGGTTAAGAAACCGCTGTGCAAGGTAGGAGCTAAGAGAGCGGTTCTGAACCGCTCTCCAAGAGGAAGAACTAAAAGAGCGGTTAAAAACCGCTCTCCAAGTGCCACACTAAGAGAGCGGTTAATAACCGCTATCCAAGCCTCACTCTTAGATAGCGGTTAATAACCGCTCTCCAAGAGCCTTTTCTATTTTATTTTATTTGTTTAGACAGCGGTTATTAACCGCTCTCCAAGATCTTTTTTAATTTTTTTTATTTATATATATATAAATAAACCTGCTTTTTTAACCGTTTTTTTTCAATTATATATATATTTTATTCAATTATATATATATTTTTTTGAATTAAATAATAAACCTGCTAATATATACAAAGTTACCAAAACACATATACTAATAATTTATTCGTAACATCAAATAAATATAATATAAGATCCAATAACATGAAATATTAATTCATCACAAATTAATATATAAGTTATATGATGCTATCAAAAGTTACAATAATGTTACAAGAATCGATTGTAAAGATACCCAATCCAATCCATCTTCCATTTCTCCATTCGAGCGTTGTTGTAAAAAGGGATCCGAGGCCTATGCACAAACTGCAAATTACATAGAAAATTTAATTAAATAATAAACATTTTTTATTCAATCATATTTAAAATAAATCGATAATCGACTTACTTCTTCAGGAATGGTCGTCCGAGAAGTCAAGATTATATCTTCAATGTAGCAACACACAAAATGTCCACAGTGATTGCCATCTTGCTGCCTCGGAACCTATTGATTAACAATTACAATCATGTACTATAACTATGATTATTTTCTATAGATTTGCTAATTTTCTAAAGTAACTTACCTTAATGTTTTTCCACAGCACTTTACTAATATTGGTGGTATCTGATTTTTTACCTGGAAGACTAGTCTGATACATTGCCATCACACTATATAATTATTTTAAAAAATAAATATACATTAGATATGTATAATCTTAAAAGTAAAACAAATCATAATATGAGAATATTAAAAATTAACTTACATACCCTTCCATAAATGCTATAAGATCGGGACGATTTATATACACCCCATCCGTAGCTGGATCCAAATAATACACAGTAAGATCCCTCATTCTTATGGCCAACATCACCCAATGATTACTACATTATATTAACAAAATTAAAATTAATCGCTTGTTCGTATAAATAAATTTTTTATGAAATATTTATTATACTTACCCCACATTGTTTGGCCAAAAAATGAGATGGTCTCTCTCTCTATATTTCAACATATGTTGAACAATGTCGTTCATATACTGTGTCCTATTACCAAAAATGCTACACACTTGAGTGCAAGACGCAAGTGTCGTGGCTCGTCACCAAATTCTGGATGTCTGGCATCGAATGTCTTCCACTGGGGTGAATCAGCAGGGTGTCTTAGCATTCCATCATCGATCCTATCATCATGATGCCAAGTTAAATTTCTAGCATCCACACCGCTACTATACATTCTCCTGAACCTTGGTATTATTGGGAAGTACCACATCACCTTCGCTGGAGATTTATTCTTCAGATATCTCTTCTTCCCACACTTGGGACATTCATCGAGGTCTTCGTACTCCTTCCGAAATAAGATACAATCACCCGGGCAAGCATGAATTTTCTGATGTGTTAACCCGATGGACTTAAGTATTTGCTTAGCCTCATATGCTTTCGTAGGCAGTACATTTCCATCGGGCAATAGACCACTAATTGCTTCCAGCATACTTGAGAAGCACACATCAGATAACTCATGTGCTGCTTTTAGGTTGAACAATATCAACACAGCTGACACTTTTGTTGCCTTCTTACACCCGGGCCAAAGGGGCAATCCAGCGTCATCCCTTAATTTTTCAGACATATAAGGGTGATCTCGCAGATTGGTGTCATCCCCACTCGATGTATCAACATTCGGTACATCTCTGAAACTATCCTCATCCACTGTATCTTCAAACCTAAAGTCAGTTCTTATGTTGCTAGAGCTACATCCATCTCTTCCCTCACCATGAAATGTCCAAACGGTATATGTTTTATCAATACCGTGACACATCAAGTGGTCAAACAAACTTTCTCGACCACTAACAGTTTTTCCATTCATACATTTCCAACACGGACATAGAATGTATCGATGGTCGGTGCAGTGTCTAATTGCATGATTACAAAACTCTTCCACCCCATTCCTATACTCCTCTGATAATCTATCTGCCCGAACCCACTTTCGATCCATATAGAACTAGAGATGCCTATATAGATTAATCGAAAAACACACGTGTTGAGTCTAACATATTAATCCTAACATGCACCCTAAAACAATTTCATCTAAAATTTCAACATATGAATCCTAACATGCATTCTAACAATTTCATCTAAAAATATTCTTAAAGCCTTCAATATTTCCCATCTATAAACCTCTTGAAATAAATTCTAACATTTTAATACTATAATTAGCATGCACACTAAAATAATTTCATCTAAAATTCTAACATATTAATCCTAACATTCATTCTAACAATTCCATCTAAAATTATTCCTAAAGCCTTCAATATTTCTCATCTATAAACCTCTTGAAATAAAGTCTAACATTTTAATACTAATTAACATGCATCTAAAATTCTAAAAAAATTATAATATGTCCATAAAAAATTCTAACAAATTATAACAATTTCATCTAAAATTCTAACAATATATTTCATCTAAAATAATTTAACATATTAAACCTAACTTGCAACAATTTCATCTAAAATTAATCCTAAAGCCTTCAATTAACCAATGTTTCACCAATACATGCATATACATTTTCATACATATATATTTTCATACATGTTCATATATATATATACATATACTCATTTCATCATTTCTACATAATTTACTGTCCAATATAAGCATTAATCTCATTCACAAATATATTTTCATTAATTTGAGGTTAACAATTCATACATTCATATATATATACAATTTATTTCATTTAAAATATGTATTATATACATACCTGAAAGAGAACGGCGGAGAGGCGGCGGTGGAGGGGCGGCGCGCGATGGGTCGTCGCGTCGGTGGAGGGGCGGCGCACGGTGGCTCGTCGCTGGCGGCGGAATGGGCCGCGGACTGGGCTCGCGCGGGGGAGGGGCGGCGCACGGTGGCTCTTCGCGGGGGAGGAATGCTACGGTGGTGGTGGTGGTGGCAGTGGGGGAGGATGCTTCGACGGCGACGGGAGGGGAGGAAATATGGTGAAAACGCGTCTAAAAATTAGGGATTTACGCTGGTCAATTGGGGATAAAGGGTCAAAGGCTAAGACAGCGGTTAAAAACCGCTATCCAAGGGATACACTAAGACAGCGGTTAAAAACCGCTATCCAAGACCCACTTAGACAGCGGTTTAAAACTGCTCTGCAAGTCCTCACTTAGAAAGCGGTTATAAACCGCTCTCTTGCATTTTTCCTCTTACACAGCGGTTATAAACCGCTCTCTTAGCCTAGAACTTGGACAACAGTTAATAACCGCTGTCTTAGCCTTTTTTTTTTTTATATATATAATTATGTTAAACCGCTCTCCAAGCTATGTCTTGGAGAGCGGTTTTTTTAACAGCTCTCCAAGTATAGCTCTCCAAGTCCAAATGTGTAGTAGTGTAATGTATATACACACGTATATACAGTGATGATTCAGAGATTAAAATTGGTGTTTCAATTAATCAAAATAGTTTACGATTTTTACCTCATTTTAGTGTTCTAGAAATATACTAGTATAATTTATTTTTAAAAAACTATATTAAATTTTGATATGTTTTAATAGAGATTTATCATTCCGCTAAACCAAAATCTCATGGTGCACGAAACACTCACTCAACAATTGAAATTGTTTACATAAAAAATGCGGACTGATTATACTGAAAAATGTAGGTTGATTACGCTGAAAACTAATAACACTGAAAACTTTTCAGTGTAATCAACCCACATTTTTTAGGGTAAACGTTAATTATTGAGTGAGTCCACCATGCACCAAGTGTACAAGAGACTTACTCTTTCGCTAATACTACCTCCGTCCCAATTTAGATTACCCATTTCTAAATGGCACGGTTTTTAAGAAATGAATTGCTTATTAATACTTTTGAGTATAAAGTAGCTTTTTAGAAATTGTTTATTAATATTTTTTAGTATAAAGTAGCTTTTTGAAGGTTGAGTTTGAAAAAGTAGTGTTGCTTTTTGCAATTTTAGGAAATGAGTAAACAAAAAAAAACCTTCCTTTTTTGGGCTTTTGGGTAAACAAAATTGGGACGGAGGGAGTATCAAGTATGATGTATGCACACGTTTCCAACAACACTCTATTCCAGAAGACAAAGTATAGAGTGAAAATGGTTCATATATGAACCACTTTAAATGATATTTTTCATTAAAACGTATTAGTTGTTTTTACTAGAGAGTATTAGTTATAGAAGGTACATGTTATTTTTACTAAAGAGTAAGAGTTGAAGGGTGCGAAGGGTATGCATTGTTTCACTAAAAGATACTCCCTCCATCCCAGTTTTGTTTTCCCATTTGCCAAAAAGGTCCGTCCCAATTTTATTTTCCCATCTCTAAAATGGAAAGTACTTTATTCATTTAAATAATACTTTATTCACCATTCTCAGTACTACTTTATTCATTTAAATACTACTTTATTCACCATTCATCATTCTCAATACTACTTTATTCATTTAAATACTAAAATTCAACCCTCGCATTAAACTCCGCGCACAGTCAAACGAGAAAACAAAACTGGAACGGAGGGAGTATTAATTATTTATGCTAAAGAGTATGAGTTGTTCTACTAAAAAATTCTGAAAAGTGGTTTATATGAACAAGTTTCAATCCATATATACTTATTCCACAATGATACATTGGTAATATATTTGGTTTCAAGTAACACTTGTATGCACCAGTTGTGTATGGTGTAATTGATGTTATTTTAATTCAAATTCAATTTCAATTTCAATTTCATTTTCATTTTCAATTTAACTATAATTAATTCCTGAACAGGTTAGAACATATTTAAAAATAAAGAGTCACTCCCCTGTGAAACTTGTGCATAATATGAAACTTATACCATAACATTCATTCAGTGATATTATTTCTCTTGTAAACTAATATTTATAATATTTTACACTGTAATATTAGTTTATAAATGCAATAGTTTTACTACATTAATGATATTGTATAATTATAGAAATACAATGATATAAATGTTATAAAATAAATTTTATAGGAGACTGAAATTATATTAAAATTTGATTAAAAAAAAAAATTCAATTGCACCTTGTGTACCAATTAACAAAAAAATGTCCTTGTTTTCATATTAATAGGAAAAGTGTATATTGTCATACCGCGGATTAAGAATGCATACATAACAAAAATGTACTTATGTATGCAATAAAACTTATGTGATATATATCGTTGCATGTGTGGAGAAAAATATTTATCTTTTAACAAAAAATAAAATTATTTTGAGGGTAATTTTTCAATAAAAAGTAAAATTATTTTGAGGATACTAGGGATAATAGAGATCTATGTGATTAATACGGTCGATCAAAAGATATGATCTTCCATTATTTTACTCTCTCCGTCCAAAGACTTTCTTCATATTTGCTGTTTTCTCGTGTTTTAACGAACAATTTTTTTTATTAATATTCAAAATGATAAAATAATTTTTATGGAGATATATAATAGAGGAGAGATAAATCTATCATGCTCCTTATTAAAAATTACTTTATCATTTCAAATATTAATAAACAACCCGCTCACTAAAATACGAGAAAAAAAGTAGTGTGAAGAAAGAGTTGGAACGGAGGGAGTATATATTTAGAAGATTAGTCTTTGACTTCTTTTCTTGTATTTAGACTCTCTTAATTGTTAAGTTATATTGTAGTCCCTTTTATAAATTAGTGAGAATATCATCACCTTAATCTATGGTGATGTATCATCTTATCACATAGTATCAGCAGAATAACACCGCTAAAAATCATGTTCCACGTTTTTCTTCGTTTCTTCATCACCATGGCCGAAACTTTCAACCCGTCATTGCTCTTGCTACCCTATTTCATATAGTCACCATTCTACTCCTCTAATCACCTATTATGGAAGATTAGTCTTTGATTCCTTATATTTAGGCTCCCTTACTTGTAAATTTGTTGTAATCCTTTCTATAAATTAGTGAGAATGTCATCACCTAAATCATACAATGATTTATCATCTTATCATAGAGGCAAAGGCTAACAAGTACTACCACATGTAGGGTGTGTTTGTTTTGAATTTGAAATTCAATATATAAATTTAATGAATAGTAAACTGTGTATTTGAAATTATATATGTTTGAGAATGCATATTTTATAAAATTTATTAGACAATAATTTTGAAAAAAATTGTGTCTCACGCCATACTAGCCAACAAGAGAATGTCTCGTAAAGCTTCATTTTCAACAAATAGTGAGTTCTTCTTTTGGTTTTATTACTGGGCTCCATGCTGAAGAGAATGTGGTGGAATTGGACTCAAGCTTCCTATTTTTAATCATTCTATTTCAATCATTTCTATTAATAATTTATTTCTTTAACACTAATAATTAATAACGAATAATTCTAAAATAGGTGGCTTTTGTGATAAGATGCTTATGGTTTGGTATTGCAGGCTTTCATGTTCAAGTGGGCTCACTTCGTTTCTTGGTTCCATTATGGGCTGGCCCACTTATGTTTTGGGTGGCCCATTCTATCTCCTCCTTTTAATTCAGACGAATCTCGATATTTTTAAGGGCACCAACATAAATATTCACGAAATTTCCTATTTTTTCAATTTATTCACGAGTTTTTATAATTTAATTTGCGATAATTTTTTTTTTTTACAATTTAATACATAATATATGATTTCTAGATATTAGAGTACGTTTTCTTCGAATTTTTATAAGCTTGTTGAGTAGTGTTTATTGTACATGTTTTTTTTTTGGTGTGCGCATAATTCTTTTATTCCTTCCTACTCCATTCGTCGTACAATAATTTTTCCTTCTATAAATAGTCAAAACAACACCTTAAAAATTAACAAATAAATAATTTTTAAATTTATTTTTATTTTTTTCAACTACCAGTTACTTTTCACAAAAGTAAAAATTTTTGCCCACTATATATTAATAATTAAATATTTTTTTAAATGAAACAATAAAAGAAGGAAAACCTTACTTCGAAATGAAAGAGTATTTTCCAGTGTGAATTACAAAGGGTTAATTCCATATAAATTCACGACTTTTATACTTAGTATCAATTTAATCACGAACTTTTAGATTTTTGTAAAAAAACCCAACCTTTAATATTTGTTGCAATTTGATACACACTTTTTTTTTTCCGGCCGGCAACAGATGATGTGGCTCGCCGGAGCGTGTGTCATCTTGCCACGTAGGATTACACATGTTTATTTTATTTATTTTTTAAATCCACATTATAAATAAAACTTACCATTTAAATAACATATTTCTACTTATAATTAAAATAGCAACCAAATAAATTAAACAACAACAAAATGAATTTCAAAACTAAGAACGTAAAGAGAAATATTATATATTATTTATGTTAGTTGTTTAATTTATTTGGTTGCTATTTAAATTTTAAGTAGAAAGGTGTTATTTAAATTGTAAGTGTTAATTGTGTTGTGAATTTAAAAAATAAATAAAATAAACATGTATAATCCTACGTGGCAAGATGACACACGCTCCGGCAAGCCACATCATCGGTTGCCGGCCGAAAAAAAAAACGTGTATCAAATTGCAACAAATATCAAAGGTTGGGTTTTTTTTACAAAAATCTAAAAGTTTGTGATTAAATTGATACTAAGTATGAAGGTCGTGAATTTATATGAAATTAACCCAATTACAAAAGATGTTAAATGTGGTTGGTAGTCTTTATTAGTGAAGTCTGATAAAGGCAAATAGTTTTGATTGATATGTCAACAAAGACAAAGATTAATATGCAATATTGCACAAAGTCCGACTCGTGCAATATGCCCAAACCCTACTCGGTTGGCGGATGCTTTTTATATAAATTAAATCAAAATTCACGGGTCAAAGACGGGTCAATCGAGTCTCCCATTTTTTATGCTACTGAAAATTGTGTTACTGTATGAACAAATGAGTGTTACTGCATGAGCAAAAGTGTGTTACTACATCATATCGTAGCACTGATTAGTTTTTGTAGTAACACTCATTTGTTCTTGTAGTAACATATGAATTACTTAATCATATTTTTTTTTATCGTTTAGATATTTCCAATTTCATATGGTAACACATGAATAAGAATTATGATGTTTGATTATCTAATAATTTTAAGATTTTTTTGGTATTTATCAAGTTTTTCTTCTTCATGATTTAAACCTCTATTTTTTTCGCGATTTCATACTGTTTCTGATATAGTTGCACTCACTTGCCTTTAAAGTAACACAAACCTGAGAGCGAATTTTTCTGTTTGCTTTTGCACGATTTTTTTGGGAAGATTCGTTTGACCCGCGAATTTAATTATGTTGACCCGAATCTCAATGTTAACACGCGAATTTTTAGAATCCTTCCTTATTTGTGTGATATTGCACGGTGCAATATTGCACAATAGACCTACTCCTCAACAAAAATTGTCGATTTTTTTTATCGTGTAATATTATGTAAGATTTAAGAAAATCGTTTATAGAATTATGAAAATTATAAATTGATAATTAATTATTGGGTTTTTTTTTTTTTTTTGGAACAAAATTAACTCTTGGCTATTGGATCCAAAGAAAATTCTTAGTCACTAATTCTATGAATAATTTATATTGTACAGTTCCTCTTGCATATTCTTATACCTGGGAAAGTCTAGACTAAATTTTTATTTGTCCGACCCAAAAAAAAAGTGGGTTAGTTAAAAGAAAGGGTTAAAATTAATTTACCATTTCTATTTTTTTTTAAAAACCAAATTGCAATCTATTCTATATAAAATTATCAATTTGCAATTGGTCAAATTCCATATAGCGTAGGTTGCAACCGCACAATAAATAGTTTACAAGTTGCAAATTAAAAAAGATCATAATATATTTAAGTTACTATAGTATGTTTATCAATTTTCAATTTGCAATTTGTACTATATATGATCTTTTATTAATTTGTAACCTATTCATTTTTTTATATTCGATTGCAATTTATATTATACGAAATTTGACAGATTGCGATCTATAGGTTGCAATTTGATTAAAAAAATTGTACAAATTGCAAATTGATAAAGGAGTCATAAAAGGGTGAAAATTGTTTTTATTTTATTTTTTATTTTGACGCAATTAATCCATTTTTTAAAATCAAATAAAGATGCGATCTTACATTTGAGGGGTTTGCCTGTTTTGTACAGCGGGTGCATGTCCTGACTAGAGATGATCGAAAGATTCCCACACAAGTGATATATATTGACCATTCCACCCAATATGCAATAATGTGTTCATATATACGTGAATATATCAAGAGTAAGTTTTATATGAAAATGGTTCATGATAAATTTAACATGAAAGTGTTTTAAAATATCGAATATTTAATCAGAAATATCGATAATTTCACTTGAAGTATCATTAATTTGGGTTCAAGAAAATTTACAACAATATTTTTTGTGGTATTCGGTATCCGACTCATTAACCGACTAATTCGGAGGACCCATAACCCACACTCCTAATTGTTTACACCAAAAATATTTTACAACAAAATTCGAGGTCCATCTCAGGGTTCAAGAAAATTTACAACAATGTTTTTTTTGGTATTTGAGGTCCATCTCAAGAATTGTTTACACCTAATTGATTTCGAACCTGAGACCTATGGAGCACCACACTCCTAAATCTTAAGCCTTCACAACTACGCCAACCCCTGAGGGTTAAGAAAATTTACAACAATATAATATCACCGACCCAAATTAATGATACTCCTAGTTAAATATTCGATACTTTAATATAATTTTATGATAAATTTATCATAAACTATTTTTATATAATACTTTCCCATCTATAAATTGATTAAATATAAATAATAAATTTGATGACAGCATGGACATTCAAAGTTATAATAAGGACACAATTATTTACTATCAAATCACGAAAGAAGGCAAACTCTCTCACATCAAGATTAAGAAGGACAAGGTTTAAAGCATGTTAACATGCATGAGTTCATCGAGCATCAAAATTTAAGGTTAGGTGAACGCATTTTTTTGTTTTTTGTTTTAATTTAGTAATATCTCTACTTTTTAATATACAAAGTATCACATTTTACAAATATTTGGTTTCATGAGTCATTTCTTTTTAAATTATTAAAATATATTTATGTGTTAAAAAATATTATTTCATATAATGATTTTGTGATGTTCTTTAAAAGTTCATATAGCTAATTAAATTGATCACTTTTAAAGTTGATTCTAAGACAATAGTATAGACAAACTTTAAACTACTTAGCACTCCTAATTCTTTTAAATATAAATACAACTTTATATATTTACAAGTCCTACCTTACATTATTTGTGAAAACTCAACTTTAAAGGAGTATTTCATATTTTTTAAAGAAATTTTTTATATACAACCGTTGATTCGTACAACTGACTTGTATTTTTTAAATAACATTAATTATTTTTACTAAAAAAATATTAATAATTAGTTGTGTTCTTTGAACAATATTAATTGTTTTTAGTTAATAGTATGAGTTTCTTTCATTAAATAATATTAGTTATTTTTATTGAATAATATTAGTTGATCAGTACTAGTTATTTTCGTAAAACAATATCACTAGTTACTTCCATTAAACAATACTCCCCCCGTCCCAAAGTTGTTTGCTACATTGCCAAAAAGGTTTGTCTCACACTCAATTGCTACATTCATTTTTGGCAAAAAAAACATTTACTTTATCACATATATCGTTTTATCACTTTAAATACTACTCTCTCCGTTCCCGAAATTGGGTCATGTTACTTTTTGCACGGTTATTAAAAAATTTGATATAATATGTAAAAAGTAAGAAATTGTGTCACAACAAGTACAAAATAAATTATTTTAAAAATATTATGTGTGAACGTTGAAAAATGTAAATAAAGTTTATTATTTCCATATTAGGCAACAAATCCATCTTTTTTAGGACGGCCTAATAAGACAACTAGGACCATTTTTCAGGGATGAAAAAAATAATAAACAACTCTTTTTTTTTTAAAACTTATGCAAACAGTAATGTAAAAAAAGTATGAGACAGATGGTGTATTAGTTATGCACTGGTTGCAGTGACGCACACTTTTACAAGAAATTCTAAAATGTGATTTAAATTTTTGCCATTACTTTTGAAATTTTAATTTAGCTAGTAAACTTCAATGTAGAGTTATTGCATATATCTCTTTCCATGCCATTGCTTTTTTTGTCTCAACACAACTTTGGTTGAATTTGATTCCTCAAAAACGATGTATCAGATTCCATACCAAAACTGCATTCAACTTACATAAATATAACATCAGCCTGGAGTCACTGTCATGAGTAGGGGGCACAAACTTATCCCTAAGTATTGGAACTATAGATAATGCTCTGCCAATAGCACATGCAACTGCATGTACTTTTGCTTGATTGATTTCTCTATAAATGGAGTAGTGTAAATTACAAACTTTTGAGCAGTTTATGATCCACATTAATGACCTAAGCATGTCCCATTTTTTTATGCTGCAAGTGAAAAGTGTCAATTTTTGGTACTTAATTTGGGACCCCTTTTCTAGAAATGAATCTTTGACCATGTGTGTGACCAAGAAAAAAAAAATATTCGTGGCTACTTAATTTTATTGGTCGCAATTGATCGACGAGTATGTATAGAGTGAAATTGATTCATAAATAAATCATCGAAAAATATTAGTTGTTTTCACTAAAGAGTATTAGTTATTTTCACTAACGGGTATTAGTTGCTTGCATTGAAGTCTTAATTTATTTTCACTAAACAACTAGTATTCTTCAGTGAAAACCACTAATACCCTTCAGTAAAATCTACTATGTTCTTTAGTGAAAACTACTAATATCCTTCAATGATTTATGTATGAACTATTTTCACTCTATACTTTGTCTTAGATCGATATATATACAAGTTTTTTCTTGTTCACCAAGCTATTTCCTAATCCAAAATTGGGGAGGGGCGTGGTTGTTGGGACCAAAAGTGCAATTTACTCGTTTATTTTCACTAAACAACTAATATTCTTCAGTGAAAACCACTAATACCCTTCAGTAAAATCAACTATATATATTCTTTAGTGAAAACTACTAATATATATTCATGTATGAACTATTTTCACTCTTGTACATTGTCTTAGATCGATATATATACAAGTTTTTTCTTGTTCACCAAGCTATTTCCTAATCTATTGGGATTATAAATCATTTTAAAATATTCTAGAGGATATACAAGGAATAATACAATTTACTATGTATAAGGAAATAATCAAGATATAATCTGATGTTGATCCTCTTCAGTATTTCCGTGGTGATCATATTTACCATATCTCTAACAGTGTATATATTGTATGTATGTATGTATGTATGTATTACTATATATAATTTTTTTTTTTATCAATATGTATCACTATATATTAACTGCAGGTGAATTTACTATTCTGGGTTCACATACAAATGGAAGTGTATATTGCATATGTGGGGGGCAGTTTAACATGGTCTAACTCAAAAATGGGGTGGGGTGGGGGAAAGGGTACGTGTTTATGTCATCTTTTTTTAAGGCTAGAAAAAAAAGGGTTTTATTATTAAGCTAAAATTAGATTGACTGAAGAATCTTGGGTGTCATATGAAGGAATCTTGGAGTTTCTCTTTCCATGATGATGTTTGGAAGGTTTCTTCTTTAGGTTTTCAGATACGGTGGTGGAATTAATTCAGGATTTTTTTTTAAGTAAAAAAATTTGAGGTTCTTTTATTTGTTTGGAATTTGAGAGAAAGTTTAACTAAAAAAATAGTTTTGTTAGTGTAAAATCTAACACAAAACACATAACAATTGTACATTTACTTGAAGAATTTTATCGAGTTTTTTTCCAATCCTTCCTAGATGTACCCATGTGTCTCGGATCCATGACTACACTAGCTTAGGCAGTGGTTTGTGGAGTTATTAAAATCTAGTAGCTCAAGAATTTGTTAAGGCTTGAATCAACTCATTTATTTTGATAAGTGAGCTGATCGAGCTCAAGTTAGTAAAATACTCAATTTACTAACAAGTTGACTGAAGCTTGACTCGTTAAACTCAATATATGTGAGTTTTTTTGTCATTTCAATGAAATACATGAGGACTCATTAGACTCGTATGCGAATCGAACTCTATTTTCAACCGATTAATGTAATTGAGCGAGCTTGACTCGATAAATGCTCAAGTTAAGTTCAAACTTCAAATACTCGGTTCGATTCCACCCAATAACAACACTCTGTTACCATGGTTTATGATAAGTTTATCATGAAACTGTTTTAAAGTATCAAATATTCAGGAGTATCGATAATCTCATTAGGAGTATCATTAATCTGGGTTCAAGAAAATTTACAATTACAATATAATACCATTGACCCAGGTTAATGATACTCCTGATGAGATTATCAATACTTCTGATCAAATATTCGATACTTTAAAATAATTTCATGACAAAATTATTATGAACTATTTTCATATAATACTTCATCTACGCCAACAGATGAAATATTAAAACGAAAAGAAGGATTTTGATTATTTTAGTTCAATTTGTAGAGGAATCGCACAATGAATCAAGAGAGTTGTTTGAGTTCATTCTTTTACTTTAAAAGGATTGTTTATATTGTTGATCAGTTGACTCTAGATCCATTACTTTATATTGTTTAAAAGGTCTCAATTGTTTATGAATTCGTTATCAAATCTAGTAGTTGGAATTCTACATTAAACCCTTTTGTACAGAAAAAATAAAATAATCCAAATTCATAAATTCATGTTAACTCGCTACCACCAACCCTCTTTATCAGAAGGGTTTATGTGGAAGTCAAGCATAAATATGAGTTTTTAAAGTAAGAAAATGATCCAAACTCCTTTTATTAATTGCCTTTGTACAATTGAGACCTTTTATTTAATATTTGCTTGGTACATTTCACGTCTTGAGCTCATGTCCATCCATTAGATAACCATTATTATTTGATGAATGCACTAAGCCTAATCCATCGAATTTGACCATCCACTATTTATGTTTCTTCATTTTAAAGGTTGTTGTATCCATTGTTGTTTACCAAATATGTTTTGCTGGGATTGAATGGCTATTTGTTAAAGCTTTGGTAAAAACACCAAATGATTGGGTTCTTAAATGCTAAAATGAATGCTTAGATGAAGAGAGGCTTTAAATGCATATGAACACTCAAGAACACCAAGAATTGCCAGGGGTTGTTAATCCCTGGACTTGAATGAGTATGTGTATTGATTATACTGAGAGTGATTCAACCTTTTTTACATTACAAAAGTGGGGGTATTTATAGTTTTCTCACTACAGGGGTACGTTGGTCATTTCCGGCCTCTCGGGGGACAGGTGCATTAAATGCCTCCTGCCTCTGAGGACGCGCGGGCTCTGAAGTGTCAGGGCTCGCAGGCGGCCGGCCACTTGGGTGTCGACGCGTGTCCAAAAAGGACGATTCTCTGACGAATTTCCTCATTTGGATGGAATATTCTCTGTTGCAGGGTACGGAGGCGGCCTTTTTCTTCCTTGGGAGAGGATCTTGCCTGATTCTGTCACGTGCTCGAGATCCATCTTGCCGGCCGGGGGCCTTAAGTGATCGGATGCCGGTCTCCTGGCGGACACCGAGGTCGGAAAACGCTCCAGCCAGTCGGTCGCGTCCGGGCGTCTTCTGCTGGACCTCACTGATCATGGCCGGGCCGTACCGGCCACGGCAGGGCTTTGATGTAGCTGTGATCGACGTGGACGGACGTCCCAGGCAGGTTTTCGGCCTCGCTCTCGCGGCCGGAATCTCCCGTTCGGAGCCCGCTGAGGTCGGATTCAGGCCGGCCAGGTCGGTCCCGACCTCGGGGTATCTTCTTGCCTTTTCAGACTTTCTTCCGGCCGGATCCAATGCGCGGTCCGAAACGGTCACAACAATTGCCCCCCAGCTCGTTTCTCAATTTGAGGGGCGAGGTGGTCGTTTATCGTTTCTTATTGGTGCCGGCCTGGATCCGCCCGGGGTGATCGGAGATCGGCCAACGGTTAGGAGATGGTTGAGGTGACGTATGTTGTCAGGCGACGCTTCGGGTTTCGCGCACTAGCCTGACGTGACGTGATGCGATTCCTCGAAACCCGTTCATTTAATGCGCGCCTAGTACGAGGCGTCTGGCGCTGAAACCGTCGTTTCAAATTCTTGCTTCTAGGCCCCTATGCCTAGAAACTTATTTCGCCGTAGGTCCCTGCCCATTTCCTATAAATAGGGGTGTTACCTCATTTCCAAAGGTTTTCACTCTTTGCGATTTTGCTACAGTTCCTTAGGCGATTTCCGGCAAGCTTCTCACGGCGGCGATTGGTGTTGCGAAGGTAATTTCTTAAACTTTTTGCAACTCCGAATTTTAATTTTACATCATGGTGCGACGGTGGGCTGGTCCTCCGCCTGGGCAAGGGGGCGGAGCTTCCTCAAGTGGCGGCGGTGGTGGCGGAGCCCATCGCCGTTTGTTTGAGAAAGGAGGGAGCTCGCGCGGAGGAAGTGGAGCTTCTCCTTCCCGTCTTGCGGGCTCGATCTGGGCCCACGACGACGACGGTCTGGATGGCCTGTTTCCGAGCCGGTCGTTGTTGGGCGAAGGTGCCCGGCAAGGGGCTTCGGCTGCGGTCGTGAGATCGCAAACAGAGGCGATGGCCCAGTCCATGGATAACAGGGAGCCCTTGGACGATCTCCTCGAGGAGGACGAGTGTGAAGACGCTCACGGTGAAGGAGATGATCTGGGGACCAACTTGTTGCTCCAGAATCTTGCGGCCGAGCAGATTAAACAAAGACTAGGGATGACGAATGAGGTCTCAGGGTCGGAGACTGAGGAGATCGAGAGGCCGGTTGCGGCTGGCCGGAGTGTTAGCCAGGATCGGCGAGATCAGGTCAGACGGGCCTTTCGTCTGTGGTCGGAATACGTGGAGAGGAAAGATGAGGTCGAGTCCCTCTCTTTCGACTTCGAGGAGTACTCCGATCACTACCCGAGTGAGCCGACCGTACGCGACCCTGCCACTATTCGAATAGCCGACCTGGAGGAGTCTCGCAGGTGGACTATTGGCCAAATTCAGAGCAGAATGACCCAGCGCTTTCTTGATGATGCCCGGGCCGACTGGGAAATCCCCTACGACGTTCAACTTTATGCTCCAGAGCCGAATGAACGGGCGGACCAGCCTCCTCGCGGGATGGTGGCTGTGACTCAAGACATGATGGAGGTTGGGCTGCGTTTTCCGCTCCATCCGGCCGTCTCATACCTGTTAAACTACTGGAACCAAGCGCCCATCCAGCTGCTTCCGAACACATGGATGATCCTTGTGAGCATCATGACTTTGTTTGGCAAGAATCGGCTCTACCGGATGCCGACCCCTGGTGAAATGACATACCTCTATCGAATCCAGAGCGAAAAGAGTGGGACCGGTGAGGTCTACATTCAAACTAAGGGGCAGAAGTTGGTGACCGGCCTACCGAGCAAGGGTCGGAATGATCGGAGGAAGTGGTTTTTCGTCGGTGGGGCGTGGAAGACCGGGTATCCGGATGGGACAGAGATTGACGTTCCGACCGACATCCGTCTTAAGAATCCCAGTAAGGAATTTTTGCTTATATTTGGATAAAAAGTACTGATCTAATTTCTTACTTTCCTTTGTAGGTTATCCTTGTCCTTCCGACCGGGAGCTGAATTTCGACTTTGCGGTTGTCAGAGAGCGGATTCTGTCCTTGCCGGCCGCGGAAAGGAATCAAGCCGTCCTCCGGACCCGACAGTCTCGGATTTCCGGCCGTTTCTTCCAGTTCCCGCGTCACTTGAGATTGACGGGTAAGCATCCGGGCAGGTCCCGGCCTTTAGTTTGCTGTTTTTTTTTTTTTTTTTTTGACACTCCGTGTCTCGTCATTGCAGTGCCCGATTTCCCGATAGTGAGGCAGTGCCCGCCAGAACTAGTTGAGGACTGCCCGGAGATGTTTTCTATGATCGGAGCCTGCGCAGTGAAGAAGACGGCCAAGGGGGGGAAGAAGAAGAAAGGAGCCGGCGCCCGAACCGGGGTCGTGATCGAAGAGCCCCTCCCCCTCCAGTCGGTACCGGCCGTCGCGACCGCTGCCACTGAGGCCCCTGCATCCCCCCAACTCACCGGCCGGAAGAGGGGTCGGGAGGACATTGAGGACGAGGAGACCGGGCATCATGGGTCGAGTCCGGCCCCTATCGTCCTTTCCGACGACACCCCGCCTGGGGCGGTCGGGGCGGAAAATGCGGCTCATGCGGCATCCGTTCCCGGCCGGGAAGACGACGGGCCCTACTTCGGTCGCGATCCCGCCCGTTTCCAAGCGTAAGTCTGTTGTTTCTGGATTTTTCCTAAGGCATTTTATTCAATACTGACCTAATTTCTCTTTTTGTCCAGATTGACCCGCAACAACTCCGGCCTTCCTCCAATGGTGTTGGATTTCCTCTCTTCCCGGGCCCCGGGATCTATCGTGGAGATGCCGGAGTACATGAGCCGGACGGTGAACTCTTTGCCCCAAGCTTGGACGCGGGAGTTAGCCGATGTCGCCGAGCGCCGACCCCGATATGCCGGTCGGGCCTGCATCGCACTCGTTAGCCAGGCGGCCATAATGGCCAATCTCGTGGAGAGCGAGTTCAACAGCGCCCTCAGCGCCGTGCGGAGGCTGGAGGCCGACCTGACCCGAGCTCGGGAGGAGAAAGCTGGGCTAGAGAGCGAGAACGCCGCGCTCAGAAAGGAGAGGGACTGTGCGGTCGGCCGGATGGAGGCCGTCTTGAGAGAGAAAGACGATGCTCTTGGTCGGGTAGAGACGGCATACAAGGCGCTGGCCGATGCCCGGAACCGGGTGGCAGAGATGGAGGATACCAGTACCGATCTGCGGCTGGAGGCTCATCGAGCCCGGGGGGATGCTGATCATGCCCTTGCCCGGCAGGCTGAATTGGAGAGGGAGCTCCAAAAAAAAGCGGAGGAATTGGCTGCCTCCCTTAGCCGGCCAGCATACGATCCGGAGGATCCGACCGCCAACCCGGCACTCTTCTCCGAGTTTTGCTTCTACATGGCCGCTGCCAGCATGATCCGGGTTGCGCGCCAGGCCGGCCTTGAGACCACAGCCATGGAGGAGTACTTCCGGGAGTACGCTGCCAAGAATCCGGTCGCTGAGGGCTACTGGTTCCCCATCCTTGACCTCGAGACCGTCCATGGGGTGGACCTCTCCTGGTTCCCCCATCGGCATAGGCTGCTCCTACTGGGTCAGAATCCCCCGGCCGGTGATGAAGAGGAGGAGGCAGAGGAAGGGGAGGAGGTTCCTCCGGCCGACTCTCAAGTGCTGGGTGGAGGTGATGCCGAAATTGCCATGGCGGCTGGAAATGAGGGGCAGGCGGACCTTGCGGCCGGCGAGATCGAACCTTGAAATTTTAGTTTAAATGCCTTAGCTCTTTTTTACTGCTTTCAAATGTAAACGGCTTTTGACCGGATTTATCTTGCTTTAAACCGTTGTATCTCCCGGCCTTCAGACCGGTTTTGCCTTAATATAATTCTGTCTTTCCTTGAACTTTATTGTTTTGTCATCGCTTTCTTGCTTTCATATTCTTAACAAAGTAAATTTTCACAAGTATGAAATGAGATTTGACCCGGGCTCGAGTGTGATATGCCAACCTCGATACGGTCGGCATATGTTTTGAACTGAGCCCGGTTTGTAGGAATGCCTTGGCTGTCTTGCCGAGCTCAAGTGTGATATGCCGACCTCGATACGGTCGGCATATGCTTTTGAACCGAGCTCGGCTTTTAAAGTGGCTAGGGTGGCCTTTCCGAGCTCGAGTGTGATACGCCGACCTCGATACGATCGGCATACGTTTTTGAACTGGGCTCGGTTTTTTGATGGCCTTAAGCGGCTTTTCCGGGCTTAAGTGTGATATGCCGGCCTCGATACGGCCGGCATACGCTTTTGAACTGAGCCCGGTGTTTGAAATGGGATACAGCTGTGCGAAGAGCTTTTGTATTAATTGATAAACATAGTACAAAATCATTGGTAGTATTTCTTCAGGTGGATTGCATTCCAGGGGTATTGGTCCGGAGTTCCATCCATGAGTTCCAGCTCGTAAGCTCCCTTGGAGAGCCATTTGGATATCCTGAACGGACCCTCCCAGTTCGGGCCGAATACCCCTTTTGGTACTTGAACTTTCTTGAGGACGAGGTCCCCGACCTGGAATTGCCTGGCCTTCACTTTGGAGTTGAAAAAATTTTCGGATTTCTTCTTGTAGGCCGCATTTCTGAGGTCGGAATTGAGCCTTCTCTCCTCCAACATGTCCAAGTCGATCATCCGGGCGGTGTCATTGTCTTCGGTGATCGTCTGGGCTGTCCGGTGGCTTGGTAGGGAGACCTCTGAAGGAATGACGGCCTCGGTCCCAAAAGCTAGAGCGAAAGGTGTTTCGCCCGTTGAGTTCCTTGTGGTCGTTCGGTATGACCAGAGGACATCGGGTAGCTCGGCTGCCCACTTCCCCTTTTTGTCCTCGAGCTTGGCTTTGATAGTGTGCTTGAGGATCTTATTTACGGCCTCTACCTGGCCGTTCGTTTGCGGGTGGTAGGGGGTGGAGAAAACCTTCTTGATATTCCATTTTTCACAAAACTGGATCATCTGGAGACCGTCAAACTGTTTCCCATTGTCGGAGATGATCACTTGAGGTAGGCCGAAGCGGCAGATGATGTTTTTCCAAATGAACTTGATAATTTGGGTCTGGCTGATTTTGTTGAGTGGCTCGGCCTCGGCCCACTTTGTGAAATAGTCGACGGCCACGACGGCGAATTTGTGGCCCCCGGGCGCAGTGGGCATTGGTCCGATCAGGTCGATGCCCCACTGGGCAAAAGGCCAAGGGCTATACATAGAGGAGAGCTGCTCGGGGGACAGTTTAATGTTGGGTCCCAAGACTTGGCATTTGTGGCATGACCTTGCGAAGCTGACGGCGTCCTTATTCAAGGTCGGCCAGAAATATCCTTGTCTGATCACTTTGTGGGCTAGGGCCCGGCCTCCGGCATGATTTCCGCAAACCCCCTCATGGATCTCGGCCAGAATGGTCTGGCCTTGCTCCGGGGTTATACATTTTAGGAGTGGGAGGGTAAAGCTTCTCTTATATAGAAGATCCTCAATGAGGGTGTACCTTGACGACCGGAGTTGTAGTTGCCGGGCCCGAGTCCTGTCCTCAGGGAGTGTGCCGGTCTTGAGATATTTCACGATCGGCGTCATCCAATTCTCATCCGTGCTTAGAACGGTCGCCACCTGTGCTCGGATGACCGTGGGCGTTCCGAGCGTGGAGAGTTGAATGTTGGCAAGGTCGGCTGCTCCCTCCGCTGTTGCAAGCTTGGAAAGCGCGTCGGCTTGGGTGTTGTGTTCCCTCGGGATTTGCTCAATGAAAACCTGATGAAATTTCTCGCATAAGGTTGTGACCAGGTCGAGGTACTTCATCATCTGCTCTCCCCGGGCCTCGTATTCACCTTTGATTTGGTTGACGACGAGTAGGGAGTCCATGAAAACATGCAAACGGCAAACTCCGATCGCGATTGCGAGCTCGAGGCCTCCGACCAGAGCCTCATATTCGGCCTCGTTGTTTGTGGCCGGAAAACTGAAGCGAACTGCATGGGTGAAACTCTGGCCTTCCGGGCCGATCAGGACAATGCCGGCCCCGGCACAGTTGTTGGTTGATGATCCGTCTACATAGAGTTTCCAAGGTGGGTGGTTGATTCTTGTGAACTTGGGTGGGAAAGTTAATTCCACTATAAAGTCAGCCAGGGCCTGACCCTTGATGGCCGTCCTTGGGGCGTATGAGACCCCGTACTGAGCTATCTCTAAAGACCATTTCAATAACCGGCCGCTGGTATCCGGTCGGTGTAGGACTTGCCTCAGGGGTAGAGTGGTAAGGACCTCTACTTGGTGGTCGAAGAAATAAGGCCTCAGTTTCCTTACGCTCATGACCAAAGCGTAAGCTAACTTTTCGAGCGGGGTGTATCTGAGCTCGGCATCGTGGAGGGCTTGGCTTACGAAGTAGATCGGGAGATGGTTTTGACCGTCTGCCCGTACGAGTACCGCGCTGAGTGCGACCTCGGAGGCCGCGAGATATAAGTAAAGCTTCTCTCCTGGGACCGGCTTGACCAAGATTTGTGGGTTTGCCAAGTATTCTTTTAGTTTTGCAAAGGCTACTTGGCTTTCCCTATTCCAAGAAAACTTGCCATTTTTAATAGTCGAGAAGAAAGGCTTACTTTTATCTCCGAGCCGGGCTATGAATCTGTTGAGAGAGGCGAGGCATCCGGTCAGGCGTTGCACTTGTTTGATCGTCCTTGGCTCTTGCATGTCAAGAACGGCCTTGATCTTGGCCGGGTTGGCCTCGATCCCGCGCTGGCTGACGATGTGTCCCAGGAATTTGCCGGCCTCCACCCCAAAGTTGCATTTCTTCGGATTCAGCTTCATATTGTAGGCTTTGAGGATCTTGAAAGTCTCTCCGAGATCCCTGAGATGGTCTTCTTTCTTCAAGCTTTTCACCACAATGTCGTCGATGTAGACCTCCATGGTTTTTCCGATCTGATCCGCAAACATCTTGTTGACTAGGCGTTGGTAGGTCGCACCGGCGTTGATCAGACCGAAAGGCATTCGGAGCCAAGAGAATATGTTCTTCTCCGTGTGGAATGAGGTGTGCTTGATGTCTTCAACGGCCATGGGGATTTGATGGTAGCCGGCAAAGGCGTCCATGAAGGATCTGGGCGGCAATCACCAGCGCGTCGCCCTTCGGGAACAGCACCCCGGTCCGGTCCTGGTTGGAGAAAGTTATCTCCAAGTCCTTGTGAATCTTCGGTTCTGGGGGTGTGACCAAGTTGACGTTGGTCGCTGCCCGGACCTCTGCTTTCCGCTTCCGGTTGGACTGTGTCGAGATGGGGGTGAGGCCGCCTAGGTTCCCTCCGCCGGCCTTGATCATGTTGACCCGACCGCCGGGATTCATGGGCGGGAGGAGGTCATCCTCGTCATCATCTTCCTCCAAAGCTGCGACCGGCCTAAGAGGCCGGCCGCCTTCCTCGTTCCTCCGAGGGTGGCGTTGGGGCTGCTGCTGCTGCTGTTGGTCCTGCCGGCCGGCTGGCCTCTGAAGGAGGTCGTTCAGACGCCCTTCCTCAAACAGCTTCCAAAGCTGCTTTAGGAGATCACGACACTGGCTCGTATTGTGGCCAATAGAGTCGTGATAAGCGCAGAACTTTTTAGGGTCCAGCCGGGACCGGTCTCCGGAATAGGGCCTTGGCCTGGGAAGCACGTCCCGGTGCTGAATCGCATTGAAGATATGCGCGGGGGACTGCCTCGTGGCCTGGGTTAGGTGAACCTCAACGTCTTCGAAGGACTTGAAGTTGCCGGGCGGCTTGGCAACCCTTCTGGCCTTTGGGCCGTTCTTGGGGGAGGTTTGGGCTACGGCCTCTGTCTCCTTTGGGGCCGGCTCGGACTCCCCCAGCCTTAGTGCCAGAAGCTTCCTCCGAGCCAGGTAGTCACCGGCTCGGGCGCGGAATTCGGCATAGGTTTTAGGGAAGTCCTTTGTGAGGTGCTTGAACATAGGAGACCGGCCGTGAAAGCCTCCCAGGGTTGCATGCAAAGCAAGCTGGTCGCTGACTGCCTCGCCGGTCAGCATGACCTCGTCCACCCTGGCCACGTAGTCCTCGTCGGACTCCTCTTTCTCCTGGCGGATCCACATCAGGCGATGCCAGCTTTCCGGCCGGGCGATTTTGGCCGCAAAGTATGATGAGAATTGGGCGCTCAAAGTGGCGAACGAGTCAATGGACCGTGCCAGAAGGGACACGTACCATCTGTGGGCGAGGTCGCCCAGGGTGAGAGGGAAAAGCCTGCACTTCGTGGCGTCTGTCGCGCCACGCCCGGTCATATAGATCCGGAACTTGCTGAGATGGGTCTCAGGATCTGTTTTCCCCTCGTAGAGAGGAGTTGGTGGGGGGACGATCTTGAGCTGGACCGGCGCGAGCTCAATATCGACCGCCAAAGGCTCGTTGGCGACTGGCCGGGCCTTGGTTTGGCCTTGCGCTTCAAGGAGCGCCTTCATTTCGTCCAGTTGCTTTTGCAACTTGACGATTTCTGGACTGGGGGTTTCGGCCAGCTGGTCGTCCACGTCGGCTAGGGGGCCGATTCGGTCGAAAACGGCCACACGGGGGACTCCGCGTCCCAACAGGCCACTTTGGGCGAAGCTTAGCTTGCGCCTGGCGGAGTTTGCCGGGGTCAGGCTGACCTCGGCTGCCCTCTTGTTGGGCATTTGGGCCGTGCTCCCCGAGTTGGAGATGGACTCGGTGTCTCCGTACCCAGTGTCGTAACTGGGCACACGGCTCGGGTACCACGACGGGTCTGTTGTGCCCAACCGGTCAAAAACCGGATGGGCGGAGCCTCGCGAGCGGTCAGAGACGGGGTTCGCCCGACCTTGGCTTTCGCCTTGGTGTTCTCTGGCCTTCTCCTTGCCTTTGAGAGCACGAGCCTGGGCCTTCTTCTTGGAGGCAGAGGTGGTGCTCCGGCAGCCCCTCGCCTCTTCCGCTTGGCGGCGTCTTCCTGACCCGGCCTGGTCAGGAGTAAAGAATCCCCGGCCCCCGGATGGGAGAGGTTCCTCCGGGAAGCGAATTGGGGAGGCCACGCGTGTGGCTTTTCCGTGGGCCTGGGATGATTTCTGGGGATCCATTGCTTTAGGAGATGAGGGGGTTGAGGTTTGAAGATTTGAAGGTTTGAGGATGTGAAGCTTTGAAGAACAGTGAGTGTTCTTCAAAGAGATGAAGAAAAATGTGTTTGATGGGTTAGATACCCTTCTTCTAGCGCCAAATGTTGTTTACCAAATATGTTTTGCTGGGATTGAATGGCTATTTGTTAAAGCTTTGGTAAAACCACCAAATGATTGGGTTCTTAAATGCTAAAATGAATGCTTAGATGAAGAGAGACTTTAAATGCATATGAACACTCAAGAACACCAAGAATTGCCAGGGGTTGTTAATCCCTGGACTTGAATGAGTATGTGTATTGATTATACTGAGAGTGATTCCACCTTTTTTACATTACAAAAGTGGGGGTATTTATAGTTTTCTCACTACAGGGGTACGTTGGTCATTTCCGGCCTCTCGGGGGACAGGTGCATTAAATGCCTCCTGCCTCTGAGGACGCGCGGGCTCTGAAGTGTCAGGGCTCGCAGGCGGCCGGCCACTTGGGTGTCGACACGTGTCCAAAAAGGACGATTCTCTGACGAATTTCCTCATTTGGATGGAATATTCTCTGTTGCAGGGTACGGAGGCGGTCTTTTTCTTCCTTGGGAGAGGATCTTGCCTGATTCTGTCACGTGCTCGAGATCCATCTTGCCGGCCGGGGGCCTTAAGTGATCGGATGCCGGTCTCCTGGCGGACACCGAGGTCGGAAAACGCTCCAGCCAGTCGGTCGCGTCCGGGCGTCTTCTGCTGGACCTCACTGATCATGGCCGGGCCGTACCGGCCACGGCAGGGCTTTGATGTAGCTGTGATCGACGTGGACGGACGTCCCAGGCAGGTTTCCGGCCTCGCTCTCGCGGCCGGAATCTCCCGTTCGGAGCCCACTGAGGTCAGATTCAGGCCGGCCAGGTCGGTCCCGACCTCGGGGTATCTTCTTGCCTTTTCAGACTTTCTTCCGGCCGGATCCAATGCGCGGTCCGAAACGGTCACAACATCCATTTATTTAGTAATCAAGAATGTCCGCAGCATTTCGAAGGGGCATACGACCATTAATGTTTATAAATGTCATTTAATCATTTTACATTTTTTACTAAATAAATATTCATTTTAACCTTTGAAACACTTCCCAATACATCTAAAGTAGTCTACAATTTTTTTTGGATCAATGAAATCAATCTTTTTCAAACAAAATAATTTATGTATAGGAGTAATTAAGACAAAAAATTAAGTGTTTTAATATGTGTAAAGAAACTTAAAATGACTTTTATTTTAAAATGGAGGGGTATTTGAATATGTTGGCGTATATCGACCGGGTCGACCGCATCATCATGGAGGGCGAGCCCGTCGGTGACGAGGTCAAGCTCGTCGGCATCATAGGCAGGCTCCACCTAAAAACAAAGCTATGGAAGTCCATGAACAAGGACTATCCCAAATCATACGCGGAGTTCCGGCAACGGGCAGGAAAGATCATATACAACGCCGATATTCTGGCACAGCGGCTAGGCGAGAACGCCCCTGCCGAGAAAGAGAAACCCCGCGCCCAAGCGGGCACCACATCGAGCCGGAGGAACTTTTCCTACCGCGCTCCCCAGCCGTTCAAACCCTTCGACTCCGTCGAAGTAAAGCTGGCCGAAAAATTATTGGCCATCCCGGAGTACGTCTACGTGCAAATCCGGGACAAAAACATGGTGCCCAAGGCGCGGCCGTGGGTCCACAAGCCAGGGGTTCAGCTCAACCCCAACAAATACTGTCACTACCATCAAACCGTCGGGCACAACACAAGTGAGTGCCGCGACCTCCTGAAATAACTCTGGCGATTCTTCAAGGAGGGGAAGCTGGAGGAATTCGTGAAAAGACCGGCGGCTAGGCCGGAGGCGCAAGCCGCTGCCCACCCCGTAAAGCCAAACCGGGAGGTGACTTGAAGCGACTACACTAGCTTCTACTAGTAGCTACCCCGCAAGAGAACGGGTTCACTGTAGTATGGGCAAGTATAGGGACCAAGTATTATCGAACCCAAGGGATAGTGTATATGCGAATAGATCCCTGAAGATCTACGCGTCGTAGTTAATATGAGTGTATTGTTTTTGGATTTTTTGAAAAGATTAATTAAGCTAACTAAATTATCCTACGAATGCAAAAGGAAAATTAAACTAAGTATCTAAGGTGTATATGCAAGTATGAGATGGTGATGCTCAGGATAGGAATCCCTACGTATACTAACGGAGCAGGTACATAATCAAAGTAATCGTGACAAACAAGAATTAACCTAAGTAAAAGATCGTAGAATGAAAGCTCAAGATTTCTTACCCTAATACTTTATCCTAGCAATCGACTTCACTAATCCACTAACAAGTTAATGAATTGTGCTTAATTAATGAGACCCTAATTTAACTAAGGTGATGCGGTCGTCCTCCTTCGCTAAACCGGTAGATGAATTAACCTTTCCTAAACCCTCTCGTTAAGACTACTAATTGTTATTGAGTGATGCGGTCGTCCTCTCTCTAACACTTTCGTACTAAATTCAAAGGTAAAGTTCAGATTAATTATAAGAATTCATTAATTAAGAGAATTAAAACTAACGTCACAAACTACCCTAATTATGTACCCACATCCTACTTCTACGAGTTCATCCTAACCTAAGCACGCAAGGGTTTTAGCCGGACATGGTTTTAACATAAATAAAAGCAACAGAAGAAACAACGAACATAAACATGATGAATTGAACGAAGAAAATAAGAAACATTAACTAGGGTTTAAAAAGAAATAAATATGAAGAACTGAAATTGAATTAACTAAAACGAAATTAAAAGCGTTTAAAGTAACGAACTAATGAAAAGAAACTACGAATTCGTATGAAAAACCTCAACAAAACGTAAAATAAAGCTTGCTCGTTCTTCTCCTCTTCAAAAACTAAGTCTAAAGTATTTCTAAAAGTTCGGGATCCTTCAAAACGTTTTTGGACGATGTATATATAGGCACCGGGTCGAAACGGGAGTTAACGGGCCGAAAATACGCATCCGGAGGCGAAAGTATATGGGCGCTCGAGCAAAACGCTCGAGCGGTCCCGCTCGAGCAGTGTAGCTCGAATGGTGCATTCGCTCGAGCGGTCGCGCTCGAGCTGCTCGAGCGCTGAAATGACACTGTTACTCTTGGGCGCTCGAGTGATTCGCTCGAGCGGTGGCGCTCGAGCTGCTCGAGCGCAAGAATGGTTCTGTATGTTTGCGCGCTCGAGTAAGGCGCTCGAGCGGTGGCGCTCGAGTGATGCGCTCGAGTAACCTTTAATCCCTCCAAATGATACTTTTCCTCGTCCGCACTAATACCAATCGTATTTCTTCAATATCTTCTCATCCGGGCATCCGTTTGAGTCGATTCAAAGTCCTACGAACTCCGTTTTCCGTCCTCTATTCACCTATGTGCATCAAAGAGACAAATTTATCAATGTATAGAAATGATGCTCATTTGACTCTAAGCACTAATCGAAAACACTCAAAACATGAGTAAATTGGGCTCCAAAACATAACAATTTCACGCCTAATCAACCCCCCCAAACTTACCATGTTGCTTGTCCTCAAGCAACGAAATAATAAGTCAAGTGAAATTGTTAGGAATGACTCAAGAATCAAATCATGCAAGTAATTGAACTCGAGCTTCAAAAATCAACCACCCGTATACTCACTCAATTCCTTTTATCGTACTCATGCAACAATAACAAGAAACACCAAGATCAAGCATGGATGTGCACTCAACGATGTGTTTAACTCCCTCACAAGTGTATAACAATGATAAAGGGACTCACTCAACAATCAATCACACATATCGGCAGCCATAGGCTTGTAAGCACTCTCAACTCCGATCATACTCTAGAAATCAATGCCGAATCAAAAAGGACTTTTCTCAAGGTTGTAATGTAGGCTCTTTGGACAGGTGGGATAACAATATGGTAAAGTGACTCAAGTGAATGGAGAATAGAAATTCAAAACTTCGGTACTTCGAGATTAAGAACGAACTACTTCAAACGTATTCAATCAATACACTTTCGCTTTCAATTCTCTCAACACTTCAATTTTTTTTCTTTCTCACTCTTTCACTTTTTTTTTTTCAATCACTTTTTTTTTCTCTTTTTTTTTCGCACAAACACATGAGCTCATTTTTTTCTTTTTGCTCATTCTCAATTTTCTTTCTCTTTTTCCCACATCTCAAAACTTCATCACACCTTCTTCTCATATTCACTCAACAAACAACATTTTCCTTTTTCAACTCAATTCACTCCCTTCACATTCACACTTTCCTATTCTCCACTCAATTTGGGACAAAAGGCTTAGGAATTGGAATAGTGTTCATATGTGCTAGCAAATAAAATAGGCTTTAGGCTCAAAGGGGCTAACAAGGGATCAATGTCATTGGTAAGGAAAATTTTGGCTAAGTGACTCAATTAAATCAAAGATGGCCTAAGATCACATTCGGCATATCAAACTAGACACAATCAAGAAGCAAGAGCACATGCAAGTTCTAGCATCCTCTAAGGTACGATCCACTCACAAACGAAGAGATTAAATCATGCATTTAAATCTCGTAAGGCTCAAATCTCACAGCTTTCACATCCATGCTAGTCCTAATTAATTCTCACTCTCATCACACAAGTACTCAAAAGAAAAATTCATAAGCATACAAGTTCTTTCTCAAATCAGCTCAAATTCAAACACTCACACAAGAAAACTCCTAACTCAACCTCACAATTCACCCCTACTCATCAAATCATACTCAAAGATAGCAATCAACAAGCATAAGGTGATTGATAGGCATAAAATGTTGAGTAACAAAACAAATTAATAATAGCCCAAGGAGCATCTCAAGGCACCAATAATCAATCAAACTCAACTCAAAGATAAGGGCGTGCATGCATGTGCAATGTAACAAGAAACATAAAAAAACTCCACCCCCCCAAACTTCGACCTTGCTAGAGGTCTAAGTTTGGGGTTGTGGGTTACCTCAACCGAACAATTCAGTTTCTCTCAATAGCTTTGCACACTCCCTTGTCTCAAGTTGGTTCCTTCAATCTAAATAACTCCATGATACCTTTACTCCTTTCGAGACAAGCCTACAAAATAAAACTCTCAAGTACGAGGTTAAACATACGACTCAAAATACTCCCTAATAATATAAAAAGACACTAAAAATAAATGAAAGCAAATAAAAATGGGTTGCCTCCCATTCAGCGCTATTTTTAAGGTCCTCATGCCGGACCAAGCTCAAAGGAGCTTATGGGACATCATACTCAAATTTACCTCCCTTACTCTCATAAGAGTGGTGTTTGAACTCCTTTCCTTGATGCCCCACCATCATGAGCACCTTTGCTCTCTTCTCATCCCCAAGTGTTATGGGTCTCAACTCCTTCTTGCCTCTATCTGGAGGAGTCTTACTAAACAATTTCTTGAGTTTGAATTTTTTCTTCTTAACTCCTCCTTTCCCTTCTAACTGGACCACGTCCACTTTCTTCACCTCTTCATCCTTCAACTTCTTCACTTCATCCCTATCAAAATAATCAAGATCATAACGCTCATGGGTTAAATTATCAATTGAAGGACTAGCAAAATCATGAATATGAGAAGGATTAGGGAGAGAATGCGTGTCTTCAACAAGAGGATCAATTGCATCCATGCAGTACAAGCTCTCATCCTCCCTCGGGTGCTTCATGGCTTCATATAGGGAGATCTTCACTTCTTGATCATCAACCTTCAATGTGATCTTCCCATTTGCCACGTCTAGCACCATCCCCGCCGTAGCTAAGAACGGTCTTCCCAAGATCAGGGGTACGTGCTCATCTTCCTCCATCTCTAGCACTACAAAGTCGGCTGGAAAGATGTGATCTCCAACTCTCACTAGGACGTCTTCAACAACACCTTGAGGTCGAGTAATAGACCGGTCGGCTAGTTGAAGCGTCATCATTGTGGGTTGAAGTTCACCACCTTCCAACTTCTTGAACAGCGACAAGGGCATGAGATTGATGCTCGCCCCGAGGTCGCACAACGCTCCCTTCTTGATCCCGTTTCCAATGTCACATAGGATCGTGAAGCTCCCGGGATCTTTCAGCTTCGGTGGCAGCGCCTTGTGCACTAATGCACTCACCTCGTGGTTCAGCTGCACCAACTTCGGCTCATCCACTCGCCGTCTTTTCGCGATCAAGTCCTTCAAAAACTTCGCATAGTGCGGCATCTGTTCCAAAGCATCATAAAAAGGAATATTAATATGCAATTGTTTAAAAACGTCAAGAAATTTTGCAAATTTTTCATCAAGCTTCTTTTTCATGAAGCGCTGTGGATATGGGACGGGTATCACAGATTTGGGTACCCCCCATTCATCTCTTTCTGTTTCTTTCACTTTATCCCTTGCTTCCTTTGCCTTTTTCCACTTAGGAACTCTCTCTATCTCCTCAGAGTCTTTCCCCTTCTGGGACTCGTCCATATCTTCATGCTTCTCAATCCCTTTACTTTCAATCCCCTTCTCAACTTGGGGCGTCTCAGAATCAGCAGGCATCTGAGGACCTTCATAATTGGTTCCACTTCTAAGCTGGATCGCCTTGCACTGCTCTTTCGGGTTCCCCTCCGGCATTCTATTCACTGATTTTGCAATCTGGCTCATCTGGAGCTCTAAAGAGGTGAACCTTCGATTGTTCTCTTGTTGAGTTCTAGTCCACTCAACGTTCATCTTCTGGAGCTCTTGATCACGTTGATCACCCTTCTTGTGCAACTCCTTCACATCGTACTCCAAGGATGACAACCGCTTGCTCCCTTCCTCCACCTTCTGAAGGATCGCTCTCAACATCTCCTCGGTTGATGCACCGCCTTCTCCACCTGGAGGTTTAGACCCCGGATCCACACCTGCAGGAACAGTAACACCAGCTTTTGGGTTAGCATAAGAAAAATTATCATTTTTCCTCCATGTGTTTTGAGGAGGCTGCTGGCCTCCTTGAGCTCCTTGTGTGTTCCTCCATTGATTTTGAAGTGGCTGAGGGCCTGGAGGCATAAATGGTTGGCCATAAGAAGGCCTTCCATACTGGTTTCCACCTTGGTAGCCATTCTGATTGTAATAAGAACCTCCCATGTAATTGGCTACCTCTTGCTGTCCACTTGGTTGGTCTACTCTCTCATTCTCCACTGCATGCTCTCCACCCAAACTTTTCCCCAACTCGAGGTTGTTGATCTTCTCCATCATGGCCATCAGCAGCCTTCTCGTCCCTTCTCCCTCCTCAACCTGATGCACTCTTTGCAAATCTGCATCTCCACTCCAAGCACCGGCATTCGTGACAATGTTGTCCACGATCTCCCTACATCTCTCTATGCCTTGGTTCAGGAATGCTCCACCCGCACAGGCGTCTAAATGGGCTTGACCATCCTTGCTGGCACCACTATAGAAGAATGCCATAATGTCTCCCTCGTTGTACCCGTGCTGCGGGCACTCAATCAGCATGTTTGAGTATCTCTCCCACGCTTGGCGTAAATCCTCTCCAGACTTCTGGCGAAAGGACGAGATCTCAATTCTAGCCTTGATCGTCCTAGATGGAGGGTAGAATCGCTCGAGGAACAGACGCTCGAGCTCGGCCCAAGTGGTAATACCTCCCCGCGGGAGCGTATTATCGTACCACTCCTTGGCTATTCCCGTCAATGAGAATGGGAACAGCCTAAGCCTCTTGGCATCTTCAGACATGCCATTATAATGAAATGTGGAGGCTATCATGAGAAAGCTCCTCAGATGTGTATGAGGATTCTCCTTCCCGATCACTCCTTTGAACTGATTCTCTGTCAGCAGCTTTAAAATTCCTGGGGAAATAGAGAAGTTGTTTGCCTCAACAGGAGGCAAAGCCACTCCATCATAGTACCGTTGTGGCTGCGCTGCAAACCTCCCTCTAATCGCCATATTATGATCTACGTTCTGAGGAACGTGTTGAGGATTAGCAGCAGGAACTGGTACTTGTTGGGGTGGTGGTTGGTAAACAGGCGGTTGGTTATAGACTGGTGGTGGATGATATGGATATGGTGGGTAAGGGTAAGGTGGGTATGGGTAGTGTTGGTATGCTGGGTTATGGAAAAGGTTATTTGGGTTTTGTGGGTAAGCAGGGTTTTGGTTCTGGTTTTGGGGTTGTGTTTGTGCAGAGTTGATTGTGTCTTGTGGGTTCGGGTGTGGGCTCTCAGTTCCCCCTATGGGTATCTGCTGATTACTGCTATTTCCATTGGCACCTTCTGCCCGTTCCACAAGAGCAGTATACTCTGCAGCTATCTTGTCTAACTCCCCAAGTTCATCAGAAATTTTGTCTTGGTTTCCCGCGGCAGTAGTCATTCTTCTCAAGAAGGCTCGGTTCCTTCTGGCTATTGTCTCAGGATCTGCAGGTAATCTCTCTTCGCTCGTGTTGCCTTGTGAGCGTGTTTTCATAAACCTGACACACTAGCAGAAGGATCAAAACGCAACTGCCGAACGAGTGAAAATAAAGAATAAAAACAGAAAATAAAATCACTCACTACTAACTACTAAGCTATCTACAAGTCCTATTCAAAGAGCATATAACGCCATCCCCGGCAACGGCGCCATTGACTTGAAGCGACTACACTAGCTTCTACTAGTAGCTACCCCGCAAGAGAACGGGTTCACTGTAGTATGGGCAAGTATAGGGACCAAGTATTATCGAACCCAAGGGATAGTGTATATGCGAATAGATCCCTGAAGATCTACGCGTCGTAGTTAATATGAGTGTATTGTTTTTGGATTTTTTGAAAAGATTAATTAAGCTAACTAAATTATCCTACGAATGCAAAAGGAAAATTAAACTAAGTATCTAAGGTGTATATGCAAGTATGAGATGGTGATGCTCAGGATAGGAATCCCTACGTATACTAACGGAGCAGGTACATAATCAAAGTAATCGTGACAAACAAGAATTAACCTAAGTAAAAGATCGTAGAATGAAAGCTCAAGATTTCTTACCCTAATACTTTATCCTAGCAATCGACTTCACTAATCCACTAACAAGTTAATGAATTGTGCTTAATTAATGAGACCCTAATTTAACTAAGGTGATGCGGTCGTCCTCCTTCGCTAAACCGGTAGATGAATTAACCTTTCCTAAACCCTCTCGTTAAGACTACTAATTGTTATTGAGTGATGCGGTCGTCCTCTCTCTAACACTTTCGTACTAAATTCAAAGGTAAAGTTCAGATTAATTATAAGAATTCATTAATTAAGAGAATTAAAACTAACGTCACAAACTACCCTAATTATGTACCCACATCCTACTTCTACGAGTTCATCCTAACCTAAGCACGCAAGGGTTTTAGCCGGACATGGTTTTAACATAAATAAAAGCAACAGAAGAAACAACGAACATAAACATGATGAATTGAACGAAGAAAATAAGAAACATTAACTAGGGTTTAAAAAGAAATAAATATGAAGAACTGAAATTGAATTAACTAAAACGAAATTAAAAGCGTTTAAAGTAACGAACTAATGAAAAGAAACTACGAATTCGTATGAAAAACCTCAACAAAACGTAAAATAAAGCTTGCTCGTTCTTCTCCTCTTCAAAAACTAAGTCTAAAGTATTTCTAAAAGTTCGGGATCCTTCAAAACGTTTTTGGACGATGTATATATAGGCACCGGGTCGAAACGGGAGTTAACGGGCCGAAAATACGCATCCGGAGGCGAAAGTATATGGGCGCTCGAGCAAAACGCTCGAGCGGTCCCGCTCGAGCAGTGTAGCTCGAATGGTGCATTCGCTCGAGCGGTCGCGCTCGAGCTGCTCGAGCGCTGAAATGACACTGTTACTCTTGGGCGCTCGAGTGATTCGCTCGAGCGGTGGCGCTCGAGCTGCTCGAGCGCAAGAATGGTTCTGTATGTTTGCGCGCTCGAGTAAGGCGCTCGAGCGGTGGCGCTCGAGTGATGCGCTCGAGTAACCTTTAATCCCTCCAAATGATACTTTTCCTCGTCCGCACTAATACCAATCGTATTTCTTCAATATCTTCTCATCCGGGCATCCGTTTGAGTCGATTCAAAGTCCTACGAACTCCGTTTTCCGTCCTCTATTCACCTATGTGCATCAAAGAGACAAATTTATCAATGTATAGAAATGATGCTCATTTGACTCTAAGCACTAATCGAAAACACTCAAAACATGAGTAAATTGGGCTCCAAAACATAACAATTTCACGCCTAATCAGGAGGCAACCCTCATATGCCCACCGATGCCGGAACATCAAGCCCGCCACACGATCAACATGCTCTCCCCTGTGGGAGGATTCACGCCCACCACCTCGCTCTCCAACCGTCGGCAGAAAAGCGAGCTGCGAGCAATGGACAATGTCCACCAAATCACCATGCCGGTCAACATGACGGCAAGAGAGTCAGACCTCCTCGCCTTCAAGGAGGAGGATCGCACTGGGGTCATCTACCCGAACCACGACTCCCTGGTCGTCTCTGTCAACATCATGGGCGTCACCGTCCATCGCATGCTCGTCGACAACGGGGCCTACTGCAACATCCTCTTCAAAGCCATTTTCGACCAGCTGGACAACTCTTCGAGAAATACGTGGAGCCGTGCGACCAGGTCATCAAGGGCTTCGACGACGCCACTGTGAAACCCTACGAGATAGTTAGGCTAGCCATAGAATTAGTTTCTAGCATAGACGCTGAGGTTAAGGCTTCGAAACAGCTCGACTTCATTATTATCGACCAACCGTCAACCTATAACGGGTTTCTCGGCAGGCCGTTCGAGCACGAGTTCAAAGCCGCCGCCTCAGCATTCTATTATTGTATCAAGTTCCCAACCCCCTTCGGGAAAGTTGGGACTCTTAAGGGTAATCAGAAAATGGCGCACGGATATTTAGCGTATATCGATCTTATTTCAAATTCCACACATTTAGATTATATATGCACAACTGGGGAGAGAGACATGGAGATAGACGAAGAAATCCCACCCACTACCCACCCAATGGATGAAGATTCCAAAATTTTGGAAGACATTCAAATCGAACTAGAGCCCAGGATCGGTTTCGAACCCATGGAAATCGACAGCACCCTAACTGGAGAGATCGACGATCCGCGCTTCGGTGAGCGGGGAGCCAGCCCAATCGAAAAGCTGATCTCGGTCACAATGAAGAATAAGCCAGAAGTGAGTGTTCAACTCGGTTCATCGATGTCCGACGAGATACGGACAGCGAAGACCGCATTCTTAGAGGAGAACTTAGACGTGTTCACATGGTCCCACGAAGACATGGTCGGGATCGATCCAGCCGTATGTTCCCACCAATTGCACATCGATCTAGCCCGCAAGCCAGTCTCGCAGAAGAGAAGAAAATTTGGCCCAGACAAGTACGCGGTCATAGCCACTGAGGTAAAAAAAACTGCTCGACAACAAGCTTATCGGGATGGTCAACCCCGACGACAAGCCCCAATGGGTATCTAATGCCATCCTCGTCAAGAAGAATAATAACACCTGGCGGCTGTGCATCGACTTCACAGACCTGAACAAAGCATGCCCCAAGGATCACTTCCCGATGCTACACATCGACCATCTGGTGGACAGCACAGCCGGACACGAGATGCTCACTTTCATGGACGCATTTGCCGGCTACCACCAGATCCCGATGGCCACCGACGACCAGAAACACACCACTTTTCTCACCGAGAAGAACATGTACTTCTGGAAGCGGATGCCATTCGGGCTCATGAACGCAGGGGCAATCTATCAAAGACTGGTCAACCACATGTTTCACGACCAAATTGGGGCGACCATGGAGGTGTATATCGACGACATAGTCGTTAAAAGCGAGAAGAAGGAAGACCACCTCACTCACCTAGCCGAGACATTCAAAATCTTAAGAAAGTATCGGATGAGGCTCAACTCAAAAAAGTGCAGTTTCGGCATCGAGTCGGGAAAATTTTTGGGGCACATGGTAAGCCAGAGAGGGATCGAAGCGAACCCGACCAAAGTTCAGGCGATCCTCGACATGAGCATTCCGCGCACGGTAAAGGAGGTACAGAGGGTGACGGGCAGCCTGACCACTCTCAGCCGTTTCATCTCCCGCATGGGGGACCGGTGCAAACCATTGTTCGACAGCATGCGAAAGGGGAAACTAAACTGAACACCCCAGAGCCAACTCGCTTTCGATAATTTGAAGGCATATTTGTCAAACGCCCAGTTATTGGCCAAACCCATCCCCGGCGAGAAGCTCTTCCTGTACTTGGCGGCCTCAGACTCGGCTCTCAGTGCCGTGCTAGTGCGGGCTGAGGGGCAGGCACATCTGTCGATCTACTATGTCAGCCAGACACTCCACGCTGCCGAGCTACGATACCCACCCTTGGAAAAGTTAGCTTACGCACTAGTGATGAATGTGCGTAAGTTACGCCCATACTTTTTCGATCACCAAGTGGAAGTACTAACCACAATGCCACTCCGTCAAGTGTTATACCGACCAGACACGGCGAGCAGATGCCTCAAGTGGGCGGTAGAGATCGGGCAGTTCGGAGTCACATACGCTCCTCGAACATCCATCAAAGGCCAGACCATGGCCGATTGCATAGTCGAGCTCACCTACCCGGAGACAATGTCCAAAATCGAGCAGCCGCCATGGAAAATGTACATTGACGGATCCTCCACAACTTTGCGGGCAGGCGCGGGAATTGTCCTTCTCAGCCCGACCGGCCAAGCGTTCACAACGGCCATCATGTTCGGTTTCCACGCAACTAATAACGAGGCCGAATACGAAGCATTAATCAACGGTCTGGAGATGGCCATGGCCATGGGAGTAAAGAGGCTCCAAGTCTACAACGACTCGCAGCTCGTCACAGGCCAAATCTCAGGAGAATACGAGGCACGCAGCGACAGAATGCTGGCCTATCAAGGATTAGCCAAGAACCTCCTCGGAAAATTCGATCAAGTCCATATAGAGGTGGTGCCCCGACTCGACAATACTCAAGCAGACGCCCTTGCCCGTCTTGCAACATCCGAGGGGGCAGCCGACATGTCGCAAATCACAGTCACTTACCTGACCGCCCCTTCGAGCTCGAACCAGCAGGTGACCAATCTGGGGCAGGAGGAGGACAGCTGGATGGCTCCCATTCTGAAGTACCTCCGCGACGGCAAACTCCCAGACGATCGAGTAGCGGCAAGACAATTACAACTTCGGGCGGCCCGATACACAATCATCGGGGATCAGTTGTACAAGCGAGGCTTCGCCCTACCCCTCCTAAAATGCATAACGCCGGGACAGGAAAGAAAGATCTTAGTAGAAATCCACGAGGGGCGTTGTGGGAACTACGCCGGCGGCCAGGTGCTCGCCCAGAAAGTTATCCGATAGGGCTATTTCTGGCCCACTCTAAAGAAGGACGCGATCAACTATGCACGGGCATGCCACAAATGCCAAATCTATTCGCCAGCAATCCACCAGGCTCCAACCGAGCTCACCTCGATCCTGAGCCCATGGCCGTTCGCAAAGTGGGGGATCGATCTCATTGGTCCTTTGCCCACAGCCCCGGGCAGCGTCAAGTACGCAATTGTCGCCGTGGATTACTTCACCAAATGGGCGGAGATGGAGTCACTAAAAACAATAGACCAGGAGCATGTCATTAGGTTCATCTAGTGCAACATAATCTGTCGATTCGGCCTCCCACAGATAATCATTTCGGACAACGGGAAGCAATTCGACGGGTTGGAGATGGAGAGATTCTGCCAGAAACACAAAATCAAGAGGCTTTTCTCGTCACCCTACCATCCCCAGTCGAATGGGCAGGTCGAGGCAGTGAATAAAATAATCAAACACACGCTGAAGGCAAGGTTGGAGGAGAGCAAGGGAACATGGGCGAGCAAGCTACCCGAAGTATTATGGTCATACAGAACAACCAGTCGCACCGCCACCGGGGAGACTCCTTTCGCTCTGGCCTTCGGAACGGAGGCAGTCATCCCGGCCGAGGTCATTATCCCAAGCCTCCGCACCTCGCAACCCGTGGGGACCGAGAACGACCAAGCCATGCTGAACGAGTTGGACCTGCTGGAGGAGAGAAGGCTATCCGCCGAACAAAGAAACATAACTTACAAACGCCGGGCTGAAAAATACTTCAACTCGAAGATCAAAATTAGAGAATTCGAAGCCGGGGACCTGGTGCTACGACGGACGGTCGGGCAATCCAAGGGGGTATTTGGCCCGAATTGGGAGGGACCCCTAAAGATCTTCAGGCGCCTAGCCAACGGTACCTATGAGCTACAGAGCCTTGAGGGCAATCCGGCCCAATGCCCTTGGAATGCCTCCCTACTAAAAAAATACTACCAGTAGCGGCGAGATAATTTAGCCTGCATCATCCGTTTGAGCGACCTCAATGTAATCGCATCTCAAGCACAAAGGTGTAATCAATAAAATCGATTGTTAATTCAATCTCGTACTCGTGAAGTTGCTGCCTGTCAATCGGTTAAAGCACTTCACTCATTAATCATTTGGTTAATCTTTAATCGATTGTTAATTCAATCTCGTATTCGTGAAGGTGTTGCCCGACAATCGGCTAAAGCACTTCACTCATTAATCATTTGGTTGATCTTTAATCGATTGTTAATCCAATCTCGTATTCGTGAAGTTGCTGCCCGACAATCGGCTAAAGCACTTCACTCATTAATCATTTGGTTAATCTTTAATCGATTGTTAATTCAATCTCGTATTCGTGAAGGTGTTGCCCGATAATCGGCTAAAGCACTTCACTCATTAATCATTTGGTTGATCTTTAATCGATTGTTAATCCAATCTCGTATTCGTGAAGTTGCTGCCCGACAATCGGCTAAAGCACTTCACTCTTTAATCATTTGGTTAATCTATAATCGATTGTTAATCCAATCTCATATTCGTGAAGGTGCTGCCCGATAATCGGCTAAAGCACTTCACTCATTAATCATTTGGTTAATCTTTAATTGATTGTTAATTCAATCTCATATTCGTGAAGTTGCTGCCCGACAATCGGCTAGAGCACTTTACTCATTAATCATTTGGTTAATTGTTAAATCGATTGTTAATCCAATCCCACTTGTTCGACTCAATTAAAAGCCGGGAAAGCGAAAGCAAACGACAAAACAACAGAAAGGAAATGAAAATTTCATTAAAATTCAAAAGGACAAGAGATTACAACGGCCAGCGGCCAACAAACTTGAGAAACAAAAAGAAAAAAGAGAGAAAAATATTCACGGAGCCGCCTCATCCACCACCCCTGGATCCTCAACCACCTCCTCATCGGCCAGAGGATAGGTGAAGGTCGCCGGGTCACCGAGGAACGACAGGTCCACCCCACGATCTGCCAAGTCCTTCAGGGTAATGTCGTAGTCCGCAGAAGGGGGGTTGGACTCGACATAACTCCTTAGGTCCTCCAAGGGTCCGGAGTAGTCGGCCTCGGGGTTCCGACGAAGTAGGGAGCGGATCGAGTCGGCATACGCATTGATATACACCATAGATCCAGCCGACTCGCTCTCCGCAGCCAGACGGGCACGCTCAGCTTCCAGACGTGCCTCAGCCTCCGCAGCAAGGGCCTCCTTGGCTTGACGGACTTCCTCAACCGTCCTCGCCTCGGCATCGGCAAGCGCCCTCTTCTTCTCCTCTTCCAGCTCCGCCTGGCTCTTGCGGGCGGCCTCCAACTCCTCCCGGAGCTTCTTGTTCTCTTCCTCCAGCCGGGCGGCTTCATCCCGCTAAGTCTGGAAGATGGCCTTGTACACGGCCAGAGTCTGCGCGTCCCGCTCATAGTCGAGCATGATGCCCTCCAGAGCAATGGCATCGCGGGAAGCTCGGATGGCGGCAGACCGCAGCCGGTCGGGCACGGGGACGATGCGAGAGGCCTTCTTACAGTTAAGGGTCCAAGACCGGGGCAGGTTCACCACTGCCCGGTGAATCTCTTCCGGTCAGGACTCCGGGACAGCCTCCACGTAGGGAGGATCCTGCGAGCGCAGGAACTGGAGGACCTCAGGCGGGGGCAGGGGGTCAGGCCTACAGAACGCTGGGGTAACAAGTTAGATAAATGAAAGTCACAATACGACCAGGAAACTAAGCAAGGAAAGCACTTACGTGAGGTGGTTGCCCCAGCCAAGGAAGGAGAAGTCGCTGCGATCGCGAGAGGCAGAGGTCGGGCCCCTAAGGGTTGCCTCGACGGTACCGGCTATCAGCCCGCCCATCGCCGAATTCACATCCACGGTCACCATCGCCAGGTCAACCGAGGTCTGGCCCTCTACCCGGGCCTGTTTAGATGGCCGTTGGCCGTCTGTCGGGGAGGAGGTCACGGGCGGCGCCGGGGTCTGCGGGTGGCTGCGGATCACCACCCCTGCGGGTCGGACAACTCCCCACTTCGCCAGCTTGGCCATCGTAGGTTTCTTAGGAGCCAAGTCGACGGTCTGCTCGGAGGTCTCAACGTTTACAACGGGGATGGCGGTCTGGCCGGCTTCGGGTACAGGCCTCGGAGAGGGTACCGGGAGGCAGACGGGGTGGAGGACTCCGCCGGGAAGCGTTGTTCTGCAGGGAAGCATTGTGTAAAAATCGGGAAGCAAGAACGAGTAAAATCGGGCGGGAAAATTCTTACCACCAAAATCCAAGTGGCGCGGGAAGGTTTGGAGCCCGGACAACCTTCTATTGTCGTTGTTGTTTAGAAGGTCGACGTCGCAGTTATCCTGGCTCTCTGACCTCACCAAGGCAATTGCTTGCCGGAAATCGTCGGTCAAATCGCCCTGGTTGGGGACCGGGTTGCCTGCACATAGAAAGAGAAATTAGATCAGTATTGAGGAGGTGGGGGAAGTAGCAAGTGTTTACCTCAGCGGTTTCGAACTCGATATTCTCGGGGGACCGGGATGATTTGCCCGTCGACGGCGACACTCTCCCAGGCGCCGCTGACCCACCACCATTTCTCTTGCCAGCTCGTCACTTTAGATGAGATTTCGAAAACAATGGCGTCCCCTCCCCGGGGTTTCGCGGAATAATACCCCTTGGTCAACTGCCCGACTGTGGCCACCGTGTAATATAGGTAATTGATCTCGGCCGGGGTGGGCATGCGATGGAGCCCCCGGCGACCAAGCGTGACCATCGCTCCCAGGATGTAACTCCACCCGTTTGGGGTGATCTGGGTGATTGACAGATTCCACGCGGCGAGCAGCTTGGAGATAGCCGGATGTAGCGGGAAGCGGAGCCCAGCGTGGAGCGTGGCAATTAACCCCTCGGGGGGCTGGTCCGCCCGTTCATTTTCCCGGGGGCATAGAAGAAAACATCGGCTGGCGTCTGGAAGGTCCAGTAAAGCTCCCTGAGGTCGGCGTCTGGGGGCAGGCAACTAGGGCGACAAGAGGCCCCAAAGTCGGTCTCCTGGGCTTCGAGGTATGCACGGACAGGGCGTCTCCGCACGAACCAACTCATATACTTGGTAAAATCGAATCCGATCAGTCGGCTATCGGCATAGTCGACGTTATCCGGTACAGCCTCCTGCTCGAACAAGTAGTTTTCGGCGCGGGGCGGGTAGGAGGAGACGGGGGAAACGCTGAGCGCCTCTCCCTCTCGTTGAGGACTCATCCCCTCCAAGTCATCGGCGAAGGCATCCACGTCCGTGGAGTTGCCCTCGCCTTCTTTAGCGGCGGCGGAGCGAGACGTACCCTCTCCGGTCTGTCGGAGAGGCCTCTCGGCATCGGCGGAGGCGCGGCGGCGGAAGTGGAAGATGTCGGCGGCCCCAACGCTCTCGACAGAGTCACTCATGATAAAGAAGAAGAAGGAAGAGGTGTAGGAAAGAGAGCAAGAAATTACCATGAAAAGGGAAAGAAGTCGTCAGATTCTGGAAAGAGCCGCAGGAAAATTCGTCGGAAAATGCAAAAACTTGCTAAGGGGGGGCAAGAGAGAGAGGAGCGAAAATAAGAATGAGAGGAGGGACCCCTATCTATAGGAGAAATGGGGGGGGGGGGGGGGGGGGGGGGGCTAAACTGCAAAAAAATGGGGTCAAAAGTAGAATTAAACAAAAGTCTGGGGGCGCGTGGGGGACACGCGCGCAACGGTTGGGACAAAATCGGCGGACGTGACGCCTGGGATCTTGCACGTCAGTCACGCCATCCCGTGACGTCAGCAGACGCGAAACACGAAACAGCACCTCGGAAGACGGAACGTCACCCCCAAAATTCAAAATTCAAATTTGAATCCGCGAATAGACCAGTCCGCCACCCGACGTTGATGGCCTCCCGATGACGGACTGGTGGGGTAATTGTTATACCCGAATATTATTACCCGACTATTCGGGTAACTGGCTCAACCCGTCGAGAAGGGGTAGAGCACAGGCGAGGAAATCTGGATCGTCGGTCTGGATCGAGCAGGCGGGTGGAGGCTCGACGTCTACCCGATGAAGACCCCGGAGACTTATCGGGGAGCGTACTTGTTAGGAAGACCAAAGGTCGGTCGGCCAGCGACGAGGCCTGGAGGATCTCTACCCGCTTCCCGTAAAAGGTTTCCCTGGCAATTCGCCACCCACTCGGTACCCGGCTACCCGGTTACCCGTCTGCCCGATTCCAGCTCAGCCAGCTGTGAGTATGGTCAGTACCATCAGTTCAGAGGATGTGACAAGGTCAGAGTGGGTAGTTGGGGACAAGTCCCATCTGTTCAGGGGTAGCAGCGCCAAGTGGCACCTTCTCATTGGCCCATAGGGGAGGCTGTAGCCACTCATTACCTCTCAGCTAGGTATAGTAGGGGCCCACGGGCCCACCAACCCAAGGTGGGGAAACCCACCATGTACACTATAAATAGGGCCTTTAATGCCCAAATGTAACACACATCACATTTATTATAAATCTACTCTTGAGAGCTCATTTACTCTTGTATCTATTGCTTATAGTTATCATAAATATTGAATCCTACCCGCTAGGAACCAGACGGCGAGATCCTCACGAAATCGTTGTCAACAGCTACCTTTCTGTGTTTCCCATCATGATTGAGACTGTCTTTCTCTTTCTTGTATTTCGACCAAACTTACGTTTGTTTCGAGATTTAGATGGGGGTGTGAACTCATAACCTCGTATTAATTGGATTGAATTTTTTTTATGAATAGTAAAAATATGTGTTAATTTTGGGATTGTAGGATTAAAATTCATTTTATGTCAAATCAATTATTAATAATGATTGGTGTTGTATTATTTTAATGTAACGAGTAAGAGAAAAGTGTTAAAGTAGAAAAGAGAAAGGATGAGTGAATGAATTGTATTGGAAAAAGTGATAATAAAAATTTATAGATATATTTTATAAATTGTATAAAGTGAATGTTATTGGGAGGAATAATAATAGGTTCTATAGGTATTGTGGATGTGGACAATTTTTACATCTCTAACTCGAATGAGACGGGAGCGAAAAGTCATAATCTTGTCCGAGTGAATCCCAAAACAAACAGTCTAATTGTTGTGGTTCGTGAAGCTGGGTGTTTTCTTTCATCTGATGTATTTTTTGGATTTTGAGTACCCCTGGTCAATGTTTTAAAAATATGATCGGACTGACCGGTTCAACCGGTTTAATCAGGAACAGGGCAAGACACCGGTCCGGGTTATTCGATTTTTTAAAAATGGTTCAACCGGTCAAACTATTGACCCAGTAACTCAATTATTTGTTCGCTTTAATGATCGATCCGGGTTTAAAATCGTTTTTATGAATTTCATCTTTATTAAAAATAAAAACTCACAATATTACTACTATAATTAATATTATGAAGGATTTGAACTTTGCATGAATTTGGGCGTGTATTTCCGGCCCACGGGTTTTTATTTTTCTTCTGGGCTTGTATTTACGGCCCATTTTTGCTAGTTTTCTTTCGGCACTTTCTCTATTCTTTCCATGTTTGTTTTGGGGCCTTGTAGTTCCTGGCCTTCCAATGGCGAGGCTTGGTGGGCTGCAGTGCTTTTTTCTCTTTTTGCCCGTTTTTTCTCGGGGTCAGCTATATATAGGGGTGAGCATTCGGTTATTTCGATTCGGTTATTAATCGAAATATACTACTCCCTCCGTCCCAGCATTATTTGCACATTAATTTTATTTTCGTGTTTTAGCGAACGAGTTGTTTATTAGTATTTGAAATGATAAAGTAACTTTTAAGGTAGGGTTTGATAGATATATCTCTCCTCTATTATAAAATGATTTAAAAATTACTTTATCATTTTAAATACTAATAAAAAACTCGCTCGCTAACACACAAGAAAATAGTAAAAATGCGAATAATGCTTGGACGGAGGGAGTATGTGTTACATTTTTTTTTTTTTTGGATTTTTTAGACATTTTGGGCCCAAATAATTTAAAAAAAAAAAATCTGATAAAAGTCCATAAAACAACAATAACTATTCATAAATCATTTACAAAAGTATATTAACATCCTAACAAACTAAAAGTCCATAAAAAAATTAAAAATAACATCCAAGAATTAGTCAAATACTAATATAACATAGTAGTTCAATGTCCATACTCCAAAATAGATTAATATGTGATTGATAATAATTATTTTAATTATTAAATATATTATTATAATAATTATTAATTAAATTCGATTTTCGGTATTTTCATACAAAAACCAAAATCGAACCGAAATACCGAAATTTTAAATTTTAAAAACCGTAACCGACCCGAATTGTAAATTTCGGTTCGATTAGGTCGGTTAATTCGGTTTTAACCGATTAGTGCTCACCCCTAGCTATATACCCTCTAATTCCAAAAAGATACACTTCTTTTTATATTTTTTAATTTTTAAATAATGATGAAAGGTATAAAATACCCTAAATTAAATTAAAACTAAACTAACACAAAATTGAAAAATAAAAATAATCAGATTGTCATGAGAGGTCCTTCACGCCACCTTTATAGCAAAATCCAAGCAATTTTATATATTTATATGCTTTCTTATCACTAAGGTCAATTTAGATAGTTTATAATTATTTTAAAATAAAAAAGTAAGGGGAAAGGTGTATCCCTTAAAGTCAAGGGTATATAGTTGGGCCCCTTTTCTTAAGGGACATTTTATGGCAAACGATTTTTTTAGGAGATGTTTGTAAACACACCTAAAACAGCTTGAAGCATTTTTTTCTAAAATATCCCCCTCACAATTTAACTTTTGACTTCTGATACGTATTTTTAAACTGTTGGTAGAATTTGCAAACTAGACTACCTTAAGGAAAAGACTAATATTTAAAAAAAAAAAAAATTACGAAGTGAAAATTTAGGGGTAATTATTTTTATCCCCACCAAAATGTTGATGTATAAATTTATACATTACATAATTTTAGGATATCAAATAACTATTCAAGCTTTCATACTCCCCAGTCCCCACCAAACAACTCACTTTCATTTTATTATCACTACTTAGTTCCAAAATCATCATCAATCATCCCCTAAATTTAAATGCTCAAAGTCCATTTAATATCACATAATACTCTGATGGATGAATCTGAACTCCAAATAATACCAAATCACTGGAATTTTATCTCCAAACTAAAAGTTTCCATCACAATTCACAAACAAATTAATTTATGAAGAAACACCTTAAGCATCCAAACACAATTTACCACGAATCTAAATGTTAAACTACACAACGTCACATGATAAAAGCTACTGGTTCAACTAGGTGATCTTAATCTAAACCTCCATTCTAACATAACAAACCAAGTCCCAACCATAAAAACATTGTTCATTTAGATAAAGCGAATACAGTTGATTCATTCCTTGGTGGTTTTGTTGATGAGGGATTTGTGAATGTGAGGGATGACACCACCGCCAGCTATGGTTCCCTTGATGAGGGTATCGAGCTCCTCGTCTCCACGAATGGCTAACTGCAGGTGCCTTGGTGTTATCCTCTTCACTTTCAGATCTTTGCTCGCGTTCCCTGCTAACTCGAGCACCTCTGCAGTCAGGTATTCAAGAATTGCTGCTGAGTACACTGCTGCTGTAGCTCCAACTCTACCGTGGGCGTGGCTTCTCGACTTGAGGTGACGGTGGATCCTACCCACTGGAAACTGAATCACCATATTGCTTGTGCAAGTTAGAAGGTAAAGCAATCATGAGATGAGATGTGGTGATTGTTAAGGTATGTTTGACTTGGGATGTTGTGTATCTTTCAAAATCTTGATAAATAGTATTAGTGTCTAATAATTTCAATCACATTCTCTAAAATTTATATGAAAACAGGCCAACCTTTCCGCGTAAGCACCAATTAATCCAACCTTAATTTTGACAAAAGAAAAAACTGTCTAAACAATTTCCCCTATATATGATGCAAGCTCTCTCTCTCCTCCCTTCTCATACAAGACTATGCAATTAAGATTTTTAAAAGGTATCATAAAAAAACACAATAAAAAGTGGTATCAGCTCTCTTCATCTCCCTTCTTTTTCCTGTTCCATTTTTTCAATTTTGATTTTTGTCAAATTTTTGCCATTTTTTTTGTCAAATTGATGTGTATGAGTGTGTGATGTTGCATTATTATATAATTAGATTGAACTACAAGAATTGGAAGTAAGAAAAAAAACCATTGAAAATGATTAAAAAAAAAAAAAAAAATCATATTTGCATTATCAAGCCACTGGAGAGGAATCACACCATAGATATTTTTTTATTATTTTTGAAAGGAATCAAACATACCTTGGATTATCTACTTCAGAAAGGTGCAATTTTACATCAATTGAATCCCAAATGTTGTTCAATACAAATACGAGAAGTGAAAGTAATGCATACATGAATATCAACATACAATCACTGTAGATCAACATCTAAGTACAAGAAGATCAACAAAACAACAATCTCAGGTAGGATGGTAAAAACCAACTTTTGTGAGTATAAGGTGAGTTTAAACCTGGAGACCAGCACGAGCGGATCGAGAAATTGGCCTTTTCTTATCCTTGTCCTTGTTAGCTGCCGCAGCTGCTGTAGTCTTTCCAGCAACAAGCCCTTTCCCACCTTTTCCTGCCATTTTGCTCACCTCAACTACAAAAAAGATACCCCATATCTCAATCATTTTAACAAACACTTAAGATGCATGAATTATTGAATGTCTTGTAAACAATAAGAGGTAAAAAAAAAAAAAACTTATTTCAACCAGTTTAACAAACACTTAAGATGCATGAATTGTTGAATATCTTGTAAACAATAAGAGGTACAAAAAGAAAATCTTAGGCCGTGTTTGGATTGAGGGGTTTTGAAACCAAACATTGCTCAAAGATAAGTTCTAAATCAGTGAGGATTTCAGATTCATATGCTTATTCAATTTCAGAACTTCACTCAATTACTTTAATGCAAACAAAACCTATTATATCTGCAGTTTTTCAATCAGTACGACATATTCCTTCAATTCCACTACTTCAAAGCCGCAAATCACAACGAATCGAACAATTAAACAACGAAAACTACAAATATACGAATAACTTTTTTCTGAAATCACTTTTTCGGCATTTATTTCAAGTTATTCCTCCATTTTAACCTAAATCGTGCTTCAATTTCCCTTACATTTCCTCTAGAAGCTCGCGAAGCACCAGTAATGAGAAAACTGGAACGAAAATAAAAAACCGTAAAATTCTACGACAGATCTGACGATTCAAAACTATAAAAGAGGAAAAGAAGTAAAAAAATCATCAATCTAACTAATCGGATAGAATTCTTCAAACGAGATCAATTCAACAAACAGTAGAAATCGTAAAGATTAACAAACGCACCTTATTCGGCCGCACAGGAGGAACGAACCGGAGAGAGAAGACTTTTCAGTTGTATAAAAAAAGGGGAAATGAAATTTATTTTGTAAAGTTTTTGAATTTGGAGTTCAATTTTGGGTGGGAAAAGCGTTTTCGGAGTTGGGGGAAATTTTCGTGTTGTAGTTTTACCAAAATGTCCTTTCTTATTTAGGATTAATTGCCGAAAACGCCATAAATACTTTTGCGAATTACAATTATACCCAAATTCTTGAAAAATTACAAAAAGTAGCACGAGGCCGTGTCTTGCAATTTTAGTTAAAATTGTAAATTGGAAAATGATTGTTTTTCTTTTCCTTTTTACAATTAATCCCACCATTGTTTTCACTATCCCAAGTTCCCAACTCAATATTGGTTGTATTTTTAACTCTTCGTTTTAAATTCTGGTTAGAAAAGTTGACGTGAAAATTATTTCATTGGAAAATAGTACTCCCTCAGTTTCTAAAAAATAATCATGTTTTTATGCACGTGGTTTAATATAATATATCAGAGAGTAATACGGGATTTTTTTAGGTTTTTTTAATAAAATAATCGTTAATAGAAAATTTGTTTCATATATTTTCCATAAAAGATCATTTTATTAAAAAAATGGATCTCAGAAAACCTGTAATACCCTCCAACATATCAGATTAAATAACGTGAAAAAAAGAACTATTTTTCAGGAATGGAGGTAGTAGCAAATGTGATCGAAATGAAAAAATATTTAATATTATACTGATGTGATTTAAGTATGTCTTTTGTGAACTTGAGCTTACATGAACGTTCTTTTTCAACTATTATTGATATATATATAAACTCACCGTTATGTATAACAACTATTACTGTTTAAAAAAATGTTAAATTTGTAACCTTTGACATCCACCCTTCAACGAATTTGTAAAAGCAAACGTTGATACAATGCAATTTGGAGACATATGAGAGATAGGTTTGAGAATGGTTATCCGTGATTATATAGACAATTTTATTGCATGTCGGTCTTTGCATTTCCCAAGAGATTTGCATGCGAAAGAGACAGAGATCATGAGTGTACTCGAAGCTCTATCTTGACTTAAAAATATGGGATTTGAAAGGGTATTAGTGTATTCCGATGCAAAAAAATAGTTGTGGATGCACTTCACGAAAAATATGGAGATGATACGGCTTTTGAAGATTATGTTAAGACTTGTAATGAGCTATGTAATTTTTTCGCTAATTGTTTATTTATTTTTTATTCGTTATAATTTCAATTAAGTGACACATTCGATTGCTAAGACACTGAGATTTTATTCTAGCCCCTCATGTTTGGGTTATTCCTCTAATTCTTGCATATGGCCTTTTGGATCATTGTTGCGTCATTCGTGAATAAATTTGAAATTTAACTTTAATTTTTTTAAGAAACTCTACGGTGCTATATCTTTATTAATTACTTTTTTTTTATTACTTGATACAGTTCAAGTTTCAACTATGTATATATAAACGTGTCCCTTATATTGTGTTTATTATATATATAAAAAAAAAAAATAACTCCACCGTGTAAAAAATAAATAAACATGCCATTGATCACATAAATGCACAATCATACCCTACCGTGTTAAATGAAGGATTGTAAAAAAAAGGCCAGCAGGACTGGACAGCCCCAAAATCTGCAAAAGCCCATCTTTTGAAAGGCGGTGCAAGACAGGGAGGGTTTAAAATTTGGTGGGCTACAATATTCTCAACTCAACTTATTTATTAGCGGGTCATGGGTCTAGGTAGGTCAACCCACTTTTAATTTTTTAATATATTTTTTATTTTTTAAAATTTAAAAACTTTAATACATAAAATTCATCAAAATCAAATGTAGTCAAACACTTTATCTTGATAACAATCACTATAAAAATATTAAAACAAAAACCTATCTTACAAATAAAGTTCATCATTCATCAATTGATAAATAAATTACTTGCTACAAGTTGAAGTTCATAATATATTAATCATAATAATTTGTAAAAATGGTCTTCTACAATTTGAATTCATCATTAATGAACATAAACTTTATGAAATAATCCTAAAAATTATATTATGATGGTTAACAATGTATTGAATTTTTTATTATTTTTTAGTGGCAGGCCGGCCCGCCAAAGCCCTCCCCCAACTCGCAAAAGCCTAAGACCCGAATGGGCCAGCCCATGTAGGCCAGCCTCTAAACGAACTAAGAAATACTTAACCCAACTGATGCAACAGAATAACGATACTATACGTAAATCCGTTGATTATGAGAATACTCGAGTAGATGCAAATCCAATTAAAATGTTAATCCATTAATTCTATATAAGAATGCTTAAAGAACAACAATAAAAACACGAACAGGAAATAAATCCAATATTTTCAATTTATCAAAGAAACTGCAATTACAATGATTTAAGAACGACAGTAAATGAAATCCTAACAAATTCTATAAAATTAATTAAAATCTCAACAATACAAAAACATAATATATAATAAAAAGACCTAATTGCACTAAATCCACCAAACTATTGGTGATTTTGCGTCAAAACCACCAAACTATATTTCTTGGCGATAATCCATACAAACTATCAAATTTTGGCACATAAACTACTAAACTTTTATTTTTGATAAAATTTTCCCGAAAAAAAATATATTATCGTGCACAGGCCTTAGGAAAAGACATTTTTCTTAAAACTCATTCACAATTTCATACCAATTGAAATGAGGAATATGTTGATAGGCGACCAGTCGAGCAACAGGGTTAGAAGATTAAAAATATAATAATGTGATTAAAAGGACGACTACCAGCTAAACTCAAAAGGGGTCAAATCATCAAAGACGACCAGGCGACCAAGAGGTCAAACAAATGTTAGGCGACCAACACAGCAAAAGAACAAGAAGAACAAGTAACCATACCAAAAGCAAGGGCAAGAATACCCACTACTTAGGCGACCAAGCGAGCAAGATGAGGCCACGAAAGACAACTCAAAATTCCACTTATTAAGCATTGCATTAGAAACAAACAAGTGTACTAAACACTTGTCATTGTGCAAAATATAATAGTTTAGGAATAAGACAAGTGGCTAAACACTTGTCAACACCTAAATCAAAAGGCTAAGAGGGTGACACCTCCTACTTGCTAGTAAGCCTATAAATATCCCTTCATGAAAGGGTAAAAGTAAGTTAAAAAATTCAAGAAAAAGGTCAAACTCTTGCAATTTCATTTCTCAATCTTCACTTACACCAAATCATTACTTGTAATCTTGTTTGGTGACTTTCTTTAGTGTTAAACAACCACTAATCATCCGATTCGAACCAAGGTCATCAATAATTAGCGCTAGAAGAAGGGTCCGAACCTCCGATTGATCGAAGATTTGAAGAATTCGGTAGGAAAACCACCGGAATCTGCAAATTGCCACCAGAATCCGGCTAAAAGTCACCGGAAACTGGCAAAAGTCACCAGAAACTGGGTATAAGAGGGATAATTTAACATTTGTGAAGGATTTGTTCATATTTAAGAGTTTGAATGCATGCATGCGTGAATTAGGGTTTGCTAAATAACCAAGTTCGCACATACAAGGCTAGTTACTCTTAAATTGATAAAGACAAACACAAAGTCTTTATCACCAAAATACCCAAACATTCGAATATGACGAGATCACAAGAACGATAATCCTCAAGTACACACCCGTCACATAGGTCACGAACTCGGGTGTCATCCACGGGTGACCATGCACGTACGATACGGGCTACGTCCAACAGAAACGTGCAAGTCACCATCGATACTCTCCCCCTGAAGGTGGAAGCTTTGGCCCGAAACCCAGAAGAACTCGCGAAGACGATTGCCGTCTTGCAATCGATACAAAGACGTCAAGAAATGGCAGAGCCGTCAAAAGCATTGTAGGCGAACAACTTAACAGTCGAGCAGCGGATTAAGAAGTGATAGGATGTACGAGGTGACGAGGTGGACAACGCTCAGGCTCGACGGAACAAAGACAAAACCCCAATAAGCGAAAGATTGGGGAGCTGAGGAGAATCCACACCGGGAGGGGAGGTAGAGTCAAGCAAAAGCACGAGACATAACATCGAAGAAAGATTAGAACGGAGGAAAGAGATTAAGGAGGCCACGCCACCACAGAGCAAGCAGCGAGCACGCACTGATGCTCGCCCCTCTATCCATGATCACCTGCGGAGATTAGCCTTTGGGCGGCTAGGCCCTAATGGGGCCAGCAACGTCGCCAGGTGACCAACTCAGGAGAAACGCCCCGTTGGTGAGGGACTGCATCAGGATGAAGTCATAGGACTTAATCATGATAAGTAGTCTTCCAATGGTGGAGCATCTCCGAGCGAGTTGCAAGCCCTCAATAAGGCAATTGAAGAAATGCAAAGACAGATGGATTCATAGAAAGACATTAGCTCGACAATCTTGCCATCATCACCACTATCATAAGCAATTCTGGATGCGCCCGTACAAAAGAAAATTCAATTCCTGACCATCAATCTATACCAAGGAAATTCAGATCCCAGGGTCCACCTGACAAAGTACTCTGACTTTATAATATCAATGAGGGCGTCTGATGCCACACAGTGCCGTAACTTCCCGCTCACACTCGGTGATGACCCCCATCGTTGGTTTTCGGCACTTACTCCCGGGTCCATCAACTCCTTTGCACCGTTAAGCAAAGAGTTTTTATCACATTTCTCCACAGCCGGGTTGTACTTAACTTAGAGGCACCGACTGGCTGACATCAAGCAAGGGGATGACGAGTTGGACATAAAGTTTTTAGAGAGATTCGACAAGATACTTCTGGAAGGTGAAAGGGCCAATGAGGACACCAAGATGGTGGCGGTGATGGCGGACTTGAAGAAAGGGACTGATTTGTGGAAGGAAATACATCTTGCTTGTCCTAAAACATACCCAGAGTTCAGACATCGGGCAGGCATACATGTATCTATGCAAGAAGCACTGCAGAAGGAGTTGGGTAATAAAGTTGATCCCAAGAAAATTGGAAAGAAGTCCGTAGGAAATGATTACAAAGCTCCCAAAAACATGAAAGCCTTCAATGAAGGAGCGGAACTAAAGGAAAAGCTAAATCAAGTGTTTACCACAACGATAGAGGCTGTGTACAACAACGTTAAAGACATGGATATGCTATCAGAACCAAGGAAAATCCGGTAAGAGCGCGGGAAGCTCAACCCGAACAAGTACTGCGCGTACCACCAAAACATTGGACATTTCACTAGTGAATGTCGCGACTTACTGAAAGTCTGAAACAACTATGAAGATTCTACGAAGAAGGAAAGTTGTCCGAATTTGTAAAAAATGAACCAGGAAAAAGGCCCAGGACAACAAATTCACCTAGCTCGGATGATGAAGCTAGTGACGACCAGCCTAGCAGGATGACCAAGAAGGGGAAGGAATCCCAACAGCTCTGGCAGAACCAATGCGGGAAATTCTTATGCTCGAAGCAAGCGGACCAGTTGGAGGTTGTTCAGACGGGAGGCCTTTGATCTCAAAGAGAAAACGGAAAGCAGAATTGAGAGCAGTGGCTCAAGTAAAGGAAGTGGGAATCAACCAGACCACCAAGAAAACGGGAGACTTGGTGTTTTCAGAAAAGGATTTGGATGGAGTGCTTACTCTGCACAACGACTCGCTAATCATATGTGCTAACATCATGGGAACCCGAGTCCATCGATTGCTCGTGGACACCGACTCATACACAAACATCTTATTCAAAAGCACGTTAGATCAATTAGGAGATTGTGCAGATTATGTAAAAAATTGTAATCACAAAATAGTGAGATTCGGAGACGCTATAACCGTTCCCCTAGGTTTAGTAACGTTGCCAGTTGAGCTTATATCGACTGAGAATCCAGATAGGAGGCTGACTAGAATGATAGAATTCTTAGTGGTAGATCAGCAATCCTCCTATAACGGGTTCCTCGGTCGATCTTTTATCAATGAATTTAAAGCGGTTGTTTCAATATATTACTATTGTGTCAAATTTCCAACACCAAAAGGATCAGGTACGGTAAAAGGTGATCAAAAGAGAGCTCGTGAGTGCCTCCTGCAATTGCAACCCAAAGACAACCGGGTATCAATGGTAGACGAATAATCGAGCAGCAGTGCTGGAGATGAACCTTCCATACTTGACGAAATCATGGGATCTATTGATATAGAGATGATGGAGGTAGACAACCAGCAGGGGGAAGACGAGCAAGAGATCCAAAACGAACAGCAAAGATAAGAGACCGTGTCTTGCTCGAATGAAGTTGAGGACCTCGAACCACGGCTAGGAGCGGAGCCAATGGTGATTGAAGATGAACTCAACTTGGAAGGGCCAATCATTGATCCTCGATGGAAAAATAAAAAAATGAGAGCAGCACCGGTCGAAGAGTTGGAAGCAATAAGAGTTGACCCGAACCGAGAAGACTTAGAACTCTTCATTGGATCTGAGCTCCCAGAGCCTTACAAATCCAGGATGAAAGAATTCTTAAAGTCCAATCTCGATGTGTTCGTATGGTCATATGGTGATATGGTAGGCATCAGCCCTGAGTATGCCTGCCATAAACTAAATATTGACCCAACAAGAAAACCGATGAAGCAAAAAAGGAGGAAGTTTGGGCCCGACAAGTATGAGGCGTTGGACGTAGAGGTGAAGAAGCTTCTGGACAACGACCTCATCAAGGAAGCACTATGCCCCAAAATGGGTAGCCACTCCAGTGTTAGTACGAAAGCCAAATGGGACGTGGAGATTATGCATCGACTTCATAGACATGAATGCTGCTTGCCCTAAAGACAACTTTCCATTACCCCACATCGACCAGTTGGTAGATAACACGGCTGGACACGAACTCCTTACATTCATGGATGCGTTCGCTGGTTATCATCAGATCCCGATGCATCCAGACGACCAGGAGCACACAACTTTTTACACCAACAAAAATTTGTTATGTTGGAAAAGGATGTCGTTCGGATTGGTCAACACAGGAGCCACATACCAAAGACTTGTCAATAAAATGTTCGATGAACACATTGGCAAGACAGTGGAAGTACACGTGGACGACATCGTTGTGAAAAGCCCAAAGAAAGAGGACCACTTGGAACACTTGGCCCAAGTATTTGAAATACTCCGAACTTACAACATGAGGCTAAACCCGAAGAAAAACAGCTTTGGAGTTCACTCATGCAAGTTCCTAGGACACCTTGTTAGCCAGCGAGGTATTGAAGCAAATACATCAAAAGTAAAGGCAATCATGGATATGCAGCCACCAAGGTCCGTCAAGGAAGTACAACGACTCACCGGATGCTTGGCAGCCTTGAATAGATTCATTTCGAGATCTGGTGATAAATGCCGACCCTTTTTCGATGCTATAAAGAAAGGAGGATTTCAATGGACAAATCATTGTCAACAAGCATTCGAGCAGCTGAAAGAATATCTCAGCGATACCAAAATCTTGTCAAAACCTGCCTCGGGAGAAAAGTTGTATCTATATCTGGCAGCTTCAGAAGTGGCCATCAGCTCAGTTTTGGTTCGTGCAGAGGGGAAATTCCATTTACCCATCTACTATGTGAGTTAAGCATTGCACGAGACAGAAATCAAATACTCCCCGATGGAAAAGTTGGCATACACACTGGTGATGAGCGTCAGGAAACTTCGACCATACTTCTTCGATCATCAAGTAGAAGTACTGACAACTTTCCCGTTGAGGCAAATCTTACAAAGGCCAGACACTGCTGGTCGCCTCCTCAAATGGTCCCTCAAAATAAGCCAATTTGGGATATCATATGCACCTCGAACAACGATCAAAGGACAAGCGTTGATCGACTTTATATTTGAGTTAATCTTTCCTCAAGATCCGACGAGAGGTCATAATCATCCATGGCATATGTACGTTGATGGATCATCGACCAACGCAGCATCAGGAGCCGAAATAGTACTAATTAGCCCGGACAGACAAATCTTCACCTCGGCAGTACGATTTGAGTTCATGGCGACGAACAATGAGACCGAGTATGAAGCATTGATAGCTGGACTCTGCTTAGCATTGACAGTCGGGGTTATAAGACTACAAATATATGGGGACTCACATCTAATAGTTAACCAAGTCCGAGGAGAGTATAAAGCAAAAGACGGGAACATGGCGTTATATAAAAAATTGTAGCCCATTTAGCTTCCATGTTCGAACAAATTTTCATCGAACAAGTACTAAGAGAGAATAATGTCCAAGCAGATGCACTTGCTCGCCTGACTACCAGTACGGGCCCAGCAGAGTTGTCAGAAATCACCATCACAAAAATATGTCAACCATCAACTCACGATTACAAGATAAATCAAGTAGATGAAGAATATAAGGAAGACGACTGGAGAGTACCCATTATCAAATACCTTCATGATGGCGAAGTTCCGGAAGATCCTCAAGAGGTGACCAAGACGACCAGACGAGCAGCAAGGTTCACAATCATGGATGGTCAGCTTTACAAGAAGGGATTCTCACTTCCGTTACTAAAATGTTTAACAAAAGAACAAGGCCAAGAGGTTTTAAAAGAAATTCATCAAGGCGTCTGTGGAAACCACGCAGGAGGGCGTGCATTGGCCTACAAAACAGTGAGACAAGGATACTATTGGCCTACATTACTGCAAGATGCTATCAAAGTTGCGAAAACTTGTCACAGATGCCAAATATTCGCACCCAGCATTCACAAGCCACCAACCGAGATGATAACAGTTAATAGTCCATGGCCATTCACAAAATGGGGAATCGACATCATAGGACCCTTCCCGACTGGAAAGGAAAATGTAAGATTTGCGGTGGTGGCCGTGGACTATTACACAAAATGGGCTGAGGCAGAGGCGCTCTTGACAATTACGCAGGAAAAGATGATCAGTTTCATATGGAAGAATATCGTATGCCGGTTCGGAGTCCCACAGGTAATTTTGACAGATAATGGACGACAGTTTGAAGGCAAGAAAATAAGAAGCTATTGCGAAAAATGGGGAATCAAGAAGCATTTTTCAACTCCATATCATTCCCAGTCCAACGGTCAAGTAGAAGCAGTCAATAAAATAATCATACACATTCTAAAAATCCGGTTGGTGGACAAAAAAGGAAAATGGTCAGAAGAGCTACCAGAAGTGCTATGGGCATACCGGGTGTCGTATATGACAAGTACATGGGAAACTCCATTCACCATGGCATTTGGCGTCGAAGCAGTAATACCAGTAGAATTAAAAGTGCCGACAGAACGAACAACAATGTTTGATGAGCAGTCGAACAACATCGCCCTAGCTGCAGAAATGGATTTGATTGATAAAAAAGAATTTCAGCAGATATGAAAAATGCGATATACAAGAGGAGAATCGCAAAATATTACAATTCACAAGTAAAAGTTAGAGAATTCGAGATCGGAGATCTCGTACTTAGAAAATTTTTGGGATCGCCACCAGGAGTATTTGGACCGACTTGGGAGGGCCCCTTCAAGATAACTCACAAATGGCACAACGATACGTACGACTTGGAAGACATGGAAGGCTACTCGGCCCAATACTCCTGGAATGCAGCTTTGTTGAAGAAATATTACCAATAGGCAAAAATTGTACAATACAAGTAAAATTTAGTTCAAGTTCCATATTATTTTATGAGTACCAGTTGTAAGTATGTTGAAAAATTTCAAAATTTTATGAGTATATATGAAATTTATGATGTAAAATTAGTTTGCTCAGTTGTTCGCTCACAAAAATAAGCTGCTCGCCTAAGATGCACAGGCAAAGGAGGCGAGCAACCAAGGTAAAAATATACGAACCCAAGGCCAAGTCCATGTAAGAACAATAAGACCCAAAATTGGGGGCGACCATGAAGGAAAAATTCAAGGCCAAGTCCATGTAAGGACCATAAGACCCACCACTTTCACTTTCTGCCCCAGGAAAATCCTCTAAGGTTAAGTCTTTTTAAGACAATAAAAACCCATCTGGGAATCGGTCAGACGATCATCGAACATAAAAATATCTATTTATAAAGATGAAAGATATTATGTTCATGGAGTTTATATAAAGACAGACGAACAGCAGTGCAAGCAGCAAACAAACAAGAAGAGAGGAAATAACAAAGAAAGCAATAAAGGAAACAACGAACATTCCAAACTTCTTTCCATTAAAAGGGCAAAAGGTGTTACAAAAGGAAGCGAAGAAATTACAAGGATGACCTAATACAAGCTAAAGGAAATAAAAAAGAAAACAAGTCTTCAATCCTGGGGGGCAAGAGGAACATCAGTGGCGGCTGGAGCAGTGGGGGAAGCATCGATCAGTGGTGGTCGCCGCAGTCGAGGTGCCCGCTCCATCGATAGGAGTGAGTGAAGACCATCAAAAATTTCAGCCTCCTTACTCGGCTCCTCGACCGAGAATTGAGGGGCAATGACTTGAACATCCTCCCCAAAGATGTCCAACGGAACTCCCATCTCCCCAAGGTCGGCCACGGGGACAACAAACCCAACACTGACGGGGTTGTCCTTGACGTAGTCGATAAAGTCTTTCTTGGTCATGGCCAACACGTCCTTGCCATGATCCAAGGCAAACTTCACGGACTGGATGCTCTCTACATAGGCACACACATAACCGAAGTTAGTGTTATCGGCCACATCCTGAGCATACACGTCATAGGCGACCATACCAGACTTTTCTTACTGCAGGCCAGTAACATCAGCTTGAAGCTCTTCCACCTGGGCGACCATGGCCGCCTTCTCATTCTCCAGCACCTTTATTCGCTCATCGGCAACCCCCAACTCAAGCATCAACCTCTCAGACTGGTTGAGTGCAACCTGCTCGCTATCCAGGGAGGCATTGTACTTCTGCTCCAAGTCCGCCACCACTTTCGCATGCTCGGCCTTCTCCCGGGCAAGCTCATCTTCATTCTTCTTCAAGGCAGCCGCCTTCTCCGCCTCAAAGCCGTCGATCTTGCGACCAAGACCGCGGTTGGTCCCCTCCAAGATCACAATTTGATTAAGGAGCTTCTGAGCCATCACAGCTTGATGGCTGGCGTTGTAGGTGACTTGAAGCGAATATACCAGCTTTCTACTAGTAGATTCCTCGCAAGCGTACGAGTTCACTGTAGTATGAGCAAGTATAATAACAAAGTATATCGAACCCAAGGGACAATGTGTATGCGAATAGATCCCTGAAGATCTACGCGTCGTAATTAATATGAGTGAAATGTTTTTGGATTTTTTCGGAAAGATTAATTAAAACTAAATAAACTAATTAAACTAAAATACTAAAGAAGACGAATTAACTAAGATTTTTGTTCAAGTAAGAGATGGTGATGCTCAGGATAAGAATCCCTACGTATACTAACGGAGCAGGTACATAATCAAAATAACCGTGACGCGCAAGAAATAGCCTAAGTAAAAGAATGCAAGATGAAGGCTCAAGATTCTAAACCCCAATATCCCTAACACTCGACTTCACTAATCCACTAACAAGTTAATAGATTGTGCTTAATTAATGAGATCCTAATTTAACTAAGGTGATGCGGTCGTCCTCCTTCGCTAAATTGGTAGATGAATTAACCCTTTCTAAACCCTCTCGTTAAGTCTACTCGTTGTTAAAGAGTGATAAGGTCGTCCTCTCTCTAACACTTTTCGAACGAAATTCAAAAGTAAAGTTAAGATTAATTTTAAGAATTCATTAATTAAGAGAATTAAAACCTAACGTCACGAGTTACCTTAATTACGTACCCACAACCTACTTCTACAAGTTCATCCTACCCCAAGCATGTAAGGGTTTTAGCTAGACATGGATTTTACGTAAATAATAACAATTGAATCAGTAATGGACATGAACATGATAATTAGAACGAAGAAGAGATCAAACATAAACTAGGGTTTAAAGAAATAAAAGGATAAACTGAAATTAAATCAATAAAAGAAGTCTCAATGTGTTCAAGAACGAAGATATAAAGAAACGAAACTAAAAAGCAAAATCGTGCTATGAATTCGTAAAGAAAACCTCAAAAACGTAAACGTAAAGCTTGCTTCTCTCCTTCCTCTCCAAAAACAAACTCTAAAAGTCAAAATCTATCAAGTGATATGTTGTGGTTCGTAAAAATGAGCTCGGGACAAGTATATATAAGTTTTGGGCCAAATCGGGAACTCGTGGGCCGGAAAAATGAACTCGGAAACTTCAGCCTTGAAGGCGCTCGAGCTGGGCTAGCTCGAGCGGAGGTGCTCGAGCTAAGTGGTCGAGCGAAATAAGCACTCGAGCGGAGGCGCTCAAGCAGTGGTGCTTGAGCGAAGAAAGTTCTCTGCAAGTTTGGGCGCTCGAGCTAGTTGAGCTCGAGCGGAGGCGCTCGAGTGTATAGCTCGAATCGGTCTTCTTTCTTTTCAACTAACACTTTTCTTCTCACGCACTAATACCAATCGTATTTCTTCGATATCTTCTCATTCGAGTATCCGTTTGAGCTGATTCAAAGTCCTACGAACTCCGTTTTTTGCCCTCGATTCACCTATGAGCATTAAAGAGACAAATTCATCAATGTAAAGAAATAGTGCTCATTTGACTCTAAAAACTCAATAAAATTGACCAAAACTTGGGCATTTCAAGCTACGAATCATGACAATTTCACGCCTAATCAACCCCCCCCAAACTTACCATATTGCTTGTCCTCAAGCAATGAAATAATAAGTCAAGTGAAATTGTTAGGAATGAGTCAAAGAATCAAATCGTGCAAGTAAGTGAACTCGAGTTTCAAAGATCAATCACAAGTATACTCACTCACCTTCCCTCATCGTACTCATGCAACAACAGCAAGAATCACCAAAATCAAACATGGATGTGCACTCTACGATGTGTTTCGCTCCCTCACAAGTGTATATCAATGATAAAGGGTGTTAGGATAAAAATTGTTAGTTTTGATGAGTTAAAACAAACCAGAAGATGTAATAGGACCATCTGGACCTGCTAGCCAGATGATGATCTAGATTAGGACTTAGTCTAGGGGGAACTGCCAGACCAGAAGACTTCACCAGAAGAGTCACCAGAAGACCCCTCCAGAGGACTTCACCAGAGGACTCCACCAGAAGACTTCACCAGAGGCAGAGGACCTTTCCCAGACCAGACGAGTCCGGACCAGACGAGTCTGGTGGAACAAAAGATGCTCAGTTTGATCCCCTTATTCTACTGAGTATTCTGGTTGTTCACCAGATAAGGACCAGAAGACACCGAGGTTGCCTTGTGTCTGGTCCTGCCTTCTCTGGAGAAACTCAGAGTTAGGCAAAGGAAGCTATTGACCGTTGGTGATTCAAATCAAGTCAACAAGATCAGGATTGGAAAGTATTTGAAGATAATCAATCCAAGGATCCCACCAACCCAATCAATCAATTAGGGAATTGATTGATTGAGGCTTCCTTATATAGAGGATCTGATTGGATTAGCCCTCCAACGGCTAGCCCTAATCCCCTCTATATATACAAGAGTGCAGTTCAAGAAAAAGCTCTAGAGACTCTACACGCGCACATAGCATACTAAGCTTTTTGATCACTACGCATTTGCACTCACTTTGTTCTTAATTACTCATCCAACTCATAAGGAGTTTATATACTCAACCTGTTCATCTTGTTAGACAAGGTTGGAGTAAGTTTGTCTTTAGATCGAAGTTAGATCTAAAGAGATTGTAAGAAGGTACTGGTACTTCGGAAATTCCAGTAAGTAGTGAGTTTGTTGGTTGGATAGTGAGACCCCTTTGATCAAGGGAGAGTGGACGTAGGATATGCAGATCCGAACCACTATAAATACGGTGTTATTTATTGCCTTCTTTAATACCTGTTGTTTATTATTTGTGCTCTTAGAAAAGATTTTCTCTAAAGACATTTTGGTTATAAAGGCTTCCGCAATTAATCTATCTAGTGGGACCAACAAGTGGTATCAGAGCAGTGTGTCCAACGACCACTGCTTTGTAAAGCTTTTGGTGGTCACCGGGCAGATCCATTGCTCCTTAGTGCTTTTGTTAAAGTTCTTGTTATTTCCCAAATTTTATTTAAAATGTCTGCAAAATCTTCTTATAAGAGTCGCAAATTGCCAGAGTTCTCATTTGAGGACTATAGCCACTGGAGCTTCATGATGAGTAATCATCTGGGAGCTATCCACCACCGCATGTTAGATGTGGTAGAGAGTGGCCCCATTAAATTTTACTGGACTCCTATTGATAGTGGCAGGTCAGAGTCCAGAGAAGAAACTAGCGACGCTGCAGAGGATAGAGTTCCCAGACAACGAATCCTCAAAAAGAAAGAAGAACTTGACAACGATGAGAGAAAGCTACATAACCTGGACCAGGTGGCAAGAACTGAGATTATCAACACTCTCACCAAGGAGGTAATAGAGAAGGTCAGAACCTGTGTCACTGCGAAGGAGATGTGGGACAAACTTGCACTTCTCTGCGAGGGAACAGAGAAGATTAAAGATAACAAACTCCAGGCTGTTCAACACTCATTTGATACGTTCAAAATGAAACCAGACGAGACCATAGACCAGCTGGACATGCGCCTCACAAACCTCCTAAACAAGGCTAGTGCCTTAGGTAAGACCTACTCTGAAAAGGAAATTAATAGTAAAATTTTGCGTTCACTAACTAGCAGGTGGAGAATCAAAGTTACTGTGATCAAGGACAACAAGGATCTCAATACTCTGGATCATCATCTTCTGTTGTCTGATCTCAAAGCTTACGAGTATGATCTTCAAGAGGAGGATCAAACAGAAGAGGTTTCCTCTTCTGGCCAGAAAGGAGTTGCATTCTCTTCAACTCTCAAGCCTGATGTCAAGCCAAAGGAGTCTACTGCAGATGACTTGAGCCTCAAGGAGCAGGTAGCACTTCTAACTCGTAAATTAGACAAAATGAGTTCAAAATATGGCAGGTACAAAAGGCATTGGAAGGAGTCTACCAGAGACAGGAAGAGTTCCTTCAAGCCTGCAGAGAAGGAGAAGGGATCTGGAGACTCAAGGGAGACCAGATTCAGAACTCCGGAGAGGAGGAGAGATGACAACCCTAGCAGCTCTGGGAGATCAGATTATCAGAGGAGGGATGGTAGCTCTGGTAGACCTGACTACCAGAGGAGAGAGAGTAGTCCAGCCAGATCAGACTACAACCAGAGGAGGAGAGAGCCAAGTCCTAGTCCCAGAGGAGACAATGCCTGCTACACATGCAACAAGACTGGTCACTACAGTTATGATTGTCCTCAGCTTACTCCTAGGGAAAGAGAAGAGAAAAGAATCAAGAGAGATAGGAGATATGCAGATAAGAGGGCATTGCTGGCAGAAGCAGAGGAAGAGGATACTAGTTCCAGTTCTTCTTCTTCTGACTTTGGATCAGATGATGATGTGTGTCTCATGGCAGACATCACTGAGGTAAATTCCAAATGTACTGAATCCTCTAATTCATCTGGTAACTCCAGAGAGCCTGATATGCAACAAATGCTATCAAATCTCCAAAATTGTGTCCAACTTTGTCAAAAACTTGAGAAAGAGAATGGTAGGCTCAGAGCTGAAGTTCAATCTCTCTCTCATGAGTACAAATCCACCAGAGAACTCATGAAAGATCATTCCAAAGAAGTCTCTGAACTTCAGGATAAGATCACAGAAAGAGATACTCTGGTAGATCAACTCATGAAAGAAAGGACCTCTCAAGAAGATGAGATCAATGAACTCAGAGCCAAATACCAGACTCTTATCAAGGGAAAACAAGTTGCTCACAACATAGAGGAGATACCTATGCCCAGAGAAGCTCCTAAGATACCATCTGTTGTATCTATCATATCAGAGTCTTCTCAGCGCATTTGTGATAAGAGTGGTTTAGGATATTCTGGAATTACCACTAAAACTCATAAATACCTTTATAATAAAGACAAGTCTGTAAGAGCTGGTAAATTGGTAGAAATCTGGAATGATAAAGACTTAACTGGTAATGGTTACAAGGTGGTTCACAATCCTGATTGGAAAAGGAATCACTCTGTTAATCACATAACAAATGGTCCAGAAGAGTTGACTGTTCTGGAAGAGAAAATGCTAGAGAATAAGTGTCAACAAGGGGAACCATTAAAGATTGATGGTTCTGTGAACAATGAGTCCCAAGGAGTAGAAATTACTCAAATTGGAGGACCCCAGAGAAATCCTCAAAGGGAACCTAAACAGATTAGGAGATCTCAAAGGAAACACTCAAGGAAGGGGAATACCAATCAGAGTAACAACTACCAGAGAAGGAACAATGTTCAACAGAACCTGGTACCCCAGAGACAATTTTCTCAGAGGAATCAATTCCAGAATAGGTATACTCAAAGGAATTATAATCACCAGAGCAAGTCTAATTATCAGAACCAGAGGAGGTCTTCTAGACCCATCTATAGAAAACCAACTGATCTGGGTAGTTATGACACCAGAGATGGTTCTTCTAGGATGTACCCTTACAACCAGACCTTTAAGACCATGTCTTTGAGGCAGGCCATTCCAAAGGCAAGATTCGAGAAAAGGTACACCAGACCTGTTTATAAGAAAGGTGTCCTTATCAGACCAGTAGCTCAATATGTTATTGTCAGAGGACATGTGCTGGTAGATAGATTTGGAAGGAAGATAAGATCTCCTCATCCATCAAGGGATGATCTTTATCTATGGATTCCTACAAAACCTGCAACTAACCAATCAGGACCCAGCACTAGTAGGGGACCTAATTGATTTCTCTGCAGGTAGATAAGAGTCCATTGGAGAAAGGATTTTCAAGCAACCATGTCTGGTACATTGATAGTGGATGTTCCAAGCACATGACCTTCCAGAAAGATAATCTCCAAGATTTCAAGCCATTGAATGGACCAAGAGTGATGTTTGGTGACAACAACTATGGAGTCACCAGAGGAGTTGGAAAGTTGACCTTCAATGGAGTATCTGTAGATGAAGTCTACTACGTAGAAGGACTCAAGCATAATCTGCTTTCAGTATCCCAATTCTGTGACAAGGGATACTCAGTGAAGTTTTCTAGTGATTCATGCACTGTTTTCTCTTCTGATTATAATGATATTTTGCTAATAGGCTTGAGGAAGGGTAACATTTATCTTGCAGATTTTAACAGTTGCCCAAGAAATGCTTGCCTAGTTGCAAAAGGATCTGCAGAGAATAGCTGGATTTGGCACAAGAGATTGTGTCATCTTAACTTCAAAATACTGAATAAGATTGCCAGAAAAGGTCTCATTCGAGGTCTTCCTAATGAAGTGTTTAAGAAGGATCAGGTTTGTGGTTCATGCCAGAAGGGTAAACAACCCAAGACTTCCTTTAAGGATGTCCAGAGCACAACCACAACCAGAGTACTTCAACTACTTTACATGGACCTGTTTGGACCTGTTTCTCCTCTTAGTTTCAGTGGAAGGAAGTACACCTTAGTGATAGTAGATGACTTTTCAAGATACACTTGGGTAGTGTTCTTGTTTAAGAAAAATGAAACTATGACTAAGCTGCCAGAGTTATTCAAGCAGATTCAGAATGAGCAGAACCAGAGCATAGTCAGAATCAGAAGTGACAAAGGAACAGAGTTTTTGAATTCACACATTGCAGATTACTGCAAGGATCATGTGATTTTTCATGAGACATCTGCTGCCAGAACACCCCAACAAAATGGAGTAGCAGAAAGGAGGAATAGAACCCTCAAAGAAGCTGCAAGAACACTCCACAGAGATTTTGGGCAGAGGCCATCAATACAGCTTGCTACACTCAGAACAGATGCCTGATTGCCCAGAGACATAATAAGACTCCATATGAGGTATGGAAAGGTAAAACCCCATCTGTTTCATATTTTCATGTTTTTGGATGTAAGTGTTTCATCCATGACAATGGGAAATCTAAATTAAGAACCTTTGATGCTAAAGTGGCTGATGGAATATTTTTAGGATATTCCAGCACCAGTAAAGCTTTTAGAGTTTTTAATAAGAATTCACTTTGTGTGGAGGAAACACCTCATGTGGTTTTTGATGAATCTACTTTTGAGCTCAAGGTGGAATCTAAGTCTTCAGATGATACCCAGAATCAGACTACTCCCAGAGTAATCAAAGTCAATCCACCTGTTCTTGACTCAGATTCAGATTCAGATGATGACCCATCTCCTGGTTCTCTGAAGCAGAAGCCTTCACAAGGAGCAGAACCAGAAGAGGTTGGAACTCCTGTAGGGGGAAGCTCTTCTGCAGGTGGTGATAATCACCAAGGTACTGCAGAAGATGATCAACCAGGCAAGACCACGGGAAGGAGGACCCTGGTTGATCACCCCAATGATCTAATCCTTGGAGATCTAACTAAGGGTGTCCAGACTAGGAGAACTCTTAACTTAGCTGCCTTATTCAGTTGCTATGTGTCCTTGATTGAGCCCAAGAACATCAAGGAGTCACTGAAAGATTCAAATTGGATTATTGCTATGCAAGAGGAGTTGAATCAATTCACCAGACAGGATGTTTGGGAGCTGGTAGACAGACCAAGACATCAAAAGGTGATAGGCACTAAGTGGGTTTTCAAGAATAAGAAAGATGAGAATGATGTTATTACTAGGAACAAGGCAAGGCTAGTGGCTCAGGGCTATTCTCAGTCTGAAGGAATAGACTATGATGAGACATTTGCTCCTGTTGCCAGACTAGAAGCCATCAGATTGTTCTTAGCATATGCTGCTCACATGAAGTTCAAAGTATACCAGATGGATGTGAAATCTGCCTTTCTTAATGGGATTCTCATTGAGGAAGTGTATGTGGAACAACCTCCTGGTTTTGAACAAGGTGACAAGGTGTTCAAGCTTAAGAAAGCTCTTTATGGGCTGAAGCAGGCACCCAGAGCATGATATGACACTCTATCTCAGTTTCTTCTGGACAATGGTTTTTCTAAGGGTAAGATTGATAGAACCTTGTTTAGGAAAGAAGAAGGAAAGGACATCCTTCTGGTCCAAATATATATTGATGACATCATATTTGGATCCCCTAACAAGAAGCTGTGTGAGAAGTTTGGTGAACTCATGCAGAGTCAGTTTGAGATGTCCATGATGGGTGAGATGAATTACTTTTTAGGTTTGCAGGTTAAGCAATCAGAGAAGGGAATCTTCATTAATCAGGCAAAGTACACCAGAAACATGTTAGAGAAATTTGGAGTAGGATCTAGCAAAGCAGCCAAGATTCCTATGATGACAAATTTCAACATGGATCCAGATGAGTCTGGAGAGAGTGTGGACCAGACTCAGTACAGAGCACTTATTGGTTCTCTTCTGTACCTGACTGCAAGCAGACCAGATATTACCTTTGCTGTTGGAGTTTGTGCCAGATTTCAAGCTAATCCCAAGAAAAGTCACTTGGAAGCAGCAAGGAAGATTTTGAAATATCTTAAGGGAACAGTGAACTTAGGCTTATGGTATCCTGCAGATGACAATTTGGAATTGAGTGGTTATTCAGATTCAGACTATGGTGGATGCAGAATAGATAGGAAATCTACAAGTGGAACATGCCAATTTCTAGGGAATAAATTGGTATCCTGGTTTTCTAAGAAGCAGACTTCAGTTGCTACATCAACAACAGAAGCAGAATACATGGCTACAGGGAGCTGTTGTTCTCAACTACTTTGGATTAGTCAACAGCTTAGGGAATACCAGATTAGAGCCAAGGATATTCCTATATTCTATGATAGTAATAGTGCCATTGCAATTACCCAGAATCCAGTTCTTCATACCAGGTGTAAACATGTTGATATAAGACATCATTTTATCAGAGATCATGTTGAGAAGGGAGATATAAGGATGGAAAAGATTGCAACAGAGAAGCAGAGAGCAGATATCTTAACCAAGCCTTTTGCTGAGACCAGATTCAGAGAGTTAGCTTTTGAATTAGGATTGTTGGATCCAGAGACATATTTGTTTTAGGGGGAACATCAGAGAAGTATCCCTTATCTCTACTTTATTTCATATTCTTTATTTCGTTTAAAACTAACATACCTGCAGAATAGACATATCAGAGAAGGTACCAGATAAGGTATGCACCAGGTGACACTTGTCCCATATGAGGTGCTGAGTCAAATGTCCAGAATCTTCTCTGACCAGGACCAGATGAGTTTCATCAGAGGAGATGTGACATCAGATTAGCTGTGGTATCATCTGGTTACAATATCAGGTGACAGGTATGGTTTTACTTCTCTGGCCTCTGATCATTGGGATACACTTTTCAAATTAGTAAGTACACTCAAAACCTTTCAACTTCGGAGTGTATTTAAGACTAGGGTATAGGGCCTAGGTAATCATTTTGCTTTTTCTCTTGACTGCCACAAAACCCCTTTATGCCCCGTCCCAATGACTATGCCAACGCACCAGATTAAATCTGTATCTTGCCTTTCTTTGTGGCCATCGGATTTAATCACTGTGCAAAATGTCAATAAATTCAAATATTGATTTTGTTCCCTAATTTAATTTTGGTATTACACGCGTTCACACTTCATTTATTACTCGAGCCACGCGTATTACCCTATTTAAATCTAATTTTCTTACAATCTGTCTTTTCACGTTTTCATACTTTCAAACCCTAACCTCTCTCTGCAAAGTTCTTCCCTTCTCTCTCTCTCTCTCTCACACAGATATGGCTCCCCCGTGTAATTTTGACCATGAATTGATGATGAAGAAACTCAAAACGGAGATGGTGGTTGACTTCTACACCACCAAGAACTCGTCTGCTCTTGCTATTTTGGAACTTTTGAGGAGATCCGGAGTTGAGAAGTTGATCTCCACCATTCCCAGAGATTTTCGTACTCTTGACGGTTATGCGGCCCAGTTTTTGGTTCGCATGAAGATCAATGAAGACCATATTTCTTCAAAGATTGACAGGGAAGATTTGGTGTTTTCCAAGCATGATTTCTGTGCCCTGTTTGGAAATATTTCGGCGGAAGGAGTGGATCCTTTAACCTACAAGGAGGATGATATTGTGGGTTCCTTCAAACTGTTCGCTCGTTCCTCTTGCCAGAATATCACGAAGGGATTTCTGGATAAGCATCTGAGGCAAAAGTACAAGGTACTTTTTGACATAGTTGTTAAGGTGTTGATGTGTGAAAATCACAGCACAGATGCGATCTTTAATGGAAGAATGTGTGTGATGAGAGCTTTGTATGACAGCGTCCAATGCAATTGGGCAGAATTCTTTTGGGGCGTCTTGAGGAAGAATAAGGCGAAGGTTAACAAGGAAGCTTGTCCTTCCATTCCAGGGGAGATGCAGTTTTATTTCACTGCTAATGTTTCGTTGGGTACGAAACTTACCTTGATTTTGGACTCCTTGCTTCCAGAGAATAGATGGAAGGAGTCTTGGTGCAAAGGCTTTCACAAGTCTAAGGTGCTATTCTCTAAGGATGGTCCCCTTCATGGCCATCCTGACTCTGATGGAGAAGAAGCCATCCCTGCCCCTCCTCTTCAGGCAGTACCCTCACCTGCAAAGGGGCAGAAGCAGCAGCCAAGGCAGAAGGCCCAGAAGAAAGCTGCTGGTGCAACTGGTTCCTCAACCATTGCCTTTTCTGGTTCCTCGGAGGAGGACCAGATTCCCCTTCTTAACATTCTTAAGAAGAAGGGTGGTGATGATGATGAAGCTGTTAAGGCTGGGGCAGCCAAGTGGAAGAGGCCGGTGGAGGCCAAGAAGAAATCTGCCAAGAAGCCAAGGACTGGCAGAAGAGCTCCCAAGAAAACCCTTCTGGTGGATGAGCCATCAGAGGAAGAAGAGGAAGAGGAGGTTGAACCTCTTAAGAGGAAGCCCAGGGCCAAGAGGGCAATTCTACAGGATCCTGACTCTGGATCTGATCTTGGTGAGGCCCTGGAGAGAGCTATTGATGAAGCTTCCCAGATTATGGAGGATACTCCAGAGCTCGTTGTGCCTGCTGGTGTTGACCCAGCAGAGGTAAACCCTTTCTTACCCTCTTCTACTTCCATTGATCTTGTCTCCCCCTCTACCTCCCCACCAGATACTCAAACTCATCCCATCTCATCTGCTCCTGGTGTTCCTTCATTCTCACCAGAGCAGACTCTCCCAGACCACCTACATTCTCTACCTCAACCATTCCTTAAACACCCTCTCCCTCATCTTCCCAGATACCTCTAAACACAAACCCCTCTCCCCCAATTTCTGTACCAGAGGTGCCATCAACCTCTTCTGGTATAGACTTTCCCATCCCAACTTCTGTACCAGAGATTCCATCCTCTTCTGGTGCAGAGCAACCCATCCCCTCCACTTCTACCTCACAAAATCCTACCCCTCTACAAGCCCATACAGAACAAGACCCAACCATTTCTATGGCTCTGGGATTCTCTGCCCCTCCCTCTTCTCCCACCTGTTCAACCAGCAATGATAGTGAAGATGAGGAAGCTTCACTTGAGCCTTCTAACTTAGCACCTTCCTCCTCTGCCTCTGGGCCCAAACCCTTCACTTTCTCATCTGCAGAAATAGGTCCCATTAGGCAGAGTATGAGTGTAAGTGCTCAGCTCTGGCTAAGAGAGCATTTCCCAGTTCTTCTGGAGCACTTACCCCTTCTGGCGGATCTTACTGATGCTAAAGTTTGGAGTAAGGCCAGACTGGAGGATGTGGAGGACCTTATGATGTTGCTTGAGGAAATGGGTCCCTCCAACTTCACTGCCTGGGAGATCGAGCTGAAGCAGAAGCTAAATCTCCAGAATCCTGCAGAGCTAGAGTCACCAGAGGCAGCGAAGGTGGTGATTCGAACTCTTCTCATCCAGCAGGGGGTGATGATCTCTCCTGAGGGCCCCTCTTACAAGTTTGGTCCTCACTTCACCTTCCCTTCAGAGTTGTATTCCGACGAAGAAGACTTTGAGGTCACTCCGGCTATTCTCGAGAAGATGAAGTTGTTCTTCAATGAACAAATCCAGCAGATTGGCAGATTTTCAAAGGCTATGCAGCACTTGGCACTTGCTCTGGTTGAACACCAGATTAAAGATGAGCGAAGGAAGTTTTTGAAGCAGATCAAGGATGTTTTTGCCTCTGCCAAAGCTGCCTTCAAATCTGACTGCCTGTTCTTAAAGATGGATGTACATGAGAGCCAGAAGCAGCTTCAACAATATGTTCTTGACCAGATGAGGCCAGTTTCGGTGCTTAAAGTGGAGTTGGCCACTCAAATGCTGGAAACTGCAAAGCTGAAGGATTCTCTCCAGGAGATGCTTGCCAGGCAGGAGGCCTTAGTTGCAGAGTCGACAGCCTACCTGGAGGAGGCTAGGCAACTGCGTGATCTTCACTCTTCCTCCAACACTGCCTTGCCTGATCTCATAAGGCAGGTAGTGGAGCCCCTCCTTGATGAAGTTAAAAAGGGGGAAGAGAAGTCCAGAACTGATCTGGCGAAGACCACTGTTGAAACCCTCTTTAGCCATGGAGCTCGTCTGGACTTGTTGGAAAACACTTTGGCCCAGGCTGAGTTGCAGAAGAAGAAGAAGGAAGAGCTCAAATCTCTTTCCATGGCTAAGCAGCTTGCTGCAGAAGAGGAATCAGAAGCAGAGCAGGATCCTATTTCCATCTCTGGTCCTGCAAAGAAAGTTATCAGAAGAGTCAAGAAGAGCTTCTTGGAAGAGGTCGTTGAAGAAGCAGAGAAGAGATACAAAGAAGAGACTCCAGAGGAGAAGCAAGCCAGAATAAGGAAAAACATAGATGAAGAGCAGAGGCTCAGATATGTTAGGAGACAATCGAAGAAGAGCAGAGAAGCTGGTGCTTCTTCTGGTGCAGGTGGATCGAGCCAGAGGAGGAAAGCTCCCACTGAAGTGTTGAATATCTTGCCTCTCAGGACAGAAGGGTCCTTTGACTCTACTGTGCCTGTGCCCCTGATTGAAAAATGGAGAGAAGCCAAGACTCTCTGGTTTATTCAACATTACATCCAGAGGCCACCACCAGAAGATGAAGCACTTATCAACAGGACCTTCCATTCGTGGATGGAGTGTTACGATGCAGAGCTTTACAAGCAGCTAATGGATTCAACGATAGAGTTCAACCTGGAGGTCACAGCCCCTGAGTTTCATTACCTCAACACTCCCATGATAGGGGACCAGGTTGATTGGCTAGAGTTGAAGAAGTTATTCAAGACAAAGGTGTTGGTGAATTACACCCCAGCATCTTCTGCAGAGTTGAAGGCCATTCAAGACAGGTTTCTTGACTGGTTTCTGGTGCCTAAAGATAACAGAAGATATGCTTAGATAGGACCAGAATTTCTTTGTAATCTGTAAACTCTTTATCCTTATTTCTAATGAAATTCTTATCTTCTCTGTTCAAAAGACAACCTCTTGTTGTCTTAATTGTTTGCCTGATAAGATCTATTCTAAGGTCTTATCCTTTATATGTTTTCTTGCTTAAATCTTCTTTGTGATCAGTTCTGGTAGTGTTTTAACTCCATCAAAAAGGGGGAAATTGTTAGGATAAAAATTGTTAGTTTTGATGAGTTAAAACAAACCAGAAGATGTAATAGGACCATCTGGACCTGTTAGCCAGATGATGATCTAGATTAGGACTTAGTCTAGGGGGAACTGCCAGACCAGAAGACTTCACCAGAAGAGTCACCAGAAGACCCCTCCAGAGGACTTCACCAGAGGACTCCACCAGAAGACTTCACCAGATGAGATCAGACCAGAGGCAGAGGACCTTTCCCAGACCAGACGAGTCCGGACCAGACGAGTCTGGTGGAACAAAAGATGCTCAGTTTGATCCCCTTATTCTACTGAGTATTCTGGTTGTTCACCAGATAAGGACCAGAAGACACCGAGGTTGCCTTGTGTCTGGTCCTGCCTTCTCTGGAGAAATTCAGAGTTAGGCAAAGGAAGCTATTGACCGTTGGTGATTCAAATCAAGTCAACAAGATCAGGATTGGAAAGTATTTGAAGATAATCAATCCAAGGATCCCACCAACCCAATCAATCAATTAGGGAATTGATTGATTGAGGCTTCCTTATATAGAGGATCTGATTGGATTAGCCCTCCAACGGCTAGCCCTAATCCCCTCTATATATATAAGAGTGCAGTTCAAGAAAAAGCTCTAGAGACTCTACACGCGCACATAGCATACTAAGCTTTTTGATCACTACGCATTTGCACTCACTTTGTTCTTAATTACTCATCCAACTCGTAAGGAGTTTATATACTCAACCTGTTTATCTTGTTAGACAAGGTTGGAGTAAGTTTGTCTTTAGATCGAAGTTAGATCTAAAGAGATTGTAAGAAGGTACTGGTACTTCGGAAATTCCAGTAAGTAGTGAGTTTGTTGGTTGGATAGTGAGACCCCTTTGATCAAGGGAGAGTGGACGTAGGATATTCAGATCCGAACCACTATAAATACGGTGTTATTTATTGCCTTCTTTAATACCTGTTGTTTATTATTTGTGCTCTTAGAAAAGATTTTCTCTAAAGACATTTTGGTTATAAAGGCTTCCGCAATTAATCTATCTAGTGGGACCAACAAAGGGACTCACTCAAACAATCAATCACACATATTGGCAGCCATAGGCTTGTAAGCACTCTTAACTCCGACCATACTCTAGAAATCAATGCCGAATCAAAAAGAAATTTTCTCAAGGTTGTAATGTAGGCTCTTTGGACAGGTGGGATAAAAATGTGGGTAAGTGACTCAAGTGAATGGAGAATAGAAAAATCAAACTTCGGTACTTCGAGATTAGGAACAGACTACTTCAACATATTCAATAAGCACACTTTCAATTCCAACACTCTCAACACTTCAATTTTTTTCTAACTCTTTTCACTTTTTTTTAATCACTTTATTTTTTTTCGCACAAACACATGAGCTCATTTTTTTTCTTTTGCTCATTCTCAAATTATTTTTCTTTCCCACAACTCAAATCTCATTCACACCCTTATTTTATCACCACCCAACCATCATAATTCCTTTTTTCAACTCAACTCAATCCCTTCAACATTCACACTTTTCCTATTCTCCACTCAAATTGGGACAAAAAGGCTTAGGAACTTGGAATAGTGTTTAAAATGTGCTAGCAAATAAAATAGGCTTAAGGCTCAAAGGGGCTAACAAGGGACAAATATCCATTGGTAGGGAAAATTTGGTTAAGTGACTCAATCAAATCAAAGATGGCCTAAGATCACATTCGGCATATTAAACTAGACACAATCAAGAAGCAAGAGCACACACAAGTTCTAGCATCCTCTAAGGCGACGACTCACTCACAAACGAAGAGATCAAAAATCATGCATCAAAATCTCATAAGACTCAAATCTCACGGCTTTCACATCCATGCTAGTCCTAGTGAATTCTCACTCTCATCACACAAGTACTCAAAAGGAAAAATCACAAGCATACTAGTTCTCTCTCAAATCCACTCTAACTCAAGCACTCACACAAAAGAATTCTTAACTCAACTTCACAACTCTACTCTACTCATCACTTCCTACTCAAGAATGAACAATAAGTAAATGATACGAGTAAATAAGCGTAAAGTCAATCAACCATCGAATTAGTTCAACACAAAACAAGCCCAAAAGTTTGAAAGAACTCAACTACAACCCCTTCACAAATTAAATCACCCAAACATAAACTCATCACAAATCACTCAAGAAATATAAAACAAAAGACTGAAATTAAAAGGTTCAAGAGAAAGAACAGTGCGGGAAATCCCCATCATCATTGGTCCGGAGGAGGTGGCGGAGGACGGTAGTTGGGATGATCAGCTCCCAAGTGAGACACAAAAAGTGACTCCATCCATCGGTGCATATCCGAGAACTGATCTCCCATCCTATCTTGCGTCTGACGCAAGTGTGACACGTCCGTCTGGAGCGTCTGAATCTGGTTCCCCATCTGAGTCCAATCGTCATATGTAGGGTACCATGGTCTCGATGACTGCACCTCAGGTGACTCCACTCCCAACTCTTGCGGCTCCTCGCCTGCATCTTCACCCTCCTCGTACTCTTGCTCTTCTTCTTCCTAGAGGTCTGCTAGTCCACTCGATCCGGCACCGCTTGTGCCTTCATCCCGGCTTCTCTTCGAAGGCCTCGCATCTCGGAGCCCTCGACTATCCACATCATGAGTATACCTATCACTCAAAGCTAAGTGCCTCTCTCCGTTCATCCCCAGGTTTGCCTTCTTCTTCCCCTTTAACGTTACAAGCTTGTCATTTGGGAGAGGGAAGAGATCATCTTCCTTGTATCGAATACAAAAACTCCCCATCCAATGCTCAAACATCAGAGTGTGGCTCAACTGATCAAAATCTAAATCTCCCCCGGGAATAGGAGCTGCATAGGGCACACATCCTAAGTGCTTCATGAACACCGAGATTAGACCTCCTCCCCTCACCCTTGAGGTCTTGGACCCGAGCTTGAATGCCGCCTCGTAGTGGTGCTCCACGAAGTCCCATCCGAAATCGTGATCCTTCACATACAGAAGACACCAAATCCCGTAGAGTTCCTTACTCGTCACGGTCCCCATCTCAGAACGGGCGTAGATGGTGTTTCCCAAAATCCGCTCCAAATACCGAATTACTGGGTTTCGGACCGCAGAGGGCCGAGCAGTCTGGGCCTTGTATTCACCGGCCATCCCTCCCGTGATGTCATTCCAGAATCCGTTCGCACTGTACGACTTCGATACACGGTTGGGCCTTGGTAGAGCAGGGAGCCCAAGTGCTAAGTTCACATCTCTGATGTCACAATGCTGCATCTCGTTTCTGTAATTGAACTTGAACGAGTACTCATTCTTCTTTTCAATGGTGGCCAGGAACTGCTCAGTCAGATCGGCGTTGGTGTCCATCGTGAGCAATATCTCGAGGAACTCAGTCATTTCGTTTCTTTCGAAGATTCTCCTAATTTCCTCCTCAATCCCGATATCCTGCATAAAACGCACCACCGACCTTTGGGTTTTCACTACCTTCCCGGTTACCAGACTCCACCGGTAGACTATGTATCTCCAGCTCCTAGTATAATCAAGACCGTCCCATCGAGAGGGCAGCAACTGTCTATTGGCCAAATCGTTGGTAAGAGCCTCCAACTCGGCAATGCTCAAGATCTTATCTTCGTTCTTCTTTGGGGCCATTGTACCTAAGCAAGATATAACAAGGATTTTCAACAACATTCTTGAACTTCAAAGCAACTTATCACTCACTCATACTCAAGCTCTTCCAAGTAATCCAAATCAATTCACAATTCACATACACTTCTCAAGTTCACAGCGATTCTCAAATAGTCTTAATTCACTTTCATAAAGCTTCCCTATCCAAGTTCTCAAGTAACAAACACTTAAGCCATGCTTTTCATTCAAAGTTCTCAAGTACTCAACAATTAATTCCTCCATTTCAACCCACAAATGCCTATAACTAAGTCTATCATGAAGTAACATTACACAAATTATGCAATTTACATGCTCAAGACTCAATTCATACTCATACATGCTCAATACTTTCTCAATTCACACAAATTTCATCTCAACATGCAAAACCCACTTCCTTCTCTCAAATTCCTACCTTCCCACTCTAGAAATTCACCTTTTCTACACATTCAATCATGAAATTGAAAGCAAAATTGGCAAAACCATAGCATATATGCATACTCAATCAACCAAGAAGCAAGAATTATCGGACAAATCGAAAAGCCCTAAATTTCTCATTCACTTCTAACCCTAGTCTCAAAATCACTAAATTCATACCTAATCTAAGTTAAAACTAAGAAAAGATAGAAGAAAGTAGGAAATTGCTTACCTTGGAGGAGAGAATTCGAACCTTTGAGATGAATTCGTGTGAAAATTGGAGGGATTAAATGAAATTAAGAGTGGGGGATGAAAGGGCTGCTGAATTCGTGCCTTAGTGTGTGTAATGTGGTTTCATGTGTGTGTTTTGGGTATTTATAGGTCGGAATTTGGGTTAGGGCTGAAACGAGGGCGCTCGAGCTGAGCCAGCTCGAGCGGAGGCGCTCGAGCTTGGTGGTCGAGCAGATCCACTGGTCGAGCGAAGGCGCTCGAGCATAGGCACTTGAGCGCCAAAAATGTTCTGGACAAATATGGGCGCTCGACCTCTTAGCTCGAGCGGGGGCGCTCGAGCATAGGCACTCGAGCGGCACCTCCTTGCAAATCGAAATATAAACTAACCCGAATTTAGCATACCAAACGCACTCGAACCCATCATCAAACATATTCAAGTATAAACTAACCTTGAGAACTCCTCGATTTAAGCCAGGTTTCTCATTCGACCGAGGAGTTGGGGTCTCTTCCAAACGTGTAAATCACCAATCCAATTCACGCCGAACTTAAGCAATCACACTTAATTCGATCCAACTACCCTCGTGAATCGATATTTTTGAAAAATTTGACCAATTTTTCATTAGAATTTAGTGTACGAACTCGAGGTACGAATACACACCCCCCAAACTTTGTTCTTGTTACGCAATAATAAAGTTTGAAAAGAATGAGTACGTACGAGTAAGTACACCAAATTCTTATGAACTTAAATCACTATCAATGCAAAGTAATGAACGAAAAGAAACATCACCCCCCAAACTTCGACTTCGCAAAGAGGTCTATGTTTGGGGTTCGATTTACCTCAAACTCCATCAATCGAATGCTTTCCTACTCGAAACGTGTTCAACTTCATGAATTTCTTCACCTTAAGCTCACATACTCGAAATAAGCACCACGAACAAGCCTACACAAAATTCTCACAACGAGGTTAACACTTACGATTCACAAAAACGACGAAATAGACAAAACACATAAAAATAAGTAAAAATGGGTTACCTCCCATTAAGCGCTAGTTTTAAGGTCCTAATGCCGGACCGAGCTCGAAGGAGCTCACGGGACTTGAGAATCTAAAATACCTCCCTTATTCTCATAAGAGAAGTTAAAGAATTTCTCTACTCGATGCCCATTCACCATGAATCTATGTCCATCTTCCTTCCACTTCGAGGAATCCACTCTTATGCACTTCCCTCACAATATACGGCCCGTTCCACTTGGACTTAAGCTTTCCAACAAACAACTTCATCCTCGAATTGAATACGAGGACTTGATCACCCACCTTGAACTCCTTTTTCTTCAGTCGTGCATCATGCTACTTCTTGGTCTTCTCCTTGAAAATTTGGGCATTCTCGTAGGCACTGTCTCGAAACTCCTCCAACTCATGCAATTGGAGTAGTCTCTTCTCACCAACTAAGGCACTATCAAAATTCAGCTTCTTGATCGCCCAATACGCCTTATGTTCCAACTCCACGGGCATATGACATGCCTTTCCAAAAACCAATTGGTATGGAGACATACCAAGAGGTGTTTTAAAAGCTGTCCTATACGCCTAAAGTGCATCATCAAGCTTCATCGCCCAATCCTTCCTACTAATGCTCATTTTCTTCTCAAGGATCTCCTTGATTTGACAGTTTGAAACCTCTGCAAGACCGTTAGATTGAGGATGATAAGCAGTAGAGATTCGATGACTTACCTCGTATTTTGACAGCAACTTTTCCACCCACTTGTTCACGAAGTGACTTCCCCCATCACTAATCAAAGCTCTTGGAACTCCATATCTTGCAAAGATATTCTTCCTCAAGAACTCGATCACCACTCGGGAATCATTCACTCGAGTCGGGACAACTTCAATCCACTTCGAGACGTAATCAACGCATACGAGAATGTACAAGAATCCATTGCTAGGAGGAAATGGACCCATGAAATCAATCCCCCATACGTCAAATATCTCGACTTCCATGAACACGTGCATAGGCATCTCGTCCCTCTTAGTAATGGAGCCAAATCGTTGGCACTTCTCACACCTCTTAACCCATTCCATGCAATCTCTCAACAGAGTTGGCCAATAAAAAACCAGATTGAAGGACTTTTCTTCCGGTCTTCTCTCCACCCAAATGTCCTCCACGTGGCAAGGCGTGACAATGCCTTATGATATTTCTCCACTCCTCCTCTGGCACACACATTCTCAACACATGATCTATCCCTCTTTTGAACAGGTAGGGATCATCCCAAATGAATTCCCGAACCTTCTTCAAAAATGCCTTCCGATGCACCGACTCTATCTCAACGGGCAATTCCCCACTTGCTAAATAATTAGCATAATCTGCAAATCAAGACGCCTTCCCTTCAACTCGGTATACCGGAATGTCTCCTAAGCCAAAGAGCTTCTCGTCCGGAAATTCATCGTTCACCTCTCGATCTTCCACGGTGTTCTCATTTGTAAGCTCCAATCTCGAAAGGTAATCTGCTATCACATTCTCACATCCCTTCTTGTCTCGAATCTCTACATCGAACTCCTGGAGCAGCAAAATCTATCGAATGAGATGGGGTTTTGCATCCTTCTTACTCATAAGATACCGAATCGCTGCATGGTCCGTATATACAATTATTTTCATCCCTACTAGGTAGGGTCGAAATTTATCAAAGGCATACACAACCGCCAACAGTTCCTTTTCGGTTGTAGTGTAATTCACTTGAGCAGAATTCAGCATCTTCGAGGCATAGTAAATAGCGTGAAAACGCTTCTCACAAATTTGCCCCAAAGCAACCCCCATCGCATAGTCACTAGCATCACACATCAGCACGAACGGGCTAGACCAATCCGGTGTCACAAGTATCGGGGCATTCACCAACGCTTCTTTCAATCTGTTAAAAGCCACTAAACACTCATTAGTAAACTCAAAGGCGACTTCTTTTTCAAGAAGCCGTGAAAGGGGTTTAGCTATTTGTGAAAAGTCTTTGATGAAACGTCTATAAAAACCAGCATGTCCTAAAAATGACCGAATCCCCTTCTCGGTCGAAGGTGGTTGAAGCTTCTCAATAGTAATCACTTTCGCCTTGTCAACTTGGATACCTTTCGAGGATACATGATGTCCAAGAAAAATACCCTCTCTTACCATGAAGTGACACTTCTCCCAATTAAGCACTAAGTCTGTCTCTTCACACTTGCTCAACACAACTTCAAGATTGATTAGACATTTATCAAACGACTCCCCGTAGATGGAGAAGTCGTCCATGAAAACCTCCATAATCTTCTCAATCAAACCATGAAAAATAGCCATCATACACCTTTGAAAGGTGGCGGGTGCATTACACAACCCAAACGGCATCCTTCTAAAAGCAAAAGTTCCATAATAGCAGGTGAAGGTGGTTTTCTCTTGATCCTCGGGGGCTATCATAATCTGATTATACCCCGAATACCCATCTAAGAAACAATAATACTCAAAACCACCTAATCTATCAATCATTTGATCAAGGAACGGTAAAGGAAAGTGATCCTTACACGTTGCCTTGTTCAACTCTCTATAATCTACACACACACGCCAACCCGTCACTAATCTAGTGGCTACCAATTCATTAGACTCCGTCTTAATCACCGTGGTACCCCCCTTCTTAGCAACTACGTGTAACAGACTCACCCATGGACTATCAGAAATAGCAAAAATCATGTTGCTATCTAACAACTTCAAAACCTCCTTATGAATCACCTCTTGAATTACTGGATTAACTCTACGCTGATTTTGCACTATCGACTTTCTACCCTCTTCTAATCTAATCCTATGCATGCAAATCGAAGGGCTAATTCCCTTAATATCCACGATCGACCATCTTATAGCAGATTTTTGCTTACGAAGCACCACTAAAAGTCTCTCAAGCTGATCATCAGATAAAAGGGCAGATACAATTACCGGATACTTATCGGTCTCATCCAAGTAAGCATACTTGAGGTGGTCGGGAAGTGGCTTCAGCTCCTTTTTTGCCTCCAATGGTGGCGCCTTATCGAATATTTTCTCGAAAGTTGACTCCTCGGCTTCCAAGTCATCCTCATCCTCTACTTTCTTCATCTCCAAGAACTTGACATCTTCATTATCTTCCAAGCTGTCAAAATAATCAAGATCATAAGAATCATAAGATAGATCGTCAAGGATAGGATAATCAAACTGATGAACATAGAAAGAGCAAGGGTCTAGAAGTGTGTCTTCAACACAAGTGTCCGTGATGTCAATGAAGTGGCAACTCTCATCTCCCATGGGGTATTTCATAGCTTCATAAATAGCTATCTTCACGTCTTGATCATCAACTTTGACCGTGATCTTCCCATTCGCTACATCAAGTACCATCCCAACTGTAGCTAGAAACGGCCTTCCTAAAATCAGCGGCACATGCTCATCCTCTTCCATCTCTAGTACAACGAAGTCGGCGGGAAAAACGTGATTCTCCACCGTCACTAAAACATCCTCCACTACTCCTTGAGGTCTCGTGATGGACCTATCAGCGAGCTGGAGTGTCATCATCGTGGGTTGAAGCTCAACCCCTTCTAACTTCTTGAACAACGAAAGAGGCATCAAATTAATGCTAGCCCCGAGATCACACAAGGCTCCTTTCTTGATCCCGTTCCCGATATCACAAAGAATGGTAAAGCTCCCGGGGTCCTTCATCTTGGGAGAAAGCGCCTTGTGCACCATCGCACTCACCTCGTGGTTCAAGTGCACTAACTCAGGTCCGTCCACTCTCCGTCTCTTTGCTATCAAGTCCTTCAGAAACTTGGTGTAGTTAGGCATCTATTCCAAAGCATCATAAAAAGGAATGTTAATATGTAACTTTTTAAAAACATCAAGGAATTTAGCAAACTTTTCATCTAGCTTCTTTTTCATGAAGCGTTGTGGATATGTGACAGGTATCACAGATTTGGGTACCCCCCATTCATCCTTCTCAGTTTCTCTCACTTTTTCCCTTGCTTCGTTTGCTTTCTTCCACTTTGGAACTCTCTCAATCTCCTCAATCTCCTCTTCAGGCTCTTTGCTCTCATGGGACTTTTCCACATCTTTACTCATCTGAATGCCTTCACCCTCATCTTTCTTATGTTCTTTCACCTCCATCTCAATCTCCTCCTGGGGCGTCTCAAAATCAGCAGGTATCTCAGGACCATCATATTTAGTCCCACTTCTCAACTCAATAGCCTTGCAATGTTCTTTTGGGTTATCCTCGGGCATTGAGGGATACTTGTCCGACTCTCTCGACTGAGACTTTGCAATTTGACTAATTTGATACTCGATAGAAGAGAACCTGCGGTTGTTCTCTTGTTGAGCTCGATTCCATTCCATGTCTCTCTTTTGGAGTTCTTGATCACGCTGATCACCTTTCTTATACAACTCCTTCACACCATACTCCAAAGAGGACAATCGCTTGCTACCTTCCTCCACCTTCTGAAGGATAGCTCTCAACATTTCCTCAGTTGAAGCTCCGCCTTCTCTACCAGGAGGTTTAGAACCTGGATCAATACCTGGAGGAACTTGATTAGGCGTGAAATTGTTATGTTTTGGTGCCCGATTTGCCCATGTTTTGAGTGTTTTCGATTAGTGTTTGGAGTCAAATGAGTATCATTTTTATAAAATCATTAATTTGTCTCTTTGGTTTTTATATATGGATAGAGGGCGAAAAGAGGAGTTCGTAGGACTTTGAATCGGCCAAAACGGACTCCCGGTTGAGGAGATATGAAGATTTTACGAACAAGTGACGGATGCTGAAAAGTGCTCGACCACATAGGCTCGAGCGCCCCGCTCGAGCACAAGAACTGCACGACCACTTTAGCTCGAGCGACCCACTCGAGCTGGTCTGCTCGAGCGCCTCCAAGGCATTTTTTCTAGATTTCGTTTTTCGGCCCATGAGAGCCCGTTTCGACCCGGTGCCTATATATACCTCTTCCAAACTCGTTTTAAACGACCACCAGACCCCCGAACTTAGAAATCACTTTTAAACTTAGTTTTTTTGAGAGGAAGGAGAGAAACAAGCTTTATTTACATTTTGTTGAGGTTTTTCGTACGAATTCTTAGTTTCTTTTCGTTTATTAGTTTCTTTTCATTAGTTTGATTTCTTTAAACACTTTGAAACTTCGTTTTAGTTAATTAAATTTCAGTTCTCAGATTTATTTTCTTTTAAAAACCCTAGTTCTTGTTTCTTATTTTCTTCGTTCAATTCATGATGTTTATGTTCGTTATTTCTTCTATTGCTTTTGTTAGGATAAAAATTGTTAGTTTTGATGAGTTAAAACAAACCAGAAGATGTAATAGGACCATCTGGACCTGTTAGCCAGATGATGATCTAGATTAGGACTTAGTCTAGGGGGAACTGTCAGACCAGAAGACCCCACCAGAGGACTTCACCAGAGGACTCCACCAGAAGACTTCACCAGATGAGACAGACCAGAGGCAGAGGACCTTCCCCAGACCAGACGAGTCTGGTGGAACAAAAGATGCTCAGTTTGATCCCCTTATTCTACTGAGTATTCTGGTTGTTCACCAGATAAGGACCAGAAGACACCGAGGTTGCCTGGTGTCTGGTCCTGCCTTCCCTGGAGAGAATCAGAGTTAGGCAGAGGAAGCTATTGACCGTTGGTGATTCAAATCAAGTCAACAAGATCAGGATTGGAAAGTATTTGAAGATAGTCAATCCAAGGATCCCACCAACCCAATCAATCAATTAGGGAATTGATTGATTGAGGCTTCCTTATATAGAGGATCTGATTGGATTAGCCCTCCAACGGCTAGCCCTAATCCCTCTATATATACAAGAGTGCAGTTCAAGAAAAAGCCCTAGAGACTCTACACGCGCACATAGCATACTAAGCTTTTTGATCACTACGCATTTGCACTCACTTTGTTCTTAATTACTCATCCAACTCGTAAGGAGTTTATATACTCAACCTGTTCATCTTGTTAGACAAGGTTGGAGTAAGTTTGTCTTTAGATCGAAGTTAGATCTAAAGAGATTGTAAGAAGGTGCTGGTACTTCGGAAATTCCAGTGGTTAGTGAGTTTGTTGGTTGGATAGTGAGACCCCTTTGATCAAGGGAGAGTGGACGTAGGATATTCAGATCCGAACCACTATATATACGGTGTTATTATTTGTGCTCTTAGAAAAGATTTTCTCTAAAGACATTTTGGCTATAAAGGCTTCCGCAATTAATCTATCTAGTGGGACCAACAAGTGGTATCAGAGCAGTGTGTCCAACGACCACTGCTTTGTAAAGCTTTTGGTGGTCACCGGGCAGATCCATTGCTCTTAAAGTGCTTGTGTTAAAGTTCTTGTTATTTCCCAAATTTTATTTAAAATGTCTGCAAAGTCTTCTTATAAGAGTCGCAAATTGCCAGAGTTCTCATTTGAGGACTATAGCCACTGGAGCTTCATGATGAGTAATCATCTGGGAGCTATCCACCACCGCATGTTAGATGTGGTAGAGAGTGGCCCTATTAAATTTTACTGGACTCCTATTGATAGTGGCAGGTCAGAGTCCAGAGAAGAAACTAGCGACGCTGCAGAGGATAGAGTTCCCAGACAACGAATCCTAAAAAAGAAAGAAGAACTTGACAACGATGAGAGAAAGCTACATAACCTGGACCAGGTGGTAAGAACCGAGATTATCAACACTCTCACCAAGGAGGTAATAGAGAAGGTCAGAACCTGTGTCACTGCGAAGGAGATGTGGGACAAACTTGCACTTCTCTGCGAGGGAACAAAGAAGATTAAAGATAACAAGCTCCAGGCTGTTCAACACTCGTTTGATACGTTCAAAATGAAACCAGACGAGACCATAGACCAGCTGGACATGCGCCTCACAAATCTCCTAAACAAGGCTAGTGCCTTAGGTAAGACCTACTCTGAAAAAGAAATTAATAGCAAAATCTTGCGTTCACTAACAAGCAGGTGGAGAATTAAAGTCACTGTGATCAAGGACAACAAGGATCTCAACACTCTGGATCACCATCTTCTGTTGTCTGATCTCAAAGCTTACGAATATGATCTTCAAGAGGAGGATCAAACAGAAGAGGTTTCCTCTTCTGGCCAGAAAGGAGTTGCATTCTCTTCAACTCTCAAGCCTGATGTCAAGCCAAAGGAGTCTACTGCAGATGACTTGAGTCTCAAGGAGCAGGTAGCACTTCTAACTCGTAAATTAGACAAAATGAGTTCAAAATATGGCAGGTACAAAAGGCATTGGAAGGAGTCTACCAGAGACAGGAAGAGTTCCTTCAAGCCTGCAGAGAAGGAGAAGGCATCTGGAGACTCAAGGGAGACAAGATTCAGAACTCCAGAGAGGAGGAGAGATGATAACCCTGGCAACTCTGGGAGATCAGATTATCAGAGGAGGGATGGTAGCTCTGGCAGACCTGACTACCAGAGGAGAGAGAGTAGTCCAGCCAGATCAGACTACAACCAGAGGAGGAGAGAGCCAAGTCCTAGTCCCAGAGGAGACAATGCCTGCTACACATGCAACAAGACTGGTCACTACAGTTATGATTGTCCTCAGCTTACTCCTAGGGAAAGAGAAGAGAAAAGAATCAAGAGAGACAGGAGATATGCAGATAAGAGAGCATTGCTGGCAGAAGCAGAGGAGGAGGATACTAGTTCCAGTTCTTCTTCTTCTGACTTTGGATAAGATGATGATGTGTGTCTCATGGCAGACATCACTGGGGTAAATGAAACTACTCTAGTTTTATCAAATTCCAAATGTACTGAATCCTCTAATTCATCTGGTAACTCCAGAGAGTCTGATATGCAACAAATGCTATCAGATCTCCAAAATTGTGTCCAACTTTGTCAAAAACTTGAGAAAGAGAATGGTAGGCTCAGAGCTGAAGTTCAATCACTCTCTCATGAGCACAAATCCACCAGAGAACTCATGAAAGATCATTCCAAAGAAGTCTCTGAACTTCAGGATAAGATCACAGAAATAGATACTCTGGTAGATCAACTCATGAAAGAAAGGACCTCTCAAGAAGATGAGATCAATGGACTCAGAGCCAAATACCAGACTCTTATCAAGGGAAAACAAGTTGCTCACAACATAGAGGAGATACCTATGCCCAGAGAAGCTCCTAAGATACCATCTGTTGTATCTATCATATCAGAGTCTTCTCAGCGCATTTGTGATAAGAGTGGTTTAGGGTATTCTGGAATTTCCTCTAAAACTCATAAATACTTCTATAATAAAGACAAGTCTGTAAGAGCTGGTAAATTGGTAGAAATCTGGGATGATAAAGACTTAACTGGTAATGGTTACAAGGTGGTTCACAATCCTGACTGGAAAAGGAATCACTCTGTTAATCACATTACATATGGTCCAGAAGAGTTGACTGTTCTGGAAGAGAAAATGCTAGAGAATAAGTGTCAAAAAGGGGAACCATTAAAGATTGATGGTTCTGTGAACAATGAGTCCCAAGGAGTAGGAATTACTCAAATTGGAGGACCCCAGAGAAATCCTCAAAAGGAACCTAAACAGATTAGGGGACCTCAAAGGAAACACTCAAGGAAGGGGAATACCAATCAGAGTAACAACTACCAGAGAAGGAATAATGTTCAACAGAACCAGGTACCCCAGAGACAATTTTCTCAGAGGAATCAATTCCAGAATAGGTATACTTAAAGGAACTATAATCACCAGAGCAAGTCTAATTATCAGAACCAGAGGAGGTCTTCCAGACCCATCTATAGAAAACCAACTGATCTGGGTAGTTATGACACCAGAGATGGTTCTTCTAGGATGTACCCTTACAACCAGACCTTTAAGACCATGTCTTTGAGGCAGGCCATTCCAAAGGCCAGATTTGAGAAAAGGTACACCAGACCTGTTTATAGGAAAAGTGTCCTTATCAGACCAGTAGCTCAATATGTCATTGTCAGAGGACATGTGCTGGTAGATAGATTTGGAAGGAAGATAAGATCTCCTCATCCATCAAGGGATGATCTTTATCTATGGATTCCTACAAAACCTGCAACTAACCAATCAGGACCCAGCACTAGTAGGGGACCTAATTGATTTCTCTGCAGGTAGATAAGAGTCCATTGGAGAAAGGATTTTCAAGCAATCATGTCTGGTACATTGATAGTGGATGTTCCAAGCACATGACCTTCCAGAAAGATAATCTCCAAGATTTCAAGCCATTGAATGGACCAAGAGTGATGTTTGGTGACAACAATTATGGCGTCACCAGAGGAGTTGGAAAGTTGACCTTCAATGGAGTATCTGTAGACGAAGTCTACTACGTAGAAGGACTCAAGCATAATCTGCTCTCAGTATCCCAATTCTGTGACAAGGGATACTCAGTGAAGTTTTCTAGTGATTCATGCACTGTTTTCTCTTCTGATTATAATGATATTTTGCTAATAGGCTTGAGGAAGGGTAACATTTATCTTGCAGATTTTAGCAGTTGCCCAAGAAATGCTTGCCTGGTTGCTAAAGGATCTGCAGAGAACAGCTGGATTTGGCACAAAAGATTGTGTCATCTTAACTTCAAAACACTGAATAAGATTGCCAGAAAAGGTCTCATTCGAGGTCTTCCTAATGAAGTGTTTAAGAAGGATCAGGTTTGTGGTTCATGCCAGAAGGGTAAACAACCCAAGACTTCCTTTAAGGATGTCCAGAGCACAACCACAACCAGAGTACTTCAACTACTTCACATGGACCTGTTTGGACCTATTTCTCCTCTTAGTTTCAGTGGAAGGAAGTACACCTTAGTAATAGTAGATGACTTTTCAAGATACACTTGGGTAGTGTTCTTGTTTAAGAAAAATGAAACTATAACTAAGCTGCCAGAGTTCTTCAAGCAGATTCAGAATGAGCAGAACCAGAGCATAGTCAGGATCAGAAGTGACAAAGGAACAGAGTTTTTGAATTCACACATTGCAGATTACTGCAAGGATCATGGGATTTTTCATGAGACATCTGCTGCCAGAACACCCCAACAAAATGGAGTAGCAGAAAGGAGGAATATGACCCTCAAAGAAGCTGCAAGAACACTTCTGGCAGAATACATCACTCCACAGAGATTTTGGGCAGAGGCCATCAATACAGCTTGCTACACTCAGAACAGATGCCTGATTGCCCAGAGACATAATAAGACTCCATATGAGGTATGGAAAGGTAAAACCCTATCTGTTTCATATTTTCATGTTTTTGGATGTAAGTGTTTCATCCATGACAATGGGAAATCTAAATTAAGAACCTTTGATGCTAAAGTGGCTGATGGAATATTCTTAGGATATTCCAGCACCAGTAAAGCTTTTAGAGTTTTTAATAAGAATTCACTTTGTGTGGAGGAAACACCTCATGTTGTTTTTGATGAATCTACTTTTGAGTTCAAGGTGGAATCTAAGTCTTCTGATGAGACCCAGAATCAGACTACTCCCAGAGTAATCAGAGTCAATCCACATGTTCTTGATTCATATTCAGATTCAGATGATGACCCATCTCCTGGTTCTCTGAAGAAGCAGCCTTCACAAGGAGCAGAACCAGAAGAGGTTGGAACTCCTGTAGGGGGAAGCTCTTCTGCAGGTGGTGATAATCACCAAGGTACTGCAGAAGATGATCAACCAGGCAAGACCACAGGAAGGAGGACCCTGGTTGATCACCCCAATGACCTAATCCTTGGAGATCCAACTAAGGGTGTCCAGACTAGGAGATCTCTTAACTTAGCTGCCTTATTCAGTTGCTATGTGTCCTTGATTGAGCCTAAGAACATCAAGGAGGCACTGAAAGATTCAAATTGGATTGTTGCTATGCAAGAGGAGTTGAATCAATTCACTAGACAGGATGTTTGGGAGCTGGTAGACAGACCAAGACATCAAAATGTGATAGGCACTAAGTGGGTTTTCAAGAATAAGAAAGATGAGAATGATGTCATTACTAGGAACAAGGCAAGGCTAGTGGCTCAGGGCTATTCTCAGTCTGAAGGAATAGACTATGATGAGACATTTGCTCCTGTTGCCAGACTAGAAGCCATCAGATTGTTCTTAGCATATGCTGCTCACATGAAGTTCAAAGTATACCAGATGGATGTGAAATCTGCCTTTCTTAATGGGATTCTCATTGAGGAAGTGTATGTGGAACAACCTCCTGGTTTTGAACAAGGTGACAAGGTGTTCAAGCTTAAGAAAGCTCTTTATGGGCTGAAGCAGGCACCCAGAGCATGGTATGACACTCTATCTCAGTTTCTTCTGGACAATGGTTTTTCTAAGGGTAAGATTGATAGAACCTTGTTTAGGAAAGAAGAAGGAAAGGACATCCTTCTGGTCCAAATATATGTTGATGACATCATATTTGGATCCCCTAACAAGAAGCTGTGTGAGAAGTTTGGTGAACTCATGCAGAGTCAGTTTGAGATGTCCATGATGGGTGAGATGAATTACTTTTTAGGTTTGCAGGTTAAGCAATCAGAGAAGGGAATCTTCATTAATCAGGCAAAGTACACCAGAAACATGTTAGAGAAATTTGGAGTAGGATCTAGCAAAGCAGCCAAGATCCCTATGATGACAAATTTCAACATGGATCCAGATGAGTCTGGAGAGTGTGTGGACCAGACTCAGTACAGAGCACTTATTGGTTCTCTTCTGTACCTGACTGCAAGCAGACCAGATATTACCTTTGCTGTTGGAGTTTGTGCCAGATTTCAAGCTAATCCCAAGAAAAGTCACTTGGAAGCAGCAAGGAAGATTTTGAAATATCTTAAGGGAACAGTGAACTTAGGCTTATGGTATCCTGCAGATGACAATTTAGAATTGAGTGGTTATTCAGATTCAGACTATGGTGGATGCAGAATAGATAGGAAATCTACAAGTGGAACATGCCAATTTTTAGGGAATAAATTGGTATCCTGGTTTTCTAAGAAGCAGACTTCAGTTGCTACTTCAACAACAGAAGCAGAGTACATGGCTGCAGGGAGTTGTTGTTCTCAACTTCTCTGGATTAGTCAACAACTTAGGGACTACCAGATTAGAGCTAAGGATATTCCTATATTCTGTGATAGTAATAGTGCAATTGCAATCACCCAGAACCCAATTCTTCATACCAGGTGTAAACATGTTGATATAAGGCATCATTTTATCAGAGATCATGTTGAGAAGGGAGATATAAGGATGAAAAAAATTGCAACAGAGAAGCAGAGAGCAGATATATTAACTAAGCCTTTGGCTGAGACCAGATTCAGAGAGTTAGCTTTTGAGTTAGGTTTGTTGGATCCAGAGACAGATTTGTTTTAGGGGGAACATCAGAGAAGTATCCTTTTATTTTTATTGCAGATTCCTTATTTCGTTTAACACTAACATACCTGCAGATTAGATATATCAGAGAAGGTACCAGATGAGGTATGTACCAGGTGACACTTGTCCCAGATGAGGTGCTGAGTCATTTGTCCAAAATCTTCTCTGACCAGGACCAGATGAGCTCCATCAGAGGAGATGTAGCTGTGGTTTCATCTGGTTACAATATCAGGTGACAGGTATGCATTTACTTCTCTGGCCTCTGATCATTGGGATACACTTTTCAAATTAGTAAGTACACTCAAAACCTTTCAACTTCGGAGTGTATTTAAGACTAGGGTATAGGGCCTAGGCAATCATTTCGCTTTTTCTCTTGACTGCCTCAAAACCCCTTTATGCCCAGTCCCAATGACTATGCCAACGCACCAGATTAAATCTGTATCTTGCCTTTCATCGTGGCCATCGGATTTAATCACTGTGCAAAATGTCAATCAATGCTAAAATTGATTTTGTTTCCTCAATTAAATTCTAAAATTACACGCGTTCACACTTCATTTAATAATCTAGCCACGCGTATTATCCTATTTAATTCAAATTTCCTTTCAATCTGTCCTTTCACGATTTCATACTTTCAAACCCTAACCTCTCTCTCTGCAAAGCATTTTCTCTCTCTCTCTCTTTCTTTCACAGTCATGGCCCCTCCGTGCAATTTTGACCATGTCCTGATGATGAAGAAGTTAAAGACGGAGATGGTGGTGGACTTCTATACCACCAAGAACCCAGTTGTGCTGTCGGTTCTGGAGATGTTCCAGAGAGCAGGGGTGGAGAAGTTGATCTCCACTGTTCCCAAGGATTTTCGTACTCTTGACGGTTATGCGGCCCAGTTGTTGGTTCGTATGAAGATTCATGGGGATTACTTTTCTTCGAAGATTGATGAAGACGATTTGGTATTTTCTAAGCACGACTTCTGCGCTTTGTTCGAGAACATTTCTGCGGTGGGAGTGGATCCATTGACGTACAAGGAGGATGATATTGTTGGATCCTTCAAGATTTTTGCTCGTTCGTCTTGCCAGAACATCACAAAGGGCTTTGTGGATAAGCATTTAAGGCAGAAGTTCAAGGTGTTGTTCGATATCGTGGTGAAGGTGCTTATGTGTGAAAATCACAACACATATGCCATTTTCAATGGTAGGATGTGTGTGATGAGGGCTTTATATGATGGTGTGCAGTGTAATTGGGCGGAGTTCTTCTGGGATGTGTTGAGGAAGAACAGGCTGAAGGTGAAGAAGGAGCCTTGTCCTTCCAAGCCAGGGGAGTTGCAGTTTTTCTTTACTGCAAATGTCTCTTTGGGGACTAAGTTAACTCTCATTCTGGATTCTCTCCTTCCAGAAAAGAAGTGGAAGTCTTCTTGGTGCCACAGTTATCACAATTCCAAGATCCTCTTCTCCAGGGATGGTCCTCTCCACGGCCATGCCGACTCTGATGGGGAGCAAGCCATCCCTGCCCCTCCTATTCAATCTATTCCTTCACCTCCAAAGGGGCAGAGAAAGCAGCTGAAGCAGAAGAGCCTTAAGAAAGCTTCTGAAGCAACTGGTTCTTCGACCGTTGCCTTTTCTGGTTCCTCAGAGGAGGACCAGATTCCCCTTCTTGATGTGCTTAAGAAGAGGGGTGATGATGATAAAGCTGTTAAGAAGGCTGGAGCAGCCAAGAGGAAGCGGCCAGAGGAGGCCAGGAGAGGCTCTGCTAAGAAGTCTAAAACTAGCAGGAAGGCCAAGACAACCCTTCTGGTGGATGAGCCATCAGAGGAGGAAGATGAAGACGAGGATGTGCCTCTTGTGAGGAAATCCAAGGCCAAGAGAGCTATTCTTCAAGATCCTGATTCTGGATCTGATCTTGGAGAGGCCTTGGAGAAGGCCATTGATGAGGCCTCCCAGATGATGGAGGATGCTCCAGAGACTGCTATACCTGCTGGTGTTGACCCAGCAGAGGTAAATCCCTCCATTCCATCTTCTTCCCCCATTAATCTTGTTTCCCCTTCTACCTCTCCCCCAGATAATATACCCCAAACCCCTTCTGCCTCTGGTAACCCTATTGTTCCACCAGAGCAGATCATCCCAAATACCCCTGTCTATACTCCCTCTACCATTCCTACCCAAACACCTTCTCCCCCAAATTCCCAAACACATCTTCCCACAGATCCCTCTCCCCCACCTTCTGTACCAGAGGTACCCTCAACCTCTTCTGGTGCAGACATCCTCCCTCCAAACACTTCTACCTCCCAGACACCTCCTACACATTCTGTACCAGATATTCCTTCCTCTTCTGGTGCAGAACAACCCATTCCTACCACCTCTACTTCACAAAATCCTAACCCTCCCCAAACCTATACAGATCAGGACCCAACCATTGCTATGGCTCTGGGATTCCCTGCCCCTCCCCCCTCTCCAACCTGTTTAACAAGCGATGATAGTGAAGATGAGGAAGCTTCACTTGAGCCTACTCACTTAGCACCTTCCTCCTCTGCCTCTGGGCCCAAACCCTTCTTTTTCTCTTCTGATGAGTTGGGCCCCATCAGGCAGAGTATGAGTGTGAGTGCTCAGCTCTGGCTAAGAGAGCAATTTCCAATTTTGTTGGAGCACTCACCCCTCCTGGCAGATCTGGCTGATGCCAAGGTTTGGAGTATGGCTAGACTCCAGGATGTTGAAGGTCTCATGCTTCTGCTAGAGGAGATGTCTCCATCTACCTTCACTGCTTGGGAGATTGAGCTGAAGAAGAAGCTAAATATTCAAAACCCGGCAGAGTTGGAGACACCAGAAGCGGCCAAGATCCTCATCAAGACTCTCCTTATCCAGAGAGGAGTTATGCTCACTCCAGAGGGCTTCTCCTACAACTTTGGTCCTCATTTCACTTTCCCTCCTGAGCTATATTCAGACGAGGAGGACTTTGAGATGTCTCCTGCTGTGCTCCAGAAGATGAAGGTTTCTTCAACGAGCAGATCATGCAGATAGGGCGCTTTTCCAAAGCAATTCAACATATGGCCCCTGCTATGATAGAGCACCAGATCAAGCATGAGAGGAGAATCTTCCTGAAGCAGATCAAGTCCACTCTGGTAGAGGTAAAAGCTTCCTTCAAGGCTAATGGCTTATTTGTCAAGCTAGATGTCATGCACAGCCAGAAGCAGCTCCAGGAGCACGTGCTGGAGCAGTTGAGGCCAGTCTCTGTTCTCAAGGTGGAGATGGCCAGCCAGATGATTCAGACTGCAAAGCTGAAAGACTCCCTCCAGGAGATGTTGGAGAAGCAGGAAATACTTGTTGCAGAGTCTAAAGCCTATCTGGAGGAAGCCAAGCAGCTTCGTGATCTTCACTCTTCCTCCAACACTGCCTTGCCTGATCTTATAAGGCAGGTAGTGGAGCCCCTCCTTGATGAAGTTAAAAAGAGGGAAGAGAAGGCCAGAACTGATCTGGCGAAGACCACCAATGAAACTCTCTTCAGCCATGGAGCTCGTCTGGACCTGTTGGAGAACACTTTGGCCCAGGCTGAGTTGCAGAAGAAGAAGAAGGAAGAGTTCAAGTCTCTTTCCATGGCTAAGCAGCTTGCTGCAGAAGAGGAGTCTGAAGCAGAGCAGGATCCAATTTCCATCTCTGGACCTGCAAAGAGAAAGATAAGAAGAGTCAAGAAAAGCTTCCTTGAGACTGTTGTTGAAGAAGCTCAGAAGAGATACAAGGAAGAGACTCCAGAGGAGAAGCAAGCAAGAATTAGGAAGAACATAGATGAAGAGCAGAGGCTCAGATATGTTAGAAGGCAAAACAAGAAGAGCAGAGAAGCAGGTGCTTCTTCTGGTACAGGTGGCTCAAGCCAGAGGAGGAAAGCTCCCATTGAAGTGATGAACATTCTGCCTCTCAGGACAGAAGGGTCTTTTGACTCTACTGTGCCTGTGCCCCTGATTGAAAAATGGAAGGAGGCAAAGACTCTCTGGTTCATCCAACATTATATCCAGAGGCCAGCACCAGAGGATGATGAGCTAATCAACAAGACCTTTCACACCTGGATGCAAGCCTATGATGCAGATTTGTACAAGCAACTGATGGACTCAACCATTGAGTTCAACCTGGAGGTGACTACCCCTGAGTTCACTTATCTTAACACTCCTATGGCAGGAGACCAGGTTGATTGGGCTGAGCTGAAGAGACTTTACAAGACAAAGGTGTTGGTGAACTTCACTCCAACATCTTCTGCAGAGCTGAAGGCCGTCCAGGATAGGTTTCTGGATTGGTTTCTGGTGCCCAAGGAAAACAGAAGATATGCATAGAATAGGATCTGATCTTCAATGTAATCTGTAATCATCCTTGTCCTTTCTATTAATGAAAATATCATATCTTCTCTGTTCAAAAGACAACCTCTTGTTGTCTTAATTGTTTGCCTGATAAGATCTATTCTAAGGTCTTATCCTTTAATGTTTTCCTGCTTAAGTTTATTATTCTTGATCAGTTCTGGTAGTGTTTTAACTCCATCAAAAAGGGGGAAATTATTAGGATAAAAATTGTTAGTTTTGATGAGTTAAAACAAACCAAAAGATGTAATAGGACCATCTGGACCTGTTAGCCAGATGATGATCTAGATTAGGACTTAGTCTAGGGGGAACTGCCAGACCAGAAGACCCCACCAGAGGACTTCACCAGAGGACTCCACCAGAAGACTTCACCAGATGAGACAGACCAGAGGCAGAGGACCTTCCCCAGACCAGACGAGTCTGGACCAGACGAGTCTGGTGGAACAAAAGATGCTCAGTTTGATCCCCTTATTCTACTGAGTATTCTGGTTGTTCACCAGATAAGGACCAGAAGACACCGAGGTTGTCTGGTGTCTGGTCCTGCCTTCCCTGAAGAGAATCAGAGTTAGGCAGAGGAAGCTATTGACCGTTGGTGATTCAAATCAAGTCAACAAGATCAGGATTGGAAAGTATTTGAAGATAGTCAATCCAAGGATCCCACCAACCCAATCAATCAATTAGGGAATTGATTGATTGAGGCTTCCTTATATAGAGGATCTGATTGGATTAGCCCTCCAACGGCTAGCCCTAATCCCTCTATATATACAAGAGTGCAGTTCAAGAAAAAGCCCTAGAGACTCTACACGCGCACATAGCATACTAAGCTTTTTGATCACTACGCATTTGCACTCACTTTGTTCTTAATTACTCATCCAACTCGTAAGGAGTTTATATACTCAACCTGTTCATCTTGTTAGACAAGGTTGGAGTAAGTTTGTCTTTAGATCGAAGTTAGATCTAAAGAGATTGTAAGAAGGTGCTGGTACTTCGGAAATTCCAGTGGTTAGTGAGTTTGTTGGTTGGATAGTGAGACCCCTTTGATCAAGGGAGAGTGGACGTAGGATATTCAGATCCGAACCACTATATATACGGTGTTATTTATTGCTTTCTTTAATACCTGTTGTTTATTATTTGTGCTCTTAGAAAAGATTTTCTCTAAAGGCATTTTGGCTATAAAGGCTTCCGCAATTAATCTATCTAGTGGGACCAACAGCTTTTATGTTTGTTAAAACCATGTCCGGCTAAACCCTTGTATGCTTAGGGTAGGATGAACTCGTAGAAGTAGGATGTGGGTACGTAATTAGGGTAATTCGTGACGTTAGTTTTAATTCTCTTAATTAATGAATTCTTATAATTAATCTTAACTTTACCTTTGAATTTCGTATGAAAGTGTTAGAGAGAGGACGACCGCATCACTCAATAACGATTAGTAGTCTTAACGAGAGAGTTTAGGAAGGGTTAATTCATCTACCAGTTTAGCGAAGGAGGACGACCGCATCACCTTAGTTAAATTAGGGTCTCATTAATTAAGCACAATCTATTAACTTCTTAGTAGATTAGTGAAGTCGAGTGTTAGGGTAAAGTATTAGGGTTTAGAATCTTGAGCTTTCACCTTGCATTCTTAGACTTAGGTTATTTCTTGTGTGTCACAGTTATTCTGATTTTTTGAGAGGAAGGAGAGAAACAAGCTTTATTTACGTTTTGTTGAGGTTTTTCATACGAATTCTTAGTTTCTTTTCGTTTATTAGTTTCTTTTCATTAGTTTGATTTCTTTAAACACTTTGAAACTTCGTTTTAGTTAATTAAATTTTAGTTCTCAGATTTATTTTCTTTTAAAAACCCTAGTTCATGTTTCTTATTTTCTTCGTTCAATTCATGATGTTTATGTTCGTTATTTCTTCTATTGCTTTTATGTTTGTTAAAACCATGTCCGGCTAAACCCTTGTATGCTTAGGGTAGGATGAACTTGTAGAAGTAGGATGTGGGTACGTAATTAGGGTAATTCGTGACGTTAATTTTAATTCTCTTAATTAATGAATTCTTATAATTAATCTTAACTTTACCTTTGAATTTCGTATGAAAGTGTTAGAGAGAGGACGACCGCATCACTCAATAACGATTAGTAGTCTTAACGAGAGAGTTTAGGAAGGGTTAATTCATCTACCAGTTTAGCGAAGGAGGACGACCGCATCACCTTAGTTAAATTAGGGTCTCATTAATTAAGCACAATCTATTAACTTCTTAGTAGATTAGTGAAGTCGAGTGTTAGGGTAAAGTATTAGGGTTTAGAATCTTGAGCTTTCACCTTGCATTCTTAGACTTAGGTTATTTCTTGTGTGTCACAGTTATTCTGATTATGTACCTGCTCCGTTAGTATACGTAGGGATTCCAATCCTAAGCATCACCATCTCTCATTAGAACACAACCCTTAGTTAATTTGATTTCTTTAGTATTTTAGTTTACTTAGTTTAATTCAGTCTTTCAATTAATCTTTCCAAAATCCCCAAACATACACTCATATTAACTACGACGCGTAGATCTTCAGGGATCTATTCACGTATACACCATCCCTTGGGTTCGATAATACTTGGTCCCTATACTTGCCCATACTACAGTGAACCCGTACTCTTGCGGGGAAGCTACTAGTAAAAGCTAGTGTAATTCGCTTCAAGTCAGAACTGTAATACCAGCCTTTGGGTTAGCATATGAAAAGTTCTCATTTTTCCTCCATGTGTTTTGAGGAGGCTGCTGGCCTCCTTTGATATCCTCGTGTGTTCCTCCATTTATTTTGAGGCGGCTGAGGACCTGGAGGTACAAATGGTTGGCCATAAGGAGGCCTTCCAAACTGATTTCCACCTTGTGGATACCCCCCTTGTGGATAGTTAGGCCTTCCCATATAGTTGGCCTCTTCTAGCTGACTCGTGGGTGGGTACACTTTCTCGCTCACTGCTACATTCCCTCCAACCAGATTCTGCCCCATCTCAAGGTTGCTGATCTTCTCCATCATTGCCATCAACAGCTTTCTTGTACCCTCATTCTCCTCCAACTTACAAACTTTCTGAAACTCTGGATCCTCGTTCCATGCACCGGCATTCGTGACTATGTTGTCAATGATTTCTCTACACCTCGCTATCCCTTGGTTCAGAAAAGCTCCACTCGCACATGCATCTAGATGGGCTTGGCCAGCCTTGCTGGCTCCACTGTAGAAGAATGCCATAATATCTCCCTCATTGTACCCGTGCTGCGGGCACTTAATCAACATGTTCGAGTATCTCTCCCATGCTTGACGTAGATCCTCTCCTGACTTCTGGCGGAAAGAAGATATCTCAATTCTTACTTTAATCGTCCTCGATGGAGGGTAAAATTGCTCGACCTCCCCGTGGGAGCGTGTTATCGAACCACTCCTTGGCTATTCCCGTCAAAGAGAATGGGAACAGCCTAAGCCTCTTGGCATCTTCAGTCATGCCGTTATAATTGAATGTGGAGGCTATCATCAGGAAACTCCTCAGATGAGTATGAGGATTCTCCTTCCCGATCTCCCCCTTGAACTGATTCTCGGTAAGTAGCTTAAGAATTCCTGGGAAAATCGAGAATTTGTTTGCCTCAACAGGAGGTAAAGCCACTCCATCATAATACCGTTGCGGCTGCACCGCAAACCTTCCCCGAATAGCCATATTCTGATCTGCGTTCTGGGGCACAGGCTGAGGGATTACAGGTGGTGCGGGTACTTGTTGAACTGGAGGTGGTTGGTACACAAGTGGTTGGTTGTAAATAGGAGGTGGAGGATACGGGTAAGGTGGATACGGATATGGTGGATATGGGTATTGTGGTTATGGTAAGTTGTTTTGTGGGTAAGCAGGGTTGTTCTGAGGATTCTGGACAAAATTTTGAGCTGAATTGATTACGTTTTGTGCACCCGGGTTTTGACTCTGACTATCCACTAACGGATCTTGATTCTGACTACCACTCCCTCCAGTGCCATCAAACCGGTTCAATGTCTGGTTAAACTCATTCTCGGCATCGTCCAACTCATTAATGATGTCCATTGGTTCTTTCCCTCCTCCGGCAGCTGCTATTCTTCTTAAAAAGGCTCGGTTTCTTCATGCTATCGTCCCAGGATCTGACTGTAATCTCTCTTCGCTCGTATTTCCTTGCGAGCGTGTTCTCATAAACCTGAAACACTAACAGAAGAATCAAAATGCAACCGCCGAATACGAATGAATAAAAACAGAAAAATAAGCACTCACTACTAACTACTAAGTTATCTACAAGTCCTATTGAAAAAGCATACAACGCCATCCCCGACAACGACGCCATTGACTTGAAGCGAATATACCAGCTTTCTACTAGTAGATTCCTCGCAAGCGTACGAGTTCACTGTAGTATGAGCAAGTATAATGACCAAGTATATAGAACCCAAAGGACAATGTGTATGCGAATAGATCCCTGAAGATCTACGCGTCGTAATTAATATAAGTGAAATGTTTTTGGATTTTTTCGGAAAGATTAATTAAATCTAAAATAAACTAATTAAACTAAAATACTAAAGAAGACGAATTAACTAAGGTTTGTGTTCAAGTAAAAGATGGTGATGCTCAGGATAGGAATCCCTACGTATACTAACGGAGTAGGTACATAATCAAAATAACCGTGACGCGCAAGAAATAACCTAAGTAAAAAAATGCAAGATGAAAGCTCAAGATTCTAAACCTTAATACTTTACCCTAACACTCGACTTCACTAATCCACTAACAAGTTAATAGATTGTGCTTAATTAATGAGACCCTAATTTAACTAAGGCATGCGGTCGTCCTCCTTCGCTAAACTGGTAGATGAATCAACCCTTTCTAAACCCTCTCGTTAAGTCTACTCATTGTTAAAGAGTGATAAAGTCGTCCTCTCTCTAACACTTTTCGAACGAAATTCAAAAGTAAAGTTAAGATTAATTTTAAGAATTCATTAATTAAGAGAATAAAAACCTAACGTCACGAGTTACCCTAATTACGTACCCACAACCTACTTCTACGAGTTCATCCTACCCCAAGCATGCAAGGGTTTTAGCTAGACATGGATTTTACGTAAATAATAACAATTGAATCAGTAATGGACATGAACATGATAATTAGAACGAAGAAGAGATCAAACATAAACTAGGGTTTAAAGAAATAAAAGGATAAACTGAAATTAAATCAATAAAAGAAGTCTCAATGTGTTCAAGAACGAAATTATAAAGAAACGAAACTAAAAAGTAAAACCGTGCTATGAATTCGTAAAGAAAACCTCAAAAAACGTAAACGTAAAGCTTGCTTCTCTCCTTCCTCTCCAAAAACGAACTCTAAAAGTCAAAATCTATCAAGTGATATGTTGTGGTTCGTAAAAACGAGCTCGGGACAAGTATATATAAGTTTTGGGCCGAATCGGGAACTCGTGGGCCGGAAAAACGAACTCGGAAACTTCAGCCTTGAAGGCGCTCGAGCTGGGCTAGCTCGAGCGGAGGGGCTCGAGTTAAGTGGTCGAGCGAAACAAGCACTCGAGCGGAGGCGCTCGAGCAGTGGTGCTCGAGCGGACGCGCTCGAGCAGTGGTGCTCGAGCGAAGAAAGTTCTCTGCAAGTTTGGGCGCTCGAGCTGGTTGAGCTTGAGCGGAGGCGCTCGAGTGTATAGCTCGAATGGGCCTTCTTTCTTTTCAACTAACACTTTTCTTCTCACGCACTAATACCAAACGTTTTTCTTTGATATCTTCTCATCCGGGCATCCGTTTGAGCTGATTCAAAGTCCTACGAACTCCGTTTTTCGCCCTCGATTCACCTATGAGCATCAAAGAGACAAATTAATCAATGTAAAGAAATAGTGCTCATTTGACTCTAAAAACTCAATAAAATTGACCAAAACTTGGGCATTTCAAGCTACAAATCATGACAATTTCACGCCTAATCAGTAGGCGACTAGGCGCGCATTGTCGCTGACAGTCTGTTCTTGGATGATGTCCTCACAGACTTTGGTCTAGGAGCGCGGAACCATTTCGGTTGCTCACCGAACATGCGAGTCCGGGATATCCAAGTATGGAGGAGGAGACTTCACACAGCTGAGTTGGTGAAGAAACCTCAGGCTTGTACCTGAAAAGAGAAGATAAAATATATAATTTAATGAATCTTTACACAGGGCGACCAACAATGGATCATGTTTAAAGACTTACTCCCTCGGCTTCACCGGATCGTATCCCAAATAGGAGCGATCATTAGAGAGGCGCTTCTTCTTGATCAATATAGCAGCCATAGTTTGCTGTTCATTCACAACCTCGAGAGAGGTTGATTTTGAGACTGGAGAGCGAGGAGCACAGCTACTAGCCTCCGTTGACGGCTTCGAGCGTTTTGCTGCTCGCTCCACTCCTTCTCCCTCACCACGATTATCTTCGCGGGGGGTTTTCTTTTTCCCCTTTTCCTTTTCCTTCTCAACCCCACGAGAAGAGGTGGTGGATTTGGAAACTCCTCGGGAGCGACCAGTAGGGACACGGGGACGAGCATGAGGTGATGGTTCTTCCCCAGCTCGAAGACGGATAAGTGACAAGGGGGGATCCTGCTTTCTCCTAGTCGGCTCTTCGCCGGCCATCTGCTTGACACGGGCGGCAAGAAGGTGATACGATTCAGGTATGGTGGGAACAACAACAGTCACTCGTTAATCTATCAAACAAAAGTACAAAAGATTAAAGAAAAATATACATAGCGACCAGGCGAACAAAAGAACAAAAAATGTTAAGTGAGAAATTACCCTCCGGGATGTTCGCCTGAGCTTCCAGATGATGCGGACTTGTGAATAATTGGGCAATTTTTCGACAGTGAGCCTTTGACAAGTGGGAAATCTCGCGATCAGCCGAATTCCGAAGCACTATCACAACCAAAGTATACAAGAACTCCTCGCTCAAACCCGGATGGCCCCACTTCAATATTTTTGGACCTGCAAAACAACAAAAAAGGAAAAAATAATACGGTCCACAGAAAGAAAAAGGAAGCCTACGTTTCACTACGCCAAAATGCTTGGGCGAATTTATGCGCGCCTGGCCGCCAGTGAAATCCGGCGATGCCCGCCAATCTCCTCCAATGAAGAGAAATTAGTTGTGCCAACTCTTCACTTTATTGGCAACCCACTCAATGAGCTTGACCCACTTCCTCACCTTCACATAGTACCAACTTACACCCTCCTCTTTGCAGGCATATATGACCATGGCGTAGTGGATTTCGGTGGTGCTAATCTTGTTCTTGTAGCCCTCGAGGCCAAACAACGTCATCAAAGCGAGCAAGTTACTCCATTCGTTAGGAGTAATTTGAGTGATGGCCAAATTTACGTCCTCCAAGAAGCGACCAATGAGGAGATGGAGCGGCAAAGGGAACCCCGTGTTCAAAATATCCAGGTTGATCGCCGTGCATCCTGGTGGTGGGCGATCAGCAGTCTCTCCCTTCTTGGGGGCGTACAGAAAGATATCGTATGGAATTTTGTAGTGGGATCTTATGCTGTCCAAGTCATCTTCTATGATCAGACTTGGAATCCTACTCACCGTGAAGCTGTTCTCTTGGGCGATCATGATCACTCGGGAGCGAACAGGAAACATAGCGGAGTAGTGAGCAACATATTCTCCCCATTCGTTCTGGCGAGCAACTCCTTCAGGGATCTGAGACTCAGGATTTACTCTAGAGGTAGGAAAACCTATCTCTCTCAGAAACTCCCAAGTCACAGACAGTCTTGGTCGCTCCACGTCAGGCTGGTCGCCATCCACCTCAATCTCAGCGGCCACTTCTTCCGAGTTATCTCCCAAATCGGAAGAGGTACCCTCTTCTACGTCTGGGCGACCAACTGATTGCTCTACACCATCCCTTGGGTTCGATAATACTTGGTCCCTATACTTGCCCATACTACAGTGAACCCGTACTCTTGCGGGGAAGCTACTAGTAAAAGCTAGTGTAATTCGCTTCAAGTCAGAACTGTAATACCAGCCTTTGGGTTAGCATATGAAATGTTCTCATTTTTCCTCCATGTGTTTTGAGGAGGCTGCTGGCCTCCTTTGATATCCTCGTGTGTTCCTCCATTTATTTTGAGGCGGCTGAGGACCTGGAGGTACAAATGGTTGGCCATAAGGAGGCCTTCCAAACTGATTTCCACCTTGTGGATACCCCCCTTGTGGATAGTTAGGCCTTCCCATATAGTTGGCCTCTTCTAGCTGACTCGTGGGTGGGTACACTTTCTCGCTCACTGCTACATTCCCTCCAACCAGATTCTGCCCCATCTCAAGGTTGCTGATCTTCTCCGTCATTGCCATCAACAGCTTTCTTGTACCCTCATTCTCCTCCAACTTACAAACTTTCTGAAACTCTGGATCCTCGTTCCATGCACCGGCATTCGTGACTATGTTGTCAATGATTTCTCTACACCTCGCTATCCCTTGGTTCAGAAAAGCTCCACTCGCACATGCATCTAGATGGGCTTGGCCAGCCTTGCTGGCTCCACTGTAGAAGAATGCCATAATATCTCCCTCATTGTACCCGTGCTGCGGGCACTTAATCAACATGTTCGAGTATCTCTCCCATGCTTGACGTAGATCCTCTCCTGACTTCTGGCGGAAAGAAGATATCTCAATTCTTACTTTAATCGTCCTCGATGGAGGGTAAAATTGCTCGACCTCCCTGTGGGAGCGTGTTATCGAACCACTCCTTGGCTATTCCCGTCAAAGAGAATGGGAACAGCCTAAGCCTCTTGGCATCTTCAGTCATGCCGTTATAATTAAATGTGAAGGCTATCATCAGGAAACTCCTCAGATGAGTATGAGGATTCTCCTTCCCGATCTCCCCCTTGAACTGATTCTCGGTAAGTAGCTTAAGAATTCCTGGGGAAATCGAGAAGTTGTTTGCCTCAACAGGAGGTAAAGCCACTCCATCATAATACCGTTGCGGCTGCGCCGCAAACCTTCCCCGAATAGCCATATTCTGATCTGCGTTCTGGGGCACAGGCTGAGGGATTACAGGTGGTGCGGGTACTTGTTGAACTGGAGGTGGTTGGTACACAAGTGGTTGGTTGTAAATAGGAGGTGGAGGATACGGGTAAGGTGGATACGGATATGGTGGATATGGGTATTGTGGTTATGGTAAGTTGTTTTGTGGGTAAGCAGGGTTGTTCTGAGGATTCTGGACAAAATTTTGAGCTGAATTGATTACGTTTTGTGCACCCGGGTTTTGACTCTGACTATCCACTAACGGATCTTGATTCTGACAACCACTCCCTCCAGTGCCATCAAACCGGTTCAACGTCTGGTTAAACTCATTCTCGGCATCGTCCAACTCATTAATGATGTCCATTGGTTCTTTCCCTCCTCCGGCAGCTGCCATTCTTCTTAAAAAGGCTCGGTTTCTTCATGCTATCGTCCCAGGATCTGACTGTAATCTCTCTTCGCTCGTATTTCCTTACGAGCGTGTTCTCATAAACCTGAAACACTAACAGAAGAATCAAAATGCAACTGCCGAATACGAATGAATAAAAACAGAAAAATAAGCACTCACTACTAACTACTAAGTTATCTACAAGTCCTATTGAAAAAGCATACAACGCCATCCCCGACAACGACGCCATTGACTTGAAGCGAATATACCAGCTTTCTACTAGTAGATTCCTCGCAAGCGTACGAGTTCATTGTAGTATGAGCAAGTATAATGACCAAGTATATAGAACCCAAAGGACAATGTGTATGCGAATAGATCCCTGAAGATCTACGCGTCGTAATTAATATAAGTGAAATGTTTTTGGATTTTTTCGGAAAGATTAATTAAAACTAAAATAAACTAATTAAACTAAAATACTAAAGAAGACGAATTAACTAAGGTTTGTGTTCAAGTAAGAGATGGTGATGCTCAGGATAGGAATCCCTACGTATACTAACGGAGTAGGTACATAATCAAAATAACCGTGACGCGCAAGAAATAACCTAAGTAAAAAAATGCAAGATGAAAGCTCAAGATTCTAAACCTTAATACTTTACCCTAACACTCGACTTCACTAATCCACTAACAAGTTAATAGATTGTGCTTAATTAATGAGACCCTAATTTAACTAAGGCATGCGGTCGTCCTCCTTCGCTAAACTGGTAGATGAATCAACCCTTTCTAAACCCTCTCGTTAAGTCTACTCATTGTTAAAGAGTGATAAAGTCGTCCTCTCTCTAACACTTTTCGAACAAAATTCAAAAGTAAAGTTAAGATTAATTTTAAGAATTCATTAATTAAGAGAATAAAAACCTAACGTCACGAGTTACCCTAATTACGTACCCACAACCTACTTCTACGAGTTCATCCTACCCCAAGCATGCAAGGGTTTTAGCTAGACATGGATTTTACGTAAATAATAACAATTGAATCAGTAATGGACATGAACATGATAATTAGAACGAAGAAGAGATCAAACATAAACTAGGGTTTAAAGAAATAAAAAGATAAACTGAAATTAAATCAATAAAAGAAGTCTCAATGTGTTCAAGAACGTAATTATAAAGAAACGAAACTAAAAAGTAAAACCGTGCTATGAATTCGTAAAGAAAACCTCAAAAAACGTAAACGTAAAGCTTGCTTCTCTCCTTCCTCTCCAAAAACGAACTCTAAAAGTCAAAATCTATCAAGTGATATGTTGTGGTTCGTAAAAACGAGCTCGGGACAAGTATATATAAGTTTTGGGCCGAATCGGGAACTCGTGTGCCGGAAAAACGAACTCGGAAACTTCATCCTTGAAGGCGCTCGAGCTGGGCTAGCTCGAGCGGAGGCGCTCGAGTTAAGTGGTCGAGCGAAACAAGCACTCGAGCGGAGGCGCTCGAGCAGTGGTGCTTGAGCGGACGCGCTCGAGCAGTGGTGCTCGAGCGAAGAAAGTTCTCTGCAAGTTTGGGCGCTCGAGCTGGTTGAGCTCGAGCGGAGGCGCTCGAGTGTATAGCTCGAATGGGCCTTCTTTCTTTTCAACTAACACTTTTCTTCTCACGCACTAATACCAAACGTATTTCTTTGATATCTTCTCATCCGGGCATCCGTTTGAGCTGATTCAAAGTCCTACGAACTCCGTTTTTCGCCCTCGATTCACCTATGAGCATCAAAGAGACAAATTAATCAATGTAAAGAAATAGTGCTCATTTGACTCTAAAAACTCAATAAAATTGACCACAACTTGGGCATTTCAAGCTACAAATCATGACAATTTCACGCCTAATCAGTAGACGACCAGGCGCGCATTGTCGCTGACAGTCTGTTCTTGGATGATGTCCTCACAGACTTTGGTCTAGGAGCGCGGAACCATTTCGGTTGCTCGCCGAACATGCGAGTCCGGGATATCCAAGTATGGAGGAGGAGACTTCACACAGCTGAGTTGGTGAAGAAACCTCAGGCTTGTACCTGAAAAGAGAAGATAAAATATATAATTTAATGAATCTTTACACAGGGCGACCAACAATGGATCATGTTTAAAGACTTACTCCCTCGGCTTCACCGGATCGTATCCCAAATAGGAGCGATCATTAGAGAGGCGCTTCTTCTTGATCAATATAGCAGCCATAGTTTGCTGTTCATTCACAACCTCGAGAGAGGTTGATTTTGAGACTGGAGAGCGAGGAGCACAGCTACTAGCCTCCGTTGACGGCTTCGAGCGTTTTGCTGCTCGCTCCACTCCTTCTCCCTCACCACGATTATCTTCGCGGGGGGTTTTCTTTTTCCCCTTTTCCTTTTCCTTCTCAACCCCACGAGAAGAGGTGGTGGATTTGGAAACTCCTCGGGAGCGACCAGTAGGGACACGGGGACGAGCATGAGGTGATGGTTCTTCCCCAGCTCGAAGACGGATAAGTGACAAGGGGGGATCCTGCTTTCTCCTAGTCGGCTCTTCGCCGGCCATCTGCTTGACACGGGCGGCAAGAAGGTGATACGATTCAGGTATGGTGGGAACAACAACAGTCACTCGTTAATCTATCAAACAAAAGTACAAAAGATTAAAGAAAAATATACATAGCGACCAGGCGAACAAAAGAACAAAAAATGTTAAGTGAGAAATTACCCTCCGGGATGTTCGCCTGAGCTTCCAGATGATGCGGACTTGTGAATAATTGGGCAATTTTTCGACAGTGAGCCTTTGACAAGTGGGAAATCTCGCGATCAGCAGAATTCCGAAGCACTATCACAACCAAAGTATACAAGAACTCCTCGCTCAAACCCGGATGGCCCCACTTCAATATTTTTGGACCTGCAAAACAACAAAAAAGGAAAAAATAATACGGTCCACAGAAAGAAAAAGGAAGCCTACGTTTCACTACGCCAAAATGCTTGGGCGAATTTATGCGCGCCTGGCCGCCAGTGAAATCCGGCGATGCCCGCCAATCTCCTCCAATGAAGAGAAATTAGTTGTGCCAACTCTTCACTTTATTGGCAACCCACTCAATGAGCTTGACCCACTTCCTCACCTTCACATAGTACCAACTTACACCCTCCTCTTTGCAGGCATATATGACCATGGCGTAGTGGATTTCGGTGGTGCTAATCTTGTTCTTGTAGCCCTCGAGGCCAAACAACGTCATTAAAAGCGAGCAAGTTACTCCATTCGTTAGGAGTAATTTGAGTGATGGCCAAATTTACGTCCTCCAAGAAGCGACGAATGAGGAGATGGAGCGGCAAAGGGAACCCCGTGTTCAAAATATCCAGGTTGATCGCCGTGCATCCTGGTGGTGGGCGATCAGCAGTCTCTCCCTTCTTGGGGGCGTACAGAAAGATATCGTATGGAATTTTGTAGTGGGATCTTATGCCGTCCAAGTCATCTTCTATGATCAGACTTGGAATCCTGCTCACCGTGAAGCTGTTCTCTTGGGCGGTCATGATCACTCGGGAGCGAACAGGAAACATAGCGGAGTAGTGAGCAACATATTCTCCCCATTCGTTCTGGCGAGCAACTCCTTCAGGGATCTGAGACTCAGGATTTACTCTAGAGGTAGGAAAACCTATCTATCTCAGAAACTCCCAAGTCACAGACAGTCTTGGTCGCTCCACGTCAGGCTGGTCGCCATCCACCTCAATCTCAGCGGCCACTTCTTCCGAGTTCTCTCCCAAATCGGAAGAGGTACCCTCTTCTACGTCCGGGCGACCAACTGATTGCTCTACACCTTCGTCGCCCTAATTTTTTGCAGCATAGGCCTCCACGGAGCGAACAACAGAGGAAGCTTCTGAGCCCGTTTCTTCGTCTACAAGAAGAGTCCTAGGGTTTTGAGCCAAAGCTTGACGGAGAGATCGGCAAGGAGCTGGGGAGATGTCCTCCTCTACTGGTCGCTTCTCCGGGTTTCGAAGATATACTTCCAAAGAGGCTGTTTCGCTTGACGATTGGGACACCATGGTTGAGAAGCAGGGGGGATTCTTAACAAACGAAGTAGGATTGAATCGAAAAAACTCTTGTGGGCAAAAATGGGTGTTTGGAGTAAAATCAAGGGAGAAGATGGCGGTACTGGGAGAACACGGCGGCACCGGAGGAAAATCACGGCGGCGGAGGAAAATTTTCGAAGGAAAAAGCAAGGAATGCAAAAATGAAATGAAAGTAAGAACAAAATCAAAGACTATAATTAGTAATTACCTTGAGGATTCACGCGAAAATCGTCGAGAATTTGGCAAGAAGTAGAAGATGATCAAAGCAAAAGCTTGAAAGAGTGAAGCAATGGCGGAAGGAAGAATAAGTTTAAAAAAAATGAAAAAGAGAAGGAAGACAAGACAAGTATTTATAAGAAGCAAAAACGGGGGCTAAAACGAAATTTTCAAAATTTTCGTAGGCCCCTATATGCAAAGCCAAAATTACGCATGGGTGGCAATGACGTCATCACTGCCCACGACGATACAGATTCCGAGGATCTCGGGAACCCAACCGTCACATACGCGTAGAACACTCCGTTGTTCACCCTAATGTCAAGATGATCGCCAGTTTTCCCGCCCAAGAAATTTAAAAATTTGTTGCTCGCTCCAAGCACATAATCATCATCCTATCAAAATTATGCCTTGTCCTTCATTAGTCAACAATTTTCCTAATAAAGAACAAGTCAAGGGACAATGTTGATAGGCGACCAGTCGAGCAACATAGTTAGAAGATTAAAAATATAATAATATGATTAAAAGGACGGCTATCAGCTAAACTCAAAAGGGGTCAAATCATCAAAGACGACCAGGCGACCAAGAGGTCAAACAAATGTTAGGCGACCAACACAGCAAAAGAACAAGAAGAACAAATAACCAGACCAAAAGCAAGGGCAAGAATACCCACTACTTAGGCGACCAAGCGAGCAAGATGAGGCCACTAAAGATAGCTCAAAATTCCACTAATTAAGCATTGCATTAGAAACAAACAAGTGTACTAAACACTTGTCATTGTACAAAATGTAATAGTTTAGGAATAAGACAAGTGGCTAAACACTTGTCAACACCTAAATCAAAAGGCTAAGAGGGTGACACCTCCTACTTGCTTGTAAGCCTATAAATATCCCTTCATGAAAGGGTAAAAGTAAGCTAAAAAATTCAAGAAAAAGGCCAAACTCTTGCAATTTCATTTCTCAATCTTCACTTACACCAAATCATTACTTGTAATCTTGTTTGATGACCTTCTTTAGTGTTAAACATCCACTAATCATCCGATTCGAACCAAGGTCATCAACAGAATACACAAAACTCATCATCACTTCCGTCGTCTACTACTTCGCGTCTTCGATCCGCCGTACACAACCTCGTGAGTCCGTCCCTTAACATCGTTCTTCATCTCATATGCCATCTTCTTGCACAATTCACCATCAACTACACTTTTTTTTTAATAAAAATACCCCTCATATGTTAAAATCAGAGAATTATATGGCTGAAAATTAAGTTTAGTGGTTTATTTGGAAAAAATTGATAGTTTGTATGTAATAGTTTCAAGAAATATAATTGGTGTTATAAGTGAAAGTCGCAGATAGTTTGATAGCTTTTTAGTGCAATTAGGTCTAATAAAAATATAATCTTCCTAAACAATATGATTCTCCAAATCAACTTGTAATTATCCTAGATCGTTATCACAATCTTATCTCCATCACCAACTCTCATTTTATGTATAAAGGGGATGGCCGGCCAACGAGCTCAACCCACTTTTAACTGCTCTAAGTTAAATCATAATTACTTACTAAAATGAGGCCCAACCCACTTTAACTTGATTCATATCATTTTCAACCGTGTATATATAAATGGAGTAAGTATTGTAAGTGACTGTCTAGTATGAGATTAACACTATAGGTTCACCTTTAATTTAAAATATGTCACTTATTAATTAAAAGATTGTTACTTTTAAAAAGTGATAAAATTTTAATAAAAAAATGATAATATTTTTGTTAAAAGTGACTTATCACTTTTTTTTTAAAAAATATCATCACATTTTATTATAATTCTATCTTTTTATTTATTTGGTCGATCTCATACTATGAGACGGTGTCACACATAATATAAACGTATCCCTTATATATATCGTGTTTAGTTATTCTACAATATCCAAAATATTTTGATAAAATCAAGCTAGAGACCTCACGTGCCCAAAGTCTTGCTTAGAAATAATAAGGTCAGTTGTACTATTATTAATTAGCTAGCTAGGCCGGCGGCATTAGTCCCCATCCCTATGAAAACCAAATGGCCAGGGGCCGCTTAAGATTATAAAATAGATAGATATAATATTTAATTTAAATTTTATGATTAAATTTTTAATACTTTTCAATTTAATTTAATGATCCAAAATTTTGTTTTTATGCAACAATGGTGTCGAAATAAGTATTATATATATTTTTAATTTGATTTATTACCCTGAAAACAGACTTGAACTAATAAAGTAATTGCATTTTTAATGGAGAAACCAATAGTTTTCATTTCTGAAAATGTGCTTTAAATGGGAAAATGAAGGTTTTCCATATTGGTATAGTGTTCATATATAAGATAAATATTCAATTATAAAAAGGGATTTAATTCTGAGGCAGGAAAATATTAATATTCTTATTTTTAGTACACTTTTGTCTTGTGTGTGTTTATATATAAATAGATATACATAATTAATTTAAATAAAAAGAATATATCATAAGCACCAAAATTTTATAGAACCGGAATGTTTTAAGATAAAATAAGTTACAATGACTCCATCAACTACTACTAACAAATCAAGTTCATGCTATTGGAGAGAGGAATCAAGAGATTAACAAGAGTTGTATCCCACATATTATTAATGAAATTTATGTTTATCTATTTTTCTCGCCTTCAATATATTTAATTAATGCGGGTGTTAATTTTTTTTTTTTTTTTTTTGGTTTACACATATACATGGCTGGCCCGGAATACAGACTCCATCAACTACTACAAGTTCATGCTATTGGAAAGAGAAATCAAGAGATTAACAAGAATTGTATCCCACATATTATTAATGAAATTTATGTTTATCTATTTTTCTCGCCTTCAATATATTTAATTAATGCGGGTGTTAATTTTTTTTTTTTTTTGGTTTACACATATACATGGCTGGCCCGGAATACAGTTTTAAGATGAAATAAGTTACAATGACTCCATCAACTACTACTAACAAATCAAGTTCATGCTCTTGGAGAGATGAATCAAGAGATTAACAAGAGTTGTATCCCACATGTTATTAATGAAATTTATGTTTATCTATTTTTTCTCGCCTTCAATATATTTAATTAATGCGGGTGTTAATTTTTTAATCTTTTTTTGGTTTACACATATACATGGCTGGGATTAGAAAAATTCTCAATTAAATTTGAATGTGAATTTATAAATACGGCTCAAAGGCCACAGCTCTTCATTCATACAAAAATTTCAATACAGTGACAGCGTATAACATAATATAATTTTTTTCTTTTTTTCGTAACAACACTATACCTCTTAAAAATGATTCTGTCATATATATAAGTATATTTAAAGTAAAAAATAGATTCTGCGTTGCTCTTTAAATGAGAAATAATACGCAATAAAAAAAAATCTGATGAGAAATAATATCTTTAAGTTATTTTGAAACAATCATAAACTTAAGTTTCTGAAATTGATTTTTTGTTAAGAAAAAAATTGTTTTAGAGAACTTTGGATCAAAGACATTTTATTTTCACATGTTAATTTTGATTTTTCCTATATCAATCAATTGACTTCTCATAACTTTTAAATATATGTCATTTATTACTAGTACAGGAATTTAATGGTTCTAACTTCTAGGTAGGTGTCATTAGAGTCAGGGATGCAAATATCGGCCTAGGCCGCCTAGGCGCTAGGCGGACGCCGGCCGCCCCGATTTAGCGTAAGTCGGCCAAAAAAATCGTAAAGTGTTCCAGGCGCCGTCTAGGCGGCCAAATTCGGGCTAGGCGGCTGGGGCTTGAGAAAAGAAAAGAAACCCTAATTTTCAAATTCTCACCGATCGTGCATGAATGGAAGAGAGAGGGGAGTGGCGGCAATCGTGCGACGCCGGTGCCGACGGTGGCGGAAGGGGCGCAAGGGTGACGATCTCTGTGCCGACGGTGTCGTAACGCAGTCAATGGTGGTGGGCGGCGATTTGGGAATTGGAATAGATAGACCGAGAATTTTGGGAATTGATTATGAATTTGAGAGGAACGTACCTTGATGATTTGGGAACTGAAAGGAGAGAAGTATTAATTTTTTGAGGGATACGTGCGCTTGATTTTGAAGGGAGAAAGAAACTGGTGCTGATTTTCCTTGATTTGGGGAAAATGGAGAGAGAAATCGATCGGATGCTTTATTTTAGTAACTATTAATACTTAATTTTAGGAATTCAAATGTAAGGCAGTATAAAAATTTATTAAAAAAAAAAAGCTAGGCGGATTTTTAGGCGGCGCCTAGGCCATCTGCACCCTTGCTTAGAGTGAACAACTTAACTAAGTTTGTAGCTTGTAGATTAGAATTTAGATATGTGACATCTGTCCCGGCCGCCATTTGCATATACAAGTATATTTTTTTTAAAATTTTTTTATTATATTTTTTTTATGAGGACGCGTTTACAAGTTAACACCAATTTTTTTTTTTTTTAGAATAATTGCACTTTTGGTTTCGAGAGAATGCGTCAATTAATTTCAAGCCTCTTTTTAGGCACTTTAATTCTAGTAGTTTTTATACACACTTTTTGTCCCAAGAGAATATGATGAATTGCAGTTTTAGTTCCAAAAGAATAAATAAATTGCAATTTTGATTCCAACAAAATTGGATAAATTTGTAGTTTTGGTCCTAAAATTTAACGGATGGGACCAAAACTGAAAAAAAAAGAAAAAAAGAAAAAAAAAAAGGAACCACTTTCGCACATATGTACCAAAAATGTTTTGCACTCATTCTCTTGTTATCAAAACTGCAACCCCCCACCCCCACACAAAAAAAAGGTTCATGTGAGATCATTATATGATATATTTCATGTGATTTGGGGGGGGGGGGGGGGGGGGGGGGGGGGGGGGGGGTTAATAACACTTTTAGTTCCAAGAGAATGAGTTCATTTCAAAATGTAATTTTTTGACACTTTTGGCCCATAAGAATAAGATAAGTCGCAGTTTTAATCCCAAAAGAAATAATAAGTTGCAGTTTTGGTCCCAATAGAATAAGACAAATATGCAGTTTATGTCCTAAAAATTAATTGATTGGACCAAAACTGCAAAAAAAAAAAAAAAAAAAAAAAAAAAAAGAAGAACAACTTCCACAAGTAGCTAGCAAAAATACTTTGATCTCATTCTCTTAAACCAAAAGTGCAATTTTCTCGAAAAATGTCACTAAAGTGAAATATAACTTTTATCTTTTGTGTACCTATTGCATTATACAACTGAGCATAAGGATGAAACAATACATGTTGATATATATAAGTGAAACGTGACATTAGATTATTTGTCTGAAAACATAAAATAAAATGTGCAGATTAAATATAACTGAACAATGAAGAGTTCACGGAACTACGTGCACAAAATATTTGATACTTAGATCTACTATTTTAAATTAATTTGGTACTATTATGCCTTAATTTCCATTAATTACACTGTGTATAGTACTTAGTAGGTTGACTATGAGAAATAGGGAAAATTAAATTTTTAGGACACTATCTTATAACAATTTGCAAAATGAGGACACTTTCTTTACGAGATGACAATTTTAGGACACTTTCTTTTAAATTTTGAAATTTCAGGACACTTTCTTTACGAGCTGGCAATTTCAGAACTATTTCTTTTAAGTTTTGCAAATTTAGGCCAACTAATACTAATTACGGGTCAAACGGGCTTGATCCTCCAGCTTGACTGCTTCGTAGACGCCATATCACTAAAATCCTTCCACGTTATTAAAATATTTGGCGAATTTAAAATTTAAAAAAATCTGGACAATTAAAAATCTGCTTATCACACTTTGCGCTCAGTGATTAGGATTCAAGCCCTTTCTTGTTCTCCCCGTTTCTTTCACCATTCTTGGCTGGTATGTAAATAATTTTGAGAAATTAAAACATGTAATTGCATTTTCTATTCCAATAGAACTTCCGTCCCACCTTTTTTTTTTAATAATTTTGATCCCATGGGAATTTTTCAACCAAAATTAGTGAAATTGGAATTTTGCAAAATTGATTATTTTTTATTTGCCGGAAGAGTTGGGATTAGGTCTCCAAATTTTCGTTTGACCCGAAATTAGTATCAATTGGCCTAAATTTGCAAAATTTAAAAGAAAGTGTCCTGAAATTGCCAGCCCATAAAGAAAATGTCTTCATTTTACAAATTGCTATAAGATAGTGTCCTAAAAATTTAATTTTCCCCTGAGAAATATTTGAGACTTGATCTACTATTTTAAATTAATATGGTACTATTATGCCTTAATTTCCATTAATTACACTATGTATAGTACTTAGAAGGTCGACTTTGAAAATACACTTATATATATCACTAATAAAATAAATTGATCACCACAAGTCGTTACCGAACAAAAAATACTTATCCTCCTATAATTTAATTTGCCACCACATGTACATGTTACTCATCTCAACTCTAATCCTCATTCTATTTTATATTTTCACTAGAAAAACCTCAAAAAATGTTTTCCTAGTAGATTTCGCATGCTACAAACCCCCGGAAAGCCAGAAGTGTAGTCGAGAAACGGCACTGAGTCGACTCGGATGCCCGACGGATATGCTCCTTTTCATGCACAAAGTACTGCAGAGGAATGGACTCGGTGACTCGACCTACGTCCCCCAAACTCTACTGAGTGACCCCCCGAGTTTGAGCGTCGAAACGGCTCGGCAAGAGACGGAAATGGTGATGTTTGGAGCCATAGATTCGTTGCTGGCAAAGACCAAAGTGGATTGCAGTGAGATTGGGATTTTGATAGTGAATTGTAGTGTTTTTAATGTGGTCCCTTCTCTTGCAAGTGTTATAGTGAATCGGTACAAACTTAAGCAAGATATTTGCAGTTATAACCTGAGTGGAATGGGGTGCAGTGCAAGTCTCCTTGCCATAGGCCTTGCTAAAAACCTGCTTCAGGTTAATCTATTATTATATTATCACTGTTATATATACAAATTATCATTGTTATATTTCACAATTACTGTTATGCATATGTACTAACACTGTTTAAAATCAAACATTTTTAAATAGTGATAGTTGACATGCATGCATAACAATAATAGTGTGTGAACATAACAATAATACTCGAACAAGAGAGTTATCGTGAAATCAGGTTGACCGAAGACCTACTCAATTATTTATAGGATATATAGTTTTATATAACCCAATTTAGTTTTGGTCCTATGTGCTTTCACGAATTGAAAACCGTTTGATAACTAACTTTCAATTTTGATCCGGTAACTGATAATGTAGGAGATGAAACATCTGGTTGATGTTGACGTGATAGATTCTAATTTGGATGCACATGACAGAGTTTGATTTGTCAATTCGAATGTTTCACAATGTTGAGAATTCATGAAATTGTGTGTATATGTATGACTATTTTCAAAAGTCAATTTCTGCTCTAAGCACTCCATCCATATTAAATTGTCTATCCATTGAACCTCCTCCTTAAAGGGGAAAGTTGAGAATCCAATGCAGATGGTGGTGAATTAGTGAAATAGGGAGAAAAAAAAAAAAAAAGAGAATTCAGTCCATGAGTGAGAGGGTGTGTTGAGGAAATAATTTTTATAAATAAAATTAATTTCACATATTTCTACGAATTCAAACTTTCAGATTTTTAAAATTCAATAGTTCATTCTTGAACAGGTACACCAAGATACTTGTGCTCTAATTGTGAGCACCGAGAACCCTACAAGTAGCATATACACCGGCACAGATCCCTCAAAATACATTATCAATTGTGTCTTTCGGGTCGGAGGGTCTGCCATTCTCCTCACGAACAAACCGTCTTACGTGCAACGCTCAAAGTACCAGCTCATGCACTCTGTCCACACTCACGCAGGAAGCTCTGATGTCGCTTACAAATGTGCCTTCCAAGAAGAAGATTTCGAGGGGATCACAGGCATAACAATCACCAAAGATCTCTTAGTCGCAGCAACGTATACAATCGAAAAACACCTCAAAACACTAACTTTTCTAATCCTCCCATTTTTCGAGTTACTTCTCTTCATAAAAAGTCAAATCGCTACGCGTCTCAATCTAACGAAGACCCAATCGTACGTCCCCAAATTCAAGAAATGTGTGGAACATTTTTTCCCACATGTTGGGGGGAAACCGGTACTGGATGCAGTGCAGAAGAATCTAGGGTTTGAAGATGCTGATATGGAAGCATCAATAATGACACTACATAGGTTTGGGAATACGTGGAGTAGTTCTACTTGGTACGAGCTAGCGTATTCAGAAGCTAAGGGTCGGATTAAGAAGGGTGATCGGGTTTGGCAAATTGCGTTCGGGTCGGGTTTTAAGTGTAGCAGCGTGATTTGGCGTGCATTGAGGTGTGTTGAGTTTGATCAGAGTAACCCATGGATGAGTGACATTAATGATTATCCTGTAATTTTGGATCACAATGATCCATTTCCGTACCAATTTGAACCACCCAAGCACCAATAATTCTTCTAATTTTGTGAGAAAATACATTCTATATAGTTACTCTTTTCGTCTCAACCTTTTTTGCACATGTATATATTAGGGCATACATTTTAAGAAATTTTGCTTTATCGATTTTTCAATAGTTGAAAATGTGTTTTATTGATTTTTCCCAATTATACTAATAGGAAGTTGATCAAATTACTAAAATGTCGTCGTCTTCTAATTAATTTCGCTTATGTATCATCTTCTGATTGACTTTGCTTACAAGTAGATAAATTGTATGCATATGTCCAAGTGTCAAAGTTGTATTAAATTCTCATAAATCTTATGTGGCCTTTTAATAAATGATCTAGTAAAAAAAAGAACCCATATAGGAGTTGAACCTTCCACATCATGAGTACATTTAAGATGTTTTACCAATTAAACCATATTATGCATCTTTAAAAGTTTAAAATACCTATTATATTTAACTTGTGTCTATAAAAGTACATTATAAATTTTGTTGTGATTGTAACCAATTTTGATTTTATCCAAATATTTTTTAGGATATCTTATATTGATTTTTTTTTTAAATTTATTAGTAATTCAAACAAGTAAATTTAATTTAATCTACTAGTAATAAATTGATTAATTAAATTATAAAATTCTAACTAAGTGAAATTTAAACTATTATTAGATTTATTTTATTGTCTCACTATATATGAGAGTTTTTTTTTTTTTTTTTTAGAAAATCACAGCTCTTGGAAATTCAAACAATAATACCCATATATACTACTCCTTCCGTCCCAAGATTTTGTTCATAGTAACTGTTTTATCGTGTTTTAGTGAACAAATTTTTTATTAGTGTTTAAAAAGATAAAGTAATTTTTAAGTCACTTTATAATAGAATAGAGATAGATCTATCAAACCCTACCTTAAATTTTTTTTTTTAGACGGAACCTTAAAAATTACTTTATCATTTCAAATACTAATAAACAACTCGCCCGCTAAAACGCGAGAATAAAGATAGTGTGAATAAAATCTTGGGACAGAGGGAGTAATAGAGAGTTTATAATAATCTATCAAATATTTGTGAGTTTTGATGATGTGTCGTTAGTGTCAAGTTTGTAAAGGGTTTGATATATTAGTATACTGATATGTTAATATATAATTAGTCCATAAAATCTCTTGTGAACTAGTTTTATAGTACAAAATTTATACTATGACATATATTCGTTGATACCATTACATTAATATAATGATACCATTAGACTTATAAATTTTAATCACTATATAAAATATTATAGTATCAGTGAATACATATTACTAGGGGTGGAGCAAGTATCCAAAAAATCGGTATACTACACTTACCATACCGCAAGATACCATATTTCCCAAAAAATTCGATACGGTATCATACCGTACTGAAAATTTCACACGATATTGGTATTATTATTTAAAAATATTTGGTATTCGGCATCATACCAAAATATCAAGTTATTTTCTATATAAGACGTTATATACCAAATTATAAAAAATATATCGGTATTTCGGTAATTCAGTATAAAATGGTATATATCGTGTCGATAATTCATGATTAAAATTTAATACTTAATTTATTTTCATATTAAATAATTAAAATACTTCGGTACGAACCAGTATGGCCGGTATATCGACATGACCATATTTCGGTATGGACTACTATATACCGAAACATCTGTAAGGTACGGTATACTGAATTTTCAGTTCGGTAAACGGTTTACTTTTTTGGTATACTGAAATATTCGGTACTATATTGATATGCATCTTTGCTATTGAATCAAGGTTTTAGATTCACAAGAAATACTTGTAATCAAGGAATCGATTATGGAGCTATAAGCACGAATATTGAAAAACAACAACACAATAAGAACACCAGGATTTTACGTGGTTTGGAGAAATACTCCTACATCCACGGGATCAGAGAGATTCGATCTTTCACTATGAGCATTCAAGGGAATTACAGTCACTCAATCTCACAAACACTCAAGGAATTTCTTCTCTAAGAAACCATACTAGAGTTACAGAGAAATCGTACTCACAACCCTCAACTCAGCTCAAAGAATGAAATGATCACACGTGTTCTGGTTAATTGTGCAAGCATCATATATATATAGTAGTTCTCCTGCAAGTAACCGCCTTAGTAACAATATTTAGTTATAACTGTCTTCCCTTTACTTAGATGCTCAGTCACGCTACTAAGAGAATGTCAGTTATCTTCTCCTCAACTGTAGAGGACTTCAAGTCTACTGAGCTCACTGCTATTTAGCTGATTTCATCCAAGTGGACTGACTAATCCACTGTCTACTGAAACTTCAACTCGAATGAATACTTTATACTTCACACATGACTTCACAATTCTCCACCTCATATTTGAAGTATCAAACTTCTCCTCCTCTCCATCGGATACCTTTAAGGCTAAGGCACCTTCCATGTGTCCATCTTTACCAGTTCAACAAAAAACTTGAACTTTGAGCTAGGTAAAGACTATGTACACATATCAACAGCATTATCATCAGTTGATATCTTCTGGATCTGGACCACCCCTTTGTTTATGATTTCCCTCACAAAATGCAACCTTACATCAATGTGCTTTGACCTCTCATGAAACACTTGATATTTAACCAGATGAACAACGCTCTGATTATCACAATGAATGACCACATCCTTTTGTTGAATTCCAAAATCTCTAATGATTCCTTTCAACCATAAAGCTTCCTTCACTGCTTCAGAGACTGCCACAAATTCAGCTTCAGTGGTGGATAAGGCAACCCCACTCTGTAACACAGATCTCCAACTTACAACAGTGTTGTAAAGAGTAAATATGTACCCTGTCAAGGACCTTCTGGTATCCAGATTAGTAGCAAAATCAGAATCAACAAAACCTATCAATGGACTTTTCTGATCATTCACCTTCTTAAACATCAACCCTAATTCAGATGACACTTTAAGGTATCTGAATATCCACTTCAAAGCATCCCAATGTAATCTGCTTGGGTTGGACATGTATCTGCTCACCATACTCGATGAATATGCCAAGTCAGGTCTACTGCAGACCAATGCATACATCAAACTTCCAACTCCACTTGCATAAGGTACTTTCATCATGTAATTCTTCTCTTCTTCAGACTTGAGCTCCATTTCCTTAGATAACTTGAACTGTTGACCCAGAGGAGTTGTCACAGGTCTACTCTCATGCATGTTAAACCTCTTCGGGACCCTTTGAATATACCTGTCCTGAGATAGAAACAATCTCCCACCTGTTCTGTCTCTCAGTATATCCATCCCAAGCATCCTCTTAGCATTTCCTAGATCTTTCATATCAAACCTTGCACTTAGCTTCTGTTTGATACTCCGAATCTTCAATAAGCTCCTACTAGCAATTAACATGTCATCAACATAGATCAGAAGATATGTTACCACTTCACTACCTTGTTTCTCCAGATACACACAAGTGTCATACTTGCTTCTCTCAAAACTAATGGATAACATTACTTCATTAAACTTCTTATGCCATTGCCTTGGACTTTGCTTGAGGCTATACAAAGATTTCTTCAGTAGACATATCTTCCCCTCTGACCCAGGTTCCACAAAACCTTCAGGTTGCTGCATATGAATGTCTTCAATAAGATCACCATGCAAGAAAGCCGTCTTCACATCAAGTTGTTGTAGCTCTAGGTTATATTGGACAACTCTACTGAGAAGTGGCCTGATAGAACAATGCTTGACCACAGGTAAGAACACCTCATTGTAATCTATCCCTTCTCTTTGAGTAAACCTCTTGCCACTAACCTTGCCTTGAATCTCACCTGATCTTTCATCCCAGATTCAAACTTCCTTTTAAACAACCACTTGCAACTGACTAGTTTCTGCCCATGTGACTTATTCACAAGAATCCAAGTATGATTCTTATTAAGAGATTCTATCTCTTCTATAATGGCAGTAATCCATGATTCTCTCTCTTCACTGTCAATGACTTCCTTGTAGTTTCTAGGCTCTTGGTATTCTATGGCTTCAACTGTCACAAGTGCATAAGAGACCAGATCAGCCTGACCATACCTCAGAGGAGGATGTACTTGTCTTTTGGTTCTGTCTCTTGTCAAGCTATGATTTCTCAAATCAGCTTCAGTCACTTCTTCCTCCTCAGTTATGTTATCTTCAATAGATGCATTGTCTTCTGCTGCCTCAAGTTCAGGTTCATGAACAGTTGAGGTGACCTCATCTGAAATAATAGGTTCCACCTCAACTTGAGTATTTGGTTCATAGATCACACCATCCACCTCCTCTGATGTTGGAACTCCTCCACCTGACTTGTATCCCATCTGAGATTCATTAAACACAACATCTCTCCTGACAATACACTTTTGGTTTCCAGGTTCCAAGCACCACAACTTATAACCCTTGATACCCTTTGGATAGCCAATAAACACACACTTTAATGCCCTAGGATCCAGCTTATCTTGCTTCACATGAACATAAGCTAAGCATCCAAATACTCTCAGCTTATAGTAATCTGATATCTTTCCATACCATATTTCATCAGGGGTTTTAAAGTCAACTGCAGATGATGGTACTTTATTAATCAAGTACACAACTGTGTTAACAGCTTCACCCCAAAAACTCTTTGGCAAACTTGCATTAGATAGCATACACTTAACTCTCTCCAGAATGGTTTTATTCATTCTTTTAGCCAGTCCATTCTGTTGAGGATTAGCAGGAACAATCCTGTGCCTAGTAATACCCTTCAGTCTAGAAAATTGTTGAAACTCCTCTGAGAGGAATTAAAGCCCATTGTCAGTCCTAAGATGCTTGTTGCTTCTTCCTCTCTTATTTTCAAGTTCAGTCAACCACCCTTTGAACTTAGAGAAAGCATCACTCTTATGTTTGAGTATATATACCCAAACCTTTCTGGAATAATCATCAATAAGGGTAAGGAAATACCTGCCTCCACCATGTGTGGATACCCTTGCTGGTCCCCATACATTTGAATGTATGTAATCCATCACCTCAGTAGTGGTATGCTTCCCCCTTCGGTATGTCTTCTTCTTTGATTTCCCCGGGACACACCTCTCACAGAATTCCAGCTTACTTATCCTCTTGCCAGGGATTGCACCCCTCTTGGATAACTCCACCAAACCCTTCTCACCAACATGGGCAAGTCTTCTATGCCACAAGTTAGTATCAGAGGACTCCATGGTGACCTCAGCTGATCCTGTAACAGTCCTTCCAATCAAAGAATACAAACCATTCTTGATGTTACCCCTCATCACTGGTCTTCCAGACTTAGTGATAGACAAGATTCCCTTATCTGTTCTAAATTCAAATCCCTTAGAATTTAGTATACCAAGAGAAATCAAATTCCTCTTCAGATCAGGTACAAATCTGACCTTAGATAAGATCCTATCAACTCCATCAAACATCTTGATCTTGATAGAACTAGATCCTTGCACTCTACAACTCTCATCATTACCAATAGGGACAAGGCCTCCATCAAACTTCTCATGATCCAAGAACCAGCCTTCATGTGGACACATATGAAAAGTACACCCAGAATCTAGGACCCATTCTTGACTAAGCCTATCATGGCTAACCATCAAAACTTCAGCACTATCATATGCTTCAACCTCCACCACAGCTGCATCTCAATCTTGATCCTCTTGATTTCCTTTCTTCCTTCTTTCAGGGCAATTCTTTCTCAGATGACCTTCCTTATGACAAGTGAAACACTTTCTCTTCTCAACAAAACCAGATTTCTTCTCACCCTTCTCACCTTTTCCACCTTCCTGGACTGAAACCCTCCCTTCTTCTTGGATTGAACATTCAATCCCTCAACATGCTTCTTCCCTTCTGATTAGATTTGTAGGAACTTGGTTTTCAGGGCAGTTTGAACATCATCAAATCTAACCTGATCTTGTCTTCCAAATAGCAAGGCATCCTTGAAATTCTCCAGAGACTTGGGTAGAGTATTCAACAGCATCAATGATTTATCTTCATCATTGATTGTAACATCCAAGCTCTCCGAATCATCCACCAATCTATTGAATTCGTCCAACTGATCACCAAGATTCTTGTCTTCATTCATCTTGAAGACTTGAAGCTTTTGTTTCATGTATAACTTGTTCGTAACAGATTTGGTCTGGTATAACCGCTCCACTTTATTCCAGACTTCAAGAGTAGACTTCTCCTTCGATACCTCCCTCAATGATTTATCCCCAAGACACAAGATAATGGCACTATGTGCCTTTCTCTTGATCTCCTCCGCCTTCGCTGGATCAGATCCAGAAGCCACTTGATCCGGTGGCAACAAGGCTCTGTACAAACCATTGTGTACCAAGAGAGCCTTCATCTTAATCTTCCCTAAACTGAAATCGTTCTTCCTTGTGAACTTCTCAATATCGAACTTAGTTGCAGCCATTATTGAATTCCCAAAGACGGCGCCACTTGTTGAATCAAGGTTTTAGATTCACAAGAAATACTTGTAATCAAGGAATCAATTATGGAGCTATAAGCACAAATATTGAAAAAAAAACAACACAATAAGAATACCAGGATTTTACGTGGTTCAGAGAAATACTCCTACATCCACGGGATCAGAGAGATTCGATCTTTAACTATGAGAATTCAAGGGAATTACAGTCACCCAATCTCACAAACACTCAAGTAATTTCTTCTCTAAGAAACCCTACTATGGTTACAGAGATATCGTACTCACAACCCTTAACTCAGCTCAAATAATGAATTGATCACACGTGTTCTGGATAATTGTGCAAGCATAATATATATATAGTAGTACTCATGCAAGTAACCGCCTCAGTAACAACATTCAGTTATAACTATCTTTCCTTTGCTTAGATGCTCAGTCACGCTACTAACAGAATGTCAATTATCTTCTGCTCAACTATAGAGGACTTCAAGTCTACTGAGGTCACTACTCTTCAGCTGACTTCATCCAAGTGGACTGACTAACTCCACTCTCTACTAAAACTTCAACTCGACTGAATACTTTATACTTCACATATGACTTCACATTTACATACATAAATTTTCGGCACAGTATTACGGTACGGTATGATACAATGATTGCATGTTTCACATAAGACCTACTCTAGTCAGTCTCCTATACTATTATATTAATAGATTGAGTAAAGTAAAATTGTTAAAAATGAACAGTTGATTCAATCAATATAAACTACAAGAAAAATGACATTTGGTCATAGTAGTCATGTCACTGTTACTTCTCTTGTTGAATGTATTTAATGATAGGAAATAATCTTTAATGACAATATCCTTTCATTAAAATTATTTTTTGTTATTAAAAATTATTTCCTGTTATTAATGGGAACCCTTGTTAATTTTTTCCTTTTTTTTTATCGGCGTTCAAACTCATCTCTCTCCTTATCTACGATATTTCTCTCCCTAGACTTGTTGTATTTTACATACTTCTAATAATAGTTTTCCTCTTTGTAAATAGAACACAAGTTCATTCCATATTCAATTATTTTTAATGTTGAAAAAATGTTTTTATTTTCATGTAATTTTACCACTTTTTGGTTTTGGCCTTACTGTCTTTTAAACTTTAAATTTCGTCCTTATAATTTACGCAGTGTTACCATTTTTTAGTTATGATTAATCTAAGTTACATGAAAAAAATAATATTGGAAAATTAATAAGATTAAAATTCAAAAGTGAATAGGTTACAATACCCAAAAAAAAAAGAAAAATTAAAAATCAATAGGCCTGAAATAAAAAAAATTGGTAAGGTTACATGATGAAAAATGGTCAGATTCCATATCTCGAGTACAAATTAAGCATATATCCATGCTTCCTCCATAACCTATATGTGGAAAAATTGTTGTAAAAAAATGATAATACTTCTTTACAAAATTAAAATTACAGCGGGGAGTGAAAATTACACATAAATGAAAACCGAATACAAACAGTACATGTGTCGAGTTGAGGAGACCTCTTCCCACAAAGCGAAAATATCCCGGTAAGGCTTGTCGGTTGGAATTACGAACAGAAGAAGAATTCGAAGTGGACTGCTTTCTTAGACTCTAAATGTAGAGGACTAAGAGAGAGAGAGAAAAAATCTTTCGGTTTGTGCACTTAGAAGAATGCACGAGGACACCTTTTATAGGTGACCCTCCACTCCACCCATGCAGAAGGGAAAAACGCGTTAACCATTAATGCTGACGAGATAAATTGGTGGTGTCAATCAATTCAGCAGCTGACCAGCCATGGTTTTGACACGTTTCTGTGAGTTACGCTAGGTGAATCATGCCAATGAAGTTAGATCTCCGGTATGGGCTGACCTGTAGCCAAAATCATTTGGACTGGATCTTCAAATTTTTGGGCACTAAATGCCAAGAATCAAGACCAAGTTTATGGCCGCGGGCTCGGCTCGTGCATGTGCGCGTGCCACTTTGATTGTAAAACAATCTACTAGAACTTATTATGCTTCATTGCGCTCCTACTAATATCATGTATAGTTGTTTCACAAATTCCCAATATGGAATGAAGAATTAAATGACTTATTTAATTCCTGTTAGGGAAATAATTAAATGAATTAATTTCACACCTATCTATAAGTTCAGATTTTTAGATGAGGCAAAAATTCTTTCATGGTATCAGAGCTACGAGGCTCACGCCCGGACAAAGATCTTGGGTTCGATTTCCTGTTGAGAGCAACTACACCCATATTAAATTATCCACTCATTGGGCCTCCCTAAAGAGGGAGAGTTGAAAGTTCGGCCCATGAGTGAGGGAGAGTGTTAGAAAAATAATTCAATGAATTTATTTCATAGCTCTCTATAAGTTCGGACTTTTAGATGAGACAAAATTCTTTCAATTCCTTCACTAATCTCATAATTAAAAGTGTTGTAACTGATGGATACACGATTTAATTTTTCTCACCGAAAATTGATTTTGTGAGTATGAATACACTAATTTTATCTACTCTAAGAATAGAACACACTCGAATCAATTAATTTTTGATAAATTAAGTTCAACACTTATATTTAAATGGTCAAACAAAATCAATTAAATCACCCAAATATATAATTAATATTTCAATTAAATATCTACCACCAAAACTATTTTTCTCCAACAAAAATATCACAATTGGTCTTGTAACTTTGTTCGAATAGAAATATGGTCCTTTTTCTTTCTTTCTAATTTCTCAATTATGTTCCTATTGTTATCACAATAGGTCCTTTTCGACGAATTTTTAAAAAAAAATTCTTGAAATCTATAGGTGTCCAATGGTAGTGCCCGGACGGTGTTCCAAGTAAATAAATTAGACCCATGTCACACTCAGTTTGGATTAAATTAGGCCAATGTCAATAAGAGAGAAATCCCGTTCCAGTCTATATCCAAATGGAGTACGACGTGGACCTTATTTATTGACTTGGAGTGTTACACAAGCACTAATGCCAAAACACGTGTAATAGTCGGGTATTTTTTTCAAATCCGTTGAACATGATCTTTTCTGATAACAAAATGATCATAACTGAGAAACTAAGAAGATAAGTAACTTGTTGTGACCATATTTATCACGAGAATAAATACGGCCCACTATTTTTGTATGGCCATCATGCTCTTCATACACCCACCATAATGAAAAATACACTAAAAAATTGGATGATCAGAGAATCCAGAGTGAGAACCCATCCACGGAGGTCGGTCATTTCGGGTTGATCATCCACACCTTCCATACACTCAAATAGCTAGTAAATACACCCATTTTCGTAGGACCTGCAGAAATATGGATGAGCTGGCAATAAAGGCACAAGACATCCCAACGGATAAGAATAAAATCGTCCAGGTGTCATGGGCCAAAGGGATAACCGCACTCCAATATCAATCAAGCTGCCGATTCCTCATTGGTTCGTACTCTATACCCGCAGGACAGCACAATACGGAGGACAGAGCACCTTGCTGCAGGCCTTAAATTCCCTTTTGTACCCCCCATGTATACTATATATAGAGAGCTATTAAGAGCTCCGAGGAACAAGTGAATATACACAGAAAAATCATTAAGTCCAGGGCCCAACAAACCCTGGCAATCCCTCTCGCATTTTATCGCTTTCTTACTTTCTGCAATCATTATCAGCTAATCATTAGAATATGAGATCATTCATGGCTTTTTGTGATCTCATAGCTTTTATTTGATGTTTTTGCCTATTTTAGCCACATAAAATCCACATTTACTCCCACTTATATTTAGGCATATAACATTTGGCGCTAGAAGAAGGGAATCAAACCCAGAAAATCTTAAACCCTGAAGAACACTCACCGTTCTTCAGAAATCTGTTCCCAAATCTTCATATCTTCAAGTCTTCAAACCATTCATCACTTCTCAAGTCTCTATGGAGAAAACTACCGCTACTTCCAAGGCAACTACCCCAAAATCAGGTGCGGTCCAAAATCCCATGGCCGCTCCGACCACCCAGGAGGCCGCTATGTGGAGATCGGCCGGAGGATCCGGAAAAGCCCGGGCATCACCGATACGCTACCCGGAGCAATCTCAACCGACTCCTGCCCGAAATTTTGTAACTCCTCAACGAGCGGATTTGGCCCGCAGACAAACCAGAGAGTTGCGCACTAGCCTGAGCACTCCCTCCACCTCGAGGAGGAGGTATGGAACAAGGTCCGCCCGGGGAAAGGCGAAAGTCTTTGAACAACAAGGGGAGAGTCATCCTCACTCCGCCTCCTCTGGGTCTTACAGGAGTCGGTACTCTGAACAAAGCCACTCCCGCACTGTTTTTAGTCGTTTGGGGTCAGACTCATCATGGCGTCCCAGTGGCCAATCTGGCCACCCCGACACGGAGACCATGTCCTGCACTAGGAGCTCCGCCTACCAAACTCCCAAAAGACTGGCCGAGTTTAGCTTGGCTCCCGCCAACTCGGCAAGAAGGAAGATAAGCTTCTCCCAAAGTGGTCTCCTCGCCCACGACGGTCTGCACGGAGCCGTGCATGACCACCATGATGGACCGCGCGGAGCCGTGCATGACCGCCTCGGGCCGGTCATTCCCAGAAATCAGCCGGAAGGACAAAACCACGCCATGGCGGAAATGCAGAGGCAACTTGATGAAATGCGTACCCTTTTGGAGGCCCAGAACCGTCCAAAGGGGGTGACAGTAGCAAATGAACCACTAGATGTGGACATTGAGCTTGCCCCTGTACAGCTGAAGATCGCACCTCCCCCGACTCCTCTCTATGAGGGAAAGACCGACCCTGAAACTCACCTAAGCAAGTACCGGATCTACATGACCGGTCGTGGTGCCACTGATGCCACAAAGTGTCGTCTCTTCCCTCTCACTCTCGGGGATCTGGCGCATAAATGGTATGTCTCCCTCCCCTCGAGGTCGATCAACTCTTTTGCTATGTTGAGCAGTCAATTCTCAGCCTACTTCGCTGCTAAGATAGCGCGCCCTGAGAATTGGCATAGGCTCATGCGCATCAGATAAGAAAAGGGGGAGACGGACCAGGAGTACATAGATCGGGTGGATGAGGTCATTCTCACTGGCGAACCCGTAGGCGACCAACTTGCTCTCCACTCCGCTTTGGGGGGTTTCCACGGAAAGTCTCCCATGTTCAAACATCTGACCAAGGACATCCCGAAAACTTACGCAGAGTTCCGGTCAAGAGCTGCAGATTTCCTTTCCCGTAAGAAGTTACTCGCCCTCAGGCTTGGTGAAACGGAGACAACAGACAAAGAGGCGGAGGCTTCACAGTCTACTTCGAAGGGTGTCCCAAAGGCAAAGAGGGTGGCCAAACCACCCGGAAATTTCAAGTCTTTTGAGGATGTGGAGGTGCACCTCACACAAAAGTTGAAGCGATCACCTGCCAACGTGTTCAGCGCCATCCAGCACAAAGATATCCTCCCCAGGCCCAAGCCCTACACTGGGGACCGGTCTAAGCTAGACCCTAAGAGGTTCTGTGCCTATCACGACAGTATAGGCCATAATACGAGCCAATGCCGTGATCTCCTCAAGCAGCTATGGAGGCTGTTTGAGGAAGGGCGTCTGAACGACCTAGTCCAGAGACCGGCCCCACGGAACGACCAGAGGCCCCCCCGTCGGGAAGAGAATGGCCGACCCCAATGTCCTGTTGCCGCAGTTGATGAAGAGGAGGATGACGAGGATGACCCACTCCCCCCAATGAATGCTGGAGGAAGAGTGAGCATGATCCAAGCAAGCGGAGGAACACTGGGAGGCCTAGCCCCAGTGTCTACCCTGTCCAACAGGAAGCGAAAAGCAGAGCTCCGAGCCTTTGCCAATGTGAACATCGTCAAACCTCCAGAGCCGACCATCTACAAAAATTTGGAAATCACCTTCACCAACAAAGATCGAGAAGGAATACTATACCCCAAGGGGGATGCCTTGGTAGTCACTACCAAAATCTTGGGAAAAGAAGTTCACCGGATTCTAGTTGATAACGGTTGTTTCTGCAATATCATTTTTAAGTCCGCACTGGATCAGTTGGGTGACTTGGCTAGTTTCATCAAGCCTTTTGATACACAACTGAGAGGATTTGGGGATGCGACCGTAGCTGCTTACGGAATAATTAAGCTGTCTGTCGAGCTCATCTGTAGCTCAGACCCTAGTGTTAGAATCACTAGGCCCCTAGAGTTTGTAATTGTTGACCTGCCGAGTATCTATAACGGTTTCCTAGGTCGTCCATTTCTAGAAACCTTTGAGGCTGTAGCTTCCTCTTATTTTTACTGTGTCAAATTCCCAACACCCGAGGGAGTGGTTGGTACTGTAAAAGGTGATCAGGCAATGGCAAAGAAATGTTTGAACTATACTTGTCCAATTTCAATTTCCGCAAATGATTTAATTTCTCAGAACATAGCAAACCTCGAGCCCACCGACGTCCCAGCAGAGGCCGACCAAGACATGATGGATCTAGATAGGCCTCTGGCCGACCATGCTGATACCCCAATGGTTGACCACACCCCTGCCGGAGCTGCAATCCAGAATCCCCCTCAAGGAGATGACCTTGAGCCACGGATAGGTTTTGAGCCCACGGAGCTCGATTTGGACCCCAGGTTCGACACACAAGATCGACGAAGTCATGAACAGACAACTGCTATAGAAGATCTTGAACACATTCCAGTCGACCCCGCAAGACCAGAGCTAGAAGTGTTAATTGGCTCGCGGATCCCAACTGAAATGCGGGGGGCAGTGATAGAGTTTCTCAAAGAAAACATAGGCGTATTTGCCTGGTCTCACCAAGACATGGTTGGTATTGATCCAAAACATGCATGCCACCGTCTGAAAATTGATCTAAAGAAGAGTCCAGTCTACCAAAAAAGGAGGAAGTTCGGTCCAGACAAGTATGCAGCTCTAGCCGAGGAGGTCAAGAAACTGCTCGACAACAAATTAATTGAGCAAGCCGAGGACGAGCCACAGTGGGTGGCCAACGCAGTCTTGGTTAAAAAGGCAAATAACTCCTGGAGGCTATGCATCGATTTTACCGACCTTAATGCTGCTTGTCCAAAGGACCATTTTCCAATGCCGCATATAGACCACTTGGTGGACAGCACAGCTGGCCACGAAATGATGTCATTCATGGATGCCTTTGCAGGATACCATCAGATCCCTATGGCGGTAGAGGATGTAAAACACACATCTTTCCATACTGAGAAAAACATGTTTTCCTGGTTGAGGATGCCTTTCGGTCTGATCAACGCCGGGGCAACCTACCAGCGATTGGTGAACAAGATGTTCGCTGATCAAATTGGGAAGACCATGGAAGTTTACATCGATGACATCGTCGTGAAAAACTTGAAAAAGGAGGACCACTTGAGAGACCTTGCTGAGACGTTCAACATCCTTAAAGCTTACAACATGAAGTTAAACCCCAAGAAGTGCAGTTTTGGGGTCGAGTCAGGAAAGTTTCTTGGACACATTGTGAGCCAGAGAGGAATCGAAGCTAACCCTTCGAAGATCAAAGCAGTCCTCGACATGCAGGAGCCGCGGAGCATCAAACAGGTACAACGTTTGACCGGGTGCCTAGCGTCTCTAAACAGATTCATATCCAGGCTCGGTGATAAGAGTAAACCTTTCTTCACCACCATCAGAAATGGAAAATTTTCATGGAATAGGGAGAGCCAGATTGCTTTCGCCAAATTAAAGGAGTATCTTTCTAACCCTCAAATCCTTGTCAAGCCAGTGCCAGGAGAGAAACTTTTCCTCTACTTGGCCGCTTCTGAGGTCGCTCTCAGTGCCGTGCTCGTGAGGGCGGAGGGTCAAGATCACCTCCCCATCTATTTTGTCAGTCAGGCTCTCCATGATGCCGAGCTCAGGTACACCCCACTTGAAAAACTTGCATATGCCTTGGTAATGAGTGTCCGAAAGCTAAGACCTTACTTCTTTGATCACCAAGTGGAAGTGCTAACCACCCTCCCACTAAGGCAAATCTTACACAGACCAGACATTAGTGGGAGACTTTTAAAATGGTCCCTTGAGATAGCCCAATATGGAGTCATATACGCTCCGCGAACGGCCATCAAAGGACATGCCCTTGCTGATTTTGTGGTGGAATTAACTTTTCCCCCAAAACTTTCAAGGGTGGACCACCCCCCTTGGAAGCTTCACGTAGATGGCTCCTCAACAAACACGTGTGCGGGCGCTGGGATAATTCTAACCGGACCAGATGGTCAATGCTTCACCTATGCGGTTCGTTTCAACTTTGCCGCGACTAATAACGAGGCAGAGTACGACGCCTTGGTCGGCGGTTTGGAGCTCGCCATCGCCATTGGAGTCTGCCGCCTACACATCTTCATGGACTCCCTATTGGTGGTCAACCAGGTCAAAGGTGAATACGAGGCCCGAGGTGGGCAAATGGCCAAGTACCAAGAGTTTGTCGCTACTCTATGTGAAAATTTCCACCAAGTCTTCATCGAGCAAGTCCCGCGTGAACAAAACTCACAAGCCGATGCCCTCTCCAAGCTCGCAACTGCGGAGGGAGCAGCAGATTTCTCAAATATCCAGCTCACCACACTCAAGGCGCCGACCATCGATAAGGCAGCTCTAGCACTTGTCCTCAATATTGAAGAGAACTGGATGACCCCGATCATCAAATACCTAAAGACTGGAGAGCAACCAGAGGACAAGGTACGGGCTAGACAACTACAGTTACGATCGGCCAGGTACACTCTCATTGATGATCAACTTTACAAGCGAAGTTTTTGTTTACCTTTACTTAAATGCATCACACCCGAAGAGGGCCAAAGAGTGTTATCTGAGATCCATGATGGGGTGTGCGGGAACCATGCCGGAGGGCAAGCGCTCATCCATAAGACCATCAAGCAAGGTTACTTTTGGCCTACCCTCCGTAGGGACGCAGTTGCCTATGCCCGGGCATGCCACAAATGCCAAATTTTGGGGCCGAACATCAAGCTATCACCAGAGCAGTTGACCTCGATGTATAGTCCTTGGCCTTTTGCGCAGTGGGGCATTGACTTAATTGGTCCAATGCCCACTGCGCCGGGTGGCCGCAAATTTGCAGTGGTAGCAGTAGATTATTTCACGAAATGGGCTGAAGCAGAACCCCTCAACAAGATTGACCAGTCACATATCATCAAATTCATTTGGAAAAATATAATCTGTCGTTTCGGGCTTCCTCAAGTGATCATATCTGACAATGGAAAACAATTTGAGGGCCTCGAGTTGATTCAATTTTGTGAAAAGTGGAAGATCAAGAAACTCTTCTCCACCCCGTACCACCCACAAACGAATGGTCAAGTTGAGGCAGTTAACAAAATCCTGAAGCATACCATCAAAGCTAAGCTTGATGAGAAGAAAGGAAAGTGGGCCGCCGAGCTCCCAGATGTGCTATGGGCATACCGAACGACAACCAGAAATTCCACGGGCGAGACCCCTTTCGCTTTGGCGTTCGGCACCGAAGCGGTCATACCGTCTGAAGTCGCCGTCCCAAGTCACAGAACTACCCAAACAATTAATGAAGATAATGACATTGCTCTAAGGGTGGACCTGGACATGCTAGAGGAAAGAAGACTTGCGTCCGAACACAAAAATGCCGCCTACAAGCAAAAATCTGAGAAATTTTTCAACTCTAAAGTCAAGACGAGACAGTTTAAGGTCGGGGATCTAGTACTAAAGAAGATTCAAGGTCCTAAAGGAGTATTTGGCCCGAACTGGGAGGGTCCATTTAGGGTGTCAAAGTGGCTCACCAAAGGAGCATATGAGCTCGAACACCCGGACGGCACTCCGGACCAATACCCCTGGAATGCGATACACTTGAAGAAATACTATCAGTAGTTTATTGTATTAGGAAAATCACGTGATTGAATGAAGGGCTGTCGAGTCTAAGTTTTTATTTTCCCTAAAAGTTTCTCATTTAGTAGTCGTCCGAATTTTTCTCAAGTATGGGTTGCCTAAATGGCCGACCCAAACGCTTAGTATAGGGTAAGCAGACTTTGCGGTCGGCTTACCACCAAAATCTAAGTTCAATGCGTAGGCTGATTACAAATGATCAGCCCACCACACTTAGTACAAGATAGACAGACCTTACATGGTCGGCCTATCCCAAAATCTAAGTTCAAAGTGTGGGCTCACTCAAGGAATTGACCCACCACACTTAGTGCAGGATGGACAGATTTCAAATAATCAGTCTATCACCTAAATCTAAGTTCAAAACAAACAAATAAAAATGCAATCCATAAACACTAAAGGAGTACAACGGATTACATCAATGAAAAGGGCCGGAGCCAACTACATCAGGTTCAACAATAAAAAGGTGGCCAAGGCCAATCACACCATGTCCTGCCTATCTCCCACCTCCACATCCACGCTGAGCTGACCATCCACGAGCAGGGAGGACACCTCGTCATCATCAGGGATGTCTTGGCCAGGCAGAAGCAGCTTTGACCGATCAGGATACCAAGAGAGGCTAACTCCGTGCACAGTCTCCAAATCCAGAATATGAAGATAAAAACTCTCATGAAGGGGATGCTTCCCAACATAGTCTTTGAGAGAAGCCTCAAAGCAAGTAGAGTCAAGCTGAGCTTTCTTCGCATCCCGGATAGCATTAGCATATGCCATGTAGTAGCAAAAATCCGCAAAAAACTCGGGTTTCTTCGCGGGGTCATCAGTGTCTACCTCCTCCAATTTTTCTTTAGCCTCAGACAGCTCCTTCTGGACAGCCTCAAGATCATGGTTGAGTTTTTTTGACTATAGCCTCTAACGACACCACTCGAGATACTGCATCATCTTTCTCTTTGGCGACCTCCTCGACCCGAGCGACCATCGCCTCATTTTCTCTCACGGTTGTCTCAACCCGGGCAACAAGCTCATCTTTCTCCTTCGTGACCCTCTCGACCTGCAGGGCCAACTCTTTTTTCTCCTTCAAGAAGGAAGCAATCTCGCCCTCCAATGCGGCCGATCTATCCTCTAGCACCTTCTTCTCTTCTCTCTCCTTCACAAGCTGTGATTCCAACTCCCGAAGTTGAGAAAGCTTAAAATAATGCCGACTCTCGGCCCGATGGAACATAGATAGAGTCTGACTAGCGAGAGCACTGGCTGCTGAAAAGGCATCGTCCGGCCGACGATCGACAATATCCTCCAGTTCCGTAGTCCAAGCTGTTGGAATAGAGTTCAATGACCTATTAAGGTGGTCGGGCATCTCCGCAAAAGAATCAGGAGTGCGAGAGGACATGTAGTCCAAGACCAGTGGCGGACGGCCGGGGTCTTCTCTGACCAGCCTGCAGAATGGAAAAGTATATACTCCCTCCGTCCAATTTTAGTAGGCCTACTTTTTGAGCAGTTATTTTTTATCATAAGTTGGAGGGTATTATGAGGTATTGTGAGATTCATTTATCAATAAAGTTATTGTTTATGGAAAATATGATACTTATATTTTCCATAAACAATAACTTTATTGATAAATGAACCTCACAATACCTCATAATACCCTCCAACTTATGACAAAAAATAACTGCCCAAAAAGTAGGCCTACTAATATTGGACAGAGGGAGTATTTAGACAAAGTATCTAAGCAGCGAGGGAATATTCGTACATCCGTGTAACAATAGAAGACAATATATATTTGAGAATCTTACTTTTGAAATTTAGCCATGTCGCGTCCAAAGAATGTGCGATCAAAAGCGTCCCTAGTAGGATCGGCTCGGGGGGCAAGTTGTGGTCGATCATGCTCAGGGGTTGGAAGATCAGTCAGATCGACGAGCGACCAGCTCAAAGCCTCCCCCTGGCGCCCGGCCTCCCCGGTATCCTCTCGAACTCTCTTCCTCTCCAAAATTGGGGATGATGTGCCAATCCCAGGCGATCCCCCATGGTCCGGTCCTACCGTATGCAGATCAGAGCCATCCCCGCCGGCCTCTTTCTCAGCTGAAGTGTCCTGCAGGACGATCGGCCTGGACTCGGGGGCTGACGACTTCTCACGAGAAGCTCCTTTCTTCTTCTTCTTTGTCGCACCTCCAAGCATGGACAACATTTTAGGAATTTTAATCTGGAGAGCAGGAGGACAATCTTGATAAGTGGGAAATTCTGAGCCTGAAAGGCCAAACTCCACAAGATGTCTCGGAAATCTGAAGAGACATGCGTTCAATCGAGACTCAGGGGTATTCAATACGGACTGATCTCGTTCACTGAGCGGCAACTGCAAAATCTTCCCACGGACTACCAAGAAATCAAAGTTGTGATCATCTCCTGAGGGAAAATCATAACCTGCAAAAACAACAAAGGAAATTAGATCAGTACGCATTTCCATTACAAATTGAAAAATCTTACTTGGTTGTTTCACACGCGGCTCAGTGGGAATATCCACTTCAACCCCACCGGATGTGGTCTTCCAAGCCCCACTCACGAAGAACCATCTATCCCAATATAAACGAGCCTTGCTTGGCAAGCCGCCAATAAGTTTAGCTCATTTGGACTGAAGATACACGTTACCAAATCGATTTTTCTCACCAATAATCTTCAACATGCTAGTCATCTCACCCGGATTTGGCAAACGATAAAGGCGGTGGAGGCCAAACAGGGTCATCACACTTAATATCTGCAACCATCCATTCGGATGGATCTGGAGCGGTGATAAACCCCAAAAATTGAGGAGACGGGAGATCGCCGGATGTAGGGGGAAACGAAGGCCGGCCTGCATTATGGAGAAACTAATAGCAACCATCCCCTCAGGAGGCTGGTTCGCCCGCTCTCCCGGTTCCGGTACAAAGAGGTCTACATCCTGAGGAACACCCCACTTCAGTCTCCATGTAGCCAATTTACTAGCAGTAACTACACTTTTACACCCTGACATCCACCAATCATTCTCGGTAGGGGTGGCACATCGAATTGTTTCAGGATCCCGAGGGGGCAGTATGTACGGGTGTGTCTCAAGATAATCAGCAAAATCAAAGGTTAAAGGTACCCCTGCTAACCCATCCACATACTCCTCCCATATTCTGTATGCTATCTCAAATTTCTGTTTAGAAGTGGATTTTCTTTTTGACCCTTCCTCAAGACTACCTTTTCCAAGCTCCCCCACACTCTCAATTTCCTCACAATCAACAGAAAGATCACCCTCTCCATCTTCTTCCATAATATCATCTAAAGGCTCCCCAACATCACTACTTTGACAATCGTCACTTACCCTTTGACTATCAACCAACCGCCCAGCGGCGGGAAAACATGTTCCTAAACCATCATCATCAATAGTACAATATTTCCCAAAAATCATCCTAGGCCAAAAAACACTACCGGAATTACTCTCACCAAAAGATAAACGGCGACTAACACCACCGTGCTCAAGCGCACAACCCCTACGCACTGCACCAGGCGTCAAGCCCCGACGCACAGCGCCCCAACCCGCTACCCCCCCCTTGCGGCCGTGGGTCCCCGCGCCGGGTCCCCTACCATGGGTGCTCCGCCCACCAACCTCTACCCCTCCTCCGGTCAAACTAGGACCGGTCGGAGCACCACCACCTCCAACCCTCCTCCGCGAATTACCCCCACCCCTACACCGTGCCATTCAAAGGAAAACTAAAGAAAATATTGAAGAAAACAAAAGGAGATTTTGTTCTCACCTTTGAAGTAGTCGACTACTGCATTTTTGGAAGAAGAAGAAGAAAAAATCAGTCCAATGGAAGGATACATTTTCCCCCCTCCCCCCCCTTTTGTGAAAATAATTGAAGGATAAATAAGAGGAGAAATTTTTACTTACCGTTTAGAAGCTGCTGCCATTGCCAATGGTGTGGAGGAGATGAAGAAAGAAAACATGAAATGGTTCTCACCCCCAAAGCTATCGATCGTCTCTTTGAAGAAGAAGAGGAGAGGATTTTGAGTTTTCAAGGTGGAATAAGATTTTCCCCCATTTTTTGAAGAAATCTGAATTTATGATTTCAAAATTGAAAGCCTCCAAGTCAAAATAGCGTCTTTAAAGAAAAAGAAGGGGGTAGGGGATGGACTCCCAAGTCGGTCCTTTTGTTTTCGGCTGCTGTAACTTTTGTGGGTTTTGTTCTGCCCAGATCAGCCTTTTTTTTCAATTTCAAAAAAAGGGGGGGGGGGGGGGGGGTTCTGGCCAGATCGGCCCCTTTTCATACTTCCAAGGTCTGCTCATTTTGCAGGTCGGCCAAGTTTCTAGGTAAAAAAAAAAAAAAAAAACAAACAGAAATTGCCTCTTTGTCGGCCAAAATGGCCAAGCTGCTGTTTTGCTAATCCCCCAGGCCAAATCAACCTTTATTTGGCTGCTCCCTTTATAATGGCCATGCTTTTTCCTTTTGTCAGGCCCAAGTCGGCCACTTTAATTGTAGGCCCAAGTCGGTCAAGTAAAAAAAAAAAAAAAAAAAAAAAAAAGGAGATTGCCTCCTGGTCGGCCAAAATGGCCAGTTTGCTGTTTTTGCTAACTCCCAAGGCCTAAGTCGGCCATTTTGTAAAAAAAAAAAAAAAAAAAAAAAAAAGGATGAAGTTATTTTTAATACTTTTATTATCACTATCAAGTGCAATGCTCCCGGAGATTCAAGTTTATCGAGCAGGAATTCCAGTCTCTCTCCTACTACTCATAAGAGACAGACTCGGGGGCAAGTGTTGTGACCATATTTATCACGAGAATAAATACGGCCCACTATTTTTGTATGGCCATCATGCTCTTCATACACCCACCATAATGAAAAATACACTAAAAAATTGGATGATCAGAGAATCCAGAGTGAGAACCCATCCACGGAGGTCGGTCATTTCGGGTTGATCATCCACACCTTCCATACACTCAAATAGCTAGTAAATACACCCATTTTCGTAGGACCTGCAGAAATATGGATGAGCTGGCAATAAAGGCACAAGACATCCCAACGGATAAGAATAAAATCGTCCAGGTGTCATGGGCCAAAGGGATAACCGCACTCCAATATCAATCAAGCTGCCGATTCCTCATTGGTTCGTACTCTATACCCGCAGGACAGCACAATACGGAGGACAGAGCACCTTGCTGCAGGCCTTAAATTCCCTTTTGTACCCCCCATGTATACTATATATAGAGAGCTATTAAGAGCTCCGAGGAACAAGTGAATATACACAGAAAAATCATTAAGTCCAGGGCCCAACAAACCCTGGCAATCCCTCTCGCATTTTATCGCTTTCTTACTTTCTGCAATCATTATCAGCTAATCATTAGAATATGAGATCATTCATGGCTTTTTGTGATCTCATAGCTTTTATTTGATGTTTTTGCCTATTTTAGCCACATAAAATCCACATTTACTCCCACTTATATTTAGGCATATAACATAACTAAATTTGGTTTCAGATAAAATTATGGGACCATTTTTATATAATCTTCAAACTCAATCACAGAATAAGCCTATAATATCTCATTTTCTTAACACAATTAACAAATGACTTAGTCGAATCCCTAAAACCTAAGAACCCAAACTCTTTATTCTTGTTCATGCTGCTCACCATTTCCTTACAACAAAATACCCTGTCGAAAAACCAAAATGCATCAATATCTTTCAATTTTATCGGAACTAAATCGTGTTTCTTCACAATCCCATCCCACACCTCATCTTTACCCTTCATCAAATTCTCCAACGAAACCGGCGCTTTCCCTTCATACCCCACACTTTCCACCCTGAATTGGCGACCCAATGATTTCCACATATATTTCCACGGAATCCGCCAAGCAATTCTACAAAACCTTGGATCCTGTGTAAATCAACGGCTTGTTTTCGTACCTACAAACCACGGTATAGACGTAAAGCGTGCTCACCATGTTCATCGTGCTACATGGGGAGAACCCGAATATGTGAGTAGGCCGGTGTACGAGCCATGTTAAGGTGTTGCTACCTATAAGGGAAATAATATAAATGGATTAACTTCGTAACTTTACGAGTTTTGACTTTTAGATGAAATGAATCTCTTTCATTGCATAGCTGAAAGTCTCATACCCTTATCCAAATATTTTGGTTTCTATTGAAAGCAATCCCACCAATATTGTAACATTTGGAATGAAAAGTCTCACTGCAATTGTCTTCCCAGTATTACTTACTAAGCCGGGGTGTGCACTTACTAATAATAGTAGTGTATATAATTGTGGCAGTTATAACAAAATTCTATTATAAGCTTGATTCGATTTGGGCGTTTCTTCTGGGGGCTTCGACGCACGAATTCAGTTATGCGAGTAGTTGCGGATCACAATGGGTAATATATACGGGTATCAATTAGTTCCAATTGTATCAATTCACACAAGTAATTAGAGAGGTTTCTTAAATTAGGTTTCTTGTTAGAGTTGAGAGTAATTATTGTGTAATATTTGTAATTTCCGACTCGAATGCATAATACATAAGTTCTTCCCTCCCCGTGGACGTAGATCACAAGATCGAACCACGTAAATTGAGTGTTATTCATCGTTTTCTTATTTTAGTCCTTTACTTCTGATTTGTTCTTTGTGCTGCTTGCACTGTTGCTTTTGTGAGAGTTATCCGATTCTTAACAAATTGTCGCCGTCTGTGGGAATTGCCACGACTTGAGGATGGCGATATTGAAGTTGGAAGAGGACAAGTTCATGGGAAAGAACGACTTTGGGCTATGGAAAATCAAGGTACAGACTCTATTGACTCAACATGGTTTAACCAATGCTTTCTTGATTAGTGCTTCTAACTTGAATCGAAAGGCTGAGATTCTGGAAAGGGCACATAGTGCAATAATTCTGTGTCTAGGAGACAAACCATTGAGGGATGTTTGCAAGGCTAAATCGGCCACTGAAATCATGAACAAACTGGATAGTTTGTATCAAACAAAATTAGTTTCCAACAAGCTATATGCTGTTGAATGCACTGCCTAAATCATTAGATAACTTCAAGGATGCACTACTATTTGGTAGGCAAGATCAACTGGATTTTGATCAAATACGAACTGCTATCAAGACCAAATTCCTACAGATATCTGGTGATAGGGTTACTACTGACAAGAAAGCCCACAATAAGGGTGAAAACTTGAATGTAAAATTCAAGAACAAGAAGAAAAAACAACAAGTTCAAGAAGGGAAAAGGTAAAAAAGAAGAGTCAAAGTCTGGATCTGGTTTTGTGGAGAAGAGGAAGTGTTTCTCATGCCATAAGATTGGACACTTAAAGAAGAACTGTCCAAACAAAGGAAAGGAGAAGCAAGATCAGAAAGCAGATGTAGCAGTGACTGAAGAAGGGTATGAAAGTGCTGAGGTTCTAACAGTTTCTGAGTCCAGAATGTACAATGAATGGGTGTTAGATTCTGGATATTCTTTTCACATGTGTCCTCACAAACACTGGTTTTCAAGACTTGAAGGAAATTGATGGAGATTATGTGCTTCTAGGCAATGATCAGTCCTGTAGCAATTGTTTTGACCAAGGTCAGATATGTTCCTGATCTCAAGAGAAACTTGATTTCTCTTGGATCCCTAAATGCTGCTGGTTGTGAATTCTGCACCAAGGATGGAACTATCATCATAACAAAGGAATCAAAGACTTTAATGACAGGAAACAAGAAGAATGGTCTGTATCTTCTTATTGGAAATTCTGTGAAAGGGTCAATTAATAGTGTTATGAGCAATCCAAAAAACAATGATGTGTCATTAGAGATTGGGTCATATTGGTGAGGGTCTAATTGAACTAGCAAAGAAGAAGGCCTTAGGGAATAACACTGTCACAAAACTGGAATTCTGTGAACATTGTATCCTGGGAAAGGCAAAGAAGCACCCTTACCCTAAGGGAATCCATAAGACAAAAAGGATTCTTGATTATGTCCACTCAGACATCCGAGGTCTTGCTAAAACAGAAACTCATGGAGGAGGAAGGTACTTCATTACTCTGATTGATGATTTTAGCAGGAAGGTATGGGTTTATGTGATGAAACACAAGAATGAGGCTCTCCAGAAATTCAAGGATTGGATTATGAAGCAAGAAAACCAAACTAGAAGGAAGGTTAAACATCTAAAGACTGACAATGGCCCGGAATATCTCTCACAAGAATTCAATGATTTCTGCAAGTTGAAAGACATTGTTAGGCACAAGACAACTCCATCAAATCCCCAACAAAATGGGCTTGCAGAGAGGATGAACAGGACCATACTTTAGAGGGTAAGGTGTATGTTGGTTGATGCAGCAATGCCAAAGGCATTTTGGAGTGTTGCAGTAAGTACAACATGTTTTCTCATAAACAAGAACCCATCTTCAGCTATATAGTTTAAAACTCCAGATGAGATCTGGTATGGTAAGCTGTCAAACCACTTTGATCTTAAGAGTTTTGGTTGTCAAGCTTTTGGTGCATGTTAGACAGGATAAGCTGGAACCAAGAGCCCTCAAGTGTGTGTTCATAGGATATCCAAGGGGTGTTAAAGGCTACAAACTTTGGTGCTTAGAGCCTAGGTACAAGAAGCACATCATAAGTAGGGATGTTGTTTTCAATGAAGCTGTGATGGGTTACAAATATACAGGAGATACTCAGAAAGTAGACGGGGATATCTCTTTGGATAGCACATCTGTTGAGATTGAAAAGGATGAACAAGCTAGGGATCTAGTTCAGGAATAAGACCTTAATGAAGAAGAGGCTCCAGATTCTGAGAATGAGCAAGATGGTCTTAACTCAGTAACTATAATCTAACAAGGGACATAGTTAGAAGGAATATCAATCCTCCAAGCAGGTTTGCAGAAGCTGATATGGTATCTTATGCTCTCTTCACAGCTGAAGAAGTGGATTATCATGAGCCTAGGAGTTTCAAGAAAGCAATATCAAGTGAGGATAGAGATCACTGGATTCAAGCTATGGTAGAAGAATTGCAATCTCTTGAGAGCAATAACACCTGGAAACTGGTAAAAAGGCCAAATGGTAAGAAGATTATCAGTTGCAAATGGATTTTCAAGAGGAAGATAAAAGTTAGAAAGGCTGAGCAAGTAAGGTATAAAGCAAGGCTTGTTGCTAGAGGTTTTACACAGGAAGAGAGAGTTGATTTTAATGAAGTCTTCTCACCTATTGTGGAACATTATTCCATAAGGATTCTACTTGCAAGAATAGCTCAAGATGATTTAGAATTACAACAACTAGATATCAAGACTACATTCTTAAATGGTGATCTAATTGAAGACATCTACATGATCAACCTGAAGGATTTGTGCTACCTGGAAATAAACAGAAGGTTTGTTACTTAAAGAAATCACTCTATGGCCTTAAACAAAGTTCCAGACAATAGAATAAGAAGTTTGATAGCTTCATGATAGAAATAGGGCTTGAGAGCTCCAAATATGATAACTGTGTATACTTTGAGACGCAAGGAAGACATGTGGTCACTTACTTAGTGATATATGTGGATGACATGCTCATTGCAAGCAAGAGCATAAAGAGAATTGAAGTTTTGAAGCATAAGCTGGGAATAAGATTTGAGATGAAAGACTTGGGTGATGCAAGAAGGATTCTGGGAATGGATAACTACAGGAATAAAGTAGATGGGATTCTGTTTCTATCTCAAAAGAGTTACATCCAGAAGGTGTTAAAGAGGTACAATATGCATGAAGCAAGGACAATATCAATACCTCTTGGACAACATCTTAAACTGACATTTGCTCAATCACCTAGAACTGAAGAAGAACTGAAGGAAATGGAGAAAATACCCTATGCCAGTGGAGTGGGAAGCATAATGCACACTATGATATGCAGCAGGCCAGATTTAACACATGGAATTTCAATTGTTAGTAGATATATGGAAAATCCTGGAAAAGAACACTGGGAGGCATTGAAGTGGATGCTCAAATATATGAAGGGATCCATCAATGCTGGTCTTATGTTCAGGAGGAGTAAAGTTAAAACTGGTCCACTGGAAGGATTTGCGGATTCTGATTTTGCTGGAAACATTGACACTAAAAGGTTAATTTCAGGTTATGTATTCACTTTATATGGCACATCTGTTGTGTGGAGGGCTGTGCAGCAATCTGTGGTTACTTTATCGACTACAGAAGCTGAGTATATTGCACTCATAGAGGCAGTAAAGAAGGCTATGTGGCTAAGAGGGATTCTCAGAGATATTGACATTTTTCAAGGAGGGGTGAATGTTCTTTGTGATAGCAAAAGTGCTATACACTTAGCTAAGAACCAAATGTTCCATGAAAGATCAAAACACATAGATGTTAGACTTCATTTCATTCGGGATATTATGGATAAAGGAATGGTCAAAGTGAAGAAGGTTGCAACTGAGGAAAATGCAGCATATATGTTTACTAAGGTTTTGTCAAGTGCTAAGTTCAAACATTGCATGAGCTTGATAAACTTAGTAACATGGGATGTGCATTGATCTTTGGAACAATTTTGAGGGGATGAGAATGGACAATATGCAATGAGGAGGAGGATTGTAACATTTGGAATGAAAAATATCACTGCAATTGTCTTCCCAGTATCACTTACTAAGCTGGGGTGTGCGCTTACTAATAATAGTAGTGCATATAATTGTGGTAATTATAACAAATTCTGTTATAAGCTTGATTCGATTTGGGCGTTTCTTCTGGGGGCTTTGACACACGAATTTGGTTATACGAGTAGTTGCGGATCACAATGGGTAATATATACATGTATCAATTAGTTCCAATTGTATCAATTCACACAAGTAATTAGAGAGATTTCTTCAATTAGGGTTCTTGATAGAGTTGAGAGTAATTGTTGTGTAATCTCTATTATTTCCAACTCGATTGCATAATACATAAGTTCTTCCCTCCCCGTGGACATAGATCACAAGATCGAACCACGTAAACTGAGTGTTATTCATCATTTTTTTATTTTAGTCCTTTATTTTCTGGTTTGTTCTTTGTGCTACTTGCACTGTTGCTTCTGTGAGATTTATCCAGTTCTTAACAAATACTACCTCCGTCCCACAAGTGTTTGCACCATGAATTGGACACAACTTTTTAGAAAAAAGTGTAATGAGTAGTGTTTTGTGGGGTATAAAGTCAAGAATTTGGTTGAATTGAGTGTAATGTGGGCCCAAAAGGTAAAATGTAATGGCAATTTATGTAAATATGTGAATATTGTGAGGGTGGAGTTTATAAAAGTATATCCTTTTTTGGGTGTGCAAACAATTGTGGGACGAACAAATAAGGAAAGTGTGCAAACAATTATGGGACGGAGGGAGTATTAAATTGTCCACTTATTGGGCTTCCTTACGAAGGGGTGAAAATTATTTTTTAGATACTATCTTATGGGTGTTTGCAAAATTAAGACACTATCTTTACAAACTTGCAAAATTAGGACACTATCTATACTCAATTTCAAAATTAACACACTATCTTTACAAGTTTTCAAAACTATGATACTATCTTTTAATTTTGGTTAATTTATGCCAAATTTTATAAAATGCGGGCTAAAGAATGCCCAATTATAATGTGTCCTCCACTCCAGTGCTGATTTGGCCAAATAAATCAGGCTTTATTTGGCCCCATATTATAAAATTTGGCCTGAATTTATCCAACATAAAAGATAATGTAATTTTTTTATAAGATTGAAAAGATAGTGTCCTAATTTTGCAAGGCTATAAATATGGTGTACTAATTTTACAAGTCTATAAAAGACACTGTCCTAAAAAAAAAAATCTAAGGAGAGTGCTCAAGAAATAATATAAATTGATTAATTCTACACCTCTCTACAAATTCAGACTCTTAGATGAGGTGAAATTATTTAATCCAGCTTTGCAGACTAGATCTTCTAGATTGTAGTAGAAGTTCTTGTTTCAATCTCGGGAGATCCTCGTGGAATGGGCAATCGTAGGGTTGATATGTGCTGTCAAAGTTTCCCAAGTAGTGTTTGGTCCCTATTTGGAGAGCAATATGTTTGAGATTTGGGGCGTTTGGGATTACGGAATCTAGAATGTTCTGGAACATCAGTGTGTTTAGTGCAACATTCTCAAACCCTGCAAATAACGCATAGTAAACGAGGGTGATATCTTTAAGATCATTTGGAGTGTGCTTCCTCGGATTTTGCAATGTCGCATTGGATGAAATCCACGTGGAGGGTGGTTAGCCACTCTTGGTAGGGGCGGCGGGCCATGCCGTAGACCTTCCAGGGCCCGCCGGGAGTGTCGGCTAATGCTAGCGTCTCCGCCAGCCGCTTCCGCTGATGCCGGTTATGCCTACGATAAGTGCGACACTTGGGTAAGCTGGGGCGAGGCCGTTAGAATGGAGCTTTTTCTACGTGATAAATTTACGAGAAATGAGTTAAGAGTGTTTGACCGAGCTTATAGGCTCTTTAAAATAGCTTATAATCTATTTAAGAGTTTATAAGCACTACCAATGTATTTGACTGTTCAATTAGAGTTTTAAATTCAAAAGAAAACTTGTAATCAAGGAATCAATAATGGAACAACAAGCAAGAATATTGAAATCAACAGAAATTAAAGAACACCAGAATTTACGCGGTTCGGGGAGAAACTCCTACATCCATGGGACCGGAGAGATTCGATCTTTGACCATGAGAACTCAAGGGAATACAATCGCTCAATCTCACAAACACTCAAGGAATTTATTCTCTAAGAAACCCTAATATGGCTACAGAGATATCGTATACAAAACCCTGAAACTTGCTCTCACTGTTATCACACACTCATCATCCATCACATAATATTGTGCAAGACATTATATATATAGCAGTAATCCAGCAAGTAACTGTCTCAACCGCCTTTGGATGTAACCGCCTTTCCATTAGCTTATATTCGGAATCACGCTAACGACCATAGTTCACTAGACTTCTCCTCAACTGACAGGAGAGGTCCACTGACCTAACTGAACTTCAGCTGACTTCATCTAAATGTACTGACTTCGGCTATCTCCAACTCCGCTGACTACTGATTAACTCTACAGATTACAAACTTCACATGTGACTTCACATTAACAAAATAAGATGTGTAACAACTTATAAGATTATGAAATAAGCTCCTAACAACTTATAAGCTGTAAAAAAAAAAAATTGGAATTTCCAACTTATTTTCCTAACCACCTCCACCCACCCCACCCCGGAACAATCCCACCCCTCCCGCGCCACCACCCTCCTCTACCTCAACATAAGAAATAAAAAAAAATATTATTTTATATTAAATTTAAATTTAAATTTTTTTATTATAAATTCTCCAAGATCTTATAAGTTGTATTAGCTAAACGCTTTTAACAACTTATAAGTTACTTAAAAATTTCATCTTATAAGCTCTTAAAATAGAGTAGGTTTTATATTTAAAACACTTCATAATAAGCTTAACATGAAATAGTTTTAGAGTATCATTAATCTCATCAGGAATATCATTAAACCTGTCAAGGGTATCATTAGTCTGAGTTCAAGACAATTATTTTTCTTGAACTCAGACTAATGATACCCCTGATGAGATTAATGATACTCCCGATGAAATTAATGATACTTAAGAATATTTTCATGATAAACTTATCATGAACTATTTTCATATAATACTTTGCCCTTAAAATAACTAATTATAAAATTTTAGAGCTTATAAGATGTTTCAAATAAGCTTAGGCAGGCGGGCTCTAAGTCTCTTCTAAACCCGTCTCAATTTTTGTTATATAATAATATTACTATTAAATTAAGTATATTGTTAAAAAATCTATTAGAGGAGGAAAGAAATTCATGATCCATTCTATATTCTCTCTGATGTGTTATTTAATGGGCAATTATATGCGCTATTAAACTAAAATGTGATAAAAAAAAAAGAAATTATTACTAATAGGTTCACCTTTAGTCCATAAATTTGTCTTTGGTTCTACACTTTTTCATATTAGCATAATGGTTCAAAATATGGGTCCCACAATTAAATAAATGCAGCCCCCCACCCCACACACATCTCTCTCTCTCTCTCTCTCTATTCTATGCACTCCACTCATCTCCTCCCCACATTTCAAATCTCCTTTCTCTCTCTTATTCTCAGTCACTCTCCTCTCTCTCTCTCTAAAATTCTCAAACGCCACCGCCGATGTATTCGCCGCCATCCAAGCTCCGCCGCTTCAAGGAAGGCAAGTGGCGATGCCTTTTACAGTCCTTTCCGATGCCGCCGCCTCATCTCCGCCACTGAGGGTCTCGCCGCCGTCGGATTTAATAGGAGAAGCGAGAGGCTGCTCTCTCACGCCTCTATCCATGGATTCCGCCTTCGATCTGCTCGCCACCGAGCCCAAATCTGCCGCCATCGCTTCGAACGACCACCACCGCCTCCTCACGCCTCAATCCATGGATTGCGCGTTCAATTTGCTCGTCACTGAGCCCAAATCCACCGCCATCGATTCAAACGACCACCACTGACACGAGGGAGACAAGTGGCGCCTCCCCACGAATTAGAGATTATTTGGGAGAATTAAAGATTATTTGGGGTAATTCTCTGTGTATTTGTGGGTGTATTTTGTGTGTGAGCAGGTGTGTGGGGGTTCATTGCACTGTGTGTTTTGTTTTGTTTTGTGTGTGTGTGGAGTGTGTCTATGGTGGTGTGTATGTGTTTATGTGTGTGTAGTGTTTTATGTGTGTGCAGAGTGTGTTTCTATGTCTACTGTGGGGTGTGTGAGTATGTGCAGGGGTCTAATTAGGAGAAAATTTGAAGATGAAGATAAGAAGTAGAAGAAGAAGAAGAAAGCATCGTGCATTTTTATATATTTTTTGCATCTAAGTAAAATCTTGTATTGTGTGTTGTGTATGTGCCTAATTTGGGAGAAGAATGGTATGTGTGAAGATTTGAAGATGAAGATAAGAAAAGAAGGCTAGATAAGAAAAAGAAGAAGGCCTGCACATTTTTTTTTCTTTTTTTTGCATATAAGCAAAATCTTGTACTGTGTGTTGTGTATGTGCCCAATTTGGGAGAATAATGGTGTGTGTGAAGATTTGCAGATGAAGATATGAAAAGAAGGACAGATAAGAAGAAGAAGGCCCTGTGCATTTTTTTCTATTTTTTGCTTATAAGCTTAAACATGTACTTTTGGTTATAATTTTGTCAATTTTCAATTTTTAAATATGTAATTGTAGAATTTTTAACTATTAGCTAAATTGAAATCCTAACTTTCAGATTCTAGCAAAATTTTATTGAAATTAAAGACTTAATAAAAATTTTAAAAAAATATGAATAATTATAGTTGTGCAAAAAATTATTGGAATTACATATTTAATTAATATTTTAAAATTTTATAATATTATTGGAATTATATTCAACTAAATATTGCCTGAAAGCATATAAATTTGTTTATGTGCAAAATATTATTAAATATGCACAGACAAAAATACCTAAAAGCTGCATATTTGAAAATAAAAGGCCAGAAAATAATATTAATTTTTATATTTAAAATTTTGAAAATTTTAAACAAAACAAAAGTAATTATAAAAAAAAAAAAAAGAAAAGTTAGTGAATGTGATAGGTGGGGGCTGACGGGTGGGGTGGTGGCGTGGGGAAATGGGCTGGAAAGGCAGATGAAATGGGTGGGGAAAAGGGGAAGGACCCACAATTTTGAACCATTTTGTATTTTTGATAAAGTATTGAACTAAATGCTAATTAATAGGTTTTATTTGAACCTATATGTTACTCTCCCATTAATTCTATTGAGGGGGTTTAATTAGGAAGGTCATGGTACAAGAAGTATATATAGAGAAAACTTGCTCAAGGGGAACATAGAAATTAAAATTGCAATTAAGTTTTGTTGGTTGGACAAATTAAAGATGATAAAGTATTTGTGAAAATGGTTCGTACATGAATCATTGAAGAGTATTATTAGTTTGCACTAAATAGTATTAATTGTTTTCACATATATTTTTAGATTTTAGAATTTTTTAATCAAGAAAATTTTATTATTCATCACTTCTTTCCTAAATCTTAAATGGTTCTTTTATTTAGCTTTTAGTGGATTAAGGGTGAAGGTTTCTATCTAATTAAGCTTCTAAATTTTCTTGTAAATGGTTAGAAAATATTCCCCCGTCCATCGATAGTGTACTCTTTTTTTTTTATTTGTCAATAATCACTACTCCCTCCGTCCACGAAATACGGTCCTGTTACTTTTTGCACGGTTATTAAGAAAGTTGATATAATATGTAAAAAGTAAGAATATTGTGTCAAATCAAGTACAAAATAAATTATTTTAAAAATGTTATGTGTGTATGTTGAAAAAGTAGATAAAGTTTATTCTTTCCATTTTAGGCAACAGGACTATTTTTCGTGGACGACCCAATAAGGCAACCAGACCTATATTTTGTGGACGGAGGGAGTATAATTTTACTCCCAAACAATTATTTTATTAAACTTTTATTCTTGTTAATTTTATCTATTTTTCTTAAAACATGTGCCAAACAATAAGACACAGTTTTACTGTTCAAATAGAGTATTAATTAATTAATTAATTGATTATAATTATTTTTAATACCTTTCGCGTAAAATTCACTTTTCACATCCCACACTCAATTAATCTCCATCTATAAACACCTATATACATTATATATAATATATTACTATTATTATTATTTTTTAATTGCAATTCACTTTATACCATTTATAAATTATATCTATGAATATATTATTACTATTTTCTCTCACATAAACTTTACTAACATTATCACTTTTCCCTATTTTTTTCCCTTTCCTACTTTAATTCTGGCACAATACATTAAAATAATACAAATCAATAATTATTTAACTTTGATTTGACTTAAAGTATAATCACACCGTACTAAAATCACAAAACAAACTCATACGTTTACTATTTATTAAGAATTTTACATCCAATAATTTTAAAGTCATAACTTCACATTCACACGAAAATTTCGAAACAAACTTAGAGTAGCAGGAATCAGAGGCGTTTCCTAGTGTAGCAGAGGGGGCTTTCTAGCCTCTCAAAAGTTTTCCACTATCTCCTAATATATATAATGTTAGTTTGGAGTTTTCTTATGTAAGACACCCTAACGAGTTGCTTGATATTAGGTTTGTCCTATAAATCATCCGATCTAAATTATAATAAAAATTTAATGGTTTAAATTTGATGTCCTACAACCTGTTGAGTTAATTATCTAATTTTCTATCGAGTTGTATCGACTACTATCGAGTTGTGTCGTATTATTTCATATTAAATTCAATAGTTTAAAAATCGGTAATTATTAATTTAAAAATTTGTCCTTCTTTAACTTATGATTAAAATCTTTTTCAATATAATATGTAATCATCAATATGAAAAAAAAAAAAAAAAACTTAACTCAACAGGTAGCAGGTCAGTGCGATGACACGTGACACAATTGTAGACCGTACCTGATATCAGGCAACTCGATAGGGTGCCTGATCTAAGAAAATCCCATGTTAGTTAAGTGTCAAGTATTCACTGATATAATTTTCTATACTGTATTGAAATTTAATTTTCTATATATTTACCTTTTTTCTATTATAATTTTTTTTTCATTTCGTACATTAATCCCAACTTTATTTCTCGTGTAGCTCCAAATGGAAACCCCTAGCAAGAATTTCCATTAAAACTGCACAACCAAATTACTTTGTTTGATTGCTTGAATCATAAATTCAGGAATTCCTTAATTCTTGAGTATATAATTATTGAATATCAATATAAAAGAAAAAAGTAGTTACAGTTAGGGTAAATTAATTGCAAGGATGGTCCAACTTCGTACCATGTTCTTTTTTGGTCCCATTTTTAGCAGAAAAGGTCCCATAGTTTCCGTTCAATGAAAAATTGGATGGAAAGACTTTTTCAACTTGATTTTTGGAGGGAGATAGGCCAGCTTTTGCTATTAAATAGTCTGCCCATTACTCCCCAAACCACAATACTCCAAAAATTTCAACTTCATCTCTGATTTGCGGCAACAAAAAAAACCCACTCACATGTCTTCATCTTTTTCATCTAACAATTTATTTTAATGTAAAATGCAAGTATAGAGACGATTCCGCAACTTTAGTATTTTCTCTCCGCATCATTTTCTTTGATTCCTCCTGCAAACTTGGTCGATTGGGGATGATTTCCTCTCGCCACATTTCCTCTCTGCACCATATGCGTATACTTTCTAGGGAACCACTATTTGGGGATGATTTTTGGGGTTTGAGAAATTTTGACAGAAAACTAATGGGCGCGTTTGTTACTTTTTGATGGAAAAATTGTATGACACCATTTTTGCTAAAAAAAAGACCAAATTCATTAGGACCAATTATTATGGGACCATTTATGCAATTTCCCAAATTTTCTTATAATTTCTTTTTGTTTGTAAATTTTTAATTTCATTCATTTTTATGTGTTCTTTTTATAAAGTTTATACATACATATATATATTCCTGACTTGTTTTCATAAGTATTGTTCTCTTTAGCCCCTCAACCATTTTTAGTGGCAGATCCTGGATCTGATTATCTGAACGTTAGGGGGAAGACACATGAAAGTAGGATAAAAAAAAATGTTATTAGCCTACTAATATGTATGAACACTTATATTTTGATATAATTATACAGTCGGAATTGATCACATGCCCACCGGTGGGCATAATATTATATATCCACCGCTAATCTGTTAATGACACATAAACAAATATAAATTATTAACTAAAATAATAGTGGGCCCCTGCTTATGTGTCATTAACACATTTACAGTGGGTATATAATATTATGCCCACAGGTGGGCATGTGATCATTTCCGATTATACTGTATACACACATAAATATAAACAAGAAGGATAAATATAACATATTAATTAATTATACACATATACATATATACAAAATTTCAAAATCCATGCCCCCCGCCCCCTGGATCTTCCATTGACCATTTCAGTCTAGATCCGCCCCTATTTGAGCGTATAGAGTTATTATTATCATCACTAGATACGTTATTTATTCTGCCCTGGTTGTTATTCCACTTTAAATTTCAGACGTTTTCTTATTAAGAAGAGTAGGGGAAAATAGCAAAAAAGTCTTATTAATGTTATTAAAGAGTAAGCAGGGGAAAAATTAATGATAATAAAGTGTACGTAGGGGAAAGATTAATGTTAATAAAGAGTACGAATGGGCGTTACGTCCTAATATATATATATATATATATATATATTTTTAACTAAAGGTGTATCTTTGTTTGTATGATAAAAAAAAAAGTTTCTAGTGTGCATTCATGTGCATACAATTTGGTGTGTACTGTGTGATTTGAATCAACAAAATCCCAAATAATAATCAACAATACCCCAAACAGTAATTAGCAAATGAACAATAATCAAACCCCAAATAGTAATCAACAATATTTCAACCAGAGATTGATCAACAAGAGGAAATGTATGCCTTACATTCCAATGACACGTGGTGAAGTCACATGTGAAGTATAAAGTATTCAGTCGGTTGAAGTTTCAATAGACAGTGGAGTTAGTCAGTCCACTTAGATGAAGTCAGCTGAAGAGCAGTGAGCTCAGTAGACTTGAAGTCCTATGCGGTTGAGAAGAAGATAACTGACATTCTGTTAAGAGCGAGACTGAGCATCTAAGTGAAGGGAAGACAGTTATAACTGAAAGCTATTATTGAGGCGGTTACTTACTGAGCTACTTCTATATATATGATGCTTGCACAATTATCCAGAACACGTTAAGAGTATATACGAGTGATTATTTTCATTCTTTGTGCTGAGTAAAGGGTTGTGAGTATAATATCTCTGTAACCATTAATTGTAGGTTTTCTTTGAGAAGAAATTCCTTGAGTGTTTGAGATTGAGTGACTGTAATTCCCTTAAATTCTCATAGTGAAAGATCGAATCTCTCCGATCCCGTGGATGTAGGAGCATTTCTCCGAACCACGTAAAACCTGGTGTTCTTATTGTGTTGTTGATTTTTCAATATTCGTGCTTATAGCTCCATAATCGATTCCTTGATTACAAGTTTTTTATTGTGAATCTTGTTGTTTACCAAATAAATGAGGCTGGGAATTAATGACTATTTAAGAGAGCTTTGGTAAAAACATCAAATGATTGAAATCATAAATGTAGAATGGGTGATTTTGACGAAGAATATTAATGATGATGATGAACTGAAAGTAAGAACACCAAGAATTACCAGGGGCTTTCAGTCCCTGGACTTAAATGCGAATTGTATTGCTTTGATAGAATGTGTTCAACCTCCTTTCTTGTTACAAATGGGGGGTTATTTATAGTTTTCTCCATGCAGGGGTAAAATCGTCATTTCCAACCTCTCAGGGGACAGAGGCATTAATTGCCCCCAGCCTCTGAGGATGTGCGGGCGTCCGTATGCCATAGTCTTCAGGCGGCCGACCACTGGCGTGCTGACACGTGTCCATAAAAGGACGATTCTCTGAGAACTTTCCTCATTTGGGTGGAATATTCTCTTTGTTACTGTGTACGGAGGCGGCTATTTTCCTCTTGGGCCTGATTCTGTCACGTGCTCTTCTTCCTGCCCGAGCTCGAAAGCTTTGTCGAGGTCGGAGATCGGCCTCCGAGTCTTTCACGAAGATGGGAAACTTTCTCGTGCTCGAACCATGTTAAGGAAACCTTTAGACATTCCGTTCGATCGTGGTCGGACCGGTCTCGGAACTGTTGACTTGCACCTGGAGATACGGCGGGCGCCTTTTGGAGCTTGGTGCCGACCTTACTATCGAGGTCGGAAGGACGGGCTCGGAGCCCGCGGTGGTTGGAGGGTTAACGACAGGTCGCTTTCATCGTGGTCGTGCTGGTTTGTTATTCCTGGCCGGAATGGGGTCGGCGCCGACCTCTGGTACAAAATGGCTACAACAATTGCCCCCTAGCTTGGCTCTCAGCGTTGATGGGAGGCGAGGTGGTCGTCTATCATTGATCGTCGGTGCCGGCCTTGAACTGCCCGGGGTGACCGGAGGTCGGCCTCTTATCGCCTGACGTTTGAGTAGACGTGCATGGTAAGTGCGCCTAAAAAGGCGTGCGTGACATCATGTGATGTTTCGGATCCCGCGCATTCATTGAAGGCGTGCACAACCGTTTCGATGTGGGGCCTGTCGCTTCAACTTCTTGCACTTAGGCCCCTGGGCCTAGAATTTTATTTTGAAATATGCCCCTCACCGTTTCTTATAAATAGGAGGGATTCTTACCATTTTGAGTTTTCACTTTCGTGCTTTCGAATTTTCAGAGTAAGCCTTGCAAATCCGTGGTGATTATTCCGGCAAACTTGAGGCGGCGTTCCATTCTCGTACGGTGGTGATTTAGGCGGCTGAGAGGTAATCTCTTCTTCTAAACTAAAAAACTCTCTTCTTTTCAATCATGGTACGGCGGTGGACTGGTCTTCCACCAGGGCAAAGAGGCGGCACCTCCACGAGCGGCGGTGGCGGTGGCAGAGCCAATCGGAGGCTCTTCGACGAAGGGGGAAGCTCCAGTGGCGGAGGAGGAGGAGCCTCTCCGTCGCGCTTGAGCGCGAGCTTGATCTGGGCTCGTGACGATGATGGCATGGATGCACTCTTCCCGGGCCCGGGCCGGTCACTACTGGGTGAAGGCGTCAGGGAAAGGGACCCAGCCGTGGCTGAGAGTTCCCAGATCGAGACGACGACTTGTCCGATAGAGAGTCGGGAACTGTTGGATGATCTTCTGGGAGAAGATGAAGAAGACGGTGGCCGCGGTGAAGGCGACGACCTGGCCAACAACCTATTGCTCCAACACCTCACAGTCGAGGAAATCAAAGAGAGGCTTGGGATGGTGAACGAGGCCTCAGGGTCAGATGCCAAAGAGGTCGGGGGATCGCCTGCGGCGGCTCGCAGCGTGGGTGAGATCCGAAAGGACGAGGTCAGAAGAGCCTTTCGATTGTGGTCGGAATATGTGGAGGAGAAGGATGAGATCGAGTCCCTCTCCTTCGATTATGAGGAGTATCAAAGCATTATCCCCGGGGACCGACAGTTCGTGATCTTAGCACGGTTCGGATAGCCGATCTGGAGGAATCCAATAAATGGACGATCGGCCAATTTCAGAGCAGACTCACACAGAGCTTTCTTGATGAAGCCCGGGCCGGCTGGTACATTCCATATGACGTCTTCCTTTACGCCCCTGAGCCTAACGAGCGGGCGGATCAACCCCCTTCGGGGATGTGGCCGTGACACAGGATATGATGGAGGTCGGGCTCCGCTTCCCCCTTCATCCGGCTATCTCCTATCTACTTAACTACTAGAACCAGGCGCCCATCCAACCGCTGCCCAATGCATGGATGATAATTCTGAGTGCCATGGTACTTTTTGGTCAGAATCGGCTGCACCGGATGCCGACCCCGGGGAAAATATCCTATCTGTACCGGGTACAGAGTGAGAAGAGCGGGACCGGGGAGGTCTTCATTCAGACCAAGGGGCCCAAATTGGTGACCGGTTTGCCAAGCAAGGCTCGTAACGATCGGAAAAAATGGTTCTTCGTTGGAGGAGCCTGGCGGACCAGGTATCCAGGCGGACTCGAGATTGGGGTTCCGACCGACCTCCGTCCTAAAAATCCTAGTAAGAAACTTTGAACTTATCTTGAATAAAAAGTACTGATCTAATTTTTTATTTTTGTTTACAGGCTACTCTTATCCTTCCAATTGCGTGAACTTTGACTTCGCGGTCGTTCGGGAGCGGATATTGTCCCTGCCGGCCACGGAGAGGAACCAAGCTATCCTCCGGACCCGACAAGCTCGACTTTCCAGCCGCTTCTTCCAGTTCCCGCGCCATCTGAATTTGACGGGTAAATACTAGGGTGAGCCCGGGTCTTTGAGTTGTAGTAGTGTGTTTTTTTAACACTTTGCATTTTGATGATGCAGTGCCTGAGTTTCCGGTCGTGAAAAGGTGCCCACCAGAGCTTTCCGACCGCTGTCCTGAGATGTTTTCCCTGTTGGGTGCTTGCGCGGTGAAGAAGGCGGCCAAGGGAACGAAGAAAAAGAAAGGGACCGGCGCCCGGACTGGGATCGTGATCTAAGAGCCTCTCCCCCTCCAGTCTGTTCCGGTCGTCAGGACAGCTGCCGCTGAGGCACCCATTTCCTCCCCGATCACCGACCGAAAAAGAGGTCGAGAGGAGCCTGAAAGTGAAGAGGCCGGCCTGCACAGATCGAGCCCGACCCCCATCGACGTCTCGGATGATACACCTCCCGGACCCAGGCCAGTTGGAACAGATACTATGGCCCAAGTGGTGCAAGCTCCCGGCCGGAAGGATGATAGAACCTACTTTGGTCGCGATCCGACCCGTTTCCAAGCGTAAGTTGCCCAACTTTAAAAGTTTTCTTTACTTAAATAGTTTGTTTGTACCTGACTTGGTTTTTCTTTTACCCAGGCTGACGCGTAATGATTCTGACCTCCCCCAATTGGTGCTTGACTTCCTGTCCTCCCGAGCTCCGGGCTCGACGGTTGATATGCCGGACTATATGAGCCGGGCGGTGAATTCTTTGCCCCAGTCTTGGACTCGGGAACTGGCTGATATCGCCGAGCACCGCCCTCGATACGCCAGCCGAGCCAGCATTGTGCTGATCAACCAGGCGGCGATCATGGTCAACTTGACGGAGAACGATCTCAACAATGCCGTCAGATCGCTCCGGAAGCGGAATGCGCCCTGACCCGTGCCTGGGAGGAGAGAGCCGGTTTCGAAAGTGAGAATACCGTGCTTAAGAAGGAACGAGATCAAGCGGTTGGCCAGATGGAGGCCGTCCTGAAGGAGAAGGAAGAAACTCTAGGCCGGGCGGAGATAGCGTATAAAGCCCTGGAGGATGTCCGGAACCGGGTTGCTGAAATGGAGGATGCCAATGCCGAGCTGCGGTTGTAGGCGCATAGGGCCTGGGGGGACGCCGATTAGGCTCATGCCCGACAAGCCGAGTTGGAGAGAGAGGTGCAGAAGTAAGCTGACGAGTTAGCTGCCGCTCTGAGTCGGCCGGCCTACGATCTAGATGATCCGACAACCAGCTCGGTACTCTTCTCCGAATTCAGCTACTATATGGCCGCTGCCAATCTGATCCGGGTTGGATGCCAGGCCAATGCCGACACCAAAGCTCAGGAAAACTACTTCCGTGAGTACGTTGCTAAAAACCCAATCCATGAAGGCTACTGGCTTCCCTTCCTCGACCTTGAGTCTGATTATGGGGTGGACCTTTCATGGTTTCCCCATCGGCACAGACTGCTCAAACCAGGTGAAAAACCTCCGGCCGCCGATGAAGAGAAAGAGGAGGAAGAAGAGGAAGAGGTTCCTCTGGAGGGCTCACAGGTGCCGGCCAGTGATGTGGCTGAGGCGGAGGCCTGTATTAACGAAGTAACCGACTTCGTGGCCGAGTCAGGAGGGCAGGCGAGCCCGGCGGGCAGGGCAGGCGACCCCTGAAGACAACTTCTCTTTATCTTAGTATTTTAACTTCTGAATGTAACCGACTTCCGACCGTATCTGTTTTTCTTTCAAACCTCCTGTAGTACTTCTTTCTCCGGCTTTGCTATGAAATTCTGTTTTTGTTGATCTATGCTGCTTTGTTATTATTTTTCTCGTTGTTTGTCCCTGTTAAAAATGTTTAAATTTTAACAAATGTATATGAGATTTCTCCCGGGCATAAGTGAGATATGCCGACCTTGACATGGTCGGCATATGCTTTGGACTGAGCCCGATGTTTGGAATGGCCTTGGTTGCCTTGCCGAGCTCAAGTGTGGTATGCCGACCTCGATACGGTCAGCATATGCTTTTGAACAGAGCTCGGTTTTTAGATGGCCTTGGGTGGCCTTCCCGAGCTCAAGTGTGATATGGTGACCTCGATACAGTCAGCATATGCTTTTGAATTGAGCTCGGTTTTTAGATGGCCTTGGGTGGCCTTCCCGAGCTCAAGTGTGATATGCCGACCTCGATACGGTCGACATGTGCTTTTGAACTGAGCTCGGTTTTTAGATAGCCTTGGGTGGCCTTCCTGAGCTCAAGTGTGATATGCCGACCTCGATACGGTCGACATATGCTTTTGAACCGAGCTCGGTTTTAAGATGAGATTGAGCTGCGCGTGGAACCTTGTATTGATACGAACTTTGACTACATAGTATAAAATGATTACTTATAGTATTTCTTCATGTGAATTGCAATCCAGGGGTATTGGTCCGGAGTGTCATCCATGAGTTCCAGCTCGTAAGCTCCCTTGGAGAGTCACTTGGATATCCTAAATGGGCCCTCCCAGTTCGGGCCGAATACCCCTTTAGGAACTTGAACCTTCTTGAGGACGAGGTCGCCGACCTGGAATTGTCTGGCCTTCACCTTAGAGTTGAATTTTTTTCGGATTTCTTCTTGTAGGCCGCATTCCGGAGATCAGAGTTGAGTTTTCGTTCTTCTAGCATGTCCAGATTGATCATCCGGGTGGTGTCGTTGTCTTCAGTAATCGTCTGGGCAGTTCGGTGGCTCGGGAGGGAGACCTCCGATGGGATGACGGCCTCGGTACCAAAAGCTAAAGCGAAAGGTGTTTTGCCTGTCGAGTTTCTAGTAGTTGTTCGGTACGACCAAAGCACGTCGGGGAGCTCGGCTGCCCACTTCTCCTTCTTGTCCTCAAGCTTTGCTTTAATAGTGTGCTTGAGGATTTTGTTTACGGCCTCCACCTGGCCGTTCGTCTGCGGGTGGTAGGGGGTGGAGAACACTTTCTTGATTTTCCATTTTTCACAAAACTGGATCATCTGGAGACCGTCAAACTGCTTCCCGTTGTCGGAGATGATCACTTGAGGTAGGCCAAAACGGCTGTTGTTTACCAAATTTAAGTTGCTGGGATTAAATGGCTATTTATTGGAGCATTGGTAAAAACATCAAATGATTGGGTTCTTAAATGCTAGATTGGGTGTTTGAATGAGGAATGGCAATGAATGCATAAGAACACTAAGAACACCAAGAATTGCCAGGTGTTGTTAGTCCCTGGACTTGAATGAGTATGTGTATTGGTTATACTGAGAGAGATTCAACCCTCTTTTCATTACAAATGTTGGGGTATTTATAGTTTTCTCACTACAGGGGTATGTAGGTCATTTCCGGCCTCTTGGGGGACAGGTGCATTAAATGTCTCCTGCCTCTGAGGACGCGCGGGCTCTGATATGTCAGGGCTTGCAGGTGGCCAGCCACTAGGGTGTTGACGCGTGTCCAAAAAGGACGATTCTCTGGCAAATTTCCTCATTTGGATGGAATATTCTCTGAATCTCTGAGTACGGAGGCGGCCTTTTTCCTCCTTGGGGGAGAGTCTCGCTTGATTCTATCACGTGCTCCAGATCTCTCTTGCCGGCCGGGGGCCTTGAGTGATCGGAGGCCGGCCTCCTGGCGGACAGTGAGGTTGGAGATTCTTCCAGCCGGTTGGTCGCGCCCGGGCGACCTCCGCTGGACTTCATTGGTCTTGGCCGGGCCGGTCCGGCCACGGCCGGACTTCAAAGTGGCTGTGATGAACGTGGACGGGCGTCCCGAGCAGGTTTCCGGCCTCGCTTTCACGGTCGGAAACTCGTGGTCAGAGCCTACTGTGGTCGGATACAGATCGGCCAGTTCGGTCCCGACCTCTGGGTATCTTCTTGCCTTTCCCGGCTTTCTTCCGGTCGGATCCGACATGCGGTCCGAAACGGTCACAACAATTGCCCCCCAGCTCGTCACTCAAAGTTGGTGAGGGGCGAGGTGGTCGTTTGCCGTTTTGTGTTGGTGCTGGCCTCGATCTGCCCGGGGTGGTCGGAGATCGGCCTATGGCTATGCGATGACTGGGAGGACGTGTGTTGTACTTATTCTACCTAAAAAGGTGCGCATGACGTCAGGCGATGCCTCGGATTACGCGCATTGAAAGCTGACGTGCGTGACATGATTTGATCTCCTCGAATCTCGTACATTTAATGCGTTCAAAGTACGAGGTGTCTGACGCCAAAACCGTCTCTTCATCTTCTTGCACCTAGGCCCCTAAGCCTAGGTTTTTATTTCGAAATAGGTCCCTGCCCATTTCCTATAAGTAGGGAAGTCATTCCACTCTCAAGGGTTTTCATTCTTTCGCGATTTGGAGCTGTTCTTTTGCGACTTCCGGTGAACTTCTCACGGCGGCGACAAGCTTTGCACGGCGGCGATTGGTGTTTTGAAGGTAAATTTCAAATTTTTCATATCTCAAACTTCTTTTTAACATAATGGTGCGACGATGGGCCGGTCCTCCGCCTGGGCAAAGGGGTGGCGCCTCCTCGAGTGGCGGCGGCGGTAGCGGAGCCAATCGCCGTTTGTTCGAAGAGGGAGGAAGTTCCCGTGGAGGGAGTGGAGCCTCTCCTTCTCGTCTAGCGGGCTCAATCTGAGCTCACGACGACGACGGTTTGGATGCCCTATTCCCACGCCCGGGACGGTCACTGTTGGGTGAAGGTGCCCGGGAAGGGGCTCATTTGGCTACGGAAAGATCCCAGCACGAGGAGGCGGCCCGGCCAGTGGAGGAAAGGGATCCGCTGGATGACCTCTTGGAAGAAGACGAAGAGGAAAGTGGCCGCGGCGAAGGCGACGATCTGGGGACCAACTTGTTGCTTCAGAATCTCGCGGCTGAACAAATCAAGCAAAGGCTCGGGATAGCGAATGAGGCCTCGGGATCGGAGACCGAAGAGGCCGATAGGCCGGCTGCAGCTGGCCGGAGCGTTAGCCAGAATCGGCGAGAACAGGTCAGGAAGGCCTTTCGCCTGTGGTCGGAGTTCGTGGAAACGAAAGATGAGGTCGATTCCCTTTCTTTCGACTTCGAGGGGTATTTGGAGCATTTCCCGCGGGGGCCGACCGTTCGTGATCGGGCCACCATCCGGATAGCCGACTTGGAGGAGTCTCGCAGGTGGACCATTGGACAGATTCAGAGCAAGATGATCCAGCATTTTCTTGATGATGCCCGGGCCGACTGGGAAATCCCCTACGACGTCCAACTCTATGCCCCCGAACCGAATGAACGGGCGGACCAGCCTCCTCGCGGGATGGTGGCCGTGACCCAAGACATGATGGAGGTTGGACTTTGTTTTCTGCTCCATCCGGCCGTCTCGTACCTGTTGAACTATTGGAACCAGGCGCCCATCCAGCTGCTCCCGAATACATGGATGATCATTGTGAGCGTCATGGTCTTATTTGGCAAGAATCGGCTCTACCGGATGCCGACCCCTGGGGAAATGACATACCTCTACTGGATCTAGAGTGAAAAGAGTGGGACCGGTGAGGTCTACATTCAAACTAAAGGACAGAAGTTGGTGACCGGACTGCCGAGCAAAGGTCGGAACGATCGGAGGAAGTGGTTTTTCGTCGGTGGGGCGTGGAAGACCGGGTATCCGGATGGGACGGAGATCGACGTTCCGACCGACATCCGCCTCATGAATCCCAGTAAGGAATTTTTAGCTTAAATTTGGATTAAGAGTACTGATCTAATTTCTTACTTCTCTTTGCAGGTTACCCTTGCCCTTCCGACCGGGAGCTAAATTTCAACTTTGCAGTTGTCCGGGAGCGGATTCTGTCGTTGCCGGCCACGGAAAGGAATCAGGCCGTCCTTCGGACTCGACAATCCCGAATTTCCGGCCGCTTCTTCCATTTCCCGCGTCATCTAAAATTGACGGGTAAGTACCAGGGCGGGACCGGGTCCCGACCTTTAGTTTGTTTGTTGTTCTTTTTTTTTTTTAACACTTTGTGTCCCGTCATTGCAGTGCCCGACTTTCCGATCGTAAGGCAGTGCCCGCCAGAACTCCTTGAAAGCTGCCCAGAGATGTTTTCTCTTATTGGGGCCTGTGCGGTGAAGAAGACGGCCAAAGGGGCAAAGAAAAAGAAGGGAGCCGGCGCCCGGACCGGGATCGTGATCGAAGAGCCCTTCCCTCTCCAGGCGGTTCCGACCGTCGGGACCGCTGCTACTGAGGCCCCTGCATCCCCCCAACTCACCGGCCGAAAGAGGGGTCGGGAGGACACTGAAGACGAGGAGACCGGCCAGCGTGGGTCGAGTCCGGTCCCCATCGTCCTTTCTGACGACACACCACCTGGGGCGGTCGGGGCGGAAGATGCGGCCCGCGCGATGCCCGTTCCCGGCCGAGAAGACGACACGACCTACTTCGGTCGTGATCCCGCCCGTTTCCAAGCGTGAGTTTTGTCTTTAGATTTTTCTTAAGGCATTTTTGTTCGATTCTGGCCTAATCTCTTTTTTTGTCTAGATTGACCCGCAACAACTCCGGCCTTCCTCCAATGGTGTTGGATTTTCTCTCTTCCCGGGCCCCGAGTTCTATCGTGGAGATGCCGGAGTACATGAGCCGGTCGGTGAACTCTTTGCCCCAAGCCTGGACGCGGGAGTTAGCCGACGTCGCTGATCGTCGTCCTCGACACGCCGGTCGTGCCTGCATTGCACTCGTTAGCCAGGCGATCATCATGGCCAATCTTGTGGAGAGCGAGTTCAACAGTGCCCTCAACACCGTGTGGAGGCTAGAGGCCGACTTGACCAGAGCTCGGGAGGAGAAGGCCGGGCTTGAGAGTGAGAACGCCGCGCTGAAAAAGGAGAGGGACTACGCGGTCGGCCAGATAGAGGCCGTCCTGAAAGAGAAGGATGACGCTCTCGGTCGGGCAGAGATGGCGTACAAGGCGCTGGCCGATGCTCGGAACCGGGTGGCTGAGATGGAGGACACCATTGCCGAACTGCGGCTGGAGGCGCATCGAGCCCGTGGGGATGCTGACCAGGCCCTTGCCCGGCAGGCCGGGTTGGAGAGGGAGCTCCAAAAGAAAGCTGAAGAACTGGCTGCCTCCCTTAGCCGGCCGGCATATGATCCGGAGGATCCGACAGCCAACCCGGCACTCTTCTCCGAGTTCTGCTTCTATATGGCTGCTGCCAGCATGATTCGGGTTGCATGCCAGGCCGGTCTTGAGACCAAGTCCCTGGAGGATTACTTCCGGGAGTATGCTGCCAAGAACCCGGTCAATGAGGGCTATTGGTTTCCCATCCTCGACCTGGAGACCGTCTTTGGGGTGGACCTTTCATGGTTTCCACACCGGCATAGGTTGATCCAACCGGGTCAGGGAACCCCGGCCGCTGATGAAGAGGAAGAGGAGGAGGGCGGGGAAGAAGATGTCCATCCGGAGGGTTCCCAGGCAGCGGTCGCAAGTATCGTGGAGGCTTGTGTTGAAGAAATTGCTGCTTTTGTGGCCGGCACTGGGGAGCAAGCAAGCTCGGCGGCCAGAGCGGGCAACCCTTGATTTAGCCATGTCTTAGCTTTTCTTTATTGCTTTCGAATTTAACCGGCTTCCGACCGGATTTATCTTGTTTTAAACCGCTGTACCTCCCGGCTTTCAGACCGGTTTTGACTTTATAAAATTCAGTTTTTCCTTGAACTTTATTGTTCTGTTATAGCTCTCTTGCTTTCTTATATATCAAAGTAAATTTTCATAAGTATGAATGAGATTTTGATCCGGGCTTGAGTGTGATATGCCGACCTCGATACGGTCGGCACATGCTTTTGAACTGAGCCCGGTTCCTGGAATTGCCTTGGTTGCCTTGCCGAGCCCAAGTGTGATATGCCGACCTCGATACGGTCGGCATACGCTTTTGAACCGAGCTCAGCTTTTAAAGTGGCTAGGTTGGCCTTTCCGAGCTCAAGTGTGATATGCCGACCTCAATACGGTCGGCGTATGCTTTTGAACTGGGCTCGGATTTTGGATGGCCTTAAGTGGCTTTTCCGAGCTCAAGTGTGATATGCCGACCTCGATACGGTCGTCATACGCTTTTGAACTGTGCCCGGTGCTTGAAATAAGATACAACTGTGCGAAGAGCTTTTGTATTGATAAGGACTTTGAGTACATAGTACAAAATCATTGGTAGTATTTCTTCAAGTGAATTGCATTCCAGGGGTATTGGTCCGGAGTTCCATCCATGAGTTCCAGCTCGTAAGCTCCCTTGGAGAGCCATTTGGATATCCTGAACGGACCCTCCCAGTTCGGGCCGAATACCCCTTTTGGTACTTGAATCTTTTTGAGGACGAGGTCCCCGACCTGGAATTGTCTGGCCTTCACTTTGGAGTTGAAATTTTTTTCGGATTTCTTCTTGTAGGCCGCATTTCGGAGGTTGGAATTGAGTCTCCTTTCCTCCAACATGTCCAAATCGATCATCTGGGCGGTGTCATTGTCTTCGGTGATCGTCTGGGCCGTCCGGTGGCTTGGTAGGGAGACCTCTGAAGGAATGACGACCTCGGTCCCGAAAGCTAAAGCGAAAGGTGTTTCGCCCATTGAGTTCCTCGTGGTCGTTCGATACGACCAGAGTACGTCTGGCAGCTCAGCTGCCCACTTCCCCTTCTTGTCCTCAAGCTTGGCTTTGATAGTGTGCTCGAGGATCTTGTTTACGGCCTCCACCTGGCCGTTCGTTTGCGGGTGGTAGGGGGTAGAGAAAACCTTCTTGATATTCCATTTTTCACAAAACTGAATCATCTGGAGACCGTCAAACTGTTTCCCATTGTCAGAGATGATCACTTGAGGTAGGCCGAAACGGCAGATGATGTTTTTCCAAATGAACTTGATGATTTGAGTCTGGCTGATCTTGTTGAGTGGCTCGGCCTCGGCCCACTTTGTGAAATAGTCGACGGCCACGACGGCGAATTTGTGGCCCCCGGGCGCAGTGGGCATCGGTCCGATCAAGTCGATGCCCCACTGGGCAAAAGGCAAGGGCTATACATGGAAGAGAGCTGCTCGGGGGACAGTTTGATATTGGGTCCCAAGACTTGACATTTGTGGCACGACCTCGCTAAGTTGACGGCGTTCTTGTTCAAGGTTGGCCAGAAATATCCTTGTCTGATCACTTTGTGGGCCAGGGCCCGGCCTCCGGCATGATTTCCACACACCCCCTCGTGGATTTCGGCCAGAATGATCCAGCCTTGCTCCGGGGTGATGCATTTTAGGAGTGGGAGGGTAAAGCTTCTTTTATATAAAAGATCGTCGATGAGGGTGTACCTTGATGACCGGAGTTGTAGTTGTCGTGCCCGAGTTCTATCTTCGGGGAGCCCGCCGGTCTTGAGATACTTTACGATCGGCGTCATCCAATTTTCTTCCGTGCTCAGAACGGTCGCCACATGTGCTCGGATGACCGTGGGTGTTCCGAGCGTGGAAAGTTGAATATTGGCGAGGTCGGCAGCTCCCTCCGCGGTTGCAAGTTTGGAAAGAGCGTCGGCCTGGGTGTTATGCTCCCTTGGGATCTGCTCAATGAAAACTTGATGAAATTTCTCGCATAAGGTTGTAACCAGGTCGAGGTACTTCATCATCTGCTCTCCCCGGGCCTCGTATTCACCTTTGATTTGGTTGACCATGAGTAGGGAGTCCATAAAAACGTGCAGTCGGCAAACTCCGATGGCGATCGCGAGTTCAAGGCCCCCGACCAGAGCCTCATACTCGGCCTCGTTGTTGGTGGCCGGGAAGCTGAAGCGGACTGCATGGGTGAAATTTTGGCCCTCCGGGCCGATTAGGACAATACCGGCCCCGACACAGGTATTAGTTGACGATCCGTCCACATAGAGTTTCCACGGGGGGTGGTTGATTCTTGAGAACCTGGGTGGGAAGGTTAGTTCTACTATGAAATTGGCCAGGGCCTGGCCCTTGATGGCCGTCCTTGGGGCGTATGAGACCCCGTACTGAGCTATTTCCAACGACCATTTCAATAACCTGCCGCTGGTGTCCAGCCGGTGTAGGACTTGCCTCAAGGGTAGAGTGGTGAGGACCTCTACCTGGTGGTCGAAGAAATAAGGCCTTAGCTTCCTTATGCTCATGACCAGAGCGTATGCTAATTTTTCGAGCGGAGTGTATCTGAGCTCGGCATCGTGAAGGGCTTGACTTACGAAGTAGATCGGTAGGTGGTTCTAACCGTCTGCCCGGACTAGTACCGCGCTGAGTGCGACCTCGGAGGCCGCGAGATATAAGTAGAGCTTCTCCCCTGGGACCGGCTTGACTAAGATTTGTGGGTTTGCCAAGTACTCTTTCAGTTTTGCAAAGGCTACTTGGCTTTCCCTATTCCAAGAAAATTTGCCATTTTTAATAGTTGAGAAGAAGGGCTTACTTTTATCTCCGAGCCGGGCTATGAATCTTTTGAGAGAGGCGAGGCATCCGATCGGGCGCTGCACTTGTTTGATCGTCCTTGGCTCTTGCATGTCATGGACGGCCTTGATTTTGGCCGGGTTGGCCTCGATCCCGTGCTGGCTGACGATGTGCCCCAAGAATTTGCCGGCCTCCACCCCAAAGTTGCATTTCTTTGGGTTTAGCTTCATATTGTAGGCCTTGAGGATCTTGAAAGTCTCTTCAAGATCCCTGAGATGGTCTTCTTTCTTCAAGCTTTTCACCACAATGTCGTCGATGTAGACTTCCATGGTCTTTCCGATCTGTTCTGCAAACATCTTGTTGACTAGGCGCTGGTAGGTCGCACCGGCGTTGATCAGAACGAAAGGCATCCGGAGCCAAGAGAATATGTTCTTCTCCGTGTGGAATGAGGTGTGCTTGATGTGTTCGACGGCCATGGGGATTTGATGGTAGCCGGCAAAAGCGTCCATGAAGGACATCATCTCGTGACCGGCCGTGCTGTCCACCAGGTGGTCGATGTGCGGCATCAGAAAGTGATCCTTTGGGCATGCCGCGTTGAGGTCAGTGAAGTCTATACATAGTCTCCAGGCATTGTTTGTCTTTTTGACTAGAACGGCGTTTGCGACCCATTGGGGCTCGTCCCGGGCTTGTTCGATCAGCTTGTTGTCTAGCAACTTCTTGACCTCTTCAGCCAAAGCTTCGTACTTTTCCGGGCCGAACTTTCTTCTTTTCTGATGGACCGGCCTCCTATTGGGGTCGATCTTTAGACGATGGCATGCGTGCTTTGGGTCTATCCCGACCATGTCTTGGTGAGACCAGGCAAAGACTCCAACGTTGGCTTTGAGGAATTCAATCACTTCCCCCCGCATTTCGGTCGGTATGCGAGAGCCGATCAGTACTTCCAATTCCGGCCTCGAGGGGTCGACCGGAATGTGTTCCAAATCCTCTAAGGCCATAGCTTGTTCATAGCTCTGCCGGTCGGAAGAATCGAATCTGGGATCGAGATCGAGCTCGGATGGTTCGAAACCAATTCTTGGCTCGGGATCGTCGATCTGCATGGGCTGGGGGTCGGCCGATGTGGATCCGACCTCCGTGACGGGTTCTGCGGCCGGAGTGGCCGTTTTAGAGTTGGGGTGTGGCCCGTTCGTTGTTTGGTCGTTGCTAATTGAAAATAAATGAGAGTTGAAATAGTTCAAACACCTTCTAGCCATTGCCTGGTCACCCTTAATGGTGCCGACCACCCCCTCGGGGGTGGGAAATTTGATACAGTAATAGTAGGAGGAAGCAACAGCTTCAAAAACTTCTAAAAAGGGCCTACCCAGAAAGCCATTATACGAGCTTGGCTGATCTACAATAATAAAATCTAACGGCCTAGTTATCCTGACCTCCTCGTTGTAGCAGCAGATGAGTTCCACGGAGAGCTTTATCCTCCCGTACGCAGCGACCGTCGCGTCCCCAAATCCCTTCAGCTGAAGGTCAATTGGCCTGATGAAGTTGACGAGGTCTCCGAGCTGGTCTAGGGCTGTTTTGAAGATGATATTGCAAAAACACCCATTGTCGACCAGTATTCGCTGAACCTCTTTGCCCAGAATTCGGGTGGCAATTACCAACGTGTTGCCCTTCGGGAATAGCACCCCGGTCTGGTCCCGGTTGGAGAAAGTTATCTCCAAGTCCTTGTGAATCTTCGGCTCTGGGGGCGTGACCAGGTTGACGTTGGTCACCGCACGGACCTCTGCCTTCCGTTTCCGGTTGGATTGCGTCGATATGGGGGTGAGGCCGCCTAGGTTCCCCCCGCCGGCCTGGATCATGTTGACCCGACCGCCGGGATTCATGGGTGGGAGGAGGTCATCCTCATCATCATCTTCCTCCAAAGCTGCGACCGGCCTGAGAGGCCGGCCGCCTTCCTCGTTTCTTCGAGGGTGGCGCTGGGGCTGCTGCTGCGGTTGCTGCTGGTCCTGACGGCCGGCTGGCCTCTGAAGGAGGTCGTTCAGACGCCCTTCGTCAAACATCTTCCAAAGCTGCTTTAGGAGATCACGACACTGGCTCGTATTGTGGCCAATAGAGTCGTGATAGGCGCAGAACTTTTTAGGGTCCAGCCGGGACCGGTCTCCAGAATAAGGCCTTGGCCGGGGAAGCACGTCCCAGTGCTGGATCGCATTGAAGATATGCACGGGGGACTGCCTCATGGCCTGAGTTAAGTGAACTTCAACGTCCTCGAAGGACTTGAAGTTACCGGGCGGTTTGGCCACTCTTCTGGCCTTAGGGCCGCTCTTGGGGGAGGTTTGGGCTACGACCTCCGTCTCCTTTGGGGTTGGCTCGGACTCCCCCAGCCTTAGTGCCAGAAGTTTCCTCCGAGCCAGGTAGTCACCGGCTCAGGCGCAGAATTCGGCGTAGGTTTTAGGGAAGTCCTTGGTGAGGTGTTTAAACATAGGAGACCGGCCGTGGAAGCCTCCCAGGGTTGCATGCAAGGCCAGCTGGTCGCTCACCGCCTCGCCGGTCAGCATGACCTCGTCCACCCTGGCCACGTAGTCCTCGTCGGACTCTTCTTTCTCTTGGCGGATCCGCATCAGGCGATGCCAGCTTTCCGGCCGGGAAATTTTGGCCGCAAAGTATGATGAGAATTGGGCGCTTAAAGTGGCGAATGAGTCAATGGACCGTGCCGGAAGAGATACGTACCATCTGTGGGCGAGATTGCCCAGGGTGAGGGGAAAAAGCCTACACTTCGTGGCGTCTGTCGCGCCACGCCCGGTCATATAGATCCAGAATTTGCTCAGATGAGTCTCAAGATCTGTTTTCCCCTCGTAGAGAGGAGTTGGCGGGGGGACGATCTTGAGCTGGACCGGCGCGAGCTCAATGTCGACCACCAAAGGCTCGCTGGCGACTGGTCGGGCCTTAGTTTGGCCTTGTGCTTCGAGGAGCGCCTTCATCTCGTCAAGTTGCTTTTGCATCTTGACGAGTTCTGAACTGGGGGTTTCGGCCAGCTGGTCGCCCACGTCGGCTAGGGGGCCGATTCGGTCGAAAACGGCCGCACGGGGGACTCCGCGTCCCAAAAGGCCACTTTGGGCGAAGCTTAACTTGCGCATGGTGGAGTTTGCCGGGGTCAGGTTGACCTCGGCCGCCCTCTTGTGGGGCATTTGGGCCATGCTCCCAGAGTTGGAGACGGACTCGGTGTCACCGTACCCAGTATCGTAACTGGGTACGCAGCTTGGATACCACGACGAGTCTGTCGTGCCCAAACGGTCAAAAACCGGATGGGCGGAGCCTCGCGAACGGGCGGAGATAGGGATCGCCCGACATCGGCTTTCGCCTTGGTGCTCTCTGGCTTTCGCCTTACCCTTGAGAGCGTGAGCCTGGGCCTTCTTTTTGGAGGCAGAGGTGGTGCTCCGGCACCCCCTCGCCTCTTCCGCCTGGCGGCGCCTTCCTGACCCGGCCTGGTCAGGAGTAAGGAAACCTCGACCCCCGGATGAGAGGGGTTCTTACGGAAAATGAATCGGGGAGGCCACGCGTGTGGCTTTTCCGTGGGCATGGGATGATCTCTGGGGATCCATTGCTTTTAGAAGAGGAGGAGTTTGTGGTTTGAAGACTTGAAGACTTGAGGATACGAAGCTTTGAAGAACAGTGAGTGTTCTTCAAAGAGAGGTGAAGAAAATATGAGTTTGATGGGTTAGAATCACCCTTCTTCTAGCGCCAAATGTTGTTTACCAAATTCAAGTTGCTGGGATTAAATGGCTATTTATTGGAGCATTGGTAAAAACATCAAATGATTGGATTCTTAAATGCTAGATTGGGTGTTTGAATGAGGAATGGCAATGAATGCATAAGAACACTAAGAACACCAAGAATTGCCAGGTGTTGTTAGTCCCTGGACTTGAATGAGTATGTGTATTGGTTATACTGAGAGAGATTCAACCCTCTTTTCATTACAAATGTTGGGGTATTTATAGTTTTCTCACTACAGGGGTATGTAGGTCATTCCGGCCTCTTGGGGGACAGGTGCATTAAATGTCTCCTGCCTCTGAGGACGCGCGGGCTCTGATATGTTAAGGCTTGCAGGTGGCCGGCCACTAGGGTGTTGACGCGTGTCCAAAAAGGACGATTCTCTGGCGAATTTCCTCATTTGGATGGAATATTCTCTGAGTCTCTGAGTACGGAGGCGGCCTTTTTCTTCCTTGGGGGAGGGTCTCGCTTGATTCTATCACGTGCTCCAGATCTCTCTTGCCGGCCGGGGGCCTTGAGTGATCGGAGGCCGGCCTCCTGGCGGACAGTGAGGTCGGAGATTCTTCCAGCCGGTTGGTCGCGCTCGGGCAACCTCCACTGGACTTCATTGGTCTTGGCCGGGCCGGTCCGGCCACGGCCGGACTTCAAAGTGGCTGTGATGAACGTGGACGGGCGTCCCGAGCAGGTTTCCGGCCTCGCTTTTGCGGTCGGAAACTCGTGGTCGGAGCCCGCTGTGGTCGGATACAGATCGGCCAGGTCGGTCCCGACCTCTGGGTATCTTCTTGCCTTTCCCGGCTTTCTTCCGGCCGGATCCGACATGCGGTCCGAAACGGTCACAACAACAACAAATGATGTTTTTCCAAATGAATTTTATGATTTGGACTTGATTGATTTTGTTGAGCGGCTCGGCCTCTGCCCACTTTGTAAATTAATCGACGGCTATGATGGCAAATTTGTGGCCCTCGGGCGCAGTGGGCATCGGTCCGATCAGGTCGATGCCCCACTGGGCAAAAGGCCAAGGGCTGTACATGGAGGAGAGCTGCTCGGGGGACAACTTGATGATGAGTCCCAAGATTTGACATTTATGGCACGACCTTGCAAAGTTGACAGCGTCCTTATTCAGGGTCGGCCAGAAATATCCTTGCCTGATCACTTTATGGGCCAGGGCCCGACCTCCGGCATGGTTTCCACATACCCCTTCGTGGATCTCGGCCAGAATGCTCTGGCCTTGCTCCGGGGTTATACATTTCAGGAGTGGGAGGGTGAAGCTTCTTTTATACAAAAGATCATCAATGAGAGTGTATCTTGATGACCGAAGTTGCAGTTGCTGGGCCCGAACTCTGTCTTCTGGGAGTGTGCCGGTTTTCAAGTATTTCACGATCGGAGTCATCCAATTTTCGTCGGTGCTTAGAACGGTTGACACTTGTGCACGGATCACTGTGGGGGTCCCGAGCGTGGAGAGTTGAATGTTGGCGAGGTCGGCGGCCCCTTCCGCGGTTGCGAGTTTGGAAAGGGCGTCGGCATGGGTATTGTGTTCCCTCGGAATTTACTCTATGAAGACTTGGTGAAATTTCTCGCACAAGGTCATGACCAGGTCGAGATATTTCATCATTTGCTCCCTCCGAGCCTCGTACTCTCCTTTTATTTGATTTACTACGAGAAGGGAGTCCATGAAGACGTGCAGTCGACATACTCCGATGACGATTGCGAGCTCGAGGCCCCCGACTAAAGCTTCATACTTAGCCTCGTTGTTAGTGGCCGGGAAGCTGAAACGGACCGCATGAGTGAAATTCTGGCCCTCCGGCCCGACCAGAACGATTCCGGCCCCGGTGCAAGTATTGGTTGACGACCCGTCTACGTAGAGTTTCCACAGGGGATGGTCGATTCTTGTGAACTTTTGAGGGAAAGTGAGTTCCACTATGAAGTAGGCCAGTGCCTGGCCCTTGATGGCCGTTCTCGGGGCATATGTGACTCCGTACTGAGTATCTCTAATGACCACTTCAATAACCTGCCGTTGGTGTCCGGCCGGTGTAAGACTTGCCTCAAGGGTAGAGTGGTGAGGACCTCCACTTGGTGGTCGAAAAAGTAGGGTCTCAGCTTTCTTACACTCATGACCAGAGCGTAAACCAATTTTCTGAGTGGGGTATACCTGAGCTCGGCGTCGTGTAGGGCTTGACTCACGAAGTAGATCGGGAGATGGTTCTGACCGTCCGCCTGGACAAGTACCGCACTGAGGGCGACCTCGGAGGCCGCGAGATATAAGTAAAGCTTCTCTCCTGGGACTGGTTTGACTAAAATTTGTGGGTTTGCCAAGTATTCCTTTAATTTTGAGAAGGCTACTTGGCTTTGCCTATTCCACGAAAACTTGCCATTTTTAATAGTTGAGAAGAAAGGCTTACTTTTGTCTCTGAGCCGGGCAATGAATCTGTTTAGTGAAGCTAGGCAGCCGGTCAGGCGTTGTACTTGCTTGATCGTTCTGGGCTCCTGCATGTCGAGGACGGCCTTAATCTTGGCCGGGTTGGCTTCGATTCCCCGCTGGCTGACGATGTGCCCGAAGAACTTGCCGGCCTCCACCCCGAAGTTGCATTTCTTCGGGTTCAGCTTCATATTGTATGCCTTGAGGATCTTGAAGGTCTCCTCGAGGTCTCTGAGGTGGTCTTCCTTTTTTAGGCTTTTTACCACGATGTCGTCGATATAGACCTCCATGGTCCTTCCGATCTGATCTGCGAACATTTTGTTGACCAACCGTTGGTAGGTCGCACCGATGTTGATCAGGCCGAAAGGCATTCGGATCCAAGAAAATATGTCCTTTTCCATATGGAAAGAGGTGTGCTTGATGTCCTTGACGGCCATTGAAATTTGATGATAGCCGGAGAAGGCGTCCATGAAGGACATCATCTCGTGACCGGCCGTGCTATCCACTAGATGGTCAATGTGCGACATCGGAAAATGATCTTTCGGGCATGCTGCATTGAGGTCGGTGAAGTCGATGCACAACCTCCAAGTGTTGTTTGTTTTCTTAACTAGGGCGACGTTGGCGTCCCATTGGGGCTCGTCTTTGGCTTGCTTGATCAGTTTGTTGTCCAACAATTTCTTGACCTCTTGGGCCAGTGCTTCATATTTTTCCGGGCCGAACTTTCTTCTTTTCTGATGGACCGGCCTCTTGTTAGGGTCGATCATTAATCGATGGCAGGCGTGTTTTGGGTCTATTCCGACCATGTCTTGCTGAGACCAAGCGAAAACTCCTATGTTGGCCTTGAGAAATTCGATCACTTCCCCCCGTATTTCAGTCGGTATGCGAGAGCCGATCAGGACTTCTAATTTCGGCCTCGAAGGATCGACTGGAATGTGTTCCAAGTCCTCCAAGGCCGTGGCTTGTTGGTAGCTTCGCTGGTCGCTTGTGTCGAACCTTGGGTCGAGGTCGAGCTTGGAGGGCTCGAAGCCGATCCTCGGTTCGAGATCATCAACTTGCATTGGCTGTAAGTCGGGGCCATTATCGGGGCCGACTGAGGTGGACCCGACCTCCATTATGACTTCAGTGGTCAGAAGGGTCCCTTCAAGGTCGGTTTGCGATTTATCTAACGTTTGATCGTTACAAATTGGAAACAAATAAGAATCGAAATAGTTCAAACATTTTCTGGCCATTAATTGATCACCTCTAATGGTGCTGACCACCCCCTCAGGGGTGGGAAACTTGATACAGTAGTAGTAAGAAGAGGCTACGACCTCGAAAACTTCTAGAAAAGGCCTACATAAGAAACCGTTATAGTAACTCGGCTGGTCTACAATGATAAAGTCCAATGGCCTAGTAATCTTAACCTTCTCGTCGTAAAAGAAGACGAGCTCTACTGAGAGCTTTATCCTTCCGTAGGCAGTGACCGTAGCATCCTCGAAACCTTTCAGCTGGAGGTCGATTGGCTTTATGAAGCTAACGAGATCACCGAACTGATCTAGGGCCGCTTTGAATATGATGTTGCAGAAGCACCCATTGTCGATCAAAAATCGTTGGACCTCTTTACCCAGAATGCGGGCAGCGATCACCAAAGCATCCCCCTTGGGGTACAACACCCCGCTCCGGTCTCGGTTGGAGAAGGTGATCTCCAGATTCTTGTGGATTTTGGGATCGGGTGGTGTGACCAGGTTTACGTTGGTCACGGCCCGGACTTCGGCCTTGCGTTTTCTGTTTGAAAGCGTGGAGATGGGAGTGAGGCCGCCCAATTTTCCTCCGCCGGCCTGGATCATATTGACCCGACCATCGGGGTTCATTGGCGGGAGGTCGTTGTCCTCTTACAATGCTGCGACCGGCCTGAGAGGCTGACCTCCTTCCTCGTTCCTCAGAGGGGGACGCTGCTGTTACTGCTGCTGGGGCTCTTGACGGCCGGCTGGCCTTTGTAGAAGGTCGTTCAGACGCCCTTCGTCAAACAATTTCCATAACCGTTTTAGGAGATCACGATATTGGCTCGTATTATGGCCAATAGAGTCTTGATAGGCGCATAACTTTTTTGGGTCCAGCCGGGACCGGTCTCCCGTAAAGGGTCTTGGTCGGGAAAGCACATCCCTGTGTTGGATCGCATTGAAGATGTGCACCGGGGATTGCCTCAGGGCCTGGGTGAGGTGAACCTCTACTTCCTCAATGGACTTGAAGTTTCCGGGCGGCTTGGCCACCCTCTTGGCCTTGGGACCGCCCTTGGGGGAGGCCTGGACGGAGGCCTCCGGCTCTTTGGCCGCTGGTTCGGACTCCCCCAACTTGAGTGCCAGTAGCTTCCTCCGAGCCAGGTAATCGCTCGTCCGAGCTTGGAAGTCGGCATATGTTTTTGGGAAGTCCTTGGTGAGATGCATGAACATCGGAGATCGGCTATGGAAGCCTCCCAAGGCGGCGTGCAGGGCCAGTTGGTCGCCGATCGACTCACCGGTCAAGATGACCTCGTCCACCCGTGCGATATAGTCCTCGTCGGACTCTTCCTTCTCTTGGCGGATTCGGATCAAACGGTGCCAGTTCTCCGGGCGGGAAATTTTGGCCGCGAAATAGGATGTGAACTGGGTGCTCAAAGTGGCGAAGGAATCGATTGAGCGGGCCGGGAGTGAGACGTACCATCTGTGGGCGAGGTCGCCCAGGGTGAGCGGGAAGAGCCTACACTTCGTGGCGTCGGTCGCGCCACGCCCAGTCATGTAAATCCAAAATTTACTCAGGTGAGTTTCCGGGTCCATCTTCCCTTTGTAAAGAGGGGTCGGCGACGGAACGATTTTGAGTTGGACCGGGGCGAGCTCGATGTCGACGAACAGGGGCTCGTTTGCAACCGGCCGGTGCTTTAGGTTGGCCTTGCGCTTCCATGAGCGCCTTCATCTCATCAAGCTACTTTTGCATCTTGATGATCTCCGAGTTCGGAGTCTCGACCAGCTGGTCGCCACCATCGGCCAGGGGGCCGATTCGGTCGAATACAGCCGCTCGAGGGGTGCCACATCCCAACAGCCCACTTTGGACGAAGCTAAGCTTACGCCTGGCGGAGTTGGCCGGGGCTAGGCTGACCTCGGCCGCCCTCTTGAGGGGCATTTGCACCGTACTCCACGTGTTGGAGACGGACTCTGTATCTCCGTATCCAGTGTCGTAACTGGGGAGATGACTGGGGTACCAGGAAGGATTGCTCGAGCCCAGGCGGCCGAAAACCGGATGGGCGGGGCCGCGCTCCAGGGCCTTTGCCTTTCCCTTAAGGGCACGGGCATGCGTCCTCCTCTTTGAGGCGGAGAGGGTGCTCTGGCTCCCCCTCGCCTCGTCTGCCTGACGACGTCGTCCCGACCCAGCATGGTCGGGAGTGAGGAAGTTCCGTTCCTGCGACGGGTGGGGCTCTTCCGGATATCGGATGGGAGAGGCCACGCGCGTGGGCTTTCCATGGCGAGTGGGGGTCTGTTCCCCCGAGGCCCGAGCCGCATGGTCCCGTGGCATGGCCGGAGCTCCGGTGGCTCTGTGGGCCTGTGATGATCTTTGGTTCGTCATCGTTTTGTGGGGAGAAGCTTGTAATCTGAAGATTTGAAGATTTGAAGATGGGAAGATTTGAAGAACAGAGAGTGTTCTTCAAAGAGGTAAAAAGAGAAGACGAGTTTAATGGGTTGGACACCCTCCTTCTAGCGCCAAATGTTGTTTACCAAATAAATGAGGCTGGGAATTAATGGCTATTTAAGAGAGCTTTGGTAAAAACATCAAATGATTGAAATCATAAATGTAGAATGGGTGATTTTGATGAAGAATATTAATGATGATGATGAACTGAAAGTAAGAACACCAAGAATTGCCAGGGGTTTTCAATCCCTGGACTTAAATGCGAATTGTATTGCTTTGATAGAATGTGTTCAACCTCCTTTCTTGTTACAAATGGGGGGCTATTTATAGTTTTCTCCATGCAGGGGTAAAATCGTCATTTCCGACCTCTCAGGGGACAGAGGCATTAATTGCCCCCAGCCTCTGAGGATGCGTGGGCGTCCGTATGCCATAGTCTGCAGGCGGCCGACCACTGGCGTACTGACATGTGTCCATAAAAGGACGATTCTCTGAGAACTTTCCTCATTTGGGTGGAATATTCTCTCTGTCACTGTGTACAGAGGCGGCTATTTTTCTCTTGGGGGCAGATCTTGCCTGATTTTTTCACGTGCTCTTCTTCCTGCCCGAGCTCGGAAGCTTTGTCGAGGTCGGAGATTGGCCTCCGAGTCTTTCACGAAGTTGGGAAACTTTCTCGTGCTCGAACCATGTTAAGGAAACCTTTAGACATTCCGTTCGATCGTGGTCGGACCGTGCCGGTCTCGGAACTGTTGACTTGCACCTGGAGATACGGCGGGCACCTTCTGGAGCTTGGTGCCGACCTCGCTATCGAGGTTGGAAGGACGGGCTCGGAGCCCGCGGTGGTTGGAGGGTTAACGACAGGTCGGTCTCGTCGTGGTCGTGCTGGTTTGTCATTCCTGGCCGGAATGGGGTCGGCGCCGACCTCTGGTACAAAATGGCTACAACAAATCTAAAACCTTGATTCAACACGTGGGATTTAGTTCCATGCCCACCAAATGAAAATATTGTTGGATCAAAGTGGGTCTTCCGTACAAAGTTCAAGTTTGATGACTCAATCGAGCGCTACAAAGCCCGATTAGTTGCTCAAGGCTTCACTCAGATCCCGTGATAAATTTTTCCCATACATTCAGCCTTGTTGTTCGTGCTGCCACAGTACGCGTGATATTGGCTATTGCTGTCCACCGCCATTGGCCATTGCATCAACGTGATGTCAAGAATGCCTTCTTACACGGTGTTCTCGAAAAGCCTGTTCTTATAGTCCAACCTCCAGACTTCGTTGATCCTCGTTTTTCATATCATGTCTGCCGACTAAAAAAGACTCTTTATGACCTTCGCCAAGCCCCTTGCATCTGGTTTGATCGCTTAAGTTCTTTTCTCTCCAGTTTGAATTTTACACATAGCAGGGCAGATACTTTCCTAATCTTTTTACATCATCCCGGTTACACTATTTTCTTGCTTTTGTATGTTGATGATATAATTATTACTGATAGTAACTTCTCTATTTTGTAGAAATTCATTGTTCGAGTGCGGCACTCGAAGTTTGCAGTGAAGGACTTAGGAAGTCTGAATTACTTTCTTGGTCTTGAGATCACTCATTAAGACAGGGCTTGTTCGAGGGATAGGCTAAATATGCTCATGACATACGACTCGAGCCTCTTTGCTCGACTCAAAACCAATTTCCACGCCCCCATCTGCAGGGGAATCACTTATCAGTACGGGTGAAACATTCAGAGATCCAACACTATGTCGTTCACTAGTGGGTGCCTTTCAATACCTTACAATCACCCTCCCAGTCTTATCTTATGATGTCAACCACGTGAGCCAATTCCTCCAGTCTCCCACGGTTGAGTACAAAAATTAATTCGATATGGGTTGGTTTACCAAAATTTTGGTATGAGTATATCAAAATTTGGAATAATGTAATGTATGTAATAAATATCGAAAACTTGAGTACAATATTACATTATAACATAAATTTTTTGATATATCATACCCATTTTCAGTTAAAATTAATTTAATATAAAAAATTTGATGCGGATATTAATCTTTAAGTTAAACAGTTTATCATATGTCTATTATTTGAATAACTTTGATTATCGAAGAATTAATATGAATCAAACGTGCAGTCGATCTTAATCTTTTGTGTAGAGAAGCAAGAGTTTAATTGACAAAAAGTACATGTAATGTAACGTGGTAGAAATAAAGACAAGAAATTAATTAATGCTGAAAGTGTGGTTGGCAGTATTAGCATGTACACCAAATAAGATAAATATGAGAAAAAGAAGAAGTATAAAATAATAGGATTGATGAACAGATGTAATTGTAAAAGAAAAGAAATGAAGCTAAAAAGTGTTTTAGTCTGACGCTCTCCCAAAAGTCTTGAGATCAATCATTCAAAGAAAGGCTTGTTTGAGGGACAGATCAAATATGCTCAATCACTTGTCAGTATGGGGGGAAAATTGGTTTTTTTGTCCTTTAAGTTTGGTCAATTTTGTTTTTCGTCCTCTAACTTTTGACTTTATTTTTTAGTTCGATAACTTTCAAAAAATTAACGTTTTCGTCCTAAAACATAAGTTATCGGACTAAAATATTAATTTTAGGACTAAAAAATTATCGATTTTAGGACGAAAATGTTAATTTTTTAAAAGTTATAGGACTAAAAAATAAAGTCAAAAGTTAGAGGACGAAAAACAAAATTGACCAAACTTAAAGGACAAAAAAGTGTATTTTCCCTCAGTATGGGTGAAGCATTCAAAGATTCAACACTATATCGTTCACTAGTGAGTGCTCCCAGTGACGAATCCAGAATTTTAAATTTGGGGATACAAAATATAATAAGGGTCTGCTTGGTTTGGGGTAATAATTATAAGGTAATGAGAATTAGAGTGATTGAGGAGTTATTCAAGTAGGGAGTAATGAATGGGGAGTCATTTGATAGGTAAATTATAACTCATTTTCAATCTTATTACAATATATTGATAATACCAAGCACTACTAATGGAATCATTCACATTACCTTATACTCATTACCCCCAACCAAGCGGGCCCTAAATACAATATTATTTAATTAATATAGATATATGTAAATTTACATACAAAATTGTATGAAAATTTTGAATTTGGGGGTACAAGTGTACCCCCATGAACCCATATGTTCCCGGTTGCTGTTCAATACCTTACAATCACCCGCTCAAACTTATCTTATATTGTCAACCACGTGAGCCAATTCCTCTAGCCTCTCACAGTTGATCATTTTATGGCGGTTAAGCGAATTATTCACTACGTCAAAAACACTATCCATTTTGGCCTCACTTTTTCCTCCTCGCCTAAGTACAACATTCTTGCATATTTTGACGTAAATTGTGCTCGTTGTGTGAAAACACGTCATTCCACTTATGGTTACTCCATTTTCTTAGGAGGTAATCTTATTTCTTGGAGTACAAAGAAACAACCTACGGTTGCTTGCTCAAGTTGTGAGTCCGAACATCGTGCACTTGCCAACAATAATGCTGAAGAGATGGTTTGGCTTACTCACTCGCTTTATGAGCTACGAGCACTACCCCCTCGCGACCTCTCCTCTTTTGTGACAGCATGAGTGCATTATTTCTAAGTCAAAATACTATTGCTCGCAGACGTGCAAAACATATTGACATAGACTGTCATTTTATTCGAGAGCTTGTCTTAAGTCGAAAGCTAGATACACAATTTGTTAGCAAATATTGGTTTTGACCATATTTATTAAATATTAAGTGACAATTTAATTATCCATTTTGCGTAAATGGATTTGGTTGGTTCGATTTCTCAAAATCAAATTTGGGTGAATGAGAAATTAATGTCATTTAATATGTGGATAAATAAATTGATGAATATATTTATAAAGGTAATAGTGAAGGATTGCGACTTATAGACATGAAGTGTCATGTCTTTTGATAAAACTATTTCAAAGGTTGTGTCTTTAACAGATATACCTTTTGGTGAATAGTGAATTATTTCCAAGAGTTATGACTTTAGGAGAATAAGAGTTATAGTGAAGAGTCGCAACTATTACCTAACGACCCTTGTAAATCTATAAATAGACTCTCCACATTTATCATTTGCACTCACTTCAAAACAAATGTTTAAGTCATTCAAAAATCGATTTCATATAAAATTCTATCAAGTGCATAGGCATACTAGTGTTATAGTTATGCATTAAAGCCGTGTCGAGAAAGTTTCAGATACCCGAGTCCGTTCGCCGATAGCTTCCGTTTCGTAGTGCAGCGGGCGGAAGGGGCGATTGCCATGGAACCGTATTGCACCTAGGTACGGGGCAATATCGTCTTACAGAGAGCGAGTTAAACTCCTGCAAAAGCCGCTGAGAGATTGAGAAAGAGGGAGACAACGATTAAAGTTGTGACTAGTAGCGGCTTTCGTTGATAACGATGGATGACGGCAATGTGATTTCGAACGGCGGCAATGCTTCACAGCGTTCGCGACTGGTCATCGGAGAACCCCAGGATGAGAGAAATCAAGCGATGGAATCGGACGTTTCAGGGATTTCAGTCGAGAGATTTCAAGCGGGAATGCGTTTTTCTTCAACATAATGGTGGCCGCTCCATTTGCTTGATTTAATTAGGCTGCACGTGAGCCCTTCTTACAAAATGATTCTTGTGCACGGGAAAATGTACTTTTTTGTCCTTTAACTTTGTTTAATTTTGATTTTCGTCCTGTTAACTTTAGAATTTTGAATTTCGTCCTATAACTTGCAAAAAATAGTGTTTTTCGTCCTGTTAACTTTGGAATTTTGAATTTCGTCCTATAACTTACAAAAAATTGGTGCCACGTCAGATTTACCGGACAAAAAACATAAGTTTTTGTAAGTTATAGGACAAAAAAACACAAATATTTTGTAAGTTATAGGACGAAATCCAAAATTTCAAAGTTAATAGGACGAAAAACACATTTTTTGTAAGTTATAGGATGAATTTCAAAATTCCAAAGTTAACAGGACGAAAACCAAAATCAACCAAAGTTAAAGGACAAAAAAGTGTATTTTCCCTTATTATTATTATTATTATTATTATTATTATTATTAAAATCTCATTTGACCATAATAATGGTTAATTGAGTTGTCATCTCTTGGTCCTTTATGATTGAATTCTTGGGCCTGAAGCCATTAATTCTTAATGGACCATTTGAGAAATGATTGGGCCAAATTGATTGAGTTTTGGGTCCTATATATTACGGATATTGTTCCATAAATTTGGATCCCCTTGTGTCGAATTAAAATTTGATTTGGAGATAAATATTTTTGTGCTTAAGAGTACAAAGTGTTATTTGGATTTAGTCCAAAGATTTGAGTCGTATAATTCGCTTGAGAATTTTTTGCGAATAAATGGTGGCATTTAGGGCTTCATTTGAAATTGTGCTAGAAAGCACAAGCGGTGTGAATTTAATTCACAAGATTTGACTCGTATAATTTAATAGAGAAATTATTGAGAGTCAAATGTTGCAATTACGGCCACATTGTCAATTGAATTTAATTTGGTATTTGACCAAGATTAAATTTCGGACTTGGAGTGTGACTTCAAATGTTTGGTTTTCCAATTTATTTCGAGATTGTGTCCAAATTTTTATTTGATGAAATATTAAATCGAAAGAATGGACAATTCGAACGAATATGAGAGATAAGTTCTCGCCATAAATACATTCAAATGTGGGGGAAAAGGGTCTCTCCGTGATATATATTCGGAATGTAAGATAGTTTAGCTAAGGTAAATGGAAAACCAAGAGGTAGTGGCCAAAGAGGCTAGTGGAAAAGTTTCCACATGTGGATTTGTTCAACCTTGTTCATGAAAAATCACTACACAAGGAGATAAATTTGCGTAAAGTGTGAGGATAAAGTGATCCTACAATTATCTCGAAGTGTGGGGGTGATTTTAAAGATTGAAGCACTGGTAGTTTGCTTATCGATGTTAGTTGAACAAAACATAAAATTCCTGACGTGGAATTTTCTGTAGAAATATCCAGATGTGTTGGAAAGATACACAAAAGCGAACTGGATATTTGGCACAGACTCCATGACCATCACTGAAAATGTGGAGGGAGCAGTGTCATAAAAATCCTCTAAAAAATATGCAATGATGATTGCATTGAGATAAAAACCCGGCCGGTTAAAATTGAGATATTTTAGAGGATTACGGGTAAGGGGAATGAGGTTAAATCCCACACATAAAAGGGTGTTCATAGTGATAACTCGTCCATGATGACTGGAGGATCTCAAGAACTTGGTTCAACGAGACAACTAAGTTATGAAGCACTCAGATGTGCACTTTAAAAATTTTATTGCAACCTATTCTCGAATCCCTTCAAGGGCAAACATGCACCTCTTTAGGTGTAGAAAACTTGCTGACGTTTGGTAAGGTTAAGCTTAACAACTTTTAATGGTTCTTATATCCTAAGGGTGGGGTATTGCAGGTTACTCTTGATAGGAGATCACCTATATAAGCGTTGAAGTGGGGCCGCTTCTGACTGAGAGAAAATTCAGTACGCGCTTATGATCCGAGATATGGTCCAGACCAAAATGGAAGACAACGTGAGAACCAAAAAGGTATTAGAGTCATTATTGTGTGAATGTCATTGTCCTAGTTTACACAAAAAGCCGACCAATTCAAGACATCGTGTTCATTGAGTGGCGAGTAAATCCAATGTCATCTCACTAGGGAAGGTTCAAAGCCTGAAGCTACCTATCTCGATGCAGTAGCGGTTCGTCAGAACTTTTTTAGGGTGTCACATGCATTAATTTCATTAATTTGGGGGATTGTTGAAAAATATTGGTTTTGACCATATTTATTAAAATTAAGTGACAATTTAATTATCCATTTTGCGTAAATAGATTTGATTGGTTCGATTTCTCAAAACTAAATTTGGGTGAATGAGAAATTAATGTCATTTAATATGTGGATAAATACATTGATGAATGTATTTATAAAGGTAATAGTGAAGTATTGTAACTTATAGACGTGAAGTGTCATGTCTTTTGATAAAACTATTCCAAAGGTTGTGTCTTTAACAGATATACCTTTTGGCGATTAGTGAATTATTTCCAAGAGTTATGACTTTAGGAGAATAAGAGTTATATTGAAGAGTCACAACTATTACCTAACGACCCTTGGAAATCTATAAATAGACCCCCACATTTGTCATTTGCATTCACTTCGAAACAAGTGTTTAAGTCATTCGAAAATCGATTTCATATAAATTCTATCAAGTGCATATGCATACTAGAGTTGTAGTTATGCATTAAAGTCGTGTCGAGAAAGTTCCGAATACTCGAGTCCGTTCGCCGATAGCTTCCGTTTCGTAGTGCAGCGGGCGGAAGGCTCTAAAGTCGTTGTATCTTGGGGTGCTATTGAACCATATTGCACCTGGGTACGGGGCAATATCGCCTTACAGAGAGCGAGTTAAACTCGTGCCTCAAATTTAGTATTAGTCCATGTCTTGCATAAGTCATCTTCGTCTACACAAACCACCTATTAATCTAATTTTTCCAACACAATTTGTGCCACTAATCTTGTGGTCACTGACATTTTCACCAAGAGCCTTGCTCGACCAATGTTCGAGCTTTTAAGGTCCAAGCTACGTGTAGATGAAAACCCCCCACTTCGCTTGAGGGAGAGGGAGGGGGAGGGGGTGCAATAGAGAGTATTCTAGAGACACTCAAGATAGATCAAATCAATTTAAATTAGTTTGAATTAATTTGAATTGATATGTAAATATTTGTAGATTTGTTGAGATCTTTTTCACAGTGTATATCTATATTCTTGTTGTACACTTTTTACAAATAGTGGAAATCGTATCACCTGTGATTCAAGGTAAATAAAATATACATTCTCACAACTTTGATAACCCATTGATTTGTTCTAGGGATTAAAACAAATAATAGAGACTACGTACTATCTTGAATTCTTCCATAATACAAGATTAGTGAAAGCTTAGAGTCCATTTTCAGGGGATTATCTTCTTTTCGATTTTTGTGTCAATATCTTAATTAACATTTAGACGTGTGGCCGTGCGTTTTATATGCTTCTCTGTGGTAGAATTTTCTCATTGTCAATATCTTAATTAACATTTAGACGTGTGGCCGTGCGTTTTATATGCTTCTCTGTGGTAGAATTTTCTCATTTATGGTGGATTTTGTCGGGATGAATTTGGCTAGTGAAAACTGATTTTTAGCACAATCTAATCAATTTGTGGGTCAATTAAAGTTAAATGTAGATTATAAAAAATCTTCAGATTTGAAAATATTATTTTTAATAAAATTTCACCAAAGCTTAGTAACTTATAGTACACAGAATATGATATATGGTGGTATTAGTAACTTATAGAAAATGAGTTATCAAGACATCAAGTAATATTATATTTTATATTTTCTTTTTGCCTTGTTTAGTATTTCTTTTAACTATGTTGTGTTTTTATTTTGTTTCATATTATTAGTGAGAAATATATCTTTGCGAAAACTTGCAAATCATCAATTCCCGAATGCCTTTAATGACTCTAGAAGAGTTACCAAATTACATTTTATATAGGATTAATTGCACTTTAATTTGGTCCTAAGAGAAGGTGTCCATTTCAGAATGGTTCCTTTTTGATACTTTTGGTCCCGTAGTTTTTTCAACACTTTTGGTCCCAAGAAAATTGTATATTTGGTCCCAAGAGAATGAGTAAATTTAAAATTTTGGTCCTGAAAATTAACATATGGAACCAAAACTGCTAAAAAAAGTTTCACTTTCGCACTTAGGTACCAAAAGTGTTTTACACCAATTTTCTTGGGATCAAAATTGCAAATTTCCCATTATATATATAAAATATTCCGATTGAAATTGATGTCTATGAAGGACAAAATAAAGTGCTAAAGAGTTTAAAGCACGTTTGAAGTATGGGTGACCTAAAAATCTAATTTGATTCATTCAAGTTATAGCATGATCGGTTTCCATCCATAATAAAATATTATATATAAAATTTTATTGGCTATAGTATGCCCTATAACGGAAACCCTCTTATAGATAAATTTATTTGTGAGATATGTGTTTTAGGATAAACTTATAATTCGGCTGCCTCGTACTAAAGTTGGAGCTCCCTTCGGCACGATCTTGTGCAGGTTTTCTCTAGTTCTTCACCATTGAATCTTGCAGTTACCAAAGGATATTTCTTCATTTTCATGAAGGATATTTGTTGAGTTTGAGTTAACACTCACCATTTACATTATTTGTCTGTCCACAAAAAATATGTTCATTTCCTTTAGGAAAACAATAACTTTATCTTAACCCTCCTACCATTCTTTATTAATATACTCAAGTCATTGGGCTTACTGATCACAAAACTATCATTTTATTTATAAATGCACCCCACAATACGCTTAGACCTAATTTGGTACGCCGAATTAGGGGGTGATTAATTACTTATTGGGCTAATTTAGATGTTTAAGTACTTATCCGCTGGGCTCGAGACTTGGACCAACAACTGATCCTTAGTGGAGTTGTCTTACCAAAATGTGGAGATAATATCAATTTGCAACCGGAACTGAATTTTAAAAAACACAAAATTCAAGTTATTTTTAATTTGGAAAATGGTTTTTGGTCATATAATTTTACCACGTTTTGGTTTTGACCTTATTATCGTTTACATTTTAATCTTCGACCTTATTATCGTTTAAATTTTAATCTTCGTCATGTAATATACACATTGTTACAATTATTTTTAGTTATGATTCATCTAAGTCACTTGACAAACATTAAAATTTAAATGCTATTAGGATTAAAAAGTCAGAAGTGAATATATTACAATACGAAAAGAGATAATTAAAAGTCAATAGACCTGAAATAAAAAGTGATAAAGTTACCTGACAATTAAAAGTTCATTCAGATTCCATATCTCGAGTTTAAACTAAGCATATGGCATGCCTCCTCCATACAACCCGTTTGTGGAAAAATATCACAATTAGTCAAGTAACTTTGTTCAAATCTAAATTTGGTGGGTTTATCAATTCTAATTTTTTAATTACGTTCCTTTTGTTATCACACTAGGTCCCAATTCGGACGGAAAATTTTAAAAAATTCCTGGAATTTACACATAGGAATTTACACGTGCCTAGTAGTAGTGCTCACGTGGTGTTCCATGTGAATAAATTAAGTCCACGTCGCATTCCATTTGGATTAAATTGAGTTCAAAACAATAGAGATAAATCCCATTCTCAACCTATTTAATTCAAATAGAGTGTGACGTGAACATTATTTATTGACTTGGAGCGTAACACGAGCACTAACACTGTAACACATGTAAATTTTGAGTTTTTTTTTTTTTGAAAAAATAAACTCCTTCGAAAATTATAACTTTTGATAAGAAAAGAACCATAGTTGAAAAATTAAGACACTACAAAAAATCTGGCAATTAATGACGGATTTTTCCGTCATTAAATTATATAAATCCGTCATTAATTAAAGATATCGACAAATTTCCGTCAATAATTCTCCGTCTCTATTTTCATCGTCGCTAATTTTTAGTGACGGATAATTCTATCACTAAATTACCGACGGATAATTCCGACAATAAATTTAATTTCCGTCATTAATATTCATCGAAAAATTTGATAATTATTGAACAAATTTTTATTTTACCGACGGATATTTCAGTCAATAACTATTTTTATGTTTTATATATATTTTTTTTTATATAAGATTGACGGAACATCCGTCACTAAAATATTTCTGAATTTTTAAATATACTTTTAGATTTTCATATATTATTGTGCAGATACTGATAGATATCTATGCCAGCCTTGTATTTCTTAGAAAATATAATTAATTACTTATCATGCTAAGTAATACGAGGATGCAATGAATCCCATTAATTCACATAGCATTTAATAATAAAAAAATAGTTTTATATATAGGAGTTGGATCTCTAACATCAAGTCTTACAGTAAACAACTCAAAGAACAAATTCCCTACATTTTGCAAGTTACTTCTCATTTGTGACTGCCATGCTTCTTCGTTTTGAGCTTCTACAAATGTCGAAAAGCCTGAAATGAACAATGAAAATTGAGTATCTAAACAAAGCAACACAACTACATATATGAAAACACCCTCTTTGTTGAGTTATGGTGTTGAGCAGTGTTTAAATAACAAAGCATCTCCTGAACAACCCCATAGATATAACTAATTCTTTTAAACAGCTGTGGTACATTAACCGGTGGGAAAAATAATACAGCTAACTGACAAAGGAAACAAGAAAAAGTGAATAGGATATAACTTTGAAAATCAAGTCTAGATTGAGTAACTTAAGATGCTTGAGGAAATCAACATTTCTCATAATCGACTGTTGGAATGACTGAAAGGGAATAATAGTAATACCTTGTGCATCGGGAGAGACAAAAGTAGTTAAACATGTCAACACTAAGATTTCAATAATAAGGTCCATCTCTATAATATCATATCAACTGATGAATAGGAAGTGAGGACCTGCTTCCGTTCAGCCACTGAAGCATAGCATACACCGAGACCACGTGGATGAACATCCAGAAAATGGCAACTCAGTTAGAAATTCCATTGATGTTATATGTTAACAAGCTTTTAACCAGAGAAATCATATCAGAAAAAATCTATTAAAGTGAAGAAGGACGAATAGCTTTTAAGTTTAAACCAGAGGCATAAGCACAGAACTTGTGTATAAATATTTCAAATTATCGAATTCTGGAGAGGGAAAGCTCCTACTGAAAAAAAGCATTAGTCCGAGGAAACTGGAACAAACTCTGTTCCGTTTTCTTCGATTAGGTAGATAGATCAAGACGGCCTTAATGCATACCATTATTCCAGCACTTTTGCATCTAATCCTTTTCTTTTTCCATTCTATATCATCTAATCCTTTTTTTTTCATTCTATATCATCTAATCAACTTTATATGGGGATGCCATTGACACTGAGTCTCCTTATCTGTCGCTTATGTTTAGTCCTGGTTTAACTGCAGAGAGAAGATGGGCAAGAGCTGCTTGGATCATAGATAACTACCTTGATAGACGTCCTGTTAGATATTCTATTTGAAGCAACACAGTTTATTTATGCTATAAACTTTTAACTTTTTGTTATTACTTGTCCAGGTCATTCTTGAAAGTGCATGGAGAAGCCAACTTCCTGACCTCGATAAGAAAATGTAAGCACAACAACTCAAACTGTAATTTTACATCTAACAAGTATAACCCTGTAGAATTTTGATGTAATTAGTCTATAAAATCAGTTGTTGTTGTTTAAATAAATATTTTTGGTCTATGAAACTCATCCATTTAGAATTTTAAATAGAAGCATGTCCTAAAAATATATCGGTTACTTATATGAGTAGTGTGCAGAATTACTCAATGAGAAATCTAGTTAATTTGTGGCAAGCTGATGCAAGGAATAAATTCTGACAATCTAATCAGGTCATTCTTAAAATGATACTGTGCTTCGTGCAATGTTTAATGAAATCATGTGTTAATTAAATACAAATTTGAAAGACTAGTGAAAAATGATTGACTAGTATGAAAGATTGATCACCTATCTTTCTTAGATTTACAGGTTCCTTATTCCTGATGTTTGGAGTGTGAGACACTTTGTTTATCTGATTGAGGACAAGCTCAAGCTGAGTTCTGCCACTGGGAAACATGTCGTCCTGTTTGTCAAGAACATGGCGCTTCCAACTGGTCGGTGAGATTGGATCCTTGAATTGGATATTTTCTTTAAATTCTGTAACAATTAATTTGCTGCTTTTGTTGGTACAAATGCATCATAATATACAACTGGAGTTGATTAATTACACACCATGTAATTCATTCTACATGTGGATTAATTACACCCTAATAATAATAAAGGCCTGAAAATTTAAATATACAACTGGAGTTGATTAATTACGCAGTGTAACCATCAAAGATGAGAACCAATTTAGACCAGATACTGGTTACATTTTCAGATCAAGTGTGGAGGAATTCCCAGGGTATCCTCAAAAAGAGGTATCAGACACATCACCAATTCGGAACCATATATATGCAAAACACAAATAAAAACATCATATTCTAGGCTAAATTTTCTATGTTTCACCTTTTGGCATGTTATATTTCCCTAAATCTTTTAATTTTAGAGAAAATTAGCAGTTGAGATTAGTGATATCTAAAACAATATCGTAACAGAATCATAGTGCTATTCAGCGTGCTTCTGAGTTAAAAAATGCTTCATCAATTAAAGTGTAATGTAGAAAATCAAATCTCAAGGTTTCAAAATTTAGAAGAGGAACTAAGTAACTCAACAAAATTTTCATCTAATAGAGAAACATTCTCAATCTGAGGCTATTGAGTGGGAAAAAAGATATGCAGGAACAGAGATCTAAAATTATCTTCAATCCAAAATGTTTTACTTCCAAAACATGTTCATATGGAGTTAAAGCACAAAAGTTTCTTACACGAAATTATAGTGCAAAGTCGCAATTTCAGGATGATTAGGAAACGTAGTCATGAGTTTCAAAGTGGAGATTCAATTTATGAGGAAAAGAACAGTGTGTTATCATACAACAATTCACACCCAGAAAATTGCTCAATACACTCGCATGTACAACATTTTAAGCTGTCCATACAATCAAGTAAAGCTACAAAGTGTAAAGTAGTCAATAGCTGGAAATGAAAGACAAGGTTAACCTGTGTACATTCCATTTCCCAGATGTCAGTATCTCATGAAGCACTCGCTATATCCTTCCTCTGCTTAAAATAAACAACAATTTAGTGATCGATTATTAATTTTTGTAAATTTCTACAACATTTCATCTCATGAACTTGAAATTCTCTGGAGAAAGGATGTACTACAATAAAGTGAGAAACTACTGAACCTAATTTCCATCAGAAAATAAAAATCCTTAGAAAATATAAGCACCTTTTTAAAATTCAATTCATCATCAATTATGAGAAAACCGACCTGTATAAAATTCGGTGGCGGTGGGTGCGGGAGGAGGAGAGGCTGATTGGCGGCGGCGGAAGGAATGAGATGGTTTTGAACTCTCTGAGGCGCCGTTCAACTTTGAATTCCATAATTGTACAAAAAATGCAAGTTTAATTCAACAAACTGAAGAAATAGAAGCAAAACGAGAGATAGAGATCGGCAAATGAAAATTGAATTTCCATTACCTACCACTACAACGACCAGCAACAATCTGCAAACTAATCGAAAAATAATATCAATGGATTTATAAGAACAACTAATAAAGGCAGACATTGATTGTAACCGAATAATTCACGCTACGCATAGAGATAGGGATCATATACATACATGGAGGATCCTGCTGAATGATGCGCATAAGATCTATGTGCCAGAGGTAGCGATAGCCCTGGCGCTGCTGCGACGCCAATTCGGCTTCAATTCTCTCTTCATTGAAACTGCATTTTGAATTTCTCTGCTGCATGGGGAGAACCCGAATATGAGAGTCGGTCGGTGTACGGACCATGTTAAGGTGTTGTTACCTGTAAGGAAATAATATAATTGGATTAATTTTAGGGAAATTAATTTTTTTTCGTCCTGTAACTTTACCTCCTTTTGATTTTCATCCTTCTAACTTTCAAATTTTAATTTTTGTCCTATAACTTACATACTTTTTTTTATTTTTGACCTGCTGACTATCAAATTTTGATTTTAGTACTGTAACTTTACCACTTTTTTTTTTTAGTCATGTATGTTTACCACTTTTTTATTTTAGTCCTATAAGGGTTAGTGGGTTGTAGGATCAAAATAAGAAAATATGTAAGTTATTGGACGAAAATAAAAAGAGGTAAAGTTACATGATAAAAATCAAAATTTGAAAGCCAGTAGGATGAAAATAAAAAAGAGGTAAAATTATAGGACAAATAAACAATTTCCCCTTGATTTTATAAAGAGTTTTGACTTTTAGGTGAAACAAAAAAAATTCAAGGCAGAGTCAAAACGTTCATACCCAAATTCAAAGATTTTGGGTTTGATTTCTATCGAAAGCAACCCACCAATATTGAATTGTCCACTCATTAGGCTTTTCTACAGAAGGGAAAGTTGACAATCCGGCCATGAGTGAGGGTGAGTGGTGAAAATTAATTTTTGGATACTATCTTACGTGTATTTTTGCAAAATTAAGATACCATATTTACAAACTTGTAAAACTATGACACTATCTTTTAGTTTTGACAAATTTATGCCGAGTTCTATAAAATGCATAGAGCCCAATTGATGTGTCCACCCCAATATTGCTGATTTGGCCAAATAAATTGTGCTTTATTTGGTCCACATATTATAAAATTTGTCTTGAATTTGTCCAACATAAAAGATAACGTCCTTCTTTAACAAGATTGTAAAGATAATTTTCTAATTTTTGTAAGTCCGTAAAGATATTGTCCTTATTTTGCATATTGCCCTAAAAAAATAATTTTTCTAGGAGAGTGCTAGGGAAATAATATAAATGGATTAATTCTACAACTCTCTACAAATTCAGACTTTTAGATGAGATGAAATTCTTTCATTACCCGATCCGGCTTCGCGGACTAGATCTTCTAGATTGTAGTAGAAGTTTTCTTATTTCAATCTCGGGAGGTCCTCGTGAAATGGGCAATCGTGGGGTTGATTTGTGCTGTCGAAGTTTCCCAAGTAGTATTTGGTCCCTGTTTGGAGGGCGATGTGTTTGAGATTTGGGGCGTTTGGGGTTACGGAATCTAGAATGTTCTAGAACATCAGTGTGTTCAGTGCAACATTCTCGGACCCTGCAAATGACACGTAGAAGACGTGGGTGATATTTCTAAGAGGGGAGAGTTTGGAGTGTGTGTCTTCGGGTTTTGTAATGTCGTATTGGATGTAATCCACGTGGAGGGTGGTTAGCCACTCCGGGCAGGGGCGGCGGGCCACACCGTAGACCTTCCAGAGCCCACCGGGAGTGTCGGCTAATGATAGCGTCTCCGCCAGACTGCTTCCGGCGATGCTCGTTACGCCTACGATGAGAGCGACACTTTGGTAAGTTGGGGCGAGTTCGTTACATTGGAGCTTTTTCTGTGTGATAAATTTACGAGAAATGGGTAAGTCTCTTCTAAACTAGTCTCACAACTTTTATTATACAATATTACTAAGTTTCACAATGGAATTAGTTAAGAGGGACTGGGTTTGCTACCCACTGTGGACAGAGTGCTTGTCGGATTAGATCGTTGTCTAACAACTTCTTCACCTCTTCATTCAAAGCTTGATACTTGTCTGGGCCATACTTTCTTCATTTTTGATGGACAGGCCTTTTTGTTTGATTGATATTAAGCTTGTGGCAAGCATGCTTTGGATCTATTCCCACCATGTCTGCATGAGACCAAGTAAAAACATCTAGATTTTTGTTGAGGAACTCTTTCATTGGGGATCTGTAAGGCTCAGGGAGCTCAGATCCTATATATAATTCGAGATCATCGTTTTCAGGATTAACTTTGAACGCCTCCAGTTCTTTAACTGGAGTTGCTCATCGTTTTTGTCCTTTCCAACGAGGATCAAGTATTGGTCCCTCAGGGTTGAAATCATTTTCGATGCTCATGGGCTCTGCTCCCAGGCGGGGTTCTAGATCATCTGTTGGTCCTGACCCCTTGTTGTTAGTCAACATCTGGCTCTCCAGGTCACCTGGTGAATGTTGCTCGTCACCACCCCTTCGTTGTTCGTTAGTTTGAAGTTTCCCATGGGTGGTGATAAGTTGTTCGTCCAACACTTGCTGGTCAGAGTGTTGTTCGTCCGTATCCATATGGTCATCTTCTATGTCCATCATGTTCTCCAGTATTGATGGTTCATCAACAGGGTAACTGGTGGTGGCTTCCATTATGGATACTTGTGCGTGTTTTGCCTGTAACTGCAGGAGACATTCCCGAGCCTTTCTTTGATCTCCTTTTATTGTGCCTGCTCCACTTGCTGTTGGGAACTTTAGGCAATAATGGTAAGTTGAACATGCAGCTTTAAATTCATTTAGAAAAGGTCGACCAAGAAACCCGTTATAGGTTGATTCCTGATCTACGACCAAGAAATCTACCATTCTTGTTATATTTTTTTCGGGTTCCTCGACCGTTACAAGCTGAACGGACAACCTAATCTCCCCTAACGGGACTGTTACAGCATTTCCGAAGCCTAAGATTCTATGATTTGAATCTCGTATGTAGCCCGAGTAATTTCCAAGTTGATCGAGCGTCTTTTTGAAAAGGATGTTGGTGTAGGCTCCGGTGTCCATCAACAATCTATGTACTCTGGTCTCCATGATCTTAGCATAAATCACGAGCGAATCATTGTGGGGGGTCAATATTCCCTCCAAATATTTTTCAGTAAAGGTCAGTTCTGCTGTCTGCATGATGGACGATTTAACCCCCATTCCTTGTACTTGGTCGATCGCTCGTAATTCGGCCTTTCTTTTTCGGTTAGAGAATGACGATCGTCCATCAGAACATCCTTCCGCCGGTCCTGCGGGTTCCATCATGTATAGATCTTCTAATAGACGAGCAGCAACAGTTGGAACTGGTCATCCAGGCTTGTTATTCTTCTGAGGTGGATCATCCTCCTCATCTTCTGAGTTGTTCTCCCGGACTCTCTTTCCAGGTTGCCTTTTGACGAAGTTGGAGAGCTTTCCCTCCTCATAGAATCGCCAAAGTTGCTTAAGCAAGTCTCTACACTCACTCGTAAAGTGCCCCACGCTTTGATGGTAAGCACAATACTTGTTAGGGTTGAGTTTGCCAGTGTCTTGGCGGATTCTCCGGGGAGGGGAGAGCAACTCTTTCTCCTTCACATTTTTGTACACAGTATCGATTGACACTGTTAGTACCTGGTTCAGCTTTTCTTTTAGCTCCATCCCTTCAGTGAATGCCTTCATGTTCTTCGGGACTCTGTAGCCTGTTCCGCCAGGTTTCTTGTTGTTCTCCTTGGGATCAATTTTATTTTCCGCCAAGTTTGCTTGCAGGGCCTCGTGCATGGAAATAAATATATCGGCTTGATTTCTGAATTCGGCATAGCTTCTTGGGCACTTCAGACGTACCTCTTTCCATAACTTCGACCCTTTTTTCAACCCGGCCATAACAGCGATGATTTTCGTATCTTCGTTGACGGGCTCCCCTTCCAACAGTACTTTGTCGAACCTCTCCATAAATGCCTGGTACGACTCATCATCATTTTGCTTCAGGTTTGACAACCGGTGTTTTTGGGACAAGTATGATCCCGCCGTTGAGAAGTGGGAGAGGAATTCTCTACTTAGTTGGATAAATGAGTGGATGGATGCTGGTGGCATTGCGGAAAACCACTTGTTACCCGGTCCCCTAAAGTCAAGGGAAGTTTCGGCATTGTGTGGCATCACTAGCTCCTACCGAGACCATATAATCTGAATACTTTGTTAAATGGACTCGAGGATCAGCAACGCCATCGTACTGTATACTTGCTGGAAATTGAATCTTTTTCTGAATCGGGGCTTTCAGAATGATAGATGACAATGGAGAGGATGGCAAGCTGGTAGTCCCCACCCCTCTCTGTTGATCCAATTGCCACTGCATGCTCTCCACAGCCTTTCTTAAGCTTGACAACTCATCCAAAGATGCCCACTGGCTTGGAGGCTGTTCGGCGAGCAAATGCACAAGCCTTTTTGCTCGTCGCAGTCCCTCACTCGGAGCGGGCATGTCTTGGAGTTGTTTTCTAGGGTTGCTCGCCGTATTTGGCCCTAGGTACCTGAAAGCAGATTGGGACAACCTTTCGTGAACCGACGGGCGAGGTTGCTCAAATGTTGCTCGCCCATCTCTTGCTCCCTGGTGAGCAACTTTTTCTTGATTTTGGGGTTGGCCCAGCCTGTCCTGGGCACTGGAATGAGTTGTTCCATGGCTTGACATTGTTGCTCGCCCATGTGCTGATTCAGCTTGTCCCTCTCTTGGGTCAGCCATCTTGCCCTTGCCCTTATCTCGCCTGACTTGGGCACTGTCTACCTCATGTTGCTCGCCCCTAACAGACCTGTCTCTAACAACCTCCAGGGGTTTATTCTTAGACCTTGCTTGTGAGGGTCTATTTTGTTCTTGCTGCCTTTGGATAGTTTGGAGAGCAGCAATGGTCTTAGCCAGTTAGTGTTGCTCGCCAGGGCCTCCAATTCTAGTGGAAGGTTATGGTCTATGGCCATAACTCTTGATCTGTTCGCATGTCTAGGTTCACGATCTTGATGGCCTGCTGTTGAAGCCCGAGTGGGAGATGCTCTCCTTGACAAGCGCGAACCTTGTGTTTCCTTGGATTGTGGCATTTTAAATTGAATTATCTTCAAATTTTATATTGAAGAACACCAAGAACACCAATAACACTTTTGCTTGAATCTTCAAGGGTTTCTTGAGGATTTCTTCAAATCTTCAAGTTTTCAAACTTGAAGTTCTTGACTAATCACACTTAATCGAAGGTTCGAACCCTTCTTCTAGCGCCAAATTGTTGGTGATCGGGTCTAATCGTGAGGATTATTGACTGTTTTAGTTTGGTTTAAGACCACCAATCAATAACATGTGATTGATTACCACCGTAAATGGTAAATCGAAGATTCGAGTTGTGAAATTGTAAATACGAAAGTCGAAATCGTATCAATTTCGTATATGTGCACGTTTAGGTGTGTTTGTATGTGTTTTGGGAGTATTTGTGTATTTGAACTTATATTTCTTAGCTGGAGAACAACTATTTATAGGGACTAGTAAGCATGAGGTGTCCAAGACTCTTGGACTTCCTAGCTTGCATGCTAGACAAGTGTCCTTTGACCTTGTTTGACCTTATCTAAGCTAAATCTTAGTTACAAAGTTTTCTTGGGTCTTATCTCGGAGTTCATTGTTGCTCGTCCAGGCCGGCTTAATTGATCCAGTATGGTCTTTCAACAAATGTTGTTCGCCTTTTGTGGATGTGGCTTGGAAGTTGTTCGCTTAAACTTCGTGTTGGGATGGGCTTTGGAATCTTGGTTCCTTGTTCGTCTGCATACACTTTTTAGGCTGATAAATACACCACCTTTTGTCAATGTTGTTCGTAATTAATGATTTGGGAGGAGGGTTCATAACTGGCCCCGGGTCTTAAAACCTGCTCGTCGATATGTTGTTCGTCGATAGAGTTGTTCGACATTTTATATACCACCTGGATTGGTTTATACACCCCAATCTTGATTTTCTTTGTTAAATCCTTAATCCTTGTTTGCACAACAATGATTGATGTTCGCCTATCAACATTATTTTCTTTTAAAATTTAAGTTTTGTCCCGTAACTTAAACATTGTTACCATTTTTAGTTATGACTCATCTAAGTTACATGACAAAAATTAAAATTTAAAAGTTATTAATAGGATTAAAAATAAAAAATTGAATAGGTTGCAATATGAAAAAAAGATAATTTAAAGTCAATAGGCCTGAAATAAAAAAGTGGTAAAGTTACATGACAAAATATTTCCCCATTTACTACAAATTATCATTCAGATTCCATATCTCGAGTTCAAACTAAACATACGTCCATGCTTCCTCCATACAGCCCGTTTGTGGAAAAATATTTCAATTGGTCCTGTAATTTTGTTTGAATCAAAATTTGATCCTTTATCTTTTTAATTTCTCAATTATGATCTTTTTGTTATCACAATAGGTCATTTTTGACAAAAAATATGATTTACACGTGTCCAGTGGTAGTGCACGCGTGATGTATCAAGTGAATGAATTAGGTCCATGGTGCACTCCATTTAGATTAAATTAGGTCCACGTTAATGAAAAGAAATCTCATTTCCAGCTTATTTAATTCAAATGGAGTATGAAGTAGATCTTATTTATTGAATTGGAGCGTCACGCGAGCACTAACGCCGGAACATGTGTAAACTACGGGCATTTTTTTTTTAAATCCATCGAAAATGATATTTTCTGATAACATAAGAACTATAATTGACAAATTAATAAGATAAATAACTAAATCTGGATTCAAGCAAAGTTATAGGACCATTTTTATATTTTCCCACCCGTTTGTTTTACTTCTTTTGTATGATTTGTTGAGTTTATGTAAAGTTCATTTTTGAATAATGAGTTCAAATGTATACAATTAAACACTTAATACAAATCCAATTTGGATCAAACAGATTTATTTATTTAAAAACTTAATACAAATCCAATGTGGATTAACACATTTGAACAAAGTTCCAACTTAATTAAGTCCTTTATTAGACCACACATAAAATCTTCAAACTCAATCACGGAATAAGCCTATAATCTCTCATTTTCTTAACACAATTAACAAACGACTTAGTCGAATCCCTAAATCCCAAGAACCCAAACTCTTTATTCTTGTTCATGCTGCTCAACATTTCCCTACCACTAAACACGATATCTACAAACCAAAATGCCGCGATATCTCTCAATTTTGTCGGAACCAAATCGTGTTTCTTCACAATCTCATCCCACACCTCATCTTTACCCTTCATCAAATCCTCCAACGACATCGGTGCTTTCCCTTCATACCCCACACTTTCCACCTCAAATTGGCGACCCAACACTTTCCACATATGTTTCCACTTAAAAACGTCGCCGTTGTTAACATTAAACGCCTCGTTCTTCGCCTTTGGGTTGGTACTCGCCCAGACTAAATGATCTGCAAGTAGACCCGAATCCACGGATTCCGCCAAGCAATTCCATGAAACCTCGGTTCCCCCGTAAACCAACGGCTTGTTTTCGTGCCTACAAATCGCGGCGTAGACGCAAAGCGTGCTCACCACGTTCATTGTGCTGCATGGGGAGAACCCGAATATGAGAGTAGGTCGGTGTACGGACCATGTTAAGGTGTTACTACCTGTAAGGGAAATAATATAAATGAGTTAATTTCATACCTTTACGAGTTTGGTGTTTTAGATGAAATATAGGTCCTTTCTTTAATGATCATTTTCTTGTCACTAAATTTTTTAAACTAGAGAAATAATAATGACAATATTTTGTCATTAAAAATCAATTTTGTTGAAGCGAATATATATTTTTCATGGCAGAGCCAAAAGAGGCTCATGTCCAAATTCAAAGATTTTGGGTATGATTTTTGCTGGAAGTTACCCCACCAATATTTATTTATCCACTTAGCGCGAGTGGTGAAAATTATTTTTTGGACACTATCTCATGGGTGTTTACAAAATTAGAATTTTATCTTTACAAACTCGTAAAATTAGGATATTATATAGACGCACTTACAAAATTAAGACACTATCTTTACAAACTTATTAACTATGACACTATATTTTAATTTTTGCAAATTTATGCCAAACTTTAAAAAATGCGCGCTAATTAAAGCCTAATTATGATGTGCCCTCCACCCAAGTGCTGATTTGACCAAATAATTCAGGCTTTATTTGACCCACATACTATAAAACTTGGTCTGAATTTGTGCGATATAAAAGATAATGTTCTTATTTTAAAGATTGTAAAGATAGTGTTCTAATTTTACAAGTCCATAAAGATGACGCCTTAATTTTGCAAATCTGAAAAGATATTGTCCTTATTTTGCAAGCACCTATTAGATACTATCTGAAAAAGATATTTTTTTAGGAGAGTGCTAAGGAAATAGTATAAATTGAATAATTCTACACCACTCTACAAATTCAAGCTTTTAAATGAGATGAAATTCTTTCTTTACCTGATCTGACTTCGCGGACTAGATCTTCTAGATTGTAGTAGAAGTTTTCTTGTTTCAATCTCGGGAGATCCTCTTGGAATGGGTAATCGTGGGGTTGATTTGTGCTGCCGAAGTTTCCCAAGTAGTGTTTGACCCCTGTTTGGAGGGCGATGTGCTTGAGATTTGGGGCGTTTGGGATTACGGAGTCTAGAATGTTCTGGAACATCAGCGTATTCAGTGCAACATTCTCGGACCCTGCAAATGACACGTAGAAGACGTGGGTGATATCTCTAAGAGGGGAGAGTTTGGAGTGTGTGTCTTCGGGTTTTGTAATATCGCATTGGATGTAATCCACGTGGAGGGTGGTTAGCCACTCCGGGCAGGGGCGGCGGGCCACGCCGTAGACCTTCCAGGGCCCGCCGGGAGTGTCGGCTAATGATAGCGTCTCCGCCAGGCCGCTTCCGGCGATGCCCGTTACGCCTACGATGAGTGCGACACTTTGGTAAGTTGGGGCGAGGTCGTTACATTGGAGCTTTTTCTGTGTGATAAATTTACGAGAAATGAGTAAGTCTCTTCTAAACTAGTCTCACAAATCTTTTATTATATAATATTATTAAGTTTCACAATGGAATTAGTTAAGAGTTTAAATTACAAATTGTCCCTGACAAAATAGATTTGATCCCAAAATTAACTTTTTATCAAATTTAGTCCTAATTTCTCGGACAGAGTCCAATTTTAATCTCAATTCTCATTTTGAAGTCCGAATTTAGTGATTTCCGGTAAGGGTGCAAATGTGGAGTTTATGTCTACTATTTATATTTGATTTTTTCTTTCTTTAACAATTTTATTATACATAATATATATTTAAAAATCATAAAAGAAAATGACAAAATAAAATATAACCACCACATATGGACGCCACATAACACCCTTGCCATAAATCCCAAATTTCAGATTTCAAAATGATGTCGTATTAACTTTTCCGACCGATTTGGGACCAAAATTGGACTTTGTTAGAGAATTTGGGACTAAATATAATAAAAAGTTAATTTTGGGACTGTCAAAAAGTTATGAGACGATTTGTTATTTAAACTCAATTATTTAACAATATACCACTACAAGAAAATTGACTTTTACTGTCTGTCATTATTGCTACTCTAGTTAAAAGTCTTTTGTGACAAAACACAATCTTTAATAATTTTTAACTAGACAATCAACAATGACAATGATACTGTCATTAAAAATCTTTTCTATAATGTTATTTTATGAACAATTATATGTTCTATTAAAATAAATTATGATAAGAAAAAGGGACGTAGAAAATAGAAGATATATACCCGCTCAATTTCACCAATGGACCTTTTGTACAACCAGCTTATAGTATCGGTGGACATGATTGATTCAAAAGGAAGGAAAATATATGGTGATTAAATGCTATTGAGGGGGTTTAATTAGGAAGGTTATGGCACAAGAAGTATATATACATATATATAGACAAAACTTGCTTAAAGGGAAACTTGAAATCAAAATTGCACTTAAGTTTCCCGGTCCATTTTCCCGGTCAAAATATGTGACCCCAAAAATATTAACTTCAGAGATAAATACAATAGACGTGTTTTAAGTGTGCAATTAATTTTCGATATTAGTAACTTCACGGTCGAAATAAATAAAACTACGCACGTATAGTGTAATCCGTCAAACCAGGACTTGACGTCTTTTAAGTGTGCAATTAATTTTCTAGTTGTACTATCATTATTTTTAATACTTTTAGGCGGCCTTTTTATTGGGATTCATCCTACCTAAAGATGTAAAATTCACCCCATTTATAAACTGTTGCAAATTGGGTTAATAAAAGAGTTAATATCCCAAGTTGACTAATTTTTTTTTAAGGAATGAAAACGTTAGTTTTTTGAAAAACAAGAATAACGAGGTTGTTCTAATTGCGGAGTAGATGAACGTGGTATATTAAATATCTCAAAACCGATTTTCGGTGAGTGAGAATTTAATTTGAAAAGTTGAAAGATTATTTACTCTTGTAAGTTGAATTCCATGGAAAAAAGGAAAATGAATTTCATCCCACATTGAAAAATAAAGGAAAATATTCATGTTCTTCAAATTGGTACATGGGGCCCCAACCATGGACCACACACGTGCCCGCGCCAACGCCCGGGCCCTGGTTCGTGGTTCTTGGGCTTTGGTGCCTACCTATATTTTTAGAGTGGGTCCAGCTAAATACCCCTCCATCATTAGAAAATACACCCCCTATATTAATTTTTTTTAATGTAAATCCTATACTACCCTTTGTTATTTTAATTTTTAAGTATTAAAAATCTAAAGCCCAAAAACATGTATGTCTCCTCGTGGGATATCAGAGTGACTCTTGCCTTTGTACGCAGTCTCGTGAACTGGGTTATAAACATACTGATAGATTCTAAGGTTAGCTAAGTGTCTTCTAATTATCGGGATATAACTATCTTAGGTGGATTCTTATATGGAAAGGAAATTCCTAGTCAAAATTTTATTTATGCAGAAACATTATTTAAACAATTAAAGCACATAGTTCAAATAATCATATAACATCATTTATGAAGTTTAAAAATTTATACAAATATATTTATTTCTATCATTCACTAATTATTTGCATTTTAATAGTAATATAAACGACATTTCGTGGTTCTTTCTACACCTCGTAGGTGTTGTTTCAAGTTCTCGATCTTTTGATTGGAGTTTTGTTATGGAAGTCAAGTTGTCGCAATATCATAAACTTTTAGGCAATAAAATAAGAACATACCTTCGAGGAGCTTCTGACGGTAATAGGAGACACATTTCCCCCCAAGTGATTTAATTAGGGATCTATACTTATATGATAAGAAAATTTAATAAAGAAAGAAAATTTTGGTTTGATGAAAATAATGATTTGGGTTTTGGTCCGAAAGTTTTGAACCTAGGCTCTGATACCACCTGTAACGCCCCGAATCCAGAATATATTAATTATATCGGATTCGAAGTATTATTGTGATCAAAAGTCCGAACTATAAAATTTTTGAAGGAAATATAACGGAAATGAGAGATGATGAGTTTTATGCAGCGGAAGAAATGAATAGAATAATTTTAATAAGTATCTCACACACATATATGTGTACGTAAAACATAGTATTAACAATAACGTTTTATTTAAGTGGGAAACTCCGTGTCGTCTATAATACTGTCCTTGCTCCACAAAATCATAATCTTCAAGGGTTGTAAATGGGGCGTGCGATTAGAATTCTCACGTATGGGTGATTTGCAGCGTCATGGGATTGGTAAATCCGAAATATATTAAGTTATACTCATTAATAAAGTGTTTATTTCATTTAATCAGTTTCACATATATACATGATTACGATATATCACAAAAGTAACAGTTTATGTAATAATTGATCAGCATTAACACATTTCACATAGTATAATTAAAATAGCACAAGTTGGTTCACATTAGGGCAAAGCCCAAAGTCATATTCACATATTGTCACCAACTGTCAAACCATATTCGTACGACCATTCCACTTCCATCAAACTTACTTCATCCAACCACAACAAATTTACATCATCCAACCACTACAAACTTACATCATCCAACCACAACAACTTACTTCATCCAACCACAACATCCCTCACAAGATAAGAAAACATCAATGGCCTTATTCCCAGTGCGCAACGTAGGCGGCTGACCCGGGGACCAGATCTGTTTGATCAACAACCTACATTCCGAGGGTGTTCCCGACAGCTCCCCGGAGGTTGGATTAAAAACTCGATCTCAACTCCGTACTTACTGACTTTCCATAAAACTGACACAACAAACTTCACAGAGAAAAATACTTGATTGACAACTGAACTAATTCATGCTCACATAAGGTACTTACTCATGCAATGGTGATTAACTTATAAAACAACAGGCATTATATATCATATATAGTCATATCACATAATTCAAACAGTTATATAATATGTGTTACATTTATGTTGGATTAATTGTTTTAGATAGATTTAGTCGAGTTCAGAAAATACCAGCACAACGTTATTATTAGCAGATCAAACAACCGATCATCATCCACCTGATCGTTCTGAGTTTCGAAAATGATGTGTAGACAGACGGTCAAGTCCTCCGTGCGTATCCCGAATAGTACAGAATCCTAGTACGAAACCATTAATTTGATTAAAAGTTGACCTTTGAATTATTAGGAAAACTTGAGAGTTTGTGTTACAAGAATCGAGGAGGTCGTTGTCTTATAGACTTATTGAAAAAAGACCTACTTAAAAATATATACTATCTTGGTAAATACACCACTTCTAAAAGGTTGGTGTATTGGGGCAGTGTACTTACTAATTTCGTTGTTGTATGACTATTTCGATCTTAATAAAACAATCTAATATCTTAGACTATTATAACTAAAGGCTTTGATATTTAAAAGTATACCCATCTAATATTTTTCTTGAAAATAATTAAAAGAATAAGAAATTTATTTAAATAATATTAACATAATAAAATTCCCAAATTAATATTTTTCTTTCTAATAAAATTCTATATCTTATTTTAAAAGAACCCTTGAATATAATTTATATTTTATAAATAAAATTCCCTTTTATTAATCTTATTAATAAACTTTGACTTTCTAAAAAGTTTATATTATAATGTAAGATAGTATATAAATATATTCCTCTTTTCTCAATATTAGTAATACTTCTAAAGTTGATTAGTGTTACTTTAAAAAGAATTATATTAATTTTCCAAAAATACTCCTTTTCATTTGTTACTAGTTTGAATATTAAAACTTATCTTTATGTTCATTTTTCTAAACTTGACTAATATGATATTACTTCCGAAACTTAACCGTACTAGTATTATTTCGAAATAATAATCAAACCGAAACCTTAGAGAAAAGGAAGAAAACCACAAAATACTAATCCACTAATCTAAAAACACCAGTCAACTATTTCAATGACACCGGATAATTTTACCAATAGTACCAAACAACTAATTTAATAATACTTAACTTAAAAATACCAACAGTCCATCCAACAAAACTAACCAATTTCTTAACAGTACTCAACAACCCAACATCTAGTCCAAACTCAACAGTAGCAAATTCAACAAGAATAACATTTCATCTATCACTTGCAGGCTTCCAAACCTAAACTAATCTCAGTTTTACAAAGTCTCAGGGGAAACTAAAACAGTTAAATTTCTATCTCAATCACTACGAAAATTAAAGAGAAAAGACGAGCAGTCTTAGAGTCCCAAACTGGACAGCCTAACGGCGTAGTTCGGTGACTCGTTGAATAAAATGGACGGCCTAACAGCGTCGTTTGGTCCTTCCGAAATTTTCGGCAGCAGCGATTAAAAGAGGCATCATCGGAAAGGGCGGAGACGACAACGTCTCGAATATACACGGAACGGCATTGAAATTGTGAGATTAAATTCAAAAGGGGAATTAATTGAAGAAATTGAAATTGGATGAAATCGAATAAACAAGGAGAAATCGAGACTTACTAAAAGAGAGGCGGATGACGTCGGTGCTTGGGAGGCGGCGACGGCGGCGTCTCTGTCCGAAAGAGGCAACGCGACGGCGTCTGGAGAAAGGGGCGAGAGGCGACAACGCTCTGCTTGGAGGCGCAACGACGGTCGATGGTGGTGAGGCGGCGCTTAGGGGCGGTAGGCTGGGCGGCGACACTGAGAGCGGAGGCGGTGGCGGTTGTCGCCGGAAACAGGGAGGAGAGAGAGGCGCGACGGTGTCTTGCCGGAAAGAGGAAAGGGAAGAGGGGCAATTTTTAGACAGAAGACAGAGCCTCCTTTGAAGAGAGAGAAAACTGATTGGAGTGAAAATGGGTTTTGTTCTACTTTGGAGTGAATACGAGGGGAAAATAGGAGAGAGAGAAGATATTTAATTAGAAAATTAATTTCTTAATTGTTTGATTTTAAAGGATGGAATAATATATGGCTGGATTTTTTTTTCTATTTAATTAATTAATTTAATTTAAATTAAAAGAAGGAATAATCTTGTGGGTGGGATTAATCCATTTAATTCTAGATATTTTCGATCTCAATTAATACGGTTTGGGGATCATTTGGTTCACGAGTTTAATCCCGATTTGATAATTAATACAGTTTTAAAACTCAATTAATATTTTACTGTATTTGAATTATATTTGTATTTTTATCAATAAATTATACGGATCAAAATCCTTAATTTACACTTGATTATTTAATTTCTCGTAGTCCCTTATCCGTTTGAAAGATTCGATTCCTTTCTTCGAATTTAGGAGTTTATAAAAGGGTATATATTTAAATTACACAATAGCACACAAAATAATAAAATAAAAGAAACCAAATATAAGAAAATAAAAAATAAGGTTTCTAATTAAAGAAAAGAGGTACAGAACGGGACGGGGTGTTACATCCTCACCCCCTTAACAGAATTTCGTCCCCGAAATTCAGCTTCTAGTCATTGCTTAGGTATTGCTCAGTTAAATTTCATATGCTCATCTCCAAGTTGGATTCTTCCTCTACAAACCAAACTTATTGAACTAACACCAAAGTATTTCTCGAATTCTTAAAAATATAAATCTCAACCGTACTATAGTCATAAACAATTCTTCATAAGTTAAAAACACAACTTACTTCTAAGCCTCTATTACAGGTTACAAGAACTGAAATACTCAAGTATTTTGTTGTAGAAGAAAGGTGATATATATTTTCTGCATGATATGTCTCGATGGTAAAACTAAGCGGTAGACAATATATCTAATCTTATCCAATATCCAGCATTCCTATGCAGCAAGACTTTAACTTGCCTCTATTTCCAAAAGTAAATTCCTTCATCAGTGTAACCTTAAGAAATGCTTCCTTAATAGTCTCAACATGAAAATTAATCTCTAATGATCTTGTGCTGTTTTAATCCTTCACATGGCTTGTGAAATAATTCTCTATGTACTTCTATCCACACAGTTTTATAAGCGACATCAAAAGTACCGCCACTTGGTAATTATTTTCATAAAAGAAATTCTCACTAGTTGTAAGGTGAGTATCTAAATCTTATATTGGGTAATTATGTTCATGTAGCTTCGACAATTGTACACATAGGCAATGACCTACCCTTGTTGTATAATAACACATCTTATTCTAGGTTTATGATGAATTGGTACTATATCATACTTCACTCAAAATATTTTTGTCTAACTACTTACTCTAAAACTTCTGGTCCAAAAGGGGTGATAAACCTTAGTGGGGAGGTTTGATTTTTGAAAGGTCCCCCATTAGTTAAAGCCAAAATAACTTCTCGGTTTTCTTGGTCGACTAAGTTTGTTGTCACTCTACCTGATCTAAGACTTAGAAGGGTTTCTAGTCTTTAAACATGCAAATTTTTCTTCCTACATAGTTGTCAATTTTCCTCTACTTCAAAGTCTACTATGTATCTCATAGATAAAATCAATTGTCATTTCTTTTTCAACTAAAGTATTCTCATAACATAAATTTGTTAAGCTTAACACGTAGGACTAAAATCATATCTCTAAATAATTTCGGTTTATCTTAAAAGGCTCTTACTTAAGCATGCAATTTTATGTTATCCCAAAATAAAGTAACTATGTCCATGTTTTATACTCCTACTTATGCTAAAAAGTAGTTCGTTTTCAATAACATCTAGCTACCCAACTTAAGAATGTGTAGTTCAGTTTCTATTTGATGTTTATCCAAGTCTATTTCCAATCAATTCACTCGATTTTAGGTTCTCATTATATTTCTCAAAAGTTCACTTTCACTTAAGGTCTATTCTTCTATACTTTATATCCCCAAATTTTCTTAAATTCTTAGACACAAGGGAGTGAGATGCTCCAGTACTAATCGATACATAAGCAGTTGATCCAAATACTTTGATCACACGAATTCTATTTCTAATTTTAAGGCATTGGCACTAAGGTTGTGGAAACTTGAAATCGCATAATTCTAGCTATTTTAATTTTCGTACGTAGAATATGGTAGAGTATGGTAGAATCTTCTAGCTATTTTAATTTTCGGAGTTAGGTCTCATAATTCCTACATATTTGTTTCTTCAGTTCTTCTAATTCCTTTGGCGCCAAACGATAAGGCGCTTTAGATACTGGTGTTGCCCCAGGTATCAAGTCGATGGAGAACTCTATTTGACGATCCGGAGGTAACCCGATTAATTCCTCGGGGAACACGTCAAGATATTCATCCACAATGGGCACCTTGACGCGCAACTTGTCGTCTTCTCTCTCCTGCCGAGATGTGGACGAGGTAAGCTTGACATTCCTCCTTTCGTAATATTACTGCAGCTTGGATTGCTGATATTACTCGGGTTTCCTTCTTGGTCTTGATTTCACGAAAGGTGAAGCGTTGATCATTACAGGTTTTGAGGTCGATCTCACGTTCTGTGCATTTTATTATTGCTTCGTCCTTTGTTAACTAGTCAATGCCTAAGATTATGTCAAATATTTTCATCTTAAGGATGTGGAGGTCGGACTCTACTAAGTCATCGTTTAGCGTTAGGGGTAAACCTCTAATTCGACCCTCAATTTCCATAGTAGTTCCAGACATTTCCTGGCGCGGCCTGCTGAGGTGGCTCAGGTTCAGCTTGGGGAGGTGGGTTTTGTCCTATAGGATCCATTGGTACAGGAATGGGTTTAACGCGGGGTCGTCTACGTCTACGTTCTGGTGCCATTCTAAAGGTGGTTCTGATCGGAAAAGAATAATATTGTTGCAATATGTATAAGTCCGAGAAAGTTATAAAAACATAACCGGATTAACCAAAATTAACACAACATTAACACTGAAAACACGTGTGGTACGTAATTCACCGCGACGCATCGGGGCCCCAATGGTACAGTGCTCACATTCGCACAGTATAATAGGAATCAGTAATGTGTCATTAAATGATAATCAGATAAAATATGTGACATTCAATATATAAAGCAAGTAAAACACATTGACAAGTAGTGAACACGTAATAAGTATATATATATATATATATATATATATATATATATATATCTAAAAAGTTTTTGTTCTACGGAGTCAGTCTCTTTACATTACGTCATAGAATACAAAAGGCTTATAAGTATAATTCTAACACATCGTATCCTTACATCAGTACGGACCACGAGCGACAAAAGGAGCGGGTTAGAGCTACGCTGCTATGGTCTAAGTAAAACAGTCATACGTCTGACTACTACTATATGTCAGGAAAGGGTGGCACATCTACGTTGTATGTATTTGTGACTACATCAAAAGGATAACTGTTTAAAAGGATTTGATCACTCTGACTGATCGCTACTATCATACAGAAATCTCCATCATCGACTTCTTCTAGGTATGTCTCCAAGTGAATGTGGGGCCGTTGAACTGGGTCTTCTATTCTCGTCCGTTCGAGTAGTCTTACTGCGACAGGACGGAGAACAACTCAGTAACCCTTCTGGCAAAACGAATCACGGCTGTCAAATATGTCTCCTCGTGGGATATCAGAGTGGCTCTTGCCTTTGTACGCAATCTCGTGATTTGGGTTACAAACATACTGATAGATTCTAAGGTTAGCTAAGTGTCTTCCAATTATCGGGATATAACTATCTTAGGTGGATTCTTATATGGAAAGGAAATTCCTAGTCAAAATTTTAGTTATGCAGAAACATTATTTAAACAATTAAAGCACATAGTTCAAATAATCATATAACATCATTTATGAATTTTAAAAATTTATACAAATATATTTATTTCTATCATTCACTAATTATCTGCATTTTAATAGTAATATAAACGACATTTCATGGTTCTTTCTACACCTCGTAGGTGTTGTTTCGAGTTCTCGATCTTTTGATTGGAGTTTTGTTATGGAAGTCAAGTTGTCGCAATATCATAAACTTTTAGGCAATAAAATAAGAACATACCTTCGAGGAGCTTCTGACGGTAATAGGAGACACATTCTCCCCCAAGTGATTTAATTAGTGATCTATACTTATATGATAAGAAAATTTAATAAAGAAAGAAAATTATGGTTTGATGAAAACAATGATTTGGGTTTTGGTCCAAAAGTTTTGAACCTAGGCTCTGATACCACCTGTAACGCCCCGAATCCAGAATATATTAATTATATCGGATTCGAAGTATTATTGTGATCAAAAGTCCGAACTATAAAATTTTTGAAGGAAATATAACGGAAATGAGAGATGATGAGTTTTATGCAGCGGAAGAAATGAATAGAATAATTTTAATAAGTATCTCACACACATATATGTGTACGTAAAGCATAGTATTAACAGTAACATTTTATTTAAGTGGGAAACTCCGTGTCGTCTCTATTACTGTCCTTGCTCCTCGAAATCATAATCTGCAAGGGTTGTAAAAATGGGGCGTGAGATTTGAATTCTCACGTATGAGTGATTTGCAACGTCATGGGATTGGTAAATCCGAAATATATTAAGTTATACTCATTAATAAAGTGTTTATTTCATTTAATCAGTTTCACATATATACATGATTACGATATATCACAAAAGTAACAGTTTATGTAATAATTGATCAGCATTAACACATTTCACATAGTATAATTAAAATAGCACAAGTTGGTTCACATTAGGGCAAAGCCCAAAGTCATATTCACATATTGTCACCAACTGTCAAACCATATTCGTACGACCATTCCACTTCCATCAAACTTACTTCATCCAACCAAAACAAACTTACATCATCCAACCACTACAAACTTACATCATCCAACCACAACAACTTACTTCATCCAACCACAACATCCCTCACAAGATAAGAAAACATCAATGACCTTATTCCCAGTGCGCAACGTAGGCGGCTGACCCGGGGACCAGATCTGTTTGATCAACAACCTACATTCCGAGGGCATCCCCGACAGCTCCCCGGAGGTTGGATTAAAAACTCGATCCCAACTCCGTACTTACTGACTTTCCATAAAACTAACACACCAAACTTCACAGAGAAAAATACTTGATTGACAACTGAACTAATTCATGCTCACATAAGGTACTTACTCATCCAATGGTGATTAACTTACAAAACAACAGGCATTATATATCATATATAGCCATATCACATAATTCAAACAGTTATATAATAGGTGTTACATTTATATTGGATTAATTGTTTTAGATTGATTTAGTCGAGTTCAGAAAATACCGGCACAACGTTATTATTAGGAGATCAAACAACCGATCATCACCCACCTGATCGTTCTGAGTTCCGAAAATGATGTGTAGACAGACGGTCAAGTCCTCCGTGCGTATCCCGAATAGTACAGAATCCTAGTACGAAACCATTTGATTAAAAGTTGACCTTTGAATTATTAGGAAAACTTGAGAGTTTGTGTTACAAGAATCGAGGAGGTCGTTGTCTTATAGACTTATTGAAAAAAGACCTACTTAAAAAATACATACTATCTTGGTAAATACACCACTTCTAAAAGGTTGGTGTATTGGGGAGTGTACTTACTAATTTCGTTGTTGTATGACTATTTCGATCTTAATAAAACAATCTAATATCTTAGACTTTTATAACTAAAGGCTTTGATATTTAAAAGTATACCCATCTAATATTTTTCTTGAAAATAATTAAAAGAATAAGAAAGTTATTTAAATTATATTAACATAATTAAATTCCCAAATTAATATTTTTTTTCTAATAAAATTCTATATCTTATTTTAAAAGAACCCTTGAATATAATTTATATTTTATAAATAAAATTCCCTTTTATTAATCTTATTAATAAACTTTGACTTTCTAAAAAGTTTATATTATAATCTAAGATAGTATATAAATATATTCCTCTTTTCTCAATATTAGTAATACTTCTAAAGTTGACTAGTGTTACTTTTAAAAGAATTATATTAATTTTCCAAAAATACTCTTTTTCATTTGTTACTAGTTTGAATATTAAAACTTATCTTTTTGTTCATTTTTCTAAACTTGACTAATATGATATTACTTCCGAAACTCAACCGTACTAGTACTATTTCGAAATAATCAGAAAACCGAAACCTTAGAGAAAAGGAAGAAAACCACAAAATACTAATCCACTAATCCAAAAACACCAGTCAACTATTTCAATGATACCTGACCATTTTACCAATAGTACCAAACAACTAATTCAATAATACTTAACTTAAAAATACCAACAGTCCATCCAACAAAACTAACCAATTTCTTAACAGTACTCAACAACCCAACATCTAGTCCAAACTCAACAGTAGCAAATTCAACAAGAATAACATTTCGTCTATCACTTGCAGGCTTCCAAACCCAAACTATCTCAATTTTACAAAGTCTCAGGGGAAACTAAAACAGTTAAATTTCTATCTCAATCACTACGAAAATTAAAGAGAAAAGACGAGCAGTCTTACGAGTCCCAAACCGGACAGCCTAACGGCGTAGTTCGGTGACTCGTTTGATAAAATGAACGGCCTAACGGCGTCGTTTGGTCCTTCCGAAATTTCCGACAGCAGCGATTAAAAGAGGCATCATCGGAAAGGGCAGAGACGACAACGTCTCGAATATACACGAAACGGGATTGAAATTGTGAGATTAAATTTAAAAGGGGAATTAATTGAAGAAATTGAAATTGGATGGAATCGAATAAACAAGGAGAATCGAGACTCACTAAAAGAGAGGCGGACGACGTCGGTGCTTGGGAGGCGGCGATGGCGGCGTCTCTGTCCGAAAGAGGCGACGCGACGATGTCTGGAGAAAGGGGCAAGAAGTGACGGCGCTCTTCTTGGAAGCACGACGGCGGTCGATGGTGGTGAGGCAGCGCTTATGGGCGGTAGGCTGGGCGGCGACGCTGAGAGCGGAGACGGTGGCGGTTGTCGCCGGAAACAGGGAGGAGAGAGGCGGCGCTGTGCGATGTTGCGGCTGGAATAGAGGAAGGCGTCGCGGTGCTGGAAACGGCCGTGGCGGCCGAGGAGAGAGAGGCGCGGCGGTGTCTTGCCGGAAAGAGGAAAAGGAAGAGGGACAATTTTTAGAGAGAAGACAGTGCCTCCTTCGAAGAGAGAGAAAACTGATTGGAGTGAAAATTGGTTTTCTTCTTCTTTGGAGTGAATACGAGGGGAAAATAGGAGAGTGAGAAGATATTTAATTAGAAAATTAATTTCTTAATTGTTTAATTTTAAAGGATGGAATAATATATGGCTGAGATTTTTTTCTATTTAATTAATTAATTTAATTTAAATTAAAAGAAGGAATAATCTTGTGGATGAGATTAATCCATTTAATTCTAGATATTTTCGATCTCAATTAATACGGTTTGGGGATCATTTGGTTCACGAGTTTAATCCCGATTTGATAATTAATATAATTTTAAAACTCAATTATTATTTTACTGTATTTGAATTATATTTATATTTTTATCAATAAATTATACGGATCGAAATCCTTAATTTAAACTTGATTATTTAATTTCTCGTAGTCCCTTATCCGTTTGAAAGATTCGATTCCTTTCTTCGAATTTAGGAGTTTATAAAAGGGTATATATTTAAATTACACAATAGCACACAAAATAATAAAATAAAAGAAACCAAATATAAGAAAATAAAAAAATAAGGTTTCTAATTAAAGAAAAGAGGTACAGAATGGGACGGGGTGTTACAGAAGAGTCTTAGTTCATTTTCACCGAACAACTAAGACTCTTTAGTGTAAATCAATAATACTCTTTAGTTAAAACAACTAATACTCTTCAGTGAAAACAACTAATACCCTTCATGAATTTATGTATAAACTAGTTTCACTTTATACTTTGTCTTTACATAATATATCAAAATAATATAACACCAGTAATTATTATGTTTTGATTTAACATAAAATAAAATCACACTATACCAAAATTAGCAAAACAAATCTATACTTTTATTATTCATTAAGAATTTTATATTTAATAATTTTAAAGTCATGGTTTCACATTCACATCTAAAACCTGTAACAAATGTTGTCTAGTAGTAGGAATCGGTGGCGTTTCCTAGTATAGACTCCCCAAACTTTTCCACAATATTCTACAATATATATATATATATATATATATATATATATATTTATATATATTTAAATGGTAGTTGAGTGTCAAATATTCACTAATATATTTTTCTATACATGTAGCGAAAAGTATTTAAAAATTATTAATAAAATTAAAATAATCACAATTTTATTCAATTACATATTATTTTATTTATCACTAATATATATCTAGACTACACCTAGTTTTTTTATATGCTTATTTGTTTTTTTTCTATTATATACACTACAAAAAAAACACTGTTTAATGACGGAATTTGCAACGGAAAATCCATCGCAAACAGTGTTTTGCGACGGATTTTGCGACGGACACGCGTCCGTTGTTAAATAAGCCGTAGCTAATTTTTGCGACAGATTTTTGCCTTCCGTCGCAAATTAACGACGGAAAAAACCGTCGCAACATAGCCGGGCCAGACCCGACCGGGTCGTTCAGAATTTGCGACGGACAATGATCCATCGCAAATTATTCGGGTCAGACCCGATCGGGTCAATAATATTTGCGACGGACTAGTTCCGTCGCAAATATTTATAAATGTTTTTTTTAAATTTTTTTCGATTATTATTTGCGACGGACATGTTTCCATCGCAAATTAAAAATTTGCGACTGAATATGGTCGTCGCAAATACCGAGCCTATACAAAAAAAAAAATGTGGCTCATGTGGTTCGAGCCTGAGCACCCGGGGCGGGCGGAGAGGGCGCGGACCACTGGGCCACCGGCCCATAGCAATAGGCGGTCCACTTTTTATATTACCCTTATTAGGCCTTGAACAATTAATCCAAATTTGCAATCGAACACGCGACCTCTTGTGCATGGGAGGGAGGCGCGCGCCGCTAGGCCATGAGCTTCTTTCGTTCATTTGAACGCAATTAATTGTATATGTATTCAAATTAAGTCATTTTTTTTTATAATTCACCAAATTAATTTCTTTTCGTATTTAACTTGTTTATAAAAATATTTTGTCCAACTATTTTTTTATTTTGTAAAATTATTTATTTCGACAATGCATAATTTTATAATTCGTTCATTTGTACACAATTAATTGTACATTTATCCAAATTGATTCATTTTTTTCCATAATTCATCAAATTAATTCATTTTCGTTTCTCACTTATTTTTATAAATGTTGTGGTCATTTAATTTTTATTATTTTGGTAAAATTATTTATTTCGACTCTCGCTTAAATTTATAATTCGTTCATTTGTACGCAATTAATTGTATATGTATCCAAATTGACTCATTTTTTTTTCAATAATTCACCAAATCAATTCATTTTCGTTTCTCACTTGTTTTTATAAATGTTATGGCCATTTAATTTTTATTATTTTGGTAAAATTATTTATTTCGACTCCCGCTTAAATTTATAATTCGTTCATTTGTATGCAATTAATTGTATATGTATCCATATTGACTCATTTTTCCCATAATTCAATTCATTTTCGTTTCTCACTTGTTTTTTATAAATGTTGTGGCCATTTAATTTTTATTATTTTGGTAAAATTATTTATTTCGACTCCCGCTTAAATTTATAATTCGTTCATTTGTACGCAATTAATTGTATATGTATCCAAATTGACTCATTTTTTTTCTATAATTCGCCAAATTAATTCATTTTCGTTTCTCACTTGTTTTTATAAATATTGTGTTTATTTAATTTTTATTATTTTGATAAAATTATATATTTTGAACTAAAAGTAAATAAATTGTACTTCACAAAAAATTAAATAAAAGTAACATCAATTCAAACTAAAAAAAATTGTATTTCACATTTATTAAAATTTAAATTTTTCTACTTGTCGGAATTAAATCTGGCTTCCTCTTCCTCCTCATCCTCGCCCAGGTTAACAATCGGCTGCTGCATCGGGGGCATCGGTGGCATCGACGGCTGGGTCGGGGGATGGGCGGGATCGGTGGTGCAGGCATGTGCGCTCGTGGCACATCAGAGGCGAACAACCGCCACCACTCCTGCCTGGCGGTTGTATACTCCTGCATTTCAGTTGTATACTGCTGCATCTTGGCTTTGTGCGCCTCTCGCTGCTGCCTCTCATACTCTTCCTTCTCTCGCTGCTGCCTCTGCATGTTCTTCATCTGCTCCCCACCGTGGCAAGCTACCTCTCGACCTCACTGGGATGAGAGTCGATGGAAGACTGAGAGGAGGATGAGCCCGAGCCACGAGGTCGGAAAAAGTTCTTTCCGAAGCTGCCCAATCCAGCGAACCGCCCCTTTTTAGCCTTGACGTTCTTGAAGTACAATTCATTTTGAACGTCAACAGAAGGCTGTGTGGGGGGCATCGACCCCGACCCCTCTGCCGTTTCCTTAGGCTGAGGCTGAGAGGCAAGGTCCTCGAGCATCTTTCTCTGTAAATTAATTATACAAAAAATTAAATAAATTGAACACAAAATATAAAATAATACTTTTAATATTAAAAATTAAAATAATACTTACGTGGATCTCAGTGGTACGGCCGAAGGTAGACTTCCCAGTCTCCTCGACGAGTGGGTGGGTGAGCTGCAATCTCTCAAAATGAGAGGGCTAGCGTCCTTGCTCCACCGCCTAATTAGAAAAAAAGATAGTAAAAATTAATACCACTCATAAAAATTTGGAAAAAATAATAATAATTTAAAAACAACAAAATTAAAGATGAAACTTACAAATATCAACTCGTGCTCATAAATGGATCGAGAACCGGCCGATGTCTCGCCATCCCTTCTCCATCAGGGTCACTACGCCGATTTGCCTTGTTTTTCACCGACTTCTCTTTGAATTCAGGAGAATCCCAGTACCGGAGGAATTGGTCCCAAATCGACCGTTTTACACTGTCAGTCCCCATGTCGGTGGCCACTCCATGATTGTACCACCTCTCCCTCATTCTATAAAGGACGTCTCTGTATCTCTCGGCCGCATATTTTTCGAAATTCTTCCACATCTTGTCATCGTGCTCCGGTGCCCAGACACATTCTTTCTGCAATTACAATTTAAATATAAATATCTGTTTATATATTTGATATTAATAAACGGTAAATTAATAAATTAAATTAATACCTTAAACTCCTCGAAGTATGTCTGTTTTCTTGCATCGGACACTAGCCCCCAACTGTAAGCGGTGGGATCGAATCCACCGCTAAAGATGGACTTGGAAACCTGATTACTAGTCTCATGACCCGGAATCCAACTGTAAAATTAAAATTTCAAAGTTAGTAAAATAATTAGATTTTAATTAATAAAAAAATTGAGTATAAAATATTAAAACTTAAGTTGAACCATGTGGCTGAACAGGCATCCGTGCTTGAACAACTGGATGCTGGCGGGAGGAGGATGAGCCGTCAGCAGTCTGCTGTGAGGAGGAGGAGCCATCACCAGGCTGTGAAAAGGTCTCTGATAGAGACCTCGGCCTGAAAATAGGTGTAACCACGGGTCTCAGTGAGGCCCGTCGTCTCCTCCCTCCTCACCCTCCTCGACTCGACTCCTCATCCCTCGGAGGTTGACTGCCACTGCCACTGCCTTGTCCGCTCATCTATAACAAAATTCACGAATATTAATCGAAATACTTATAATATTATTCGAAATATTAAATTAAAATCAATGAAATACTCATAACATAATATTCTAAATATAATATTATTCATACCACTATCCTAACATAATATTATTCAAAATTAATGAAATACTAATAACATAATATTCAAACATCTAATATAATTCAAACTACTCAACTAAATTCGATCAACTTATAATATTATTCAATTCAATTCCACTAAACTAAAATCAAACGACTAATATAATTCAAACTACTCAACTAAACTAAAATCAATCAACTAATATTATTTAAAATTATTAAACTAAAATCAAGCAACTAATATAATTCAAACTAGCTACTCAACTAAATTCAATCAACTAAACAAAAATCAATGAACTAATATTATTTTGTAAAATTATTAAACTTAAATCAAGCAACTAATATAATTCAAACTACTCAACTAAATTCGATCAACTAAACAAAAATCAATCAACTAATATTATTTAAAATCATTAAACTAAAATCAAGCAACTAATATAATTCAAACTACTCAACTAAATTCAATCAACTAAATAAAAATCAATCAACTAATATTATTTAAAATTATTAAACTAAAATCAAACAACTAATATAATTCAAACTAGCTACTCAACTAAATTCGATCAACTAAATTAAAATCAATCAACTAATATTATTAAAAATTATTAAACTAAAATCAAACAACTAATAAAATTCAAACAATTCAACTAAAATCAATTCTAAACTTAACAAATTCTAAACATGCTTTAAAATTAAATTTTAAACGGTAAAAATGAAGAAAACTTATGGTTTATTTGTAGAAGATGACGAAACGAGCACTCGGTGGGGACGGATTGGCTCTACAGTGACGACACCCGACTTCTTCTTCTTCTTCTTCTTCTTCTTCTTCTTCTTCTTCTTCTTCTTCTTCTTCTTCTTCTTCTTCTTCTTCTTCTTCTTCTTCTTCTTCTTCTTCTTCTTCTTCTTCTTCTTCTTCTTCTTCTTCTTCTTCTTCTTCATCATCGCAGCAGCTTATATAAGGGGAAAAACAATTGCGACCGTCAAACTCCGAAACGGCGTCATTTTTGCGTATTTGAGACGACTAATCCGTCGCAAATTTGAAAATTAAAAATTTGCGACGGACAATCCATCGCAAATCGGTCAAACACGACGTTTCCCGAAAAGTCACACAATACCGGATCAAATTTGCGACGACATGTCCGTCGCAAATCAGTCAACGCACCGTTTCCCAAAAAGATGCGCAAAAAAGAAATCAGATTTGCGACGGGCATGGCCGTCGCAAAATCGGAGTTAAAAATTGCGACGGACATGCCCTTCGCAAATCGGTCAAATGGGCCGTTTCACAATGGTCACTTTTAAACGGGTCGTTTTGCGACGGAAACTGCCGTCGCAAAATTCGACTTGAAATTTGCGATGACTTATCCGTCGCAAATATAGCCGGTGTACAACGAACGTGGTGGGCCCTAGATTTTGCGACGGACATGTCCGTCGCAAAACACTGACTTTTGCGACGGCTATACAAAATCATCGCAAACTCTCATTTTTTCCGTCGGCTAACCAAAATCCGTCGCAAATACACAAAATTTGCGACGGAATGTTGGCCGTCGCAAATATTCCGTCGTAAAACCCCTTCTTTTTTGTAGTGACATATTTTCGTTTCGTACCACCTTTTATATCTCGCGCAGCTCCAAAATGGATACCCAGCAAGAATTTCAATTAAAAGTACAACTAAATTACTTAGTTTAATTGTTTGAAATCATAAATTCAGGAATTCCTTGAATCTTAAGTATTTAATTATTGAATATAAAAAAAAAATTGTTATAATTTTCTTATAATTTTTTATGTTAACTAAATTTTGAATTTCATTCTTTTTTTTTGGTTTTTTTTTTAAAGCTAATATATATATATATATATATATATATATATATATATATATATATATATATATATATATATATATATATATATATATATATATATATTCCTAATTCTAATTATTGTCCCTTTAGCCCCCTCAACCATTTCAGTCTAGATCCCCTCTCCCCCCACCCCCTTTTTCAGCGTAGTCTAGATCCCCTCTCCCCCCACCACTACTGTCAAAATAGGTTCAAAAATCATGGAGCAATCAGGTTATGCACATTTGTTGTTTATAATTATAAGAATTTAATGGTGTCATTTGATTGAGAGCAGTGGCGGCGTGGAGGCAGGCGTTGCAGCGGAGAGCAGTGGCGGACAGCGACGGGGAGCAACGGCGGACAGCGCGGTGGATGGAGGTTGGAGAAGTCGATGTTCTGAAATTAATTTAGAGATGAAACTAGGGCTTTTCTATTCTTTTTTTTTTACTGTTTTTATTTTAATAATGTTTAGACACTTAATATTTTTTTTTATAATGTTTAGACCCTTAAAAGATTCTTAAGTGTGAAATTATTTGATAATTAATTTTATGTGATAGATAACCAAAAAATAAATAACCGATTATGAATCAGTTATTCAAGAAAAAAAATCCAAACTTAAATTTATTATTTAAATTTAGAAATTACATAGATAACTAAGCTTAGATAACCATGAGAAAAACCAGTTATCTATGAGAGAACATCCATTTACCTAAATAAAAGATATTACCTAGATAACGGATTTACGAAACGCAGATAACTGATTCAATAGTATCCGTTATCTATGCTCAGTTATTTATAAGCGAAAATGTAGTAGTGGGTATCCCAAGCAGTAATCAACAAATGAACAATAATAAAAAATACTTCAAGTGGTAATCAACAATAATCTAATTTTTTTAATTATATAAAAGATCAAAATTGAATTTAAAATTGAGCTTGAAGTCAGTCACAAAATTGAATTTAAAATTCAGTTAAAATTGAATTTTTTAACTGGGGACGAATGTTCTATCAACCACTTGGAGTTGACGCAAACAAATAATCATGTGTTGACCAATGATGCAAAGATAGATCCGTTTTGTATACAAATTATTTTTATCCATTTATAATTTATTATATATTTGTGGGGGCAAGAGAGGGGGGGGGGGGAGGGGGGCAGGCGCCCCACCTGGACCTTATGTATATATTATGTGTATTTTGTGTCTAAATTTATATCACATGTGATACTTGGTTCATTGGTGAGATCACATTTCCAACCTATTTAATCAAATGGAGTATGACGTGGACTTTATTTATTGACTTGAAGCACTATGGATGCACTAATACCGTAACATGTATAAATTTCAGATTTTTTTTTTTAAATCATCGAAAATAATCTTTTCTAATAACTAACAAGACGACTATAATCGAGAAATAAAAAATTATGGATTCGGGCAAAGTTACAAGACAATTTTGATATTTTCCCACCCGCTTGTTATACTTATTTCGTATGCATGATTTGTTAAGTTTATGTAAAGTTCATTTTTGGATTATAAATACAAATTTATTTATCTGAAAAATTAATACAAATCCAATCAGGATTAACACATTAGAACAAAGTTCCAACTTATACAATCATCAACTCAATCACGGAATAAACCTATAATCTCTCATTTTCTTAACACAATTAACAAACGACTTAGTCGAATCCCTAAACCCTAAGAACCCAAACTCTTTATTCTTGTTCACGCTGCTCACCATTTCCGCTGTACTAACACAATATCTACAAACCAAAATGCGGCAATATCTTTCAATTTTTTCGGAACCAAATTGTGTTTCTCCACTATCTCATCCCACACCTCATCTTTACCCTTCATCAAATCCTCCAACGACACCGGTGCTTTCCCTTCATACCCCACACTTTCCACCTCAAATTGGCGACCCAACACTTTCCACATACGTTTCCACTTAAAAACAACGCCGTTGTTAACATTAAACGCCTCGTTCTTCGCCTTCGGGTTGGTACCCGCCCAGACAAAATGATCTGCAAGTAGACCCGAATCCACTGAATCCACCAAGCAATTCCACGAAACCTCGTTTCCAGTGTAAACCAATGACTTGTTTTCGTGCCTACAAATCACAGCATAGACGCAAAGCGTGCTCACCATGTTCATCGTGCTGCATGGGGAGAACCGAATATGAGAGTGTGCCTACAAATCACAGCATAGACGCAAAGCGTGCTCACCATGTTCATCGTGCTGCATGGGGAGAACCGAATATGAGAGTAGGCCGGTGTACGGACCATGTTAAGGTGTTGTTACCTGTATGAGAAATTATATAAATGAATTAATTTTATACCTTTGCGAGTTTTGACTTTTAGATAAAATGAATTTCTTTAATGGCAAAGCTGAAAGTCTTATACCCAAATCCAAATATTTTAGAATTGGTTTATGCTGAAAGCAATCCACAAATATTAAATTGGGGAAAAATTTATGTTTTAAGCCCAGTAGATTGGGGGTTAGCAAAAAGAGGCCAGTATATTTGCGGGCTGGCATTATAAGAACCACAATTTTTTTAACGTGTCAAATTAAGGCCAAATTGGCCTGTATTACATTCAATTGGGCCGAAACACACATGACTGGCACATATTCGACGATTTCGGTCCTATTTTTACACGTGGGGCCCGACTGAAGCCACACCACACTTAATTGCCACATCCCTGACTTGAACCGAAAATACTAACTTTTACTAGTAGCTTCCCCGCAAGAGTACACGTTCACTGTAGTATGGGCAAGTATAAAGACCAAGTATTATCGAACCCAAGGGAAAGTGTGTATGCGAATAGATCCCTGAAGATCTACGCGTCGTAGCTAATATGAGTGTAATGTTTTTGGGTTTTTTGAAAGATTAATTAAAAGACTAAAATTATCCTAGGAATGCAAAAAGTAAAATTAAACTAAGAATCAAAAGTTGTTTCCAAATAAATGATGATGATGCTAAAGATAGGAATTCCTACGTATACTAACGGAGTTGGTACGATAATTAAAATAACCGTGATGTTATTTGGTATTTGGTAGACAAGATCAGGTAAATTTTGATGATGTTCAAACTGCCCTGAAAACCAAGTTTCTACAGATCCAAACTGATGGGAAGAAGCCTGCTGAATGATTGAATGTTCAATCCAAGAAGAAAAAGGGGTTTCAGTCCAAGAAGAAGGATGGTGGAAAAGGGAATAAGGGTGGGAAGAAATCTGATTTTGTTGAGAAGAGGAAGTGTTTCACTTGCCATAAGGAAGGTCATCTGAGAAATAATTGCCCTGAAAGAAAGAAGAAAGACAGTCAAGGTGATCAAGATGGAGATGCAGCTATTGTGGAGGTTGAAGGATATGATAGTGCAGAGGTCTTGATGGTTAGTCATGAGAGGCTAAGTCAAGAGTGGGTCCTGGACTCAGGGTGTACTTTTCATATGTGTCCACATGAAGCCTGGTTTCTGGATCTTGAGAAGATTGATGGAGGTCTTGTTCTTTTGGGTAATGATGAGAGCTGTAGGGTGCAGGGATCTGGTTCCATCAAGATCAAGATGTTTGATGGGGTTGATAGGATCTTATCTGATGTCAGGTTTGTTCCTGAGTTGAAGAGAAATCTTGTTTCTCTTGGTACATTGAATTCAAAAGGCTTTGAATTCAAGACAGAAAAGGGAGTTCTGTCAATAACCAAATCTGGAAGGATTGTTATGAAAGGGACTATCAAGAATGGTTTGTATAATTTGATTGGAAGAACTGTAACAGGGTCAGCTGATGTTACCATGGAGTCTTCTGATGTTAACTTGTGGCACAAGAGATTGACACATGTTGGTGAGAAGGGCCTGGTGGAGTTATCCAAGAAGGGAGCAATCCCTGGAAAAATGATATGTAAGCTGGAATTCTGTGAGAGGTGTGTTCTTGGGAAATCAAAGAAGCAAGCATACCAGAAAGGGAAGCATACCACCAAGGAGGTTATGGATTACATACATTCTGATGTATGGGGACCAGCAAGGGTGTCCACTCATGGTGGAGGCAGGTATTTCCTTACCCTTATTGATGATTATTCCAGAAAGGTTTGGGTTTACATTCTTAAACAGAAGAGTGATTTCTTCTCTAAGTTCAAAGAATGGTTAGTTGAACTTGAGAATAAGAGAGGCAGGACTATCAAGCACTTAAGGACTGATAATGGGCTTAAATTTCTATCAGAGGAGTTTCAACAATTTTGTAGGGAGAAGGGTATTACTAGGCATAAAACTGTTCTTTTAAACCCCCAGCAGAATGGTCTAGCAGAGAGAATGAATAGAACTATTCTGGAAAGGGTTAGATGTATGTTATCTGATGCTCATTTACCTAAGAGTTTTTGGGGGGAAGCTGTTAACACATCTGTTTATCTCATTAATAAAGTGCCATCATCTGCTATTGAGTTTAAAACCCCAGATGAGGTCTGGTATGGAAAGATATCAGATTACTCAAAGTTGAAAGTTTTTGGGTGCCTAGCTTATGTTCATGTGAGGCAAGACAAACTTGAACCTAGAGCTTTAAAGTGTGTTTTCATTGGGTATCCAAAGGGTGTTAAGGGGTACAAGTTGTGGTGTCTGGAGCCTGGAAACCAGAAGTGTATTACCAGCAGAGATGTTGTGTTTAATGAATTACAGATGGGATACAAGTCTGGTGGAGGTAATAGGGAGCCATTAGCTGAAGAGATGGATGGTGTTATTTCTGAGCCAATTACTCAAGTTGAGGTGGAGCCTGATCATGATAATCATGAGAGTGCATCTGGTTCTGAACCAGAGCAGGATGCAGGAGAGAATGAGTCATCAGATGAGGATATTGCACCTGCAGAAGAAGGGGAAGAAGTGCCAGAAGCAGACTTGAGAAATTATAGTCTGACAAGAGACATATCCAGAAGACAAATACATCCTCCAGCAAGGTTTGGCCGTGTGGATCTGGTCTCCTATGCACTTGTTACAGCAGAAGCCATAGAGTACCAAGAACCTAAAAGCTACAAGGAAGCCCTTGAGTGTGGTGATAGGGAGTCATAGATTACAGCCATGACAGAAGAGATGGAGTCTCTTAAGAAGAATCATACTTGGATTCTTGTTGATAAGCCACCTAGGCAGAAGCTAATCAGTTGTAAATGGTTGTTTAAAAGGAAGCTTGAATCTGGTGTGAAAGATCAGGTGAGGTTTAAAGCCAGGCTAGTTGCCAGAGGATTTACTCAGAGGGAAGGAATTGATTACAATGAGGTTTTCTCACCTGTGGTTAAGCATTGTTCAATCAGGCTACTTCTCAGTAGAGTTGTCCAAGAGGATCTGGAGCTACAACAACTAGATGTAAAGACAGCTTTTCTGCATGGTGATCTTATTGAGGATCTGTGCATGCACCAACCAGAAGGGTTTGTTGAACCAGGGAGAGAAGGGAAGGTGTGCCTGCTCAAGAAATCATTGTATGGCCTCAAGCAAAGTCCTAGACAGTGGCACAAGAAGTTCAATGAAGTTATGCTATCCATTGGGTTTGTAAGAAGCAAGTATGATACTTGTGTATACCTGGAAAGGCAAGGTAGTGATGTGATAGCCTATCTTCTGATTTATGTAGATGACATGCTTATTGCCAGTAAGAGTCTTCTGAAGATTCAGAGTATCAAAAGGAAGCTAAGTGCTAGATTATATATGAAGGACTTGGGAAATGCTAAAAGGATTCTTGGAATGGATATTCTGAGGGACAGAAAAGCTGGAAGACTATTCTTATCCCAGAAGAGTTACATTGAGAAGGTCCTGAAGAGGTTTAACATGCATGAGAGTAGAGCTGTGGCAACTCCTCTGGGACAACAGTTCAAATTATCTAAGGAAATGGAACCAAAGTCTGATGAAGAGAAGAAGACTATGATGAAAGTACCTTATGCAAGTGGGGTTGGAAGCCTGATGTATGCTATGGTCTGTAGCAGACCAGACTTGGCTTATTCATTGAGTATGGTGAGCAGATACATGGCTAATCCTGGAAGATTACATTGGGAAGCTTTAAAATGGATTTTTAGATACCTCAAAGGGTCATCTGATCTGGGTTTGATGTTTGAGAGGATGACTGACCAGAAGAGTCCATTGGAAGGATTTGTAGATTCTGATTTTGCTGCTAATCTGGATACCAGAAGATCTTTAACAGGGTATATCTTTACACTTTATAATACTGCTGTAAGCTGGATATTTGTTCTGCAGAGTGGAGTTACATTATCTACTACAGAAGCAGAGTTTGTTGCAGTGTCTGAGGCTGTTAAGGAGGCTTTGTGGTTGAAAGGCATAATCAAGGATTTTGGCATAAGTCAAAGGGCTGTGGTCATTCATTGTGATAATCAGAGTGCAGTTCATCTGGTGAAACATCAAGTATTCCATGAGAGGTCAAAGCATATTGATGTAAGGTTGCATTTTGTAAGGGAAATCATTGACAAAGGAGTGATTCTCATCCAGAAGATATCTACAGAGGACAATGCTGCAGATATGTGTACAAAGTCTTTACCAGGTGCTAAATTCAAATTTTGTGTTGAACTGGTAAAGACGAGTGTATGGGATGTTCCTTAGGCCCAAGCTGGAGTATGGAGGAGAGGAGGAGAGGATTGATACTTCTCATCTGAGGTGGAGAATTGTGGAGGGTCAAATGTGAAGTATGTAGTCTGCTGAGCTTAATTCATAAGAGGCTAAGTTGATAAAGTGTTAGCCGTGGGAGTTAGTGAATTTGGGGGTAACAGAGAAGATGAGACATCAGAGGAGGTCCATCAGGTGAGGTCTGGTCAGACGAGTCTGGTAGACGAGACATCAGAGGAGGTCTATCAGAGGAGGTCTGGGATCAGAGGTTATCTGGTGAAAGTGGCCAGAATCAGAGGAGGTCTTGTCATCTGATCCCGAAACTCATTATTAGCAATGTACACCAAATTGGAGCTAATTCGAAGGCAGTTCTAACTGAATCAACCATGGCGGTTATTGAAGTTGTTAGCCAGCTGGATAACTACCTTTACTTTGAGTTTGTTACAACTGATTCGAACCTAGGGTTTGTTTCCAATCTCTGAAATTATAAAAGCGGGTTTCTCAACTGAGAGAAACATAACTTCATCTGTGAACACAAACACGAGAGATTGTGAGATTGTAACTTGTAACTTCCAATTTTTTTCTTAGTGGAATACTCTATCCTCTCGGATCCCGTGGACGTAGGAGTATTCATCTCCGAACCACGTAAACTGTTGTTCTTGAGTGATTTTCAATTTCGTTCTTACTGCTTTCATATTCCGATTCCCGGAAACAAGTTTTCTTGTGAATCCAAAACGATTAACAATGATGAACAAAGAAAGTCTATTAGAATAATCCTGATCAACTTCGGAGATTGGAGTTTGGAGATTCAATTTGCCAAACCATTCAGATTCAAAAAAAGTCCACTAACAATCAATCTCCAGAAACCATATCTCCGATCGAATTAGAAATTGAATCCATATAGGAAAAATATATTAGCGAAGCAAAATTCTCGCACTAAAGAAGAAATCGAAAAAAAAAACGTAGCAGGTATAATTCAGAATAGAAAAATTTGTCTTACAAACATTTTCGAGATTCAACTGCGGTCAAGCGAGATGGGCGGCGGAGCAAAGCAGACGGCGAGACGATAAAGGTAGCGGAGAGCGGGGAAGAGAAACCGATAGAGAAGAAATGAATTCAACAAAATTTCACTAACCGTAAAATACACAGTGACGGTAAAGATAAATGTTTGGATTAATGTCGATCGATAAAATGGACACATTACTTTTCTTCTATTTCAAATTCCTTTATTCCATCGATTTTTAAATACTATAAATTGAGAAAAAACCGTAACAAAAACTGTATTAATCAGTTTTTTATGAAATAACCTACTACTTTTAAGGAGAATAAAGGAATTTGAAATAGAAGAAAAGGAATGTGTCCACATCAGCAGAAGAAAACTCTGCTTTATATGAAAGTAAGATATTCATATTATATATACAAAAAATGTCACAACTTTTTTACACTCATGCAAACCAATTTCATTACTTTAATAATAAAAATTTATTCTTCATCCTCAACACTCTACTCATTACACTTTTATTAAGAAAAAATGTCTCCCCAAAAGTGTAAAAAGTGTTTGAGAACGGAGGGAGTACTTATTATTTATCCAAAGAATTCTTCAACTAAATAATGAGAGTTTAAACAATGTATTTATTTTTGGATATCATTATGTAAATTTATATTTCAAACACTATTAACACATTTTAAAAATTAAAAGCTGTGGAGTAGGTCTTGTATGAGACCGTCTCATGGCATGAGACAATGAGAATTGGTGTAACCAGAGCATTGACTCATTAACACTTTGGTAGGGGTAGGTGTTAATTTGTGTGATCTCATGGCATGAGACAGTCTCATACAAGTTTTTGCCAAAGCTGTGGGAAGGTAATTTTGAAAAAAATTAATACTGGGTCTTTTTAGAGATTGCAAACACCCATAAAAATCTGCAACTTAAAAATGCAAAAACTCATCAACTATACTATTACGAATTTACGAATGATGTGCATTTTACGAATAACGTGCAACGCACGTGTTACCCAACTAGTCAAATCAAAAGTATTTACATATATATATCATTTTTATTAAAATATTTTCAATTAAATATACATACTAATTACTTGATAATATGATCATGACAAGGTATATATACACAAATAATAATACTATTACTAATACTAATACTGTAAACATTATATATATATATATATATCACTACAAAAAATGCACAATTTAACGATGGAATTAGCAACGGATAACCCGTCGTTAATCACGATTAGCAACGAGATTTACGACGGATAAGGATCCGTAGTCAAATTGATCGTAGCTAAAATTTACGACGGCTTTTCGCAATGCCGTCGTAAATTTACAACGGAAGAAGCTGTCGTAAAACCGACCCATCAACGACCCGGTCCGGCATCAAATTTTACGACGGCCAGTGCCCGTCGTAAAATCTACCCGATTTTTAGTTTTATATTGATTCAGAAAAAATTTACGATGGGCACAACTCCGTCGTTAATATATAATTTATGACGGACATGTATCCGTCGTAAATGTCAAACTTGGAACAGAAAAAAATGGCTCGTGTGGTTCGAACCTGGACCCCCCGCGCACTCGGGGCGGGTGCGAACCATTGGGCCATCGCTCCCCTAGCTATATATTCCGGTCCAACTTTTATATTAGCCCTATTGGGCCTGGAACAATTAATTCCAAATTTGCATCCAAGGGAAATCGAACCCATGACCTCTCTTGCATGTAGAGAGGGCATGAACTGTTAGAACACCTGCTTCTTTTGTTCGATTTCTTGCAACTAATTGTATATGTATCTAAATTGAGTTATTCTTTTTTTATTATTCATCAAATTAATTCCTTTTCGTTTCTAACTTGTTTTAATAAATGTTGTTACCAATTATATATTTTTTATTTTGTAAATTTATTTAATTCAAAAAATACGTAATTAATATTATAATCTGTTCATTTGTACGTAACTGATTGTATACGTATCCAAATCGAGTCATTCTTTTTTTATTATTCATCAAATTAATTCCTTTTCGTTTCTAACTTGTTTTAATAAATGTTGTTACCAATTATATATATTTTTTAAAAATTTATTTAATTCAAAAAATACGTAATTAATGTTATAATCCGTTCATTTGTACGTAATTAATTGTATACGTATTCAAATTGAATCTTTTTTTAATTCCTTCTCGTTTCTAACTTGTTCTAATTAATGTTACTACATTTTGTAAATTCGACGTATCTAATTAATTGGTTTGTTTGTAAACTAAAACATGTAAACTATAATAAAAATATAAAATTACCAAAAAAAAAAGAGAATTAAAGTAATGTTCAACAAAAAAAAAATCAATAACAAGATAATAAAAAAATCCTAATCATCGGAATGGAAACCAGAATCTTTCCCCTCTTCGTCCTCCGGATTAGGCCTTTGGGGCTCCGACGGGGGCGGCGGGATCTTGGGCTGTACCGGGAACGGTGGTGGTGGTATCAATCCACCTAATGTGGAGCTAAACATCCTCCACCACTTTTCCATCTCAACCCTATTCTTCCGCACAGCCTCATCCTCCGCTGCTCGTCACCTTCTCTCGTACTCTGCCTCCGCCTGTCGCTGCTGGAGGAGCTCCATCTGCTTGACGACATTCTAGAGCTGTCTCTCGATGTTGCTCGGATGAGAGTCGATGGAGGACTGGGAGGAGGATGAGCCAGGTCCACGAGATCGGAATAGGCTCTTTCCAAAACCACCCAATTCAATTAACCACCCCTTCTTAGCCTTGACGTTCTTAAAGTAGAGCTCATTTTGAACGTCTACAGAAGGCTCTAGGAGGGGGGGCATAGAGGTCAACCCTTCTTCCTGAGGCTGAGACTGGGAGGCAAGGTCATCGCACATCCTCATCTGCAAATTAACAATGCTTTAAATTAATAAATGAAATTTTTAAAAAGGGTTAATTGCATATAAATACACCACTTTTTTTCCAACTTTCAATTTAATTCTGAACTTCATGATTAAATTATAAAAATTCAATATTTTAACGAATTTAAACCCGATACATATTTTTGTGTCTCCGCTCGTCTCCGATAGATAGCTGGTGACGTGTCTCGTCAGACCGCCACGCTGGAGTACACATATTTAACAACTATTTTTTCTATTTCCACATAAATTATCATATCATATAATATATATATATATATATATATACACACACACACACAATAACTAAATTAAATACCCACAATTTCAGTCTAAAAAACCCCCAACCTGCGACCTCCACAATCATTCCATTAATATCAAAATCACCATGAACACATTAAATAACACCCATGAAAATTTCTTGTATTTTAAACTTGATTCCTCCATTATCTTCATCTTCATTGTCAATACATTACCATCTTCATCCATTATCCTCATCTTCATTTTCAAAATTACCATCAATACATTAAACAATACCCATGACGACATTATCGACGGAGATGGAGATTGAACTTGAGTTTTCATCTTCCCACTCATCTATGAGATGATTGTGGAGGTCGCAGGTTGGAGGTTTTTTAGATTTAGGGTTCTTCGTCAAATTGAGATTTTGAAATTGGGGGTATTTAATTTAGTAATTGTGTGTATACATACATACATACATATATATATATATACATACATACATACATACATACATACATACATACATACATATATATATATATTGTATGATATGATATTTTATGTGGAAATAAAAAAAATAGTTGTTAAATACGTGTACTCCAGCGTGGCGGTCCGCCGAGACACGTCACCAGCTACCGGTCGGAGACGGGCGGAGACACAAAAATATGTATCGGATTTAAATTTGTTAAAAGGTTGGGTTTTTATAATTTAATAGTGAAGTCAGGTTAAATTGAAAGTTGAAAAAAGGTGGCGTATTTATATGCAATTAACCCTTTTAAAAATAATACTCCCTCCGTCCTAATTTTGTTTACTCATTTCATTATGTACCCCCTTTAAACACATCTAAATTACACCTCATTCCACTAATAATTACGTAGAAAAATATTTTTATTTGGTTTCATGCACTTCAATTGAATAATACGCAATCATAAAAAAATCATTTTATCCATTTAAATGCTACAAATTAAGTCTCACAAAAAAGGCAACAAAAGTCAAATGAGTAAACAAAATTGGGACGGAGGTAGTACTAAAATTAAAATTAAAAATAATACGTACGTGGATTTCGGTGGTGCGGCCGTAGGTGGACCTTCCGGTCTCCTCATCCAGCGGATGGGCAAGCTGTAGCTCTCAAAATAAGAGGGCTCACGTCCATGCTCTCGCTCCTACAATTAAATATTTAGTAAAATTCAATAATTAACGAAGGGTTTCAAAAACCCGTCGTTAATTTTGAATCCGGACAATCTTTGGTTATTACCCATTGTAAAATGTATTAATTAACGACGGAACACATGTTCGTCGTTAATTCTCGTCGTTAAATGGCGCATTTTTTTGTAGTGTGTATATATATACATAATAAATTACTAATATATATATATATATATATATATATATATACACATGTATGTGCACAACATATTTAAATTACTTAATATATAATTATACTAATTACTTATAAATTACAATTGATATATAAATGGTTAAATGCTAATACTGAATAATAAAAAAACTATAAATACTACTCCCTCCGTCCCCTATTAAACTTCACACTTTCCTATTTGAGACATCCTACAATAAATTTCACACCCCAAATAAGGAAATAAAACACACTCACAATACCTACTTTAATTCAAAATACTCTTCACCCATTGGTTGAAAAAGTCAATAAAGCAGTTTTTCTTAAAATTTGTGTAACCCAACCTATGAAGTTTAAGAGGGGACGCAGGGAGTAGTATAAACATGTATGTATATATACTCAAATATACACACATATTTTGAATTTTACGAGGGCCCCAACCCTTTTAAATTTCATGAGGGTCAATTCCCTCTTTAAATTTTCTAGTGGTACAATTGCCGAGGGGCGTGCTCTCTTTAATTTCTCGAGGGGCCCTTGCCCTCTTTAATTTCGAGATTAAACAACGCCCCTTTATTATTCTCTTGTTAGTTAACGAGGACTATATGTCCCCTTGTTAATTTTTTTGTTCGTGGTGAGAGAATTTTTGTTCTTAGTAATTCCCTTGTAAACTTTTTATTTTTGGTGATGCTCTCTTTAATACCGAGGGTTCCAATCCCCCTCTTTATACTCCCTTTTTAAATGAGAATTTTTTTCTTTTAGTGAATATAATACCATTAACCCAAATTTTTATAAAAAAAATTAATATTTTTGATCAAATATTTGATACTTTAGAATAATTTCATGATAAATTTATTATGAACCGTTTACATATAAAGCTTTGTTATACATATATATGTATGAATGAATATATTATTTTAAGTTTTTAAGAAATTACTAAAACTAAGTGCACATGTATTTTTAAATAGTTATTCTTGAGGTTTGATTTCACTCTTAATATGATTCGAAATTTTAATTGTTTGGTAAAAATAACAGTAATTATTTAAAAATACACTTAAACTATTGTCGAGTACATACACATTTATAAATTCGTGTAGGCGCACAAGTTAATATCGATCGATTCCAATAATGAGGAATTTACACTTTTGGTCCCATTAAACATGTAATGTTTTACTTTCAATCCCACCCAAAACACTTTTGGTCCCATAGGAATATATTTTGGCACTTTTAGTCCCAAACGTTCCAAAACTTGCAAAATTAGTCCCAAAGTTAACGGCTACTAACGGATACTTAACGGACTTGCACTTTTGGTCGCATAGGATAGGATACACTTGCAGATTTGGTCCCATAGGATTAAAAAATTCACATTTTTTACCTTTTTTTACCAAAATAACTTTATAAAAAGAAATATAATTACAATATATATACAAATTTATTTTTATTTTAATATATATATATACATATACAATAATATATATATTATATTTTAATAAAAAAATTAATTAGAATAATTTAATCTATATTAATTATTTTAAAATTAGAATTTTTTTAACTTTTGTGCCATTTTTTTAATAATAATAATAATTTTATCAACATCTTATTTAATTAATAGTTCACTAATAATCCCCTATAAAAATCTCTAAATTACATATAATTTCACTAATGATTACACACAAGAACATCTTTCTTTTATTTTATTCCTAAAATTTAACAATGCACCCACATAAAAACTATATTGTCCATTTTTATACCAATTGTTCAACAATAATAATTTACCCTATGATTTATTTAATTAAAAAACAAATAAATATTTATTTTAAAAATTAGAATAATTTAACATTATTTTAATCTAATTCAATTTAATTTTTAATAAGGTTTTATTGATTATTGTAATTTTTAGATATATAATAAATAAAAATTATTATAATTTTTACAAAAATATTACTCACTCAGTCCCATAATAACTTGCACATTTTCTTATTCGAACATTTCAAAATAACTTGCATACCACAAAGTTAGAAAAATCCTCCACAAACTTCACCTTTCAATTTTCCATAGACTCAACCATAGAAAAATTTAAGTAATTTAGAATAAGAGTGTCTGTATTCGTACCAAAGTTTCAGTAAATGTTAGTACCAATTTTTGTACGGTTCGGTATTTATAACATAGCGAAGATTTTTGTACATGTTAATACCAATTTTCGTACAAAGTTTTGTTCAACTTTATTTAATACGTACCAATTTTTGAATGATATCAACGTATCAATTTTTATAACATACCAATTTATAAATATTTTTTATAACGTAGCAATTTTTGTACATGTTAAAAACCTTATTAAATATTAAATTAAATACAAATTAAATTAAATACAAAAATTAAATTATTCTATTTTTTAAAGAACTATTTATTTGTTTTTTAATTAAATAAAACATAGGGTAAATTATTATTATTGAACAATTGGCAAAAAATGGATAATATAATTTTTATGTGGATGCATTGTTAAATTTTAGGAATGAAATAAAAGAAAGATGTTCTTGTGTGTAGTCATTAGTGAAATTATATGTAATTTAGAGATTTTTATAGGGGATTATTAGTGAAATATTAATTAAATAAGATGTTGAGAAAATTATTATTATTATTAAAAAATGGACAAAAGTTAAAAAGAAATTCTAATTTTAAAATATTTAATATAGAATAAATTATTCTAATTAATTTTTTTATTAAAATATAATATATATATATATATATATATATATATTATTGTATATGTATATATATATTTTAAAATAAAAATAAATTTGTATATATATTGTAATTATATTTCTTTTTATAAAGTTATTTTAGTAAAAAAAGGTAAAAAAATGTGAATTTTTTTAATTCTATGGGACCAAATCTGCAAGTGTATCCTATCCTATGGGACCAAAAGTGTTTTGGGTGGGACTGAAAGTAAAACATTACATGTCCAATGGGACCAAAAGTGCAAATTCCTCGTGCAGGCGCACATTTAAAAATACACTTACATACACATTTATAAATTCGTGTAGGCGCACAAGTTAATATCGATCGATTCCAACAATTAACGGTTTGACGGTTTCTCATATATATATGAAGGCGCGCCAAAACACACACATATATATAGAGGTAGTAAGTTAATTTGATATTCAAATCCTTTTGATTCGATCTCATAGCAAACTTTAACTCCTCATTCTCGCCAATTCTTGGAGAACACCCTTCCTCTTCTCTTCGTGATGGAACGCAGAGAGGGTGCATGCGCTGCATGCAGACAACGAGGAAACAGGTGCGGCCCAAATTGCCCTCTCGCCCCCTCTTTTCCCATCACCCCAGCCCAAGCTTCCGAGAGCGTTTATAGCTTGAGCGGATTTGCCAGAGTTGATGCTCAGATGATCTTGAGTTTGGAAGATGACGCCCAGAGACGTGCTTACGTGGCATCCATGATCGCCGAAGCCCCTAACCCCGTCTACGGCTACGCTGCGGTCCTAGGGGCTGTGCTCCGCCGGGTGGAAGATCTCACACGACAACTGTCGCGCGCCAGAGCCGAAGCTCAGCGCTTGGGAGCCCACCAAGGATCCAATCTTGCGGCGCCGGGTCATGGATTCGCCCAGCTCCCCACCGGGTCTACCCCTCCTCCCACTCCCCAGCGCCAGATCGGGCCGAGCCAGGAGCTCCAGCGCCAGATCGGGCCGGGCCAAGAAATGGAGGACCCCCAGCGCCAAGTCGGGCCGGGCCAAGAAATATCGGAGGAGTCGGACCATGGCGATGACGAGGATGTTGAGCAGTAAATGCGAAAGGGGATGACGAAAATCAATGCGGTTAGTTAGTATTCACATTTTCTCTAAAAAAATATTTCTCTCCCCGTCCCCTCTTAATATTCACATTTTCTTATTTGGAATGTCCCACAATAATATTCACCCCCAAATATGGAAATAAACCACTCTTATCAAAAATACTCTTCATTCATTTGTTCAAAAAGTCAATAAAGCAATTTTTAATTAAAAAGTATTGTAGAAAATTTCGTAGTCAATTTTTGTTGGAAATTTTATAGCCGTATTGATAATTCTTTTATATTCTTATAGTGTACTAATTGAATTATTTTTTTTGGTGTATTTTTATTCTGACATATAAAATGAAACTGAATCGTTATACTTGTGAACCTAATTTTACTCACAAATATGGAACACTTTTTGAATTATTTATTAATTTGTGAATTTATATAATTTTTTACATAAAACTGGGTATATTTGTTTTCAGTACGTATATCAAGTTCACAATGTTACATTACTCTTTGTATAGAAAGACTTTACTAGCTAGCTAGGGGCTATATATACAAGATTGTTTTTTTTTTTTTTTTTTTTTTAATGCCCTGTGAAAGAATGTACTCGAGAAATTACATATTGGAAAATTATGGATTTTCAATGTAGGGTTAAGAGTTACAATATTGTCGAGGTAACTGCACGTGCAATGAGAAGAGATCGATGTAAGAAGTTGAATTTAAATTACAAATTCTTCCATAACTTTTTGACAAAACAGATTTTATCTCAAAATTACTAACTTTTTATCAGATTTAGTTCCAAATACTATAGGGTCAAATTTTGGTCCACAAATCGTTGGTAAAAAGCGAAACAACATCATTTTGAAGTTCGAATTGGTAATTTTCGAATGTTGATGTGGTGTTTATGTCTACTATTTATATTCAATTTTTACTTTACAGTTTAATTACACATCATGTATATTTAAAAATTCTAAAAGAAAAGGAAAAACCAAATATAACACCCTTGCCTTAAATTCTCAATTTCGAATTTCAAAAGGACGTCAGATTGACTTTTTCGACTGATTTAATATCAAAATTGAAATTTGTTTGAAAATTTGGGATATTAAAAATTATTTTGTTAGAAAATTTTGAAATGATTTATAATTTAAACTCTTTGAAGTTTGGTTTTTTATGTCTTGTCTTTTTATTCTACTTTTGTTTATTGAAAAATGCTATAGTGTACTAATACGTCACTCTGAACTTATAATTTTGACTTGCTTATTTTTAAAATGGATTTAACACAGTGTAAATTGAATTCACGGATCTCATGATCATTACATTAAAAAAAATAAAAAAGTGCCTAATGAATTTTCTAACAAAAATATTTGTAGTATGAATTGTTTAGGAAATTTTCTAATCACGTAAAGTATCTTCATTTTTCAACTTAAAATAATTTACCTACAAAATAAAATCGAGAAAATTATTTTTTCAGGACCATAACTTAAGGGGGTAGCAAAATGAGGACCATAATTTTTCGGGCTGACAGAATGGGGACAATAACTTTAAATTGTGGCAAATCGAGGATACATAAGCTCGATTCAATGCAAATTGGGCTAATTGGCCCAATTCAAGCTAGAGTTCAGGGGACCTTAATTTGGGGTGGACTTGGCCTTTATTTGCAACTTTTGAAAGTTATGGTCCTTAAATTGTCAATCTGAAAAGTTACGGTCCTTATTTTGCCATCCTGAAAAGTTACGGTTCTCATTTTGTCAGCCTGAAAAATTTGCGGTCCTTATTTTGTCACCCACTTTAAGTTACAGTCCTGAATAATTTTCCCTATAAAATCTCTAGGTAATTATTACCGACAAACAATTTGCCTACAAAAATTTACCTACACCACAATTTGTCTATATACTTTCTATAGATAAATTATTTGTAGGTGATAAAACAAGATGCTCATATAATAGAATTTTTTACAAGCAATTAGTAGGCACTTCACACAACAAAAAAATTTGTTGAAAATTTTATAGTTATATTGATAAATTTCGTGAATATTTTTTTTAATGAATTGAATTGAACTCGTACAAAAAATTTGTCAACACTTATTGGTCAAAAGGGCCACTTCACTAAGACAACTAAAGGTGTAATTAAATGGAAAAAAATTACTAATTATTGAAAATATCTATAATCTATAATTTATAATTCTATAACAAAAAGTGGTTTGCATTTGAGAAATATTTTTGGACGGTTTTACCCTTCAAACAATTTTTCATGTGGAGTTTCATCCTTTGCCGTCTCCGCTTCTGTTCATTCGCCTTATTTCCTCTCTTAGTCTCTTGTGATGCTTAGGGTTCATCAGACGTTTCAGATTTCTCAAACGCTTAATTCATTATCCATTCGTCGATCTACATATGTTTCAGATTTTTGAAACACTTGATTCAGTATTTGTTTTTCATTCTAAAATTCAATCTTCGTGTGTCCTGGGTTTCCTCTCTCTCTCTGTTTATTATTTTTTATTTTTGGATTGAACCAGTGAGAGGAGGAGGAGGACTCGACGGAGATGCGACGGCGCTCGAGCACAGGTACTGTCACATAGTTTCACCGACTTATCACCATGATGCTTTCTCTTAGATTGTCATTTTCGCCAAATAACAGTATGACAAAGGCAGCGGTATATGTGTCTCTTCTCTTCCATTTATTGGACGTTTTTTTTCCTCCAATTTCTACTAATTTTTATACTTACATAGCAAAAGGAAATTAAATGATTTAGGCTACGACACAAATTTCTATTCTTACATAGCAAAAGGAAATTAAATGATTTTGGGTACGACACAAACATGTTTTTCCTTTGCACCATGTATACTTTGCAGTTGTTATTCTACTAATTAAATGATTTAGGCTACGACACAAATTTCTATTCTTACATAGCAAAAGGAAATTAAATGATTTCGGGTACGACACAAACACGATTTTCCTTTGCACCATGTATACTTTGCAGTTGTTATTACACACGATTCAAATGGCAGTGTTCCAATTGAGGAGAATCATTTCGGTTTGGTGTAGAATTTGTCTTCTCCAACTTATTGGACGTTGATTATTGAGGAGAGTTTTATTTGTTGTGGAGGAAGTAGCAGGTAAATACAGACTTCTCCGTTCCGATTTTAAAATTTTTTAAGTTTCTTCCATTTCTCAGAAATGCTGAATTTTAAAACTCATGTGATTTCCCCCGCCCGTCTGGTGAATAATGGGTTTGAGATTTTTTTTGTTTTATTTTGTATAACATGATTGAAATTGACCAACTAATGTTAAATATATTTGTATACCTATTCCATTTTTTAAAATCTTGTTAGTATTTTTAATTATGTGAGTTCTATTAGTTTCAAATAATGAAGATGGATATTAAAAAAAAAAAGATGATAGAGCAAAAATTAAAAATAAAAAATAAACTACATTATTGAAGAACTGTTAGAATGACAATTTTCAAATGATGGAGGATCTCCTTCAAATAAGCATAAGCTAAAAGATTATCTACAGTTAGCTCTCAAATATCTTTTTTTTTTTTTATGTGTTGTAAGAACCTAAAATGATTACTTGTATGTAAAATACAATGAAAATTTGAGTAATCAAGTGATGATTGAAGGATCAAAATAAAGTAATTTTTGACATAAAATAAATGTACACATTTTTAGTGTATTGATATACAAAGCATGTGAGAATATTTTGGTGGATGAAGATAATATTTTTAATTGTGGTTATTCTTTCATATATATTAGTGAGAAAAAACATAAATTTAAACTTGACGAGAGTTAAGACATAAAGTAAGGTTCGGCGGAAAAAATATTATACTACTTCTTACTAACTATTTACATATAACGTGCAACGCACGTGCTAAACATCTAGTATATATAAAAGTGCCTATCACTTGCAAAAATAATAGCATGTGACTGGCACGTGGCCAAAATGACATCGTTTCATGTGTTTTCCGGTCATATGAGATTTATTTAGGTAAATTAGAATTGTTACTGGACTAAATCGAAAAAGTAAATAATCATGTGACCAAAAGAAAAAAGGTAAAATGTTACGGGACAAAAATAATTTTAATCCCTAGTTAGTTTAATAGTGCCTACCACTTGCAAAAATAACAGCATGTGACTGACACGTGGCCAAAATGATATCGTTTCATGTATTTTCCGGTCATATGAGATTTATTTAGGTAAATTAGAATTGTTACTGGACTAAATCGAAAAAGTAAATAATCATGTGACCAAAAGAAAAAAGGTAAAAAGTTATGGGACAAAAATAATTTTAATCCCTAGTTAGTTTATTTCTACCAAAAACTTCCACAACTTCTTATGATTAAAATGGATTTATATGCTGGTGATGCATATTTAATAAAATATTTATTTGTATCGCTATATAAACATATATGTGTGTATGCTCACTATGTATATTATGTTAACATTACATGTGCATTTTAGTAATTAAACTCAATTTGTTTTGCAGATACAACATCATCACAAGCAAGGGAAGGAAAAGATATGCAGCTTGAATATAACTAGGGAAACCTGTAGAGACAAAGCTCGAATAATATAGCAATTACGTGAGGTTTCTTTCTTTGAGGAAGATCTTGATATTTATTACTCTTATTTTTCTTAATTTTTTCCCTAATCCCATACCCAGTGTATGAACCAGGGTTGGCTTTGATAACCCATTGATTTGTTCCAGGGATTAAAACAAATAACAAAGAGAGCCAATTATTTTGAATTCTTCCATAATACAAGATTAGTGAAAGCTTTAAGTTCTTCATTAGTTTAGGCGGGATTATCTAATTTTCAATTTTTGTGTCAATATCTTGACTAACATTTAGACGTGTGGCCATGCGCTTTATCTGCTTCTTTATGGTAGAATTTTCTCATGTTTATTGTGTATTTTCTCGGGATGAATTTGGCCTGAGAAGAATTGAATTTAAGCATTCCTCACAATGTAAGTAAAAATTTTCGGACAATTTAAAGTTAAATGTAGATTATATACATCCTTCCCATTTTGAGAATATTATTTTTAATAAAATTTCACCAAGTTTAGTAACTTAGTACACAAAATATGATGGTGGTATTAGTAACTCAGAGAAAATGAGTAATCAAGATATAAAGTGATATTATATTTTGTGTTTTCTTTTTGCCTTGTTTAAATATTTTTTTTTAAGTACGTTGTGTTTATATATTGTTTCATACTATTAGTGAGAAATATAAATTTGCGAAAACTTGCAAATCAATTACCGATGCTTTTAATGACTCCAGAAGAATTACCAAATCACATTTTATAAATAAAATATTCCGGTTGAAATTGATGTCTGTGAAGGACAAAATAAAGTGCTAATGAATCTAGACGCTTGAAACGTGGGAGACTCAGTTACAAAATTCAACCTCCTGGAGAGTTGAAAAGATGGTCTCAAAACCTAATTAGTTTCATTCAAATTATAGCATTTTGTCTAAATTTATTGGTTAGAGTATGTCGAATAACACATAACCCTTTTTATAAATGAATTTATTCGTTAGATATATGTGCAAAGGGTAAACTTATAGTACCGCTGTCTCGTACTAAAGTTGGAATTAAATTTCCTATTTTTCTTGAATGGTTTCATGGAAATATTTGAGGACTTATTCATCTGGAATCGAGACTATTTTGATAAATTTATGGTCATAATTGATGCTTTCATACGGTGGACTTGTGTGTATTTAATATCAATCTGTTATAACGCTTTTGCCATGTTTATAGCAAAATTGTTGAGATTATATCTCAATCCCCTTAGTACTTAATGGGAACCCTTGTTTTTTTTTTCCCCGGTTTTTTCTTTTTTACATCGGCGCTCAAACTCATTTCTCTTCTTATCTACTATTTTTCTCTCCTCAGACTACTTGTATTTTACATACTTCTAATAATAGTTTTCCTTTTTCTAAGTAGAAGACAGTTTCATTCAATATTCAGGTTTAATTGGAAAAAATGTTTTTCTAGTTATGTAATTTTACGACTTTTGGTTTTGGCCTTATTGTCTCTTAAATTTTAATTTTCGTCTTGTAATTTACACATTATTTCCATTTTTTAGTTATGATTACATGAGGAAGATAAAAATTTAAAGGTTAATAGGATTAAAATTTAAAAGTAAATAGGTTACAATACGAAAAAAAGATAATTAAAAGTCAATGGGCATAAAATCAAAAAGTGGTACAATTACATGAAAAAAAATATTTTCGCATTCGGTTCAAATTATCATTCAGATTCCATATCTCGATTTTAAACTATAAGCATTTGTCCATGCTTCCTCCATACAACCCGTTTGTGGAAAATATCCAAATTTGCTTTTATCCAAATTTGGTGTTTTATCTTTTTAGTTTCTCAATTATGATCCATTTGTTATCACAATAGGTCTTTTTCGATAAAAAATGTTAAAGAATTTTTTGGAATTTACACGTGTCCAGTGGTAGTTTCGCGTGGTATTCCAAGTGAATAGATTAGGTTCACGTCACACTCCATTTGGATAAAATTAGATACGCTAATAGAGAGAAATTCCATTTCCAGCCTATTTAACTCAAATGGAGTGTGACGCGAACCTTATGTATTGACGTGAAGCGTCACGCAAGCACTAACGTCGGAACCCTTGTAAATTTTGGGTTTTTTTTAAAAAAAAATAAAATCCTTCAAAAATTATCTTTTCTGATAAAAAAAGGACCATAATTGAAAAATTAAGAAGATAAATAACTAAATTTCGATTTGGACAAAGTTATAGGACCATTTTTATATTTGTCCACCTGTTTGTATTACTTCTTTAGTATGATTTGGTGAGTTTATGTAAAGTTAATTGTTGGATAATAAATACAAATATATTTATTTAAAAATTTAATACAAATTCAATCTGGATTAACACATTTGAACAAATTCCCAACTTATTTAATTCCTTAATTAGCCCACACATATAAGCTTCAAACTCAATCATGGAATAAGCCTATAATCTCTCATTTTCTCAACACAATTAACAAACGACTTCGTCGAATCCCTAAACCCCAAGAACCCAAACTCTTTATTCTTGTTCACGCTGCTCAACATTTCCGTGCTACTAAACACGATATCTACAAACCAAAATGCGGCAATATCTTTCAATTTTGTCGGAACCAAATCGTGTTTTTCCACAATCTCATCCCACACCTCATCTTTACCGTTCATCAAATCCTCCAACAAAACCGGCGCTTTCCCTTCATACCCCAGTAAATATGAGATTCAGTAACTCGGCTGGAGTTGTTAAAGACATCCGGTAATTGAGTTGTAATTTTTCGCAAATATTAATCATGACAAAGCATATAGTCATAACATGCATAAAAATCATAGTCTTTAATGTCATGTCAGTTACAATATTCATGTTTGCTTCAGGCAAAGTGGTATGCTGAGATTCGCTTAAGGAATACTCGATCTCGACCATCTCAATAATTATTTGGCATCGGCCACGATTTTCATCTATCGATTTTATTCAAATTTTGTTGATGAATATAATCCGTCAAGGATTTTTATAAACGGCAATGAATATAATCCGCTAGGGATTTTTATAAACTACAATGAATATAATCCTTCAGGGATTTTTATAAACTACGATAAATATAATCCTTCAAGGATTTTCCATAAACAATTGATATCTTATTGAGATGGTATCAGAGAATTTAATCAGTGCATCTGCCTTCTGGGCAAAGATGGGGTCAAAATTTCATTACATTTGTCCCAAATGAAATAAGACGAATCTCAAAGCCTAAGTCAAGATACTAATAATGTACTCCCTCCGTCCATGGAATATAGTCCTGTTGCTTTATGCACGGTTATTAAGAAAGTTGATATAATATGTAAAAAGTAAGAATATTGTGTCACATCAAGTACAAAATAAATTATTTTAAAAATGTTATGTGTGTATATTGAAAAGTGTAGATAAAGTTTATTATTTCCATTTTAGGCAACATGACTATATTTCGTGGACAGCCAAATAAGGCAATCAAGACTATATTTCGTGGACGGAGGGAGTATATTTATGTAAATCACTCTTTGTCTCCAAAAATCTTCGAGGTTTAAGCTCAAAAGATCATCGTTGTTTATGTCAAAATCTACATCAGGCAGACTGACATGGTGAGATTCACCCTGAGGGTCATCCCCTTGTTGTCCTTTTGTATCTTTCGATGAGCTTCAATCAAGTGCTTGGATTTGCGGATTTCTTCCCTTCCACGCTTACGCCCACTCAGGCTCCCTTGAGCTACAACATGTGCTTCAGACACTTCTTGTGGGTCAATCGGTCTAGTATTATGATTTCTGACTTGGTCGGAGTTTTTCAAAAATTATTTTTCTACTCCCCCGCAAGAGTACAGGATTGTCGTAGTAGTGAAAGTGGACTAGGACCAAGTAGTTATCGAACCCAAAGGATTTAGGAATGCAGTGGAGCCCCAAAGTTGTGTGGCGGCATGGTACTATAGTGACGAGTAAGTTGGCATATGAAAATTAAACTACGCAAAAATTAAATCTAGAAAGCAATTAAACAATTAAACTAACTTTCAATTAAGAAAGTGCAAGAGAGGGAAATGCTTCGAGTGTCTTCACAATGTAATCCACTAGTGTGTGACAAATCTACAACCTATCGTTGCCTTTTTCTAGATGTTTGCTAAGAGCGATCACGAAAGTGTGTAGACCAATCCCTTTTGAGGCCTAGGTGAACAACGTGGACTAACTAGCTACTTCTAATTATGTCTCATAAGCTCCTAAGATCGTAAATATCTAGAAACACGCAATGCATCTCTAGTATTCCCCCTTCACTAAGTACCCGAATATTCAAATTAAGATACCTAATGTCTAATGATGGGGGATCTAGCAACCGACCCTCTCTCGGTTAAGCCGATTACTATTTAACTCAAATTAATTAGCCAAAACTTTCACCTAAATACTAATCATGCGTACCCAACTCTCGTTGCAATACATAAAATTAAATATATAAGCTAATAAAATCAACTAATTAACTGAGACATACAAAGCCCACCAATAGAAACATTCACATCATGAAATAGACATAATCAAAGGTATAAATCCATCAACACACTAATTTCATACATTGATTCAACACCCAAAGCAAAGAAAATTAGCCCATGACTGAAATTGAAAAACTCAGGGATGAACACATTAATCTAAGAAAAAACATAATTAAACTTGAATAAAAAAAGTAAGATGGAATAGATATCACCTCTTGTGATGAAATGGAAATACAAATCTTCAATTGTTCAAATTCTTGCTTGAAATGTAAAATCTACTAATGAAATATTAATCTAAGCTAATCTATTTTAAAAATTAAATGAAAATGCAAAGAAAAATTAAAAAAAAAACTATCTAGGGGATTAGGGTTCTAGGGCTTTTGTTGTTGTTGTGTTCTTTTCTATATATGATGAATGAGTGTATTTATAGTGTGGGAATGAGGGCTTGAGACGAATTTGCAATAAAATCCCTTGAAAAATATTGAATTTTCGAATTTTACCCCATCTTCCGAGTCAACTCGGTCAAACTCAGTCAATTTCAGTGCAGATAAGCCTTGACTCGCCCTGACTCAGTCTGAATCCCCTTTAACTCGGTCCCTGACTCAGCCTCTTTTCTGAACGATTTCATTTCTTCCCGCACGATCGTGCCATACCAATCCCAAACCGTGCACCATTTTCTTGGCACGAGCCGTAGCGAGATGTCACGTCCATGCTCGGCTCTTCAAGTCGTGCGGCTTCGGCTTCGAAACGACATCGTATGCTTCGTTTCTCTCAAGCTCCGTTTCTCCAGTTTCCGGCGAGTTTGTGGCGGCGGCGTCGAGAGCTTTCGTTTCCAGCACGGCGGCGCTTTTGCTCTTCCCTGAGTTTCTAAGCAATTTTCGGCGACTCCAAGCTCCATTCATGGCACCGACCTCAATTTCGGCTTTGATTCCGGCAATGGCGGAGGCTCTGTACTCCATGATTTCCAGCGTCGAGTTTGCGGGCGTGAAGTCTGCTTCCATTTTCAGGCATCCAACACGGCTCGGCTCTCAATTTCCGGCGACGCGAAGCTTCGGATTTTCGGCTTGAGTTGCAGGAGTGAGCTTGAAATGGCAGGCTGCTAATTTCTTCCCTCTCTCCGACTTGTGGATTGGAATGAGTTCAGAGCAGCACGTGGGCCCCACTTCTTGTATTGACCATTGGCTGAAAATGTGATGGTCAAAGGTGTGGGCGTGCATTTCTGGTATTCAAACTTCTTGTTAATTAATTCCTTCATGGGCTGCCTATTTCATTTACTCCAATGGGCTCTCATTAATTTAGTATTGGGCCCAAATAATGGCTCCCAAAAATTAATTAAGTGGCTCTTTGATGTATAGAAGGGACGGCCAAATTCCTTTTTGACTCATTTTCTCGATCGATCTTAAATAAATCATGGGCACGTGATTTGTTATTAAAATTCTCCAATTTCCTACAAAGTAAACACAAATGCCTTTCTCAACAATTAACACAAATGGTCACATTAATGTAAATAAATGCAAGAAATCTAATTAAATTTAGCAAAAAATAGTACACAAATTTCTAGCAAAAATCACACTAATCAATTTCTCATCAATAGCTGGTTGTGTTTTTCTGCCACTAAAAGTGTAGAAATTAGCTCTGAGTGAGAGGTGTACACTGCTGGAGTACAAGGTTACTAGCATGGAATGTTGATAAGATTTTTTGTATCAACCCAGTCTCAGTAATTTGCCGCTGGCATAATTTTATTTGAGATACAATACGATACAAGCTAGAATTGCACCCTGTTTAAATCTTGAAAACGAAGATTCAGTCAATCGTATTGTGCCCGAGGTGGTAAGCTGTCAAATTACTTTGATCTTAAGATTTTTGGTTGTCAAGCTTTTGTGCATGTTAGACAGGATAAGCTGGAACCAAGAGCCATCAAGTGTGTGTTTATTGGCTATCCAAACGGAGTGAAAGGTTACATACTCTGGTTCTTAGAACCTGGATATAAGAAATCATAATTAGAAGGGATGTTGTCTTCAATGAGGTTGTGATGGGTTACAAGCATACAGGAGAATCTCAAGATATAGATGGAAATATCTCTCAAGACACCACATCTGTTGAAATTGAAAAGCAAGAACAAGCCAATGAACAAGAGCAAAATGAGGAAGAGGACCCAGAGTCTGAAGATGAACAAGATAGCCTTAACCAAACTGGTACTGAAAATCAAGATCTCAGTAACTATAAGCTAACAAGGGATAGAGTTAGAAGGAATATCAATCCTCCAAGCAGATTTGCAGAAGCTGATATGGTGTCTTATGCACTCTTCACAGCTGAAGAAGTGGATTACCATGAGCCTAAGAGTTTCAAGGAAGCCATGTCTAGTGAGGATATGGATCACTGGATGCAAGCTATGGTGGAAGAGTAGCAATCTCTTGAAAGCAATAACACATGGAAGCTGGTAAGAAGGTCAAATGGTAAGAAAATTGTCAGCTGCAAATGGATATTCAAAAGAAAGATAGAGGTTGGAAAGACTGAGCTAGTGAGGTATAAAGCAAGACTTGTTGCTAGAGGTTTTACACAGGAAGAAGGAGTTGATTTCAATGAAGTTTTTTCACCTGTTGTGAAACATTGTTCCATAAGAATACTGCTTGCAAGAGTAGCTCAAGAAGATCTTGAATTACAGCAGCTTGATGTTAAGACTGCATTCTTGAATGGTGATCTAATTGAGGATATCTACATGAATCAACCTGAAGGATTTGTGGTACCTGGAAATGAGCAGAAGGTTTGTTATCTAATGAAATTACTCTATGGCCTTAAACAAAGTTCCAGACAAATGGAACAGGAAGTTTGATAGCTACATGACAGAAATAGGACTTGAGAGGTCAAAGTATGATAATTGTGTATACTTTGAAAGACAAGGAAGGCAGGTGGTCACTTATTTACTGATATATGTGGATGACATGCTCATTGCAAGCAAGAGCATGAAAAGAATTGAAGTCTAAAAATATAAGCTGAGAACCAGATTTGAGATGAAAGACTTGGGTAATGCAAGAAGGATTCTGGGGATGGACATCTACAGAAATAGAGCACATGGGATTCTATTCTTATCACAAAAGAACTATATCCAGAAGGTGTTAAAGAGGTACAATATGCATGAAGCAAGGACATTATTTATACCTCTTGGACAACATCTTAAACTGACAGCTGCTCAATCATCTAGAACTAGAGAAGAACTGAAGGAAATGGAGAGGTTTCCCTATGCCAGTGGAGTAGGAAGTATCATGTATACCATGATATGCAGCAGACCAGACCTAACTCATGGGATTTCAGTTGTTAGCATGTATATGGCAAACCCTGGGAAAGAGCACTGGGAGGCATTGAAGTGCATGTTCAGGTACATGAAAGGATCTATCAATGCTGGTCTCATGTTTAGGAGGAGTGAAGTCAAGACCGATCCATTGGAGGGATTTGTTGACTCAGATTTTGCTGGAAATATTGACACTAGAAGATCAATATCAGGTTACGTTTTCACTCTATATGGAACATCTATTGTATGGAGAGCTGTGCAACAATCTGTGGTTGCATTATCAACCACAGAAGCTGAGTACATTGCACTCACAGAGGCAGTGAAGGAAGTAATGTGGCTGAGGGGGATTCTTAAGGATTTTGGGATCATTCAAAGAGGTGTTGATGTTCTATGTGATAGTCAAAGTGCTATACATTTGGCTAAGCATCAAGTGTTCCATGAAAGATCCAAACATATAGATGTGAAACTCCATTTCATTCGGGACATTGTGGACAAAGGTGTGGTCAAGGTAAGGAAAGTATCAACCGAGGAGAATGCTGCGGATATGTTCACTAAGGTTTTATCAAGTGCTAAGTTCAAACATTGCATGAATTTGATAAACTTAGTGACATGAGATGTGCATTGATGTTTTGAGTAGTTTTGAGGAGGGGAGGAAGGACAATATGCAGTGAGGAGGGAGATTGTAACAGTTGGCATGTTTTAGCTAGTATCACTGCAATTGTCTTCCAAGTATTAATTTTGAGTCCGGGATATGAATTTACTAAGGATTGGTGCGGGGTGTGCATTTACCACAAATAGGGTTGCATGACTGCTTTGACAGTTATAACAGAATTTGTTATAACTGTCGCAATCGATTTGGGGATTTCACGCACGGGCATTGACACGCGAATTCAGTTATACCGTTATCTTCGGAATGCAATAGGCAGTATATGAGAGCATTAATTAGTTCCAGTTGTATCGATTCATTCAAGTAATTAGAGAGAATTCGTATTCTAGGGTTCTTGAGCGTTTTGAGATTAATTAGTGTATAATCTCTGTAATTCATCCTCGTTTGCATAATAAGAAGTTCTTCCCCTCCGTGGACGTAGATCGATTGATCGAACCACGTAAATCGAGCGTTATACTTTAATTTCTAGTTTTAGTCCTGCATCCTTTCGATTTTGCTTTTCTACGCAGTTTGGCTTGCGGCTTTCGTGTCGATTTCTTGATTTGATTAACAGTAGCTGAACCTGTTGAATATTGAATGTATATATTTTTCCTTTATATTATTTTGTAATTAGCATAATTGATTAGCGAAATCTTAGGAGTAAATTGATTTCTAGAGTTTTCTACCCACTATATATATTTTGTTGTACGCCTTCTTCCAAAGAAAAAAAATACACAATTCATATATATGCAGTTTCTTTTCTCGACCTCTGCTGCTAAATTTATCATGGCACCAGAGCAGGTTTGATCTCACACTTCTGCACAGAAAATTCTTACAATAATAAATGTTCCTTCATCATAACCAACCATCAATCATGAAACCCAGCGATGAAAAAGTTGGTTCCTCAAACACCGTGGATGTTATGTCCTCGTATTATGTTCATCCGTCCGATAACCCCGTACAGGCGTGTGTAAGCGAAATTCTTCGCGATAGTAACTATGCAGACTGGATTGAGGAGATGACCAATTTCCTGTTTGTGAAAAATAAAATTGGATTTGTCGATGGCACAATTCCAATTCCAAATGAAGGTTCATCGGAGATCCTCTTATGGAAACGCTGTAACGCCCTGGTGAAAGGGAGGCTCACTGTATCAATGGAGAAAGAAATCCGAAACAGTGTTAAGCATGGTAAAACAGCGCGTGAGATTTTTGGCTCGATCTAGAGGAAAGATTTGGAAAAGAGAGCGCACCTAGAGCTTATGAGTTAAAACGCACACTGACCCTTACCAGACAAGAAATGATGTCCGTATCCGCTTACTACACGAAATGGAAAGGAATTTGGGATGAAATACAATCCGTCTCATCCATACCAAAGTGCACTTGTGGGAAATGCACGTGTGATGTTACAATCCGTTAACATGGCCGGTAAGATATTTTTTGATAAACTGTGGGTAATAGATTCCGGTGCCACGGAACACTTTACCTATGATGGAAGAATGTTAAATTGTCGAACAAGTTCCGACATGAAGGCTCCTGTAAAAATCCCAAATGGTGACAGTGTGCCCGTTGAGAGCATTGGAAGCACCCAACTGCCTAATGGACTCAACATTAACCATGTCTTACATGTTCGAAATTTTCAGTGCAATCTGCTGTCTGTTAGTCGCTTAACTAAGGATCATAATTGTGCTCTCATATTCTTTCCGGATTACTGTGTAATGCAGGACTTGAGCTCGAGGAACCTGATTGGGATGGGTAAGCTGCGAGATGATCTATATTACTTGGAGCCAGCGAAGACAAATCGTCAAGCTATGTCAATTGTGGTGAGTCCAGAAACCTGGCACAAAAGATTGGGTCATGCATCTAGAATAAAATTACAGCATGTTGATTCAATTAATAAAGTTTTTGATGATGACTATTGTGATTCATGTTTGAGAGCCAAGCAGACTCGTATGACTTTCACTCTTAGTTCTATTAAAATGAATGATTGTTTTGAGATGATTCATTGTGATATATGAGGACCCTATAAAATACCCTCTTCTACTGGAGCTCACTATTTTTTTAGTATAGTTGACGATTATAGGGGGGTGTGGGTATATTTGATGAGATACAAATCAGAAGTAAGCAAGTATTTATTTATGTTTTGCAATATGGTAAAAACACAATTTAGCAAGATAGTCAAGAAGGTTAGAGTAGATAATGGGACAAAATTTCAGTCGAATTTGATGATGGATTTCTATGCTAATAATGGCATAGTGCTACAAACTTCCTGCACCGATACACCTCAACAAATTGGGGTAGTGGAGCGGAAGCATAGGCACATTCTGGAGGTAGCACGAGCACAACGTTTTCAAGCAGGATTGCCTATTGAGTTTTGGGGCGAGTGAGTATTAACCGCCACATACATCATAAATAGACTACCCACAAAAATTTTGCAATATAAAACACCATACGAGGTCATCTTTAAATGAAAGCCCAATTATAAACACTTACGTGTTTTTGGGTGTTGTTACCTACACCAAAGATAATCAAAAGGGTAAAGATAAATTTGATGAAAGGGGGAGACCTTGTGTTTTTGTTGGATATCCTAATGGTCAAAAGGGGTATCGAGTATATGATTTAAAAAACAAGAGCATCACAACATCTCGAGATGTTAAATTTTTGAGAATTTGTTCCCATATAATAAAGACTTTCACCTCAAAAATATTGTTGAAAAGCATTTGGAAGCTTGGGAATTCGATCACGTGGGGGATGAAGTGGCGGTACATGATGACTTACATGAACTTGAAACTGATGAAGTTTGTCAAACCGTGGGTAGTGGTTCGACAGAGAAATATGACTCTGGATCGGAGGCTCAACAAATCGTGGACTAAAATAATCGACAAAGTGGTAGAGTGAAAAGGCAGCCCAAGCATTTGCAAGAGTATGAGATAAACTTGCCACAGTCTATAGACCATTCGCAACCCATGCCCGAATCAGGCTCCTCCACGGTACATCCCTTGTCTCATTTTGTTTCGTATAAAAAGTTTTCTCATACACACAAGTGTTACCTTGCAGCCATCGCTTCACGTGATGAGCCTAAGCATTTCTCACAGGCTATTAAAGATCCGAAGTGGAAAGAAGCTATGAAAAAGGAAATTGAGGCACTTGAGGCGAATAAGACATGGACCCTGGAGTCGCTGCCACCAGGAAAACGAGCCATCGACTCTAAATGGGTATATAAAATAAAATATAGGCTGGATGTAGAAATTGAGAGGTACAAGACACGGCTTGTTGCAAAAGGATTCACACAAATAGAAAGGATTGATTATCAAGAGACATTCGCACCTGTTGCAAAGCTAGTGACTATTTGGAGTATGATTGCAGTGGCAGCTAAAAGGAACTGGATAATCCACCAGTTAGATGTTAATAATGCATTTCTTCACGGGGATTTGATCGGAAACGGCTACATGAAGATACCTCAAGGCTTTGCCAAAAATGGGGATACGAGGGTATGCAAGCTCCAAAAGTCCTTATATGGACTACGACAGACATCGAGAAATTGGTTTTATAAGTTCACCCGAGCCTTGTTAGATATCGGTTTTCGTCAATCAAAAGCCGATCACTCTCTCTTCATATATAGGAGGGGTTCTACTCGTGTATGTGCACTCATTTACGTGGATGATGTAATTTTGGCGGGAAATGACAAAGATTACATTCAGTACGTGAAAGACTATCTCGATAAAAAGTTCGGTATCAAGGATTTGGGGCCGCTAAAATATTTCCTTGGAATTGAAGTTGCTAGATCAGCTGATGGAATTGTCTTGAGCCAAAGAAAATATACTTTGGACATTTTGGAAGATGGTGGGGATTTAAACCAAATCCGTCCTCTATCTTTTCACCTTTATCAAAATGATCCTCTATTTATTTACTTTATCAATTTAGTCCTGTATCTATTTAAGTTTCGCCAAAATGATCCTAATTGGCCTAAAAATGTACAAAACCTCGCCGTTTTGGTCCTATATTCATTTTCTTTACCAATTTAGTCCTGTATCAATTCACATTTCTCCAATTAGGTCCTAATTGAATGCATAAAACATAAAATGCCATATTTTTAATCATGCGCACTAGTTTTTTTGGGGGAAACCTATGATGTGGTTTATTTTTTTTTTTCAATGTGGCACTAGCAGTAGCCAACTTTGCATATAGACCCAGTCATTTAACTAGGTTCACATTTTTTTTCCGTTTGACACCGGAAATCTCCTCCACACCGATTCACCTGGGAACATGGTTTTGATAACATAATTAGGGCCCCCGATGGACCTCCACCTCTACATTGGTATGGTATTGTCCGTTTTGGAACGAGCTAGCCTGCAAAAATTTATTTTTGGCCTTCCTAAAAATATATCATACCAATGGAGAACTTATTCATCCTTATAAACCCCAAGAAACCCCCATATTATTTGGACGGGATTTAAACCAAATTCATCATCTATCTTTTCACCTTTATCTGAATAGTCATTTATTTATTATTTTATCAATTTAGTCCTGTATTTCTTCAAGTTTTGCCAAATTTTTCCTAATTTGGTGAAAAATGGTTTTATGCTTTATGCGTTCAACTAGGACCTAGTTGGAGAATGTGAATTGATACAAGACTAAATTGGTAAATAAAATAAATATAGGACCAAAACGGTGATATTTTGTACATTTTTAGGCCAATTAGGATCATTTTGGCGAAACTTGAATAGATACAGGACTAAATTGATAAAGCAAATAAATAGAGGACCATTTTGATAAAGGTGAAAAGATAGAGGACGGATTTGGTTTAAATCCCGAAGATGGTGGTTTACAGGGAGCACGCCCGAGTATGTTTCCTATGGAGCAAAATGCACGGTTTACCCTCGACGAGAAAAGTCCACCTGTAGACTCGACTCGATACAGGCGTATCATAGGACGGTTATTGTATCTAACAGTAACCAGACCAGACATCCAGTTCGCAACAAGCATGCTTAGCCAATTCATCACCTCACCTCGCCAAACTCATATGGATGCTGTCTATAGAGTACTACTTTACTTAAAGGCAACACCGGGTCAAGGTATATTCTTTCCAACAAATGGAGATTTAAAACTCGAGGCTTTCTGTGACTCAGATTGGGGGGATGTCAAATGACCAGACGGTCCAGTACTGGTTATTTTATATCGTTTGGACTTTGGAGGATCACCCATATCTTGGCGCACTAAGAAGCAGTCCGTAGTTTCGAGGTCTTCCGCTGCGGCAGAATATAGGGCGATGGCCACCACAGTTAGTGAAGTATTGTGGTTTAGATGGTTGCTACATGATTTGGGGGCAACTCAAAATACAGCTAAGCTGTTACACTGTGATAATCAAGCGGCATGTCATATCGCTAACAATCCTGTCTTCCACGAGCGAACGAAGCACATCAAGATGGACTGTTACTTTGTTCGGGAAAGAGTTGAGTCAAAAGAAATAGAGACAGAAAATCTCTACGTCTGATCTAATTGCTGACATATTTACAAAGGCACTTGGAACTGATCGTCTTCGAATTCTAATCGGCAAGTTGAGCGTTCGCAATCTTCACGATCCAACTTGAGGGGGAGTGTTGAATATTGAATATATATATTTTCCTTTTATATTGTTTCGTAATTAGCATAATTGATTAGCGCAATCTTAGGCATAAATTGATTTCTAGAGTTTTCTACCCACTGTATATATTTTGTTGTACGCCTTCTTCCAAAGAAAGAAAATACACAATTCATATATATATGCATTTTCTTTTCTCGACCTCTGCTGCTAAATTTATCAGAACCAAAATACTTATTCACTATTCCTATAAATTAATTTGTCACCACATGTACATGTTACTCATCTCAACTCTACCCCTCATTCTCTTCTATATTTTCACTAGAAAAACCTCAAAAAATGTTTTCCTAGTAGATTTCGCATGCTACAAACCCCGGAAAGCCAGAAGTGCAGCCGAGAAACAGCATTGAGTAGTCTCGGATGCCTGACGGATATGCTCCCTTTCATGCAGAAAGTACTGCAGAGGAATGGACTCGGTGACTCGACCTACGGCCCCCAAACCCTACTGAGTGACCCCCGAGTTTGAGTGTCGAAACGGCACGGCGAGAGACGGAAATGGTGATGTTTGTAGCCATAGATTCGTTGCTAGCAAAGACGAAATTGAGATTGTAGTGTTTTTAATGTGGTCCCTTCTCTTGCAAGTGCGATTGTGAATCGGTACAAACTTAAGGAAGATATTTGCAGTTATAACCTTGCTGGAATGGGGTGCAGTGCTAGTCTCCTTGCCATAGGCCTTGCTAAAAATCTGCTTCAGATTAATCTATTCTTATATATCTAATTATATGGACAAAAATTTCTTTGCACCCGAGTTCAATTTCTTCAAATATCGTTGTTATATACATACACTATTACTGTTTAAAAATTAAGTATTTTTTAAACATTGATAGTTGATATGCATAGTAGTGATTGTGCGTATACATAACAGGAATACTCTAAAAAGAGATTTTACGTGAACTCGATTTGACCGGAGACCTACTCAATTATTTATTGAAAAAATAGTTTTATATAGTCTTCCCTATTTAGTTTCATTCCCTATTTATTGAAAACAATTAATTAATTTCATACAACTCTACCATTTCAAACTTTTAGATGAGATGTAATTTTTTCATATAGTTTAAAATTCAATATTTCATATTCTTGAACAGGTGCACCAAGACACTTGTGCTCTAACTGTGAGCACCGAGAACCCTACAAGTAGCATATACACCGGCACATATCCCTCAAAATACATTATCAATTGTGTCTTTCGGGTCGGAGGGTCCACCATTCTCCTCACGAACAAACCGTCTTACGTGCAACACTCAATGTACCAGCTCATGCACTTTGTCCACACTCACGCAGGAAGCTCCGACGTCGCTTACAAGTGCGCCTTCCAAGAAGAAGATTCTGAGGGGATGACAGGCATAACAATCACCAAATATCTCTTAGTCGCAGCAACGTATACAATCGAACAACACCTCAAAACATTAACTTTTCTAATCCTCCCGCTTTTCGAGCTACTTCTCTTCATAAAATGTCAAATCATTACGCGTCTCAATCTAACGAAGACCCAATTTTTTCCACATGTTGGGGGGAAGCCGGTGCCAGATGCAGTGCAGAAGAAAATAGGGTTTGAAGATACTGATATGGAAGCACAAATATACGTGGAGTAGTTCTGTTTGGTACGAGCTAACGTGTAAGGAAGCTAAGGATCGGGTCAAGAAGGGTGATCGGATTTGGCAAATTGCTTTCGGGTCGGGTTTCAAGTGTAGCAGCGTGATTTGGTGTGGTGTGCTGAGTTTGATGAGAGTAACCCATGGATGAGTGACATTAATGATTATCCTGTGATTTTGGATAGCAACGATCCATTTCCTTACCAATTTGAACCACCCAAGCACCAATAATTCTTTTGATTTTGTGTGGAAAATACATTATATATAGTTACTCCCTTCGCCTCAATATTTTTTTGCACACTTTTATATTTGTGCACACATTTTAAAAAATTTTACTTTATTAATTTTTTAATAGTTAAAAATGTGCTTTATTGACTTTTCCCTATTATACTAATAGATAATTGATATTGCTGAAGTGTCGTCCTCTTTTAATTGATTTCGCTTACGTTTCGTCTTCTGATTGATTTCGCTTACGTGTCGATAAATTATATATCTATGTTCATGTGTCAAACTTGTATTAAATCTTCTTAAATCTTATGTGGCCTTTTAATAAATGGTTTAATTAAAAAAAACACCTATATAGGATTTGAAGCTTGCACCTCATGAGTAATATTTAAGATGTTTGACCAATTTAGCAATATATGGAATACTTAAAATTTTAAAATTTCTATTATATTTAGCTTTAATCTATAAAAGTACCTTATAAATTTTGTTGTGATTGTACCAATTTTTTTTTCATTTTTTTATTATCTTAGGTTTAACATGAATGAGGGTTACTTTCTATGATTTAACGAAGACATTTATATATGTATTACTCTTTCTATTCCAAACTTAATTGCTTAATTGCTACTTAACAAAATCACCCATTCCCTTGGTCAATTGATATTTCATAAATGACAATAAAATAATATTATTTTTTACAATAATATATTCCTACACAAATATACTTATATTTCATGTTATTTCTTTATACATATTAATTCACATTTATTAATTAAACCCAACTTATCTTAGGGTGACAAACACTAAAATACTAGTTATATTTGAGACGGAGGAAGTATCTCTTAAAATTTGTATATGAACGAAAAGGAATAACAAAGATTTGCGGGTAAGTGGACAAAATATACTCAATTTAAATTTACATCAGAATCTATCTCGCACTACACACAAAGAATTTAATTTTTATATAAACGTTTAAACACATAGAGATGTGTGTTAGAAAAATTAAATGAATGAATTGATTCCAAATCTCTATACAAGTTTGAACTTTTAGATGAAACAAAAGAAAATCAACAAAATCTTTTCTCTCCAACATTCAAAATTTTCGAAAAATACAAGGATAAAATCAGCATGATATTATCTTTTTATTTTAATCACCTTATCATTATTGGGCTACTTAATGGGCTACTTGAGGGGCCTTAAGGAGAATTAAGATTGGACCTCCTAATGGACTTCTGAATTTCAATATTGAGCCCCAATATAATTCAGCCCATTAATATTAATTATTACCACTAATAAATTAATATTGCACTATCCATCTTAATCCATATTACGATAATATGGGCTCCCGGTTATTATTTCCCGCGTTTAAGATTATCAAGTCCATTAATTAATTAAGCTTCTGAATAGCTCTAAATTAATTAATATATTTCACCTTGGAGTAAAGACAGCTCAACATTATTATTCGTACCGAAGAAACTAATTTTTCACTTGCAAGATTTGGTACAATAAAACTTCTGAGCCCACCAAGGGGATTAATCACACGAGCCGTACTCGCACGCGTTTCTCCGTATTAAATCTTAGCAACCGTCGTATGATTAATATTACTGCCCAAGACACAAAGTTCGAAGTCGCAATGATTCTCACCCAACATGAATCAAAGCAGTAACTATTAAGCACACACGGTCCTATTTAAGTGACGGAGATTAAGAAATCAACAACCACTGAGGTCTAATTCTTCACCTTTCAGAACAGAAGAATTTATCCTCGCTGTAGGACCTCTTCAACACATACTAAATGTGCTAGTGCAATCTCTTAGTCAAGACAGACCAATCTGAGCCTTACACATCGACCTTTCACGGCGGATTGTTCAATTCCACCTAGGTCGTGAAAATGTACGTTTAGTTACAAGTAAACTGTTAATGTTGTCTTCCGTGATCGGGTATCACCACATTAACTACAATGTAACATGTACTATTTATAGAACGGTTTGCAATAGAAATTCAACATTCAATCATAACTAAAGCAAATTCGATAAAAGAATTATTCTCATAAAACGAGTGTTTGATACACGAGTTATACAAAGTAAAAGCATACTTTCACGTATAACTCCAACATTTTTGACCATGGGAACTTATTTTAACATATAAAAGGACTTTCCCCAAAAATTCCCATCAGTTTTCAATTCAATTTTAGATCCCCAAATTCCTTCGGAATATTCTCTCCCAATTTCATTTGAATAACTTATAATCTTCAATTCTCAATTGTATTTCACATTCAAGCAAGAAGTCAAGGAGTTTATGTTATTTCTTCAAGTTTGTAACCATCAAGAAGTGAAATCTTTTATAATTTGCAAGTTTCGTCTTAATTTTATTACGTCTTTGGTTAATTTGATGATTTTATCCGTAAGTTTTGTGTTTTTAGCCATGGGTTAATTCTCAAATACTTTGGTTGTTGAAATTATTATAAAATTGATGTGATTATATTAGTATAACTTTGAATGTGTTATTGAATTGGTTTAATTGCTTCTATCTGATGTGTTAACCTTGATTAGATTGACTGATTCAGTTTTGTAGCTCTTGTTAGATTGATTTATGCTACAACGAGAGTTGTGTATGGATTGATTTAGCTCATAGTGGGGAATTTGATTAATTAGTTGAATTCACATAGTTGTTTACTTAACCGAGAGAGGGTAACGACTTAGTTTACCATCAATAGACATTATATGCCTTAATTTACGGATTTAAATACTTAGTGAAGGGAGAATCTTTGGAGTGCATTGCGTGCTTCAATGGATTCACTATCTTTTGAGTTTTTGGTAGTTAATTAGGTGCTAGTTAAATCTATTAATCACTCAAGCCTCAAAATGGACCAGTCTTCAAATCATTAGTGATTTCTCTTAGTGGAAAACCAACAAGATAGCACATGAAAAGTGGTACTAACGTACGTAGCCTCAATTGAATCATAAGGAAAACACTTGAAGCATTGCTCTCCAACTTGCACTTCAACACGAAGTTTTATTGCTTTTTAGTTTACATTTTCTTGCTATTATTCTTGTTAGTTAATTTGATTGTTAGTCAATTAGTTCATTTTAGCTTTAAAAATCCCAAAACACGCATTTATAACTCTATGCAACACATAGTTCTAGGGATTCACTAATCGCCTAAGTCCCCGGTTCGATAATACTTGATCATATAGTTACATGCTATAGTGATCTCATCCGCTTGTGGATCGTGTAATTTGCTTGATTTAAATAGTGCAAAAATACGCAAAAGACATTGATTAGAAATTTAAGTTTGCTAAATTTAGGACAGTTAGTTTACTTCAGAAGAAGTAGTTGTTTATTTTGATAGTCAATTTGTCATTCAATTGTTGAAAAATCTTATTTTTCATAATAGGATCAAAATATATTGATGTCAGATTCCACTTCATTCATGGTATAATTGAATAATGCACAATTGCGCTTGTAAAAATTGCATCTGAAAAGAATTTGGCTGACATGGGGATGAGATTGTATTTTTTTTTTTTCACTTTTTATTAATGTATTTATTCAAAACGTGAGCTAACTTGTGTGTTTGAGTGTGATGACCTGTACTACTAACTATTTGTTCATGTGAAGGTTTTATAGGTAATGATGGGAGTAAGACTTTACAATTTCGGTGGTGTTATGTGAATGGACAAAAGGTGGAGAAATGTTGAGCTTTTATTTAGCCCAAGTTGTTACTTGTTGGCTTCTTTGCCCATGACCCTATCAGGCCAGCTTTGGCCTATGTTCCTGTACAACTCTTCTTTTCTTTCATATCCACGATATGCGCAACTTTCTCCCCTCAATCTATTCCCACACAATCACCGATTGAATCACCGTTCTTTCATCGGAAATCATGGCCTCAAGGCTGAAAATCGTGGGATGTTTACACTATATAAGAGACGTTGGTTTCTTGTTCATTGTGTGGTTTAAATACAGTTCTAATGTATACTTGAGAGAGAGGAGATTTGCTACTAAAGTGGTATGGTGAGAAGGAAGCCTCAAAGGTTGTTCTCATACACTATGTGATTAATCCGCAGGAAATAGAAAAACGGTCTGAACCGGGAGAATTGGTGATAATCTTCCTTTCACAATAAAAAGTATATACATAATGTATTTCCCATGCAAAATGAGAAAGAATATTATTGTTGGTTTGGTGGTTCTAGTTGGTAAGGAAATGGACCATTCATATCCAAAATTATAGGATAATCATCAATGTCACTCATCCATGGGTTCATGTCATCAATCTCAACACACATCAATGCACGCCAAATCACACTGCTACACTTGAAACCCGACCCGTATGCAATCTGCCAGACTCGATCACCCTTTTTGACCCGACCCTTAGCTTCAGAATACGCTAGCTCATACCAAATAGCACTACTCGAAGTATTTCCAAACCTATGTAGAGTCATTCTTGCTGCTTCCATGTCATCATTTCCAAACCCTAGTTTCTTTTGCACTGCATCCTGCACTGGCTTCATCCCCACGTGAGGAAAAATATGTTCCACACATGTGTTAAATTTCAGAATGTAAGGTTGGGTCTTTGTTGGATTGAGACGCATAATGATTTGACTTTTTATGAAAAGAAGTTTCTCAAAAAGTGGGAGGATTGAAAAGGCCAATGTTTTGAGGTGTTGTTCGATTGTGAATGTTGCTGCGACTAAGAGATCTTTGGTGGTTGTTATTCCTGTGATTCCCTCTGAATCTTCTTCTTGGAAGGCGCATTTGTAAGCGATGTCGGAGCTTGCTGTGTGAGTGTGGACGGAGTGCATGAGCTGATACTTTGAGCATTGCACGTGAGACGGTTTGTTCAAGAGGAGAATGGCGGATCCTCCAACCCGAAAGATGCAATTGAGGATGAATTTGGAGGGATCAGTGCCTGTGTATATGCTGCTGGTAGTGTTCTCGGTGCTCACGATCAGAGCACAACTATTTTGGTGTACCTGTTCAAGATTGAAATATTGAGTTTAATATAATTTGTTGCATTATATATAAATGGAAAAAAAAACATATTTGTCATTAAATATATAGGGCAATTATTTTTTCCCCCATTTAAAAAAGATAAAAATAAAGATTGTCCCGATAGGATTGAAAAAACAGATTGCAAAAAGGTTGGCAGCATATGCCGACCTGAGTGCCAACTGTTTGCCAACTTTCATGAGGCAATTTTTTATTTTTTTTTATTTTAAAGTAGCGCAAAAAGAAATTATCCTATAAATTTGAGGACAATTTTATGAGTTTATACTATATAAATCTAGATGCATTTTTAAATCAAGGATAAATATAGCGGGAGACATTCATTTATAAGACGGACTGAAAAAGAAAAATATCTAATTGAGAAAGGGTTCCTTGAACACGAAGCGTGCAATTTTTTATTTTTACAGGAAAGTAATGTTTCATTAAGAAAGATGGTAACATCCAATACTGATTGAGAAAAGAAAACTGGGATTATAGTCCACAAGCTCTCAATTGGAAAAGAATATTTCGCATAGAATAGGAGTTTAAATTACAAATCGTTCCATAACTTTCTAATAAAATAGATTTGGTCCCAAAATTAATTTTTTTTTATCTGATTTAGTTCCACTTTCTTTGACATTGTCCAATTTTGGTCTCAAATCGGCGGGTAAAAAGCGAAACATCACTTTGAAGTTCGATTTGGTGACTCCAAACAAGGGTGTTGATATGGTGTTTACGTTTGCTAATTATATTTGATTTTTTTTCTTTAACAATATTACACATTCTGCATATTTAAAAATCTTAAAAGAAAAGAAAAAATAAAATATAATTAGCACATATGGACCCACATCAACACTCTTGCCATAAATTCCCTATTTCGGACTTCAAAACGACGTTGTATTGACATTTCTAGCTAATATGGGATCAAAATTGGACTTTATTAGAGAATTTGAAACCAAATTTGATAAAAAATTAATTTTGAAACTAAATTTGTTTTATCAAAAAGTTAATGAACAATTTGTAATTTAAACTTGTGCCAAACCTAACAAAAATTAATATACGAGAGTTAATATCCTCAACTTTAAGAAGGGGTAAAACAACAATAGGAAAATATTACGAGACAGAGCAACCAATAATATATGCTTGACCAATAATTCTGACGTAAGATTTTATATGAAAATGGTTTATGATAAGTTTATCATAAAACTATTAGTATCAAATATTTAGTTAGGAGTATCGATAATCTCATCAAGAGTATCATTAATTTAGGTTGAAGAAATTTTACAAAAATTACAATATAAAACCACTGATTCAGATTAATGGTACCCCTGATCATATACTTTAAAATAGTTTCATAATAAACTTATCATGAACTATTTTCATATAATACTTTACCTAATATATGCTTAGCCAGAATTACAATGATACCATCATATCTCTTTCACACACACAAAACATTAAGAACCGGCAGTGTCTTGCATCAGAATTTTAATGAGTCATAAATCAGACTAAGAGGACTAAAAAAATATCACCATTTTATAGAAATTTTAGTTCAGTGATCGATCAAACTTTGCCAAGTGCACAAATCAAACTATCACGTTAACATCAACCAGATGCTTCACTTCCTAAATCTGATTACCAGATAAAAATGTCAAAAATTAAAAATCACCAACACAATTTCAATTCGTGAAAGTTAAACTATGATAGGAACACAAAAGACTATAAAAAAACTAATATTTCTATAATTAATTAGATATATAGGAAGAATAGAATAAACCTGAAGCAGATTTTTTGCAAGGCCTATGGCAAGGAGACTAGCACTGCACCCCATCCCAGTAAGGTTATAACTGCAAATATCTTCCTTAAGTTTGTACCGATTCACTATAACACTTGCAAGAGAAGGCACCACATTAAAAACGGTGCAATTCACTATCAAAATCCCAATCTCGCTACAACCCAATTTGGTCTTTGCCAGCAACGAATCTATGGCTCCAAACATCACCATTTCCGACTCTTGCCGTGCCGTTTCGACTCCCAAACTCGGGAGGTCACTCAGTAGGGTATGGGGGACGTAGGTCGAGTCACCGAGTCCACTCTGCTGCAATACTTTGTTCATGAAAGGGAGCATATCCGTCGAGAATCCGAGTCTTGTGGCTCGACTCAGTAGCGTTTCTCGACTGCACTTTTGAATATCCAGGGGTTTGAAGCAAGCAAAATCTACTAGGAAAACATTTTGTGATGACTTTCTTGTGAAAATATAGAAGAGAATAAGGAGTAAAGTTGAGAAGAGTACACTACAAAAAAGACTTCATTTAAAGAGGGTTTTTAAAGAGGGGAATAAAACCCTCGAAATTGAAGAGGGAATTTACGAGTAAAAAATTTTATCGACCAATTTGAAGAGGGTTAAAGTTCCCTCGTCCATATTGAGGGATTTAACGAGCAAATGTGGGACCCTGGAAAAATTATCGAGCGTTTTCACGACGGAAATCACCATGCCAATCTTCACGAGGGAAATTCCCTCGACTTTGAGCTGACAGTTGCAGACTCACGAGGGAAGCTGTCCCCTCGACAAGTTCACGAGGGAAAAACCCTCGTCTTCGAACTGACATCTGCAGGCTCACGAGGGAAGCTGTCCCCTCGACAAGGTCACGAGGGAAAATCCCTCGGCTAGCTTTCTGACACACTTACACGAGGGAATAAAACCCTAGCCAATTTGAATCGTGTATTTCACGAGGGGGTCAAACCCTCGTCTGCATGCAGCAGGCTTTTGCAGCACCGCGTGCCAACCAAAGCATGGTGAGGGCATTTTTCCTCTTTAAATCCCTCTCCCTTCAGCATATTAATTCACACCACCAACCCATTCTCTTCTTCATTTCTGTATACGCTCGGAGGGGGAGAAGCAAAGAGAAGAAGGAGAAGGAGAAGAGAGAGTGCAAGCGGCTGCCGGAAATAGTCCACCACTACTACGCCGAAAATAGTCCTCCACTAGTTGAACGTGCTCTACACATTTTGGTGAACATTTCTAAGATAAAAGATTTCGTTTTAATCGGTTAAAATGATTTATTTGCATGCAATAATTATAATTTCATATATTATTGTTAAATTGCATGTGTATAGTGTATTTGTTGTTACATTATGTAAGATTAACTAGCTAAGTAGTGTATTTGTTGTTACATTGTGTAAGATTAACTAGCTAAGTAGTGTAAATTACTAACTAATTAGTATAAATTAATTAATATATTAATATACTTATGAAATTAGCTTATAATTGTACACTTGATAAATATGTCCACACATGCATCATGTATATTAATTATTTTGTTAATTATAATTAATTAAGTACTACTTGATTAACTACTGAAAATTATTTAATTAATTAATTTTATTATAAGTACTTGTTGCATGACATAAATATGAGTCGTTTATTTTGATGAAATTATATATGTATATGTTGGAGTGGAGGGGTATATATGTTGTATAGTAGTGTGCGTTCCGAACTTGATTAATTATAATTAATTAAGTCGGAAATGGATGCACGTAGGAATTATTAATTAATTCACTAATTAATATGAAACAGATTGATATGGATTATTCAAGTCGTTTACGTTGGATGTATGGTCCAAGATCGATTAATAGCATGATAGCTCCTGAATTTATTAGTGGACTCGATTCATTCATAGACTTCACCACTAGTAACCCGAATTGGATGAATCGAGGAAAGATTAGGTGTCCCTGCAAAAAATTTAAATGCAGGAACAAGACGTTTCAGTACCCCGATGACGTGAAAGCCCATTTGTATAGAAATGGTTTTATGCCAAATTATTACAATTGGGTTTTTCACGGTGAGGAAAATTAGGGTCAAATTCCGCATCAATACAATGATCAGGCGTCGGCTTCTTACGGGCCGGTTGATGAGACAATAGGATCTAGCTCGTACCACGATATGATCACGGACTTAAATTCCGGTCCCCACTTTGGAAATGTGGATGACGAGTCGCCTGTTGAGGAACCCCCTAATCAGTATGCTGCACAGTTTTATGATATGCTTCGTGCAGCGGATCGGGATTTGTATCCTGGATGCGAATCACACTCGCAACTATCATTCAATGCCCATATGCTGAACATTAAAACTGAAAACAGACTATCTGAAAGGGGTTATAATCAAATCGTTGACCTGGTTCGTGAGATATGTCCTCCGGATAATTTGGTACCCAGAAAGTTTTCCGATAGCAAACAGTTGATGGGTGAGATGGGGCTTCCTGTGGAGAGGATCGACTGTTGTGTAGGGAATTGTATGTTATATTGGGGTGCGGACATCGATCTTGAATATTGTAAGTTTTGCGGTCGGCCACGGTTCAAACCCGCTAGACGCGATGTGAATGGTCGACTGAAAAAGAAGAGCCCTTTCAAGGAGATGTTCTACTTTCCCATCATCCCTAGACTGCAAAGATTGTATCAGTCCAATGCAACTGCGAAGGATATGACATGACATGCAAGTTGCTCTAATAATGATCAGTCTGGTGTTATGCGTCACCCTGCAGACTCGCAGGCTTGGAAACACTTGGACCAGTCGTATCCTGAATTTGCATCAGAAATTCAGAACGTAAGGTTGGGCTTGAGCACCGATGGTTTTCAGCCGTTTGGGCAGTCGGGGAAATAATACTCCTCATGGCCCGTGATACTGACGCCGTACAATCTACCGCCATGGATGTGCATGAAGGATCAATTCATGTTTCTTACGGTTCTGGTCACTGGTCCAAAAAATCCAAAGGATAAATTGGATGTATTTTTACAACCATTGATTCGTGATTTGATAATTTTATGGGAATATGGTATGGTAACGTACGATATTGCTACAAAGCAGAATTTTTTGATGCGGGCTGCACTAATCTGGACCATAAGTGACTTTCCAGCCTACTCGATGTTGTCTGGATGGAGCACATCTGGAAGGCTTGCTTGTCCATATTGTGCAGAATACACGGATGCTTTCACTTTGAGGCTCAGTCGAAAGCAGTCGTGGTTTGACAACCATCGTAAGTTCTTACCCAGATATCATCCGTATCGAAGGAACAAGACTGCATTCAGAAAGAACAAAACAGTTGATGATGATCCACCGCCCATCCGTACAGGTGTTTTGATCCTTAAGGAAATTAATTGGATTGGATTTATGAAAGTTACGGAAGAGGGTGCTGATGCTCACAATAAAGTTCTAGATGGGGGTTGGGGAGTACACGTATGGAGGAATTGCTGACATAATTGTAAGTGTTTTACATTAACATTATAAATTCAATATAAATAACACGTTTGTATACTTGAGATGATGTCAAAAAATTTATATGTCTAGGACTCTGTGGAGGAACGAGTCTCGCAATTACCGCCTCCAGTAGACGATAATGAGCGCTTGAACCGACTGAGTCAAATGTATGCTGAGACAGTGAGGCCAGACCACGGAAAAGTTAGGGGTCTCGGTCAAATGAAGACAATGCGTATACAATCTGGACCAGGCGGAACATCATCTGGCACACACATTGGCGGTAATGACCAAAGAGATGTTGATCGTTTGCTGGCTGAGGAGCGCGCGAGATACGAAAGATTGCAGGCCGAGCAACAAAGGCAACAAAACGAATTTGTGCGCCAGGAAGTACACAATCAGATGATGGCGTGGTTTCAAGGCCAACAGGGAAACCTACCTAGTGGTTTTTCCCAACCAGCTGATGCATATCCTCCTTACCCAGCTTATCCTGCTTATCCTCCCGCCCCTTCCGCATCTGGTTACGCCCCTTGTCCTCCCCCCGCCCCCTATTCCTCGGTCGGTCCTTCTACTGGTGTTCCTCCCGTTCCTCCTACTGGTTTTCCTGCCGCCCCTTATCCTCAGGCCTCTGCTGCTCATCCTCCCGCTTCCGGTCCTTCCCCGTCTCGTCGTAATTCCATTTCTCCAACTGGGTTTATAGACCTACTTGAAAGAGGTGCATATTCTAGTTACCCCCCGAGGGGTAATTATTCTGGAAATGAAAGAGGTGATGATGATGATGATGAGAGTTAGGATGTCATAAATATTTGAACATGTTTTGGAACTATATTTGTTGGTTTGGAATTGTACTGTTTATTTGTATTTATATGTCTGGATATTTGAGCATGTGAGTTTTTTATTATCATTATTATTGATTATTAATTATGAATATTATCGAATATTAAAATTTTATTGATTTTTAAAAAATAAAACGATCAATATAAGTTTATATGTGTACACATATTAGTAATTAGTGAATTTTTTTTTAAAAAGTATGTATTTTAAAATTTTATTGATTTAAAAAAAATTATTAATATATGTGTATATATGTACACATATTAGTAATTAGTGAAAAATAATTTAAAAAGTATGTATTTTAAAATTTTATTGATTTAAAAAAAACGATCAATATACGTGTATATATGTACACATATTAGTAATTAGTGAAAAAGAATTTAAAAAGTATGTATTTTAAAATTTTATTGATTTAAAAAAATGATCAATATATGTATATATATGCACACATATAAGTAATTAGTGAAAAAGAATTTAAAAAGTATGTATTTTAAAATTTTATTGATTTAAAAAAACGATCAATATATGTGTATATATGTACACATATTAGTAATTAGTGAAAAAGATTTTAAAAAGCTCAATATAAATGTACACATATTAGTAATTAGTGAAAAAGAATTTAAAAAGCTCAATATAAATGTACACATATTTGTAAGTAGTGAAAAAGAATTTATTTTACAATTTTATAAAAAATATTTTAATATTATAAATAATAAAAATAATATATACAAGTGATAGTTTAATTTTATATGTAATAATAATAATTTTTATATAAAGTATAACAAACAATTAATTAATATTAAGTAGTGTTATATTTAAAATATATAATAGAAAATATATGGAACATATATATTACACCCTAAAACATAACAACAAAATAGTCTTGCCCCAACGGCACGGCGAAACACGTAAGGCCTCCGCATACAAGGAGGTCGCGTGTTCGAAACTCTTGTGGGCGAAAATTCGCCTATTTACAGCCCTTAGTAGGGGCAAATATGACTTTCTCCGTACATGATAGTGAGGTGGGTGGTGGCCTAGCGAATTCGCGGGGTGGCTTGGGGGTTGGAGGTCATGGGTTCGAATCCCACAAATTTCGTTTTTTTTTTTTCGGACTGAGCTGGACGAGGGAATGCGCGAGGGAATAACCCTAGCCACGTCAGCCGAGGGTTATTTCCCTCGCCTTGTCATGTCAGAGATAAAGAGGGATTTATCCCTCGTCACATTTCCCGAGGGCTGAAAACCCTCTTCTTAGGTGAGGGTTTAGGAGAGGGTTTAGTTTGTCGAGGGAATATTTCCCTCGTCTAATTCCTCCTTATTTCCCTCGTCAACTCCCTCGTTTCTCCCGAGGGAACAAATTTTCCCTCGTCTATAAATTGGCGAGGAGCATTTTGAAGAGGGAAAATTTCCCTCTTCAATACCCTCTCTATACTGGGTTCCCTCTTTAATACCCTCTTCAAAACCCTCTTTATTTGGTTTTTTTTTTGTAGTAGTAACATGAACATTATGGGATATGTTTGTGTAATGGTGAATAAATATTTTGTAGTGATGATAAAAATTTTTAGTGATATATATATAAATGTATGAAAACTACTCTTACTATATATTTATTCCTACACTTCGAACTTATTTAAGCCTTATACCACTTATTTAAGTATTATTTTCTCTATCTATTGCTTCATCTAATTTGCACCTTTTTTTTTTGGTAGGTCTTTTTTGCGCCAACATTTAAAAACTCTTTTTTGTCATTTTTATTTGTAAAATATTAAAGAAGTCCTTTTATATTGTCAACTCATCAGAATTACAGTTGACAACTCAAATATACCATTGACATACCAATTGGTAATGGCAGCGACAACAATAGGGTAGCGCTCGAAGGAGGGGTAATACGGTGAGCATGAAGACATACCACTAAAAACGAATGGGTTTGAGGTAACTAGAGTGAATTTAAGAATGAGATTGAGAGAACTTTCATGACATATTACAATAAAAAAAAATGGCAAAATAGATGTTTTAATAATAGTAGGGTAAAAAAGATTTTGATCGGTAAATTTGTAATTCTAACCCATGACCTCTTGATCTTGACTATACGCAGTGAAGCTCTAACCACTTGAGTTATATCACTTTGTCAGATAAAAAAGATTTTGTCCTTCATATAAAGTTTTCTAATAAATTTATTATACAACGCCAATTATTTTATTATACTCTTTATACTCCAAAGCTCTGAGAAATTTTAACCGGAACAGAGGGAATAATTTTTAAAATTATAAAAATAAATGATAATCTTAACCTTAAGGCTATGTTTGTTTCTGGTTTTCCAAGTCACTTTTGGAATTTCAAATCCAAATCTGTATTTGTTTATCTGGATTTTTGTATAAGATCTCAAATCATCTAGCTAAAAGTCTACTCTATAATATTTATAATACATTTATTTTATTTTTTTCAAATACAATTTTCAATATACTATCAAGTCCACATATATACTTTTTAATTATTATTAGCAATCCAACTCATACTCTCTCTCCTATCTTTTTTACTTTACACAATAATTAAATCATTTCAACACTACTTACAATATACTCCCTCCATTACGATTTACATTATCCCTGCTAAATAGTGCAGTTTTTATGAAAAAGTTGTTTATTAGTGTTAAAAGATGTAAAGTTGAGAGTTTATTAGTTCGTTATTTTTTTTTTATTGAATGAAGTTTAGTTCATTGGTAAAAAGTATATTAAAAAATGTAGTGCAATAAGATATAAATAAGTAATATTTGGAAGTAATTAGTTTTAGAGAGTAAACCTATAATTTGAGATAATTTAAATTGTAACAGAGGGAGTAAATCCTACCCTATCAAAATCCTAAAAACTCCACACTTCAAAACATATACAAAATCCTACTATATCTTTTATCTTATTTCAAATTCACCTCACAATATTTTTTAAAGAATTATTTTTGATTCGCATAAACACGTAACACTCAAATGATTCCACAAATTTTTGTGTGGCCTTAAGGTATACACGCAAATGCTGCCAAGGTTTAGGCAATCTAATCAAAACTAGAGACTTAGTTAAGTTGTCACGCGAATAGACATGGAGCTAGTAGTTGGAACCATTAAATTCCAAGTACTAGTAAAAATGGTATATTCAAGAGTTAATTAAAAGTGATATATACAGGTAAAACAAACGTGCGCAGTGCTTGAAAATAAAAAGCCTATAGATAACTAAAATTTTATAAATTGAAAGCATTTGCAAATATATATGTTTTTTGTAAACACAAAATCAGGTTTAAGAAAATTAAAATTAGTTTATTTGTTTCAAAAACATCTTAAAATTGATGATTAATTATTTTTCAGTTAAAAAGCAGAGTGCGCACATGTATGTGTGTGACTAAGAATCATTTTTTAGATTTTTTGTGTTTTAATATATACTATTACAAATTATATTGTGATATTCAGGATCTTAAGTTCACTTTATTGAATTTATTTTTGTATGAATGCTGTAGTATAATAGAGAAGTATTTATAGAAACACATCCGAAATTTAATAGAAACTATTTCAAATTACAATCATATGTTAGATCGGAAATTTTGTTTTAAAAAAGGGAAAATTGCACTTTTAGTCCCAAGAGAATGAGTGTAAAACACTTTTGGTACCTATGTGCGAAAATGATCTTTTTTTTTTTTTTTTGCAGTTTCGATTCCATTCGTAAATTTTCAGGACCAAAATTGCAAATTTGTCATATTCTCTTGGGACAAAAAATACAATTTATACATTCTCTTGGGACCAAAATTGCAATATATCCTATTCTCTTGGGACCAAAAGTGTTAAAAAAAACTACGGGACTAAAAGTACTGAAAAAGGACCATTTTGAAATGGACACATTATCTTGGGACCAAAAGTGCAATTAACCATTTTAAAAAATATCAAGATCCCAAGAGAGCCGAATCTGAGGTTGAGGGAACTGACGATGATGTCATGAAGGAGAAAGATCAGGGGGCGAGGCCGTTGAAACGTCTAAGGAAGGGACCTAAAAAGTCCCCAGCAAAGGGCCTGCCTAAGATCAGTGAGAGGGAGAAGTCAAGCTCTCCTAGAGCCTTTGACTTGGAGGTAGTTAGAACCACGATCGAGACGGCTGAGATTTTGCAGCCTGAGATCGAACCCACCCAATCACCAAATCACCCTAAACTCATTCCCAACCCTGACCCAACATCCCAACTGAGTCAGTGCCATCAATCTCACCTACACATGAGCCTGACCAGTCCTCATAGCCAAACCTTCTCAATCCCGCTGACTTCCCTTCATACCCCAACCCCAAAGATTGCCCCAAATCATTGCCAACTGTAGAGGATGATTTCCTTGAGATGCAGGAGGAGGAGGAGTTGGATGAGAACCTGGTGGGTAACATCCTGGAGAACACGCTCAGGGGGAATGCCACGGAGTGGGCAGCTAAGTGCTGGCACGGGCTGAACAGATACAAGGAGCTGCTAGCAAATGTTGTTGAACTGAAAGTGTGGCTGGAGTTCAAACAGTCTAATATGCAAGAACAACATATGCTGGTTGATGCTCGGGGCTGGGAGCACTGGGAGTTAGAGAAGGCAAGGCTATGTACATATTTTGGCCTCACTATTTGGCTTCAACTCCTGAACTTTGACAATCTGAAGCAACTGGTGACCGAGATGATGTCCAAAACGGAGGTTGATATCCTTTCAAATGATGAGGAGGATAGGGATGATGATGATGAGGATGCTCAGGATGGAGCTGTGGTGGAAACAGCAAGAGAGGTGGATCTTATGATCCCTGAGTCTCAGACTCAGGGGGAAGGTGCTAAAGACGTTTGTGCCAATGGTGGACCAACGGCTGAGGATATTGTGAACATCTCAGCTGCCGATGAGACATCTGTAGATGAAGGGATTCCCTGCCCTGAGACAAAGGAGGAAGATGTTGATGCGTCAAAGGAGACTCCTAGTTCTGAGGGACTTGTTCCCAAAGTTCAAGATAGCTTAGCTGAGCCTGAGCGGGCAGCTATGACTTCTTCACAACTGCCTTCAGTGCACCCTGAAAAGGGGACTGACGTTGCAGGGGCTGACAAGGGAAAACAGCTTGCCACTGATGAGGCCATAGATGAAGACGACGATGTGCTTATCACTAGGGTCGGACGCGCTGAATTCACTAGTATAGTCGAAGTGAAGAAAGAAAAGACTATAGAGAATCTAGCTGAACTTCAGGAGGAAGTAATGAGGCTACGCGCTGAGAAGGAGGAAGAAGCCAAGGCCCTGGCTAAGCACATAAGGTGGACGAAGTCAGCATACAACACCCTTGCGAACAAGGAGCTGATTTTGTTGAAGCGCACAATGACTGACACGGCCAAGTCAGTGAGGAGAGAGAAGAGGCGCACGAAGAAAATGCTGAGGCAGACTCTCAAGCAACTTGAGGAGAGGGATACTCTCAGAGAAGAAAAGCTAAATCAGGCAGTGGTGAGGCTTGCGGTTCAGGCTGGAGCGCTCTTCACTCAGGCCATGAATGACTCAGCGTCCAAGCTAGAGCTGGAGTCAGGGAGGTTGTTAATTATTTGGATTTTTTAAAGTATTATTTTTGATTCGCATAAACACGTAACACTCAAATGATTCCACAAATTTTTTGTGGCCTTAAGGTATACACTCAAATGGTGCCAAGGGTCAGGCAATCTAATCAAAACTAGAGACTTAGTTAAGTTGTCACGCGAATAGACATAGAGCTAGTAGTTGGAACCATTAAATTCCAAGTACTAGTAAAAATGATATATTCAAGAGTTAAAAGTGATATATATAGGTAAAACAAACGTGCGCAGTGTTTGAAAATAAAAAGCCTTTAGATAACTAAAATTTTATAAATTGAAAGCATTTGCAAATATATATTTTTTTCGTAAACACAAAATCAGGTTTAAGAAAATTAAAATTAGTTTATTTGTTTCAAAAACATCTTAAAATTGATAATTAATTATTTTTCAGTTAAAAAGCAGAGTGCGCACATGTATGTGTGTGACTAAGAATCATTTTTTAGATTTTTTTTTGTGTTTTAATATATACTATTACAAATTATACTGTGATATTCAGGATCTTAAGTTCACTTTATTGAATTTATTTTTGTATGAATGCTGTAGTATAATAGAGAAGTATTTATAGAAACACATCCGAAATTTAATGGAAAATATTTCAAATTACAATCATATGTTAGATCGGAAATTTTGTTTTAAAAAAGGGAAAATTGCACTTTTAGTCCCAAGAGAATGAGTGTAAAACACTTTTGGTACCTATGTGCGAAAATGATTTTTTTTTTTCTTGCAATTTCGATTCCATTCGTAAATTTTCAGGACCAAAATTGCAAATTTTTCATATTCTCTTAGGACAAAAAATGCAATTTATACATTCTCTTGGGACCAAAAGTGTTAAAAAAAACTACGGGACTAAAAGTACTGAAAAAGGACCATTTTGAAATGGACACATTCTCTTGGGACCAAAAGTGCAATTAACCATTTTAAAAAATATATATGTGCAACATATATGCTGAATTAAAGATCAATTGTTTTTAATTTGATATAATAGCGTTAAAAAACAGACCTGTAACGGAAGTTAATTATTGCAATCTTAGATGAAAAGGGGGATTTAAACCAATTTGGTCATGTATCTTTTAACCTTTTGAAATGGTCCTCTAACTATTTGCTTTGTTGATTTTGTCTCGTATGTATTTAAGTTTTTCCAATTTTTTCCTCAATGGCTAGAAAACACATGAAAAGACGTCGTCTTAAACAAGTGCCGCTCCCATGCATCATTTTTCCAGCAAAAGCTGATGATGTGGAATTTTTTGTTCATGTGGCACACTGACAATGTATTTTAACCCATTAAAAATAATATTAAATTTAAGTTAAATTCCATCACATTTAAATCAATTAAAGTTAAAATTTTAATTAAGAAATGTCATCTTCTTCACGTCGTAACGCAGTGATAGAATTAAAAAAAAAAATCTCAAATCTGGAAATCAAGAATCAGTCCAAATCTGAGATGAATTAAAACCTGGAACAAGAACTAATTAAATCTAGAACCAACAGATGAATTAAAAAAACTAGCTGCGGTAGGGCATTATCAGAAATAAATTATTTGAGATGAATTAAAATCAGAGATGAACAGAAACTGGGGTCAATTATTGCGATTCCATATTCTTTAAACTGGGATCGATTGGACAGTAGAGTTTTGACTTTTGATTATGTTATAATTTTATTTTAATTTTAAGTTTTATCATTACATTTACTCATTTAAATTATTTGGATTTTGTAAATTTTTTTAATGGGTGAAAATTGACACTTAGCATGACACGTGGAATAAAAAATGCTCCTTTATCAGCTTTTGCCAGAAAATAAGTACATGTGACCAAAATAGTGTCGTTTTATATATTTTTTTTGGGCAAAAACTTGTGTGAGACCGTCTCATAATATGAGACCGATCAAATTAAAAAAAGTGATAGGATTATCATAAAATGTGATAATATTTTTAAAGAAAAGTGATAAGTCACTTTTAATAAAAAAATATTATCACTTTTTGTTTAAATCTTATCACTTTTTAAAAGTGACAACTTTTTAATTAACAAGTGACACATTTTAAATTAAAAGTGGATCAAATATTATTGGTCTCATACTATGAGACGGTCTCATACAAGAATTACTCTTTTTTTTGTCAATTAGGACCAAATTGATGAAATTTAAATACATACGGGACTATATCGATAAAGCAAGTAGTTAGAAGACTATTTCAATAAAGGTTATAATTTCTTAAACCAGACCTTAGTATAACGTGTATAGTATTATATAGAGGGACTAAGTTTCATTTCTTTAACAACAAATTCAATTAAACTAACTTCTCCCATGTGCGGGTTAATAATCATAAGAAGTAAGAACTCAATGACCACTATGTATAAAAGACATAATAAAAATGTAACTATATGATTGGCATATAATAGATAACATATTGAAAATTATTTTGTAAATAACACTCACCCAGTAAATTTAAAATTGCATGACACCAGAACTAGCTAGTTGATTGCTAGTTGTACCAGACAACATTGTTGCAAGATCATTTGACATATTTTCATTGTACTTATCCACAATTGTTATATCCTCACTTTGCAACGTTAATGACTTCCATAGATTCACAAATGCACATTTTTTCTTTTTATTTAGTGTGATCAAATGTTGGTATAGATGCATATTATGGAAAAATATATAATAAATTAAGAGTAGGTCTTGTATGAGACCGTCTCATGGCATGAGACAATTGAAATTGGTGTAACTAGGGCATTGGCTCATTAACACTTTGGTAGGAGTAAGTGTTAATTTGTGTTGTCTCATGCCATGAGACGGTCTCATACAAGTTTTGCCATAAATTAAATATGTATAAAAATAATTTGTATGCAAAAATTCTCAAATATAATTCTACCATATATAAATAGCAATATCAGTGGTTGAGTGTTCATTAAAAATATTTTGATCTTTCACTAAAAAAAAAGATATATTAGAATCTAAATAATTAATTTCAAATGATTATAAGTTTTTGATATATTACTGGACATAAGGATCTATATTTGCATCATTTGTCAACCCATGATTATGTTCTTGCATCAACTTCAAGTGGATGACAGAACATTCAACCTCAGTGCATACTATGCATTTAGACTTCAAGCTCAATTTTAAAATTAATTTTGATATTTTCAATTATAGATATATAATTTAATAAAATGAATTATTGTTGATTACCACTTGGGGTATTGTTCATTTGTTTAATATTGCATGGAGTATCGTTAATTATTGCTTAGGGTATTGCTGATTCAAAATACATAGTACACACCGAATTGTGTATTTTTCACGGATACACTATTTTCCCCCGCTCTTTAATAACATTAATATGACTTTTTGTTATTTTTCCCTGCTCTTCTTAATATTAATAAGAAAAAGTCTGAAATAATTTAAAGTGGAATAACAACCAGGGCAAAATAAATAACGTCTATAACTACATAATTTTCCTAGTGATGATAATAATAACTACAAAATTTACTTACATAAAGAAATTAAAAATATATATATAAAAAAAATTATTGTAGGAGATTGTGGAAAAGTTTGGAGGGGCTAAAGCCCCCTCTGCTACACTAGGAAAATTATTTTATACATTTGGAAAAGTTTGGAAAGGCTAAAGCCCCCTCTGCTACATGTTTGTTTCAAGATTTGGATGTGATTGTGAAATTATAACTTCAAAATTATTGAATGTAAATTTTTTTAATGTATAGTAAAAGTATGAGTTTATTTTGTAATTTTGGTAGGGAAAATTGCAGAAATGGTCCCAAAGGAATTGGTCCTCATGAATTTGGTCCTTTTTTTAGCGCAAATAGTCCCATACGATTTTTTCATAAAAAAGTAATGAATTAACGAGCATGAGGCCCTCACGAGGATTCTCATAGACCATCCTTGCAACTTTCCCAATTTTGGTATGGTGTGATTTTTTTATGTTAAATTAAAGTTTAATAATTACTGATGTTGTATTATTTTGATATATTATGTAAAAGTTAAAGTAGGAGAGTGAAAAATGAATAGGAAAAAGTGATGAATTGAGTAAAAATTGAGTGGGAGAAAAGATTAATAATATATATATACATATATATATATTTATTTGTATTAGAAATATATAGTAATAATATATAATGTTTATAGTTGTTTATATGTTGTTTATCTAGAAATGTATGCTGGGATTTGATGGCTATTTAATATGGTTTAGACAAAAATATCAAAGAAAAGATGGATTGAATGCTCCATAAATGCAGAAATAAATGAGTGATGAAGATGAAGATATGAATGCTAGAACACCAAGAATTGTCAGGGGTTTTTGATCCCTGGACTTGAATGCTTGTGTAGTTTTTTTTTGTTAATGCACTGTTTTTTATTTGTACATGGGTGGGACTATTTATAGGTTTCTTTTACAGGGGCATTTTCGTCATTTCCGACCTCCATTGGGGACAACCGCATTAAATGGTTCAAGTCCTCAGGGGCGCGCGGGCACCTGATCGTCCTTGCCTGCGGTGGCCGACTACTAATCGGTCGCCACGTGTCCCCAAAGGATGATTCTCTGAGTTGTTTCCTTAATTGTGAGGAATATCCCTTCTGACGCGTCGTACGGAGGCGACCCTTTCCCTTGTTTGGGGCGATTCTGTCGAATTCCTCCACGTGCTCTCAAGATCTTCTTCCTTAGACGGTTGTTAAATGAGACCAGAGGTTGGTGCTCGGTTTGGCTCGGGGGATCGACCGCGACTTCGGAGCCCAGTCGATCGGGTTAGGGCCTTTACGCTTTCGAGCATCCAGTCGGAGGTTGGCCTTGATGAATAACTTAGACCTGGGAAAGTCTGTCTTGGATGAGTGGTTACTACTTAGACCGGTCGGAGGTCGGCGGAATCTCGGTTCCGTTCACATCGGGGTCGGGTGACTCCGACTGTTCTGCCCAAGTGTGGTCGGTGCCGACCTTGGGCCGAAATGGTCACAACAATTGCCCCCCAGTTTAAATCTCATGAAGGGTGAGGGATGAACTGGTCGTTAGTTCTAAAAACTGGTGCCGACCTTGATTTTGCTCTGGTGGCCGGAGGCCGACCAAGTACTCTTTTATTTGGGCATCTGAAAAGGCGCGCATGAGATCATGCGACGCCTAGAATTCCACATATTAAAGTTGAGGTGCACCGTCGTTTCGGCTGGGAACCTTGACGCTTCGACTTCTTGCATCTAGGCCCCTTGGCCTAGAGATTTAATTGCGAAAAAACCCCTCTCCTCACTCTATAAATAGTGCTCGTTTCATTCATTTCCAACTTTTACTTTTGCGCTTCATTGAGGGTTTATAGCAAGAGTTTCAGAGCTAGAGATTACACGGCGGTGATTGCGGCGGCGATTGCAGCGGCAGTTAGTTGGTAAGGCTCACTACTTTACTCTTTTTAATTTCTTTGAGTTGTAGCCATGGTGCGGCGGTGGACTGGGCCTCCGCCGGGTCATAGGAGGGATGGTGCCTCTGGCAGCGGCGGCGCTGGGAGGAGATTATTTGGAGATAAAGGAAGTACTAGCGGTGGCGATCCCTCGCCGCCGCGTATGACGGTGGGGAATTTCTGGCCTTAGGATGAAGACGGGTTGGACTCCATCTTCAGGCGCTCGGGCCGTTCCTTGTTAGGTGAGGGCATTTTGCTGGTCGGCACCCAACCTGGGGATGCCCGAGAGCCGTCTCGTGAAGCAACTGCCCCGGTCGGAGATTTTGGAACCCTCCGAGTTGCGGGCCCGACGGAGGACAGAGATCCCTTTGATGATCTACTTGAGGAAGAGGATGAATATTTCGTGAGGACGAGCGGAGATGTTGACTTGGCTGGGAACCAATTGTTGAGGAACCTAGCGGCCGAGCGGGTACGGGAACAACTATCCTCAGCCGAATTCCAGGAGAGTCCAGTTCCGGCCAGGCCAAGCCAGGAGTAGTCAGGAGTGGAACCTGAGGCGGAAGAAATGGCGGAGTCGGAGGAGATCGAAATCCCTCAGAGGCGTCCTGAGCCCGTGAAGGTTCGAAAGGCTATGATCGAAGATCGGAGATCGTGGCAGTGACGAGCATAAAAGGCAAGTGAAGAAGACCTTCAAGCTGTGGAGGGAGTACGTGGAGGACCAGGGCGGTTACAAGATCCTGAAATTTAATTTTGATGCCTACCACGATCGATTCGCCCGGGCCCTCACTCCCCGAGATCCCGCGACTCTAAGACTGGCCGATCTCGACGAGTCGAAAAATGGTCGTGCGGGCAAGTCCAGAGCGTTATAAGCCAGGAGTTTCTTGATAGCGTACGAGTCGATTGGGACATCCCCTTCGATGTACAGCTTTATGCCTCTGCTTCTAACGAGAAAGTGGATCAGCCCCCGCCGGGCATGGTGGCCGTCACACTCGATATGATGGAGGTTGGGTTTCGGTTCCCCCTGCACCCGGCGATCACCTACTTGCTGAACTTTTGGGATCAAGCGCCGATACAACTGCTTCCCAATGCCTAGATTATTGTTCTGGGCGTTATGATTCTTTTCGGCCAGAACTTCCTCTTCCGGTTGCCTACCCCCTGTGAGATGGCCTTTATGTTGCGGCTGATGAGTGATAAAACCCGGGACGGGGAGGTTTTCGTCCAGACCAAAGGCTCCAAATTCGTGACCGGGCTTCTGAGCAAAGCCCGAAATCTCCACGACCGCTGGTTCTTTGTGGCCGGAGCCTAGCAAACCGGGTACCCCAATGAAGAGCAGGTCGACATTGCTACCAGCCCCCGACCGAAACATGAGAGTAAGCCATTAAAAACTTGATTTAAACAAATTGTATTGATCTAATTTCTTTGTTTCTCCTTGGAGGCTATTTGGCCCTTACTGAGCGGGAACTCAACTTCAACTTTGCGGTCATTCGTGAGTGGATCTTCCTGTTGCCCGAGAACGAGCGGAACCAAGCTCTCTCGCTCACCCGGCAGGCAAGGCTGAGGAGTTGTATCTTTTGCCATCCCCGGTATTTGCGTTATCCGAGTATGTGAAAATGCCTACGTTAAAGTGTAGTCGTCTTTTCTCTTTTTTTTTTTAACTTTCTGCCTCTGGCTACAGTACTCGAGTTTCGAGTAATAAAATCGTGTCCTAGAGTTTTCTTCGACCAGTGTCCGGAAATGTTTTCCCAGATCGGAGCAGTGCTAAAGAAATCGGAGGTCGTCAAAACGACTATGAAGAAGAAAGGGGCGGAGGCCGGAAAGGAATAGTCATCCATGAGCCGACCCCGCTGCAAACTGTGGCGCCGACCGAGGGTCTCGGCGTCGTGGGTGCCTCGTTCCCCACCCGCACCGGTAAGAAGAGGGGGCGAGAAGAAATGGAGGGAGGAAGGGTCGGGGATGGAGGAGCGAGTCCAGCCCCGATCGAGGATGGAGGGAGGAAGGGTCGGGGATGGAGGAGCGAGTCCGAAGCTGCCCCGGCAGTCTATGCTACCGGTACCTCCCGGCGAGGTGATGACGATCCGACCTACTTTGGTCGCGACCCGGCCCGGTTCCAAGTATAAGTCTTGCTCAAAAAAATTTCTCCTTTGTAAACAGTTATGACCTTTTCTGACTTTGGTTTTCTTACTTCAGCTTGACGCGAAACGATTCTGATCTACCGCCGATCGTGCTGGACTTTCTGTCCTCCCGGGTTCCGAGCTCCATAGTCGAGATGCCGGAGTACATGAGTCGGGCTGTCAATTCTTTGCCCCTGTCCTGGACCCGGGACTTGGCGGACATTACTGAGCACCATCCGAAGTATGCCGGTCGGGCCTGCGCCGCCTTGGCCAACCAGACGGCCATCATGGCCAACTTCGTAGAGAACGAGCTCAATCTCGCCATGATCTCACTGAGGAGGACTGAGGCGGACCTTACTCCCGCCCAGGAGGAAAGAGCCATATTTGAGAGCGAAAACTCCTAGCCCAAAAAGCAGAGGGACTATGTCGTCGGCCAGCTCGAGGCCGTTGTGAAGGAGAGAGAGGGTGCCCTAGCCCAGGCGGAGACTGCATGGAAGGTTCATGAGGAGAGCCGGGCAAGGATGGTGGAGGTTGAGGCGGTCATGGCAAGTCTCCGGCTGGAGAATGAGGCCGTGCGAAAGGATGCCGACTAGGCCCGCACTCGGCAGGCTGAACTGGAGAAGGAGGTGCACGACAAAGTTGCCGAGGTCGCCGCGGCTATGCAGAGGCCGGCCTACAATCCCAACGACCCGACCACCAACCCGATGCTCTTTTCAGAGTTCTACTATTACATGGCCATCGCCGATCTCATCCGAGTGGGTCGCAAAGCTGACCTTGACACTAAGGTGTACGAGGATTATTTTCGGGAGTACGTTGCCAAAACCCATATCCACAAAAGCTACTACCTGCATTTTCTGGATCTTGAGACGGAGCTCGGGGTGGACTTTTCTTAGTTTTCCTACCGGAACCGACTACTTTTGCCGGGCTACGATCCTCCTGCTATCCAAATCGAGGAGGTCAGAGATGGGGATGAGGATGAGGAGGTTCCTCGGCGCCGGGCGGAGATGTGGCGGAGGCTTGTGTGAACGAGGTGGCAGACTTTGTCGCCGGGGTCGGAGAGGAGGCAGGCGCCGTGGGTGATGCTGGCAACCCTTGAAGACTTTTCTCTTTATTTTACCTTAAACTGAATTGTTGCTTTTTCTTATTCTTATTCTGGCTTGTAACCGGCTTCTGACCGGATTCTGAACTATATTTTCTTTTGCCCTTGATGAATGTAATTTATCCCTTCCTTTTATTGGATACTATTTGGCCCATATGCCTTTATTGCACTAAATATTAAATACTTGGAAGAACTAAAGTGTAAGAGTTTTCCCGAGCTCGAGTGTGATACACTTTTGAACTGAGCTTGGTTTTTGTTTAACTTTGACAGTCTTCCCAAGCTCAAGTGTGATCTGCCGACCTCGGTACGATTGGCATACGCTTTTGAACTGAGCTCGGTATCTTATTTGACCTTGATGATCTTCCCGAGCTCAAGTGTGATATGCCGATCTCGATACGGTCGGCATACACGTTTGAACTGAGCTCGGGTTTTAGTTTAACAAGCTTTGCCAAAAGAAACTTTATTTAGATAGAAACTTCATTATAGAGGTGTGCCTAACTACTGATAGTATTTTTTCAAGTGGACTGCGTTCCAGGGGTATTGGTCTGGAGTGCCATCCATGAGCTCGAGCTCGTATGCCCCTTTGGAGAGCCACTTGGATATCCTGAACGGACCCTCCCAGTTCGGGCCAAATACCCCTCTAGGGCCTTGGATCTTCTTTAAGACGAGGTCACCGACCTGGAATTGTCTGGCCTTCACCTTCGTGTTGAAGTATTTTTCAATTTTTTTCTTGTAGACCGCATTCTTGAGGTCTTTGTTGAGTCGTCTTTCTTCAATCATGTCCAGATCGACCTTCCAAGCAATATCGTTGTCGTCGGTGATCGCTTGGGCCGTTCTGTGGCTTCGGAGAGCGACCTCTGATGGGATGACGGCCTCGGCCCAAAAGCTAGGGCGAAAGGAGTCTCACCGGTTGAGTTTCTAGTGGTCGTTCGGTAGGACCAGAGCACGTCGGGGAGCTCGGCCGCCCACTTCCCCTTCTTGTCCTCAAGTTTCGCCTTACTGTTATGCTTGGAGATTTTGTTTACGGCCTCGACCTGGTCGTTTGTCTGCGGGTGGTAGGGGGTGGAGAAAATTTTCTTAATTCTCCATTTTTCACAAAACTGAATCATTCGGAGACAATCAAGTTGTTTCCCATTTTTGGAAATGATCGCTTGAGGCAGGCCAAAACGACAGATAATGTTTCTCCAAATGTATCTAATAATTTGGGTTTGATCAATCTTGTTGAGCGGCTCGGCCTCCGTCCACTTGGTAAAATAATCGACAGCTACGACGGCGAATTTGTGGCCCCCGGGGGCATTGGGCATTGGTCCAATCAGGTCGATGCCCCACTGAGCAAAAGGCCAAGGCCCAGAACCTGACATTTGTGACATTTGGCCCCCGACGTAGTTCCCATACACCCCCTCGTGAATTTCGGCCAGGATAGTCTGGCCTTGCTCTGGGGTAATGCACTTTAGGAGTGGGAGGGAAAAACTTCTTTTATACAGGAGGTCGTCAATGAGCGTGTATCTTGACGATCGGAATTGTAGTTGTCGAGCCCGGTCTTGTCCTCTGGGAGCTCGCCGGTCTTCAAGTATTTCACGATTGGGGTCATCCAGCTCGCTTCGACATTTAGGACGGTTGAAACTTGAGATCGGACGACAGTAGAGGTCCCGAGTGTGGAAAGTTAGATATTGGCCAGGTCGGCCGCCCCCTCGACGGTCGCGAGTTTGGATAAGGCGTCGGCCTGGGAGTTATGCTCCCTCGGGATTTGCTCTATGAACACTTGATGAAATTTCTCGCACAAAGTCATGAGCAGGTCGAGGTATTACATCATTTGTTCCCCCGGGCTTCGTACTCGTCCTTTATTTGGTTCACTACAAGTAAAGAGTCCATGAAAATATGAAGACGACATACCCCAATGGCGATCGCGAGCTTGAGACCTCCGACCAGGGCGTCGTACTCATCTTCGTTGTTAGTTACGGCGAAGTTGAACAGGCCGACATGGGTGAAACTTTGGCCATTTGGCCCGACCAGTATGATGCCTGCCCCGGCGCATGAGCTGGTTGAAGATCCATCCACGTAGAGCTTCCATGGTGGGTGGTCGATCCTGGAAAATTTTGGTGGGAATGTGAGTTCCACGATGAAGTCGGTGAGGGCTTGGCCCTTGATGGCCGTCCTCGGGGCATAAGTGACCCGTACTGGGCTATTTCCAGTAACCACTTTAAAAGCCGACCGCTAGTGTCTGGCCGGTATAGAACACTCCTAAGAGGTAGGGTGGTCAGGACCTCTACTTGATGGTCGAAAAAGTAGGGTCTTAGCTTCCTAACGCTCATAACTAAAGCGTATACCAGCTTTTCGAGAGGGGTGTATCTTAGCTCGGTGTCGTGCAGGGCCTGGCTCACAAAATATATGGAGAGATAGTTCTGGCCGTCGGCCCGGACGAGCACTGCGCTCAGGGCGACCTCGGAGGCCGCAAGGTATAGGTAAAGCTTTTCTCCCAGGATCGGCTTAACCAAGATTTGGGGGTTTGACAAGTATTCCTTAACTTTGCAAAGGCTACCTGGCTCTCCCTGTTCCAAGAGAATTTGCCGTTCCTAATGGTGGAAAAGAAAGGTTTACTTTTGTCTCCAAGCCGGGAGATGAACTTGTTCAATGAGGCTAAACAACCGGTCAGACATTGAACTTGCTTGATCGTCCTCGGCTCTTGCATGTCGAGGACGGCCTTGATTTTTGCCGGGTTAGCTTCAATTCCTCTTTTGCTGACGATGTGACCTAGGAACTTGCCGGCCTCCACTCCAAAATTGCACTTTTTTAGGTTCAACTTCATGTTGTATGCTTTAAGGATTTTGAAGGTCTCCTCGAGATCTTTGAGGTGATCTTCCTTCTTTAAGTTTTTCACAACAATGTCGTCGATGTAGACCTCCATGGTCTTGCGGATCTATTCCGAACATTTTGTTGACTAGCTTTTGGTAAGTTGCCCCGGCGTTTATCAGGCCGAAAGGCATCCTTAACCATGAGAACATGTTCTTTTCTGTGTGGAAATAAGTATGCTTGATGTCCTCGACGGCCATCGGAATCTGGTGGTAGCCGGCAAAAGCGTCCATGAACGACATCATTTCGTGGCCGGCCGTGCTATCCACCAGGTGGTCGATGTGTGGCAGCGGAAAGTGGTCTTTGGGACACGCCGGGTTGAGGTCGGTGAATTCGATGCACAACCTCCACGTGTTGTTCGTCTTTTTGACAAGGACGGCATTCGTGACCCATTGTGGCTCATCCTCGGCATGTTCAATGAGTTTGTTGTCCAAGAGGTTCTTGACCTCTTGGGCAAGTGTCTCGTATTTCTCGGGGCCAAATTTTCTACTTTTCTGGTGGACCGTCCTCTTACTGGGGTCGATCCCGACCATGTCCTGGTGAGACCAAGCGAAAACCTCCATGTTGGCCTTGAGGAAGTCAATTACCTCCCCACGTAGTTCAATTGAGATGCGAGTTCCGGCCTGGAGGGGTCGACTGGATTATGTTCCAAGTCTTCCAGGGCAGTGGCCCGTGGCTTGTTCGAAACTTCGCCAATCACCTGTACTGAATGTTGGGTCGAGATCGAGCTCGGAGGGCTCGAACCCGATCCTTGGTTCAAGGTCATCGACTTGCATTGGTTGAGGATCGGATTCGTTTAGTGTGAACAGGTCAGCCGAGGACGTTCCGGCCTCCTTATCTTTGTTATCTGGGGTCGAAAAGATCGTACCGAGATCGGTTTGAGATGTATTTTCTTGAGTTGGGTCGTTACAGACGAGAAATAAAGAAGAATAAAAATAATTCAAACATTTTCTTGCCATTGATTGGTCACCTTTAATGGTGTCGACAACCCCCTCGGGGGTGGAAAATTTGATACAATAGTAGTAGGAGGAAGCTACGACCTCAAATGTATCTAGGAAAGGACGACCTAAGAAGCTGTTATAGGAACTTGGCTGGTCTACAATGATGAAATCTAGCGGCCTAGTAATCCTAACCTTCTCGTCGTAGTAGCAGACGAGCTCGACCGAGAGTTTGATCCTCCCGTAAGCGGCAACAGTAGCGTCCCCGAAGCCCTTGAGTTGGAGGTCGATCGGCTTTATGAAATTGACAAGGTCACCGAGCTGATCCAAGACCGTTTTGAAGATGATGTTACAGAAACACCCATTGTCTATCAAAATGCGTTGGACCTTCTTCCCAAGGATGTTGGCCGCGATCACTATAACGTCTCCCTTGGGGTATAGCACCTCACTCCGGTCCTAGTTGGAGAAGACGATCTCCAAGCTCTTGTGAATGGTAGGCTCGGGAGGTGTGACCAGATTCACGTTGGCTACCGCACGGATTTTAGCCTTATGCTTTCGATTTGAAAGCGTGGGGACGGGGGTCAGGCCGCCCAGGTTCCCCCCGGCCTAGATCATGTTTACGCGACCGCCAGGGTTTAGTTGGGGGAGGTCATCGTTGTCGTCATCTTCTAAAGCTGCGACCGGTCGGATAAGTCAGCTACCCTCTGTTGCTGTTGTTGTTGTTGCTCTTGCCGTGCTGCCGGCCTTTGGACCAGGTCGTCTAGATGCCCTTCCTCAAACAACTTCCAAAGTTGTTTAAGGAGATCACGACACTGGTTCGTATTATGGTCTATTGAGTCGTGATAGGCGCAGAAATTCTATGGGTCCAACCTCGCCCGGTCTCCCATGTATGGCCTTGGCCTGGGGAGTATATCCCTGTGATGGATAGGATGGAACACATGGGGCGGAGACTGCCTAAGAGCTTGGGTGAGGTGGACCTCGATGTTCTCGAAGGACTTGAAATTGCCGGGCGACTTGGCCACCTTCCTGGCTTTTGATCCCCCCTTAGGGGAGGCCTGTGCGACCCCGGGCTCCTTGGTCACGGGCTCGGGTTAGCCGAGCCGGAGAGCCAAGAGTTTCTTCCGAACCAAGAAATCGCCGGCCCGGGCCCGAAAATGGGCATACATCTTGGGGAATTCTTTGGTGAGATGTATGAACAAGGGTGACTTGCTGTGAATGTTAGTGTTAGTGTCCTAGAGACAATCCATCGAAATGACATAATGCTAAGAGAATATTCAGATTTGGTTTAATATTATTGTTGGTTTAATATTAAATGTATGGCGTTATACTTATCTGAATATGATGTTTGATTGTTTGCATATATTCATATTTGTGTTCCCATGAATCACTACTATCATTGAGTGAGTGAGAACTCAGATGACTTAAGTATGATTCTCAAATAGCCCCGATCAATGATCATCAAGAATGGGATATTGATGATGCAATTGAGATTGGTGTGCGATCTGCATCATACTCTTAGAGAGTGTAGTAAGATATCACTTACTACGAGGTATCCGGTATCTCATGATGGATGCACAGATACCTTAGAGGGTATTGGTATACCCATCCGAGAAACTGTTTGATGTAATTCCACATAATGTGTCTACGGGTGTTTCGATTAGTGGGAGCGATGTGATACTCCTCTGACTTGAGGTCAATACGCACGACATGTGTGGAGTGGTGAACTTTGACCATGACCGACGCTTTCACCCTTCCACAGGTAGATATGACATGGATTGGGTTCATCACGAAATGCATGTGTGTGGTAGTTGAGCCAAGAATAGGATTAATTCCTCAATGTAGATTTAGAGAGAATACCCGTCTTCTCATCATAATTGGATCTAAGTCGTCGGCCGACGCGCATCAACTTAGACTTTGTGGCTAAGTGTGATATACTTGATCAATTAGTGATTTGAGATAATATGATTAAGTTATTTGAATAGACACTTCATCATGTTCAAGACTTAATCGGGTATTCGTGAATGAAAGGAAGATATCACAATAGCCTACAGTATTACAGGTAGTTGCAGATTTCCTCGCAACGTACCTCGTATATTGAGAATATCTGATTTATTGTCTAGGATTCAATTAAGACCGTTAGTTTGACTAATCGCTCGATATACGAGGGCCTATGGGTCCCACAACAAGTAATGGCAATTTACCAATTATAGTTGGTTGATTAAATATTGTATTGGATATAATATTTAATTTATGGAGAATGTAATATAATAATAATTATATTTGGAATTAATTATTATTATTATTATTATTATTATTAATTAAATTGGATTTAATTAAATATGAAATCCCAATAATAATATTTGGAATATTATTATACAAGAATAATAGATATGGTAAAGATATTATTCGCAGGAACATATCTAGGGAGATATAATCTGTAGATATTATATTACGGGCTAGGCCCAATATCTTGCTCAGAAATTAAGCCAAGTTAATCCCTATAAATATGCGTCTTATGGGAATTCCGAAAAGATACAATAAACATAATTTCTCCATAAAATCTCCAGTCAGAATTTTCCTAGCAAATTCGTTCCCTTATATTTTATGTTATACAATCATGTTTGAGATTCGTTGTTGGTGAATCATAATCTTCCGCTGCGCCGAACATGGTGTTCGTGCCTCTAAAATCCAACAGTGGTATCAGAGCATCAGACTCAGTTTACTGGTTGTATAACATAATTGTTGTTATTCGTAGGTAAATTTTATGTGCGTATTTTCCAAAATTCTAATTTGCCCAGAATTATTTTCCTATGTATTCAGATTTATTTTTAATAAATCTTTTCTTTTACGTGTTTCGAAAATAGAATTTTGATATGATAACTTGGAGTTATCACCTTATCGTTGAGATGTTGGATTTGGAATTCAAAATAGCCTCCCTTTTATTTATTATAAAAGTTTGACCCGAATTTTTACGGAAACAATATATCAAGTTAATTGATTTTGATTAAAAAAAAAAGGGATTTGCGCTTCTGTTTTGAACAGAATATGCAGAAATTGAGTTCTCCTTTGGGGAACCGTGAGTCGGCGGTCAAGATTTTCCTCCTTGCATATAAAAATAAATTAAATCTTGTGTGAATCATATTAGATATGCTCCCTGGCCGAATCACATCTGCTATCATGATTAACCAGACTTGGCTTGTGACTATGTGGTTGTTGCGCATAAAGAAACATCTATCCCATTACCGGAAACTGCTCTGGTCGTGCTGCTATGGCCACAGTCGACCTGCTGGACAGGTCACGCCAGTGCCGCTGGGCGAGCGCCAAATCAGACTTGAGAGCAGATTCAAGGGGCGGTTATGGGCGATTTCTGACGACTGGGCAATAGCCTCTCTGGTGGCTTCTCCCTACAACAGCGGCGATTCGGCTGTGGTCTCGATCTAGGCTGCTAGTCCATGAAATTGCGGCTGATGCGCTAGGCTGTCGGAGGACAAGGGCTTTTTGATTTCCAGATTGTTTGCGGCCAATGTTGGGTCAAACCTAGGGAGTAACGTTGTAGCAACGTAAATATCTAGGGCTTGCTTTAGAGAATTCAATACTTTTCTGGGGTTATTGAGCAAATAATGAAATTTGAAAAAAATTACGGTTTGGCCCTTGGGCTTTTCTGTATTTTTCTTAAAATTTTAAGATTGCAATTTGAACCCTGGATTAAGTTTGTAAATTTTGAGAAGTATTAAGGTCCTGTTTGACTTTTATGAATTTTGGAAGTTCCATAAATTTATATAAGGCTTGTTTGTGTGGATGAATTTTAGAAATTCTGAAAAACAAATTAAGGGACTGTTTGGTTGGACCAAAAAGAGAATTCTGGAAATTGAAATTAGGTGATGTTTAGTTGCCAAGGTCATGAAATTTTTATAAATTTAATTTATTTTGGGCAAAATAATTTTGAAAATGACTTTAGAAATTGACCGAGAGCTTGGAGCTTGTTGGTGTTTCTAATTTTAGCAATATTTTACCTACGGATAATTAATTGTTAAGCATGTTTATTTGATTTACGTGTTATTTATAAATATTGATTATTTATAAATATTAAATATTTTGCATGTTTATTTGATTTATGTGCTAAATATTTATTATATGCTTTATTTATGCAAATTTTATTTTTTAAAATAAAGCATGAGAACTTGATTAGTAGCTCCCCACTTGCATAACTGCTTATGTGAATCGATATTTACATTATTAGTTATATAGCCCGCATTAAATTGTTTGGGTAGGCGGCACCCAATATTTGTCGGACGGTATTAAATGTTTGGGTAGACGGCGCCCAATATATGTTTGTCCGCACTTATCATGTTTTGGTAGGCGGCGCCCAATAATTGCTCAAATGTGACGTAGTTAACATGTTGGATCTCGATTAAGCAATTAATACCCCGCCTTTAAAATAATCCTCACTAAAATATGGTTTTTCATTAGATTGAAAGATGTCTTCCATTAAAATTAAAAGTAAACCGGAGATTTCGTTCCAATGAGTATTTAAGGCCCTAGTCTTTTGCTCGGATCTACATCTAACGGGACTTTTATAGGGACACGTTTGTCGCCGCTTAATGGTTGTAAACCAACTTAATTCTGTTTCACCAGCCCTAGCAGGAAAACGAGAATTAGGTGACATCCGATTGAACTAGGTTTAATCAACTAGGAATTGTGTGAGGCAATTGGTTTAGAGACCTACCAGTTATGTTGTTGCAATGTTCAGCCTTAGCAGTCATTGTAATAGTAGGAATGTGGATCCTAGTCCATTACAATTTATATTAGATATAAATTCGTACTCTTCTGATGAGGTCGTTGAGTATGTGAAAATAATGGAGACAAAATAAATTAAAAGGTCATGTTTATTTTGATTGCTGAATATTGATCGTAGGAATTATGTGTTTAATTCCTGTTTTAGTTTATTTCTCTATAATTGTTGAAATTAATAACTTGTCATTGAGAAATATTTTGGAAACGAACAATTTGGCTTGGCCAAATTTTCTGGACTGGCACTGAAACGTGCGTTTGGTGCTAAGGTAAGAAGAGATTGAGTACGTGTTAGACACGACAATCCCTTTACCCATGAGGCTGGTTCAGTTGAGGCTGCAACGTTTGACGTTACGGCTTAAAGAAGAGTCAAGATGATGTTTCCCAGCTCTATGTTATGATTGCTCGACTTGACTCCGCAATCTCAAATGCAAACATGAGAAAATGGATCCCTTCGAGATGCTTAAGCGTCTGAAAGATCTCTTTGATTCTAGATCTCATTTGAGATTTATGAAGTGATGAGAGATCTGTTCAGATGTCGATTAGCGAAAGGAGGGAAGATTTCACCTCATGTGCTATCCTCAAGTCGCTCCCTGATTCATATTCTAGTTTCGTAGTAAATTTAATATGAAGAAGACGGAAGCGACGATGTCGGAGCCTCAAAACATACTTAAGACTTTTGAGTCTTCTACTGCTAAGGAAAAACCTGTGCTCATGGTGAGTGCTTCTACTTCTTCTGACCCGAAGAAGCGAAGGAGTAAGGCTAAGAGGGCTCCAAGCCCAACTTTCTGAAGGCAAAAGGTGGAGTTCAAAAGTAAGAGCGGGTAGACAAGGATGTTTGCCCCACTGCAATAGAAAGGGGCATTGGAAGAAAGACTATAAGGTTCTAGCAACCAAGAAGAAAAACGAACAAGTATGGTTGTTGTTAAGATAAACATGTTCACTAATAGTTCAAACTGCTAGGCATTTGTTGAGCTATGGACATGATGTTCTTAATATACAAAGTAGAGAAACAACTTCGTAAGAGTATCAAGACTCTTCGATTGGATCGAAGAGGTGAGTACCTTAGCCATGAATACATGGATTACTTGAAGCTTCATGGAATCCAGTCACAATGGACTCCTCCCGGAACACCTCAGATGGACGGTGTGTCCGAAAGGAGAAACCGAACCCTGTTAGACATGGTAAGGTCCATGATGAGTTTTTTCCTCTCTTCCAACATTCTTATGGGGACACGCATTACAAACCTCAATCTACATTCTGAATAGAATTCCGTTCAAATCAGTTTAGCAGACTCCATACGAGCTATGGAACGGTAAGATGCCACCTTTTTCTACACGTTATAACGTGGGGTTGCCCCGCAGTTGTGAAGAAAATGCTATCTGATAAGTTAGAATCCAAAGGTGAAAATGGTTATTTTGTGGGATATCCTAAAGAGACAAGAGAATATCATTTCTATTTACCGGAGAAACAACCAGTGATTATTTCTAGACAAGCCAAGGTCCTAAAAAACGAGTACGTCTTTAAGGAACAAAGCCGTAAGAAGATAGAACTTGAAGAGATTCAAGAACCACGAATTAACATAGAGACTGATGATTTGTCAAAACAACATGACAAAGAATCAATGGGAGCATTCATCGACTCTCATGGTGGAAGTTTATCACTAGGTGATCCTCTTTCAGTCAGTGGGAGCGTAATTGGAGTTGCATTGCCTTCGCAACAACCTCCAAGTGGGCTGAATGAGAATGACATAGTTCAAACTCCCGACCAAGAGGCATTTGAAAATGTCGCTCTTGAGGACTCTCCGGTTAACGATAAAGTCGTACCACAAAATTTTCACGATTAGAATGTACAGTCTGCACAACAACAACTCCGTAAGTAGACTAGGATTCGTAATTCACCCACAAGGTATTATGGGTTCCTCGTGGAGGAACATGATGATGTGGAGGTTTGGATAAAGACGAATCTAGAACTTATACTGAAGCAATATTAGATGTTGACTCAGAGAAGTGGCATGAAGCCATGAAATTCGAGATGGACTAGATGTACACCATTTAAGTCTAGGACTTAATTAAGTTGTTAGAAAGGGGTTAGACCCATAGATTGCAAGTGAGTCTTCAGGCGTAAGACCGATGCAAATGGTAAAGTACAAACCTATAAAGTTAGGTTGGTGGCGAAAGGTTATAGTCGACACAAGGTATTGACTATAATGAGACTTTTTCGCCAGTTGCTAAGATCAAGTCCATTTAAATTTTACTTGCGATAGCAGCACACCACGTTTATGAGTTTTGGTAGATGGACGTCAAAACACCTTTCCTCAATGGTAACATTGATAAAGAAGTGTTTGTGACTCAACCAGAGGGTTTTATATCTAAGCCAAAATCTAATCTTGTGTGCAAGCTTAAACGATCCATCTATGGATTAAAGCAAGCTTCTAGGAGTTGGAATATCCAATTTGATGAAGCTGTCAAATCCTTTTGACTTCATCTGAAATTTGGAAGATCCTTGCATTTATCGTAAATGCAGCGGGAAGAGTGTTGTCTTTATAGTCTTATATGTCAATGGCATATTGATTATAGGAAATAACATCCCGCCAATGTAGTCCATAAAAGATTGGTTATCAAAGACCTTCATGATGAAGGATCTTGGTGAAGCATGCTACATCTTAGGGATCAAGATCCAAGAAGATGGTAGGGCTGTCACAATCCACCTACGTAGATAAGGTGTTGAAGCGTTTTGTTATAGAGAACTCTAAGAGAGGGTCTCTACCAGCAAATCATGGGATATGGTTGTTGAAGAAGGATTGTCCTTCTAGCGAAGCTGATATCGAGCACATGAAGGACGTTCCATATGCATCTGCAGTTGGGTTCCATCATGTACGCCATGACTTGCACGAGGCCAGATGTGGCCTACGCTGTCAACATCACTGGTACATACCAGCAGAATCCAGGTGAGTCTCACCGGATTGCTGTCAAGAATGTTATGAAGTACCTCAGACGTACTAAAGAACATGTTCTTGTCTACGGAAGGCAGTTAGAGCTAGTCGTTACGGGCTATGCTGATGCGAGTTTCCAGTTAGACTGTGAAGATTACAAATCACAGTTAAATTATATTTACAATCTCAATGATGAGGCAGTGAGTTGGAATAGTTCCAAGCAAGATCTCACCCTAGATTCAACAACCGATGCTAAGTACATTAATGTATCAGAAGCCTTTGATGTTGTCTGGATTTTAAGGTTCTTGAGAGAACTAGGGGTAGTTCCGAGTGTCAGTTGTCAAATAGAGTTGTATTGTAAAAACATTGGTGCGATTGCATGAGCAAAGGAACCGAGATCTGATAACAAAAATAAGCATGTACGGAGGCGTTATCATTTGATCCGAGAGATCATATCAATAGGAGAAATGAAATTAAAATATTTCCCATAAAGGATAATCATGCAAATCCTTTTCACTGTTCATGTACACACTAGACATTTGATGATCTAGGGGTTAGACATGTAGGTGATTGGCTCTAGTCCAAGTGGGAGATTGTTAGTGTTAGTGTCCTAGAGACAATCCATCGAAAGGACATAATGCTAAGATAATATTCAGATTTGGTTTAATATTATTGTTGGTTTAATATTAAATGTATGGCGTTACACTTATCTGAATATGATGTTTGATTGTTTGCATATATTCTTATTTGTGTTCCCATGAATCACTACTGTCATTGAGTGAGTGAGAACTCAGATGACTTAAGTATGATTCTCAAATAGCCCCGATCAAGGATCATCAAGAATGAGATATTGATGATGCAATTGAGATTGGTGTGCGATCTGCATCATACTCTTAGAGAGTGTAGTAAGATCTCACTTACTACGAGGTACCGGGTATCTCATGATGGATGCACAGATACCTTAGAGGGTATTGGTATACCCATCCGAGAAACTGTTTGATGTAATTCCACATAATGTGTCTACGGGTCAATACGCACGACATGTGTGGAGTGGTGAACTTTGACCACGACCGACGCTTGCACCCTTCCACGGGTAGATATGACATGGATTGGGTTCATCACGAAATGCATGTGTGTGGTAGTTGAGCTAAGAATAGGATTCATTCCTCAATGTGGATTTAGAGAGAATACCCGTCTTCTCATCATAATTGGATCTAAGTCGTCGGCCGACGCGCATCACCTTAGACTTTGTGGCTAAGTGTGATATACTTGATCAATTAGTGATTTGAGATAATATGATTAAGTTATTTGAATAGACACTTCATCATGTTCAAGACTTAATCGGGTATTCGCGAATGAAAGGAAGATATCACAATAGCCTACAATATTACAGGTAGTTGCAGATTTCCTCGCAACGTACCTCGTATATTGAGAATGTCTGATTTATTGTCTAAGATTCAATTAAGACCGTTAGTTTGACTAATCGCTCGACATACGAGGGCCTATGGGTCACACAACAAGTAATGGCAATTTACCAATTAGAGTTAGTTGATTAAATATTGTATTGGATATAATATTTAATTTATGGAGAATGTAATATAATAATAATTATATTTGGAATTAATTATTATTATTATTATTATTAATTAAATTGGATTTAATTAAATATGAAATCTCAATAATAATATTTTGAATATTATTATACAAGAATAATAGATATAGTAAATATATTATTAGTAGGAACATATCAAGGGAGATATAATCTGTAGAGATTATATTACGAGCTAGGCCCGATATCTTGCTCAGAAATTAAGCCAAGTTAATCCCTATAAATATGTGTCTTATGGGAACTCCGAAAAGATACAAGAAGTATAATTTCTCCATAAAATCTCCAGTCGGAATTTTCCTAGCAAATTCGTCTTGAGATTCAAAGCTGGCATATCCGTGCGAGTTGGTAGAAAGCCGTTACGTGGATACCATAGTTGAGGATTCCGCGTACAAATCGCTGTAAGGGTTTATATGTTATTATTAATCCTTTATATTTTATGTTATACAACCATGTTTGAGATTCGTTGTTGGTGAATCATAATCTTCCGTTGCGCCGAACATGGTGTTCGTGCCTCTTAAATCCAACAGTTAAAAACCCCAAAGGTCACATGCAGGGCCAGCTGATCCCCGACCGACTCCACGGTTAGTATGACCTCGTCCACCCGGGTGACGAACTCCTAGTCCATTTCGTCCTTCCCCTGGCGTATGCGCATGAGGCGATGCCAGTTTTCCAGTCGGGCAATTCTTACCGTGAAATAGGAGGTGAACTGGGTGCTCAAAGTTGCGAAGGAGTCGATCGAGCGGGAGGGGAGTGTGACGTATCACCTGTGAGCGAGATCGCTCAAAGTGAGTGGAAAGAGCCGGCACTTGGTCGCGTCTGTCGCCCCCCGGCCGATCATGAAGATCTGGAATTTGCTAAGGTGCATCTCGGGATCGGTCTTTCCCTCGTAGAGAGGGGTCGGTGGCGGCGTAATCTTGAGCTGGATGGGAGCAAGCTCAATATCCACGGAGAGAGGCTCGTTCGCGATGGGTCGAGCCTTTGGTTGGCCCTGCGCCTCCATAAGAGCGCGCATTTCATCAAGCTGCTTTTGCTACCTGGCGATATCCGGGGTCGGGGGATCCAACGGCTGAACCTCCACCGCGGCGATCGGGCCGATACGGTCAAAGACCACCCTTCGTGGGGTTTCTTGCCCGAGTAAGCCGCTCTGGGCAAAACTCAACTTCCTTCTGGCAGAGTTGGCCGGTGCGAGGCTGATTTCAGCCGGCTTTTTGTTGGGCTGTTGCGCCGTGCTCCAGGAGTTGGAGACGGACTCGGTGTCGCCTACCTAGTGTCACTGCTTGGGAGCTTGTTCGGGTACCAATAAGGGTCGCTGGCACCCAGGCAGCCAAAGAATGGGTGGGTGGAGCCGCGAGAACTTGTGGGAGCGGGGTCGGCCTGGGCTCTCCCCCTGGCATTCCTGGGCTTTCGCCTTCCCATTGAGGCCGCGTACTTGTTGTCTTTTCTTTGAGGCTGAATGGGTGCTTCGGCAAGCTCTTGCCTCCTTAGCGCGACGACGCCGACCTGACTCCGCTTGATCAGGAGTAATGAAGTTTCAAACCTGCGAGGGACGCGGCTCCTCTGGGTATCAGATCGGAGAAACGACGCGGGTGGCCTTTCCTGGCCGGTTGGGGATAGCCTCCCCTGAAACCCGAGCTGCGGGAGCCTGGGGCGTGGCCGGGGCTCTTGTGGCTCTGAGGGCCTGAGATGATCTTTGGTTCATCATATTTTCTTTTGAGGAAAAGTGGGAAATTTTTATGAAGATTTGAAGATGTATGATGAAGCTTTGAATAACAGTTAGTGTTCTTCAAAGAAGAGAAGAGAAAACTGGGTTTAAGGGTTTAACTACTCTCCTTCTAGCGCCAAATGTTGTTTTTCTAAAAATGTATGCTGGGATTTGATGGCTATTTAATATGGTTTAGACAAAAACATCAAAGAAAAGATGGATTGAATGCTCCATAAATGCATAAATAAATGAGTGATGAAGATGAAGATATGAATGCTAGAACACCAAGAATTGCCAGGTGTTTTTTATCCCTAGACTTGAATGCTTTTGTAGCTTTTTTGTATTAATGCACTATTTTTTCTTTGTACAAGGGTGGGACTATTTATAGGTTTCATTTACAGGGACATTTTCGTCATTTCCGACCTCCATTGGGGACAACCGCATTAAATGGTTCCAGTCCTCAGGGGTGCGCGGGCACCTGATCGTCCTTGCCTACCGGTGGCCGGCCACTAATAGGTCGCCACGTGTCCCCAAAGGATGATTCTCTAATTTGTTTCCTTATATGTGGGGAATATCCCTTCTGACGCGTAGTACGGAGGCGGCTCTTTGACTTGTTTGGGGCGATTCTGTCGAATTCCTCCACGTGCTCTCAGGATCTTCTTCCTTGGACGGTTGTTAAATGAGATCGGAGGTCGGTGCTCGGTTTGGCTCGGGGGCCGACCGCGACTTTGGAGCCCGGCCGGTCGGGTTAGGGCTTTACGCTTTCGAGCATCCGGTCGGAGGTTGGCCTTGATGAATAACTTAGACCTGGGGAGGTCGGTCTTGGCCGAGTGGATACTACTTAGACCGGTCGGAGGTCGGCACAATCCCGGTTCCATTCACGTCGGGTCGGGTGACTCCGACTGTTCTGCCCAGGTGTGGTCGGTGCTAACCTTGGGCCGAAATGGTCACAACATTATAGATGGGGATTAAGTATGGGATGTAAAAAGTTTATTTTACATCTCCAACTCGATTGAGACAGAAGTCGAAAAATCCTAATTCTATTCGGATGAGTCTCAATATAATTATCGTAGCCTAAAGGTATTAAAAATAATTATAGTCCAACTAGAAAACTGTACACTTGTATCACATCAGATTAGGGTAAATCGCAAGGATGGTCCCATGAAAATTCGTACTTGACAGATTTGGTCTCATGTTCTTTTTTTGTCGCATTTTTAGCAGAAAAGGTCCAATCCGTTAAATCCGATACTTTTTGACGGAAAAATCGTATGAGTCTATTTGCGCTAAAAAAAGGACCAAATTCATGATAACAAATTCTTATAAGACCATTTCTGCAATTTCCCCCATCAGATTAAGTGGAATCCCCTAAACGATGTTGTTTCACAGCCGATATAAATAAAACAGCGGACGTCTAGCCCGCCTAGACGAATTACACTAAAATTAGGCTAGCCGATGATAGCCTATGATTAAGGTGATAATGGTTTGAAATTCACACACTTAATTTGCTTATTTAATAGGATTTCATATTATTTGCTATTCTTTGTAGGTTAAATGAGGATTTTTTGGAGTACAACATGTGCTTATTAATTTTGAAGTCAATCGGTGAAATAAATGAGCTCAAACTAGGGAACATTTTTTTATTCCCATTTGGTCCTAGCGCGCGCGGCACATGCCCAAACTAGTAAACATTTTATATTCCCAGCTAATACTAGTACTACAATAGACCTTATTATTGCTAAGCAAACTTACTTAGGGTTTTATCTAAATAGATTAATAAATTAAAGAACTTTGTTTATGAAAACCCTAATAAAATAATATAACTATACACCGCATGAGAATTAGGGCGGCGCTTATAAAAATGGATCATCGGCTGCGTAGTCAGAAAATGGATCATGAAAATTACCACTCTACTCCTGTTAGTAGCACGTGCCAATCATTAATTTGTCCAACCAAACAAAAGTTAAGTGCAATTTTAATTTCATGTTTGCCTTAAGCAAGTTTTGTCTATATATACTTCTTGTACCATGACCTTCTTAATTAAACCACCTCAATAGCATTTAATCACGATATATTTTCCTTCCTTTGGTATTAATCATGTATACCGATACTATGAGTTGGTGGTACAAAAGGTCCATTGGTGAAATTGAACGGGTATATATCTACTATTATCTACATCCATTTTTTTATCATAATTTATTTTAATAGAACATATAATTGTCCATAAAATAACATTATTGAGAATATAGAATTGATCATGAATTTCTTTTTTCCTCAAATAATATTTTCAACAATATACATTCTTGATTTTTCATGGCTAGCTAGGTATATTGTTAACTAATTTTAATGTGAAACTTAATTTGATAGTAATATTATATAATAAAAATTGTGAGACTGGTTTAGAAGAGACTTGCTCATTTCTCGTAAATTTATCTCGCAGAAAAAGCTCCAATCTAAAGACCTCGCCCCAACTTACCAAAGCGTCGCGCTCATCGTAGGTGTAACCGGCATCGGGGGAAGCGGCCTAGCGGAGACGCTATCATTATCCGACACTCCCAGCGGGCCCTGGAAGGTCTACGGCGTGGCTCGCCGCCCATGCCCGGAGTGGCTAACCACCCTCAACGTGGATTACATCCAATGCGACATTACAAAACCCGAAGAAACACACTCCAAACTCTCCCCTCTTAAAGATATCACCCACGTTTTCTACGTGTCATTTGCAGGGTCCGAGAATGTTGAAGTGAACACACTGATGTTCCAGAACATTCTAGATTCCGTCATCCCAAACGCCACAAATCTCAAACACATCGCCCTCCAAACAGGGATCAAACACTACTCGGGAAACTTCGACGGCACAAATCAACCCCACGACTGCCCATTCTACGAGGATCTCCCGAGATTGAAACAAGAAAACTTCTATTACAATCTAGAAGATCTAGTCCGCGAAGCCAGCTCGGGTAATGAAATAATTTCATCTCATATGAAAGTTCAAATTTGTAGGTATAGACTTAATCCATTTTTATTATTTCCTTAGCACTCTCCTAGGAATTTTTTTTCCTGGAATTATCTTACAGGTGATTGCAAAATAAGAACAATATATTTTTAGACTTACAAAATTAGAAAACTATCTTTATGGGCTTACAAAATTAGAACACTATCTTTACCACCTTGTAAAACAAGGACATTATTTTTTATATTGGACACATTCAGGCTATATTTTATAATATGCGGGCCAAATAAAGCCTGATTTATTTGGTCAAATCAGCATTGAGGTGGAGGACACATCACAATAGGGCTTTAGTTATCCTGCATGTTATAAAACTTGCATAAATTTGTCAAACCTAAAAGGTAGTGTCATAGTTTTGCAAGTTTGTAAAGATAAGGTCTTAATTTTGCAAGTGCGTATACATAGTGTCCTAATTCTGCAAACACACGTAAGATAGTATCCAAAAAATAACTTTCACCATTCCTTCTCACTTATGGGCTGGAATCTCGACTTTCCCCTTTGTAGGGAAGCTCAACACTATAAGAAAATTGACATTTAATAACATTAATCTTGTCATTAAAACTCCTCTCTAGCTAAAAGTCTTTAATGACGTGAAATAATTTTTAATGACAGGATCCTGTCATTAAAAATTATCATTAAAAATTATTTTCTATCACTAAAGTTGTTTTAAGTAAAAAAACAATAATGACAGTACATGACATAATTACTATCACTAAAAGTATATTTTATTGTAATGCAATGAGTGGACAATCTAATAGTTGTGGGGTTTCTTTCAACATAAACAAAACCAAAAAATTTCGAATTTGGGCATGAGCCTTTTTGGCTCTGTCATGAATGAAATTTATTTCATCTAAAAGTCAAAACTCGTAAAGGTATGAAATTAACCCATTTATATCATTTCCCTTACAGGTAACAACACCCTAACATGGTCGGTACACCGACCTGCACTCATATTTGGGTTCTCCCCATGCAGCATGATGAACACGGTGAGCACGCTTTGCGTCTACGCCGCAATTTGTAGGCACGAAAACAAGCCATTGGTTTATACGGGAACCGAGGTTTCATGGAATTGCTTGGCGGATTCCGTGGATTCGGGTCTACTTGCAGATCATTTCGTCTGGGCGGGTACCAACCCGAAGGCGAAGAACGAGGCGTTTAATGTTAACAACGGCGACGTTTTTAAGTGGAAACATATGTGGAAAGTGTTGGGTTGCCAATTTGGGGTGAAATGTGTGGGGTATGAAGGGAAAGCGCCGGTCTCATTGGAGGATTTGATGAAGCATAAAGATGAGGTGTGGGATGAGATTGTGAAGAAACACGATTTGATTCCGACAAAGTTTAAAGATATTGCCGCATTTTGGTTTGTAGATATCATGTTTAGTAGTACGGAAATGTTGAGCAGCATGAACAAGAATAAAGAGTTTGGGTTCTTGGGATTTAGGGATTCGACTAAGTCGTTTGTTAATTGTGTAAAGAAAATGAGGGATTATAGGCTTATTCCATGATTGAGTCTGAAGAATATATGTGTGGGCTAATAAAGGACTTAATGAAGTTGGAACTTTGTTCAAATGTGTTAATACACATTGGATTTGTATTAAGTTTTTTAATAAATAAATTTGTTTAAGGCCAAATTTGGATTTGTATTAAGTTTAAAATGAACTTTACATAAATTCAACAAATCATACAAAAGAAGTAAAACAAACGGGTGGGAAAATATAAAAATGCTCGAATTCAAATTTAGTTATTTATCTTCTTATTTTCTCAATTACGGTTCTTATGTTATCAGAAAATATCATTTTCGATGGATTTTAAAAAAACGCCTGAAATTTACACGTGTTCCGGCGTTAGTGCTCGCGTGATGCTCCAAGTTAATAAATAAGATCTACTTCTCATTTCATTTGGAATAAATAGGGTGGAAATGATATATCTTTCCATTAACGTGAACCTAATAAAATATAAATGGAGTGCAATTTGGACCTAATTTATTCACTTGAAACGTCACGCGTGCACTACCAAAGGACACGTGTAAATTCCAATTTTTGTCAAAATGGACCTATTGTGATAACAAAAAGATCATAATTAAGAAATTAAAAAGATAAAGAACCAAATTTTGATTCGAACAAAATTATAGGACCATTTAAAATATTTTTCCACAAACGGGTTTTATGGAGGAAGCATGGACGCATGCTTAGTTTGAACTCTGAGATATGGAATCTGAATGATAATTTGTACTAAATGGAAAAATATTTTGTCATCTAACTCTACCACTTTTTGATTTCAGGCCTATTGACTTTTAATTATTTTTTTTCATATTGCAACCAATTCATTTATTTTTATTTTTATTCCTATTAACTTTTAAATTTTGATTTTTGTCATGTAACTTAGATGAATCATAACTAAAAAATGGTAACAACGTGTAAGTTACAGGACAAAATTTAAATTTTAAAAGAAAATAAGGCCAAAGCCAAAAAGTGGTAAAATTACATGACCAAAAACACATTTTTTTTTCCTGATTAAAAATAATTGAATATTGAATGAATGCGATCTATTTAGAAAGAGGAAAACAATTATTAGAAGTATGTAAAATACAAGAAGTCAAGTCTAGGGAGAGAAATGAGTTTAAGCGCCAACAAAAGAAAATTAAGAAAAAAAAAAAAAACAAGGGTTCCCATTAAGTACTAGAGGTAGTTAAGTGTAGTTGTGTGTTTTAAAATGCGGTTCCTGTTCCAAATTTGATATTTTATCTCCACATTTTGGTAAGACAACTCCACCATAGAGTTACAATGATCTTTTTGGTCTAAGCGTATTGTGGGGTGCACGACCGTACGTCTAAATGTTAGTCAAGAAATTGACACAAAAATTAGAATCCCACCCAAAAATGTAGGACTTTAAGCTTTCATTAATTTTGTATTATGGAAGAATTCAAATTAGTTGCGTCTCTTTGTTACTTGTTATAATCGATCCCTAGAACAAATCAATGGGTTATCAAAGCCAACCCTGGTTCATACATTGGGTATGGTTCAAAGTAAAATATATTTAACAAATAGAAGAATACATGTTGTTAGGATAAAAGCGCACACACGCAATCACGAAATAAAACACGAGATTTGTTTATCCGATTCGTCTTACGACTACGTCTGGGGGAGATGCCAAGCCAGGGATTTTCACTATATTTTTCTGATACCCGATACAAGGAGAAAACATGTATATATAATAAACGAATCTTAACCCTAAAAATTAGGGACGATTCGTACCTGGTAGAGACTTTGTACACATATCTGTCGCATTGTCCTCTGTAGATATCTTCTGGATCAGAACCACTTCTTTGTCAATGATTTCCCTTACAAAATGTAATCTTACATCAATGTGCTTTGATCTCTCATGAAACATTTGATGTTTAACTAGATGAACAACACTCTGATTATCACAATGAATGACCACAACCTTTTGACTTATCCCAAAATCCTTGATAGTGCCTTTCAACCATAAAGCCTCCTTAACAACTTCAGAGACTGCAACAAACTCTGCTTCTGTAGTAGATAATGCAACCCCACTCTGCAGAACAAATCTCCAGCTAACAGCAGTATTATAAAGAGTAAAGATATACCCTGTTAAGGACCTTCTGGTATCCAGATTAGCAGCAAAATCAGAATCTACAAATCCTTCTAAGGGACTCTTCTGGTTAGTCATCTTTTCAAACATCAAACCCAAATCAGATGACCCTTTAAGATATCTGAATATCCATTTCAAAGCTTCCAAATGTAATCTTCCAGGATTAGACATGTATCTGCTTACCATACTCAATGAATAAGCTAAGTCTGGTCTGCTGCAGACTAGAGCATACATTAAGCTTCCAACCTCATTTGCATAAGGTACTTTCATCATAGTCTTCTTTTCTTCTTCAGACTTTGGTTCTATTTCCTTAGATAGTTTAAGCTGTTGTCCTAAAGGAGTTGATACAGACCTACTCTCATGCATGTTAAACCTCTTCAGGACCTTCTCAATGTAACTCTTCTCGGATAAGAATAGTCTTCCAGCTGTTCTATCCCTAATAATATCCATTCCAAGAATCCTTTTAGCATTTCCCAAGTCCTTCATATCAAATCTGGCACTTAGCTTCCTTTTGATACTCTGAATTTTCAACAGACTTTTACTAGCAATAAGCATGACATCTATATAGATCAGAAGATAGGCTATCACATCACTTCCTTGTTTTTCCAGATATACACAAGTATCATACTTGCTTCTTACAAACCCAATGAATAGCATAACTTCATTGAACTTCTTGTGCCATTGTCTTGGACTTTGCTTGAGGCAATACAATGATTTCTTGAGTAGACAAACCTTTCCTTCTCCTCCTGGTTCAACAAACCCTTCTGGCTGGTGCATGTATAAACTCTCAATAAGATCCCCATGCAAAAAAGCTATCTTCACATCCAGTTGTTGTAGCTCCAGATCATATTGGACTTCTCTGCTCAGAATTAACCTGATTGAACAATGCTTAACCACGGGTGAAAATATCTCATTGTAATCAACTCCTTCTCTTTGAGTAAATCCTCTGGCCACTAACCTGACTTTAAACCTCACTTGATCCTTCACACCAGGTTCAAGCTTCATTTTAAATAGTCATTTACAACTAATTAGCTTATGCCTAACTGGCTTATCAACAAGAATCCAAGTATAATTCTTCTTAAGAGACTCCATCTCTTCTGTCATAGTTGTAATCCATAACTCCCTATCATCACACTCAAGGGATTCCTTGTAGCTTTTAGGTTCTTGGTACTCTATGGCTTCTGCTGTAACAAGTGCATAGGAGACCAGATCAACACGACCAAACCTTGCTGGAGGATGTATTTGTCTTCTTGATCTTTCTCTTGTCAGGCCATAATTCCTCAAGTCTGCCTCTGGCACTCCTTTCTCCTCTTCTGCTGGTGCACTATCCTTATCAGATGACTCATTCTCTCATTTTTCCTGTTCTGGTTCAGAACCAGATGAGCTATCATGTTTGTCATAACCAGGCTCCACCTCAACTTGAGTAATTGGCTCAGAAATAACACCATCCATCTCTTCAGCTAATGGCTCTCCATCACCTCCACCAGACTTGTATCCCATCTGTGATTCATTAAACACTACATCTCTGTTGGTAATACACTTCTGGTTCCCAGGATCTAGACACCACAACTAATACCCTTTTAACACCCTTTGGATACCCAATGAAAACACATTTTAAGGCTCTTGGTTCAAGTTTGTCTTGCTTAACATGAACATAAGTTAGACATCCAAATAATTTCAACTTTGAGTAATCTGATATCTTTCCACAGCTGATGATGGCACTTTATTAATAAGATACACAGCTGTGTTAACAGCTTCTCCCCAAAAACTCTTAGGTAGATGAGCATCAGATAACATACACCTAACCCTTTCCATAATAGTTCTATTCACTACAAGAAAATGTAATTTTTGTAACGAATTTATTTGTAACCAACTTATAAATGGTTACAGAAAGATGGGTTATTGTAACGATCTTTTGTCCTCGTTACAAAAAGTTTTATTTTAAATAACATTAAGTATTGTTTCGTTACAAATAATAAAATGTTGGTTACAAATAGTAAAAATAATTTATTGTAACAAACATTTAAAACATATAAGTTTATAAATACCTTAATAATACTCTAATAAAATATATTGAGCGATTTTCGTGTGCACCTAAATGTATGACATGCACTTGGATTTTGAAAATCAATTGCAAAAAATATATAGTTCGGTGTGTACTATATGTGTTTTGAATCAGTAATACCCCAAACAGTAAACAACAATACTCAAATAGTAATCGATAATATCATGAGCAATAATCAACAATATCTGAAATTGTAGTAAGTAATAACCCAAGTGGTTGTTAGTAATACCCTAAACAATAACAAAACACCAACTTATTTTTATTATATATATTTATAATTGAAGAAGACAAAATTAATGTTAAAATTGAGTTTAAAAAGAATTTTAGAAAAATATTATATTATTTAAAAAAAAATATTTTAGTGAAATCTAAGTAAAAAATAGAAGAATATTCTAACTAAAAATATATATAACCATAAATGATGAAAAACATTAATTTGTATAAAAAAAAATATTGTGTGCATCTTTATTATTATTAAAATAACATATTTATATCATAGCTGAGATACAGTTGGTTCTTCAAAAAATAAATGTATACGATCTTATTAAATTAAAAAAAAAAAAAAGAGCATATACTTCTCTTATCAATTAGCACTTCGTGAAAATTTGGGAGATTGGTTAAGAGAATGGCGGTCACAATTAAGCAGAAACCCTATATTTTTACTTCTTCAATTTCCAAATTCTTTCAATTCCAAAATGAAATTCTTTAGTTTTGGGGAAAATTCGCAAAACGCTATCAAATTCTAAACGAAATCGTTCAACATTCAGGGGAAAAAATAGCAAAAATTTTCAATAGGAGAAATAGTAGTATGTCAGAGTTCACAGAGTACTTCTGGACATAACTAAGGAGAAATTCGATTTTCAGGTAAATTTTTCTCCTATTCCTGATCTCATTTATATCTGCAATCTCAGGAATTATCTATTCTCTGTGTTTTTTAAACCAGTAGGAATTGACTTTTTTCCCATTTTCGATGATGTTCTAACTTCTAAATACTTTCAGTTGTAATTGTGAGCAGCGTCCATTCGCTGTGATTTGATTTTAAATTCATCAGTGTTTATTTTCCTGATTGGGATGATTACTTTGTTCCTCAGTTCTTCTATTCTCAGTGTTTTGATTCGAGTACTTCTACAGTTAGTTTCAATTAAGTCTGATTGGTCAATTAAGTCTGTTAGGCGTTGATTTACTACAATATCATTGGTGTTGCTTTGAAATTCTGGTGCTTGCCGCTGGTGAGTATTCTTTTTATAGTTTCAATTTATCATTCGAATTTTGGTTATCATTTTCTGGGTTTGTTTTCAGAATTTTCAAAGCTTTGTTTTTCAGTAGACTATGTTCTTTTAGTGGCGCTTTGATTTTCAGTTTATATATATATAATATATATATATATATATATATATATATTACCCTCAATCAATGACTTGAGATACATATTTCACATTTCATATTTAATGGAGATCCGATTCGTTTCTAATTTGAAGGTCCATATTTGAAAATTTACATGAGTTAGGATATAAACTGAACCTATGTTTAACTTGCTGCCCTTATGGTGGTTGTTTCTCTGTCATGCTTTTGCTGGTTGGAGGTACTTTTTATTTTTTGACCATATGATCATATTTCATATATAAATGGATCATAATAAACTAATTAAATGTTACAGCAATGGATAAGAGCTGATTTGGGGATAGAGATTAGATTTAGTACTAAATTCATCTAAGGTGTTAAATCATTTGCTGATTTTTCAATGCAAAATGTTGTTTAATGCGATAGTAGAATTCTTTGTCCGTGCAATAGTTGTCGAAACACTAAGAAGCTTTTGTATTGCTCTTCAAAATAATTTTATTTGCTTACGGTTCTTTATCAATACTTATAATATACGTAGATTTATATGAGATAAGAAGCTCTTGTATTGATCTATCAATTAATTTCATTTGCTCTCGAATTCTTTAACAATACTTATAATATACATAGATTTATATGAGCATGATGATGTTTGCTGGCTAGCAAATGCACAACTAACAGCTTCACCAAACCAAAACAACATCAACAAAGGAGAACATGTCTCAAGATATTCTTAGATTTATAATATAGATCATAATATTCTTATAATACTTATAATATCCTTAGATTTATATGAGCTTATGGATTGATAAGTTTCACTATTGGTTCCACTTAAAAGGTGTTTTATTGATTTTAACAATTATTAGCTTGACGTTTAGCAGTTGTTTGCATGATTTTCTTGATTTTAAGCAGTTTGCATGGTTGTATTTTAAAGGTTATCTATTTTAGCATAATTGCATTTGGATAATAGAATCTTCACTTGTGATCTTTAGCTTAATTGATGTGTCATTGCATGCTTATGGCTCTAATACGTTATATGTTTCTTGTATAATTGCATTTGGATAATAGTCTCAAAACCACATCATAATTGTTGTGTTTAATTGTTAAGTTGTATATTATGTTTTATCAATGTGGTAAACTTATATATATGCATTATATATAAATTTTTAATCTTATGGTATTTTGTTGTTGTGTATTTTTTATAGGACAATGAAGTTTCAACTTGATCGTGGATAAGAAGACAAATCAAGACTTTAAGTTCAACTTAACACTTTGGATTGATATTTATTTTGTACTCATGTTATTATGTACATTGAAGTGTTTAAACACATTGTTAGTTTTTCTTATAAGTTTGTTGACATTGTTAACTTAAGTGTATTTATAGAATTTCAATTTTCTTGAAAGGAAATAACTGCATTATGACCATTTACTTTTAAGGTCTCTTTTTGTTATTAAGTTACTTGTAACCTTTTTTTTTTTTTTTGCAATGAAATGAGATAGTAAATTAAATGAAACATTAGTGACAAATTAAATATTTAAACATCAAAAATACGATTTTATGTAACAATTTATTGGTAACGAAATTGATTTTTGGTAACGAAACTTTTGGTATTCCTACTAAATTTTTTGTAACCAAAAAATATTTCGTTACAATTGTATTGGTAACGAAACTGCTTTTTTTTTTCGTTACAAAAACTTTTTGCGACGGACTTTAAAGGACCAACTTTTGTAACAAAATATTCGTTACAAAAAGTTTTTGTAACCAAAAAAGGACTTTTTGTAACCAAAATTTTCGTTACGTAAAATGCATTTTCTTGTAGTGATTCTTTCTCTCAGCTAGACCATTCTGCTAGGGGTTTGAAGGAACATTTTTATGCCTAGTAATACCCTTCTCCCTACATAATTGCTGAAACTCATCTGATAGAAATTCAAGCCCATTATCAGTCCTTAAGTGTTTGATAGTTCCGCCCCTCTTATTCTCAAGTTCAACCAACCATTCTTTGAACTTAGAGAATGCATCACTCTTCTGTTTAAGAATGTAAACCCAAACCTTTCTGGAATAATCATCAATAAGGGTAAGAAAATACCTGCCTCCACCATGAGTGGATACCCAATGCTGGTCCCCTTCTGGTATGCTTGCTTCTTTGATTTCCCCATAACACACCTTTCACAGAATTCCAGCTTACATATCCTCTTCCCAGGGATTGCTCCCTCCTTGGATAACTCCACCGGGCCTTCTCACCAATATGTGCGAATCTCTTATGCCACAGGTTGACATCAGAAGACACCATAGCAACATCAGCTGATCCTGTTACTGTTCTGCCTATCAAAGTATACAAACCATTCTTGATCATAACCTTCATAACAATCCATCCAGACTTGGTTATTGACACAACTCCCTTGTCTGTCTTAAATTCAAAACCTTTTGCATTCAAAGTACCAAGAGAAACAATATTTCTCTTTAACTCAGGAACAAACCTGACATCAGATAGGATTCTATCAACTCCATCAAATATCTTGATCTTGATAGAACCAGATCCTTGCACTCTACAGCTCTCATCATTACCCAAAAGGACAAGACCTCCATCAATCTTCTCAAGATTCAGGAACCAGTCTTCATATGCACACATATGAAAAGTACACCCAGAGTCCAGGACCCACTCTTGACTTAGTCTCTCATGACTAACCATCAAGACTTCTGCACTATCATATCCTTTAACCTCCACCATAGCTGCATTTTCATCTTGATCATTTTGATTGTCTTTCTTCCTTCTTTCAGGACAATTCTTTCTCAGATGACCTTCCTTATGGCAAGTGAAACACTTTCTCTTCTCAAAAAATCAAATTTCTTCCCACCCTTATTCCCTTTTCCACCATCCTTCTTCTTGGACTGAAACCCCTTCTTCTTCTTGGATTGAACATTCAATCCTTCAGCAGGCTTCTTCCCTTCAGTCTGGATCTGTAGAAACTTGGTTTTCAGGGCACTTTGAATATCATCAAACATCACTTGATCTTGTCTCCCAAATAGCAAGGCATCTTTGAAATTTTCCAGAGACTTAGGTATAGAATTCAACAACATTAATGAGTTATCCTCATCATCAATTGTAACATCCAAACTCTCCAGATCATCCACCAATCTGTTGAACTCGTCCAACTGATCACCAAGATTCTCGTCTTCACTCATCTTGAAGACTTGAAGCTTCTGTTTCATGTATAACTTGTTCGTAACAGATTTGGTCTGGTATAACTGCTCCAGCTTATTCCAGACTTCAAGAGCGGTTTTCTCCTTCGATACTTCCCTCAATGGCTTATCCCCAAGACACAAGATAAGCGCACTGTGCGCTTTCCTCTTGTTCTCCTCCACCTTCGCCGGATTAGTTCCAGAAGCCACCTGATCTGGTGGCAATAAGGCTTCGTACAAACCATTGTGTACCAGGAGAGCCTTCATCTTAATCTATCATAAGCTGAAATCGTTCTTCCCCGTGAACTTCTCAATGTCGAACTTAGTTGTAGCCATAATTGCTTCCCACAGATGGTACCACTTGTTAATCGTTTTAGATTCACAAGAAAACTTATAATCAGGGAATCAGAATTATGGTAACAGTTATAACGAAATTGAAGAACGAAATTGAAATCAACAAGAACACCAGAATTATGTGGTTCGGAGATGAATACTCTCAATCAATTCAGAGAGGATAGTTTTTCAATAAGTAAGAAATAGAAGTTACAATACTCTCAATCTCACAAACTCTCTGTGTGTATACGCTCAATAATCGTCTCTCTAGGTTATTTCTCTCAGCTGAGAAAGCCCCCTTTATATAGTTACAGAGATTGAGATGAACCCTAAAATCAATTCAGTTGTAACAAACTCAGATGTAAGGTAGTTATCCAGCTGGCTAACGACTTTAATAACCGCTTCAGTTGATTCAGTTAGAACCGCCATTGCGCTAGCTTCAATTTGGTGTAATTCGCGTATAACGAACTCTGGATCAGATGACTTATCCTCCTCTGGTTCTGGTCACTTACACCAGACTAGTCTGATCCAGACTCCTCTGATAGGACTCTTCTGGTAGACCTTCTCTGGTAGACCTCCTCTGGTACCTCATCTGCTAGACTACTCTGGTTAGACTCATCTGGTCAGCATCATCTGGTCCAACTCCTCTGATACCCCAAATTGTCTAACTTTCACAGCTAACACTTTAACAACGTAACTTTCTATTGAAACACACATGCACAGCAGATTACATACTTCACATATGACTCTTCACAAATTAGGGCAAACTTGACAAAACCATTTTTTAAATTTGTTTTCAGTAAGAAATCCGAGAAACTTTTTAATCAATTGGATGGATTTTGGTTTGCAACCTTTGAGGTTTTCATCAACAAGGTGTTTCTGCCTTTTAAAATAAAATTGGCAAGATGGCAAGATGGTAAAGAAAGAAAATGGGGATTAAACCTATTTTGTCAAATAACTTTTTATCTTTATCTTTTTGGTCTCATAATTATTTACTTTTTTTTTTAGTCCAACAACTATTTAAATTTTCAAATCAGGCCCAAATGGTCAGAAATTGCATTAAACGGCGCCATTTTGATCACATGCTCCGATTTTTCGGTGGAAACGAATGACATGTCGCATTTTTTCCATGTGGCATGCTGACTGGCAAATGAAAATATCAATTCAATATTAACAAAAATAAAAATTAAACATAAACAAAGTTATAACAACATATAAAACTTAAAAGAAATCCAAAAAAATAACGGACCATCTTCCCAAAATCATCATCTACTTCCCATCCCGTCCGACACCACACTCTGCCACCACGCACCCTTCTCCTCGAATTGGGAAAGAAAAGAATCCTCTAAAACATGGTTTCCCACAAAAACGCTCCCCCATCACTCGTCTTCTATTCTTAAACCATCGGCGTGCTCCTCTCCTAACTAACCTTCATCGCCATACTTCAATTGCAACCACCTATTCCATCCGGGAAGTTGTTGCTGGATTCCTATTTATTCGGTAAGCCAGCTGAATTTTGTCCATTCTTCTATCAACTCTGTCCTCAGGGAGTGGCGCTGGCGGTGATACGATGAACTTGCGAAGGCGATTGGTACATCTTTCCAACACTAAGGTTTTCGATGCCCTTCAACTCTAAATTGACGTCTTAATTAGAGAGAATCCCTAAATTGCACCCGTAAATTGCAGTGGTTGCAGATTAATTTAATCTAAACAATGTCTAAATTTGTAGAAAATGCGGATATGGATTTTTCTTTATGATGGTTCATTCCAGAATCCCACGTGGGTTACTCAAATTTTGTCGATTGTTGGTTATTGAATTAGAAATTGTTGTTTTACAAAATGGGGGTTGGATCATATTTTGATTTGTAGAGGTAAAGATTGGTATTTGTCTTATTTTGTTTTAAATTTAATTTTTATGTGTGGCTTTATTTTCCTACTTTTTTATATTTTTTAAATCTGCAAAAAAAAAAAAAAAAAAAAAAAAACCTAGACTGCATGCCATGTGGCAAAAAACGAGATATGTTATCAGGTGCCGCGGAAAAAAAAAAAGAGCACAAGACAAACATGTGATCAGAATGATGTCGTTTCATGTGTTTTCCGACCATTTATGACTGATTTGGATAAATTTAAATAGTTGTAGGATTAAATTAAAAAAATAAATAATTATGGAATCAAAAGGATAATGGAGAAAAGTTATGGGACGAAATTGATTTTATTCCAATGACAATGTATCCAGAGAAGAACAAACACAATATCATATGAAAACCAAGCTGTAGATTTGCAAGGTTGCTACGTCCCATGGGATTCGTGGGTTATACATGGATTTGGAGAATATATACATAAAAGGATATTTCAGTAATTTAATTTAAAGATATTTTAGTCCAAGTATTTATGGTGTATATATAGAAATTTTGGGAGTTTATTTAACTGTGTCTTTTTAAAAAATATTGGTGTATTACTGATTACTGCTTAGGGTATTATTAATCTCTACTTGAAGTATTATTGATACCACTTGGAGTATTGTTGATTATTGTTCGTTTTTTAATTACAATTTGGGGTATTGGTGATTATTGCTTGGGATTTTGTTGATTCAAAACATACACTACACACCGAATTGTGTATTTTTCACCATTTTTACAATGTATCTAAGTGCATAATTTGCATTTGAATGCACACTAAAACTATTTTTTTTTTTATCATACAAATACAAATACACCTTTAGTTAAAAAGAAAAAAAGGTCGTAACGCCTATTCGTGTCATGTGACGGGATAAGGCAACCAATATGCTATTTTCCCCTATGTACTCTTTAATAACATTAATACAACTTTTTTGCTATTTTGCCCTACCCTTCTTAACATTAATAAGAAAAAGTCTGAAATTTAAAGTGGAATAACAACCAGGGCAGAATAAATAACGTCTATAACTAAATAATATATCTAGCGATGATAATAATAACTCTATACGCAAATAGTGGCGGATCTAGACTGAAATGGTCAGTAGCATACAGAGGGCAAGGGGAGGTATATATATATATATATAATTATATTAATATATTGAGTAGGTCTTGTATGAGACCGTCTCATGCCATGAGAGGGTCTCATACAAGTTTTTGACTTTTATTTATTCTTCTGTGTGTATATTGTATAATTATATCAATATATAAATTTTCACACATACTAGTAAGCTAATAACATATTTTTTTATTGTACTTTCGAGTCTTGTTCCCCTGACGTTCAAATGATCAGATCCATGATCCGCCAATGGAAATGGTTGAAGGGGCTAAAGAGAACTATAATTATGAAAAAAATTAGGAACATATTTATATATATATATATGTATAAACTTTATAAAAAGAACAAATATAAAATGCTCGAAATTCAAAATTTACAAACAAAAAGAAATTATAAGAAAGTTGTAACTATTTTTTTCTTTTATATTGATATTCAATAATTAGATACTCAAGAATTAAGGAATTTCTGAATTTATGATTTCAAGCCATCAAACTAAGAAATTTAGTTGTAGGTTCAATGGAAATTATTGCTGGGGTTTTCCATTTTGATAGAAATTAATAAAGTTGGGGTTGTACAAAATAAAAAAATTTATAGTAGAAAAAAAGGTAAACATATAAGAAAATAAATTTCAATACATGTATAAAAAATTATATTAGTGAATACTTGACACTTAACTAACTTTGGAGAGGCTAGAAAGCCCCCTCTGCTACACTAGGAAACGCCCTACGACTAAGGCTACGTTTGTTTCGGGAGTAAAAACAATTGATACTCTTTAATAAATACAATTATTACTATTTAGTGCACACAATTAATACCCTTCAATAGTTTATGTATAAACCATTTTCCCTCTATACTTTGTCATCTTTAATTTGTCAAACCAAACAAAATTTAATTGCAATTTTAATTTCTAAGTTTCCCTTGAGCAAGTTTTGTCTATAAATACTTCTTGTACCATGACCTTCCTAATTAAACCCCCTCAATAGCATTTAATCACGATATATTTTCCTTCCTTTTGAATCAATCATGTCCAACAATACTATGAGCTGGTGGTACAAAAGGTCCATTGGTGTAATTGAGCGGGTATATATCTACCATTTTTCTACATCCATTTTTATTTTATCACGTTTTAGTTTAATAGAACATATAATTGCCCATTAAATAACACATCGGAGAGAATATAGAATGGATCAAAAATTTCATTCCTCCTCTAATCAAATTTTCAACAATATACTTAATATAATAGTAAAATTTTATAATAAAAATTGAGACGGGTTTAGAAGAGACTCAGAGCTTATTTGGTTAAACTTATTTAAAACATCTTGTAAGCTCTAAAATTTTATAAGTTGTTTTAAGAGCTTATAATATGCAATTTTTAACCTATAGGTTGCTAAAAGTATTTGGATAATACAACTTATAAGATCTTTGAAGATTTATAATAAATATTTTTAAATTTAATTTTAATATAAATTAAAAAAAATTATTTCTTATCTTGAGGTAGAGGTTGGAAGGGGCGGGATGGTTCCGGGGTGGGGTGGGTGGAGGTGGTTAGGAAAATAAGTTGAAAATCTCAATTTATTTTTTTACAGCTTATAAGTTGTTAAAAGCTTATTTTATGATTTTATAAGTTGTTAAACATTTTATTTTGTCAAACACATTGATGGTGCTTATAAGCTCTTAAATAGCTAATAAGTTGTTTTAAAGAGTCTATAAGCTCAGCCAAACACTGACTTGAACGCAAAATACTAGCTATACTAGTAGTTACCCCCACAAGAGTATGGGATCCCTGTAGTATTGGAAAGTATATGGACCAAGTATATCGAACCCAAGGGAAGGTGTATATGCGAGTAGAGCCCAGGAAATCTACGCCACGTAGTTAATATGAATGTATGTTCGGGTTTAAGAATTCTATTAAACTACTGTATATTATACTACTCTTAATGCTAATAATGAAATTAAACTACACGATTAACTGGGTTTAAATAAAGATATGGGATGGTGATGCTCAGGATAGGAATTCCTACGCATACTGACGGAGTTGGTACGATAACTAAAATAACCGTGATGTGCAAGTAATGATCCTAAGCATACACGATTGGAAGAATAAAAGCTCAATAATTAATCCTAATACTTTTTCCTATCAACCTACATCACTAATTCACTAATCAGGTTATATGGATTGGGCTTAATTAATGAGACCCTAATTTAACTAAGGTGATGCGGTCGTCCTCCCTAGATAAATCGGTAGATGATAAACCCCTTCTAAAACCCTTTCGTTAAGCCTATTAGTTATTAAAGAGTGATAAGGTCGTCTTCTCTCTAATAATTTTCGTACTCAATTCCAAGATAATTCTATGGCTTATTAGAAACATTCATTAATTAAGAGAATTAGAACTAAACATCACGAGTTATCCTAATTCTGTACCAAAGTCCTACTTCTACGAGTTCATCCTATCCTAAGCATGCAAGGGTTCTAGCCTAACTTGGTGATTGAAACAGCGAAAGCAATAATACGAACGATAAACATAAACATACTTGAATTAACAACTAAATCAAAGAACATAAGCAACGAATAAATCAAAGTCTCAAAAATAGTCTCTTAAAATATGAAAAGCTAGGGTTTATAGTCTCCAAGAACAAAGAACGAAAGAATTAATCTATGAAGTTCGAAACAAAATACTAAAACTTTGAATTCGTAAATCAAAACCTCGATTACAAAGTATGAAACTCTTCCAATCTCTTGCCCAAACTCTTCTCCTTCCTCTAAGTATCTAAAAATATCAATAGTGATCAAAGGGTCTTTAAAAACGAGCTTGGGGTGGGGTATTTATGAGCAACGGGCTTAAAACGGGCGAAAAAGGCCAAAACTCGCGATCTTGGGTATAGGTCACTCGGTCGAGTAGTTCCCTCTTCTAGCATCAACAAGGCGCTCGAGCTCCAGCCGGTCGAGCGCTAGGCGCTCGACCTTCATTAGGTCGAATGCGTGCCGGTCGAGCGCTCTAGACTTCCAACGTGAAACTAATGCTCGTCACTCCGTTGCTCGAACGCTCCTCCTTCCTTGAGCCAACCAACACCTTTACTCGCATGAACTAACACTTTTTGTATTTCTCCGATATCTTCTCATCCAGGCATCCATTGAGTCGATTCAAAGTCCTATGAGCTCCATTTTTCGCCCTCTTTCCAACTATAAGCATCAAAGAGGCAAATTCATTAGTTTATAAAAATAGTACTCAATTGACTCTAAATACTCATCAGAATCACTCTAAATACGGGAAAATCAGGCTATAAACTACAACGATTTCACACCTAATCAAACACCCTAACTAGTTTCTCGTAATTTATCACGTAGAAAAAGCCCCAATCTAAAGGCCTCGCCCCAGCTTACCACAGTGTCGCACTCATAGTAGGCGTAACCGGTATCAGCGGAAGCGGCCTGGCGGAGACGCTATCATTAGCCGACACTCCCGGCGGGCCCTGGAAGGTCTACTGTGTGGCCCGCCGCCCCTGCCCGGAGTGGCTAACAACCCTCCCGTGGATTACATCCAATGCGACATTACAAAACCCGAAGAAACACACTCCAAACTCTTTGGTGAGAAGTTTGAACATTGGTAACTTGCCGTGATAACCCCCCAAGGTCGCATGCAGGGCCAGTTGATCCCCGATCGGCTTCCCGGTTAGTATGACCTCGTCCACCCGGGCAACGTACTACTCGCCCATTTCGTCCTTCCCCTGGCGTATGCGCATGAGGCGATGCCAGTTTTCCAGTGGAGCAATTTTTTCCGAAAAATAGGAGGTGAACTGGGCGCTCAAAATGGCGAAGGAGTCGACCGAGCAGGAGGGGAGTGTGACGTACCAACTGTGAGCGAGATCGCCCAACGTGAGAGGAAAGAAAAGGCACTTGGTCGCGTTTGTCGCCCCCGGGCCGATCATGAAGATCTGGAATTTGCTTAGGTGCATCTCGGGATCGGTCTTTCCCTCGTAGAGAGGGGTCGGCGGCGGCGTAATCTTGAGCTGAGTCGGCGCAAAACTCAACTTCCTTCTGGCAGAGTTGGCCGGCGCGAGGCTAATTTCGGCCGGCTTTTTATTGGGTTGTTGCGCCGTGCTCTAGGAGTTGGAGACGGACTCGGTGTGGCCGTACTCGGTGTCACTGCTTCGGAGCTGGTTCGGGTACCAAGAAGGGTCGCTGGCACCCAAGCAGCCAAAGACCGGGTGGGCGGAGCCGCGGGAACGTGTGGGAGTGAGGTCGGCCTGGAACTGGCTCTCCCCCTGGCATTCCTGGGCTTTCGCCTTCCCATTGAGGGCGCGTGCTTGTTGTCTTTTCTTTGAGGCTGAAGGGGTGCTTCGGCAAGCTTTTGCCTCTTTGGCGCGACGGCGCCGACCTGACTCCGCTTGATCGGGAGTAATGATGTTTCAAAACTGCGAGGGACGCGGCTCCTCTGGGTATCGGATCGGAGAAACGACGCGGGTGGCCTTTCCTGGCCGGTTGGGGATAACCTCCACTGAAACCCGAGCTGCAGGAGCCTGGGGTGTTGAAGATGGATGATGAAGCTTTATGAAGATTCATGAAGTGGGAAAGTTTTGTGAAGATTTGAAGACGGATGATGAAGATTTGAAGAACAGTGAGTGTTATTCAAAGAAGAGAAGAAAAAACTGGGTTTAAGGGTTTAACTACCCTCCTTCTAGCACCAAATGTTGTTTATCTAAAAATGTATGCTGGGATTTGATGGCTATTTAATATGGTTTAGACAAAAACATCAAAGGAAAGATGGATTGAATGTTCCATAAATGCATAAATAAATGAGTGATGAAGATGAAGATATGAATGCTAGAACACCAAGAATTGCCAGGTGTTTTTGATCCCTAGACTTGAATGCTTGTGTAGCTTTTTTGTATTAATGCACTGTTTTTTCTTTGTACAAGGGTGGTAGTATTTATAGGTTTCATTTACAGGGGCATTTTCATCATTTCCGACCTCCATTTGGGACAACCGCATTAAATGGTTCCATTCTTCAGGTGTGCGCGGGCACCTGATCGTCCTTGCCTGCAGGTGGCCGGCCACTAATGGGTCGCCATGGGTCGCCACGTGTCCTCAAAGGATGATTCTCTAATTTGTTTCCTTATATGTGAGGAATATCCCTTCTGACGCATCGTACGGAGGTGACTCTTTGCCTTGTTTGGGGCGATTCTGTCGAATTCCTCCATATGCTCTCACTATCTTCTTCCTTGGACGGTTGTTAAACAAGATCGAAGGTCGGTGCTCGGTTTGGCTCGGGGGGCCGACCGCGACTTCGGAGCCCAGCCGGTTGGGTTAGGGCTTTACGCTTTCGAGCATCCGGTCGGAGGTTGGCCTTGATGAATAATTTAGACCTGGGGAGGTCGGTCTTGGCAGAGTGGTTACTACTTAGACCGGTCGGAGGTCGGCACAATCCCGGTTCCATTCACGTCGGGGTCGGGTGACTCCGACTGTTCTGCCCAGGTGTGGTCGGTGCCGACCTTGGGCCGAAATGGTCACAACATTATAGATGGGGATTAAGTATGGGATGTAAAAAGTTTATTTTACATCTCTAACTCGATTGAGACAGAAGTCGAAAAATCCTAATTCTATTCGGATGAGTCCCAATATAATTAACGTAGCCTAAAGGTATTAAAAATAATTATAGTCCAACTAGAAAACTGTACACTTGTATCACATCAGATTAGGGTAAATTGCAAGGATGGTCCCATGAAAATTCGTACTTGACAGATTTGGTCCCATGTTCTTTTTTGGTAGTATTTTTAGCGGAAAAGGTCCAATCCTTTAAATCCGTTACTTTTTTACGGAAAAATCGTATGAGACTATTTGCGCTAAAAAAAGGACAAAATTCATGAGAACAAATTCTTATGAGACCATTTCTGCAATTTCCCCCATCAGATTGAGTGGAATCCCCTAAACGACGTTGTTTCACAACCGATATAAATAAAACAGCGGACGTCTAGCTGACTTGAAGGCGAAAATACTAACTTCTACTAGTCGCTTCCCCGCAAGCGGACGGGTTCACTGTAGTATGAGTAAGTATAGCAACCTAGTATTATCGAACCCAATGGATGGAGTGTATGCAAATAGATCCCTGAAGATCTACGCGTCGTAGCTAATATGAGTGTAATATTTTTGGGTTTTTTTTGAAAGATTAATTAAATGACTAAAATTATCCTAGGAATGCAAAAAGCAAAATTAAACTAAGAATCGAAGGGTTGTTTTCAAATGAGAGATGGTGATGCTTAGGATAAGAATCCCTACTTATACTAACGGAGCAGGTACATAATCAAAATAATCGTGACGCGCAAGAAATAACCTAAGTTAAAGAATGCAAGGTGAAAGCTCAAGATTCTAAACCCTAATACTTTACCCTACCACTCGACTTCGCTAATCCAATAAAAAGTTAATAGATTGTGCTTAATTAATGAGTCCCTAATTTAACTAAGGTGATAAGGTCGTCCTCCCTCGCTAAACCGGTAGATGAATTAACCCTTTCTAAACCTTCTCGTTAAGACTACTAGTTGTTAAAGAGTGATACGATCGTCCTCTCCCTAACACTTTCGTACGAAATTCAAATGTAAAGTTAAGATTTATTTTAAGAATTCATTAATTAAGAGAATTAAAACTAAATGTTACGAATTATCCTAATTATGAACCCACATCCTACTTCTACGAGTTCATCCTACCCTAAGCATGCAAGGGTTCTAGCCTAACATGTTGGTTTGAATAATCAAAGCAATCACAAGAACAATAAACATATGCATAATTGAATTAACTAATAAAATCAAGAACATAAACGAAAGAACAAATTAAAGTCTCTAAAGAAATCTATATAAATCTGAAAAACTAGGTTTAATCGTCTCAAAGAGTAAAGAAAGAAATAATCAATCTAATACGTTCAAAAGAAATACTAAAACTAAGAATTCGTAAATTAAAACCTCGATTACAACGTATAAAATCCTTCAAAACTCCTCCCCAAGCTTTCTCCTTGCTCAAAGTATGTAAAAATATGTGTTGATATGTTGGTATCCTCCAAAACGAGTTTGGAATGAGTATATATAAGCGTCGGGGCGAACCGGAAACTCATGGGCCGAAAAAGAAATTCGGAGGCAAAAAATAGCAAAGTGCTCGAGCAGGGGCGCTCGAGCATGTAGCTCGAGCAGTGCAATCGGTCGAGCGCTGGCGCTCGAGTGGTTTTCGGCTGCTGTACACTTGTTCGTAAAATCTTCATATCTTCTCAACTGGGAGTCCGTTTTGGCCGATTCAAAGTCCTAAGAACTCCTCTTTTCGCCCTCTATCCATCTATGAAAACCAATGAGACAAATTAATGAGTTTATAAAAATGATACTCAATTGACTCCAAACACTCATAAAAAACACTCAAAACATGGGCAAATCGGGCACCAAAACATAACAATTTCACGCCTAATCAATCCCCCCAAACTTACCATATTGCTTGTCCTCAAGCAATGAAATAATAAGTCAAGTGAAATTGTTAGGAATGAGTCAAAGAATCAAATCGTGCAAGCAAATGAACTCGGGCTTCAAAGATTCAATCACAAGTATACTCACTCACCTTCCCTCATCATACTCATGCAATAACAACAAGAACCACCAAGATCAAACATGGATGTGCACTCAACGATGTGTTTCACCCCCTCACAAGTGTATATCAATAATAAAGGGACTCACTCAAACAATCAATCACTCATATCGGCAGCCATAGGCTTGTTAGCACTCTCAACTCCGACCATACTCTAGAAATCAATGCCGAATCAAAAAGGACTTTTCTCAAGGTTGTAATTTAGGCTCTTTGGACAGGTGGGATAACAATATGGGTAAGTGACTCAAGTGAATGGAGAATAGAAAATCACACTTCGGTACTTCGAGATTAGGAACAGACTACTTCAACATATTCAGTAAACACACTTTCAATTCCAACACTCTCAACACTTTAATTTTTTTTTCTTTCTCATTTTTTTTCACTTTTCTCAATCACTTCACTTTTTTTTTTCACAAACACATGAGCTCTTTTTTTTTCTTTTGCTCATTCTCAATTTTTTTTTCTTTTTCCCACAACTCAAAACTTCATCACACCTTCTTCTCATACTCACTCAACAAACAACATTTCCCTTTTTCAACTCAATTCAATCCCTTCACATTCACACTTTTCCTATTCTCCACTCAAATTGGGACAAAAAGGCTTAGGAATTGGAATAGTGTTCATATGTGCTAGCAAATAAAATATACTTAAAGCTCAAAGGGGCTAACAAGGGATAAATATCAATGGTAAGGAATTGTTTTGGCTAAGTGACTCATTCAAAACAAAAATGGCCTAAGATCACATTCGACATATCAAACTATACACAATCAAGAAGCAAGAGCACACACAAGTTCTAGCATCCTCTAAGGTGACGATCCACTCACAAACGAAGAGATTAATTCATGCATCAAAATCTCATAAGGCTCAAATCTCACGGCTTTCACATACATGCCTATCCTAGTGCATTCTCACTCTCATCACACAAGTATTCAAAAAGAAAACTTGCAAGCATACAAGTTCTTTCTCAAATCAACTCTCATTCAAACACTCACACAAAAAAGTCCCTAACTCAAATCCACAAATCACCCTACTCATCAAATCATACTCAAAGTTTGGGGTTGTGGGTTACCTCAACCAAACAATTCAGTTTCTCTCAACAATGTTGCACCCTCCCTTGCTTGAGTTCCTCTCTTTTGGATAGCTCCATGATTCCTCTACTCTCTCGAGACAAGCCTACAAAATAAAAATCACAAGTACGAGGTTAAAACTTACGATTCAAAACAACACCCAAATAACATAAAAGTCAAATAACTAAAAATACTCAAAAGCAGATAAAAATGGGTTGCCTCCCATTCAGCGCTATTTTTAAGGTCCTCATGCCGGACCGAGCTCAAAGGAGCTTATGGGACATCATACTCAAATTTACCTCCCTTACTCTCATAAGAGTGGTGGTTGCATTCCTTTCCTTGATGCCCCTCCATCATGAGCTCTTTTCCTTCCTTTTCATCCCCAAGTGTTATGGGTATCAACTCCTTCTTACCTTTATCTGGAAGCGTCTTACCAAACAGGTTCTTGAATTTGTACTTTTTCTTCTTAACTCCTCATTTTCCTTCCAACTGGATCACGTCCACACTTTTCACCTCTTCATCCTTCAACTTCTTCACTTTATCCCTATCAAAATAATCACGATCATAATGCACATTGGTTAAATCATCAAGTGAAGGATTATAAAATTCATGAATATGAGAAGGATTAGGAATAGGAGGTGTGTCTTCAACACGAGGATCAATTGCATCCATGCAATACAAACTCTCATCCTCTTTCGGGTGCTTCATGGCTTCATATAGGGAAATCTTCACTTCTTGATCATCAACCTTCAACGTAATTTTCCCATTTGCCACGTCTAGCACCATCCCCGCTGTAGCTAAGAACGGTCTTCCCAAGATCAATGGAACGTGCTCATCTTCCTCCATCTCTAGGACCACAAAATCGGCTGGAAAAATATGATCTCCAACTCTCACGAGGACGTCTTCAACCACACCTTGAGGTCGAGAAATAGACCGGTCGGCTAGTTGAAGCGTCATCATTGTGGGTTGAAGTTCACCACCTTCCAACTTCTTGAAAAGTGACAACGGCATCAAATTAATGCTCGCTTCGAGGTCGCACAATGCTCCCTTCTTGATCCCGTTCCCAATATCACAAAGAATGGTAAAGCTCTCGGGATCCTTCAGCTTTGGAGGAAGCGCCTTGTGCACTAATGCACTCACCTCGTGGTTCAACTGCACCAACTTCGGCTCATCCACTCGCCGTCTTTTCGCGATCAAGTCCTTCAGAAACTTTGCATAGTTGGGCATCTGTTCCAAAGCATCATAAAAAAGGATATTAATATGCAATTGTTTAAACACATCAAGGAATTTAGCGAATTTCTCATCAAGTTTCTTTTTCATGAAGCGTTGTGGATATGAGACGGGTATCACAGATTTGGGTATCCCCCATTCATCTTTCTCGGTCTCTTTCACTTTCTCCCTTGCTTCCTTTGCCTTCTTCCACTTAGGAACTCTCTCAACCTTCTCAATGCCTTCCTCTTCAAGCTCTTTCCTCGCTTGAGTGCTTTCACCCTCAACCTTCTTCTCAACTCTCATCTCTTCAATCTCATCTCTATCTTGGGGCATCTCAGAATCAGCAGGCATCTGAGGACCTTCATAGTTGGTTCCACTTCTTAACTGGATAGCCTTGCAATGCTCTTTCGGGTTCCCCTCCAGCATGGACGGATACTTACCCTGCTCCCTATTCAATGATTTTGCAATTTGGCTTATCTGGAACTCTATTGAGGTGAACCGCCTATTGTTCTCTTGCTGAATTCGATTCAGCTCTATATCTCTCTTTTGGAGTTCTTGATCACGCTGATCACCTTTCTTATGCAACTCCTTCACACCATACTCCAAAGAGGACAATCTCTTGCTACCTTCCTCCACCTTCTGTAGGATAGCTCTCAACATCTCCTCAGTTGAGGAACCGTCTTCTCCACCAGGAGGTTTAGAACCTGGATCAACACCTAGAGGAACTGTAATACCCACTTTCGGATTAGCATATGAAAAGTTCCCGTTCATCCTCCATTGGTTCTGAGGAAGCTGCTGGCCTTCTTGGTACCCTTGTGTGTTCCTCCATTTATTTTGAGGTGGCTGTGGACCTGGAGGTACAAATGGTTGGCCATAAGAAGGCCTTCCTTAAAAATTTCCACCTTGTGGATACCCATTCTGATTATAATAAGGACCTCCCATATAATTCACTACTTCTTGCTGAATTGTGGGCTTGTCCTCTTGCTCATTCTCTGCTGCATTCCCTCCAACCATATTTTTCCCCAACTCAAGGTTGTTAATCTTTTCCATCATAGCCATCAACAGCCTTCTCGTTCCTTCACCTTCCTCAACCTGATGAACTCTTTGGTAATCTGTGTCCACTTTCCATGCCCCGGCATTCGTGACAATGTTGTCCACGATCTCTCTACACCTCACTATTCCTTGATTCAGGAATGATCCACTAGCACAGACGTCTAGATGGTCTTGCCCAGCCTTGTTGGCACCACTATAGAAAAATATCTTCACATCTCCCTCATTGTACCCATGCTGCGGGCACTCTATCAACATATTTGAGTATATCTCCCACGCTTGACGTAGGTCCTCTCCTTGCTTCTGGCGGAAGGAAGAGATCTCAATCCTTGCTTTGATCGTTCTGGATGGAGGGTAGAATCGCTCGAGGAACAGACGCTCGAGCTCGGCCCAAGTCTCCCCGTGGAAGCGTATTATCGTACCACTCTTTAGCTATTCCCGTCAATGAGAATGAGAACAATCTAAGCCTCTTGGCATCTTCAGACATGCCATTGTAATTGAAAGTGGAGGCTATCATTAGAAAACTCCTCAGATGAGTGTGAGGATTCTCCTTCCCGATCACCCCCTTGAACTGGTTCTCTGTAAGCAGCTTTAAAATTCCCGGGGAAATCGAGAAGTTATTAGCCTCAACAGGAGGCAATGCCACTCCATCATAGTACCGTTGTGGCTGCGCCACAAACCTCCCTCGAATAGCCATATTTTGATCTGCGTTCTGAGGAACGTGTTGAGGATTAGCAGCTGGTACGGGTACTTGTTGGGGTGGTGGTTGGTAAACAGGTGGTTGATTGTAAACTGGAGGTGGAGGATACGGGTATGGTGGATACGGATAAGGTGGGTATGGGTAAGTGGATAAGGTAAGTTGTTTTGTGGTAAGTTAAGATGTGGGTAAGCAGGGTTGTTCTGAGGATGTTGGACAATGTTATGAGCTGGATTGTTTACGTTTTGTGTATCCGGGTTTAAGCTCTGGCTATCCCCTAACGGAACTTGATTCTGGCTCCCACTAACTCCAGTGCCTTCAACTCGGCCCAATTCCTAATTGAACTCATTAGCTGCATCATCCAACTCATTACTGAGGTCCATTGGTTCTTTCCTTCCTCCAGCAGCGTTCATCCTTCTCAAGAAAGCTCGGTTCCTTCAAGCTATCGTCTCAGGGTCCAACGGTATTCTCTCTTCGCTCGTATTGCCTTGTGAGCGTGTTTTCATATACCTGACACACTAGCAGAAGTATCAAAAAGCAACTACCGAATGAATAAAAATAAAAATAAAACAGAAAATAAAGCACTTACTACTAACTTCTACGCTATATACAAGTTCTATTCAAAAAGCATACTACGCCATCCCCGGCAAAGGCGCCATTGACTTGAAGCCGAAAATACTAACTTCTACTAGTCGCTTCCACGCAAGCGGACGGGTTCACTGTAGTATGAGTAAGTATAGTGACCAAGTATTATCGAACCCAAGGGATGGAGTGTATGCAAATAGATCCCTAAAGATCTACGCGTCGTAGCTAATATGAGTGTAATGTTTTTGGTTTTTTTGAAAGATTAATTAAAAGACTAAAATTATCCTAGGAATGCAAAAAGCAAAATTAAACTAAGAATCGAAGGGTTGTTTTCAAATGAGAGATGGTGATGCTCAGGATAGGAATCCCTACGTATACTAACGGAGCAGGTACATAATCAAAATAATCGTGACGCGCAAGAAATAACCTACGTTAAAGAATGCAAGGTGAAAGCTCAAGATTCTAAACCCTAATACTTTACCCTAACACTCGACTTCACTAATCCACTAAAAATTTAATAGATTGTGCTTAATTAATGAGACCCTAATTTAACTAAGGTGATGCGGTCGTCCTCCCTCGCTAAACCGGTAGATGAATTAACCCCTTCTAAACCTTCTCGTTAAGACTACTAGTTGTTAAAGAGTGATACGGTCGTCCTCTCCCTAACACTTTCGTACGAAATTCAAAAGTAAAGTTAAAATTTATTTTAAGAATTCATTAATTAAGAGAATTAAAACTAAGTTTCACGAATTATCCTAATTATGAACCCACATCCTACTTCTACGAGTTCATCCTACCCTAAGCATGCAAGGGTTCTAGTCTAACATGGTGGTTTGAATAATCAAAGAAATCACAAGAACAATAAACATATGCATAATTGAATTAACTAATAAAATCAAGAACATAAACGAAAGAACAAATTAAAGTCTCCAAAAAAATCTATATAAATCTGAAAAACTAGGTTTAATCGTCTCAAAGAGTAAAGAAAGAAATAATTAATCTAATACGTTCAAAAGAAATATTAAAACTAAGAATTCGTAAATTAAAACCTCGATTACAACGTATAAAATCCTTCAAAACTCCTCCCCAAGCTTTCTCCTTGCTCAAAGTATGTAAAAATATGTGTTGATATGTTGGTATCCTCCAAAACGAGTTTGGAATGAGTATATATAAGCGTCGGGGCGAACCGGAAACTCATGGGCCGAAAAACGAATTCGGAGGCAAAAAATAGCAAAGTGCTCGAGCAGCTCGAGCAGGGGCGCTTGAGCATATAGCTCGAGCGGTGCAATCGGTCGATCGCTGGCGCTCGAGTGCTCTCGCTCGAGTGGTTTTCGGCTGCTGTACACTTGTTCGTAAAATTTTCATATCTTCTCAACTAGGAGTCCGTTTTGGCCGATTCAAAGTCCAAGAACTCCTCTTTTCGCCCTCTATCCATCTTTGAAAACCAATGAGACAAATTAATGAGTTTATAAAAATGATACTCAATTGACTCCAAACACTCATAAAAAACACTCAAAACATGGGCAAATCGGGCATCAAAACATAACAATTTCATGCCTAATCACTAGCCCGCCTAAACGGATTACACTAAAATTAGGCTAGCTGATGATAGCCTATGATTAAGGTGATAATGGTTTGCAATTCATACACTTAATTTGCTTATTTAATAGGATTTCATATTATTTGCTATTCTTTGTAGGTTAAATGAGGATTTTTTTGGAGTACAACATGTGCTTATTAATTTTGAAGTCAATCGATGAAATAAATGAGCTCAAACTAGGGAACATTTTTTTATTCCCATTTGGTCCTAGCGCGCGCGGCACATGCCCAAATTAGTAAACATTTTATATTCCCAGCTAATACTAGTACTACAATAGGACTTATTATTGCTAAGCAAACTTACTTAGGGTTTTATCTAAATAGATTAATAAATTAAAGAACTTTGTTTATGAAAATCCTAATAAATTAATATAACTATACACCGCATGAGAATTAGGGCGGCGCTTATAAAGTTCTCTCCCTCTCGTTGTAGCAAAAAAAGGCGAAGCGCTCGCCCCCAGGGCCCCCACCCCCTGGCCCGACAGGATTAGGTGGAGGAGGTAAATCATGATGACCCAGCGGTCCATTAGGTGGGAGGACCAGTGTCTGGTGCCCACAAGGAGCTATACCCCACATTGGAGGATAAAACTCCCACACTGCGGCTGCCAGGACTCGATCCTCTCGATATACTCATCGCTTGATTTGGCTCATGAGGGCGGTTTACACCGTTCGATCTACCTGTCTTTATTATTTAATTGAGAGTAATTTTTTTTTATATTTTACTGTTCATGTTTGTTTTATTTTCAATCTGTTTATCACGAATTTTGTTCGTATTCGTGTTTCTTTGGTACAGTTTCGCTATCCTTGAGGATTGGCGGTGTTAGGATTTTAACTGCAATTATGGAGAAATTGAAAAACGAAACGAAGAACAAAAAAACACGATTTGGTTACCCAGTTCGTCTGTAAAGACTACGTCTGGGGGCACTACCAAGCCAGGAGATATACTAATTTTCGGTGATACAATTACAATGAGTCATGTGAGAATATATAAGAAACCTGGGCCAAAACCCTAAGCCCATCCAACCCAAAATTCTGCCTTTCGAAAAAAGCCCATCCAACCCTAAACCTAGGACGTGAAGCAGTCGAGCAGACTCCATAGCCCAACAATCTCCCACCTGGAGACTGACTCCAAATGTAACTTGTCTCATCTATCTTATCATTATCTATCACTGGTAGTAGTGCCAAGCCTTCATCTCAGTTTCCAAGGCCAGTTGAAGTCATGCATAACTTCAACTTCTCTAAGGTCACAACCTTAGTCAACATATCAGCAGGATTCTCACTTCCTCGAATCTTCATCAGCTGCAAGATCTTATTTTCAATGAGATAACGGATGTAATGATACCTCAACTCAATGTGGTTCGTCCTCGAGTGAAAAGCTGGATTCTTTGCTAAGTGAATAGCACTTTGACTATCACTATAGAGAATACTATTTATCCTTCTGTTCCTTCCCTAATTCACGCAAGATAGATTCTGCAACCATACCATCTCTTTACTAGCCCCAGTAACTGCTACATACTCTGCCTCTGCAGTGGACTGAGCTACGATCTTCTGCAACTTAGAAGCCCAAGAAATTGCTGTACCACCAAAAGTAAACACATACCCGGTTGTACTCCTCCTTTTGTCAAGATCGCTAGATGCTAAGTCTGCATCAACATACCCTGCCAATTCAACACTTTTGCCTTCAAAACACAATGCTCTTTCTGTAGTACCTCTCAAGTACTTGAGGATCCATTTTACTGCCTCCAATGCTGCTTACCCGGATTTCCCATAAACCTGCTAACTACTCCCACCACATGTGCAATGTCTGGTCTTGTACATACCATAGCGTACATCAAACTGCCAATTGCTGAAGCGTATGGAGTTTTCTGCATATGGGTTCGCTCCTCTTCGCTATTAGGTGAGTCCTTGTTGGATAGCTAGAACTGACTTCCCAACGGGACACGAACTGGCTTCGCATCTTCCATACTAAATCTCTTCAAGACCTTCTTTATGTATTCAGTCTGTGAAAGATACAACTTTCCTGCCACCTTATCACGATCGATTCGCATACCAAAGATTTGCTTGGCCTCCCCAAGGTCCTTCATAGCAATCCTATCAGACAACTGCTTCTTCAACTTGCTCACTTCTCGAGCACTAGAGCCTGCTATTAACATGTCATCAACATATAATAGCAAAATGATATAGCCATTATCATATCTCTTGAAGTAGCAGCAATGGTCAGCTTCACACCTATTGAACTCAATCTTGTGCATGAATCCACCAAACTTCTTGTACCACTGTAATGGAGCTTGTTTCAAAATATATAAGCTCTTTCTTAATTTGCAAACAAGCTCATTATTTCCCTTTGACAAGTATCCTTCTGGTTGCTTCATGTAGATGTCCTTCTCCAAATCACCATGAGTAACACCAAATTCTCTGCAGCTACTAAACTCAGAACTAACCGAATGGTAGTTAGTTTAACAACAGGAGTAAAAACATCAGTATAATTAATACCATATTTCTGTTGAAACCCCTTCACAACTAGTCTTGCCTTGTAACACTTGCTTCCATCTGCCTCCTCTTTAATTCTGTAAACCCACTTATTTTGCAGTGCCTTCTTGCCCTTAGGGAGCTCAACTAGTTCCCACGTTTCGTTGGTCATCAACGAATTTATCTCATCATCCATTGCAAGTTTCCACTTGTTCACGTGCTCACTACGTGTAGCCTCTGCATAACATTCAGGCTCACCACCATCAGTCAACAATAAATAATGAAGAGAAGATGTATACCTATCAGGAGATCGACGCTCTCTAGTGGATCTCCGCAGCGGAATTGTTGGAGGTGGTTTACGTGGTTCTTCCTCAACAACCACCTGATCATCATGAACCTCCTTGCTCCCACCTGAGTTCGAAATGTCTAATTCAATGACCTGTGTCTCAAAACCAACTGCTTTAGATGTTCCCAACCTGTCTTTGTACAAAATCTGCTCATTAAATACGACATCTTGACTACGAATTATCTTTCGATTCTGCTCATCCCAAAATCGATAACCAAATTCATCACCGCCATATCCAACAAACGTACATTTAACAGATTTAGCATCCAATTTACTTCTACTAGCAGCATCAATATGAACATATGAAACACATCCAAATACTCGAAGGAAAGACAGATTTACCTCCTTACCAGTCTAGGCCTCCTCTGGTATGCCATACTGCAAGAGGGTTGAGGGTCCTCTGTTTATCAAGTAAGCTGCAGTGTTCACTGCTTCTGCCCAAAACATCTTCGGCAGCCCACACTTCAATCTCATGCTTCTAGCACGTTCACACAAGGTTCTGTTCATACGTTCTGCAACACCATTCTGCTGGGGTGTTCCTCTCACAGTTTTCTCCATGCGAATTCCATTCTCTTCACAGAATTCTTTAAACTCACGGAGCTCGTACTCTCCACCATTATCAGATCTCAAACACTTCACTTTGAGACCTGTCTCAGTTTCTACGAGAGCCTTCCACTTCCTGAAAGCATTAAAGGCATCAGACTTATTTTTCAGAAAATAAACCCATACCTTTCTCGTAGAGTCGTCAATGAAAGTTATGTAATATGATGCTCCACCAAGGGATGTCACTGGTGCTGGACCCTACAAGTCGCTGTGCACCAATTCCAGTTTCTGCTTCTTCAAGGTTCTGCCTCCTTTCGAAAAACTCACCCTTTTCTGTTTTCCGAATACACAATCCTCACATAAACCCATGTCAACTGTCTTGAGGTCTGGCAGTTTACCCTTTGAACACATTACTTTCATTCCCTTCTCACTCATGTGGCCAAGACGACAATGCCACAAATCTACATTGCTCTTTGCACCTGCAAGAGCGATGCTATCCCGAGTGTTGCCTGTCATATACAAGGTTCCCTCTTTATTTCCACGAGCCACTACCATAGCACCTTTAGATATCTTCCACGTATTGCACCCAAAGATCACAGTGTAACCCTCATCATCAAGCTGCCCTACTGAGAGTAAGTTTCTTTTTAGTCCAGGAATATGTCTAACATCTCGTAACTGCAAAACAGTTCCGTTTGGTGCCTTGATCTGAACATCCCCCTTCCCTATGATTTGTAGAGGCTCATCATCAGCAAGATAAACCTTCCCAAAGTCCCCAGAAGTGTAACGGTCCATTACATCAGCCCTGCTGCACGAATGAAACGATGCTCCAGAATCTAACACCCAAGATTCCAGTAGACTACTTACGCTCAAGATCAATGCATCTGATTTCTCATCAGTGGTTGCGTTTGCTGAATTATCATCCTTTGTTGGTGCATTTGCTGGTGCCTTGCACTGGTTTTTGTAATGACCAAATTCATGACAATTGTAACACTCAATCTGACTCTTGTCCTTCTTGGGCTTATTTTTGCCCCTCGACTTCGATCTACCTCGATTCGATTTCCCTTTAGATTCTGATCTGCCTCTGTTACCTGCACTCAAGGCTGATCCCGTGGCCACACCCAATTCTTTCCTGCGAATTTCTTCGCTCATGACCAGATCCCTAACGTCATCACCTAAGTTTCACCTTACCTGCTGAAGCACTAACGGCCGTCACCGTCCCACTCCAAAATAAAATTAGGGCTTGTACCTCATCATCGAAATCAATCTCAACCGAGCTCAATTGGGCTATGATCATATTGAACTCGTTGAGATGGTTGGCTACCACAGTATCCTCTGCCATCTTTAGGTTGAATAACCTCCGCATCAGATGAACCTTGTTCGCTGCAGATGGTTTTTCGTACATCTCAGTCAGAATCTCCAACATCTCCTGTGTGGTTTTTGCCTTCACCGTATGTAGGGCGATGTTCTTGGACAACGACACACGAACCACACACATCGTCTTCCTGTCCAACAACTTCCACTCATCGTCCTTCATGTCTTTAGGTTGCTCACCCAAAGGTTGATACAGATCCTTACTGTACAAGTAATCCTCGATCTGCAACTTCCAGAATCCGAAATCTGTTCCATCAAATTTCTCAACAGACGATTTCCCTTCAGCCATCATAATTGCTCCCACCAGATCCTCTCAACCCGATGCTCTGATACCAGTTGTTTGGATTTTAACTGCAATTATGGAGAAATTGAAAAACGAAACGAAGAACAAAAAAACACGATTTGGTTACCCAGTTCGTCTGTAAAGACTACGTCTGGGGGGACTACCAAGCCAGGAGATATACAAATTTTCGGTGATACAATTACAATGAGTCATGTGAGAATATATAAGAAACCTGGGCCAAAACCCTAAGCCCATCCAATCGAAAATTTTGCCTTTCGAACGAGAAGCTAGGACGTGAAGCAGTCGAGCAGGCTCCATAGCCCAACAGGCGGCGATCTGTTTTATATTTCTATTGAGTTGAGTGCATTTAGTTTCCTCTCTTTCTTTAAGAGTCTCTATTTTTTCTCCCGAATTGAGAGTCTTATTATTAATTTATTTTTTATTTTTTTGTATTTATTTTGTGAAGTCTATACATTTGGAGTTACATATTTCAAAAATTTACGAAGTGGAGCATCGGCTGCGTAGTCAGAAAATGGATCATGAAAATTAGTCAAAACTTGGATATAAACTCTTTTATGAATCCAATTTGCAACAGTTTATAGATGTGGTGAATTTTACATCTTTAGGTAGGATGAATTCCAATATAAACGCTGCCTAAAGGTATTAAAAGTAATGATAGTCCAACTAGAAATTTAATTGCAGACTTAAAAGACGTCAAGTCCTGGTTTGACGGATTACACTATACGTACGTTGTTTTATTTATTTCGACCGTGAAGTTATTAATATCGAAAATTAATTGCACACTTAAAAGACGTATATTGTATTTGACAAAGTGGAGCAATTAATTACCACTTTACTCTTATAGTACCACGTGCCAATCTTTAATTTGTCCAACCAAACAAAACTTAAGTTCAATTTTAATTTCAAATTTCCCTTTAAGCAAGTGTTGTCTATATATACTTCTTGTGCCATAACCTTCCCAATTAAACCCCCTAAATAGCATTTAATTAATCACGATATATTTTCCTCCTTTTGAATCAAGCATGTACACCGATGCTATGAGCTCGTGGTACAAAAGGTCCATTGGTGAAATTGTGGAGGTATATATCTTCTATTTTCTACAACCCTTTTTTTTTATCATAATTTTTTTTAATAGAACATAGAAATGATTTTTAATGACAGTGATTCTGTCTTTGTTGATTCTCTAGTTAAAAATCTTTATTGACAATATCATTAAAGATTGTGTTTTGTCACAAAAGACTTTAAACTAGAGAAGCAGTAATGACAGACTATGATAGGATTGTTGTCACTAAAAATCAATTTTCTTGTAGTGGTATATTGTTAACTAATTCCATTGTGAAATTTAATTTGATAGTAATATTATATAATAAAAGTTGTGAGACTAGTTTAGAAGAGACTTACTCAATTCTCTAAATTTATCACACAGAAAAAGCTTCAATCTAACGACCTCGCCCCAACCTACCAAAGTGTCGCACTCATCGTAGGCGTAACGGGCATCGCCGGAAGCAGCCTGGCGGAGACGCTAACGTTAGCCGACACTCCGGGCGGGCCCTGGAAGGTCTACGGGGTGGCCCGCCGCCCCTGTCCGGAGTGTCTAACCACCCTCCACGTGGATTATATCCAATGCGACATTACAAAACATGAAGAAACACACTCCAAACACTTCCCTCTTAAAGATATCACCCACGTTTTCTACGTGTCATTTGCAGGGTCCGAGAATGTTGCGCTGGGGAAACTTCGGCAGCACAAATCAACCCCACGATTGCCCATTCCATGAGGATCTCCCGAGATTGAAACAAGAAAACTTCTACTACAATCTAGAAGATCTAATCCGCGAAGTCAGATCAGATAACGAAAGAATTTTATTTCACTTAAAAGTTTGAATTTGTAGAGTGGTGTAGAATTAATCAATTTATATTATTTCCTTAGCACTCTCCTAGGAAAATTATCTCTTTTCAGACAGTATCTTATAGGCGCTTGCAAAATAAGGACAATATCTATTCACATTTGCAAAACTAAGACACCATCTTTATAGACTTGCAAAATTAGGACACTATTTTTACAATCTTTAAAATAAGAACATTATATTTTATATTGAACAAATTCAGACCAAATTTTATAATATGCGGGCCAAATAAAGCCCAGTTTGTTTGGTCAAATCAGCACTTGGGTGACAATGTCATAGTTTACAAGTTTGTAAAGATAATGTATTAATTTTGCAAGTGCGTCTACATAATATCCTAATTTTGCGAGTTTGTAAAGATAAAATTCTAATTTTGTAAACACTCATAAGATAGTGATACCAGAAAATGAGATTTAAGAGGTAATACAAGCAATAACTCAAATAATACTCCTCACTTAATGGAATCCACCACAAGTTTGGAGCAACTTGTTGCCTTGAGGAATCCACCAAAGGGCGAAGAGTTAAAATAGAAGAAATCTTTCTTCAAATTAAAAGACTCAGAAATATATTTTATAAATTCTGAATGTTGTCAATTACAAGAAAGGAGACTCTATTTATAGGGGCCCTTACATGATTCTAGATAATGAATAATACTTTGACTCCACAATTCACTAGGTTCAAAGACTCATTAATAATGACATTTGACCATCTAAGATATATGTACAAGACTCTATAATCAAGTTATCTTCAATTACTTCAAGAGGTAGTTGGAAGGACACAAGAAAACTCTAGATTCAAGAATTAGGTGGATTCCCGCCACCTTCTGCACACCTTTAGTAAAATAGTCATAACTCTATCTCCAAAATTCCAATTGCTTAACCTTTTGGACCATTAGAAACTAGACTCAAGGCGCTTCAAATCCACATGTGTTATCAGCCCAGATAGGCCCGAACAAAGACAATTGATAGCCCAACTTGACCCATTTGTTTATCTATTTTTTAGAAAGTTCAATTTCTTTTGTAGGCTCATTCTTTTCTTCATCAGATAGTATCCCAAAAATAATTTTCACCAATCCCGCTGAGTGGATAATTGAATATTGGTGGGGTTTCTGTCAGCAAAAATCATACCGAAAATCGTTGAATTTGGACATGAGCCTTTTGGCTCTACCATCCATGAAAGAAATTCATTTACTACAAGATAATTGATTTTTAATGACAAAATATTATCATTATTATTTCTCTAGTTAAAAAATTTTAGTAACGAGAAAATGATTTTTGAAGACAGGTCCTATTACAAAAATTACTATCTTATCATTAAAAAATTATTGGTAGGGAAGTTTTAATGATAGAATTACTATCACTACAAATCAATTTTTTTGTAGTGATTTCATCTAAAAGTCAAAACTCGTAAACGTATGTAATTAATCCATTTATATTATTTCCCTTACAGGTAACAACACTTTAACATGGTCGGTACACCGGCCTCCTCTCATATTCGGGTTCTCCCCATGTAGCACGATGAACGTGGTGAGCACGCTTTGCGTCTACACCGCGATTTGTAGGCATGAAAACAAGCCGTTGGTGTACACGGGAAACGAGGTTTCGTGGAATTGCTTAGTGGATTCCGTGGATTCAGGTCTACTTGCAGATCATTTAGTCTGGGAGAGTACCAACCCATGGCGAAGAACGGGGCGTTTAATGTTAACAACGACGACGTTTTTTAAGTGGAAACATATGTGGAAAGTGTTGGGTCGCCAATTTGGGGTGGAAAGTGTGAGGTATGAAGGGAAAGCGCCGGTTTCGCTGGAGGATTTGATGAAGGGTAAAGATGAGGTGTGGGATGAGATTGTGGAGAAACACGGTTTGGTTCCGACAAAATCGAAAGATATTGCCACATTTTGGTTTGTAGATAAGGTGTTTTTTTGTAAGGAAATGGTGAGCAGCATGAACAAGAATAAAGAGTTTGGGTTCTTGGGGTTTAGGGATTTGACTAAGTCGTTTGTTAGTTGTGTTGAGAAAATGAGAGATTATAGGCTTATTCCGTGATTGAGTTTGAAGATTATATGTGTGGGCTAATTAAGGACTTAAATAAGTTGGAACTTGGTTCTAATGTGTTAATCCAGATTGGATTTGTATTAATTTCTTAATTTGTATTCATAATCTAAAAATGAACTTCACATAAACTTAAAAAATCATACGAAAGAAGTAAAACAAACGGGTGGGAAAATATAAATTTGGCCAACAACATTGTCCGAATCCAGATTAAATTATTTATCTTCTTAATTTTTCAATTATGGTCTTTTTGTTATCAGAAAAGTTCATTGCACATGTTTTGACATTTGTGCTTGCGTAACACTTCAAGTCAATAAATAGGATTCATGTCACGCTCCATTCGAATTAAATAGTCTAGAAATGAGGTTTAATTCTCCATTGACGTGGACGTAGTTTAATCCAAATGTAGTGCGACGTGGATTTAATTTATTCACTGGGAACACCACGCGAGTACTATATCACTGAACACTTGTAAATTTCGAGAATTTTTTTTTAAATTTTCCTTATAAAAACACCTATTTTGATAAGAAAAACAACTAAAATTGAGAAATTAAAAAGATAAATGATTAAATTTGAATTCGAATAAAGTTACACGACCAAAAAGTGGTAAAATTACATGAAAAAAAAGCATTTATCCCAAATTAAAAATGATTTGAATATTGAATGAACCTGTCTCCTATTTAAAAAAGAAGAAAACTCTTATTAGAAGTATGTAAAATACAAGTAGTCTTGGGAGAGAAATGCCATAGATAAGGAGAGAAATGAGTTTGAGCGCCGATAAAAATAAAAATAAACGAAAGGGGGAAAAAACTAAGGGTTCCCATTAAGTATAATATTTAACCTCCAGATTTTGGTAAGACAACTCCACCAATGATCAGTTGTTGGTCAAAGTCTCGAGCCCAGCCGACAAGTATCAACTTTTTCCTTTTGGGGAGGAGGGCTAGTGAGTAGACAATTTAATATGGGTGGAGTTGTTTTCGACGGCAATTGAACCTAGGATCTTTAGATTTGGGTATGAGTTATTTGACTCTAATACCATGAAATAATTTCGCCTTATTTAAAAGTTCATACTTGTAAATTAAAGAGGATTGGAATCCATTCATTTATTTAATTTTTCTAGCACACACTTCTCTACATGTTTAAACTTTTATATAAAATTAAAGTCTTTATGTGTAGTGTGAGATAGGTTCTGCCAAATCTTTGTTATTCCTTTTCGTTCATATACAAATGGTAAGAGATACTTTATCCGTCTCAAATTTAACTTCTACTTTATAGATTGTCACCCTAAGGTAAATTGAGTTTAATTAATAAATGTAAATTAGTATGTGCAAAGTAATAACATGAAATGTAAATATACTTGTGTAGGGAAGATATAATTGTAAAAAATAATGTAGTTTTATTGTCATTTATGAAATATCAATTGACCAAGGGAATGGGTGATTTTAGTAAGTAGCGATTAAGTTTAGGTTAGAGAGAGTAATACATATGTAAATTTCTTCGTTAAATCATATAAATTAACCCTCATTCATGTTAAACCTATGGAAAATATATTTGGATAAAAAATTGGTACAATCAAAACAAAATTTATAATGTACTTTCATAGATTAAAGTTAAATATAATAGAAATTTTAAATTTTTAAGGATCCGCAATATTGCTTGATTGGTAAAACATCTTAAATGTTATGGTGCAAGGTTCAAATCCTATAGGTACTTTTTTTTTAATTAGACTATTTATTGAAGGGCTACATAAAATTTAAAAGGATATTTAATAAAAGTTTGACATATGGACATAAATATATAGTTTATCGACACGTAAACGAAATCAATTAAAAGACGATGACACTTCAGCAATCTCAATTATCTATTTGTATAAAAGCGGAAAGGCAATAAAGCACATTTTCAACTATTGAAAAATCAACAAAGTAAAATTTCTTAAAAGGTGTAGGCAAGTGTGCAAAAAATATTGAGTAGAAGGGAGTAACCATATATGATGTATTTTCTCACAAAATCAAAAGAATTATTGGTGCTTGGGTGGTTCAAATCGGTAAGGAAATGGATCGTTGCTATCCAAAATTACAGGATAATCATTAATGTCACTCATCCATGGGTTACTCTCATCAAACTGAACACACCTAAGTTAATGCCCGCCAAATCACGCTACTACACTTGAAACCCGCCCCGAATGCAATTTGCCAAACCCGATCACCCTTTTTGACCCGACACTTAGCTTCCGAATACGCTAGCTCATACCAGGGGAAATTGCAGAAATGGTCCCATGAGAATTGATCCTCATGAATTTGGTCCTTTTTTAAGCGCAAATAGTCCCATACGATTTTTCCGTCAAAAAAATAACACATTAACGAGCATGAGGCCCACACGCCTGTTAGTTTTCTGCCAAAAACTCGCGCGTATAATTCCCTAACTTAAAAATAATTAGTTTCCAACATCTTAAAACTCTACGAACTAAAGTTACAGAATCGCCTCCATACTTGCATTTTACCTTGAAATGATTGTTAGTAGCAAAAGCTGGCCCATTTTCCTCCAAATATCAAGTTGAAAAGGTTTTTCCATCCAGTATTCCATAGAAAACTGTAAAATATTTAACGGATGGGACCTTTTCTGCTAAAAATGGGACCAAAAAAGAACATGGGACCAAATCTGTCAAGTACAAATTCTCATGTGACCATACTTGCAATTTACCCGCTCGTACCAAATAGAACTACTCCACGTATTACCAAACCTATGCAGTGTCATTATTGATGCTTTCATATCGGCATTTTCAAACCCTAGTTTCTTCTGCACTACATCTAGCACCGGCTTCCCCCTAACATGTGGAAAAAAATGTTCCACACATTTCTTGAATTTTTGGACGTAAGACTGGGTCTTCTTTAGATTTAGACGCGTAATGATTTTACTTTTTATGAAAATAAGGAACTCGAAAAGCGGGAGGATTTGAAAAGTTAATGTTTTAAGGTTGTGAAGTGTCATATGTGAAGTACCTTTTCTCATGTGTTTGATTCAATAGAAAGCTATGTTGTTAAAGTGTTAGCCGTGGGAGTTAGTCAATTTGGGGTTCCAGAGGAGTTGGACTAGATGAGACTAACCAGAGGAGTCTGACCAGAGTAGTCTGACAGATGAGGTATCAGAGGAGGTCTACCAGAGGAGTCCTATCAGAGGAGTCTGGACCAGAGGAGTCTGGTGTAAGTGACCAGAGCCAGAGGAGGACATGCCATCTGATCCTAAGTTCGTTATACGCGGATTACACCAAATTGAAGCTAGCACGATGATGGTTCTAACTGAATCAACTGAAGCGGTTAGCCAGCTGGATAACTACCTCACATTTGAGTTTGTTACAACTGAATCGATTCTAGGGTTATAAAAAGAGGCCTCGACTGAGAGAAATAATCTAGAAAGTATTATCATTGTTGAGTGCAAACACTAAGAGATTGAGCGAATTGTAACTTCCATTTCTTTCTTAGTGAAAAGCTATCCTCTCCGATCCCGTGGACAAAGGAGTATTCATCTCCGAACCACATAATTCTGGTGTTCTTGTTGATTTCAATTTTGTTCATACTGTTACCATAATTCCAATTTCCTAATTACAAGTTTTCTTATGAATCTATAACGATTAACAAGTGGTACCGTCTATGGGAAGCAATCATGGCTACAACTAAGTTCGACATTGAGAAGTTAACGGGGAAGAACGATTTCAGCTTATGGAAGATTAAGATGAAGGCTCTCCTGGTACACAATGGCTTGTACGAAGCCTTGTTGCCACCGGATCAAGTGACTTCTGGAACTAATCCGGCGAAGGTGGAGGAGAACAAGAGGAAAGCCCACAGTGCGCTTATCTTGTGTCTTGGGAATAAGCCATTGAGGGAAGTATCGAGGAGAAAACCGCTCTTGAAGTCTGAAATAAGCTGGAGCAGTTATACCAGACCAAATCTGTTACGAACAAGTTATACATGAAACCGAAGCTTCAAGTCTTCAAGATGAGCGAAGAGAAGAATCTTGGTGATCAGTTGGACGAGTTCAACAGATTAATGGATGATCTGGAGAGTTTGGATGTTACAATTGATGATGAGGACAAGTCATTAATGTTGTTGAATTTTCTACCTAAGTCACTGGAGAATTTCAAAGATGCCTTGCTATTTGGGAGACAAGATCGGGTGATGTTTAATGATATTCAAACTGTCCTGAAAACCAAGTTTCTACAGATTCAGACTGGAGGGAAGAAGCCTGCTGAAGGATTAAATGTTCAATCCAAGAAGAAGAAGGGGTTTCAGTCCAAGAAGATGGATGGTGGAAAAGGGAATAAGGGTGGGAAGAAATCTGATTTTGTTGAAAAGAGAAAGTATTCCACTTGCCATAAGGAAGGTCATCTGAGAAAGAATTGTCCTGAAAGAAGGAAGAAAGATAATCAAAATGATCAAGATGGAAATACAGCTGTGGTGGAGGTTGAAGGATATGATAGTGCAGAAGTCTTGATGGTTAGTCATGAGAGACTAAGTCAAGAGTGGGTCCTGGACTCTGGGTGTACTTTTCATATGTGTCCACATGAAGACTGGTTCCTGAATCTTGAGAAGATTGATGGGGGTCTCGTTCTTTTGGGTAATGATGAGAGCTGTAGAGTGCAAGGATCTGGTTCTATCAAGATCAAGATGTTTGATGGAGTTGATAGAATCTTATCTGAAGTCAGGTTTGTTCCTGAGTTGAAGAGAAAACTTGTTTCTCTTGGAACTTTAACTTCCAAATGTTTTGAGTTCAAGACAGACAAGGGAGCTCTGTCAATAACAAAGTCTGGAAGGATTGTTATGAAGGGTATGATCAAGAATGGTTTGTATACTTTGATTGGAAGAACAGTAACTGGATCAGCTGATGTTACTATGGATTCTTCAGATGTCAACTTGTGGCACAAGAGATTGGCACATGTTGGTGAGAAGGGTCTGGTGGAGTTATCCAAGAAGGGAGCAATCCCTGGGAAGAGGAAATGTAAGCTGGAATTCTGTGACAGGTGTGTTCTGGGGAAATCAAAGAAGCAAGCATACCAGAAGGGGAAGTATACCACCAAGGAGGTTATGGATTACATACATTCTGATGTATGGGGACCAGCAAGGGTATCCACTCATGGTGGAGGCAGGTATTTCCTTACCCTTATTGATGATTATTCCAGAAAGGTTTGGGTTTACATTCTTAAACAGAAGAGTGATGCATTCCCTAAGTTCAAAGAATGGTTGATTGAACTTGAGAATAAGAGGGGCAGAACTATCAAACACTTAAGGACTGATAATGGGCTTGAATTTCTATCAGAAGAGTTTCAACAATTTTGTAGGGAGAAGGGTATTACTAGGCATAAAAATGTTCCTTCAAACCCCCAACAGAATGGTCTAGCTGAGAGAATGAATAAAACTATTCTGGAAAGGGTTAGGTGTATGTTATCCGATGCTTATCTACCTAAGAGTTTTTGGGGTGAAGCTGTTAACACAGTTGTGTATCTCATTAATAAAGTGTCATCATCTACTATTAATTTTAAAACCCCAGATGAGATCTGGTATGGAAAGATATCAGATTACTCAAACTTGAAAGTTTTTGGATGCTTAGCTTATGTTCATGTGAAGTAACACAAACTTGAACCTAGAGCTTTAAAATATATTTTCATTGGGTATCCAAATGGTATTAAAGGGTATAAGTTGTGGTCTCTAGAGCCTGGAAACCAGAAGTGTTTTACCAGCAGAGATGTTGTGTTCAATGAATCACAGATGGGATACAAGTCTGGTGTAGGTGATGGAGAGCCATTAGCTGAAGAGATAGATGGTGTTATTTCTGAGCCAATTACTCAAGTTGAGGTGGAGCCTGATCATGATAAATAGGGTAGCTCATCTGGTTCTGAACCAGAGAAGGAAATAGGAGGGAATGAGTCATCTGATGAGGAAAATGCACCAGCAGAAGAGGAGGAAGGAGTGCCAGAGGCAGACTTGAGAAATTATAGTCTGACAAGAGACAGAACAAGAAGACAAATACATCCTCCTGCAAGATTTGGTCGTGTTGATCTGGTCTCTTATGCACTTGTTACAACTGAATCGATTTTAAGGTTCATCTCAATCTCTGTATCTATAAAAAGAGGCCTCAGCTGATAGAAATAATCTAGAAAGTATTATCATTGTTGAGCGCAAACACTGTGAGATTGAGCGAATTGTAACTTCCATTTTTTTTTTAGTGAAAAGCTATCCTCTCTGATCCAGTGGACGTAGGAGTATTCATCTGCGAACCACGTAATTCTGGTGTTCTTGTTGATTTCAATTTCGTTCTTACTGTTACCATAATTCCGATTACCTGATTACAAGTTTTTTTGTGAATCTAAAATGATTAACAAAGGTGTTGTTCGATTGTATACGTTGCTGTGACTAAGAGATCTTTGGTGATAGTTATGCCTGTGATCCCCTCGGAATCTTCTTCTTGGAAGGCGTATTTGTAAGCGACGTCGGAGCTTCCTGCGTGAATGTGGACAGAGTGCATGAGCTGGTACTTTGAGCGTTGCACGTAAGACGGTTTGTTCGAGAGGAGAATGGCAGACCCTCCGACCCGGAAGACATAATTGATAATGTATTTTGAGGGATCTGTGCCAGTGTATATGCTGTATTTTGGTGTACCTGTTCAAGAATGAAATATTGAATTTTAAAAATATGAAAGTTTGAATTTGTAGAGAAAGAATTTTTTTATACATAAAAAATATTTTTCTTACACATCCTCTTACTCGTCGACTGAATTCTCAATTTTTTTCTAATTTCCCTAATTCACTACCATCTGGGTTGGATTCTCAACTTTTCCCTTTAAGGAGGAGGCTCAATGAGTAGACAATTTAATATGGATGGAGTGCTTTCAGTAGAAATTGACTTTTGAAAATAGTCATACACACATATATATATACACACACCCTTTCATGAATTCTTCAACATTTTAGTGAACGATGGCATTCGATTGACAAATCAGACTCTATCATGTGTGTATAATTAGAATCTATCATGTCAACATCAACCGGATGTTTCATCTCCTACATTGCCGATTCCCGGATCAAAATTGGAAGTTAGTTATCAAACGTTTTTCAATTCGTGAAAGCGCATAGGACGAAAACTAAATTGGGAATATTATATAAAACTAATTTTCCTATAAATAATTGAGTAGGTCTCTAGTCAACCCAATTTCATGATAACTCTCTCATTCGATTATTACTGTTATACATGTCAACTATATCACAGTTTAAAAAATGCTTGATTTTAATTAAATAGTGTTGGTACGTATGCATTACAGTGTCTATGAATATGCATAACAATGGTAGTGTATATACATAACATTGATATTTAAAGAAACCAATTCTATAAATAATTAGATATATAAGAATAGATTAACCTGAAGCAGATTTTTAGCAAGGCCTATGGCAAGGAGACTAGCACTGCACCCCATCCCAGTTAGGTTATAACTCCAAATATCTTCCCTAAGTTAATTTGTACCGATTCACTATAACTGTTAATCGGATTTAGATTCACAAGAAAACTTGTAATTAGGGAATCAGAATTATGGTAACAATAAGCACGAAATTGAAATCACACAAGAACACCAGATTTACGTGGTTCGGAGATGAATACTCCTACGTCCACGGGATCTGAGAGGATAGACTTTTCACTAAGAAAGAAATGTGGAAGTTACAATCGCTCAATCTCACAAACTCAGCTGAGAAGCCCCCTTTTTATAGTTACAGAGATTGAGATGAATCTAGACTCGATTCAGTTGTAACAAACTCATAAGTAAATGAGTTATCCAGCTGGCTAACAAACTCCAATAACTGCTTCAGTTGATTCAGTTAAAACCGCCTACGCATTAGCTCAATTTGGTATAGTTCGAGCCACTTTGTATCAGGTGACTTGACACAGCAACAGATGACCTCCAGTCTAAACCTCCTCTGAGAGAACTCCACTGTCAGACCTCATCTGATGAACCTCACCTGATGCATCTCCACTGATATCCAAATATGACTAACACCTACGACTAACACTTCTTCAACATAGCTCCTCATTGAATTAAACTCAGTAGACTTCATGCTTCACATATGACACTTCACAATTCTCCACCTCACATGAGAAGTATAAATCCTCTCTTCCTTTCCTCCACACTCCAGCTTGGGCCTAAGGAACATCCCATACACTCATCTTTACCAATTCAACACAGAACTTTAATTTAGTACCTGGTAAAGACTTTGTACACATATCTGCAGCATTATCCTTTGTAGATATCTTCTGAATCAGAACCACTCCTTTATCAATGATTTCCCTTACAAAATACAACCTTACATCAATGTGCTTTGATCTCTCATGGAACACTTGATGTTTAACCAGATGAACTGCACTCTGATTGTCACAATGAATGACCACAACCCTTTGGTTTATACCAAAATCCTTGATAATGCCTTTCAACCACAAAGCCTCCTTAACAGCCTCAGACACTGCAACAAACTCTGCTTCTGTAGTAGATAAAGCAACTCCACTCTGCAGAACAGATCTCCAGCTCACAGCACTATTGTAAAGTGTAAATATATACCCTGTTAAAGATCTTCTGGTATCCAGATTAGCAGCAAAATCAGAATCTACAAATCCTTCCAGTGGACTCTTCTGGTCAGTCACCCTTTCAAACATCAATCCCAGATCAGATGACCCTTTAAGGTATCTGAAGATCCATTTCAAAGCTTCCCAATGTAACTTCCCTGGGTTAGACATGTATCTGCTTACCATACTCAATGAGTAAGCCAGGTCTGGTCTACTGCAGACCAAAGCATACATCAAGCTTCCAACCCCATTTGCATAAGGTACTTTCATCATAGCCTTCTTTTCTTCTTTAGACTTTGGTTCCATTTTCTTAGATAATTTGAACTGTTGTCCCAGAGGAGTTGATACAGACCTACTCTCATGCATGTTGAACCTCTTCAGGACCTTCTCAATGTAACTCTTCTGAGACAAGAATAGTCTTCCAGCTGCTCTTTCCCTAAGAATATCCATTCCAAGAATCCTTTTAGCATTTCCCAAGTCCTTCATATCAAATCTGGCACTGAGTTTCCTTTTGATACTCTGAATCTTCAGAAGACTCTTACTAGCAATAAGCATATCATCCACATATATCAGAAGATAAGCTATCACATCACTTCCTTGCCTTTCAAGATATACACAAGTATCATACTTACTTCTTACAAAACCAATGGATAGCATCACTTCATTGAACATCTTGTGCCACTGTCTTGGACTTTGCTTGAGGCCATACAATGATTTCTTGAGTAGACACACCTTTCCTTGTCCCTCTGGTTCAACAAACCCTTCTGGCTGGTGCATGTACAGATCCTCAATAAGATCACCATGCAGAAAAGCTGTCTTTACATCTAGTTGTTGTAGCTCCAGATCTTCTTGGATAACTCTACTGAGAAGTAATCTGATAGAACAATGCTTAACCACAGGTGAGAACACCTCATTGTAATCAATATCTTCTCTCTGAGTAAATCCTCTGGCTACTAGCCTGACTTTAAACCTCACCTGATCTTTCATACCAGATTCAAGCTTCCTTTTAAACAACCATTTACAATTGATTAGCTTCTGCCTAGGTGGCTTATCAACAAGAATCCAAGTATGATTCTTCTTAAGAGACTCCATCTCTTCTGTCATAGCTGTAATCCATGACTCCCTAGCATCACACTCAAGGGCTTCCTTGTAGTTCTTAGGTTCTTGGTACTCTATGGCTTCTGCTGTAACAAGTGCATAAGAGACCAGGTCAACACGGCCAAACCTTGCTGGAGGATGTATTTGTCTTCTAGTCCTGTCTCTTGTCAGACTATAATTTCTCAAGTCTGCTTCTGGCACTCCTTCCTCCTCCTCTACTGGTGCACTATCCTCATCTGATGACTCATTCTCTCCTGTATCCTGCTCTGGTTCAGAACCAGATGCACTATCATGTTTAACATGATCAGGCTCCACCTCAACTTGAGTAATTGGCTCAGAAATAACACCATCCATCTCTTCAGCTGATGATCCATTATCACCTCCACCAGACTTGTATCCCATCTGTGATTCATTGAACACTACATCTCTACTGGTAATACACTTCTAGTTCCCAGGCTCTAAACACCACAGCTTATACCCTTTAACCCCCTTTGGATATCCAATGAAAACACATTTTAAAGCTCTAGGTTCAAGTTTGTCTTGTTTCACATGAACATAAGCCAAGCATCCAAATACTTTCAGCTTAGAGTAATCTGAGATCTTCCCATACCAAATCTCATCTGGGGTTTTAAACTCAATGGCAGATGATGGCACTTTATTAATGAGATACACAGCTGTGTTAACAGCTTCACCCCAAAAACTCTTAGGTAAATGAGCATCAGATAACATACACATAACCCTTTCCAGAATAGTTCTATTCATTCTCTCAGCTAGACCATTCTGTTGGGGGTTTGAAGGAACAGTTTTATGCCTAGTAATACCCTTCTCCCTACAAAATTGTTGAAACTCCTCTGATAGGAATTCAAGCCCATTATCAGTCCTTAAGTGTTTGATAGTTCTGCCTCTCTTATTCTCAAGTTCAATTAACCATTCTTTGAACTTAGAGAAGGCATCACTCTTCTGTTTAAGAAAATAAACCCAAACCTTTCTGGAATAATCATCAATAAGGGTAAGGAAATACCTGCCTCCACCATGAGTGGATACCCTTGCTGGTCCCCATACATCAGAATGTATGTAATCCATAACCTCCTTGGTGGTATGCTTCCCCTTCTGGTATGCTTGCTTCTTTGATTTCCCAAGAACACACCTCTCACAGAATTCCAGCTTACATATCCTCTTCCCTGGGATTGCTCCCTTCTTGGATAACTCCACCAGGCCCTTCTCACCAACATGTGTCAATCTCCTGTGCCACGAATTGACCTCAGAAGACTCCATGGTAACATCAGCTGATCCTGTAACTGTCCTTCCAATCAAAGTATACAAACCATTCTTGATCATACCCTTCATGACAATTCTTCCAGATTTGGTTATTACCAGAACTCCATTTTCTATCTTGAATTCAAACCCCTTAGAATTCAAAGTACCAAGAGAAACAAGATTTCTCTTCAACTCAGGAACAAACCTGATATCAGAAAAAAACCTATCAACTCCATCAAACATCTTGATCTTGATAGAACCAGATCCTTGCACTCTACAGCTCTCATCATTACCCAAAAGAACAAGACCTCCATCAATTTTCTCAAGATCCAGGAACCAGCCTTCATGTGGACACATATGAAAAGTACACCCAGAGTCCAGGACCCACTCTTGACTTAGTCTCTCATGACTAACCATCAAGACTTCTGCACTATCATATCCTTCAACCTCCACCACAGCTGCATTTCCATCTTGATCATTTTGATTGTCTTTCTTCCTCATTTCAGGGCAATTCTTTCTCAGATGACCTTCCTTATGGCAAGTGAAACACTTTCTCTTCTCAACAAAATCAGATTTCTTTCCACCCTTATTCCCTTTTCCACCATCCTTCTTCTTGGACTGAAACCCCTTCTTCTTCTTGGATTGAACATTCAATCCTTCAGCAGGCTTCTTCCCTTCAGTCTGTATCTGTAGAAACTTAGTTTTCAGGGCAGTTTGAATGTCATCAAACATCACCTGATCTTGTCTTCCAAGCAATAAGGCATCCTTGAAATTCTCCAGAGACTTAGGTAGAGAATTTAACAGCATTAATGACTTGTCCTCATCATCAATTGTAACATCCAAACTCTCCAGATCATCCACCAATCTGTTGAACTCGTCCAACTGATCACCAAGATTCTTGTCTTCACTCATCTTGAAGACTTGAAGCTTCTGTTTCATGTATAACTTGTTCGTAACAGACTTGGTCTGGTATAACTGCTCCAGCTTATTCCAGACTTCAAGAGCGGTTTTCTCCTTCGATACTTCCCTCAATGGTTTATCCCCAAGATACAAGATAAGTGCACTGTGTGCTTTCCTCTTGTTCTCCTCCACCTTCGCCGGATTAGTTCCAGAAGCCACCTGATCTGGTGCCAACAAGGCTTCGTAAAAACCATTGTGTACCAGGAGAGCCTTCATCTTAATCTTCCATAAGCTGAAATCGTTCTTCCCCGTGAACTTCTCAATGTCGAACTTAGTTGTAGCCATGATTGCTTCCACAGACGGCGCCACTTGTTAATCGGATTTAGATTCACAAGAAAACTTGTAATCAGGGAATCAGAATTATGGTAACAATAAGCACGAAATTGAAATCACACAAGAACACCAGATTTACGTGGTTCGGAGATGAATACTCCTACGTCCACGGGATCCGAGAGGATAGACTTTTCACTAAGAAAGAAATGTGGAAGTTAAAATCGCTCAATCTCACAAACTCTCTGTGTTTGCACTCAATAATGTGTTACTTCTCTCAGCAGAGAAACCCCCTTTTTATAGTTACAGAGATTGAGATGAATCTAGACTCGATTCAGTTGTAACAAACTCATAAGTAAAGTAGTTATCCAGCTGGCTAACAAACTTCAATAACTGCTTCAGTTGATTCAGTTAGAACCGCCTACGCATTAGCTCAATTTGGTATAGTTCGAGTCACTTTGTATCATGTGACTTGACACAGCAACAGATGACCTCCAGTCTAAACCTCCTCTGAGAGAACTCCACTGTCAGACCTCATCTGATGAACCTCACCTGATGCAACTCCACTGATATCCAAATATGACTAACACCTACGGCTAACACTTCTTCAACATAGCTCCTCATTAAATTAAGCTCAGTAGACTTCATACTTCACATATGACACTTCACAATAACACTTGTAAAAGAAGGGACCACATTAAAAACACTACAATTCACTATCAAAATCCCAATCTCACTGCGATCCACTTTCGTCTTTGCTAGCAACGAATCTATGGCTCCAAACATCACCATTTCAGTCTCTCGCCGGGCCGTTTTGACACTCAAACTCGGGCGGTCACTCAGTAGAGTCTGGGGGACGTAGGTCGAGTCACCGAGTCCATTCCTCTGCAGTACTTTGTGCATGAAAGGGAGCATATCCGTCGGGCATCCGAGTCAACTCAGTGCTGTTTCTCGGCTGGGGGTTTGTAGCATGCGAAATCTACTAGGAACACATTTTTTGAGGTTTTTCTAGTGAAAATATAGAAGAGAATTAGGAGTAGGGTTGGGATGAGTAACATGTACATGTGGAGGCAAATTAAATTAAATTATAGGAATAGTGAATAAGTATTTTGGTTTGGTTACGACTTGTGGTTATTAAAAAATTTCTTTTATTAGTGATATATATAAGTGTATTTTCAAAGTCAACCTTCCAAGTACTATACATAGTGTAATTAATGGAAAGGGCACGGCTATTCTAACCCACTAAATTGCTAAATTAACCCACTACTAAGTTAAACCAATATATATATATATATATATATATATATATATTTCAGTTATTTTTTAATTTTTCTAAACACACCCACCTTATATTTACAATTACAACCCTAACATAATATTTACACCCACCTTATTAAATAAACACATCTCATCATCAATTTAATTTACAATATAAGATTAAAAAATGTACACTTCCTCCACATAAAAGAAAAACCGCAGAACCCTCTTTCAATAAAAAAAATCACAGTAACCTCATGCAATCGCTGGATCACAAATTGCAAACCACTATAAAGTCTCCAATACGCTTGATTTATCTCTCCCTCTGTCTCGTTTCTTTTCTACTTGAAGTGGCTTAGTGGGTTGGAGCCTGGGAGGTGCTATGTATAACGAAACCTCTTTCCACGAAACAAATACATCTTGTTTAGTGTTTAACTGAATAAATTTAAAAAAGGATGCGTATTCTGCTATATCAAGTACACAAAAATAAAAGAAAAGTTTCCATAGGCTTTTAAAAGTATCCATCATCATCGAATACTTTCCTGTTGCTGCTTTTAAAAATAAAACCTAACAACTAAGTGGAGTCTACAATATTTCAAAACATACATGCTTAAACACATTTACTGTAAAAATTAGATTTAAACAAGACTTATTCTTGAGATAATTAACTTACAGTTTGAACATTTGAGTATTCTTCGTCTTCCATATTGATGCTTTCAAGAAATTTAGGGTTTCTTACTTTTTTATGCACATCAATAAGAGAATATATTTTAACGTAGATGAAATTTTGATGTGGGTTTAAAAAAAATGGGTGGACTTAGTAAATTAATTTTTTATTTTAATTACAAAAGGGTATATTAGTATTTTTTAATAAGGCTATTTTTGTAAAAATAAATGTGTGAGTGAACAAAGCAATTTTATGTGGGTGGATAGCAGCGCCCTAATGGAAATTAAGGCGTAATAGTACCAAATTAATTTTAAATAGTAGATCAAGTCTCAAATATTTCTCTGAGTCAACCTTCTAAGTACTATATATACACAGTGTAATTAATGGAAATTAAGGCATAATAGTACAATATTAATTTAAAATAATCTATTGTCACGTTTCATTTATATATATTAACATGTATGTTTCATCCTTGTGCTCAATTGTATAATGCAATAGGTACACAAAAGGTAGAGATTAAAAAAAATTTAGGACACTAACTTTGGGGGATGTGTCGATTTTAGGCCACTTTTTGATCGAGCTATCAATACTAGGACACTATCTTTTAAGTTGTGTCAATATAGGCCAAACTTGGGCTGATATTAAAAATACGGGCTGAAGCTGATGACAATTTGAAGAGTGGAGGCCACAATCATAGCACCCTGAATTCCTTTCATAATCTTCATGAATTTTTAAAATGAAACAAATATTTTCAAACAAAGTTGTAGGGATGAACGTGTAAGATCCTCCAATCACAACTGAAAACCGAGCTAAAAAAATGACTTAATGTCCAACAAAAAATTGATGCATGAATCATCAGGGCTATGTCTTCCTAATTACTTTCGCTCAATTAAAATCATAAAATGCTTCAAAATCTTCCAAAAGTAGTTTATGGTTTTAGAACAATTTTGTCAAGCATCACAAGGTATTGTTGAAATTCAAGCAGTATTGCCTCAACTTTAAAACATTGATATAAATTTCAAACATGAGTACTGAAAATTTAATCAAATTAATTAGTAGATAAGAAAATATAAATTTATAACTCAGGAGAATTTTAAAAGGACTTACGACCAGAGACGGGGGCTAGTAATATAGTAAGAAACTGTAGGAGTTGATATTTGACCGGACGTGGCTATAATTCATCTTGTTTTGGTGGTGGTGCCACCGTTCCACTTCGGATATGGTTTCTGCTTTCTCTAGCAACTAGCGAAATAATTCATCCATTAATTCCTACTCTTTCAACATAGCCCTATTAATTCTATACTTTAATTATTAATTCTATACTTTAATTTCTATTCCCACGACGTGTGAATTGACTCTTCTTCGGCAGTGATCAACCATTGGCGAATTTTCTTGCACACTCACTCACGGTTGGCATGAGCAACAATTTGTTCGTGAGTTAGGGTATCTAAATGGGAAAAATATAATTTGGGGACTTTGTAATGTTGGGAAGACTTAATATGCGTTTCTTTTGATAATTTTTTTTTAATTTTTTACAATAATTTAACATGGATATTATGTGCACGCCACATAAGACTTGGGTCCAAGTAAAACAAGTCATGTGAGAGGCATGTGCACATCATGTAATACCCCGTCCCGTTTTATACCTTTTATTTTTCTAGAAACCTTATTTTATATTATTATCTTGTTTCTTTTAATTTTATTATTTTTGTGTGCTATTGTGTAATTTAAATTTATACCATATTATAAAATCCTAAATTCGAAGAAAGGAATTGAATCTTTCAAACGAATAAAGGACTACGAGAAATTAAATATTCAAGTTTAAATTAAAGTTTTCGATCCGTATAATTCATCGAGAATAATTCAAATGCAATTAAATATTAATCGAATTATAAAACCGTATTAATTATTAAATCGGGATTAAACTCGTAAACTAAACAATCCCTAACCGTATCAAGTGGGAACGAAAATATGAGAATTAAAAGGGATTAATCCTTAACCATATAATTTACTTTTCCTTTTGAATTAAATTAATTACACAATTAATCTCACCCACATACTTATTTTCCTTCCTTTATAATTAATTAACAAAGAAATTTAATTTTCAATAAATATCCCATCTTCTTCTCTTTCCTCTCAAAACAAAAGCGCGTCCAATGAATTCTCTGCTCTCTCTCTCCTCTCGGCTCTCTCCTCCTTCAGCGAAACCACCGCTGCCTTCCCATTCCTTTCCGGCAACAAATCGCCGCTGTGCTCTAGCCTCCGGCCGCACCTCGCCCTGCTCTGCCGCATAGCCCAGCCGCGACCGCCGCCGTCCCGCTTTCAGCGCCGCCTCCACCTCCGACGTCCTCTCGCCGCACAGCGCCGTCGCCGTCGCGCTCGAGCCCCACCTCCGATCGGCCGCCTTCGCTCCCAGGACGCAGCGTCGCGCGCTGCCGTGACCAGCAACCGAGGGCCGCCGCTCCTTTCTCCGATTGAACAGCCGCTGCTTTCCGCTCCCAGCGCCACTGCCGCACCGCCTCACCACCATCGACCGCCGCGCGACGTCTCCAGCCCGATTCGTGCCGCCGGTCACCGCCGATCGAAGCAGTAACACTGCTTCCCTGTTCCAGACGATCGTAGCTGTTCGATTATTTTTTGGGTGAGTCCCCTTCTGTGATTTCGTTTCCAAATTCATTCAATTTCACAATTTTTCTCTCAGTTAAATCCCTCAGTTCTTAATTTCAATTCCTAGAATTTCTATTCTCACAATTTCCTCTTGTCTCGTTTCAACTCCGATCAAGATGACGCGTCCTTGGATCGCTGTTGTCCGTTTGATTTTGGGAGAACCCAAACTACGCTCGAATTATCCTACGAGTCACCAAACTATGCCCGATTTGGGACTCGTAAGAATTGCTAACCTTATTTCTATTTCTCGTTGTAGTTGAAATAGGATTTGAACAGTTTTAATTTCCCCGAGACCTTGTAAGATTGAGATAGTTATTTTTGGATGGAGCCTAGATGGATTTTGGTGTGAATTTTCCTACTGTGATTGTTGGACGAACTATTAGTATTCTTGAATTTATTGTTTAGTATTGGTTAGTTTAGCTGTTAAATATTATTGATTAGTTGATTGGTATTATTAGAAGGATGAATTAGTTTGGTTGGGTTCCCCTACCCACGGTTCGAATTAAGGGCAAATGAGAAAGTTTATTCCCTTTAATTTTAAGTCCTAGTTTATTTGGGAGAAAGACTAATGCTATTGAATTTTAAAACTAGTACTCTTGGTTATCAATATTGTTATATTAATCGAGTTTTGAAAAAAGATCGAAAAAGACAAGTCATTTATATCCAAAATTTAGTAGCAAATGGAAAAGATAAATTTTGGGAAATAATATTATTCTTTTGTTTTAAATGTATCACTAATCAATTTTAAAAGTATTACTAATTATAAGGAAAAATATATATTATATTATTTTTAGTATTTATCATATAAAGTTCTTTAAGCAAAATAATTAATAATAAAGAGAGTTTTATATATATATATATATCATATAATCTTTTATCCAAGAATTTTTTTAAAATAAAATAGAATTTTTTAGAAAGAAAATATTAAATTTGAGACTTTTATTATATTAATATATTACTTAAATAAATTCTTTTCTTTTAATTATTTTCAAGAAAATATTATATTGATATACTTTTAAGTATAAAATCTTTTAATTATAAAAGTCTAAGACATTAAGAGATTGTTTTATAAAGATCGAAATAGTCATACAACAAGGAAATTAGTAAGTACACCCACCAATACACCACCTCTTAGAAAGGGGGCGTATTTACCAATATAGGGTGTGACCTATAAGTAAGTCTATTCAATAGGTTTATAAGATAACAACTCCCTCGTTTTCGTAACACGAACTTCTAAGTCTTTCGATAATCCAAAGCCCTTTATTTAATCAAATAATTTCGTATTAGGATTCTGTACTAATTGGAATACGCACGAGGGATCCAACCTTCTGTTTGAACATCGTTCACGGGACCCGGAGCAAATAGGTGGGTGATGATCTGTTGATCGATCTGCTTATAATACGTTGTGCTGGTATACTCTGAACTCGACTAAATAAATCTAAAACAACTAATCCAACATAAATGTATCCCTATTATATAACTGTTTGAATTATGTGATATAATTATATTTGATACCAAATGTCTATTGTTTGATCCAAATCAATCACTGTTGCATGACTAAGGGCATATGTGAGCATGAATCAATTTGATTGCAAATCGAGGATTTTCCCTCCACGTTTTAAAATGTCAGTTTTATAAAAGAATGGAAAGTCAGTAAGTACGGAGTTGTGGTATGGGTATTAAATCCAACCTCCGGGGAGCTGTCGAGGACACCCCCAGAATCAAGGTTGTTGATTCAAACAGATCTGGTCCCCGGGTCAGACGCCTACGTTGCGCACTGGGAATAAGGCCATTGATGGTTTGCGTTATTCTATTTTGTCAGTGGTTGGAAGGAGTAAGGTTTTTGGAAGTGAAACAAGTCGAGTATGGTCGTACGAAAATGGTTTGGAAGAGATTTACAATATGTGGAAAGTGATTTTGGCAGATTGGGCCGATACGTGAAAATGGTTTTGGGCTTTGCCCCTTAATGTGAATCAATTTGTGATATATCAATTATGTGAATGTGAAACCTGTCATGCCCAATTAATTATTACGTGAACTTGTTACTTCTGTGGTATACGTTATTCATATTTATATGTCAACTGCTTAAATAAAGTATATACTTTCTCAATGAGTATAATTTAATATACTTCCGATTTACCAATCCCATGACGTTGCAAATCACCCATACGTGAGAATTCAAATCTCACGCCTCCATTTTTACAACCCTTGCAGATTATGATTTCGTGGAGCAAGGACAGTAATAGAGACGATACGGAGTTCCCCACTTAAATAAAATGTTACTTTAATATTAAGCTTTATATATGTGTGTGAGATATGTTATAAAAATTATTCTACTCATTTCTTCCGCTGCATAAAACTCAACTCTCATTTCATCATCCCTTTTTATATCAAGAATTTTATAGTTTAGATTTTAGTCACAAGTGGCACCTCGAATCTGAGATATTTATGTGTTTTGGATTCGGGGCGTTACACATCAACTCGTATATTTTAATTTCAGCCCAAATTTAGCCTATATTGACACAACTCAAAAGATATTGTCCTATTATTGATTGCCCGATCAAAAAGTGGCCTAAAATTGACACACCCACAAAGTTAGTGTCCAAAAAAAACTTAATCCCCAAAAGATAACTCTAAAAGTTATATTTCACTTTAGTGACATTTTTTTTTGGAAATTTGCATTTTTGGTTTTAAGAGAATGAGTGCAAAGTATTTTTGCTACCTATATGCGGAAGTAGTTCTTTTTATTGCAATTTTAGTCCCATCAATTAATTTTCAGGACATAAACTGCATATTTGTCTTATTCTATTGGAATCAAAACTGCAATTTTGAAATGAAACACCCCCCCCCCCCCCCCCCTAAATCACATGAAATATATCATATAATGATTTCACATGAACATTTTTTTTTGGTGGGGGAGGAGGGGGAGGGGAGAGATTGCAGTTTTGATAGCAAGAGAATGAGTGCAAAACATTTTTGGTACATATGTGATAAAGTGGTTCATTTTCCTTTTTATTCCTTTTTTTTTTTTCAGTTTTGGCCATCCTTTAAATTTTATGACCAAAATTTATCCAATTTTGTTGGAATCAAAATTGCAATTTATTCATTCTCTTGGAACCAAAACTGCAATTTATCATATTCTCTTGGGACAAAAAGTGTATAAAAAAACTACGAGACTTAAAGTGCCTAAAAAACAAACTTGAAATTGACACATTCTTTTGGGACTAAGAGTGCAATTATTCAAAAAATAAAAATTGGTGTTAAGTTGTACACGCGTCCTCTTCCAAAAAAAAAAAAAGAAAAGGAACTCGTATACGCAAATGGTGGGACAGATGTCACGGATCACTACAAGAAAATATAAATTTGCCTACAGAAATTGACAATATGGCTACGGAATTACCAACAAAAAAAATCGTAGGGAGGATTGCCTACGAATTGCCTACAAAAATTTCTAATTGTACACTACAAAAAATGAGTCGATTAACGACGGCATTAACGACGAATTATCCGTCGCTAATCATTTTTAACGACGGACGTTGACCCGTAGGCAAATCGATCGTAGCTAATATTTACGACGGCTTTGGATGGCCGTCGTAAATCTTACCCGTCAACGACCCGTCCGGAAAACAAATTTAACGACGGACAACGATCGTCCTACTATTAACCGAATTTCGTTTATTTAATAAGCTTGATAAATATTTACGACGGGCACGAAACCGTCGTTAATTTGTGATTTAAAACGGACACGTGTCCGTCGTAAATAGCGAACCTGGAAAAAAATGTGGCTCGTGTGGCTCGAACCCGGACCCCCAAGGCACCCGGGGCTGGTGCGAACCACTGGAACAATTAATAAAAATTTCGCATCCAAGGGGAATCGAACCCATGACCTCTCTTGCATATAAAGAGGGCATGAACCATTAGGACACTTGCTTCTTTTGTTCGATTTCTTACAACTAATTGTATATGTATCTAAATTGAGTCATTCTTTTTTTATTATTCATCAAATTAATTCCTTTTCGTTTCTAACTTGTTTTAATAAATGTTGTTACCAATTATATTTTTTTCGTTTTGTAAATTTATTTAATTCGGATAACGCGTAATTAATATTATAATTCTTTCACTTGTACGTAATTAATTATATACGTATCCAAATTGAGTCATTCTTTTTTTTATTATTCATCAAATTAATTCTTTTTCGTTTCTAATTTGTTTTAATTAATGTTGTTACCAATTATATTTTTTTCGTTTTGTAAATTTATTTAATTCGAAAAACGCGTAATTAATATTATAATTCGTTCACTTGTACGTAATTAATTGTATAAGTATCCAAATTGAGTCATTCTTTTTTTATTATTCATCAAATTAATTTATTTTCGTTTCTAATTTGTTTTAATTAATGTTGTTACCAGTTATATATTTTTTTATTTTGTAAATTTATTTAATTCAGAAAACGCATAATTAATATTATAATTCGTTCACTTGTACGTAATTAATTGTATACGTATCCAAATTGAGTTCTTCTTTTTTTATTATTCATCCAATTAATTCATTTTCATTTCTAATTTATTTTAATTAATGTTGTTACCAATTATATTTTTTTCGTTTTGTAAATTTATTTAATTCGGAAAACGCGTAGTTAATATTATAATCCGTTCACTTGTACGTAATTAATTGTATACGTATCCAAATTGAGTTTTTTTTATTATTCATCAAATTAATTCCTTTTCGTTTCTAATTTGTTTTAATTAATGTTGTTACCAATTATGTTTTTTTCATTTTGTAAATTTATTTAATTCGGAAAATGCGTAATTAATATTATAATCCGTTCACTTGTACGTAATTAATTGTATACGTATCCAAATTGAGCCATTCTTTTTTTTATTATTCATCAAATTAATTTATTTTCATTTCTAACTTGTTTTAATAAATGTTTTTACCAATTATATTTTTTTGTTTTATAAATTTATTTCATTCGGAAAACGCGTAATTAATATTATAATTCGTTCACTTGTACGTAATGAATTGTATACGTATCCAAATTGAGTCATTCTTTTTTTTTATTATTAATCAAGTTAATTCTTTTTTCTTTCTAACTTGTTATAATTCGAATATTGTTACCAATTATATGGATTGTTTTGTTTTGTAAAAAATATAACAAGATAATAAAAATTATAATAAAAATATAAAATTACCAAAAAAAGAGAATTAAAGTTGTTCAACAAAAAAAATAAAATCAATAACAAGATAATAAAAATCAAGGCCCTGTGTCATCGGAATCGAAACTGTGATCCTCCCCCTCTTCATCCAACGGATAAGGCTTTTGGAGCTCCGGCAGGGGCGGCGGGATGACGGGTTGCACCGGGACCGGCGGTGGTGATATCTATCCACCTAATATGGATGTAACTGCCCTCCACCAGTTGTTCATCTCCTCCACATTCTGCCACTGCGCCTCCTCCTCCGCTGCTCGTCGCCTCCTATCGTACTCCAACTGCGCCTCCATCTGCGCCTCTCGCTGCTGAGGAGCTCCATCTACTTGACAACAGTCGAGAGCTATCTCTCGATGTCGCTGTGATGAGAGTCGATGGAGGACTGGAAGGAGGATGAGTCGGGTCCACGAGATCGGAGTAGGCTCTTTCCAAAACTACCAATCCAGTGAACCGCCCCTTCTTAGCCTTGACATGCTTAAAGTAGAGCTCATTTTAAACGTCTACAGAAGGCTCTGAGGGGGGGGGGGCATAGAGTCCGACCCTTCTGCCTGAGGCTGGGACTGGGAGGCAAGGTCCTCATGCATCCTCCTCTACAAATTAACAACACTTTAAATTAATAAATAAAATTTTAGAAAATAATACTAAAATTAAAATTAAAAATAATACGTACGTGGATCTAGGTGGTGCGGCCGTAGGTGGACCTTCCGGTCTCCTCATCCAGCGGGTGGGCAAGCTGTAGTCTCTCAAAATGAAAGGGCTCACGTCCATGCTCCCGTTCCTATAATTAAATATTTAGTAATTTAAATTTTCCACAACTTCATAAAAATAAATAAAAAAATATATACAAACTGGCCAGTTACAAAATGCAACCAGTGCTCATAAATGGACCGAGAACCGGCCCGATGTCGAGCGACCCCTTCTCCATCAGGGTCGCTGTTACGATTCGCCTTGTTCTTCTGCGACCTCTCCTTGAAGTCGTCGTTGTTCCAGTTGGTGATAAATTGGGGCCACACATTCCGACCCATGTTGTCCGTCCCCATGTTCATTGTCTCTCCTCCTTGAAACCAGACCTTCCGAATGTTAAACATGAGGTCCCTGTATCGTTCAACACATTTCAAACAGAAGTTCCTCTATATCAGGACCTCGTGCTCTGGTATCCACACGACGTGTTTCTGCAATTATATTAAAATAAAATATATTATTTACATAATTTATGTTAATAAATAATGAATAAATTAAATAAATTATGCCTTAAACTCCTCAAAATATTGTCATCTCCTTGTTTCAGACACCAAACCCCAACTGTAAGCGGTGGGCTCGAATCCAACGGCCATGAAAGAGTCAGTTAAGTGAGTCGCCTCATTTCCCGGGATCCAACTGCAACATTAAAATTACAAAGTTAATAAAATAATTAGGGTTTAATTAAAAAATATTGAAAGCTGAAAAGATTAAAACTTACGAATTCCCACAAGACTCAACTTCCATCCGCATCACCCCAGTGGGATGCTGGCGGGAGGAAGATGATCCCTCGTCCGCCTGGGGTGCGGACGAGGACCCCTCCGGGGCGACAATCGGAGCTACAGTGGGTCTAAGAGACCCCGCTCGTCTCCCTCTCCCTCTCCCTCTCCCTCTCCCTCGACCCTCTCCTGGCTTTGTTGTCCACTCATCTAAAACATTCAATATATAATACCAATCAACAACTAAAACATATATAACTAACAAAATTAACATATATAATCAATTTCTACAACTAAAATATATATTAACATATATAACTAACAAAATTAACATATATAATCAATTTGTATAACTAAAACATATATTAACATATATAACTAACAAAATTAACATATATAGTCAATTAACAAAATTAACATATTCTATTAACATATACAACTAAAACATATATTAACATATATAACTAAAACATATTAACAAAATTAACATATATAATCGATTTCTACAACTAAAACATATATTAACATACAATTAACATATATGATTCCTAAAAAATTGTAAAAAACTACACTAATAAAATGTTATAAAATGAAATTTAAACGGTAAAAAATAGAAAAACTTACGCTTAAATAATAAGGATAGATGAAGAAAAAACTAGAATTGGGATGAAATTGACTCCTGAGTGCTCGCCGGAAATCGTCCACTTCTTCTTCGAGTTTGCTCGATGAGAAATGAGCTCACCGGCGATGCCTTTATATAGGCATAAAAAATTAACGACAGACATCAATATGTCGCTAATATTGCCGCCTTTAAGAGTTAAACGACGTTGTTTTTCGGTATTTACGACGGACTGTCCGTCGTAAATGTTAAATTTAAATTTAACGATGAACATAGCCGTCTTTAAAAAGTCTCTGGTAATAAATACGCCCGGTTCTCGAAGAGTTGCGGCCCAACGGGCGGGATTTAACGTCAGAAAGTCCGTCGTAAAATATTAAGTTGAATTTTACAACAGACAATCCGTCGTAAATTTGTCGACCACCACCGCGTTGCACTGAATCCGAAAGATCGCGGTCAAACGGGTGAGAATTAACGACGGAATGAACATCATTAACTCCATTTTTATATCTACGACGACCTCTTTCGTCGTTAAAATCGATAATTAACGACGAATTTTAAAAACCCGTCGTTAACATTAAATCGGGACAAACTTTGGTTATTTTCCGTCACAAGTCCGTCACTAATGTGTAAATTAGCGACGGGTTCCTGTCCGTAGCTAATATTGCCGTCGTTAAACGCCGTATTTTTTGTAGTGGTATAGGCATCTTTATTCCCCACCTACAAAATAATTTGCCCACGGAAATTCCGTAGGCAAATTGTGTAGTAGGTAATTACACCTAGGAATTTTATTTTGTAGGCAAATTAATTCCGTAGGAAAGTTGTTTTAGGTTGAGAAATGTAGATGCTTTCATAAGTAGAAAATTATGTGGGCAAATAGTAGACAATTTTTACTACAAACTTTTTTGTTGTTAAATTTTTGTGGGCAATTTAATTCCGTAGGCAAATCATTATTTTCTTGCAGTGAATATAAATTCTAATCTACAAGCTACAAACTTAGGTAAGTTGTTCACGCTAAGTGACACCTAGCTAGAAGTTAGAACCATTAAATTCCTGGTACTAGTAATAAATGACATATATTTAAAAGTTATGTGAAGTCAAGTGATTGATATAGGAAAAATCAAAATTAACATGTGAAAATAAAATGTCTTTGATCCAAATTTCAACAATTGAAAGCATTTGCTAAAACAATTTTTTTCTTAACAAAAAATCAATTTTCAGAAACTTAAGTTTATGATTGTTTCAAAATAACTTAAAGATATTGTTTCTCATCAGTTTTTTTTTTTTTTTTTTTTGACTGCATCTTATTTCTCAGTTAAAGAGCAACACAGAATCTATTTTTTAATTTAAATATACTTGTATATATGACAGAATCATTTTTAAGAGGTATAGTGTTGTTTCGGAAAAAAACACAAATTATATTGTGTTATACGCGGTTACTGTATTAAAATTTTTGTATGAATTAATGAAGGGTTGTGGCCTGTGAGCCAAGGGCTGTGCACAGAGTTTATAGATTATCGAATTCGTACCAAAATTTGCACTAAAAAGAATTGAATCGAGAAAATTATGGACTTTTTTACTTTAACCGTATCGAAATCGAATCAAATATTTTTTTATAGGGATCTGGATATTACCAAATAAACCATACCGAAAAATCGAATGTGGCCGTACCACAGGCGGTCCTGGAGTGGCGCACCTGGTGCCGTAGCACAGGACCCCACTCCGAGGAGGGCCCCCTATATTTTTCTTGCACACACACACATATATATATAATCAACATATATAAATATATATTGCATTCTATTGTGTTTTTTAGCTAGTAGAGTTGGTGATTTAAGTAGGTAAATTTTTTTTATTTTCTAAAGTTTCGAGTTTGAATCTCTAGTAGTCTACTATATTATTTTTGTTATTCCATGATCAACGCCTTACAAATTCCGTCTGCTCCTATTAAATCTTTTTGTCTTCTTTTTAAAATTAAATTGTGTTAGTACTTTAATTTTATAATAAATGTGTACAAAAAATTATTTCATTTTTCTATACGTGAAAATATTTTTTAATTTTTTAAGTTTGAAAATATATAGTTGTACTATAACATGACATATTTTGTTATTATATATCATTTTTTTAAATAAATCTTTTTCGTTAATTACTTTTTCCTTTTTTTCTTAATTATTTATACAATTTCAATATATTTATATGTTTTAAAAATAATTTTTTAATAGGTAATTTACTTAATTTTTTCTAAATATAGAAAAAAAATTATTGTTTGAATTATACTCTAATATAGCATATTTTATTTTTATACATCTCATTGATTAATAACTAATAAAATTATCTTTATACTAATAATATAATTACAATATTTTTTATTTATTGTAGCAATATGAAGTTCTTAAATTATTTTTTAACAGGGCCCCTACAATCATTGGACCGGCACTGGACCGTACCGAACTGAATAACCAAATTAAATGTGTATTTATTTCTTATTTATCAAACACTATTATAATGTTATTGAATTCAAGTACAACTATACGATAGTATAATTTCTCCTCATTTTCATAATACAAACACTACACTCCATTATTTATCTTATCAAGTTCATAAAACGTTAACTTATGTTTAGGTGTATATCAAAATGATTTAAATTTAATTTTTAATTTTTTTAATTTCATTGTTCATGTATATTCATTTCTTACCAAAAACTTAAATGTGATGTATCATGTGTCCGGAATTACGATCAACGTATTTTAATATTGCACTTTCTATACACAAGATATTTCAAAATGATTTTTTAATATAAATTTTATATACTGTAGTTCAAATACACTATTGGTGGTGATTTGCTTTAATATTTTTAACCATTTATTATCATATAATGTGTTTGTTCGAGATTGAAATTAAAGGATATATGTTCGAGTGTACATGCATTAATATGTATTTTTAATTGATTAAAAAAATTAGAGAATGATGAAAAAATGGGTAAAAATTTGGTTTCTCTGTGCTCCATTCCATACAGATCCGATCCGGTCAGTTTGTAACCGAAAATTCACTCGGATCCATACCAAAAAACAAAATATGCGTACCATACGGACACTCGAATTTTAAAATAACCGAACGTTTGGTACGAATACGGTTATTTTCGTATATTTGTTTTGGTCCGCATTCAAATTTAATTGAGAATATTTCTAATTCCAGCTATGTGTCACTACAAAAAATAACATTATTTTGCGACGGGAAACTTGCGACGGACAATTATCCGTCGCAAATTTCATGAATTTGCGACGGATATTGGAGACCCGTCGGAAAAAAAGATAATTTGCGACGGAAATAAAAAACCATCGCAAACTGCACTGTTTTGCAACGGCTACTCCATCGCAAAGTGTGGGGTCCATTAACTTCGTTGCATATCGATAAATTTTGCGACGGATTAGCTGTCGCAAATTTCTATTTCAATTTTGCGACGGACGTGTCCATCATAAACCGACCCGTTAAAAAATACCCGTTGGGGAAACGGACCACTTGACTAATTTTGCGACGGATATTGCCCTGGCAATTTTTAACTTCGAATTTACGACGGCCTATTCCGTCGCAAATATTGACCCGGTTTTGCGTGACCTTTTGGGAAACGTCGCGTTGACTGATTTGCGACGGAGTGTACGTCGCAAAATTTTAAATTTCACATTTGCGACGGCTTGGCCGTCGCAAATACTAAAAAATGACGCCGTTCGGGTGTTTGGCGGTCGCAGTTTGCGACGGACAGGCATCCATCGCATATTTTTCCCCTTATATATAGAACAGCGTAGGCAGCGAGAAGAATAAGAGGAAGAAGAGGAAAAAGAGAGGAAAAGGAGGAAGAAGTCGGGTGCAGTCGGTCCCAACCGAGTGCTCGTTTCTTCATTAAATCGTAAGTTTTCTTCATTTTTACTGTTTAAAATTTAATTTCCAAGCATGTTTAGAATTTGTTAAGTTTAGAATTGAATTTAGTTGAATTGTTAAGTTTATATTATATTTTTAATTTTAGTAATTTTAGTTGTTTGATTTTAGTTGAATTGTTTTAGTAATTTGTTAATTTTTAATTGTTAAGCATGTTTAAATAATATTACAAATTTTAGTTGATTGATTTTAGTTGAATTGTTTAATAATTTTACAATATAATATTAGTAAATTGATTTAAGTTTAATATATAATTTTACAAAATAATATTTATAAGTTGTTTGATTTTAGTTGAGTAGGTAGTTTAATGATTTTAAATAATATTAGTTGTTTGATTTAAGTTTAATATATAATTTTACACAATAATATTAGTTGATTGAATTTAGTTGAGTAGGTAGTTAATTGATTTTAAATAATATTAGTTGTTTGATTTAAGTTTAATATATAATTTTACAAAATAATATTAGTTGATTGAATTTAGTTGAGTAGGTAGTTTGAATAATATTAGTTGCTTGATTTAAGTTTAATAATTTTACAAAATAATATTATTAGTTGATTGATTTTAGTTTAGTTGAATGAATTTAGTTGAGTAGGTAGTTTGAATAATATTAGTTGCTTGATTTAAGTTTAATAATTTTACAAAATAATATTATTAGTTGATTGATTTTAGTTTAGTTGATTGAATAATTCGTGAAATTTGTTATAGATGAGCGGACAAGGCAGTGGCAACGACAATCAGCAGCCTCCGAGGGATGAGGAGGCGAGTCGAGGAGGACGAGGAGGGAGGAGACGATTGGCCTCACTAAGACCCGTGGTTCCACCTATTTTCAGGCCGAGGTCTCTATCAGAGACCTCTTCACAGCCTGGTGCGGGCTCCTCCTCCTCCTCACAGTAGACTGCTGAGGACTCATCCTCCTCCCGCCAGCATCCGGTTGTTCAAACACGGATGCCTGTTCAGCCATGTGGTCATACGTAAGTTTTAATATTTTATACTTAATTTTTTTATTAATTAAAACCTAATTATTTTACTAACTTTGAAGTTTTAATTTTGCAGTTGGATTCCGGGTCATGAGGCTGCTAATCAGGTTTCCAAGTCCATCTTTCGCGGTTGATTCGAGCCCACCGCTTACAGTTGGGGGTTGGTGTCCGATGTAAGAAAAAAGACATACTTCGAGGAGTTTAAGGTATTAATTTAATTTATTAATTCACGGTTTATTAATATCAAATATATAAACAAATATTTATATTTAAATTGTAATTGCCAAAAGAATGTATCTGGGCACCGGAGCACGATGATCAAATGTTGAGGAATTTTGAAAAATATGCGACAGAAAGATACAGGGACCTGCTTTTTAGAATGAGGGACAAGTGGTACAAGAAGGGAGAGGCCACCGACTTAGGGCTTGACAGTGAAAAACGGTCGATTTGGGACCAATTCCTCCGCTACTGGAATTCCCCTGAATTTCAAGAGAAGTCGGCGAAAAACAAGGAGAATCGACGTATTGACCCTGATGGAGAAAGGATGGCAAGACATCGGGCCGGTTCTCAGTCCATTTATGAGCACGGGTTGAGATTTGTAAGTTTTGTCTTCAATTTTGTAGTTTTTGAATTTATATTATTTTTTTCCTAATTTTTATGAGTGTTATTAATTTTTACTATCTTTTTTTCTAATTAGGCGGCAGAGCAAGGATGCGAGCCCTCTCTTTTTGAGAGATTGCAGCTCGCCCACCCATTCGTCGAGGAGACTGGGAAGTCTACCTACGGCCGTACCACCGAGATCCACGTATGTATTATTTCAATATTAATAGTATTATTTAAATTTTAATATTAAAAGTATTTTTTATAATTTGTGTTCAATTTATTTAATTTTTTGTATAATTAATTTGCAGAGAAAGATGCTCGAGGACTTTGCCTCTTAGCCTCAGCCTGAGGAAACGGCAGAGGGGTCGGGGTCTGGGTCGAGGTCGATGCCCCCCACACAACCTTCTGTTGACGTTCAAAATGAATTGTACTTCAAAAACGTTAAGGCTAAAAAGGAGCGGTTCACTGGATTGGGCAGCTTCGGAAAGAACTTTTTCCGACCTCGTGGCTCAGGCTCATCCTCCTCTCAGTCTTCAATCGACTCTCATCCCAGTGAGGTCGAGAGGCAGCTTGCCACGGTGGTGGAGCAGATGAAGAACATGCAGAGGCAACAATGAGAGAAGGAAGAGTGTGAGAGGCAGCAGCGAGAGGCGCACGACCGGTATATATACAGCCGAAATGGAGCAGTATCGGGTCGAGGTGCAGGAGTATACAGCCGCCATGCAGGCGTGGTGGCAGATATTCGCCTCTGATTCAATGCCACGAGCGTAAATGCATGCGCCACCGATGCCGCCGATCCCGCCGACCCAGCCATCGATGCCGCCGATCCCGCCGACCCAGCCATCGATGCCGCCGATTGTTAACATGGGCGATGATGAGGAGGAAGAGGAAGACGGATTTAATTTCGATGGTTAAAAAAATTTGATTTTTAATAACTATGAAGTACAATTTTTTTTAGTTTGAATTGTTACTTTAATTTAATTTTTGAATTGTTATTTTAATTTATAATTTTATGAATTTATTTTAGTTTGAATTTAATTTTATTTAATGGACACAACATTTATAAAAAAAAGTGAGAAACGAAAATGAATTAATTGGGTGAATTATGAAAAAAAACGAGTCAATTTGGATACATATACAATTAATTGCATACAAATGAACGAATTATAATTTTAAGCGGGAGTCGAAATAAATAATTTTACAGAAATAATAAAAATTAAATGGCCCCAATATTTATAAAAACAAGTTAGAAACGAAAATAAATTAATTTGGTGAATTATGGAAAAAAACGAGTCAATTGGATACATATACAATTAATTGCATACAAATGAAAGAATTATAATTTTAAGCGGGAGTCGAAATAAATAATTTTACCAAACTAATAAAAATTAAATGGCCACAACATTTATAAAAACAAGTGAGAAACAAAAATGAATTAATTTGGTGAATTATGAAAAAAAAACGAGTCAATTTGGATACATATACAATTAATTGCATACAAATGAACGAATTATAATTTTAAGCGGGAGTCGAAATAAATAATTTTACAGAAATAATAAAAATTAAATGGCCCCAATATTTATAAAAACAAGTTAGAAACGAAAATAAATTAATTTGGTGAATTATGGAAAAAAAAGAGTCAATTGGATACATATGCAATTAATTGCATACAAATTAACGAATTATAATTTTAAGCGGGAGTCGAAATAAATAATTTTACCAAACTAATAAAAATTAAATGGCCACAACATTTATAAAAACAAGTGAGAAACAAAAATGAATTAATTTGGTGAATTATAGAAAAAAATGAGTCAATTTGGATACATATACAATTAATTGCGTACAAATGAACGAATTATAATTTTAAGTGGGAGTCGAAATAAATAATTTTACAGAAATAATAAAAATTAAATGACCCCAATATTTATAAAAATATGTTAGAAACGAAAATGAATTAATTTGGTGAATTATGGAAAAAAACGAGTCAATTGGATACATATACAATTAATTGCATACAAATGAACGAATTATAATTTTAAGCAGGAGTCGAAATAGATAATTTTACCAAACTAATAAAAATTAAATGGCCACAACATTTATAAAAACAAGTGAGAAACAAAAATGAATTAATTTGGTGAATTATAGAAAAAAAATGAGTCAATTTGGATACATATACAATTAATTGCGTTCAAATGAACGAATTATAAAATTATGCATTGTCGATATAAATAATTTTACAAAATAAAAAAAATAGTTGGGCAAAATATTTTAATAAACAACTTAGATACGAAAAGAAATTAATTTGGTGAATTATAAAATAAATTGACTTAATTTGAATACATATACAATTAATTGCATAAAAATGAACGAAAGTAGCTTGTGCCCTAGTGGCGCGCGCCCCCTTCTCGTGCACAAGAAGTCCCGTGTTCGATTCCTCTTGGACGCAAAAATGGATTAATTGTTCAAGGCCTAATAAGACTAATATAGAAGGTGTGCCGCATATAACAAGGAATGGGCCGGTGGCCCAGTGGTCCGCGCCCGCCCCGGGTGCCCGGGCTCGAACCACGCGAGCCACTTCTTTTTTTGTATAGGCTCGGTATTTTGCAACGGCCAAATTCAGTCGCAAATATTGAATTTTGAGACGGAAAACAACCCGTCGCAAATTATAATAGAAAAAAAAATATATATATATATATAAACATTTGCGACAGAATGTGACCGTCGCAAATGTTGTTGACCCAATCGGGTCTGACCCGCCAATTTTGCGACCGATTTATCCGTCGTTAATTTGCGACGGACGGAAAAATCCGTCGCAAAAATTAGCTACGGCTGTTTTAGGAACGAATACGTGTACGTCGCAGAATCCGTCGCAAAACACTGTTTGCGACGGATTTTTCGTCGCAAAACAGTGTTTTTTTTTTTTTGTAGTGTATAAACCTAAAAAATTTAACACCCGCATCTAAACATATATATATAGAAAACAGAAAAAAATAGGTAAACATAAATTTCATTAATAATATATGGATTACAATTCTTGTTCATACGTTGATTCCTCCCTCCCTCCAAAGATTAGCAGGAGTTGATGGAATCATTTTGTCTTATTTCATTTGAAAATTGTATTCAGAGTCTATAAAATTTTGGTGCTTACAATATATTCTTTTTATTTAAATATGTATACCTATCTTATATATAAACACACACAAAAGTGTACTAAAATTAGGAATATTAATATTTTCCGCCGCAGAATTAAATCCCCTTTTATAATTGAATATTTATCTTACATATGAACAGTACTATACCAATATGGAAAACCTTCATTTGCCCATTTTAAGCACATTTTCATGCGAAATGAAAACTGTTATTTTCTCCATCAAAAAATGCAATTTTGTTTCAAGTCTGTTTTCAGCATAATAAATCAAATTAAAATATATATATATATAATATTTATTTCGACGCCTTTGTTGCATATATTAAAACGAAATTTTGGATCATTAAATTGAAAAATATTTTAAAAAATTAGTCATAAAATTTAAACTAAATATAATATTTAAAATACATTTTAATGGAATTATATAAATATAAGTAAGCTACTTTATTGTATATTTGTATCATTTCCTATGGCGAAAATGTTAAGCGGCCTGGCCCCTGGCCATTTGGTTTTCAAAGGACTAATGCCGCCGGCCTAGCTAATTAATATTAGTACAACAGTTATAATTTCTAAGCAAGACTTTGGGTACGCAAGGTCTCTTGATATTATCAAAATATTTTGGATATTTTATAATATACACGATATAAGGGAAATGTTTATATATAGGGAAAATTGGTTTTTTTGTCCTGTAAGTTTGGTCAATTTTATTTTTCGTCCTCTAACTTTTGACTTTATTTTTTAGTCCTATAACTTTTAAAAAATTAACATTTTCGTCCTAAAACCGATAATTTTGTATTCCTAAAATTAACATTTTAGTCCGATAACTTATGTTTTAGGACGAAAACGTTAATTTTTTGAAAGTTATCGGACTAAAAAATAAAGTCAAAAGTTAGAGGACGAAAAACAAAGTTGATCAAACTTAGAGGACAAAAAACTCAATTTTCCCTTATATATACTCGGTTGAAAGTTGAAACTTGGTATGAATCAAGTTAATGTGGCTTGGGCCTCATTTTAGTAATTAAGATTTAACTTAGCCGTTAAAGTAAGTTGGGCTTGTTAGGGTTGGTGATGGATACAAGATAGTGATCATAATATGGAATAATTAAAAATTGATTCGGAGATCATATTATTTAGGAAGATTATATTTTTATTACTCTATTTGACAAAGTCTAATATGCAATATTGCACCAAGTCTGACCCGTGCAATTTGTCCAAACCCTACTCGATTGATTTTTATATAAATTAAATCAAAATATGCAGGTCAAAGGCGGGTCAAACAGGTCGCCCATTTTTTATATTGCTGAAAATTGTGTTACTGTTTGAACAAATTAATGAGTGTTATTGCATGAGTAAAAGTGTGTTACTGTTTTAAATAGAAAATTCCAAAATTCGCGGGTCAAAGGCGGGTCAAACGATCGCCCATTTTTCATACAACTGAAAATTGTGTTATTGTATGAACAAACGAGTGTTACTGCATGAGCAAAAGTGTGTTACTTGCTCATATCGTAACACCGATTAGTTCTTGTAGTAACACCTATTTGTTCATGTAAAACACCGATTTGGTCGTGTTGATCTGGTCTCTTATGCACTTGTTACAGCAGAAGCCATAGTGTACCAAGAACCTAAAAGCTACAAAGAAGCACTTGAGTGTGATGATAGTGAGTCATGGATTACAGCCATGACAGAAGAGATGGAGTCTCTTAAGAAGAATCATACTTGGATTCTTGTTGACAAGCCACCTAAGCAGAAACTAATTAGTTGCAAATGGTTGTTTAAAAGAAAGCTTGAGTCTGGTGTGAAGGATCAAGTGAGGTTTAAAGTCAGGTTAGTGGCCAGAGGATTTACTCAAAGAGAAGGAATTGATTACAATGAGGTTTTTTCACCTGTGGTCAAGCATTGTTCAATCAGATTACTTCCGCAACTTGATGTAAAGACAGCTTTCCTGCATGGTGATCTTATTGAGAATCTATACATGCATCAATCAGAAGGGTTTGTTGAACTAGGTGGAGAAGGAAAGGTTTGTCTACTCAAGAAATCTTTGTATGGCCTCAAGCAAAGTCCAAGACAATGGAACAAGAAGTTCAACGAAGTTATGATATCCATTGGGTTTGTAAGAAGCAAGTATGACACTTGTGTATATCTGGAAAAGCAAGGGAGTAATGTGATAGCTTATCTTCTGATCTATGTAGATGACATGCTAATTGCTAGTAAGAGCCTGTTGAAAATTAAGATTATCAAGCAGAAGCTAAGTGCCAGGTTTGATATGAATGGTTTGGGAAACGCTAAAAGGATTCTTGGAATGGATATTCTTAGGGACAGAGCAGCTGGAAAACTATTCTTATCCCAGAAGAGTTACATTGAGAAGGTCCTGAAGAGGTTTAACATGCATGAGAGTAGTTCTGTGTCAACTCCTCTGGGACAACAGTTCAAACTATCTAAGGAGATGGAAACAGAGTCTGAAGAAGAAAAGAAGACTATGATGAAAGTACCTTATGCAAATGGGGTTGGAAGCTTGATGTATGCTCTGGTCTGCAGTCGACCAAATTTGGCTTACTCATTGAGTATGGTAAGCAGATACATGTTTAATCCGCGAAAAATTACATTGGAAAGCTTTGAAATGGATATTCACATATCTTAAAGGGTCATCTAATTTGGGTTTGATGTTTAAATAGATGACTGGCCAAAATAGTCCACTAGAAGGGTTTGTAGATTCTGATTTTGTTGCTAATCTGGATACCAGAAGGTCTTTAACAGGGTATATCTTTACTCTTTATAATACTGCTATTAGCTGGAGATCTGTTTTGCAAAGTGGGGTTAAATTGTCTACTACAGAAGCAGAGTTTGTTGCAGTCTCTGAAGCTATTAAGGAGGCTTTGTGGTTGAAAGGCATTATAAAATATTTAGGCATAAATCAAAAGGCTGTGGTCATTCATTGTGATAATCAGAGTGTTATTCATCTGGTTGAACATCAAGTGTTCCATGAAAGGTCAAAGCACATTGATGTAAGATTACATTTTGTAAGGAAAATCATTGACAAAGGAGTGGTTCAGATGCAGAAGATATCTACAGAGGACAATGCTGCAGATATGTGCACAAAGTCTTTACCAAATACGAAATTTAAATTCTGTATTAAATTGGTAAAGATGAGTGTATGGGATACTCATTAGCCTAAGCTGGAGCATGGAGGAGAGGAAGAGAGGATTGATACTTCTCATCTGAGATGGAGAATTGTAAGAGTCATATGCGAAGTATCTAATCTGTTGTGCATGAGTTTCAATAAAGAGCTGGGTTGATAAAGTGATAGTCGAAGGGAATTAGTCAATTTGGGGTATCAGAGGAGTTGGACCAGATGAGACTGATCAGAGGAGTCTGGCAGAGGAGGAAGACCAGAGGAGTCTGGTAAGAGACCAGAGCCAGATGAGTATGACCAGAGCCAGAGAAGGTCATGTTATCTGCTCCGAAGATCATTACTCGCGAATTACACCAAATTGAAGCTAACGCGAAGGCGGTTCTAACTGAATCAACTAAGGCGGTTATTGAAGTTGTTAGCCAGCTGGATAACTACCTAACATATGAGAATTCGTTCCCAATTGAATCTAGGGTTCATCTAAATCTCAACTGAGAGAAATACGAGTTAATGCGATACAACAATTGAGTGCACACACTCAGAGAGATATTGCGAGATTGAGTGAATTGTAAATTCTCTATTCTTTTTAGTGAAAGATCAATCCTCTCCGATCCCGTGGTTGTAGGAGTATTTTCTCCGAACCACGTAAATCTGATGTTCTTAATTTCTGTTGATTTCAGTTTCGTTCTTAAGTTGTTGTCATTATTTTGATTCCCGATTACAAGTTTTCTTGTGAATCAAAACTGCGACGTTAATGACTTCAATAGATTCACAAATGCACATTTTTGCTTTTTATTTAGTGTGATCAAATGTTGGTATAGATGCATATTATGGAAAAATATATAATAAATTAAATATCGATAAAAGAATATGTATACAAAACTTCTCAAATATAATTCTACTATATATAAATAGCAATACCAGTGGTTGAGTGTTCATTAAAAATATTTTGATCTTTCACTAAAAAAAATAAGATATATTAGAATCTAAATAATTAATTTCAAATGATTATAAGTTTTTGATTGGGTTAATTGCATTTTTGGTCCCAAAAGAATTGATCCAAAACACTTTTGGTACACATGTGCAGAACTAGTCCTTTTTTTTGCAATTTTGGTCCCACCAGTTAGTTTTTGAATGAAAACCTTGACAAAAATTGAGTTTTAAATATAATTTAAAACACAAATAATATTTTTGAACAAAATAATAATTACTTCAAAATCTGGGGATAAAATTGTACTCCCTCCGCCTCGGAGTAAGTTTTCCACTTTTCTTTTTGAAGCGTCCAACAATAATTTTTTCATTCAACAAATAACAAAAATAACACTCTATTACATATAATCTTTAACCTTTAAGCTCACACAATATTACCAAAAATGTCATTTTCTTTTTACCTTTCAACACTGTTCATTACTTTAACACTCAAAGGTCAATATGTGTCCACCATATATTAATAAACAATATTCTTTTTTAACAAAACAACAAAATGCTTGGGAAGTTAATAATGGGATAGGGAGAGTATATAATTTAAAAATAAAAAAAATTTAAACCTAAAATTTAAATATATGTAAAAATATGAAAATTAATAATTTTATGTAAAATATGTCTATAATTTGAAAAAAAAAAAAAGAGGAAAAAAAATTTACAAAAAAAAAAATTATTTCAAACCAAATAAAAATTGAATATTAAACGTTCAAATGGAATTAAAAATGAATATATATATATATACTCATACATTGTAACACATATATATATTTAATTATGGGCCTTTAGCTTACAGAGAGTGCAATTAATTCAAGCATCGATGATGTTAAAAGTTTGATAGATAAATTATATGGGACTAAAAATGACCATTTTGCAATTGATCCATTCTCTTGGGACAAAAAGTGCAATTTTTCCTCCATTAATTGTCAACCTGTGTCCTTCTTTTATTATCCTTAACCTCCTCCCAAACTATGAGGTTTAAAAAAGAAAAAAAAAAATCGTTGACTAGCTAGACATAATAAAAGTGCTCGCTGCTTCCTCTTCACTGGATAAAATTAATATTATTAACCTAGCTACTAGCTACCACATTCTTCAGTCATGGCCACCCCAAACCAAGTCCACATCACAATCCCTAAAAATGAAGCTGACCAAGAAGTTGACTACTCCGAAAGGGCTCAGTGGCTGCGAGCCGCAGTGCTGGGAGCCACTGACGGCCTCGTCTCCATCGCATCTCTGATGATGGGAGTGGGAGCCGTTAAAGACGACGTTAAGGCCATGATTCTCACCGCCTTCGCGGGCCTCATCGCCGGTGCATGCAGCATGGCCATCGGAGAATTCGTGTCCGTGTACGCGCAGTTGGACATAGAGGTGGCGCAGATGAAGAGAAATGCTCACCAAGAAGAGGGAGAGAAGGAGAAGCTGCCCAACCCTATTCAGGCAGCCATGGTGTCGGCTCTCGCCTTCTCGTTGGGAGCTATGGTGCCGTTGCTTGCAGCGGCGTTCATATCTAACCATAAGGTGAGGCTAGGAGTGGTGGTGGCGGCCACCACCGTGGGGCTGGTAGGGTTTGGCGGAGTCGGTGCGGTGTTGGGAAAGACGGGGGCGGCGAGGTCTTGTATTAGGGTTTTGATTGGAGGGTGGATGGCCATGGCTATCACTTTTGGTCTGACCAAGTTGTTGGGGTCTAGTGGTTTGGAGATGTGAGTACTGGAAATTAAGTAGGTGTAGGAAGGCCATGCATAAGAGGCTTTGGACATGCTCATTTTCCTAGTACTAAGAAAGGGAAAATTGCATTTTTTGTGAAATTAGTAATTTTTATTGTAGTTTTGGTCCTATCTGTTAAGTTTCAGGACTAAAACTGCAAATTTGCCCTATTCTCTTGGGACCAAAACTGCAATCTATTCATTTTCTTGGGATCAAATCTGCAATTTATCCTATCCTCTTGGGACAAAAAGTGTCAAAAATAACTACGGGACTATAAGTGCTGGAAAAAGGACCATTTTAAAATGAACACATTCTTTTGGGACCAAAAGTGCAATTAACCCGTTTTTTATATATTACTGGACATAAGGATCTATCTTTGCATCATTTGTCAACACATGATTATGTTCTTGCATCAACTCCTAGTGGTTGACTGAACATACAACCTCAGTGCATACTATGCATTTGGACTTCAAGCTCAATTTTAAAATCAATTTTGATCTTTTCAATTAGAAATATATAATTTAAAAAATTGGGTTATTATTGATTACCACTTGGGGTATTGTTCATTTGTTGATTATTGCATGGAGTATCGTTGATTATTGCTTAGGATATTGTTGATTCAAACTTTTTGCAATTTATCAAAATGCATAGTATGCACTTGGGTGCACGCTAAAACCTTTTTTATTTTATTTTATTTTTATCCTACATAGATAAACTATTTTCCCCCGCTCTTTAATAACCTTAATAAGACTTTTTGCTATTTTTCCCTGCTCTTCTTAATATTAATAAGGAAAAGTCTGAAATAATTTAAAGTGGAATAACAACCAGGGCAAAATAAATAACGTCAATAACTAAAGTGGTTAGGGGGGTTAAGAGAACAATAATTATGACCAAAAAAGAAGAAGGAATATATATATATATATATATATATATATATATATATATATATATATATATATATATATATATATATATATATATATATATAATTTATGAAAAAAAACACACAAAAAACGCATGAAATTGAAAATTTACTTTCACAAAGAAATTATAAGAGAATTGTATTTTTTTTTGTTATTCAATAATTAGATACTCAAGATTCAAGGAATTCCTGAATTTATGATTTCAAACAATCAAACTAAGTAATTCAGTTGTAGTATTAATTGAATAAAAGGTGGGGTTGTACGAAATGAAAAAATATATAATACAAAAAAAATAAACAAATAAGAAAATAAACAAACTAGGTGTAGATTAGATATATATTAGTGATAAATAAAATAATATGTAATTGAATAAAATTGTGATTATTTTAAATTTATTAATAATTTTTAAATACATTTCAATACATGTATAGAAAATTATATTAGTGAATATTAGACACTCAACTAACATTTTAATATATAAATATATATATATATATATATATATATATATATATATATAAAGTTATTGTAGGAGATTGTGGAAAAGTTTGGAGAGGCTACAGCCCCCTCTGCTACACTAGGAAACGCCTCTGATTAGTACTACTAGGCAATGTTTGTTTCAAGATTTGGATGTGATTGTGAAATTATAACTTCAAATTTATTGAATTAAAAATTTCAATGAATTGTAAAAGTATGAGTGTATTTTGCAATTTTGGTATGGTGTGAATTTTTTTTTTTAAATTAAAGTTTAATAATTACTGGTGTTGTATTATTTTGATATATTATGTAAAAGTTAAAGTAGGAGAGTGAAAAATGAATAGGAAAAAGTGATGAATGGTGTAAAGATTGAGTGGGAGAGAATTGTAATAATATATATATATATATATATAATTAATTGTATTAGAAATATTAGGGATTAAAGTTTTGTAAGTCCAGTAATTTTACACCAATTTGATTTTAGTCCTGATGGATTATCCAATTTAATTTTGGTCCTGTAACTTTGTAAATATTTTGAAAACAGTCCTTTTACCGGCAATAGAGAGTTGTTTAGCCGGTCATGCCACGTGGATTCTTTGTTTCATTTTTTCTTTTCTTTTTTACGTATAGTACAAGGCTTTTTTAAATATAAAGATGGATTTAGGCAGGGGTTTCGGGTTAGTTTTAAACTATGGGTTGGTTCCTCTCTCTCAATTTAATTTAATTATAATTTTTTATAACACAATAAATATTTTAATTTCAAATTTTTATTTTTATCAACCTTAAATATTTAATTCTCCCCCAATTTAGCAGAAATTAGAACAAATATCCTCCTCCATCTTCATCAACGACTCCCATCCTTCTCTGGTTTGACCAAATACTTGCTCAACTCCGTTCAATTGACATTTCCCGATCTTCAAACCCAGACTCCTTGGTCAACGCCGTCCCACCGCCTTCGTCGGTGTTGGTGGCGTCAAGAGAGAGAGAGGGGGTTCCATTTCATTCTGGGTTAATCAATTCGAGTTCTCCTGTTTAGCAATTCAGTTTCCAGCGACCTTCGATGTAAGTAGTGTGATTTTGAGAGAGAAAAATGATTTGGGAATTAGGGCTAGTGTGATTTTGAGGGACAAGAATAATATAGAGAAGAAGTATTTGAGATCTGGGGAGAAGGAGGTGCGTGCGTGCGTGTCGTGATGTTGAGGAAGAGGATGAACAATACTTTACCTTTACTTTTTTTACTATTTTCTCTTAGATTTTGAACTATTTTGTTGGGGAGAAGAATGATTTTTGGAGAAGAACTTTTAAGATTTAGGATTTTGAACAAGCATTTTTGGAGATACATTTTTTAGATTTGAGATTGTAATCTAGGTGTATGTGATTTGGGATTTTTTGGAGAAGATGAACAATATGTGGGAATTTGGACTGAATTAAAAAGCAAAAAATGAAATTTAAATAAGACCCAACCCAAAACCCGCCTGTAAAATAAATCCAACCCATTAAGTTCAAACATCCAAAATACTAGATTTATCCACTTGGCGTGAGAAAAGAAAAAGAAAAAAAAAATTGTTTATCCAACGTGGCGGTAACTGGTTAATTAACCCTCTATAGCCGGTCAAAGGACAAAATTAAAAATATTTTTAAACTTACAGGACCAAAATCAAATTGAGCAAACAATCGGGACTAAAATCAAACTAGTGTCAACATATGGGACTACAAAAACTTTAATCCCTTTATAGTAATAATATATAATGTTTATAGTTATTTATAGATTGGGATTAAATATGGGATATGTAAAAAGTGAATTTTTCATCTCTAATTCGAATGAGACAGAAGTCGAAAAATCCTAATTCTATTTGGATGAATCCCAATATAAACGCAGCTTAAATGTATTAAAAATAATTATAGTCCAACTAGAAAACTGTACACTTCTATCACATCAGATTAAGTGGAATCCCCTATACGATGTTGTTTCACAGTTGATATAAATCAAAAAACGGACGTCTAGCCCGCCTAGACGGATTACACTAAAATTAGGCTGGTTGATGACAGCCTATGATTAATGTGGTAATTGTTTGAAATTCATACACTTAATTTGCTTATTGTTTCATATTAAAATTGACTAATTGCACTTGATATGTAGAAAGTTATTATTTGCTATTCTTTGTAGGTTAAATGAGGATTTTTTTGGAGTAAAACATGTGCTTATTAATTCTGAAGTCAATCGAAGAAATAAATGAGCTCAAACTAGGGAACTTTTTTTTTTATTCCCATTTGGTCCTAGCGCGCGCGGCACATGCCCAGACAAGTTACATTTTATATTCCCAGCTTATACTAGTAATACAATAGACCTTATTATTTAGGGGTTTTATATAAATTAAAGAACTTTATTTATGGAAACCCTAGTAAAATAATATAACTATACACCGCATGAGAATTAGGGCGGCGCTAAAGTTCTTTCCTCTCGCTTGTTTTGGCTCATGAGGGCGATTTGCACCGTCCGATCAACCTGTTTTTATTATTTAATTGACAGTAATTTTTTTGTATTTTATAGTTCACGTTTGTTTTATTTTCAATCTGTTTATCATGACTTTTGTTCGTGTTCGTGTTTTTTTTTTTTGTATTGTTTGCTATCTATTTTATATTTTTATTGTGTTGAGAGTATTTGATTCCCTATTTTGCGTTGAAAGTCTCTATTTTTCTACTGAATTGAGAGTCTTATTTTATTTTTCTTGTATTTATTCTGTGAAGTCTATACTTTTGGAGTCACGTATTTCAAAATTTAACAAAGTGGAGCATTGGCTGCGTAATCATAAAATGGATCGGGAAATTTACCACTTTACTCCTATTAGTAGCACGTGCCAATCTTTAATTTGTCCAACCAAACAAAACTTAAGTGCAATTTTTTAATTTCATGTTTGCCTTAAGCAAGTTTTGTCTATATATACTTCTTGTACCATGACCTTCTTAATTAAACCACCTCAATAGCATTTAATCACGACATATTTTTCTTCGTTTTGAATCAATCATGTCCAACGATACTATGAGCTGGTGGTACAAAAGGTCCATTGGTGAAATTGAGCGGGTATATATCTACAATTTTTCTACATCCAATTTTTTTTATCACATTTTAGTTTAATAGAACATATAATTGCCCATTAAATAACACATCGGAGAGAATATATAATGGATCATGAATTTCTATTCTCCTCTAATCAAATTTTCAACAATATACATTCTTGATTTTTCTAGGCTAGGTATATTGTTAACCAATCTCATGGTGAAACTTAGTTTGATAGTAATATTACATAATAAAAATTAAACTGGTTTAGAAGAGACTTACTCATTTCTCGTAAATTTATCATGCAGAAAAAGATCCAGTCTAAAGACCTCGCCCCAACTTACCAAAGTGTCGCACTCATCGTAGGCGTAACGGGCATCGCCGGAAGCAGCCTGGCGGAGACGCTATCATTAGCCGACACTCCCGGCGGGCCCTGGAAGGTCTGCGGCGTGGCCCGCCGCCCCTGCCCGGAATGGCTAACCACCCTCCACGTGGATTACATCCAATGCGACATTACAAAACCCGAAGAAGCACACTCCAAACTCTCCTTTCTTAAAGATATCACCCACGTTTTCTACGTGTCATTTGCAGGGTCCGAGAATGTTGCACTGAACACACTGATGTTCCAGAACATTCTAGATTCCGTAATCCCAAACGCCCCAAATCTCAAACACATCGCCCTCCAAACAGGGATCAAACACTATTGGGGAAACTTCGACGGCACAAATCAACCCCACGACTGCCCATTCCACGAGGATCTCCCGAGATTGAAACAAGAAAACTTCTACTACAATCTAGAAGATCTAGTCTACGAAGCCAGATCAGGTAATGAAGGAATTTCATCTCATCTAAAAGTCTAATTTGTAGAGAGGTGTAGAATTAATCCATTTATATCATTTTCCTAGCACCTTTCCAGTAGAATTATTTTTTAGGACGGCACTTATAGGAGTTTAAACCAAATTCATCTTCTATCTTTTCATTTTTATATAAATGGTCCTCTATTTATTTATTTTATCAATTTAGTTCTATATTTGTTCAAGTTTTGCCAAAATGGTCCTAATTTGGTGAAAAATGGTCCTAATTGATTTATTGTATTTAATTTCAAATATTTTTTTATTTGGCAATGTTTGCCACCTGGCGTGCCACATTAAAAAAAACATCATAGGTTTTCCCCAAAAAACTAGTGCACATGATTAGAAAGGTGGCATTTTATGTTTTTTGCGTTTAATTAGGACCTAACTGGAGAAATGTGAATTGATACGGGACAAAATTGGTAAAAAAAATAAATAGAGGACCAAAACGGTGAGGTTTTGTACATTTTTAGGTCAATTAGGATCATTTTGGCGAAATTTGAATAGATACAAGACTAAATTTATAAAGCAAATAAATAGAGGACTATTTTGTTAATGGTTAAAAGATAGAGGACGAATTTTGACTTAAATCTCATACCTTATACGTGTTTTCAAAATAAAGAAAATATTTTTTCATATTGCAATTTACGATAATATCTTAACAGACATGCAAAATTAGAAAATTATCTTTACAATCTTTTGAAACAAGGACGTTTTCTTCTATGTTGTACAAATTCAGGCCAAATAAAGCCTGGTTTACTTGGCCAAATCAGCACTGGGGTGGAGGACACATCATAATTAGGCTTTATTTAGACCGCATTTTATATAATTTAGCATAAATTTGTCAAAATTAAAAGATAGATAGTGTCATAGTTTTACAATTTTGTAAAGAAAATATCACAATTTTGCAAGTGTTAAAAGACAGTGTCCTAGTTTTGGTAATTTTTTAAAGATAGCTTCTTAATTTTGCAAACACCCATAATATAGTGTCCAAAAAATATGTTTTGCGGATTCTCAATTTTCCCTTTATAAGGAAGTCCAATGAGTGAACAATTTAATTTTTTTTGGACTTCTTCCAGCAAAAACCAAACCCAAAATCTTTGGATTTGGGCATGAGCCTTTTGGCTCTCAATGAAAGAAATTTATTTCATCTAAAAGTCCAAACTTGTGAAGAGGTATTAAATAGTCCATTTATATTATTTCCCTTGCAGGTAACAACACCTTAACATGGTCCGTACACCGACCTGCTCTCATATTCGGGTTCTCCCCATGCAGCATGATGAACACGGTGAGCACGCTTTGCGTCTACGCCGCGATTTGTAGGCACGAAAACAAGCCATTGGTTTATACGGGAACCGAGGTTTCATGGAATTGCTTGGCGGATTCTGTGGATTCGGGTCTACTTGCAGATCATTTCGTCTGGGCGAGTACCAACCCGAAGGCGAAGAACGGGGCGTTTAATGTTAACAACGGCGACGTTTTTAAGTGGAAACATATGTGGAAAGTGTTGGGTCTCCAATTTGGGGTAGAAAGTGTGAGGTATAAAGGGAAAAAGCCGGTTTCATTGGAGGATTTGATGAAGGGTAAAGATGAGGTGTGGGATGAGATGGTGAAGAAACACAATTTGGTTCCGACAAAATTGAAAGATATTGCCGCATTTTGGTTTGTAGATATCATGTTTAGTAGTACGGAAATGCTAAGTAGCATGAACAAGAATAAAGAGTTTGGGTTCTTGGGTTTTACGGATACGACTAAGTCGTTTGTTAATTGTGTTAAGAAAATGAGAGATTATAGGCTTATTCCGTGATTGAGTTTGAAGGTTTTATGTGTGGTCTAATAAAGGACTTAATTAAGTTGGAACTTTGTTCAAATGTGTTAATCCACATTGGATTTGTATTAAGTTTTTAAATAAATAAATTTGTTTAATCCAAATTGGATTTTTATTAACTTTTTTTAAATGTATACATTTGTACTCATTATTCAAAAATGAACTTTACATAAACTCAACGAATCATACAAAAGAAGTAAAACACACGGGTGGGAAAATATAAAGGGAAAATTGAGTTTTTTGTCCTGTAAGTTAGACCTCTTTTGGTTTTGGTCCTACTAAGTTTTGACTTAATTTCTTCGTCCTCTAACTTTAAAAAAATTATATTTTCGTCCTAAAACCGGCTACAGAAGGTCACCTAACCGGTGATGCTGACGTGGCGCAATTTTTTTTATTTCTTTTTTAATTTTATTATAATATATATATTAAAATTAAATTAAAATTCATAAAAAAACATTAAATTAAAAATCTAACCCCCACCCCCCTGTATTATCCTGCAGCAGCTGCCCACCCCCCTCACCCAACAGTGAACGCCGGCCGCCGCTGCCCACCCCCCTCACCCAACAGTGCACGCTGGCCGCCGCTGCTCATTCTCCACCGCCCGCCGCCGCCCACCCCAATTTAATTTTCGATTGCTTTGAAACTCCGGTGGAAATTTCTTCCAATTTTCGGTGATGAAGAGCACGACGCCAAAGACTGCTGCCCTCGCCGGAAAAGCAGAGGTCACACTTGAAGCCGTCACCGGAAATCTAAGTTGGAATTGAAGCTCGCGATGCCGAAAATTGCATAGCTCGATTACTGATATTAATGGAGTTCAAACCTGATTCAAGCTCACGCCGGAGAGCTTCGACGGTGGAAAAGAAGCAGTGACGCGTCGGAAATTTAAGCTTTTCCGGCGTCGATCGAAGCTTTAAATCACAGATTCCATTATTTCCGGTGAGATAGCTTCAATTAATTCCGGATGTTCGAGTGGCGGCGGGCGGTGGATGGTAGGCGGCGGCGGACGGGTCTGAAGTTAGGTGGCGGCGGTGGGCGGTGGTAGCTGGAGGGAGGGGAGGGAGCAGCGCTGGCTTTTTTTTTTTTGTGGGGAAGGAGGGCATTTGTTTGTTAAGCATTTGGGGGAGGGGGTTGGGGTTGGGGGTGGGGGGTTAATTTTAAATTAATGTTTTTTTATGAATTTTAATTTTATTTTAATATATATTATAATAAAATTAAAAATAAAATAAAAAACCATGCCACATCAGCGTCACCGGTTGGGTGACCTTTTGTAGCCGGTTTTAGGAGGAAAATGTAATTTTTTTTAAGTTATCGGACGAAAAAATAAAGCCAAAAATTTAGTAGGACCAAAACCAAAAGTGGCCTAATTTACAGGACAAAAAACTCTATTTTCCCAAATATAAAAATGGTCCATAACTTTGCCTGAATCCAGATTTAGTTATTTATCTTCTTAATTATGGTTCTTATGTTATTAGAAAATATTATTTTTGATGGATTTAAATAAAAACGCCCGCAATTTACACATGTTCCGGCGTTGGTGCTTGCGTGACGCTCCAAGTCAATAAATAAGATCTACTTCACACTCCATTTGGATTAAATAGGCTGGAAATGAGATTTCTTTCCATTAATGTGGACCTAATTTAATCTAAACGGAGTGCGATATGGACCTAATTTATTCACTTGGAACATCACGAGTGCACTACCACTAGACACGTGTAAATTCATATTTTTTGTCGAAAAGGACCTATTGTGATAAAAAAAATCATAATTGAGAAATTAAAAAGATAAAGGATCAAAATTTGATTCAAAAAAAGTTACAGGACCAATTGAAATATTTTTCCACAAACGGGTTGTACGGAGGAAGCATGGACGTATGCTTAGTTTGAACCCGAGATATGGAATATGAATGATAATTTGTACTAAATGGAAAAATATTTTATAATGTAACTTTACCACTTTTTGATTTCAGGTCTAATGACTTTAAATTATCTTTTTTTCATATTGCAACGTATTCATTTTTTAATTTTTAATCCTATTAACTTTTAAATTTTGATTTTTATCATGTAAGTTAGATGAGTCATAAATAAAAAATAGTAACAATGTATAAGTTACAGGACAAAACTTAAATTTTAAAAGAAAATAAGGCCAAAACCAAAAAGTGGTAAAATTACATGACTAAAAACATATTTTTTCCAAATTAAAAATAATTAAATGTTGAATGAATTTGTCTTTTATTTAGAAAGAGGAAAACTATTATTAGAAGTATGTAAAATACAAGAAGTCAAGTCTAGGGAGAGAAATGAGTTTAAGCGCCGACAAAAGAAAATTAGGAAAAAAAAAATCAAGGGTTCCCATTAAGTACTAGAGGTAGTTAAGTATAGTTGTGTGTTTTAAAATGCGGTTCCTGTTCCAAATTTGATATTTTATCTCCACATTTTGGTAAGACAACTCCACCATAGAGGAACAATGATCAGCTGCGGCCTTGGTCCAAGTTTCGAGTCCAGCTGACAAGTACCAAACATCTAAATTTGCCCAATAAGTAATTAATCGCCTCAAATTGGGCGTACCAAATTAGATCTAAGCGTATTGTGGGGTGCACGGCCGTACGTCTAAATGTTGTCAAGATATTGACACGAAAATTGGAATCCCGCCCAAAAATGAAGGACTTTAAGTTTTCACTAATCTTGTATTATGGAAGAATTCAAATTAGTTGCCTCTCTTTGTTATTTGTTATAATCGATCCCTAGAACAAATCAATGGGTTATTGTTAATAACCAGATGATCAACACAGCAATAACAGTGCCAGTCGCACGAAGAATAAAACCAAAAGTTTGAGGACTAAAATAGGAAATCAATGAATAACACTCAATTTACGTGGTTCGATCGAATGATCTACATCCATGGTGAGGGAAGAACTTATGTATTATGTAATCGAGTCGGAAATTACATAGATTTCACAATAATTGCTCACAACTCTCTTATGAACCCTAACTAAAGAATCCTCTCTAATTACTCTCGTGAATTGATACAATTGGAACAAAATCAGGCCTCTATATATTTCCCATTGTGATCCGCAAGTAACCGTGTAACTAATTCTGCGCGTTGAAGCCTCAAGAAGAAACCCCCAAATCGATTCAAGCCATTAACTGATTTCTGTTTTAACTGTCGCGATTATATACACCACTTCGTTTCCTACGCGCACACCCCTGAATAACAACTAATACACGGAAGACAATTGCAGTGACACATTTCATACCAACTTCACAATCCTCAAATCCGTTCCAAAAGGTCAATGAACATCCCATGTTACTAAGTTTATCAAGCTCATGCAATGGTTAAACTTAGCACCTCATAAAACCTTAGTAAACATGTCAGCCGCATTCTCTTCAGTTTGCACTTTCTTCACTTTCACCACACTTTTGTCCATAATATCTCGAGTGAAATGAAGTCTAACATCTATATGCTATGATCTTTCATGAAAAACTTGATGCTTGGCTAAATGTATAGCATTTTGGCTATCACAAAGAACATCTACTACTCCTTGAAAGATGCCAAAGTCTCTCAGTATCCCTCTCAGCCACATAGCCTCTTTTATTGCGTCTGTGAGTGCAATATATTCTACTTCTGTGGTGGATAAAGCCACTATAGATTGTTGCACAACCCTCCACACAACAGTTGTTCCATATAAAGTGAACACATAGCCGGAAATTGACCTTCTAGTATCAATATTTCCAGCAAAATCTGAATCCACAAAACCTTCTAATGGATCAGTCTTAATTTCACTCCTCCTGAACATAAGACCAACATTGATGGATCCCTTCAAATATCTAAGCATCCATTTCAATTCTTCCCAGTGTTCCTTTCCAGGATTTGCCATGTATCTGCTAACAACTGAAATTCCATGTGTTAAGTCTGGCCTGCTGCATATCATAGTGTACATTATGCCTCCCACTCCACTGGCATAAGGTATTTTCTCCATTTCCTTCAGTTCCTCTTCAGTTCTAGGTGCTTGAGCAACTGTGAGTTTAAAATGTTGCCCAAGAGGTATTGATATTGTCCTTCATGCATATAGTACCTTTTGAGCACCTTCTGAATGTAGCTTTTATGTGATAGGGATAATATCCCATTAACTCTATTCCAGTATATATCCATTCCCAGAATTCTCCTTGCATCACCCAGGTCTTTCATTTCAAATCTTGCTTCCAGCTTATGCTTTAAGTCTTCAATTCTTTTCATGCTCTTGCTTGCAATGAGCATATCATCCACATAAATCAATAGGTAAGTGACTACCAGTTTTCCTTGCCTCTCAATGTATACACAGTTGTCATACTTTGACCTCTCAAGCCCTATTTCTGCTATGAAGCTATCAAACTTCTTGTTCCATTATCTGGAACTTTGTTTAAGACCATAGAGAGATTTCCTTAGGTGGCAAACTTTATGTTCATTTCGTGGGAGTACAAAGCCTTCTGGCTGATTCATGTAGATATCCTCAATTAAGTCACCTTTAAGAATGCAGTCTTGACATCTAGCTGTTGTAATTCCAAATCATCCTGAGCCACTCTTGCAAGCAAAATCCTTGTGGAGCAATGTTTTACAACAGGTGAGAAGACTTCATTAAAATCAACTCCCTCTTCCTGTGTAAAACCCCTAGCAACAAACATTGCTTTATACCTTATTTGCTCAGTCTTTCCAACTTCTATCTTCCTTTTGAATATCCAATATCTTACCACTTGGCCTTCTTACCAGTTTCCAGGTGTTATTGCTCTCAAGAGATTGCAGTTCTTCCACCATAGCTTGCATCCAGTGGTCTTTATCCTCACTTGATATAGCCTCCTTGAAACTTCTAGGCTCATGATAATCCACCTCTTCAGCTGTGAAAAGGGCATAAGATACCATATCAGCTTCTACAAACCTGTTTGGTGGATTGATATTCCTTCTAACTTTGTCCCTTGTTAGATTGTAGTTACTGAGATCTTGAGTCTCAGCACCATTTTGATTATGATCATCATGCTCATTCTCAGAACCTAAATCCTCTTCTTTATTCAGGTCTTGTTCCTGAACTTGATCCTGAGCTTGTTCATCCTTTTCAATCTCAACAGTTGTGCTATCCAATGAGATGTTTCCATCTACTTCCTGAGTCTCTCCTGTGTGCTTATAGCCCATCACAGCTTCATTGCAAGCAACATCCCAACTGATGATGCATTTCTTGTGCCCAGGTTCTAGACACCAGAGCTTATAGCCTTTAATCCCCCTTGGATATCCTATGAAAATGCACTTGAGGGCTCTTGGATCCAGTTATCCTGTCTAACATGCACAAAAGCTTGGCAACAAAAAATTTTAAGATCAAAGTAATTTGAGAGCTTACCATACCAGATCTCATCTGGAGTTTTAAACTCAACAGCCGAGAATGGAGTCTTGTTTATGAGAAAACATGTTGTACTCACAGCTTCACCCCAGAATGCTTTTGGCATTGCTGCATCAGCTAACATACACCTTACCCTCTCAACTATGGTCCTATTCATCCTCCCTGCAAGTCCATTCTGTTGAGGATTTGATGGGGTTGTCTTGTGCCTAACAATGCCTTTTAATTTACAGAAATCATTGAATTCTTGTGAGAGATATTCCAGGCCATTGTCAGTTCTCAGATGTTTAACCTTCCTCCCAATTTGGTTCTCTTGCTTGATGATCCAATCTTTGAATTTCTGGAGAGCCTCATTCTTATGCTTCATCACATAAACCCATACCTTCCTGCTGAAATCATTAATCAAGGTAATGAAGTATCTTCCTCCTCCATGAGTTTCTGTTCTTGCAGGACCCCAGATGTCTGAGTGAATGTAATCAAGAATCCCTTCAGTCTTATGGATTCCCTTAGGGTAAGAGTGCTTCTTTGTCTTTCCCAGGACACAATGTTTACAGAAATCTAATTTTGTGACAGTGTTATTCCCAAAGGCTTTCTTCTTGGCCAGTTCATTTAGACCTTTCTCACCAATGTGGCCCAATCTTTTATGCCACATCATTGTTTCTTGAGTACTCATAACACTGTTTACTGCCCCTTGTATAGAATTCCCCATGAGAAGATACAAACCATTCTTCTTACTTCCTATCATAAGAGTCTTTGATTCCTTTGTTATGATGATGGTTCCATCCTTGGTACTGAATTCACAACCTGCAACATTTCTCTTAAGGTCAGGCACATATCTGACTTTTGTCAAAATGACATTTGTCCCAGTTTCCATCATGATCTTCACAGGTCCTATCCCCTCCACTTTACATGACTGATCATTGCCTAGAAGTACTTGACCTCCATCGATCTTCTTCAAGTCTTGAAACCATCCAGAATCTAGCACCCATTTATTGTGCATTCTTGACTCGGAACTGTTAACACTTCAGCACTTTCATACCCACCTTCAGCCACTGTTATATCTCCTTTCTGATCTTGTTTCTCTCTCCCTTTGGTTGGGCAGTTCTTCTTTAAGTGCCTAACCTTATGGCATGAGAAGCATTTCCTCTTCTCCATGAAACCAGATCCAGATTTTGATTCTTTTTTCTTGCTCTGTCCCTTCTTGAACTTGTTATTTTTCTTCTTATTCTTGAATTTTACATTCAAGCTTTCACCCTCTTTTTCAACCTTCTTATTTGTATTAACTTTATCACTAGATATCTGTAGGAACTTGTTCTTGATTCTCGTTTGTATTTGATCAAAATCCAGTTGATCTTGCTTTCTAAATAATAGTGCATCTTTGAAGTTTTCTAATGATTTAGGCAGTGCATTCAATAACATCAATGATTTATCATCATCTTCTAACTTGACTTCCAGATCTTCAAGGTCATCAATGAACTTGTTGAACTCATCAAGTTGCTCACACATGTTCTTGTCCTCCTTCATCTTGAAACCATGAAGCTTCTGCCTGGCATAAAACTTGTTCAAAATGGACTTAGTTTGATACAAACTGTCCAATTTGTTCATGATTTCAATGGTCGGTTTGGCCTTACAAACCTCCCTCAATGGTTTATTTCCAAGATATAGAATTATGGCACTATGTGCCCTTTCCAGAATCTCAGTCTTACGATTCAAGTTAGAAGCACTAGTCCATTTCTCATCCGTAAAGAAAGCATTAGCCAAACCATGTTGTGTCAAAAGAGCCAGTACCTTGATTTTCTAAAGCCCGAAATCGTTCTTGCCCGTGAACTTGTCCATCTCAAGCTTCAATGTCGTCATCTCCAACTCAGGGCGATTCCCACAGACGGCGCCAATTTGTTAATAACTAGATGATCAACACAACAATAACAGTGCAAGTCGCACTAAGAACAAAACCAAAAGTTTGAGGACTAAAACGGGAAATCAATTAATAACACTCAGTTTACGTGGTTCGATCGAATGATCTGCGTCCATGGGGAGGGAAGAACTTATGTATTATGCAATCGAGTCAGAAATTACAGAGATTTCACAATAATTGCTCACAACTCTCTCATGAACTCTAACTAAAGAATCCTCTATAATTACTCTCGTGAATTTATACAATTGGAACGAAATCATGCCTCTATATATTTCTCATTGTGATCCACAAGTAACCGTGTAACTAATTCTGCGCGTTGAAGCCTCAAGAAGAAACCCCCAAATCGATTCAAGCCATTAACTGATTTCTATTATAACTGTCGCGATTATATACACCACTTCTTTTGCAAAGCGCACACCTCTGAATAACAACTAATACTCGGAAGACAATTGCAGTGACACATTTCATACCAACTTCACAGTTATCAAAGCCAACCCTTGTTCATACACTGGGTGTGATTCAAAGTAAAATATTTAGGCAACCAACACCTGGAACTAAAAAACATATGGTAGAGCAAATACATATTTGAAAACTTATTTAGATGGACTTGAATTTAGAATCCTTACACCAACATTTCTGAAACCTTATCTAGTCCTGATTTCACAAATACTCACACAATAATGGAAATATTGCTTGCTATACAACACAAAATAAAAATTATGGTTTAAAGAAATTAATATGTTAAACTCATATCAACACAATAGCCACCACAAAGTCCTCAATATTCTTCGTAAGAAAATTATGGATGGTAGGCAAGTTTTAGGATAGAGTTCATAGGCAACCGTCCAACGGATAATTAATTAGGGCAATCTTGACAAAACCATTTTTTAAATTTGTTTTCAGTAAAAAAATTCGAGGAACTTTTTAATCAATTGGATGGATTTTGGTGTGCAATCTTTGAGGTCTTCATCAACAAGGTGTTTCTGCCTTTTAAAATAAAATTGGCAAGATGGAAAAGAAATAAAATGGGGATTAAAACCAATTTTGTCCCATAACTTTTTACCTTTATCCTTTTGGTCCCATAATTGTTTTCTTTTTTTATTTAGTCCCACAATTATTTAAATTTCTAAATCAGTCTCAAATGGTCGAAAAACACATTAAACGACACTGTTTTGATCACATGCTCCCATTTTCCGGCGGAAATGAATGATATGTCGCATTTTTTTCCATGTGGCATGCTGACTGGCTAATTTTTGGCAATTAAAAAAAAACATGAAATGAAAATATCAATTCAATATTAATAAAAATTAAACCTAAAAAAGTTATAAGAACAAATAAAACTTAAAAGAAATCCAAAAAAATAACGGAACATCTTCCTCAAATAATCATCTTCTTCCCATCTCCTCCGACACCACACTCTGCCACCACGCACCCTTCTCCTCGAATTGGGAAAGAAAAGAATCCTCCAAAGTATGGTTTCCCACAAAAACGCTCCTCCATCACTCGTCTTCTATTCTTAAACCATCGGCGTGCTTCTCTCCTAAGTAACCTACATCGCCATACTTCAACGGCAACCCAGATGCACCAGAGCTGCCCCCACCTATTCCATCTGCGAAGTTGTTGCTCGGTTCCTATTTATTTGGTAAGCCAGTTGAATTTTGTCCATTCTTCTATCAACTCCGTCCTCAGGGTGTGGTGCCGGCGGTGATACGATGAACTTGCGAAGGCGATTAGGACGTCTTTTCAACACTAAGGTTTTCGATGCCCTTCAACTCTAAATTGGCGTCTTAATTAGAGAAAATCCCTAAATTGCACCCGTAAATTGCAGTGGTTGCAGATTAATTTAATCCAAAGAATGTCTAAATTTGCAGAGAATGCGGATACCAAATTTTTCTTTATGATGGTTCATTCCATAATCCCATGTGGGTTACTTAAATTTTGTCAATTGTCGGTTATTGAATTAGAAATTTTTGTTTTACAAATTGGGATTTGTATCAGATTTTGATTTGCAGAGGTAAAGATTGGTATTTATTTTATTTTGTTTTAAGTTTAAGTTTTATGTGTGGCTTTATTTTCTTACTTTTATATATTTTTTTAATTGGCAAAAAAAAAAAAAGCTAGACCTAAAGAGCACATGACCGACACGTGATCAAAATGACTTTGTTTCATGTGTTTTCCGATCATTTGGATAAATTTAAATAGTTGTAGGACTAAATAAAAAAAGTAAATAATTATGGGATCAAAAAGATAAAGGAGAAAAGTTATGGGACGAAATTGATTTTATTCCAAAGAAAATGTATCCAGAAAAGAACAAACACAATATCATATGAAAACCAAGCTGTAGATTTGCAAGGTTACTACGTCCCATGGGATTCGTGGGTTATACAAGGATTTGGAGAATATATACATAAAAGGATATTTCAGTAATTTAATTTAAAGATACTTTAGTCTAAATATATATGGGGTATATATAGAAATTTTGGGAGTTTATTTAGCCGTGTCCTTAAAAACATACTGGTGTATTACTGATTACTGCTTAGAGTATTGTTGATCTCTACTTGAAGTATTATTGATTATCACTTGGGTATTGTTGATTATTGTTCATTTTTTAAATACTGTTTGGGGTATTGTTGATTATTGCTTGGGATTTTGTTGATTCAAAACATACAATACACACCTTTAATTAAAAAGAAAAAAAGGACGTAACGCCCATTCGTGTCATGTGATGGGATAAGGCAACCAATAGGCTATTTTCTCCTACATGCTCTTTAATAACATTAATACGACTTTTTGCTATTTTCCCCTACTCTTCTTAACATTAATAAGAAAAAGTCTGAAATTTAAAGTGGAATAACAACCAGGGCAGAATAAATAACGTCTATAACTAAATAATATATCTAGCGATGATAATAATAACTCTATACGCAAATAGGCGGATCTAGACTGAAATGGTCAGTAGCAGATCCTGAGGGCAAGGGAGGTATATTTATATATATATATATATGTATGTATATGTCTATAATTATATTAATATATTGTATTTATCCTTCTTGTTTATATTTATGTGTGTATATTATATAATTATATCAATGTATAAATGTTCAAACATATCGTACTTTCGAGTCTCGTTCTCATGACGTTCAGATGATCAGATCCAGGACCCGCCAATGGAAATGGTTGAGGGGGCTAAAGAGAACAATAATTATGAAAAAAAAATTCATGAACATATTTATACATATATATATGTATATGTATATGTATAAAATTTATAAAAAGAACACATAAAAAATGCATGAAATTCAAAATTTACAAACAAAAAGAAATTATAAGAAAGTTGTAGCTATTTTTTTCTTTTATATTGATATTCAATAATTAGATACTCAAAAATTAAGGAATTTCTGAATTTATGATTTCAAACAATCAAAGTAATTTAGTTGTAGTTTCAGTGGAAATTCTTGCTGTGAATTTCCATTTTGGTAGAGATAAAGTTGGGGTTGTACAAAATAAAAAAAATAATAATAGAAAAAAAAAAAGTAAACATATGAGAAAATAAATTTCAATACATGTATAGAAAATTATATTAGTGAATACTTGACACTTAACATAATTATATATATATATATATATATATATATATATATATATATATAAAATAAATAAATTAGGAGATTGTGGAAAACTTTGGAGAGGCTAGAAAGCCCCCTCTGCTACACTAGGAAACGCCCCTAATTCCTACGCCTAAGGCTACGTTTGTTTCGGTAGTATAAACAATTAATACTCTTTAATGTATACAATTAATATTATTTAGTGCACACAACTAATATTTTTCAATAGTTTATGTATGAACTATTTTCACTTTATACTTTGCCATCTTTAATTTGTCCAACCAAACAAAATTTAATTGCAATTTTAATTTCTAAGTTTCCCTTGAGCAATTTTTGTCTATAAATACTTCTTGTACCATGACCTTCCTAATTATACCACCTCAATAGCATTTAATCGCGATATATTTTCCTTCCTTTAGAATCAATCATGTCCAACGATACTACGAGCTGGTGGTACAAAAGGTCCATTGGTGATATTGAGCGGGTATATATCTACAATTTTTCTACATTCATTTTTTTTTTTAATTATCACATTTTAGTTTAATAGAACATAAAATTGCCCATTAAATAACACATCGGAGATAATATAGAATGGATCATGAATTGCTTTCCTCCTCTAATCAAATTTTCAACAATATACTTAATTTGATAGTAATATTATATAATAAAAATTGAGACTGGTTTAGAAGAGACTTAGAGCCCGTTTGGCTAAACTTATTTGAAACATCTTGTAAGCTCTAAAATTGTATAAATTGTTTTAAGAGCTTATAAGATGCAATTTTTAAGTAGCTTATAAGTTGCTAAAAGTGTTTGGCTATAACAACCTATAAGATCTTTGAGAATTTATAATAAATATTTTTAATTTTAATATAAATAATTTTTTTTTTCTTATATTGAGGTAGAGGTGGGTGGGGTGCGGGAGGGGCAGGAGGTTCTGTGGTAGGGTGGGTGGAGGTGGGTGGAGGTGGTTAAGAAAATAAATTGAAAATCCCAACTTAATTTTTTACAGCTTATAAGTTGTTACTTATAAGTTGTTAGAAACTTATTTTATAATCTTATAAGTTATTAAACATCTTATATTATTAAACACATTGATATTGCTTACAAGCTCTTAAATAGCTTATAAGCTGTTTAAAAGAGCTTATAAGCTCAGCCAACCACCCTAACTCATTTCTCATAATTTATCACGTAGAAAAAGCTCCAACCTAAAGGCCTCGCCCCAGCTTACCAAAGTGTCGGACTCATCGTCGGCGTAACCGGTATCAGCGGTAGTGGCTTGGCGGAGACGCTAACATTAGCCGACACTCCCGGCGGGCCCTGGAAGGTCTACGGCGTGGCCCGCCGCCCCTGCCCGGAGTGGCTAACAACCCTCCACGTGGATTACATCAAATGCGACATTACAAAACCCGAAGACACACACTCCAAACTCTCCCCTCTTAGAGATATCACCCACGTCTTCTATGTGTCATTTGCAGGGTTTGAGAATGTTGCACTGAACACACTGATGTTCCAGAACATTCTAGATTCCGTAATCCCAAATGCCCCAAATCTCAAACACATCGCCCTCCAAACAGGGACCAAACACTACCTGGGAAATCTGCCCTACGATTGCCCATTCCACGAGGATCTCCCGAGATTGAAACAAGAAAACTTCTACTACAATCTAGAAGATCTAGTCCGCGAAGCCAGATCGGGTAATGAAAGAATTTTATCTTATTTAAAATTTCGAATTTGTAGAGATGTGTAGAATTAATCAATTCATATTATTTCCTTAGTACTCTCCTAGGAAAATTATTTTTCTCAACAGTATCTTATAGGTGTTTGCAAAATAAGGACAGTATATTTTTTTATTTGTGGAAAATTAAGAGAATATCTTTACGGACTTACACAATTAAGACAATATCTTTACGGACTTACAAAATGAAGACACTATTTTTACAATCTTGTAAAATAGGACATCATCTTTTATGTTTGACATATTCAGTCCAAATTTTATAATATGCTAGCCAAATAAAGCCCGATTTGTATGGTCAAATCAGCACTGGGGTGGAGGACACATCATAATTGGGTTTTATTTAGCCCGCATTTTATAATATTTGAGATAAATTTGCCAAAATTAAAAGATAGTGTCATAGTTTTGCATGTTTGTAAAGATGTTGTCTTATTTTTGAAAGTGTGTATAGTAGTGTCACAATTTTGCAAGTTTGTATATATAGTATCTTAATTTTGCAAGCACCCATAAGATAGTGTCCAAAAAATAATTTTTACCACTCCTCGTCACTCGTGGGCTGGATTCTCAACTTTTCTCTTTGTAAGGAAGTTTAATGAGTAGACAATTTAATATTGGTGAGATTGCTTTCAGCAAGAACCATAATCATTGGATATGGGTATGAGACTTTCAGCTCTGCCATGAAAGAAATTCATTCCATCTAAATGTCAAAACTCGTAATCTATTTATATTAGGTTTAATTGCACTTTTGGTCCCAAGAGAATGTCTCCTTTTAAAAATGGTCCTTTCTTCGGCACTCTTAGTCCCGTAGTTTTTTGTTAACACTTTTGGTCCCAAAAGAATATGATATATTGCAATTTTGGTCCCAATAGAATGTATAAATTGCAGTTTTAGTCCCAAGGGCTTCGGATAAATTTGCATTTTTGGTCTTGAATATTAACGATTGGGACCGAAACTGCAAAAAAAAAAAAAAAAAATTACCATTTTTGCATATAGGTACCAAAAGTATTTTGCACCCATTCTGTTGGAACTAAAGATGCAATTTTCCCATTTATATTATTTCCCTTACAGGTAACAACACCTTAACATGGTCCGTACACCGGCCTCCTCTCATATTCGGGTTCTCCCCATGTAGCACGATGAACATGGTGAGCACGCTTTGCGTCTATGCCGCGATTTGTAGGCACGAAAACAAGCCGTTGGTTTACACGGGATCCGAGGTTTCATGGAATTGCTTGGCGGATTCCGTGGATTCGGAACTACTTGCCGATCATCTCGTCTGGGTGGGTACCAACCCGAAGGCGAAGAACGAGGCGTTTAATGTTAACAACGGCGACGTTTTTAAGTGGAAACATATGTGGAAAGTGTTGGGTCTCCAATTTGGAGTGGAAAGTGTGGGGTATGAAGGGAAAGGGCCGGTTTCGTTGGAGTATTTGATGAAGGGTAAAGATAAGGTGTGGGATGAGATTGTGAAGAAACACGATTTGGTTCCGACAAAATTGAAAGATATTGCCGCATTTTGGTTTGTAGATATTGTGTTTAGTGCAGCGGAAATGGTGAGCAGCATGAACAAGAATAAAGAGTTTGGGTTCTTGGGGTTTAGAGATTCGAGTAAGTCGTTTGTTAATTGTGTTAAGAAAATGAGAGATTATAGGTTTATTCCGTGATTGAGTTTGAAGATTATATAAGTTGGAACTTTGTTCTAATGTATTACTTTTTTAAATAAACAAATTCGTATTCATAATCCAAAAATAAACTTTACATAAACTTAACAAATCATACTAAAGAAGTAAAACAAGCGGGTGGGAAAATATAAAAATGGTCCTGTAACTTTGTTCAAATTCAAATTTTGTTATTTCTCGATTATGGTCGTCTTGTTAGTTATTAGAAAAGATCATTGTCAATGAATTTTAAAAAAAAAACAAAAACAAAAAGAGTCCGAAATTTATACATGGTCCGGCGTTAGTGTACGTGTGATTCTTCAAGTCAATAAATAAGGTTCACATCACACTCCATTTGATTTAATAGGTTGGAAATGCAATTTCTCTCCATTGTCATGGACCTAATTTAATCCAAATGCAGTGCAACGTGGACCTAATTTATTCACTTGGAACACCGCGTTATCATTACCACTGGACACGTGTAAATTCCGGGATTTTTTTTAAAATTTTCCATCTAAAAGGGTCTATTGTAATAACAAAAAGACCATAATTAAACAAATAAAAAGATAAAAGACCAAATTTAGATTCAAACTAAGTTACAGGACCAATTGTGATATTTTTTCACAAACGAGTTGTATGGAGGAAGCATGGACGTATGCTTAGTTTGAACTCGAGATATGGAATAACCTGAATTATAATTTGAACTGAATGGGAAATTACTTTTTTGTCATATAACTTTATCAATTTTTCAGGCCTATTGACTTTTAATTATCTTTTATTTGTATTGTAACTTATGCACTTTTGAACTTTAATCCTATTAATATTTAAATTTTGATTTTTGTCATGTAATTTAGATGAATCATAACTTAAAAATGGTAAGAATGTGCAAGCTACGGAACGAAAATTAAAATTTGAAAGACAATAATGCCAAAACCAAAAAGTGGTAAAATTACATGACAAAAAAAAATTTCCAAATTATAACACGAATATTGAACGAATCTGCCTTCTATTTAGAAATAGGAAAACTATTATTAGAAGTATGTAGAATGCAAAAACTCTAGGGAGAGAAATGAGTTTGAGCGCCAATAACAATATATATATATATAATAAAAAAATAAAAATAAAGGGTTCCCATTAAACACATAGGGGTAATTAAATATAATTGTGTTGATTTTTATATCCAAGGATCAGTTGTTGGTCCAACTCTCGAGGCCAGCCGACAAGCACCAAACATCTAAATTAGCCCAATAAGTAATTAATCGCCCCCTAATCGGGCGTACCAAATTAGGTCTAGCGTACTATAAGGTGCATTTATAAATAAAATAATTATTTGTGAGTAAAGTCCAATGACTTGAGTAATTAATAAGCTGGTTGGAGGATTAAAATAAAGTGATTAGTTTTATAAAGAAAATGAACATGTTTTTTCTGGACAGACAAATAATGTAAGTGAAGAGTGTTAACTAAACCTAAACAAATATCCTTCAAGAAAATGAAGAAAAATGAGGTGAAAATACATGTAACGGCTCTGTAGATATGTCCTTTGGTATTTATATATTACATGTATCTGAAGTACATTCAGGGATTTAAAAAAAAATCCATCCTCTATCTTTTCACTTTTATCAAAACGATCCTCTATTTATATATTTTATTAATTAATTAAGTCCTGTATTTATTCAAATTTCGCCAAATAGGTCCTAGTTGGCCAAAAAAAAATGTACAAAAAAACACCATTTTAGTCCTCTATTTATCTCCTTTATCAATTTAGTCCCGTATCAATTCGCATTTCGTCAATTAGGTCCTAAATTGAACGAAAATTGCATAGAATGCCACTAGTTTTTGTAGAAAGCCTATGATGTTGTTTTTATTTCGTGTGGCACGTTAGATGACAATCTTTGCCAAAAAAAAACCTTGAAAAAAAAAATGCAAAAAACAACTCATTTTGGATGTAAGAGTGTTCATTAAAATCTTTATAAAAAAAAATTCTACGAACTCAAATTTAATCCTTATTTGCTTGGATTGGACTGGTTATATCTAAAATTGCATGGATTGTTTCTACAATGGTTAAAACAAATGCACAAGTGAAGAAGACAACCTTCTTTAAAAAAAATTATCTAGTTTTAGTTTATCTTTTATATTAATTTAATTTTTGTGCTAAAATTTACTTTTGATGTTACATTATTTTTTATGGTGAAAATTATCATTCAACATGTCACCTACAAAAAATGTGTCATGTAATCACCACCCGTCATAAATCACAAGCACGTGATCGAAGTGCTGGTGTTTGTGCATTTTTTCAGCCAATTAAGACCATTTTGGTGAAACTTGAATAAACACAGGACTAAATTGATAAAGTAAATAAATAGAGGACCATTTCAATAAAGGTGAAAAGATAGAGGAAAATTTTGGTTTAAATCTCGTACATTCATATTGTAATGATTCTGATTTTTCTTCTGTTTCATGCTCAACATAAACTTGAGGCTTATAATTCAGGTTCTGCTTGCACTAAGGTTTATATTTTCATATCCAAGTGTCAATTCAGCTCTTGCAGGATCTTTGGATCTTGATATGAATCTTTTGGCTTTGATACCATGAAAAATTTTCTCTTTATCTAAAAATCTAATCTTGTAAAAGGGTGTGGAATCAATTCGTTTATTTAATTTTCCTACACTCCCCCTTACTCATGGGCTGAATTTTTCAAATTTTCCCTTTTGGGGTGGAGGGCTAATGAGTAGACGTACAATTTAATATGGGTGGAGTTGCTTTCAGCGGCAAACAAACCTAGTATCTTTAAATATGGGTATGAGCCTTTTGATTTTGATACCATGAAAGAATTTTTATGTGGAAAAGCTCTTCGCAAGAGGGTAAAAACCATGGGACCTCGTCCAAAAATAATTCACTATATCAATGCGAATTACACTGTCTCCATCTCTATTACAAATAAAGGAATCAACAACAACAATAGCATCAAGATGCACTTAAAAGTACCATTCTTGGCATACACAATGAGACAAGAGAAAATCAAATAAACTAATACAATGGAAATAAAATCCTTAAATTCCCATTGTATTTCATGGAGATGATTTTGCAAAATTCACTCCGATTAAATGAAAGAGCACAACCCCACGAAATCTCCTTCAAATTTAGAGTAAAACGGTGAAAAAAACAAGCTCACACCGAGCAAACCCTTTTTTCCCTTTTTATCCTCTTTACCGAGTCACTAACGTGAGTATGCAACCCCTCTTAAACAATTTGAATGTTCAAAAAGTTGGCCTAATTTAATTTTCAAATTGGACTTCTTTAATTTATTATTCTTTGGGCCCAACTATAATGGGCCAAGTCCAACAAACATATGTACCTTTGCACATGATTTCGTAGTTGTAAGTCTTATTTTTTCTCACAGTAGTGAATGACCAGAAGGTACTAATTGGAAAGATATTATGGAAGATATGTATTCTAGGAATACAAGAATATCTCATATATTCAAGAAGATCCAAATCTTGGATTCTTCTCTACATGAATTTTCGAAAATTGACCCTAAATATGTAGGGTGAGATTTTTGTGGAATATTTTATTTTGGAGAAAAGAATATATGAGATATATTCAAGATTTCTTAGAGTCTAAGAAAAGATTTTTTCCAAGCCCAAATATACCTCAAAAATTCGGCCCCCTCATATTATAAATAGGGGATGATTATTTCATCCCTAAGTACATAATTCCATGTGTTGGAAAAATCAAGAAGCATAGATATTTTTCTTTTTCCTTAGTTTATTAAATTACTTGAAAGCGTCTCCCACCGGCGATCAAGTGAGGTGAAAAGGGAAATACTTGAGAAGGCTTTGGGTTGATAGAGCGAGATTACAATTGTCCCGTATATCCAAAGGCCAATACTACAAGAGGTACGTTAATCGCATATTTACTTGTTTATTCCGCCTAGTTAATATGTGAAATTAATTTAACATGCATGATGATAATTAGCTGTTGGAATTATTATTTGAATTAATTAGGATTAATTCATGCTAGTAATAATTGTATTTAAATTCGTATTTAAAATTTCATCCCGAATAGATTCCGGGCAACCCTATTTTTCCAACAACTGGTATCAGAGCCACGGTTTCAGGCTCTGAATTTTAAATTGGAATTTAAATTGTTAAACATTAAATTGAAATTGGATAGTAGAATTGTTAGATCTTTTTTCCAGGTATCCAATTGTCATGGTTTTAATGTTGTTAATTTCATCTGTGTAAATCAATTGTTTTTTAATTCGATTCGTTCGAATTCATTTTTCTCGTGAGAAAATCCACGAGTAGATTAGTTTTTTTTTATTTTGATTCGATCATTGTAATAGACTAGGCTAGATCTAGTATTTATTTTTTTTGTAAAAATAAATTGTAACCGGATCGTGACGAAGAACGAAGAATTAAAAACGGCGTACCCGGACGACGCATACAAGCGTGGCGAGTGTATGGACGTAAAATCATGCAAGGGGTGAAGAAAATGAGGACGAACGGCGAAAAAACGGCGCACGGGGGTGCACGGCGCACGCCGTGCGCAACGGGTGCACGGCGCCGCACGCACCGCGCGCTCGCCTCGGCGCGCCTCCGTGCAGCGCCTCGGCTGCGCCTCGGGGCTGCGCTTCAGCGCGCTTCGGGCAGCGTTTAGGCGCCTTTTGGGCTGGGAAGCGCGCGGGCCCACTTTGTGGGCCGACGCGCGCTGTATCTCGGGCCGTGGAATTTTTTTGGTTCGGGTTTTTTTTCCGTGTGATTTTAAACGTCGTCTCGAACCCCAAACGGTGCTGTTTTTGATGAAGTGTTGTTGTTCGAGTGGGAGCACGTCGAGACGAACGTCGGAAAGCAACAAGGACGATTTTTTCGCATCAAGACGTGAAGAAATTAAACCGTGACAATTGGATTCGAGTGCTCCAAAGTGTTTAATTTTGTTTTGATGGATGTTTTATTTCATGCACTTATTATTATTTGTTAATATGTGTTTGCATGAATTTAATTGTCCAAGAAAAACCTTACTTTCGAATATAGTACATTTCCCCCTCGGATCGGCCAAAAGAACGGATTTCACATTAATAAATTCCAAAAGGATGATTGTGGATTATTACTAGTGGCGGTATTGACCCTCACCACGAGTGGCTTGCTCAAAGCGAAATAATAATCCTGTATTTAATGGCAAAAGACAATGGACTTCACGACCTAAAGGAGTTATGCACGACCGTGCCAAGGTCGTGCAGGTCGTGCACCAATCTTTTTTGCACGACTCGTGAGCATTTTGCACGGTCATGCACTTTTTGGCACGAGTTGACCCTCGTTTGACCATTTCATGCACTTCTCGACTTTTCTTTGCACCGTTTTTCTTTCCTAGGCCTCTAATCATGTCTCGAACTTGATTTGGCTTGAAAATAACTTCAAGGAGTAGGATACAACCTCCGGATGCTCAACTTTTTCCATCTTGCTCCTTTCACTCTGATTTCACCATGCACTCTCATTTCCCCTACAAAATCCACAATTCTATACACACACAAAAAAAGACAGATCAATGGTCGAATGAATAGCAATTAGAAATATATAGCCACCTTAAATATCTTAGAATGCATAAAAATGAGCTCGATATAGATACAATTGTGACCCTAATCAATCAACAAATTTTATTTTGTATGTATCAAGACTTTTCATCAATTTTTTTTATAAATTTATGAATATTTTTATCAATTCTTCATTGATAACAATACATGTTTAAACAACTTTCATCAATTTTTTTGGGGTGAGTTGCATGGAGCCCCAATACCACTTAACACATTTAATACCACCCCCACTTTTTTCCCCACATATCAAATAACCTCAATACCACCTATTAATCCATCATTCAATTATTACATTTTGCAAACATATTTTTTGTCCTTTTTCTTTTCTAATTTAGTTTTTTCTCACTCTTCAAATTCATTTATTTTTTTTATTCTCTTTTTTACCCATTTTCATTTTTTTTCACATATATTTTAAATACCTTTTCCACTCCAATTCACTTCCACTTTTGTTATTTTTCTATTTTAATTTTCTTTTATCCCCAAATTCCATTTCCACTCAAGGCCAATTTTTCTTCCCAATAATTAATGTAGTCATTTTTCCAATTCCCAATAATAAAAATAAGAAATAAATGCACGACTTAATTGTCAATTCAAATTTTGCATATAAAAAAGTTCTAAAATTACATTATTATAATTTTTATTTATATAATTGACAAGAAATTAAAGGTCCACCATGTCTTCATGCTTCCACTCTTCAATATGCAAATATAACTTTGCATAAGTACAAGAAAATATTTGCATATATGCAAAAAATAATTTGCATAATGAACCATTTATTTGCATAAGCGCCTAATTTTTTTAATAACCAGACTTTGTCTTCAATTAGATGCCTGCAAACCAATCCTCTTTCTTCACCTTCATCCCTACTCATATACAAATCAAAATTCAACTCAAAGTGGGGATACAATAAGAAACAAAAAATACCTATACACTGCATGATACACAGAATACAAGAAAAAAAAGTATTTACATGTTCTGGAGCCACATAACTCAAAATATACAGTAACAAAATATACAGCTCGTGAGTCAGTATCGATTCAATAATATGCACCAACCCAGACCATAGCAACATTAGAAATCATTTTATTTCTAAACTAATTACATATCTTAATAATACCAAATTAAAAGCTATTTTTCCCCAAAACAAATATTCAAAATCGGGTAATTCAAAATAAAAAAAATTAGTAATATGGTAATCTTAAGCAGATCCGACATTACAAATCTCAAACAAAAATAAAAAATTCAAAATCCATTTTCTCAACCCTTCACTATCCAAATGCACAACAATCCAGATTCAAGTTAGTACAGTTCACACAACGAATCAAACAAAATACCAATCAAAATAAAAACATCAAATTCCGATCACAATGTAGGTTTTCTAAACAAGGAAATCAACAGCGAAACCTTTGGGATTGGGCTATAGCGCTCCATGAGTTGACAAATTGTACAACTAGAGATGAAAGTCGGGGATCAGTGGAAGAGAAAGGGGCGAACGACGATGTTCCCGAGGCGATCTAGCCATTTCCACCGCCACGAACTGCCACACATCACAACTTGCAGGCTGCCACGAGAGCTCTACAATCGGCGTGTGGGAAAATCGAACTAAGGTTAAATTGGTGAAATTGTGGGGCTCTGCGAAAGGGATATTTATATTCATTTGCGCACAGATCTGAGATGGAGGGTGGAGGCGGCGATCGTCCGAGTTGTGTGAGAGAGAGGGTGTGTGCACGACGGCCGCCTAAGAGTGAGCGATAGCATGCATTCTGGTGTGGGGTGGGGGGATAAAGAGAGAGGAGGAGGGCGTTTGAGGATGGGCGGGCGGTGGTCGTCTGAGGGTGGGCGGGGACCGTGTCGTCTGGTGTAGATGAGGGGATAGAGAGAGGGAAAGGTGGGCGGCGGCTGTGCCGTCTAGTGTTGGGTGGGAGGATAGAGAGAGTGGAGGGGGCATCCAGATTTGAGGAGAGAGATGGAGAGAAAAAAAAGAGAGATTGAGAGTGTGAAATGAAGGGTAGGGTGGGGGTAGAGAGCAGTGAATGGTGTGTGGGTGGGGTCCCCATTTTTGGGTTGTTTGATATGAAATAGGGTTATGTGAAAGAAGAGATTTTTGATGGGGTGGATGGATATAGGGTGCTCAAAAGTGTGGTTCTATGATATTATTCCTTTTTTTTTTTTAATATTACCAAGACTTTTTATTTACTCATTGTTGATAGTTCATCAAGGTTTTCATCAATTCTCTTTCAATAATAATACCAATTATACACACCTATAATCAATTATTTTTTGAAATTTATCAAGATTTTTTTATCAATACTTTATAAACATTCATCATTGCAGGGTTTTAATAATCACAAAGCAAGCATAAACTACCATCTGCGGTTCATCATCGTCTATAATCACTTCTTTGAACCCCTAAGGATATAATCCGCTGCCACTTCTAACTTGAGAATAGATATCTTGTAGATTTCTTCTTTAGAATATAAAATTGGAATCCCCCTCACCTTGGGCCAAATTAAATGTTTGGGCACGTAGGTCATCTAGCCATAGGAACAATCCCTACACTGGCTCAACAAACACACGATTTGGTATGTGCTAATAAAAAAATAAAATATTAAGCACTCAATGGTGGACCTAGTATGTTGAGTGTGTGGGTACAATCAAAATATAATTTAAAAATATATGTCTTGTATTCAAAGTGTATATAATCATATTAAAATTACAAATAGGTGATATATTGCACAAAAAAATAAAGCCAGAATGCCATAATTCTTCAAACCAACTGATGTATCTAAGCAGAAACTCTATACAATGATAAGGATATACCCCCAATAAAAATGCATGATATGGAAAAGTCAAATTTTATGTTTTCCTCCGAAACCGAGTGCTTAAGCCTTCTAGGCCTTCCCATAAAACCTTAAGGGTATGTTTGTTTTGGGATTTAGGTGTGCGGGGGAAGTCATGACTTTGAAATCTTAGGATGTGAAAATCTTGATGAATAATATAAGTGTATGTTTATTTTGGGATTTTAGTAGGGTGAGATTTTGCTTTATGTCAAATCAATGTCTTTTAGTGATAGTTGTTGTATTATTTTATTATATTGTGTAAGAGAAAAGTAGGAGAGAGATTGAGTGGATGATAAAAAAGTGATGATGTGATTGTATTTAATTATTTGAAAAGTAATAATACGTTTATAGGTGGGGATTGAGTTTAAGATTTGAAAACCCGGTTTTAAATCCCAAACTAAAACAGAGTGTGGATCGCAAAATCCAAAGTCCATCCGTGTGAGTCCCAAAACAAACATACCCTAAATCTCCAGTTTTGGCATTGAATCTATTGCCTTCTCAGCATATTTGTGTCTTCGAAGGTATGTATAAGAAATGACACCTAATGCAAAACAAGATACAAATTAACACAAAAGCTATGAGTATCACAATTGCCTTTACTTGTAATACAATTAGCAAAATATCAATACCTCTATATTGCCAAGGCTTTTCAAGCCTGTGTTGCAATGGTCGATTTCATATCTTTAATCCTATACGTTTATTTCGTTGAAACTTTTCTATAAAATTTCCTGAATTATTGTGTGATTTAAAGTCGCTCTTATTTTTTTCTATTTTTTTTCTCAAACTCCAGAAATATTTTGTTTTACTGTCATTTTGGGTGCTTTGTTTGTAATGGTATTTTATATTCGTGTTAATATTCTTATTCTCTTGCAGGCTTCATATTTTTTTTATGTGATTGTGAATCTTCAATGTTTATCAAGATTTTTCATTTTGTGTTCATATGTGTTTTAGTGTTTTCGTTTGAACAAGTGGTTATCACATGATATTCAAATATGTATTAATTTAGATTATGTGTTGTTTTTATGTACTGTTTTTAGTGGATGTAGATTGAAAATATTCTTAAGATGTTTGAAGATTTTCCAAGACCTTCATGTAAGATTTGATAATTTTCCAAGAAGAAAATTCATCGGGATATGAAGATTTATTTTAGATTAAGACGATATTGATCAAAGAAGTTTCAAGATTTATCGGAAATTAAGAGGATCTGTAGAAGCTTTAAAGGTTATTTTATTTTTATAGTTAATCTTGGCTCCAATTGTATATTAATTTATCCGTGGTATATTTGGCCACTAAAACATCTTAAAATGCATAGGAATGAACTCTATATAAATGCAACCTAATCAATCAACAAATTTATTTTATATATATATTTTTGGCCCGTGAATCCTGTCACTTTTCAAAGTGTGTAATTTTTAGATTTTTATTTCATTTAGCAACTTTGGTACTTTCCAAAAAATAAGACAATACTCATTAAACACCTTTATTTTATGTTTCTTGTGAAATTTTAATTGCAATTATTTAAATTCAGTTACAATTGTTGATAAATGATAGTCATCATGATAGGAATGCACTAAGTTTTTAGTGTATTTTTTTTCCCGCAATCATTCTCCATTTTCATTAAAAACTACAAAACTAATCTGTAATTTCTTCGTGTCTAGCCACGAGAGTCAAGGATCTTGGTTACTTTTTCGATAACTTATCAACTTATACACCCTTGTTTTCAATGTTTTTTTTACAACTTATCAAAGATTTTTCATTGAAATCCTTTTGTTGACATTTTATCAAGATTTTTCGTCAATTTCTTTTTTTAAACTTATGAATAATTTTCATCAACTCATCATTGATAATAATACAAGTTTAAACAACTTTCATTAATTTTTTAATATTATCAAGACTTTTCATTTACTCATTGGTGTCAACTTATCAAGACTTTCATCAATTCTTTTTCAATAACAATACCAATTATACACACCTTTAATCAAATTATTTTGAAAATTTATCAAGATTTTTTTATCAATACTTTGTAAACATTCACAAGTCCAGTTATGAACACTTACATCTCCAATTTATCAGAGAATCTAACATCTGGATTTTGTAAACATTCACAACATTTTTCGTACGCCACATGGATTTTGTTCTCGTTACCAGGCTAGCGAATAAGCATTAATTAAAAATATTATTATTTGAACTAAGAAGGTAAGAGAAAATGATAGTAAAGTATTAACAACTGGAATTCCCCTCACCTTGGGCCAAATAAATTTTTCGGTACGTCGGTCATCTAGCTATAGGAACAATCCCTACACAGACTCAACATACACATAAAATTGGTATGTGATAATAAAAAGTGAAATATTAAGCACTCAATGTTGAAACTAGTATGTTGAGTATATGGGGTGTATTAACAAAACATGAAGAAACTAAAAACACAGTGAAAATGAAAAAAATATACAACTGCAATAAAAATTATTGGGTTGGAATTAGATTAAGAGGAAAATAATATCTAAGACCTGCATCTCTTCAAATCGACAACTATTGGTCTTTCATTACCTAAAGCCTAATCGTTAACTAATAACTTCAAGAAAAGGTTCAATACATAATCTTGTAAAACTAAACCCTCATCTCACATAATCGACACGAAGAAACGAGATAACAAGAGCATTTCTAAACCTACAATATGCATCAGACAGAAAATATGATCACATTTTGATCAAGATCAATCAATTGTTGTTGATATTAAACTCTTTTTGTCTTAGATCCAAAGCCATTCGTTCATTCTCCAATTTCATCCTCTCAATTTCCATCTTCATCATCTCCAACTCCCTGTACTTTTTCCAATAAAAACTCTGCCATTTGAACCTCTCTTTCTCCAGCTCCAACATTTGTATTTCCAAATTCAGTCTCCGCTCCTCTATCTGAAGATTCCAATGACCAATCGTCTGCATCTGTGATGCGGTATTCGCTTTCGTTCCCTCAAGCAAAAACTTGTTAGCATCAATCTCGACATTTTCAACCTGAAAACTAAAATTTCTAGGAAGGGAGGTGGATCGACGAGTGCGTCCGTTTATTGTTTTGGAGGTGGAAATTTTTGTAAAAAATATCACTCTATTCTTACTGAGGCACGCAAAAGAAGGAAGACGTCGAAGTAGCATAGTATATGAATCTGTTTCAGCGTAAAATTAACTGTTTTGAAATTTGTGTGTATTTTTAAACAATATTAATTATTTTATTATGAAATATTAGTTTGATAGTAATATCGTGTAATGCAAACAACTAATATCCTTTTGAGTTAAACGGTAAAGTTGGTTTATGGTAAAAGACCTACTCTAATGTGTAATTAAATTATGAGGTATTTTATTTGTGTCTAATAATATGCATTGCCTATAATGAATTTCGTAACATGATGAAAATTCTAATCTAAAATCAAATTAAAATCTATTAATTGTTAAGTTAACTCTTTTCTAAATTCTCAAACATACCATAAGTTAGTGATAATTAATGTAACTTTTTACTATTAAATAAATAATTTATGAAGAAAAATACTTCACAATTTTGCATATTTTCTTTAATCCCAATTTTTTTTGAAAATATCAAAACTAGTCTTATAACTTAGGTTGATTCCAATTTTAGTCCTGTTACTTTTCATTTTCTCAATTTTAGTCCTGGAGTTGTCAATTTTAGTCCTGTAACTAAGGTTGATTCTAATTTTAGTCATGTAACTTTTTATTTTCTCAATTTTAGTCCTGGAGTTGTCAATTTTAGTCCTGTAACTTTTTATTTTTTCAATTTTAGTCCTGTAAATTTTCATTTTCACAATTTTAATCCTGAAGTTGTCAATTTTAGTCCTTATATTGCCTCAAAATTAAAAAAAAACTCACTGATTTGGGTCGGGGCCATTTTTGTTTCCAAACGGGCCAATTATAATTAGATGGCCGTTTACTTTTTTGATTATGTGGTAGTCCACGTGTACAATTTGCCGAAAATAAAGAAACTCCAATTCTTCCGGTGAGTATTTTAATTTTAATACAAAAAGGACTGAAATTGATAACTCTAGGACTAAAATTGAGAAAATAAAAAGTTACAGGACTAAAATTGACAACTCCAGGACTAAAATTGAGAAAATAAAAAGTTACAGGACTAAAATTGACAACTCCAGGACTAAAATTGAGAAAATAAAAGGTTACAGGACTTAAATTGGAATCAACCTAAGTTACAGGACTAATTTTGATATTTTCTCCTTTCGTAGGTTTAACTTTCGTTATCGATTAGAAAATCTCAAATTTGTGAAATTTTTGGCTCTATGTCTTATACTTATATAATAATAAAATGTTATACTATTTATAGTAATATTTTTTTAAAAAGCCAAAATTGTTTATTAATTTTGTGATAAAATTATAATACACTCCACATTAAATAAAATCTATAGTATTTTATTAACCTTTTCACTTCCCCATTATCCAACTATTAAGTACTCCCTCCGTCCACGAAAATTTTACCCGGTTACTGTTGGGCATAGTTTTTAATGAAAATTGGTATTTTATTGAAAAAGTGAATAAAGTAGATAAAGTAAGAGTATTGTGGTGGGTATTGTGGGACCCATTTTTTGTTTGTGAGTGTAGTTTATTTCCAAAAGAGGAATGAAAATTTGGTGGACGGACCAAAAAGGAAAATGGGTAAAAATTTGGTGGACGGAGGGAGTATAATATAAACCATTTGACTTCTAAATTACTTTTTTAACCATTGATAATGAGATTTCAATTGTTATATTACACAAGTTGATATTAGATATCGGGAAAAAAAGGGCTAAAATATACAATGATTCCTTAATATAAAAATTGTAGCAACCTAATTCTAAATCAACCTCCAAATACAATTACTACACAGCATTAATATTTCATATTGTACATTCAGTAATAAAAAAACATTTTCTTCTACTCTTACTTTGTTTAAGTTGTTATATGTACATTAATAAATTTATATTCAAATTTAAACATTTTCTTTAAATTTTTCCATTTTTCTATTTAACCTTATATTGGGCGAACTATTAATTTTTTTGAGTTCCTTAATTTTTTAATTTTTTTTCGGAATGTTGCAGATTCAGGTAGTACAAAAATTATATCAAACATTAATGGCTGTAACATTAGGATCCAGGGCATCATCTTAGAGGAAATTGAGTATAATGTTACAAAATTTCCAAAATTAACTTTTATGAGTATAAAATCTAGTAATCTTTCTAACTTATAACAAAAATATGCAGAAAATTGAATAGAAGTGAACTTTATGTAAAGACTATATATAGTGGTGTATTTAACAATATTTTTGAATATTATAATTCAAGACCTTTAACCTTAATTCTACAATTGTTTTGCGGAAAAATTATTACCATAAAAAAATATCAATGATCTACCTATGATCAATCTTAATCTTCAATTTTACAAGTTATTAAAAAAAAAAAAAAAGGTAGTGACACTCTTTTTAATGCATATACTAATGAGGTGTAATATCTAAAATGGTTAGAACACCACTACCCATGTTGTGAGGTGGGTTGAATTATCATTTAATCTAAAAAAAATCTCTAAGATGTTGATACTTGATAATATTTTCCTAAAATTAGTCACTTAAATTTCTAATCAATGGCTTTTCTGTAATTTTACACTTTTCTATTCAAACAAATTACACGACCCAAAGTGGATGGGATCACTATAGCATGCAAGTTACGACCAAGTATTACGGAACCGTGGACTTAGGCGACCGGTGAATCCCTAGAACTATGTGTTGGCATAGAGTTATATCAGATCGTGAGACCAAGTTCCTTAGCCATTTTTGGAGGAGTTTGTGGAAGAAATTGGGGACTAATTTTCTTTATAGTACTGCTTATCATCTAGAGACTGGTGGACAAACCGAAGTTGTCAATCGCACTTTGGGAAATTTGCTTTGAAGTCTTGCTTCAAAGAGGCCAAAACAATGGGATGCAACTCTATCACGAGATGAGTTTGCTTATAATTTTGTTGTAAATCGTTCCACAGGAAAAAGTCCTTTTGAAGTTGTCTATGGGAAGAATCCAAATCACTATCTTGATCTTACTAACAAGTTCTTGTAAGAAAGTTGAAGAATTTATTGTGTCATTAGAGAGGATTCAAGAAGTGAAGAAGAAGCTTTAACAAAGCTATGAATCCTACAAGAATACATCAAATATCCATCGAAGAGATCAAGTCTTTAACGAGGGTGATCTTTTTTGGGTTTACTTGAAGAAAGTGAGGTTTCCTGACAAGCTCAGGGAAAAGAAGGTTGGTCCTTGTCAAGTATTGAAGAGAATAAATGATAATGCCTATAAGATCGAGTTGCCAGCACATTTGCACACTCATTAGACATTCAATTTTCGTAATTTGACCCCATATCATGGAGAGAACTAGTTGAATTCTGAGATGAGTTCTTTCCCGCTTGGTGAGGATGATGTAGTGTGGATTCACTAAACCTATCACAGTTAGTATTTCGGTCAAAATTTTTTCTAGAGGACTCCAATTCATGCACCATTTACGGAATTGGAAAACTAACTTGATTATCTTTCCAACCATGTATTACGGAACATCAAATGCAAATTATTCATAGAGCTATGGTCATTCAAAGTTTCATCTTGAAGTTAAAGAGTCTCCTTGGAAGCTTGAACTTATTTACTCCTTATCCAATGAACCTCACATGTATCCTATAAATACCAACTATTTTGATGTTTTCACACATATTTGAATATTGTACGAATTATTTATCAAGATTGAGAATAGAGTTCTCATTTTCTTGTTATTCCCGACTTGGAAGTCGAATTTGACATTCTATTTTATTTCATTCCTATTTCTTTTGTTTTCACCCCTCATCAATCATATCCATCAATGTATGTATAAAGTTGAATGTCATTGCATTTAATTAATATATACTATACATCATATTCATCAGCCAAGAAAAATTTATATAAATAGAATTTTAAAAAAATAAAAAATAATACAAGACAATGACTTCTCATTTAAAAGGCGTTCCAAAATCAACAAAAACGTATCAAATTCATAAAATATTGTGTGAGTATATAGATTATTTCACACGTACTAAAAAGACTTGGTACCATAACTTGATGAAAATTGTCATTTGAAAGGTAGTCAACCTACAATTACTAATACACTCAACAAATAAATTTTTATTTATTAAATTGTCCTATATATTTTGTAATATGACGGAATTATTATTTTATGATATTGATGGGACAACTAATTTATATAGGGATTTTTTGAAAAATTATTATCTTATTGAAATTGGTAATTTTTTTAACTGGCCCAAGTTGGGACCACAGAAAATTATTATTTTAGATAATATATTATTTTTTACACTACAAGAAAGTAAAGAATTGCCTACAAAAAATTTCCAACAAAAAAGTTTATAGTAAGAATTGACTACGGTTTGCCTGCGAAATTTTCTGATTATGAAAGCATCTTCATTTTTCAACCTAGAAACAACTTACCTACGGATTTAATTTGCCTACGAAATGAAATCCCTAGGTATAATTATCTACAAGTCATTTGCCTATAAAAATTTACCTACAACATAAATTTGCCTAAGGAATTTCCGTAGGCAAATTATATTGTAGGTGGGGAAGGAAGATGCCTATACAATTAGAAAATTTTGTACTCAATTCGTAGGCAATTCCCAGTACAAATTTTTTGGGATTTAAACCAAATCCATCCTCTATGTTTTCACCTTTATCAAAATGGTCCTCTATTTATTTTCTTTATTAATTTAGTCCCGTATCTATTCAAGTTTCACAAAAATTATCCTAATTGGCCTACAAATGTATAAAACTTCACCGTTTTAGTCCTATATTTATTTTATTTGCCAATTTAGTCCCGTATCAATTCACATTTCTCCAATTAGGTCCTAATTGAATGCATAAAGCATAAAATGCCACCTTTTTAGTCATGCACACTAGTGTTTTCGGTGGAAGCCTATGATGTGGTTTTTATTTCAATGTGGCACGCTAGGTGGCCATCTTTGCCAAATAATAAAAAACTTGAATTAAAATACAAAAAATCAATTAGGGCCATTTTTCACCAAATTAGGACAATTTTTGTGAAACTTGAAAAAATACAAGACTAAATTGATAAAGCAAATAAATAGAGGAACGTTTAGATAAAGGTAAAAAGATAGAGGACTGTTAGAAATTTTTAGCCTTATTGGCAATTTTCTTAGGTAGTTTTATGTTTTCTTGTATCGATAAAGTGTTAATTTATAGAAGTTTTCCTGTAATTTTATTTATATATTTAACCTTTTCATATTATAAGGTATTAAACCTTTATTCATATTTAACATTGCGCATGCGAATAATATTGAAATTTTAAAATAATTATCTAATATTTTATTTAGAAAATATTATAAATGCTAATAATGATTAGCGGATGATAATTAAAAGTCCAGGCACCAGTGATACTTCATATTTATCAGAATCATACTGTGACTTCATACTGCTATTATCTGAGATTAACCTCCCAATTTAAGAATGTATTAGATCATTCTTTCACATACTACTATCAAATAAGTTGGTAAATTTTGAAATACCAAGTACTGCATATGTATCAACATATATAAGTCGGAGGGACTTATACATTAGTAGAAAATGAGTTGTGACAGAAATGCTAACCTACACATTAAGTTTCTTGAAAATGATACTAACAAAAAGAAACAATATCACTGGAATATTGCATGCAAGCTAACAACCCCATCTAAAAAATATTGAGATCTCTGTTCATCTCAAATTTGATTTTTTTTTTCATGCAATTATTCAGTGTTACTATTGTTTCCTTTTAAGAACATGTCGCTGTTACCTTTTATTGACAATGTTTCATTCTGCAGAGTGCTTCTGCTATTGTGGTAATTATTTACAGTTATGTTTTTGTTGATCTTCCATCATCAACTTTCACAATTTTGATCAATTTACTTTTTGAATAAGGTGTTACTATTTTGAATGTTTTGTATATAAAGATGATGTAGTTTTTGTATGACATTAATGTTGTTTTTTCATTCATATAAGTTATTGAACAACTTTTCTAGTTATTGCTTAAAGGATTGATATTAGAGATTTGCCGTTTTTTTATAACAGTGGTTAATAGTATTGGGATTTACCATTTTTTTATGAAAATATAATTGAATAGTATCGAAAAAATAGTTTTGATACTAAATAAGTTTAGTGTTGGAAACATCAGACACTAATTTCCGGCACCAAAAGTATTTAGTATCGGAACGAATATCCGATACGATAATTATTTAGTATCGATGAATAAACTTCTGATACTAAAAGTATCATATGGTGTTGGAAATTTCCGATACTAATTACAGATACTATATTTTTCCGATACTAAACACTTCACTTTTAGTATTGGAACATTATTTCTGATACTATCACTACAAAAAGCTCGAGTTTTAGCGACCGAAATTAGCGACCGTCTCAAAGTCGGTCTCTAAATATTGTATTAGCGACCGTAGTAGAAAACCGGTCTCAAATTAAAAATATTTACGACCGCCTATATATCGGTCGCTAATTCATAAGATTAGCGACCGCCCTCGACCGATAAAACGGTCGGTAAAACTCAAAAGACGGTCAACGATGACCAATACTTTTTACCGCCTGATTAGCGACCGCTCTGTCAGTCGCTGATTTTAAAATTGAACTTAGCGACCGCCAGTTGACGGTCGCAAACTTGTAACGTTTGACACGAGTTGGTAACGGTTGAGGATCATTAATACGGGTGGTTTAGCAAATTTCGAGTAATGAAGATCAAATTAAACTTCTAAATGGTCAAACTAAACCGTCCGATGCGGTCATGAAGATCAAATTTCGAGTAATAGCGACCGCCCCTGGCGGTCGCTAATCCTTTTAAAAAATATTATAAGTACCTTCTCCTCCGTACGCCATTTTACATACTCGTAAAAAGTCTTCCTCCTACTCTGCCCGCGCTGCCGCCGCCGCCGATGTTTAACCGTGAGTTTTTAAATTAATTTAACCGTTTAAATTTTTTTATAATTATATTTTATGAATTATATATAGTTATTGATTAAGTAAATTATGTATATGTGTGTAGATTTTATGTCTATGTGAAATTATGTGTATGTGAATTATATATAGTGAGTAACTTATGCGTATGTGTGTGTGTATATGAATTATATATAGTGAGTAACTTATGCGTATGTGTGTGCATATGTGAAATTATGTGTATGTGTATGTGTCCAGTTCAATGAAAATTTAGTTACAAATTTTTTAATTTATTTGTTAATTTATTTTATGAATTATATATAGTGAGTAAATTATGCGTATGTGTATGTGTATGTGAATAACTATTTATCCATTTCAATAGAAATTTAGTTAGTTAATGTTTAATTAGTTGAATTTATAATTATTACAGATGAACTCAGTTCAAGATGATCGTCTCAGTGTCATTGTAGTCGACAACATGTAAGTATTTTTTAATGAATTATGTATACTTTTAATTATATATATTAATATTATTAACTTGATTTTTTCATTTGTTGTCACAGGCTGCTTCCAGCCCATGAGACTAGCTCAATCGTCACACGGGTCATTAAGATGACCACGTTTGAGTATGGTGTCCACTTGTGGAGCCAAGTGTCCGAGCAAAAGAGGATGGAGTACTTTGATGAGTTCTAGGTATAATTTTTTTATTTATTATGATTTTAATTTTGAATTTTTTATTTATTTGTTAATATTCTATTTTTAATTAATATGCAGAGGTGGTGCGTTTGGGACCCTGCCCACGATAGTGTTATGTACCGCTTGTTCTGTGTTAAAGTGCAAGAACGATACAAAAACATTATCTACGGGCTGAAGAATCGGTGGGAGCAAGGGAATTGGACGGAGTTGGGTCGAGCACCAGCCGGACGATCGATAAAGGATGGTTTTGTGGATCACTGGAACAGTGAACCATCATTCAGAAGAAGATCGTGAAGAGAGAGAGAGAGAGAGAGAAGAATGAATTTTTTTTATGTTTTTTTAAACTATATATTTATTTTTTTGAACAATTTATTTACTATTTTTGAATAATTTATTTATATTTTTTGAACTATTTATGTATGTTTTTTGAACAATTTTAATCAATATTTCATTTAATTAGTAATTTGATGAAATTTAAAAAAAAATGGTAGTCAATTTCGAATTATATACAATTAATTGTATAAAAACGAATGAATTAACAATTTATAATAGCCTAAAATATTAATTTTATAAAATTAATAAAAAAGTTAGTAAATACATATATATAAACGAATTAGAAAAAAAAAAAAATTAATTTGATGAATTTAAAAAAAAAAACGGGAGTCAATTTCGAATTATATACAATTAAATGTAAAAAAACGAATGAATTAATAATTTATAATAGCCTAAAATATTAATTTTATAAAATTAATAAAAAGGTTAGTAAATACATCTATATAAACTAATTAGAAACAAAAAGAATTGAATTTGATTAATTTTTTTAAGAAATGAGGTAATTTGATTACATATACAATTAAATGCAAATAAACGAACAACAGTAAAATGTGTCCTAGTGGTTCACACCACTTCCTGCCTACCCGGAGGTCGTGGGTTCGATTCCCCTTGGGCGCATTTTTGCCCATTTATTTCTACAAGCCTCACAAGGGCTTATATACTACATGGGTCGCCTAATATGAGCTAGTGGGTCAGTGGCTCAGTGGTTCGCTCCCCTGACTTGAACCACAATGTACTAGCTATACTAGTAGTTACCCCACAAGAGTATGAAAATCAAATAACTAACTAAGGGTTTAATCAAATATGAGATGGTGATGCTCAGGATAAGAGTCCCTACGTATACTGACGGAGCTATTACGATAACTAAAATAATCGTGATGTGCAAGTATTAACCCTAAGTGTACTAAAACTAGGCAATCAACTTCCCTAATCTAGCAACAGATTGAAAGACTAAAAGCTCAAGAATTAACCTTAATACTTCGTCATATCAACCTACTTCACAACCCACTAAACAAGTTATATGAATTATATTTAATTAATTAGACCCTTATTTATCCAAGGTGATGCGGTCGTCCTCCCTAGATAAACCGGTAGATTATAAACCCCTTCTATAACTCTATCGTTAAGCCTAATTGTTATTAAAGAGTGATAAGATCGTCGTCTCTCTAATAATTTTCGTACTCAATTCCAAGATAATTCTAGCGTTTATTTTAAGAATTCAATTAATTAAGAGAACTAGCACTAAATATCACGTGTTATCCTAATTATGTACCAATGTCTTACTTCTACGAGTTCATCCTACCCCAAGCATACAAGGGTTTTAGCCTAGCATGGTTTTAACGAAAACGAAAGCAATTAAATAAGCAACGAACATAAACATGACGAATTGAATTGAAAAACTCAAGAACATAAACTAGGGTTTTGAAGAAAGAAGTTTAATCTAAGAACGAATATCAAATAAAGAAATCAAATGTCTCACGTGCTAAGTGTAGAAGAACAAAAGAAAGAAAATCAAAATCTAACTCTAATCTATGAATTCGTAATGTTAAAACCTCGATTACACGTAAAATATGCTTGCTCAAACTCTCGGTGCTCTTCTCTCTCCAAAAACGATCTCTATGCGTCAAGTGGTATTAAACTCGTGCTCGGAAGGGGTATAAATAGGCAATGGATCGAATTAGGAGTTTATGAGCCAAAATCCGTATCTACTCGAGTACAGTTCAAGTACTTAGTACTCGAGTAGGTTTCACACGAGTACTCCAATCTTCCAGAGGCGAAAAAATGCTCGACCTCCCCTGCTCGAGTAGTGAGTACTCGACCCGCATCAACTCGAGCACAGTACTCAACCGCTCGAGTACTAAGTACTTGAGTACTTCTTGCTTGAGTACTCCAGTGACAGTACTTTTGCTCTCTCGAACTAATACTTTTCGTATTTCTTCTGTATTTTCTCATCCGGGCATCCGTTTGAGTCGATTTGAAGTCCTACGAACTCCATTCTTCGCCCTCTGTCCATCAATGAGTATCAAAGAGACAAATTCATTAGTTCATGTAAATAGTACTCAATTGACTTTAAATACTCATCGAAATCAATCAAAACACGGGCAAATCGAGCTATAAAATCTAACAATTTCACGCCTAATCAGCCCCGTCCGGACCCTAATGGGTGCGGGTTCGAACCCAATGAGCCAATTTTTTACGCTGGATCGCTGATTAGCGACCGCCTCTAGTCGGTCGCTAATCAAAAAATAAAACAAAAGGAATAATTTTATTAAAAGAAATAAATTAGCGACCGTTTTAAGGCGGTCGCTAATTCATGACCCTACCGGGTCGGACCCGATTGATTCGGCGACCGAAAAATGGCGGTCGTTGATGTTAGCGACCGACTTGATGGTCGCAGATTAGCGACCGATTTCAAAAAGCAGTCGCTAATAGTAGTTACCCGCTTTTTAACGACCGATTTTATTCGGTCAGAAATCAGTTGCTAATACTAGTTTTTTTTTTTAGTGTATGTTTATAGCGAAGCCTAAAAAAGTATCGAAAGGGTATCAGTTACAATTTTTGATACTGTAGCATCAGAAAATTTCCGATACTAAAAGCCTTATTTCTAGTACGTTTATACATAGGAACTTTTAAAAAATTCTGCATACCACGCAGATGCTATGCTAATTAAATATGTATTTTTGGAAAATGATCACAAGTTTATCTTATGAGTATGGAGAGGGAGTACTTTTTATCCATAATTTGTAATTTGGAACTATGCCTTAATAGAAGGAAGAAGTACAATTTTACCCTTTAAATCGCAACGTGGTACTAAGTACTATGCCTTAATTTCCAGTAGTATAGAGGTTGGGTATGAAAATACACTTATATATATCACTAAAGATTGATCCTCAAAAGTCACAGCCACAACAAACTATTTATTCACTATTTTCATCATCTCAAAAGAAGTACAATTTTTTCCCCATCATGTTCATGATTTTACTCATCATCTCAACCCTACTCCTAAAAGGTGTTCCGAAATCAACAAAACGGATCGAATTCATAAAACGTAGTGCGAGTATATAGATTATTTCCCATGTACTACATCGGGTATTTTTTTAGAGAGATAATGGTTTTGAACCGTTGTAAAACCTCTTATTTCTTGTAGTGTGGTAACATAACTTGATGAAAAGTGTCATTTGAAAGGTAGTCCAGCTACAATTACTAATACACTCAACAATAGATTTTTATTTATTAAATTGTCCTAGTTATTTTGTAATATGACGGAATTATTATTTTATGATATTGATGTATCACTAATTTATATAGGGGTTTTATTTTTTGAAAAATTATTATCTTATCGAAATTGGTAATTTTTTGAACTTGCCCAAATCGGGACCACACAAATTATTATTTTAGATAGTATATTAATTTACACTACAAAAAACTCGCGTTTTAGCGACTGAAATTAGCGATCGCCTTTAAATCGGTCTCTAAATAATGTATTAGCGACCGATTAGCGACCGAGGAAGACCACTGGTCTCAAATTAAAAAAATTTACGACCGACACAAATATCGGTCTCTAAATCGAAAAATTAGCGAACGCCTACGACCGCTCAGGCGGTCGCTAAACTCAAAGATCTGTAAAAATTGACCAACGCTTTTTACTGCCTGATCAGCGACCGCCTTGAATTCAATTTTGTAATCAGCGACCCACCATTGGCGGTCGCAAGTCGGTCGCAAACTGGTCAGTTGACCCGTTCTTAGAAACGGGCAATGGTCATTAATGCTGGGTAATTTACGACCGCCTTAGGCGGTCGCTAATCACAAATTTGGTCATTCAGGACTGCCAAAATCTGTGATTAGGCGGTCGCTATTTTTTTTACCCTTTTCAGGCACATGTCATACTCACTTTCGGCCATCACTTCAAAAACACCACCGCTGCCGCCGACGCCTCCGTCGAGCAATCTGTTCTGGTCAATTCATTTGTTGCTTCCGCGTCTACACAATAACCATAAGTTTTTTAAACTCTAACCTTTTATTATGTTTGTATATCATTTTTTTAAATATATAGGAATATACATGAAGTTAGATATTGTTGTGACCATTTCGGACCGCATGTCGGATCCGGTCGGAAGAAAGCCGGAAAAGGCAAGAAGATACCCAGAGGTCGGGACCGACCTGGCCGGTCTGTATCCGACCACAGCGGGCTCCGACAGCGAGTTTCCGACCGCGGAAGCGAGGCCGGAAACCTGCTCGGGACGCCCGTCCACGTTCACCACAGCAACATTGGCATCCGGCCGTGGCCGGACCGGCCCGGCCAAGACCAGTGAAGTCCAGCGGAGGTCGCCCGAACGCGACCAACCGGCTGGAAGAACCTCCGACCACACTGTCCGCTAGGAGGCCGGCCTCCGATCACTCAAGGCCCCCGGCCGGCAGGAGAGATCTGGAGCACGTGATGGAATCAAGCGAGACCCACCCTCAAGAGGGAAAAGGGCCGCCTCCGTACTCAGAGACTCAGAGAATATTCCACCCAAATGAGGAAATTCGCCAGAGAATTGTCCTTTTTGGACACGCGTCAACACCCTAGTGGCCGGCCACCTACAAGCCCTGACATATCAGAGCCCGCGCGTCCTCAGAGGCAGGAGACATTTAATGCACCTGACCCCCGAGAGGCCGAAAATGACCAACATACCCCTGTAGTGAGAAAACTATAAATACCCCAACATTTGTAATGTAAAGAAGGTTCAATCTCTCTCAGTATAATCAATACACATACTCATTCAAGTCCAGGGACTAACAACCCCTGGCAATTCTTGGTGTTCTTAGTGTTCTTATGCATTTATTGTCTTTCTTCATTCAAGCATTCATTTTAGCATTTAAGAACCCAATCATTTGATGTTTTTACCAAAGCTCTTATAAATAGCCAGTTAATCCCGGCAACAAATATTTGATAAACAACAGATATATATATATATATATGTTTGTATTAATCATGCATATTTGTTTATAGGATTTATATATATGTACGTAAATGTATGATTTTATATGTTTGTATATGTTTTTTAAATCATGTATATAAATGTTTAGTTGATATGTTAGTATATATTAAATTAGTTGATATATATTTAGTTGATTGATATATAGCCGTATATATATGTATTTGGTTGATTTATATACGTAGTTATGAATTTAGTTGTTTGATATACATAGGTATGAATTTAGGCGATTGATATACGTAGGTATGAATTTAGTTGATTGATATGTGTAGGTATGAATTTTGTTGATTTATATACGTAGTTATGAATTTAGTTGATTTATATACGTATGTATGAATTTAGTTGATTGATACGTGTAGGTATGAATTTTGATGACTGGTATATGTAGGTATGATTTAGTTGATTGATATGTATAGGTATGAATTTAGTTGATTGATATGTGTAGGTATGAATTTAGTTGTTTGGTATATGTAGGTATATATGAATTTAGTTGATTAATATACGTATGTATGAATTTAGTTGAATGTGTATAAATATAACATGGTATGCTAATCTGTTGAATTTATAATTAGTACAGATGAGCTCTCAAGATAACCCTGATCAGAGTGGGGGACAGGGTCGGGGGAGGGGGAGGGGTAAGAGGAGGTTGGGGTCATTGAGACCGGTGATCCCGGAGGTTCGACGGGCCCCGGAGATGACATCATCCTCCTCACAGCAGTCCAGTGCTGCTAGCTCTACTTCTATTGCCGGATCTTTGGCTTTACGGAAGCATCCCGTGTTGGATAGTAGTCTCACTATTGTCCCTAGCGACAACATGTAAGTATTCTTAGATAACGAATTAAATAATTTTAATTGTATTCATTAATATCAATTATTAATATTAACTTAATTTTTTTTATGTTACAGTATGCTTCCAGGCCATGAAACTAGCTCTCGCGTCTCGGAGGCCATTAAGAAGCTCCCGTTTGAGGTTGGTGCCTCCTTGTGGTCCATGGTGTCCGAGCGAAAGAAGACGCACTACTTCGAGGAGTTCAAGGTATATTTATTATGATTTTAATTTTTAATATTTTATTTTGAATTTATTTATTAATATTTTATTTTTAATTTAATTGCAGAAGTTGTGCATCTGGGACCCCGCCCATGATAGTGTTACATACGGCTTGTTCTGCACGAAAGTGCAGGAACGGTACAAAAATATTATCTACGGGCTGAAGAAGAAGTTTGATGAGGGGAAGCAATTGGAGCCAAACTAACGTTCCGTCTAGGACGCTTTGGTTGCTCACTGGAATAGTGAGCAATTCAAAGCCAAGTCCGAGAAGTTTAGGGAGAACCGGTTGAAGGACCACACCGGGCACGGCGTCGCCAGACATCGGGCTGGATCCCGGTCCATCTACGAGCACTCCCTCGCCTTTGTAAGTATTATACTTTTTATTTACATTTGAATATTAATAAATTTTTAAATATTTAATATTTAAAATCTATTGAATTTGGTTCGCAACAGGAGAGGGAGAAGGGACAAAAGCCCTCTCTCTATGAGCAAATGGAGATCTCCCACCCAGTGAACCCGGAGACTGGGACGTCTACCTACGCCCGCACCACCGAGATCTACGTAAGTATTTTTTTTAATTTAAATTATTTTTATTTTAATTATTATAATTGTACTTTAATTATAATTGTATTTTATTTATATAATTTCAGAACCAGTTTAAGGATCGTCTCGCTCAGGCCTTGCAACAGGTGGCTCCCACCGACGACAGCGGAGAGAACCCCACCCCTCCCCGGATTGACGAGGACCACATCTATTTAGATGTGGTCGGAGTCAAGAAGGGAAAGGTCGTGTGGCAGGGCGGTCACAGTAAGGCCAACCTGCAGACCTACTTCAGAGCAGTGGATCATCCTCCTCGATCGACTCTGTTCCCTCTCAGTTGGAGCGTGAGCTGAGATACGTCCAGAAGCAGATGAAGGCTCTCGCGAGCTATAACGAGAGTCTTCGGGATAGGTTCTCCAGCGTCACTCAATATATGGGAATAGCCGTTCCACTGCTTCCTCTTTGAAGATGATACTCTGTGAGAGAGAGAGAGAGAGAGGGGGGGGGGGGGGATTTTATTTTTTTGTTGAATATTTTTTATTTTGTTGAATATTTTTTATTTTTTATTGAATATTATAGATTTTATATATATAAATGAATTAGACACAAAAAGGAATTAATTTGATGAATTTAAAAAAAAATGGGACTCAATTTTGAGTTATATACAATTAAATGAATAAAAACGAATGAATTAATAATTTATAATAGTCTAAAATTTTAAATTTATAAAATTAATAAAAGAAGTTAGTATATATATATATATAAAAACAAATTAGAAACAAAAAGGAATTAATTTGATGAATTTTAAAAAGAAACGAGATGCAATTTGGAATATATACAATTAAATGAATAAAAACGAATTAATTAATAATTTATAATAGTCTAAAATATTAAATTTATAATATTGATAAAAAAAGTTATTATATATATATATATATATATATATATATATATATATATAAACGAATTAGAAACAAAAAGAAATTAATTTGATGAATTTAAAAAAACGGGAGTTAATTTGAGGTTATATACAATTAAATACAAATAAACTAACAACAATAACATGTGTCCTAGTGGTTCACACCTCCTTCGGGTTACCCGGAGGTCGTGGGTTTGATTTCCTTTGGGCGCATATTTGCCCATTTATTATTTATACAAGCCTCACAAGGACTTTTATACTATATGGCTCGCCTAATGCAAGCTAGTGGGTCAGTGGCTCAGTGGTTCGCGTCTTGCCCGAAACCCAATGGGTCCGGGTTCGAACCCATTGAACCACTTTTTTTTTGTCCGCAGGTCGGTCGCTAATCACAAAAATTAAAATTAAACAATTAATTTTATTTAAAATAAATTAGCAACTGCCTTTATATCGGTCGCTAAATCATGACCCGACCGGGTCAAACCCGATCAGTTCAGCGACTGCCAGTTGGCGGCCGTAGATTAGGGACCGATTTCAAAAGTCGGCCGCTAATATTAGCTACCTGCATTTTAACGACCGAATTTTATCGGTCAGAAATCGATCGTTAATCACGTTTTGCGACCAAATTTCAGTCGCTAAGTCGGCCGCTAATCCGCGTTTTTTTTGTTATGTTACAAAAGTTTTGTTGTAATTTTTTTTATCGGTAAACGGCCAATTTTATTTCAACCACGAAAGGATTACAAAGGCATGAGTAATACCTTTGCAGAGAATCTACAATAATAACAACACAACTTCTAAATACAAAAAAAGTGATATTTAAACTCCCACAACTAATCTAGGATTTTCTGATCAATTTTGGAAATTAAAGTGTTTCCAATGGTTATCCTTATCCACGAACTAACTCCAAGTACATACTTTCAACTCGTCCAATAACTTTTCGATTGAACACTCCACTTGTTCAAAAACCTTCTTGTTTCTCCCTTTTCCAAATCAACCAAATGATGCATTCCCATAAACTCACGACAACCATTTTCCCTCTCCTCCGCTTAAGAAATCTACTAAAATAGAGTAAATTTCTTAGAGGATATGAAGACAACATGGTACTAACTCCCCACCAATTCATAACAGTCATCCATACCGAATAAGAAAAAATGCATTCGAAAAAAATGTGTTTTACCGTTTCATTTGCTACCCCACAAAAGGCACAACTCTCACTTTCATTTGGCCCGATAATTCCTTATTTTTCAGCTTCTTCTTCGTTGGTAGCCTTCTCCTAATTACTCTCCAAGCGTGAACCCCATTTTTTTGCGGTACGAACTTGTTCCAAGTCAACTTGAAGCCTTGCTCTTTCGCCTCGTCTTTCAGTTCAACGTTCTCCTCCTCTCGTAGCCACTCGTACGCTTCACGAACCTTGTAAGTGTTGTCTTTTTCTCTTTCTCATCTCCATGTATCAACAATTTCAGCCTTCGAATTGTACCTGTTAATAACCGAAAAAAGATCATCAAGCAATAATTTTTCTCGATCAAAAAGTTCACGACGCCAAGGGATTTTCCATTGCCAACTTCCCTCCACCCATTCTCCAAACTCACTCACCTTTCCTCCTTTCAAAGAGCAAAGATTAAATAACCTATTAAATCTAATTTTGAGACAAACCCCATCCCCGCCCTCTCTTCTTCCCAAAATCCCGTCTTCTCCCCAATATTTCCTTACGCCCTCGAAAAACCAACCCCCGTCCCTCCTCCAGCAGCCTTTATTACATCCCCCCACCACCCTCTCAATTTTCTCCCTCTGACCCGCTCACTGCCTAAGAGTCCCTCGCCCCATGCCACCCCATAACGTGACTCTATGACCCTACACTACAAAAAATGATGCGTTTAACGATGGCATTAACGACGAATTATCCGTTGCTCGCGATGGGTTTTACGACAGATATGGACCCGTAGTCAAATCGACCGTAGCTAAAATTTATGACGGTCATCGTTAAAGTTATCTGATTTTCATTATTTTTGTCAGCCAGAAAAATATTTACGACGGGCACAAAACCGTCGTTAATTTATTATTTACGACGAACACGTGTCCGTCGTAAACCTGGAACAAAAAAATGTGGCCCGTGTGGTTTGAACCCGGACCTCCGGGCACCCGGGGCGGGTGTGAACCACTGGGCTATTGACCCCCAAGCTTTAGACTCCGGTCCAACTTCTATATTAGTCCTATTGGGCCTGGAACAATTAATTCTAATTTTGCATCCACGGGGAATCGAACCCATGATCTCTCTTGAATATAGAGAGGGTATGAACCGTTAAGACACTTGCTCCTTTTGTTCGATTTCTTGCAACTAATTGTATATGTATCTAAATTGAGTCATTCTTTTTTTTTATTATTCTTCAAATTAATTCATTTTCGTTTCTAACATGTTTTATTAAATGTTGTTACCAATTATATATATATATTTTTTTTTTGTTTTGTAGATTTATTTAAATCGAAAAACTCATAATTAATATTATAATTCGTTCACTTGTACGTAATTAATTGTATACGTATCCAAATTGAGTCATTCTTTTTTTTATTATTCATCAAATGAATTCATTTTCGTTTCTAACTTGTTTAAATAAATATTGTTACCAATTATATTTTTAATTTTGTAAATTTATTTAACTCGAAAAACGCGTAATTAATATTATATTCCGTTCACTTGTACGTAATCAATTGTATACGTATCCAAATTGAGCCATTATTTTTTTATTATTCTTCAAATTAATTCAATTTCATTTCTAACTTGTTTTAATAAATATTTTTACCAACTTTTTTTTTGTAAGTTTATTTAATTCGAAAAACGCGTTATTAATATTATAATCTGTTCACTTGTACGTAATTAATTGTATACGTATCCAAATTGAGTCATTCTTTTTTATTATTTATCAAATTAATTCCTTTTCATTTCTAACTTGTTTTAATAAATATTGTTACCAATTATATATTTTTTGTTTTGTAAATTTATTTAATTCGAAAAACGCGTGATTAATATTATAATCCGTTCACTTGTACGTAATTAATTGTATATGTATCCAAATTGAGCCATTCTTTTTTTATTATTCATCAAATTAATTTATTTTCCTTTCTAACTTATTATAATTCGAATGTTATTACAAATTATATGGATTGTTTTGTTTTGTAAAAATTATAAAAAGATAGTAAAACTTATAATAAAAATATAAAATTACCAAAAAAAGAGAATTAAAGTTGTTAAAAAAAATCAATAACAAGATAATAAAAACCAACACCCTATATCATCGGAATCGAAACCGCGATCCTCCCCCACTTCATCCAACGGATTAGACCTTTGGAGCTCCAGCGGGGGACTGCGGGATGAAGGGTTGCACCGGAACCAGCGGTGGTGGTATCTGTCCACCTAATGTGGATGTAACTGTCCTCCACCAGTTGTTCATCTCCTCCACATTCTTTCACTGCGCCTCCTCCTCCACTTCTCGTCGCCTCCTATCGTACTCCAGTTGTACCTGTCGTTGCGCCTGTCGCTGCTGGAGGAGCTCCATCTGCTTGACGACAGTCGAGAGCTGTCACTCGATGTCGCTGGGATGAGAGTCTATGGAGGACTGAGAGGATGATGAGCTGGGTCCACGAGATTGGAGTAGGCTCTTTCCAAAACTATCCAATACAGTGAACCGCCCATTCTTAGCCTTGACGTTCTTAAAGTAGAGCTCATTTTGAACGTCTACAGGGGGGGGGGGGATAGAGTCCGACCCTTCTTCCTGTGGCTGAGATTGGGAGGCAAGATCATCGTTCGTCCTCCTCTGCAAATTAACAATACTTTAAAATTAAAAATAATACGTACGTGGATCTCAGTGGTGCGGCCGTAGGTGGACCTTCCGGTCTCCTCACCCAGCGGGTGGGCAAGCTGTAGTCTCTCAAAATGAGAAGGCTCACGTCCATTCTCCCACTCCTACAATTAAATATTTAGTAATTAAAATTTTCCACAACTTCATAAAAATAGATAAAAAAATATATATACAAACTGGCCACTTACAAAATGCAACCCGTGCTCACAAATGGACCAAGAACCGGCCCGATGTCGAGCGACCCCTTCTCCATCAGGGTCACTGTTACGATTCACCTTGTTCTTCTCCGACTTCTCTGAGAACTCGTCGATGTTCCAGTAGGCGAGTGATTGGGGCCACACATCCTGGCCCCTATTGTTCGTCCCCATGTTCGTCTCCTCTCCTCTCCTAAACCAGGCCCTCCGAATGTTAAACATCAAGTCCCTATATTGTTCGACACATTTCAAACAGAAGTTCCTCCCCATCAGGGTCTCGTGCTCCAGTCTCCACACGACGAATTTCTGTAATTATATTAAAAAATATATATTATTTACATAATTTATATTAATAAATAATGAATAAATTATACCTTAAACACCTCAAAATATTGTTGTTTCCTCGTTTCAGACACCAAACTTCAACTGTAAGCGGTGTGCTCGTATGCAATGCTCATGAAGGAGTCGGTTAAGTGAGTAGTAGCCTCATGTCCCGGGATCCAACTGTAACATTAAAATTACAAATTTAATAATATAATTAGGGTTTAATTAATAAATATTGAAAGCTGAAAAGATTAAAACTTACAAATTCCCATGATGCTCAACTGGAATCCGCGACACCCCATTGGGATGCTGGCGGGAGGAAGATGATTCCTCGCCCGTCTGGGGTGCGGACGAGAACCCCTCAGGGGCGACAATCAGAGCTACAATGGGTCTAAGAGACCCCGCTCGTCTCCCTCTCCCTCGACCCCTCTCCTGGCTTCTCCCTCTCCCACCACCGACCGATCCACTTTCTTGTCCACTCATCTAAAACATTCAATATATAATAACAATCAATATTAATTAAACAACCATATAAACTCAATATAAATAAAATTCTAAACAATTAACATATATAATCAATTTCTACAATATAATCAATTAACAAAATTAACATAATCAATTAACAAAACATAATCAATTAAAAAATTAACATAATCAATTAACAAAATTACCATATATAATCAATTAAATTAACATAATAAATTAACAAAATTAACATATATAATCAATTAACAAAATTAACATAATCAACTAACAAAATTAACATATATAATCAATTAAATTAACATAATCAATTAACAAAACATAATCAATTAACAAAATTAATATAATCAATTACTAAAAAGCTAACCAATTAACATTTTTATGCATACTCATATCAAAATAAAATTCTAAACATTTAACATATATAATCAATCTCAAAATCTAACCAATTATAACATGTTTATGCATACTCATATATGATTTTAAACAATTAACATATATGATTTATAACAAAATGTTATAAAATTCTATACAATTAACGTATATGATTTCTAAAAAATTCTTAAAAACTACACTAATAAAATGTTATAAAATGAAATTTAAACGGTAAAAAATTGAAAAACTTACGACTAAAGAGTATGGATCGACGAAGAACGAACTTGAATCGGTATGAAATTGACTCCTGAGTGCACGCCGAAAATCGCCCACTTCTTCTTCGAGTTTGCTCGGTTTTGCTCGGTTGAGAAATGAGATCGCCGGCGCTGCCTTTTTATAGGCATAAAAATTTAACGACGGACATGAATCTGTCGCTAATATTGCCGCATTTAGTGATTTAAGACGGAAAGTCTGTCGTAAATATTAATTTTAAAGTTAACGACGGACATGCCCGTCGTTAATTAGTCTCCGGTAATAAATACACACCGGTTCTCGAAGAGTCGCGGCCCAACGGGCGGGAATTTACGACGGATCGTCCGTCGTAAAATATTAAGTTAAATTTTACGACGGGCTTTCCGTCGTAAACTTGTCGGTCACTAACGCTTTGCACCAATTTCGAAAGGTCGCGGCCAAACGGGTTGGAATTTATGACGGATTGACCATCGTTAATTCCATGTTAAAATCTACGACGGCCTCTGCCGTCGTTAAATTCAATAATTAACGACGGGTATTTAAGACCCGTCGTTAATATTTAATCCGGACAAGCTTTGGTTAGTATCCGTCGCAAGTCCGTCGCAAATGTATATATTTGCAACGGTTTACGTGTCCGTCGCTAAACACCGCCTTTTTTGTAGTGCTAGCCCAAAGATTGTCCCTCTCTATCAAAAATCTCCACACCCATTTACTAAGTAACACCCTATTAAAGCAATCTAAATCCTTTACCCCCAAACCCCCTTTTGGTAGTGTTCCTTAGTAAAAGGAAGGAGTACAATTTCACCCTTTAAATCGCAAGGTGGTACCAACTACCAAGTACTATGCCTTAATTTCCATTATAGGGTTAATTGCATTTCTGGTCCCATAAGAATTGACCATAAACACATTTGGTACCTATGTGCGGAAATGGTCCTTTTTATTGCACATTTAGTCCCATCCGTTAATTTTTGGATGAAAACCGTTAGTTGACCAATTTAAAGTTGACTTTTAATAATTAAAAATATATTAAAAGTTTCATACCAAAAAATAATTTATATAAATCTGATTTTTTTTTAAATATTATATATATAATTTGGACACAATTTTAAAATACAATAAATAATTTTTTTCTAATTAAATAATACTTTACATAAAATCTTAAAATTATAACAATGAAATAAAAAACAACCCCAGTACTAACCCTCGATGGTAACCCAACCCCTAGCCCACATCCATAACACCACTTCCATTTCCTCTACTCTGCATTCTTCCAAACAAAACAACCTCATGAAAAATTCGACTACGAAATTCGAATCCGGCCACAAAATTCTTTCCACGCTAGCCTCATCTTAACACTAGGAGTCAAAACTTCTGATCAATTTCAGATTTTGATCTCTTCTTCATCTCCAATTTCTGAATTTTCTTCATAATTTTTTGGAATTTTTCCACCGTTTTAAATTGGGGGTTCCCGATTTTTTGTGTTTGTGGGCCTGGTGGCTTGGGGGATATTGGATGGTGTTAGTCACGACGAGATGTGGCGTGGTGGCCTTGAAATTTTGGAGGAAACATCCATGGCTCGTGTGTTTTCTCTAGGAGTTTGAAAATTTCTTTCAAAATTGAGTAGGGAAAATGAAGGGCTTGGGACAACGTCTAGAAAGGCATACGAGAGTGGAGCTGGGTGCTGGAAAGTGGCCAGGAATTGCCGTCGGCGATCACCAGCAATTGATTCTGTTAGATTCGTGTTTGTGAAATATTAATGTTTAAACCATGCATTGTAACTAAAATTTGACTTAATTTTAAAAAAGAATGGTGTTAAAAAAAAGGAAAACTTGACAGAGCGTGTGACTCACGCTTAACATCTGTTAAAAAATTGACTGAAATATCTTATGGGACTAAAAATACTGAAAATGGGACCATTTTGAAATTGATACATTCTCTTGAGACTAAAAGTGCAATTTTTCCTTCCATTATATAGAGGTTGGGTATACAAATACACTTATATATTTCACTAAAAATTGATCCTCAAAAGGCACAACAAAATATTTATTCACTATTTTCAGTCATTAATTTTTCCCCATAATTGTAATTTAATGTGCCAGTGTCGTGCATGAATGACGTGGTTGCAACTTGTTCAATTAATATACCTAAAATTCACCCATACACCATTTATTGAAACAATGAACTCCTGTTATTATACTTAAAATACTTAATTATTTTTTAAAAAGTTCATGTTATTATTATTAGAGTCATATTATTGTAGTAAAAGATTAGCTCACTTTATTGTATTATTTAACATTTTGTCTACTTTAAACGTGTTTTATTTATATATTTTTAAGTTAATTTAGTTGGACTCAATGAGCTTATTTCAAAGACTTTAATTATTGGACCCTTAAAAAAAAAATAAGAAAGTATATATATTTTAATTTTCCTCAGCATTTATATATAAAAAAATTGGATTAGTTAGCAAATTAATATTTTTTTTTAAACAATATGTACTATCTTTCGAATAGTAATTATTTTTTAAGAGCAACTCCTGTGCACTAGGTGCACCGTGCAACTCAAGTGTATTTTTAAAATATTATATATATTATTACTGAAATATTACCCCTATTATTACTGAAAATTTACATTTTAATTAATGTATTTTTCATTAATAATAGGGGTAACTTTTTAATAATAATAGGGACAATTTTTCAAAAATACATTTGAATTGTATGTTGTACTTTGTGTATACAAGACTATGTCATTTTCTAATTAAGTAACTTTATAACTATAATATTATTCTTTGATGATGAAGGCGATCCATCAGTTTTTATTATAGATGATTTTGGTTATAATTGAATTATATTACATATGTATACAAGACTATGTCATTTTCTAATTAAGTAACTTTATAACTATAATATTATTCTTTGATGATGAAGGCAATCCATCAGTTTTTATTATAGATGATTTTGGTTATAATTGAATTATATTACATATATATATTAATAAATACTATAAACTATCCACCATACTTAGGAAAACATCGAAACATATATTAAAAATAAAGGAGATTTGTAAAATTTTAAGAATGTCTATTTTGAGCAAGTGTAGTCACATTTTTTTTTTTTAGTCACACTATGAAGTCTTAAAGTAGGGGAATGATTTGATATAACTAAATAATTTTTCTTGGAATATATGATAATATGCCACTTTCAAGTTTTCATTAAAAAAAATATCACCTAATTATAATTTTGCGATATTTATTGATTTACATATTTCATATGTAAAGATAAATTTAGATCCAAAATATGAACTTTAATATTTTTAAAATGATTTTTAGTTGATTTTGATAACACAAAAAGCATTCTAATTTTTTTTATTTTTTTTTTTATAAGTTTTCCTCACTTCGTCTTAACATTACTTGCACACCCTATAAAAGAAAACATTCACACTCACTAAAATATACATATATTTATCCATTAACAATACTTTACTAAAAAAAAAAAACTTAATTAGTGTGCATAATTAGATGGGCAAATAATGTTGGGACGAAGGGGATGTTAAATTAAAATCTAAATTATGAGATATTTGAGTGTATAATATCTTTAAAAATTCATATATCAAAATCTAAATTATGAGATATTTGCCAGTATAGTATCTTTAAAAATTCACCTATTAATAAAAAAATTAGTAAGAAAATTCAAATATTCATGGATGTGTAAAATAAACTTAATTTATATTTCAATCTCAAGTTTTTTCCACATTAATTTATTTAATATTCATACCGTGCATCGGAAAAAATACTAGTATACCTAAAATTCACCCATACACCATTTAAAATTCACCTACAAATATATATATATATATATATATATATATATATATATATATATATATATATCCTCCATTGAATATTCACCTATATATATCACTACATCTACATTAAGGGACGTTGAGATTATCTTTATATTTTTTACAAAAAATAATTTTATAATTTTGAAAACTGATTACTTATTAGTCTTTTCCCATAAATAGTAATTAACTAGATGAATGTCCCGTCTATAACACGGAATTTTTGTAAAAGTTGATTATACATTATATGCAAAGTATTATATGGAAATAGTTCATGATAAGCTTATCATGAAATAATTTTAAAGTATCATTAATCTCATTGGGAGTATCATTAATCTCATCAGGGGTATCATTGGTCTGAATTCAAGAAAATTGTTTTTAAATTTTCTTGAACTCAGACTAATGATACCCCTGACAGGTTTAATGATACTCCCGATGAGATTAATGATAGTCTAAAACTATTTCATGTTAAGCTTATTATGATGTGTTTTCATATAAAACCTACTCTACCTTATAATGCATTATATAATTAATAAAATTATACACTTAAACACAATTAAGTCAATAGGAAAATGCATATTAAATTCAATTTAATATTTTTTTTTTTAATTTTGGTGCATTGTTTTCTTGACAATAAGAATTTATCAATTACATGTTAAATTTTTAAACAATCAAAATTATTTAATAAACCTAATTTTTTTTTAACAAATTATAATTTCTAAATAAAAAATCCTTAATATAGTGATAGAAATCAACTAAACATTAAAGTTTCGCATAAATATAATTTGTAAGTTCAATTAATCAATTCAATAATGATACATAGAATACATATACTTAAGTTACTTATTTTGGATTATTAATATAAATATAGGATATCCTCAAATATAGTTAAATAACATGTAAATTGGTACAATTGCAACAAATTTTTAATATGCTTTTATATACTCAAGTTATATACAATCGATATACTAATTTTGATTAGATTATTAGTTTGGCTCAAGTGGTAAACATTATAAATTGTGCTCGTGTGGTTTAGGGTTCAAATCCTTATACGTGTATTTTTTTTCAATTAAACTCTTTATTATATTAAGCCACATGGATGAAACATATGTGACACATATGACTTTTACAATCATGTCACATACACGAAATTAATCAAATGATGAGTCGATGATGCATAGGATAAATGAACCATAAAGCGACACATAGATAGAATGAACACCCTATTAGTATAATAGGGGATTTGGTACCAACTACTATGCCTTAATTTCGATTAATTACATCATATACAATAGTTAGGAGGTTGAGTTTGAAAATACACACCTAGTGTTAATTAAGTTATGCCCAATTTATACCACATCCCGATGTTTCATAGACAGTCTCACATATATTTTTACTTATTTACATTAACCGTAATCATTATTAAAAAGTGATAGCAAATTAGCAATGTTGCGGTAAAATATTCTCAAAAAAAATTTGTGTGTTAGTGTTGGTCCCATTAGTCAGTACTTGAGAATATGCAGAAGCTAGATAGATAAACTTTTGTAAAAACCTTTTTTAAAGAACACAAACAAGACAAGAGATAATTAAGAAAGCAATAAATAAAACGAGATATATATTGGTTCAGATGTTAAAATCCTACATCCACTCTCCCTTTTGCAAGGGGCCTTACTAACCAACCAACTTATTTACAACCACTGGAATTGACAAGTACCAGCACCTTGTTACACACTTTAGATCTGACTTTGATCTAAAGTACAATCCACTCCAACCTTAGCTATTAAGATGAACAGGTTGAGTATTGATTCCAACTATGAACTCCTTAATGAGTAGATGAGTAATAAGATCCTAAGAGTGCTAAATTTCTTGAGGATAGTAAAAGCTTAAGAGTATTCTTCGTGCGCATAACAAGAGCTTTTCTTCATACTGGCACTCTTGTATTTATAGAGGTGATTAGGGTTTAGCCTTTGGAGAGCTAATCTAATCAGATCTCTATTTATGATTGTATTTATAGAGGTGATTAGGGTTTAGCCTTTGGAGAGCTAATCTAATCAGATCTCTATTTATGGAAGCTTCAATCAATCAATTTCCTAATTGATTGATTTGGTTGGTGAGATCCGTGGATTAATTTCTTCAATAACTTTCCAATCTGATCATGTTGACATCATTCAATACACCAACGGTCAAATGCTTCTTTTGCACAACTCTGATTCTTCCAGAGTACGCTGAACCAGACACCAGATGACCCAGAGGTCCTCTTGTCCAGTGTCGGATAAGAAACAGTGTTTCCCTTAGAATTTGGAGATGATTCTAAGCTACTTTTGTTTCACCAGACTCGTCTGGTCTGGGGAAAGGTCTTCTGCCTCTGGACTTGATCTTCTCTGGTGAAGTCTTCTGGTGTAGTCCTCTGGTGCAGTCGTCTGGTCTGGCAGTTCCCCCTAGACTAAGTCCTAATCTAGTTCTTCATCTGGCTAACAGGTCTAGATGGTCCTATTACATCTTGAGTAGATGAGTAATAAGATCCTAAGAGTGCTATATTTCTTGAGGATAGTAAAAGCTTAAGAGTATTCTTCATGCGCATAACTAGAGCTTTTCTTCATACTGGCACTCTTGTATTTATAAAGGTGATTAGGGTTTAGCCTTTGGAGAGCTAATCTAATCAGATCTCTATTTATGGAAGCTTCAATCAATCAATTTCCTAATTGATTGATTTGGTTGGTGAGATCCTTGGATTAATTTCTTCAATAACTTTCCAATCTGATCATGTTGACTTCATTCAATACACCAACGGTCAAATGCTTCTTTTGCACAACTCTGATTCTTCCAGAATAGGCTGAACCAGACACCAGATGACCCAGAGGTCCTCTGGTCCAGTGTCGGTTAAGAAACAGTGTTTCCCTTAGAATTTGGAGATGATTCTAAGCTACTTTTGTTTCACCAGACTCGTCTGGTCTGGGGAAAGGTCTTCTGCCTCTGGACTTGATCTTCTCTGGTGAAGTCTTCTGGTGGAGTCCTCTGGTGCAGTCTTCTGGTCTGGCAGTTCCTCCTAGACTAAGTCCTAATCTAGTTCTTCATCTGGCTAACAGGTCCAGATGGTTCTATTACATCTTCTGGTTTGTTTTCTAACTCATCAAAACTAACAACATTTTTCCTAACAACTTCCCCCTTTTTGATGAAGTTAAAACAAAACCAGAACTGGTCAAAAGATAAGCATGAAAAATATAGTAAGACAAGATCTTAAAATAGATCTTATCATGCAAACAATGAGACAACAAGAAGTTGTCTTTCAATCAAAAGAGATAGAAATTTTCATTAATGTATCAGAAGAGATTACGAATTACAAGGCAAAGTTTCTATTCTAAGCATATCTCCTATCATCCTTTGGCACAAGGAACCAGTCCAGAAAGCGATCTTGAACTGCTCTGAGCTCTGCAGAACTGAATGTAGTGAAGTCCTTGAGAACCTTGGTCTTGAACAGCTTCTTGAGTTCCCCCCATCAATCTGGTCTCCGTTCATTGGAGTGTTAAGGTAGTGAAATTCAAGTGCAGTCACTTCCAAATTGAATTGGATGGTGGAATCCATCAGTTGCTTGTAAAGATCAGAGTCGTAGGTCTTCATCCAGGTGTGGAATATCCTGTTGATTAAGTCTTCGTCTTCTGGAGGAGGCCTGTGGATGTAGTGCTGGATGAACCAGAGAGTCTTCGCATCCTTCCACCGGTTAATCAACGGAATAGGCACAGTCGAATAAAAAGATCCTTCTGTCCTGAGAGGTAGGACATCCATCACTTCAATGGGCTTCTTCTTCTTCTTCTGTCTTGAACTTCCACTTGCACTAGAAAGAGGGAGACCAGCTTCTCTTGCCTTTTTGTTCTGCCTTCGATCATATCTCAGTCTCTGCTCTTCATCTATGTTCTTCCTTATCTTAGCAGCTGTTAGAATAAATATTGTTAGTTTTGATGAGTTAAACAAACCAGAAGATGTAATAGGACCATCTGGACCTATTAGCCAGATGAGGAACTAGATTAGGACTTAGTCTAGGGGGAACTGCCAGACCAGAAGACTTCACCAGAAGAGTCACCAGAGGACTCCATCAGAGGACTCCACCAGAAGACTTCACCAGAGAAGATCAAGATCAGAGGCAGAAGACCTTCCCCAGACCAGACGAGTCTGGTGAACCAAAAGATGCTCAGAATCATCTCTAGATTCTACTGAGTATTCTGGTTCTTAACCGGCTCTGGACTAGAGGACATCAAGGTCATCTGGTGTCTGGTTCAGCCTACTCTGGAAGAATCAGAGTTGTGCAATGGAAGCATTTGACCGCTGGTAATTCAAATGAAGTCAAACATGATCGTATTAGAAAGTATTTGAAGATAATCAATCCAAGGATCTCACCAACCTAATCAATCAATTAGGAAATTGATTGATTGAAGCTTCCATAAATAGAGATCTGATTAGATTAGCTCTCCAACGGCTAAACCCTAATCACCTCTATAAATACAAGAGTGCATCATTGAAGAAAGACTCTAGACACGTGCACGAAGCTCATATCCAAGCCTCTATACTCACTAAGCATTAAGCACTCTTATTATTCTTATTCACGTCTACTCTTAAGGAGTTAGTTGGAATACTCAACCTGTTCATCTTTTTAGACAACCAACTGATCTGGGTAGTTATGACACCAGAGATGGTTCTTCTAGGATGTATCCTTACAACCAGACCTTTAAGACCATGTCTTTGAAGCAGGCCATTCCAAAGGCCAGATTTGAGAAAAGATACACCAGACTTATTTATAGGAAAGGTGTTCTTACCAGACCAGTAGCTCAATATGTAATTGTCAGAGGACATGTGCTGGTAGATAGATTTGGAAGGAAGATAAGATCTCCTCATCCAGCAAGGGATGATCTTTATCTTTGGATTCATACAAAACCTGCAACTAACCAATCAAGACCCAGCTCTAGTAGGGGACCTAATTGATCTCTCTGCAGGAGGATAAGAGCCCATTGGAGAAAGGATTTTCAAGCAACCATATCTGGTACATTGATAGTGGATGTTCCAAGCACATGACATTTGAGAAAGATCATCCCCAGGACTTCAAGCCACTGAATGGGCCAAGAGTGATGTTTGGTGACAACAACTATGGAGTCACCAGAGGCGTTGGAAAGTTAACCTTTAATGGTGTATCTGTAGATTAAGTCTACTACGTTGAAGGACTCAAGAATAATCTGCTTTCAGTATCCCAATTTTGTGACAAGGGATACTCAGTGAAGTTTTCTAGTGATTCATACACTGTCTTTTCTTCTGATTATAATGATGTCTTGCTTATAGGCTTGAGGAAGGGTAACATTTATCATGCAGATTTTAACAGTTGCCCAAGAAATGCTTGCCTGGTTGCAAAGGTATCTGTAGAAGACAGCTGGTTATGGCACAAGAGATTGAGCCATCTTAACTTCAAAGCACTGAACAAGATTGCCAGAAAAAGTCTAGTTCGAGGTCTCCCTAATGAAGTGTTTAAGAAGGACCAGGTTTGTGGTTCATGACAGAAGGGTAAACAACCCAAGACTGCCTTTAAGGATGTCAAGATCACAACCACAACCAGAGTACTTCAACTACTTCACATGGACCTGTTTCTCCTCTTAGTTTCAGTGGTAGGAAGTACACCTTGGTGATAGTAGATGACTTTTCAAGATACACTTAGGTAGTGTTCTTGTTTAAGAAAAATGAAACTATCACTAAGCTGCCAGAGTTCTTCAAGCAGATTCAGAATTAGCAGAACCAGAGCATTGTAAGGATCAGAAGTGATAAAGGGACAGAGGTTTTGAATTCACACATTGCAGAGTATTGCAAGAACCATGGGATTTTTCATGAGACATCTGCTGCCAGAACACCCCAACAGAATGGAGTAGCAGAAAGAAGGAACAAAACCCTTAAGGAAGTTGTAAGGACTCTTCTAGCAGAGTACAACACACCACATAGATTTTGGGCAGAAGTTATCAACACAGCTTGTTATACTCAGAAGAGATGCCTAATTGCCCAGAGACATAGTAAGACTCCATATGAGGTATGGAAAAGGGAAAACCCCATCTGTTTCATATTTTCATGTTTTTGGATGCAAGTGTTTCATCTATGACAATGGGAAATCCAAGTTAAAAACTTTTGATGCTAAAGTGGCAGGTGGAATATTCTTAGGATATTCCAGCACCAGTAAAGCATTTAGAGTCTTTAATAGGAATTCACTTTGTGTGGAAGAAACACCTAATGTTGTTTTTTATAAATCTACTTTTGAGTGCAAGGTGGACTTCAAGTCTTCTGATGAGACACAAAATCAGACTACTCCCAGAGTAATCAAGGTTAATCCACATATTCTTGATTTAGATTCAGATTCAGATGATGACCCATCTTCTAGTTCTCGGAAGCAGAAGCCTTCTCAAGGAGCAAAACCAGAAGAGGTTGGAACTCCAGTAGGGGGAAGCTCTCCTGTAGTTGGTGATAATCACCAAGGTACTGCAGTAGATGGTCAACCAGGCAAGGCCACGGGAAGGAGGACCCTGGGGTGATCACCCCAATGACCTGATACTTGGAGATCCAGCTAAGGGTGTCCAGAGTAGGAGAACTCTTAACTTAGCTGTCTTATTCAGTTGCTATGTGTCCTTGTTTGAGCCCAAGAATATCAAGGAAGCACTAAAATATTCATATTGGATTATTGCTATGCAAGAGGAGTTGAATCAATTCACCAGACAGGATATTTGGGAGCTGGTAGACAGACCAAGACATCAAAAGGTGATAGGCACTAAGTGGGTTTTCAAGAATAAGAAAGATGAGAATGATGTCATTACTAGGAACAAGGCAAGGCTAGTGGCTCAGGGCTATTCTCAGTCTGAAAGAATAGACTATGATGAGACATTTGCTCTTGTTGCCAGACTAGAAGCCATCAGATTGTTTCTAGCATATGCTGCTCACACGAAGTTCAAAGTATACTAGATGGATATAAAATCTGCCTTTCTTAATGGGATTCTCATTGAGAAAGTGTATGTGGAACAACCTCGTGGTTTTGAACAAGGTGACCAGGTGTTTAAGCTTAAGAGGGCTCTTTATGGGCTGAAGCAGGCACCCAGAGCATGGTATGACACTCTATCTCAGTTTCTTCTGGACGATGGTTTTACTAAGGGTAAGATTGATAGGACCTTGTTTAGGAAAGAAGAAGGAAAGGACATCCTTCTGGTCCAAATATATGTTGATGACATTATATTTGGATCCCCTAACAAGAAGTTGTGTGAGAAGTTTGGTGAACTCATGCAGAGTTAGTTTGAAATGCCTATGATGGGTGAGATGAATTATTTCTTAGGTTTGCAGGTTAAGCAATCAGAGAAGGGAATTTTTATCAATCAAGCAAAGTACATAAAAAACATGTTAGAGAAATTTGGAGTAGGATCTAGCAAAGCAGCCAAGATCCCTATGATGAAAAATTTCAACATGGATCCAGATGAGTCTGGAGAAAGTGTGGACCAGACTCAGTATAGGGCACTTATTGGTTCTCTTCTGTACCTGACTGCAAGCAGACCAGATATAACCTTTGTTGTTGGTGTGTGTGCTAGATTTCAAGCTAATCCTAAGAAAAGTCACTTGGAAGCAGCTAGGAAGATATTGAAATATCTTAAGGGAATAGTGAATTTGGGGTTGTGGTATCCTGCAGATGATAACTTAGAGTTAAGTGGTTATCCGAATTTAGATTATGGTGGATGCAGATAGATAGGAAGTCTATAAGTGGAACATGCCAATTTTTAGGGAATAAATTGGTATCTTGGTTTTCTAAGAAGCAGACTTCAGTTGCTATATCAACAACAGAAGTAGAGTACATGGCTGCAGGTAGCTGTTGTTCACAACTACTCTGGATTAGTCAGCAGCTTAGGGACTATCGGATTAGGCCTAAGGATATTCCAATATTTTATGATAGCATCAGTGCAATTGCAATCACCCAGAATCCAGTTCTTCATACCAGATGCAAACATGTTGATATAAGGCATCATTTCATAAGAGACCATGTTGAGAAGGGGGATATAAGGATGGAAAATATTGCAACATATAAGCAGAGAACATATATTCTAACTAAGCCTTTGGCTGAGACCAGATTCAGAGAGTTAGCATTTGAGTTAGGATTGTTGGATCCAGAGACAGAATTAGTTTAGGGGGAACATCAAAGAAGTATCCTTTATCTATTTACCATGCCTACAGATTAGATATACCAGGGAAGTTACATCTCCAGATGAGACATATACCAGATGAGGTATATTCCAGAAGAGACATGTATCAGATGAGGTACATCCCAGATAAGGTACAGAGTATGATTCCAGAAGATATCCGGAGTTTATTCTGACCAGAACCAGATGAGTTTCCATTAGATGAGATGTAACACCAGGCTAACCAAGGTATCATCTGGTTACACAACCAGGTGATAGGTATGTATTTACTTCTCTGGCCTCTGATCATTGGGATACACTTTTCAAATTAGTAAATACACTCAAAACGTTTCATCTTCAGGGTGTATTTAAGACTAGGGTAGAGGGCCTAGGCAATCATTTCGCTTTTTACCTTGACTGCCACAAAACCCCTCGAACCCAGTCCCAATGACCATGCCCACGCACCAAATTAAATCTGTATTTTGCCTTTTAATCTTGGCCGTCAGATTTAATTACCTTGCAATATGTCAATCAATTCACAAATTGATTTTGTCCCCTAAATTAAATTTTAACCTTACACGCGTTCACACTTCATTAAAGTTCAAAGCCACGCGTCTGTTCCTATTTAAACTTAAAATTTTCCATTCTGTATTTTCACTTGTTCATTATTTTCAAACCCCAACTTCTCCCTGCAAGTTTTGTTTTTTCTCTTTCTCTCTCTCTCTTTCAGAAATGGTACCAAAATGCAACTTCGACCCAGATCATGTTTGCAACAAACTCAAGACGGAGATGGTGGTTGACTTCTATACCACCAAGAATCCAGCGGCATTAGCAATTTTGGAATTGCTACAGAAATCTGGGGTAGAATACTTGATTTCTTCAGTTCCCAAGGGATTTCGCACTTTGGATGGGTATGTTGCCCAGTTTATAGTAAGGATGAAGATACATAAAGACCACATCTCGACCAAGATTGATAAAGAGGATGTAGTCTTCTCGAAGCACGATTTCTGCAAACTTTTTGGTAATATCTCATCGGAAGGAGTTGATCCGTTGAAATACAAGGAGGGTGAGATATTCGAGTCGTTCAAGATCTTTGCCAGATCTTCTTGCCAGAATCTGACGAAGGGCTTTTTGGATAAAAACCTCAGGCAGAAGTTTAAGGTTCTTTTTGATATAGTGGTAAAGGTGTTGATGTATGAGAATCACAGCACTGATGTGATTTTCAATGGTCGTATGTGTGTCATGAGGGCCATATACGATGGAGTGTAGTGCAATTGGGCCGAGTTCTTCTGGGATGTGTTTAGGAAGAACAAAGCCAAGGTGCAGAAGGAAGAATGTCCCAGCAAGCCAGGAGAATTGCAATTCTATTTCAATGCCAATGTTTCATTGGGCTCAAAGCTCACTCTGATTCTGGACTCCATCTTTCCAGAAAAGAAATGGAAGGACTCCTGTGCAAGGGCTTCCACAGATCCAAGTTCATCTTCTCCAAGGATGGTCCTCTTCATGACCATCCTGACTCTGATGGAGAAGAAGCCATCCCTGCTCCTCCCATCCAAGCAGTGCCCTCACCTGCTAAGGGGCAGAAGAAGAGAAGCTTGAAGAAGACGGTTGAGGCTCCTACCTCTTCCAATTTGGTGTTTTCTGGATCATCAGAGGATGACCAGATCCCCCTCGCAGCTGCTTTGAAGAAGTAGAGGGGTGATAGTGAAGAAGCTGCCAATAGGGCAGGTGCAGCCAAGAAAAGGGCGAGGCCAGATGAAGGAGGCACCAGCAAAGCATCAGCCAAGAAGCCTAGGGCTGTGAAGAAGGCTTCCAAAAAAACTCTTCTGGTGGACGAGCCATCAGAGGAGGAGATATCAGAGAAGGAGGAGATTCCTCTGAAGAAGAAATCCAAGGCAAAGAGGGCCATTCTTCAAGATCCTGACTCTGGATCTGATCTTGGGGACGCCCTGGAGCAGGCAATTGAGGAGGCCTCTCTGCTGATGGAAGATGTCACATCTCCAGAGCTCCTTGTACCAGCTGATGTTGACTCAGTATAGGTAAACCCCTTCCCCTCTCATGTTAATCTTGTTACACCATCCACCACTCCCCCAGAAACCCAAACACAACCTATCTAGTCTGCCTCTGGAGTGCAAGCCTCTTCACCAGATCAGACTACCCCAAACAATCCCATATTCACATCCTCTACCCAACCCATTCGAACACCTTCTCCCCCTCCATCTCAAACTCCTCTACCCACAGACCCTTCACCCCCTCGACCAATCCCTGTACCAGAGGTGCCCTCAACCTCCTCTGGTGCAGATCCATCCTCCCACTCTATCCCCTCCACTTCATAAAACCAGACACCTATCCCTCCCCAAACCCAACGTGACCAGAACCCTTCTTCCTCAATGACTCTGGGGTTCCCTGGTCCTCCTGACTCTCCTGCAGTCTCGATCAGTGATGATGGTGAAGATGAGGATGCTTCATCGGAGCCGGAGGTCTTAGCACCATCCTCCTCTGCCTCTGGGCCCAAACCCTTCACTTTCAACCAAGATGATATGGGTCCCATTAGGCAGAGTATGAGTGTAAGTGCTCAGCTCTGGCTAAGAGAGCATTTTCCAGTTCTGTTGGAGCACTTACCCCTCCTGGCCGATTTGACGGATGCCAAGGTCTGGAGCAAGGCCAGACTTGAGGATGTGGAGGATCTGGTCTTGCTGCTGGAGGAGATGACTGCCTCTACTTTCACTGCATGGGAGATAGATCTTAAGAAGAAGCTCAACATTCAGAACCCTGTAGAGTTTGAGACCCCAGAGGCAGCCAAAGTGTTGATTCGAACTCTGCTGATCCAACAAGCGGTGATGATCTCTCTAGAGGGCCCTTCCTATACATTCTTGTTGGGTGATGATCTCTCCAGAGGGCCCTTCCTATACATTTGGCCCTCACTTCTTCTTCCCTCCAGAGCTCTATTCAGATGAGGAGGATTTTGATGTCACCCCTTTCGTTCTCCAAAAGATGAAGTTATTCAGATCAAGGAAGAAAGGAGGAAATTTCACAAGAAGATCAAGGCTGTCTTTGCCTCTGCTAAAGCATCCTTCAAAGCTGACTGCCTCTACCTCAAGATGGATGTTCATGAGAGCCAGAGGCAGATTCAACACTATGTTGTGGACCAGATGCGGCCTGTCTCCGTGCTCAAAGTAGAGATGGCTTCTCAAATGCTTGAGACTGCCAAAATGAAGGACTCGCTCCAGGAGATGCTGGCCAAGTAGGAGCGTCTGGTGGCTGAAGCTCAAGCCTATCTAGATGAGGCCAAAAAGATGCGTGATCTTCACTCTTCCTCCTCCACTGAGCTCCCTGATCTCATAAGGCAGGTGGTTCAGCCCCTTATTGATGAAGTTAAAAGGGGGGAAGAGAAGGCCAGAACTGATCTGGCGAAGAGCACAAATGAGACCTTGTTCAGTCATGGTGCTCGTCTGGACCTGTTAGAGAATACTCTGGCTCAAGATGAGTTGCAGAAGAAGAAGAAAGAGGAGCTGAAGTCTATAACAATGGCCAAGCAGCTAGCAGCAGAGGAAGAGTCTCTTGACTCTGAGCAAGATCCTGTCTCCATTCCTGGCCCAGCTAAGAGAAAAATCAGAAGGGTCAAGAAGAGCTTCCTGGAGCAGGTGGTTGAAGAGGCAGAGAAGAGATTCAAGGAGGAATCTGAAGAAGAAAAGCTTGCCAGAATCAGGAAGAACATAGATGAAAAGCAAAGGCTCAGATATGTTAGAAGGCAAAACAAGAAGGCCAGAGAAGCTGGAATATCTTCTGGTGCCAGTGGATCTAGTCAGAGGAATAAAGGACCTGTATAAGTGATGGACATTCTGCTACTCAGGACAGAAGGGTCGTTTGACTCTACTATGCCTGTTCCTCTCATTGAGAAATAGAGAGAAGCCAAGACCTTGTGGTTTATCCAGCACTACATTCAGGGACCTCCACCAGAGGATGATGCGCTCATCAACAGGACTTTCTATTCTTGGATGAAGGATTATGATGCAGACTTGTACAAGCAGTTGATGGACTCTACCATCCAGTTCAACCTGGAAGCCAGTGCCCCTGAGTTTCATTACCTTAACACTCCTATGATCGGTGACCAGGTTGATTGGGCAAAGCTGAAGAAATTATACAAGACTAAGGTAGTGGTTAATTTCACCCCAACATCTTCTGCTGAGCTCAAGGCTATTCAAGACAGATTCTTTGATTGGTTTCTGGTGCCAAAGGAGAACAAAAGATATGCTTAGAATAGGACTTGATCTGAAATTTGTAATCTGTAATCTCTTGTCCTTTATCATTAATGAAAAAGCCATATTTTCTCTGTCTTAAAGACAACCTCTTGTTGTCTTCTTGTTTGCCTGATATGATCTATTCTAAGGTCTTATCCTTTTATTTTATTTCTTGCTTAAGTTTTCTTTTTTATCAGTTCTGGTTAGTGTTTTAACTTCATCAAAAATGGGTAAATTGTTAGGATAAAAGTTGTTTAGTTTTGATGAGTTAAAACAAACCAGAAGATGTAATAGGACCATCTGGACCTGTTAGCCAGATGAGGAAATAGATTAGGACTTTGTCTAGGGGGAACTGCCAGACTAGAAGACTTCGCCAGAAGAGTCACCAGAAGACCCCACCAGAGGACTTCATCAGAGGACTCCACCAGAAGACTTCATCAGAAGAGACAGACCAAAGGCAGAAGACCTTCCCCAGAGCAGACGAGTTCGGACCAGACGAGTCTGGTGAAATAAAAGATGCTCAGAATCATCTCCTGATTCTACTGAGTATTCTGTTTCTTAACCGACTTTTGACCAGAAGACATCGAGGTTGCCTGGGGTCTGGTCCTGCCTTCTCTGGAAGAATCAGAGTTAGGCATTGGAAATATTTGACCGTTGGTGATTCAAATCAAGTCAAAGAAGATCGGATTGGAAAGTATTTAAAGTCAATCAATCCAAGGATCTTACCAACCCAATCAATCAATTAGGGAATTGATTGATTGAAGCTTTCTTAATTAGAGATCTGATTAGATTAGCTCTCCAACGGCTAAACCCTAATCACCTCTATAAATACAAGAGTGCAGTTTCGAAGAAAGGCTCTAGAGAACTCTCACGCGCACGAAGTCATTTCCAAGCCTTAGTTCTTATCATGCTAAAAGCACTACTATTTTGTTCATACATTCTATTAACTCATTAAGGAGTTATTGAATCTCAACCTGTTCATCTGTTAAGACAAGGTTGAAGATTGTAAGGCTTTAGATCGAAGTTGGATTTAAAGATTATTGTAAGAAGGAACTGGTACTTCACAATTCCAGTACGCAAGTTGTTGGTTGGTTGGTAGTAAGGCCCCTTTGAATAAGAGAGAGTGGACGTAGGATTGTTATATCCGAACCACTATATATCCGGTCTTATTTATTGCTTTTCTTTCATATTGCTTTTCTTTTAGTGATCTTATAAAAGGATTTTGTAAAAGACTTAACTTTAAAGCTTCTGCAACTAATCTATCAAGTGGGACCAACAGTAAGGCCCCTTGATAAAAGGGAGAGTGGACGTAGGATTTTAATATCCGAACCACTATATATCTTGTGTTCTTTATTGCTTTCATTTAATCTTTATTTATACTTGTGCTCTTAGTAAAAAGATATTGTAAAAGGATTTTGAATTAAGTTTCCGCAACATTTTATTAAAATGACTAGTGGGACCAACAAGTGGTATCAGAGCAATGTGTCCTAGACCACTGCTTTGGAAAGCTTTTGGTTGTCACCGGGCAGATCCATTGCTCTTTTTAATATTTTTGCTTAAATTCCTTGAAGTTCCTTCAAAATGTCTTCAAAATCTTCTTACAAGAGCCGCAAGTTCCAGAATTCTCTTTTGAGGATTATAGCCACTGGAGCTTCATGATGAGTAATCATTTTAGAGCTATCCATCACCGCATGCTAGATGTGGTAGAAAGTGACCCAATACAATTTTACTGGACTCTCATTGATGATGGCAGGTCAGAGTCCAGGAAAGAATCAAGTGAAACTGCACAGAAAAATGCTGAGGACAGAGTTCCCATGCAAAAGATCCTCAAGAAAATAGACGAGCTATACAATGATGAGAGAAAGCTGTACAACCTGGACCAGGTGGCTAGGACTGAATGTTGGAGTTATACGTGAAAGTATGCTTTTACTTTGTATAACTCGTGTATCAAACACTTGTTTTATGAGAATAATTCTTTTATCACATTTGCTTTAGTTATGATTGAATGTTGAATTTCTATTGCAAACCGTTCAATATATGGTACTAGTTACATTGTAGTTAATGTGGTGATACCCGATCACGGAAGACAACATTAACTGTTTCCTTGTAACTAAACGTACATTTTCACGACCTAGGTGGAATTGAACCATCCGCCGTGAAAGGTCGATGTGTAAGGCTCAGATTGGTCTGTATTGACTAGGAGATTGCACTAGCACATTTAGAATGTGTTGAAGAGGACCTACAGCGAGGATAAATTCTTCTGTTCTGAAATGTGAAGAATTAGACCTCAGTGGTTGTTGATTTCTTAATCTCCGTCACTTAAATAGGACCGCGTGTGCTTAATGGTTACTGCTTTGATTCATGTTGGGTGAGAATCATTGTGACTTCGAACTTTGTGTCTGGGGCAGTAATATTAATCATACGACGGTTGCTAAGATTTAATACGGAGAAACGCGTGCGAGTACGGCTCGTGTGATTAGTCCCCTTGGTGGGCTCAGAAGTTTTATCGTACCAAATCTTGCAAGTGAAGAATTAGTTTCTTCGGTACGGATAATAATGTTGAGTTGTCTTTACTCCAAGGTGAAATATATTAATTAATTTAGAGTTATTCAGAAGCTTGATTAATTAATGGACTTGATAATCTTAAACGCGGGAAATAATAATCGGGAGCCCATATTATCATAATATGGATTAAGATGGATAGTGCAATATTAATTTATTAGTGGTAATAATTAATATTAATGGATTGAATTATATTGGAGCTCAATATTGAAATTCAGAAGTCCATTAGGAGGTCCAATCTTAATTCTCCTTAAAGGCCCCTCAAGTAGCCCATTAAGTAGCCCAATAATGAGAAGGTGATTAAAATAAAAAGAAAATATATTGCTGATTTTTTCCTCTTATTTTCGAAATTGGCATATTTACGAGAGAAAAGATTTTGTTGATTTTCTTGGAAAAATATTATGGAGGATAAGTATTCTTGGAATACAAAATTATCTCATATATTCAAGAAGATCCAAATCTTGATTCTCTTCTTCATAATTTTCGAAAATTATAGCCTTAATATGAAGGGTGAGATTTTTGTGGAATATTTTATTTTGGAGAAAAGAATATATGAGATATATTCAAGATTTCTTAGAGTCTAAGAAAAGATTTTCTCCAAGCCCAAATATACTTAAATTTTCGGCCCCTTCATGTTATAAATAGGGGAAGATTATTTCATCCCCAAGTACATAATTCCATGTGTTGGAAAAATCAAGAGCATAGATATTTTTCTTTTTCCTTAGTTATTTAAATTGTTCGATAGCATCTCCCACCGGTGATCGAATAAGGTGAAAGGGAATACCTGAGAAGCCTTTTGGGTTGATAAAGCGCGTACGTGTTAGTCCCGTTTTATTCAAAGGCCAAGTTCTACGAGAGGTACGTTAATTACATATTATCTTGTTTATTCCGCCATAGATTATATGTGAATTAATTCAACATGCATGATGTTAAATTGGTTGTTGGAATTATTATTTGAATTAATTAGGATTAATTCATGCTAGTAATAATTGTATTTAAATTCGTATTTAAATTTCATCACGAATAGATTCCGGGCACCCCTATTTTCCCAACAACTGGTATCAGAGCCACGGTTTCGGGCTCTGATCTTTAAATTGGAATTTAAATTGTTAAACATTAAATTGAAATTGGATACTAGAATTGCTAGATCTTTTTTGCAGGTATCCAATTGTCATGGTTTTAATGTTGTTATTTTTCATGCGTGTGAATTAATTATTTTTAATTCGATTCGTTCGAATTCGTTTTTCTCGTGAGAAAATCCATGAGTAGATTAGTTGGTTTTATTTTGATTCGATCATTGTAATAAACTAGTTTAGATCTAGTATTTCTTTTTTTTTTGTAAAATAAATTGTAACCGGATCGTGACGAAGAACGAAGAATAAAAAATGGCATACCCGGACGACGTATGCGTGCGCGGCGCATGCATGGACGTAAAATTGTGCATGGGGTGAAGAAAACGAGAATGAACGTCGAAACCCGGCGCACGGGGTGCAAGGCGCATGACCCGCGGGCAACGGGTGGCCGGCGCCGCGCAAGTGCGCGCTCGCGCCTCGGGGCGCGGCGTGCAGCGCCTCGGCGCTTCGGTGCCCGGCATGCAGCGCCTCGGCCGCTTGGCCGAGAGGCGCGTGGGCCCACTCCGTGGACCGACGCGCGCCGTATCTCGGGCCGTGGAATTTTTCGATTCTTGTTTTTTCTTTCGTGTGATTTTAAACGTCGTCCCGAACCCCAAACCATGCTGTTTTTTGATGAAGTGTTGTTGTTCGAGTAGGAGCGTGTCGAGACGAACGGCGGAAAGCAACAAGGACGATTTTTCGCATCAAAACGTGAAGATATTAAACTGTGACAATTGGATTTGAGTGCTCCAATGTGTTTAATTTTGTTTTGATGGATGTTTTATTTCGTGCACTTATTATTATTTGTTAATATGTGTTTGCATTAATTTAATTGTCCAAGAAAAACCTTACTTTCGAAAATTACTAAGTATGTTTATTTAATCGCAATTTTATTCCGGATATTAAAATTGGATTAATTTGGCCTCCATAATTTATTTGTTTGTGAGGTTCTTTTGGAATACATTTCCCCCTCGGATCGGCCAAAAGAACGGATTTCACATGAATAAATTCCGAAAGGATGATTGTGGATTATTACTAGTGGCGGTATTGACCCTCACCCCGAGTGGCTTGCTCAAAGCGAAATAATAATCCTGTATTTAATTATGGTTATTACTTAGGCATAGGAAATTGATATTAACTTACTCCCCTCGGAGTCCCTGTCAATTTCTATGTGGTCAAAGTGGGAGCCAACTATTAATTTTGAATTAAGAATTTGTAACTTTTAAAGTTTGTGATCCGCTTGAATGTATTTAAATGTATAGACCACCCCTCGTGGCGCATTTAAATTGTTTCGAGATGTTGGCTGATGCATGATTATATTGTTTTAAGGTTTCAATATAATTGATGTGATCGAATTATGTGATAATTTTGTATTTTTCTAGACATTGATATGAATGTATGTTTTATTCTCAGTTCATCATGTCGCAACCTATTAATCCACTGTTTAGTATACTTAAAGATAACAAACTTGTTGGTGAGAACTATGTTGATTGGAAACGCAATATGAACATGGTCCTTCCTGCACAAGAACACTATTGGATATTTAGCGTTGACGTACCCAAGAAACCTAATGATAAGTCAAGTAATGGGGAAAGGGCGATATTCGATGATTGGAAGCATTCCAATGAGCAAATGAAGCACATCATCTTGGCATTTATGTCTGAAGATTTGAAGCGCATTCATGAAGGCATTGAAGCGGCTGTTGATATCATGAATAACGTTGAAGAGATGTTTCAACATCAGAACCCCATGGCGAATCTGTTCACCATTAGTGAGAAGCTCACGAAGGAAATGGTGAAGGGAACACATGTAAGGGATCATGTTCTCAATTTTAGGCGTGATTTTGAGAAAGTCGAGTTTCTTGGTGCCGGACAAAGTGAAGAAAGTCAAATCGATTCTGTTGGTCCCACTAGATAGATTAATTGCGGAAGCCTTTTTAACCGATATGTCTTTAGAAGAAATCCTTTTCAAAGAGCACAAATTATAATCAAACAAGTATTAAGGAAAGCAATAAATAAGACCGTATATATAGTGGTTCGGATCTGAATATCCTACGTCCACTCTCCCTTGATCAAAGGGGTCTCACTATCAACCAACAAACTCACTATCTTACTGGAATTTCCGAAGTACCAGCACCTTCTTACAATCTCTTTAGATCTAACTCCGATCTAAAGACAGACTTACTCCAACCTTATCTAACAAGATGAACAGGTTGAGTATATAAACTCCTTACGAGTAGATGAGTAAATAAGAGCAAAAGTGAGTGCAAAATGCGTAGTGATCAAAAGCTTAGTATGGCTATGTGCGCGTGAGGAATTCTAGAGCTTTTTCTTGAACTGCACTCTTGTATATAGAGGGGATTAGGGTTAGCCGTTGGAGGGCTAATCCAATCAGATCCTCTATATAAGGAAGCCTCAATCAATCAATTCCCTAATTGATTGATTGGGTTGGTGGGATCCTTGAATTGATTATCTTCAAATACTTTCCAATCCTGATCTTGTTGACTTGATTTGAATCACCAACGGTCAATAGCTTCCTCTGCCTAACTCTGATTCTCTCCAGAGAAGGCAGGACCAGACACCAGGCAACCTCGGTGTCTTCTGGTCCTTATCTGGTGAACAACCAGAATACTCAGTAGAATAAGGGGATCAAACTGAGCATCTTTTGTTCCTCCAGACTCGTCTGGTCCGGACTCGTCTGGTCTGGGGAAGGTCCTCTGCCTCTGGTCTTGATCGCATCTGGTGAAGTCTTCTGGTGGAGTCCTCTGGTGAAGTCCTCTGGTGGGGTCTTCTGGTGACTCTTCTGGTGAGGTCTTCTGATCTGGCAGTTCCCCCTAGACTAAGTCCTAATCTAGATCATCATCTGGCTAACAGGTCCAGATGGTCCTATTACATCTTCTGGTATGTTTTAACTCATCAAAACTAACAATTTTTATCCTAACAATTTCCCCCTTTATGATGGAGTTAAAACACTACCAGAACTGATCAAAAGTAAACTTAAGCAAGAAAACAATAAAGGGATGAGACCTTAGAATAGATCTCATCAGGCAAATAATAAGACAACAAGGAGTTGTCTTTAGAACAAAGAAGATATGTATTTTTCCATTAATAATCAGAGGACAAAATAATTACAGATTACATTGAAGTTCATAGTCCTACTCTAGGCATATCTTCTGTTCTCTTTAGGGACAAGAAACCAGTCAAGGAACCTATCCTGGACGGCCTTCAACTCTGCAGAAGATGTTGGGGTGAAATTCACCAACACCTTGGTCTTGTAAAGCTTCTTCAGTTCTGCCCAATCCACCTGGTTCCCATTCATGGGAGTGTTAAGATAAGTAAATTCAGGAGCAGTCACCTCCAGGTTGAACTCAATGGTTAAATCCATCAGCTGCTTGTACAAGTCTGCATCATAGGCTTGCATCCAAGAATGGAAGGTTCTGTTGATCAGCTCATCATCTTCTGGTGCTGGCCTCTGGATATAATGCTGAATGAACCAGAGGGTCTTGGCTTCTCTCCATCTCTCAATCAGAGGATACGGCACAGTAGAGTCAAAGGACCCTTCTGTCCTGAGTGGCAAGATGTTCATAACTTCCACAGGAGCTTTCCTCTTCTGACCTGAGCCACCTGCACCAGAAGGAATACCAGCTTCTCTGGCCTTCTTGTTCTGCCTCTTAACATATCTGAGCCTCTGCTCTTCATCTATGTTCTTCCTGATTCTGGCTTGCCTCTCTACTGGAGTCTCTTCCTTGTATCTCTTCTCTGCTTCTTCGACAACAGATTCAAGGAAACTCTTCTTTACTTTTCTAATCTTCCTCTTAGCAGGACCAGGAATGGTAGAAGGATCCTGCTCAGCTTCAGATGACTCTTCTTCTGCAGCAAGTTGTTTAGCCATAGTAAGAGACTTCAACTCTTCTTTCTTCTTCTTCTGCAACTCAGCCTGGGCCAGAGTGTTCTCCAACAGGTCCAGACGAGCTCCATGGCTAAACAGAGTCTCATTGGTGGTCTTCGCCAGATCAGTTCTGGCCTTCTCTTCCCCCTTTTTAACTTCATCAAGGAGGGGCTCCACTACCTGCCTTATAAGATCAGGCAAGACAGTGTTGGAGGAAGAGTGAAGATCACGCAGCTGCTTGGCTTCCTCCAGATAGGCTTTAGACTCTGCAACAAGTCTCTCTTGCTTCTCCAACATCTCCTGGAGGGAGTCCTTCAGCTTAGCAGTTTGAATCATCTGGCTGGCCATTTCTACTTTGAGTACAGAAACTGGCCTCATCTGCTCCAGCACGTGCTCCTGGAGCTGCTTCTGGCTGTGCATGACATCTAACTTGACAAATAAGCCATTAGCCTTGAAGGAAGCTTTTACCTCTGCCAGAGAGGACTTGATCTGCTTCAGGAAGATTCTCCTCTCATGCCTAATCTGATGCTCAATCATAGCTGGGGCCATATGCTGGATTGCTTTGGAAAACCGCCCTATCTGCATGATCTGCTCGTTGAAGAAAGCCTTCATCTTCAGGAGCACAGCAGGAGACATCTCAAAGTCCTCCTCGTCCGAATATAGCTCAGGAGGGAAAGAGAAATGAGGACCAAAGTTGTAGGAGAAGCCCTCTGGAGTGAGCATGACACCTTTCTGGATTAAGAGGGTTCTGATCAAGACCTTGGCCGCCTCTGGTGTCTCCAACTCTGCTGGGTTTTGAATGTTTAAATTCTTCTTCAGCTCAATCTTCCACGCAGTGAAGGCAGAAGGAGACATCTCTTCCAGCAGAAGCATGCGATCTTCAACATCCTGGAGTCTAGCCATACTCCAAACCTTGGCATCAGTCAAATCTGCCAGGAGGGGTGAGTGCTCCAACAAAATTGGAAACTGCTCTCTTAGCCAGAGCTGAGCACTTATACTCATACTCTACCTAATGGGACCCATATCATCAGAAGAGAATATAAAGGGTTTGGGCCCAGAGGCAGAGGAGGAAGGTGCTAAGGGAGCAGGCTCAAGTGAAGCTTCCTCATCTTCACTATCATCGCTTGTTAAACAGGTTGGGGAGGGGGGAGGGGCAGGGAATCCCAGAGCCATAGCAATGGTTGGGTCCTGATCTGTATGGGTTTGGGGAGGGTTGGGGTTTTGTGAAGTAGAGGTGGTAGGAAAGGGTTGTTCTGCACCAGAGGAGGAAGGAATATCTAGTACAGAGTGTGTAGGAGGGATCTGGGAGGTGGAAGAGTTTGAAGGGGGGACTTCTGCACCAGAGGAGGTTGAGGGTACCTCTGGTACAAAAGGTGGGGGAGAGGGGTCTGTGGGAAGATGTGTTTGGGAATTTGGGGGAGAAGGTGTATGAGCAGGAATGGTAGAGGGTGTAAAGACAGGGGTATCTGGGATAGTCTGCTCTGGTGGAAGAGTGGGGTTACCAGAGGCAGATGGGGTTTGGGGAATGTTATCTGGGGGAGAGGTAGAAGTGGAAACAAGATTAATGGGAAAAGAAGATGGAATGGAGGGATTTACCTCTGCTGGGTCAACACCAGCAGGTATAGCCGTCTCTGGAACATCCTCCATCATCTGGGAGGCCTCATCAATAGCCTTCTCCAAGGCCTCTCCAAGATCAGATCCAGAATCAGGATCTTGAAGAATAGCTCTCTTGGCCTTGGATTTCCTCACAAGAGGCACTTCCTCTTCTTCCTCTTCTTCTTCTGATGGCTCATCCACCAGAAGGGTTTTCTTGGCCTTCCTGCTAATCTTAGACTTTTTAGCAGAGCCTCTCCTGGCCTCCTCTGGTCGCTTCCTCTTGGCTGCTCCAGCCTTCTTGACAGCTTTATCATCACCCTTCTTCTTTAGCACATCAAGAAGGGGAATCTGATCCTCCTCTGAGGAACCAGAAAAGGCAACGGTTGAAGAACCAGTTGCTTCAGCAGCTTTCTTCTGTGTCTTCTGCTGTTGCTGCTTTCTCTGCCCCTTAGGAGGTGAGGGAATAGATTGAATAGGAGGGGCAGGGATGGCTTGCTCTCCATCAGAGTCGGCATGGCCGTGGAGAGGACCATCCTTGGAGAAGAGGATCTTGGACTTGTGATAACTGTGGCACCAAGATGACTTCCACTTCTTCTCTGGAAGGAGAGAATCCAGAATAAGTGTTAACTTAGTCCCCAAAGAGTCATTTGCAGTGAAACAGAACTGCAACTCCCCTGGCCTGGAAGGACAAGGCTCCTTCTTCACCTTCAGCTTGTTCTTCCTCAACACATCCCAGAAGAACTCCGCCCAATTACATTGCACACCATCATATAAAGCCCTCATCACACACATCCTACCATTGAAAATGGCATCTGTGCTGTGATTCTCACACATAAGTACTTTTACCACGATATCGAACAACACCTTGAACTTCTGCCTTAAATGCTTATCCACAAAGCCCTTTGTGATGTTCTGACAGGAAGAACGAGCAAAAATCTTGAATGATCCAACGATATCATCCTCTTTGTACGTCAACGGATCCACTCCCACCGCAGAAATGTTCTCGAACAAAGTGCAGAAATCGTGCTTAGAAAACACCAAATCATCTTCACCAATCTTTGAAGAGATGTAATCCTCATGAATCTTCATGCGAACCAGAAACTGGGCCGCATAACCGTCAAGGGTGCGAAAATCCTTGGGAACAGTGGAGATCAACTTCTCCACCCCTGCATTCTGGAACATCTCCAGAACCGACAGCACAACAGGATTCTTGGTGGTATAAAAGTCCACCACCATCTCCGTCTTAAGCTTTTTCATCATCAGGACATGATCGAAGTTGCACGGAGGAGCTATTACTGTGAACGAGAGAGAGAGAAAATGCTTTGCAGAGAGAGGTTAGGGTTTGAAAGTATAGAAACGTGAAAGGACAGATTGAAAACAAAATTGATTTAAATAGAGTAATACGCGTGGCTTGAAAATTAAATGAAGTGTGAACGCGTGTTATTTCAAATTCAATTTAGGAAACAAAATCTATTTTAACATTAATTGACATTTTGCACAGTGATTAAATCTGATGGCCACGATGAAAGGCAAGATACAAATTTAATCTGGTGCGTTGGCATAGTCATTGGGACTGGGCATAAAGGGGTTTTGTGGCAGTCAAGAGAAAAAGCGAAATGATTGCCTAGGCCCTATACCCTAGTCTTAAATACACTCCGAAGTTGAAAGGTTTTGAGTGTACTTACTAATTTGAAAAGTGTATCCCAATGATCAGAGGCCATAGAAGTAAATGCATACCTGTCACCTGATATTGTAACCAGATGAAACCACAGCTACATCTCCTCTGATGGAGCTCATCTGGTTCTGGTCAGAGAAGATATTGGACAAATGACTCAGCACCTCATCTGGGACAAGTGTCACCTGGTGCATACCTCATCTGGTATCTTCTCTGATATATCTAATCTGCAGGTATGTTAGCTCAAGAAAATAAATATATGAAAAAGTAATGAAACAAGGATACTTCTCTGATGTTCCCCCTAAAACAAATCTGTCTCTGGATCCAACAAACCTAACTCAAAAACTAACTCTCTGAATCTGGTCTCAGCCAAAGGCTTGGTTAAAATATCTGCTCTCTGCTTCTCTGTTGCAATCTTTTCCATCCTTATATCTCCCTTCTCAACATGATCTCTGATAAAATGATGCCTTATATCAACATGTTTACACCTGGTATGAAGAACTGGATTCTAGGTGATGGCTATGACACTATTACTATCACAGAAAATAGGAATATCCTTGGCTCTAATCTGGTAATCCCTAAGCTGTTGACTAATCCAGAGAAGCTGTGAGCAACAGCTCCCTGCAGCCATGTACTCTGCTTCTGTTGTTGATGTAGCAACTGAAGTCTGCTTCTTGGAAAACCAGGATACCAATTTATTCCCTAAAAATTGGCATGTTCCACTCGTAGATTTCCTATCTATTCTGCACCCACCATAGTCTGAATCCGAATAACCACTCAATTCTAAGTTGTCATCTGCAGGATACCATAATCCTAAATTCACAGTTCCCTTAAGATATTTCAATATCTTCCTAGCTGCTTCCAAGTGACTCTGGTTGTAGTCTGATCTGGCTGGACTACTCTCTCTCCTCTGGTAGTCAGGTCTGCCAGAGCTACCATCCCTCCTCTGATAATCTGATCTCCCAGAGTTGCCAGGGTTGTCATCTCTCCTCCTCTCTGGAGTTCTGAATCTGGTCTCCCTTGAGTCTCCAGATGTCTTCTCCTTCTCTGCAGGCTTGAAAGAACTCTTCCTGTCTCTGGTAGACTCCTTCCAATGCCTTTTGTACCTGCCATATTTTGAACTCATTTTGTCTAATTTACGAGTTAGAAGTGCTACCTGCTCCTTGAGGCTCAAGTCATCTGCAGTAGACTCCTTTGGCTTGACATCAGGCTTGAGAGTTGAAGAGAATGCAACTCCTTTCTGGCCAGAAGAGGAAACCTCTTCTGTTTGATCCTCCTCTTGAAGATCATACTCATAGGCTTTGAGATCAGACAACAAAAGATGATGATCCAGAGTATTGAGATCCTTGTTGTCCTTGATCACAGTGACTTTAATTCTCCACCTGCTTGTTAGTGAACGCAAGATTTTACTATTAATTTCCTTTTCAGAGTAGGTCTTACCTGAGGCACTAGCCTTGTTTAGAAGATTTGTGAGGCGCATGTCCAGCTGGTCAATGGTCTCGTCTGGTTTCATCTTGAAGGTGTCAAACGAGTGTTGAACAGCTTGGAGCTTGTTGTCTTTGATCTTCTCTGTTCCCTCACAGAGAAGTGCGAGTTTGTCCCACATCTCCTTGGCCGTGACACAGGTTCTGACCTTCTCTATCACCTCCTTGGTGAGAGTGTTGATAATCTCGGTTCTTGCCACCTGGTCCAGGTTATGTAGCTTTCTCTCATCGTTGTCAAGTTCGTCTTTCTTTTTGAGGATTCATTGTCTGGGAACTCTATCCTCTGCAGCGTCGCTAGTTTCTTCTCTGGACTCAGACCTGCCACTATCAATAGGAGTCCAATAAAATTTAATGGGGCCACTTTCAACCACATCTAACATGCGGTGGTGAATAGCTCCAAGATGATTACTCATCATGAAGCTCCAGTGGCTATAATCCTCGAACGAGAATTCTGGCAGTTTGCGACTCTTATAAGAAGATTTCGAAGACATATTTACTAAAATAAGGATTTATCTAGATTTTGAACAAAAACAATAATTGAGCAATGGATCTGCCCGGTGACCACCAAAAGCTTTTCAAAGCAGTGGTCGTTGGACACACTGCTCTGATACCACTTGTTGGTCCCACTAGATAGATTAATTGCGGAAGCCTTTTTAACCGATATGTCTTTAGAAGAAATCCTTTTCAAAGAGCACAAATTATAATCAAACAAGTATTAAGGAAAGCAATAAATAAGACCGTATGTATAGTGGTTCGGATCTGAATATCCTACGTCCACTCTCCCTTGATCAAAAGGGTCTCACTATCAACCAACAAACTCACTATCTTACTGGAATTTCCGAAGTACCAGCACCTTCTTACAATCTCTTTAGATCTAACTCCGATCTAAACACAGACTTACTCCAACCTTATCTAACAAGATGAACAGGTTGAGTATATAAACTCCTTACGAGTAGATGAGTAAATAAGAGCAAAAGTGAGTGCAAAATGCGTAGTGATCAAAAGCTTAGTATGGCTATGTGCGCGTGAGGAATTCTAGAGCTTTTTCTTGAACTGCACTCTTGTATATATAGAGGGGATTAGGGTTAGCCGTTGGAGGGCTAATCCAATCAGATCCTCTATATAAGGAAGCCTCAATCAATCAATTCCCTAATTGATTGATTGGGTTGGTGGGATCCTTGGATTGATTATCTTCAAATACTTTCCAATCCTGATCTTGTTGACTTGATTTGAATCACCAACGGTCAATAGCTTCCTCTGCCTAACTCTGATTCTCTCCAGAGAAGGCAGGACCAGACACCAGGTAACCTCGGTGTCTTCTGGTCCTTATCTGGTGAACAACCAGAATACTCAGTAGAATAAGGGGATCAAACTGAGCATCTTTTGTTCCTCCAGACTCGTCTGGTCCGGACTCGTCTGGTCTGGGGAAGGTCCTCTGCCTCTGGTCTTGATCGCATCTGGTGAAGTCTTTTGGTGGAGTCCTCTGGTGAAGTCCTCTGGTGGGGTCTTCTGGTGACTCTTCTGGTGAGGTCTTCTGATCTGGCAGTTCCCCCTAGACTAAGTCCTAATCTAGATCATCATCTGGCTAACAGGTCCAGATGGTCCTATTACATCTTCTGGTATGTTTTAACTCATCAAAACTAACAATTTTTATCCTAACAGATTCCATACTCCTAAAGCTATCGAGTAGTTTTGATGGGTTCTTTTGGGAATATGTGTTATCTGAACACAAGTTCACTTTAGATACCCTGCTCAAAGCTCTGATTACGGTAGAGTCATACTTAGGGAGTAGGGACGAGGCTTTGGTGATCAAGAGCTTTTTCTCGAAATCTAGGCCAATGAAGGGTAAGATTGAGAAGAAGGTGGTTGATCGGAAACAAACCAGTAGACTCACTCTTGGTGGCAAAGATAGAGCATTCAAGCCGTACGGCGTGAAGATATCCGGTAAGAGTAAGTGCTTCAATTGCGGGGAGAGAGGACATTGGAGGTCTACCTGTTCTAAGCCTAAGAAGGCGGTAGAGAAAGGTAAGTCTCATGCTTTAGTCGTTGAAACATATGTTGCGGCGTATGCTGCCCACGTTTGGGTAGTGGATACTGGGGCAACTGATCATATTTGTTTCACTCTTCAGGGGTTCCAGCTAACCCGATGACTTAGCAAGAATGAGATCACCATCACTTTGGGCGATGCTACGAGGGTGGCAGCCGAAGCAGTGGGAGTCGTGCACCTATCTTTTGAAGATAGAGTTTTAATTTTAAGAGATGTTTTATACGTTCCGAACTTAAGGAAGAATTTAATTTCAGTTTCTAAGTTGTTTTTTTATGGATATTCAGTTACTTTTAATAAAGTTGTTACTGTTTCTTTTAAGAATGGTGTTATCTGTCATGGAACGTTGGTAAAAAATCTCTATACGATTAAGTGTGCACACCACTCAAATAATGAATCTAATAACACATCGATCATTTCGAGTAATAAAAGAAAGTATTCTTCGGAGATGAACGAAACACTTCTATGGCATCTTATACTAGGTCATATTAATCTAAAGCGGATAGAGAGATTGGTGAAAGACGGATCCTTGGAATCACTCCAAGTCGAGCCGTTTCCAACTTGTGAATCCTGTTTAGAGGGTAAGATGACCAAGAGGGCATTTGGAGCCAAGGGGAATAGAGCCACGGAAGTGTTAGAACTCGTTCATACCGATGTGTGTGGTCCAATGACGATCAAAGCGAGAATGGGGTATGAGTATTTCGTCACCTTCATTGACGATTACTCGAGATATGGGTACATTTACCTTATGAGGTATAAGTCTGAAACTTTTGATAAGTTCAAGGAGTTTAAGGCCGAAGCCGAGAAACATAGGGAAAAGAGTATCAAGTTTCTACGATCAGATCGTGGAGGCGAATACCTCAGCGATGAATTCTTGAACTACTTATCGGACGAAGGGATCGTATCCCAGTTAACCGCACCGGGAACCCCTCAACAGAACGGTGTGGCGAAACGAAGAAACTGGACTCTTTTAGAGATGGTCAGATCCATGATGAGTTATTCGGATTTACCCAAGTCGTTTTGGGGTAATGCCTTGGAAACGACGGCTTACATTCTAAACTTGGTGCCATCCAAATCGGTTCCTAAAACCCCAATGGAATTGTGGACCGGGCGCAAGCCCAGTCTAAGACATTTGTGGATTTGGGGTTGTCCGGCATACGTGCTAGACAAGAAAGCCGGTAAGTTGGATCCACGTTCGGAATTAACGCTGTTTATTAGATACCCTGCGGGAACGAAAGGGTGTATGTTCTATAGTCCCAAGGATCAAAAGACCGTGATCAGTACACACTTTAAATTCTTGGAGAAAGACTATATGAACAATCGGAAGCCTAAAAGTGAAATTACATTAGAAGAATTGAGAGGTCAAACCTCGATACCAAGTATACAAGATGATGTACCACACGTCACATCTTCACAACCGGAATCCCGTCGTAGTTGGAGGATTGCTAGGCAACCTGAGAGATTCATGGGGATAGGAGAATCTTCGGATTTGGTTCCCGGTGATGAATCGGTCCCATAGACGTATGACGAGACAATCCAAGACAAAGACGTGGAGTCGTGGCAAACGGCAATGGAAGCCGAGATGGGTTCGATGGATCATAATCAAGGTTGGGAGTTGGTCGAGCTACCCAGTGGGGTAGAACCCATTGGATGCAAGTGGGTGTACAAGAGGAAAAGAGGACCGGACGTAAGGGTAGAGACCTTCAAAGCGAGGCTTGTGGCCAAAGGGTATACTCATAAATAAGGGATCGATTATGAGGAGACCTTTTCGCCTGTAGCTATGCTTAAGTCCATCCGTATTCTCTTGTCGATCGATGCACACCTAGATTACGAGATCTGGCAAATGGATGTCAAGACGGCTTTCCTTAAAGGAAGTCTTGACGGGATAGATATCTATATGCAACAGCCCAAAGGTTTCATTGAAAAAGGCCAAGAGAATCTCGTATGCAAGCTTAAGAGATCCATCTATGGACTTAAGCAAGCATCGCGTACTTGGAACCAGTGTTTTGATCAAGTGATTAAGTCTTATGGGTTTGATCAAAACGAGTTCGAAAGTTGTGTGTATAAGAAGCGTGACGGAACTGCGGTGGTATTCTTAGTATTATACGTAGACGATATTCTGTTCATTGGAAACAATGTAAAGGTATTGTCAGACGTAAAGGTATGGCAGTCAAAACAATTTGATATGAAGGACTTAGGGGAAGCCGGTCACATCCTTGGGATCAAGATCACTCGCGATCGTAAGAAGAGGATGTTGGGCTTATCGCAAACTTTATACATTGACACTGTTTTGAAGCGTTTCAGCATGCAAGATTCCAAGAAAGGTTTTGTACCTTTTAGACACGGAATCCATCTATCGAAAGAAATGAGCCCTAAGACGCAAGCGGAGATAGATGACATGAAAGGTGTTCCGTACGCTTCGGCCGTAGGAAGCCTTATGTATGCAATGCTGTGTACGAGACCGGATATCTGCTTTGCTGTGGGCATGGTGGCAAGATATCAAAGTAGTCCCGGGAAAGACCATTGGACTGCCGTAAAGTGCATCTTGAGGTATCTGAAAAGAACTCGTGAGCGGATGCTGATTTACCAGTCAGATAGTCTTGTTCCCGTGGGATACACGGACTCGGATTTCCAATTAGACATAGACTCAAGAAAGTCAACCTCGGGTAGTGTGTTTTGCATGGGAGGAGGAGCCATTTCATGGAGAAGCGTTAAGCAGAAATGCATCGCCGATTCGACCATGGAAGCCGAGTATGTAGCTGCTTGTGAAGCAGCGAAAGAGGCAGTTTGGCTCAAGAACTTCTTAGTGGACTTGGACGTAGTTCCGAATTTGCCCGACAAGATAACTGTCTTTTGTGACAATGCCGAAGCAGTTGCAAATTCAAAGGAACCGAGAGCCCACAAGGCCAGCAAACACATAGAAAGAAAATACCATCTTATACGAGAAATCGTTAAGAGAGGAGATATAGAGGTGGCAAAGATAGCGTCGGGTGACAATCTGCATTAAGTATAAGTGGGGTGGCAATAAAGATAGAGTACATTCGAGAGACATGTGGATGGAATGGGAATCAAGACTATTGCCAATCTGCTTTAAGTATAAGTGGGAGGAATTATTAGGTTAGTGTAGGTTGACATGAGATGTCACGTAGAGCTACTACACTAAGACATGTGGATGGAATGGGAGTCAAGACTATTGCCAATCTGTTTTAAGTATAAGTGGGAGGAATTATTAGGTTAGTGTAGGTTGACATGAGATGTCACGTAGAGCTACTACACTAAGACATGCGTGATGTATACTAAAAGCAGACTTTAAGTATAAGTGGGAGATTGTTGGAGTTATACGTGAAAGTATGCTTTTACTTTGTATAACTCGTGTATCAAACACTCGTTTTATGATAATAATTCTTTTATCACATTTGCTTTAGTTATGATTGAATGTTGAATTTCTATTGCAAACCGTTCAATATATGGTACTAGTTACATTGTAGTTAATGTGGTTATACCCGATCACAGAAGACAACATTAACTGTTTCTTTGTAACTAAACGTACATTTTCACGACCTAGGTGGAATTGAACCATCCGCCGTGAAAGTTCGATGTGTAAGGCTCAGATTGGTCTGTCTTGACTAAGAGATTGCACTAGCACATTTAGTATGTGTTGAAGAGGACCTACAACGAGGATAAATTCTTCTGTTCTGAAATGTGAAGAATTAGACCTCAGTGGTTGTTGATTTCTTAATCTCCGCCACTTAAATAGGACCGTGTGTGCTTAATGGTAACTGCTTTTATTCATGTTGGGTGAGAATCATTGTGACTTCGAACTTTGTGTCTTGGGCAGTAATATTAATCATACGACGGTTGCTAAGATTTAATACGGAGAAACGTGTGCGAGTACGGCTCGTGTGATTAGTCCCCTTGGTGGGCTCAGAATTTTTATCGTACCAAATCTTGCAAGTGAAACATTAGTTTCTTCGGTACGGATAATAATGTTGAGCTGTCTTTACTCCAAGGTGAAATATATTAATTAATTTAGAGCTATTCAGAAGCTTGATTAATTAATGGACTTGATAATCTTAAACGCGGGAAATAATAACCAGGAGCCAATATTATCGTAATATGGATTAAGATGGATATTGCAATATTAATTTATTAGTGGTAATAATTAATATTAATGGATTGAATTATATTGGGGCTCAATATTGAAATTCAGAAGTCCATTAGGAGGTCCAATCTTAATTCTCCTTAAAGGCCCCTCAAGTAGCCCATTAAGTAGCCCAATAATGATAAGGTGATTAAAATAAAAAGAAAATATATTGCTGATTTTTTCCTCTTATTTTCGAAATTGGCATATTTAGGAGAGAAAAGATTTTGTTGATTTTCTTGGAAAGATATTATGGAAGATAAGTATTCTTGGAATACAAGATTATCTTATATATTCAAGAAGATCCAAATCTTGATTCTCTTCTTCATAATTTTCGAAAATTATAGCCTTAATATGAAGGGTGAGATTTTTGTGGAATATTTTATTTTGGAGAAAAGAATATATGAGATATATTCAAGATTTCTTAGAGTCTAAGAAAAGATTTTCTCCAAGCCCAAATATACTTAAATTTTTGGCCCCTTCATGATATAAATAGGGGATGATTATTTCATTCCCAAGTACATAATTCCATGTGTTGGAATAATCAAGAGCATAGATATTTTTCTTTTTCCTTAGTTATTTAAATTGTTCGATAGCATCTCCCACCGGTGATCGAATAAGGTGAAAGGGAATACTTGAGAAGGCTTTTGGGTTGATAAAGCGCGTACGTGTTAGTCCCATTTTATTCAAAGGCCAAGTTCTACGAGAGGTACGTTAATCACATATTATCTTGTTTATTCCGCCATAGATTATATGTGAATTAATTCAACATGCATGATGTTAAATTGGTTGTTGGAATTATTATTTGAATTAATTAGGATTAATTCATGCTAGTAATAATTGTATTTAAATTCTTATTTAAATTTCATCCCGAATAGATTCCGGGCACCCCTATTTTCCCAACACTGAAATTATCAACACTCTCACCAAAGAAGTGATCGAGAAGGTAAGAACCTGTGCCACGGCCAAGGAGATGTGGGACAAGCTAGCTCTGCTCTGCGAAGGGAAAAAGAAGATCAAGGATAACAAGCTCCAGACGGTTCAACACTCATTTAACACGTTTAAGATGAAGCCAGATGAGACGATTGACCAGTTGGACAGCGTCTCACCAACCTCCTTAACAAGGCTAGTGCCTTAGGTAAAATCTACTCTGAAAAGGAAATTAATAGTAAAATATTAAGATCACTAACGAGCAGGTGGAGAATTAAAGTCACGGTCATCAAGGACAACAAGGACCTCAACACTCTGGACCATCATCTTCTTCTATCTGATCTGAAGTCCTACGAGTATGACTTACAAGAAGAAGATCAATCAGAGGAGATTTCTTCTTCTGGTCAGAAACAAGTTTCTTTCTCTTCAACAATAAAGACTAAAGAAAAGGTCAAAAAGTCTACTGCAGATGACATGAGCCTCAAGGAGCAGGTAGCACTTCTAACTCGAAAACTTGATAAAATGAGCTCCAAGTATGGCAGGTACAAAAGACACTGGAAGGAATCTACCAGAGACAGGAAGAGTTCCTTCATGCCTGCAGTCTTCTGGAGACTCAAGGGAGACCAGATTCAAGTCACCAGAAAAGAGGAGAGATGGCAGCTCTGGCAGATCAGACTACCAGAGGAGAGAGAGTAGTCCAGCCAGATCAGAATACAACCAGAGAAGGGGAGATCCTAGTCCCAGTCACAGAGGAGATAACACATGCTACACATGCAACAAGCCAGGCCACTACAGCTATGATTATCCTCTACTCACTCCTAGAGAAAGAGGAGAAAAGACTCAAGAGAGATAGGAGATATGCAGACAAGAGAACATTGCTGGCAGAAGTAGAGGAGGAGGATACTAGTTCCAGTTCTTCTTCTTCTGACTTTGGATCTGATGATGATGTATGTCTCATGGCAGACATCACTGAGGTACAACACATAACCTTATGCTGATCTAATTCCAAATATACTGAATCCTCTCATTCATATGGTAACTCCAGAGAGTCTGATATGCATCAAATGCTATCAGATCTCCAAAATTGTGTACAACTTTGTCAAAAACTTGAGAAGGAGAATGGTAGGCTCAGAGCAGAAGTTCAATCTTTATCTCATGAGCAGAAATCCACCAGAGAACTCATGAAAGATCATTCCAAAGAAGTCTCTTAACTTCAGGATAAGATCTCAGAAAGAGATACTCTGGTAGATCAACTCATAAAAGAAAAGAACTCTCAGGAAGATGATTTCAATGAACTTAGAGCCAAATACCAATCTCTTGTCAAGGGAAAGCAAGTTGTGGATACTATTGAGGAGATACCTATGCCCAGAGAAGCTCTAAAGATACCAACTGTTGTATCTATTGTATCAGAGTCTTCTCAACGCATTAATGATAAGAGTGGTTTAGGATATTCTGGAATTACTACCAAGTCTCATAAATATCATTATAATAAAGACAGGTCTGTAAGACCTGGTGAATTATTAGAAATCTGGGATGAAAACCCTAATAGTAATGGTTACAGAATAGTTCACAATCCTAAATGGAACTACTCTGCTGATCATGAAGAATATAGTCCAGAAGAGTTAACTGTTCTGGAAGAGAAAATCTTAGAGGCAAAACGTCAAAAAGGGGAACCAATGATAATTGACGGTTCTGTTCATATTAAATCTCAAAGAGTATGACCTAATCAGATGAGGGGAACCCAGAAGAATCCTCAAAGAATTGAACCTGAGCAGTTTAGGGGACCTCATAGGAGACACTCAAGAAGGGGAAATTTCAATCAGAATAGGAACTCTCAGAGAAGAAACTATGGACAACAGAACTATCATCAGAACTAGGGACCCTAGAGACGGTTTTCTCAGAGGAATCAATTTCATAACAGATATACTCAGAGGAATATAATCACCAGAAAAGGTCTAGTTTTCATCAGAACTAGAGACCCATCTATAGAAAACCAACTGATCTGGGTAGTTATGATACCAGAGATGGTTCTTCTAGGATGTACCCTTACAACCAGACCTTTAAGACCATGTCTTTATGGCAGGCCATTCCAAAGGTCAGACTTGAGGTGAGATACACTAGACCAGTGTATAAGAAAGGTGTTCTCATCAGACCAGCAACTCAATTTGTCATTGTCAGAGGACATGTACTGGTAGATAGATTTGGAAGGAAGATAAGATCCCCTCATCTAGAAAGGGATGATCTTTATATATGGATTCCTACAAAACCTGTAACTAACCAAACAGGACCCAGCACTATTAGGGGACCTAATTAATTTCCCTGTAGGAGGACAAGAGCCCATTGGAGAAAGGATTTTCAAGCAATCGTGTCTGGTACATTGATAGTGGATGTTCCAAGCACATGACATTTGAGAAAGATCATCTCCAGGATTTCAAGCCACTGAATGGGCCAAGAGTGATGTTTGGTGACAACAATTATGGAGTCACCAGAGGCGTTGGAAAGTTGATCATAAATGATGTATCTGTAGATGAAGTCTACTATGTTGAAGGACTCAAGCATAATCTGCTTTCTGTATCCCAATTTTGTGACAAGGGATACTCAGTGAAGTTCTCTATTGATTCATGCACTGTCTTTTCTTCTGATTTTAATGATATCTTGCTTATTGGCTTGAGGAAAGGTAACATTTATCTTGCAGATTTTAACAGCTGTCCAAGGAACACTTGCCTGGTTGCAAAGGGATCTGCAGAGAACAGCTAGCTTTGGCACAAGAGATTGAGTCATCTGAAGTTCAAAGCACTGAACAAGATTGCCAGAAAAGGTCTAGTTCGAGGTCTTCCTAATGAAGTGTTCAAGAAGGATCAGGTTTTTGGTTCCTGCCAGAAGGGTAAACAAACCAAGACTTCCTTCAAGGATGTCCAGAGCACAACCACAACCAGAGTACTTCAACTACTTCACATGGACATATTTCACCTCTTAGTTTCAGTGGGAGGAAATACATATTGGTGATAGTAGTTTTCAAGATACACTTGGGTAGTGTTCTTGTTTAAGAAAAATAAAACTATCACTAAGCTGCCAGAGTTCTTCAAGCAGATTCAGAATGAGCAGAACTAGAGCATAGTGAGGATCAGAAGTGACAAAGGGACAGAATTTTTGAATTCACACATTGTAGAGTACTGCAAAGAGCATGAGATTTTTCATGAGACATCTGCTGCCAGAACACCCCAACAGAATGGAGTAGCAAAAAAGAGGAACAAAACCCTTAAGGAAGCTGCAAGGACTCTTCTAGCAGAGTACAACACTCCACAGAGATTTTGGGCAGAAGCCATCAACACAAACTGTTTCACCCAGAATAGATGCCTCATTGCCCAGAGATATAGTAAGACACCATATGAGGTATGGAAAGGTAAAACCCCATTTGTTTAATTCTTTCATATTTTTGGATGTAAGTGTTTCATTCATGACAATGGAAAATCCAAGTTAAAGACCTTTGATGCTAAAGTGGCAGATGAAATATTCTTTGGATATTCCAGCACCAGCAAGGCATTCAGAGTATTTAATAGGAACACTCTTTGTGTGGAAGAAACACCTCATTTTGTTTTTTATGAATCTACTCTTAAGTGCAAGGTGGACTTAAGGAATCAGTCTCCAGAAGAGATACAGAATCAAACTACTCCCAGAGTTATCAAAGTCAATCCACCTATTCTTAATTCAGATGGTGACCCATCTTCAGGTTCTCTTGGAACTCCTGTAGAGGGAAGCTCTCCTGCAGTTGGGGATAATCACCAAGGTACTGCAGTAGATGGTCAATCAGGCAAGGCCAAGGGAAGGAAAAACCTGGTTGATCACCCCAATGAGTTAATTATAGGAGATCCAACTAAGGGTGTCCAGACTAGGAGAACTCTTAACTTAGCTGCCTTGTTCAGTTGCTATGTGTCCTTGATTGAGCCCAAGAACATCAAGGAAGCACTGAAAGATTCAAATCGGATTGTAGCTATGCAGGAGGAATTGAATCAATTCACCAGACAGGATGTTTGGGAGCTGGTAGACTGACTAAGACATCAAAAGGTGATAGGCACTAAGTGAGTTTTCAAGAATAAGAAAGATGAGAATGATGTCATTACTAGAAACAAGGCAAGGCTAGTGGCTCAGGGCTATTCTCAGTCTGAAGGAATAGACTATGATGAGACATTTGCTCCTGTTGCAAGACTAGAAACCATCAAATTGTTTCTAGCATATGCAGCTCACATGAAGTTCAAAGTACACCAGATAGATATGAAATCTGCATTTCTTAATGGGATTCTCATTGAGGAAGTGTATGTGGAACAACCTCCTGGTTTTGAACAAGGTTACAAGGTGTATAAGTTTAAGAAAGCTCTTTATGGGCTTAAGCAGGCACCTAGAGCATGGTATGACACTCTATCTCAATTTCTTTTAGACAATGGTTTTACTAAAGGTAAGATTAATAGGACCTTGTTTAGGAAAGAAGAAGGAAATGACATCCTTCTAGTCCAGATATATGTTGATGACATTATATTTGGATCCCCTAACAAGAAGCTGTGTGAGAAATTTGGAGATCTCATGAAGAGCCAGTTTGAAATGTCCATGATGGGTGAGATGAATTATTTCTTAGGTTTGCAGGTAAGGCACACAGATAAGGGAATTTTCGTCAATCAAGCTAAGTACATCAGAAACATGTTAGAGAAATTTTGAGTAGGATCTAGCAAAGTTGTCAAGATTCCTATGATGACAAATTTCAACATGGATCCAGATGAGTTTGGAGAGAGTGTGGACCAGACTCAGTATAGGGCACTTATTAGTTCTCTTCTGTACTAAACTGCAAGCAGACCAGATATCACTTTTGCTGTTGGTGTTTGTGCCAGATTTCAAGCTAATCCTAAGAGGAGTCACCTGGAAGCAACTAGGAAGATATTGAAATATCTTAAGGGAACAATTAATTTGGGGTTATGGTATCCTGCAGATGACAATTTAGAATTAAGTGGTTATTCGGATTCAGATTATGGTGGGTGCAGAATAGACAGGAAGTCTACAAGTGGAACATGTCAATTTTTAGGGAATAAGTTGGTATCTTGGTTTTCTAAGAAACAGACTTCAGTTGCAACATCAACTACAGAAGCAGAGTATATGGCTGCAGGTAGCTGTTGTTCACAACTACTCTGGATTAGTCAGCAGCTTAGGGACTACCAGATTAGGGATAAGGATATTCCAATCTTTTGTGATAGCAACAGTGCCATAGCCATCACCCAGAATCCAGTTCTTCACACCAGATGCAAGCATGTTTATATAAGGCACCTTTTTATCAGAGATCATGTAGAGAAGGGAGATATAAGGATGGAAAAGATTGCAACAGAGAAGCAGAGAGCAATTATTCTCACAAAGCCTTTGGCTGAGACCAGATTCAGAGAGTTAGCCTTTGAGTTAGGATTGTTGGATCTAGAGACAGATTTGTTTTAGGGGGAATATGAGAGAAGTATCCTTTATTTCAATTATTATTTACTGTCACTTGTTATACTAACCTGTCTACAGATTAGATATACCAGAGAAGTTACATCTCCAGATGAGGTACATTGTAAGTTTCCAGAGAAATTTGAAGAAAATTTGACCAGATAAGGTTCGCCAGATGAGATGTAACATCAGACTACTCGAGGTATCATCTGGTTACGATATCAGATGATAGGTATGTATTTACTTCTCTGCCTCTGATCATTGGGACACACTTTTCAAATTACTAAATACACCCAAAACATTTCATATTCAGAGTGTATTTAGAGCTAGGGTCGTGGGCCTAGGCAATCATTTCGCCTTTTTCTTGACTGCCACAAAACCTCCTCGAACCCAGTCCCAATGACCATGCCACGCACACAATTAAATTTGTAACTTGCCTAATTCAATCCTGGCCATCAGATTATTTAAAGTGCAATATGTCAATCAATTGACAAATTGATTTTATCTCCCAATTTAATTTTGAATGTACACGCGTTCACACCTCATTTAATTTCAAGCACGCGTGTATTCCTCTTATAAACTTATATTATTCAATCTGTCTCTTCATTTTTTCATAACTTTCAAACCCTAACCTCTCTCTGCAAAAAAAGTTCTCTCTCTTTTCTTCTTTATTCCACATCAATGGAACCAAAGTGTAACTTTGACCCAGACCACGTCTGCAAGAAGTTAAAGATAGAGATGGTAGTTGATTTCTACTCCACTCACAACCCCACGGCGTTGGCGATTCTGGAGATGCTACAGAAATCTGGAGTAGAAGAATTGATCTCCACAACCCCAAGGGTCTTCGTACGTTGGATGGGTACGTTGCCCAGTTCCTGGTGAGGATGAGAATCTACGACAACCATATCTCTTCAAAGATCGATGGAGAAGAGGTGGTTTTCTCCAAGCACAACTTCTACAAGCTTTTTGGGAACATCTCTTCAGAAGGAGTTGATCTGTTGAGATACAAGGAAAGTGAAATAGTTGAGTCATTCAAGATCTTTGCCAGATCTTGCCAGAATATGACGAAGGGATTTTTGGATAAGCACCTTAAGGCAGAAATTCAAGGTGTTGTTTGATATAGTGGTAAAGGTGCTGATGTGTGAAAATCACAGTACGGATGCCATTTTTAATGGGCGTATGTGTGTAATGAGGGCGATTTATGATGGAGTATAATGCAACTGGGTTGAGTTCTTCTGGGACGTGTTGAGGAAGAATAAGGCCAAGATTGAAAGAGAGGAATGCCCCAGCAAGCCAGGGGAGATGTAGTTTGTCTTTAATGCAAATGTATCTCTGGGGACGAAGTTAACCTTGATTCTGGACTCTATTCTTCCAGATAAGGTGTGGAAGGCTTCCTGGTGTAAGGGCTTCCACAAGTCCAATGTTTTATTCAGCAAGGATGGGCCTCTTCACGGCCATGCCGATTCTGATGGTGAAGAAGCCATCCCTGCCCAGCCTATCCAAGTTGTGCCTTCCCCTGCTAAAGGGAAGAAGAATCTGTGAAGAAGAAGGATGCAGCTCCTGCTTCTTCCAACCTTGTCATATCTGCCTCTTCAGAGGAAGATCAAATACCCCTTACGGCTTCCTTGAAAAAGCAGAAGGGTGATGGTGAAGAAGCTGCTAAGAAGGGTGGTCCTGCGAAGAAGAGGACCAGGCAGGATGAAGGTGTTGCAAGCAAGCCTTCTGCTAAGAAGCCCAAAACTTCCAGGAGGGCTACAAGGGGGAAGAAAACACTCCTGGTAGATGAGCCATCGGAGGAGGAAGAAGAAGAGGAGGAGGTTGAGCCCCTGAAGAGGAAGCCAAGAGCTAAGAGTGCTATATTGCAAGATCCAGATTCTGGTTCTGATCTGGGAGATGCCCTGGAGCAGGCGATAGAGGAGGCATCTCAGCTGATGGAGGATGCAACAGCACCAGAGCCTGTTATTCCAGCTGGTGTGGACTCAGCTCAGGTAAATCCTTCCCCTCCCCTCCTTGTTAATCTCATTTCTCCCTCCACTTCTCCCCCAGTAACCCAAACCCAAACACAACCCCTACCCACTATATCTGGTTCACATTCAACTATACCAGAGCACCCTATCCCAGACACTCCCCCATATATATCCTCTAACTTACCCACTCAAACACCCTCCCCCCCTCCATCTCAAACACCTCTACCCACAGACCCGTCACCTCCACAAACAAACCCTGCACCAGAGGCACCTTCCACCTCTTCTGGTGCAGAACCATTCACTAAAACAAACCCCTCTACTTCACAAAACCAAACACCTATCCCTTCCCCCACTCAAACTGACCAGAACCCCTTAACTTCTATGGCCTTGGGGTTCCCTGGTCCTCCTGCCTCCCCCACAGTCTTAATCAGCGATGATAGTGAAGATGAGGATGCTTCACTGGAGTCGAAAAACTTAGCCTCATCCTCCTCTGCCTCTGGGCCCAAACCCTTCACTTTCAACGATGCTGATATGGGTCCCATCAGGCAGAGTATGAGTGTAAGTGCTCAGCTCTGGCTAAGAGAGCAATTCCCTATTCTGTTGGAGCACTTACCCCTACTGGCTGATCTTACTGATGCCAAAGTTTGGAGCAAGGCCAGACTTGAAGATGTGGAAGATTTGGTCATGCTGCTGGAGGAGATGACCACAGCTGGCTTCACTGCCTGGGAGATAGAGATCAAGAAGAGCTCAACTTGCAAAACCCAGCAGAGCTTGAATCTCTAGAAGCTGCAAAGGTGGTAGTGCGGACTCTTCTGATCCAGAGAGGAGTCGTGATCTCTCCAGAGGGCCCTTCCTACTCTTTTGGCCCTCACTTCTCCTTCTCTCCAGAGTTTTACTCTAATGAAGAGGACTTTGATGTCTCTTCTGCTGTCCTCCAGAAAATGAAGCTATTCTTCAATGAGCAGATCCAGCAGATAGGCAGATTCTCCAAAGCAATACAACATATGGCCCCTGCTATGATTGAGCACCAAATAAAAGAAGAGAGGAAGAAGTTCTTAAAGCAAATCAAGGCTAGTTTTGCCTCTGCTAAAGCCTCATTCAAGGCAAATGGCCTCTTCTTAAAGCTAGATGTCATGGAGAGCCAGAAGCAGCTGCAGGAGCATGTTTTGGACCAGCTGCGTCCAGTTTCTGTGCTAAAGGTGGAAATGGCCTCTCAAATGCTTGAGACTGCCAGGCTGAAGGACTCCCTCCAGGAGATGTTGACTAAGCAGGAGCGCCTGGTAGTTGAGGCTCAAGCCTATCTTGATGAAGCCAAGAAGCTGAAAGATCTTCACTCTTCCTCCTCCACTGAACTACCTAATCTGATAAGGCAAGTGGTGCAGCCCCTGATTGATGAAGTTATAAAAGGGGGAAGAGAAGGCCAGAACTGCTCTGGCAAAGAGCACAAACGAGACCCTCTTCAACCATGCTGGTCGTCTGGACTTGTTGGAGAACACACTTGCATAAGCTGAGCTGCAGAAGAAGAAGAAGAAAGAGGAGTTAAAATCTTTGGCTATGGCCAAGCAGCTCACAGCAGAAGAGGAATCCTTTGACTCTGAGCAGGATCCTGTTTTTATCCCTGGTCCTGCCAAGAGGAAGATTAGGAGAGTCAAGAAGAGTTTCCTGGAGCAAGTATTAGAAGAGGCTGAGAAGAGGTTCAAGGGAGAGACTCCAGAAGGGAGATTGGCCAGAGTAAGGAAGAACATAGATGAAGAGCAGAGGCTCAGATATGTTAGGAAGCAGAATAAGAAGGCCAGAGAAGCAGGTCTCACTCCTGTTGCCAGTGGTTCAAGCCAGTGGAAGAAGGCACCTGTTGAAGTGATGGATATTCTACCTCTGAGAACAGAAGGGTCCTTTGACTCTACTGTGCATGTTCCCCTTATTAAAAGGTGGAAAGAAGCCAAGACTCTCTGGTTTATCCAGCACTACATTCAAAGGCCACCTCCAGAGGACGAAGCCATAATCAACAGAACCTTCCACTCCTGGATGAAGTCTTACGATGCAGACCTGTACAAGAAACTCATGGACTCCACCATTGAATTCAATCTGGAAGTCACTGCCCCAGAGTTCCATTATCTCAATACTCCCATGAATGGGGACCAGATTGATTGGGCAGAGTTGAAGAAGCTTTACAAGACTAAAGTGTTGGTGAATTTCACTCCAGCAAACTCAGCAGAGCTCAAGGCTGTTCAAGACAGATTCCTAGATTGGTTTCTGGTACCTAAGGAGAACAGAAGATATGCATAGATAGGACTTGCTTTGTAATATGTAAACTCCTATTTCCTGAATTATTAATGAAAATCATATCTCTTCTGTCTCAAGACAACTTCTTGTTGTCTCTTTATTTGCCTGATAAGATCTATTCTAAGGTCTTATCTTATTTGTTTTTCTTGCTTATTATGTTATTGATCAGTTCTGGTTTGTGTTTTAACTTCATCAAAAAGGGGGAAATTGTTAGGATAAATATTGTTAGTTTTGATGAGTTAAACAAACCAGAAGATGTATTAGGACCATCTGGACCTGTTAGCCAGATGAGGAACTAGATTAGGACTTAGTCTAGGGGGAACTACCAGACTAGAAGACTTCACCAGAAGAGTCACCAGAGAACTCCATCAGAGGACTCCACCAGAAGACTTCACTAAAGAAGATCAAGATCAGAGGCAGAAGACCTTCCCCAGACCAGACGAGTCTAGAGAACCAAAAGATGCTCAGAATCATCTCTAGATTCTACTGAGTATTCTGGTTCTTAACCGGCTCTGGACCAGAGGACATCAAGGTCATCTAGTGTTTGGTTCAACCTACTCTGGAAGAATCCGAGTTTTGCAATGGAAGCATTTGACCATTGGTAATTCAAATGAAGTCAAACATGATCAGTTTGGAAAGTATTTGAAGATAATCAATCCAAGGATCTCACCAACCCAATCAATCAATTAGGTAATTGATTGACTGAAGCTTCCATAAATAGAGATCTGATTAGATTAGCTCTCCAACGGCTAAACCCTAATCACCTCTATAAATACAAGAGTGAATCATTGAAGAAAGGCTCTAGACATGCGCACGAAGCTCATATTCAAGCCTCTATACTCACTAAGCATTAAGCACTCTTATTGTTCTTATTCACATCTACTCTTAAGGAGTTAGTTGGAATACTCAACCTGTTCATCTTGTTAGACAAGGTTGGAGTAAGTTAGACTTTAGATCGAAGTTAGATCTAAAGGCTGTAAGAAGGATCTGGTACTTCTCAATTCCAGAAAGTAGTAAGTTGGTTGGTTGGTTAGTAAGGCCCCTTGATAAAAGAGAGAATGGACGTAGGATTTTAATATCCGAACCACTATATATCTTGTGTTCTTTATTGCTTTCATTTAATCTTTATTTATACTTGTGCTCTTAGTAAAAAGATATTGTAAAAGGGTTTTGAATTAAGCTTCCGGAATATTTCATTAAACTGACTAGTGGGACCAACAACAACTTTCTCTTCTTTAGTTTCTTCTCTGAATCTCTTCTCAGCTTCTTCTACCAATTCATCTAAGGTCTTCTTCACCCTTCTTAACTTCTTCCTAGCAGGACCAGGAACAGTCATTGGATCTAGTTCAAAATCCAGGTTCTCCTCATCTGCAGTAAGTTGCCTGGCCACTGCAATTGATTTGAGCTCATCCTTTTTCCTTTTTTTGGAGCTCAGCTTGAGTAAGAGTACTCTCCAACAGGTCCATATCACCAGAATGGTTGAACAACATATCATTTGTACTCCTTGCAAGATCAGTTCTGGCCTTCTCTTCCCCCTTTTTAACTTCATCAAGGAGGAGCTCCACTATCTGCCTGACCAGAACTGGCAACTCAGAGTTAGAAGAAGTTTGTAGATCCCTGAGCTTCCTTGCTTCCTCAACATATAAGCCTGTGCCTCAGCCACCAGGCGCTCCTTCTTGTTCAACATCTCCTTCAAGGAGTCCTTCAACTTGGCTGTCTCCAACATCTGAGAAGCCATTTCCACCTTAAGTACAGATATAGGTCGTATATGCTCCAGAACATACTTCTGCATATGTCTCTGGCTATCCATGACAACAAGCTTCAAAAATAGACCATTGGCCTTAAATGCAGCCTTAGCAGAGGCAAAGGTAGACTTGATTTGCTTGAGAAATCATTTCCTCTCTTGCCTGATTTGGTGCTCTATCATAGCTGGTCCCAGATGTTGCATGGCCTTGCAGAGTCTGCCAATCTCCTGGATCTGCTCATTGAAGAACAACTTCATCTTCTAAAGCACGGCAGGAGTGACATCAAAGTCCTCTTCATCAGAGTACAACTCTGGAGGAAAAGAGAAGTGGGGGCCAAAGGTGTAGGAAGGGCCCTCAGGAGATAGCATGACTCATCTTTGGATCAGGAGAGTCCTAATCACCACCTTGGCAGATGCTGGAGACTCAAGTTCTGCAAGCTTCTGAACATTAAGCTTCTTCTTGATCTCTATCTCCCAGTTTGCAAAACCAGATGGGCTCATCTCATCCAGAAGCAACACCAAATCTTCAACATCTTTAAGTCTATCCTTGCTCCAGACTTTCCCGTTAGTTAGATCGGCCAGGAGAGGTAAGTGGTCTATGAGGATAGAAAACTTCTCTCTTAGCCAGAGCTGAGCACTTACACTCATACTCTGTCGGATGGGGCCCATGTCTGTGTTATTAAAAGTTAAGGGAGGGGGCATCCGAGCAGAGGAAGATGAGGCTAAGTTTGTAGGCTCAAGTGAAGCATCCTCATCTTCACTATCATCGCTAATTGATCTTGTGGGGGAGGGAGGAAAACCAGGAAATCCCAAGGCCATAGAAGAGGAGGGATTTGTTTGAGTAGGAGGGGGGAAAGGTGTTTGGGTATAAGAGGTAGAGGGGTTTGTGTGAAAGGAATTAGAGGGTTTTTCTGTACCAGAAGAGGTAATGGGTACCTCTGGTACAGAGGCTGTTTGTGGGGGTGAAGGGTTAGGGGGTAGTGGTGTTTGAGAGGGAGAGGGAGAGGGTGTTTGAGTGGGAAGGGGAGATGATGTATGTGGAGGAGTCTATTCTAGTGCAGGTGCAAATGGTTGTGCACCAGAAACAGATGGTTGGGCTAGATTTTATAGGGAGAAAGGAAAGGTTAGATAAGATTAACATGAGGAGGAGAAGAGGGGTTTACCTCGGCTGAGTCAACATCAGCCGGAATCTCAACAGGAGCAAAAACCGCTACCGGACTCTGGAGCTGCAGCAACAGACGAGGTCACGTCCATCTCCAGCCCAGGTTGACCTGCCTCCTCAAGGGCCTGATCCAGAGACGTGTCTAAAGATGAGCTAGACACTGGATCCTTTAAAATGGCTTTCCTGGCCCTTGGTTTCTTCTTGAGATTAGCCTCCTCCTCAGGTTCAGACACTTCTTCATCAATAGGCTCATCAAGATGAACCGACTTCTCTTTCTTCTTCTGCTTCTTCATCTTTTTAGCAGAAGGCTTGCTAACACTTTCATCCTCTTGCCTGGTCCTTTTCTTCGCATGACCAGCTTTCTTAGCCTTAGGTGAAGACACCTGCCCTTCTTCACCACCTTTCTGCTTCTTGAAAGTAGATGAAATAGAGATCTGGTCCTCTCCTGATGAACCAGAAATCACAACATTTGAGGAATCAGGGGCATCAGACTTCTTCTTCGCATTTCTTTTTCCCTTAGGAGGGAAGGACTAGCTTGAATTGGCTGGGCAGGGATGGCTCCTTCTCCATCCGAATTTGGATGCCCATGCAGGGGTCCATCCTTGTTGAAAAGGATCTTGCACTTGTTGAACTTCTTGCAACCACTAGCCTTCCACACCTTATCTGGTAGCAGATGATCCAGAATAAGGGTGAGCTTCATCCCTAAGGACACCTTAACATTAAAATAAAACTGCATCTCTCCAGGTTTATCTGGGCACGCCTCCTTCTGGATCTTTGCCTCGTTCTTACTCATCACATTCCAGAAGAACTCTGTCCAGTCACATTCCACTCCGTCATAAATCGCCCTCATCACGCACAATCTCCCAGTGAAAATTGCATTTGTACTATGATTTTGACACATCAGGATCTTCATAACAATGTTGAACAGTACCTTGTACTTCTGCCTCAAGTGCTTATAAAGAAATCCCTTCGTCAAGTTATTGCAAGTGGACCTTCAATCGCCTCACTCTCCTTGTACTTCAAAGGGTCCACTCCAGCCGTAGGAACATTCCCAAAAAGCTTACTGAAATCCCTCTTCAAAAGAACCATCATCTCGTCGTCAATCTTCGAAGCAATCTCATCATCGTAAACCTTCATCCGGACCAGGAATTGGCCAGCACAATGATTGAAGGTGCGAGAGTCCTTTGAAATCGCAGAGATTAGATCTTTAACGCCAGATCTGCGAAGGAGATGCAAAATCTCCAAAGCAGCAGAGTTGCGAGTGGAATAGAAGTCCACTGCCATCTCTATCTTCAACTTTTGACAGGCATAAGTAGGGTTGAAGTTGCATTTGGACGCAATTTCTGTAAGAGGGAAAGAGAGAAAGGAAAGCTTTTACAAAGAGAGGTTAGGGTTTGAGAATATTTTAAAATGTGAAGAGATAGAATGAAAAATTTCAGTTTATAAGAGAAATGTACGCGTGTATTTGAAATTAATTGAAATGTGTACGTGTGGAATTAACATTAAATTAAGGGGACAAGATCAATTTGTCAATTGATTGACATACTGCACTTTAATTAAATCTGATGGCCAAGATCAATTTAGGCAAGATACAGATTTAATTATGTGTGTGGCGCAGTCATTGGGACTGGGTTCGAGGGGTTTTGTGGCTGTCAAGAGAAAAAGTGAAATGATTGCCTAGGCCCACGATCCTAGTTTTAAATACAATCTGAATATGAAACGTTTTGGGTGTATTTAGTAATTTAAAAAGTGTATCCCAATGACCAGGCACAAAAGAGTAAAATTTTACATGTCATCTGGTATTGTAACCAGATGATACCACAAGTGCTCTGATGTTACATCTCATCTGGTGAAGCTTGTTTGTTATCTGGTATGGACCCAAGGCATGATTTAGGTTATCTGGTCCATGGCTCATCTGGAGATGTAACTTCTCTGGTATATCTTATCTCCAAAATGTTAGTGATAAGGATAAATAATAAAAGAAGCATTATTGAAATAAAAGGATACTCTTCTGATGTTCCCCCTAAACCAAATTTATCTCTGGATCCAACAATCCTAAATCAAAGGCTAATTCTCTGAATCTGGTCTCTGCCAAAGGCTTAGTGAGAATATATGCTCTCTGCTTCTCTGTTGCAATCTTTTTCATCCTTATATCCCCTTTCTCAACATGGTCTCTGATGAAATGGTGTCTTATATCAACATGCTTGCATCTGGTGTGAAGAATCGGATTCTGGGTAATGGCTATTGCACTGTTGCTATCACAAAATATTGGAATATTCTTTGCTCTAATCTGGTAGTCCCTAAGCTGCTGACTAGTCCAGAGTAGTTGTAAACAACAGCTACCTGCGGCCATGTACTCTTCTTCTGTAGTTGATGTAGCAACTGAAGTTTGTTTCTTAGAAAACCAAGATACTAACTTATTTCCAAGAAATTGGCATGTACCACTAGTACACTTCCTATCAATTCTGCATCCACCATAATCCGAATCTGAATATCCACTTAACTCAAAGTTATCATCTGCAGGATACCATAACCCCAAATTAACTGTTCCCTTAAGATATTTCAAAATCTTCCTAGCTGCTTACATGTGACTTCTCTTAGGATTAGCTTGAAATCTGGCACACACACCCACAACAAAGGTAATATCTAGTCTGCTTGCAGTCAAGTATAGAAGAGAACCAATAAGTGCCCTGTACTGAGTCTGGTCCACATTCTCTCCAGACTCATCTGGATCCATGTTAAAATTTGTCATCATAGGTATCTTGTCAACTTTGCTAGATCTTATTCCAAATTTTTCTAACATGTTTCTGATGTATTTTGCTTGATTGATGAAGATTCCCTTCTCTGTCTGCTTCACCTACAAACCTAAGAAATAATTCATCTCACCCATCATTGACATCTCAAACTGGCTCTACATGAGATCTCCAAACTTCTCACACAACTTCTTGTTAAGGGATCCAAATATAATGTCATCAAACATATATCTGGACCAAAATGATGTCCTTTCCTTCTTCTTTCCTAAACAAGGTCCTATCAATCTCAACTTTAGTAAAACCATTGTCCAGAAGAAATTGAGAAAGAGTGTCATACCATGCTCTAGGTGTCTGCTTAAACCCATAGAGAGCCTTTTTAACCTTATACACCTTGTCACCTTGTTCGAAAAACTAGGAGGTTGTTCCACTTACACTTTCTCAATGAGAATCCCATTAAGAAAGGCAGATTTCACATCCATCTGGTATACTTTGAACTTCATGTGAGCTTCATATGCTAGAAACAATCTAATGGCTTCTAGTCTGGCAACAGGAGCAAATGTCTCATCATAGTTTATTCCTTCAGACTGAGAATAGCCCTTAACCAATTGTCTTACCTTGTTTCTAGTAATGACATCATCTTCATCTTTCTTGTTTTTGATAACCCACTTAGTGCCTATCACCTTTCTATGTCTTGGTCTGTCTACCATCTCCCAAATATCCTGTCTGGTGAATTGATTCAACTCCTCCTGCATAGCAACAATCCAATTTGAATCTTTCAGTGCTTTCTTGATGTTCTTGGGCTCAATCAAGGATACATAGAAACTGAATAAGGTAGCTAACTTAAGAGTTCTCCTCGTCTGGACACCCTTAGTTGGATCTCCTATAATCAACTGTGGGGTGATCAACCAGGTTTTTCCTTCCCTTGGACTTGCCTGACTAACCATCTACTGCAGTACCTTAGTGATTATCACCAACTGCAGGAGAGCTTCCCCCTACAGGAGTTCCAACCTCTTCAGGTTCTGCTCCTTGTGGAGGTTTCTACTCGAGAGAACCAGAAGATGGGTCACCATCTGAATCTGAACCTGACTATGAATCAATAACAGGTAGCTTGACTTTGATGACTTTGGAAGTAGTCTGATCCTGTGTCTCTTCTGACAGATTCTTTAAGTCCACCTTGTACTCAAGAGTATATTCATAAAAAACAACATGAGGTGTTTCTTCCACATAAAGAGAGTTCCTATTAAAGACTCTGTATGCCTTACTGGTGCTGGAATATCCTATGAATATTCCATCTGCCACTTTAGCATCAATGGTCTTTAGTTTGAACTTCCCATTGTCATGGATTAAACACCTGCATCCAAAAACATGAAAGAATGAAACAGATGGGGTTTTACCTTTCCATACCTCATATGGTGTCTTACCATGTCTCTGGGCAATGAGGTATCTGTTCTGGGTGAAACAGGCTGTGTTGATGGCTTCTGCCCAAAATCTCTGGGGTGTGCTATATTATGCTAGAAGAGTTCTGGCAGCTTCCTTAAGAGTTATGTTCCTTCTTTCTACTACTCTATTCTGTTGGGGTGTTCTGGCAGCAGATGTCTCATAAAAAATTCCCTTATCCTTACAGTACTCTACAACGTGTGCATTCAAAAACTCTGTTCCTTTGTCACTTCTGATCCTCACTATGCTCTGGTTCTGCTCATTCTAAATCTGCTTGAAGAACTCTGGAAACTTAGTGATAGTTTCATTTTTCTTAAACAAGAACACTACCCAAGTGTATCTTGAAAAGTCATCTACTATCACCAAGGTGTACTTTCTCCCACTGAAACTAAGAGGTGAAATAGGTCCATGTGAGGTAGTTAAAGTACTCTGGTTGTGGTTGTGTTCTGGACATCCTTGAAGGAAGTCTTGGGCTGCTTACCCTTCTGGCAGGAACCACAAACCTAATCTTTCTTGAACACTTCATTTAGAAGACCTCGAACTAGACCCTTTCTGGCAATTTTGTTGAGTGCTTTGAAGTTTAGGTGACTCAATCTCTTATGCCAAAGTCAGCTGTTCTCTGCAGATCCCTTTGCTACCAGGCAAGTGTTTCTTGGACAACTATTGAAATCTGCAAGATAAATGTTACCTTTCCTCAAGCCAACAAGCAAAATATCATTATAATTTGAGGAAAATACAGTGCAAGAATCACTAGAGAACTTCACTGAGTATCCCTTGTTACATAATTGGGATACAGAAAGCAAATTATGCTTGAGTCCTTCCACATAGTAGACTTCATCTACAGATACGTAATTGATGATCAACTTTCCAACTCCTCTGGTGATTCCAAAGTTGTTGTCACCAAACATTACTATTGGCCCATTCAATGGCTTGAAATCCTGGAGATGGTCTTTCACAAATGTCATGTGCTTGGAGCATCCACTATCAATGTATCAAACACCATTGCTTAAAAGTCCTTTCTCCACAGAGAGATCAATTAGGTCCCCTACTAGTGTTGGGTCCTGGTTGGTTAGTTGCAGTGTTGTTTATAGGAGTCCAAAGATAAAGATCATCCCTTGCTGGATGAGAACTTATCTTTCTTCCAAATCTATCTACCAGCACATGTCCTCTGACAATAACAAATTGAGTTGCTGGTGTGATGAGAACACCTTTCCTATATACTGGTCTGGTGTATCTCACTTCAAATCTGGCCTTTGGAATGGCCTGCCTCAAAGACATGGTCTTAAAGGTCTGGTTATAAGGGTACATCCTTGAAGAACCATCTCTGGTGTCATAACTACCCAGATTAGTTGGTTTTCTATAGATGGGTCTCTGGTTCTGATGAGAGCTAGACCTTTTCCGGTGACTATAGTTCCCCTGAGTGTATCTGTTCTAGAATCGATTCCTCTGAGAAAACCTTCTTTGGGGTCCCTGGTTCTGATGATAGTTCTGTTGTCCATTATTTCTTCTCCAAGAATACTTATTCTGATTGAAATCCCCTCTTCTTGAGTGTCTCCTCTGAGGTCCCCTAATCTGCTTAGGTTCAACTCTTTGAGGATTCCTCTGAGGTCCTCCAATCTGTTGGGTCTTACTCTTTGAAGTTTAATGTGAACAGAACCATCAATTTTCATTGGTTCCCCATTTTGAAGTTTAGTCTCTAAGATTTTCTCTTCCAGTTCAGTTAACTCTTCTGGACTACATTCTATATGATCAGCAGAGCAGTCCTTGCTCCATCTAGGACTGTGAACTACTTTGTAACCATTACCATTAGGATCTTTTTCATCCCAGATTTCTACCAATTCACCAGCTCTTACAGACTTGTCGTTGTTATAGTGATATTTTATGAGATCTTGTAGTAATTCCAGAATATCTTAAACAACTCTTATCATTAATGCGCTGAGAAGACTCTGATATAATAGATACAATAGTTGGTATCTTTGGAGCTTCTCTGGGCATAGGTACTTCCACAATAGTTTGCACAACTTGCTTTCCCTTGATAAGAGATTGATATTTGGCTCTAAGTTCATTGAACTCATCTTCCTTAGAGTCTCTTTCTCTTATGAGTTGATCTACCAGAGTATCTATTTCTGTGATCTTATCTTGAAGTTCAGAGACTTCTTTGGAATGATCACTCATGAGTTCTCTGGTGGATTTCTGCTCATGAGATAAAGATTGAACTTCTGCTCTGAGTCTACCATTCTCCTTTTCAAGTCCCTGGCATAATTGAACATAATTCTGGAGATCTAATAGCATTTGCTGCATATCAGACTCTCTAGAAGTACCAGATGAATGAGAGGATTAAGTATATTTGGAATTAGATAAATGTAAGGTAGATTCTTGTACCTCGGTGATGTCTGCCATGAGGCATACATCATCATCAGATCCAAAGTCAGAAGAATAAGAACTGGAACTAGTATCCTCCTCCTCTGCTTCTGCCAGCAATGCTCTCTTGTCTACATATCTCCTATCTCTCTTGAGTCTCTTCTCTTCTCTTTCTCTAGGAGTAAGTTGAGGACAATCATAGATGTAGTGGCCTGGCTTGTTGCAATTATAACAAGTGTTGTCTCCTCTGGGACCGAGACTTGGATCTCTTCTCCTGGGATTGTACTCTGGTTTGGCTGGACTACTCTCTATCCTCTTGTAGTCTGATCTGCCAGAGCGGCCATCTCTCCTCTTCTCTGGTGAAATGAATCTGGTCTCTCTTGAGTCTCCAGATGCCTTCTCTTTGTCTGCAGATTTGAAGAAACTCTTCCTATTTCTGTCTCTGGTTGATTCCTTCCAATGTATTTTGTACCTGCCATACTTGGAGCTCATTTTGTTAATTTTTCTAGTTAAGAGTGCTACCTGCTTCTTGAGGCTCATGTCATCTGCAAAAGACTCCTTCACTTTTTCTTCAGTCTTGATGGTTGAGGAGAAAGTAACTTCTTTCCGACCAGAAGAAGATATCTCCTCTGATTGATCTTCTTCTTGTAGGTCATACTCATAGGCTTTCAAATCAGAGAGTAGAAGATGATGGTCAAGAGTGTTGAGATCCTTGTTATCCTTGATGACTGTGACTTTGATCCTCCACCTTCTTGTTAGTGATCTTAAAATTTTGCTATTAATTTCTTTCTCAGTGTAAGTTTTACCTAAGGCATTAGCCTTGTTGAGAAGATTTGTGAGACGCATGTCCAGCTAGTCAATGGTCTCATCTGGCTTCATATTGAATGTGTCAAATGAGTGCTGAACAGTCTGAAGCTTGTTGTCTTTGATCTTCTCTGTTACCTCGCAGAGCAGAGCCAATTTGTCCCACGTCTCCTTAGTCGTACCACAGGTTCTTACCTTCTTGATCACTTCTTTGGTGAGGGTGTTGATAATCTCAGTTCTGGCAACCTGATCCAGGTTGTATAACTTTCTCTCATCATTATTCAACTCATCTCTCTTCTTGAGGATTCTCTGCCTTGACACTCTTCCATCCGTTCTTTCTTCAGTTGTCTTTTCTTCTATAGTTCTACTGGTCTCTTCTCTGGCATCTGACCTGCCATCATCAATTGGGGTCCAGTAAAATTGTATAGGGCCACTCTCAACCACATCAAGCATGCGGTGATGGATAGCTCCAAAATGACTACTCATCATGAAACTCCAGTGGCTATAGTCATAGAAAGAAAATTAAGGCAGGTTACGGCTCTTGTAAGAAGACTTAAAAGACATTTTGAGGAAAGATAAAAGATTTTATGCAAGAGGTTTTCAAAGCAATCGATCTGCCTGGTGACCACCAAAAGCTTTTCAAAGCAGTGGTCTAGGACACACTGCTCTGATACCACTTGTTGGTCCCACTAGTCAGTACTTGAGAATATGCGGAAGCTAGATAGATAAACTTTTGTAAAAACCTTTTTTAAAGAACACAAACAAGACAAGAGATAATTAAGAAAGCAATAAATAAGACGAGATATATAGTGGCTCAGATGTTAAAATCCTACGTCCATTCTCCCTTTTGCAAGGGGCCTTACTAACCAACCAACTTACTTACAACCACTGGAATTGACAAGTACCAGCACCTTGTTACACACTTTAGATCTGACTTCGATTTAAAGTACAATCACTCCAACCTTATCTATCAAGATGAACAGGTTGAGTATTGATTCCAACTATGAACTCATTAATAAGTAGATGAGTAATAAGATCCTAAGAGTGCTAAATTGCTCGAGTGTAGTAAAAGCTTAAGCGTATTCTTCGTGCGCGTAACTAGAGCTATTCTTCATACTGACACTCTTGTATTTATAGAGGTGATTAGGGTTCAACCGTTGGAGAGCTAATTTAATCAGATCTCTATTTATGGAAGCTTCAATCAATCAATTCCCTAATTGATTGATTTGGTTGGTGATATCCTTGGATTGACTTCTTCAATAACTTTCCAAAGTCATATCACATATTATCACAACTGTCAAACCATAAACGTACAACCATTCCACTTCCAACAAAGTTACTCTTTTCAACTCCAACCATCAACAGCCTTGATTCCGAGGGCGTCCAACGACAGCTGTCCCCGGAGGCCGGAAAAACAATCAACGACCTTGATTCCGAGGGCGTCAAACGACAGTTGTCCCCGGAGGCCGGAAAAACAATCAACGACCTTGATTCTGAGGGCGTCAAACGACAGCTGTCCCCGGAGGCCGGAAAAATAATCAACGACCTTGATTCCGAGGGCGTCAAACGACAGCTGTCCCCGGAGGCCGGAAAAACAATCAACGACCTTGATTCCGAGGGCGTCAAACGACAGCTGTCCCCGGAGGCCGGAAAAACAATACCCAAATCACAACTCCGTACTTACTGACTTTCCATAAAACTGATACAACAACTTCACTGAGAAAAATACTTGACTGATAATTGAACTGATTCATGCTCACGTAAGGTGTTTACTCATGCAGTGGTGATCGATTCACAAAACAACAGGCTAATATATAACATATATAGTTATATCACATAATCCAAACAGTTATATAGATAGGTGTTACATTTATGTTGGATTAGATATTTTTGATTTGATTTAATCGAGTTCAGAAAATACCGGCACGACGTTATTATTAGCAGATCAATCAACAGATCATCACCCACTTGTTAACTCCGGGTCCCGTGAATAATGTACAAACAGATGGTCGGAAACCTCGTGCGCGTTCCAACTAGTACCGAATCCTAGTAGGAAGATATTTAATTAAAAGTTGACCTTTGAAAACGTTTAGGAAAACTTGAGAGTTTGTGTTACGAGAATCGAGAGAGTTGTGGTCTTATAAACTCAAAAAGGACTTGCTTAAGGGTCACACCCTATTTTGGTAAATACATCACTTCTAGAAAGGTGAGTGTATTTACTAGTATACTTGTGGTATGACTATCTCGATTACTACAAAAACAATATTTTGATAAGTACACCCCTTTTTAAGAGGAGGTGTATTAGGGGGGTGTATTTACTAAAAGCAGTAGTGTAACAGGGGGGTGTATTTACTGAAAGCAGTGGTGTAACAGGGGGAGTGTATTTACTGAAAACAGTGGTGTAACAGGGGGTGAATTTACTGAATTTAGGGGTGTCCTTAATAAAGGCCCTTTAAGGAAGAAAATATAAGAATTCACCTTGGAATTACTTAGAAAAAATATTAATAAATTAAAGAAAAGGTTTTTCTTTCTTAAGAATTCTATTTCTCATTTTAAAAGAAATCTTGAAAAATAATTAATCATATTTTATAAGTAAAACTCCTCTTATTAAACTTATTAAAGACTTTGGCTTTTCTAAGACAAATTATAAAAGGTACTTTTCTTTTCTAATATTAATAACACTTCTAAAATTGGTTTGTAATACTTCTTAAAACAAAGGGATTATATTAATTTTCCCAAAAATACTCTTTTTCATTTGTTTACTAAATTTTGAATATTAAACGACTTATCTTTTCGTTCCTAAATTTCTAACAGTCGCACAAGGGGAAGACGAGTTTCCCTTTGTCTCCAAAAACATAACTAATACTAAAACAAACCAATTTCAATATATTAGACAACTAAATACAATAATATTAAACTACAAACCAATCATACTAAACCCACCAAACTAACAATACTAAATACCAAAATCAATAATACTAACCAACTAAACTAATAATACTAAACACCTAAACCAAGGATACTAAATAGCTATTCCAAAGACACTAAACAACAAATTTAACAATACAAAATAGGGAAAGTAAAGTCCATAGTACACAATGACTCCTACTGCTTCGAGCAACAATGTCAAACTCAACATTACAAGGTTTTCGAATAAGAAGGCTTCGAAGGCTACGGCAAAATCAGGGAGAAAGAGGCTAGAATTCTTACGAGCTCCGGTTCGGTTCGTGGCGGTAAACGGGCGGCCTAACGGCGTCGTATAAATATTCACCGGATAAATTGGACAGCCTTACGGCGTTGTTCGGAATTTCCAAAAGTTTCGGCAGCAGCAACCGGTTTAACGGCGTCAAATAACACGAAAGAACGAATTCGTGAGTTTCAACGAAGAATCAAATAGGGAAATTGAAATCGAATTGAAGTTAAGAAAATTGGAAAAATATTGAAATCGAATTGAATTTAACTAATTTCAATCGGAGGAAAATTGAAATGAAAAAGAGACTTACTGAGAATCAAGAGGCGACGGCATCGCGGCGGCGCTGGAGTGATTCCGGTCTGGAAGCGGGACGGTCGCAGCGCCGGGAAAGAGGCGCGGCGGCATCCGTCGGGCTCGGCGGTGGCGGCGTCTGAAGCGGCGGCGCGTCTGGTTCGAAGGGGCGGCTGACGGTCGACGAAAAGGAGGAGAGGGCAACGCGGCGGCCGGCGCTCGTGGTGGCGGATGATCGGCGCTGAGAGGCGGTGCTTCGGCCGGGGACGACGGCGTTTGGGCGGCAGTTCAGCGGAGGAGGAGAGGCGTGCGGCTAGAGGCGGAGCACGGCGGAGGGCGGCGTCGCACGGCGGCGTTAGCGAAGGGGAAGGGGGCGACGACGGCGCTTCTGATCGGAGGAGGGACAGAGGCGGCGCGGCGCGGCTGGAGAGCTGGGCCGCGGTGGTCTTCCGCCGGAAAAGAAAAGAAAGAAGAAAGAGGCCTTTGTGCTTTGAAGAGAATAAAGCAGAGAGAGAAAATAAGATTGGAGATGGTTATGTGCGTGAAAGAAAATTTGGGAAATTGATTTGTGAAGGAAATGAAAATGAGGATAAGGACGTTTATTACTCAATTAATTTTAAAGGGTAAAAAATATCATGTGGATGAGATAATTTAATTAATTAATTTAAAAGAAGGAATAAGTATGTGGGTGTAATTAATCCTCTTTAATTTCTGATATTTTCGTTCTCATTTGATACGGTTCAGGGATCGTTTGGTTCACGAGTTTAATCCCGATTCGAGAATTAATACAGTTTTAAAATTCGATTAATATTTTATTGTATTTTAATTATTCTCAGTAAATTAAACGGATTGAAATCCTAATTTTTAATCTTTGAATATTTAATTTCTCGTAATCCTTTATTCGTTTGAAAGATTCGATTCTTTCTACGAATTTAGGAATTTGTAAAAAGGGTATATATTTAAATTACACAAAAGCACACAAAATAAATAAAATAAAAAGAAACAAAGATAAGAAAATAAAATAAGGGTTCTAGGAAATTAAAAGGTATAAAACGGGACGGGGTATTACACTTCTGGTCTGGCAGTTCCCCCTAGACTAAGTCCAAATCTAGTTCCTTATATGGCTAACAGGTCCAGATGGTCCTATTACATCTTCTGATTTGTTTTTTAACTCATCAAAACTAACAACATTTTTCCTAGCAGTTAGTGTATACTATCACTATTTATCTTTCATTTCAAAATATAATTACGCTTTTCATGAAAAAGATTGACAGGGAATCACAAGTTTATCAACAACTAAAGATCTCTTTTTAAGGCATATTTTATATGAGTAGTTTTAGTGTGTATTTGGATCTTGAAAAAAAAAATCCAATGCAGAAATCAACAATATTCCAAGGAGTAATTAGTAATACCCCAAAAAGTAATCAGCAATATCCCAACTGCAAAAAAATACACAGTTTGGTGAAATACTCTCATTGTCCCCAATACTCTACTCCTTACATATTTTACACAAAGTGGTAAGTTCAAGTGTTTAGAGTTTCACTATGATCGAAAGATCATGGGTTCGATTCACCCTTTGTCCGGTAAAAAAAAAGTCAAGTGATGAAATATTTTAGGAAAAAAGAATACATAAGTTTAAGGACTAAAATCAAACTATGATAGTTATGTTACATTAATGGGTTAATTGCAAAAAAAATCACGAACTTTATAGTCTTTATGAATTATAACATTAACTTTTAAAGTTTGCAATTTGGTGCACGAACTGATTTATTATTGCAATTCGATACATGGTGTAAATTTTCAGCGATATTACGCTTATGTGGCAGCCGAAGTCGACACCAAAGATGTGTCACACGCTACGTCAAATGCTAAATTTAATAAAAAAAAATATTTTAATTTTTTTATAAATTAATATTGCTCAAACACGTTTAATAATGAATTGTGAATGTTGACATTGTCTAATTTATGTTGGAAAGAATGTCTCACATCATACAAACTTGTACATATATTAGAAAATATTTTGTTTACTATCTTTCACTATTATTAAACCGTGTTTGAGTAATGTTTTATAAAAAAATATTTTGAAATAAAATAAATTCTTCAAGATTTGCATTTCATGTAGCGTGTGACGTATTTTTTGTGACTTCAGCTACCATGTAGTGTTAGTATTGCTAAAAATTTACATCATGTACAGAGTATCTCTGAAGTTATACTTCATGTATCGAATTGCAATAATAAATTAGTTCGTGTATCAAATTACAAATTTTAAAAGTTCATGTTGCAATTGATAAAAAAATGTAAAGTTCGTGAATTTTATTGCAATTAACCCTATAGTAAATAAAGTCATAATCCCTATATTATATACTATAATCAATTTATATATTTTTTATAATAGAGAAATAAAAGATACCTATAACTGTAATTTAATGTTCCAGTCGTTTCAAAAAAAAAAAAATGTTCCAGTCGTGCATGAATGATGTGGCTGCAACTTGGTCAATTAATATACCTAATATTCACCCATACACCATTTAAAGTTCACCTACATGTATCATCACCATTTAAAATTCAAATATATATATATATATATATATATATCATCACCATTTAAATTTCACCTATATATATCACTACATTAAGTGACGCTAATATTATAGTTATTTTATTTTTATAAAAAAGAATTTTATAATTTTGGAAACTGATTTCTTTTTAGTCTTTTCCCTTTAATAGTAATTAATTTGGTACCAACTACTACGGATTTGATATAATGTCCACCGGTGGGCATAACTTATATGTCCACCGCGAATGTGATAATGACACGTAAGCAAATTTAAATATGGGTCTCACTATTATTTTAATTGATTAGTTAAATTTGCTTACGTGTCACTATCACATTCGCGGTGGGCATATAAGTTTATGCCCACTGGTGCACATTATATCAAATCCGCCAACCACTATGCCTCAATTTCCATTAATTACACCATATAGTTAGGAGGTTGAGTTTTAAAACACCACCCAATGTTAATAAGTTAGAGATAAATAGTTTTTTGGTCCCGCAACTTGTCTAGTGTCCAATTTTGGTCCCAAAAATATTAACTTTTTAATTTTGGTCCCATAACTTATTGAATCGTCCAAATTTGGTCTCAAATGGGACCAAAATTGGACAATTCAACAAGTTACGGGACCAAAATTGAATAATTAAAATTTTTGGGACCAAAATTGAATAATTAAAATTTTTGGGACCAAAATTGGACACCAAACAAGTTAGAGACAAAAAATTATTTTTTCGTATTCATTAATTTTTTTTCTTTTCTCACCTTATATACATATATATATATATACATCAATGGATTTATTTTTCATGAATATAAATACAAATATTTGAAAAACATCTATAAAACATGAAAAATAAAAACCCATTATTTTTCAATTCCAATAATTATTATTTAAGATGAATTACAAAGCTCCCATAAAATACTAATAATGAAATTTTAATTACTAACTAAGAATTTAAATTGCGATAGAGTAAATAAAATAATAAATTAATAACTTTCATATATATTTTGATTCTCCATATCTTCGTAAAATAATTCCAAATTGCTATCGTGATCTCGTCTCCACCAATAATATATACATGATTATTACAAAGATTATTTTAGATTATAATTAATTAAATAGTGTTTGATATATGTGTATGTGTGTGTATGTATGTATATATATATATATATATATATATATATATACATATAAGGTGAGAAAAGAAAAAAAAATAATGAATACGAAAAAATAATTTTTTGTCCCTAACTTGTTTGGTGTCCAATTTTGCTCCCAAAAATTTTAATTATTCAATTTTGGTCCCAAAAAATTTAATTATTCAATTTTGGTCCCATAACTTATTGAATTGTCCAATTTTGGTCCCATTTGAGACCAAATTTGGACGATTCAATAAGTTATGGGACCAAAATTAAAAAGTTAATATTTTTGGGACCAAAATTGGACACTAGACAAGTTGCGGGACCAAAAAACTATTTATCTCTAATAAGTTATGTCCAATTTATACCTCATTCTAACATCTCATAACAAAATTATGTTCAATTTATACCCCATTTCAACGTCTCCTATCATGAGACGTTCTCACATAAATTTTTACCTATTTACATTAACCATGATAATCATTATTAAAAACTGATAGCAAATTAGCAATGATAAAGTAATGTATTCTAACAAAAAGTTAGTGTGTTAGTGTACATTATCACTAGGACGAAGTATTATATAAAAATAGTTAATGATAAATTTATTATGAAACTATTTTAAAGTAACGAATATTTGTCTAGAAGTATCGATAATTTCACCAGGAGTATCATTAATTTGGGTCGGTGGTATTATATTATAATTGTCTTAAATTTTCTTGAATCCATATTAATGATACCCCTACTAAGATTATCGATATTTCTAATCAAATATTCGATCCTTTAAAACAGTTCCATGCATTTTCATATAAATCTTACCCTATCACTATTTATCTTTCATTTAAAACTATAAGTACGCTTTTCAAGTAGAAGATTTAGAGGGAATCACATCAACAACCAAAGATCTCTTTTTAAGCCATATTTTACACTATTGGGCACCAAAATACTCCTAGATTAAATATAAACACCAAATATAGTGGAAGATGGGATATATATATTTTTCTTCCAATAAAATATTCCAATGGTTTTCAATTAATTTCCCCGTGTATATATATATATATATGATTACGTATAAGATACAACCCAACCCCAAAATAATCCCAAAATAATCCCAAAAAAAAACCATGTTCATTTTACTCATCTCAACTCTACTCCTAATTCTCTCCTACATTTCCACTAAAAAGTCATCACAAAATGTATTCCTAGTGGATTTTGCTTGCTACAAACCCCCGGAAAGCCACAAGTTGAGTCCCGAAACGGCACTGAGTCAGTTCTCAAAAATCGGACGTTGTTCGGAGGATACGCTCCGTTTCATGGAAAAGATAGCGAGGCAGGCTGGAGTCGGTGACTCGACTTACTTCGCCCACACTCTACTCACCGACCCCCCCAGTTTGAGCGTCGAAATGGCAAGGCAGGAGTCGGAAATGGTAATGTTCGGAGCCATAGATTCGTTGCTCGCAAAGACGAGAGTGGATAGCAGTGAGATTGGGATTTTGATAGTGAATTGTAGTGTTTTTAATGTGGCTCCTTCTCTTGCGAGTGTGATAGTGAATCGGTACAAATTTAGGGAAGATGTTTTGAGCTATAATGTTACTGGGATGGGATGCGGCGCTGGTGTGATTGCCATGGACCTTGCTAAAAACCTCCTTCAGGTAATTAATTTATTCTTCCTATGTATATGTGCATCTTATCGTGTTATATAATGATGTACATTCTCTATTATACCTCCAGTTGGATTTGCGCCACTCAAAGTGTACCAATATGTGGATAACAACGTAACGTAGTTATTTAATTTATTTAGGAAATAATGTTATATTTAAGAAAGCAAACACTATAAAAAAATCTCTTTTAAAAATAGTGATTAAAGAGGGAAATTAATCCCTTGATATTAAAGAAGGATTTAACAAGAGCCAATTATTCACTAGGGAATTAATGAGGGAAGAAAAATTCTTATCTATAAAGAAATATTCAACAAGCAAAAATGGACCCCATTTATATCCCTTGGCAACTTACCTTTTCCTTTCTTTTTTTTCTTTTTTTATGTAAACTGGTCAACACGACGGAGTATATCCCTCGTCAACTTACATTTTTTTTTAATGTAAACTGGGCAATATCACATTTTGTGTGTGTATATATATGTACGTCTGTTATATAAAAATTTCTTATTTTTTAGTTAATTATTTATTATATAAATTATAAATAATTAATTAAGTATAAACTATATATTTATTGTATAATTATGTGCACATATGTGACTATATATATTTGTGTGTGTAATGTTTATAGTATTAGTATTTTTATTAACTAGTTTTAGTATTTATAATTATATATTAGTATTAGTTGTGTATGTTTATATATGTACAAATATATTAGTTGTACATAATATGTTTATTTTAATTAACGACCAATATATGTGTATATATGTATAAAAAGTGAGAGTGATTTTTTTATAATTTTATATATGTATGTATGTGCGCGCACACATGTTAGTATATAGTAAAAAAGAATATAAAAGTGATTATTTACAAATCTTTTCGCTGCTTGACACCGGGGAACTCTTATACATCATTTCATCTGGGCCATAACTCTGATTTCACTGTTAGAATTTTGGATGAACCTCGATCTCCCCATTTGTATAATATCGTCCGCTTAATTTAAAACGAGTCCATATTAAATTATTTTTGAACGTTTCCATAAGGCTTCATATCAATTGAAATACTTATAGTTATCCTTATAATCCTCCAATATTTTTCGATATGGAATAATGTTTGGAAACTCCGACACATGCATCGATCTATCGATTTGCAGATACCTTTATATCTTCTGCAAATTCTTCATGCATGTTATCCATAAACATCATCTATATTTTTCAAGGGTGCAGAAGTCGAAAATAGCTAGTCAAACGTTTTTAGACCGCTTAGGCGGCACCTGTTTTATTTTTTCTTTTATTTCAATTGTCAAGACCTCATTTCCACCATAACTTATCAAGATTCAAACTAGTGTAGGCCAACAGGAAGATATCAAGATATAAATCTGCCTGCAATCAAATTCAATAACTCTCTCAACTATCAACTCCCAAATATATATATATTTTTGCCGTCTAGCCCGATATCTGCATCATTGATATTGTTTTACTATCCAATTTAATTCACAAATTCGTGTAAAATCCATATCGTGCATACTCTTACATTTTATATTAATCTTTAAATGCCTAAAAAGCTTACATCTATTAAAATGGTCAGATACATGTATGCCGAAGATAATTAAGCTTAACTTTGTGTGGGGAAATTTAATGAGTCATAATTGTTAAGTGCTACCTAGAAAAATTAAGCTTATTTTTTAATGGGAAAAGATATATAATGAGTCATAATAGTAAAGTGCGACTAGAAAAATCATGGCGCAGCTGCCGGCGGTTGACATTAATTTTATCTTCAATATACACTTATTTTAATGTTGTACTTGTATGTGATGGTATAAAATATGGTAAAGTCGGTTTCGCAAGATAGTTGACTCTTTATTTATGATTTTTTTTTTTTATATGAACATCATTCATGATTATGCATATTCTAAAATTGTTTGGAAAACTTTAAAGTATCAAGTTATAATTAAGAGTATTAAAAATTATACCATGAGTATAAAAAATATAGGGTGGGGGTATTATATTATTGTTAAGAAGTAGCAACAACAATTAAATTTTTGTAATATTTAAATATTCATATTTAATACAAAAACATAGTATTACACATTTATGTTTAAAATATTCAATCTCTAATATATATATATATAAAGTATAAAAAAATATGACCAAGAGTCTCATAATCGGATAGTGGTTCATATTATGAACCACATTCATATGAAACCTGCACTTTATTTATAATTCCGGAGTTTTCAAAATCTTAATAAAGTGGAAAATAACATATTTGCTCACTTTTAAAAAAAGTCGCACTCGTCATGTTTCAATTATATTAACCTGCATATTGTAATTTTATTAGTCTGCACATTTTATTTCATGTTTTCAAATCTTTACTACATGTCAAAGTTTATGTTCTAAAATATATTTACCTTTAATAGGTGCACCAAAATATTTGTGCCCTAATTCTGAGCACCGAGAACACTACCAGCAGCATATACAAAGGCACAGATCGCTCCAAATTAATTCCAAATGCCCTTTTTCGGGTCGGAGGATCTGCTATTCTTCTTTCAAACAAACCTTTTCACGCGCAATGCTCAAAGTACCAGCTCATGCACTCTATCCACACTCACAACTCAAGCTCCGACGTCGCTTATAAATGCATCTTCCAAGAGGAAGATTTAGAGGGATTCTCAGGTTTAACAATCACCAAAGATCTCTTAATCGCAGCAACTTCCACAATCGAACAACACCTCAAAACATTGGCTCTTTCTATCCTCCCACTTTCCGAGATACTTCTCTTCATAAAATATCATCTCATTATGCGTCTCAATCTCAACAAGACCCGATCTTACGTCCCAAAATTTAACAAATGTGCGGAACATTTTTTTCCACACGTTGGGGGGAAGCCAGTGTTGGTTGCACTGCAGAAGAAACTAGGGTTTGAAGATGCTGATATAGAAGCACCGTTGATGACATTGTATAAGTTTGGGAATACTTCGAGCAGTTCTATTTGGTACGAGTTAGCGTATGCAGAAGCTAAGGGTCGGGCCAAGAAGGGCGATCGAGTATGGCAAATAGCCTTCGGTGCGGGTTTCAACTGTGGCAGTGTGATTTGGCGTGCGTTGAGGTGTATTGAGGTTGACGAGATGAATCCATGGATAAGTGATATTGCTGATTTTCCAGTGATTTTGGATACCGATAGTTCACTTTCTTACCATTTCATACAACCTGAGTAACTTATTGCTACTTGGGTTGTATGAAATGGTAAGAAAGTGAACCGGCGGTATCCAAAATCACAGGAAAATGTTCCCTTCGTCCAAGAAAAATATGCTCACTTGTTTGCACGTGGTTTAATGCATTATGTTGAAGGGTATTATGGGGTATTGTAAGATGCGTTTATGAATAAAATGATTGTTCATGGAATATATGCCACACATATTTTTCATAAACAATCATTTTATTCATAAACGGACCTCACAATACCGCATAATACCCTACAAACAAGTGAGCATACCTTTCATGGACGGAGGAAGAAGTATTTTTCTTATGTCGTTTTCATCTTATTCAGGTATTTTAATATTTTCAAATTGTATTGTTGTTACTCCCTCTATCTCAATCTCGAATGCCCCCTTGTCTTAAAGGTCCGTCTTATTCTCGATTGTCCTTTTCTATAAATAGTCAATTTTTGTTTACGAAAATGCCGCCAAAGGCAATTTAATTCCCTTTTGTTTACCACAATGCCACTAAATAATACTACCTTCGTCCCCAAGTAAACTTCTCATTATACTATTCACCTCTCTTCAATTTTTTTTAAATTACATTCAATTCCACTAATGGTTATATAGAAAAACATATTCATTTTGTTTCATTGACTTAAATTGAAGAATATGTCATTCTCGAAAAAATATTTTATCCATTTAAATATTACAAATTGAGCCTCACATTAAAAGTAAAAAAAAAAAGTCAAAGGGGAAGTTTACATGGGGACGGAGTGAGTAATTTTATCACTACAAATATTAATAAATAATTACCATATTAAAATTTGTGCAAAAAGAAAATGGGCAATCGAAATTGGTGTGGAGGGGTATTATATAATGGGATTTTTGTCCCCTAAACTTTCAACATTTGATTTTAGTCTCTTTTAACTTTGTAATTTTTTAAACTGTGACCCATAACCAGGTAGTGCAGGTAACCTTACCAGTCTACCAATTAAGGGGTGAATTTAAAAAAAAAAAAAAAAAACTGAGAAATTTTAGTTAAAAGAAAAGATTTATCATGTCAGTCGTTATATGACTGAGTTATTTACACCTGACTGTAAAAAATTGAAAAAAAAAAAAGTACAAAATTAGAGGTGTAAAATCAAACCGTGATAAATTTAAAATAGGCTACAAGAGAAAATAGTTGTTATCACTACAAAAAAACACTGTTTTGCGACGGAATTAGCGACGGAAAATCCGTTTTGCGACGGTATCTGCGACGGACACGTATCCGTCCCTAAAACAGCCGTAGCTAATTTTTGCGACGGATTTCGCCTTCCGTCGCAAATTAACGACGGACAAATCCGTCGCAAAATCGGCGGGTCAGACCCGGCCGGGTCACACAGAATTTGCGACGGACAGTATTCCGTCGCAAATATTTCGGGTCAGACCCGTTCGGGTCAACAACATTTGCGACGGCCACATTCCGTCGCAAATGTTTATATATATTTTTTTTATTTTTTTCTGTTATAATTTGCGACGGATTGTTTTCCGTCGCAAAATTCAATATTTGCGACGGAATTTGTCCGTCGCAAATTACCGAGCCTATACAAAAAAAAAGTGGCTCGCGTGGTTCGAGCCCGGGCACCCGAGGCGGCCGGGGCTGGCGCGGACCACTGGGGCCGGTTGGCCCATCTCTTTTTATATGCGGCCCACCTTCTATATTAGTCTTATTAGGCTTTGAACAATTAATCCATTTTTTGCGTCCAAGGGGAATCGAACACGGGACCTCTTATGCAAGAGGAGGGGGCGCGCGCCACTAGGGTACAAGCTACTTTCGTTTATTTTTATGCAATTAATTGTATATGTATTCAAATTAAGTCATTTTTTTTATAATTCACCAAATTAATTTCTTTTCGTATCTAAGTTGTTTATTAAAATATTTTGCCCAACTATTTTTTTTATTTTGTAAAATTATTTATTTCGACTCCCGCTAAAATTTATAATTCGTTCATTTGTACGCAATTAATTGTATATGTATCCAAATTGACTCATTTTTTTTTCTATAATTCACCAAATTAATTCATTTTCGTTTCTAACTTGTTTTTATAAATATTGGGGCCATTTAATTTTTATTATTTCTGTAAAATTATTTATTTCGACTCCCGCTTAAATTTATAATTCGTTCATTTGTACGCAATTAATTGTATATGTATCCAAATTGACTCATTTTTTTTTCTACAATTCACCAAATTAATTCATTTTCGTTTCTAACTTGTTTTTATAAATATTGGGGCCATTTAATTTTTATTATTTCTGTAAAATTATTTATTTCGACTCCCGCTTAAATTTATAATTCGTTCATTTGTACGCAATTAATTGTATATGTATCCAAATTGACTCATTTTTTTTTCTATAATTCACCAAATTAATTCATTTTCGTTTCTAACTTGTTTTTATAAATATTGGGGCCATTTAATTTTTATTATTTCTGTAAAATTATTTATTTCGACTCCCGCTTAAATTTATAATTCGTTCATTTGTACGCAATTAATTGTATATGTATCCAAATTGACTCTTTTTTTTCTACAATTCACCAAATTAATTCATTTTCGTTTCTAACTTGTTTTTATAAATATTGGGGCCATTTAATTTTTATTATTTCTGTAAAATTATTTATTTCGACTCCCGCTTAAATTTATAATTCGTTCATTTATAAGCAATTAATTGTATATGTATCCAAATTGACTCTTTTTTTTTTCTATAATTCACCAAATTAATTCATTTTCGTTTCTAACTTGTTTTTATAAATATTGGGGCCATTTAATTTTTATTATTTCTGTAAAATTATTTATTTCGACTCCCGCTTAAATTTATAATTCGTTCATTTGTACGCAATTAATTGTATATGTATCCAAATTGACTCTTTTTTTTTCTACAATTCACCAAATTAATTCATTTTCGTTTCTAACTTGTTTTTATAAATATTGGGGCCATTTAATTTTTATTATTTCTGTAAAATTATTTATTTCGACTCCCGCTTAAATTTATAATTCGTTCATTTGTACGCAATTAATTGTATATGTATCCAAATTGACTCATTTTTTTTTCTATAATTCACCAAATTAATTCATTTTCGTTTCTAACTTGTTTTTATAAATATTGGGGCCATTTAATTTTTATTATTTCTGTAAAATTATTTATTTCGACTCCCGCTTAAATTTATAATTCGTTCATTTGTACGCAATTAATTGTATATGTATCCAAATTGACTCATTTTTTTTCTACAATTCACCAAATTAATTCATTTTCGTTTCTAACTTGTTTTTATAAATATTGGGGCCATTTAATTTTTATTATTTCTGTAAAATTATTTATTTCGACTCCCGCTTAAATTTATAATTCGTTCATTTGTACGCAATTAATTGTATATGTATCCAAATTGACTCTTTTTTTTTCTACAATTCACCAAATTAATTCATTTTCGTTTCTAACTTGTTTTTATAAATATTGGGGCCATTTAATTTTTATTATTTCTGTAAAATTATTTATTTCGACTCCAGCTTAAATTTATAATTCGTTCATTTGTACGCAATTAGTTGTATATGTATCCAAATTGACTCATTTTTTTTCTATAATTCACCAAATTAATTCATTTTCGTTTCTAACTTGTTTTTATAAATATTGGGGCCATTTAATTTTTATTATTTCTGTAAAATTATTTATTTCGACTCCCGCTTAAATTTATAATTCGTTCATTTGTACGCAATTAATTGTGTATGTATTCAAATTGACTCGTTTTTTTTTCATAATTCACCAAATTAATTCATTTTCGTTTCTAACTTGTTTTTATAAATATTGGGGCCATTTATTTTTTATTATTTCTGTAAAATTATTTATTTCGACTCCCGCTTAAATTTATAATTCGTTCATTTGTACGCAATTAATTGTGTATGTATCCAAATTGATTCGTTTTTTTTTTTCATAATTCACCAAATTAATTCATTTTCGTTTTTCACTTGTTTTTATAAATGTTGTGTCCATTAAATAAAAGTAAATTCAAACTAATAAATTCACAAAATTATAAATTAAAGTAACAATTGAAAAATTAAATTAAAGTAACAATTCAAACTAAAAAAAATATTGTACTTCATAGTTATTAAAAATCAAATTTTTTTAACAATCGGAATTAAATCCGTCTTCCTCTTCATCCTCGCCCAGGTTAACAATCGGCGACATGGCTGGGTCGGCGGGATCGGCGGCATCGATGGCTGGGTCGGCGGGAGCGGCGGCATCGGTGGCGCAGGCATTTGCGCTCATGGCATTGAATCAGAGGCGAATATCTGCCACCACGCCTGCATTGCGGCTGTATACGCCTGCACCTCGACCCGATACCGCTCCACCTCAGCTGTATACCGGTCGTGCGTCTCTCGCTGCTGTCTCTCATACTCTTCCTTCTCTCGCTGCTGCCTCTGCATGTTCTTCATCTGCTCCACCACCGTGGCAAGCTGCCTCTCGACCTCACTGGGATGAGAGTCGATGGAAGACTGAGAGGAGGATGAGCCTGAGCCACGAGGTCGGAAAAAGTTCTTTCCGAAGCTGCCCAATCCAGCGAACCGCCCCTTTTTAGCCTTGACGTTCTTGAAGTACAATTCATTTTGAACGTCAACAGAAGGCTGTGTGGGGGGCATCGACCCCGACCCCTCTGCCGTTTCCTCAGGCTGAGGCTGTGAGGCAAGGTCCTCGAGCATCTTTCTCTGCAAATTAATTATACAAAAAATTAAATAAATTGAACACAAAATATAAAATAATACTTTTAATTTTAAAAATTAAAATAATACTATTAATATTGAAATAATACTTACGTGGATCTCGGTAGTACGGCCGTAGGTAGACTTCCCAGTCTCCTCGACGAGTGGGTGGGCGAGCTGCAATCTCTCAAAATGAGAGGGCTCGCGTCCTTGCTCCGCCGCCTAATTATAAAAAAAGATAGTAAAAATTAATACCACTCATAAAAAATTAGGAAAAAAATAATATAAATTCAAAAACTACAAAATTAAAGACGAAACTTACAAATCTCAACCCGTGCTCATAAATGGACCGAGAACCGGCCCGATGTCTCGCCATCCCTTCTCCATCAGGGTCACTACGCCGATTCGCCTTGTTTTTCGCCGACTTCTCTTGGAATTCAGGGGAATCCCAGTAGCGGAGGAATTGGTCCCAAATCGGCCGGTTTTTACTGTCAGTCCCCAGGTCGGTCGCCTCTCCCTTCTTGTACCACTTCTCCCTCATTCTAAAAAGGAGGTCTTTGTACCTTTCCGCCGCATATTTTTCGAAATTCTTCCACATCTGGTCATCGTGCTCCGGTGCCCAGACACATTCTTTCTGCAATTACAATTTAAATGTAAATATATGTTTATATATTTGATATTAATAAACGGTGAATTAATAAATTAAATTAATACCTTAAATTCGTCGAAGTATGTCCTTTTCTTTGCATCAGACACTAGCCTCCAGGTGTAAGCGGTGGGCTCGAATCCACATCCAAGGATGGACCGGGAAACCTGATTAGTAGCCTCATGACCAGGAATCCAACTGTAAAATTAAAACTTCAAAGTTAGTAAAATAATTAGGTTTTAATTAATAAAAAATTTAGTATAAAATATTAAAACTTACGTTGAACCATGTGGCTGAACAGTCATCCGTGGTTCAACAACCGGATGCTGTCTGGAGGAGGATGAGCCCTCAGCAGTCTGCTGCGAGGAGGAGGAGCCCGCACCAGGCTGTGTAGAGGTCTCTGATTGAGACCTCGATCTGAAAATAGGTGGAACCACGGGTCTCAGTGATGCCCGTCGTCTCCTCCCTCCTCGCTCTCCTCGACGAGCCTCCTCATCCCTCGGAGGCTCCTGACTGCCACTGCCACTGCCTTGTCCGCTCATCTATAACAAAATTCGAAAAAAAATCAATTCGGCTCTACAATTCAACTATTTCTAAACATGCTTTTAAATTAAATTAAAATTCGATCAACTAATCTAATTCAACTAAAATCAATTCTAAACTTAACAAATTCAACTATTTCTAAACATGCTTTAAAATTAACTATTATAATTCAAACAATTCAACTAAAATCAATTCTAAACTTAACAAATTCAACTATTTCTAAACATGCTTTAAAATTAACCGTTATAATTCAACTAATTAATTCAACTAAAATCAATTCATATCTAATATAATTCAAACAATTCAACTAATTCAATTCTAAACTTAACAAAAATTAATTATGCTTTAAAATTAAATTAAAATTCAATCAACTAATTAAATTCGATCAACTAATTCAACTAAAATCAATTCATTTATATATAATATAATTCAAACAATTCAACTAATTCAATTATAAACTTAACAAAAATTAAACATGCTTTAAAATTAAATTAAAATTCGATCTACTAATTAAATTATAATTCAACTAATTCAACTAAAATCAATTCATTTCTAATATAATTCAAACAATTCAACTAATTAAATTCTAAACTTAACAAAAATTAAACATGCTTTAAATTAAAATTCGATCAACTTAAATTATAATTCAACTAATTCAACTAAAATCAATTCATTTCTAATATAATTCAAACAATTCAACTAATTCAATTCTAAACTTAACAAAAATTAAACATGCTTTAAATTAAAATTCGATCAACTTAAATTATAATTCAACTAATTCAACTAAAATCAATTCATTTCTAATATAATTCAAACAATTCAACTAATTCAATTCTAAACTTAACAAAAATTAAACATGCTTTAAATTAAAATTCGATCAACTAATTAAATTATAATTCAACTAATTCAACTAAAATCAATTTATTTTTAATATAATTCAAACAATTCTACTAATTCAATTTAATACCACTTAAAAAAAATTAAACATGCTTTAAATTAAAATTCGATCAACTAAATCAACTAAAATCAATTCATTACTAATATAATTCAAATAATTCAACTAAAATCAATTCTCTAAACATGCTTTAAAATTAAATTTTAAACGGTAAAAATGAAGAAAACTTACGGTTTATTTGTAGAAGATGACGAAACGAGAACTCAGTGGGGACGGATTGGCTCTACAGCGACGGCACCCGACTTCTCCTTCCTTTTCCTCTCTTTTTCCTCTTCTTTTCTCTCTTTCTCCGCCTGTAAAGCGGCGGTTCTGTATAAATAAGTGGAAAAAAATTTGCGACGGACGCTTGTCCGTCGCAAATTTTGCCCGTCAAACGCAAAACGACGCCGTTTTTCACTGATTTAGGACGGCTTTTCCGTCGCAAATCAGTCAACGCAACGTTTCCCAATAAGACGCGTAAAACGGTTCGGATTTGCGACGGAAATTCCGTCGCAAATCAGTCAATGGGCCGTTTCCCGAAAGGTCGCGAATACAAATGTAAGCTTTGCGACGGCTTTTGTCCGTCGCAAATACAAAGTTTAAAATTGCGACGGCCTGTTCCGTCGCAAATCAGTCAAACGGGTCGCTTCCCGAACGGTCACCTTTAAACGGGTATGTTTTGCGACGGAATTGTCTGTCGCAAACTCAAAATTGAAATTTGCGACGACCTTTCCGTCGCAAATGTAGCCGGTTCAAGACGAAGGCGGTGGGCCCTAGTGTTTGCAACGGCTTTTCCGTCGCAAATTACTATCATTTGCGACGGACTTCCTAAGTCGTCGCAAATTGTCGTTTTTTGCGACGGCTTACAAAAATCCGTCTCAAATTCACTGAATTTGTGACGGAAATTCTGACCGTCGCAAAAAACCCGTCAATAATCTCCTTCTTTTTTGTAGTGTATTATGCAAATTTAGCATTTGTCGTGACATGTAACGTGTTTTTGGTGGCGGCTCCATGTCATGTAAGCATAAATATCGCCGAAAATTTACACCATGTATTAAATTGTAACAGTAAATTAGTTCGTATATTGAATTACAAACTTTAAAAATTCATGTTGTAACTGACAAAGGCTGTAAAATTCGTGATTTTCTTTGCAATTAACCCTAAAATTAAAATTACACTAAATAAATTAATAAAATTAAACTAAAAGTAACTAAACGCTATTCTTACAAAAAATTAAATATTTTGTAATTATAAAATTCATATTACAAATAATATTATTAAAAAATATTATTCCAATCCCCAAATCGCTCACCAACTCACCAACCCCATGGTTATGATCAAACTCAGGGAAAACCGTCAATTAACGACATAAAGTTACGGTCGGGGCCTAATTTCTCAACGGGGAGTGATTATCCCGTCAGGCGCGGTAATGGTAGAGCGGTGACGTGGCGTGAAGGAGACGAAGGGTTCTCTCCTCTTATCTTCCGTCGTTTATATTTATTTGATATTTTATTACTTTTTGTTTTGCTTTATTTGTATTCCTTTATTTTTGATTGTGTAATTATTTTGAATAAAAAAAGTATAAATCTATTTAAAATGCCACATCATCGAGGGTAAAGAAATTCCCAATTTTTGTCGACACATGAGATGCACGTGACAAAAAATGGCATCGATTTTGTATTTCCGACAAAAATAAGATCAAAATTGGACAGACCTAGGAGTTACGAGACAAAAATCAAAGAGTCAAAAATTTTGGAATCAAAATCAGGACACTCAATAAATTAAGGGACAAAAAAATTCTCATTTCAATGTGAGAAAGGTGGCTTTTCAATGATAACATGAGGGCTTTTCAAAAAATATACCTGTGTTGCACGGATCATCTCGTGCACAAAAAAATTACTCACAAGACAGGTGGGTGATTAGGCGTGAAATTGTTATAATTTGTAGCTCGATTTGTCCATGTTTTGAGTGCATTTGACGAGTATTTAGAGTCAATTGAGTATCATTTTCAATAACTAATTAATTTGCCTCTTTGATGCTCGTAGTTGGAAAGAGGGCGAAAAACGAAGCTCGTAGTACTTTGAATCGACTCAAATGGATGCCCAGATGAGAAGATATCGAAGAAATACAAAAATTGTTAGTTCGTGCAAGGAAAAATGTTAGTTTGCTCAAGGAAAGAGGTGCTTGAGCGCCTATGCGCTCGAACAAGGGAGTGTCAAGCGCCAATTTAGTGCTGGACGGCTGGAGCACTCGACCGAGAGTAGGTCGAGCGCTAGGCGCTCGACCGTCTGGAGCTCGAGTGCTAATTTGGCGCTGGAAGAAGTAGCCACTCGACCGTGCACTGGTTGAGCGCTAGGCGCTCGACCAAGCCCCAATGTCGCGCGTTTTGGCCTTTTTCACCCGTTTTAGGCCCGTTGCTTATAAAGACCTCATCCCAAGTTCATTTTTTGGGAGACTTTGGATACCATATACATTCTTAGACATAGATTAAGAGAGAGAGAAGCTTGGGAAGAAGATTGGAAGAATTTTACAAGTTGTAATCGAGGTTTTGATTTACGAATTCATAGATTAGAGTTTTATTTCGTTCTTTCTTTCTTCAACGTTTGATACTACTAAACCTAGTTTTTGTTATTTATTAAGATTTGTTTCAAGACTTTAATTTATTATTTTAATCTATAGTTTATGTTATTGAGTTCATTGTTTAATTTAATCATGTTTATGTTTATCGTTCATATCATTGCTTTCGTAATTCAATCAACCATGTTAGACTAGAACCCTTGCATGCTTAGGATAGGATGAACTCGTAGAAGTAGGACGTTGGTACATAATTAGGATAATTCGTGATGTTTAGTCTTAGTTTTCTTAATTAATTGAATTCTTAAAATAAGCCATAGAATTATCTTGGAATTGAGTACAAAAATTGTTAGAGAAAAGATAATATTATCACTCTTTAATAACGAATAGACTTAAGGAAAGGGTTTTAGAAGGGGTTTATAATCTACCGGTTTATCTAGGGAGGACGATCGCATCACCTTAGTTAAATTAGGGTCTCAATAATTAAGCACGATCCATATAACTTGATTAGTGGATTTGTGAAGTAGGTTGATTTGCCGAAGTATTAGGGTTAATTCTTGAGCTTTTAGTCTTTCAATCTTGTGCTAGATTAGGGAAGTTGATTGCCTAGTTTTAGTACACTTAGGATGATTACTTGCACATCAAGATTATTTTAGCTATTGTACCAACTCCGTTAGTATACGTAAGAATTCCTATCCCGAGCATCACCATCCCATACGTTTATTTAAACCTAATTATTTGTTTAGTTTAATTTGATTATTAGCATTAAGAGTATTAATTTATAAATTAATATTATAATTCTTGAACCTGAACATACATTCATATTAACTATGAGACGTAAATCTCCAGGGCTCTATTCGCATATATATCTTTCTTTGGGTTCGATATACTTGGTCCATATACTTGCCCATACTACAGGAATCCCATACTCTTGTGGGTTAACTACTAGTAAAAGCTAGTATTTTTCGTTCAAGTCAATGGCGCCGTTGCCGGGGAAAGCGATGTATGCTCATTGAGTAGGACTTGAAGATAGTTTTGTAGTTAGTAGTGAGTGCTTTTATTTTTCTGTTTTATTATTAATCATTAGGCAGTTGCTTTTTGATATCTCTTTTGGTGTTTCAGGTATATGAAAACACACTCAAAGGAAGAAATGAGCGAAAATAGAACAAAGTTAGACCTTGAGATAATCGCCAGAAGAAACAGAGTCTTACATCGAAGGATGAACACTGACGGTGGTGAAAACACAAATATGGATTTAGATAAGGAGTTGGATCGAGATGCAGCTAATTACAATCAGATAGTGAAACGGGTTGATGGAGTTGACGGAGGCAGCAGTCAGAAGTAAGCTCCGATAGGGGAAAGCCAAAACCAACACCCGGTCCTACAACATCGAGACAACCCAGCACAAAACCAAAACCAAAACCCAAACCCCAATAACCCTTTCAACAACCCTTTCTACCAACATAACAACCCACCTTACCCATACCCGTATCCACCATATCCTTATCCACCAAACTATCCTCCACAACCTAAATATAACCCGCCTCCTATTCCACAAGTACCTCTACCACCAGTATATCCCCAGCATGTTCCTCAGAACGCTGATCCTGGTATGGCAATAAGAAGAAGGTTTGAGGCCCAGCCTCAACGGTACTATGATGGTATAGTTATGTCACCAGTGGAGGCCAATAACTTTTCTATCTCCCCAGGGATCCTGAAGATGCTAGTCGAGAACCAATTCAAGGGGGAGGTCGGAAAGGATAATCCTCACACTCACTTGAGAAATTTTCTGATAATAGCTTGAACTTTCAATCACAATGGGATGTCTAAGGATGCCAAGAAGCTCATGTTGTTCCAGTTCTCTCTAACGGGAATAGCCAAGGAATGGTATGATGACACGCTCCCACAGGGAGGTGTAACTAAGTGGGCTGAGGTCGAGCATCTGTTCCTCGAGCGATTCTACCCGCCGTCTGGAACGATTAAGGCCAGGAAAGAGATCTCATCTTTCAAGCAGAAGCCAGACGAGAAATTGAGTCAGGCTTGGGAGAGATTCTCCAATATGCTCATTGAGTGCCCGCAGCACGGGTACAACGAGGGTGACATCATGGCCTATTTTTACTGTGGAGCCTGCAAGACAGCTCAAGGCCACCTCGATGCATGTGCTAGTGGAGCATTCCTAAACCGCAGTGCAGCTGAGTGCAGGAAGATAGTTGAGGACATAGTCAAGAATGCGGGGCAATGGAATGAGGATCAAGAATTTCATAGGGCTTATCAGATGGAAGAAAGTGAGGGGACGAGAAAGCTGCTGATGGCGATGATAGAAAAGATCAGCAATCTAGAGGTTGGGCAGAATCTGACTGGAGGGAATACTGCAGTGAGTGAGAAGGTGGACCAACCAGCATGCCAGCAAGAGGAGGCCAACTATATGGGAAGGCCTAATTACAACCAAGGTGGGTACCAGCAAGGTGGTAATTAGCAGGAAAGACCTCTCTACGGTCTACTGTTTGTACCATCAGGCCCACAACCTCCTCAAAATCAGTGCAAAAACAACCAAGGTTACCAAGGGGGTCAATCATCAAATCCTAATCAGTGGTGGAAGAATGAAAATTTCTTGTATAACAATCCTAAGGCAGGAATAAATGTACCTCCCGGAGTAGATCCAGGTTCGAAACCCCCAGGTGGAGAAGGCGGAGCCTCCACCGATGAGATGTTACATGCTATTCTTCAGAAGGTGGAAGAGGGTAGTAAAAGGTTGTACTCGTTGGAGTATGATGTTAAGGAGTTGAATAAGAAGAGCGATCAGAGAGATCAAGAACTCCAAAGGAGAGACATGGACCTTAATAGAGCTCAGCAAGAGAATAACCGCAGGTTCACTTTGATAGAGTACCAGATTAGCCAGATTGCAAAGTCACAAACTAGAGAACCGGGTAAATATCCATCAATGCCCGAGACAAACCAGAAGGAGTAATGCAAGGCTATCGAGTTGAGAAGTGGAACCAAGTATAACGGTCCTCCAATGCCTGCTGATTTGGAGGAGATACATAGAGAGATCGAGAAAAAGGATGAGGAAAAGAAAGATGGAGATGAGAAGGTTGAGAAAGAGGTTGAGGTAGAAGGCACTCAGAAAAGCAAAGAACATGAGGAGGAAGGGATTGAGGAGATTGAGAGAGTCCCAAATTAGAAAAAGGCAAAAGTAGCAAGGAAGAACGTGAAGGAAACCGAGCGAGATAAATTGGGGGTACCCAAATCTGTGATACCGGTCCCATATCCGCAGTGATTCATGAAGAAGAAGTTAGTTGAAAAGTTCGCTAAGTTTCTCGATGTCTTCAAGAAGCTCCACATCAACATAACATTCTACGATGCTTTGGAGTAAATTTCTAATTATGCCAAGTTCCTGAAAGACTTGATAGCTAAAAGGCGGAGAGTAGACGGGTCCGAGCTTGTGCACTTGAACCATGAGGTGAGTGTTATGGTGCACAAAGCGCTTCCTCCCAAGTTGAAGGATCTCGGTAGCTTTAGTATCTTATATGATATCGGGAATAGAATCAAGAAGGGGGCATTGTGCGATCTTGGGGCTAGCATTAATTTGATGCCTTTATCGTTGTTCAAGAAGTTGGATGGGGGTGAACTTCAACCCACTATGATGACTCTCTAGCTTGCCGATAGGTCTATCACTAGACATCAAGGAGTGGTGGAGGATGTCCTAGTGACGGTAGCGAATCACGTCTTTCCCGCCGACTTCGTAGTACTCGATATGGAGAAAGATGAGCATGTACCCCTGATTTTGGGAAGACCATTCTTAGCTACGACCGGGATGGTGCTAGATGTGGCTAATGGGAACATCACGGTGAAAGTTGATGATCGAGAAGTAAAGATAGCGATCTACGAGGCAATGAATATCCAATGGGAGATGAAAGCTGTCACTTCATTGATATCATGGACACTTGTGTTGATGACACACTTCTTGACCCTTGCTCTTTCTATGTTCATAATTATGATTATCCTATTCTCAATGAACTAGCATATGATCTTTATGACCTCGATTATTTTGACAGCCTAAAAGAGAACAAGAATGTAAAGTTTATGAATGTGAAGAAAGTTGAGGATGAGGAAGAGTTGGATGTGGAGGAGTCCACTTTTGAGAAGATGTTCGGTAAGGCGCCACCGTTGGAGGCAAAGAAGGAGTTGAAACCACTCCCGGATCACCTCAAGTACGCTTACTTGGAGGATAATGAGAAGTACCCGGTAATTGTATCTTCCCTTTTATCTGATGATCAATTAGAGAGACTATTAGTAGTTCTTCGTAAGAAAATCTGCCATAGGTTGGTCAATTGAGGATATTAAGGGTATTAGTCCTTCTATTTGCATGCATAGGATTAGATTAGAAGAAGGTACAAAAGCCATAGCACAAAATCAACGTAGAGTGAATCTGGTGATACAAGAGGTAATTCATAAAGAGGTATTGAAGCTGCTAGATAGTAATATGATTTTTGCTATTTTTGATAGTCCTTGGGTGAGTCCGTTACACGTAGTTGCTAAGAAGGGGGGTACCACGGTAATTAAAACTGAAACGAATTAATTGGTAGCCACTAGATTAGTGACGGGTTGGCGTGTATGTGTTGATTATAGAGAGTTGAACAAGACAACGTGCAAAGATCACTTTCCTTTACCATTCCTTGATCAAATGATTGATAGGCTAGGTGGTTTTGAGTATTATTATTTTCTAGACGGGTATTCGGGATATAATCATATTATGATAGCACCGGAGGATCAGGAGGAAACCACCTTCACTTGCTATTATGACACTTTTGCTTTTAGGAGGATACCGTTTAGGTTGTGTAATGCACTCGCCACCTTTCAAAGGTGTATGATGGCTATTTTCCATGGGTTGATTGAGAAGATTATGGAGGTTTTCATGGACGACTTCTCCGTGTACGGGGAGTCATTTGATATGTGTCTAATCAATCATGAAGTTGTGTTGAGCAGGTGTGAAGAGACGGACTTGGTGCTTAATTGGGAGAAATGTCACTTTATGGTGAAGGAGGGTATTGTTCTTGGAAATCATGTGTCCTCGAATGGTATCTAGGTTGATAAAGCAAAAGTGATAGCTATTTAGAAACTTCCTCCACCTTCGACCGAGAAGGGGATTCGATCATTTTTAGGCCATGCAGGATTTTATAGACGCTTTATAAAAGACTTTTCACAAATTGCTAAACCCCTTTCACGACTTCTTGAAAAAGAAGTCGCCTTTGAGTTTACTGATGAGTGTTTAGTGACATTCAATAGGTTAAAAGAAGTGTTGGTGAATGCCCCAATTCTTGTGACTCTGGATTGATCGAGTCCTTTTGTACTCATGTGTGATGCTAGCGATTATGCAATGGGGGTAGCTTTGGGGCAAATACGAGATAAGCGGCTTCACTCTATTTATTATGCCTCGAAGATGTTGAATTCGGCTCAACTGAATTATACTACTACCGAAAAGGAGTTGTTAGCGGTCGTGTATGCTTTTGATAAATTTCGATCCTACCTCGTAGGCACGAAGAAAATCGTATATACGGACCACGTAGCGATTCGGTATCTCATGAGCAAGAAGGATGCCAAGCCCCGTCTCATTAGTTGGATCCTATTACTCCAGGAGTTTGATGTTGAGATTCGAGACAAGAAGGGGAGTGAGAATGTGATAGTCGATCACCTCTCGAGGATGGAGCTTACCAAGGAGAACATGGTAGAAGAACGAGAGGTGAATGATGAGTTTCCGGACGAGAAGCTGGTTGGTGTAGGAGATGTCCCGGTGTATCGAGTTGAAGGTAAGGCGTTGTGGTTTGCTGATTATGATAATTACTTAGCGAGTGGAGAATTGCCGGTGGATATGGATGCGTTGCACCGAAAGGCATTCTTGAAGAGAGTCCGGGAATTTATTTGGGATGACCCATACTTGTTCAAGAGAGGGATAGATCTAGTGGTTAGACGGTGTGTGCCCGAGGAGGATTGGAGTGATGTTATAAGGCATTGTCACACCTTATCATGTAGAGCACATTTGGGGGTGGAGAGAAAACCGGTAGGAAGGTGCTTCAAGCCGGTTTCTATGGACCTACTATTTTGAAGGATTGCATGGAATGGGTAAAGAGATGTGATACGTGCCAACGTTTCAGATCTATTACCAAGAGGAACGTGATGTCGTTGCACGTGTTTATGGAGGTAGAGGTATTTGATGTATGGGGAATTGATTTCATGGGTCTATTTCCTCCAAGTAATGGATTCTTGTATATCCTTGTATGCGTTGATTACATCTCGAAGTGGATTGAAGTTGTCCCAACTCTAGTGAACGACTCCCGTGTGGTAATTGATTTCTTGAGGAAGAACATCTTTTCTAGATATGGAGTTCCAAGAGCATTGATTAGTGATGGGAGGAGTCACTTTGTGAACAAGTTGATGGACAAGCTATTATCAAGATATGAGGTTAGTCATCGAGTCTCTGCGGCATACCACCCTCAATCGAATGGTCTCGCAAAGGTGTCGAATCGACAAATTAAGGAGATTCTTGGGAAGACGGTGAGTGTGAGTAGGAAGGATTGGGCTTTGAAGCTTGATGATGCACTTTGGGCGTATAGGATAGCTCTTAAAACTCCTTTAGGTATGTCTCCGTACCAACTAGTTTTTGGGAAGACATGTCACTTACCTATTGAGCTGGAGCACAAGGTGTATTGGGCAATCAAGAAGCTGAATTTTGATAGTGCTATGGTGGGTGAAAACAGACTACTTCAATTACATGAGTTGGAGAAGTTTCGAGATAGTGCATATGAGAGTGCCCGAATTTTCAAAGAGAAGACTAAAAGATGGCATGATGCACGGTTGAGAAAGAAGGAGTTCCAAGTTGGTGATCAAGTCCTAGTGTTTAATTCTAGGATGAAATTATTTGGTGAAAAGCTCAAATCCAAGTGGAATGATCCTTATTGGTGAGAAAGGTCTATAAGAGTAGATTTCTAGAAGTTGAGAAGGACATGGGAATGTGTTTATGGTGAACGGGCATCGAGTGAAGAAATTCTACAACTTCTCTTATGAGAATAAGGGAGGTAACTTAGAGTCTCATGACCCGTGAGCTCGTTCGAGCTTGGTCCGGCATTAGGACCTTGAAAATAGCGTTGTGTCGGAGGCAACCCACTTTTATTTGCTTCTTTGTGTTTATTTTTTATGTTTGTTTTTGTGTGAATTGTAAGTTCTAACCTCGTTATTGAGTGCTTTTATGTAGGCTTGTCGTGTGGTGCAAGAGTTTCCATAGAAGGGCTTGAAGGGAGCTACTCGAGAAGAGGAGATGTGCCTAGTAAAGGAGCAATCGGAATTGGGTGTATAAGGTACCCCCGAACCCCAAACGTAGACCGCTTTGCAAAGTCGAAGTTTGGGGGTGGAGTTTTTATATGCTTGATGTATTATGCATTGATAGGGATTTAAGTTCACGATGAATTTAGTGTACATACTCGTACATACTCATCTTTTCAAACTTTATTATTGCGTAGCAAGAAAAAGTTTGGGGGGTGTGTCTTCGTACTTAACGTGTTGTACACGAAATTCTTATGAAAAATTGGTCAAATTTTTTGTTGAAAATATTGATGCATGAAGTGGGTATGAATTGAATTGAGTGTGAGTTTATTATTGTGTGTTGATTTGGCTCGGTGAATTGGACGTTGGGAAAAGACCCCAACTCCTCGATCGAATGAGCGATCTGGCTTAAATCGAGGAGTTTTCAGGTTAGTACGTGTATTGGATTTGATTTCGTAAGGTTTCAGGTGGTAAAATTTGAAAATTTAGTGTTTGGGGCATTTTTTAATAATGCTTAAGCACTTGGAGGTCGAGCACCCTCCAAGGGCGAGCGTCTACTTCGTGCTATAAGTTTGGAGCACTCAACCGGTGCAATGTTGAGCGCCTAGTGCTCGACCACTGCTCGGTTGAGTGCCTCTAATTTCCAGAGTCCATATCGCACTTGACCACGAGGAGAATTCGAGCGGGTCCTGCCCAGAAATGCCCTAATTCGCGCCCCCTTATAAATACCCCCTCACACACATAGGACACACACAAACACATACTTAGAGGTGCAAAATTGCAGCCCCTTTCGAAAACTCTTCTTCTCATTTCAATCAAACCTTCGTTCTTCACATTAATTCACTTAAAGGTTCTTGAATTCTTCATCAAAGGTATGCATTTCCTTACTCTTTTCTATCTTTTCTTAGTTTTAACTTAGATTAGACATGAAATGAGAATATAGGAATTATGGTTCTTAGTTTTTTGAGAAAAATTGGGGGTTTCAATTTAATGATTGCATGAGTATAATAAGTGAATTTTTAGAGTGAGAAGGCATGAATGTGTGAATTGTTGTGGACATTTCGTGTTGAGTGAACTATTGTGGAATTGTGGATGGAATGGAGTGAATATATGATATTGAATTGAGTCTTGAGCATGTAAATTGAAATTTTGTGATGTTACTTCATGATAGACTTAGGAGGCGCTTGGGTACAACTCTTCAATGGTAATGGGAATGAGATTGAAAATTAGTGTAATTAGCATGGTTCATAAGAACAAAATTACTACCTCTCCTCCTAAATAAGGTAATCACTACTCCATTTTGATTACCCTATTCTCTTCCTACAATCATCCTCCTCAATCACTCCCTCATTCCTCCACCAACAACCATTTGTTGTCTACTTCTATTCCAAAATTGGGGTATGGCACTAGCAATGGTGTCACCATTGGAACACTTCTTCCCCTAACATATCATTTTTCTTATGAGATTATAGATGGAAATAAATTTTCATTTCCATTACCATTGAAGAATTGCTAACCAAGCGCCCCCTTAGTTTATGAGCATTATTGATGAATGTTGGGGATATTGAGTTGGTTGAATTTGTTTTGAGATAGGCATAACATCTCAATGTGAGTAATGTTGCCCATATGGATGATTTGAGTTAGATGAATTGAATTTTGAGATGGGGAAGCACCCAATATGAGCATATGTGTTGACTTCTTGAAAGGGGATTACTACATGATTCGATTGAATATTGTTGAGTATGGTGGTGTAGTAACTTATCAACCTTTTTGTATGAAATAGGTTCAATGGCCCCTCCCAAGTAGTATGATGACTGTATGGTTTTAGGAGATAAGTTGGAGGAATTGACCAACGAGCTCACTCGGAAGGGATTAATGCCCTCGAGATGGGACAACTTGGACTACAAGGAGGATTGGTGTTGTTTCGCGTATCGATGGAATCTTGTGGTCGGGAGAGTAGAGAAAACTCGATGTCCCAGCGTCGAGTTTATAAAAGACATCGGAATTGAGGAAGAGATTAAGAGGATTTTCACAAAGAATAAGATGGAGAATTTCTATAAGCTACTACTCAAGGTGGAGACGAACGCCGACTTTGTGGAGCAGTTCTTGGCCTCTGTGGAGAGGAGGGATGACAACTCATTCAGATTCAATATTAGGGACGAGTGGCACAATTATGATGTAGGAGCCATCTACCACACCCTTATGCTCCCAGCCTTGAAGAAGCCAAACCGACAATCCCAATCGTTTAATGCCAACAATTTTTGGAAGAAGATCACGGGAGGAATGGCAGGAGATTACAAGGGACAGAATGCACGAGCCTCAGCGATCCGAAACCAGGTGCTCAGATATTTGGAGAGGATTATTGGTAACACCATCTATGCCCGATCGGAGACGGGAACAGTGACTTCTAAGCAGCTGTATAGAATATGGTGTTTGCTTAACTCCAGACAACACGATTTTGGGAGAGACTTCCTTGATCATCACTTGGAGGTCCCTTTCAGGCTAGGAGAGAAGAAGTCAAAAGTGAGAGGTGGGGGTCTCATTCCTGTCTTGGTGAAGAGTATTGGGTGTGAACCGGTCTCGGGGCCGCTTGTGGGGAAGGATATAGATTTCGATCAAATGTTCAGCACTCTGATGTTTGAGCGATGGATGGACTCCTACTGTATCAGGTTCAAGGAGGATGATTTATTCCATCTCCCCAATGAGAAAATGGTGACATTGAAGGGTAAGAAGAAGGAAAACATTGGGATGAATGGGGACAAGCACTTGAAGTTGATCAAGAGGTTCACAAAGGACCTAGATGATAAGGGCCTGTGGGATATGAGACCGAAGAAGAGATCGAAAGGTGAGGGCACCAGTGGTGCAAGTTCGAGCAGGGCCCGAGATTCTGCTGAAGATGAGGAAGAAGAGTACGAGCGGGGAGCCGAAGAAGAAGAAGAAGAAGAAGAAGAAGAAGAAGAAGAAGAAGCAGGAGAACAAGAGCCTCAAGAGATGGATTTCGAGGTGCCCGAAGCACCAATTCAGGGCGGATGGGCCATGACTCAGATGCAGTGGCTAGGGATGGAGAATGAGATTCAGACCCTCCACACTGATGTAACCCATCTCCGTATGGCTCAGGACCGGTTGGATGCTAGGTCCGCTAGGATGGAGGACCAGTTCTCAGATATGCATAGGTGGATTGAGGCACTTTTTTTCTCCAACCTGGGAGCAGCTCACGCGAGTTACCGTCCACCACCGCCTCCTGATACATGATGATCATGGGGATTCCCACCAGTTTCTTTCCTTTCTATTTTTTCTTTTTCTTTTGATTTTGAGAGTGTGATTTGTGATTATCTTGTTGCTTGATTCGGGTCTGTACTAAATTCCAATTCCTTGAGCTGATACTGTGATGAACTGCTTTGATGTGCTACTTTATATTTCATGCTTATTGACTTATCCTGCTTATTGATTGTTATCCTTAAGTGTGATTTTATGAGTTAGGGAGTTGTGGATTTGAGTTAGGGATTATATTGTGTGAGTGAAGTAATTAGTGTTAATTTGAGAGGGAACTCGTATACTTACGAATTTTCCTTTTGAATACTTATGTGGTAAAAAGTGAGAATTCACTAGAACTAGCATGGATGTGAAAGTCGTGAGATTTGAGCCGATAAGAGATTAAAATTCATTAAATTGATCTAATTGTTTGTGAGTGGATCTTCAACTTTGAGGTCCTAGAACTTGTGGGTACTCTCGCTTCTTGATTGTGTCTAGTTTGAAATGTCGAAAGTGATTTTAGGCCATCTTTTGAATTGATAAGTCACTTAGCCAAATAAGCCTACCAATGACATTTATCCCTTGTTAGCCCGTTTGAGCCTTAGCATATTTATTTGCTAGAACATTTGAACTTTTTCAAATTCTAAAACTCTTGTTGTCCTAATTTGAGTGGAGAATAGGAAAAGTTATGAGTGGAAAGGGATCGAGTTGAGTTGAGAAGGTGAATTATTAATGCTTGAGTGAATATGAGAAAAAGGTGTAATGATATTTTGAGTTGTGGGAAGAACAAAAAAATTTGAGAATGAGCAAAAGAAAATATGAGCTCATATATGGTGTGACAAAAAAAAAAGTGAAAAGAGTTAGAGAAAAAATTGAACTGTTGAGAGTAGATGGAATTGAAAGTGCATTGCACGAAGATGTTTGAAGTATTCTTTTCCTTGTCTCGAAACACCGAAGTTTTATTTTCATTCTCCATTCACTTTAGTCAGCTTATCCTATATAGTTACCCCACCTGTCCAAAGAGCCTTACATTACAACTTTGAGAATGTCCTTTTGATTCGGCATGGATTCTAGTTTATGGTCAGAGTTGAGAGTGCTTATAAGCTTATGGCTACTAATTTGTATGATTGATTGATTAAGTGAGTCCCTTATTATTGCTAAACACTTGTGAGGTAGTGAAACACATCACCGAGAGCACATCCATGTTTGGTTTTGGTGGTTCTTATTGATTATCCATGAGTAGGATGAAGGGGGTGAGTTTGTGTATAGGTGCTTGATCTTTGATGCTTGAACACTATTACTTGCATAATTTGGTTCTATGATTCATTCTTAACAATTTCACTTGGCTTATTATTTCATTGTTTGAGGACAAGCAATATGGTAAGTTTGGGGGGGGGGGTTGATTAGGCGTGAAATTGTTATGATTTATTGCCCGATTTACCCGTGTTTTGAGTGCATTTGATGAGTATTTAGAGTCAATTGAGTATCATTTTCAATAACTAATGAATTTACCTCTTTTGATGCTCGTAGTTGGAAAGAGGGTGAAAAATAGAGATCGTAGGACTTTGAATCGACTCAAATGGATGTCCGAATGAGAAGATATCGAAGAAATACGAAAAGTATTAGTTCGTGCAAGGAAAAGTGTTAGTTGGCTCAAGGAAAGAGGCGCTCGAGCGCCTATGCGCACGAGCAAAGGAGTGTCGAGCTCCAATTTGGTGTTGGAAGTCTAGAGCACTCGACCGAGAGTAGGTCGAGCGCTAGGAACTCGACCGGCTGACACATTCGACTAAATGTAGGTCGAGCGCTAGGCGCTCGACCGTCTGGAGCTCGAGCGCTAATTTAGCGCTGGAAAAGTAGCCACTCGACCGTGCACTGGTCAAGCGCTAGGCGCTCAACCACCACCAATGTCGCGCGTTTTGGCCTTTTTCGACCGTTTTAGGCCCGTTGCTTATAAATACCTCATCCCAAGTGTTGGTGATCAATTTTTATCGGATGGATTAGTGACTGTTTATGTTCGGTTTAAAGATCATCAATCAATTACGTGTGATTGGTTACCACCGTAAATGGTAAATCGAGGGTTCGGGTTATGAACTTGTAAATGTGAAAGTCGAAATCGTAATAATTTCGTATGTGTGCACGTCTAGGTGTTTAAGTGTGTGTTTTTGGAGCATTTGTGAATTTGAACTTGTATTTCTTAAGCTGGAGAACAACTATATAGAGACTAGCAAGCATGAGGTGTCTATGACTCTTGGTCCCCTTAGCTTGCATGTTTGACATGTGTCCTTTGACCTTAGTTTGACCTTATCTAAGCTGAATCTTAGTTACAAAGTCTTCTTTGGTCTTATCTCGGACTTCGTCGTTGTTCGTCCAAGTCAGCTTAGTGTATCCAGAATAGTTTTTTCATAAAAGTTGTTCGCCTTTTGAGTGCATGACTCAGAAGTTGATCGCCTTTGTGTTTTACACAGATTGGCTTTGGGATCTTGATCCTTTGTTCGTCGATATGCACTTCTTAGGCTGGTAGATGTACCACCTTTTGACAATGTTGCTCGTCATCAGTGACTTGGCATATTGTTTGTATCTGGTCTCGGGTCCGGGAACCTGTTCGCCAGTATCTTGCTCGTCTATAGAGTTGTTCGTCAGTTTATACACTCCTTGGATTGGTTTGTGCACCCCGACTTTATTTTCTTTGTTGATCATCTTCGACTTGTCGTTGACTCTTCTTAATCCTTTTAAGGTTTTAATCTTTATTCGCCTAGCAATACTTGATGTTCGCCTATCAACACCAAGTTCATTTTAGGGAGACTTTGGATACCATATACATTCTTAGAAATAGATTAAGAGAGAGAGAAGCTTAGGAAGAAGATTGGAAGAGTTTTACAAGTTGTAATCGAGGTTTTGATTTACGAATTCATAGATTAGAGTTTTATTTCGTTCTTTCTTTCTTCAATGTTTGATACTACTAAACCTAGTTTTCGTTATTTATTAAGATTCATTTTAAGACTTCAATTTATTGTTTAAATCTATAGTTTATGTTATTGAGTTCGTTGTTTAATTTAATCATATTTATGTTTATCGTTCGTATCATCGTTTTCGTTATTCAATCAACCATGTTAGGCTAGAACCCTTGGATGCTTAGGATAGGATGAACTCGTAGAAGTAGGACGTTGGTACGTAATTAGGATAATTCGTGATGTTTAGTCTTAGTTCTCTTAATTAATTGAATTCTTAAAATAAGCCCTAGAATTATCTTGGAATTGAGTACGAAAATTATTAGAGAGAAGACGACCTTATCACTCTTTAATAACGAATAGACTTAAGGAAAGGGTTTTAGAAGGGGTTTATAATCTAACGATTTATCTAGGGAGGACGACCACATCACCTTAGTTAAATTAGGGTCTCAATAATTAAGCACGATCCATATAACTTGATTAGTGGATTTGTGAAGTAGGTTGATTTGACGAAGTATTAGGGTTAATTCTTGAGCTTTTATTATTTCAATATTGTGCTAGATTAGGGAAGTTGATTGCCTAGTTTTAGTACACTTAGGATTATTACTTGCACATCACGATTATTTTAGTTATTATACCAACTCCGTTAGTATACGTAGGAATTCCTATCCCGAGCATCACCATCCCATATCTTTATTTAAAACTAGTTATTTGTTTAGTTTAATTTGATTATTAGCATTAAAAGGTAGTAGTTTATAAATTAGTATTATAATTATTGAACCTAAACATACATTCATATTAACTACGAGACGTAAATCTCCAGGACTCTATTCGCATATATACCTTTCTTGGTCCATATACTTGCCCATACTACAGGGATCTCATACTCTTGTGGGACAACTACTAGTAAAAGCTAGTATTTTGCGTTCGAGTCAGTGGGTTAACCCAACGAATTCATGGTTGTGGGCTGAGTTATTTTGTATCCATATTTAACCCATTACTTCAGGGACTTTTTATATGTGATATTATTGTCTACTTGTCATCAAACTACTCAACTCATGTAATCATTGAACACATATCCAACATCTCATATAACATATCACATAAATGCATTCCATCACTACTAGAAAATACCCCATTTTTTTAGTGACGCTTTTATATTAGTATCACAAAATATTCACGTAATGACCCTTACATTGTTTAATTGGGTATTGTAAAGTCATGTATAAAGTATTACTCTAGCTAAACATAAGTGTTAGTATGTGTTCAAGTTGGTGATAGTGATTGTGTTGGTTAGGATCAGTCTACCTTCATTCGGGTGTTAGAATTATTTCAAGGTAGAAGATTTGGACCAGAATACTTCTTGTTTGATGAAGGAGAAGCAGATGACTTGAGCAAGCGGCAGAAGATGTTAGCCGAAGGCAGAAGACGTTAGGAAAGTCAAGTTAATTCCAACAGACAAGTTAGCCTTGAAGGAGCATTAAAATTCGAATACCAGAAGAGTTTAAGTCTTCTGCCAGAAGAGTTTTAAGTCTTCTGCCAGAAGAGTTTGAAGTCTTCTGGTGAGCTGAAACTTGCAGTTTTCTTCATTTAACCTGACAGTTAAGGCGATTTTGATTAGTTCCAACTGAATAAGGTTATTGGGCATTGCAAGCTGGATGATTTATGCTATGCATATGATGATTTCCACTTGGATTAACAATACAATAGAGAAATTACAGTCAATTACGCGAATTAGATTAGAATTCTCTAATAATTGTATTCTAGGGTTCTGAGTTGAGTTCTTCAAGAATCCTTAAGTGAAAGTAAGAATTGAGTGTTGTAATTCATCTCTCATCCCTTGTTAGTAAAGATTTGATCTTTCCGATCTCGTGGATGTAGATGTTGCATCACCGAACCACGTAAATTCTAGTGTTTTTATTTCTCATTGATTTTAATTCTTGTTCGTAGTTCATTACATTCTCAGTACAAATTTTCTTGTGAATCGTATTAACTAGTTGTGCCGTCTATGGAAATGATCAAATTGAGACAACGAAGTTCGATATTGAAAAGTATACATGGAAGAATGACTTCAGTTTATGGAAACTGAAAAAGTGTGCACTTCTGACACAACATGGATTAGCCAATGCAATGCTTCCACAAGATCAAGTAGCATCTAGAACCAATCCAACCAAGATTGAGGAGAATAAAAGGAAGGCACATAGTGCAATTATTCTATGTCTTGGGGATAAGCCATTGAGAGAATTGACAAAGGAGAAAACCACCATTGATGTTTGGAATAAACTAGAGTAGTTATATCAGACCAAATCTATTATAAACAAAATATATGTGAAACAGAAGCTTCAAGTCTTCAAGATGAGTGAAGACAAGAATCTTGGTTAATAATTGGAAGAGTTCAAAGGATTGGTTCATGATCTGGGGTCTTCATGTCAATGTTGATGATGATTATGATGATAAATCCTTGATGTTGTTGAACTTTCTACCTAAATCTCTGGAGAATTTCAAGGATACCCTGCTCTTTGGAAGACAAGACCAGGTCGATTTTGATGATGTGCAAACAACTCTTAAAACCAAGTTTCTACAGCTTCAAGTCGATGACAAGAAACTTGCTGAAGGCTTGAATGTGAAATTCAAGAAGAAGAAAGGGTTCCAAACCAAGAAGAAGGTTGATGGAAAAGGGGCTAAGGGTGATAAAAAAAAACCTAGTTTCGTTGAAAGAAGAAAGTGTTTTACATGTCACAAAGTGGGTCATCTTGGAAAGAATTGCCCTGACAGAAGAGGTAAGAAAGATGTCCAAGAAAATCAAGAAGGAGATGCAGTTGTTGTGGATGAAGGATATGATAGTGCAAATGTCTAGATGGTTAGTTATGATAGGTTAAATCAAGAATGGGTGTTAGACTCAGGGTGTAATTTTCATATGTGTCAACAAGAAGACTGATTCCTAGATCTTGAGAAGTTTGATGGAGGTCTTCTTCTTCTGGGTAATGATGAGAGTTGTAGAGTGAAAGGATTTTGTTCTATCAAGATCAAGATATTTGATGGAGTTGATAGAATACTATCTTAGGTCAGATTTGTTCATGGTCTCAAGAGGAATCTCATCTCTCTTGGTACATTGAATTCAAAGGGATATGAATTAAAAACTGACAGTGGGTTGTTGTCTAAGTTTGGAAAGACTGTGGTGAAGGGTAACATCAATAATGGTTTGTATTCTTTGATTGGAAGCACAATTACAGGATTAGCAGATGTGATCATGGAATCTTCTGTAGTCAACTTGTGGCATAAGAGGTTAGCCCATGTTGGAGAGAAAAGTTTGGTAGAGTTATCCAAGAAGGGAGCTATCCTTGGAGGGAGGATAAGCAAGCTGGATTTTTGTGAGACTTGTGTTCTTGGAAAGTCAAAGAAGCAATCATACCAGAAAGGTAAGCACACCACCAAAGAAGTAATGGATTACATGCATTCTGACGTCTGGGGACTTGCAAGAGTTTCAATTCATGGTGGAGGTATATATTTTCTAACCCTTATTGATAATTATTCTAGAAAGATTTGGGTGTATATACTCAAACAGAAGAGTGATGTTTTCTCTAAGTTCAAAGAATGGTTGATTGAAATTGAAAATAAGATAAGAAAAATATTAAGCATCTAAGAACTGATAATGGGCTTGAATTTCTTCCTGAAGAATTTCAGTAATTCTGTAGACAGAAGGGTATTACTAAGCACAAGATTCTTCTCTCAAGCCCTCAACAGAATGGTCTGGCTAAGAGGATGAATAGAACCATTCTAGAGTGTTAGATGTATGTTATCTGATGCTCATTTGCCTAAGAGTTTTTGGGGTGAAGCTGTTAACATAGTTGTGTATCTTATTAATAAAACGCCGTCATCTGCTATTGATTTTAAAAACCCAGATGAGATCTTGTATGGGAAGATTTCAGATTATTCAAAGTTGAAAGTTTTTTGATGTCAAGCGTATGTTCATGTTAAACAAGATAAGTTTGAGTCATTAAGTGTATGTTTATTGGATATCCAAAGGGGGTTAAGGGATATAAGTTGTGGTTTATGAAACCTGAAAACCAAAAGTGTAATTACATAGTAGGGAAGTGGGTTTAGAAAATTCACCTACATATATCACTGTGATTCGATCATTAAATATATTCGTCTACATATATCAATATTCAAAAGAGTAACTTTCTTGTACAATTAGTGTATGGTGCACTTACTCAACATTTGAGATTATTTACACTGAAAATATGATTTGATTACACTGAAAAGTGTAGTTATATCAATGTAAATTTTTTCGTGTAATCTAACTACACTTTTCAGCGTAATTAACCTACACTTTTTAATATAAACAACCTCAATTGTTGAATGAATGCACCGTCCACCAGGTGCATATGAGAGTGAGCCTATTCAAAATTCACCTACATATATCACTACTTTTTGTAAGAATTATCTTTTATGGTTTTCTTATAAAAAAGTATTTTATAATTTAAAAAACTGATACTATCCTTCCATTTTGATATGTATCAAATTATAGCTAGGTTTGTTTCTTTGTTATAATTATTACACAAATTTTAGAATGCACTTGAATTTTAAGCTCAATTTTGACTTCAATTTTGATTTTTTTTTTCAAAACACACAATAACACGCCAAATTGTGTATTTTTTTTTAATTGGGGTATTATTGATTTCTGCTTAACGTATTTTTTTTCAAAATCCTAATACATACCATCACTCAAGTGCAAACTAAAACTACTATTATTTTTTTTTTAATGGACCAAAATAGCCATATTAAATAAAGTTCATTTTAACTTCAATGATCATTTAATTTTTATGCTATCATCTATCTCATAGGGCTAAAATGAGAAAATTTTAGTTCCAACCACATCGCCTATCCCCTATATTAGTACTAGCTCACGTGATCATAATCTCACTATCCATGCCATGAGGTCAAGGATGAATCACCCTTTGTCCAAACAATTTAATAAAAGACTATAATATATTGAAAGTTCAATTTGATGATGCGTCATATTGTGATTAATTTGGATAATGTGCCACATTTTCATAAAGTTTGGATGAGGTGTCACATTCTCACAAAGTGCACATACTAATTTCAATTTTGAAACAATCAAACAAACTACTAGAAGAAAATCCCTACAAGGCTAAAAATATCTTACCTCTTAGTTCAAGAATTAGAAATCGACAGTGCCAGCGGTATGAGTCTTCTGGTTTGAGATGTGAGAATAGCGGCTGCCCATCAAAATTGAATATGTATCGACGTATCGTGTTTTGATTTAGGGGAATTGCTGAAATCCCTAGGTTTGTTTAATTTTAAGGTGTATTTTTGAAATTTTAAAAAAAGTTTAGTGGTATATATGGTATTTCATGGCAGAAAGTCAGGTGGGGCACTTGCCCCCCCTGCCTGTGAGTCCGTCCGCCCCTACATATATATGTCATATAATTTAATATATATGTATCATTTATCTATTTATTTGTATTTAATATATGATATTTATGTGATATTTTAATATATAGGAGTAGTTATTTTTTTAAGTAGCAATAATTTAGGTTGAACCTTGCACCACTTATGTAATATTTATGTTATTTTCCAACTAAATCAATCTATAATATTTTTTAATATTTTGAATTTTTTATTGAACACTTCTTGTACTCACTATATTTGAGTTAGTTATATATATAGGAAATCTCAAATTTATAATTATTTCAAATATTTAAATTAAATATATTTATTATATTGATAAATTGAATAATTAAAACTTAATATTCTAAATATGTGAAGTGCAATTTTACCCTTTAATTAAACTGCATCTTGGTACTAAGTACTATGCCTATAATTTCCATTAATTACACCATATATAGAGGTTGGGTATGAAAATATACTTATATATATCACTAAAAATTGATCCTCAAAAGTCACAGCCAAAACAAAATATTTATTCACTATTTTCAGTCATTAATTTTCCCCATTCATCATGTTCATGTTATTCATCATCTCAACCCTACCCCTAATTCTCTTCTATATTTTCACCAGAAAATCCTCAAAAAATGTCTTCTTAGTAGATTTTGCATGCTACAAACCCCCGGAAAGCCAAAAGTGCAGCCGTGAAACGACGCTGAGTCGGGCCACGAAACTCGGATATGGGTCGGAGGATACGCTCCGTTTCCTGGAAAAAATAATGCAGCACGGTGGACTCGGTGACTCGACCTACGTCCCCCATACCCTACTGAGTGACCTCCCGAGTTTGGGAGTCGAAACGGCACGGCAAGAGTCGGAAATGGTGATGTTTGGAGCCATAGATTCGTTGCTGGCAAAGACCAAAGTGGGTTGTAGCGAGATTGGGATTTTGATAGTGAATTGCACCGTTTTTAATGTGGTCCCTTCTCTTGCAAGTGTGATAGTGAATCGGTACAAATTTAGGGAAGATATTTACAGTTATAACCTTACTGGGATGGGGTGCAGTGCTAGTCTCATTGCCATAGGCCTTGCTAAAAACCTACTTCAGGTTAATATATTCTTTTAACTCTTTATACCCCTGTCTTTTAATAAATTTCACATCTTTTCTTTTAGAGCGTCTTTCCATAAACTTTTCATACCAATTTTAAAAATCCATCTATTTCACTTTTACTTTTTTTTCACACTTTACTTGTTCTGCACTTCATTTTATATTAATATTTCTTAATCTCCGTGGAAAAAAATCCTATGAGATATTTGTAGATGGACCGAATATAAATCTAATTTATTATATACCACAAAGAAATGGAATCTTATTATGAAATGATCCCTTTTAAAATTTGAATTATTATTTTTATATTTTTCTACCAATATTTTATCATTATTTTCAAGTTTGTCGTTCATATATATTAAATTAAATAATTTCAATATCTAATTTAATATATATTTGTATTATATACACATCTAATTCAGGTATAAGATACAATTTTTTTTTATTTGGAACAATTTTTTATTAAATGAGTATGTATAGAGTGAAATTGGTTCATACATAAATCATTGAAGAATATTAGTTGTTTTCACTAAAAAAATATTAGTTATTTTCCCTGAAGTGCATTAGTTATTTACATTTGAAAAGTTTTAGTTTGTTTTTAATGAACAACTAATATTTTCGATGAAAATAACTAATATTCTTCGGTGGTTCATGTATGAACAATTTTCACTCTATATTCTATATTATTAAATTTGAAAAAGTATTATTCATAAAAAAAAAAACTCACTATAAAATTCTAGTTATAATTACCGAAAAGAAAGAAATAAAGAAAAGGAAATAAGTGGGATTAAATAAAATGGTGTATATTATTATTGTTCGAGTATATATAGAGTGAAATTGGTTCATACATGAATCATTAAAGGGTATTAGTTATTTTTACTAAAGGGTATTAGTTGTTTTCAGTGAAGGGTATTATTGTTTTAATTGGAAAGTCTTAGCTTGTTTTCAATGAACAACTAAGATTCTTCTTTGTAAATACATAATACCCTTCAATAAAAACAACTAACATTCTTTAGTGAAAACAACCAATACCCTTCAATGATTTATATATGAACCAGTTTCACTCTATACTTTATCTTATTGTTAAAATAACACATGGGTTTGAAAAGGCTGATGAGCTGAAATTATTTATACTGTGGCGTTCAAACTTTTTGAAATTTAAGATCTATGATGAACGGATTTTTTAAAAAATATCATAATGCAGTATCGAATTCGCACTCATCTCCTAAAAAGAGAGTGATTCTTGAATTCGCGAATTTAATTTTCCACGTGGCGAATCCAACTATCACGTGACGAATCCAATCAAGGGATACTCGGAAGTCGTTATTCATAACATTACTTAGTTAGCAAGAAAGTGCGCAGTACCTACTTAAATGAATTAATTAATGTATATTATCACCCACCCTACTAGTTGTGGCATGTACAGGAAAACTAATTCCCTCGATCAGTTGAGAAATATTTTTTCTTATTAATTTAATCCGTCTTACAAGTTATAGGTAAAGGCTTGTGCATATAAGTTTTATGGAGCAATTGGTTTGCATTTTGTATATTTTTTAATAGTATTAGTTGTTCTATTAAAAGGTACTTCTTTTGTTCTCAAACACTTTACAAATTTTCCTTTTTATCTGTTTTCAAACACTTTGCGTACCCTAAAAATGAAAATATTTACTTGACTTTTGATGGGTGTCGAATTCAACAAATAATAAAAAAAATTGTTAAATGGATATTAATTGCAATGATCATGATAAGCAGGGTCGAACCCATTGAGATCGGGAAATAGAGTTTATCCTTAAAACTTAAATATAATTACACCTATAAAAACAAAGATGGGGTTTGAATTGTGATTAAACTAAACTAATAAACAAGTAAAGAAAATCAAGGAGTCATTCAAAATATAATATTATTCATCTAAAGACAACTTCAAAATTGGTTCACACTTAATTGATCCTTGATGCAAAGATCATTCATTCTCGCTAACACTAAATTGGTTATAGTTGTTGGTACGACCTAGCAACCAGACTTTTCTTACCTTTTGGAAAATCAAGATACGATCTCTAATTATCTTAACCAGTAAACAAACAGTAGAATTTAATTTATCAGCAACATTAAAATCTAGAAAAGTCCAATTCTAGCCAAGAAATGAACATGTAGGTTCACTTATACTAGGTTATATATCTCCACCGCAATTAATTATCATTTGACACTAAGATCTGAACAATTAAATATTTACATAATTATTGTTACAATTGACAAACATCATTTTCACTCCTTGAATACTGGACACATTAAATTACTCGCTAAATAATGTAATTAAATGCAGAAGATACATAAATAATGAAGAATGAAAGGACATGTAAACAAACTAGATCTCACAATTTATGTCAAACTGAATCATCAATCATCCATATATATATATATATATATATATATATATATATATATATATATATATATATATATAAAGAACATATAATATTCTCTTCACTCTCAAAGTGTAGTGGGAGAAAGATAGAATTTAAAAAATATGAATTTAGGCGAAATATGAAAAATGATTTCTGGAGAATAATGATTTGGACGTATGATGTGTCCCAAAACAAAATTTTAATTTAGAGAAGGTATTATGTGAATGATATTCTTTGTGATTTTTCTTTTTTAATGATCTAGAGAAGGTATTATTATGTGAATGAAATTCACTATGAAATTTATTTGAATTCCCTTTGGGAACGAATTATGGGAGTTATAAGGTGGCTTGGAGATTCCTTGAAGTATTTGAGAACTTGGTGAACTAATCTAACTACTAACAACTAACATTAACCGATCAAAAAAAAATTTATTCACGATAATAATTATCATTAGTATTATTCACATAATGCTTTGCCCCTAATCTAATCTATAGTTGTAGGTTACAAGTTAAAGAAACTAATTCTAAAACTTTATCTAAAATATTTAAAATATATAGCTCTGTCTCTGAAAAGTAGTCATGTTTATTTGCAGTGGTTTAATGCAAAATGTCAGAGGGTATTACTGAGTTTTTTGAGGCTCGTTTTTTAATATGATTATCGTTAATGGAAAGTTCGTTTCACATACTTTCCATTAACTATCATTTTATTATAAAACGGATTTCGGAAAAATCCATAATACCCTCCAACATATCGCATTAAACCATGTGAAAAAACATAAGCTTAAAGGATGGAGGTAGTAATAGATAACTACCGAAGTAAAATATAATCTTCCTTACATCTAAAGCACAATATCCATTTGCTAATGTGTCAACTGTCAACACTCATTTTCTATATTTCAAAATAGTGATCTCTCATTAAAAATGGAATTGATTTTTTTAAAAGAGTGGTTATAGGAAAAGAAAAAATCGTCTCTTCCTATTTCTCTATTTTATATCTTCACATTTTTAAAAACTATATTTTAATGCTATATTTATATTTTTATTTATTGAAAATAGTTTTTCTTCGACATAATATAGAGATCGACACATCGCATATTTTATCCATTTTATTTTAAGAGTTTTGCAAGAAAATTCTAATTTTTAATGAATTTCATTTATCCTGTATTTTTACGTGATTTTTATGAATATTTCAATTTGATATTTTTTGTTCTCCCGCATAATACTCGGGACAACGGACTAGTTCTAAGATGAATTTAGTATGACTTCTAATTAAAATTATCATCAGAATTAAATTTGAGTCTTAGTATTGAGATTTGAGCAACACTTAAAAAAATTCCCGCCTATATCTAAGGTGTGCCCAAGTCTTGTGAGAAATGTTCTTCTGGTCTATTTTTTTTTAACTCAATTCCACTTTTTCACAAATCACCGCGAATGGTCTCAAATATCATTTAAATCCTTAGTTTACTTACAAAACATAAAATTTGATTAAGACAAACACTTAAAGATTAATTAATATAAAAAATGGGAAACTGTGATAATAAATATGACTTTTATGCAATCTATCAACGTTATTTTCACAATATTCACATATTTACACAAAAACTCATTACTTTTTATACTCACTCCAACCAATTTTATTATTTTAATATTAAAATTTTACGCATCACCCTCGATACTTTATTCATTACACATTTTTCTTAAAATGTGTGTTTCCAAAGTGTGAAGATTGTTTGGGGACGGAGGGAGTATAAATTAATCTGATAGTAATTAATTGTTAGTTTACACGATTATCTCTTAATTATAAATGAGAGTCTTCAACTAATTATCTTTAATTAAGAAACTATTTAAAATTCATATTCCAAAATATTTTTCTCCTTCAACAGGTGCATCAAAACACTTGTGCCCTAATTGTGAGCACCGAGAACACTACCAGCAGCATATACACCGGCACGGATCCCTCCAAATTCATTCTCAATGGCATCTTTCGGGTCGGAGGATCCGCCATTCTCCTCTCGAACAAATCGTCTCACGTACAATGCTCAAAGTACCAGCTCATGCACTCTCTCCACACTCACAACTCAAACTCCGACGTCGCTTATAAATGTGTTTTTCAAGAAGAAGATTCAGAGGGAATCACAGGTATAACAACCACCAAACATCTCTTAGTCGCAGCAACTGTTACAATCGAACAACACCTCAAAACATTGGCTTTTTCAATCCTTCCGCTTTCAGAATTACTTCTCTTTATAAAAAGTCAAATCATTACGCGTCTTAATCGCAACAATACCCAACTTTACGTCCCAAAATTCAATAAATGTGTGGAACATTTTTTTCCACACGTTGGGGGTAAACCAGTGTTGGTTGCCGTGCAGAAGAAGCTAGGGTTTGAAGATGCTGATATGGAAGCATCAATAATGACATTGCATAGGTTTGGAAATACTTCGAGCAGTTCTATTTGGTACGAGTTAGTGTATGCAGAAGCTAAGGGTCGGGTCAAGAAGGGTGATCGGGTCTGGCAAATTGCGTACGGGTCGGGTTTCAAGTGTAGCAGTGTGATTTGGCGTGCGTTGAGGTGTGTTGAGGTTGATGGGACTAATCCGTGGATGAGTGACATTGATGATTATCCAATAATTTTGGAAAGCAACGGTCCTATTCCTTACCTCGAACCACTCAAGCAACAATAATGGAAAAATTGCAAATTTGGTTCCGTGGGAATTTTTCAATAACAATATTTGTCCCACGTTCTTTTCTGGTCCCATTTTATGCAAATTTGATCCTTCCCGTTAATTTTTTGGACCAAAGCTACAATTTTTTGGGACTAAAACTGCAATTTATACATTTTTTTGGTACCAAAATTGCACCTTTCTTGGGACTAAAAATGTCTAAAAAATAATTAATTATGTAGACCACCTATTTTTATGAGACCAAAAATGTAATTTACCCGTCAATAATTTTTCTATTTTTTGTGGAAAATATATTTATAAAATTAATTTAGTTCAACTACTTATGATTGAGAGGTCATGGTATATTCTTGGATAAAGTTATCTTGTCTTTGAATTTGACGAGGTAGAAAATGAATTTGAAAATGTGTAATACTCCCTCCGTCCATGAGTAAGTTTCTCATTTCTTTTTTTGAATGATCTAAGAAAGTGTATTTGTTTATTAATATATGGTGGACCACATATTGACTTTTGGGATAAAATAATGAATAGTGTTAAAAAGTGAATTGAATGAGTGACACTTTTGGTAATATTGTGTGAATTTGAATGTTAAAGTTTATATATAGTAAAGTGTTAGTTTTGCCATTTATAAAATGAAAAGTTTAATGGGGAACGACCTGAAAATGAAAATAAGAAGTATACTTAGGGACGGGGAGTACTAATTCTATTTTCACTCAATATTATCTAGCGGTATAGTTGACTCAATATTCGCTCTTGGCGATTATCCTGTAACAAGGGTGTATCCCCGCAAATTTCGCGGATTGGAAAAAAAATTATTATTATTATTTCAAGTTATAGACATTAAATTTTTCTTTTAAATATCTTGTAATTTTGATATAATATTAAAATTGTAATTATAATTCAATGAACAATAAAAAAACATATTAAACATGAATAAATAGAAAATTTAAAAAATATTAACTAATTCACATTCAAACTCACATTGAATATTACTTAAAATTACAGTTGTTGTATATTTGCATGCCCATTTTTTTCCCATGGTATGAAGATACAATAACAATCGAACACAAAAGTTTAAATATGCATATAGAATCACACATTTCAATTCTAAAGGTAACATTTGACAAAAATGATGTCATAGTTAAATTAAATATTGTGTAGATGTTTGTGTGGGAACAATTGATTAATGTGTTGGTATTTATAACACAATTCAACAATAAAAATTGGCGTTTAGGTATTAATCTTAGTCTTTTTTTTTAATTCAATTTACATATAGATATTTTGAAAATAAAAAAAGTTAAAAAAATTGAAATCCTACTCTACAAAATAATATCTATATTTTACCGTTTCAAATTCTATTTTGCAGGTAGAATTTTATCCAAAATAAAAAATTGTGTTACAATCTATTATTAAAGGTAAGGTATTACATTTGGTGGCAATATTATTTGAGAATATATGTTATCTCGGTGACAATATCTTTTCTGAAAATTTTCAATTCCTAGCTTATGCAACTTTTACATCTATTTATATTTTGCAAAAATAAATTCCAAAAATATCTAAGAAAAGAAATCGTTCGAAAAAAGTATTTTAATATTTGTATGTTAAAGCAATATAAAAGAAAAATTGAAATCCTAGACTATAAAAGAGTATATGTACTTTTCAGTTTAATAGTCTATTTTGGCGGCACAATTATATCCAAAAATAATTTTTTGTATTATAATCTATTATTGAAGGCAAGATTTTATATTTGGTGTCAAGATTTTTTTTAGTATCATACACTATTTCGGTAACAATATCTGTTATGAAATATTTCAACTCCCTCCTACAAATTTCACATTTATCAATATTTTGTAAAAATAACTTCCAAAAATATTTTAGAAGAGAAATCAACCGTGAAAAAAATCAACTTGCATTAATATGTAATTTAAAATAATATTCCATATTTTAGGTAAATGTTATGTTTTCATTGATTAAAATATACTCAGATTTATTTTATAATAGAGTAAGATACTTTAAAAGTTATAGTACTGAAAATAAAATAAGATACTTCCAAAATATTTTATTTTTCTCCTACAAAAATTTCACATCTATCAATATTTTACAAAAATAACTTCCAAAAATATCTAAGAGGAGATATTGTTCGACCATGAAAAAATGTCTCTAAATCACTTTTAGGTTACCTGCAATACAAAACGAAAAAATATAAAACAATAATGCACACCTTATTCGGGAAAGAATAATAGTTGGATCAAAATCGTAGACGTGTGATGGGAGAATTTTCTTATTGAAAGAGAAAAATTTATTGATGGTGGATTCCAAAAAAAATACGAATGTAAAGATATGAATATAAATATACTTTAGAAACTTACAAATAATTTCTGAATACGCTCCAATTATCTTCAAGATGCACATATAATTAATTTTCTTATAGTGTGTGCCTAATCATCTCCATGTGCATAATAAATTTGTTTACTTGCAAAAAAAGAGGGGTGATCTACACAAAAAATTACAGAAATAATCCAAACAAACGAACAAAAAATAAAATCACATTTATTCACATAGTACACAACAAATGATAAAATGAAGAGAAGAGATGAGGATTAGGGTTGTGAATTAGAATGAAACTAAAGAGAGATTTGACATTTATAGAAAATACAAAATAAAATGTATGGTTGAGATTAAAAGTGTAAAATATATGGTGTAGATTAAGTCTTAGTAAAATTTAAAACATGCCTAAAATAATTTTTAATGAAAATTCTATATTTTGAAATAGACATCACCTTAAGAATAAAATGGTGTTGACACATCATTTTGGAGAGGTTTGAAAATATAGTATAATAAGATTTTGGATTTGGTTCACTTGCTTACCTTTTGAGCCACCAAAGTAAAAATAATTCTTTTTTTTTTCTTTTGTTTTATTTATTTATTTCAGAAATTGAATTATCTTTGTTTCTTAATGTTTACATATAATTTTAAATTGTATTGATGTTATTATATTATAGGGATTTTTAATTTTTTCCCCTAACCATGACGATGGTTTTTAATTTAATCACCATAACTTTTACAATTTGATTTTAGATCCTTAACTCTATATTTTTATTAGGACAAAATATAGAGTGGAAATAGTTCATACATGAATTATTGAAGGGTATTAGTTGTCTTCACTAAAGTATTAGTTGTTTTCATTGAAGGGTATTAGTTGTTTTCACTGAAGAGTATTAGTTGTTTATTGAAAATAAACTAAGACTTTTTAGTGAAGACAACTAATACTCTTTAATAAAAAAACTTCAATGATTTATATATAAACCAATTTCACTATATACATACTCTTTTATTAGTTTTTTCATCTCTGGGGTTGGTGCGCAGGTTACCTAGCTCGCCAGCAAACAAGTTTTTTTTTTTAAAAATAAAATAAAATTGAGGGACTAAAATCAAAAGAATAAAAACTCAGCAATTAGTGGATTGGTTACTTCCCTTAAGTGATGAATTTTTTTATAGAAAAAAATGCAAAAGTTTGAGGACTAAAATCAAACTATGATAGTTATGGTGGCTAAACAATTCCTTTTTATTAATTTATTTTCCGTTAAAAAAAATTAATAATCCCTATATTATAGGGAATAATTTTTTTAGGCCAATAGGTTAGGTGGGGTAGCAAAAGAAGGACCACAGGTTTTCGGGCTGGCAATTTAAGGACACCAGATTTAAAATGTTGCAATTTAAGGCCAAATTGACCGAATTGATTCTAATTAGAGCAAATTCGGGCCAACCTGGCCTCAATTTACAAATATTTAAACCTATGATCCTTAAATTGTCAGCCTAAAGACCTACGGTCCTTCTATTACTACCCCCTAAGTTGTGGTCTTTAAAAATTATTCCCAAATTAGATCTAATTGGACCCAAATTTCACGTACTCGGCACATGACACCCGATTTTGGGCTAGTTTATACTCGTGGAGCCCGTCCGATACCACTTTAAACATAATTTTTTTTAATTTGGGACATGGCCCTCGATTTCGGCTGAAACCAAGCCCGTTGCTTACACTACAAGAAAACATTAAATTACCTACGGAAATTGCCAATATGGCTACGGAATTTCCAACAAATAAATTCATAGTGGAGATTGCCTACGAATTGCCTACAAAAATTTATAATTGTATAGGCATCTGCCTTCCTCACCTACAAAATAATTTGCCTACGGAATTCAAATTGTGTTGTAGGTAAATTTTTGTAGTCAAATGACTTGTAGGTAATTATACCTAGGAATTTTATTCTGTAGGCAAATTAATTCTGTAGGCAAGTTGTTTCTAGGTTGAGAAATATAGATGTTTTCATAATTAGAAAATTCCGTAGGCATATCATAGGCAACTCTTACTACAAAATTTTTTGTTGGAAAAATTTTGTAGGCAATTTTAATTCGGTAGGCAAATTATTATTTTCTTGTAGTGTTAAGTGTAGTTCAAAATATTCCACCTTAGCACCATTGACGGTCGAAAACTTGGGGTTGGACAGCCGAGAGCTGGTGTGGGAAGGGACGACGGTCTAAACTTTGGATAAAAAATGATTAGGGTCTGGGGTTGGGATGAGGAAGAAGATTTTTTTTTTGGTATTAATTTTTTATTTATTTTTTATTTTAATTATATACTTATATTTAGAAAGGAAATAGTTATGTTGCAAAGTAGTGTTGAACAGGCTCCATGTGCATAAAATATCCCGGAATCAGGGGTCATGTATCGAGCACGTGCAATTTGGGTCTAATTAGTGCTAATTCGGAATAAAAATTTATGACCAACAACTTAGGGGGTAGTAAAAGAAGGACCATAGGTCTTCGGGCTGGCAATTTAAGGACCATAGGTTAAAAAATTTACAAATTTAGGCCAGGTTGGCCCGAATTAGCTCTAATTAGAGTCAATTCGGGTCAATTTGGCATCAAATTGCAACATTTTAAATATGGTGTCCTTAAATTGCTAGCCCGATAATCTGTGGTCCTTCTTTTGCTACCCCTCCTAACCTACTGGCCTTAAAAAAATTATTCCCCTATATTATATATTAATGAATTTATATATTTATAATAGCGATATAAAAGATCCCTATGATTGTAATTTAATGTGCCAGTGTCTGTGCATGAATGATGTGGTAGCAACTTGGTCAATTAATATACCTAAAATTCACCTATATATATATCATCACCATTTAAAATTCACCTGTATATAGCACCACAATAAGGGACGTTAAGATAGTTGTAAAAAAGTGCGTAATATAAAAGACGAGATTTGTTCACCCAATTCGTCGGGAACGACTACGTCTGGGGGCGAGCTAAGCTAGGAGTTTCACTAATGTTCTTGTGTATGAGTGATTACAATTATGAGTACAATAGTCTATTTATAAGAATAAAACCCTAGTCTAAGATATGAAGCCCATTGGGTTATTGGTCCATTAGTAATGTCCACAACAAATCTTCTAGATTTAGAATAATAAATCTTCTAGATTTACAACACTCCCCCTTGGACATTACGATATAACATAAATGTCTTATCATAAAAACTCCACGTGCTAGGAATCAGTCAAATAATAAGTTAGGGAGGAATGTAATCGATCTTCTAGATCAAATCTTCTAGATTCATTTCGGGGTTACCGATCCCCCTGAAGATAACAACACTTTGAGTCTTTGCATCCCAATACCACGAACGTACTTTTCAAAAGTAGATGTAGGTAAGGACTTAGTAAACAGATCTGCTAGATTGTTACCAAATTGCACCTTTTGAATGGTAATCACGTCACTCTTCTGGAGTTCGTATGGGTAGAAAAACTTAGGTGAAATATGTTTCGTCAGCTTTCCCTTGACGTACCCATTACTCATTTGTGCGATGCAAGCTGCATTGTCTTCAAATATAACGGTGGGAGGTGTATCGCCTTTAGCGATACCACACGAGTCACCAATGTGTTTTACCAAAGACCTTAACCAAACACATTCTCATGCGGCTTCAAATAAAGCTATTATTGAAAGTGTGCGTGTGTTATAAAGTGCAGATGTTGTAACAAATGCTAAAACAAATATTACAACAATCTGTTAAACCAGAATATAAAACGTATACAGCGGAAGACTTAAACACACAATTGCAAAAGGGAATACTTTTTAACACAAATTATCATAAATAGCTTGTGCTAGCCTTATGGCGAAAGGTTCACTATAAAATATTAGTGATACAAAAGTTGTGTGAAGAGGATGATCGTTCACAACGGAAACAAGACTCGATATCACCTATCAAATCTAAATTGGCTAAGTGTATAACATAATACACCGTCAAAATTGATCTCACTTTATATCGATGATCTCACTATCTATGGATATAAGTTCGATCACAAGCTATACGTGAAAAACTCTATTTCAAGGCATAACATAAATGTTGGAATAACTGCCCTATCACCTTTAAACTCAGGATCAACACTAGAGTAGGTGTACTCGTTTACTCCACACTTGGTACTGAAAGATTCGGCCACTATTTATAGGCAGAAGTCTTCAATCCAAAAAATAACTTCTCTATGTAACCGCTTCCATGATCTTCATATTGTCCATGTCTCTATCTTTATTCCTCATGCTTCTTGATGCAACCGCCTGATCTAGACAGTTCTAAAACGTCCTGGATAAGTCTGGATCGTGTAGGCCCTTGTAGATCCTTGTAGATCCTTCTGGAACCCGTAACTGCTCATGTTGCTACCAATGTTATGCAACATTCACTGCAACATTGATAATTCCAGAACCTTGTAGATCCTTCTAGATCTTCATCCTGCATGTTAAAACATCTAAGACAACATTTGATCATAAAGTGTTGGTTAATGAGAAGAAAGGGCAAATTCATATTGTTTCAAAGTAAATAGTATCAACAATCTCCCCCAATTTGACCTTTCTGCTACAACACACCTGATGTATATATTTGTTCAATATATAAGTCAGTGATGTATGTACAATAGAGATCAACATCGTATTGTACACTTATCTTTTCACCCTTGTGTAGCAAAACAGCCAAAAAACAAGATGATCAACTGTAAGTTGAACCACCAAAAACAAGATGAAATAACACTAAGTTAATTTCACCAAAACAGAATGAACATCATCATATATTCTCATCAAAACAACAACAGAATGAGTAACATAATGTTTACCCATTCAAATTACAACTTCAAAAATAAAATTAACTGAAATCAATCCTAACAATTCTAATATAATAACCTAACAACTAATATAATATTGTCTTTTTAGAAATTAAAAACATCCTATCATAGCAACAATAATTAAAAACATAAATCAACCAAGAGTACTTAGAGGCAATCACAAAAGAGGAACTTGATATCACTGTATAAAATATACAGCTGCAGCTTCAAGCATCTTGCACTAAGCTCCCCCATAAATTGTGCTTCCTCCAGTCTCAAAGATATCTTCAAACCTTGGCTGAGATGTCAGGCAGATCACCATATAGATCATCTTCCTCCTGGATATCAAATGTTGCAAAGTTTGCAACAACATCTGCAGCAGCATCTGCACCTCCTCCAGTCTCATCAGGTCCAGTTGCACCACCTTCCTCAGCAACCTCAGCAGCAACAGGCTCATCAGCATTCCCTTCATGAATTTCAACTCCCTTGGCAGCACTAGCAGCAACTGGTACTCCCCCTGTTGTGGCAGAAAGGAGGTTCTCCCAGTAGTTCTTCAGGAATTGAAGTTCATCAATTGAGTCCTGCAAGTGCTTTAGTTGAGTTTGAATGAACTCAGGTGAGATATTCAGAGAATAGGTTGTGGGAGCTGGAATGTTGCTAGGTATGTTCCCAGCATTCTGTGCAGCATCTTGTGCAGGAGCAGGATCAGGAACAGATTGGTGTGGTTCTGCATCTTCTTCTTCAGCATTATCCTGCAGAGGTAAGTCTAACACTCTATTTCTAGACAGTAAATAATGAGATATACCCATTAGATGAACTCTCCCTCTCAACAACTCATTCCTTTTGTGAACAAAGTTGTGACTCCTCAAATATTCATAAATCAGCACAGGGTAAGGCAGGTTGCCTTTCTCAGAGATCTTCCCAGCAAACTTCATCATGTGATGAAAAGTAACCAAGCCCAGGTTAAAAAAATTCATCACACCAATTATGTACATCAGTACAGCTTGATCTCTAGTCACCTTTGTGGAGTTTGTAGAGGGTATCCAGTTATACACCACCAGCTTGTGTAACACTGAATACAGAGAGGTCAATGAGGCAGCTAACATATTCTTCTTCCATTTGTTAACTCTTCCCCCAGTAAGAACAGTAATGATCTCATCCATATGAGGAACATCTTCTTCCTCAACATCCTCAACATGTAGAAACTAATTAATCAACTTAGGAGTAAAAGGAACACTCCTATCTCTAAATCTTACAGCACCATACCACCTAGAATTTCTTCTAGCCTGGTTCTTTCTCAGACAAGCATAAAACTCATACACCCAATCAGTAACAAATGCATCAGCAAAAGTAACAGCATGCATCAAACTTCTTTCTTTTAAAAATCTAACTAGACCCTTGGATTCAAACTCATCAATGTTAATTTTTCTTTCAATTAACAGATTTATTTTCCTCAACCTTTCCAACTTTTGGTCTAAAGATTCATCATCATCATTATCAGAACTAACATGCTCAACAGAATGTTCAGATGCATTACCTTGATCAGAATCAGTTTTGGTTCTGTCTGAGCTACTTTCAGAACTGTTGTTATCAGCTTCAGGTTCTGGTGCTGCTGCACTTGTTCCAGCACCACCAGTAGCATACTCAAACTTTCTCTTAGTCCTCATCTCAACTCTTGCTCTCCTCCTCAGTTCAAAAATAGGTACATCACTCTCATCAGTTTCTTCTTTCTCCTGGCTTTCAGATTGATCAGTCTCTTTCTCAGATGAGTCTTTGGAGCTTGACTCCCTTTCAGATTCTGAAAACACTCGAATAGGTCAAGTAGCAACATCTCCTTCATCATCCTTCTTCTTCCTTGTGGTTTCAGAATAGTTCACCCTTTTCTTTGCTCTACCTGATCTCCCCCTTGATTGAACAGGGCTCCTTTTCCTCTTGCCACCCTTTTTCTTCACAGCTTTGGCTATTGGAGCAGGCTCAGAATCCTCAGACATTGAAGAATCAGTTTTGGGTGATTCTTCTTTGTCCTCCTCTGACATTTCAACATCAGGGACTTCAGCATTAGGGCTTTTCTCCCTAGTTTCTTCAGCAACAGTTTCCTTGACAATGGGGGTCTCCTTTGTAGCCTGATCACCTGTTTCAACACTCTTTGAAACATTAGCAGTAGGGCTTTTGGCTTGGCTAGAGGATTTAGGATTTTCTGATTGTACAGTTGAAGAAGGGCCTCCGACATGAACAGTAGGAGAAGGGTTTTGAGTTTGGTTCAAGTAGGATGCAACATCTACTTCAATAGAGCCAATGGTTAGTTTGGGAACCACAGGTCTTCCTTGAAGGCTTTGTGCAATGCCGTGTACAATCGTCTCAAGCTGATCGACAGTGGCCTCATTTGGGATGTAGATGTTTACGGGAAAAGCTTGAACAAGTGTTAGAGTAGTAGGAGGTGTTGTGCTCGATGATGGAGCAACAGAGGCCGCATTTGGGTTTTGGCTTGAGGCCATTTCTGCAAGAAGGTTCAGATTTGAATGTGGAGGAGTTGAAGGGTTTGCGCGAGTTTTTGAACTGTGAGAGGACTTCTTTTGATTTCCAGCCATTAAGTAGATAGTAAAATTAAGCAGAAATAAAATTTAAAAGAAATAACACTAAAACCCTAAGATGTGAACACACAACTTTCAACACTTATACGAAAAATCTGAATTTCACTCATATGCTGAACACTGAGAATTAAACATAAGACATGAAGGATATACATAGAAGAAAGTACGGAAGTTATTTTAATTACCCATGAAAATGAATATTCTGGAATTTTTAAGAAGTTAAAACTACCCACTCCCCCATAAGAGATCGTGGGTTATTTCATGATTAAAAAATTCGAAATTTAATTAATTAAACACACTAAATTATGCACTACTTGAATAAATTGAAAAACGTGGGTTTATGCATGTGGAAATTAAAAACAAATTCCTGAAAAATCGGTCCAAAATTTAACTTAGAAAAATATATACGAACTGCATATGATGTTGTATTCAAAATTGGAACACACACTTCAACATCGGTTCTAATATCCAATGTCGCACTTTTTATCAAACATTTTTTAGCACTTTTTATTCACATTGATCCATCTTTTCAAGAGAGTGCATCGTAGCAGCGAACTCCGTGCCCCATAATTACTCAATGGATTTGTGACATATTGATGTTTTACTAACCACCTTTTGAAAAGAAGACATCGTAGTAGCGAGCTCCGTGCTCCATAGTTACTCAATGAATTAGTTACATCTTGATGTGCTTTTTCAAAAACTTATTATGCGTTTGAGAAGAGTGGTTCCTCTTTATTTTTACACAACAAACATACTTAGTCCAGATTTATTTTTCAAAGAAATTAAGAAACAAAATACAAGAACAAGCTTTAATTAGAACATGCAAATACCCTGATGTTGTTATAGATGTTTTAACAAACATAACAACATCCGCTTCTCGGTTACTCAGATTGTGCACATACCAAGAGATTTCCTCAAAAATGAGAATCTCTCATGGTCTAATGCTTTAGTAAACACATCAGCAAATTGATTTTCAGTGGGTATGTATTCTAACTTCACAATATTCTTCTCTACAAGATCCCTTATGAAATGATGTCTAATACTTATGTGTTTAGTAAGTGAGTGTTGAACTGGATTTTTCGAAATGTTGATAGCACTAGTGTTATCACAAAATACAGTTAAAGTGTCACTCTCTAAACCATAATCACTAAACATTTTACTCAACCAAAGAAGTTGTGTACAGCAACTACCTGCAGCAATGTATTCAGATTCTGCAGTAGATTGTGATACACAATTCTGCTTTCTACTATGCCATGAAATCAAATTGTTACTCATGTAAAAGCAACCACCACTTGTGCTTTTCCTATCATCAATATCTCCAGCCCAATCAGCATCACTATATCCAACAAGTGCACTGCTTGTGTCTTTGGTATACCATATACCAAGATCAGTTGTACCAGCCACATATCTTATGATTCTCTTGACTGCATTCAAATGAGACTCTTTGGGACAAGCTTGGTACCTAGCACAAACACTAAACATAATATCAGGCCTGCTTGAAGTTAAGTACAGAAGACTACCTATCATGGATCTATACAAAGTTGGATCAACATCTTGACCAACAGTGTCTTTACACAACTTTTGTGTAGATCCCATAGGAGTTTTCATGACTTTTGAGCTTTCTAAACCAAACCTTTTCACTAAATTCTTTGCATACTTACTCATCTCAAATGTTGCTGTCATTGCTTCAACAAACTTGTTTAACATAATGTTACAAGTTGAACCAAAAATAATGTCATCAACATATATTTGAGCTATTAACAATTCTTCTCCGGAATTTTTAATGAACAAGGTTCTATCAGCCTCTCCTCTTATGAAACCAAATTGCAACAGAAAGTCAGTAAGTCTACCATACCAAGCTCTAGGAGCTTGTTTGAGACCATACAAGGCTTTCTTTAGTTTGTACACATGATCAGGATACTGTGGGTTTTCAAAACCTTTAGGTTGTTCAAGAAATGCATCTTCAATTAGTATGTCATTCAGAAATGCAGCTTTTACATCCATTTGATGAAGATTAATGTTGATGTAACATGTAATTGCTAGTAACAGTCTAATGGACTCTATCCTAGCAACAGGTGCAAATGTTTCATCAAAATCAATACATTCAACTTGAGTGTAACCTTGTGCAACTAATCTAGCTTTGTTCCTAATTATGTTACCAGACTCATCAGTTTTATTTTTAAAGATCCATTTAGTTCCAATGACATTGACATTATCAGGTCTTGGAACTAATGACTAAACATCATTTCTCTCAAACTGATTAAGTTCCTCATGCATAGCATTAATCAAATTTTCATCTTTTAATGCTTCTGTAACATTTTTAGGTTCAATTTCAGAATAGTAACACTGAGCATTCACAATATTGCATATTGAAGACATGCACACAGGCCTTACCATATCAACACGATTTGCACTTACTCTTCTTCTTGTTTGAACACCAACTGAAGCATCACCAATAATCTGATTCGAAGGATGACTTTTGGTAATCCAAGTAGCTGGATTCTTCTTTGGGGTATACTGATTGTTCTGTGAAGTATCAACTGAATCTACAGGTGATGTTGAACCAGATGTTGTAACATTTGGTGTAACATTCTCTGTTTTCAGTGATTCTTTTGGAACATCAGTAACTTCAGTCACATCTTCAGTGTCATTTCCATCTATCAGATTCCTGTCATCATCAAAAATAACATTCACAGATTCTTGAACAGTGTTAGTTCTAAGGTTATAGACTCTATAGGTTTTGCTATTTCTAGAATAGCCTAAGAAAAAACCTTTATCAATCTTAAAATCAAACTTGTGCAGTTGATCTCTATCATTCAGAATATAACACACACAATAAAAAACATGAAAGTATTTCACATTCGGTTTCTTATTGTTCAAGATCTCATATAGGGTTTTGTTGCTTCCAAATCTAAAATAGACTATATTAGCAATATGACATGCTGTATTCAATGCTTCAGCCCAAAATTTCTTTGCAAGATTTTTTGAAGTAAGCATTACTCTTGCCATTTCTTGAAGAGTTCTATTTTTCCTTTCAGCTATCCCATTTTGTTGTGGAGTTTTAGGAGAAGAAAACTCTTGGACAATTCCTTTCTTATTACAGAATTCTGAAAACATGCTATTTTCAAATTCTCTACCATGATCAGATCTAATCCTGATTACTTTCAAGTTGAAAACAGTTTTAAATCTTTTGTAAAGAATTTTAAAAACATCAAATGTTTCAGATTTCTCTCTTAAGAACTCAATCCATGTAAACCTAGAGTAATCATCTACCACAACTAGTGAATATTTCTTACCACCAATGCTTTCAGTTTCCATAGGACCCATAAGATCCATATGCAGTAATTCAAAACAACGATATGTCATGCAATGTGATAACATTTTATGCGACATACTCACCTGCTTACCTTTTTGGCATGAACCACATATAGTGGGTGTAACAATCTTCAGTTTTGGTAAACCTCTCACTGCTTCAGACTTAACCAATTTTTGCATGAATCTATAATTTACATGTCCAAGTCTTTGATACCATAGGACATTCTCATCACAATTTGACAAATGACATACTTTGTTTGTTCCAATTAATAACAATTATCTGCTGACCTATTTCCAGTCATTAGACACTTATTATCCTTGTTTAGAACATAGCATGAATCTTTATCAAATTCAACATGTAAATTGTCATCACATAGTTGACTTATACTAAGAAGATTAGCAAGTAAACCATCAACATGCAAAACATTCTTAAGTTTAGGAAAACCTTCAACATTTAAGGTCCCTTTTCCAATGATTTTACCTTTAGATCCACCACCATATGTAACAGTTCCACCATTACAAGGTTCATAGTCAGACAAGTATTTAACATGACCAGTCATGTGTCTAGAACAACCACTGTCAAAGTACCATAGATCAGGAACACATGCTTTCAGAGAAGTTTGAACAACATTACATGTAACATGTTCTTTCTTTTTCTTAGTAGCTTTTGACCAGTGTTTCTTAGAATGTGAAGACATTTCAGACAACACTTTCTGAATTTCTAGATCCCTTTTCATCTTTTGACAGTAAGGACGAATATGACCAATTTCAGAACAGTAGTGACACACATACTTCTTCACAGGTTTTTCAATCTCATGTATTTTTGTTTTGGCAAAAAACTCAGTTTTTCCCTTAACAAATTTTACAGGATTATTCACCAATTTAGAAGCAGTCTCACCATAATAGCCCAAACCATGTTTATTAGACTGTCCAGTAGTTAAGGAGTCACTTACAATGGAAGAACTTTTAGAGTATTTCTTAAAATTTAAGGTAGAATTTTTCAATTCATCCTTTAGCTTAGAAATTTCTAAATCCTTCCTTGTTAGAATGACTTCTAACTTTGTCACAGTCTCTCTGAGATCATCATTCTCTTTGGCTATACTGGAATCATCATTCCTTATGTCATTAGAACCTGTCTCATCAACACACCCATTAAAACAGTTCAAATCTGAATGATTTTTGACAAATATTGTTTCTGATGTTATAACATTGGAAACAGCATCTGTGTCTAGATCATCCAGATCATTATCTAAAGAATCATCATAATCAATTCTTGCTGAAAAAGCTAGTTCCTCATCTTTAGAACCTTCAGGTTCATCATCATCTGAGTCATCACTTAAGGTAACATTAAAATTCAGTTTCTGTCTTAATCTGGTATTTGCATACTCATTTGCATAGTGTCCAAATCCATTACATGCATCACATCTAACTTATTTTCTATATTCAGGATCATACCTTGATTTATTACCTCTGAATTGCCTTGATTGATTCTGATCCTTCCTTTTCTCTGGGTCTGATGGTGTGTTGTTGAAAGGAGTTCTCTGTTGGACATTTCCTCTGGATCTATTCAGTTTCTTCTTCAGGTAGGAATTGAACTTCTTTGTAAGGAGGGTAATGTGCTCAGGAGTGTTGTAACATTGGTCTAGAACATCTTCATCAGACTCAACTTCAGTCACAAAGGGCTGGTTTTCAGTGTTGGATGATATTTCACCTTTGAAAACAACAACCTTCTTTCCTTCACTTGTATCATCAGATTGAGTTGTGTTCATCTCATATGTCTTGAGAATACTTACAAGCTCATTCTGACTTAAAGTGTCAGTGTCCTTGGCTTCTTCAATAGCACAAATTTTTGCATCGAACCGTTTAGGAACAGATCGCAAAATTTTATGTACAACTCGTACATTGGAAATTGGATCACCAAGTGCGTGTGATTCGTTGACAATCTCACTCAGTCTTTCATTGTAAGCCGTGATTGTCTCATCATCCTTCATCCTTAGATTCTCGAACTTGGTCCCAAGCATTCGAAGTTTGGTCCATCGAACACTTCCACTTCCTTCGCAATGCTCTTGAAGCCTCTCCCATGCATTTTTAGCCGTAGTACATGTTGATAAAATCTTGAACATAGATACATCAACAGATGTAAAGATAGTATTGAGAGCTTTGGAATTGTAGCTTGCCGTCGTGGTCTCCTCATTTGTCCATTCAATCTCCCATTTGACTCTTGTCTCGCCATCATCATCTGCTTAGTTTCTGGGTCATTCCCAACCGATCAGAACACTTCTCCAAGCACGTTCATCAATAGACTTGATGTACATGCGCATCTTAGGTTTCCAATAGGCATAGTTATTTCCATCTAGTATAGGGGGCCTAAGTGGGGTGTTTACAGGATATTCCATAGCAAAAGACACACTTAAAAACTCATGATCTAAACTTAGTATATCAAGTTTATGGCTCTGGTGCCAATTGAAAGTGTGTGTGTGTTATAAAGTGCAGATGTTGTAACAAATGCTAAAACAAATATTACAACAATCTGTTAAATCAGAATATAAAACGTATACAGCGGAAGACTTAAACACACAATTGCAAAAGGGAATACTTTTTAACACAAACTATCATAAATAGCTTGTGCTAGCCTTATGGCGAAAGGTTCGCCATAAAATATTAGTGATACAAAAGTTGTGTGAAGAGGATAATCGTTCACAACGGAAACAAGACTCGATATCACCTATCAAATCTAAATTGGCTAAGTGTATAACATAATACACCGTCAAAATTGATCTCACTTTATATCGATGATCTCACTATCTATGGATATAAGTTCGATCACAAGCTATGCGTGAAAAACTCTATTTCAAGGCATAACATAAATGTTGGAATAACTGCCCTATCATCTTTAAACTCGGGATCAACACTAGAGTAGGTGTACTCGTTTACTCCACACTTGGTACTGAAAGATTCGGCCACTATTTATAGGCAGAAGTCTTCAATCCAAAAAATAACTTCTCTATGTAACCGCTTCCATGATCTTCATGTTGTCCACGTCTCTATCTTTATTCCTCATGCTTCTTGATGCAACCGCCTGATCTAGATAGTTCTAAAACGTCCTGGATAAGTCTGGGTCGTGTAGGCCCTTGTAGATCCTTGTAGATCCTTCTGGAACCCGTAACTGCTCATGTTGCTACCAATGTTATGCAACATTCACTGCAACATTGATAATTCCAGAACCTTGTAGATCCTTCTAGATCTTCATCCTGCATGTTAAAACATCTAAGACAACATTTGATCATAAAGTGTTGGTTAATGAGAAGAAAGGGCAAATTCATATTGTTTCAAAGTAAATAGTGAAAACTTCACTACCAACAACATCAACAATTATCTCTGAGTGGTTTGAAGACGTGGTAACCATAGTTTGTTTGACCGATCTCCATGAGATCGCGGTACCACCATAGAGAAAAATGTAACCAATGTGGGATATGACATTGTGGGGATCAACCAAATAGCCAGCATCCGCATAACCTACTAAGGTTTTGTCTTGGTTCTTACGGTAAAACAGTCCAAGATCTTGAGACCCTTGGAGGTACTGCAGAACATGCTTAACACCATTCCAATGTCTCCTTGTAGGAGAAGCGCTATGTCTCGCAAGCAAATTGACAGCAAATGCAATGTCCGGCCGAGTGCAATTTGCGAGATAGAGCAATGCTCCAACAACACTAAGATAAGGAACTTCTAGCCCCATAATTTCTTCTGAATCTTCTCTTGGTCTAAATGGGTCCTTATCCACTTCGAGGGATCGAACAACCATAGGTATGCTAAGTGGATGAGATTTATACATGTGAAATCTCTTTAATACCTTTTTCACGTAGTTTGACTGATGTATAAGAATTCCTTCTGGGAGATGCTCGATCTGCTGGACGAGGCAGTACTTGGTTTTACCCTAGGCTTTCATTTCAAATTCAGCTTTCAAGATTGAACTGACTTCTTCAATCTCTTTGCATGTTCCGATTATGTTCAGGTCATTAACATAGACGGTTATGATGCAAAAACCATTATGTGATTTATTTGTGAATACGCATGGGAAAGTTTTATCCAATGCGTATTCCTTCTTCTGAAGGAATTCACTAAGTCGGTTGTACCACATGAGGCCCGATTGTTTCAGGCCATACAACGACTTCTGATGTTTTATGCTATACATACTGCGGTTTTCACCATCCCTCGTCTGAGGAATGTCAAATCCATCGGGGATTTTCATGTAAATGTCGGCATCAAGTGATCCGTATAAGTATGTGGTTACTACGTCCATTAATCTCATTTTGAGATTCATTTTAACTGCCAAAGATATCAAGTAGCGGAACGTTATTGAGTCCATGATGGGAGAATAGGTTTGATCGAAATCAATCCCGGGTCTCTGCGAAAACCCTTGAGCTAGAAACTTCGCTTTATACCTCTCCACAGTATTGTTCTCATCTCGTTTTCGTACAAATACCTATTTATATCCTACGGGGATAGCGCGCGTTGGTGTACGGACAATAGAGTCAAATACTTGTCTTTTGTTAAGCGATGCGAGCTCTGCTTCAATTGCCTCTTTCCATTTAACCCAATCAGAGCGCTTCCGACACTCAGCGATTGTTTTGGGTTCTGGATCTAGATAATTTATAATGGAAAGAGCAATTGACGTTGTAAACATATCATCGACGACAGTAATATTTCTATTATATGTTTCTCCCGTATCTGTGAAGTTCACAGAGACTTCGACATTTAAGTCAACCAGACCTTCCATTGTATTTGGGTCTGGTCATTCTACGGTCCTAGTGCATTGAATATTTTGTGCACGTGCTTCATCACTAGGACGCTCGTCTCCTAGAGACTTTGAGTTATCTAGACGAATCTCTTTTAGAGATTTTACATTCGTCTGGCCAAATTTGCTAGCCTTTCGTTTAAGTGTATTACTATCTTTTGAGGGTCCTTTGCGCTTCTGGCGCGTGGGGGCATGCGTACTTGTTTTGCTTGGGACCTCAACCCTTTAGGGAGCATTTACTGCAGATATATGCGATTTAGTTGCACCTCTATGGTCAGTGAACGCGTTAGGCAGATTATTTGCTAGATTTTGCAAGTTAATGATCTTTCTGAACTTCTAGTTCAGATTGAATAGTGTGCGGATCTAGATACTGAAGATTACTTACGTTCTACGTAAGCTCCCGGCATTCATTCAACTTTGAATTCAGATCTTCCCCTAATACCGAGAAGTAATCTTCATCGAACGTGCAATCAGCGAACCGGGCTGTTAATTAATCCCCGGACAAAGGCTCGAGATATTTCACGATGGATGGAGAGTCAAATCCGACGTAAATACCGAGTTTTCTTTGTGGGCCCATAGAGGTCCGCTTTGGTAATGTTATCGGAACATATACCGCACATCTGAAAATACGCAGATGGAAAATGCTAGGTTCTTTCCACGCACTAACTGTAGGGGGGAATGATCATTATATGCAGTTGGATGGATTTGTATTAAGTGCGATGCATGTAGGACTGCATGCCCCCAGCATGAAGTGGGTAGTTTGGAGTTCATAAGCAATGGTCTCGCGATAAGTTTGATACGTTTTATTAGCGCCTCAGCAAGACCATTTTGGGTATGGACGTAGGGGACCGAATGCTCCACTTTAATTCTCAGGGCCATACATTAATCTATAAAGGCATTTGAGCTGAATTCAGCAGCATTATCCATGCGAATCGACTTAATTGGATAATCCGGGAATTGAGCTCTAAGCTCGATAGTTTTCGCAATGAGCTTCACAAAAGCTTGATTGCAGGTGGACAGCAAACAAGCATATGTCCACCTAATGGAGGCATCAATAAGGACCATGAAATAACGAAATGGTCCGGATGCTGGGTGAATCGGTCCGCAAATATCTCCTTGACTTCGCTCAAGGAAAACCGGAGACCCTAGTCCAACCTTAGTGCGCGACGGGCATACTATCAACTTACCCTTAGAACATGCATCGCAAATAAATTCATCAACAAGAGGGATTCTATTATTCGAAATATTATGACCAGTTGAATTAGATAGAATCCTACGTATCATAGTTTATCCTGGATGACCTAACCGCTGATGCCACAATTTAAAAGAATTCGGGTCATGGAATTTCATACTCATAGCTAGATGAGAACTAGACGGTCGGATGTAGGAATAGTACAATCCGGAGGAGAAGGAAGGAAGTTTTTCTATAACTTGTTTACGGTTACCTCGAGTAATAATCATTAAAAGGTATTCGTTATTGTTCTCAGTTTCAGGTTCAATGTGATATCCGTTTATCATAATGTTTCTAAAACTGAGTAGGGTACGCTTAGATTGTGGAAACAATAAAGCATTATCGATTATGAGTTCGTTACCCATGGGGAGGACAATGGAAGCTCTTCCGGAGCCCACTATCAATGTACTATCATTGGTTATTGTAGTTATACTCCCCTTACGTTCTAACAAGTTATGAAAATACTTCCTATCTTTTAGGATTGTATGTGTGGTGGCGCTATCTACCAAACATAAATCACTATGTACGTCCATCATGCAAGAGGAAATTGTCCAAACGTAATAGCTGATATGTTTACAAGCCCTAAATGAGAACAACAATATCCAAATAAATATAATGGACAACTATTTAAGGTAAACACATCAAAGCTAAAATAATAGTATCATCCATAAAATAAAATGAAGTATCCGAAAGAAAGGATCTAAAAACATAAAATTGTCTTATTCGAAAACAAAGTACTAGAACTAATCAAATACGCAAATCACTCATCATCTCCAAAGTCCTTAAGATCAATGCCCATAGGATCTACGTTGTCTTGGTCGGGGTCTGTTTCAGGCAGGCTGGCATGGTGAGATTCAACTCTAGGAGCCTTCCCCTTATCGTCCTTCTGTTGGTTTTGGTAAGCCTCAACCAAGTGTTTGGGAGTGCAACACGTACGAGACCAATGACCCTTGCATCCGCATCTGTAGCAGGACTATTCAACCTTATCTTAATTGTCAGATTTTTTAGCAGCAGGATTCGTATTAGGTGCAGTCTTTCCACGAGCCTGAGCTTGATTGTCATTCAAGGTACCTGAACCACCGGACTTACTACGATCTAGGCCTTTGCTAGGAGTTCGTTACTTCCTCTCCCCCTTCCACGCTTGCGACCACTTGTACTACCTTGAGCTGTAGCATGTGCTTCGGGCACAGCTTTTGAGCCAACCGGTCTCGAGTTATGATTCTGCATAAGGAGTTGGTTGTGCTTTTCTGCCACTAGAAGTGCAGAAATTAGCTTAGAGTGTACAGTGTAGTTCTTAGCCCTATACTGCTGCTGGAGTACAAGGTTGCTAGCGTGGAAAGTCGACAAAGTCTTTTGGATTAAGTCGTCCTCAGTTACAGTTTGCTTGCATAACTTCAACTGAGATACAATACGATGTAGGGCTGAGTTGTACTTCGTTACAGACTTAAAGTTTTGAAAAAGGAGGTTCAACCAATCGTATTGAGCCTGTGGGAGGAGTATGTTATTTTGTTGTTGGAAACAGTCATTCAGGGACTTCCACAACGTTCCGAGGTCTCTCTCAGTGAGATATTCATTTTTCAGGTTCAGATTAAGATGATGTCTGAGGAAAATCAGAGCTTTCGCCTTCTGGGCATCAGTTGATTTTGAACCATCGACAATCGCACCGCTTAGGTTGGTTGAGATTAGATGTATCTCAACATCTAGCGCCCATGTCAGGTAGTTACTACCATCAAGAGCAAGCTCAACGAATTCTCTTTTGGTAATATCAGACATGATACACTACAATTATTAAAGTGACATGGTAAGAAGTGTGACGGCGGCGGCCGTTGCTCATTCGATTCTCAATTTGAAATTAATCTAATCGAAACACGATTTGATTCAATTAATTACAAGAACAAATCAAATTAATAATTCCAGAGCATATAAATCATGTAACGCATGGATCAAATAATTCGGCACGGGGATTAATTCTTATGATTTGTAGAGAATTAATTTTAGGGCGTACCGTTTAATCTTGGGCAGAGTCTCGTGCTAATAACGTGTTGTAAATAAGTGCGTAAAATAAAAGACGAGATTTGTTCACCCAGTTTGTCGGGAAAGGCTACGTCTGGGGGCGAGCCAAGACAGGAGTTTCACTAATGTTCTTGTGTATGAGTGATTACAATTATGAGTGCAATAGTCTATTTATAAGAATAAAACCCTAGTCTAAGATATGAAGCCCATTGGGTTATTGGTCCATTAGTAATGTCCACATCAAATCTTCTAGATTTGGAATAAAAATCTTCTTGATTTACAACAAAGATTATCTTCTATGTTTTCTTTTATAAAAAAATTAATTTTATGATTTTGAAAACTAATTACCTTTTCCCTTAAATTACAATTTATTTGGTACCAACTTCTATTTCTATGCCTAATTACTTTCCATCAATAACACCATATACAGTAGTTAGGTGGTTGAGTTTGATAGTACATTTATAATTACATTAAACATGATGATCATTATTAAAAAGTGAGAGCAATCGGTAAAATATTCTCTATGTCTTGCTAAGTTTATTTGAAACATTTTATAAGTTCTAACATTTTATAACTTATAAGTTGTTTTAAAAGTTTATAAGATGTAATTTTTAAGTAACTTATAAGTTCATAAAGTGTTTGACTAATACAACTTAAAAGATCTTTGAAAATTTATAATAAATACTTTTTAAATTTAAACTTTAATATAATTTTGATTTTTATGTTGAGGTAGAAGTGAGTGGACACGGGAAAGGAGTGGAGTAGTTCCAGAGTGAGGTAGGTGATTGAGGATGGGGGTGGTTAGAAAAATAAGTAGGGAAATCTCAACTAATTTTTTACAGCTTATAAATTATTAGGAGCTTATCTCATGATCTAATAAGTTATTGAACATTTTATTTTGTCAAACACAATGATAGTACTTATAAGCTCATAAACAACATATAAATTATTTTAAAGAGTTTATAAGTTCGGCCAAACACCAAAGTCTTAGGGTTTATTATCACGAATTAATGTGGCATGCCTCATATACTTGGAAAACTAATTCTCTGTAACGCCCCGAATCCAGAATATATTAATTATATCGGATTAGAAGTATTATTGTGATCAAAAGTCCGAACTATAAAATTTTTGAAGGATATATAACGGAAATGAGAGATGATGAATTTTATGCAGCGGGAGAAATGAATAGAATAATTTTAATATGGATATCACATACATATATGTGTACATAAAGCATAGTATTATCAGTAATGTTTTATTTAAGTGGGGAACTCAGTGTCGTCTCTATTACTGTCCTTGCTCCACGAAATCATAATCTGCAAGGGTTGTAAAAAGGGGGCGTGAGATTTGAATTCTCACGTATGGGTGATTTGCAACGTCATGGGATTGGTAAATCCGAAGTATATTAAATTATACTCATTAAAAAAAAATATTAAATTTATTTAAGCAGTTGACATATAAATATGAATAACATATATCACAGAAGTAACAAGCTCACGTAATAATTAATTGGGCATAACAGGTTCCACATTCACATAATTAATATATCACAAGTTGGTTCACGTTAAGGGGCAAAGCCCAAAGTTATTTTCAAGTAATGGCTCAAATCTGCCAAAACTATTTTCCACATATTGTAATTCTCTTCCAACATATCATAAATAATATCAGCGACCATGAATCTGATCTACTATCACTAATGGCCGTACGTGTCATTCCACAAAAATAGTCACCAGTGACCATGAATCTGACTTATTGTCACTCATGGCCATACGCGTCATTCCGCAAGAATAATTACCAGCTTTTCTTTTCCTCACAAAATTATCATTTCAAAACATTGGGAAAAGTATACATAATTCATACTTAATTTGGTTCATGCTCATATAATGCCCTTAATCATGCAATGGTGATTAATTGGAATAAAACAATAGATATTTATATCATATATAAATATATCACGTAATTCAAACAGTTATATAATAGGTGTTACATTTATATTGAATTAATTGTTTTAGATTGATTAGGTCGAGTTAAGAAAATACCAGCACAACGTTATTATTAGCAGATCAAAACAACCGATCATCACCCACCTGTTTGCTCCGGGTCCCGTGAATGATGTACAAACAGATGGTCGGAAACCTCGTGTGCGTTCCAACTAGTACCGAATCCTAGTAGGAAAATATTTAATTAAGAGTTGACATTTGAAATCGTTTAGGAAAACTTGAGAGTTTGTGTTACGAGAATTGAGGGGGTCGTTGTCTTTAGAAGACATATCGAAAGTTAAAGCTTCCAAAGTTTGATTTCTAATTGATAAGTACACCCCTTTTTAAGAGGAGGTGTGTTAGGTGGTGTATTTACTAATTTCCTTTGTCTATTTAACTATAGGCCCATTAAGTATAAAAGATATAATTATTATTAATTTTTCCAAGAAAACTATTTTGATATTAGCTTTGGATATTAAAAGAACTTATCTCGTGTTTCTAATTTTCCTTAAGTCGCACAAGGTAGAAGACGAATTTCCATTTGTCTACGGATTCAAAACAAATGTGTTAACAATTGAAAATCATCATCCAACAATAATACCAACCCTTTAATTCAAAGATACTAACGGACTATGCTAAAATCACCATTCAATTAAACTAAAAACCACAATTCCATAAAGAAATTCAACTAAGTCAAAAGGATACTAAACTTCCAAAACAGAAATACTTCATCATTCAACCACTAATACCAAAATAGTAATCCAAAGTCCAATCTCATGGTTTGTGAAGAAAAGAAAACAGGGGAAATAATATTCAATTTCCTATTTCTAAAGAGTGATACAAAAGAGCAAAATAACAATACTAAACAAGTCAACTAATAACACTAAGTCATTAAATCAATTCCAACAGTAAGTTTGCATTTCTCTCTCGCTTCCTCGTAATGGTTTTCGAACAACTCGACTCATAAACTGAAATTTACGAATGAAAAATAGAAACCTTACGAGCCTTGGTTCGAGGTGTTAAACGGGCGGCCTAACGGCGTAGATCGGGGATTCGGAAAAATGGCTTGAACAGCCTAACGGCGTCGTTCGAGGTCTCCAGAAATTCCGGCAACATCAAATCGGTTTAACAGCGTCATCTCAATCGGAAATTAAACACGAAAGAATAGAGTTATAAAACGAAATCGGTTTTCATGGTTTATAAATGAAATAGGGTTTTTTTCTCGAATACTTACTGGAAAAAAAAAAAAAAGAGGCGACGGCGGCGTTGCGTAGTGAAGCGGGAGAGAAGAGGCGGCGCGGTGTCTGGAAGAAGGAAGTTGTTCCGATCGGTGGTTGTGAGCGGCGCTTGGACGGAGGAGGCGGCGCTGCTCGGCTTCGACTGGGAACAGGGGAGGCGGCGGCATGCTGGGAGCGAGAGGCGGCGCTTGGGCGTGAGGAACGGCGGCACGACGCGGCGCTGGGGGGAGATGCGTCGCTTCGGTGGTTTAGATCAGCGTTTCCGTGGAGGAAGGAGGCGGCGCACGGGTTCCGATTGGAAACAGAGGAGGTGGAAGCGTCGCGGTCGAAGAGGCGGCGCGGCTATGGCTGGAGACGGCGGCGACTGCTCGCCGGAGAGGAGAAGAGAGGACCGGTTTCTTCTAAAGAGAAGGCAAAGCTTTCGAAGAGAGAGATAGAACTGATTTTGTGAAATTTGGGAATTGAATTTTGGGGATAGAGATATGGACGGTTTGTATAAAGAAATATCTTCAATTAGAAATTAAATAAGAAAGGAAATAATTTATGTGGGTAAGATTAATTCTCAAATTAATTTAATTCAAAAAGGAAAGTATATTATGTGGTTAGGGATTAACCCCTTTTAATTCAGATATATTCGTTTCCACTTGATACGGTTTAGGGATCGTTTGGTTCACGAATTTAATTCCGATTTGATAATTAATACAGTTTTTAAAACTCAATTAATATTTTACTGTATTTGAATTATAAAAGTATATTTTTATCAATAAATTATACGGGTCGAAATCCTTAATTTAAACTTGATTATTTAATTTCTCGTAGTCCTTTATTCGTTTGAAAGATTCGATTCCTTTCTTCGAATTTAGGAATTTATAAAAGGGTATAAATTTAAATTACACAATAGCACTCAAAATAATAAAATTAAAAGAAACAAAGATAATAATATAAAATAAGGGTTCTAGGAATATAAAAGGTATAAAACGGGACGGGGTGTTACATCCTCACCCCCTTAACAGAATTTCGCCCCCGAAATTCAGCTTCTAGGCATTGCTTAGGTATTGCTCGGTTAAAATTTCATATGCTCATCTCCAAGTTGGATTCTTCCTCTACAAACCAAACTTATTGAACTAATACCAAAGTATTTCTCAAATATAAATCTCAACCGTACTATAGTCATAAACAATTCTTCATAAGTTAAAAACACAACTTACTTCTAAGTCTCTATTGCAGGTTACAAGAACTGAAATACTCAAGTATTTTGTGGTAGAAGAAAGGTGATGGACATTTTCTGCATGATATGTCTCGATGGTAAAACTAAGCGGTGGACAACATAATCTAATCTTATCCAATATATCCAGCATTCCTATGCAGCAAGACTTTAACTTGCTTCTCTTTCCAAAAGTAAATTCCTTCATCAGTGTAACCTTAAGAAACGCTTCCTTAATAGTCTCAACATGAAAATTAATCCCTAATGACCTTGTGTTGTTTTAATCCTTCACATGGCTTGTGAAATAATTCTCTATGTACTTCTATCCACAAAGTTTTATAAGCGACACCAAAAGTACCGTCACTTGGTAATTATTTTCATAAGAAAATTCTCACTAGTTGTAAGGTGAGTATCTAAATCTTAGATTGGGTAACTATGTTCATGTAGCTTCGGCAATTGTACACATAGGCAATGACCTACCCTTGTAGTATAATAACACATCTTATTCTAGGTTTATGATGAATTGATACTATATCTTACTCCACTCAAAATAGTTTTGTCTAACTACTTACTCTAAAACTTCTGGTTCAAAAGGGGTGGTAAACCTTAGTGGGGAGGTTTGATTTTTGAAAGGTTCCCCATTAGTTAAAGCCAAAATAACTTCTCGGTTTTCTTGGTCGACTAAGTTTGTTGTCACTCTACTTGATCTAAGACTTAGAAGGTTTTCTAGTCTTTAAACATGCAAATTTTTCTTCCTACATAGTTGCCAATTTTCCTCTACTTCAAAGTCTACTATGTATCTCATAGATTAAAAATCAATTGTTGATTCTTTTTCAACTAAAGTATTCCCATAACATGTAAATGTTAATCTTAACACGTAAGACTAAGATCACATCTAGCTTGCTCATTCCACTTTACCTTAAAAGGCTCTACTTAAGCTTAAAATCTTATGTTATCCCAAAAGAAAGTAACTATGTCCATGTTTCATATTCCTTCATATGCATAAAACTAGTTCGTTTTCAATAACGCCTAACTACTCAACTTAAGAACGTGCAGTTCAGTTTCTATTTGATGTTCATCCAAGTCTATCTCCAATTAATTCACTCAGCTTTAGGTTCTCATTGTATTTCTCAAAAGTTCACTTTCACTTAAGGTCTATTCTTCTATACTTTATATCCCCAAATTTTCTTAAATTCTTAGACACAAGGGAGTGAGATGCTCTAGTACTAATCGATACATAAGCAGTTGATCCAAAATTCACACTTTCTGAATTTGGAATACAACTTCTCTCGTCTCATTATCTTTAAGACTGCCTTGAGATGTTCTTCGTGTTGCTCTTTGCTCTTAGAGTACACAAGACGATAACGAATTGGTCCAGGTACGGATGAAACACTTTATTTATCATATCCATGAAAATTGTCGGAGCGTTTGTTATTTTGAAAGGTATCACGGTGAACTCGAAATGTCCATACCGGGTCCGGAATGTTGTCTTTGGGATATCCTCGCTTTTGACCTTTAGCTGGTGGTGACCAGACCTCAGATCGATCTTTGAGAATACGGTAGCATTCTTCAACTGGTCGAACAAGTCTTCTATCCTCGGAAGATGATATTTGTTCTTAATGGTCAGTTGATTGAGACCTCGGTAGTCTATGCACATACAGAAAGTTCCATCTTTCTTCTTTATGAATAACACGGGTGCTCCCCATGGTGATGCACTAGGCCTGATGAACTTCTTTTCAAGCAAGCATTGCAGTTGTTCCTTCAGTTCTTCTAATTCCTTTGGCGCCATTCGATAAGGTTCTTTAGATACTGGTGCTGCCTCAGGTATCAAGTCGATGGAGAACTCTATCTGACGATCAGGAGGTAACCCGATTAATTCCTCGGGGAACACATCAAGATATCCATCCATAATTGGCACCTTGATGCGCAACTTGTCGTCTTTCTCTCCTGCTGAGATGTGGACGAGGTAGCTTGGCATTCCTCTCTTCGTAATATTGTTACAGCTTAGATTGCTGATATTACTCGGGTTTCCTTCTTGGTCCTGATTTCACGAAATGTGAAGCGTTGACCATTACGGGTTTCGAGGTCAATCTCACGTTCTGCGCATTTTATTTTCGCTTCGTCCTTTGTTAACTAGTCAATGCCTAAGATTATGTCAAAGATTTTCATCTTAAGGATGTGAAGATCGGACTCTACCAAGTGATCGCCCCTCAATTTCCATAGTAGTTCCAGACATTTCCTGGCGCGCATGCTGAGGTGGCTCGAGTTCAGTTTAAGGAGGTGGGTTCTGTCCTATAGGATCCTTTGGTACAGGAATTGGGTTAACGTGGGGTCGTACACGTCTACGTCCTGGTGACATTCTAAAGGTGGTTCTAATCGGAAAAGAATAATATTGTTACGATATGTATAGATGTGAGAAAGTTATAAAAACATAACCGGATTAACCAAGTCAACACAACGCTAGCACTGTAACACGTGTGGTACGTAATTCACCGCTTCGCATCGGGGCCCCAATGGTACAGTGCTCACATTCGCACAGTATACTAGGAACCAGTGATGTGTCATTAAGTGATAATCAGATAAAATATGACAATCAATATATAAAGCAAGTAAAACACATTGACAAGCAGTGAGCACGTAATAAGTATATATATATCTAAAAAGTTTTGGTTCTATGAAGTCAGTCCCTTTACATTACGTCACGGAATACAAAAGGCTTCTACGTATAATTCTAACGCATCGTATCCTTGCATCAGTACGGACCACGAGCGACAAAAGGAGTGGGTTAAAGCTATGTTGCTATGGTCTAAGTAAAATTGTCATACGTCTGACTACTACTATATGTCCGGAAAGGGTGGCACATCTAGGTTGTACGTATTTGTGACTACATCATAAGGATAACTGTCTAAAAGGATTTGATCACTCTGACTGATCCCTACTATCATACGGAAATCTACATCGTCGACTTTTTCTAGGTATGTCTCCAAGTGAATGTGGGGCACTTGTACTGGGTCTTCTATTCTCGTCCGTTCGAGTAGTCTTACAGCGATAGGACGGAGAACAACTCAGTAACCCTTCTGCCGAAATGAATCACGGCTGTCAAATATGTCTCGTCGTGGAATATTGGAGTGACTCTTACCATTGCACGCAGTCTCGTGAACTGGGTTATAACACACTTATAGATTCTAAGGTTAGCTAAGTGCTTCTAATTATCGGGATATAACTATCTTAGGTGGATTCTTATATGGGAAGGACATTCCTAATCAAAGTTTTAGTTTCAGAAACATTATTTAAACAATTAAGGCACATAGTTCAAATAATCATATAACATCATTTATGAAGTTTATAAATTTACACAAATATATTTATTTCTATCATTCACTAATTATCTACATTTCAATAGTATTATAAACGACATTTCGTGTTCTTTCTACACCTCGTAGGTGTTGTTTCAAGTTCGCGATCTTTTGATTGGAGTTTTGTCATGAAAGTCAAGTTGTCGCAGTATCATTAACTTTTAGGCAATAAAATAAGAACATACCTTCGAGGAGCTTCTGACGGTAATAGGAGACACATTTCCCCTCAAGTGATTTAATTAGTGATCTATACTTACATGATAAGAAAATTTTAATTAAAGAAAAATAATTTTGGTTTAATGAAAACAATGATTTGGGTTTTGGTCCGAAAGTTTTGAACCTAGGCTCTGATACCACCTGTAACGCCCCGAATCCAGAATATATTAATTATATCGGATTCGAAGTATTATTGTGATCAAAAGTCCGAACTATAAATTTTTTGAAGGATATATAACGGAAATGAGAGATGATGAGTTTTATGCAGCGAAAGAAATGAATAGAATAATTTTAATATAGATATCACACACATATATGTGTACATAAAACATAGTATTATCAGTAATGTTTTATTTAAGTGGGGAACTCTGTGTCGTCTCTATTACTGTCCTTGCTCCACGAAATCATAATCTGCAAGGGTTATAAAAAGAGAGCGTGAGATTTGAATTCTCACGTATGGGTGATTTGCAACGTCATGGGATTGGTAAATCCGAAGTATAATAAATTATACTCATTAAAAAAAAGTATTAAATTTATTTAAGCAGTTGACATATAAATATGAATAACATATATCACAGAAGTAACAAGCTCACGTAATAATTAATTGGGCATAACAGGTTCCACATTCACATAATTAATATATCACAAGTTGGTTCACGTTAAGGGGCAAAGCCCAAAGTCATTTTCAAGTAACGGCTCAAATCTGCCAAAACCATTTTCCACATATTGTAATTCTCTTCCAACATATCATAAATAATATCAGCGACCATGAATCTGATCTACTATCACTCATGGTCGTACGTGTCATTCCACAAAAATAGTCACCAGTGACCATGAATCTGACTTATTGTCACTCATGGCCATACGTGTTATTCCGCAAGAATAATTACCAGCTTTTCTTATCCTCACAAAACGATCATTTCAAAACATTGGGAAAAGTATACATAATTCATACTTAATTTGGTTCAAGCTCATATAATGCCCTTAATCATGCAATGGTGATTAATTGGAATAAAACAATAGATATTTATATCATATATAAATATATCACGTAATTCAAACAGTTATATAATAGGTGTTACATTTATGTTGAATTAATTGTTTTAGATTAATTAGGTCGAGTTCAGAAAATACCGGCACAACGTTATTATTAGTAGATCAAAACAACCGATCATCACCCACCTGTTTGCTCCGGGTCCCGTGAATGATGTACAAACAGATGGTCGGAAACCTCGTGTGCGTTCCAACTAGTACCGAATCCTAGTAGGAAAATATTTAATTAAGAGTTGACCTTTGAAATCGTTTAGGAAAACTTGAGAGTTTGTGTTACGAGAATTGAGGGGGTCGTTGTCTTTAGAAGACTTATCGAAAGTAAAAGCTTCCAAAGTTTGATTTCTAATTGATAAGTACACCCCTTTTTAAGAGGAGGTGTGTTAGGTGGTGTATTTGCTAATTTCCTTTGTCTATTTAACTATAGGCCCATTAAGTATAAAAAATATAATTATTATTAATTTTTACAAGAAAAATATTTTGATATTAGCTTTGGATATTAAAAGAACTTATCTCGTGTTTCTAATTTTCCTTAAGTCGCACAAGGTAGAAGACGAATTTCCATTTGTCTACGGATTCAAAACAAATGTGTTAACAATTGAAAATAATCATCCAACAATAATACCAACCCTTTAATTCAAAGATACTAATGGACTATTCTAATATCACCATTCAATTAAACTAAAAACCACAATTCCATAAAGAAATTCAACTAAGTCAAAAGGATACTAAACTTCCAAAACAGTAATACTTCATCATTCAACCACTAATACCAAAACACTAATCCAAAGTCCAATCTCATGGTTTGTGAAGAAAAGAAAACAGGGGAAATAATATTCAATTTCCTATTTCTAAAGAGTGATACAAAAGAGCAAAATAACAATACTAAACAAGTCAACTAATAACACTAAGTCATTAAATCAATTCCAACAGTAAGTTTGAATTTCTCTCTCTCTTCCTCGTAATGGTTTTCGAACAACTCGACTCATAAACTGAAATTTACGAATGAAAAATAGAGACCTTACGAGCCTCGGTTCGAGGTGTTAAACGGGCGGCCTAACGGCGTCGATCGGGGATTCAGAAAAATGAATTGAACAGCCTAACGGCGTCGTTCGAGGTCTCCAGAAATTCCGGCAACATCAAATCGGTTTAACAGCGTCATCTCGATCGAATATTAAACACGAAAGAATAGAGTTATAAAACGAAATCGGTTTTGATGGTTTATAAATGAAAGGGGGTTTTTTCTCGAATACTTACTGGGAAAAAAAAGAAAGAAAGAGGCGACGGCGGCGTTGCGTAGCGAAGCTGGAGAGGAGAGGCGGCGCGGCGTCTGGAAGAAGGAAGTTGTTCCGATCGGTGGTTGTGAGCGGCGCTTGGACGGAGGAGGCGGCGCTGCTCGGCTTCGACTGGGAACAGGGGAGGCGGCGGCACGCTGGGAGCGAGAGACGGCGCTAGGGCGTGAGGAACGGCGGCACGACGCGGTGCTGGGGGGAGAGGCGTCGCTTCGGTGGTTTTGATCAGCGTTTCCGTGGAGGAAGGAGGCGGCGCACGGGTTCCGATTGGAAACAGAGGAGGTGGAAGCATCGCGATCGAAGAGGCGGCGCGGCTATGGCTGGAGACGGCGGCGACTGCTCGCCAGAGAGGAGAAGAGAGGACCGGTTTCTTCTAAAGAGAAGGCAAAGCTTTCAAAGAGAGAGAGAGAACTGATTTTGTGAAATTTGGGAATTGAATTTTGGGGATAGAGATATGGACGGTTTGTATAAAGAAATATCTTCAATTAGAAATTAAATAAGAAAGGAAATAATTTATGTGGGTAAGATTAATTCTCAAATTAATTTAATTCAAAAAGGAAAGTATATTATGTGGTTAGGGATTAACCCCTTTTAATTCAGATATTTTCGTTTCCACTTGATACGGTTTAGGGATCGTTTGGTTCACGAATTTAATTCCGATTTGATAATTAATACAGTTTTTAAAACTCAATTAATATTTTACTGTATTTGAATTATAAAAGTATATTTTTATCAATGAATTATACGGATCGAAATCCTTAATTTAAACTTGATTATTTAATTTCTCGTAGTCCTTTATTCGTTTGAAAGATTCGATTCCTTTCTTCGAATTTAGGAATTTATAAAAGGGTATAAATTTAAATTACACAATAGCACTCAAAATAATAAAATTAAAAGAAACAAAGATAATAATATAAAATAAGGGTTCTAGGAATATAAAAGGTATAAAACGGGACGGGGTGTTACATTCTCTCTCAATTTGAATTTTCTTTTTATTAATCCGTCTTATAAATGAGGGTCTTCCACTATTTATCTTTCATTTAAAAATATAACTAGATTATTATATAGTGAAACCATGGCCAATATTAGGAATTACTGAACCTAGTCAAGAATATAATGGGCCCCCATAGTCGTTTCAATTATACTAATTTAAAGACAATATAAATTTTAAGTGCTGTAAAATTAATATTGTACAATATTAAAAAAAATACACTTATGTTTAAATTTAAAATTCAAAGATTTCTTCTTTGCTTCACTCGTGTATTGTCGATGTTGTAAGACTTTGAAGAAAATAAAATCATACTAAATAATTGTGATGTTTTTTTTATTCTATTTTTTAAACTTAGGTGAGTAGGGAAGTCACGACTATATATTGAAATCCTAAGATGTGAAATCTAGATGAATAATATAAGTATGTGTTCGTATTGAGATTTCGGTAGGGTGAAATTTTATTTTATGTCAAATCAATATTTAATTAGTTATAGATGATGTATTATTATATTGTATTGTATGAAAGAAAAGTTGGAGAGTGAGGATGATACAAAAATGATAATGTGATTATATTGGATTTTGTGAAAAGTAGTAATAAGTTTGAATAGTGTTAATTTAGGGTCAAAATAGATTAATTTGTTTCCCTCAAACTACTGTTCGATTTTTTATGACTGCACAAAGTGCAATTTTGTTCCTCCATCCCTTTTTAATTTTTTATATAACTACAAAAAATTGTTCGACCCTATAAAACTAACCACTTGTAAATAAGTAATTCTAGCGTGCACTTGGGTGCATGATATGCACTTCAATTTTGGAAAAATAATTCCAAACAAAAATCAGTAATACCATAAGAAATAATCAATAATACATCAATAAGTAGTCAGTATTATCCCAAGAAGTAATCAATAATACCCAACTGAAAAAAATACAAAATTTCGGTGTGTTTGTGTGTGTTTAAAAAAAACAAAATTGAATATAAAATCCAAATGCATGTTCTGCACTTGAGGGCATGCTAGAATTTATCACTACTACATTTTCGCTCATAGATAACTGAGCCTAGATAACATATACTATTGAATCAGTTATCTGTATTTCGTAAATCTGTTATCTAGGTAATATCTGTTATCTAATTAAAAGGTGTTTGCACATAGATAACTGATTTTTTCCATAGTTATCTAGGCTTGGTTATCTATGTAATTTCTAAATTTAAACAATAAAATTTAAATTATGATTTTTTTCTTAGATAACTAATTCATAATCAGTTATATAATTTTTGGTTATCTATCACATAAAATTAACTACCAAATAATTTCTCACTAAAAATTTTTTAGTCCAACTACTCAAACCTCAAAATCCTCTAAACCCACCCCAATAAAATTTAAAAATTAACATGTATTACTAAACATACCCCATTTTATTCCTATAATATCTTCTCCCCATCAAAATAAAAAATAACACTTTCCTATTTCATATTCTTATAATTTTCTCTGTTCTCAAGTAAAAAAAAATTTATTCCTTTTTATTTTTTAACTACGAAATTTAATTTTTTAAGAAATTAAATATATTTTAAAAAATATCTATAAAAAATCAACCAACTTTTCAAAAATATATAAATTACAAAAATAAATTAATAAAATAAAATTCTTAAAAAACATTTTACAAAATAAATAAAATATAAATAATATTTTAAAATATAATTAAATTAATAATTTTAATAAAAAATATAAAAAAACTAAATAAATTTTTAAATAATTAAAGAAATTAAAATTAATCTTCAAAAAATCAAATAAAAAACTTCAAAAGAAAAATGTTAAAATCAAATAAAATCAAAAAAATATTTTAAAAAGTCAATTCAATAATCGTAAATAATTAACTTAGAAACTAATTAATATTTATTTAGTTTTGTGGGTTTTTTTAATTTAGTTATTTTTAAAAATTTATTTGGTTTTCTAATTTTCTTAAAATTGGATTTTATTTTTGATTGAATTATTTGGAAGATATAACTTTTTTAAAAATTAATTTTCAGATTTTAAAGAATTTTTTTAATTGAATTATTTGGAAGATATAATTTTATTATTTAAATATTTAGCCAATTTTTAAAAATATTTTTCAGATTTTAATTCTAATTTTTTTTAGATTTCTCAAATATTTAAAGTGAAATAAAAAATTGATTAATTTAATTTTAATGTACTAATTTTAAAATTAAATAACTTAAAAAATTAAAGTCAAAGTTAACAAAACCTAGAATAGAATTTATTATATTTATATAAGAATAACTTAGATCATTTTATCTATGTCTATTATTAACTTTAAAATAATGGGATATGTTTAGAGAATTTTGAGGTTTGAGCAGTAAGACTCATTTTTTTTTATAAGTCTCTAAAAGCATCTACAATGGCGTTATCTTGAGAGTTATAACCACCTCAAATTGTGTTACTACCATTGTAGAGTAAGGTTACAATTTAGAGTTACATTCTCTTTCCAAGAATGAGTTACTGCAGAGTGCAGACTAACGCAAAATTCAAAAAATGAAATATAGTTGTTGGAAGAGCAAGTGCTGGACACGTTCATAGTGAGCGTTTGAAAACCACGCACAAGAAAAATAATGCACTCCTAGGCTGACATGTTCTTTATTGACATCATTCAATTTTTTTTTTCTTTTATATATTTCTCCTAATTATCATATACTATTATTTCTTAAAGAAAATCATATACTGTTATTTTCTATTTCCAATAGAGTTGTTGATGAGAATATAAATATATGGTCCCTTTCAAAAATATATATATATATATATATATATATGGTTGAAATTGAGTAGAACTCAAACAATTAATAAATAATTTTTTTAAGTTTAATTAGCAATTTACGTTCGTATTTTAAGATTCTACTGTCTCTTCTATTGTTTGTAAACAAAACAAGAAAAGTAATTATTTATTGAAAATATGAAAAGTTATTGTTTATGTTGATATAATTAGACATGTTGATAAACCATACAAAAAAAAAAATTATAAACTCCTTCAATTTTAATAAATTTCATTTTAAATTTCTTTACACATATTAAGATACTTATTTTTGTCAAAATTACCTTTAAAGAATAACTAACTTTAAACAAAAAAGTTGATCTCATTGGTCCAAATATTTTTATAGAATACTTGAGATGCATTGAAAAATACTCAAAAAAAGTAATAAAATATAATTGTTTTGTATAATATAACAATAAAAATAATATGGATGAACCCTTAAAAGTGAGTTATAACTTTTTCATTTCTGTTGAACTTAGAATGATACGGTTACTCTTACACAAATAGTGAGGTAGCAATGTGACAGAAGGTATAACTTATAACCCCTCCACCATTGTGGATGCTCTAAACATTATGGTGGGGAAGAATCAGGGTGAAATTGGGGAATGCGAACGTTATGGTGGGGAAGAATCAGGGTGAAATCAGATTGAATTGCAATTACGTCAATGCTTAAGCCCTCTGCTCTATTTCAACTAATGGATTATTATTTTTGTTTGAACAATTTGTGGTGTTCTTAGATTTGTGAAATAATTTCTTCAATGATTTTGTATTGGAGATCTTCTTTTCCGGATTGATTAATCGTCCTTAGTTATGTGGGAATGATTAAATTTTCTAGAGTAAACTTTATGGATAGCTGCTGTTCTTAATTTCCTTTAGGCCGAAAGAGTTTCAGATTTATTTGTAAAACTTCGGCCGTACTGGATATTTTAAAGTTATATATATATATATGGGCCACATACAGCCACCCTATTCAATAAAAAAAAAATCATTTCAGATTTATGTTCAGCTTAATATGACTTGTGCCCAGCTTTAAAAGAGGTAAAAAAAAAAAAAAAAAAAAAAAAAAACAGCTTCAATTTATCTTCATCTACAGAAGTTTTGATTAGTTTTAGGTAGATAAATGGGTTCTGAAGATAGGTCCTTAATCAGTTGATTTTTTAACCCTTAAAGCGAGGTTTCAACACAAGGAAATTTGCAAATCTTTGGTCATTGGTTAGTTGTAGAGAATGAAATGGATCAATGTTCCTTTGTGACTGTATATGACTCACGTTTCAAATATTTAAAATTTCTATCAGGTTTGGGATAGGTGTTGCTTTGTGACCAAAGGGCAAGCTGCTGGAGTCCTGATGGGCCATTTAGAAGGCATTACATTCATTGCTACTCGTGGAGATGGCCGCTACTTGATCTCAAAACGGAAAAGATCAAGCCATAAAACTATGGGATATAAGAAAAGGGTAAATTGCAAGGATGGTCCCATGAGAATTTGTACTTGACAGATTTGGTCCCATATTCTTTTTTGGTCCCATTTTTAGTAGAAAATGTCTCATCCGTTAAATATTTTACAGTTTTCTACGAAATATATTGGATGGAAAAACCTGTTCAACTTGATTTTTTTAGGGAAATGGGCCAGCTTTTGCTATTATCAATCATTTCAATGTAAAATTGCATGTAGGCAGTTCTGCAACTTTAGTTCGTAGAGTTTTAAGAAGTTGAAAATTAATTATTTTTAAATTGAGAATTATACGCGCAAGTTTTTGGCAGAAAACTAACTGGCGTGTGGGCTTCATGCTCGTTAATCCGTTATTTTTTTACGGAAAAATCGTATGGGACTATTTACGCTAAAAAAAGGACCAAATTCATGAGAACCAATTCTTATGGGACCATTTCTGCAATTTTCCCTATAAGAAAAATGTCTTCTAATGTCAAGTAGTATGTCTACATTTTTTTGTTGTATCAGTTTCTTTTCTATTAATTTTATAAGAAGTTTTTTCGTACTATATTTGCACTTGGTTTTGATATGTTGACCAAAACCACGAGGCGAATTAAAAAAAAAAAAAACACTCAAGTTTATAGAGGGCTGTTACTTTTACTCCATTATCAACTTTCAATTTGAGTCTCAATGTAGTTTTCTAATCGAGTTTCAATAAATTTACTGCATTAACGAGCCCTATGTTTTATTGATATGCTGAATGGAATTACAGATGGATGGAATATCCAGAACAGGCGAGATATTTTAGACATCCAATCCATTGGACCTGTCATTGGCTACATACAAAGGCCATTCTGTGTTCCACACCCTTATCCGTTGTCATTTCTCTCCAGCATATAGGTGATATGCTTATACAGTTCTCTTGTTGTGTGTCTGATGGAGATATATATGAAGATATGCTTTTATTTGTTGTATATAATATTTAAGATATTGCTTGTTTTGTTTTATGTATGTCTATCCTTAGGTCAGAAATTATTATTGTTAGATTCTAGATTAGTATTTTTTAGATTGTTTGTATTTGTGGTCAGGATATTGTCATAAAATGTTATGATTCAGCTGTAATATTTGCACGTTCGTTTTACTGGTAAATATCAAGTTTTAAGCTTGTTGGCTATCTTAGGCAGTTAGTTCTTTACACTTGCTGACAAATTTTTTTTTTCTTTACACTTACAGACATTTGTTTTTTTTTTTTCTTTACAATTACGGACATTTTAATATTGAGTTTATTTCTAATATATATAACAGTGTCATTTTTATTTTTTGCTAAAAAATATGAAATCGACAAAAGTAAAATCAGGTCTACATGGTGGTGATAGAAAGATATATCATTTGTGGTGGTTTTCAAAGGCTTATTGAATTATACTTGCTAGCAATATTACTGCAGTCTTTTTTGTAATTTGATGTGGCAGTAGCTTTATTTCACAGTTTATGTGATATATACGAGACTCAGCTTGGTCAAAGTTTTTCATAACCTATGATTGCGTACATACATATTTGTTTTGTTAGTTAATGAATTATAATTCACTAATGTTCGTACGTACAGAAGTAACAGAACATTACATGATCAGTGAAATAAATTGCTAAAATAGTAATTAAATTTAACAATGTCTGATTTTATCGATTTATATACCTATGCACAACCCAATAATTATGCTGTTTCACGTTTCACATATTTTTCCTTTAATTTCAGAGGTCCTCATAATATCCATTATCATCCATATTATTTAAAAGTAACACAAAAAATTATTCGAATCAAGAAAGTAATCGGGTTACTTTAATAACTAATAAGTGGGATGGTGAATAGCGGGGAACTTTTTTACTCCACCTATGGGCTAGTACCAATATGAGGCTACTACCATGTCTTATGTCTTATGGGCTATCAATGAATATTATTAATGTGTAGGAAATCATCTTTTGAAAATTTGAAGGAGTGTGGTTATCTAATTTATGAGGATTTGACTAATTTTTTTTTTTTTTTTGGTGTTGGGTTATTGGTGAGTGCATGCATGCTAGAATTTATGCTTATAAACACCCCATTTACACCTCATATCACCCCATTTTGCAATATATCATAAAACAATAAACTAAACTCTCCTAAATAAAGTAGAAATGACCAATATTTCCTCAATTTTACTGCTTTTAATACTAATATACTACTACAAATTTTTCATTAAAACCTTGACTGTATAAACAAATCTAAAAAGAAACGGATAAAATAATACTTTAGCAGTCGAACTGAGTTCATTTGCCACAAAATTAGCGTCCACTGCAATGCCAAAATCATCCCATAATTTTTAATCTTTTTTTAAAGAAGTCCTATAACTTTATGGTGGAATAATTAGTCCCCTACTTATTTCAATTGCTCGATCAAGTCACCAGAAATTAACAAAAAAAACATTGTTTCACCCTGTTGTAGGTCATGTAAGTTGTTTTTTTTTTTTCAGATTTTCCAGCTGAGTGTATACTTGAGGTCTCTGTTGGTGATCAAATTATTTGATAAGATTAGTGACTGTTTTAATTCGGTTTAGGATCACCAATCAATTTCGTGTGATTGATTACCACCGTAAATGGTAAATCGAAGATTCGGGATATGAAATCGAAAATACGAAAGTCCAAATTGTATTAATTTCGTATGTGTGCACGTTTTGGTGTGTTAGTGTGTGTTTTGGGAGTATTTGTCAAATTGAACTTGTATTTATTAAGCTGGAGAACAACTATTTATAGAGACTAGCAAGTATGAGGTGTCTATGACTCTTGGTCTCCCTAGCTTGCATGCTTGACAAGTGTCCTTTGACCTTAGTTTGACCTTATCTAAGTTGAATCTTAGTTACAAAGTCTTCTTTGGTCTTATCTCGGACTTCATTGTTGTTCGCACAGGTCGGCTTAGTTGATCCAGAAGGGTTTTTTCATAAAAAGTTGTTTGCCTTTTGAGTGTATGGCTCAGAAGTTGTTCGCCTTTGTGTTTTACACAGATTGACTTTGAGATCTTGGTCCTTTGTTCGTCGACATACACATCTTAGGCTGGTAGATGTACCACCTTTTGACAATGTTGCTCGTCATCAGTGACTTGGCAGAATGTTCGTATCTGGTCTCGGGTCTTAAAACCTGTTCGCCAGTATGTTGTTCGTCGGTAGAGTTGTTCGTCAGTTTATAGACTCCCTGGATTGATTTACGCACCCCCATCTTGATTTTCTTTGTTAATAATCTTTGATTTGAGGTTGGTTCTACATAATCCTTTTTAAGGCTTTAATCCTTGTTCGCCCATCATTGATTTATGTTCGCCTATCAACAATTGCCCCGTATCCTGACTACATGTTGTCCCAGACGAGTAATTTTGTGGCGAGCAACTGTAGTTAGGATATTATACTGGTGAGGATTTGGACGAACATCTTTGTACCGGGCGAGCAACTTTGGGTTCGCCTCTTCGTCTTCCCACGATCTGGGGGATATATGAGGATGACGTGGGCGGTATGATTGCGCGCCGCCCACGCGCGAGCAGTCCCGAGGTCACGCGCCCTTGTATTTGCTCATAGGTCCTTTGATTTTTACTCTTGCTCGAATTTACCCCCGTTTTTTCATATTTTGGCCCCGGCTTTTTCTAAATAATATGGGTTTTACCCCGTTTTCTTCTTTGGTATAAAGGTGAGTGGGAAATGAAATTTTTCCCACTCTTCTTCATTTGCTACAGAGAACTCCGGCGAATCCACCATTTCCGGCGATTTTTTAGCTTTCCGGCGTCCATTTCTTCAACATTCAACTTCAAATCTTATTTTCCAGGTAGTTATTCTTCTTTCTCTCGTTCTTTTTTTCTTTCTTTCCCAAATTCGTACCATCGCCGCCGTGGAAGGATTTGCGCCGCCGTCGCCTGCCCAGAACCGTCATCGGAGACTACAAACCCCTTGCTAATACTCAAAATCTTCATTTTTAAACTAATGTCCTCCCATTCGAGCAACAAAGGATCAAAGGAAGGATTGGACCCCCTATTCCCGATCGTGCCGTTTGTCGAACAGCCGATGTTTGAAGTTTCCTCAGAAGCGCAACCCGACGTGGATTCGGTGGTTCGATCATTGGAGGATTCTGGTGCTCGTCAATCTGGCGAAGTGGCTAAGGAGGCCACGAGCAGCTCCTCCGCCGAGCAAGAAGAAACTGCTCGCCGCTACGCCAGCACTGCTCGGCAGCTTACGGAGGAAAAAGACGGCTTAATCAGCCAGTACGAGGCCAAACTTGCTCGTCTCAATAACCAGATCAATGTTTCTATTGACACTGAGAAGAAACACCTTGAAGAAATTCAGGGTTTATCTGGTGAATTGGGAGGCAAAGATACCTTGCTCGGCGAGGAGAAGAAGAAGCTGTCCGTGGCCGAGCAGAAAATCGCCGAGCTCGAGGCGAAAGTTGCTCGCCTCAGGGATGTGGAGGCTAACACCTTCACCCGCGAGCAGCTCGAGGCTGAACTCCAGACCCGGTCTGCCCCCATCTCCAACTTAGGCTACATCTGCACTTATGCCGATTGCATCCGCATGGCTGACGCGTATGATTTCAAAGATATGGTGGAGGAGATGGGCAAAGACCTGACTGAGTTTCTGGAGCACTATCCCCCGCCGAACAACATCGAGCTCCGACTGGGGGATATCGCCGAGCTGGAGGTCAAGATTGATGGCCTTGACCCAAGCATCATCATTACTCGTCCTCCACCTCAAGTTGATGAGGGCGAGCAAGAAGAGGAGCCAGCTGCTGCGGACGAGCAGACTGCTAAGGAAATGGAGCAAAAAGCCGCAGAGGACATGGCTAGAGACATGATTGTTGATCCCCCCTCCGACCAGACTCAAAACCCTCCTCCCGCCGAGCAGCAATAGACTTAGGACTTAGATTAGTCTTTATTTTGTAATAGTTGCTCAGTAGGCTCTTCTTTGTAGTTGCTAGTTTTTGTAGTATTTTGCACTTGTACTATTTTTTAGGCTTAATTCCTTTTGATTAATGGAATGTCTCTCTTATGTTCGCTCATTTTCTTTATATGTTAATTGTCTTTACATTTTTATCAATGTCTTTGCAATTATAACATATAGTGTTGGGCTTTTGTTCGAATTGAACTTTGCCTTTAGTGGAATCAGGGTTTAGCCTTAGGTTCTGTTCATTTTAAAAAATGAACAACCTTTAAGTGGCTTTGGTCCTCAAAATGGACTTGTACCTCGAGCTTTTGGACTTTTCCTCTTTGACGAACAACTACTATATTATTTACATTATGAAAATTTTACAAGTGTTGTAAGACTGCTCGTCACTAACACATACAACCTGACGAACAACTTTGAACACTAACTAACAACATGCTCGTTTATAATATTTTTACCGAGCAACTTTATCTAATATTAAAAAAGATGAAACAGCACTAAACTATACAATGTGCCGAACAACTTTAAATTCTATACTTAGCAAAATTTCAAAAAAATAGGCAAGTTTTTGGTTTGTCTTACTCGGTTCACTTGCCACCCAAGACATTTGTTCGCCCAATCAGGAACTTGTTCGTCTCATTGATAGTACTTCTTCAGATGTACAACATTCCAGGAGTATTGGGCCGGCTTGCTTTCCCAAGTTGGTCCCAATACACCTGGAGGTTGGGCGAGCAACTTTCTTAGAACCATATCTCCAACTCTGAATTCCCTAATTTTAACATGGGAATTATAATAGCGTTCTGCTCGCTGCTTATAGGTAGCATTTTTTAGCTCGGCATTCAATCTTTTTTCTTCGAGCAAATCCATTTCAGTAGCTAGAGCAGAGTTGTTCGCCTGCTCATCAAAGTTGGTCGTTCTGAATGTGTTGGTCTTTAACTCGATTGGTATTATAGCTTCTGTTCCAAAAGCCATTGCAAAAGGTGTTTCTCCGGTGCTTGACCTGGGAGAAACTCTGTATGCCCACAGGACTTCCGGGAGTTCTTCAGACCAACTGTTTTTGCTTTCCGCTAGCCGTACTTTCAATGTATGCTTGATTATCTTGTTTACAGCCTCGACTTGTCCATTTGATTGGGGATGATAGGGCGTAGAGTAATGTTTTTTGATTCCCCACTTTATACAAAAATCTCTCAACTCTTTTACATTAAACTGCGGACCATTGTCTGTTACGATGGTTAGCGGAACCCCAAAGCGACAGACAATGTTCTTCCAAATGAAGTTGATCATTTTCTGCTGCGTGATTTTTACCATGGCTTCTGCTTCTGCCCATTTTGTATAATAGTTGACTCCCACAACGGCAAATCGAACATCTCCAACTCCCGCTGGGAAGAGACCAATAATGTCCATCCTCCATCTTGCAAATGGCCACGGGCTATAAACTGATACGAGCTGTTGGGCCGGGGTATGAATGTTCGGGGCAAAAATTTGACATTGATGGCAAGTCTTTGCTTTCTTAATTGCGTCTTGACGTAAAGTTGGCCAATAATAGCCTTGTCTGATAGTTTTGTATGCCAAAGCTTGCCCCCCAGTGTGATTTCCGCATACTTCAGCATGTATTTCCTCGAGTATTGCTCGTCCTTGCCCCCTAGGCAAACATTTGAGAAGTGGGATTGATATTCCCCTTTTGTAAAGCTGCTCGCCCACCAGAGTATATCTGGCGGCTTGCTTTGTTATCTTGGCAGCTTCAAAAGGGTTGTTTGGTTTTTCCCCACTTTTCAAGTATTTGACTATACTTGTTCTCCAGTCTTCTTCTTCACTTGCTTGTCCATCAAGTTGGTTGACATTATAACTTCTCGTTGATGGATCACTCATTTTTGTAATTATAATGTCTGCCAACTCTGCAGGTCCTTCGCTTGTTGCTAGTCGGGCCAACGCATCTGCTTGCGTGTTGCTTGTCCTTGGTATTTGTTCAATGAAGACTTGTTCTAACAAGGACATCAAGTAAGCAACAATTCGCTGATATTCGATCATATGATCGTCTTTCGCCACGTATTCACCTCGGACCTGGTTCACAATCAATTGTGAGTCGCCAAATATTTGCAATCGTCTGACACCTACTGCAAGAGATAGATGGAGACCAGCAATGAGAGCTTCATACTCTGCTTCGTTGTTGGTTGCCATGAAACCAAATCTGATTGCCGAGGTGAATACTTGTCAGTCTGGACTGATAAGAACCACTCCTGCCCCCGAGGCTATGTTTGTTGAAGATCCGTCAACATAAAGATGCCAGGGGTGATCAAGTCCTCTCGTCGGATCTGGTGGGAAGGTTAGTTCGACAATAAAGCCAGCTAACGCTTGCCCTTTGATCGCTGTTCGAGGAGCATATGTCACTCCGAATTGGCTAATCTCTAGTAACCACTTTAATAGGCGACCAGCTGTGTCGGGGCGATGGAGAATTTGTCTGAGGGGGAAAGTTGTTAGCACTTCAACTTAATGGTAAAAAAAGTATGGCCGTAACTTTCTCACACTCATGACAAGTGCGTATGCCAGTTTTTTCGGTTGGGGAGTATTTGATCTCCGCCTCATGCAGAGCTTGGCTGACATAATAAATAGGTTTATGAAATTTGCCGTCTTCTCGGACCAGAACGGAGCTGATGGCCACTTCTGATGCTGCCAAGTATAAACTTAGCTTTTCTCCTGGGACGGGTTTTGATAGAATTTTAACATCTCCCAGGTAGTCTTTGAGTTGGTCGAATGCCTTTTGACAGTTGTTAGTCCATGTGAACTGTCCTTTCTTGATGGCTTCAAAGAATGGACGGCATTTGTCCCCCAATCTGGATATGAACCGATTCAATGCTGCTAGGCATTCTGTGAGCCTTTGCACTTCTTTTATTGAACGTGGTGGTTGCATATCCACGATTGCTTTGACTTTTGTTGGATTGGCTTTAATCCCTCGTTGACTAACAAGATGGCCCAGGAATTTTCCTGAATGAACTCCGAAACTGCTCTTCTTCGGATTCAGCTTCATGTTGTAATGTCGAAGGATTTCAAACACCTGGGCCAAATGTTGAAGATGGTCTTCCTTTCGGGGGCTTTTGACCACGATATCGTCCACATAGACTTCTACCGTATCTCCAATTTGTTCGTCGAACATCTTGTTCACCAACCTCTGGTATGTTGCTCCGGTGTTAATGAGGCCGAAGGGCATTCTCTTCCAACACAACAAGTTTTTGTTTGTATAAAATGTTGTGTTCTCTTGATCGTCTGGATGCATTGGAATTTGATGGTATCCGGCAAAAGCATCCATGAATGTTAGCATTTCATGACCTGCAGTGATGTCCACCAACTGGTCAATGTGGGGGAGTGGAAAGTTGTCATTCGGGCATGCTGCATTCAGATCTGTAAAGTCTATGCATAGCCTCCAGGTCCCATTTGGTTTCCTCACAAGGACGGGGTTTGCTACCCATTGTGGACAGAGTGCTTGTCGAATTAAGTCGTTATCTAACAACTTCTTTACTTCTTCATTCAAAGTCTGGTACTTGTCTGGGCCATACTTTCTTCGTTTTTTATGGATTGGCCTTTTTGCTTGATTGATATTGAGCTTGTGACAAGCATGTTTTGGATCTATCCCCACCATGTCTGCATAAGACCAAGCAAAAACATCTAGATTTTTGCTGAGGAACTCTTTCATTCGGGATCTTTAAGGCTCAGGGAGCTCAGATCCTATGTATAATTCAAGATCCTAGTTTTCAGGATTAACTTTGAACGCCTCCAGTTCTTCAACTGGAGTTGCTCGTCGTTTTTGTCCTTTCCAACGAGGATCAAGTATTGGTCCCTCAGGGTTGAAATCATTTTTTATGTTCATGGGCTCTGCTCCTAGGCGGGGATCTAGATCATCTGTTGGCTCTGACTCATTGTTGCTAGTCAACACCTGGCCCTCCAAGTGGTTAGATGAGTGTTGTTCGTCACCACCTCTCTGTTGCTCGTCAGGATGATGTTCCTGCTGGGTGGTAATGAGTTGCTCGTCTAACACTTGCTCGTCAAGATGTTGCTCGTCAGTATCCATGTGGTCCTCTATGTCCATCATATTCTCCAATATTGATAGTTCATCAGCAGGATAGCTAGTTGTGGCCTCCACCATGGATACTAATGCATGTTTGGCCTGCAACTGTAGGAGACATTCCCTGGCTTTTCTTTTATCTCCTTTGATGGTGCCTGCTCCACTTGCTGTTGGGAATTTCAAACAATAGTGATAAGTGGAACATACAGCTTTGAATTCATTTAAAAATGGTCGACCAAGAAACCCGTTATAAGTTGAATCCTGGTCTACAACCAAAAAATCAACCATTCTTGTAATATTTTTCTCGGGTTCGTTGGCCGTTACAAGTTGTACTGCTAAAGTAACTATTCCCAAAGGGACTGTTACAGCATTCGCGAAGCCTACTATTCTGTGAGTCGAATCCCGGATATAGCCCGAATAATCTCCAAGATGATCGAGCGTCTTTTTGAATAGGATGTTGGTGTAGGCTCCAGTGTCTACCAACAATCTGTGGACTCGTGTTCCCATAATCTTTACGCAGATTACGAGCGAATCGTTGTGTGGAGTTAATATTCCTTCCAAGTCATTTTCGGTGAAGGTCAATTATGCTGTTTGCATGATAGACGATTTAACCCCCATTTATTGGACTTGATCGATCGCCCGTAACTCAGCATTTCTCTTTCGGTTGGAGATTGGTGGTCGTCCATCAGAACACCCTCCGGCGGGGCCTGCGGGTTCCATCATGTATAAGTCTTCCAACGGACGAGTAGGAATGGCAGGAACTGGTCGTCCTGGTTTATTATTTTTCTGAGGTTGATCATCCTCATCTTCAGAGTTGTTCTCCCGGGTTCTTTTTCTGGGTTGTCTTTTAACAAAGTCGGAAAGCTTTCCCTCCTCGTAAAACCGTCAAAGTTGCTTGAGCAAATCTCTACATTCACTCGTAAAGTGCCCCACGCTTTGATGGTAGGCACAATACTTGTTGGGGTTGAGTTTACCAGTGTCCTGACGGATTTTTCGTGGAGGGGAGAGCAACTCCTTCTCTTTCACATTTTCATAAACAGTATCACCTGACACTGTTAGCACTTGATTCAACTTTTCCTTGAGCTCCGTCCCTTCAGTGAATGCCTTCCTATTTTTAGGGACTCGATAGTTCGTTACGCCAGGTTTCTTATTATTCTCATTGGAATCAGCTTTGTTCTCCCCCAAGTTTGATTGCAAGGCCTCGTGCATGGAAACGAATATGCCGGCTTGATTTCTGAATTCGGCATAACTTCTTGGGCACTTCAGGCGTACCTCTTTCTACAGCTCTGATCCTTTCTTCAACCCGGCCATAACGGCAACGATTTTCGTGTCCTCACTGACGGGTTCACCTTCTAACAGCACTTTGTCGAACCTTTCCATGAATGCCCGATCCGACTCGTCGTCATTTTGTTTTAGGTCCGACAATCGGTGTTTCTGGGACAAGTATGATCCCGTCGTTGAGAAATGGGAAATGAACTCTCGACTCAGTTGAGTGAAAGAGTGGATAGATGCTGGTGGCATCGCTGAAAACCACTTGTGCACCTAATCCCCCAAAGTTAATGGAAAGTTTCGGCATTGGGTGGTGTCGCTGGCTCCCACTGGGACCATGTAATCTGAATACTTCGTCAGATGAACTCTGGGATCAGCAACACCATCATACTGTATGCTTGCCGGGAACTAGACCTTTTTCTGGATCGGGGCTTTCAGAATGATAAGTGATAGTGGTGAGGATGGCAAGCTGGTCGTCCCCACTCCTCTTTGCTGGTCCAACTGTCCCTGCATGCTCTCTACTGCCCTTCTCAAACTTGATAGCTCATCTAAAGATGCCCCCTGACTTGGAGGCTGTTCGGCGAGCAAAGGTACAAACTTTTCTGCTCGTCGCAGTCCCTCGCTCGGAGTGGGCAAATCCTGGAGCTGCTTTCTAGGGTTGCTCGCCGCATTTGACCCTAGACGCCTGAAGGCAGATTGAGAGAGTCTCTCATGAACTGATGGGCGTGGTTGCTCAAATGTTGCTCGCCCACGCTCCACTTCCTGGCGAGCAACTTTATCTTGTTGTTGGGGTTGGCCAAGTCTGTCCTGTGCACTGGAACGGGTAGTTCCATGGCTTGACATTGTTGTTCGCGCACGAGCAGATTCAGCCTGGCCTTCTCTCGGTTCGACCATCTTTGCTTTGCCTTTGTCCCGCCTAATCTGGGTACTGTTCACTTCATGTTGTTCGCCCCTGGTTGACCTAGCCTTAACAACTTCTACAGGTCTGTCCCTAGGCCTTACTTGTGAAGGTCTATTTTGATCTTGCTGTCTCTGTAGTGGCTGGAGAGCAGCAATGGTTTTGGCTAGTTTGTTAGGGTTGTTCGCCAGGGCCTCCATTTCAGGCGGGAGATTATGAGTTATGGCAGTATGCTGCGATCTATTCACATGTCTAGGATTACGATCCTGGTGGTCGGCCGACGAAGCTCGGGTGGGAGACGCTCTCCTTGACAAACGTGATGCTTGGGTTTCCTTTGATTGAGACATTTCAATTAGATTGTTCTTTAATTTTTATATTGAAGAACACCAAGAACACTTTTGCTTGAATCTTCAAATGTTTCTTGAGATTTTCTTTGAATCTTCAAGTTTCCAACTTGAAGTTCTTGAATAATCACACTAAACCGGAGGTTCGAACCCTCCTTCTAGCGCCAATTTGTTGGTGATCAAATTATTTGATAAGATTAGTGACTGTTTTAATTCGGTTTAGGATCATCAATCAATTTCGTGTGATTGATTACCACCGTAAATGGTAAATCGAAGATTCGGGATATGAAATCGAAAATACGAAAGTCCAAATTGTATTAATTTCGTATGTGTGCACGTTTTGGTGTGTTAGTGTGTGTTTTGGGAGTATTTGTCGAATTGAACTTGTATTTATTAAGCTGGAGAACAACTATTTATAGAGACTAGCAAGTATGAGGTGTCTATGACTCTTGGTCTCCCTAGCTTGCATGCTTGACAAGTGTCCTTTGACCTTATCTAAGTTGAATCTTAGTTACAAAGTCTTCTTTGGTCTTATCTCGGACTTCATTGTTGTTCGCCCAGGTCGGCTTAGTTGATCCAGAAGGGTTTTTTCATAAAAAGTTGTTCGCCTTTTGAGTGTATGGCTCAGAAGTTGTTCGCCTTTGTGTTTTACACAGATTGACTTTGGGATCTTGGTCCTTTGTTCGTCGACATACACATCTTAGGCTGGTAGATGTACCACCTTTTGACAATGTTGCTCGTCATCAGTGACTTGGCAGAATGTTCGTATCTGGTCTCGGGTCTTAAAACCTGTTCGCCAGTATGTTGTTCGTCGGTAGAGTTGTTCGTCAGTTTATACACTCCCTGGATTGATTTACGCACCTCCATCTTGATTTTCTTTGTTAATAATCTTTGATTTGAGGTTGGTTCTTCATAATCCTTTTTAAGGCTTTAATCCTTGTTCGCCCATCATTGGTTTATGTTCGTCTATCAACAGTCTCGTGTCACTAAAATGAGGTGTAAATAAAAACAATGTCATCTAGATATAATTAATGTCACGTAGACCTCATGCACATGTTCTTGTAGCATCCACAATGGGAGTGAGGAATCTCATGTAGAATGTTATCTCTCACCCAAATTGTAGTATTGAGTGATTGGGGAAGAGATGACGTGGCAATGAGAAGGAAAAATAAGTAAGGAGTATTCTCACTAGGTAAGAGAAAAAAAAATAGTCCCCTAACTTTACTACTATTTTGTTTTCTTTTTTATTCAATAAGAATGATTAATGAATAAAATATGATATATAATTTGACTGTGGATCCCATGCATAACGAGGGTAGAAATTTTGTGAAGTAAACTCCCTCTCTAAAATTGTGTTTTTTTTAAGTGACTTTTAAAAACCAATTTTAGAATTGTATTATTATATTATTTGTTTAAGTAATATAATGATTAAATAATTGTTATTATACATGTAAATTGATATTGAAATAATTGCTGGGTCAGTGAGATTTCATTATCTTTCCTCGATTCGATTTTCATTGGTATCAATCATCACTCTAAATCGTTTTTTGTCCATTAGATATTGGTTCATATATCATTATGTACTTGATTACATTGAAGAGTCAGTAAGTATGTAGGTATTAATTCTGCTATACATAAGAAATTTGGGAAGCCCAACTGTTTGATAAAATGCTCGAACGAGAAACAACTCGTATATTTCTTCCTTCAAGTTGTCTTCTTTACATCTTTACTGAATTTATCTATATACATTCATGTATTGGCAGAATCAGTTCTCCAAAGCTTTTTTGTATTGTTACAAAACATGAAAATATGCTTTGTTTGGTTGATATGAAGTTCAGGAAATAAAACGATAATAAGACTCGTTTTGTATCACATGTGTTTAAAATCTACTTGAGCTTTTCCTGTTGAGCTGGGCGTGTAAACCGAATAGATGAAAAATAATTAAGCTAATTATAATGATAATATGCCATTCTGCTTGAAGCTTTTTTTATTTTATGTTTAATTTGTACCTTTTCAGTTAAATCAGTGGTTTTATTTATGTTATGTAAAATCTGAGTTTGAGTGAAAATCTTCCATGGATGAAATTACATCGCCTTTCTCTGTTGTTCTCAGGTATGCATGCATCACTTGAAATTTTGAGTCGAATAAAGCAATGCAGGAAGCTCAATCTCCCAATCCATGGAAAGATGTTTCATGCCCATGTTACAAAATCCGGTTTAAACCTTCATGGCCCCTTTTTCCCAACACACTCATCGACATGTATGGCAAATGCGACCATCTGAAAGACGCCGTACAACTGTTCGATGAAATGCCGAACAGAGATTTAGCCTCTTCGACATCAATTTTCACCGCGCACAACCAAGCCAATCTCCTAAAACGCACCCTCCTTTTGTTTTCGGGTATGTTTTCTAGAGATGGTCTCCAACCGGACCATTTTATCTTTGCAAGTCTCATCAATGCTTGTGCTGGTTTAACTTATTTGAGGCTTGGTGAGCAAATCCACACCCAGTTTATTGTTTCCTCATTTTCGGATGATGATGTAGTTAAATCATCCCTAGTTGATCTTTATGCAAAATGTGGATTCCCTGATAGATCTCGTAGAGTATTTGATTCGATTGTGTCGAAAAATGTGATTTCTTGGACTAGTCTAATATATGGATATGCGAAGATTGGAAGGAAAACTGAAGCCCTTCAACTTTTGCACGATATGCCCTGCAAAAGTTTGTACACTTGTACTGCTGTTATATCAGGCTTTGTACAGGGTGTGAATTCTGCAGACTCTTTCAGCCTTTTTCAAGAATTGAGGAGAGAAGGAGCTGATATTAATGACCCCTTTATTCTTTCAAGCTTAGTTGTTGGTTCAGCCACTTTAGCTATGTTGGAGGTCGGTAAGCAAGTTCATCGACTAGTCATAGGTCTCGGGTATGAATCCAACTTGTAAGTTAGTAATGCTCTGATTGATATGTATGCTAAATGCAGTGATATATGTTCTGCTGAGAAGTTTTTTGGTATTATGAGGAAGAGAGATATTGTTTCTTGGACCTCTATTATAGTGGGGTTGGCACAACATGGCCTAGCTAATAAATCATTAGCATTATATGATCAGATGATTTCTTTTGGTTTGAAGCCAAATGAAGTGACATTTACCGGCATAATTTATGCATGTAGTCATGCTGGTTTAGTTGAGAAAGGTCAAAAGCTTTTCAAATCCATGGTTGAGGATTACAAATTAAGACCATCTCTTCAACATTATACGTGCTTAATTGATCTTTATAGTCGTTCAGGTATTCTTGAGGAAGCTGAGGATGTAATTAATTCAATGCCATTCAAACCTGATGCTGCTGCTTGGTCTGCTTTACTAGGTGCTTGTAATCAAGCTGGGAAAAACAAAATAGGAGTTCGTATTGCAAATCATTTGCTCCAATTAGGACCAGACGACTCGTCTACGTGTATACTAATGTCCAACATTTATGCTCGTGCTGCTGTGTGGGATAGTGTGGCTAAGGTGAGAAAATTAATGGGATCTACGGAATTGAGAAAGAAACCTGGGTATAGCTGTGTTGATTTAGGGAAGGAGATACAAGTTTTTTATGCTGGAGAAACATCAAATCCTTTGAAGGATGAGATTTTCAGTCTTCTAAGTGAGTTAGATGCGGAGATGAGAAAGAGAGGATATGTACCGGATACTTCTGTAGTGTTGCATGACATGGAAGAGCAGGAGAAGGAAAGACAGTTGTTTTGGCATAGTGAAAGATCAGCAGTCGCCTATAGACTGCTTAAATCTGCTCGTGGGGCGTCTATATGTGTACTCAAGAATCTTCGTGTGTGTAGTGATTGTCATACGGTTTTGAAGTTCATCTCCAATATTGTCAGTAGGGAAATTGTTGTAAGAGATGCCAATAGGTTCCATCATTTTAAAGACGGTGAATGCTCTTGTCGTGGCTTTTGGTAATCTTCCAAGGTTTCATGGTGAGAGCTGATGTGTTTTACATGATATGGTAACCACCTTCCTTAGTTTGAATATGAGCTTAGAATTTATAAGTGTCTATTTCTTCATTTACATGTATTTATATTTAATTTTTTGTGACGTTTATTTGACATTTCTCGGTCAGTTCTGTTCACATGGTTTGGCACACAATTATGAGATTTTTGACTTAATTTGAATTGTGAAGAATCTAGCTTATCCTCGAACATCTATTCTTTGTAGATTGTTTCTGAACAACTATTGTATCAGCTTTTGTTGAATCCCCTACTTTCATGTTAGATGTCAATTGATTTTTTCTTTTTTGGTAGCAAAGGAAATAGGGATGACAACTTTTGTTATTGGTAAACACATTTGTTAAAGAATTCTCTTTCTTGATGATCATAATCCATTAACAGGAATTTATTATCGTTGCTCCTAAGTTTGATGATTTACCATTGAGTCTTTGTTGCTGAATCTTCTTTTGTTCTATTTTTCTCAGTTTCTGATTTTGTAAAGATCATTTTTGTATAGATGTTCTGTTACCATGTATTACATTACATATTAGCTGATAAATCTTAATTCACCTTAAATATCTGCTTTGCTGCTCAAAGTGCTTGCATTCTTATATATCTCTGCTCTTTTCTGCACACAGTACGAGTCATCACTGGCAGAGACTCTGGGAGGTCGAGAGGGTTTGGCTTCGTGAGTTACTCTTCTGATGAATCTGCCAGCTCAGCACTCTCAGCCATGGATGGACAGGTGAAGTTCACAACTTGGTATATACTATTCCTCCGTTCCAATATAACAGCCGTTTTAGAGAAAAAAATTGTTCTAAAATTTGTCACTTTTGGTTTTCTAAGAGATTAAAAACTCCATCCGTCTTCCTATTATTCACAAACCTGCCTTATTGAGACTTCCCACGGCAATCTCAACACTCCTGAAATAGCAAACTCTCCACAAACTCCACCCTTCGAATATTCTCATATTTACACATAATGTCATTGTAGTAGATCCACACATAAACCCAATTCAACTCATTTCTTCACTTTATACATAAAGGTTGACGGAATTTGCCCCTCAAACCCCAATCCATTTCTTCACTTTCTTAACTTGTGTGCCCATTTTAGGGTGCAAATTTTTTTGGGATGGAGGTTTTTTTCTTTTTTTTTGTTCAACTTTACTCTTAATTTTTGTCATGTCTCATTTTTATTGTGATACATGAATTTATGTGAAGCACCCCAAAATATATAATTAGTCATTTTATACAAGTAGTTATGGGTATTCATTGACTTTCTTAATCCATGTGAAGCACCAAAAAATGTCAGTTGAATTGGAACTGGGGGGTGTATCTTTTAGCTTTCCATTTTGGCCCATGTTCTCTTATTATCTATTTGCTTATTTAGGAATTGAACGGGAGGAAAATCCGTGTAAGTTATGCACAGGAGAAAGCACCTCGCAGCAGCTTTAATACTGGTGGTGGCGGTGGTGGTTTCCGAAATGATGGCTTTTAAGCTACTTTACATATTGGCATGATGTGTTTAAAAATTTAGGACGTTTCAATTCTGCTTCGTTACGAACAAGTTAGCATCAGAATCGTAGTTTGTGTGGTTGTGTGATATGTTTGGTAAAACATGAATCTCGAGACTCTTGCATCATGCTACATATAATTGAGTTGAGAAGGGCAAGAGTGTTTTTTTGTTGCAAGACTAAACTAGCAGATTGACCCCTTTTCCTCTTTGTTTTCTAATTTGTTATTGGTCTGATTGTTAGCTGATTATATAGGAGAGTGGTTCATTCAATTGCACATTTCTACTTTTAACTGAATGATATGGCTTTGATATTTCTTGGTGAGCTGGTGTTGTATTCGAGAGGACATAAAGGTCAATAGAGTTGTTGAGCAGAATAAGCTGCTCGTGAACTCGAACTTGACTCGTTAAGCTCGATATTTAGATATTTGCTTATAATTCCGTTAGGCTCGGCTCGGCTTGACTCTTTAGCAAGTCGAGTCGGGTTCTATTTCCAGCTCATTGAAGTTATTGAGCCGAGTTTGGCTGGGCTCAAGAAGAGCTCGAGCATCAAGTACTCAGGTTTGTTCGTTCGCTCGTCTTGTTTTAATAGCTCGCCAGGATCGAAAGACAAAATTACAATAGACGACTGAAAACATCTCCGGCCTAAAACAAATCATAGAAATGTAGGTCGTATTCTATATTATAGATTATTGACTTAAATTATCATAACTATCTAAGTTATTTTTAATGTTTTTAGTGTAATTAGGAAGAAATATAATTAATTGACCAATGAAAAGTGTAAAATGTCATTTAAATTGCAAATAACTTTTAATGAGATTATATTTTTCTCTTTCCTCTCGTAATCACAAAATACAAAACTTATGTAATAGGGCGCTTAATTAACAACTCTTCAATGGTAATTGGAATGAAAACGTAGTTTTCATCAATGTCCCCATAATAAAAATGATATATTGGCGGAAAAATTGTTCCAATTGTAACTCCATTGTTAGTGTGATGCCCCAATTTTAGAATAGAAGTTGACAACAGATGGTTGGTGGAAGAATAGGGGAGTGATTGAGGAGAATGATTGTAAAAAGAGAATATGGTAATCAAAATGGAGTAGTGTTTAACTTATTTAGAAGGAGAGATAGTGATTTTGTTCTCATGAACCATCATAATTACACTAATTTTTAGTCTAATTCCCATTACTATTGAAGAACGGCTAACCAAGCTACCCCTTAATTAATTGTAAAGCAATCTGTATATTTTTTATAGTTACGGGGAGAAGTAGTTTTTTATTCTCAAAAAAGCATAATCATGCACATGTTCAATCGACATGTGAAATATTCTGATTTTATCTTTCTCCGACTGCCTAGTTAACATTATTATAAGACTATAAAACCATAATCACACACTAATCTTATATAAAATCACTACAAAAAATGGGGAGTTTAACGACGGATAACGTATCTGTCGCTAATATACACATTTGCGACGAAATTGCGATGGGTACTAACCAAAGCTTGTCCGGATTTTATATTAATGACGGGTTTTAAAAGCCCATCGTTAATTATTGAATTTAACAATAGAAGAGTCCGTTTGGCCGCGATCTTTAGGATTCGGTGCAAAGCGGTGGTGGCCGACAGGTTTACGACGGATTGTCCGTCTAAAAATTCAACTTAATGTTTTACGACGGACTTCCCGTCGTAAATTCCCGCCCGTTGAGCCGCGACTCTTCGAGAACCAGCATGTATTTATTACCGGAGACTTATTAACAATGGCTATGTCCGTCGTTAAATTTAAATTTAATATTTACAACGGCTTGTCCGTCGTTGATTGCCAAATTCGTTAAAGCACAAATTTGAACTCACTCGCAAGTGTACGAGATCGTTGTTATAGTAAGACAATTGACCAAGTTATAAAATTATCGAACCCAAAGGAAGCAAGTGGTTAGTTAAGTCGATTCACGTTGATATGCAAGAAAAATTAAAGGAAAGCTCAGGGTGATTACACTACTAAACAAGAAAATTAAAACGTGCAAGAAATAAAAAACTACCTAACTTCGAGACGAAGTGCGAGGGGATTTGATATGCCCTAAATGGTTTCCGTTATGTGATCCTTAGGTTCAAACATTGAATTATACCAAAATCTCAACTGTTCATGGATTATAACAAGTAACACTTCACCTAAACATTCAACAGACTATCAAACGTTTAAGACTTATTGACCGTATCCTACGTTCTAACTCTCTCTCGACAAGTTAGCACGAGATACACGCATCTAAGCACTCTTTGCTCATACACGAAGGTTTCATCAAATCAATGTAACTCTCATCTACACCAAAACGAATTCACACCTCAATATGAATAATTCATGCATAGAGCAAAGTATAAACTCCAATCAATAAGGATATAATTCCACAAACAATTAAAATTAGGCATAAATCAACAGCCCAAACCTAATTCTTACATAACTTCCACTATTCAAGGCATAAGAAGGTGGTGATGCTTAGGATATCTTCTACCTAGCGAAACTCAAGTAAGATTGTCAAGCCAATTCTATGTATCAAGTTGGATTTACTAGGAGACCTCACCAATTACCTAAACAACCATCCAAGCAATTGATGTCTAATGATGGGGTTCTTTGCGATTAACTCTCTCTCACCGAATCAAACGCAAAATAGACGCATTCAATCATAAATCTCACACTCATTCATCTAATCATGTTCATGTAACTCTCGTCTACGCTAAACATGCCTCAACAAACAAGCTACAAGAGATCAACAATCAAAGCTCAATACAAATCCATCAATAGAAGCAAAATCTAAATATCAACATAGAATAGGCAAAGAGCAATCTCAACTCAAAATTGCACATGGTATCTAACATTTCAAGCATCAAAACAATTAGCTCATGGTTTTAAAATGAAAAACCATAGCTAAACAAGAACAAAACAATAAATACATAGCTAAATAAAAATAAAATTGCATTAAAATGGAAAGAAATCACCTCTATGGAGAGATTTAACTACAATACTTGAAATTGAACTTGAATCTTGAAATCCTAAGCTAAATTACTCTAAAACTTGAAAGAAAATAACAATCTAAGAATGAAGGTGAAATAAAGCTAAATTGGTGTGGGGGGTGTGTGCCCCCCAAAGGGGTGTATGGAATCTGTGGAATCCTCTCTGTGTAGCATACCCCAAAAAATCTGAGAATGTGGGTATTTATAGTGTGAAATGAGGCTTGAGACGAAATTGCAAAGGAGCCCTTGAAAAATGATAAAATTTCGAATTTTTCCCCAAATCTGCTGAGTTGACTCGGTCAACTCGACCGAGTTGACCTACTCGAGCGGGACTCCAGGTCGTGCACGGCAAAATTTGCTCCCAACTCTCTGTTGTCACCGACATTGACTCGCACGAGTCGGTTGGCTCGAGTAGGTTCGGTGGTCGAGCAGGCGGAAATGCGCTTTTCTCCGATTAATAAAAGCGTTGAAATCTTCAGCAAGCACTTTTCTTTCCATGTGTAGCTGCTGCGTTTTTCGGCAACTGCAGCAAATCAATTTCGCACTACGAGCTCCGAATTCTGGCAACTATGGCTAATTTTCCGTCTTGAATTTCGGTGCAAGCAGCTGGTTCCATTTCTGGCGACAAATAACAGCAGAAATGGCGACGTGAGCTTCAATTTCTGGTATCAAGCTTCGAATTCCCGTCGTCCATGGCTTCCGGCGTGAGTTGCTTCGAACTCCGGTGATTTCGGCGTTGAGCTTGCGACAACAATAGGAGGCGAACTCAGCTCCATCTCAGGCGACATGGTAGCGGCGGCTTCAATCCGGTGATGCACGAAGCGGCGGCAACGGTGACTTCGAATTTCTGGCCATGGATTTTCAAATGAAAGAAATGGGTTTCTTCATTAATGCCACCCGTTTTCTCCCTCTTCAATTGTGTTGGCTGGACAAGTTTCCTTTTCTCTCTTTGAAGAGTGAAAATGGGCAAATACTTGGTCAACGAAAGTAGGCTATGAATTGATTCCCAAAGAAAGTTGTGGGGCCATTTGATGCTTGCTTCCTTTCTTTTCTAAGCAATTCACGTGAGCACCCATAATTCTAAATTCATCTTCACAAGGAAACATCAATTGGGCTTTAATTTGATTCTCCAAACGGGTCTGCGATAATGGGCCTCATCTAAATTACTCTTTGGGCCGCCACTTTCTTGTTTTGGGCCTCAGTTTAGGAAATTAATTTTCCTAAGCCCAAATATTTCTTCCTTCTTCAATTTTCGATTTCTTTTCTTGATCGATCTCAAATAATACGTATTTGCTCCAAATATTCGCCAATTTCCTGCAAAATAAATCACAAATACCTTTCTCGACAATTAAGCACAATTAGTTTAATTAATGCAAATAATCACATGAAACTCTGTAAAATAGACATATTAAATGCACGAATTTCAAGCAATATTCACACTAATCAGTCGTAAATAACCTAAAACGACGTCGTTTTACTCCTAAAGACGGCAATATTAGCGACGGATTGATGTCCGTCGTTAATTTTTTATGCCTATATAAAGGCAGCGCCGGCGAGCTTATTTCTCACCCGAGCAAAACCGAGCAGACTCGAAGAAGAAGTGGGCGATTTTCGGCGAGAACTCAGGAGTCAATTTCATCCCCATTCTAGTTTGTTCTTCGTCGATCCCTACTCTTTAATCGTAAATTGTGAAGTACATATTTTCCTTACGAGTATGTATATAGTGAAATTGATTCATACATGAATTGTTAAAGGGTACGTGCTAATTATTTATAATAAGGAGTTTTAGATACACTGAAGAGTATTCACCACAAAAATGAGTGGATTTAAAGAGGGTTTTGGAGAGGGTTTTAAAGAGAGAATTGAAGATAGAGAGGGTATTGAAGAGGAATTTATTCTCTCTCCAAAATGCTCATCGCCAATCTGTACACGAGGGAAAAACGAATCCCTCGAAAAATGGAGAAGGTTTTAATGAGGGATTTTGTGTGGGAACAGACGAGGGAAAAAATCCCTCGACAAAATTTCCCTCGGCTAAGCCCTCGGAAAAGGCGAGGGAATTAAACCCTCGGGAAAGGGGCGCGAGGGAAATATCCCTCTTTAATGCCCTCAGAAAAGGTGCACGAGGGAATTAAATCCCTCTTTATCTTTGACGTGACAACCTGTCATTGGGCGAGGGAATTTTCCCTCGGCTGACGTGGCGAGGGAAATTCCCTCGTGTAGTCCCAGCCGAATTTTTATTTATTTTCGTGGGTTTCGAACCCACGACCTCAGGCCCGGACCCTCCCCCGCGGATCCACTAGGTTAGCACCCACACACCTTACTCTCAACATATAATAGGCGAAATTCGTCTCCCTTAGGTTTCGAACACGCGACCTCCATGTCTGCGGAGGCCTTGCGTGTTTCGCCGTGCCGCTTGGGCAAGACTATATACTTGTTATGTTTTCAAGTGTAATATATATGTTTAATATATTTTCTGTTATATATTTTAAATATAATACTACTTAATATTAATTATTTTTTATATTTTATATGAAAATTATCATTACATATAAAATTAAACTATCACTTGTATATATTATTAAAAATCAATATAACTTTAAAATAAATATTTTTTAATTATTTTTCACTATTACACATATATTGATTGTTTTTGTTTTTAAAAATAAATATTTTTTAATTTATTTTTACTATTTGCTAATGTGTGTACACATATACACATATATTGATCGTTAATTTTTTTTAAAATCAATAAAATAAAATAAAAGTACTTTTTAAATTCATTTTCACTATTTACTATTATGTGTACACTAATACACTAATACACATATATTTATTTTCACTATTTACTAATATGTGTACACATATACACATATAAAGTTTGTTTTTTTATTAAATCAATAAAATTTTAAAATAAATATTTTTGAAATTGTTTTTCACTAAAATCAATAATAATAATAATAACAAGCCAACATATATAGTTCCAATTATATCCAGACCTAACAATTAAAATATCCACACATGCTCAAATATCCAGACAATTAAATCTAAATAAACAGTAAAATCTTAAACCAACATATATAGTTCAAAAACACGATCAAATATTCATGACATCTATCTCTCATCATCATCATCATCACCACCTCTTTCATTTCCAGAATAATTACCCCTCGGAGGGTAACCAGAATATGCACCTCTTTCAAGTAGGTCTACAAATCCAGTTGGAGATATGGAATTACGACGAGACGGGGAAGGACCAGAAGCTGGAGGACGAGCAGGAGAGGTCTGAGGATAAGGGGCGGCGGGAAAACCACTAGGAGGAACGGGAGGAACACCACTAGAAGGACATGTGGGAGGACAAGGGGCATAACCAGGAGCGGGAGGATAAGAAGGATAAGCTGGGTAAGGAGGATATGAAGTAGCTGGTTGGGAAAACCCACTAGGTAGGTTTCCCTGATGTCCTTGCATCCACGCCATCATCTGGTTCTGCACTTTCTGACACAAATTTTCGTTATACTGTCTCTGTTGCTCCGCCAGCATTCTTTCATATCTCGTGCGCTCTTCAGCCAACAAGCGATCAACATCTCTTTGGTCATAGCCGCCAACGTGTGTGCCAGATGATGTCCCGTTTGGGCCAGATTGTATGCGCATCGTCTTCATTTGACCGAGACCCCTAACTTTTCCGTGTTCTGGCCTCACTGTCTCAGCATACGCTTGACTCAATCGGTTCAAGCGCTCATCTTCGTCCGCTGAAGGCGGTAATTGTGAGACTCGTTCCTCCACGGAGCCCTAGACATACAAAATTATGTAAATGAAAAAGTATATAAATGTGTTATTTATATTGTTAATGTTAATGTAAAATACTTACAATTATTTCAGCAATTCCCCCATACGTGTACTCCCGTTCCCCACAGTTGTGGAAATGTTGCACAATTTCTCATTCAGTTGAGAGCCAATTATATTTCTTCTCCTGTATTCCAAAAAATTCGGGTTATGTATAATAAAGTAATTAAAATCTCCCTATGTTGTAGTGCAGGATTAATTACTTACGTATTCCTCAGTCCATTGTGCAACTCCTTTTGCCCCTCCTTTGTGTTTTGAGGGGCCTCTTCCTCCAACCGAAGATAAGCGGTTTGTCCTACACTGGTTGCTTTTGGCAATGACTTCGGGCAATTGCCAATACTCGAGTAGTGCAGTCCAGAATGTCGGCTCCCACGGTGGGGTTTTTCCTTCACGTCGATGGATCCTCTTCCAAAGACTGAGGAGATTCGTGAATCGTTCTCTACACCTCTGGATGAACAACTTTTTAATTACCACCGTATTTTCCGTCGTCGGATCCCAGTAGGTCTCCCTCTGAAGAAAATATACATCTAATATAATACTATATACTACGTAAAAATGTAGACATACATAGTAAAAATACTATATATAATACTACATACTAAGTAAAAATGTAGACATACATATCTACATACTTAACAAAATTAACAATTACCTGGAATGTCTCCCACCACTGTTTCCTCCTTCCTTCTGACACCAGCTTATAAGTGAAACCGCCCATCTCCATTCGACGGGACATGATGTTCCGAATCAACCTCGAAACAGCATTCGAGGGCATCAATCTGTAGAAACTTTGTTTCACACATTGATATATATATACTTTAATAAAATTAAATAAAAAAGACAAAGTTATATTTAACATACACATTGTGATACGTATAGATGCGTAGCCGGTTCGGACGAAGTTCATGATTGGTGAGCTCTTCCGCAGTTTCCGGAACGACAAGGTCATCCTCAACCATATCTGGTTCTTCATTCTGATTCTGCAAATCAGGAACCGGTACTCTTCCGGTTTGGGAGGAGGATCCCCAAAAGCTGCGTCGACCTGTATTTGTTTCTGATGTTTCCATCTGTATTTAACAATTACGTACAGTTATAACATGTGTACAAGATATTTTGGTTGGGACAACTAAAAAGACTTGTACCGGTTCTCTCTCTTGGTCCGACTCTGGTGTACGAGAGGACGATCGCCGGCCACCGAACAAGTTACGGATACTTCTACCTCCAGCCATCTATATACATAACAATTAATACATTAAGTAACAATGTAAAATTAAAATATGTATGTACATAACAATTAATACATTAAGTAACAATGTAAAATTAAAATATGTATGTACATAACAATTAAAACAAGCAAACACATCAATACATCAAACAAACACAACAAATACAGAATCCATTAATTAATTAAAACAAGCAAACACATCAATACATCAAGCGTACACAATATATAACAATATAAATTCATCAATTCATCAATCTTCTTCATCTTCTTCTTCATCATCATCTTCTTCATCTTCTTCATCATTTTCTTCATCATTTTCAACATCTCCTTCACCTTCTTCCTCTTCTTCATTCTCTACCTCAATTAGTGCAGCGTCAAAATCAGCTAAAACGACATGATCATCATCTATTTGCACATTCATCTGAGATAGTATATCGTCCTCTTGAAATGGGGGAAGCTCTGGTTCACTCTTTCTATCGACTTCTACTAAGGATCGCGCCTTGGTGGTGCAAACTGCCCACCACTCTCGACCCGGTTGGACAGATGCACCGGGATACTTACAATAGTAAACCTGAGTAGCTTGACTTGCAAGCACGAATGGATCATAACGACCGTACCGTCCTCTTGGATTAATGTCCACGAGTTTATACTGAGGATGTATTCTTGTTCCCCTCGGTACAGTAGGATCAAACCACTGACATTTGAACATAACAACTTTTTTTTTAGTAAGTCCAGGGTATTCCAAAATCACTACTTCCTCGAGTATCCCATAGAAATCATTTTCATTGGAATCATAGTTTGTTCCTTTAATGCAAACTCCACTGTTCATGGTTGCTTTAGAGGCACCATAATCTCGTGTGTGAAATTTGAAACCATTCACGTAATACCCAGGGTACGTGGTGACAGTACTGCTAGGACCGCCCGCGAGAGCACGTATAAACTGATCCTGAATACGATTTCTCTCCACCTATATTTTAGAATTTTACGATATATTTCATTATATATAAAAATTAGTAATAACAAGTTACTTATACATATATATCACTTACAAGTTGTTCAAACCACGACGCAAATTCCATTTGAAGCACATCGTCTTTTTCAGCACCTGATAGATTTGGTTGAACAAGCAGTAGTTGCTCGAAAAACACACTACATATGATTGAGGCACAAATTAGAAGATAAAAAACAACTTAAGTTTCCACTAAGAGGTAGGTTAACTTACGCAATATACGGTTGTACCTCATTGCAATTTAGTAACACGTACGTGTGGGCAACTTGCTTCTCTAAGTCTACAATCCATCTTTTACCCTTCTTTCCAAGATGTGTACCAGAAGGCACAAATATCGAAAGATTACCTTCAACTGCTTCGGGTACTTCACGACCGCTGAAATTGCAAGGTACATTGTGTCGCCTCGTCAGCACATGGTCCTCAAAATAATGGGAACAAAACATTGATGCTTCTTTTGTTAAATAAGCATTTGCAATTGAAGCTTCCACATGCGCCTTCTTACCCACACTTAACTTTAAATTGTGAAGATACCTAATTCAAGGTCCACGGATGAGCTACTGTAATTCCCGAACGAGATTATATTAAAAATAAACAGGTAAATTAATAGATTACCTCTCAAATGGGTACATCCATCTGTATTGTACTGGACCAACGATCTTTGCCTCATATGCAAGATGGACAGGTAGATGCTCCAATGAATTAAAGAAGCTGGGTGGAAATATTCGTTTCAACTTGCATAAGATGTCTGGGATATCATGGTCCAGCCTAGTTATGTTTTCCACTGTAATGGTCCTAGATGTTAACTCCTTGAAAAACAAACTAATTTCAGTGATAGCTTTCCAAATGTTGGCCGACAGTAATTTACGGAAAGCAATTGGAAGCAGTCTCTGCATAAACACGTGACAATCATGACTCTTCATCCCAAACATCTTCAATTTGCTCTAGTCTACGCAACGAGACAGGTTGGACACATAATCATCAGAGAATTTCAATTTATCTACCCACTTGCAAACAATATCTCTCTATCTCTTATCAAGTGAATAAGCAGCTTTGGGGTACTTTCCTGTATCTGGACATCTCTGCAACGAGGGTCGACGACAATATTCATTGAGCTCATCCCTAGATTTATTTGTGTCCTTTGTTTTCCCTTCCACATTCATCACCGTGTAGAAGAGATTATCAAACACATTTTTTTCGATGTGCATCACATCCAAATTGTGTCGGATCAACAGCGTACTCCAGTACGGCAAATCCCAGAAAATGCTCTTCTTCTTCCAACCCCCATCTAGAACTTTGTTGTGAGCATCAACACCCTCTTCCGTAACTTTCATAAATCCAATCCAATTAATTTCCTCAAGGATCGAAACACCTGTACAGATGGGCGGTGGATCATCATCAACTGTTTTGTTCTTTCTGAATGCAGTCTTGTTCCTTCGATACAGATGATATCTGGGTAAGAACTTACGATGGTTGTCAAACCACGACTGCTTTCGACTGAGCCTCAAAGTGAAAGCATCCGTGTATTCTGCACAATATGGACAAGCAAGCCTTCCAGATGTGCTCCATCCAAACAATATCGAGTAGGCTGGAAAGTCACTTATGGTCCAGATTAGTGCAGCCCGCATCAAAAAATTATGCTTTGTAGCAATATCATACGTTACCACTCCATATTCCCATAAAATTATCAAATCACGGATTAATGGTTGTAAAAATACATCCAATTTATCCTTTGGATTTTTTGGACCAGGCACCAGAACCGTAAGAAACATGAATTGATCCTTCATGCACATCCATGGCGGTAGATTGTACGGCGTCAGTATCAAGGGCCATGAGGAGTATTGTTTCCCCGACTGCCCAAACGGCTGAAAATCGTCGGTGCTCAAGCCCAACCTCACGTTCCGAATTTCTGATGCAAATTCAGGATACGACTGGTTCAAGTGTTTCCAAGCCTGCGAGTCTGCAGGGTGACGCGTAACAGTACCAGACTGATCATTATTAGAGCAACTTGCATGCCATGTCATATCCTTCGCAGTTGCATTGGACTGATACAATCTTTGCAGTCTAGGGATGATGGGAAAGTAGAACATCTCCTTGAAAGGGCTCTTCTTTTTCAGTCGACCATTCACATCGCGTCTAGCGGGTTTGAACCGTGGCCGACCGCAAAACTTACAATATTCAAGATCGCTGTCTGCACCCCAATATAACATACAATTCCCTGCACAACAGTCGATCCTCTCCACAGGAAGCCCCATCTCACCCATCAACTGTTTGCTATCGGAAAACTTTCTGGGCACCAAATTATCCGGAGGACATATCTCACGAACCAGGTCAACGATTTGATTATAACCCCTTTCAGATAGTCTGTTTTCGGTTTTAATGTTCAGCATACGGGCATTGAATGATAGTTGCGAGTGTGAATCGCATCCAAGATACAAATCTCGATCCGCTGCACGAAGCATATCATAAAACTGTGCAGCATACTGATTAGGGGGTTCCTCAACCGACGACTCGTCATCTACATTTCCAAAGTGGGGACAGGAAGTTAAGTCCATGACAATATCGTGGTACGAGCTAGATCCTGCTGTCTCATCAACCGTCCCGTGAGAAGCCGATGCCTGATCAATGTATTGATGTGGAATTTGACCCCAATTTCCCTCGCCGTGAAAAACCCAATTGTAATAATTTGGAATGAAACCATTTCTATAAAAATGAGCTTTCACATCATCGGGGTACTGAAACGTCTTGTTCCGACATCTAAATTTGTTGCAGGGACACCTAATTTTTCCTCGGTTAATCCAATTCGGGTTACTAGTAGCGAAGTCTACGAATGAATCGAGTCCACTAATAAATTCGGGAGCTATCATGCCATTAATCGATCTTGGGCCATACATCCAACGTAAACGACTTGAATATTCCATATCAATCTGTTTCATATTAATGAATTAATACTAAAAACCCTATAATTGATATTTTTTTTATTCTCCTATTAATTAATTCATTAATATTTTCTACAAATTTCGACAGAGTTTCGTTTAATTTTTCCGTATACCCAATTAATCAAAATTCCTAAGTGCATCCATTTCTGACCTAATTAATTATAATTAATCAAGTCAGAGCGCACATATATTCTACAACAAACAAAGTATAAGTCAACAAATATCAATACCCCTCCGGCTCCATAACATATATATTTACATTATTTTATCAAAATAAACTAGTCATATATATATATATATATATATATATATATATATATATATCATAAGCAACAAGTATTAACAAAATTAAATAATTAAATAATTTACAGTAGTTAATTATTAGTAATTAATTAACAAGATAATTAATATACATGTGTACATATTTTTATTAATTAAGGTGTAAATTAATTATAAGCTAATTTCGTAGCTAGGTATATTATTATATTAATTAATTTACACTAAATAGCTAGTAATTTACACTAATTATAGCTAGTTAATTCTACACAAGGTAATAACAAATACATTAAATACATATAATTTACACTAAATAGAGAATAATTTACACTAATTGCATGCAAATTCAAAATAAATAATTTAACCGATTAAAATAAAAAAAATTACCGTAGAAATGTTCACAATAATGTGTACAACACGTCCGACAATTGAAGGAGTATTTTTGGAGTAGTAGTGGTGGCAACCGGAACTCTTTGCTTCTCCTTCTCTTCTCCCTCCTCTTCTTTTGCTTCTTGCTTCGGAGAGTTATACTGGAAGGGACTGATATATGAGGACTTGGACGAGGGGGTTGTCGAGGGAATAAACCCTCGTCAACGGTCAAATCCTGCCACCCTGCATAAAGAAGACGAGGGTTTTAATCCCTCGTGAAGTCCTGCAAAATGAAGACAAGGGTTAGAATCCCTCGTGTTATCCGGTCACATCACCTGCAAAAAGTAGATGAGGGTTAGTGTCCCTCGTGTAGTGGCCGATTCAAATTGACTAGGGTTTAAACCCTCGTGATACCTGTCAGACATTTAGCCGAGGGAAAAAATCCTCGTGAGTTTCTCTAGGGTTTTATTTCCCTCGTGAACTCTGTGTGGGTCCCACCAATCCCTCGTCAATACCCTCAGCATGAACGAGGGAAATTTTACCCTCGTCCAAACACTCGACAAGTTTTTTCCCTCGTGAACTCCCTCTCTATTCTCGAGGGTTTATTTTCCCTCTTTAGATACCCTCTTTAATCCATTCATTTTTTGTAGTGATTAGTTGTCTATACTAAAGAGTCTTAGTCTATTTTCAGTAACAACTAAGACTTTTCAGTAGAAACAACTAATATCTTTCATTGAAAACAACTAATACTCTTTAATGAAAATAACTAATACCCTTCAATGATTTATTTATGAAATATTTTTACTTTATACTTAGTCTATAGATCCTTGCAATATTTCATCCCAATAAATTCATGTTTAATTCCTATTTGAATTTGATCATTCCACTCATAAGAATGAAAAGACTAAAATTTTAAATTAAGTGTATATCAATTTTTCATTCGTAAAAAATTATCATAATTGAATGAATGACTAAATACAATATAGTCATCCCCAAATACAATTTTTTGTCGATTGTCACATTATTGAGGGAATTCGAAAAATCTCAAAATTGTACTCCTCCATTCCATGTCAAGTTTAATTTAACAGTTTGTTAAATCGGACATTCCATATTAAATTTAACATTTCTTTTTTTGAAAAATACTTTTAATAAAATATTATATTCTTTACATATTTTTTCTAATTTTTTACACTATAATACTCCCATTGTACTTTTTTCTACATTATTCATCAACAATTTTATAATAAAATACTATACTCCCTCCATTTCAAAATAAATATTTTTAAAGTTTCTTCACACATATTAAGACACCTAATATTCATTATGATTACACCTATACGAAAACTATTATTATTCTTGAATTTTTTTAATTTTATTGGTTCAAAACAACCTATACTACTTTATATGAATTGAAAATTGTTTCAAAAGCTAAAAAGACATTTATTTTGCAAAAGATGCAAAGTGCTAAAAAAATATTTATTTTGAAATGGAGGGAGTATTTCTTAAAACATGTTCCCGATGCTAAATTAAGTACTCCATCCATCCCAAATCAATTTGCACCCCTTGGTTTGCACGCGGATTAAGAAAAATGATAAAGTAGTGACATATGGGTAAATATGTGTATATTTATGTGAGTGTGCACGCAAATTTATGTTTCCTTTTTAGGTAGTGTGCAAATTGATTTGAGATGTCCAAAAAGAAAAAGTGTGCAAAATCGTTTGTGATGGTGGGATTAATATTTTTATTTTCACCATCACTGCCATGTTTTCCATTAATTACGCCAACAAGTGGATTTGAAATCACCTATATATATATATATATATCAATATGATATGAATATAAGATATACACCACACCGGCGCACCCCACCCCACCCCCAAAAAAACCATGTTCATGTTACTCATCCCAACTCTACTCCTTATTCTCTTCTATATTTACACAAGAAAGTCTCCTAGTGGATTTTGCATGCATCAAACCCCCGGACAGCCACAAGCGCAGCCACGAAACGACACTGAGTCGATTCGTAAAACTCGGTGACTCAACCTACGTCCCCCAAACCCTACTGAGTGACCCCCGAGTTTGGTGTCGAAACGACACGGCAAGAGACGGAAATGGTGATGTTTGGAGCCATAGATTCGTTGCTGGCAAAGACGAAGGTGGAATGGAGTGAGATTGGAATTTTGATTGTGAATTGCCGTGTGTTTAATGGTGATACGAATACAATATATACACCTCCCTTCCAGCGCACTTATAGTATGTATTTCATGCACAGTAATATATTTTACATGCAAAGGTTATGTAGTATGCATTCCATTTTTTCCTGTTTCTTTCAATTCACTAATAAAGGTAATATTTTATCTTCTTTATATCTCTCGTCAATCCGTCGAATTCACTCCATTAGAAGTTGAGAGATCTCTTCCTCCTGTGTCTGTTCAATAAATTAATACTCTCCCCGTGCACGAAAATTATACCCTTTTAATTTTTGGGTTAATTGCAAAAAAATTCACGAACTTTATAGTCTTTATCAATTATAACATGAACTTTCAAAGTTTGTAATTTAATACACGAACTAAATTTAGAGTTGCAATTCGATACATGTCGTAAATTTTTTGTGATACTTACGTTTACATGGCATCCGGAGCCGCCACCAAATATTAAATGTCGTCAAAAGAATTTGTTATTTAAATGTGTTACTCTTGTATGAATCAATTTTACCGTGAAATTGGTTTACAACTAATATTTTATAGTAAAATAACTAATATATTTTAATAAAAAATAATAACTTTAATCTATTACTCTTTAATAAAATAACTAACAACATTCGTGGCGTGTAACGCATCTTTGGTGTCGGCTCTGACTGCTACACAAGTATAAGTATCGCAAATTTTTTACACCATGCATCGAATTGCAACAGTAAATTAGTTTGTGTATCAAATTGCAAACTTTAAAAGTTAATGTTATAATTGATAAAAACTGTAAAGTTCGTGAATTTTTTTGCAATTAACCCTTAATTTTTTTATAATGATTTTGTTTTTTTACGATGCAACCATCACTTTATTATTTCACGTCTTTGACTTTACACTCACAAACAACTATTTAACTTATAAATAAACCACATAATAATCCAAAATACATTTACAATATCTATTTTTATTTATGTTTTCTTAAAATCTGTTAAAACGAAAGAGGTATAATTTTCGTGGACGGAGGGAGTAATATTTCACCAAACATATTTTGTCTTTTCTGCACTTTTAAATAATTATAATTTTAATATTACTTTTATTATAAGTATTTTATCTTTAAAGTTAGTGAGAAGCCACTAAGTTTTTATATGTTTTGTAATTTTAATCTCTTCAAAAAAATAATTTGATTGGTTATTGTTTCTTATATAAAATTCAATCTTTTAGATGAGTTTCGTTAGTATGATGGAATTATTGTTTTAAATTAAGTTGGCCTTTTGTAGACATGGGCATGAACACACTTTTAAATTAATTTTGTAACATTTGAACCAAATATCTTACAAAATATATGTAAATTATTAATAATCCTTTTAAGAGAATATATAATAATAAAATATTAATATATTATTTAATGAAGTATAGAATACATAACTTTTATTATAAATACTTTGATCATTTTAATTAAAATTTGCCCCCTCCCCCTCCCCCTCCCCCTCCCCCTCCCCCTCTCCTGGTTCCTTCCCCAGTGTACAGGAATTGATAAAATGAGAAACTAGAGGGGATTACATGCTTAATTAATGTTTATGTGTCATAATTTGATAGAGTTGTTTGGTTGTTAAAATTATGAGAGTGGATATATGGTGAAATTGGTTCAAATATGAATCATTAAAAGATATTACTCCCTTTGTTTCGGTCTAAACTTCCCACTTTTTTTTTCGGGTTGTCCCACACTAAATTTCTCATTCCATAAATGGAAAAAACAACACTCTACTACATATAAACTTTAACCTTCAAATTCACACAATATTACAAAAAATATCACTCATTCAATCCACTTTTCAACACTATTTATTACTTTATCCCAAAAGTTAACATGTGTCTCACCATATATTAATAAACAAATACACCTTCTTAAACCATTCAACCAAAAGAAATGAGAAGTTTAGACCGGGATGGAGGGAGTACTTATTTTTACTAAAGAGTACTAGTTTTTTCATTGAAGGCTATTAGTTATTTTTTAAGGGAGTGCATGGGTGTTTTCCAAAATATTGTCAAAAGTTTTGAAACATAAAAGACAACATACACAGCGGAAGAATTTGAAAAACAGATTGCAAACGGAATTCAAAACTTTTCATAGACTATAAATAGTCTATGATGCCTTATGACGAAACTTCACTATAACGAGTAGTGATACAAATAATAAAACAAGATCTAAACATAAGGTGAAGTCTACAATACATACCACCAAAACATCAACCACATACGTGTGAACCTAACAAATCCTCAAGTCTAACACAATACTATAGAATTACAAATACTGAGTAGAATATTCATAATATCTACCAACATAAAAAGCAAAGACAACCAAACTAAGGCTAACTACACTAAGTAGATTATAGAAGAGTATGTATAGAGTGAAATTGGTTTATATATGAACCACTGAAGGGTATTAGTTATTTTCACTGAAGAGTATTAGTTGTTTTTACTTAAGAGTATTACTAGTTTACACTGAAGAGTCTTGGTTCATTTTTACTGAACAACTAAGACTCTTTAGTGTAAATCAGTAATACTCTTCAGTAAATACAACTAATACTCTTCAATGAAAACAACTAATACCCTTCAGTGATTTATGTATAAACCAGTTTCACTCTATACTTTGTCATTATAGAATAGTCTTGTTTGGCTTACTTGAATGTGTTTCATGCTTGTTGTATATATAGGCAACGAAATCAACATGTGAACAAGTGATAATTATGGTTTTCTAATATCCTTAAATATATATATATGTATGTATATATTCATAGATGAGATTTTCGCTAACAATTAGATAAGGAAATTGAACAAACTCTTTATCGGACATTTTAAAATGATTATATTGTTTTTCGTTCTATCTCTTGTTCATTCATTTTTAGTCATATTTTACATTGTTGTGGATCAAAATACCCCTAAATTAAAATCATCTTTTCCATCGAACGCTCCATATATGGAAATTGTGAAGTACATATTTTCTTTTCGAGTAGAGTGAAATTAGTTCATACATGAATTGTTAAAGGGTACTGATTAGGCGTGAAATTGTCATGATTCGTCACTCGAAATGCCCTAGTTTTGGTTGATTTTGTTGAGTATTTAGAGTCATTTGCATATCATTTTCATAAACTAATGAATTTGTCTCTTTGATGCTCATAGATGAATAGAGGGCGAAAAGAGGAGTTCGTAGGACTTTAAATCGACTCAAACGGATGCCCGGATGAGAAGATATCGAAGAAATACGAAAAGTGCTAGTTCGAGGGAGCAAAAGTATCATTGGAGCGCACAAGCTAGAAGAGCTCGAGCACAAGTGCTCGAGTGGTCGTGCATAGCGCACGAGAGAATGCAAGTCGTGCACTAGTGCACGAGCATTCGTGTAGAGTGCACGAGCAAACGCGGGTCGTGCATTAGTGCACGAGCAAAGGGAGGTCGTGCATTTTTTGAGTTCTGTATGTTTGAAGTGCTCGAGTGGAATGAGCTCGTGCACTAGTGCACGAGCAGTGCACGAGCTTGCGTATTTTTTGGCCCATACATTCCTGATTCGACCCGTTGCCTATATATACCCCTTCCGAGCACGTTTTTACGGACAACTCGAACCACCACACACCACTTGATAGATTTTGACTTTTAGAGTTGTTTTTGGACAGGAAGGAGATGAGCAAGCTTTAATTTTACGTTTCGAGGTTTTCTTTACGAATTCACATCACGGTTTTGCTTTTTAGTTTCGTTTCTTCAGATCTTTGTAATTAAATACTTTAGACTTCGTTTTATTAATCTAATTTTAGTTCTTAGAATTATTTTCTTTCAAAACCTTAGTTCATGTTTTTTAGTTTTTCACTTCAATTCATCATGTTTATGTTCGTTACTTCGTCAATTGCTTTTGTATCGTTATAACCATGTCTGGCTAAAACCCTTGCATGCTTGGGGTAGGATGAACTCGTAGAAGTAGGTTGTGGGTACGTAATTAGGGTAATTCCTGACGTTAGGTTTTAATTCTCTTAATCAATGAATTCTTAAAATTAGTCTTAACTTTGCCTTTGAATTTCGATCGAAAAGTGTTAGAGAGAGGACGACCTTATCACTCTTTAACAACGAGTAGACTTAACGAGAGGGTTTAGAAAGGGTTAATTCATCTACCAGTTTAGCGAAGGAGGACGACCGCATCACCTTAGTTAAACTAGAGTCTCATTAATTAAGCACAATCTATTAACTTGTTAGTGGATTAGTGAAGTTGATTGTTAGGATAAAATATTAGGGTTAAAATCTTGAGCTTTCATCTTGCATTCTTTTACTTAGGTTATTTCTTGCGCGTCACGGTTATTTTGATTATATACCTGCTCCGTTAGTATACGTAGGGATTCATATCCTGAGCATCACCATCACATCTTTGAATACAAACCTTAGTTAATTCGTTTCTTTCGTTCTTTAGTTTAATTAGTTTACTTTAGTTAGTTATAATTAATTCGTCTAAAAAAAATCCAAAAATATTTCACTCATATTAATTACGACGCGTAGATCTTCAGGGATCTATTCACATACATACCTTCCCTTGGGTTCGATAATACTTGGTCCCTATACTTGCCCATACTACACTGAACCCGTACTCTAGCGGGGAAGCTACTAGTAGAAGCTGGTATTTTCGATTCAAGTCAGGTACTAATTATTTTTACTAAAGAGTATTAGATACACTGAAGAGTATTAATTGTCTATACTAAAGAGTCTTAGTCTATTTTCAGTAAACAACTAAAAATTTTCAGTATAAACAACTAATACCTTTCAGTGAAAACAACTAATACTCTTTAGTAAAAATAACTAATACCCTTCAATAATTTATGTATGAACTATTTTTACTTTATACTTAGTCTTTCCTTGCAATACTTCATCCCAATAAATTCATGTTTAATCCCTACTTGAATTTAATCATTCCACCCATAAGAATGAAAAGACTAAAATTTTAAATTAAGTGTGTTTCAATTTTTCATTCGTAAAAATGATCATAATTGAATGAATGACTAAATGTGGGCAAATACAATTTTTTTGTCGATTGTCACATTATTGAGGGAATTCGAAAAATCTCAAAATTGTACTCCATTCCATGTCAAGTTTAACAGTTTGTTAAATCTGACATTCCATATTAAGTTTAACATTTCTTTTTTTAAAAATACTTTTAATAAAATATTTTATTCTTTACATATTTTTTCTACTTTTTTACACTCTAATACTCCCTTTTTACTTTTTTCTACATTTTTCATCAACAATTTTATAATAAAATACTATACTCCCTCCATTTCAAAATAAATGTATTTTTTAGGTTTCTTCACATATTAAGGCACCTAATATTCATCATGATTCTATACAAAACTATTATTCTTGAGAAAATTTAATTTTATTGGTTCAAAACAACCTATATGCTACTTTGTATGCATTGAAAATTATTTCAATGGCTAAAAAGACATTTATTTTGCAAGAGATGCAAAGTGCTAATAAGACATTTATTTTGAAATGGAGGGAGTATTTCTTAAAACATGTCCCCGATGATAAATTAAGTACTCCCTCCATTCCAAACCAATTTGCACCCCTTGGGTTGCACGCGGATTAAGAAAAATGACAAAGTAGTGGCATATGGGTAAATATGTGTATATTTATGTGAGTGTGCACACAAATTTATGTTTCCTTTTTTTAGGTAGTGTGCAAATTGATTTGAGACGTCCAAAAAAAAGTGTGCAAAATCGTTTGTGATGGAGGGAGTAATATATTTTTTTTCACCATCACCGTGCCATGTTTTTTTTATATTTCTTCACACATATTAAGATACCTAATATTCATCATGATTACACCTATACAAAAACTATTATTCTTGAAAAAAATTAATTTTATTGGTTCAATACAACCTATAAGCTACTTTATATTCATTGAAAATTGTTTCAAAGGCTAAAAAGACATTAATTTTGCAAAAGATGGAAAGTGCTAAGACATTTATTTTGAAATGGAGGGAATAATTCTTAAAACATGTCCCTAATGCTAAATTAAGTACTTCCTCCATTCCAAACCAATTTGCACCCCTTGGGTTGCACGCGGATTAAGAAAAATGATAAAGTAGTGACATATGAATAAATATGTGTATATTTATATGAGTGTGCACACAAATTTATGTTTCCTTTTTAGGTAGTGTGTAACTTGATTTGAGACGTCCAAAAAAGAAAAGTGTGCAAATTCGTTTGTGATGGTGGGAGTAATATTTTTTTTTCTCCATCACTGTGCCATGTTTTCCATTAATTACGCCAACAAGTGGATTTGAAATCACCTATATATATCACTATGATATGAATACAAGATATACACCACACCGGCGCATCCCACCCCACCCCCAAAAAAAACCATGTTCATGTTACTCATCCCAACTCTACTCCTTATTCTCTTCTATATTTACACCAGAAAGTCATCACAAATTGTTTTCCGTGGATTTTGCATGCTTCAAACCCCCGGACAGCCACAAGTGTAGCCACGAAACGACACTGAGTCGATTCGCAAAACTCGGACTTGGGTCGGGGGATACGCTCCGGTTCTTGGAAAAAGTACTGCAGCATGGTGGACTCGGTGACTCGACCTACGTCCCCCAAACTCTACTGAGTGACCGCCCGAGTTTGAGTATCGAAACGGCACGGCAAGAGACGGAAATGGTGATGTTTGGAGCCATAGATTCGTTGCTGGCAAAGACGAAAGTGGATTGGAGTGAGATTGGAATTTCTATTGTGAATTGCAGTGTTTTTAATGTGGTACCTTCTCTTACAAGTGTTATAGTGAATCGGTACAAACTTAGGGAAGATATTTGGAGCTATAACATTAGTGGGATGGGATGCGGCGCTAGTGTAATTGCCATAGACCTTGCTAAACACCTCCTTCAGGTAACTAATCCATGCATCTTATACGGAAATGATAACGTGTCCACCTTATTAGGGAAATAATATAAATGAATTAATTTCATACATCTCTAAAAATTTAGAGTTTTAGATGAGATGAAATTTTTTTGCACTGATGGACACAAATTTCACACATCTCTAAAAATTCAGAATTTTAGATAAATAATACTCCCCCTGTTTCAAAATAAGTATCGTTCTAGAGAGTTTATGTCAAATTAAGAATTATAAATTTTGACATATATATATCCTCATATATATCACTAAAAGATCTTATAATATTCTAGTAATATCTAAAAATATCTATAATATTTTAATAATCCCTAAAAGATCTCTAATACTTTAAATTTAAATTCGAGGTAAATTAGGAAATAGTTAAAACGACACTTATTTTGAAACAAAATCTAACCTTTAAAACGACATTTATTTTTAACGGGGGAGTATAAATTAATAAATTAATTTCATATCTCTAGAAGTTCGGACTTTTAGATGAGATGAAATTCTTTCACACTGATGGACACAAATTTATATATCCACCGCTAATGTGTTGATGACACATTTATGTTCAACAAGTGCACCAAAACACTTGTGCTCTAATTGTGAGCACCGAGAACACTACCAGCAACATATACACTGGCATGGATCCCTCCAAATTAATTCAAAATGGATTCTTTCGGGTCGGAGGATCCGCAATTCTCCTTTCGAACAAACCTTCTCACGTGCAATGCTCAAAGTACCAGCTCATGCACTCTCTCCACACTCACAACTCAAGCTCTGACATCGCCTATAAATATGTCTTCCAAGAAGAAGATTAAGAGGGAATCCATGGTATTACAATCACCAAGCATCTCTTAGTCGCAGCAACTTCCACAATTGAACAACACCTCATAACATTGGCTTTCTCAATCCTCTCGTTTTCCGAGATACTTCTCTTCATAAAAAGTCAAATCGTTTCGCATCTCAATCTAGCGAAGGCCCAACCTTATGTTCCGAAATTCAACAAATGTGTGGAACATTTTTTTCCGCACGTTGGGGGAAAACCGGTGTTGTTTGCACTGCAGAAGAAACTAGGGTTTGAAGATATTGATATGGAAGCATCGTTAATGACACTGCATAGGTTTGGAAATACTTCGAGTAGTTCTATTTGGTACGAGATAGCGTATGCTGAAGCTAAGGGTCGGGTCAAGAAGGGCGATCGGGTCTGGGAAATTGCCTTCGGGTCAGGTTTCAATTGTGGCAGTGTTATTTGGCGTGCGATGAGGTGTATTGAGGTTGACGAGGTGAATCCATGGATAAGTGATATTGATGAATATCCTGCAATACTGGATTCCAGTCGTTCTACCTATTTCAAATCAACAAATTAAGAGTCGTCTGGGTAAACTTAAACATCTTAATAAGTTATTTTAAGAACATATAAGATGTTATATTTAAATAGTTTATAAGTTGCTTAAATGTTTGGCAAATGCAATTTATAAGATCTTTGATAAATTATAAAAAATATATCTAAAATTTTAATTATTATATAAAATAATTAATTCTTTATTTTTTATTTGAGGTAGAGGTGAGTGGAGGTGAGGGAGGAGTAGGGTGGGTCCAGGATGAGGTGGGTAGTTGGGGTAGAGGTGGTAAGTTGTAGGGAGCTTATTTTGTTATTTTATAAACTGTTAAACATTTTATTTTGCCAAACACTTTGAGGGTACTTACAAACTCTTAAATAGCTAATAAGTTATTTTAAAAAGCTTATAAGCTCAACCAGACGGGCTCTAACTAGCAATAATTCTTCTACTTTTCCTACGTTGTTTTCATTTATTTAATGTTTCTTGTGTCTACACTTTACCTCCTTGTGATTGAAACGGAACAGTTCTTCCTCAATGTTTGAAGACTTATAATAGGTTATGTGTTTCTTTAAAAATAATGAAATTTAGAATTATAATAGGAAGACAAAAATGAGCCCTCTCTCCTTGCTCTTTGCAAATTTACAATTCCGGGGAAGAATAGATAAAATAAAAGAGGAGAGCAGAAGATCGGAGGCGGTGTTTTTTTTTTTTTTTTTTCCTTTCTTAAATTCTGAAGGAGAAATTTGAGAGAGAAGAAATGGAGAAGAAAGAAAGTGTGTATAGGAGCTGAAAAAATGAGAAACTAGCAGGAATTACATCTTTAATTATTGTTTATGAGTCATAATTTTATAGAGTTGTTTGGTTGTTAAAATTATGAGAGTGGATATACGGTGAAATTGGTTCATATATAAATCATTGAAAGATACTACTTATTTTTACTAAAGAGTATTAATTTTTTCATTAAAGGGTATTAGTTGTTTTTAAGGGAGTGCATGAGTGCTTTTCCAGAATATTGTCAAAAGTTTTGGAATATAAAAGACAGCATACATAGCGGAAGACTTTGAAAAATAGATTGCAAACGAAATTCAAAACTTTTCATAGACTATTATGGTGAAATTTCATTATAAAGAGTAGTGATACTTAGGGCTGTACACAGTGCGGACCAAAACGGATATTTGAAAAAAATCCGTGTCCGTACCAAAGTTAGGTTATTTTAAAATTTGTGTGTATGTGTCCGTACTGAAATTTCAGTGTGGTACGGTACGAATATTTTATTTTTCGGTACGAATCGGAACGGATTTTCGATTACAAACGGATCGGATCAGTACGGAACAGAGCGGAGAAATGGATTTTTAACCCATTTTTTAAAATAAAATATACTAATGCATGCACACTCACACGAATACTACACACCTTCAACCACAATCAAACATATATCATTACAAGCTCAATATAACACATTATATGATAATAGATGGTTAAAAATTTAAATACACATTATATGGCCACCAATATAGTATTTAAATTTCAGTATATAAAATATATATTTAAAAGAATTATTTTAAAATATCATGTAAATAGAAAGTGCAATATTAAAATCACGTTGATCGTAATTCCTGACACAGGATACACCATATCCAAGTTTTTGTAAGAGATATATATACATGAACATTAATGAAACTAAAAGAAAAAAAACTTAATTTTAAATAATTTTGATATACACCTAAACATAAGTTAACGCTTTAAAAACTTAATAAGATAAATAATATATTGTTTGTATTCTGAAAAGGGGGAGAACTTATGCTAGCGATAACATTATAATAATAATTGATAAATATAAAATAATTAAATTTAATACACATTTAATTCGATTATTCGGTTCGGTACGGTACGATTCGGTACTGTCACATTCGATTTTTCGATATGGTTAATTTGGTAATGTCCAGATCCGTACCAAAAGAATATTCGGTTCAATTTCAATACAGTTAAAATAAAAAAATCCATAATTTTTCGGTTCAATTCTTTTTCGATGCAGATTTCGGTACGAATTCGGTAATCTCCGAACTCCGTGAACAGCCCTAGCTAGTGATACTAACAATAAAACAAGATCTAAACATTAGGTGAAATATACAATGCATACCACCAAAATATCAACCCCATACCACTACAAAAAAAAATAAAAAAATTAGCGATCAATTTTTGGTCGCAAAACGTGATTAGCGATCGATTTCTGACCGAAAAAATCAGTCGTTAAAAAGCGGGTAGCTAATATTAGCGACCGCTTTTTGACATCAGTCGCTAATCTGCGACCGCCATGATGGTTGCTTCGTCGGTCGCTGAATCAATCGGGTCCGACCAGGCCGGGTCATAAATTAGCGACCGATTTCAGGCGGTCGCTAATTTATTTAATTAAATAATATTAATCTTTTTATTGTATTTTCTGATTAGCGACCGACCTGGAGGCGGTCGCTAATCAGCGATCCAGCGTAACATTAGGGTCCGGGCGGGGCGCGAACCACTGAGTCACTGACCCACTAGCTTATATTAGGCGACCCATGTAGTATATAAGCCCTTGTGAGGCTTGTAGAAATAAATAGGCAAATATGCGCCCAGGGGGAATCAAACCCACGACCTCCGGGTAGCCCGGAAGAGGTGTAAACCACTAGGACACATGCTATTGTTGTTTGTTTATTTGCATTAATTGTATATAACCTCAAATTGACTCCCATTTTCTTTAAAATTCATCAAATTCAATCATTTTTATTTTTAATTCGTTTATATATATTTTTACTAACTTTTTTTTATTAATTTTATAAATTTAATATTTTAGATTATTCTAAATTATTAATTCATTCGTTTTTATTCATTTAATTGTATATAATTCCAAATTGACTCTTTTTTTAAAAAAAATTCATCAAATTAATTCTTTTTTGTTTCTAATTCGTTTATATATATGTATTTACTAACTTTTTTTTATTAATTTTATAAATTTAATATTTTAGACTATTCTAAATTATTAATTCATTCGTTTTTATTCATTTAATTGTATATAATTTCAAAATTGACTCCCATTTTTTTTAAATTCATCAAATTAATTCTTTTTTGTTTCTAATTCGTTTATATGTATGTATTTACTAAATGTTTTTATTCAATAAAAAATATATGAAAATTTATAATATTCAATATAAAATATAAAATATTCAACGAAATTAAAATATTCAACAAATAAAATAAAATATTCAACAAAAAATATAAAATATTCATCTCTCTCTCTCTCTCATCTCTAGAGAGGAACTCGTTGATATCAATATCATCATCCTCACCCTCGCCCTCGCCCTCACCACCTCCATGCCCACTCACCCCGGCACCGTTCCCCCCGACATCAAAATATGGTGGGAGTGGAGGTTGAGCGTTAATACCCATCTGCTGAGTGATGCTGGTGAACCAATCCTAAAGATTCACGTTGTAGCTCGTGAGGGCCTCCATCTACTTTCGGACGTCTCTCAGCTGACGCTCCAACTGAGATGAAGCAGAGACGATCGAGGAGGACGATCCACTGCTATGGCGGTAGGTCTGTAAGATGGCCTTACTGTGATCCCCCTGCCCCACGACCTTCCTCTTCTTGACTCCGACCACACCTAAATAAATGTGGTCCTCGTCAATCCGAGGAGGGGTGGGGTTCTCTCCACTTTCGTCCCCAGAGGCCACCTGCTGCGAGGCCTGGGCCAGACGATCCTTAAACTGGTTCTAAAATTATATAAATAAATTACCATTATAATAATTAAATTAAAATTAATTAAATACTTAGGTGGATCTCGGTGGTGCGGGCGTAGGTAGACGTCCCAGTCTCCGGGTTCACTGGGTGGGAGATCTCCATCTGCTCATAGAGATAGGGCTTTCGTCCGTGCTCCCTCTCCTGTTTCGAACCAAATTCAATAGATATTTAAATGTTAATCATTTAAAAATTTATTAATATTCAAATGTAATTAAAATTATAATATTTACAAAGGCGAGGGAGTGCTCGTAGATGGACCAGGATCTAGCCCGATATCTAGCGACGCCGTGCCCGGTGGGGCCCTTCAACCGGTTCTCCCTGGACTTCTCAGACTTGGCTTTGTATTGCTCATTATTCCAGTGAGCAACCAAAGCGTCCCAGATGGAACGTCCGTCTGGCCCTTGGCCCAGCTCCAGCTGCGCCCCACTATCGAACTTCTTCTTCAGCCCGTAGATAATGTTCTTATACCGCTCATGCGCTTTCGTGCAGAACAAGTCGTACATAACACTATCATGGGATGGGTCCTAGACGCACTGATTAGGCGTGAAATTGTCATGATTCGTCACTCGAAATGCCCTAGTTTTGGTTGATTTTGTTGAGTATTTAGAGTCATTTGAGTATCATTTCTACAAACTAATGAATTTGTCTCTTTGATGCTCATAGGTGGATAGAGGGCGAAAAGAGGAGTTCGTAGGACTTTGAATCGACTCAAACGGACGCCCGAATGAGAAGATATCGAAGAAATACAAAAAATATTAGTTCGAGGGAGCAAAAGTATCATTGGAGTGCACAAGCAAGGAGTACTCATGCAAGGGTACACGGGCGGCCGTGCAAGGCGCTCGAGAAGGTGCAACTTGTGCACTAGTGCACGAGCACTCGTGCACGAGCACGAGAAAGAGCCAGTCGTGCACTAGTGCATGAGCTAGGCTGGTCGTGCACTATTTCGGTTCTGGAAGTTTGGAGCACACGAGGGGGATGTGCTCGTGCACTAGTGCACGAGCAGTGCACGAGCTTGCGTGACTTTTCGGCCCATACGTTCCCGACTCGACCCGTTGCCTATATATACCCCTTCTGAGACATTTATAAACAACTGGAGACCACCACATACCACTTGATAGATTTTGACTTTTAGAGTTCGTTTTTTGAGAGAAAGGAGGGGAGCAAGCTTTACTTTTACATTTTTGAGGTTTTCGTTACGAATTCATAGCACGGTTTTGCTTTTTAGTTTCGATTCTTTAGACCCTTGTTCTTGAACACGTTCAGACTTCGTTTATTGATTTAATTTCAGTTTATTTTTTTATTTCTTTAAACCCTAGTTTATGATTGATCTGTTCTTCGTTATAACTATCATGTTCATGTTCGTTATTTATTCAATTGTTCTTGTTTACATAAAATCCATGTCTAGCTAAAACCCTTGCATGCTTAGGGTAGGATGAACTCGTAGAAGTAGGATGTGGGTACGTAATTAGGGTAATTCGTGACGTTAGGTTTTAATTCTCTTAATTAAGGAATTCTTAAAATTAATCTTAACTTTACTTTTGAGTTTCATTCGAAAAGTGTTAGAGAGAGGACGACCTTATCACTCTTTAACAACGAGTAGACTTAACGAGAGGGTTTAGAAAGGGTTAATTCATCTACCAGTTTAGCGAAGGAGGACGACTGCATCACCTTAGTTAAATTAGGGTCTCATTAATTAACCAGAATCTATTAACTTGTTAGTGGATTAGTGAAGTCGAGTGCTAGGGTAAAGTATTAGGGTTTATAATCTTGAGCTTTCATCTTGCATTCTTTTACTTAGGTTATTTCTTGCACGTCACAATTATTTTGATTATGTACCTGCTCCGTTAGTATACGTAGGGATTCCTATTCTAAGCATCACCATCACTCATTTGAATACAACCCTTAGTTAATTCAACTTCTTTAGTATTTTAGTTTATTTTTAGTTTTAATTAATTCTTCCAAAAACTCCAAAAACATACACTCATATTAACTACGACGCGTAGATCTTTAGGGATCTATTCGCATACACACTTTCCCTTGTGTTCGATAATACTTGGTCCCTATACTTGCCCATACTACAGTGAACCCATACTCTTGTGGGGAAACTACTAGTAGAAAGCTAGTATTTTCGGTTCAAGTCAATGGCGTCGTTGCCGGGGAGGGCGTTGTATGTCTTTTGAATAGGACTTGTCGATAGCTTAGTAGTTAGTAGTGAGTGCTTTATTTTCTATTTTTATTTTTAATTTTATTCATTCGGCAGTTGCGTTTTGATCCTTCTGCTAGTGTGTCAGGTATATGAAAACACGCTCACAAGGCAATACGAGCGAAGAGAGAATACCGTTGGACCCTGAGACGATAGCTAGAAGGAACCGAGCTTTCTTGAGGAGAATGAACACTGCCGGAGGAGGGAAAGAACCAATGGACATTACTAATGAGTTGGAGGATGTCGAGAATGAGTTCAACCAGACATTGAACTGGGTTGACGGCACTGATGGCAATACCAGTAAGAACCAAGACCCGTCAGGGGAAAGCCAGAGCCAAAACCCGGCTACCCAGAATCAAAATAGTCCAGCTCATAACATTGTCCAAAATCCTCAGAACAACCCTGCTTACCCATATCCTAACTTACCACAAAACAACTTACCTTATCCACCATACCCGTATCCTCCACCTCCTGTTTACAATCCACCACCACCCCAACAAGTACCCGTACCAGCTGCTAATCCTCAACACGTTCCTCAGAACGCAGATCAGAATATGGCTATTCAAGGAAGATTTGCGGCGCAGCCGCAACGATACTATGATGGAGTGGCATTACCTCCAGTAGAGGTAAATAACTTCTCGATTTCCCCAGGAATTCTAAAGCTGCTTACAGAGAACTAGTTTAAGGGGGTGATCGGGAAGGAGAATCTTCATACTCATCTGAGGAGTTTTCTAATGATAGCCTCCACTTTCAATTACAATGGCATGTCTGAAGATGCCAAGAGGCTTAGGTTGTTCCCATTCTCATTGACGGGAATAGCTAAAGAGTGGTATGATAATACGCTCCCACGGGGAGGTATTACCACTTGGGCTGAGCTTGAGCGTCTGTTCCTCGAGCGATTCTACCCTCCATCCAGAACGATCAAAGCAAGGATTGAGATCTCTTCCTTCCACCAGAAGTAAGGAGAGGACCTACGTCAAGCGTGGGAGAGATAATCAAACATGTTGATAGAGTGCCCGCAGCACGGGTACAATGAGGGAGATGTCATGGCATTTTTCTATAATGGTTCCAACAAGGCTGAGCAAGACCATCTAGACGCCTATGCTAGTGGATCATTCCTGAATCAAGAAATACTGAGGTGTAGAGAGATCGTGGACAACATTGTTGTTGGTCCCACTAGTTAGATTAATTGCGGAAGCTTAAGTTAAATGTCTTTAAAATTCTTTTTACAAGAGTACAAAAAGCAATAAGAGAATAAGTAAATGAAAGCAATAAAGAACACAAGATATATAGTGGTTCGGATTTAAATATCCTACGTCCACTCTCCCTTTTATCCAAGTGGTCTCACTATCAACCAACTCACTTACTTACTCACTGGAATTGGGAAGTACCAGTTCCTTCTTACAAACTCTTTAGATTTAACTTCAATCTAAAGATCAACAGCCTTCAACCTTATCTGGTAGATGAGCAGGTTGAGGTTTCAACAACTCCTTAAGAGTAGATATATATTATGAACAACTAAGAGTGCTAAGAGTGATTGTTAAAAGCTTAGATGATCTTATGCGCGTATGATGTCTCTCTGCTAGAGCTTTTTCTTGAACTGCACTCTTGAATTTATAGAGGGGATTAGAAAATAGCCGTTAGAGGGCTAATCCAATCAGATCCTCTATTTAAGGAAGCCTCAATCAATCAATTCCCTAATTGATTGATTGGGTTGGTGGGATCCTTGGATTGATTATCTTCAAATACTTTCCAATCCTGATCTTGTTGACTTGATTTGAAACACCAACGGTCAATAGCTTCCTCTGCCTAACTCTGATTCTCTCCAGAGAAGGCAAGACCAGACACCAGGCAACCTCGGTGTCTTCTGGTCCTTATCTGGTGAACAACCAGAGTACTCAGTAGAAACAGGGGATCAAACTGAGCATCTATTGTTCCACCAGACTCGTCTGGTCCGGACTCGTCTGATCTGGGAAAGGTCCTCTGCCTCTGGTCTGATCTCATCTGATGAAGTCTTCTGGTGGAGTCCTCTGGTGAAGTCCTCTGGTGGGGTCTTCTGGTGACTCTTCTGGTGAAGTCTTCTGGTCTGGCAGTTCCCCCTAGACTAAGTCCTAATCTAGATCATCATCTGGCTAACAGGTCCAGATGGTCCTATTACATCTTCTGGTTTTTTTAACTCATCAAAACTAACAACTTTTATCCTAACAATTGTCACAAATGCCGGGGCTTGGAATGTGGATGCAGATTTCCAGAGAGTTCATCAGGTTGAGGAAGGAGAAGGAACGAGAAGACTGTTGATGGCCATGATGGAAAAGATTAACAACCTTTATTTGGGGAAGAATATGGTTGGAGGGAATGCAGCAGAGAATGAGCAAGAGGACAAGCCCACAATCCAGCAAGAAGTAGTAAATTATATGGGAGGTCCTTATTACAATCAGAATGGGTATCCACAAGGTGGAAATTTTCAAGGAACGCCTTCTTATGGCCAACCATTTGTACCTCCAGGTCCACAGCCGTCTCAAAATCAATGGAGGAACACACAAGGGTACCAAGGAGGCCAGCAGCTCCCTCAGAACCAATGGAGGAAGAATGAGAATTTTTCATATGCTAACCCGAAGGCGGGTATTACAGTTCCTCCAGGTGTTGATCCAGGTTCGAAACCTCCTGGTGGAGAAGGCGGTGCCTCAACGGAGGAGATGTTGAGAGCTATCCTTCAGAAGGTGGAGGAAGGAAGCAAGAGATTATCTTCTTTGGAGTACGATGTGAAAGATCTGCATAGGAAAGTTGATCAGCGTGATCAAGACCTCCAGAAGAGAGATATAGAGCTGAATCGAATTCAGTAAGAGAACAACCGATGGTTCACTTCTATAGAGTTCCAGATGAGCCAGATTACAAAATCATTTAATAGAGAGCCTGACAAATACCCTTCAATGCCTGAGGGTAATCCTAAATAGCATTGTAAGGCTATCCAGCTTAGAAGTGGGACCAATTATGAAGGTCCCCAGATGCCTGCTGATTCTGAGATGCCCCAAGGAGATGTTGAGATAGAAGGGAAATAACATAAGAAAGATGGAGATGAGAGTGGGGAGGTAGGAGTTGAGAAGAAGGTTGAGGGTGAGAGCACTCAAGCGAGCAAAGAGCTTGAAGAGGAAGACATTGAGAAGGTTGAGAGAGTTCCTAAGTGGAAGAAGGCAAAGGAAGCAAGGGAAAAAGTGAAAGAGACCGAGAGAGATGAATGGGGGGTACCCAAATCTGTGATACCCGTCCCATATCCACAACGTTTCATGAAAAAAAAGCTTGATGAGAAATTCGCTAAATTCCTTGATGTGTTTAAACAATTGAATATTAACATTCCTTTTTATGATGCTTTGGAACAGATGCCCAACTATGCAAAGTTTCTGAAGGACTTGATCGTGAAAAGACGGCGAGTGAATGAGCCGAAGTTGGTGTAGTTGAACCATGAGGTGAGTGCATTAGTGCACAAGGTGCTTCCTCCAAAGCTGAAGGATCACGGGAGCTTTACCATCTTATGTGACATTGGGAATGGGATCAAGAAAGGAGCGCTATGTGATTTAGGGGCGAGCATAAATCTTATGCCATTGTTGCTTTTCAAGAAGATGGAAGGTGGTGAACTTCAACCGACAATGATGACGCTTTAACTTGCCAACCGGTCTATTACTCGACCTCAAGGTGTGGTTGAAGACGTCCTCGTGAGAGTTGGAGATCACATTTTTCCGGCCGACTTTGTAGTGCTCGAAATGGAGGAAGATGAGCACGTGCCCCTGATCTTGGGAAGACCGTTCTTAGCGATAGCGGGGATGGTGCTAGACGTGGCAAATGGGAAGATTAAATTGAAAGTTGATGATCAAGAAGTGAAGATTTCCCTATATGAGGCCATTAAGTACCCGAAGGAGGATGAGAGTTTGTATTGCATGGATGCCATTGATCCTAGTGTGGAAGACACACCTCCTATCCCTAATCTTTCTTTTAGTCATTATTTTGATGATCATTCACTTGATAATTTGACTCATGAGCATTATGATCTTGATCATGTTGATAGGGATAAAGTGAAGAAGTTGAAGGATGAAGAAGTGAAAGGTGAGGACGTGGTCCAGTTGGAGGGAAAAGGAGAAGTTAAGAAGAAAAAGTCCAAGCACAAGATATTGCTTAGTAAGACCCCTCCAGATAAAGGTGAGAAGGAGTTGAGACCCATACCACTTGGGGATGAGAAGGAAACAAAGGAGCTCATGATGAAGGGGCATCAAGGAAAGGAATACAACCACCACTCTTATAAGAGTAAGGGAGGTAATTTTGAGTATGATGTCCCATAAGCTCCTTTGAGCTCGGTCCGGCATGAGGACCTTAAAAATAGCGCTGGATGGGAGGCAACCCATTTTTATTTGCTTTTGAGTGTTTTTAGTTATTTGAGTTTTATGTTATTTGGGTGTTGTTGAGTCGTACGTTTAACCTCGTACTTGAGAGTTTACTTTGTAGGCTTGTCTCGAAGGAGTGCCAAAAAAGTGGAGATTGAAGGAATTCAAGCAAGGGAGTGTGCAACGTTGTTGAGAGAAACTAAATTGTTTGGTTGAGGTAACCCACAACCCCAAACTTAGACCTCTTCGCAAAGTCGAAGTTTGGAGGTGGAGTTTTATTTTATGTTTCTTGTTTCATTGCACCGGAGCACCCCTTATCTTTGAGTGTGTTTGGTTATTTGATGCCTTGAGATGCTCCTTGGGGTGGTTTTGATTTGATTCGCTGTTGCACCTTTCATGCCTATCAATCAGCTTATGCTTGTTGATTGCTATCTTTGAGTATGATTTGATGAGTAGGGTGAATTGTGAGGATGAGTTAGGAATTCTTTTGTGTGAGTGTTTGAGTTAGAGTGGATTTGAGAGAAAACTAGTATGCTTACAAGTTTTCCTTTTGAGTGCTTGTATGATGAGAGTGAGAATTCACTAGGACTAGCATGGATGTGAAAGCTGTGAGATTTGAGCCCTTGTGAGATTTTGATGCTTAAATTAATCTCTTTGTTTGTGAGTGGATCGTCACCTTAGAGGATGCTAGAACTTGTGTGTGCTCTTGCTTCTTGATTGTGTCTAGTTTGATATGCCGAATGTGATCTTAGGCCACCTTTGTTTTGATTGAGTCACTTAGCCTAAATTTTCCTTACCATTGACATTTGTCCCTTGTTAGCCCCGTTGTGCCTTAAGCCTATTTCATTGGCTAGCCCATTTAAACACTATTCCAAGTTCCTAAGCCTTTTTGTCCCAATTTGAGTGAAGAATAGGAAAAGTGTGAATGTGAAGGGATTGAATTGAGTTGAAAAAGGGAAATGTTGTTTGTTGAGTGAATATGAGAAGAAGGTGTGATGAAGTTTTGAGTTGTGGGGAAAAAAATTGAGAATGAGCAAAAAAAAAAAAGAGAAAAAATGAGCTCATATGTTTGTGCGGAAAAAAAAGTGTGAAGTGATTGAAAAAAAAAAGTGAAAGGAGTTAGAAAAAGAAAAAAAATTTGAAGTGTTGAGTGAATTGGAATTGAAAGTGTGTTGATTGAAAATGTTTGAAGTATTCTGTTCTTAATCTCGAAGTGCGAAAGTTTGATGTTCTATTCTCCATTCACTTGAGTCACTTACCATATTGTTATCCCACCTGTCCAAAGAGCCTACATTACAACCTTGAGAAAAGTTCTTTTTTATTCGGCATTGATTTCTAGAGTATGGTCGGAGTTAAGAGTGCTTACAAGCCTATGGCTGCCAATATGTGTGATTGATTGTTTGAGTGAGTCCCTTTATCATTGATATACACTTGTGAGGGAGTGAAACACATCGTTGAGTGCACATCTATGTTTGATTTTGGTGATTCTCGTTGTTGTTGCATGCGTATGATGAGGGAATATGAGTGAGTATACTTGCGATTGATCTTTGAAGCTCGAATTCATTTACTTGCATAATTTGATTCTTTGACTCATTCCTAATAATTTCACTTGACTTATTATTTCGTTGCTTGAGGACAAGCAACATGGTAAGTTTGGGGGGGGGGGGGGGGGGGGTTGATTAGGCGTGAAATTGTCATGATTCGTCACTCGAAATGCCCTAGTTTTGGTTGATTTTGTTGATTATTTAGAGTCATTCGAGTATCATTTCTATAAACTAATGAATTTGTCTCTTTGATGCTCATAGGTGGATAGAGGGAGAAAAGAGGAGTTCGTAGGACTTTGAATCGACTCAAACGGATGCCCGGATGAGAAGATATCGAAGAAATACGAAAAATATTAGTTCGAGGGAGCAAAAGTATCATAGAAATGCACAAGCAAGGAGTAATCGTGCAAGGGTGCACGAGCGGCTGTGCAAGGCGCTCGAGAAGGTGCAACTCGTGCACTAGTACACGAGCACTCGTGCACTGCGCATGAGCAAGAGCCAGTCGTGCACTAGTGCACGAGCTAGGCTGGTCGTGCACTATTTCGGTTCTGGAAGTTTAGAGCGCACGAGGGGGATGTGCTCGTGCACTAGTGCACAAGCAGTGCACGAGCTTGCGTGACTTTTCGGCCCATACGTTCCCAACTCGACCCGTTGCCTATATATACCCCTTCCGAGTACGTTTTTAAACAACTGGAGACCACCACATACCACTTGATAGATTTTGACTTTTAGAGTTCGTTTTTGGAGAGGAAGGAGAGGAGAAAGCTTTACTTTTACGTTTTCGAGATTTTCGTTACGAATTCATAGCACGATTTTGATTTTTAGTTTCGATTCTTTAGACCCTTGTTCTTGAACACGTTCAGACTTCGTTTATTGATTTAATTTCAGTTTATTCTTTTATTTCTTTAAACCCTAGTTTATGATTGATTTGTTCTTCATTATAACTATCATGTTCATGTTCGTTATTTATTCAATTGTTCTTGTTTACATAAAATCCATATCTAGCTAAAACCCTTGCATGCTTAGGGTAGGATGAACTCGTAGAAGTAGGATGTGGGTACGTAATTAGGGTAATTTGTGACGTTAGGTTTTAATTCTCTTATTTAAGGAATTCTTAAAATTAATCTTAACTTTACTTTTGAATTTCGTTCAAAAAGTGTTAGAGAGAGGATGACCTTATCACTCTTTAACAACGAGTAGACTTAACGAGAGGGTTTAGAAAGGGTTAATTCATCTACCAGTTTAGCGAAGGAGGACGACCGCATCACCTTAGTTAAATTAGGGTCTCATTAATTAAGCACAATCTATTAACTTGTTAGTGGATTAGTGAAGTCGAGTGCTAGGGTAAAGTATTAGGGTTTAGAATCTTGAGCTTTCATCTTGCATTCTTTTACTTAGTTTATTTCTTGCACGTCACGGTTATTTTGATTATGTACCTGCTCCGTTAGTATACGTAGGGATTCCTATCCTGAGCATCACCATCACTCATTTGAATATAACCCTTAGTTAATTCAACTTCTTTAGTATTTTAGTTTATTTAGTTTATTTTTAGTTGTAATAAATTCTTCCAAAAACTCCAAAAACATACGCTCATATTAACTACGACGCGTAGATCTTCAGGGATCTATTCGCATACACACTTTCCCTTGGGTTCGATAATACTTGGTCCCTATACTTGCCCATACTACAGTGAACCCATACTCTTGTGGGGAAACTATTAGTAGAAAGTTAGTATTTTCGGTTCAAGTCACGCACATATTCTGCAATTAAATTAAAAATAAAATACTAACAAATAAATATAATATAAAATATTAAAATTATAATAAATATACCTTGAACTCCTCGAAGTACTCCCTCCTCTTTCGCTCGGACACCATGGACCACGAGTGTGCACCAACCTCGAACAGGAGCTACTTAATGGCCTCTAAGACGCGACCGCTAATCTCATGGCCTGGAAGCATATTGTAACATACAAATAATTCAAGCTAATATTAATAATTAATATTAATGAATACAAATAAAATTATTTAATTCGTTATCTAAAAATACTTACATATTTTCGATAGGGACAATAGTGAGCCGGCTATCAAACGGGGGATGCTGCCGTGAAGCCGAAGATCCTGCAACAGTAGTAGAGCCAGCAGTACTGGACTGCTGTGAGGAGGATGGTGTCATCTCCGGGGCCCATCGAACCTCCGGGATCACCGGTCTCAATGACCCCGACCTCCTCTTCCCCCTCCCTCGACCTTGTCCCCGACCCTGTGTCCCCACTCTGATATGGGTTATCATGAGAGCTCATCTGTAATAATTTTAAATTCAAAAGATTAACATAACATATTATATTTATACACATTCAACTAAATTCATGCCTACACATATCAATCATCTAAATTCATACCTACACATATTAATCATCTAAATTCATACCTACACATATCAATCATCTAAATGCATACCTACACATATCAATCAACTAATTAAATATATACCTACATATCAATCAACTAAATTCATATATACCTACATACTAATCAACTAAATTCATACCTACACATATCAATTATCTAAATTCATACATACACATATCAATCTTCTAAATTCATACCTAAACATATCAATCATCTAAATTCATACCTACACATATCAATCAAATAAATTCATACCTACACATATCAATCAACCAATTAAATTCCACCCTACGTATATCAATCAACTAAATTCATATATACCTACATATTAATCAACTAAATTCATACCTACACATATCAATCAACTAATTTAATATATAGTAACATACCAACTAACTTATAATAACTAAATATTTATATACATGATTTAAAAAAATATACAAATATATAAAATCATATATATACGTATATATATATATATCTAATATATATATATATATATATATATATATCTAATATATATATATATATATATATATATATAACTTCATGCATTATTCAAATATACAAAGATAATAAATGGTTAAAGTTTGAAAAACGTACGGTTATTAGATAGACGGGGAAGCAAAGAGGGTATTGACCGAAACAAAATATTCGACGGACGGTGGCGGTGGCGACAGCAGCGATCGGTGGAGAGGACGAATTTTTTTTAGCATAAGCCAAAAATGAGTACGGCCTGTGACTAAAAAGGGTAAAAATATTAGCACTAATTACATGTTCAGACGGTCCCAAATGACCAAATTTGTGATTAGCGACCGCCTGCTAATCCCCCAGCATTAAATGACCATTGTCCGTTTCCAAGAATGGGTCAACTGATAATTTTGCGACCGCTAATAGGCGGTCGTTAATTGAAAATTGAATTCAGAGACCGCCAAGGCGGTAGCTGAAAAGGCGGTAAATTGAGTTGGTCAAGTTTGACCGACCTTTGAGTTTTGGCGACCGCAAATTTTTTTTTAGGAGGTCATAGGCGGTCACAAATTTTCTTTTTTTAAGACCAATGGTATAGTACGGTCTCTAATATAATATTTATCGACCGATTAAAAGACGGTCGCTAAAATACGAGTTTTTTGTAGTGTGCGTGTGAAACTAACAAATCCTCAGGTCTAACACAACACTATAGAATTTACAAATGTTGAGTAGAATATTTAGAATATCTACCAACATAAAAAGCGAAAACAACTGAACTAAAGCTAACTACACTAAGTAGATTATAGAATAGTCTCGTTTGACTTACTTGAATGTGTTCCATGCTTTTTTATATATAGATGATTAGGCGTGAAATTGTCATGATTTGTCGTTAGAAATGCCCCAGTTTTGGTCGATTTTGTCGAGTATTTAGAGTAAATTGAGTATTATTTTTATACATTGATGAATTTGTCTCTTTGATGCTCATAGGTTAATCGAGGGCATAAAATGGAGTTCTTAGGACTTTGAATCGACTCAAGCGGATGCCCGGATGAGAAGATATCGAAGAAATACGATTGGTATTAGTGCAAAAGAAGAAAAGTATTAGTTGGAGCACTTTTGGAGTCATTCGAGTGGACTAACTCGAGCACTAGCACTCGAGCACGTTGCTCGAGCGCCTAAAATGTACAGAAGATTTCTCGCATTCGAGCAGGTCGAGCGCCACCGCTCGAGCGTGTTGCTCGAGCGCCCCAAACGTGCAGAAGAAATTCAAGCACTCGACCAGCTCGAGCGGGACCGCTCGAGCCCTTGCACCATTTGAGCTACATAGCTCGAGCGCCACCTCTCGAGCTGCTTCCTCGAGCACCTTCAAAATTCGTGCTTCCGGATTCGTTTTTTGGCCCATGAGTTCACGATTCGGCCCGATGCTTATATATACTCGTCCCGAGCACGTTTTTACAGAGAACTTGACACGACAACATACACTTGAGACGAGAGTACTTTTAAAGTTAGTTTTTGGAGAAGAAGAGACGGGCAAGCTTTAGTTTTACGTTTTCGAGGTTTTCTTTACGAATTCATAGTTAGGTTTTGCTTTTTAGTTTCGTTTCTTTAGACCTTTGTTCTTGAATACTTTGAGACTTCATTTTATTAATTGAATTTGAGTTATTAGCATTAATTTCTTGAAACCTTAGTTAATGTTTGATAATTTATTCGTTATAATCATAATGTTCATGTTCGTTACTTCTTCAATTGTTCTTGTTTCTGTAAAAACCATGTCTAGCTAAAACCCTTGCATGCTTGGGGTAGGATGAACTCGTAGAAGTAGGTTGTGGGTATGTAATTAGGGTAATTCGTGTTAGTTTTAATTCTCTTAATTAATGAATTCTTAAAATCAATCTTAACTTTACCTTTGAGTTTTGTACGAAAATTGTTAGAGAGAGGACGACTTTATCACTCTTTAATAACTATTAGGCTTAATGAGAGGGTTTAGAAAGGGTTAATTAGTCTACCGGTTTATCTAAGGAGGACGAACGCATCACCTTAGTTTAAATTAGGGTCTCGTTAATTAAGCACGATCTATTAACTCGTTAGTGGATTAGTGAAGTCGATTGCTAGGATAAAGTATTAGGGTTTTAATTCTTGAGCTTTCATCTTACAATCTTTTACTTAGGTTATTTCTTGCACGGCACGATTATCTTGATTATGTATCTGCTCCGTTGGTATACGTAGGAATTCCTATCCTGAGCATCACCATCACATATTTGAATACAAACCTTAATTAATTCGTTTAATTCATTCTTTAGTTTAATTAGTTTATTTTAGTTTAGAATTAATTCTTTCTTTAGTTTAATTAGTTTAATTCATCCAAAAACATACATTCATATTAATTACGACGCGTAGATCTTCAGGGATCTATTCGCATACACTCTTTCCCTTGGGTTCGATATACTTGGTCGCTATACTTGCTCATACTACAGTGAACTCATACGCTTGCGGAGAAACTACTAGCATAAAGTTTGTATCTTCGGTTCAAGTCAATGGCACCTTTGCCGGGGATGGCGTTGTATGTTTTTTGAATAGGACTTGTAGATAACTTAGTAGTTAGTAGTGAGTGCTTTACTTTTCTGTTTTATTCGTACGTGTTCGGCAGTTGCATTTTTATTCTTTTGTTAGTGTTTCAAGTTTATGAAAATATGCTTGCAAGGTGATACAAGCGAAGAGAGACTACAGCTAGATCCTGAGACAATAACAAGAAGAAACCGAGCCTTCCTAAGAAGGATGAACGCTGCCGAAGGAGAGAACGAGAACGTGAATATGGACATCAGTAATGAGTTGAATGATGTTGCAAATGAGTTTAATCAGGTAGTAGACCGAGTTGATGGCACTGGAGGGAATGGAAGTCAGAATCAAGTTCTGTTAGGGGAAAGCCAGAGCCAAAACCCGGGTACACAAAACGTAAAGAATACAGCTCATAACCTTGTCCAACATCCTCAAAACAACCTTGCTTACCCACAGAACAGCTTCCCACAAAACAACTTACCTTACCCTTACCCATACCCACCATATTCATATCTGTTGGAGTTATACGTGAAAGTATGCTTTTACTTTGTATAACTCGTGTATCAAACACTCGATTTATGAGAATAATTCTTTTATCACATTTGCTTTAGATATAATTGAATGTTGAATTTCTATTGCAAACCGTTCAATATATAGTACATGTTACATTGTAGTTAATGTGGTGATACCCGATCACGGAAGACAACATTAACAGTTTACTTGTAACTAAACGTACAATTCACGACCCAGGTGGAATTGAACAATCCGCCGTGAAAGGTCGATGTGTAAGGCTCAGATTGGTCTGTCTTGACCAAGAGATTGCACTAGCACATTTAGTATGTGTTGAAGAGGTCCTACAGCGAGGAGAAATTCTTCTGTTCTGAAAGGTGAAGAATTAGACCTCAGTGGTTGTTGATTTCTTAATCTCCGTCACTTAAATAGGACCGTGTGTGCTTAGTAGTTACTGCTTTGATTCATGTTGGGTGAGAATCATTGTGACTTCGAACTTTGTGTCTTGGGCAGTAATATTAATCATACGACGGTTGCTAAGATTTAATACGGAGAAACGCGTGTGAGTACGGCTCGTGTGATTAGTCCCCTTGGTGGGCTCAGAAGTTTTATTGTACCAAATCTTGCAAGTGAAGAATTAGTTTCTTCGGTACGAATAATAATGTTGAGCTGTCTTTACTCCAAGGTGAAATATATTAATTAATTTAGAGCTATTCAGAAGCTCAATTAATTAATGGACTTGATGATCTTAAACGCGGGAAATAATAACCGGGAGCCCATATTATCGTAATATGGATTAAGATGGATAGTGCAATATTAATTTATTAGTGGTAATAATTAATATTAATGGGCTGAATTATATTGGGGCTCAATATTGAAATTCAGAAGTCCATTAGGAGGTCCAATCTTAATTCTCCTTAAGGCCCCTCAAGTAGCCCAATTAAGTAGCCCAATAATGATAAGGTGATTAAAATAAAAAGAAAATAATATGCTGATTTTTTCCTTTAATTTTCGAAAAATACATGATAAGGAGGAAAAAGATTTTGTTGATTTTCTTGGAAAGATATTATGCAAGATATGTATTCTAAGAATACAAGAATATCTCATATATTCAAGAAGATCCAAATCTTGGATTTTCTCCATGTAAATTTCGAAAGTTTCATATTTATTTAAGGGAGTGAGATTTTTGTGGAATATTTTATTATGGAGAAAAGAATATATGAGATATATTCAAGATTTCTTAGAGATTAAGAAAAGATTTTCTCCCTGCCCATAAAATCTCTACGAATTTCGGTCACCCCCCTTTATAAATAGGAGATGATTATTTCATCTCAACGTACATAATTCCATGTGTTGGAAAAATCAAGAAGCATAGATATTTTTCTTTTTCCTTAGTTTATTAAATTGCTTGAAAGCGTCTCCCACCGGCGATCAAGTAAGGCGAAAGGGAAATACTTGAGAAGGTTTTTGGGTTGATAAAGAGTGTACGAGAGTCCCGTTTTATTCAAAGGCCAAGTTCTACAAGAGGTACGTTAATAACATATTTACTTGTTTATTCCGCCATAGTTAATATGTGAAATTAATTTAGCATGCATGATGATAATTAGTTGTTGGAATTATTATTTGAATTGTTGGTCCCACTCGATAGATTAATTGCGGAAGCTTATGTAGTAATGTCTTTCCAAAATCTTTTATAAGAGATCAATAAAACAATATTTAAAATAAAGCGATAAAAGACACAAGATATATAGTGGTTCGGATAGATATCCTACGTCCACTCTCCCTTATCACCAAGGGGTCTCACTAACAACCAACTCACAAACTTACTCACTGGAATTTCTGAAGTACCAGCACCTTCTTACAAACTCTTTAGATCTAACTTCGATCTAAAGATAAACTCACTCCAACCTTATCTTAACAAGATGAACAGGTTGAGTGTATAAACTCCTTACGAGTAGATAAGTAATTAAGAACAAAGTGTGAGTGCAATATGCGTAGTGATCACAAGCTTAGTATGGCTATATGCGCGTGAATACTTCTAGAGCTTTTTCTTGATCTGCACTCAAGTATATATAGAGGGGATTAGGGACATAGCCGTTGGGAGGCTAATCCAATCAGATCCTCTATATATGGAAGCTTCAATCAATCAATTCCCTAATTGATTGATTGGGTTGGTGAGATCTTGATTGATAGTCTTCATATCTTCTCAATCCAATCTTGTTTGACTTGATTTGAATCACCAACGGTCAATGCTTCCAATTGCCTAACTCTGATTCTCTCCAGAGAAGGCAGGACCAGACACCAGGCAACCTCGGTGTCTTCTGGTCCTTATCTGGTGAACAACCAGAATACTCAGTAGAATAAGAGGATCAAACTGAGCATCTTTTGTTCCACCAGACTCGTCTGGTCCGGACTCGTCTGGTCTGGGGAAGATCCTCTGCCTCTGGTCTTGATCTCTTCTGCTGAAGTCCTCTGGTGGAGTCCTCTGGTGAAGTCCTCTGGTGACTCTTCTGGTGAGGTCTTCTGGTCTGGCAGTTTCCCTTAGACTAAGTCCTAACCTAGATCATCATCTGGCTAACAGGTCCAGATGGTCCTATTACATCTTCTGGTTTGTTTTAACTCATCAAAACTAACAAATTTTTATCCTAACAATTTCCCCCTTTTTGATGGAGTTAAAACACTACCAGAACTGATCAAAAGTAAAACTTTAAGCAAGAAAACAATAAAGGGATGAGACCTTAGAATAGATCTCATCAGGCAAAATAATAAGACAACAAGGAGTTGTCTTTAGAACAGAGAAGATATGTATTTTTCATTAATAATCAGAGGACAAAATAATTACAGATTACATTGAAGTTCATTGTCCTATTCTAGGCATATCTTCTGTTCTCTTTAGGGACAAGAAACCAGTCAAGGAACCTATCCTGGACGGCCTTCAACTCTGCAGAAGATGTTGGGGTGAAATTCACCAACACCTTGGTCTTGTAAAGCTTCTTCAGTTCTGCCCAATCCACCTGGTTCCCAATCATGGGAGTGTTAAGATAAGTAAATTCAGGAGCAGTCACCTCCAGGTTGAACTCAATGGTTGAATCCATCAGCTGCTTGTACAAGTCTGCATCATAGGCTTGCATCCAAGAATGGAAGGTTCTGTTGATTAGCTCATCATCTTCTGGTGCTGGCCTCTGGATATAATGCTGAATGAACCAGAGGGTCTTGGCTTCTCTCCATCTCTCAATCAGAGGATAAGGCACAGTAGAGTCAAAAGACCCTTCTGTCCTTAGTGGCAAGATGTTCATAACCTCCACAGGAGCTTTCCTCTTCTGACCTGAGCCACCTGCACCAGAAGGAATACCAGCTTCTCTGGCCTTCTTGTTATGTCTCCTAACATATCTGAGCCTCTGCTCTTCATCTATGTTCTTCCTGATTCTGGCTTGCCTCTCCTCTGGAGTCTCTTCCTTGTATCTCTTCTCTGCTTCTTCGACAACAGATTCAAGGAAACTCTTCTTTACTTTTCTAATCTTCCTCTTAGCAGGACCAGGAATGGTAGAAGGATCCTGCTCAGCTTCAGATGACTCTTCTTCTGCAGCAAGTTGTTTAGCCATAGATAGAGATTTCAACTCTTCTTTCTTCTTCTTCTGCAACTCAGCCTGGGCCAAAGTGTTCTCCAACAGGTCCAGACGAGCTCCATGGCTAAACAGAGTCTCATTGGTGGTCTTCGCCAGATCAGTTCTGGCCTTCTCTTCCCCCTTTTTAACTTCATCAAGGAGGGGCTCCACTACCCGCCTTATGAGATCAGGCAAGGCAGTATTGGAGGAAGAGTGAAGATCACGAAGCTGCTTGGCCTCCTCCAGGTAAGCCTTAGACTCTGCAACAAGTCTCTCTTGCTTCTCCAACATCTCCTGGAGGGAGTCCTTCAGTCTAGCAGTCTGAATCATCTGGCTGGCCATTTCCACCTTGAGTACAGAAACTGGCCTCATCTGCTCCATCACATGTTCCTGGAGCTGCTTCTGGCTGTGCATAACATCTAGCTTGACAAACAAGCCATTAGCCTTGAACGAAGCTTTAACCTCTGCCAGAGAGGACTGGAGCTGCTTCATGAAGATTCTCCTCTCTTGCTTAATCTGATGCTCAATCATAGCAGGGGCCATATGTTGGATTGCTTTGGAAAAGCGCCCTATCTGCATGATCTGCTCGTTGAAGAAAGCCTTCATCTTCTGGAGCACAGCAGGAGACATCTCAAAGTCCTCCTCGTCTGAATAAAGCTCTGGAGGGAAGACAAAGTGAGGACCAAACTTGTAAGTGGGGCCCTCTGGAGTGAGCATGACTCCTCTTTGGATGAGCAAGGTGCGAATCAAGACTTTGGCTGCACCAGGAGTCTCCAGCTCTGCTGGGTTCTGAATGTTCATCTTCTGCTTCAGCTCAATCTCCCAGGCAGTGAAGTTGGAGGCACCCATTTCCTCAAGCAAAAGCACCAGGTCCTCCACATCTTCAAGTCTGGCCTTGCTCCAGACCTTGGCATCAGTAAGCTCTGCCAGAAGTGGTAAGTGCTCCAGAAGAACTGGAAAATGCTCTCTTAGCCAGAGCTGAGCACTTACACTCATACTCTGCCTAATGGGACCCATTTCTGCAGATGAGAAAGTGAAGGGTTTGGGCCCAGAGGCAGAGGAGGAAGGGGCTAAGTCAGCAGGCTCAAGTGAAGCTTCCTCATCTTCACTATCATCGCTGGATAAACAGGTTGGAGAGGGGGGAGGACCAACGAATCCCAGAGCCATAGAAATGGTTGGGTCCTGGTCTGTATGGGTTTGGGGAGGGTTTGGATTTTGTGAAGTAGAGGTGGTGGGGATAGGTTGCTCTGCACCAGAAGAGGAAGGGATATCTGGTACAGAATGTGTATGGGGGATTTGGAAAGTGGAAGTGTTTGAAGGGGGGCTTCTGCACCGGAGGAGGTTGAGGGTACCTCTGATACAGAAGGTGTGGGAGAGGGGTTAGTGGGGATATGTGTTTGGAAATTTGGGGGAGAAGGTGTTTGTGTAGGAATGGTAGAGGGAGTAAAGATGGGGGTATCTGGGATAGTCTGCTCTGGTGGAAGAATGGGGTTACCAGAGGCAGATGGGGTTTGGGGAATGTTATCTGGGGGAGAGGTAGAAGGGGAAACAAGATTTATGGGGGAGGAAGAGGGAAAGGAAGGGTTTACCTCTGCTGGGTCAACACCAGCAGGCAAAACAAGCTCTGGAGCATCCTCCATCATCTGGGTGGCATCCTCAATGGCCTTCTCCAAGGCCTCTCCAAGATCAGATCCAGAGTCTGAATCTTGAAGAAGGGCTCTCTTGGCCTTGGATTTCCTCACAAGAGGCACTTCATCTTCTTCCTCTTCCTCTTCTGAAGGCTCATCCACCAAAAGGGTTTTCTTTGCCTTTCTGCTAGTCCTCCTCTTCTTAGCAGAACCTCTCCTGGCCTCGTCTGGCTGCTTCCTCTTGGCTGCTCCAGCCTTCTTAACAGCTTTATCATCATCAGCCTTCTTCTTAAGCACATCAAGAAGGGGAATCTGGTCCTCCTCTGAGGAACCAGAAAAGGCAACGGCTGAAGAACCAGTTGCTCCAGCAGCTTTCTTCTGTGACTTCTGCTGCTGCTGCCTTCTCTGCCCCTTAGGAGGAGAGGGAATCGATTGAATAGGAGGGGCAGGGATGGCTTGCTCTCCATCAGAGTCAGGATGGCCATGGAGAGGACCATCCTTGGAGAACATAATCTTGGACTTATGAAAGCCCTTACACCAGGATTGTCTCCAATTCTTCTCTGGAAGAATCGAATCTAGAATTAGAGTGAGTTTTGTGCCCAATGAAACATTAGCATTGAACACAAATTGTTGCTCTCCTGGCAACTGGGGGCATTCTTCCTTCTGTATTTTCACCTTGTTCTTCCTCAGCACCCCCCAGAAGAACTCAGCCCAGTTACATTGAACACCATCCAGAATGGCCCTCATAACACAGAGCCTGCCAGCGAAGATGGCATCTGTGCTATGGCTCTCACACATGAGAATCTTCACCACAATGTCAAATAACACTTTATACTTCTGCCTAAGATGCTTGTCCAAGAAACCCTTGGTAATATTCTGGCATGAATTTCTGGCAAACATCTTGAAGGATTCCAACGCCTCTCCTTCTTTGTACTTCAGAGGGTCCACTCCTTCCGCAGAAAGATTACCAAAAAGACCACAGAAGTCTGCCTTAGAGAAAACAAGATCCTCTGAATCAATCTTTGAAGAGAAATAGTCGTCGTGGATCTTCATCCGGATAAGAAACTGTGCAGCATATCCATCCAAGGTACGCAGATCCTTGGGAACCTTTGAGATCAACTCCTCCAGCCCAGAACGTCGGAGGAGTTCCAAAATCTCCAAAGCGGCCGGATTCTTAGTGGAATAGAAGTCCACCACCATTTCTGACTTGAGTTTCTTGCAGACATAGTCTGGATCAAAATTGCACTTGGGTGCCATAACTGTGAGAGAGAGAGAGAGAAAAAAAAATGCTTCGCAGAGAGAGGTTAGGGTTTGAATAGTATGAAAACGTGAAAGGACAGATTGAAAACAAAAGTGATTTAAATAGAGTAATACGCGTGGCTTGAAAATTAAATGAAGAGTGAACGCGTGTTGTTTCAAATTCAATTTAGGAAACAAAATCAATTTTAGAATTGATTGACATTTTGCACAGTGATTAAATCCGATGGCCATGATGAAAGGCGAAATACAGATTTAATCTGGTGCGTTGGCATAGTCATTGGGACTGGGTATAAAGGGGTTTTGTGGCAGTCAAGAGAAAAAGCGAAATGATTGCCTAGGCCCTATACCCTAGTCTTAAATACACTCCGAAGTTGAAAGGTTTTGAGTGTACTTATTAATTTGAAAAGTATCTCCCAATGATCAGAGGCCAGAGTAGAAAAGACATACCTGTCACCTGATATTGTAACCAGATGATACCACAACTAGTCTGGTGAAACTTCTCCTCTGATGGAACTTATCTGGTCCTGGTCAATAAAGACTTAGGACATATCTCTGACTCAGCACCTCATCTGGGATTAGTGTCACCTGGTGTATACCTCATCTGGAAGTATACCCTCTCTGATATATCTAATCTGCAGGTATGTTAGTATAAAGAAAATTTATGAAGAGAATTAATAAAGTAAGGATACTTCTCTGATGTTCCCCCTAAATCAAATCTGTCTCTGGATCCAACAATCCTAACTCAAAGGCTAACTCTCTGAATCTGGTCTCCGCCAAAGGCTTGGTTAAAATATCTGCTCTCTGCCTCTCTGTTGCAATCTTTGCCATCCTTATATCTCCCTTCTCAACATGATCTCTGATAAAATGATGCCTTATATCAACATGTTTGCATCTGGTATGAAGAACTGGATTTTGGGTGATTGCAATGGCACTATTACTATCACAGAAAATAGGAATATCCTTAGCTCTAATCTGGTAATCCCTAAGCTGTTGACTAATCCAAAGAAGTTGAGAACAACAACTCCCTGCAGCCATGTACTCTGCTTCTGTTGTTGATGTAGCAACTGAAGTCTGCTTCTTGGAAAACCAGGATACCAATTTGTTCCCTAAAAATTGGCATGTACCACTTGTAGATTTCCTATCTATTCTGCACCCACCATAGTCTGAATCTGAATAACCACTTAATTCTAAATTGTCATCTGCAGGGTACCATAATCCTAAATTCACAGTTCCCTTGAGATATTTCAATATTTTCTTAGCTGCTTCCAAGTGACTCTTCTTGGGGTTAGCTTGAAATCTGGCACAAACTCCTACAGCAAAAGTAATATCTGGTCTGCTTGCAGTCAGATACAAAAGAGAACCAATAAGTGCTCTGTACTGAGTCTGGTCCACACTCTCTCCAGACTCATCTGGATCCATGTTGAAATTTGTCATCATAGGGATCTTGGCTGCTCTGCTAGATCCTATTCCAAATTTCTCTAACATGTTTCTGGTGTACTTAGCTTGATTAATAAAAATTCCTTTCTCTGATTGCTTAACCTGCAAACCCAAGAAGTAATTTAATTCTCCCATCATGGACATCTCAAACTGTCCCTGCATGAGTTCACCAAACTTCTCACACAGCTTCTTGTTAGGGGATCCAAATATGATGTCATCAACATATATTTGGACCAGAAGGATGTCCTTTCCTTCTTCTTTCCTAAACAAGGTCCTATCAATCTTACCTTTAGTAAAACCATTGTCCAGAAGAAATTGAGATAGAGTGTCATACCACGCTCTGGGTGCCTGCTTCAGCCCATAAAGAGCTTTCTTAAGCTTAAACACCTTGTCACCTTGTTCAAAAACAGGAGGTTGTTCAACATACACTTCCTCAATGAGAATCCCATTAAGAAAGGCAGATTTCACATCCATCTGGTATACTTTGAACTTCATGTGAGCAGCATATGCTAAGAACAACCTGATAGCTTCTAGTCTGGCAACAGGAGCAAAAGTCTCATCATAGTCTATTCCTTCAGACTGAGAATAGCCCTGGGCCACTAGCCTTGCCTTGTTCCTAGTAATGACATCATTCTCATCTTTCTTATTTTTGAAAACCCACTTAGTGCCTATCACCTTTTGATGTCTTGGTCTGTCTACCAACTCCCAAACATCCTGTCTGGTGAATTGATTCAATTCCTCCTGCATAGCCACAATCCAATTTGAATCTTTCAGTGCCTCCTTGATGTTCTTGGGCTCAATCAAGGACACATAGCAACTGAATAAGGCAGCTAAGTTAATAGTTCTCCTAGTCTGGACACCCTTAGTTGGATCTCCTAAGATCAGGTCATTGGGGTGATCAACCAGGGTCCTCCTTCCCGTGGTCTTGCCTGGGTGATCATCTTCTGCAGTACCTTGGTGATTATTACCACCTGCAGAAGAGCTTCCCCCTACAGGAGTTCCAACCTCTTCTGGTTCTGCTCCTTGTGAAGGCTGCTGCTTCAGAGAACCAGGAGATGGGTCCTCATCTGAATCTGAATCTGAATCAAGAATAGGTGGATTGACCTTGATAACTCTGGGTGTAGCCTGATTCTGGGTCTCATCAGAAGACTTAGGATCCACCTTGCACTCAAAAGTAGATTCATCAAAAACAACATGAGGTGTTTCCTCCACACAAAGTGAATTCTTATTAAAAACTCTAAAAGCTTTACTGGTGCTGGAATATCCCAAAAATATTCCATCAGCCACTTTAGCATCAAAGGTTCTTAATTTAGATTTCCCATTGTCATGGATGAAACACTTACATCCAAAAACATGAAAATATGAAACAGATGGGGTTTTACCTTTCCATACCTCATATGGGGTCTTATTGTGTCTCTGGGCAATCAGGCACCTGTTCTGAGTGTAACAAGCTGTATTGATGGCCTCTGCCCAAAATCTCTGTGGAGTGTTGTACTCTGCCAGAAGTGTTCTTGCAGCTTCTTTGAGAGTCCTATTCCTCCTTTCTGCAACTCCATTTTGTTGAGGTGTTCTGGCAGCAGATGTCTCATGAAAAATCCCATGATCCTTGCAATAATCTGCAATATGTGAATTCAAAAACTCTGTTCCTTTGTCACTCCTGATCCTCACAATGCTCTGGTTCTGCTCATTCTGAATCTGCTTGAAGAACTCTGGCAGCTTAGTTATAGTTTCATTTTTCTTAAACAAGAACACTACCCAAGTGTATCTTGAAAAGTCATCAACTATAACTAAGGTGTACTTCCTTCCACTGAAACTAAGAGGAGAAACAGGTCCAAATAGGTCCATGTGAAGTAGTTGAAGTACTCTGGTTGTGGTTGTGCTTTGGACATCCTTAAAGGAAGTCTTGGGTTGTTTACCCTTCTGGCATGACCCACAAACCTGATCCTTCTTAAACACTTCATTCGGAAGACCTCGAATGAGACCCTTTCTAGCAATCTTGTTCAATGTTTTGAAGTTAAGATGACACAATCTCTTGTGCCAAATCCAGCTGTTCTCTGCAGATCCTTTAGCAACCAGGCAAGCATTCCTTGGGCAACTGCTAAAATCTGCAAGATAAATGTTACCCTTCCTCAAGCCTATTAGCAAGATATCATTATAATCAGAAGAGAAAACAGTGCATGAATCACTAGAAAACTTCACTGAGTATCCCTTGTCACAGAATTGGGACACTGAAAGCAGATTATGCTTGAGTCCTTCGACGTAGTAGACTTCATCTACAGATACTCCATTGAAGGTCAACTTTCCAACTCCTCTGGTGACTCCATAGTTGTTGTCACCAAACATCACTCTTGGTCCATTCAATGGCTTGAAATCTTGGAGATTATCCTTCTGGAATGTCATGTGCTTGGAACATCCACTATCAATGTACCAGACATGGTTGCTTGAAAATCCTTTCTCCAATGGACTCTTATCTACCTGCAGAGAGATTAATTAGGTCCCCTACTAGTGCTAGGTCCTGATTGGTTAGTTGCAGGTTTTGTAGGAATCCATAGATAAAGATCATCTCTTGATGGATGAGGAGATCTTATCTTCCTTCCAAATCTATCTACCAGTACATGTCCTCTTACTATGACATATTGAGTTACTGGTCTGATAAGGACACCTTTCCTATAAACAGGTCTGGTGTACCTTTTCTCAAATCTGGCCTTTGGAATGGCCTGCCTCAAAGACATGGTCTTAAAGGTCTGGTTATAAGGGTACATCCTAGAAGAACCATCTCTGGTGTCATAACTTCCCAGATCAGTTGGTTTTCTATAGATGGGTCTGGAAGACCTCCTCTGGTTCTGATAATTAGACCTGTTCTGGTGATTATTGTTCCTTTGAGTATACCTATTCTGGAATTGATTTTTCTGAGAAAATTGTCTCTGGGGTACCTGGTTCTGTTGAACATTGTTCCTTCTCTGGTAGTTATTACTCTGATTGGTATTCCCCCTTTTTGAGTGTTTCCTTTGAGGTCCCCTAATCTGTTTAGGTTCCCTTTGAGGATTTCTCTGGGGTCCTCCAATTTGAGTAATTCCTACTCCTTGTGACTCATTGTTCACAGAACCATTAATCTTTAATGGTTCCCCTTTTTGACACTTATTCTCAAGTATCTTCTCTTCCAGAGTAGTCAACTCTTCTGGACCATTAGTTAAGTGATTAACAGAGTGATTCCTTTTCCAATCAGGATTGTGAACCACCTTGTAACCATTACCAGTTAAGTCTTTATCATTCCAGATTTCTACCACTTTACCAGCTCTTACAGACTTGTCTTTGTTATAAAAGTACTTGTGAGTTTTAGTGGTAATTCCAGAATATCCTAAACCACTCTTATCACAAATGCGCTGAGAAGACTCTGATATTATAGATACAACAGATGGTATCTTAGGAGCTTCTCTGGGCATAGGTATCTCCTCTATGTTGTGGACAACTTGTTTTCCCTTGATAAGAGTTTGGTATTTGGCTCTGAGTTCAGTGATCTCATCCTCTTGAGAATTCCTTTCTTTCATGAGTTGATCTACCAGAGTATCTCTTTCTGTGATCTTATCCTGAAGTGCAGAGACTTCTTTAGAATGATCTTTCATGAGTTCTCTGGTGGATTTGTGCTCATGAGAGAGAGATTGAACTTCTGCTCTGAGCCTACCATTCTCTTTCTCAAGTTTTTGACAGAGTTGGACACAATTTTGGAGATCTGATAGCATTTGTTGCATATCAGACTCTCTGGAGTTACCAGATGAATTAGAGGATTCAGTACATTTGGAATTAGATAAAACAAGAGTAGTTTCATTTACCTCAGTGATGTCTGCCATGAGACACACATCATCATCTGATCCAAAGTCAGAAGAAGAAGAACTGGAACTAGTATCCTCCTCCTCTGCTTCTGCCAGCAGTGCTCTCTTATCTGCATATCTCCTATCTCTCTTGATTCTTTTCTCTTCTCTTTCCCTAGGAGTAAGCTGAGGACAATCATAACTGTAGTGACCAGTCTTGTTGCATGTGTAGCAGGCATTGTCTCCTCTAGGACTAGGACTTGGCTCTCTCCTCCTCTGGTTGTAGTCTGATCTGGCAGGGCTACTTTCTCTCCTCTGGTAGTCAGGTCTGCCAGAGCTACCATCCCTCCTCTGATGATCTGATCTCCCAGAGCTGCCAGGGTTGTCATCTCTCCTCCTCTCTGGAGTTCTGAATCTGGTCTCCCTTGAGTCTCCAGATGTTTTCTCCTTCTCTGCAGGCTTGAAAGAACTCTTCCTGTTTCTGGTAGACTCCTTCCAATGCCTCTTGTACCTGCCATATTTTGAACTCATTTTGTCTAATTTATGAGTTAGAAGTGCTACCTGCTCCTTGAGGCTCAAGTCATCTGCAGTAGACTCCTTTGGCATGGCATCAGATTTGAGAGTTGAAGAGAATGCAACTCCTTTCTGGCCAGAAGAGGAAACCTCTTCTGTTTGATCCTCCTCTTGAAGATCATATTCGTAAGCCTTGAGATCAGACAACAGAAGATGGTGATCCAGAGTGTTGAGATCCTTGTTGTCCTTGATCACAGTGACTTTAATTCTCCACCTGCTTGTTAGTGAACGTAATATTTTACTATTAATCTCTTTTTCAGAATAGGTCTTACCTAAGGCACTAGCCTTGTTCAAGAGATTCGTGAGACGCATGTCCAGCTGGTCAATGGTCTCGTCTGGTTTCATCTTAAATGTGTCAAAAGAGTGTTGAACAGCTTGGAGCTTGTTATCTTTAATCTTCTCTGTTCCTTCACAGAGCAAAGCTAACTTGTCCCACATCTCTTTTGCAGTGGTGCACGTCCTGACCTTTTCAATAACTTCTTTAGTAAGAGTGTTAATAATCTCAGTCCTCGCCACCTGGTCCAGGTTGTGTAGCTTTCTCTCATCGTTGTCAAGTTCGTCTTTCTTTTTGAGGATTCGTTGTCTGGGAACTCTATCCTCTGCAGCATCGCTAGTTTCTTCTCTGGACTCAGACCTGCCACTATCAATAGGAGTCCAATAAAATTTAATGGGGCCACTTTCAACCACATCTAACATGCGGTGGTGAATAGCTCCAAGATGATTACTCATCATGAAGCTCCAGTGGCTGTAATCCTCGAACGAGAATTCTGGCAGTTTGCGACTCTTATAAGAAGATTTCGAAGACATATTGATAAGAAATTTAGGGAAATAACAAGAACTTGAATAAAAACACTAAAGAGCAATGGATCTGCCCGGTGACCACCAAAAGCTTTTCAAAGCAGTGGTCGTGGACACACTGCTCTGATACCACTTGTTGGTCCCACTCGATAGATTAATTGCGGAAGCTTATGTAGTAATGTCTTTCCAAAATCTTTTATAAGAGATCAATAAAACAATATTTAAAATAAAGCGATAAAAGACACAAGATATATAGTGGTTCGGATAGATATCCTACGTCCACTCTCCCTTATCACCAAGGGGTCTCACTAACAACCAACTCACAAACTTACTCACTGGAATTTCTGAAGTACCAGCACCTTCTTACAAACTCTTTAGATCTAACTTCGATCTAAAGATAAACTCACTCCAACCTTATCTTAACAAGATGAACAGGTTGAGTGTATAAACTCCTTACGAGTAGATAAGTAATTAAGAACAAAGTGTGAGTGCAATATGCGTAGTGATCACAAGCTTAGTATGGCTATATGCGCGTGAATACTTCTAGAGCTTTTTCTTGATCTGCACTCAAGTATATATAGAGGGGATTAGGGACATAGCCGTTGGGAGGCTAATCCAATCAGATCCTCTATATATGGAAGCTTCAATCAATCAATTCCCTAATTGATTGATTGGGTTGGTGAGATCTTGATTGATAGTCTTCATATCTTCTCAATCCAATCTTGTTTGACTTGATTTGAATCACCAACGGTCAATGCTTCCAATTGCCTAACTCTGATTCTCTCCAGAGAAGGCAGGACCAGACACCAGGCAACCTCGGTGTCTTCTGGTCCTTATCTGGTGAACAACCAGAATACTCAGTAGAATAAGAGGATCAAACTGAGCATCTTTTGTTCCACCAGACTCGTCTGGTCCGGACTCGTCTGGTCTGGGGAAGATCCTCTGCCTCTGGTCTTGATCTCTTCTGCTGAAGTCCTCTGGTGGAGTCCTCTGGTGAAGTCCTCTGGTGACTCTTCTGGTGAGGTCTTCTGGTCTGGCAGTTTCCCTTAGACTAAGTCCTAACCTAGATCATCATCTGGCTAACAGGTCCAGATGGTCCTATTACATCTTCTGGTTTGTTTTAACTCATCAAAACTAACAAATTTTTATCCTAACATGAATTAATTAGGATTCATTCATGATAGTAATACTTGTATTTAAATTCGTATTTAAAATTCATCCCGAATAGATTCCGGGCACCCCTATATTTTCCCAACAATATCCACCATACCCGTACCCTCCATCTCCTTTTTACAACCAACCACCAGTCTATCAACCACCACCACCCCAACAAGTACCCGTACCGCCTACTAATCCTCAGCACGTTCCTAAGAACGTAGATCAGAATATAGCTATTCGAGGAAGGTTCGCGGCACAACCGCAGAGGTACTATGATAGAGTGCCATTGCCCCCTGTAGAGGCAAACAACTTCTCAATTTCCCCTGTAATTCTAAAGCTGCTTACCGAGAATCAATTCAAGGGGGAGGTTGGGAAGGAGAATCCTCATACTCATCTGAGGAGTTTTTTTATGATCGCATCCTCGTTCAATTATAACGGCATGTCTGAAGATGCCAAGAGGCTCAGGCTGTTCCCATTCTCTTTGACGGGAATAGCCAAGGAGTGGTGCGATAACACGCTCCCACGGGGAGGTGTAATCACATGGGCCGAGCTCGAGCGTCTGTTCCTCGAGTGATTCTACCCTCCATCTAGAACCATTAAAGCAAGGATAGAGATTTCTTCTTTCCGCCAGAAGCCAGGTGAGGACTTACGTCAGGCATGGGAGAGATACTCGAACATGTTGATTGAGTGCCCGCAGCACGGGTACAATGAGGGGGATATCATGGCATTCTTCTATAGTGGAGCCAGCAAGGCTGGTCAAGCCCATTTCGACGCATGTTCTAGTGGAGCATTCCTGAACCAAGGTATAGCAAGGTGTAGAGAAATCATCAAAAATATTGTCACGAATGCCGGGCCTTGGAACGAGGTTCCAGAATTTCAGAGAGCTTGTAAGTTGGAGGAGAATGAGGGTACGAGGAAGCTGTTGATCGAAATGATGGAGAAAATCAGTAACCTCAAGATGGGGCAGAATCTGGTTGGAGGGAATGTAGCAGTGAGCGAGAAAGTGGACCCTCCCACGAGTCAGCAAGAAGAGGCCAACTATATGGGAAGGCCTAACTATCCACAAGGTGTCAATCAATTTGGGAGGCCATCTTATGGCCAGCCATTTGTACCTCCAGGTCCTCAGCCGCCTCAAAATCAATGGAGGAACATATAAGGATATCAAGGAGGCCAGCAACCTCCTCAAAACACATGGAGGAAGAATGAGAATTTTTCATATGCTAATCCGAAGGCCGGTATTACAGTCCCTCCAAGCGTTGATCCAGGTTCAAAACCTCCTGGTGGAGAAGGCGGTGCCTTAACTGAAGAGATGTTGAGAGCTATCCTTCAGAAGGTGGAGGAAGGTAGAAAGAGATTGTCCTCATTGGAGTACGATGTGAAGGAGTTGCATAAGAAAGGCGATCAGCGTGATCAAGAACTCCAAAAGAAAGACATAGAATGGAATAGAGCTCAACAAGAGAACAACCGCAGGTTCACTTCTATTGAGTATCAAATGAGTCAAATTGTAAAGTCTCAGACGAGAGAGCCTTACAAGTATCCTTCAATGCCCGAGGGTAACCCAAAGAAACATTGCAAGGCTATTGAGTTGAGAAGTGGGACCAAATATGATGGTCCTGAGATGCTTGCTGATTCTGAGACGCCCCAAGGAGAGGTTGAGATAGAAGAAAAAGAGCCTGAGGCAGATATAGATGAAATTGAGGAGATGGGAGTTGAGAAAGGGGTTGAGGGTGAAGGCACTCAGAAGTGTAAAGATATGGATGAGACCCAGAAGAGCAAAGAGCCTGACGAGGAGAGCATTGAGGAGATTGAGAGAGTTCCAAAGTGGAAGAAGGCAAAGGAAGCAAGGAAGAATGTAAAAGAAACTGAGAGAGATGAATGGGGGGTACCCAAATCTGTGATACCTGTCTCATATCCACAGCGGTTCATGAAAAAGAAATTAGATGAAAAGTTTGCTAAATTCCTTGATGTTTTTAAAAAGTTACATATTAACATTCCTTTTTATGATGCTTTGGAACAGATGCCTAACTATGTCAAGTTCCTGGAGGACTTGATCGTGAAGAGACGGAGAGTGGATGGACCCGAGCTAGTGCACTTGAACTACGAGGTGAGTGCTATGGTGCCCAAGTTGAAGGATCCCGGGAGCTTCACCATTCTTTGTGATATCGGGAATGGGATCAAGAAAGAAGCTTTGTATGATCTCGGGGCGAGCATTAATTTGATGCCTCTGTTGTTGTTTAAGAAGTTAGAGGGGGATGACCTTCAACCCACGATGATGACACTCCGGCTAGCTGCTAGGTCTATCACTAGACCTCAAGGAGTAGTGGAGGATATTCTAGTGACGGTGGAGAATTACGTTTTTCCCGCCGACTTTGTTGTACTCGATACGGAGGAGGATGAGCATGTGCCACTGATTTTAAGAAGGCCGTCTCTAGCTACAGTCGGAATGGTACTTGATGTAGCGAATGGGAAGATTACGGTCAAAGTTGATGATCAAGAAGTGAAGATAGCTTTTTATGAAGCTATGAAATACCCCTTGGGAGATGAGAGCTGTCACTTCATTGACATCACGGACACTTGTGTTGATCAGTTTGATTATCCTATTTTTTACTATCTATCTTATGAAGCTATGAAATACCCCTTTGCTCTTTATATGTTCATCAGTTTGATTATCCTATTCTTGACTATCTATCTTATGATCTTGATTATTTTGACAGCTTGAAAGACAACGAGGATGTCAAGTTCTTGGAGATGAAGAAAGTAGAGGATGAGGACGACTTGGAAACCGAGGAGTCAACTTTTGAGAATATGTTCGATAAGGCGCCACTATTGGAGGCGAAAAAGGAGCTGAAACCACTACCTGATCACCTCAAATACGCCTACTTGGATGAGACCGATAAGTATCCGGTAATTGTATCTGCCCTTTTATCTGATGATCAGCTTGAGAGACTTTTAGTAGTGCTTTGCAAGCACAAATCTGCTATAGGATGGTCGATCGCGGATATTAAGGGAATTAGCCCTTCAATTTGCATGCATAGGATTAGATTAGAAGAGGGTAGAAAACCGATAGTGCAAAACCAACGTAGAGTTAATCCGGTAATTCAAGAGGTGATACATAAGGAGGTTTTGAAGTTGTTAGATAGCAACATGATCTTTGCAATTTCTGATAGTCCATGGGTGAGTCCGTTATACGTAGTTGCTAAGAAGGGGGGTACCACGGTGATTAAGACTTGTTGATAGGCGAACAGCCGGGCAACGAGATTAACATAAAGATACTAATCTAATAAGATTAAAAGATCATCGGAATTAATAATATGAAAGAGGGCGAGCAACAGGGATTGTATGCCTTAGGAGGCGAGCAGCAGGGACTGCTGACCAAATAGATGAAGACGAGCAACAGGGACTATATCCTAATGAAGGAGGCGAGCAGCAGGGACAAATACCCATCTGAAGGCGGCGATCAACCGGTCATAAAGGCCATTACGAGGTAGCAAACAACAAGAACAAGAAGATCCAAAGTCTCAACAAGAGGCGAGCAGGCGAGCAACTAGGATTATAAGGGTTTCCAACACCCAACGAAGACGTACAGACGAGTAGCTGGGCACCAAGGAGAGTAGCTGAGTGGTTTCAAAGACCAAGTACAACATTGGGAATACCAAGAGTCACTAACTTTAGAAATAGTCAATGTGTCTTTACACTTGGCACCCATTCATTGGGCAATAGATTAGTTGTTGTACAAAAGTCATAACACTTGGCAAAATCCCAATGGCTAAGCCATCAAGATGGTGACACCTAGCCTCTTTGTATGCCTATAAATACCCCTTCATTTGCATGAAGAGAGAGAATTTTTCCCATAATAAAAAAGTTGCCCAACTCTTGCAAATTCATTTCTTGCACTATATATCATGATCTTAGTATTTGTTTGATGATCTTATGTAGTAAAAACAGCCACTAATCATCATAGATTAGAAAAGGTCATCAACAATTGGCGCTAGAAGGAGGGTTCGAACCTCCGTTTCACAAAAAAGTCGAAGGAAGGTTGAAGAACTCCACCGGAATCTGCAAAATCCGGCCGGAATCCGGGAGGAAGCCATCGGAGATCAAGTGTACACACTATTTGAAGCAAAATCATCCATATAATCATCACTTTGAGGGTTTAAATGCACGTGTGTATGAACTAGGGTTTTCAAACCACTATATTCATACAAACAAAGCTAGTAACTCTTAAGAAAGGTGTTTGTTGGAGGCATAATCACCCCATTCATTTGCTTACCACTTGTACTTCGGCAACCAAAATGGTTCGATCACAAGAAGAACGACATTTGAGCACGTCTCCAAGTCGTAGGTCAAAAACGAGGGTTTCGTCTACCGAAGGACATGCACGTACGGTAAAAGCAACTTCGCAAAGAAATGTCCAAGTTACCATTGATACAATCCCGCTAGAAGTGGAAGCTCTTGCTCAAAATCCCGAAGAGCTAGCAAAAACGATTGATGTTTTACAAGCATTGCAAAGGCGACAAATGGTAGGGCCATCAGGGACGCAGGCGGCGACCAACAGGGCGAGCGAGCAGCGAAGCGAAAGAAGGAAAGACGCACGAAATGACGAGATTGACAGCGAAGAAATCCGTAGGAATAAAGGGAAAGCTCCTTTAAGTGAAAGACTTGGAAGTCGAGGAGAGTCCACTCCGGGGACAGGTGAGGAGTCGAGCAGCGGGGACACAAGGAGTATAAGCCACCATCACACAAGAAGGGCAAGTTATCGCGGAACACATAGGGAGGATCAACTGAGAGGCGAGGAGCGAGCACTGGGACCAACACACCCTGCTGCTCGCCGCTCAGTGCATGAAAGGCTAAGAAGATCAGCCTTTGGGAGTTTAGGTCCCAATGGAGCCAGTAACATCGCTAGGCACGCCACTCAAGAGAAACATCCCGTTAGCAAGGGACTGCATCATGAAGAGGTCATTGAACCCAATCATGACGAACAGCCTTCTAGCGGAAAAACGTCTCCAGATGAGTGGCAAGCTTTGAAAAAAGCGGTGGAAGAGATGCAAAAACAGTTGGAGGAAAAGAAAGGCGACGGATCGACGATGTTGCCATCATCACCCTTGTCCCTGGATATCCTTAATGCGCCGGTACAAAAGAAAGTACAATTCCCAGCCATTAATTTGTACGAAGGAAATTCAGACCCGAAAGTACACCTGTACAAGTATACCGATTACATGATATCGGTTAAGGCATCCGACGCAACTCAATGTCGGAATTTTCCGTTGACTCTTAATGACGGCCCTCACAGATGGTTCTCCGCACTAGCTCCGGGCTCCATCAGTTCGTTCATGCAACTCAGCAAGGAATTCCTCTCGCACTTCTCCACGGTCGGATCTTACCTTACGCAGAGACACAGGTTGGCAGATCTGAGGCAAGGAGACGAGGAGTCTGATAGAGCTTTCCTTGAGAGATTCGACAAAGTCCTACTGGAAGGAGAACCAGTAAGTGAGGATACTAAGATAGTGGCAGTTATGGCAGGGCTTAGGAAGGGGACAGATCTGTGGAAGGAAATGCACCTAGCTTTCCCTAAAACTTATTCCGAATTCAGGCACAAGGCTGGAGTGTACATTTCGATGCAAGAAACTCTACAGAGAGAGCTGGGAGACAAAGCTGATACCAAGAAATCAGGAAAGAAGTCAGGAGGGGAATACAAGGCCCCTAGGAACATGAAAGCTTTTAGTGAAGGGTCCGAATTGAAGGAGAAGTTGAACCATGTCTTATCCACATCAATTGAAGCTGTGTACAACAACGTGAAAGATAAGGATATGCTGTCTGAACCCCGCAAGATACGACAAGAACGAGGAAAGATGAACCCCAACAAATTCTGTGCATACCATCAGACTATAGGTCACTTCACGAGCGAATGCCGAGATCTCTTGAAACAATTATGGAGATTTTACGAAGAAGGAAAGTTGTCAGAATTTGTGAAGCGACAGCCGGGAAAGAAACCAAGGGTGGCGATATCCTCCGGCTCGGAAGATGATGAGAGCGACGAACAGCCGAGCAGGAGGGATAAAAAAAGAAAGAAAACGATGACAGCCCCAGCCGAACCCGTCCGAGAAATCCTAATGCTTGAACCATCCGGACCGGTAGGGGGCTGTTCTGATGGTAGGCCACCGATGTCTAAGAGAAAAAGAAAAGCAGAGCTGAGGGCGGTAGCCCAAATCAGGGAAGTTGGGGTAAACCAGGCTACTACAAAGACAGGCGAACTGGTGTTTTCTGAGAAGGACTTGGACGGGATACTTACCCCACACAATGAATCACTAATCATCTGTGCTAATATCATGGGAGCCCGAGTTCACCGTTTGCTTGTGGACACAGGCTCCTACACAAACATCTTGTTCAAAAGCACACTAGATCAGATAGATGATTGTGAGGGGTATATTAGAGAATGTGATCATAAAATAGTAGGATTTGGAGATGCTGTAACCGTTCCTTTAGGACTAGTTACGTTGGCGGTCGAACTTGTATCGACTGAGAATCCCGAAAGGAGACTGACTAGAATGGTAGATTTCTTAGTTGTAAATCAGCAGTCTGCCTACAACGGGTTTCTTGGTCGACCTTTCATAAATGAATTCAAAGCGGCCGTTTCGACGTACTACTACTGTCTTAAATTTCCAACACCAAAAGGGTCAGGTACGGTTAAAGGTGATCAAAGAAAAGCCCGAGAATGCCTCCTGCAACTTCAACCCACTGACAACAGAATATCCATGATGGACGAGCAGCCGAGCAGCAGGGACGAAGGTGAACCTTCCATCCTAGACGAAATCATGGAATCCGTCGACACTGAAGTGATGGAGGTGGACGACCAGCAGGGCGTGGACGAGCAGGAGGGCATGAGCGAGCAACAGGGAAGAGAGGCCGTACCCGAATTAAACCAGGTGGAAGATTTGGAGCCAAGACTGGGGGCAGAACCAATGATCAAGGATGAGACCAACCTTGAAGGGCCCATTATCGATCCTCGATGGAAAGACCAAAAAAGGAGAGCCACCCCGGTAGAGGAGTTGGAGGCAATAAGAATTGACCAAAATCGAGAAGACTTGGAATTATTCATTGGATCTGAGCTCCCTGAGCCATACAGATCCAGAATGGAAGAGTTTCTCAAGTCCAATCTCAATGTATTCGCATGGTCACATGCTGATATGGTAGGCATTAGCCCTGAGCATGCCTGTCATAAGCTAAATATTTGTCCAACTAAGAAACCGGTGAGGCAAAAAAGGAGAAAATTTGGGCCCGACAAATATGAAGCATTGGACATAGAAGTGAAGAAGTTACTCGACAATGATCTTATCAAAGAAGCCTTATGTCCTAGATGGGTAGCAAACCCGGTGTTAGTAAATAAATCAAATGGTACATGGAGGCTATGTATCGACTTCACCGATTTGAATGCCGCTTGCCCTAAAGATAACTTTCCACTGCCTCATATTGACCAACTGGTGGACAACACGGCAGGACACGAGCTCCTTACCTTCATGGATGCATTTGCTGGGTATCATCAAATACCAATGCACCCAGATGACCAGGAGCACACAGCGTTCTATACCAATAAAAATTTGTTATGTTGGAAAAGGATGCCGTTCGGATTGATTAACGCGGGAGCCACGTACCAAAGACTCGTTAACAAAATGTTCGATGAACACATCGGCAAAATAATGGAAGTGTACGTGGACGACATAGTCGTAAAAAGCCCGAGAAAAGAAGATCATTTGGAACACCTCGCACAGACATTTGAGATACTTCGAGCGTATAACATGAAGCTAAATCCAAAGAAAAGTAGCTTCGGGGTCCACTCGGGAAAATTTCTTGGGCACCTGGTCAGTCAACGGGGTATTGAGGCGAATCCATCAAAAGTCAAAGCAATTATGGATATGCAACCGCCAAGGTCGGTTAAGGAAGTTCAAAGACTAACCGGATGTCTGGCGGCCCTAAACAGGTTCATTTCCAGATCTGGAGACAAGTGCCGACCCTTCTTTGATGCCATCAAAAAAGGACAGTTCCAGTGGACGAGTAATTGCCAACAAGCATTCGAGCAATTGAAAGAATATCTGAGTGATACTAAGATTCTATCGAAACCCGTCTCTGGAGAAAAACTGTACCTGTATCTAGCCGCATCAGAGGTGGCCATCAGCTCGGTCCTAGTTCGAGCAGAAGGGAAATTTCACTTACCAATTTACTACGTGAGTCAGGCCTTGCATGAAGCAGAGATTAAGTATTCGCCCACGGAAAAGTTAGCCTACGCACTGGTGATGAGTGTGAGAAAACTAAGGCCGTACTTCTTCGATCATCAGGTGGAGGTCTTAACGACTTTTCCATTAAGGCAAATCTTACAAAGGCCTGACACAGCTGGTCGCCTCCTCAAGTGGTCGCTCGAAGTAAGCCAATTTGGAATAACTTATGCACCTCGAACAGCGATCAAGGGACAAGCGTTAGCCGACTTTATTGTCGAATTAACATTCCCTTCAGATCCGACGAGAGGTCATAATCATCCATGGCACATGTATGTAGACGGATCATCAAATAACACAGCAGCAGGGGCTGGGATAGTGTTGATCAGCCCAGATGAACAAGTATTCACCTCAGCAGTAAGGTTCGAGTTCATGGCAACAAACAACGAGGCTGAGTACGAAGCATTGATAGCCGGATTACGACTAGCTCTAGCCGTGGGAGTAAGAAGAGTTCAAATTTATGGAGATTCCCAGCTGATAGTCAACCAAGTCCGTGGGGAATACGAAGCCAAGGATGAGAACATGGCCTTATATCAAAAGATCGTTGCTCACCTGGCTTCGCTATTCGAGCAAATTTATATCGAACAAGTGCCAAGAGATAATAATGCGCAAGCAGATGCACTTGCTCGTCTGGCTACAAGTACGGGACCAGCAAAGCTTTCAGAGGTCACCATCACAAGAATTTCTAACCCGTCCACCAGTGACTACAAGATCAATCAGATCGAAGAAGAATTGACAGAGGATGACTGGAGAACACCGATATATAGATACCTCAAAGATAACACGACACCTGAAAATTCTCAAGAAGCAGCAAAGGTGGCTAAGCGAGCAGCAAGATTCACAATCATGGATAACCAACTTTACAAGAGAGGATTTTCACTGCCCCTATTAAAATGCCTAGCAAGGGGGCAGGGTCAGGAAGTTTTAAAAGAAATTCACGAAGGAGTATGCGGAAATCACGCAGGGGGGCGAGCACTGGCATACAAGACAGTGAGGCAAGGATACTACTGGCCAACTTTACTACAAGACGCAATCAAAGTTGCGAAGACTTGTCACCGATGCCAACTATTCGCCCCCAACATACATAAGCCCCCAACGGAACTGATTTCGGTAAATAGTCCATGGCCGTTCGCAAAGTGGGGAATAGACATTATAGGACCTTTCCCAACGGGAAAGGGGAATGTCAGATTTGCAGTAGTGGCCGTGGACTATTACACGAAATGGGCCGAAGCTGAAGCACTGGTAACGATAACACAAGAGAAAATGATCAATTTTATCTGGAAAAATATAGTTTGCCGGTTCGGAGTCCCACAAGCAATAGTGACAGACAATGGAAAGCAATTCGAAGGAAAGAAGATAAGAGATTTTTGCAAAAAGTGGGGTGTCAAGAAACATTTTTCAACACCGTATCATCCTCAATCTAACGGTCAAGTCGAAGCAGTCAACAAGATAATCAAGCATATCCTCAAAATCCGTCTGGTAGATAAGAAAGGCAAGTGGTCGGAAGAACTGTCCGAGGTACTTTGGGCATATAGGGTATCACATAGAACAAGCACTGGAGAAACACCATTTGCTATGGCATTCGGTACAGAAGCAGTTATACCTATAGAGCTCAAAATACCGACTGAGAGGGTAGCCGAGTTCAATGAACAGGAAAACAACAAGGCACTAGCTGCAGAGATGGATTTGATCGACGAAAAAAGAATCTCAGCAGAAATAAAAAACGAGATATATAAAAGAAGGATTGCAAGGTACTACAACTCACAAGTAAAAGTTAGGGAATTTGAAGTCGGGGATCTGGTGCTCCGAAAAATCCTAGCAACACCTCCAGGTGTATTTGGACCGACTTGGGAGGGCCCATTCAAGATAACTCAAAAGTGGCACAACGGCACATATGATCTCGAAGACATGGAAGGCAACTCGGCCCAATACACCTGGAACGCGGTTTTATTGAAGAAATATTACCAATAATTAGGAAACCAATGTAAAGTTTTTTATAGGCTATCGTGTCGTTTATATTTTTGTAAGGTGTAAGATCGATGAAAATTTTACACTTTTTTGGGCAAAATTTGTAAGTGGATGAATGATGGTTCAGTGAATTATGTACATAAGAAAGCAAAAGGTGTTAAAACCCAACTGTTCGCCAAGAAGAAAAACTGCTCGCCGGAGGACAAGCAGGTGTTGAAAGCACAAGTCCAAAAGGAGGCGAGCAGCAGGGTCCATGAAACTCAGGAGCCCACCAGATCGCCCCATCACACGAAGTTGCTCGCCCAAGATACTAAATGCATAAAGCACAAGTATAGTGGAGGCGAGCAACAGGGCACATGCTAATACATAGTTGTTCGTTCCAAAGCTAAAGGCACTTATGCACAAATATAGCAAGGGGCAAGCAACAAGGCATAGAAAGAAGCATGATAAGGGGTTAAGTTCTTAAAAGAACAAAATAGACCCATACATGAACAACATGCATAAATTTGCAAGGAAAAGTATTTTACTTTCAACTTAAGAAAGAAATACTTAAGCAAAAAATAATTAAAGGGCAAATAAGAGGCGAACAATAAAATAAAAGTGCAATTCCCATTCATTAGCACCAAAAAATTACAAGAGATGAACATACAACCATCATCCTATTACATCAGCTAGACAAAAAAGAAACTAAGCCTAAGTCTCGGGAGCTGGCGGAGCAGGTGGCACCGAAGGATCTTGGGAAGAAGGAGGAGGTTGAACATCTTGCACATCAACCCCAGAGGCTTGCTGCTCGCCTACTGCAGCAGAGGAGCTTGCTTCACCAAGAGGATTCGGGAGGAGGGGGCCCAGAGCCTCAAAAATAGTCATGTCCCTATCCGCCTCTACTCTTTCTCTGGGGGCCACAACACGGACGTCATCTTTAAAAACACTCAGATCAACCCCCATCTCTCCCAAATCAGCCACTGGGATTTCAAAGCCGGGTGCTGGAGGGTTTTCAGTGACATAATCAGTGAAGTCCTTGATGGTCGAGGTCATCACGTCCAAACCGTTATCCAAAGCATACTTCACATTCCTCACACTATCAGCATATGCGCAGATGTAACCAAGATTGGTGTTATCAGTTACATCTTGCACATAAGTGGTGTAAGAAATGGCACGCTTGTTTTTCTTCTCCAGCTGGTCGACGTGGACCTTCAATGACTCCACTCTCTCCACCAGACCCACCCGTTCTGTCTCCAGGACCTGCAAACGATCCGTGGCGACACCTAAATCCAGTCTAAGCTTCTCTGAAGCGTTAGACGCTATCATCTCACGGTCCTCAGCGGCCTTTACCTCCCGCGTCCATGTGAGCTTGGCTCGCTCGAAGTCAGCCTTCATCTTAGCCAACTCTTCATCTTTCTTCTTCAGCTCCTCGTCCCTCTTCTTCAACTGAACAAGTTGAGCATCACGATCTGCTTCAACTTGCTCGAGCCGTCGCCCCAGACCGCGATTTGTTCGCTCTAACTCGACGGCTTGATCCAAGACTCGTTGGGCTGTAATTGATTGATGGCTCGAGTTGTAGCTCAATAGACGAGCATTATCACTGAGACTTTGGCTCTGAATAGTTTCTTCGCCGGTCTTGGTCCACGAGCGGGGGACGTATTCCATGGCTCTGCGGACGTGGGAGTCCTTAATCTCTTGGGGTGCGGGAGAAGACTTCACACAGCTAAACTGGTGAAGCACCTTTGAACGACCGGGATAGTCGTTTTTCCGGTACCTGTTCAAAAGAAAAAGTCGTCAGAAAACAAAGTCAAAGGAGTAAACGATCAAACTGAATAGGAAGATACTCACTCCCTCATTTTCACGGGGTCGTAGCCCAAGTATGAGTTGTCAGGAGATGTGCTTCTTCCTTGACCGGCGATCATAGCGCCCACAACTTGCTGCTCGGTCACCTCCTCCACCGGCGAGGAGCGAGCAGTAGATTTGCCCACCTGGGAAGAACCCTGCCCTCTTATTCGCTTGGCACGGTCATCCCCCTTACGAGGGGCAGTTTCCTTGGCAAGTCTTTTCTTGCCCCTCGTATCTTGGGGGGGTGGCGAGGAGCGAGCAGGAGGGCGGGGAGCGGGAACAGGGGCCTGAGGAACAGGGAGAGGGTCCTGAGGAGCTTCTTCTTCATCCTCATCGGCTTCGGCTCTAAGTCTGATCAAGGAAGTACAAGGATCAAACTTCTTTTTCCTTGAAGGATGATTGGCTGCCATTTGTTTAACCCGACGCGCGAGTAAATGATAGCTTTCGGGAATGGGGGGAACAGCGACCGTTACCCTTTGAGCTGAAAACAATACAAAAAGTATCAGTAAAATTGGCAGGTAAAACTTATCCTAAAAACGACCAACAAGGCCTAGGCGACCAGCAGGGCCTAGGCGACCAGCAGGGTCTAAGCGACCAGCAAGGCCAAGGCGACCAACAAGGACAGATAATAGAAAACACGGGAAAAATAACAAGTAATGCTTACCCTCAGGGACCTCTGCTTGTGCTTCCAAATGGTGAGCACTAGTGATAAACTGAGCGTGCTTGCGAAGGTGCGCTTGCGAGAGATATTCAACACTCCGATCTTTAACGTCCCGAAGAGAAATCAACGCAAGGACGTATAGAAACTCTTCACTCAAATCCGGATGCCCCCACCTCAGGATACGCGGACCTGCAAAAACAAAGAAAAAGATTAAAATTAGTTCACCTAAAAGTTCGATGAACTGAGATTTAAAACCTACGCCGAATTTCGCCGAAATGCGTAGGAGAGTCTATACGCCCCGGTCCTCCCGAAAAATCGGAGGACGCCCGCCAATCGCCGCCAATATAAAAGAATTGCCTGTGCCAACCCTTGACCTTGTTGGGCACTCCTTCAACTAGCTTAACACCACTACGGGCTTTGAGGTAATACCAACCAAGCCCTTCTTCATGAGCAGCCGAAGAGATAGTCAGTGCGTAGTGTATCTCCGTCGTGCTGATCTTATTCCGGTACCCCTCCAACCCGAAAAGGGTAATAAAAGACAGCAGAGTACTCCAACCGTTAGGAGTAATCTGAGTGATTGCCAGGTTTATATCCTTCAGGAATTGCCCGATTACAGGATGTAGAGGAAGAGGGAACCCCAATTTAAGTATGTCGAGGTTGATAGCAGTGCAACCTGGAGGTGGGTCGTCAGCTCTCTCTCCTGGTTGGGGGGCATACAAATGGATGTCGTACGGAATACGATAGCGAGATCGTATCCGAATTAAATCCTCCTCTATAACCTCACTGGATACCCTCCCTGCTGTATATGGCGATGGACGGGTTTCCATGATAGGTCGAGCAGGAGTGGGGAAAGTCTTATGATACTTATTGGCGTAATCAATCCAATCTTGTCTTCGGATTACGGCTTTAGGAATAAGAGACTCGGGCATTGACCTTGAAACGGGAAAGTTTATCTCTCGGAGAAATTCCCATGTGACTCCCTCTTGCTCGCCCCCTGGTCCAGTTGCTCGCTGCTCGCTCCTTAACTGGTGCTCGCTGCTCGCTCCCCTCTCTTCTGGAAGACTCATCCCATCTATTTCAGCAGCGACCTCGGAAGAATCTTCACCCAAGTCCGAATTAGTCCCCTCTCGAGCCGAGGAGCGAGCAACAGGGCCTTGGACGTCCTGCTCGCCCGAGCTTTCCACAGCATAGAATGAATCAACAGAGCGAGCAACGGAGCTCGCCTCAGAGCCCATCTCTTCATCAACGAACAGGGTCCTAGGGTTTTGCCCAGCTGCTCGCCGGAGCGAACGGCGAGGAACAGGGGCTGACGGTTCATCTTCCATGGGCCTTTTTCCCAGATTTCGCCCAACAATCTCAACAGATAGCGTATGACTTGAGGAAGGTGACGTCATCTTCGAAAATTTTTGAAATTTTTTGAAAAATTCCCGAACAAATCAAACGATGAAGTTTGATCAAGAAGTGAACGAGTACAACGGCGGCGCGGCGGCGATACGACGGCGATACGGCGGCGACGCGGCGGCGATACGGCGGCGGAGATGGCAGATAAGTAAAATGAGGAATGGAAATTGCGAAATTGAAAGGAAAATGCAAGTATTGACAAAAACAAACAAGAAAAATCAAAGGATTCACCTTCGATATGGACGAAATCGGTTGAAGAATCAAAGGAAATGACAAAGAGAAAAGCTTAAGGATCGTCAATGGCGAAAATTCGTAAAAAGAAAGAAAAATGAAAGAAAGAGTTATTTATAAGTGTGGATTCGGGGGCGAAAGTGAAAAGTTTCGAAAAATAAAGCCCCTAGATGCAATTTAGGGGGAACACACGTGGGCGGCAGTGATGTCACCAACCGCCCACATCGCCTCGAATTATGCGCCTCGAGAAGCGAAACGACGCAAATCCAAGGGTCGTTCCTCGTTGCTCGCCTCCAGGAGTTCCACGCTGGTCGCTCCCCAAAAGTTCCCGCCTAAAAGAAATTTGAAAACCTATTGCTCGCTCCCTACAAAAATCAAACCCACTTTCCCTGTTGCTCACCTCCTATTTAATAACAGCCTATCCTATAGTTTGACAAAAAGAATATATATCCTTTTATGCCAAACTAGGGGGCATTGTTGATAGACGAACAGCCGGGCAACGAGATTAACATAAAGATACTAATCTAATAAGATTAAAAGATCATCAGAATTAATAATATGAAAGAGGGCGAGCAACAGGGATTGTATGCCTTAGGAGGCGAGCAGCAGGGACTGCTGACCAAATAGATGAAGACGAGCAACAGGGACTATATCCTAATGAAGGAGGCGAGCAGCAGGGACAAATACCCATCTGAAGGCGTCGATCAACCGGTCATAAAGGCCATTACGAGGTAGCAAACAACAAGAACAAGAAGATCCAAAGTCTCAACAAGAGGCGAGCAGGCGAGCAACTAGGATTATAAGGGTTTCCAACACCCAACGAAGACGTACAGACGAGTAGCTGGGCACCAAGGAGAGTAGCTGAGTGGTTTCAAAGACCAAGTACAACATTGGGAATACCAAGAGTCACTAACTTTAGAAATAGTCAATGTGTCTTTACACTTGGCACCCATTCATTGGGCAATAGATTAGTTGTTGTACAAAAGTCATAACACTTGGCAAAATCCCAATGGCTAAGCCATCAAGATGGTGACACCTAGCCTCTTTGTATGCCTATAAATACCCCTTCATTTGCATGAAGAGAGAGAATTTTTCCCATAATAAAAAAGTTGCCCAACTCTTGCAAATTCATTTCTTGCACTATATATCATGATCTTAGTATTTGTTTGATGATCTTATGTAGTAAAAACAGCCACTAATCATCATAGATTAGAAAAGGTCATCAACAAGACTGAGTCTAATGAATTGATAGCCACTAGATTAGTGACGGGATGACGTGTGTGTGTTGATTATAGGGATTTGAACAAGGCAACGTGTAAGGATCACTTTCCTCTACCGTTCCTTGATCAGATGATTGATAGATTAGGTGGTTTTGGGTATTACTATTTCTTAAATGGGTATTCGGGGTATAATCAGATCATGATAGCCCCCGAGGATCAAGAGAAAACCACCTTCACCTGCTATTATGGGACTTTTCCTTTTAGGAGGATGCCGTTTGGGTTGTGTAATGCACCCGCCACCTTTCAAAGGTGTATGATGGCTATTTTTCATGGTTTGATTGAGAATATTATGGAGGTTTTCATGGATGACTTCTCCATCTACGGGGAGTCATTTGATAAATGTCTAATCAATCTTGAAGTTGTGTTGAGCAGGTGTGAAGAGACGGACTTGGTGCTTAATTGGGAGAAGTGTCACTTCATGGTGAGAGAGGGTATTGTTTTTGGACATCATGTGTCCTTGAAAGGTATCCAAGTTGACAAGGCGAAAGTGATTGCTATTGAGAAACTTCCACCACCTTCGACCGAGAAGGGGATTCAGTCATTTTTAGGACATGCGGGTTTCTATAGACGTGTTATAAAATACTTTTCACAAATTGCTAAACCCCTTTCGCGGCTTCTTGAAAAAGAAGTCTCCTTTGAGTTTACTAATGAGTGTTTGGTGGCTTTTAACAGGTTGAAAGAAGCGTTATTGAATTTCCCGATACTTGTGACCCCGGATTGGTCTAGCCCATTTGTGCTGATGTGTGATGCTAGTGACTTTGCGATGGGGGTTGCTTTGGGGCAAATTCGTGAGAAGCGTTTTCACGCTATATACTATGCCTCGAAGATGCTGAATACTGCTCAAGTGAATTACACTACGACCGAAAAGGAGCTGTTAGCGGTCGTGTATACTTTTGATAAATTTTGACCCTACCTAGTAGGGACAAAAATAATCGTATATACGGACCACGCAGTGATTCGGTACCTTATGAGCAAGAAGGATGCAAAGCCCCGTCTCATTCGTTGGATCTTATTACTCCAGGAGTTCGATGTCAAAATTTGAGACAAGAAGGGATGTGAGAATGTGATAGTCGATCACCTTTCGAAATTGGAGCTTACAAAGGAAAACACCGTGGAAGATCGAGAGGTGAACGATGAATTTCTGGACGAAAAGCTGTTTGGTTTAGGAGACATTCCGGTATATCGAGTTGAAGAGAAGGCGTCATGGTTTGCGAACTATGCTAATTATTTAGCAAGTGGAGAGTTACCTGCTGAGATAGACTCAGTACATCGGAAGGCATTTTTGAAGAAAGTTCAGGAATTTATTTGGGACGATCCCTACTTGTTCAAAAGAGGGATTGATCATGTGTTGAGAAGGTGTGTGCCAGAGGAGGAGTGGAGTGATCTCATAAGGCATTGCCACGCCTTACCATGTGGAGGACATTTGGGTGGAGAGAAGACCGGAAGGAAGGTGCTTCAATCTGGTTTTTATTGGCCAACTCTATTGAAGGATTACATGGAATGGGTCAAGAGGTGTGAAAAGTGCCAACGATTTGGCTCCATTACTAAGAGGGACGAGATGCCGCTGCACGTGTTCATGGAAGTCGAGGTATTTGATGTATGGGGGATTGATTGCATGGGTCCATTTCCTCCTAACAATGGATTCTTGTACATTCTCGTGTACGTCGATTACATCTCGAAGTGGATTGAAGCTGTCCCGACTAGAGTGAATGATTCCCGAGTGGTGATTGAGTTCTTGAGTAAGAACATTTTTGCGAGATATGGAGTCCCAAGAGCTTTGATTAGTGATGGGGAAGCCACTTTGTGAACAAGTGGATGGAAAAGCTGCTGTCAAAATATGAGGTAAGTCATCGAGTCTCTACTGCTTATCATCCTCAATCTAACGGTCTTGCAGAGGTATCGAATTGTCAAATCAAGAAGATCCTTGAAAAGACGGTGAGCATTAGTAGGAAGGATTGGGCAATGAAGTTTGATGATGCACTTTGGGCGTATAGGATAGCTTTCAAAATGCCTCTTGATATGTCTCCTTACCAATTGGTTTTTGGAAAGGCATGTCACTTGCCCGTGCAGTTGGAGCACAAGGCATATTGGACGATCAAGAAGATTAATTTTGATAGTGCTTTGGTTGGTGAGAAGAGATTGCACCAATTCCATGAGTTGGAGGAGTTTCGAGATAGTGCCTATGAGAATGCCTGAATTTTCAAGGAGAAGACCAAGAATTGGCATGATGCACGATTGAAAAAAGAGTTCAAAGTGGGTGATCAAGTCCTCGTATTCAATTCGAGGATGAAGTTGTTTGGTGGAAAACTTAAGTCCAAGTGGAACGGGTCATATATTATGTGGCTAGTGCATAAGAGTAGATTCCTTGAAGTCGAGAAGGAGGATGGACATAGATTCATGGTGAACGGACATCGAGTAAAGAAATTCTTCAACTTCTCTTATGAGAATAAGGGAGGTATTTTAGATTCTCAAGTCCCGCGAGCTCCTTCGAGCTCGGTCCGACATTAGGACCTTAAAACTAGCGCTTAATGGAAGGTAACCCATTTTTACTTGCTTTTATGTGTTTTATTTATTTTGTCATTTTGTGAATCGTTAGTGTTAACCTCGTTTGTAGAGAATTTTGTTTGGGTGTAGGCTTGTTTCGTGGTGCTTAATTCGAGCAAGTGAGCTTAAGGAAAACAATTCATGAAGTTGGAGATGTTTCAAGTAGTAAAGCTTTCGATTGATGGAGTTTTAGGTAATCCGAACCCCAAACATAGACCTCTTTGCGAAGTCAAAGTTTGTGGGGGATGATGTTTCTTTTCGTTCATTACTTTGCATTGATAGTGATTTAAGTTCATGAGAATTTAGTGTACTTACTCGTACGTACTCATTCTTTTCAAACTTTATTATTGCGTAGCAAGAACAAAGTTTGGGGGGGTGTGTATTCGTACTTCGAGTTTGTACACGAAATTCTAATGAAAAATTGGTCAAATTTTTCAAAATTATCGATGCATGAGGGTAGTTGGATCGAATTAAGTGTGAGTGCTTAAGTTCGACTTGAATTGGCTTGGTGATTTGCACGTTTGGAAGAGACCCCAACTCCTCGGTCGAATGAGCGATCTGGCTTAAATCGAGGAGTTCTCAGGTTAGTTCATGTTTTGGATGAGTTTTATGATTGTTTGAGCTTGGTTCATATACAAATTTTGGGTTTTGGACGTCGAAAATTCATGTTGAAATGAGGTACTGCTCGAGTGGCACCACTCGAGCGCCGCCGCTCGAACTATTTGCTCGAATGCCCGAGTTGTACAGAAGGTTTTCGCCTCTCGAGCGTGAGCGCTCGAGCCCTGGTTTCATTCGAGCTCTACGCTCGAGCGCAACCGCTCAAGCGGGTCTGCTCGAGCGGATCGCGGGTTCAGCCCAAATTTTAAGCCCTCTATAAATACCCCCCACACTTTTACACATACTTTCACATAGTTCAAGGGGTGATTTGGTGCATTTTCGGCTGGGTTCGAACGAATTCACACGGTTGTTGAATATTAACTTACTCAACATACGGTTGCACATCGTTACAATTCAGTAACACGTAGGTGTGAGCTGTATTTTTCTCTTCGTCTACAATATATCTTGTATTCTTCGACTAAGTAATTTCTCTTATAAAATAAATTTAAAACTAAAAAATATTTTCCAACTCATTTTTTCAATAAAAAAAACCTTAAAACTTAAAACAAAAAATAAAGCTACCTGTAATTAAAACAAATAAAAATCAAAGCTACCTCTAAAATCTTCTTTCTTCTAGATTCTTCATTTCGAGTTAATTGCAGAAAGTTATGGCATCCAGAGAAGTCGAAGAAAATACAGGTGGTCTCCAAAGCCCTTAACTCCTTTAATGGAAGACCCTGATTTTGGGATGGAAGACCTTGAAGGAAGTAAGAAGGACAGCTCGTGGGAAGTTATCAGAGAATGGTTCAGAATACAGAGGACTGTCCCTGTTGGAAACAATTTTTCTTCATTACGGCCCGAACAATTTTTTAATTGTAGGTAGCTTTATTTTTTGTTTTAAGTTTTAAGATTTTTTTAATTGAAAAAATGAGTTGAAAAATATTTTTTTAATTTTATATTTATTTTATAAGAGAGAAATTTATCAGCGTGTCACGTCCGCAAATATTAGCACGTGACCAAAACGACGTTGTTTCACGAGTTTTTCGGCCATTTGAGACTAATTTGAGTAAATTTGAATTGTTGTGGGACTAACTCGAAAAAGTAAATAAGTATGAGACCAAAAAGAAAAAGGTAAAAAGTTACGGGACGAAAATAGTTTTAATCCCGATGGTTTACACTTTTCAATGTACATTAACTACATTGTTTCCTGAATTACACTTGCTGGTATTAAAATATTTAGATAAATGTGTTATTTTAATAAAGAAGATAAACATTTATTATGGGCATAATAGGAATCCAATTTTTTCCTTAATATATGTTTATTCATCTAAAATGATACATATTTTGAATAGGAGGGAATATATATTATTTTTAAAAAGTTATTCAAAACGATGTTGTTTTGCTTTTTTCTGTCGATTTGGAACCAAAATTGGGCCTTGTCGAATAAATTAAGACTAAATTTGATAATTAAAAAAAAAAAGTTAAATTTAGGACAATATTTATTTTGTTAGAAAGTTGTAGTCTGATTTTTGATTAAAAACTCCATAAATTTCATATATAGAACATGGATTCTTATCCCGTTTGAAGGCCTTCGTCATTAAAAACGTTTATACAAGATCAGTGGCTGCAAAGAGGCCAAGGACTACTAAAAGGAGACACTCAGATACCAGTGCGATTAATAATAGGTACTTGGAAAATTATAAACTATTTTCATATAATACTTTACCAATCATAAATTATAAAATTAGAGTATATCCATTATTTTTTATTGTTTTATGAGACTATCTTTTTCTCTTTCCTCTCATAATCACATAATACGAAACTTACGTGATAGAAAGAATTAGGGGGCACTTAGTTAACAACTCTTCAATGATAATGGAAGTGAAAATGTATTTTTTATCTATACCCCCATATAATAAAAATGATATCTTGGGGGAAAAATTGTTCGAATTGTAACTTCATTGTTAGTGTCATGCCCTCAATTTTAGAATAGAAATGGACAACAAAATGATTGATGGAAGAATAGGGGAATGATTGAGGAGGATGATTGTAGGAAAAAAATAAGTTAATCAAAATGGAGCAGTGATTACCTTATTTAAACGTAGAGGTAGTGATTTTATTCTCACGAATAATTATAATTACACTAATTTTTATATCATTCACATTACTATTAATTGAAAAGCTGCTAACCAAGCGACCCTTAATTTATGGTAAAGCAATCTGTATCTTTTATAGTTAGAGTGACGAGTAATTTTTTACTCTCCAAAAAGCTTAATCAAAAAGCTTAATGATGCACATGTTCAATCGACATGTGAAATATTTTGTTTTTATATTATTTCTCCGACTGCCTAGTTAACATTATTGTAAGATAATAAAACCACAATGGGTAATCATACATAAAATTCTATAGAATATTAACTAGTATAAAGAAAATGAGATAAGCATACAGTGCCACAAATCAAAGATATTAATTAAACGTTGTCCACACGTCAACTCTTTTATGCATATGCATGACCAACGTTGTGCCATTCATTTTTAGTCTTGTTGATATTTTGTATATATCACTTTCTGTATTGCATCTCACATTTAAGAAGTTCATTTTCTTTCCACTTTAATTTTTGTCTGGACTTTGGACAATTGACTCAAGTCGTCCAAATTGGTTTTTTCTTTTCTTTGTTCCAAGCTTCAATTTTCATTTAATTTACACATGAGAAAACGTGTGGGCCATATGTTTTTAACTCGGAAATCAAGCCGAGACATGTGGAATTTTTTTTATTACAGTGATATATAGAGCTCGTTTGTTTGGGGATATGGGATAATAAATCATGTGATATATTTTACCTCATATGTGGGATAAGGAGGGGTATTACAAATACCACCTCTCAAGTGGCATTTATAATCAATTGAAATTGGGTAATAAAAGTGCGGACTTGTCAATTTTACCGGGCCTTTGGTAAATAAAATCTATCTTAACAAATAGTGGAATTCGTGGGATAACAATCAATATCCCTTCTTTTCCAGGCAAACAAACGGGTTCATAGGGGAAACGTTTATATTTTCTCATACACATTTTTATATAGGGGTAATTCTTTTAAGGAGGAAATTGCAAAAATGGTCCCATAAGAATTGGTCCTCATGAATTTGTACTTTTTTTAGCGCAAATAGTCTCATACGATTTTTCCGTCAAAAAATAACGGATTAACGAGCATGAGACGCACACGCCCGTTAGTTTTCTGCCAAAAACTCGCGCATATAATTCCCAACTTAAAAATAATTAATTTCCAACTTCTTAAAACTCTACGAACTAAAGTTGCAGAATCGCCTCCATACTTGCATTTTACATTGAAATGATTGTTAATAGCAAAAGCTGGCCCATTTCCCTCCAAAAATCAAGTTGAAAAGGTTTTTCCATCTAGTATTCCATAGAAAACTGTAAAATATTTAACGGATGAAACATTTTCTGCTAAAAATGGAACCAAAAAAGAACATGAGACCAAATCTGTCAAGTACAAATTCTCATGGGACCATCCTTATAGTATACCCTTCTATTAAGTATATATAGTACATAAGCAACCAGTAGCTTCCCCAAAATGTTATCAACACCTCAAAGAAAAGAAATCAATACAAAATATGGAAAGCGTGTGTTTGAGGGTATGCATGCTCATTTTTTTGGTGCAATATTCGATCGAGTCTTCTAATTTGGTAAACAAATATAGTAGTACCAATCATGTATGCCTTGAAGAGGAAAGGCAGCTATTGCTTCAGCTCAAGCAACAGCTCTCCCCTGCCCATCCACACAAATACTACAAGACAAAGTACTGGAATGGGAGCAGGGATTGCTGCCTGTGGGACGGCGTCACTTGCTATTACTTCACCCGCCATGTCATCGCCCTCGGGATTTAAACCAATTCAGTCCTGTATCTTTTTGCCTTTATCGAAAAGGTCCTCTAACTATTGACTTTATTGATTTAGTCCTGTATGTATTTAAAATTCGTCAATTTAGTCCCAATTGGCCGGAAAACGTACAAAACGACATCATTTTAGTCACGTGCATGTCACATGCGTGCGTTTTCCAGCGGAAAATGATGACATGAATCTTTTCGTACATGTGGCATGCTGAGTGGTTATTTTTACCTATTAAAAAATTGAAAAAATAAATAAAACTTCCAACACATTAAAAATTTAATTAAGAAAATTAAAACATCCAATTGCTCATCCAAGTCCGCAAAATCCGATCGCATCAATTATCATTTCAAAAATCTGCAAATAGATCTCAAAATCTTCAACCAAATCTTGGTGGGTATCATCTGCATCGCTCAAAATCTGATGGGTTACTCAAATCCTCAACCAAAGTGCACAAAATAAAATTGTTGAACCTTGAAGAGGAGAGGCGATGGAGTGGTGACATTGGCTTTCACTCAAATTCGTCACTAATAAGTAGGGCACGAAAGCCGCACCCGCTGCGCGGCGGTCGTTGACGGCGAGGAACCCAACTGTGTTGCTCGATTGAGATTGGAGACCTTCATAAGGTTTAAGATGAATTTGCTCAAGAGTTGGGTTAATTTGGGTGTTACGAAGTAGAATTTATTCAGTGTTAATTTGATGTAGATTTTCTGATTTTGAAACAATAGAACTCATATTTGGGTGTTACATATCCTCATTTTACCCTACGGCTAGATCCAATTCTTCTGATTTTGAAACAAGTAGAACTCAGATTTGCTTCAGATTAATTTAAGAAAATGGATTCAAAGAGGATAATCATATGATGAAGAGATAGCAACCGAACGTTGTTGGGTAACTCGCCGGAGAAGATAACGCCGGCGCAGAGATGGTGGTTGAGGGTTCTTCAATTACTTGGTGATAATAAATTCATTTTATTATTTTTATCTAAAATTTAATGACGTGGTATTTAATATAATAAATATGTCCACATGTTTTAATTTAATTGGTAAATTTATCCACACAATGTGCCAAGTAGTATAAAAATAGTCTTGTCAGCAACAATAGCCGGAAAATTAACTCACATGATCGACACATGTTCAAAACGACATCGTTTCGTGTGTTTTCCGGTCAATAGGACTATATTGATGAATTTTGCATACATACAGGACTAAATCGATAAAGCAAATAATTAGAGGATCTTTTCAATAAAGGTAAAAAGATACAGGACCAAATTGGTTTAAATCCCCATCGCCCTCGACCTTAGCGGTGATGATCTCACTGGAAAGCTCAACTCAAACAGCAGCCTCTTCCATCTTGGTCACCTCCGCAAACTCAGCCTCGCCTACAACGATTTCGGTGGTTCTGCACTTCCTCACACACCTCAACCTCTCCGCTGCCGGGTTTGGAGGGGAAACCCCGATGGAATTCTATCACCTCTCCAATCTACTCTCTCTTGATTTCTCCATGAACGATCCTTATTTTATCGGGGATTTAATTTGGTGGTGTGATGCCAAAATGTTGTTTGGGAACATGACAAAATTAAGGGTGCTGCTGCTCCACTCTCGAGTCTTGAGAAATTCAGAATTGCCAATGAATGTGTCGTCTTTCTTGACACATTTGGATCTTTCAGATACTGGACTACATGGCAACATTCCAGCCACCATTTTTGAGAAACCACACTTGAAATTTCTCGGATTGGCTGATAATAAAGGCCTTAGAGGCTCACTGCCACAGAGCCTTAATAGAAGCAATGTCCAATCTTTCAAGGTATTGGATCTCTCTAGGACAAGTATCTCAGGCAGATTGTCTGATTCCATTGGTTTGATGACCAACTAAATATCTTGGATCTCTCTGAGACAAGTATCTCAGGCAGATTGTCTGATTCCATTGGTTTGATGACCAACCTAAATATCTTGGATCTCTCTGAGACAAGTATCTCAGGCAGATTGTCTGATTCCGTTGGTTTGATGACCAACCTAAATACCTTGAATCTCTCCGGGACAAGTATCTCGGGCAGATTGTCTGATTCCATTGGTTTGATGACCAACTTAAATACCTTGGATCTCTCCTATTGCAGCTTATGGGGCCCAATTCCTGAACCCATAGGCAACATCACAAGTCTCACCCGTCTGGACCTTTCCTTCAACAATTTAGAAGGCCAAATTCCATCATCTCTCACCAACATGTCTCAACTCCGCGACTTGGACATCTCATCAAACGCATTAACAAGCCACTTTCCCTCCACAACAGGCCACGGACTTCAACAGCTATCCGACATGGATTTGTCCAACAATTCTATCCAGTGTGCGATACCACCATGGTTGTTTACTCTTCCATCTTTGGTAAGCTTAAACCTCGCCTCTAATAGATTTACAGGCAGAATTGGGAAGCTCAATTCATCTGAGACTTTGCAAGGTTTGTTTTTGAGCACTAATAGACTCAACATTGAGCTTCAATCTTTCTATAACCTCGCCAATCTCGATGTTTCCTACAACACAGTAACAGAGCATGATGATATTGTAAATGTTACTTTCCCCAATCTGAAATCGTTGCGCATGTCCTCCTGTGAGATCAATAAATTTCCTAGCTTCTTACGGGGCAATTTCCCCAGCTTACTCGACTTGGACCTCTCCAACAACATTCATGATCCAATTCCCAGCTGCTTCACCAAAGTGTTAAGAATTCTTACCACCATCGACTTATCCAGTAACAATTTCAACGGCAATCACTCTTAAATCTAACTTTTCTCCGGCTCCTCAATCTGTCCCACAACAACATCCACGGCAGCATTCCTCCAGCACTCGGCCGTATGACCAATCTCGAGCTGTTGGACCTTTCCAGCAACCAGCTCACGGGAGGCATTCCTGAAACGTTGACTAATCATCTGGTTGGACCAATCCCACATGGTATTCAGTTTCAAACATTTTCAAATGATTCATATGCTGGCAACTCAGGATTATGCGGAGCTCCGTTGCCAAAAAGTTGTGGGGATGGGAGAGAGCCCGATTTTGAAGAAGAAGAGTATGGATTGATGATGGGATTCACTTGGAAGGTTGTGGTGATTGGGTATGGATGTGGCATAGTGTTGGGATTCGTTTTGGGAAATGTGTTGATCTCCATGGAAAAACCAAGATGTCTTGCAAGATTTGTGTATGTAGAAGCAGCTATTATTCGGAGGAGGCTTAACAAGAGACGTCGTGTGGTGCAAGGTCAGCGGTGATCAAATTTGTGACGTCAGTACATTTTCGCATTTCAGTTTGGTTAATATTCTTTTCTGCAACTATATATGTGTTTGTGCAAATAAAGCGCAATGAGGTTTTCTATTTCACTTGATGTTTCATTCGGTATTGCAATGCCTTTATTACAAGCCAATATGAAATATCAAAATGAATAAAGAAATCACATGTCAGCGCTTGTATTACAAGTTTGGAAAATTATATGTACCTAGTAGAATTTGTGGTTTGAGGCTTTAAAATTGTGTATCATGTTTGAACTTTGTATTTTAATTTTGTTGAAGTGATTTATATTGTGAATTTTCATAGTTTAATTTGATAAATTGTCTCTTTGCTAGCTCTTGTGTTTACCACTTTGTGTGAAACTACGATGTTAAGGATGTATGGTCGAGCTTGAAGTTATGTTAGTTGTCGAGTTTGAATCACATCATCAAATATGCAGCTCATATGTAAGCTTTTGTTCACTTGATAAGGCCAAGAATTTATAACCACGTCAAGAATTAATCTGTTTCTATACAATGATGATTTTAGCCACTTTTGCATTTTGTAGATTAATACGTTCATTTTGGCTTAAAATCGATTTTGTGAAAGCTCAGAGAGAGGCAAGTTATATTGGGGAGAAAGAATTGAACTCATTATCTAATTTTAATTTATGTTCTCACTAACTTGCACACTATAACATGCTTTCTTGTAAATGATACCACATTCGTCCCCATACACTTTTTACAGTTGACTTTTTCTCATTTTTTAGGGAGCGGATTTTTTATTAGTATTTAAAATGATAAAATAATTTTGAAATAATTTTATAACTGATGAGAGATAGATCTATTATACCCTACCTTAAAATTCACTTTATCATTTCAAATACTAATAAACAATTTGTTCGCTAAAACACGAGAAAAACTCAACTATGAAAAGTGTTTGGGGACGGATGGAGTAGAAGATACACTTGTGTTCTCAACCTAAAAAATATTTTTTTTACCACACATGCTAGCTTTCACATTAGCTCCAAGTAATTGACTCAAACATGTGTCAAATGTCAAGCATAAGAAAGCAGTTTCATCAAATGCCTCTAAGGAAATATAAGATACACTTGATTACTAGGCATAGAAATGCAAAGAAATTGTCAGGAAAAGTCATAAATCATTTCAAGATGGCCATAGGCAATTTGCTACAAGAGCGATTTACAAAAACTAATTGCCATGCTGAGACATTGTAATGAAGAGGAGAAACAGGAGCAAGAAACTGATAAAGAAGTTAAGCTGGCAGTGGAAAATAGTCAAAGTTATATGTTAATAAATATATTGAGGAAAATATATACATACTTATATAAGTGAAAAAAAAATGTTCATATACTTTGACCTCACTTGTTGGTCATTCAATTTACACATGGAAAACATGAGAGAAATTTCTCAATACGACATGATGGCCAACCCTCTGCAGTCTTTCTAACATGCTGCATTAAAACAATTTTTTGCATGCAACTTTAGATTGAATTATGTGGGAAAGCTGCTTTGATAACCTTGCCAAAAGTAAAAAGGGAAATTGTATTCATTTTAATGAAAATATTTTATACTACTAGCCAATATGAAAAACACAAATTATCATATTTGATACTACTTACCATGATACATCTGGTTCCCTCAATTTTAGGAGCTGAAGTGGATTCAAAGTGGCAGGTCCCAAGGGCAAGATACAACAAACCTTAACGACCCCAAACACAGTCTAGACCCCTAACAAACATTCTTTAGGGTATGTTTATTTTGGAATTCACCCGAATAGACTTTGAACTTTGAGATCCACAGTCCATTCGATTTTGAGATTTAAATCAAGTTTTCAAATCTCCTACTCAATCCATACCTAAAAATACTTATAAATGTATTACCACTTTTCACAAAAGTCAATACAATCACATCATTACTTTTCTATTATCCACTCAATCTCTCTCCTACTTTTCTCTTACACAATGTAATAAAATAATAAAACATTTATCACTATTCAACATACATATTTATATCATTCATAAAGATTCTCACATCCTATGATTTCAAAGTCATGACTTCCCCCGCACACCTAAATACCAAAACAAACATGCCCTTACGGTTCGAGGTCCAGTCCACACGGTAGACCATACAACTCTCCCTCCTATGCTTAAACCAATTCCTCAATGTCATACAACACAAATCAAAGCATTCATCTATACTCAATTGCCTAGTTTAATTGTATAAATACAAACACTACAAAAAAAACACTGTTTTGCGACGGAATTAGCGACGGAAAATCCGTCGCAAACAATGTTTTGCGACGGTATCTGCGACGGACACGTATCCGTCCCTAAAACAGCCGTAGCTAATTTTTGCGACGGATTTCGCCTTCCATCGCAAATTAACGACGGACAAATCCGTCGCAAAATCGGCGGGTCAGACCCGGGCGGGTCACACAGAATTTGCGACGGACAGTATTCCGTCGCAAATATTTCGGGTCAGACCCGTTCGGGTCAACAACATTTGCGACGGCCACATTCCGTCGCAAATGTTTATATATATTTTTTTTATTTTTTTCTGTTATAATTTGCGACGGGTTGTTTTCCGTCGCAAAATTCAATATTTGCGACGGAATTTGGCCGTCGCAAATTACCGAGCCTATACAAAAAAAAAGTGGCTCGCGTGGTTCGAGCCCGGGCACCCGAGGCGGCCGGGGCGGGCGCGGACCACTGGGCCAACCGGCCCATCTCTTTTTATATGCGGCCCACCTTCTATATTAGTCTTATTAGTCCTTGAACAATTAATCCATTTTTTGCGTCCAAGAGGAATCGAACACGGGACCTCTCGTGCAAGAGGAGGGGGCGCGCGCCACTAGGGCACAAGCTACTTTCGTTTATTTTTATGCAATTAATTGTATATGTATTCAAATTAAGTCTTTTTTTTTTATAATTCACCAAATTAATTTCTTTTCGTATCTAAGTTGTTTATTAAAATATTTTGCCCAACTATTTTTTTTATTTTGTAAAATTATTTATTTCGACTCCCGCTTAAATTTATAATTCGTTCATTTGTACGCAATTAATTGTATATGTATCCAAATTGACTCTTTTTTTTTTCTACAATTCACCAAATTAATTCATTTTCGTTTCTAACTTATTTTTATAAATATTGGGGCCATTTAATTTTTATTATTTCTGTAAAATTATTTATTTCGACTCCCGCTTAAATTTATAATTCGTTCATTTGTACGCAATTAATTGTGTATGTATCCAAATTGACTCGTTTTTTTTTTCATAATTCACCAAATTAATTCATTTTCGTTTCTAACTTATTTTTATAAATATTGGGGCCATTTATTTTTTAATATTTCTGTAAAATTATTTATTTCGACTCCCGCTTAAATTTATAATTCGTTCATTTGTACGCAATTAATTGTGTATGTATCCAAATTGATTCGTTTTTTTTTTTTCATAATTCACCAAATTAATTCATTTTCGTTTTTCACTTGTTTTTATAAATGTTGTATCCATTAAATAAAAGTAAATTCAAACTAATAAATTCATAAAATTATAAATTAAAGTAACAATTCAAAAATTAAATTAAAGTAACAATTCAAACTAAAAAAAAAAATTGTACTTCATAGTTATTAAAAATCAAATTTTTTTTAACAATCGGAATTAAATCCGTCTTCCTCTTCATCCTCGCCCAGGTTAACAATCGGCGACATCGATGGCTGGGTCGGCGGGATCGGCGGCATCGATGGCTGGGTCGGCGGGATCGGCGACATCGGTGGCGCAGACATTTGCGCTCGTGGCATTGAATCAGAGGCGAATATCTGCCACCACGCCTGCATGGCGGCTGTATACGCCTGCACCTCGACCCGATACCGCTCCACCTCAGCTGTATACCGGTCGTGCGCCTCTCGCTGCTGTCTCTCATACTCTTCCTTCTCTCGCTGCTGCCTCTGCATGTTCTTCATCTGCTCCACCACCGTGGCAAGCTGCCTCTCAACCTCACTGGGATGAGAGTCGATGGAAGACTGAGAGGAGGATGAGCCTGAGCCACGAGGTCGGAAAAAGTTCTTTCCGAAGCTGCCCAATCCAGCGAACCGCCCCTTTTTAGCCTTGACGTTCTTGAAGTACAATTCATTTTGAACGTCAACAGAAGGCTGTGTGGGGGGCATCGACCCCGACCCCTCTGCCGTTTCCTCAGGCTGAGGCTGGGAGGCAAGGTCCTCGAGCATCTTTCTCTGCAAATTAATTATAGAAAAAATTAAATAAATTGAACACAAAATATAAAATAATACTTTTAATTTTAAAAATTAAAATAATACTATTAATATTGAAATAATACTTACGTGGATCTCGGTAGTACGGCCGTAGGTAGACTTCCCAGTCTCCTCGACGAGTGGGTGGGCGAGCTGCAATCTCTCAAAATGAGAGGGCTCGCGTCCTTGCTCCGCCGCCTAATTATAAAAAAAGATAGTAAAAATTAATACCACTCATAAAAAATTAGGAAAAAAATAATATAAATTCAAAAACTACAAAATTAAAGACGAAACTTACAAATCTCAACCCGTGCTCATAAATGGACCGAGAACCGGCCCGATGTCTCGCCATCCCTTCTCCATCAGGGTCATTACGCTGATTCGCCTTGTTTTTCGCCGACTTCTCTTGGAATTCAGGGGAATCCCAGTAGCGGAGGAATTGGTCCCAAATCGGCCGGTTTTCACTGTCAGTCCCCAGGTCGGTCGCATCTCCCTTCTTGTACCACTTCTCCCTCATTCTAAAAAGGAGGTCTTTGTACCTTTCCGCCGCATATTTTTCGAAATTCTTCCACATCTGGTCATCGTGCTCCGGTGCCCAGACACATTCTTTCTGCAATTACAATTTAAATGTAAATATATGTTTATATATTTGATATTAATAAACGGTGAATTAATAAACTAAATTAATACCTTAAATTCCTCGAAGTATGTCCTTTTCTTTGCATCAGACACTAGCCTCCAGGTGTAAGCGGTGGGCTCGAATCCACATCCAAGGATGGACCGGGAAACCTGATTAGTAGCCTCATGACCAGGAATCCAACTGTAAAATTAAAACTTCAAAGTTAGTAAAATAATTAGGTTTTAATTAATAAAAAATTTAGTATAAAATATTAAAACTTACGTTGAACCATGTGGCTGAACAGTCATCCGTGGTTCAACAACCGGATGCTGTCTGGAGGAGGATGAGCCCTCAGCAGTCTGCTGTGAGGAGGAGGAGCCCGCACCAAGCTGTGTAGAGGTCTCTGATTGAGACCTCGGTCTGAAAATAGGTGGAACCACGGGTCTCAGTGAGGCCCGTCGTCTCCTCCCTCCTCGCTCTCCTCAACGAGCCTCCTCATCCCTCGGAGGCTCCTGACTGCCACTGCCACTGCCTTGTCCGCTCATCTATAACAAAATTCGAAAAAAAATCAATTCGGCTCTACAATTCAACTATTTCTAAACATGCTTTTAAATTAAATTAAAATTCGATCAACTAATCTAATTCAACTAAAATCAATTCTAAACTTAACAAATTCAACTATTTCTAAACATGCTTTAAAATTAACTATTATAATTCAAACAATTCAACTAAAATCAATTCTAAACTTAACAAATTCAACTATTTCTAAACATGCTTTAAAATTAACCGTTATAATTCAACTAATTAATTCAACTAAAATCAATTCATTTCTAATATAATTCAAACAATTCAACTAATTCAATTCTAAACTTAACAAAAATTAATTATGCTTTAAAATTAAATTAAAATTCAATCAACTAATTAAATTCGATCAACTAATTCAACTAAAATCAATTCATTTATATATAATATAATTCAAACAATTCAACTAATTCAATTATAAACTTAACAAAAATTAAACATGCTTTAAAATTAAATTAAAATTCGATCTACTAATTAAATTATAATTCAACTAATTCAACTAAAATCAATTCATTTCTAATATAATTCAAACAATTCAACTAATTCAATTCTAAACTTAACAAAAATTAAACATGCTTTAAATTAAAATTCGATCAACTTAAATTATAATTCAACTAATTCAACTAAAATCAATTCATTTCTAATATAATTCAAACAATTCAACTAATTCAATTCTAAACTTAACAAAAATTAAACATGCTTTAAATTAAAATTCGATCAACTAATTAAATTATAATTCAACTAATTCAACTAAAATCAATTCATTTCTAATATAATTCAAACAATTCAACTAATTCAATTCTAAACTTAACAAAAATTAAACATGCTTTAAATTAAAATTCGATCAACTAATTAAATTATAATTCAACTAATTCAACTAAAATCAATTCATTTCTAATATAATTCAAACAATTCAACTAATTCAATTCTAAACTTAACAAAAATTAAACATGCTTTAAATTAAAATTCGATCAACTAATTAAATTATAATTCAACTAATTCAACTAAAATCAATTTATTTTTAATATAATTCAAACAATTCAACTAATTCAATTTAATACCACTTTAAAAAAATTAAACATGCTTTAAATTAAAATTCGATCAACTAAATCAACTAAAATCAATTCATTACTAATATAATTCAAATAATTCAACTAAAATCAATTCTCTAAACATGCTTTAAAATTAAATTTTAAACGGTAAAAATGAAGAAAACTTACGGTTTATTTGTAGAAGATGACGAAACGAGAACTCGGTGGGGACGGATTGGCTCTACAGCGACGGCACCCGACTTCTCCTTCCTTTTCCTCTCTTTTTCCTCTTCTTTTCTCTCTTTCTCCGTCTGTAAAGCGGCGGTTCTGTATAAATAAGTGGAAAAAAATTTGCGACGGACGCCTGTCCGTCGCAAATTTTGCCCGTCAAACGCAAAACGACGCCGTTTTTCACTGATTTGCGACGGCTTTTCCGTCGCAAATCAGTCAACGCAACGTTTCCCAATAAGACGCGTAAAACGGTTCGGATTTGCGACGGAAATTCCGTCTCAAATCAGTCAATGGGCTGTTTCCCGAAAGGTCGCGAATACAAATGTAAGCTTTGCGACGGCTTTTGTCCGTCGCAAATACAAAGTTTAAAATTGCGACGGCCTGTTCCGTCGCAAATCAGTCAAATGGGTCGCTTCCCGAACGGTCACCTTTAAACGGGTATGTTTTGCGACGGAATTGCCCGTCGCAAACTCAAAATTGAAATTTGCGACGACCTTTCCGTCGCAAATGTAGCCGGTTCAAGACGAAGGCGGTGGGCCCTAGTGTTTGCAACGGCTTTTCCGTCGCAAATTACTATCATTTGCGACGGACTTCCTAAGTCGTCGCAAATTGTCGTTTTTTGCGACGGCTTACAAAAATCCGTCGCAAATTCACTGAATTTGCGACGGAAATTCTGACCGTCGCAAAAAACCCGTCGCTAATCTCCTTCTTTTTTGTAGTGAAATGATCCAGATTCCACATAATTAATTCACAATTGCAAAAGATTCAGACTCTAACTTTCTGCTAATTCTATTTAAATAATGATTAAATTGGCATAAGCAGAAAAGATCCACATAATTCATAAGTTCAAAGGATCCACACGGTTAATTTAATTTCAAATCACAAATGTTTAAATCACCCGCGAATGCTTTCCCAAGATCACTCAGGCTTAAAATTTAAAAGATGGAGATAACAGAAACGTATAATTCACGATCGTTAATTTAATTTTTAATCCAAGAATTAAAAAAAAAAATTATTCAATAATCTTATCCAGAAAAAAGAACTAGATATTTGAGAGGAGAGACAGACTGAGCCTTAAACTAACCAAAAACGACGAATCAGAGAAGATGGGGCACCGAATGGGTTAGCGAGTTAGCCCAGGAAGTTTTCCTTTTTGAAATACTAACACTCAAAACCTATTATGAATTAGAATTTAGGGCTTAGATTTAGAAAATTAGAAATTAGCATAAGGTTTAGGCCAAAACTTTCCGTTTTTGTTATAAATTATTTTAGCACAACCCCGCTAAGAATTTTATTTTTCCGCCCAAATTGGCATTTTTTAAATTCAATTTGCATATGTTTTCAAAATACTTTTTCCATCCCTCTAATTGTTTTTTCCCCTTTTTTATAGCACAAGTATTAAGACAAATATTAAAATATTAATTTAGTACAAATAATGTGATGGAGAAAAAAGAAAATATATGATATTAGATACATAAAATATAATTGATGTGTATGCATGAATAAAGTATAGAAATATAATATTGTATTTTTCAAAATAAAAAAAGAAAAATAAATAGAGGGACGGACGAAAATGGCAAAATGGAAAGTAAATAGAGGGACGGAATATTATAAGCTTTCGTCCCTCTATTGGATATTGGATTAGTGGGATAATAATTGCTCCCCCGTCCCGTGATTAAGACATTCCACAATTACTTAGACACCCCAAAAAAGAAATAACGCTCTCTCACAAAATTTAATAAAATATAAAGTTATTATTATTTTATTTAATTATAGACTCACATACACTTCTATTTTTTTATAAATGTGTCACTTTCAAAGAGTGAAAGAAAAGGTGAGACGGATGGAGTAATAAATAGGATGAAAGTTTACACAGCTCATATTCTTATCAAATAGTAAATTGTAATAATAATTATAAATATTTGAAAACAAAAATTAATAAGTCATTTAACAGTGCGACAAGATATTGGTAAACATAATGAATTTACATATTTTTTAAAAAAGAATAACGCAAAATTGAAAGCCATTTAGCGTCAGGATATTTAGTTTAAATATGTTTTTTTTTTCAAAATTAATAAAACTTTAAAAATAAAGTCATTTACTATTTGTAAAGACAATTACTTATTGTTATTTAAGATGTGATTTTTTTTTAACAAAAATAAAATTTCGTTACAAAAAGTCATTTTTTGTAACCATTACAATATTGGTTACAAATAAATTCATTATAAAAAAATGCATTTTCTTGTAGTGATGGAGGCTATGCATCGATTTCACGGATTTGAACGCGGCATGCCCGAAGGATCACTTCCACATGCTGCACATCGACCATCTGGTAGACAGCACGGCAGGCCACGAGATGATGTCATTTATGGACGTTTTCGCCAGCTACCACCAGATCCCGATGGTCGTGGAAGACATCAAACATGCTTCCTTCCACACTAAAAAGAACATGTACTCATGGACGAGAATGTCTTTCAGATTAAAAAATGTCGGGGCAACCTACCAAAGGTTGGTAAACACCATGTTCGCCAACCAGATAGATAAAACCATGAAAGTCTACATCGACGTCAAGAGCGTGAGGAAGGAAGACCATCTACGAGACCTCGCCGAGGCATTCACCATCTTGAGAGCTTACAACATGAAGCTTAACCCAAAAAAATACAATTTCGGCATCAGCTCTGGGAAGTTTCTCAGCCACATTGCCAGTCAGAGGAGCATTGAGGTCAACCCGGCCAAAATGAAGGCCATCATCGACATGCAAGAGCCGAGATCCATTAGGCATGTCCAAAGATTGAAGGGGCGATTGGCCCCACTGAACAGGTTCATTTACAGACTCGAAGACAAGAGCAAGCCATTTTTCTCGACCATTCGAAACAAGAAATTTTCAAGGAACAGGGAGAGTCAGCTTGTGTTCCTAAAGTTGAAGGAACATTTGGTCAATCCCAAGACTCTGGCCAAACCCATTTCGGGTGAAAAGCTAGGAAGTCTATTGAAAGACAGAGAGTAATAGATAATTTGGTTTCTTGATGTGTTGTTTCCTGGTGTAATTTATTTAGGTGTCATGTCACACATGTCATAATTTGGTTGAGTTGGTGGATATTTAAAATTATAATGTGTAATTAAATTATTGTAATAATTTATTTTTTCTGCAGTAGTATACACGCAATCATAGTGAGTTTTGTAGCATGGTAAAAAGTATTTTCTCTGTTCCTCTATTTACTTCTCATTTTATCATTTTTATCAATTCCTCTATTTACTTTTTGTTTCTTTTTTTGGAAATAAAATTTATAATTGTATTCTCGCATGATCACTTTACTCCTTCTTACACATCAATAATATTTTATCTATATAATATTATATATTATTTTCTCTCTCTATCACATTACTTGTATTATATTTATATTTTAATACTTGACTTAATTCTTGTGTCCAAAAGAAATGAAAAGCAAATAGGGGGATAGAGGGAGTATTATTTAAAACCAAAATAAAATCTACTAAAAAAATTAAAATCCATAATTGTTAATTTGATAAATTTTCTAACATTCTCAAACATATTATAAGTTAGTGAACATGTTATTTTTTGTTGAATGAAAAATCATTAATATGCCTTCATAAAAAGTAATTAATGGAGGGTAATTTAGGTGTTCCATTATTTTCCAAGAATTTGTAAACCCCTGAATATTGCAATATATATAAAGGAATCTTTTATAGTAGAATAATAATACAGACTCTTCACGCCTACTTTTTTTTTTTTAATTTTCAGCAAATTTATAGCATGTTATCAACACGAATCACCACAAAAATATGTCAATTTAGAGAGGGTTTTAAAGAGGGAATTGAGTATAGAGAGGGTTTTGAAGAGAAAGATTTTTCCTCTCCAAAAGGCTCGTCGCCAACCTTTACACGAGGGAAAATACAGTCCCTCGAAAAATAAAGAGGGTTTTGGAGAGGGAATTTTGTGTGGAAACGGACGAGGGAATTTTCCCTCGACAAAACTCCCTCGGCTATACCCTCGTGTAACCTGTATGCAAATTAAAAAAAAATCATGGGTTTCGAACCCACGACCTCAGGCCCGAGCCACACCCGCGAAACCACTAGGCCACCACCCACCACACCATTTTATACGCGAAAGGTCATATTTGTCCCCTACTGAGGGCTGTAAATGGGAGAATTTTCGTCCCCCAAGAGTTTTGAACACGCAATCTCCATGTATGCGGAGGCCTTGCGTGTTTCGCCGTGCCGCTTGGACAAGGCTATTTACTTGTTATGTTTTAGGGTGTAATATATATGTTTCATATATTTTCTGTTATATATTTTAAATATAATACTAATTAATATTAATTGTTTGTTATATTTTATATGTAAATTATTATTACATATAAAATTAAACTATCACTTGTATATATTATTTTTATTATTTATAATATTAAAATATTTTTTATAAAATTGTAAAATAAATTCTTTTTCACTACTTACAAATATGTGTACATTTATATTGAGCTTTTTAAATTCTTTTTCACTAATTACTAATATGTGTACATTTATATTGAGCTTTTTAAAATCTTTTTCACTAATTACTAATATGTGTACATATATACACATATATTGATCGTTTTTTTTAAATCAATAAAATTTTAAAATACATACTTTTTAAATTCTTTTTCACTAATTACTAATATGTGTACACATATAAACTTATATTGATCGTTTTATTTTTAAAAAATCAATAAAATTTTAATATTCAACAATATTCATAACTAATAATCAATAATAATGATAATAACAAACTCACATGCTCAAATATCCAGACATATAAATCCAAATAAAGAGTACAATTTCAAACCAACAAATATAGTTCCAAAACATATTCAAATATTTATGACATCCTAACTCTCATCATCATCATCATCATCATCACCTCTTTCATTTCCAGAATAATTACCCCTCGGGAGGTAACTAGAATATGCACCTCTTTCAAGTAGGTCTATAAACCCAGTTGGAGAAATGGAATTACGACGAGACGGGGAAGGACCGAAAGCGGGAGGACGAGCAACAGAGGCCTGAGGATAAGGGGCGGCAGGAAAACCAGTAGGAGGAACGGGAGGAACACCAGTAGAAGGACCGACCGAGGGATAAGGGGCGGGGGGAGGATAAGGGGCGTAACCAGATGCGGAAGGGGCGGGAGGATAAGAAGGATAAGCTGAGTAAGGAGGATATGCACTAGCTGGTTGGGAAAAACCACTAGGTAGGTTTCCGGGTTGGCCTTGAAACCACGCCATCATCTGATTGTGTACTTTCTGGCGCACAAATTCATTTTGCTGCCTTTGTTGCTCGGCAGCAATCTTTCATATCTCGCGCGCTCCTCAGCCAGCAAACGATCAACATCTCTTTGGTCATAACCGCCAATGTGTGTGCCAGATGATGTCCCGCCTGACCCAAATTGTATACGCATCGTCTTCATTTGACCGAGACCCCTAACTTTTCCGTGGTCTGGCCTCACTGTCTCAACATATGATTAGGCGTAAAATTGTCATGATTCGTAGCTAGAAATGCCCAAGTTTTGGTCGATTTTATTGAGTTTTTTAGTCAAATGAGTATTATTTCTTTACATTGATGAATTTATCTCTTTAATGTTCATAGGTGAATCGAGGGAAAAAAATTGGAGTTCGTAGGACTTTGAATCGACTCAAATGGATGCCCAGATGAGAAGATATCGAAGAAATACGATTGGTATTAGTGCGTGAGAAGAAAAGTGTTAGTTGAAAAGAAAGAAGGCCCATTCGAGCTATACACTTGAGCGCTTCCGCTCGAGCAAAGCCGGTCGAGCACCTCTGATTTACAGAGCATTTTCTACGCTTGAGCACTACCCCTCGAGCGCCTATGCTCGACCATTTGCTTCGCTCGACCACTTAGCTCGAGCGTGTCCGCTCGAGCAGGCAAGCTCGAGCGCCTCCGAGAGGAAACTTCAAGATTCGTTTTTCTGGCCCATGAGATCTCGATTCGGCCCGATCCTTATATATACTCTTCCGAACACATTTTTGGGGAACAATCCACGAATTACCACTTACCACTTGATACGAGATCGTTGTTAGAGTTAGTTTTTGGAGAAGAAGGAACGAGCAAGCTTTACTTTTACGTATTTTGAGGTTTTTCTTTACGAATTCTTAGTCCGATTTTACTTTTTAGTTTCGTTTCTTCATACCTTTGTTCTTGAACCGTTGAGACTTCGTTTTATTGATTCAATTTCAATTTATTCATTTATTTCTTGAAACCCTAGTTTATGTTTGATCTTTTCTTTGTTCTAATCGTTATGTTCATGTTCGTTATTTATTCAATTGTTCTTGTTCACGTAAAACACATGTCTAGCTAAAACTCTTGCATGCTTGGGGTAGGATGAACTCGTAGAAGTAGGTTGTGGGTACGTAATTAGGGTAATTCGTGATGTTAGGTTTTAATTCTCTTAATTAATGAATTCTTAAAATTAATCTTAACTTTACTTTTGAATTTCGTTCGAAAAGTGTTAGAGAGAGGATGACCTTATCACTCTTTAACAACGAGTAGACTTAACGAGAAGGTTTAGAAAGGGCTAATTCATCTACCAGTTTAGCGAAGGAGGACGACCGCATCACTTTAGTTAAATTAGGGTCTCATTAATTAAGCACAATCTATTAACGTGTTAGTGGATTAGTGAAGTCGAGTGTTAGGATAAAGTATTAGGGTTTAAAATCTTGAGCTTTCATCTTGCATTCTTTTACTTAGGTTATTTCTTGGTCGTCACGGTTATTTTGATTATGTACCTGCTCCGTTAGTATACGTAGGGATTCCTATCCTGAGCATCAACATCTCTTATTTGAAAACACATCTTAAATTCTCAGTTTAATTTTCTGTTAGCATTCGTAGGATAGTTTAGTTTATTTTAATTAATTTTTTTCCAAAAATCCAAAAACATACATTCATATTAACTACGACGCGTAGATCTTCAGGGATCTATTCGCATACACTTCATCCTTTGGGTTCGATATACTTGGTCATTATACTTGCTCATACTACAGTGAACGCGTACGCTTGCGAGGAATCTACTATTAGAAAGTTAGTACATTCGGCTACAAGTTAGCATACACTTGACTCAGTCAGTTCAAGCGCTCATTGTTGTCAACTGGAGGTGGTAATTGCGAGACTCGTTCCTCCACAGAGTCCTAGACATACAAATTTTTTTACATCATCTCAAGTATACAAATGTGTTATTTATATTGAATTTATAATGTTAATGTAAAACACTTACAATTATGTCAGCAATTCCTCCATACGTGTACTCCCCTTCCCTACAGTTGTAGAAATGTTGCACAATTTCCCATTCAGTTGGGAGATGGTTATATTTCTTCTCCTGTATTCCAAAAAATAAAGATATGAGTAATCAAGTAATTAAAATCTCCCTATATATGTTGTAGTGTAGGAATTACTTACGTATTCCTCAGTCCATTGTGTGGCTCCTTTCGCCCCTCCTTTGTGTTTTGAGGGGCCTCTTCCTCCGGCCGCAGACAAGCGGTTTGCTCTGCACTGGTTGCTTTTGACAATGACCTCGGGCAATTGCCAGTACTGAAGTAATGCACTCCAGAATCTTATGTCCCACGGAGGTATTTTCCCTTCCCTTCTATTGATCCTCTTCCAAAGACTGAGCAGATCAGAAAATCGTTCTCTAGACCTCCGGATAAACAACTCTTTGATGAACACAGTATTTTCCGTCCTCGGATCCCAGTATGTCTCCCTCTGAAGAAAATATCATATTGATTTTAATTAAGTAAAAATATATACATGCATATAATTCTACACAATATTAACAAAATGAATGTATACCTGGAATGTTTCCCACCATTCATTCTTCCTTTCTTTTGACACCAACTTATATGTGAACCCGCCCATCTCCATTTGGCGGGACATTATACTTCGAATCCTCGAAACAGCATTCGAGGGCATCAATCTGTATATTTTTCAAGTGTATATGTAAAAAAATCAAATAAAATCAAATAAAAAAGACTAAGTGATATTTAACATACACATTGTGATACGTGTAGATACGTAGCACATTAGGACGAGGTGCATGGTTGGTGAGTTCTTCTGCAGTTTCTGGAATCTCAGGGTCGTCCTCAACTATTTCTGGAGATAGTCCACCGTGTTGAGTTAGATCATCTTCCCAATTCTGCAAATCAGGAACCGGTACTGTTTCGGTTTGAGAGGACGATCCCCAAAAGCTACGTCGACCCATATTTTCTTCAGATATTTCCATCTGTATTTAATAATTACAGTTATAACATGTGTATAAGATATTTTATATAATAACTAAAAAGATTTGTACCGGTTCACGGTCTGAGTCAGGTGTACGGGAGGACGATCTCCGGCCACCGAAAAGGGTTACGAATACTTCTACCTCCAGCCATCTGTATACATAGCAATTAATAAACACATCAATAATTAATATAAAATTATAACATGTATACATAACAAATAATGAACACATCAATAGTTAATATAAAATTGTAACATGTATATATAACAAATAATGAACACATCAATAATTAATATAAAATTATAACATGTATACATAACAAATAATGGTCCAATCAATTAACAATATCAATCATCGTCATCATAATCATCATGTTCATCTTCTTCATCCTCATCATCTTCTTCTTCTTCTTGATCTTCTTCCTCTTCTTCATGTTGTACCTCAATTAGTGCAGCGTCCAAATCAGCCAAAACGACAGGATCATCATCCATTCGCACATTCATCTGGGACACTATATCGTCCTCTTAAAATGGGAAAAGTTCTGGTTCACTCTTTCAATCCATTTCCACTAAGGATTGTGCCTTGGTGGTGCAAACTGCCCACCACTCTCGACCCGGTTGGACAGATGCATCGGGGTACTTGCAATAGTAAACTCTATTAGCTTGACTTGCTACTACAAATGGATCATAACGATCGTATCGACCTCTTGGATTAACATCCACGAGTTTATAATCAGGATGTATTCTTGTTCCCCCCGGTGCAGTAGGATCAAACCACTGGCATTTGAACAAGACAACTTTTTTTTCAGTAAGTCCAGGGTATTCCAAAACCACTACTTCTTCGAGTATCCCATAGAAATTGTTTTCATTGGAATCATAGTTTGTTCCTCTAATGCAAACTCCACTGTTCATGGTTGCTTTAGAGGCACCATAATCTTGTGTGTGAAATTTAAAACCATTAACGTAATACCCAGGGTATGTGGTGGCACTACTGCTAGGACCGCCCGCGAGAGCACGTATAAACTGATCCTGAATACGATTTCTCCTCACCTATATGTACATAAGTTACGATATATTCCATTAAGTTCATACTTTATATATGAACATTAGTAATAAAAATTTACTTATACATATCACTTACAAGTTGTTCAAACCACGATGCAAATTCCATTTGAAGCACATTATCTTTCTCAGCACCTGATAGATTCGGTTGAACAAGCAGTAGTTGCTCGAAAAACACACTACGTACAATTGGCACAAATTAGAAGATCGCTAAAATGTTAAGTTTCCACTAAGAGGTAGGTTAACTTACTCAATATACGGTTGCACTTCATTGCAATTTAGTAACAAGTACGTGTGAGCAACTTGCTTCTCCAAGTCTACAATCCATCTTTTACCCTTTTTTCCAAGATGTGTACCAGGAGGCACAAATATCGAAAGATTACCTTCCACTGCTTCGGGTACGACACGGCCGGTAAAATTGTGAGGTACATTGTGTCGCATCGTCAGTACATGATCCTCAAAATAATGGGAACAGAACATTGATGCTTCTTTTGTTAAATAAGTATTTGCAATTGAAGCTTCCACATGTGTCTTGTTACCCACACTTAACTTTAAATTGTGAAGATACCTAATTCAAGGTCCACGGATGAGCTACTATAATTCTCGAACAAGATTATATATTAAAAATAAACAGGTAAATTAATAGACTACCTCTCAAATGGGTACATTCATCTGTATTGTACTGGACCAGCGATCTTTGCCTCATATGCAAGATGGACAGGTAGATGCTCCATTGAATTAAAGAAGCTGGGTGGAAATATTCGTTCCAACTTGCACAAGATGGTTGGGATATCATGGTCCAACCGAGTCTGTAATGGTCCTAGATGTTAACTCCTTGAAAAACAAACTAATTTCAGTGATAGCTTTCCAAATGTTGGCCGGCAGTAATTCACGGAAAGCAATTGGAAGCAGTCTCTGCATAAACACGTGACAATCATGACTCTTCATCCCAAACATCTTCAATTTGCTCCAATCTACGCAACGAGACATGTTGGACACATAGTCATCAGGGAATTTCAACTCATCTACCCACTTGCAAACAATATCTCTCTGCCTCTTATCAAGTGAATAAGCAGCTTTGGGGTACTTTCCTGTATGTGGACATTTCTGTAACGAGGGTCGACGACAGTATTCATTGAGCTCATCCCTAGATTTATTTGTGTCCTTCGTTTTCCCTTCCACATTCATCACCGTGTAGAAGAGATTATCAAACACATTTTTTTCGATGTGCATCACATCCAAATTGTGTCGGATCAACAGGGTACTCCAGTACGGCAAATCCCAGAAAATGTTCTTCTTCTTCCAACCCACATCTAAAACTTTGTTGTGAGCATCAGCACCCTCTTCCGTAACTTTCATAAATCCAATCCAATTAATTTCCTCAAGGATCGAAACACCTGTACGGATGGGCGGTGGATCATCATCAACTGTTTTGTTTTTTCTGAATGCAGTCTTGTTCCTTCGATACGGATGAAATCTGGGTAAGAACTTACGATGGTTGTCAAACCACGACTGCTTTCGACTGAGCCTCAAAGTGAAAGATATCCGTGTATTCTGCACAATACGGACAAGCAAGCATTCCAGATGTGCTCCATCCAGACAATATCGAGTAGGCTGGAAAGTCACTTATGGTCCACATTAGTGCAGCTCGCATCAAAAAATTCCGCTTTGTAGCAATATCGTACGTTACCACTCCATATTCCCATAAAATTATCAATTCACGGATCAATGGTTGTAAAAATACATCAAATTTATTCTTTGGATTTTTTGGACCAGTCACCAGAACCGTAAGAAACATGAATTGATCCTTCATGCACATCCATGGTGGTAGATTGTAAGGTGTCAGTATCACCGGCCATGAGGAGTATTGTTTCCCAGACTGCCCAAACGGCTGAAAACCGTCGGTGCTCAACCCCAACCTCACGTTCCGGATTTATGATGCAAATTCAGGATACGACTGGTCCAAGTGTTTCCAAGTCTGCGAGTCTGCAGGGTGACGCATAACACCGGACTGATCATTATTAGAGCAACTTGCATGCCATGTCATATCCTTCGCAGTTGCATTGGACTGATACAATCTTTGCAGTCTAGGGATGATGGGAAAGTAGAACATCTCCTTGAAAGGGCTCTTCTTTTTCAGTCGACCATTCACATTGCGTCTAGCGGGTTTGAACCGTGGCCGACCGTAAAACTTACAATATTCAAGATTGCTGTCCACACCCCAATATAACATACAATTCCCTGCACAACAGTCGATCCTCTCCACAGGAAGCCCCATCTCACCCATCAACTATTTGCTATCGGAAAACTTTCTGGGCACCAAATTATCTGGAGGACAGATCTCACGAATCAAGTCAACGATTTGATTATAACCCCTTTCAGATAGTCTGTTTTCAGTTTTAATATTCAGCATTCGCGCATAGAATGAAAGTTGCGAGTGCGAATCACAACCAGGATACAAATCCCGATCCGCTGCACGAAGCATATCATAAAACTGTGCAGCATACTGATTAGTGGGTTCCTCAACAGGCGGCTCGTCATCCGCATTTCCAAAGTGGGGACCGGAAGTTAAGTCCGTGATCATATGGTGGTACTAGCTAGATCCCGTTGTCTCATGATTAGTGTGATTATTGCTAGAAATTCATGCATTTAATTTGTCAATTTTATAGAGTTTCGTGTGATTATTTGCATTAATTTGTCTCATTATGCTTAATTGTCGAAAAAAGAGTTTGAGATTATTTTGCAGGAAATTGAGAAGTTTTTGGAGTAAACATGTGCTTAATAAGTCGAGAAGAAATTGAGTGTAGATAGAGAGAAGAATTGGGCTTGAGAAATTATTTTCAGCATTTGATAGCCCATTTACTTTAAATAATGGCGGCCCATTTATAATACAAGCCCAATCTCCTAAAGGCCCATTTGCTATTTTACTTGAAAGTGTGAAGCTCAAGACTCCGGGAATTGATTTGAAAAGGAAAGGAAAGAAAGCAAGCTGCTGGACCCCACTCTATTTCTTTGGGAAAGAAGCATGGTCAAAGTTAGCTTACAAAGATTGGAGGGGCCCGCATCCATTGTTAAAGAAAAAGAAAGCAACCATTAAATAGAAGGGATGGGTCTCATCCTCTGCAAGCTTCCCACGCCAATTTAAATCAAGAAAACCTTGAAGCCGCCGCCACCACCTGGAATTTCAGAGGAGCCACCGTGCCAAGCCGATAGCTCGAAGCTCGCCATCACCGGAACTAAGAAGACGACGCCGGAAGCCGCTGCTGTTCGCGCCAGATTTTCAAGCCACCGCCGGTTGAGCTCGCGACGCCGGAAAACAAGCAGATTGAGAGCCATCGCCGGAATTGACAAAGCCCACACCTGGAAGCGCCACCGCGACGGAAAAGTACGACGGAAATCATAGAAGCCATGGCCGGAAATTTAAGCAAAACGAGGTCGTTTCAAAGCCGGTGTTGCACGACTGAACCGAGCCGGGCACGACCGTGCCACTCGGCTACGGCTCGTGCCCAAAAATTGGCGCACGGGGAGGAAAGAAGGCCGCACGACCGTGCCAACCGGGCACGAGTCGGGCGGATGCATAGCTGCACGGCCAAATACAAGAGCGCACGACCGTGCAAGAAATGAACAAGCCGTGCCAATTAATTTCAAATCATGCAATTCCTTTCCTTGGGGGTAATTTTTGCAATTTTCAAATTTCTCAAGGACTTCTTTGTAAATTTCGTCATTTCACACTTTAAATATCATTTTCTATCAGATTTGAAGGGGAAGATACAACAACACACTCATAGCTTAAAACCCTAATTCCCCTAGTTTATTTTCTTCTTTTCTTTTTATTTTTTCTTTTGCATTTCTTTAAATTTCTAGTATAGATTAATTTAGATTAAGCTTTCAATTGTTAGTTTATTTCAATTCAAGCGAGGATTATCAAGTTTTGTAGCTAAATCAATTCCCAAGAGGTGACTTCTTTCCTTAATTTCATTTTCTTTTGGTTAATTTCTTGTTTATGGATTATTGTTCTTTATTTCATATGAGTTTGTTTGATATGATGCTTAGTTAATTGTCTTGTGTTTGGGTGTTTGGATTTACATGGGTAATTGAGTATTTGATTCGATTTGTGATATCTATTCTAGTTGAAGGTCAATCTATTAGGATTATGGACTTTGATTGTCCGATTTCATGATTGCTCTTGTAATTCGTATTTGGATTGTGTATTTATCGCAACGAGAGTTGGGTCGGTGCATGATCTTGTATGGGTGTGAGTGATTTATGAAATTTGAGTGGATATTGGAGTATCGCAACGAGAGTTGGGTATTTTCATTAGAGCCCCATATTTCCTACACTTGTTGCTTAATTGAGAAATTGGTGATAAGTAAGAAGATTAGCGATCCGATATTTTCATTTGACGTGTTTACCTAGGCTTATCCAGTTCGGTGAATACGTGATGTTTAGTGATTGCTTCTATAGTTGATCGGAAACTTGAATAGTTATTACTTATCGATCGTGTACTTGATTCTCATGTGATGATGAACACCCGAACACGTCTCGTTTTATTGTTTGAAAAATCCCTAAATTAGTAATTGCTTGTTGCTTTTATTTAGTTAATTGCTTTGATTTGTTTAGTTGTTTAAATAGTTGTTTTAATTTCGAGAAAACCTTTTCAAAAACCTTGATCCGCACTACAATTACGCGCCGACGTATAGTATTAAGGGTATACTAGCCACTAGTCCCGTGGTTCGATATTTAACTTGGTCAATTGCCTTACTATAACAACGATCTCGTACACTTGCGAGTGAGTTCGAATTTGTGCTTTAACGAATTTGGCAAACATCTCATCAACCGGCTCATAAGAAGCCAACGCCTGATCATTATATTGATGCGGAATTTGACCCCAATTTTCCTCACCGTGAAAAACCCAATTGTAATAATTTGGCATAAAACCATTTCTATACAAATGAGCTTTCACGTCATCGGGGTACTGAAACGTCTTGTTCCTGCATCTAAATTTGTTGCACGGACACCTAATCTTTCCTCGATTCATCCAATTCGGGTTACTAGTGGCGAAGTCTATGAATGAATCGAGGCCACTAATAAATTCAGGAGTTATCATGCCATTAACCGATCTTGGACCATACATCCAACGTAAACGGTTTGAATAATCCATATCAATCTATTCCATATTAATGAATTAATACTCAAAACCCTACAAATTTGTATTCTCCTATTAATTTATTATTACATTATAATTAATTAATTAATATTTTCTAAAAATTTCGGCAGAGTTTCTTTTTGTTTTTTCGTATTTCCCAGTTAACCAAAATTCCTACGTGCATCCTTTTCCGACTTAATTATAATTAATCAAGTCGGAACACACATATTCTACAACAAACAATATCAATAACCTCTCCTCCTCCTTCAACTTCAACATGTATATTATCTAAATTAAATTATACTAAATAATTATTTATATTAACTGCGCGCGCGCGCACACACACACACACACACACACACACACACACATATATATATATATATATATATATATATATATATATTAATTATTAATACTAAATAAATTAATTATATGACTTGTTGGAGTTATACGTGAAAGTATGCTTTTACTTTGTATAACTCGTGTATCAAACACTCGATTTATGAGAATAATTCTTTTATCACTTTTGCTTTAGATATAATTGAATGTTGAATTTCTATTGCAAACCGTTCAATATATAGTACATGTTACATTGTAGTTAATGTGGTGATACCCGATCACGGAAGACAATATTAACAGTTTACTTGTAACTAAACGTACAATTCACGATCCAGGTGGAATTGAACAATCCGCCGTGAAAGGTCGATGTGTAAGGCTCAGATTGGTCTGTCTTGACTAAGAGATTGCACTAGCACATTTAGTATGTGTTGAAGAGGTCCTACAACGAGGATAAATTCTTCTGTTCTGAAAGGTGAAGAATTAGACCTCAGTGGTTGTTGATTTCTTAATCTCCGTCACTTAAATAGGACCGTGTGTGTTTAATAGTTACTGCTTTGATTCATGTTGGGTGAGAATCATTGTGACTTCGAACTTTGTGTCTTGGGCAGTAATATTAATCATACGACGGTTGCTAAGATTTAATACGGAGAAACGCGTGCGAGTACGGCTCGTGTGATTAGTCCCCTTGGTGGGCTCAGAAGTTTTATTGTACCAAATCTTGCAAGTGAAGAATTAGTTTCTTCGGTACGAATAATAATGTTGAGCTGTCTTTACTCCAAGGTGAAATATATTAATTAATTTAGAGCTATTCAGAAGCTTAATTAATTAATGGACTTGATAATCTTAAACGCGGGAAATAATAACCGGGAGCCCATATTATCGTAATATGGATTAAGATGGATAGTGCAATATTAATTTATTAGTGGTAATAATTAATATTAATGGGCTGAATTATATTGTGGCTCAATATTGAAATTCAGAAGTCCATTAGGAGGTCCAATCTTAATTCTCCTTAAGGCCCCTCAAGTAGCCCATTAAGTAGCTCAATAATGATAAGGTGATTAAAATAAAAAGAATATATTAATGCTGATTTTTCTTCATATTTTCGAAAATAAGAGAATCAAGAAGAAATAAGATTTTGTTGATTTTCTTGGAAAGATATTATGGAAGATATGTATTCTAGGAATACAAGAATATCTCATATATTCAAGAAGATCCAAATCTTTGGATTTCCTCTTGAAGTTTTCGAAAATAAGGACTTAATATGTAGTATGAGATTTTTGTGGAATATTTTATTTTGGAGAAAAGAATATATGGGATATATTCAAGATTTCTTAGAGACTAAGAAAAGATTTTCTCCAAGCCCAAATCCACATGATATTTTCGGCCATTACATATTATAAATAGGAGATGATTATTTCATCTCCATGTACATAATTCCATGTGTTGGAAAAATCAAGAGCATAGATATTTTTCTTTTTCCTTAGTTTATTAAATTACTTGAAAGCATCTCCCACCGGTGATCAAGTAAGGCGAAAGGGAAATACTTGAGAAGGTTTTTGGGTTGATAAAGCGAGATCGTGATTGTCCCGTTTATTCAAAGGCCAATTCTACAAGAAGTACATTAATCGCATATTTAATTGTTTATTCCGCTTAATTAAATATGTGAAATTAATTCAACATGCATGATGATAATTAGTTGTTGGAATTATTATTTGAATTAATTAGGATTAATTCATGCTAGTAATAATTGTATTTAAATTCGTATTTAAAATTCATCCCGAATAGATTCCGGGCACCCCTATTTTCCCAACAACTGGTATCAGAGCCACGGTTTCGGGCTCTGAATTTTAAATTGGAATTTAAATTGTTGAACATTAAATTGAAATTGGATAGTAGAATTGTTAGATCTTTTTTGCAGGTATCCAATTGTCATGGTTTTTAATGTTGTTAATTTCATGCGTGTAAATTAATTGTTTTTAATTCGATTCGTTCGAATTCGTTTTTCTCGTGAGAAAATCCACGAGTAGATTAGTTGTTTTTATTTTGATTCGATCATTGTAATAGACTAGTCTAGATCTAGTATTTATTTTTTTTGTAAAAATAAATTGTAACCGGATCGTGACGAAGAACGAAGAATTAAAAACGGCGTACCCGGACGACGCATACAAGCGTGGCGCGTGTATGGAGGTAAAATCATGCTAGGGGTGAAGAAAACGAGGACGAACGGCGAAAAAAATGGCGCACGGGGGTGCACGGCGCCGCGCGCACCGCGCGCGCGCGCCTCGGCGAGGGCCTGCAGCGCCTCGGGTGCGCCTCGGCGCGCCTCCGTGCAGCGCCTCGGGTGCGCCTCGGGGCTGCGCTTCGGTGCGCCTCGGGCGTTTTTCCAGTGCTTCTCGGGCCGGGAAGCGCGCGGGCCCACTTCGTGGGCCGACGCGCGCTGTATCTCAGGCCGTGGAATTTTTTCGGTTCGTGTTTTTTTCCGTGTGTTTTTAAACGTCGTCCCGAACCCCAAACGATGTTGTTTTTGAAGAATTGTTGCTGTTCGAGTGGGAGCACGTCGAGACGAACGTCGGAAAGCAACAAGGACGATTTTTCGCATCAAGACGTGAAGAAATTAAACCGTGACAATTGGAATTGAGTGCTCCAATGTGTTTAATTTTGTTTTGATGGATGTTTTATTTCGTGCAATTTTTATTATTTGTTAATATGTGTTTGCATGAATTTAATTGTCCAAGAAAAACCTTACTTTCGAAAATTACTAAGTATGTTTTTATAATCGCAATTTTATTCCGGATATTAAAATTGGATTATTTTGGCCTCCATAATTTATTTATTTGTGAAGTTCTTTTGGAATACATTTCCCCCTCGGATCGGCCAAAAGAACGGATTTCACATGAATAAATTCCGAAAGGATGATTGTGGATTATTACTAGTGGCGGTATTGACCCTCACCACGAGTGGCTTGCTCAAAGCGAAATAATAATCCTGTATTTAATTATGGTTATTACTTAGGCATAGGAAATTGATATTAACTTACTCCCCTCGGAGTCCCTGTCAATTTCTATGTGGTCAAAGTGGGAGCCAACTATTAATTTTGAATTAAGGATTTGTAACTTTCAAGTTTGTGATCCGCTTGAATGTATTTAAATGTATAGACCACCCCTCGTGGCGCATTTAAATTGTTTCGAGATGTTGGCTGATGCATGATTATATTGTTAAGGTTTCAATATAATTGATGTGATCGAATTATGTGATAATTTCATATTTTTCTAGATATTGATATGAATGTATGTTTTATTCTCATTTCATCATGTCGCAACCTTTTAATCCACTGTTTAATATACTTAAAGTTAATAAACTTTTTGGAGAGAATTATATCGATTGGAAATTTTTTTTAAATTTGTCCTTACTGCACGAAAACACAATTGGGTTATTTATGTTAATATACCCGGCAAGCCTAATGATAAGTCAAGCAATGGGAAGAGGCAGTTTATGATAGGAAGCTTGACAATGAATGAAGTGCATCATCTTGACATTTCTGTCTGAGGATTTGAGGCGCGTTCATGAAGACATTGTATCCGTTGTTGAAATCATGGAACACCTTGAAGAGATGTTTTCACATCAGAATCCCATGACTAATCAGTTCACCAAACATGACTCGGTCAAGTTGGAAATGGTGGAAGGAACGCCCGTGAGGGAGCACGTTCTCGAGATAATGGCATACCTTAACAAGTTGGAAGTACTTGGTGCGGATTTTGATTGATTTCATATACCATTCCCTACCGAGAAGCTTTGAGTAGTTTCATCTGAACTGTCAGATGAATGAACGGACAAGTCGTTTGCCCGAGCTCTTGCAAGCTTTAGTTTCGGTGGAGGTGATAATGGAGCACCAGTCTAGTGCTATGGTGGCTAATGGTTCGTCTACCTCTTTTGGTCCCAAGGGAGGGAAAAAGAGGAAGAGAACCAAAGGCCGGATCCAAGCAAATCCAATTGTTGCGAAAGGCAAATGCAAAGGCAAGCATCGAAGGGGAAGTGTTTTAGTTGCGGTGAGAGAGGACAATGGAGGTCTGCCTGTTCCAAGCCTAAGAGGCTAGGAAAGTTAGGTAATTCACACACCTTAGTCGTCGAAACTTGTGAAGTGGCGTATGCTGTCTATTCGTGGATAGTGGATACGAGAGCTACTGATCACATTTGTTTCATGGGTTTAAGCTAACCCGACGACTTAACGGAAGTGAGATCCCCATCACATCGGGCAATGCTACGAGAGTGGCAGCTGAAGCAGTGGGAGAAGTGCGCCTATCTTGTGAAGATAGAGTTATGGTCTTGAGAGACGTTCCTCATGTTCCTAGTTTAGAAAGAACTCAACCTTCAGTTTCTAAACTGTTTGAATAGATACTCAGTTTCTTTTAATAAGGATGTTATTATTGCTTGAAACGATGAGTTTATCTGTTCCGGAAATTCAATGGATGATCTTTATACCATCATTTGGGCACACCACTTACAAAATTGAATCTAATAACACATCGATTATTTCGAGTAATAAAAGAAAGCGTTCTTCGGAGATGAACGAAACACTTCTATGGCATCTTAAACTAGGTCATATTAATCTAAAGTGGATAGAGAGATTGGTGAAAGACGGATCCTTGGAATCATTCCAAGTCGAACCGTTTCCAACTTGTGAATCCTGTTTAGAGGGTAAAATGACCGAGAGGGCATTTGGAGCCAAGGGGAATAGAACCACGGAAGTGTTAGAACTTGTTCATACCGATATGTGTGGTTCAATGACGATCATAGCAAGAAGGGGTATGAGTAAATTGTCTTTTTCAATGATTACTCGAGATATGGATACATCTACCTTATGATGCATAGGGAAAGAAGTATCAAGTCTCTACGATTTGTTCGTGGAGGCGAATACCTTAGCAATGAATTCTTGAACTACCTATCGGAAGAAGGGATTGTATCCCTGTTGACCACATCGGGAACCCCTCAATAGAACGGTGTGGCGGAACGAAGGAGCCAGACTCTTTTAGAAATAGTCAGATCCATGATGAGTTATTCGGATTTACCCAAGTCGTTTTGGGGTAACGCCTTGGAAACAATGACTTATATTCTAAACTTGGTGCCATCCAAATCGGTTCCTAAAACCCCAATGGAATTGTGGACCGGGGCGCAAGCCCAGTCTAAGACACTTGCAGATTTGGGGTTGTCCGGCATACGTGCTAGACAAGGAAGCCGGTAAATTCGATCCATGTTCGGAATTAAGGTTGTTTATAGGATATCCCATGGGAACGAAAGGGTGTATGTTCTATAGTCTCAAGGATTGAAAGACCGTGATTAGTTCGCACTTTAAATTCTTGGAGGAAGACTATAAGAACAAAAGAAAGCCCAGAAGTGAGATTACCTTAGACGAGTTAAGAGGGCAAACTCCTATACCAAGTATACAAGATGATATACCACACGTCATACCTTCACAACCGGAACCCCGTCGTAGTGGGAGGATCGCAAGGCAACCCGAGAGATTCATGGGAATTGGAGAATCTTCGGATTTGATTCCCGGCGATGAATCAGACCCATGAACGTACGACGAGGCAATCCAAGACAAAGACGCGGAAGTGTGGCAAACCGCAATGGAAACCGAGGTGGGTTCGATGGATTATAATCAAGTGTGGGAGTTGGTTGATCCACCTAATGGGGTAGAGCCCATTGGATGCAAGTGGGTGTACAAGAGGAAAAGAGGACCGGACGGAAGGGTAGAGACCTTCAAAGCAAGGCTTGTGGCCTGTAGCTATGCTTAAGTCCATCCATATTCTCTTGTCGATCGCTGCGCACTTAGATTACGAGATCTGGTAAATGGATGTCAAGACAGCTTTCCTTAACGGAAGTCTTGATGGGATCTATATGCAACAACCCAAAGGTTTCGTTGAAAAAGGCCAAGAGCACCTCGTATGCAAGCTTAAGAGATCCATTTTATGGACTTAAGCAAGCGTCGCGTACTTGGAACCAGTGTTTTGATCAAGTTATTAAGTCTTATGGGTTTGTGATCAAAACAAGTTCGAAAGTTGTGTGTATAAAAGGTGTGACGGAACTGCGGTGGTATTCTTAGTATTATACGTAGACGATATTCTGCTCATTGGAAACAATGTAAAGGTATTGTCAGACGTAAGGGTATGGCTGTCAAATCAGTTTGATATGAAGGACTTAGGGAAAGCCGGTCACATCCTTGGGATCAAGTTCACTCGAGATCCAAGAGGAGGATGTTAGGTTTATCGCAAGTTTCATACAAAGCCACTGTTTTGAAGCATTTCAGCATGCAAGATTCCAAGAAAGGTTTTGTACCTTTTAGGCACGGAATCCATCTATCTAAAGAAATATGCCCTAAGACGCAAGTGGAGATAGATGACATGAAAGACGTTCCGTACGTTTCGGACGTAGGAAGTCTTATGTATGCAATGTTGTGTAAGAGACCGGATATCTGCTTTGCCGTGGGCATGATGGCAAGATATCAAAGTAACCCCGGGAAAGCACATTAGATTGCAATTAAATGCGTTCTTTAGTTTCTGAAAAGAACTTAGTATGGAATACTGATTTAACAATCAGACAACCTAATTCCCATGGGATACACGGACTCAAATTTCCAATCAGACATAGACTCTAAAATACCTACCTCGGGTAGTGTGTTTTGCATGGGAGAAGGAGCCATGACATGGAGAAGCGATTTGCAGAAATGCATCGCAGATTCGACCATGGAAGCCGAATAAGTAGTTGCTTGTGAAGTAGCGAAAGAAGCGGTTTGGCTCAAGTACTTCTTAGTGGACTTGGACGTAGTTCCGAATTTGCCCGACAAGATAACTGTCTTTTGTGACAATACCGGGGCAGTTGCAAATTCAAGGGAACCGAGAGCCCACAAGGCCAGCAAACACATTGAAAGAAAACACCATCTTATACGAGAAATCGTTAATAGAGGAGATAAAGAGGTGGCAAAGATATGCGTCGGGGACAACCTAGTAAATCCATTCACAAAGGGTCTGCCTCTGAATACATTCGAGAGACATGTGGATGGAATGGGAGTCAAGACTATTGCCAATCTGCTTTAAGTATAAGTGGGAGGAATTATTAGGTTAGTGTAGGTTGACATGAGATGTCACGTAGAGCTACTACACTAAGACATGCGTGATGTATACTAAAAGCAGACTTTAAGTATAAGTGGGAGATTGTTGGAGTTATACGTGAAAGTATGCTTTTACTTTGTATAACTCGTGTATCAAACACTCGATTTATGAGAATAATTCTTTTATCACATTTGCTTTAGATATAATTGAATGTTGAATTTCTATTGCAAACCGTTCAATATATAGTACATGTTACATTGTAGTTAATGTGGTGATACCCGATCACGGAAGACAACATTAACAGTTTACTTGTAACTAAACGTACAATTCACGACCCAGGTGGAATTGAACAATCCGCCGTGAAAGGTCGATGTGTAAGGCTCAGATTGGTCTGTCTTGACTAAGAGATTGCACTAGCACATTTAGTATGTGTTGAAGAGGTCCTACAGCGAGGATAAATTCTTCTGTTCTGAAAGGTGAAGAATTAGACCTCAGTGGTTGTTGATTTCTTAATCTCCGTCACTTAAATAGGACCGTGTGTGTTTAATAGTTACTGCTTTGATTCATGTTGGGTGAGAATCATTGTGACTTCGAACTTTGTGTCTTGGGCAGTAATATTAATCATACGACGGTTGCTAAGATTTAATACGGAGAAACGCGTGCGAGTACGGCTCGTGTGATTAGTCCCCTTGGTGGGCTCAGAAGTTTTATTGTACCAAATCTTGCAAGTGAAGAATTAGTTTCTTCGGTACGAATAATAATGTTGAGCTGTCTTTACTCCAAGGTGAAATATATTAATTAATTTAGAGCTATTCAGAAGCTTAATTAATTAATGGACTTGATAATCTTAAACGCGGGAAATAATAACCGGGAGCCCATATTATCGTAATATGGATTAAGATGGATAGTGCAATATTAATTTATTAGTGGTAATAATTAATATTAATGGGCTGAATTATATTGGGGCTCAATATTGAAATTCAGAAGTCCATTAGGAGGTCCAATCTTAATTCTCCTTAAGGCCCCTCAAGTAGCCCATTAAGTAGCCCAATAATGATAAGGTGATTAAAATAAAAAGAATATATTAATGCTGATTTTTCTTCATATTTTCGAAAATAAGAGAATCAAGAAGAAATAAGATTTTGTTGATTTTCTTGGAAAGATATTATGGAAGATATGTATTCTAGGAATACAAGAATATCTCATATATTCAAGAAGATCCAAATCTTTGGATTTCCTCTTGAAGTTTTCGAAAATAAGGACTTAATATGTAGTATGAGATTTTTGTGGAATATTTTATTTTGGAGAAAAGAATATATGGGATATATTCAAGATTTCTTAGAGACTAAGAAAAGATTTTCTCCAAGCCCAAATCCACATGATATTTTCGGCCATTACATATTATAAATAGGAGATGATTATTTCATCTCCATGTACATAATTCCATGTGTTGGAAAAATCAAGAGCATATATATTTTTCTTTTTCCTTAGTTTATTAAATTACTTGAAAGCATCTCCCACCGGTGATCAAGTAAGGCGAAAGGGAAATACTTGAGAAGGTTTTTGGGTTGATAAAGCGAGATCGTGATTGTCCCGTTTATTCAAAGGCCAATTCTACAAGAGGTACGTTAATCGCATATTTAATTGTTTATTCCGCTTAATTAAATATGTGAAATTAATTCAACATGCATGATGATAATTAGTTGTTGGAATTATTATTTGAATTAATTAGGATTAATTCATGCTAGTAATAATTGTATTTAAATTCGTATTTAAAATTCATCCCGAATAGATTCCGGGCACCCCTATTTTCCCAACATGACTAACATATATATTTGAGTAATACGCACACACATACAAATATACATGAAATATATATATATATATATATATATATATATATATATATATATTATGCAATTAAGCATGCAAATATTCAATTAATTGATTAATTAGCTATATAATACGAATAAAACAACTAATTGCATAACACATGTATACATACACGAGCACAGTTAACATATATATATATGCATGTCGAAAATTCACAATTAATTAGTTAATAAATAATTATTTAATCGATTAAAACGAAAAATTTACCGTAGAAATATTCACAATAATGTGTACAACACGTCCGACAATTGGAGGAGTATTTTTGGAGTAGCAGTGGTGGCAGCCGGAACTCATTCTCCTTCTTTTCTCCTTGCAGCTTCTCCTCTTTTGCTTCCTGGGAGAAATGGAAGAATGGTCTCGGATGCAGAATATGAGTGTCTTGGATGAGGGAATGAAGAGGGAAGTTTCCCTCGTCCAGCCTAAACCCCGGTCAAACCTGTCACCCTGCTACCCTGCAAACAACAGGACGAGTGACGCTTCCCTCGTGAACCTGTCAGAAGCTACAACTGAGGGATGTTTCCCTCGTGAGTTTGTCGAGCGTTGCCTTTCCTCGTGAACAATGTCGTGGGTCCCACAATTCCCTCGTCAATACCTTCTGCATGAACGAGGGAAATCTTGCCCTCGTCAAAACCCTCGAAAATAATTTTCCCTCGTGAACTCCCTCTCTATTCTCGAGGATTTATTTTCCCTCTTTAGATTCCCTCTTCAATTCATGCATTTTTTGTAGTGAATGTTCTACCCAATTAGATTTTACAATTTTGCAGTCTCTCGTCTAAATTGTACCGATTGGTAATAAATAGAGGTATCAAAAATATAAAAGTAAAACTCTAAGTTCACAAATTTTGGTTTTTCTTAATTAAAACTAATCGGCCACGACTCCGTTCGCGAAAAGGTAAACACATGTCTTGTAATGTTAGACCCACCAAGTGTAAAGTCTATAGGACATAAATGATTTTTTGTCAGAAAGTATAATGAGATATAAAAGGTCTAATTGCCAATTTCGTGAAGTACAAAATCAAACGACTCGCAAGTGTACGAGATCGTTGTATAGTAGGCAACTGACCAAGTAAAATACCGAACACAAAGACAGCGGATTTAGTTTCTAGAGACCTACTAAATTGAATGCTTGTACACAAAATTAAAGAAAAATAAATGGTTCGGTTTGATGTTATCTACTAAATGTTTTCAATTGCAAAATGAAAAACTAACCTAACTTCTTTCGAAGTGCAAGAGATTGAGGTATGCTTTGAATGAGTCCAAATATGCAAGTACTAGGGAGTAACAAGAGCACATGCTTATCTTGAGTTCCATATCATGATTAACCTAGACTATACAATCTCATCTAACCACTAAAACTCTCGTCTCAATGATTTGATGCTCAATTCGAAGTGTTCTACATGTTCTAGGTCTCTCTCGATAACCTAAAATATTTAACAATAGGCTTTGATAGATAATCCTTTTCAAATTAGCACTCACTAAGAATAGCTCAACTCTCGCATGTTGCCATTTTCAATGAATTGCTAATTTTACTAAAGACATGCTATCAAAGCTCAAATAATCTGAATTCAGAGAAGTTAAATCATTCAACTTCACAAAATCTAAGCATATACTCAAGCTAAACCCTAATTCTTACATATTCTTCATCATTCAAAGCATAGGAAGTTAGCCTAGCATAGTTAGGACTAAGGAGACTAAAATCATGAACAAAGCCATGGAAAAACTAAGAATTTAACAACAAAGAGCAGAAATTAGAGGAATATCACCTAAGTTGAAGGAAATTTGGAAAACATCTTCAAGAACCACTTGTTTACAACCATGGAATCTGCCAATTCGCTAATCTTCAAGCTTAAATCCAGTACAAGATACTTCTCAATGAAGAAATTGAAGAAAAGAAACTAATATAGCACTATCTAGGAGAAATTGGATGAAAATGTGGAATGGAGCTCTCAACTCTCGTGTGAAATCCCTGAAAAATGAATGGTAACCTCCTCCAAAATCAGTTAAAAGCCCTTTTATAGTCGCAAGCCAAAGCCATAAGTCGGTTTTTACATTTTAACCCTCGAATCTTCTAGAAATCGCGCTCTTCGGGCTTGCCAGCATTTTGCTGGCCCAAAATGACTTTTGGTCGAGTTCTTCATATTTTTGCCTCACTCGGCCAAAACGATTTTGCTCGGTCGAGTAAAACTTTATTTTGGCCGAGTGAATCTTCCAGAGATTTTACACGGCCAAAACCCTCTTTGCTCGGCCGAGTATAAATCCAATTTGGCCGAGTGTTTCTTCCAGAGATTTTACTCGGCCAAAACCCCTTGTGCTCGGCCGAGTGGCCTCTCTTCAAGGCCGAGTGAGCTCTGTTTTGTCTCTTTTTTGGCCTTTTAACTCCACCCTTCATTCTTTCTTCTATTCTTCATCTTTTTAGACCTAAAACACTTCATTTCTTGCATGTAGGGTGAATACACGAGACAAAACCAAAATGTAGAGATACAAGACACTAATCGTATATAAATCAAGCTCAATTGGTGCATAAAAGGACTTAAAAACACACAATTATGATGCAATTACAAGGCTAATCAAGGTCCTAATATATAAAGTTTGTCTTGTAACGTAAGGTTTCTCACAATGCTCTATTATTGACAATGATAAGATATATTCTCTTATAATGGACGTTATAACGTTCTACAACATAGTACACATATTATTTTTCGAAGGACGAAAAATGCAGCTTATGGATATGGTTAGTGCATATCTCTATGGGGATCTTGATTCATATATATATATATATATATATATATATATATATATATATATATATATATATATATATGAAAATGTCTAATGACCTTCTATTACTCAAGTCAAGTGATCTAAACCATGGAGTGCATTTGCAAAACATTGAAACAATCTGGACGGATGTGGTATATATATATGTAAGTGATTACTTGATTAAGATAAGTACAAAAATGATGAACAATGCTCATGCGTGTTTATAAAAAGGAAAACAACAAATTAAAGATTGGATTAGCGATTATAACAGTTTTTGTTGATGAATGAACATTATAGGTACGCTTAATGAAATAAGGGAAATCATGAGTTATTTGAAATTAAAATTTGAAGTAAAGAATCTTGGGGATACTCGATTTTGCCTAGGTGTTGAACTAGAACACAGAGCTTGTGGAATACGTATTCATCAGTTTGCACATGTGCAAAAGATGTCCATGCGATTCAACTTAGACAAATGCAGCACTTCCATGATCGGTGGAAGTTTGGATTTAAATTAAAGCAAGAATCATTTCGTTCAAAGGAAGATGACTAAAAGCTATTAGGAGATAAAATTCTCATTTAAGTGCAATATGTGCATTATATATTGTACTTAACTCAATGCACTAGACCATATATTACTTTTTCGGCGAACTTGTTTGTTATATTTAGTACAAGACTAACGTAGTGTCATTGAAATTGTGTCAACAGTGTACTTTGATACTTAAAGAAACCATTGACATGAGACTGTTATTTTGTTGTGGATCATAAATGGAAATGTAATCCTAAAGAAAATGTTGAAGTTTCTGCCTACACCGATACACCAATTAGGGATTAAATTTTTGCAAGTCCAATAATTTGACAACATTTTGATTTTGGTCCACATCAATTACCTGTTTTGATATTTTGATCTAGTAAATTTCAAATTATTTTGATTTCAGTCCTTTTACCGGTAATAGTGGGTTGTTTAGCAAGTCACCGCCACGTGTGATAATAATTTTCATTTTCCTTTTTTTACCTACTGTATGGATAAAATTTAATATTTTATATGTAATGTGTTTGAATTAAAGAAATGGATTTGGGTGATTTGGACTCGGGTTTAAATGGGTAGAATACAGGTTTCTATTTTTTAAAGAAAAGCAAAGTGGGCACTATTCATTTTCTTCCTCAACATCACATACCAACACAAACGCATCACCCGAGAAATCAGTTCAAAATATTTTAAGATCACCCCGCCCGGCCTAAATAACAAAATATGTTTATATAGCAGCTCTGCAATTAATATGTTCTACAAAATTAATTCAGCTCTCCCATGGATGATTCAAGCTTGTCAATTACAAATTAAGAAAACGTGGCAGAATCAATATATATATATATATGCACATCAAGCCAACTAATAAAATTATGAAACCTGAAATAAAAGGAATTAACTTGAAGTTAATTTCTGATAATCAATCATTGAGCAAAATCCGAGGTCTCAACCCAAATTTCTATTGGATTTATTTTTCAGAATTTTAATTAATTAATTCAAACATTTAAACTCAAACCCACACCCAACCCCTTAAAGGTCTGATCCGAAACCCGGGCCGTATATTTAATTTTTATCCACGTTGCAGGTAAAATTAAAAATAAAACGAAAATGAATAATTAATGTGGCGGTGACCTGCTAAGCAACCCACTACTACTAGTAAAAGAATAAAAATATTTTAAAATTTACTGGACCAATATTAAAATGGGTAATCGGTGTAAACAAATCAAATTGGTGTTTAGATTACTTGACCTACAAAAATTTAATCCAACCAATTAATGTACAATTCGATTTTGTGGATGTTGATTATTTTTCTGATCCATATAAAGTATTCTTAGTCGACAAAGTATAGAGTGGAAATGGTTCATACATGAATCATTGAAGAATATTTGTTGTTTTAATTAAAGAGTATTAGTTGTTTTCACTAAAGAGCATTACAGATTTACACTGAGGAGTCTTAGTTGTTCAGTGAAAACAAACTAAAATTCTTGAATAAAAACAACTAATATTTTTCATTGATTTATGTATATATGAACCAATTTCACTCCATGCATTTTCTTCCCGGTCTGGAAAAACAATAAATTTTTCTCAAGATACTACTCGAGTAAATAAGCTTTAAAGAAAATGAAGTTGAGTTGGTTGGACCAAGAAAGTTTTTTGGCACTATACATTGTTTTCCATTAATAACGCTAGTGGAGTATGAAAATTCACCTATACATATCACTGCGACTAATTTGGTCCCAAACTTACCTACCTATATGTACACCACTATGATTTGATTAATCGCAATTTAAAACTCACCTATATACATCACTATTTAAGGGACACGTGTTAGGAAATTATCATTTATGGTTTTCATAAAAAAAAAAAATATTCTCATAGTTCTGGAAACTGCTTTCTAGTTTCATGCCTTAAATTGCGACTTGGTACGTACCAACTATTACGCCTTAATTTTTATTAAAAGTAAATGGTATTTTTGTCCCATGAGGATAATGGTCTAAAAATAGTTATTTTTTATATTTTTGGTCACGTAATTATATTCGACATTTTTTGTCTAAAAAAAGTGTAGTTTTGATCTCAAAAGAATGTATAAACACTACAGGAAAATATGTATTTGCCTTCGGAAATTGTCCATATAGCTACAGAATTTCCAAAATAAAAATTGTAGTGGAGATTGTCTATGAAATTGCCTACAAAAATTTCTAAATATATAGACATTTTCATTCACTACCTACAAAGAAAATTGCCTACGAATTTTTCTAGGCAAATTGTTTGTGGTAACTTTTAGTAGCCAAATTGATTGCAGGCAATTAATACTAGAAATTTAATTCACTGGGCAAACTGATTTCGTAGGTAATTTACTTGTGGGCTGAGAACAAAGGTGCTTACATGAATATAATTTTTTTTAGGTAAGTTGTAGGCAATTTCACTATGAAATTTTTTTATAGGAAAATTATATATGCAATTCTAAATTCGTAGGTAATTTATCATTTTCTTGTAGTGAAATTGCAGTTTTAGTCCCAAAAGTTAACGGGAAAGACCAAATTTACAAAAACAATTGGACGAAAAAAGAATGTGGGACCAAAATTATTATTGAAAAAATTTCAGGACCAAATTTGCAATTTTCCGTTTCCATAAATGTACACTTATATATATGTCAATAAAAAGCGATTCTCCACAACAAATATACTTCATTCACTATTCATTTTCCTCCGTCATGTTCATATTCCTCATCTCAACCCTACTCCTCATTCTCTTCTACATTTTCACAAGAAAACCATCACAAAATGTTTTCTTAGTAGATTTTGCATGCTTCAAGCCCCCGGACAGCCACAAATGCAGCCGAGAAGCGCTTCTGAGTCGGGCATCGAAACTCGGGTGCTCGTCGGACATGCTCCGTCTCTTGGAAAATGTGTTGCAGCAGGGTGGACTCGGTGACTCGACCTACGTCCCCCAAACCCTACTCACCGACCCCCCGAGTTTGAGCGTCGAAACAGCGAGGCAGGAGTCGGAAATGGTGATGTTTGGAGCCATAGATTCGTTGCTAGCAAAGACCAAAGTGGATTGGAGTGAGATTGGGATTTTGATAGTGAATTGTAGTGTTTTTAATGTGGTACCTTCTCTTGCAAGTGTGATAGTGAATCGGTACAAACTTAAGGAAGATATTTGCAGTTATAACCTAACTGGGATGGGGTGCAGTGCTAGTCTTCTTGCCATAGGCCTTGCCAAGAATTTGCTTAAGGTTAGTCTATTATTCTTCCTATATATGCATCTAAAGTTAATTTAAGGATGTGTCAATCTCACAATAACGATTGTTACATGTATTCACTGGTATAACAATATTTTATACTGTGATTTTAGTTAATGATATCAGCGAATAAATGGTATGAGATTAATTTTATATTGTGAACAAGTTTCATCAGAGAGTTTGTAAACGATAATTTGACTTATGTGTCATTGCAAGAATGATTGAGTACGCATATCATTAAAAATGAATCTATATGGATTTGAACATTAATTGAACTTAATGAGTAATGATTATGATGTTTACTAATTAATCTAAATTTTGAATATCTATTATATTTAACTCATGTCTATAAAAGTATATTAAAATTTTTGTTGTGATTGAACCAATCTATATTTTATACAACTATTTTTTAGGAGATTTTATAATTAAAATAATGCAAAGTAAATATATTCTAGATTAATTAAATTATGAAAAAAATTCTAATTACGACTTATGTGTTATTTTAAAAATAATTGAGTGCACGTATCATTAAAAATGAATTTATATGGGTTTGAACATTGAACATAATGATTATGATGTTTATTAATTAACATAAACTATGAATTTCTATAAGTTTGGAATATTTATTGTATTTAACTCAAATTTATAATATTATATTACAAATTATATTGTAATTGTACCAATTTATATTTTATCCAACTATTTTCTTAGGATTTTTTGTAAGCAAATTAATTTATATATATACAATGCATTATGATATATAATTGATTTTTATGAAAATTTTGTATAATACGTGGGCACTCATCTAATTATTATATACCACAAATAAAGAAATAAAAGAAGGGAAATTGAAGAAATTAGTATAATGGGGGTAGATTAACTAACTCGGATGAAAGTTCTGTTAATTTGTGTTTATATAATCTCAAATGAGATCTCCTATTCACAATGATCCTTTCTCGAAATTGACTTTTTTTTTCCTAGCAATATTTTAAAATTATATTTTCCATAGAATTTAAAAAAAAAAAAAAATTAAATTCGTTTTTAACATTAATATTTTAAATAAAATAGTTTTAATGATGTTTAATTTAATATTCACATTATATACATATAAATATATCGGAATAAGGTGTGATTTTTTTTATGTTTTTGTAATTTGAAGTATTTTTTATTATATTTGAAAATATAATTCGTACAAAAAATCCAATAGAAATTCTACTAATAACTAATTAATAACCGAAAATAAATAGAGGGAATAAATAAAAATTTATAGTAGTATAGTACTCCATGTTAAAGTAGCACATGTGTTTGCGAGTGGGGTCGAAATTAACTATACCGTGTCGTTCAAACTTTTTGAAATTAAAGATCTGTATTAGCACTTTTAACACTAGATTTTTTTTAAGGTTATTAGTTTTTTTTATTAAAAAAACATTAATTTTATTTATTGAATAATATTAGTTATTTTATTGAAGAGTCTTGGTTTGTTTTTAGGTAAAAAAAATAAATACACTTTAGTGGAACTAATACCCTTGAATAGTTTATTTGAATCATTATCCTCTATACTTCGTCTTTTATGTTTTATTATTTAACGACTTTTTTAATGTTTCATTTAAGACGGTATGTCAAGTGACACATTTTCTTTATTTGGTCTGGTCAATTTAAATTCTGAGTGGTTTTCTTATTAATGTTATTTATTCTGAATTTAAATTTTGAGTGGTTTTCTCATTAATGTTATTTATTATGAAAGAGGAAAATATCATATATATTTCTCACCTCCTTTTGTCTTTTTCTTTGAAATTTCTTTACAATAAAAGGTCGGTATTCATGGTATTAATTAATCAGTTAAGGTATATCACCCACCATTTTGAGTTAAAACTTTTTCCTTATTAATTGAATAATAAAGTTTAATTTAATCCGTCTTATGAGTTATGACTTATGAGCAAAGTCTTGCGTACCCTATATTATCGTGAAACTAATTTGCAGTTTGGTGTATTTTTTAATTAATAATATTATTTAATTCATTAAAAGAATTTTGTTAATTTAACAGTATTAGTTGCTTAATTAAATAGGTGCACAATAAAATTGGTTTACACAAAATAAACTCTAATCATGTTTCAAAATATCTTATCTTTCAACAGGTGCACCAAAACACTTGTGCCCTAATTGTGAGCACCGAGAACACTACCAGCAGCATATACACTGGCACAGATCCTTCCAAATTCCTTTTCAATGGCATCTTTCGGGTCGGAGGATCCGCAATTCTCCTTTCGAATAAGCCGTCTCACGCGCAATGCTCAAAGTACCAGCTCATGCACTCCGTCCGCACTCACACGGCAGGGTCCGACATCGCCTATATGAGCTTGTTCCAAGAAGAAGATTCAGAGGGAATCACAGGTATAACAACAACCAAAGATCTCTTAGTCGCAGCAACTATTACAATCGAACAACACCTGAAAACATTGGCTTTTCTAATCCTCCCGCTTTCCGAGATACTTCTCTTCATAAAAAGTCAAATTACCACGCATCTCAATGTCAACAAGACCCAACTTTACATCCCAAAATTCAATAAATGTGTGGAACATTTTTTTCCACATGTTGGGGGTAAACCGGTGTTGGTTGCAGTGCAGAAGAAACTAGGGTTTACAGATATTAATATGGAAGCATCAATGATGACGCTGCATAGGTTCGGAAATACTTCGAGTAGTTCTATTTGGTACGAATTAGCATATGCGGAAGCTAAGGGCCGGATCAAGAAGGGTGACCGAATTTGGCAAATTGCATACGGGTCGGGTTTCAAGTGTAGCAGTGTGATTTGGCGTGCGTTGAGGTGTGTTGAGATTGACGAGATGAATCCATGGACAAGTGACATTGATGATTATCCTCTAATTGACGATTTCGTTGGTCCACCTGCTTACCATTTTGAACCACCCAAGTAGCAATAATTAATTTTACTAGGTTTGTGTCTACCCGTGCATTGTAAGGAAGTCAATTATATCACTATATATTTTATATAACAACATATTTTATTTTATTTAGTGTTATTTATTTGTTATATTACTTAACATAATTGAGTATCACTAAATATTTAATACAAACTTTTTTTATTAAAACATAATTCCATTATGAAAGTTTATTCATCTTTTACTAATATATATATTATAAAATTTAATTTACATAATTATTGTGGTTTTGGAGGTTCTAGCAACAGAAGATTCAATAGTAGTTTTAAGAATAAAGAAAACATGCACCACTTTTAATTGAGTTTCAAAACACACCCCTATATCTTATTATTTCACTCGCATCGATGTGTTTGTTAGAGATAAACTAGAGGGGATGTATATCTATTGGAAAAACGATCAAATAAACCTCTTATTTTATTGGATAAGTCTCTCAACTATTTTTTTTTTTTTACATCTACACTCTTTATTTTTTAATTGAGATCAAATAGGCCCAGCAAAATCAAACAATCATCATATCATTTCTATCAAATTAGAACGAAATATGTTTTGCCTAATATCTATTGCGCACTTAATCTTGTTCCCTCACATGTATTAACCAATTTTATTTTATTTCCTAAATCCTCAATTCTTCACTGTAATTAATGAAAGGTTGTTCTTTGGCATTATCTTTGAAACCTTTTCCAAATGCTTTTCATAGATAAATGCTTAGGGTACAAACACACTTTTCGTAGGATAAATCCGTCAAGCACGAAGAACACGAATTTCTTCATGAAATCTACATCTAGGCTGAGCGAGAAGAACACACTTCTTGTTTAGACAAATAATTATTTGGCAGTGTCTTGATTACCATTTTCACTAGATATAGTGCAGATTAGGAATGGCAAAACGGTCCGCCTACCCATCTTAATTGGGCCAGGTTTAGTCCGCCCTGTTCTGAAAATGGTGCAAGTCAAGCCTATCCCGCACGCGGGGTAAATCGGGTACGAGTATGCATTTCAATATATATATATATATATATATATATACTCTTTATTGAGTTATAAATACTCCATTTGTCTAACTTTTATTTTCAAACTTTCATTATTCGTTCATCGCATGTAGAATTGTATTTGTACATTGTGTATAGACGAATAATAGAGTGTGAATAAAGTTAGGACAGAGGAAGTATTTGATTTGTAGTTTTGATGATTATGTTTGTTGTTAAGTTTAATGGATAATCTAATTTGTTTTCCACGGCATGTTTAATATAAAAATATGCATATACTTATATATAAAATTTGGGGCAAGGGGACGGGCCTGCCCCGTGCGGGGCAAGCATAAGGCTCAAAATGTTGCGGTCCAGTGGGGCACGAGGCTGGAGGCCGGTGAGGGATATGTGTGGACAGCGGTGAATCCAGATTTTCTAAACTGTATATGCATAATTATGAGTACACTGAATTTTAAAACATATATACAATTCAAAATGTAAAGCAAGACCTAAAATTTGAAAAACACATACAAAATATAGACAATTTAGAACTTGATAACATACTCCCCTCCATCTCAGGATTACTTGTACACCCCTATTTTTCGTCCATCGTAAATAGGGATGTATTTATATATTGTGTTTATCATTTGTTTATATAAAATATACTACTTGCGAAGTTAATATTTAAAGTCGCAAGTTATATATTTTATATTTAAAAAATGATAATCACAATGTATAATTACAATTCTATTTGCGACCGGCGACAATGAAAGTGTGCACGTAATCTTGAGATGGAAAATGTATACTATCATGATTACAAACAAAAGTTATTTATCTATCAATTGCCATCCTTAAGTTATTTATCTATCAAAAGTTATTTACAAACAAAATGTATACCCGCCTGTCCTGTTCCATCCAATTGCCATCCTTAAGTATGATGAACATTCACTAGCAACAACTAGCAATTTGCATCTGGTTTTAAAGGATGAACAGAGTGATAGCAGGGATTTGATTGAAGTAACATATCTATTGATTTAGAGGGTGTTTGACTAAACTTATTTAAAACATTTTATAAGCTCTAACATTTTATAAATTGTTTTAAGAACTTTTAAGATGTAACTTTTAAGTAGCTTATAAGTTGCTAAAGTATTTGGCTAATTCAACTTATAAGATCTTTGATAATTTATAACAAATATTTTTTAAATTCATAAAAAATTATTTGTTTCTATGTTTTATCTTGAGGTAGATGTGGTGGGGGTTGGGGGGGAGTGGCGTGGTTCTAGGGTGAGGTGGGTGGTTGGGGTGGAGGTGGTCAGGAAAATAAGTTGTGAAATCCCAACTTATTTTTTTACAGTTTATAAGATGTTAGAAGCTTATTTTATGATCTTATAAGTTGTTAAACACCTTATTTTGTCAAACACATTGGTAGTACTTATAAGCTCATAAACAACTTATAAGATTTTTTAAGGAGGTTAAAAGTTCAGCCAAACACCCTCTTAATTTAAAGCCCGGTTCTAGTATGATCATATGCGATTTTGGTTCTGTGGTGAGAATTGGGGATTTAGAAAATGATTATAATTGATGTATTTGGGCTAATACATGTGACAGAGCAAGATTATATGAGCAATAGTTATTAGGCAAAACAACTTTTGTTTTAATGTGATGAAATGGATTTGATTGCTTGGGTTTACTAAGATGAGGTGTCTATTTGACCTCAATTAATAAGATAAACTTATAAAGAGTTTAAATGTATAAAGAACAATTGAAGGGCTTATTTGATTCCCACTAATAAAATGAGGGACTTATTTGATCCTTTTTTCCATATAGATTTTTGTGTTTATGATATAGGTCTTGGATTTGGTCATGTATATGAGAAGAAAGTGGGTTTAATGGAAGAGTTCTTATCAATGTTTTTTAAATCGGGCACGATACCGGTTTAGTTCATGGTATGCGGTAGGTTTCATTAAACTCCCGGTCAAAATCCGGTTAAATTAGTGAACCGGTCATTCTCAAAATCCGATTTTTTAATTCAAAAAATAAAATAAAAAGAAGAATGTGAGTCTTTGGCACAGGACCGATTCTCACCTTGAATATTCAAATCCCTTCATCCATGGAAGTAATAATATCAGCAGTTCCCAGCTAAGGAGATTTTTGCAAAGAAACAATCCAATTTTGCAATGAAAATGGATAAATCCAGTGGAAAGTTCAAAGAGAGATAAGAGAAAATTAAGGGGACGCTTGGTTAACAATTCCTCAATGGTAATGGGAATGATATTGAAAATTAGTGTAATTAGCATGGTTCATGAGAAGTATGATTCCAAAAATAATGCAAATTTTCAAAAATATCGTACAAAAAAAAGAACAATGTTTTGGAAAAGTCTAACCAAAATATGAACAAAATTTCGGTTTTCACAAAACATTTAATAATTTCGGCAACTTTTTTCCGAAATATTGCAAAATTTTCAACAAACCAGGTTTGAAAATTTGCTTTGCGAAAAATTTGATAAAAAAATGCGTGAATGACAATCATATAACTTTTAATTTCGTTATATGCCAAAAATTCCAAAATTTTGTGCATAAAAATGTATAAAATAAATAATAAACAATACTTAACATTAAAAACTAGGGTTTATGAATCTATGAAATAAGGAATAAAGAAAAACATACATGTGTGTTTTGAACCCCTTTCATTTTCTCCAGATTCTCGCTGAAAAATATGAAATAATTATTGTGGTGTTGTCTGGTCGTGCTATAGTGGTGACAGTGTGAATATGTGTTCTTCACGATAAAGATGATGAATATTTGGTTGCTAACGTGAACCGCAGAAATTAAATAGATGAAGGATGTGTATGAAGTATTAGTTGTTTTGTTTTTTTAATTATCAAGGTTATATGTATAATTTAACAATTATAATAAATTAATTAAAAAATGAAGGAGGTGTATCAATAATGAATGGAAGGGTATTTAGCCGGACCCTTTTTGGATGGCTCCGGCTAAATAAACCCCCTATTCTTCTATACATACCCCAATTTATTTTTGTCAAAAATAATTTTAAGTAAAAAGTCAAGATTACCCATTCATAAATATTATTTTAAGTATGAATTAAATTTCCTTTAGTTTTTCACACCCTTTTCTCATTCTCAGCATCACAAATTTAACATTTTGAAATTACTAAAAATCAAGTTTCTTGATTATTTTAATTAAAATCCTAAAACCTAATTTTTTGGATTATTTTCATTCAAATTAACACAAATAATCCAAGTTTATAGTGTCTAATTAATAGAGTCAAACGACAAAAAAAATCACATTAATGTAAGTATTTTTTTTTCTTACGCTAAATGACAAGTTAATATGTTATATAGGGCATCGGTATTATTTTGTGTGAAATTATCTTCGTATTTTTTTCGGTAGCACCAGTGAGTAAAATTCATAGAAGTTAACTTATAGTTTTCTTTGTAAAGGCAACATATTTAGTGTACTTGGAACAAAATTTTAAACACACTTTGTTAGCCTACGTTATGTTTTTTTTTTTTTCGCAAATTTTTTTTTCTTGCAAATATTTTTTTCTGTTTTTTTTTTTTTTTTAGATTAAGAATATCACCATTTTTTTTATTGTGGTTGAATGAATTTGGAGGTCAAATTTTTTGTTTTGATCGTATATATGTTTAAGTGAATAGAATTGTGAATTTATAATTATTTACTTTTTTTTTTTTTGTGTTTTAAATTTAAGTTAATTTTTTTTAAAAGGGCATAATTATCTAAACTTGGGTTATGTTTAGTAATTATATAAAATAATCATATTTTTTATGGGTTTTGTATAGTAATTGGGGTATGTATAAGAGAATTGGGAGTTTGTTTAGCCGCGGCCTTTTTGGATAGGATTCTTAATCAGGATTTTAAATTTTACGTTTATGGTTAAGAATTTGAAATGATGGGCCTCAATGCTATTATTTGGTAAAGGGCTGGGTCATTGGGCTTCGTACTAGGATATAAGAATGTAAAACTTTTATTAATAATAAATAGACTACGGTTATTTGCACTAGGCTCTGTGTTAAATACATTACCTGGATAAATACACCACTTATTTTTCCGAAAATTTGCAACATTTTCAAAAAAAAAAATTGAAAAATAAACATAAAATTAAAAAAAAAAAAAAATTTGAAATATTGTGCATTTCATTATGTTCGAAAAAAATGTTCGGAAAAATGAAAAAATTTCGAAAAAAACAATATGAACAACAAGTAGTGTATTCATCCGGGAAGTGTCTTTAACAAAGAGATTAATGCAAATAATCTGGGCCATATAATTATTATTACATTTATTTGATTAGGCCCAGGTTATTTGCACCAGCCTCTATGTTAAAGACACTAACCGGATGAATACACTATTTTTTGTTTGGAATTTTTTTCGAAATTCTTTCATTTTTTCGAACATTATTTTCGAATATAATGGAATACACAATATTTTGATTTTTTTTTTCGAATTTTATGTTGATTTTCGGAATTTTTTTCCGAAAATGTTACAATTTTTCGAAAAAAATAAAAGGTAGTGTATTCATCTGGGTATTGTATTTAACAAAGAGGCTAATGCTAATAAACGATTGTACACCAATAAGAAAAGAAAAAAATTCGATGATAGATGTTAATGTGCTTAAAAAATTACATCTAGTAAACTTTTAATAGGAAGAAATTTTTATCTTACAAGGCCTCATTTTTAGGTTAAGTTTCAATATAAGTGTCAATTGGGTGTTTACTTAGGCTTTGATTGTATTTATCTCTAGACGATATTTTTTTTCCAATATCATATATCATGACAATAAAAAGTTTCCCACATCTTAAAAGAAAATTTTCATGTTATACAATTTTCGTTTTGAAAAATATTTATTCTTCTAGTCTTGAATTGAACTGAGAAAAAAATTAGCAGTGAATCTTGTAAAACGAATTAGTGATGAGTAGGTTTTATATGAAAAAGTTATATGATAAATTTATCATAAAATTATTTTAAAGTATTATATTTAATTAAAATTATTAAATTGTTTATCAAAAGTATTAAAAATTGGGGTAAAAAAATCAACAAACACAATATTTGGGCAAATTTATGTATATATGGTGAATAGTGCGTGTGATTGATAATATAGAGTGGTTTGGAAGTTGTTTACGAAAATAGAGGGAATCGCCTCTGGGAGGGGCGAGTTTCCCTTTTTTTTTTTTTTTTTCTTAGGTCGCCTTTGGGAGGGGCGAGTTTAATTTTTTTTTTTATTTTTTTTTTAAATCGCCTCTGGGAGGGGCGAGTTTAAGCCTTTATTTTTTTATTTTTTTTTTTTATTTTATCACGCCGTTGGGAGAGGCGTGTTTATGTTAAAATTTTTTATTTTTTTTTTCGTTTCTTAGTTATAATTTGTTCCATGATTAAATGGGTTAAAATAGGTGTGTATTTGAGTTGATTTTAGTAATTATTTTTCAATGATTATGTGATGATTATTCAATGATATATTATAACTAAACCCAAATTGCTATTGAGATGTAAAACCCTAATTGTTAGTGGAGATAAATATAATTGTGTATTGAAATTGGTTTATATTTATACTATCTTAAAAAAAAAATTATAAACTATTTCATAAAAATTGAAAATTATTTCAAACACTAAATAATATTTTTAAGTAATAAATGTAAAATGTAAAAAAAAATGACATTTATAATAATAGTACCAATACAATTAGCGATGGCCCAATCGACCACCCGTTCCACATTGCGGCGGACGTCTTTCACGATAATTACGACGAGGTTGTTGTTCATGTTGGCTTGGTCCGGGCTCCTCTCCGTATGTGTCCGCATATGGTATAGGCGTTGAACTGTAAACTGGGCGTTGTGCGAATTGAGGTCGATGTTGATAATAGGTACTCATATTAATACCCGTATTTAATATGTCAGTAAATGAACCAGGCCATGATGTAAGAAGATCTGTCACAGATTTAGTTAATTTAGATCAATAATATATATATATTAAAATATATATTATTTATAAGTTGATATTATATAACTGGTTCATTATAAGGTGTCTGAAAACTGGGTTGAGGTATCTCCTGTTGCAACGTCGATGTAGAAGCAGGCTGGGGTACCCCCTCAACGCTTGCCCAACCAACTATCAAGTTAACAATAACATATCATAAGTAAATAAACATAATCTTTAAAAAATATTATTAAGGGTTATGTGTAACTTTCATACCATTTCCAGCAGGATGTGCGTAAGCTCCAAATCCAAATGAGGGCAACTCATAACTTGTGTGAGGCGTAGGCTGAGGTGGCCACTCATTTGATTGCCGAGCATCTATCAAATTAATAGAAATATACATAAACAAGTAAATATAATTTCTTGAATATTTTTAATTTATTATTGTAACTTTGATAATATTGAATTACACACCGTATGCAGTTGGTGTGTTGCCCAAAATTCGAGACGCTCCATACTGTTGGCCCATCGATGTAGAAGCATCTGTAACATGTTATAAAAATATTTAATAATTAAATAAATATAAACCAAAGGAATATCATATTTACAAGTGTAATTCCGTAAATTGCATACCATTTCCAGCAGTATGTTGTGTGCGGGGCGCTGATTGAGGAACTCGGTATTGAGTACCTTGTCGGGGAAAAGGGGAATCTGATGGCACTGCCGAGGAATGTCTTCTTCGACTCGCAGACGTTGAAGGACCTTCATCGCCGTCACGCTCTACAGACCTCCTTCTTGTTTGTCCTCTACTTGTTTCCCCGACTTCTACGTTTTCAACTGAGGCTCGTGGATGTTCAAGATAAGTAGGAGATTCAATAATAGGCTCCACTTGAGTGATGAAATTCTCAGCTGTTTCTAAAAATTCCACCATTGATGGTCTATTATCAATGTGAGCCCGTCGTTTACTGATTTTAAATTTTCGAAACCAGCTTACCTGTAACAAAAAAATAATAGAATGTTATTCATATTTCAAACATAAAAAATCAATATATAATTAAATTTGTGATATATAATTTACCAAAACATCACTGGCAGATGTTCTTGGTGGTTGGAAGCCTCGGACCGGTGCTGCAGTATACTCCTCTGGTGAAATCAATCGTCGTGTAATGTCATAGTACCACTGCATATAGTCTTCCGTGACCGGATCACCCCCGTTGATAGGCGTGCAAGGCATGAATGGTTGCCTGCTTCTCCAATATCTAATCCATTTGTCATGCTTGGTCGTCCAATCAAAGCCGGTTCTCCCCTGGCGGTTATACTCATGCAAGCTCTGGTCCCTTTCCTCTACATGACTTGGAATGTTTTGGACCATTCCAAATTGTCTGAGCACCCTATTCGGATAGTGAAGCTCCACTATCCAAATATTGATCAATGGACATTGCGACCTCCAATTTAAGGTCCAACAACGAGGTTCGAGATTCCTGATCTCCTCAGCGTCCACATCATAGGGATCCCAAATAAACTGTAAAGACACACACAAAACATTAATATCAATATTCTCAAAAAATAATTTATATTAGTTTGAATCATTATAATAATAACTTACTTGACCATTAGACAAACGCTCAAATATGTCGCGATATACACGAATTGAAAACCTCGTGCTGTCAATATGACTGTGATAATGTATCCACCTATAGTAGGTAAAAAAATAAGTATGTATATCCAAACGAATTATAGATAAATGTGTCTATAGAAAAATACCTAGCTCCATACGGTGGAGGCCCCAAATTACGACCATCTACACTTATCTGCCCTTGTTGGAGCATCGGATGTGCGTTCGATGGTTGGATCGTTTTTATCCTTGACCATGCCCATATCTGTTGTTCAATGATAAATTTATTTCAATGTACAATTAATCAATGAAATATTTAAAAGTAATTTAAATTAACCAAGAATTACCTGCAACAAGCATAATGGTCCAGCGATGCTCTTGCATTTATAGTTGCAAGCCATACAGAGTTCGCGATATAAACTCGCTAACACAGCACTTCCCCAGCTGTATTCCCCGACTGTATTCACGTCCCGCAGAAAATACAGATAGACTAATGGGACAACATTTCGAGAATGGTCGGGCATCATTGTAGTTCCCAGGAGTAAAAGTGCACACCCCCGTGCATATTGATCAACGACCTCCTGTGGTGTATAGTCATCAATATCAACAGAATGTCTCACCAATTCGTTTAGGGAAGTCAATTTGATCGCACTATTCCATAAATACATTTTTGGATCGTGTGAAGGTTGCACAAACTATAGCTGTAATTGGGAGGCGTCGTGCACCCTTAAGAACACCGTTGATGCATTCGGAGATGTTAGTTGTCATAACCCCATAACGTTGACCTCCATCATGACTAAATGTCCACTTGGCAGGATCGATATTTCGTAGATACTGATGACCCTCTTCACTTAAAACTCGGATTTCGTTCATCTTTGTCTCAAAATGTCTAACCGACAATGCTGTTCCCGCATTGTAACACAAGTCCTTCATCTTTTGACTCTTGAACTGAGTATTAAAATTTGAAGCGACATGTCTTAAACAATAACGGTGCACTCCTCTTGGTGGTGAAAATGCTGGGACTTCTTCCACTGCCTTCAAAATACCCTTATGCCTATCAGAAATAAGGCATATCCCCTCCATATCACCCACAACATGTGTAGCTAACATTCTAAGAAACCATTTCCAAGACCTATAACATTCTAATGAGGAGATGAGTGAGGTAGGAAGGAGCAAGAAGTATCAGTTGGGAGTTGGGAGGAAGGAGTTCTTACGCCATGGAGGGAGGAGTTATATATCAGGGAGGAAGGAATCCGATTCTCAGGCCAAATAGAAAACGACAAAGTGTGGCACTCGCCTCTGGGAGGCGCGAGTTCAGTAATAGAAAAACGACATAGTGTGGCACTCGCCTCTGGGAGGCGCGAGTTCAGTATGTCAGCAGATATCAACGAAACTCGCCTACCAGAGGCGCGAGTTTGGTAACGACAAATGTGGGTGGGAAACAGCTGCATGGAACTCGCCTCTGGTAGGCGCGAGTTTAGTACTTCACCTTGATCGCGCTTGGGGAGCGCGATCTACTTCCTTGATCGCCTCCCCCGAGCGCGATCAACCCTATTTTTTATATCAACTTCGAACTTCACCTATTTTTACTATATTTCTTTTGATTTGACCTATTTTAAAAAATTTGCCCAATATTTGATACCAATGAAATTTTTAATATTATTAATCAAATCAAATATTTGATATTTGATATTTTTTATATTTCTAAACAATTTTATAGTAAATCTATCCTTTCATATAAAACTTTTATATATGTCATTCTTTCGTTAACAATAATCAACTTAGAATTGGTGGTTAACGGTACTTGTTACTAGTTGTCTCCAAGTTCGTTAATCAATTTCATAAAATCCCCAATTCTCCTTCTCATGAACAAAACCCTAAACCCCAAATTCATTCACTTTTATTTCAATTCAATTCACCAATTCCATTACTTTCATTCCGCTAAAGCTGAATCCTTTCAATGGATGGGCATTCATCGCATTTAACAGCCCCAGTCCGTTCCCGGAGTTCTCAGTCCCCGTCGCCTTCCCACTCGGCGTCGGCCTCCGCCACCTCCTCAATCCACAAGCGTAAATTGCCACCGGAAGACCACGCGCCGCCGTTTCCGCCGTCGTTCTCCGACACGCGCGACGGCCCTCTGACATCCAACGATGACCTGGAGAGCAACAGCGTCCGCGGCGCCGACTCCGACTCCGACGAGGAGTCCGAGGAGGTCGTCGACGACGAGGAGGAAGAGTACGACAACCCCATGCGCAATTTCACTGCCTCTCGGCTCGAAAGCAGCAACGCTGCTGTGCCCGCCGCGAGGAACACGAAGATTAAAACTGAGAATTCGGTGAAAATTGAACCTTCTGATGTGGCGAAGGATATTAATGGTACCAGCAATAATTCAGCGAATGCTGTTGCGACGGGGGTCAATGGCTCGGTTCCTGGCAATGTGGTGAAGGAGGATCCAGCGAAGAGCATTTTTACTGATAATTTGCAGACTAGCGGCGCTTACAGTGCAAGAGAAGAGAGTTTAAAGAGAGAAGTAAGCACATTGAATCTCTCAAAGTTTACATGTTTAATGTATTTTCCTTCTCTACGAATTGGGCCAATTTCATCAGTTCTCCATTAAAATGAAAATTGTTGAAACGTTAAGAAGTTGAATGAACACTGAGTTCATTTCTCATCATTTGAATATATCCAGAAACCGAGTTGCTTAGTTATACTTTGACCATTATTGATTTCTTTTAGACATTTGAGTGACTCAGGAACCGTTCTTTCATGTCTCCGCCTTGAATGCTGCTTCAGCATATGCTCATAGCTCTGTATTTGTGCCACTCTCTCGACTAGCTACCTGTAATTTGGAGTTATTTTAGTAAAATTGTAAATGTTCATACTGCCTTGGCATTGGAAAGTGGTGATTTGAAGCAATACATATTCTTGTTGATAGTGATGCTGCTTAATGCTTACATAACACTTTCAAGTTTGCATAAATATGCTGGGATCACTAGAGATTTGCTTTATAGATTAGATGCAGGTGCCTGTATTTAAATTTAGAATTTGCGAAAATGTTAGCATCAATTCTTATTTATAGACTGTTTGCTTTCCATCATTCACCCTTCTTTCTTTCTTTTGACCCACCATGACTATGTGTAAGTAATTTAAGTGGAATCTTTTTATCTATCGCAGGAACAAACCGGAAAACTCAAATTTGTGTGTGCTTCCAATGATGGAAGTGATGAACACATGGTCTGGTAATTGTCTCTTCTTTCTCTTAATAACCTTATTAAATTTGCATCTCATGGAATGGGAATATGATCTATATCCTTTTAGCTTATGGCATCTGCTAAAACACAAGCCATGCTTTTGCATAAGAAGGTCAAATCTTGATTCATAACTTTGGTTTTGTATTTTTCTAGGCTGATAGGGTTGAAGAACATCTTTGCCAGGCAACTACCTAATATGCCAAGAGAATATATTGTTCGTCTCGTAATGGACAGGCACGTCTCTTAAGCTTTTTTATGTAATTATGATGATTAGCTTGATTTATGTATTAACCCCCCCCCCCCCCCCCCCCCCCCCCCAAAGTCTCTCTTGCTGCTCCTTTTAAACAACTTATCATCGTGTAGTTTGCTTAGAGGCTTTTTTTTTTTTTTTCTAACTCATTCTGTCATGGCCTTACTGCAGAAACCACAAGTCTGTTATGGTTATTAGACGGAATCTGGTCGTTGGTGGTATCACATATCGTCCTTACATCAGGTGCCATTTGTCATGTCTTGATTTGCTTATGTTATCTGAAGATCATCACTGAGATTTCTGTTGCATAAACTCGCTATGACAATGTCAGCATCACTTCTATTTTCTTTTTCCCTTTCTCTTGCATACGTGTCCACTGAGATTATTGCTAGACTTACTCTCTTCTGAAAATTATATGTATCATGGGCTTTGGTAGCTTATGGTTTGCTATGTTAATGCTATCGATATAAAGTGGAAATGAAAATAAGAGATCTTAATATCTATTCCCCCATAATTTTTTAACTGGATTTTCGAGTCTGTGCTCGTCATGCTGTGTATGTAACATACAACTTCACCTGTGTAGCCAAAGATTTGGGGAGATAGCATTTTGTGCTATCACAGCAGATGAGCAAGTTAAAGGCTATGGCACCCGACTTATGAATCACTTGAAGCATCATGCACGTGATGTGGATGGCCTAACACATTTTCTCACATATGCTGATAATAATGCTGTCGGTTACTTTGTCAAACAGGTGAGGTCACGACCTGCATGTGTAGCATTTATTTATAAGCAATTTATAGAGTAGGGTTAGCATAATTTCTATTTGGTTTACCTTCCTGTTCCATGTACAATTCAACTAAAATTCCACGAGGTTGTGTTTGGATGGAGGGATTTGGGCTTTGGATTTTAAATCCACAACCTAAATCCACTTCACTTGTTTGGGTAAGATATTCAAAGGGATGGATTTCGAATACTTAGCTTTGATCCTAGTTCAAATTGGAGGAATTTCAAATACTTAGCAAAACCATGTCATTTGAAATCCATGGACTCAATTGTATTTCAAATGACGCTATCCAAACAGAACCTGAGTCTGAGTGTTCTCTACTATTTTTTCTGAATCTTCACTACTTGTCTGCTTGTCGCTCTTTTATCAGTATCTGCTAAAATTTGTGAACTGCCCCAAAGGAGCTAGGAAACGAAAAGTACCACCTTTAAGGTGAATCAAGAACTCTGCAGAAGTAGATAATTGTAAATTTGGAAAGTTTGTCGGTGTTAATTTTTTGTGCTAATAAATCAAGAGTAGAGAACCTTATTTTACTTGACCATCTTAATATGTCCCGTTGGATAATTTTGTGATACAGTTTGCGATTACTTTATCTTTTATGAAGAATGACCAACTGTGATCTGTAGATGATTTGCCAACTCTGTCGATTTTGCACCCAAAAAAAATTCAGAAGAGACCAACCAACAATTAGGCATGAGTTAGGGAAATCTGAGTTTGGAACTTCCAATAATTAGTCTCAGGAGAACGCCCACTAGTATTTCATCTACATTAAATCTTCTTCCAGGCATGCTTGGTCAATCAAGCTGTATATACTTGGTAAAACTAGGAAGAAAAGGGAGGCCCATTTCCCCATTGGGGTGGGGGGGGGGGGGGGGTGGCTAGAAAAGTATATTCTAACTGATAAATGGCATACTTTTTTTTGGATTACTATTGGAGTTGTATGTCTTTAGTAAATCACGTTGCATTTTTTATTTTTAAATTAATTTTTAGATATTGGATTTGGACCGTTGGTGGGTTTTTTGTTGATCCATGAAATAGTCTTATTTACGAGGGTCTGACTTTTATATTATTTTTTAGGGTTTCACAAAAGAAATTTTCCTGGAGAAAGAACGATGGCATGGGTATGTTTAACTTATTCCTAGTTGTACCTCTTTATTACTTATAAGGCGTAACCTTGAAGCTTTGTATGCATAATTTAATTACAGTATCATGATCGTGGGATGAAGAAGATAGTTTCATTTTGTATCCACATGCATCAAAAACCTTTTTCAGTTCACATTTCTCAATATCGAACTTTGTTTGAGGAAGTTTGAATTCTTAACTTTAACATATTAGATTATGGGTTATAGTTTTACTTTTCTGACAGCTATATCAAAGATTACGATGGAGGGATCCTTATGGAATGCCACATTGATCCGAAGCTTCCATATACTGATTTATCAACAATGATTCGCCGCCAGAGACAGGTACAACAATTTGGTGCTCTTTCAGTTAATAAATTTCCTTGGGCTTTAAGATTAGCAGCTGATGCATCCTTTCTCATGTAAACTACATGTTAACTTGTATATGTTTGATTGTTAGGCAATTGATGAAAAAATTAGGGAGCTCTCAAATTGTCACATTGTCTACCCTGGGATCGATTTTCAGAAGGTATATGCATTCATGGAGTTATTATCTCTTAAGTTGTCAATGATCCATTGGGTTTTGCTTCAGAAAAAGATTTGATGCTGGGATTTTCAGTTGATTTTGAGTCTTCAAAGTCTCTGTACCGTCTTAACTCTATTTAAAAAAAAAATCGCGGCGATAGTTCGTACTCCCTCCTTTTCAAAATAAATGTCCTTTTAGCATTTTGCATCTTTTGCAAAATAAATGTCATTTTAGCCTTTGAAACACTTTTCAATGCATATAAAGTAGCCTATAGGTTGTTTTGAACCAGCGAAATCAATTTTTTTTCAAAAAAAATTTTTTTTGTATAGGGGTAATTATGATAAATATTAGGTGTCTTAATGTGTGTGAAGAAACTTAAAAAGATATTTATTTTGAAATGGAGGGAGTATCATTTATTCTTCATCTTTCATCTGAATTAAACAGATGTCACTCTTGCAGCCCTAGTTTTTTTCGTTTCTTTGATATGCATGAAATCTCATTCAAGTATTGGTTGTTTGTCGTGAATAAAGGGAGCATTTAGATGCTGCCAAACTTGTCTACTCCCAGGCTTTAGTTAAAATCTGAAGGCAAGTCTAAGTACTTAGTTTAGTGTCTAGAATATCATCAGGGTTGAAAAACCATAAGGTTATGTTTGTTTTGGGTTTTGTAAACCAGGTTTTGGGTTTTAAAATCTTAAACCGGCTCTAGTTTGGAATTTTAAAATCCGGATTTAAAAAAACACCCCTACAAATAAGTGAATAACCTATAAAACCAACTACTTTATTTACTTTCACGCGACCCAAGTTACATTGAACAACAATAATAGTAATAATAATATAATAATACATCATTCACTCTTACACATTGATTTGACATAAAGGTAAGAATTAATTCTTACCCTATTCAAAAACTCAAAACAAAGACACACGTTGCTGTTTATCTTGTTTCGAATTTCAGTGTTTATTAAATTCTCACAAGGCGCTGGTTTGATGTTTGAAAGTTTTCAACTGAAACATTAGTCCAGTGTGATGAAGCACATATGAATATCACATGAAAGCACACATTCATTCATGGCTGGAGAGCTTTCTGACTTCTGAGTCTAACAAATCCCTCTAAAATTTTGGGTTTTAATTGGTGGAAGACATGCACTCAGATATTTAGAAAAAAAGTGGGTTACCATCTTAAATATATACATCCATTCTGTAATTTCATGAATAAGTTGTTTCTAATGTTTCAAAAAAGTTAATAACGTATTCAGTGACTATGCACTCAAATACGAGTGAGGACTTGGTGGAGAAATAAGTGTGACATATAGTTTGTTCCTACAAGTATAAAAAAAATTGCAGTTCTTTTTTATGCTGTGTCTACACTTGCTTCATGTTTTTGTTTGAAGTAGGAATATACAATCATGTAGTTTGTTGCAATCAAGTATGGGAAGTTTGCAATTCTTCAATTTCGACTATTGCTCCCTATTTTTTTAAGTAGGAATATATGATCGTTTAGTTTGTTCCAATCAAGTATCAGAAAGTTTGGAATCTTGTTTGGTGCTGTCCAATGTGCTTCGTATTTTGGTTTGAAGTAGGACTATATGACCATGTTTACATACTGTAGTAAGGATATATAATTTTTAACCTGTGTTCTTGTGTGAATTGTACTGATCAGAAAGAAGCTGGTATTCCCAAGAAACCCATCAAGGACGATATACCTGGCTTGAGTGAGTCTCCCTTTGCCATTACATTAATTTATGTTGCATGCTTGTCTTACTTTATATGGGAATACTTGGAGTGAGTCCCTTTTGCCTCTACAATAGTTGATTATATCAATCTTGGTTTATAATAGACTTCTCAATTTTCTATTTATTGAAACAAATGTATTTATTCCTGACTACCTCAGGAAATGTGTTCTTCTTTCCTCAATTCCTCCTATAGACCTCCTGAAGAGAGTAAACCTTATTAGCAATCTCTGCATATCGATGCACAACACATCTGGAAATCCAGCTGATGGTTGAAGTTTTAGAACTTCAAACATGAGTATTTAAAGCTGGAAAGTAGTGGCACTATTTTATTTGAGAGAGTTAATATCAAGAATCGTCCTTTAACTTAGGCCATGTTCAATTTTAGTCTTGTATGTTTTTTACTTTTTCAATTTTGGTCCAAAAGGACCAAAATAGAATAATTGGACATGGCCTAAGTTACAGAACGATTCTTGATATTAACTCTTATTTGAGAATATTTTATGGTAACACTTTTTTTTCTTTCCACAATTTGCACATCTTACATGATGATTAGTGTTTTTACTCTTTCGATTTTAATATTTAGTGGTAGCTCATATATAGCTTTCTCCTCCAAGTCATTTATTTAATTTTTGCTCTGCTTTTTCTGTTGTTTTATTATTTAAACCCTAATTTGGACTTACCGGTGACCTAATATTTATAGGAGAGGCTGGATGGACCCCAGATCAATATGGCCATTCTCGATTTAAAATAATAAACTCAGCAACAGATGTTGCTGCACATCAGAAATCAATGACTGCATTTATGCGCTCACTTATTAAGGTAAGCTGGCTAGAATCATGTTTAAGTTTCTATTAGTTAATTCCAAAAGACACTACTTCTTGATAAATAGTCTTCCATATGTTTTGTGACCGTTATATATTAAAATAATTATATGTAATTACAAATAAAATTTATATTAAATTCTCAAAATTAAGTAACACTAAAAGCCTTAAATGGATGTCTTATACTTGGAAAATACATTTAATAAATCTTATTTTAACTAATGTTAAAAGTCTAATCAATATATTTGCTGATAATTATAGGTGAGGTTATTCATTCTAATTAAAATGGAAAAATCATGTTAAATTCTCAAAAGAAACAGTAAAATTTTCTGATCCATTATTTCAATTTCTGGGCTTTACTAGCTATATTCGCATATTAAATGATTGGTCTTTTGTATCTTCATACAAAATAATGATGCACTAACAATTTTAAATTTCTAAATTTGAATGCAGATAATCCGTAGACAACAATATTTCTATCATAATCTGTGTTTCTAAACAAGTTGCTCTGTGGCTTGTGATTCATTATCATCATTATACAAAACTGTTTTTAGGCTTCCTGAAGATTTTTCAATCTTATTTATTTGCTACATTGTTTGTTTAACTGGATCACCAGAGCTAGTTGACCCTTTTCCTTTTGTTTTCTTATATCAATAATCTTATCTTTATTTATTTAAGGCGATATGTTTATGTTTTTTGAATGGTGTCTTACTAGCATTTATTTGAGCAGGCAATGCATGATCATCCTGATGCTTGGCCATTCAAAGAACCCGTTGATGCACGGGATGTGCCTGATTACTACGACATAATTAAGGATCCAATGGGTATATTTCGTACATGTTTTTGGTTATTTTACCTTGTTTTTAGAGGGAGTTGTCTTGTCAAAATCGTATTTGTCTGATGATGTGCTTGCTGATTTTATGCAGTTGCAGTTCTGTGCTCACTTTTATATTTCTAAAATTATTTTTTAAAATATATTTGCTTGGATATCTAGTTTTCAGTTTTATTAATATATTAAATGTCTCAGATTCCATTGAAATAATGCATAGGAGAATGTGGACAATTTGCTTTGTCTCTCTATTTAGGATCTAAATGACTCAGAATGCTCTACTTTAAATGGCAGAACATAGCAAAAATATGCAGAGTTTCCATTGAATATAAGTCTACATATCGAGCTAAAGTTAGTTTTTTCCTAATTGCTTTTTAACCAGCAAGTACATTTGCTGATATCCCTGTCTAAATAATCTGCTTTCACGATCAAAATTTACCCAGTTCTATCTCGTAAAGACTCCTTGCTGATTAATTCTTTAGGTTTAGGATCTTTTATTTGAGCAAAAACACTGTATTTTCTTTTGAAACCCTAGTTTAATATCCTCCTAAAGCTTATGACTAGCTTGGTTTGTAATATGCAGATTTGAAAACAATGTCAAAGCGGGTGGAGTCTGAGCAATATTACGTGACATTTGAGATGTTTGTGGCTGACGTGAAGAGAATGTTCTCGAATGCACGCACCTACAACTCTCCTGAAACCATCTATTATAAATGTTCAACCAGGCATGTTCGAAAATTCTCGTATTTCTCTGTTCTGTTATCATGATAAGATACCCATCTTATTGGGTTTTCGGTTTCTTAATTTGCAGGTTGGAAGCACATTTTTCGAACAAAGTTCAAGCGGGTTTTCAAGCTGGTATCAAAATTCAGCCATAGCCACTTCTTGCTTTGTCGATTTAGCCATGTAGAACCGCATTTCTTTTACCCTAAATTATACGTAGATACGAGAATTACCTGAAATTATTAAACCCAGTAAGTGCTGAGAACTTGCTGATTATCAGAAGAATTTGAACTCAAGAGATGCAACAAGTTGTAAATTATCAAGAAAGGGAAGAGATGTATATTGTATGTACTATAAGTCTGTAACAGTTGGATTCATTTTTTAGTAGAAGCATGTTTAGTATCTTTCTTGATTTTGTACTGCATTTGCTATATAGATACTACGTAGAAGGTCGTATTGAAAAGATTTTGTTCAATTTAATTCTTTAAAAAAAAAAAATCTTATTTATCATCAATGCTAATGGCACAAGGGTGAGCACCCTACCCATTCCAGTACAGATAATATGTCTCCACACCATCGGTTAGTCTTCTGATTTTGATTGCGATTCCCCAAACGGTTCATTAATATGATCTTTTTGTTTTTCCGTTCACTTTAGATTAGTGATTGGTGATTACTATGAAATTAATGTTCATTGTAATTATTGTGACACTGTTTATTCTTTTAGGGTGTGGAGGACGGTATGAAAAATTTGTCAACCATATATCCAACAAGCATCCATCAACCATAAAAATCTAATTTGAATTTGGTGGCTTTTAAATTGTAATGTATTATCAATGATGAAAATATCGCTATCACAAGTAATATCGCAACCTTAAATTTACGGATATATCGATGAATATATCGATATCGCAATTTTTTTGAAAAAAAGACAGAAACTTTATTAAAATTTTGGAAATTTAACATGAAATTTTAGGGAGTATTATAATATGATATTATGCATATATTCCATTTAAAATCACTATAAAATTACATGTTTAAAGTAGGCATATAGATAATAGACTATATAAACACTGTTCAACGTAAAAAAAAAAATTGAAAATATAATATTTAATATTATACAATACAATACAAGATATAAATACATAATATAATACAATATAAGATTATGAATATTACATGATACAATACACTTAGTACTAAAATGATAACTTATGAGGTTCAAGTACCGAGTATGTAATGTCATCTTTGTCCAAATAATATTGACACCAACTTATTATATTGGAGTAATCCTAGATAACGGGTATTAATTGATGATCTATTAGTTATTTTTACTAAATGATATTAGTTTTGGAGGGTATTAGTTGTATTCACTGAAGGGTACGAAGAACAATATTTATTTAACTAAAGCGTATCAGTTGGTTACAATAAAGAGTATTAATTGATTACACTAAAAAGTATTGTAAAGTGATTCATATATGAACCAATTTACTCTATACATACTCACTTTAATGCTAAGTCAACTTAGAAAAATAATAAACATATAAACACATAAAAAAACATTAAAACAATAAACACAAAAAAATCGCGATATTTTTATATATCCGCGATATTTTGCGATATATCTGCGATATTTCCCGATACTCATTCATTTTTGTACTACAAGTGAACCGATATCGATATCGATATCGATAACTTGCGATATATCGCGATATATCCGTGATACGCTGTAAAAAATACATTGCACCCCAATATCTGTATCCCAATCTCAAAATTTGCGATATATCCGCGATATATCGCGATATTTTCATCCTTGTGTATTATTATATTACTCCCTCCGTCCATGAAAAATGGACTTGTTACTTTTATCACGGTTATTAAGAAAATTGATATAATATGTAAAAAATAAGAATATTGTGTCAAATCAAGTACAAAATGAATTATTTTAAAAATGTTATGTGTGTGTGTTGGAAAAGTAGATAAAGTTTATTCTTACCATTTTAGGCAACATGACTATTTTTCGTGGACGGCCCAATAAGACAACCAGAACTATATTTTGTGGACGGAGGGAGTAATATATAATGTATTAATGTTTCAAGATTCTCTTCAATTATGTTAATGTATTATTAACTCGTGTAGTTTCATTTTTATTCCTACAAAAAATCATATGACATTGTCATAGACATTGAAGTTTAATCCATCCAATATAAGTTCCAAAAAATAAGTAAGAAAAGAAATCAACGTAAAATCTGACAACAAACGTTTTTTTTGAATTAGAACTGCTGGTTCGATATATGAATTGAAACCGTGCGATGCGATGGCATGGCAGTTAAATTATAATTTGCCCCCACTTTTTTTTTTTTAATTTTAATGTGCAGCTCTATATAGAAATTGTAATGGGAAGAGTTTGGACCAACATTAAACTAGTCCTGTCGGGAGACGAGTTTGGACCCGACCAAGTTATAATTGAAACATCTTGTCTTCATTTACTTATTTTTTTCATGAGCAACAACCAAATTATAATTGAGTTCATCGTGTCTTAAATTTTTATAAAGCACGAGTTTAAAGAATTTAAACTACTCCTAATTCCAAGAGTCTCGGACAAGGGATGAATGAAGAATGGCGCTATACTAAATCATCTATTGGAACTTTGCGTTTAGAGTAAATATTTTATACATTATTTGTACCGTGCACTCCTTTTGAATGATATTACTAATTTCACCAAATTATATTGATGTGGCATAAATTGGTCATCCGAAATGGAAATTACGTGTGAACAATTTTGGTGAGATTGGTGTGTTGAGTAGACCTTGAAGACAATTTAGCATGTGGGAGATAGGCCCACGTGATTATTAGGTGGGTTTGTTTTTACTAGATTGGATCTCGGCTGCGTTACATTGTAGATGGACTTAAGCCGAATTTAGGTAAGATCCTTGTGAAAAGACGTATGGACTGGCCCAAGAAGGTTTAGTCTGCCACATTTGGAATATGTGGGAAATTTCACTTAGAACGAGAAAAAGTTGATTTGATTGAGATCCGGAATTTTTTGGAATGGTAGATGATTTTGTGGAATACTTGGAGACTTCAATAAAAAAAACCTGAGAAATAAGGGAGATGTGATTAAATACTAAGCAATTAGGTGAGAGCTAGTATAAAACTACATGAGACGTGGGTTCATGGAGAAGGGAATATCTGTAAGTCGTCATATTCCTCTATCTATAAATAACCAGGTAGGTATTCATTCTTAAACACATTCATACTTATTGAGATATCTGCTACACTAATACACGAGAATTCTAAGATTAATCATATTGGAAGTTTGAGGATTGTTTTCTGGTTACCTGACTTGAGCGTCGGAGTGCCTACACCGAAGAACCCTCCGGCGTGTTTTGTAGGTCATAATTTGTTCGTGATTTGGAGCTTTCTTGTACGTCAGTCCCACCTTGTTCCAGCCTTGATCCAGGTTGGAGTTCCCACTCTATATTCCACGTGTAGTTACATTTTTTACTCATAAGATATTATTCGAAAACCGATTATACCATATACTCTAATTGAATAATATTATTTATTTAACTTAATAGTATTACTTGTTTTGTAGATTGCTATTATTTAAAAACTAGTTGCACTGTGCAATTGTCTAGTGTTACTCATTTAGTTGAAGATATTTTAATTTATACCCCACCTAAATTCGTCATTGTTCACTAGTCATATAACATAATAATAAATTAAACTGTATTTTATATAGTTAAAATCTTCTCATAATATTATTTGTCATTAAAATAATAAGTGTTTTCTTTTCCAAGGAAAATCGAAGATTCCATGACCATCAATATTTTTTTTTTTGACGGTCCATGACCATCAATATTAAAGCTCTAGAAAGTGTTATATTTATCATTAATGATAATGCTGATCACGAAATACTCCCTCCGTCCACGAAATACGGTCCTGTTACCTTTTGCACGGTTATTAAAAAAGTTGATATAATATGTAAAAAGTAAGAATATTGTGTCAAATCAAGTACAAAATAAATTATTTTAAAAATGTTATGTGTGTATGTTGAAAAAGTAGATAAAGTTTATTCTTTCCATTTTAGGCAACAGGACTATTTTTTGTGGACGGCCCAATAAGGCAATCAGGCCTATATTTTGTGGACGGAGGGAGTAATTCACAACTCATACATGAGGGTTAATTTGAAATTATTCCATTTATGCGGGGTTGAATCGTAATTTAATTTTCCTTTTTCAGTTTCTCTTCATGATTGATTATCAACTGCATTCTCAAATTCCTGTCGAACATATCTCTCAGAATCGAGGCGAAATTTTAAGATCTACAAAAGGTTCGATTTACAGTCTTAACTGATATTATCGTGAAATCCGGTTAAATTTTTCGTATAAACGCTTGAGATTGTTTTCACTCGTATTAAATCTTTGTTTGATCCATATCTTACCGTTTTACACTTGGGAGCAGGTTTCTGATAGTTGGAATTTCTAAAATCAATGGCGAACAAACCTCAGATCCGCACGAGCAACTCAGCACTCATAGCGATGATCGCAGACGAGGTCTGTATTTCGATGCATAAGTTTCAGTTTTGCTCCTTAACTTGTTGATTTGCTACTTCGATTATAGTTTAGCTATTTGAAGCGCAACCTTGCGTTTATCATGTTGAATTGGGTGGAATACGTATTTCTCTTTATAAGCATAATGTGCTCATCTTCGCTCTGTGCTTTCTGTTTCCATCTTTGGTTCTTTGTGATATTATTTTATCATGCTATTTTTACATGTGTGATGAACTATTAAGTCAAAGATTTCATTTTATTTTTTGTGTGTTTTCTTAAATGTCATCAATTTTTCGGCTTTATACTTTGCTGGGTTCCTTGGGAGGGGAGGATTGTCATGATCAAGGCCTGTATTGTGCTGGTTTGAGAGGCTGATATGACCTAGCACTACCTTGAATGAGTGAAAACTCCTAAGAAATTGCAGATAGATTTCAAGTTGGTGCAACCCCTTAGTGAGAGGGAAGAGAGAGAGGTAGATGACGAAGAAGGAAAAACCTGTTCGATATTCTTCTATACTCTTCCTGACTGCTGATAGTGTTTTTTTATCCTACTGACATTGGAGCCTTAGTTTTGGGCTTGGTGGACCACATTTTTTAGCTTCAATGTTGGGCTGGGCATACATCCCCCACTTTGTCCTCAAGGTGTAATGCACAAGTAATCACTGAAACCATCAAGATCCTACACATTGATGGTCATTGCCTCTGAACCAAGAGATGGTTTCCTTCTATCCAATTAGTCAGTGCTTGAAACCGTAATCCTAAAAGAATTCCGCTGAAGGAGTGGAATAGAAGGTTATTTTTGCCCATAAAGCCTGTGAAAATCCTCATAATGAAGAATTCCTAATAGCTGTTGTAAAAGAATAACTGTATTTCTCACCCTTCCACTGTAATTTCTTATCACGTTCCACCTCTCTCATGCCTTCAACTTCTACAGATTCATCAGGAATACTTGTTTCATCGAAAGTAGAATCCATCCGTCTTCATGCCAAATCATATTGGCTTGAAGAATCAATGAAGGTAGCAGTATAGAACGCACCACATACACTCTACATGAGTTTTGCAAAAACTGAATCACCTTTCCAATGCAAACTGGTGTATGTTGTTGACTATAGGAATAATCATGAAGAGCCAAATGAAGAGAAAATGAATTTGCAAAACCATTTATACCTGTATTCGATGTTTGCTGGACACTGTAATTGGGGAGGCACCATTTCTGGTCGAAGCAAGTTCTGCTGTAGTGGCACATTGTATGGTCAGAAGAGATATATCTAGTCGCCATGGTGGTTTAGGTAGGGGAAGGCAGTGCCCTGATTGGAAATGCCTCTTAATTATTTGGTAGGTAAGATAAAATTCACTTGAGACACCCTGGAACACTGTATCTTTCTCAATGATTACATCTCCATTCTCCTGCATTTTTTATCTGTGTGCACCTCCTCTGTAAGCTAACATTTCCAGAAGAAAGGAAGCTCCCTAGAGTTATCTCCATTCCAAATGCAACATCTGCAACTCCAGATCTAATCTTAATCCCCAATGCAACCTTGCTACTCTTTCTCAGTTTGAGCACCATAATCAGCTCCTCCATACACTTTCTCCTCTTTTCACATATACTCAATAGTGTTCTCACAATTACTTTTGACAGAATTTTTATCCAATAGCTTTTTTTTTTCAGGGTTTCATCAAAAACACCTCTTTTTTTTTTTTAATATCTCCACATTTACATTTCAGTCCTAGTCATTAAATATAAGATATGGAATGGATGATAGAAGATATTTCAATATATCTAAGTGAAGTATATGTTAAAGCATATGCACTGATACCTGCCACGCCGCAATAAACAGTTTTAATTCTCGAATTCTGTGGATTTGCAATCTGATTTCCTCAAATGGTGATTCCACAGTAGATGTTGTTGTTGGAGTGATTGGTTAAGGTTCTGTAATGATTTACATTCTGGATCTCTAGGGGGGAGTAGTGGTTTTATCTCCAATTTTTTCTAAAGCTGCTATAATATCAGGCTTGCCATGGAATGGTGGAATCCATCTTTCTTCAAAAACTCAAATGATATGATCTAACTAGCGCCACTTTGAGTGAGTGCAAACTCCTAAGAATTTATAAGAGATACACCAGAGGTGCAGCTCCTTAGTGAAGAGAATGGAACAAAGACATGGTGATGAACATGAAGAGGGGAAAACACATTAGATATTCTTCGATGCCTATATTGTTGATTTATCCTACTGACAATGGGAGCTTGGTGGTAGAGCTGTCAAAACAGGCTTGAGCTGACCAGCCTGCGCCATACATTGGGAGTGGATTGGGTTGAGTGTTTACAAGCCCGTTGGGGCATGGGCCTAAACGGGTCTGTCTGTTTAGGCCTTGAGCAAAATGAGCCGGGTTAACCTGTCTTTTTAGATTTATTTATTTTAATATAATATATGAGTATTACAATTTCTACGACAACCCTAACTTTCACAGGAATGAAATGCTAAAGGAAAACACTTTTCACAAATTGCATAGTACCTGTTTTTCTAATATATGTGTGTGTGTGTGTGTGTGTCTATATGTAAAAATATTATTTTTACTTGTTTTTTTATTTTCTTATGGCATATACATGACATAACCGTGGAAGAATTGGAAACAAGAATGGTATGCTATTAACTTTCTATTGTATTTTATCAAGTGAAAAAACAAGTAATATGCCATACGTGTTTTTTTATAAATAACAATGGGCTGGCTTGCAGTCCGCCAGTAGATGGCTTGGGTTGTGATTTCTTCGTCCCGTCAAGTGGTGATCCAATAGGAAATTTGTGCTTCAATTGGGCTGGGCAAATCATAGGATCTATCAGTTGTTTGCATGTTGAGTGAGAAACATTTGGTGTTTTTCTACCAAGAGCATTGACATCAAAGGGCATGGTTTTCCTACTTTAACCATATAATTTTCATCATTATTCACTGCCTTTTCAGATACCGTCTCCATCTGACGTTTTCTTAGTGTTTCTGTTGACCCAAGTGTCTATAAGAGAAGGCGGCCCATTGTTAAATCCATAGCTCTTTCAGTTTAATAATTCAATCCTTTTGGGCCACAACGTTCTATCCAACTGATGAAAACTTGAATGTAACTTGTAAAACCTAAGCCAGTGTTAATAATCCAGTGTTAGTCATATTACCATTTGATCTATGGTATCAACCTAAGTCATCCTGATCACTTTTAAAGATTATTTACTCAAGCTTATCAAACTGTAAGAAGTATATCTACGTTAGGTTGCCTTTGCGGAAAAAAAAGAGAAATTGAGAATTGTGTTAATAGGCAGCATTCTGTGAGATTTTGTATGAATGTTTCATCTTCTAACTTTTGTTCTTTTGCCTGCCAATATTGTATAGTTTGGATTTAGGATGACATAGTTAGTAAGCTCTCTTTGTTTCCAAAAAAATTGACTGATGATAACTTGTTAATGTAGGACACAATCACTGGATTTTTGCTGGCTGGAGTTGGTAATGTTGATTTGAGGAGAAAAACAAATTACCTCATAGTGGACTCAAGTATGTACATGGCCTCTTTTCTTAATATTTCTTATTTTATATTAGACTATAATTGACATGCAAGTATGTTTCTTACACTATTCTGTTATATGATTAAAACCAAAACAGTAAATTAGATTTGTACATTATAACAATTATGTAAACAAGATGCTGCGCCGACACACATAATTTATTGGTGTATAAAGAGCTAAAGCCTTAAGATAAGAATTATTGAACACAAGGTAAGATTATCTTGATGAAGACCGGCAGTTTTCCAGCATTATGAGCAGCAGCCTGTTTTTCACAAAAGTAATGCCGAGTCTTGTTTATACACTGTTATTCATTCATGTGTGTTTTTGTTGCTAGGTATATTTGGCGTTGTCTGTCTCTTAACTAGTTCTTTTGACATACTAGTTAAATTTCCGATGTGTGAACTTGTTAGAGCATTTATAATTTTTATGTTTAATTAAAGGATACTATTGTTTTCCATTATTTAGTATTTCTTGTTTAACTTGGCTTCCGAACTATTTAAAAGTTACAACCTTTTGAGGAGGAAAACTTTGGCATCCTGCTTTATGTTAGTGGTATAACTGGATGACGGAAAAATGTGAGTTTGTAATATGCATGATACATTAGTGGTATATATTTTGCCCCTAACTAATAGTACAATTCAGACACCTCAGAATTCTGTAAAAATATTCCCGGGGTTAACTTTAAGTTTCCAGTGGTTTTTTTAGTGTATATACACCCCTGAGAACAGTAGTAATTAGTCATAAGACTCATAACAGATTATGTTGATATAGTGCAACTGTGCAAATCATTGAACCTTGTAATTACAAGTGATCTGCGAATGTGCTAAGCCTAAGAAGACCAATTTTGCATCAATTTCTATGCTGAGATTGCCTATGTGTTTTCTAAACTCTCCCATTATTGATCCCTTCTTTTGGTATAGAAACCACGGTGAAACAGATTGAAGATGCGTTCAAAGAATTCACAAACAGGGAAGACATTGCTATAGTTTTAATCAGTCAATATGTGAGTCTTTAGCTTTATCTGCTCATTTTGTCAATCACGCGTGTAATTTGAGTTTGGATATGTATTCTTGATAATATATGTCATGCAGGTGTAATGTAAATACGATTGTAATTCAATCTTTTTATCGATTGTTTTCAGGTAGCAAATATGATACGGTTTCTAGTAGATGGCTATAACAAACCGATCCCAGCAATCTTGGAGATCCCTTCGAAGGACCATCCGTATGATCCTGCACACGACTCTGTTCTTTCTAGAGTTAAGTACCTCTTCTCCTCTGAATCAGTCGCATCTTCTAGGCGTTGAGTATTCTTGAAAGTATTTATCGACACCACCTACTATTTATTACACTTCTATGCTGTAATTTGGTTATGTGTTCATACATTTTTCCCCTCAAATTAACTCCTTTCCTGTTGACATTTATGAGGAAACAAGATATTCATGTTGAGGATGACTCCTGCGTGTAATAATAAGTTAAGGCAAAGCATACCATAATGTGGATCAATTTCGCTGTGAAATTTGTTTGCATTTTGTGTGTATTTTTTAACAGCATTAGTTATTTAATTAAAAAGTATTAGTATATTGTATGATGAAAGTAAATATTACTATATTAAGTTGTATGGTGAAACTAATTCATAGGAGACTCACATTAGTTCATTTCCGAATATGGTGACTTGTCCTTTTCAAATGATGTCATGTGTGCTTAAATGAAAATTACTGAATGAATGGTGTGAGGTGTGATTTATTTTTTTAATAAAATTATATTTGTTTTTTAATGTACAAAATGAAGTTCGTTACATACAAAATTGAATTTGAGATAAGATGATAGTGATTATTTAAAAATTTTATTGACAGCCTCATGGAAATGTGTCATATTTTACATTAGTTATAAAAAAATTAAAATTAGGTAGCAAAGAAGATGCTTTAAATTTTTAATGTAAAATGTGAAAATTTGTATAGTGAAGAAGATGAAATAAAAGAAAATGAAAATGATTTTAACTCGTTTTAACCAATATAAAGTACATATCTTTTTTGAGATTTTTGCACAAATAAATAGCACATTTTCAGGTGATAGTGATTGTGCCCGGTTTCTTTTTTTTCTTTTTTATAATTTGATGCAATAATTGAAGTAAGAGCATCTTTTTTCCATGGTGGATGTATATAGAATAGTGATGAAAATCTCTATAGGCGGTTGCTTAGGTAGCGCTTAGACATTAGGCGGTCATCAGCCGATCCGATTTTACTATAATCCGCCTAGGCAGGCTAGACGTCCATTATTTTATTTTATTTCCGCCTTAAAACGACGTCGTTTAGAGAATTTCACTTAGTTTGATGTAAATTATTATGTATTTTTGTTTGTCATTTAATTTTTATTAATTTGTAGTTTATATATGTATTGATTATCACATGTTGAATTATTGATTTGTACCGTTATAAATACTAAAAAAAATTAAGCCGTATGTAAAAGGTTATCAAATGATTTGACTATATTAGTGAGATAGAGAGCAAAAAAATTTAAAAACTCCTCCTGATTAGTCCCCGACTAGGCGGTTTAGGCGCTAGGCATTCTAAATCCGTCCGACTAGCTATTTTCAGACTTATACACCTTTAATATAGAATTCTCGAAATTTGCCTTATATGGATTGAAAAAGGGAATGTTTACTTTTTAACGCAGCTCAAATTACTTCCTTCATTTTAATTTTACTTCCAGCAAAAATTACTACCTTCATGTGGGTTGATATAATTTCACATTAATTAGTCATTTGCAACCTAATATGCGTTTCGATTCACAATTCTTTGCACATTCAAGAAAAAATAAAATTATAAATTACACCCCCACAATATTCATATATTTACATAGAATGTCAATATTTTTCGAGCTCAAACTACATTTAATTCAATTAACTTATTTAGTTTATGCCTAAATATTTACCAAATTTTTCTTTAAATTTTTACTCATTACACTTTTTTTCTTAATCTTTGTGACAATTTACATGTGCAAATATTAATGGTACAGAAAGAGTAATATTTATATATAAGAACTAATATATCCTTTAGGTGGTTATCATTAAATCGTTAGTGATCATTTTTTTACATAGAAATATTTGCATTACATTATTTAAGAAAAGGGCAAACTTGGAAAAAGAACATTTGACGCCTCTTGAAAACAACAAACGGCAGATATTTTAAAACATTTTATTTTTCCCCGTCAAAAAAAAAAAAAAAAAAAGAACAACATTTTATTTTTCTCTAAAATAACAGTTTGGATGGAGTAACTTCTTTCATAGCTATCAGTTATGAGTGAAATTCTGCAATCGTGCTAAAGGTATTGGCATCCATACTTATTTTATTAAGGGCATTCAAAACCACAATATTCTGACAAACTCAATTGAGAATTGCCACAGAAAAATTAAATTGGCCCAAAACCATTACTCAAGCTAGTGCAGATTTTAAGGTTTTGGTGAACTTCTCCAGTTCTTTCAACCCTTCTTCAGGAGATTTAGCTTCTCCCAAAATCTTCACCATTGCGCTACCGATAATGACTCCATCGGCGCCCCACCCCGCCACCTGAAACACGTTACGTTATCATCAATTATCAAGAAATTAAATTAATTAGCTAAATATGCTACGATTGATGTTAACGAAGATGATGCTCTAAGAGAGACCTGCTGAACTTGCTCGGGTCTGGATATGCCAAAACCAACTGCAATCGGCTTGTTTGTTTCCTGTATAATAGATCAAATGATCACTTGACCATTATTTCCTCTAATAACTTCGACAAAGAACTTGTATACATCATGCAACTTTGTTCAAGTGTATTTTCAAATGGTATTAGTTGTTGTAATAAAAAAAGGTATGATTTGTTTTCACTGAAAAATATTAGTTGTATACAGTTGCATCATATACTGGTGTACATGAGTGTTAATAACTTTTCTAATTGAATAAAGGGAGATGTTATATTTACCTCTTTAATTCCCTGTAGCAGAGATTGAACTTTACCACTCACAGAATCTCTTGTTCCCGTCACTCCCACTGTGCTCACCTATCGACAGAAGAGCCAATTCGAAAATTATAAGTTAGTTTTTTTTTTTTAAGACCCAATTACAAAATTTACTCGTATTCTTTAGCATTGATAAACGACTTAATTTGCATTGAGCATGATGTACATGGATCAAACTTTTAAGAGTCCAATTTCAGAAAGACAGAAAACAAACTTACAAGATAGACGAACCCTTCTGATGCTTCAACAATTTCTTTCATTCGATCAACTGGAGTAGTGGGGGTTGTAAGCAGCACCTGAAATAAAGGCAAGAATTGTTTAAATTAATAACCGAAATTCACTTACCAACAAAAGCTACGAAAACACTTGTCTAGAGACCTATAACTTATCGAATTGTACAAATCGCCACTCAGGATAATGTTTTCGTTCACAAAAAAGTTAATAATTGTAATATATATACGTCATGATTACTGCCCAAGCATTGAACAAGACAACTATTTAATAGTAATTAAAAAAATTAATAAATGGGGAAAAATAAGTAAATGGTAAGCCAACCAGTTCTATATTATTCTTAGCAGCTACATTCCTCAATATCTCAGTCTCCTCAAGAGGGACATCTGGAACAATAATTCCTGAAAAAAATAACAGCCTCGGTTAGGTCAGGTAAGAATGTATCTGAAAAACTTACGTATGAAAGACATGTAAAGGAGGGAAAGCCACAAAATAATCGAAAGGGACTCTGATCCTTGTGCTAGAGTACACCAAATATCTAGTATTTTTTTTTTACATAAGAACAGAAATTTTTAATTAAAATGAAAGAAAGCTAAGTATAAACAGATGAGGAATTCGCTTACTAAATTACCAGACCCCTGTACTCCAATCTCTAGCAGTGCCACATACATAAAAGGCATTAAAACCTTAATGAACTGAAACCCACCAGTCAACTCTATGTTTAATCCTATCCCACAAATCCTCACAATCTTACAAAATTTTCTTATTTTTTTCCGACCAAATGGACCCAAACAAAGACTAATTCCATCTGAAAACATCTTTTGTAAGATAAATACAACCTTAGTATCCATTTGATGCTTCAAGAGAAATTATATATTAAGAGGCAAGTACGAGTACCTTGAATTCCAGCATCTTTCAAAGTTGCCATGAATTCCTCCACTCCACGCTTGATTATTGGGTTGTAATATGTGAATAATGAAACTGGACAAGATAATTGAGGAATCACCTGCGGAAAAAAAAAAAAAAAAAAAAATTGTAATTAGAAACCACAACTTAGAGATTATGCTCAAAGTTTGACAATAAACTGTTTTGCATTTATCAAAGTCAATGGAACTATTATATAATGAAATTTAGTAAGAGTGTTCTCTTTCGCATTCCTAGCTCGAAAATTGAAGGGAACTTACTTCCTTCAGCATTGCAATAATTTTATCAAAGTTGGTTCCTTTGCTTAATGAACGTGTGGCAGCAGCCTGCGAATAAAAAAAAAGGAAAATCAATTAAACCAGAAATCAGAAACCCACACCGCATTTCGTTTAACCAGTCTACGAAATTAAATGTATCACCATTTTATCCAAACCTGGATAACAGGACCATCAGCCAAAGGGTCTGAATAAGGCACTCCTAATTCTATAACATCTGAGCCACACGAGTCGAGAATTTTCAGTGCTTCTGCAGTCGTTGAAAGGTCAGGATCTCCAGCTGTAATGTACGGAATCAAGGCCACCTTCACCATAAGCAAAGCTAATGAATATAAAAAACTTAAAAGTGGATAAAGGCACAATCATAAGACAGCATCAATATCAAGTATCAACTCATTCTTGAAATAGTTGGTCATTTAATGACATTATGATCGGCAAATTTCCAACATTAAACCGTTATTTTAGCCGGACATTGGTTTACACAAAGATTCATAAAGTATATACAACAACTCCTTATACATTTATATATAAATCGGTCTATGAGCTCGTTACGACAATTAGCATCTTCCAATCTGTTACTCAGAGATGCACAATTAAAATTAGAACAACAAAACCTTATATATCAACTTTCCATCTATCATCAACTCACAACAACAGAGCTTTTCCTTAAAAACACTACAAAATGGGGATCATGATAACTCTATTTTAATGGTTTCTGATTAGGTTTCAATAACCACATTTCTGCTGAAATTACAACATATACTCCTCTGATGCGCACTCGTTGCATGTAGCAAAAATTAATCAGAAAAGGGCAAATATAGATCATCAAATTCCGACTAAATGCTAGCAAAATTCATAAGCAATTCAGTCACCACGCACCTAATACAGTCGCCGAAAATTAAGGGAAAAAATACCAACTCAGAAATTCGCGATTAAATCAAAACAACATTCCAACAAAACGAAATAGCTACGCAAAAACACACACAACACGCAGTAACCAGAGAATTGGGGGAAAAAACACAATGAATGCTCACTTTTCCCTGTTGTTTCAATCGGGAGAACGTCTCGGAGATTGGAGTAGCGGGAGCAGTTTGGAGCGCAGCCATGGGAGGCTTATAAGAGAGTGATTTTCCGGTTAGGGAAACACGCGAAGAAGGGCGTTGAGAGAGGTTTTGGTTTCTGGTTTTGAGTTGAGGGAAGGAAATTGACTTGAGACTAGCCGACGCCATTTTTATGAGCTCGGTTTTTGCTCTTATGCTTGTTGAGGTCGACAAATATGAAACATGAATACAAAAAGAACACTTAAATAGTATTTCTTCTCTATTAAAAAAAAAAAAAGTAGTCTAATCAAGATCATCTAATCCAATTTAATATTGAGTCTCACTATTCAAACCCCAAAATCCTCTAAACAAACCCCATAATTTTAAAGACAAAAATAGACATAAATAAAATAACTAAATTTTCCTTATATATATATGGAATGAATTATACTCTAAATTTATGTTGATTTTCACTTTAGTCTTTCAAACCATGTAATTTCAAAATTACTTCCTCCGTCCCAAACTCAACTTCTCATTTACTATTTGCGCGGTTATTAAGAAAATAGTTGTTTATAGTATTTAAAGTGATAAAGTGATGATAAAATGATAAAGTGATAAAGTAGATGCTTTTGGTTATTAGTGCATGAAGAATATAATATTAAAAAATATTGTTAGTTTTTTGCCAAAAGTAGATGTAGCAAATGAGTATGGGCCGGACCTTTTTGGCAATGTAACAAACGAGTTTGGGACGGAGGGAGTAGTATTTTAACTTTTAATTGATTTTTTTTTTCTTAAATTTTTTTTAACCCGAAAAAAAATCTAAAAATATATTTAAAAATGTATTAAATATTTAAATAATCAAATTAAATAAAATTAAAAAATCCTTAAATTTTTGAAAAACAAAAGAAAATAAATCAACTAAATCTTCAAAATAATTTAATTAAAACAAATCCAATTTTTTTTTTTTTAAATAAACTTAAGAAATAGTTAAAAAGATCAACTATATCTTAAAAAATAACTAAATTAAGAAAATTATTTTAAAAAATCTTAAAAATTCAACCGAAGCTAAATAAAAATAAAATTTTAATTAATTTTTTAGTTTAATTATTTATGATAATTTAATTAACATTTATAAAATATTTTTCTGATTTTATTTATCTTTAGTCTTTTCCTTTTTGAATATTTTTTATTTTTTTATTCTTTTTTAAAATTTAATTTGTTTAGATATAGATATTTTTCTTATATTTATGTAGTTATTTTATTTTTCAAATTTTCAATTTAATTGATTTTTTAGATTTTTTTTATTATTTAATTTTTGTCAAATTTTATTTAGGTTTAAATGATTTTTAAAAAATTAACTAATTTTTTTTAATTATTTTATTTTCTGAATTATTTTAAAATAATTGTCAAATTTTTATTTTATTTTTTTTAAATATATTATACAATTTAATTTATTATTAAAATTGTCTTTATATTTATTTTATTTTTTGATATTCTTTAAGGTATTTATTTTGATAAATACTTATTTAAAATATTTAGTTAATTATTATATATTTTTTTCAATATGTATTTAATTTTTAATATAATTTATTTTATTAAAATCAAAGAATATGAAAAAAATTAAAAAGTAAAAAATGAATGATTTTATTGAGAATATTGAATGGTGAGAATTTTTAGTAAGTGAAGTGGATTTAATGGAATTGTGGGAATGTTAATGGAGGAAGGATATTATAGGAATGAAGTGGGGTATGTTTAGTAATATATGTTGATTTTTTAAATTTTAATGGAGTATGTTTAGTAGGTGGGGTAGATTTAGAGGATTTTGGGGTTTGAATAGTGGTACTCTTTAATATTTCTTATAATTATCTTTGAAAATTGAACTCATGTGAAACTTGTTTATAGTATGAAATGAATATCATTAAATATAATTATTGATATCATTAGTTGCATTTATTGATAACATATGATTTTATATTCTTGTTTTATTTTACAAGTCTTATGATATCAGTGGATGAATGTAATGATATCATTAAATATATTTAATGATATTAATTCTATATTATGAAACTTGTTCATGGGAGAAGTAGTGATCTTTGATGCTACTCCTTATGTTCAACAATAATAGACAAGTAACTTTTTACATTCATGATAAACACATTTAATTCATAATAAACTTTTCTTTTACGCTTATTCACATTAGACTATGAAATCGAATAGAGACACTCTACGAACTTAAATAAGGGCACTTAGAAAAAATATAAATATTCATTGGAATGTTAAATAAGTTTATATAATGGACATTTCAAAATAGCAATCTTGTCTATTATTATTGAACGGCAGGAGGACATGATATGTTACATTAATAATTTTGATATAATTTATTACACGTGTCATCATGTATTAAAAGCAGCAAATAATAGAAAACGAAACACCAAATGGAATGGGAATTTTTGTTCAGCCTCCAAGCTATTAGGATAGGCTCAGACAGGAAAAAAACTTAATCCACACAATGAATGATATAAACACTTAAATGCACTTGTAAAAAGTGATTGGCAAATTTTTCAATGTTTATCTCTATTTAGCTATTACTCTATCCGTTTTTTGATGAATTTTCCATGAATTTTTTTTACAGGAGATAAATGAATATTTATATAAAATTGAGTATAATACCAGTAATATGATTGAAAAGAAAAAATAAAGTGTTGGGATAATAAAAAATTAAAATAGTGGTATTTAAAATAATGGGTAGGGGCAATAATTAATATAGTGCGAGTAAGTGAATAAGATGAGAAGCTTATTGTGAAATAGGTTGAGTCCAACTCAAACAGTATTATTTATTACGCAGATTAAGAAAACATATTAAATGTCACTACAACTATAATTTTTTCTTACATTTTTTTTTTATTTATCTTAGAGGAAGACGACACAAAAATTAAATTTACATTTTAATTTTGTTAAAAGTAATTGTATTAAATAAAATCGTATTGGTCCAGTGGAAAAGAGTATGTATAGAGTAAAATTGGTTCATATATGAATCAATGAAGGGTATTAGTTAGTATTAATTGTTTTAACTAAAGAGTATTAGTTGTTTTCACTGAAAAGTCTTAATTTATTTTGAATACACAACTAATACTCTCAATGAAAACATATAATACTCTTTAGTGAAAACAATTAATATATTTCAATGGTTCATGTATAAATTATTTTCACTCTATACTTTGTCGTTGGAAAATAGTTAATGACAGTAATGAGTAAATAAGCTTATAATTTATAATACAAGAAAATAGAAAAAAATTATCTTATCGGTATTATGGAATACAAATTTAAACGGAAATGGAAATATAAAATTGAAAATAATAGTAAAAATGATAATGAGTATTTTAATTTTTAAAAGGAGATGATCTTGTGTAACATCGTTTTACGAGTTTTATACTATGAAATAAGTCTATATTTGATTTACATCAAATGCAATTCAGTTTGATCCATATATATTTTTAATAATATTTGGTTAAATCGAATTTCGTCACAAGTACTCATTTTGTGAGATGAAAACTATTTCATAACTAATAATACTTGAATATAATATAATTACATGTTTGAGGTAAAATGTAAAAATAACTCAGAAATCATTCCATGAGTTTGAAAAATAAGGGAGGACTCGCTTCCATTTTGTAAAACCAAAAGCTCACATAAATTTCAGGAAAATAATAATAAATGTAATTTGCCTTTTAAAAAAAGCTACTTAAAAAATGCCACTTACTGATATATGATGAGCAAGGTAAAATCTTAAAATGTTGCTGTAAAAAAAAAAAAAATTCTTAAAAAATTGTCCTTCTCCCGTTCTAATCTCAACTTTAAAAAAAGTGCGTGTTACTATATATCAAAAGTTGCTTCTTTCAAAAAAAAAAATCAAAATTTGCTCTATATTCCCCTCCAGAAAAAAACTCTAAATTTAAATTTTATCTCAAGCTTCATTGTTACATTCGGCTCTACATATATATATTTTTATATTGAATTAGATTTTATAAAAAAAATTAAATGTAATACTCTCTTTATCTTATAAAAGTCTTCATAGATGGGAGGATACACAAATTAAAAAAGTGAAAGAATGAATAGAGATTTTGTAAATTTTTATAATAAAAAAAAAGAGTTGAATTGGATGTATGCATAAGCCTTAAATAATGACTTTTTTTTTTTTTTTTTTTGTAAAATTGAGAATATATTAAGGATGATATTTATAAATGTTTTTTTTTCTTTTTCTTTTTCTTTTCTTGACGGGATAAAGAGTTTTCGGTGGGCACAAACTTGTATATTCACTGTGAATATGATAATGACACTGAAACAGATATAATCAATCAATTAAAATAATAATGGGCTCCTTGATTATGTGTCATTATCACATTCGCAGTGGATATATAAGTTTGTGTCATCGGTGGACTTGTGATCATTTCCGTATTATATAAAGTGATTTGGGTTTGATAAAAAAAGTTGGATCATTTCACCTCTCTCATTTTTAGTATGGTATAATTTTGCCCTTTCAAATTAATTTATAATTTTAAGGCAAAAATTTATGTGAGACGGTTTCACAGAGAGGTGATTTACAAATTAGCACAAATAACACTTATTTCTTACAAAATGTTAATGTGTCATGTCAACTTATGTTCAGCCTCACCGTGAGACGGTCTTACATAAGAACTATTTTAATTATCCTCAACTCTTGATTTTCCTTATCCCTTAATAATTCACAATTGTTCTCTTGCTTTCCATGGAGAAGAAAATCTTTTAGCGGCAATTGACATTGGGAATGAGAGACTTCACGCTCTCCAGTGGGTAGAGCTGTAAAAATGAACTCGACTCGTTGGGCCAACCCGACTCAAATGTATAGGCCCAAAAAGAACTAGACTTTATTTTGCCAGGCCTGATTAGCCCATCGAGCGGCTTTTCGGCTTGGGTCGAGCTTCGCCCAATTTTATTGGTTGAACTGGGGGTTTTTTTTTTTTAGTGTTGGACCATTACAACATTATGTTTATCTTGTATTTCATTGCATTCACGAAAATATCACATGACATTCACTACAATTCACGATCTTATTAGTTATGTATAAAAAATAGAAACATGTGGATAACACGCCAAACTTCTATAAGTCACCAATTTCCTCTCATGCATAAATATCAGTAATTGGCTTCAAAAGGGTTGTGAATACTAAGCCATGGGTTATGGGACGAAGATACACTATTAATTAATATTTATAGTAACTTGATAAAATTACTCTTTTTACTATCTTTGCAATATGCTTGAAATGACAAAATAGTAAAATTAGATTAATCGCAAAAATTACTGATAAAATTACAGTTATATTTACTATATATTTGAAATGATTTTTACTATTGTTGATGATCAAATTCTAATCACTTGGATTAGTGGTTGTTTCAGGACGTTAATTTAGTGGATCATCAAACAATTATGTGTGATTGATTACCACCGTAAATGGTAAATACGAGGAATCGGGATAAGAACGGGTGAATACATGTATTGATTGCGTATTCTTTACGTACATGTGTGACTTTATGGTGTATGAGTGTGTGTAAGTGTATTTGGAGTGTATTTGTAGGGATGTAATCAAATCAAGCCGTTCGCAAGCTATTCAGGTCTAGGCTCAAAAAATATTTGTTCGAGTTTGTTTGTTAAGTTTCACGAGCCGAGCTCAAGCCCAATTTCGAGCTCGATTATTTTATCGAGCCGAGCTCGAGCCTGGCAGTATTCGGCTCGAAAGCTTGCGAACAGGCTCGCGAATAGGCTCGTGAACAGGCTCACGAATAGGCTCGTTTATAAGTGTTAGTGTTAGTGTCCTAGAGACAATCCTTTGTAAGGACATAATACTAAGATGATATTCAGTTTATGGTTTAATATTAAATGTATGGCTTTACACTTATCTGAATATTATGTTAGATTGTTTGCATTATTCATATATGTGTTCCCTTGAATCGATAATGTCATTGAGTGAGTGAGAACTCAGATGACCGAAGTACGATTCTCAAATAGCCCCGATTGAGGATCATCAAGAATGGGATATTGATGATGCAATGGAGATTGGTGTGCGATCTGCATTATACTCTATGGAGAGAGTGTAGTAAGATCTCACTTACTACGAGATACTAGGTATCTCATAATGGAAGCACAAATACCTTAGAGGGTATTGGTATACCCATCCGATAAATAGTTTGATGTAATTCCACATAATGTATCTACGGGTGTCTCGGTTAGTGCGAGCGATGTGATACTCCTCTGACTTGAGGTCAATACGCACGACATGTGTGGAGTGGTGAACTTTGACCATGACCGACGCTTGCACCCTTCCACGGGTAGATATAGCATGGATTGGGTTCATCACGAAATATATGTGCGTGGTAGTTGAGCCAAGAATATGATTCATTCCTCATTGTGGATTTAGAGAGAATACTCGTATTCTCATCATAATTGGATCTAAGACATCTGCCGATGCAAGTCGACTTGGACTTTGTGGCCAAGTGCGACACGAGCGATCAATTAGTAATTTGAGATAATATGATTAAGTTATTTGAATAGACACTTCATCAAGTTCAAGGCATAATCGAGTATTCGCGAATGAAAGGAAGATATCACAATAGCCTACAGTATTACAGGTAGTTGCAGATTTCCTCACAACGTACCTCGTATATTGAGAATGTCTGATTTATTGTCTAGGGTTCAATTAAGACCGTTAGTTTGACTAATCGCTCGATATACCTATGGGTCACACAACAAGCAATGACAGTTCGTCGATTATAGTTGGTTGATTAAGTATTATATTGGATATAATATTTAATTTATGGAGAATATAATAATAATTATATTTGGAATTAATTATTATTATTATTTAATTAATTTAGATTTAATTAAATATGAAATCCCAATAATAATATTTGGAATATTATTATACAAGAATAATAGATATGGTAAAGATATTATTAGTAGGAACATATCTAGGGAAATATAATCAGTAGAGATTATATTACGGGCTATACCCGATATCTTGCTTAGGAATTAAGCCAAGTTAATCCCTATAAATATGTGTCATGAAAATTCAGAAAAATATACACAAGAAATATATTTTCTCCATAAAATCTCTTATTCGAGTTTTTCTAGAAAGTTCGTCCCGAGATTCAACGCTGACACCTCGGTGCAAATCGGTGAACAGCTATTGCGTGGATACCGTAGTTGAGGATTCCGCTTACGAAGCTCTGTAAGATCTCTTGTTTAAGAGATCTCGTATTTAATTATGCAATTAAATTGTTTGTTGTTGGAGAACATTAATTTCCGCTGCGCATGTTTACGTGCCTATATATTCCAACAGTGGTATCAGAGCTCAGACTCTTGATTAATTGCATAATTTGTTTATTATGGGTAAATAATTATGTGTGATTTGTTTTGCCTTCTAATGCCAATACGTTATTCAATTTAATTTACAAATTTGATTTGGTTTTGTTAAATTGAAAATTTTTTTGATCGGCTTTTTCTGGGAAATTAGATTTCTCTGATTTTTTCGAAAAAAAAAAAAGAGTTGGTCGCCTCTTGCAAGGGCGACTCAAATCTCAAAACGCGACTGCAAAGAGCATCTCGCTGGGCGAGATTACATAGCAGCTGCTCATGCGGCGGCCAACGTGAATTGTGAAGGGTTTTTGGGCTTAACCATAGGGCCTGAATTGGGCCATTTGATTTAATCAATTTAGTTGGGCTGCCTTTATCATATTAATTCCTTTCATAGGCCTAATTTTTAATAGGATTAAGACAATGTTTTGGGCCTGGAAATACGTATCGAGTTAATTAATAAAACCTTGGGCTGGAACTAAAAAAAAAAAAGGCCCAAGTTATATGCACTAACTTTTGTGGGTAGTACCCCCACTCGATGAGTACACACATTACATGATTAGCACACCCTTACCAAAAGTACCATGTATACCCCTTTTTAAAATACCGTAATCCAAACTCCCTCCTCCTTCACTGCGCAGTCCACTCACCATTCCTCCCCTCTCTCTCTTTTATTTTCCTCTACTTTTCCTACACCCACCCACACGACCCACTTTTCCTTTCAGGCCACCGTGTCGCTACCCCACTTCGACGCCGCCGGCCACCCAACGCTCCACCACTAAATTACGTCCAACTCTCTAATCTAGGTGTGATGCTTTTTTTTTTCTCTTACACTCATCTACTGTAATTAAAAAAAAAATACAAATCTGAAATTTTGTTCATGTTTTTTTGTTTTAATTTCTGAACTGAAAGTTACCTCAAATTTTGATGAAATTTATGGATTTTTTCGGAAATTTTTACCGAAATTTACAATGTTCGGAAAAAAAATTCCGAAATTTAACCACTTTTTTAAAAACAAAATCTGAAAATTTGATTATATTTCGGAAAAAGATTTTAGAAAATTCAGCTCGAACTTTTTTTTTTTCAAAATATGGTTTCTTTTTTGAGCTTCTTTTTTAGAAAAATATGGATGTTTTCTATTTTTCTTCTCGTTTATAATTTTTGCATTTGATTTCATTGTTTTCAAAGGTTGGATGCAGTATTATTAATTTCCTTTTCTTTTTTCTTTTTTCACTTACGAGCAGATGGCAACAATGGTGGGTGTGTGAATTCTTATTCAACCCATGACAGCCGCAGGATATGTTTAGGGGAGGAAGGGTAGAAATTAGGGTTTTAAGGGTAGTATAGACTTTTTAATGTGTAGCTTTTAAATAAATAAAATATGGTGGGTGGTCTACCCACAAAAGTGGGGGCATATAACCTGGGCCAAAAAAAAAAATTATACTCCCTCCGTCCATGAGTAAACTTCCCACTTTCCTTTTCGGGCCGTCCACGAGTAAGTTTCTCATTCCATAAATGGAAATAACAACACTCTATTATATATAAACTTTAACCTTCAAACTCATACAATATTACAAAAAATGTCACTCATTCACTTTACTTTTCAACACTATTCATTACTTTATCCCAAAAGTCAACATGTGGCCCACCATATATTAATAAATAAATACACTTTCTTAAACCATTCAACAAAAAGAAGTGGGAAACTTACTCGTGGACGGAGGGAGTACTTGAACTATATTTAATTAACTTGGGCTGCGTTTTTTGGTTCATACATATTAAATGTTGTTCTATATTAAATTTTAAAATTTAATTTTGGTTGGACCAAAATAATTCAAATTAATTGGATTAATTTGAATTTTAATAATTAAAATTATTATTTGAAAATTAAAATTGAATTTAATTTTTTGTTTAAAAATTTGGTAATTATTTTTCCCACTTGGTTAACTTTAAACGTATTTTATAGTCCGCATTATAATTGTTTGGGTAGGCGGCGTCCAATAATTGTCGGACCGTTATTTATGTTTTGGGTAGACGGCGCCCAAATAAATGTTAGTCCGCATAAAATTATGTTTGGGTAGGCGGCGCCCTATAATTGCTCAAATGTGATGTAGATTAACATGTGGATCTCGATTAAGTAATTAATACCCCGCCTTTAAAATGTTCCTCGCTAAAATATAATTTTTCATTAAATTGAAAGATGTCTTCCATTAAAATTAAAAGTAAACTGGAGATTTCATTCCAATGAGTATTTAAGACCCTAGTCTTTTGTTGGGATCTACATCTAACGAGACTTTTATAGGGACATGTTTGTCGCCGCTTAATGGTTGTAAACCAACTTAATTCTGTTTCACCAGCCCTTGCAGGGAAACGAGAATTAGGTGACATCCGATTGAACTAGGTTCAATCAACTAGGAATTGCGTGAGGTAATTGGTTTAGAGACCTACCAGTTCTACTGTTGCAATGTTCAGCCCTAGCAGTCATTGTAATAGTAGGAATGTGGATCCTAGTCTATTACAATTTATATTGGATATAAATTCGTACTCTTCCGATGAGGTCGTCGAGTATGTGAAAATAATGGAGACAAAATAAATAAAAGGCCATGTTTATTTTGATTGTTGAATATTGATCATAGGAATTATGTGTTTTAATTCCCGTTTAAATTTTATTTCCTAGGATTGTTGAAATGAATAACTTGTCGTTGAGAAGTGTTTTGGAAACAAACAAATTGGCTGAGCCAAATTTTCTGGACTGGCACCGAAACGTGCGTTTGGTGCTTAGGCAAGAAAAGATTGAGTACGTGTTGGACACGCCAATCCTTGTTACCCCTGAGGCTGGTTCTGAGGAAGGCGAAGCGTTTTACGCCGAAGCTCAAAAGAAGCATCAAGATGGTGCTTCCCAAGCTCAGTGCGTTATGTTGCTCGGCATGACTCCCGAGTTGCAGAGGCAACACGAGAGGATGCTTCCCTATGAGATGCTTAGACATCTGAAGGATCTCTTTGATTCTGAGTCTCGTTCTGAGATTCATGAAGTGATGAGAGATCTGTTAAGATGTCGGCTATCTGAAGGAGGGAAAGTCTCCCCCCGTGTTTTGAAGATGATAGGGCTAATTGAGAAACTTGGTCGTTTGGGCATTGAGCTGCAGACCAATGTTGCTATTTATGCCATCCTTCAGTCGCTACCCGATTCATATTCGAGTTTCGTAGTAAACTTCAATATGAATAAGACGGTTTCGACCATGCCTGAACTTCATAACATGCTCAAGACTTTTGAGTCTTCCACTGCTAAGGAAAAGCCCGTGCTCATGGTGGGTGCTTCTAGTTCTTCTGCCTCTAAAGGGAAGAAGAAGCAAAGAAGCAAGGCTAAGAAAGGCTCTAAGCCTGATTTCCTCAAGCCGAAAGGTGGAATTCAAAAGAAGGAGCGGGTAGATAAGAATGTATGCCTCCACTGCAAGCAGAAGGGGCATTGGAAGAAGGACTGCAAGGTTCTAGCAGCTGAAAAGAAGGCACAAGGTGCTTCATGTTTGTTATTGAGATAAACATGTCCACAAATGATTCTAACTGCTGGGTATTAGATACCGGTTGTGGCTCACACATTTGTACAAATGTGCAGGGGCTCAAGGACAGCAGAGCAGTTAAACCGGGTGAAGTCGCCCTTCACGTGGGGAATGGAGCAAGAGTTGCTGCTGAACGTGTTGGGATTTATGTTTTAGACTTACCTTCTGGTTTTAGACTTGAATTGAATAATTGTTATTTCGTTCCGTCTATTACTCGTAACATTATTTCCGTTCCTATATTAGACATTGAGGGATTTTCCTTCCGTTTTGCAAATAATACTTGTTATTTTTCGCTTAATGGTGAGGTTTATGGAAATGCTCCTCTTGTGAATGGTTTATATTTGTTACATTGTGGATATAATGTTCTTAATATACAAAATAAAAGACTCAAGCTTAGTAATCATGAAAACCTGACTTACTTGTGGCATTGTAGACTTGGTCATGCAAACGAGAAAAGAATCACACGGTTAAGAAAGTTGGACTACTTAATCTCATTTGACTTAGAATCTTATGGAAGTTGCGAATCTTGTCTCATGGGCAAGATGACCAATAAACCCTTTTCGGGGAAAGGGGTGTGTGCCAAAGAAGTTCTAGAGTTGATCCACAGCGATGTTTGTGGACCATTGCCCACTCTAGCTAGGGGTCAATTCGGCTACTTCATTACCTTTACTGATGATTACTCAAGATTCGGATACGTGTATCTCATGAAACACAAATCCGAATCGTTTGAGAAATTTAAGGAGTACAAGGCCGAAGTAGAGGATCGTCTTGGTAAGAGTATCAAGACTCTTCGATCAGATCGGGGAGGTGAGTACCTTAGCCACGAATTCATGGATTACTTGAAGCTTCATGTGATCCAATCACAATGGACTCCTCCCGGAACCCCTCAGATGAACGGTATATCTGAAAGGAGAACTCGAACCCTGTTGGACATGGTCCGATCCATGATGAGTTTTGCCTCTCTTCCAACATTCTTATGGGGACACGCATTGCAAACCTCAATCTACATTTTGAATAGGATTCCGTCTAAATCAGTTGTGCAAACTACATACGAGTTGTGGTATGACAAAAAGCCATCTTTTCTACACATTAGAACGTGGGGTTGCCCTGCAATTGTGAAGAAAATGCAAACTGATAAGTTGGAATCCAAAGGTGAAAAAGGTTATTTTGTGGGATATCCTAAGGAGACTAGAGGATATTATTTCTATCTACCGGAGAAACAAACGGTGATTGTTTCTAGGCAAGCTAGGTTCCTAGAAGACGAGTATGTCTTTAAGGAACAAAGCCGTAAGAAGATAGAACTTGAAGAAATTCAAGAACCACAAATTAACATAGAGACTGATGATTTGTCAAAGCAACATGATAAAGAATCAGTGGGAGCATTCAGCGACTCTCATGGTGGAAGTTTATCACTAGGTGATCCTCTTTCAGCCAGTGGGAGCGTAATTGGAGTTGTGTTGCCTTCGCAACAACCTCCAAGTAGGCTGAATGAGAATAGCATAGTTCAAACTCCTGCCCAAGAGGCATCTGGAAGTGTCGCTCATGAGGAGTCTCCGGTCAACGATGAAGTCGCTGCACCACAAAATTTTCACGATCAGAATGTACAGCCTGCACAACCACAACCCCGTAAGTCAACTAGGATTCGTAATCCAATCGATAGGTATTATGGCTTCCTCGTGGAAGAACACGATGATGTGGAAATACCGGATAAGGACGAACCTAAGACTTACACTGAGACGACATTAGATGTTGACTCAGGGAAGTGACATGAAGCCATGAAATCCGAGATGGACTCGATGTACATCAATCAAGTTTGGAACTTGGTTGAATTGCTAAAAGGGGTAAAACCCATAGGTTGCAAGTGGGTCTTCAAGAGGAAGACCGATGCAAATGGCAAGGTACAAACCTACAAGGCTAGGTTGGTGGCGAAAGGGTATAGTCAACATGAAGGCATTGACTATGACGAGACCTTTTCGGTTGCAAAGATCAAGTCCATTCGTATTTTACTTGCGATAGCCGCACACTATGATTATGAGATTTGGCAGATGGACGTCAAAACAGCCTTCCTCAATGGAAACATTGATAAGGACGTGTTTATGACTCAACCGGAGGGTTTTATTTCTAAGCCAAAACCTAATCTTGTGTGCAAGCTTAAACGATCCATCTATGGATTGAAGCAAGCTTCTAGGAGTTGGAATATCCGATTTGATGAAATTGTTAAGTCTTTTGGCTTCATTAGAAATTCGGAAGATCCATACGTTTATTATAAATGCAGCGGAAAGAGTATTATCTTTATAGTCGTATATATGAATGACATATTGATTATAGGAGATAGCATCCCGCTCATGCAGTTCGTGAAAGATTGGTTATCAAAGACCTTCATGATGAAGGATCTTGGTGAAGCATGCTACATCTTAGGGATCAAGATCCATAGGGATAGATCCAAGAAGATGTTAGGGCTGTCACAATCCACCTACGTAGATAAGGTGTTGAAGCGTTTTGCGATGGAGAACTCTAAGAGAGGATATCTTCCAGCAAATCATGGGATAAAGCTGTCGAAGAAGGATTGTCCTTCTAGCGAAGCTGATATCAAGCACATGAAGGATGTTCCATATGCATCTGCAATTGGATCCATCATGTACGCCATGACTTGCACTAGGCCAGACGTGGCCTACGCTGTCAGCATCACGGGTAGATACCAACATAATCCAGGTGAGCCTCACTGGATTGCTGTCAAGAATATTCTTAAGTACCTCAGGCGTACTAAAGAACATTTTCTTATCTACGGTGGGCAATTAGAGTTAGTCGTCACCGACTACGCTGATGCAAGTTTCCAATCCGACTGTGATGACTACAAGTCGCAGTCAGGATACGTCTTCACTCTCAATGGAGGTGCGGTGTGTTGGAATAGTTCCAAACAAGCGACAACCACAGATTCAACAATTGAGGCTGAGTACATAGTTGCGGCAGAGGCTGCCAAGGAAGCTGTTTGGATAAGAAAGTTCTTAACTGAACTAGGGGTAGTTCCAAGTGCTAGTAGTCCAATAAAGTTGCATTGTGACAACACTGGTGCGGTTGCGCAAGCAAAGGAACCGAGATCCAACAACAAAAACAAGCATGTACCAAGGCGTTATCACTTGATAAGAGAGATGATCGCTAACAAGAAAATAGAGTTAGAGCACATTCCCACAGATGATAATTTGGCTGACCCATTCACCAAGGCTTTGAGTGTTCATGTACACACTAGACATTTTGATGGTCTAGGGGTTAGACATGTGGGTGATTGGCTCTAGTCCAAGTGGGAGATTGTTAGTGTTAGTGTCCTAGAGATAATCCTTTGTAAGGATATAATACTAAGATGATATTCAGTTTATAGTTTAATATTATTGTTTGGTTTAATACTAAATGTATGGCTTTACACTTATCTGAATATTATGTTTGATTGTTTGCATTATTCATATATGTGTTCCCTTGAATTGATACTGTCATTGAGTGAGTGAGAACTCAGATGACCAAAGTACGATTCTCAAATAGCCCCGATTGAGGATCATCAAGAATGGGATATTGATGATGCAATGGAGATTGGTGTGCGATCTGCATTATACTCTATAAAGAGAGTGTAGTAAGATCTCACTTACTACAAGATACTAGGTATCTCATAATGGATGCACAAATACCTTAGAGGGTATTGGTATACCCATATGAGAAACCATTTGATGTAATTCCACATAATGTGTCTACGGGTGTCTCGGTTAGTGGGAGCGATGTGATACTCCTCTGACTTGAGGTCAATACGCACGACATGTGTGGAGTGGTGAACTTAGACCATGATCGACACTTGCACCCTTCCACGGGTAGATATGGCATGGATTGGGTTTATCACGAAATACATGTGCGTGTTAGTTGAGCCAAGAATTAGATTCATTCCTCAATGTGGATTTAGAGAGAATACTCGTCTTCTCATCGTAATTGGATCTAAGACATCGGCCGATGCAAGTCGACTTGAACTTTGTGGCCAAGTGCGACACGAGCGATCAATTATTGATTTGAGATAATATGATTAAGTTATTTGAATAGACACTTCATCAAGTTCAAGGCTTAATCGAGTATTCGCGAATGAAATGAAGATATCACAATAGCCTACAATATTACAGGTAGTTGTAGATTTCCTTGTAACATACCTCGTATATTGAGAATGTCTGATTTATTGTCTATGGTTCAATTAAGACCGTTAGTTTGACTAATCGCTCGATATACGAGGGCTTATGGGTCACACAACAAGCAATGACAGTTCGCCGATTATAGTTGGTTGATTAAGTATTATATTGGATATAATATTTAATTTATGGAGAATATAATAATAATAATTATATTTTGAATTAATTATTATTATTATTTAATTAAATTTGATTTAATTAAATATGAAATCCCAATAATAATATTTGAAATATTATTATATAAGAATAATAGATATGGTAAAGATATTATTCGTAGAAACGTATCTAGGGAAATATAATCCGTATAGATTATATTACGGGCTAGGCCCGATATCTTGCTTAGGAATTAAGACAAGTTAATCCCTATAAATATGTGTCATGAGAATTCAGAAAAATATACACAAGAAATATATTTTCTCCATAAAATCTCTTGTTCGAGTTTTCCTAGCAAGTTCGTCTCGAGATTCAACGCTGGCACCTCGGTGCAAATCGGTGAACAGCTATTGCGTGGATACCGTAGTTGAGGATTCCACGTACGAAGCTCTGTAAGATATCTTGTTTAAGATATCTCGTATTTAATTATGCAATTAAATTGATCGTTGTTGGAGAACGTTGATTTCCGCTGCGCATGTTTACGTGCCTATATATTCCAACAATAAGCTCGTGAACAGGCTCGTTTAATTACTTTTTTTATTTTTATATAAATATTTAAAAAAATATCCATATGCATGTAACATAGTATTATTGTGTGTTATTTGGGATAAATTTACTTTAAACCATTAATTGTCTTTGTGTAGCTTTTGAATTAGTTGTTGGTCTTTGCTTGGATGATATTTTTATTATCATGTACAACTATGTTTTTAATTAGACATAGTTTAGATGTGTTATTTTTGTATAATTTTTAAAAATTTAATTAGCTTTTCGAGCCGAGCTTTTTGAACCGAGCCTCTCGAGTCGAGTTTTTCGAGCTCGAATTATGCTTGATTAATTTGAAAACGTGCTTTTTTCGAGTCGAGCTCGAGCTATTCACGAGCTTAGAAATTTACACACGAGCTGAGCTCGAGCTCAACTAATAGAGTTCGAGCCTAAAAAATCTAAACGAGCCGAGCTCGAGCTTGACAGTATTCAGCTCGGCTCGTGTACATCCCTATGTATTTGGGAATGTTGACTTAGGAGCCATTTGGTAGCCCAGACAGGAAAATGGTCCAAGACGGGCCGCAAGAAACGATTACTGGGGGCGGAGCTTATACGGGAGTTTACATGGTGTTTGGTAGGTAAGAAAACAATTATTACTAATATTTGGTATATCTGAAAATGAGACAAGATAAGTTTTCATCATGTTTGATAAGCAAGATAACTAAATTCACCCCCAAAATAAAAACTCAGAAACAACAATGAAAGTGCAGCTAATATCAATACCAACAAACTAATTTTACAGAAGAAAATTAACACACCAATCAACGACATTAGAGAGAAACACACCTCGATCCGGCCATTAGCGGCCTTCCGTGAGCAGTTTTTAGGTCTAAGAGATTTGGGTCTTCGTCCCATTTTGAATCACGTGCCACCCACCACAGCAGAGAAATGGTAACAAAAATAAAAGTGTAGTGTTGGAGAAAATTAGCAACCCAAATCATGGCCACCGTCGAATCAGAGTTCGATTAGCCCGTCGTGGTTGTGTTTGCAAATGAGAATAGATCAATCAAGGAATTTGTGAAGATGGAGATACAGGCGGAGAGGAAGCGGAACGAAGGCGGCGGCAGTGGATGAGGTGGAGGCGACGGTGGGGAAGGAGGTGGAGGCGGCACCGGGGGAGGAGGTAGAGGCGGAGTGAGAAAGACGGAAGGGCAGATCCCCTTTTGGAGGGTTTCTCAGATATGAGAATTAAAAATCAAAATTAAAAAAAATGAATTTTATTTTCAAGGTTTGGGCATGAAACTGTATCGGAGGGAGGAGCCCCGTTCTGGCTTGTGCAGAGCTACAGTAAAACAATCGAAACGATTAAGAAGGCCGAGGTTTTTCTAGGGCTTTAAGAAAAACCGGGAAAGAAACGATTTTGTGGCTACCAAACACCGGGAAAGACAAGAAAATATTTTTTTCTAGGGCTTAACGGGGCTACCAAACGAATCCTTAGTTTATTTCATTTAATTTATGATTTTTATACACACCATCTAGTGGGAGGTGGCAACACCCCTCCTCTCACACGTGTGCATGCTTGACACATGAGTGAGTTGACCATTTGACCAAATTATTTCTTCTAAACAATTTTAGCTCGTAATTACAAGTTGCTCGTCAGGTTTAGACTTCTTATTGTTGGGTTTTAGCTTTGCTTCCTTTTCAGCTAGTCGATTCTCTAAGAGCTTTTGTCCATGTTGTTCGTCCAGCTCTCATTGGTTTTTGGGCAAAGTTTAGCTTGCTTTTCGTAAGTTGCTCGGCATTTGGAGTTGCTCGCCCAATAGTCATAGGTTATTCCTTGGTGACTATATGACTATTACTGTTCGTCAAGATGAAGTTATTTGTCGTCGAATGATAACTGATCAATTCACCCCTTAACCCTGGATTCTCAATTGTAATATTGCTCGTCGTGATTAGGATCTTGCTCGCCTATCAACAACTAGCTTGCACATTGACTTGAGGCGAATATACTAGCTTTTACTAGTAGCTTCCCCGCAAGAGTACGGGTTCACTGTATTATGAGCAAGTATAATGACCAAGTATATCAAACCCAAGGGAAAGTGTGTATGCAAATAGATCCCTGAAGATCTTCGCGTCGTAGCTAGTATGAGTGTATGTTTTTGGATTTTTTTGGAAAAATTAATTAAAACTAAAATAAACTATTTAAACTAAAATACTAAAGAAATCGAATTAACTAAGGGTTGTATTCAAATGAGTGATGGTGATGCTCAGGATAGGAATCCCTGCATATACTAACGGAGCAGATACATAATCAAAATAACCGTGACGTGCAAGAAATAACCTAAGTAAAAGAATGCAAGATGAAAGCTCAAGATTCTAAACCCTAATACTTTACCCTAACACTCGACTTCACTAATCCACTAACAAGTTAATAGATTGTGCTTAATTAATGAGACCCTAATTTAACTAAGGTGATGCGGTCGTCCTCCTTCGCTAAACTGGTAGATGAATTAACCCTTTCTAAACCCTTTCGTTAAGTCTACTCGTTGTTAAAGAGTGATAAGGTCGTCCTCTCTCTAACACTTTTCGAACGAAATTCAAAAGTAAAGTTAAGATTAATTTTAAGAATTCATTAATTAAGAGAATTAAAATCTAACGTCATGAATTACCCTAATTACGTACTCACAACCTACTTCTACGAGTTCATCCTACCCCAAACATGCAAGGGTTTTAGCTAGACATGTGTTTTACGTGAACAAGAACAATTGAATAAATAACGAACATGAACATGATAATTAGAACGAAGAAGAGATCAAACATAAACTAGGGTTTAAAGAAATAAAAGAATAAACTGAAATTAAATCAATAAAAGAAGTCTCAATGTGTTCAAGAACAAAGATATAAAGAAACAAAACTAAAAAGTAAAATCGTGATATGAATTCGTAACGAAAACCTCAAAAACGTAAACGTAAAGCTTGCTCCTCTCCTTCCTCTCCAAAAATGAACTCTAAAAGTCAAAATCTTTCAAGTGGTATGTGGTGGTCGTAAAAAACGAGTTCGGGACGAATATATATATAAGCCTCGGGCCGAGTAGTGAACGTATGGGCCAAAAAATACGCTTGCTCGTGCACTGCTCGTGCACTAGTGCACGAGCTCATCCACTCGAGCACTTCAAAACATACAGAACCCAAAAAACGCACGACCTCCCTTTGCTTGTGCACTTGTGCACGACCCGCGTTTGCTCGTGCACTCTGCACGAGTACTCGTGCACTAGTGCACGACTTGCATCCTCTCGTGCACTATGCACGACCAACTCGAGCACTTGTGCTCGAGCTCTTCTAGCTTGTGCGCTCCAATGATACTTTTGCTCCCTCGAACTAGTACTTTTCGTATTTCTTCGATATCTTCTCATCCGGGCATCCGTTTGAGTCGATTCAAAGTCCTACGAACTCCTCTTTTCGCCCTCTATTCATCTATGAGCATCAAAGAGACAAATTCATTAGTTTATGAAAATGATACGCAAATGACTCTAAATACTCAACAAAATCAACCAAAACTAGGGCATTTCGAGTGACGAATCATGACAATTTCACGCCTAATCAACCTCCCCAAACTTACCATGTTGCTTGTCCTCAAGCAACGAAATAATAAGTCAAGTGAAATTGTTAGGAATGAGTCAAAGAATCAAATTGTGCAAGTAAATGAACTCGAGCTTCAAAGATCAATCACAAGTATACTCACTCACCTTCCCCCATCATACTTATGCAACAACAGCAAGAATCACTAAAATCAAACATGGATGTGCACTCTACGATGTGTTTCACTCCCTCACAAGTGTATATCAATAATAAAGGGACTCACTCAAACAATCAATCACTCATATCGGCAGCCATAGGCTTGTAAGCACTCTCAACTCCGACCATACTCTAGAAATCAATGCCGAATCAAAAAGGACTTTTCTCAAGGTTGTAATGTAGGCTCTTTGGACAGGTGAGATAACAATATGGTAAGTGACTCAAGTGAATGGAGAATAGAACATCAAACTTTCGCACTTCTAGATTAGGAACAGAATACTTCAAACATTTTCAATCAACATACTTTCAATTCCAATTCTCTCAACACTTCAATTTTTTTCTTCTTTTTTTCTAACTCCTTTCACTTTTTTTTTCAATCACTTCACTTTTTTTTTTCTTTTTTTTTTCACAAACACTTGAGCTCATTTTTTTTTTCTCTTTTGCTCATTCTCATTTTTTTTTCTTTCCCACAACTCAACTCTCATTCACACCCTTATTTTATCACCACTCATCCATCATAATTCCTTTTCTCATCTCAACTCAATCCCTTCAACATTCACTCTTTTCCTATTCTCCACTCAAATTGGGACAAAAAAGCTTAGGAACTCGGAATAGTGTTTAAAATATGCTAGCAAATAAAATAGGCTAAGGCTCAAACGGGCTAACAAGGGATCAATGTCATTGGTAAGGAAAATTTTGGCTAAGTGACTCATTCAAATCAAAGATGGCCTAAGATCACATTCGCCATATCAAACTAGACACAATCAAGAAGCAAGAGCACACACAAGTTCTAGCATCCTCTAAGGTGACGATCCACTCACAAACAAAGAGATTAATTCATGCATCAAAATCTCAAAAGACTCAAATCACACGACTTTCACATCCATGCTAGTCCTAGTGAATTCTCACTCTCATCACACAAGTATTCAAAAAGAAAACTTGTAAGTATGCTAGTTCTCTCTCAAATCAACTCAAACTCAAATACTCACACAAAAGAATTCCTAACTCAACCTCACAACTCAACTCTTCTCATCAATTCATGCTAAAAAATAACAACTAACAAGTAGAAAAGGTTAATAAGCACGAAATAAATCAGATACCTCAATGAGTTCAACAACAATCACAACCCGAAAGTCTGAATAACAATCCATCACAATCCCCATAATCAATTCATACCACTCAAACAATAAAGCTCACACTCAAAAGCAAAAATAAGAAAAGGAAAGGAAAGATAAGATAAGAAAAATGAGCAGAAACTGGGGGGAATCCCCATGATCCTCAAGCATCAGGAGGCGGTGGTGGGCGATAGCTAGGGTGGTCCGATCCTAAATGGGAGACAATGAGTGCCTCCATCCATCTCCTCAAATCAGAAACTTCTGATCGAACCTCCTGAAACTCTCATCGTATCCCCGTAGCTTCCGTGTACCACTGATTCTGCGTAGTACGAAGATTCGTAACTTCAGTTCACAAATCTCGATATCGGTCCTCATACTATCCCACTTAATCTGGGTTGGGTACCATGGCTCGGGAGTGGTCACGTAAGGTGCCTCCATCTCCATCTCTTGAGGTCCTTGACCTCCACCACCAACATCTGCCTCTTCTTCCTCGGGCATGTTCCCGCCTTCTTCATATTCTTCTTCCTCTTCTTCATCTAAATCCCGAACTCCACTGGATCCGGCCCCACTCGTACCAGCTGCACTCGTCCCAGCTGCACCTCTCTGCCTCTTCTTCGGCCTCTGATCCCATAATCCACAACTCACCAATCGGGCCCTGAGTTTGTCCATTTCCCGTTTGTGGTTCGCACCATCCATTTGTATATTCTCCTTCTTCATATTTCTCAAGGTCACCAACTTCTCATTGGGCATCGGGAATAGCTCATCATCACTAAGCCTCATGCAGTATTTCCCACTCCAATGCTCGCACATCCAAGTGTTGTACATGTACTCAAAGTTGATGTCCCTTCCCACACAAGGAGTTCCCACTGGTCTGATATCCAGGCTCCCCAAGAATGCACAGATGAGGCCTCCCCCTCGTATCCTAGAAGTTTTCCTCCCACACTTGTACGGGGCCTCTACCTGCATCTCAAAAAAATCCTTCCCAAAGTTGTGATGCCTTCGATGAAGTAGGCACCACATTCCATACAACTCCTTAAACGTTACAGTGCCTGTCTCAGACCTCGCATAGATGGTGTTCCCCAAGATTCGCTCAAGGTATCGGATCACCGGGTTTCTGATTGCCGAGGCTCGAGACGTCCTCGCAGAGTACTTTCCGGCCAACCCACCGGTGATCTCCTGCCAAAATGCATCAGTCTTGTACCTTCCCGATCGTGCATTCCGTTCGTCTGGTTGGGGCAATTGTAGGGCTTACCGATCTCGTAGGTATGCCACTCATTCCGTATCATAAACTTGAACGTGCCATCCCACTGCATCTTTACTGAGGCTAGAAACTGTTCCACCAAGTCTTGGTGCGTCGTCATAGAAACCAAGATTTCGTAAAATTGCAGCATGTTGTTCCTCTAAAAAATTCTCTTTATCTCATCCTCGATCCCTAGTTGCCTCATAAACTCAACACATGGCCGCCTCGTCTTCTCCACTTTCCCCGTGTTGTTTACCAAATATATCTTGCTGGGATTGAATGGCTATTTATGAAGCTTTGGTAAAAACATCAAATGATTGGGTTCTTAAATGCTAGAATGAATGCTTGAATGAAGAAGAACAATAAATGCATAAGAACACTAAGAACACCAAGGATTGCCAGGGGTTGTGAGTCCCTGGACTTGAAATGAGTATGTGTATTGATTATACTGAGAGAGATTGAACTTTTTTTTACATTACTAATGTGGGGGTATTTATAGTTTTCTCACTATAGGGGTATTTTGGTCATTTCCGGCCTCTCGGGGGACAGGTGCATTAAATGTCTCCTGCCTCTGAGGACGCGCGGGCTCTGGTATGTCAGGGCTTGCAGGTGGCCGGCCACTAGGGAGTTGACGCGTGTCCAAAAAGGACGATTCTCTGGCGAATTTCCTCATTTGGATGGAATATTCTCTGAGTCTCTGGGTACGGAGGCGGCCTTTTTCCCTCTTGGGAGAGGATCTTGCCTGATTCTATCACGTGCTCCAGATCTCTTTTACCGGCCGGGGGCCTTGAGTGATCGGAGGCCGGCCTCCTGGCGAACAGCGAGGTCGGAGATTGCCCCAGCCGGTCGGTCGTGTCTGGGCGATCTCTGCTGGACTTCACTGATCTTGGTCGGGCCGGTCCGGCCACGGCAGGACCTGAACGTGGCTGGGACGGACGTGGACGTGGGTCTCAAGCGGGTTTCCAGCCTCGCTTTCGTGGCCGGAACTTCGTGGTCGAAGCCCGCTGAGGTCGGATTCAGGCCGGTCGGGTCGGTCCCGGCCTCTGGGTTCTTTGTTGCCTTTTCCGACTTTCTTCCATTCGGATCCAACATGTGGTCTCAAATGGTCACAACAATTGCCCCCCAGCTCGTCGCTCAGAGTTAGTGTGGGGTGAGGTGGTCGTATGCCGTTTTGTGTTGGTGCCGACCTTGATTTGCCCGGGGTGGTCGGAGACCGGCTTACGGCTTTGCGAAGACTGGAAGGACGTGCGTTGTACTTATTTTACTTAAAAAGGTGTGCATGATGTCAGGCGACGCCTCGGATTACGCGCATTGAAAGCTGTCGTGCGTGACATGATTTGGTCACCTCGAATCTAGCGCATTTAATGCGTGCAATGTACGAGGCGTCTGACGTCGAAACCGTCTCTTCAAATTCTTGCACCTAGGTCCCTATACCTAGGATTTTATTTCGACATAGGCCCTCATCCATTTCCTATAAATAGGGGTGTCACCTCATTTCCAAAGGTTTTCACTCTTTGCGAGTTTGCTGCAGTTCCTTAGGCGATTTCCAACGAGCTTCTCACGGCGGCGACGAACTTTGCACGGCGGCGATTGGCGTTTCGAAGGTAATTTTCAACTTTCCGTACCTCAAAACTCTTTCTTCTATTATGGTGCGACGGTGGGCGGGTCCTCCGCCTGGACAGGGAGGAGGTGCTTCCTCCAGCGGCGGAGGAGGCGGCGGAGCTCATCGGCGCTTGTTCGATGAGGGGGGAAGCTCTCGCGGCGCGAGTGGTGCTTCCCCCTCACGCTTGGCGGGCTCAATATGGGCGCGCGACGACGATGGCTTGGATGCCCTATTCCCGAGCCCAGGACGGTCACTGCTGGGCGAGGGTGCCCGGGAGGGGATTCCCGCGGCGACCGAGACGTGCGGCGTGGGAGGAGCAGCCCGGCCTGTGGGGGACAGAGACCCACTTGATGACCTCCTGGAGGAAGATGAGGAAGAAGGCGGCCGTAGGGGCGGCGACGATCAGGCCAACAACCAGATACTAAAAAACCTCGCAGCCGAGCAGATTAAAGAAAGGCTCGGAATGGCGGCTGAGACCTCGGGGTCAGATACGGAAGTGGAAGAGAGGCCGGCCGTCGTTGGTCGGAGCGTGAGCCAAGATCGGCAAAGCCAGGTCAGACGAGCTTTTCGCCTATGGTCGGAGTACGTGGAGAGAAAAGACGACGTCGCATCTCTCGAGTATGATTACAAGGAATATTCGGACCATTTCCCGCGAGGGCCGACTGTCCGCCATCCGGCTACTATTCGGATAGCCGACCTGGAGGAGACCCATAGGTGGACCATCGGCCAATTTCAGAGTAAGGTGACCCAGCGTTTCCTCGACGACGCCCGGGCCGGATGGGAGATTCCTTTCGACGTTGACCTCTACGCGCCGGAGCCAAACGAACGGGCAGACCAGCCTCCGCGTGGAATGGTGGCCGTGACCCAGGACATGATGGAGGTCGGATTGCGCTTCCCTCTTCATCCGGCCGTCTCTTATCTGTTGAATTTCTGGGACCAGGCGCCCATCCAGCTTCTTCCGAACGCGTGGATGATAATTGTGAGCGTTATGGCTCTGTTCGGCAAGAACCGACTTTACCGGATGCCCACCCCTGGAGAGATGACTTATCTCTATCGGGTTCAAAGTGAGCGGAGTGGGACCGGTGAAATCTATATACAGACGAAAGGGCCGAAGCTGGTGGCCGGCCTACCCAGTAAAGGTCGGAACGACCGGAGAAAATGGTTCTTTGTTGGCGGGGCTTGGAAAACCGGGTATCCTGACGGAACGGAGATCGACGTTCCGACCAATATCCGCCCTAAACACCCCAGTAAGGAATTTTTATTTTATATTTGAAAAAGGTACTGATCTAATCTTTACTTTCCTTCGCAGGCTATCCTTGCCCCACTGATCGGGAGTCGAATTTTGACTTCGCGGTCGTCAGAGAAAGGATCCTGTCCCTGCCGGCCTCGGAACGGAATCAAGCAGTTCTTCGGACGAGAGAAACCAGGATCGCCGGCCGATTCTTCCAGTATCCCCGTCATATAAAGTTGACGGGTAAGTGAAAAATGGGTGACCGGACTCCGGTCCATAAGTTATTATTATTTTTTTTTTTTAAGCACCTCGGGATTTAACCTTGCAGTGCCAGACTTTCCGGTCGTTAGGCAGTGCCCCCGTGAGTTCCTCGATCGCTGCCCGGAAATGTTTGCCCTGATGGGATCTTGCGCGGCGAAAAAGGCGGCCAAGGGTACGAAAAAGAAGAAAGGGACCGGCGCCCGGACCGCGGTCGTAATTGATGACCCTCTCCCCCTCCAGTCCGTGCCGGCCGTGGGGATTGCTGCTACTGGGGCGACTGCCTCCCCCCAACTTACTGGTCGGAAGAGGCCTCGTGAGGTGGACGAGAGTGAGGAGGTTGGCCCGCACGGGTCCAGTCCGGTCCGGGTAGACGTGTCTGACGATACCCCACCTGGGGTTGGGCCGGTAGGGGCGGAAACTGTGGCCCGGGCGGCGCATAATCCCGGCCAGGAGGATGACCGGCCATATTTTGGTCGCGACCCGGTTCGCTTTCAAGCGTAAGTCTTTTGACAAATTCTTATTTTTCTTAGATAACTTCGTTTGTACCTGACTTGGGTTTTCTTTTGCCTAGGCTGACGCGAACTGACTCCGACCTCCCCCCTATGGTGCTTGACTTTCTCTCCTCCCGTGTCCCGGGCTCAACTGTAGAGATGCCGGACTACATGCGCCGGGCTGCGAATTCTCTCCCCCAGGCTTGGACGCGGGATCTCGCCGATATCGTCGAACGCCGACCTCAGCACGTGGGCCGGACCGGGGTCGCACTGATTAATCAGGCGGCCATCGTGGTCAATGCGATGGAGAATGAGCTCACCGAGACCTCCCGATTGCTCCGGATGGCCGAGACTGCCCTGACCCGCGCTCGGGAGGAGAAGGCTGGACTCGAGAGCGAAGTTGCCAAGCTCAAAAGAGAGAGAGATGGCGCGGTCGGACAGATGGAGGCCGTCTTGAAGGAGAGGGACGACGCACTGGGACGGGCGGAGATGGCCTATAAAGCCCTGGAGGATGCTCGGCACCGCGTGTCTGAGATGGAAGACTCCCTCGCCGATCTGCGGTTAGAGGCGCACCGTGCCCGGGGGGATGCAGACCAGGCTGCTGCCCGGCAGGTCGAGGCGGAGAAGGAGCTCCAGAGGAAAAATGATGAACTGGCCGCTGCACTGAGCCGGCCGGCTTTCGACCCTGCGGATCCGACCCAGAACCCGGCGCTCTTTTCTGAGTTTTGCTTCTATGTGCCGCCGCCAGTGTGATCCGGGCCGGGCGCCAGGCCAGCCTCGACACCAAGCCCCAGGAAGACTACTTCCGGGAGTACGCTGCCCAGAACCCGGTCAGCGATGGTTTCTGGTTCCCCTTCCTCGACCTCGAGACCGACTATGGGGTGGACCTCTCTTGGTTCCCCCATCGGCATAGGTTGTTCAAGAATGGTGAGAATCCGCCGGCCGGTGACGAGGAAGAAGGAGACGAGGAGGAGGACGTCCCTGCGGAGAGGGCCCAGGCACCGGGCGGAGACGGGGCTGTGGTGGAGGCCTTGGTCGATGAGGTGGCCGATTATGTGGCCGGGGCCGGAGGTCAGGCAAGCCCGGCGGCCGGGGAGGGCGACTCTTGAATTCAAACTTAGATTTATTTTACTGCTTTCCTGAATGTAACCGGTTTCTGACCGGACTTATCTTGTTTTAATCCGTTTGTACTTCCCGGCTTTCAGACCGGCTTTGACTTTATATAATTCAGTCTTTCCTTGAACTTTATTGTTTTGTCATCGCTTTCTTGCTTTCATATACTTATCAAAGTAAATTTTCACAAGTATGAAATGAGATTTTGACCCGGGCTCGAGTGTGATATGCCGACCTCGATACGGTCGGCATATGTTTTGAACTGAGCCCGGTTTGTAGGATTGCCTTGGTTGCTGTGCCGAGCTCAAGTGTGATATGCCGACCTTGATACGGTCGGCATATGCTTTTGAACCGAGCTCGGCTTTTAAAGTGGCTAGGGTGGCCTTTCCGAGCTCAAGTGTGATACGCCGACCTCGATACGGTCGGCGTACGCTTTTGAACTGGGCTCGGTTTTTGGATGGCCTTGAGTGGCTTTTCCGGGTTCAAGTGTGATATGCCGCCCTCGATACGGCCGGCATATGCCTTTGAACTGAGCCCGGTGCTTGGGAAAAGATTGAGCTGTGTTAAGAGCCTTGTATTGATAAGAACTTTGAATACATAGTACAAGATCATTGGTAGTATTTCTTCAAGTGGATTGCATTCCAGGGGTATTGGTCCGGAGTTCCATCCATGAGTTCTAGCTCGTAAGCTCCCTTGGAGAGCCATTTGGAAATCCTGAACGGACCCTCCCAGTTCGGGCCGAATACCCCTTTTGGTACTTGAACCTTCTTGAGGACGAGGTCCCCGACCTGGAATTGTCTGGCCTTCACTTTGGAGTTGAAAAATTTTTCGGATTTCTTCTTGTAGGCCGCATTTCAAAGATCGGAATTGAGTCTTCTCTCCTCCAACATGTCCAAGTCGATCATCCGGGCGGTGTCATTGTCTTCGGTGATCGTCTGGGCTGTCCGGTGGCTTGGTATGGAGACCTCTGAAGGAATGACGGCCTCGGTCCCAAAAGCTAGAGCGAAAGGTGTTTCGCCCGTTGAGTTCCTCGTGGTCGTTCGGTATGACCAGAGGACATCGGGTAGCTCGGCTGCCCACTTCCCCTTTTTGTCCTCGAGCTTGGCTTTGATAGTGTGCTTGAGGATCTTGTTTACGGCCTCTACCTGGCCGTTCGTTTGCGGGTGGTAGGGGGTGGAGAAAACCTTCTTGATATTCCATTTTTCACAAAACTGTATCATCTGGAGACCGTCAAACTGTTTCCCATTGTCGGAGATGATCACTTGAGGTAGGCCGAAACGACAGATGATGTTTTTCCAAATGAACTTGATGATTTGGGTCTGGCTGATTTTGTTGAGTGGCTCGGCCTCGGCCCACTTTGTGAAATAGTCGACGGCTACGACGGCGAATTTGTGGCCCCCGGGTGCAGTGGGCATTGGTCCGATCAGGTCGATGCCCCACTGGGCAAAAGGCCAAGGGCTATACACAGAGGAGAGCTGCTCGGGGGACAGTTTGATGTTGGGTCCCAAGACTTGGCATTTGTGGCATGACCTTGCGAAGCTGACGGCGTCCTTGTTCAAGGTCGGCCAGAAATATCCTTGTCTGATCACTTTATGGGCTAGGGCCCGGCCTCCGGCATGATTTCCGCAAACCCCCTCATGGATCTCGGCCAGAATGGTCTGGCCTTGCTCCGGGGTTATACATTTTAGGAGTGGGAGGGTAAAGCTTCTCTTATATAAAAGATCGTCAATGAGGGTGTACCTTGACGACCGGAGTTGCAGTTGCCGGGCCCGAGTCCTGTCCTCAGGGAGCGTGCCAGTCTTGAGATATTTCACGATCGGCGTCATCCAATTCTCATCCGTGCTTAGAACGGTCGCCACCTGTGCTCGGATGACCGTGGGCGTTCCGAGCGTGGAGAGTTGAATGTTGGCGAGGTCGGCTGCTCCCTCCGCTGTTGCAAGCTTGGAAAGCGCGTCGGCTTGGGTGTTGTGTTCCCTCGGGATTTGCTCAATGAAAACCTGATGAAATTACTCGCATAAGGTTGTGACCAGGTCGAGGTACTTCATCATCTGCTCTCCCCGGGCCTCGTATTCACCTTTGATTTGGTTGACCACGAGTAGGGAGTCCATAAAAACGTGCAGTCGGCAAACTCCGATGGCGATCGCGAGCTCCAGGCCCCCGACCAGAGCCTCATACTCGGCCTCGTTGTTGGTGGCCGGGAAGCTGAAGCGGATTGCATGGGTGAAATTTTGGCCCTCCGGACCGATCAGGACGATACCTGCCCCGACACAAGTATTAGTTGACGATCCGTCCACATAGAGCTTCCAAGGTGGGTGGTTGATTCTTGTGAACTTGGGTGGGAAAGTTAACTCTACAATGAAGTCGGCCAGGGCCTGGCCCTTGATGGCCGTCCTTGGGGCGTATGAGACCCCGTACTGAGCTATCTCCAACGACCACTTCAATAACCGGCCGCTGGTGTCCGGCCGGTGTAGGACTTGCCTCAGGGGTAGAGTGGTGAGGACCTCTACATGGTGGTCGAAGAAATAAGGCCTTAGTTTCCTTACACTCATGACCAGAGCGTAAGCTAACTTTTCGAGCGGGGTGTATCTGAGCTCGGCATCGTGGAGGGCTTGGCTTACGAAGTAGATCGGAAGGTGGTTCTGACCGTCTGCCCGGACTAGTACCGCGCTCAGTGCGACCTCGGAGGCCGCGAGATATAAGTAAAGCTTCTCCCCTGGGACTGGCTTGACTAAGATTTGTGGGTTTGCCAAATATTCCTTTAGTTTCGCAAAGGCTAATTGACTTTCCCTATTCCATGAAAACTTGCCATTTTTAATAGTTGAGAAGAAAGGCTTACTTTTATCTCCGAGCCGGGCTATGAATCTGTTGAGAGAGGCGAGGCATCCGGTCAGGCGTTGCACTTGCTTGATCGTCCTTGGCTCTTGCATGTCAAGGACGGCTTTGATCTTGGCCGGATTGGCCTCGATCCCGCGCTGGCTGACGATGTGTCCCAGGAATTTGCCGGCCTCCACCCCGAAGTTGCATTTCTTCGGGTTCAACTTCATATTGTAGGCCTTGAGGATCTTGAAAGTCTCTTCGAGATCCCTGAGATGGTCTTCTTTCTTCAAGCTTTTCACCACAATGTCGTCGATGTAGACCTCCATGGTCTTTCCGATCTGATCTGCAAACATCTTGTTGACTAGGCGTTGGTAGGTCGCGCCGGCGTTGATCAGACCGAAAGGCATCCGGAGCCAAGAGAATATGTTCTTCTCCGTGTGGAATGAGGTGTGCTTGATGTCTTCAACAGCCATGGGGATTTGATGGTAGCCGGCAAAGGCGTCAATGAAGGACATCATCTCGTGTCCGGCCGTGCTGTCCACCAGGTGGTCGATGTGTGGCATCGGAAAGTGATCCTTTGGGCACGCCGCATTGAGGTCGGTGAAGTCTATACATAGTCTCCAGGCGTTGTTTGTCTTTTTGACCAGGACGGCGTTCGCGACCCATTGGGGCTCGTCCCGGGCTTGCTCGATCAGCTTGTTGTCTAGCAACTTCTTGACCTCCTCAGCCAAAGCTTCGTACTTTTCCGGGCCGAACTTCCTTCTTTTTTTGATGGACCGGCCTCCTGTTGGGGTCGATCTTTAGACGATGGCATGCGTGCTTTGGGTCTATCCCGACCATGTCTTGGTGAGACCAGGCAAAGACTCCAACGTTGGCTTTGAGGAATTCGATCACTTCCCCCCGCATTTCGGTCGGTATGCGAGAGCCGATCAGTACTTCCAGTTCCGGCCTCGAGGGGTCGACCGGAATGTGTTCCAAATCCTCTAAGGCCGTAGCTTGTTCATAGCTCCGCCGGTCAGAAGAATCGAATCTGGGATCGAGGTCGAGCTCGGATGGTTCGAAACCAGTCCTTGGCTCGGGATCGTCGATCTGCATAGGCTGGGGGTCGGCCGATATGGATCCGACCTCCACGACGGGTTCTGCGGCCGAAATGGCCGTTTCAGAGTCGGGGTGTGGCCCGTCCGGTGTTTGGTTGTTGCTAATCGAAAATAAGTAAGAGTAGGAATAGTTCAAACACCTTCTAGCCATTGCCTGGTCACCCTTAATGGTGCCGACCACCCCCTCGGGGGTGGGAAATTTGATACAGTAATAGTAGGAAGAAGCAACAGCTTCAAAAACTTCTAAAAAGGGCCTACCCAGAAAGCCATTATACGAGCTTGTCTGATCTACAATTATAAAATCTAGCGGCCTAGTTATCCTGACCTCCTTGTTGTAGCAGCAGATGAGTTCCACGGAGAGCTTTATCCTCCCGTACGCGGTGACCGTTGCGTCCCCAAATCCCTTCAGTTGAAGGTCGATTGGCCTGATGAAGTTGACGAGGTCTCCGAGCTGGTCTAGGGCTGTTTTGAAAATGATATTGCAAAAGCACCCATTGTCGACCAAAATGCGTTGCACCTCTTTGCCCAGGATCTGGGCGGCAATCACCAACGCATCGTCCTTCGGGAACAGCACCCCGGTCCGGTCCTGGTTGGAGAAAGTTATCTCCAAGCTCTTGCGAATCTTTGGTTCTGGGGGCGTGACCAAGTTGACGTTGGTCGCCGCCCGGACCTCTGCTTTCCGTTTTTGGTTGGACTGCGTCGAGATCGGGGTGAGGCCGCCTAAGTTCCCTCCACCGGCCTGGATCATGTTGACCCAACCGCCGGGATTCACGGGGGGGAGGAGGTCATCCTCGTCATCATCCTCCTCCAAAGCTGCGACCGGCCTAAGAGGCCGGCCGCCTTCCTCGTTCCTTCGAGGGTGGCGCTTGGGCTGCTGCTGCTGTTGGTCCTGCCGGCCGGCTGGCCTCTGAAGGAGGTCGTTCAGACGCCCTTCCTCAAACAGCTTCCAAAGCTGCTTTAGGAGATCACGACACTGGCTCGTATTGTGGCCAATTGAGTCGTGATAAGCGCAGAACTTTTTAGGGTCCAGCCGGGACCGGTCTCCAGAATAGGGCCTTGGCCTGGGAAGCACGTCCCGGTGCTGAATCGCATTGAAGATATGCGCGGGGGACTGCCTCATGGCCTGGGTTAGGTGAACCTCAACGTCCTCGAAGGACTTGAAGTTGCCGGGCGGTTTGGCCACCCTTCTGGCCTTTGGGCCGTTCTTGGGGGAGGTTTGGGCTGCCGTCTCCGTCTCCTTTGGGGTTGGCTCGGATTCCCCCAACCTTAGTGCCAGAAGCTTCCTCCGAGCCAGGTAAACGCCGGCTCGGGCGCGGAATTCGGCGTAGGTTTTAGGGAAATCCTTGGTGAGATGTTTGAACATAGGAGATCGGCCGTGGAAACCCCCCAGGGTTGCGTGCAAAGCCAGTTGATCGCTTACCGCCTCGCCGGTCAGCATGACCTCATCCACTCTGGCCACGTAGTCCTCGTCGGACTCTTCTTTCTCCTGGCGGATCCGCATGAGGCGGTGCCAGCTTTCCGGCCGGGCAATCTTGGCCGCAAAGTAAGATGAGAATTGGGCGCTTAGAGTGGCGAACGAGTCAATGGACCATGCCGGGAGGGACACGTACCATCTGTGGGCGAGATCGCCCAGGGTGAGGGGAAAAAGCCTGCACTTCGTGGCGTCTGTCGCGCCACGCCCGGTCATATAGATCCGGAATTTGCTCAGGTGAGTCTCAGGATCTGTTTTCCCCTCGTAGAGAGGAGTTGGCGGGGGGACGATCTTGAGCTGGACCGGCGCGAGCTCAATATCGACCGCCAGAGGTTCGCTGGCGACTGGCCGGGCCTTGGTTTGGCCTTGCGCTTCGAGGAGCGCCTTCATTTCGTCCAGTTGCTTTTGCAACTTGACGATTTCTGGACTGGGGGTTTCGGCCAGCTGGTCGCCCACGTCGGCTAGGGGGACGATACGGTCGAAAACAGCCGCGCGAGGGACTCCGCGTCCCAAAAGGCCGCTTTGGGCGAAGCTTAACTTGCGCCTGGCGGAGTTCGTCGGGGTCAGGCTGACCTCGGCCGCCCTCTTGTGGGGCATTTGGGCCGTGCTCCCAGAGTTGGAGACGGACTCGGTGTCACCGTACCCGGTGTCGTAACTGGGTACGCGGCTCGGATACCACGACGGGTCTGTCGTGCCCAAACGGTCAAAAACCGGATGGGCGGAGCCTCGTGAACGGGTGGAGATGGGGTTTGCCCGACATTGGCTTTCGCCTTGGTGCTCTCCGGCTTTCGCCTTACCCTTGAGAGCGCGAGCCTGGGCCTTCTTTTTGGAGGCAGAGGTGGTGCTCCGGCACCCCCTCGCCTCTTCCGCCTGGCGGCGTCTTCCTGACCCGGCCTGGTCAGGGGTAAAGAAACCTCGACCCCCGGATGGGAGGGGTTCCTCCAAAAAACGAATTGGGGAGGCCACTCATGTGGCTTTCCCGTGGGCATGGGATGACCTCTGGGGATCCATTACTTTCAAGAGGAGGAGTTTGAGGTTTGAAGGTTTGAAGGTTTGAAACTTTGAAGAACAGTGAGTGTTCTTCAAAGAGAGGTGAAGATGATATGCGTTTGATGGGTTAGATACCCTTCTTCTAGCGCCAAATGTTGTTTACCAAATATATCTTGCTGGGATTGAATGGCTATTTATGAAGCTTTGGTAAAAACATCAAATGATTGGGTTCTTAAATGCTAGAATGAATGCTTGAATGAAGAAGAACAATAAATGCATAAGAACACTAAGAACACCAAGGATTGCCAGGGGTTGTGAGTCCCTGGACTTGAAATGAGTATGTGTATTGATTATACTGAGAGAGATTGAACTTTTTTTACATTACTAATGTGGGGGTATTTATAGTTTTCTCACTATAGGGGTATTTTGGTCATTTCCGGCCTCTCGGGGGACAGGTGCATTAAATGTCTCCTGCCTCTGAGGACGCGTGTCCAAAAAGGACGATTCTCTGGCGAATTTCCTCATTTGGATGGAATATTCTCTGAGTCTCTGGGTACGGAGGCGGCCTTTTTCCCTCTTGGGAGAGGATCTTGCCTGATTCTATCACGTGCTCCAGATCTCTTTTGCCGGCCGGGGGCCTTGAGTGATCGGAGGCCGGCCTCCTGGCGGACAGCGAGGTCGGAGCTTGCCCCAGCCGGTCGGTCGTGTCTGGGCGATCTCTGCTGGACTTCACTGATCTTGGTCGGGCCGGTCCGGCCACGGCAGGACCTGAACGTGGCTGGGACGGACGTGGACGTGGGTCTCAAGCGGGTTTTCGGCCTCGCTTTCGTGGCCAGAACTTCGTGGTCGGAGCCCGCTGAGGTCGGATTCAGGCCGGTCGGGTCGGTCCCGGCCTCTGGGTTCTTTGTTGCCTTTTCCGACTTTCTTCCGGTCGGATCCAACATGTGGTCTCAAATGGTCACAACACCCCGCAACCAAGTTCCACCGGTAGGCGTGAGCAAACCATCTATCACCATATGTCAGGTTTTCCCAACGAGAGGGCATCACTCCCCTCTTAGTCAAATCCGCTGTCAAAGCTAACAACTCATTCCCCTCAACGAACCTATCCTCGTACTTCTTAGGAGGGGCCATTTCCTAAGCATCACAACAATTCACCAACCAAATTCATGAATAACAAAGATAATCTCAATCAAATCAAACATACACCTAACAATCCAACTCACTTTTCATATACTCATTCTCAATTCCTAAGAATTCAAAAACTTAAGTCTATCATGAAGTAACATTACAAAATCATGCAATTTACATGCTCAAGACTCAATTCATCATTCATCTTCAACAAATTCATTTCAACAATTCTCCAAAAATTCCCAATTTTATAAGACCCATCTTAATTTCTACTTCTCTCTCTAGAAATTCACCAAATTCACTCATGCAATTTCGAAATTGAAGCTTAAATTCGTAAACCCATAGCATTGAGACAACAATTATCATCATAGAAGCAAGAATCAACAAGTTTTCACAAAAAATCCCCACAAATTTCGTACCCCTTCATGAACCCTAATTTCTATACTCAACTCATGCCAAATTCAAGCCTAAACTAAGAATTAAATGACAAAAGCTAGAAATTACATACCTTACTTGACGATTAAAGGAGAATTTGTGAAGAATTTGGTCAAAATGGTACGGAATTGAAGAACCCCCGTGCTCCCAGCCGAAAATCGCCCCCAATTCGTGAGAAGTGTGTGTGAGAAGTGTGAACATTGTATTTATAGTGGGGGAATTTTGTCTAGGGCTAAAAAAAACAAGAGGCGCGACCACTCGTGCACTACTCATGCACTAGTACACGAGTAGTTAATACTCGAGCGCTCCAAATGTACAGAACCGAGAAAGTGCACGAGCACACGAGCTCGTGCACTAGTGTACGACCGCATGCCTGCTCGAGCACACTGCACGAGCACTCGTGCAAGGGTGCACGACCAACGTGTACTCGTGCGCAGTGCACGAGCACTCGTGCACTAGGTGCACGAGTGGTGCTGCTCGAGCACTTACACTTCCTATACTCAATTTTCACTCTTTTCGCACCGAAACACAAGAATTTACGCCCAAAACGAGTACTTACCTGGAAAACTCCTCGATTTAAGCCCAATCGCTCATTCGATCGAGGAGTTGGGGTCTCTTCCAAACATGCAATTCACCAATCCAATTCACGTCGAACTTATGAACTCACGCTTAATTTGATCCAACGACCCTCATGCACCGATATTTTCGAAAAATTTGACCAATTTTTCATTAGAATTTCGTGTACGAGAACTCAAAGCACGAATACACACCCCAAACTTTGTTCTTGCTACGCAATAATAAAGTTTGAAAAGAATGAGTACGTATGAGTAAGTGCACTAAATTATCATGAACTGAAATCACTATCAATGCAAAGTAATGGACGAAAAGAAACATCACCCCCCAAACTTCGACTTCGCAGAGAGGTCTATGTTTGGGGTTCGGTTTACCTCAAACTCCATCAATCGAATGCTTTCCTACTCGAAACGTGTTCAACTTTATGAATTTCTTCACCTTAAGCTCACATACTCGAAATAAGCACCACGAACAAGCCTACACAAAATTCTCACAAACGAGGTTAACACTTACGATTCACAAAAACGACGAAATAAACAAAACACATAAAAACAAGTAAAAATGGGTTGCCTCCCATTAAGCGCTAGTTTTAAGGTCCTAATGTCGGACCGAGCTCGAAGGAGCTCACGGGACTTGATAATTTAAAATACCTCCCTTATTCTCATAAGAGAAGTTGGAGAATTTCTTTACTCGATGTCCGTTCACCATGAATCTATGTCCATCTTCCTTCTCAACTTCGAGGAATCCACTCTTATACACTTCCCTCACAAGATACGGCCCGTTCCACTTGGACTTAAGCTTTCCACCAAACAACTTCATCCTCGAATTGAATACGAGGACTTGATCTCCCACCTTGAACTCCTTTTTCTTCAATCGTGCATCATGCCACTTCTTGGTCTTCTCCTTGAAAATTCGGGCATTCTCGTAGGCACTGTCTCGAAACTCCTCCAACTCATGCAATTGGAGTAATCTCTTCTCACCAACCAAGGCACTATCAAAATTTAGCTTCTTGATCGTCCAATATGCCTTGTGCTCCAACTCCACGGGCAAGTGACATGCCTTTCCAAAAACCAATTGATACGGAGACATACCAAGAGGAGTTTTGAAAGCTGTCCTATACGCCCAAAGTGCATCATCAAGCTTCATCGCCCAATCCTTCCTACTAATGCTCACCGTCTTCTCAAGGATCTCCTTGATTTGACGATTCAATACCTCTGTAAGACCGTTAGATTGAAGATGATAAGCAGTAGAGATTCGATGACTTACCTCGTATTTTGACAGCATCTTTTCCATCCACTTGTTCACGAAGTGACTCCCCCCATCACTAATCAAAGCTCTTGGAACTCCATATCTAGCAAAAATGTTCTTCCTCAAGAACTCGATCACCACTCGGGAATCATTCACTCTAGTTGGGACAGCTTCAATCCACTTCGAGACGTAATCAACGCATACGGGAATGTATAAGAATCTATTGCTCGGAGGAAATGGACCCATTAAATCAATCCCCCATACGTCAAATATCTCGACTTCCATGAACACGTGCATCGACATCTCGTCCCTCTTAGTAGTGGAGCCAAATCGTTGGCACTTCTCACACCTCTTAACCCATTCCATGCAATCTCTCAACAAAGTTGGCCAATAAAAACCAGATTGAAGAACTTTCCTTCTGGTTTTCTCTCCACCCAAATGTCCTCCACATGGCAAGGTGTGACAATGCCTTATAATATTACTCCACTCCTCCTCTGGCACACACCTTCTAAAAATATGATCAATCCCTCTTTTAAACAAGTAGGGATCGTCCCAAATAAACTCCCGAACTTTCTTCAGAAATGCCTTCCGATGCACCGAGTCTATCTCAACGGGGAACTCTCCACTTGCTAAATAATTAGCATAGTCTGCAAACCAAGGCGCCTTCCCTTCAACTCGATATACCGGAATGTCTCCTAAGCCAAAGAGCTTCTCGTCCGGAAATTCATCGTTCACCTCTCGATCTTCCACGGTGTTTTCCTTTGTAAGCTCCAATCTCGACAGGTGATCGGCTATCACATTCTCACATCCCTTCTTGTCTCGAATCTCGATATCGAACTCTTGGAGTAACAAGATCCAACGAATGAGACGTGGCTTTGCATTCTTCTTACTCATAAGGTACCAAATCGCTGCGTGGTCCGTATATACAATTGTTTTCGTCCCTACTAGGTAGGGTCAAAATTTATCAAAGGCATACACGACCGCCAACAGCTCCTTTTCGGTTGTAGTGTAATTCACTTGAGCAGAATTCAGCATCTTCGAGGCATAGTAAATAGCGTGAAAACGCTTCTCACGAATTTTCCCCTAAGCCACCCCCATCGCATAATCACTAGCATCACACATCAGCACGAACGCGCTAGACCAATCCGGTGTCACAAGTATCGGGGCATTCACCAATGCTTCTTTCAACCTGTTAAAAGCCACTAAACACTCATTAGTAAACTCAAAGGCGACTTCTTTTTCAAGAAGCCGCGAAAGGGGTTTAGCTATTTGTGAAAAGTCTTTGATGAAACGTCTATAAAACCCCGCATGTCCTAAAAATGACCGAATCCCTTTCTCGGTCGAAGGTGGTGGAAGCTTCTCAATAGAAACCACTTTCGCCTTGTCAACTTGGATACCTTTAGAGGACACATGATGTCCAAGAACAATACCCTCTCTCACCATGAAGTGACACATCTCCCAATTAAGCATTAAGTCCGTCTCTTCACACCTGCTCAACACAACTTCAAGATTGATTAGACATTTATCAAACGACTCCCCGTAGATGGAGAAGTCATCCATGAAAACCTCCATAATCTTCTCAATCAAACCATGAAAAATAGCCATCATACACCTTTGAAAGGTGGCGGGTGCCTTACATAACCCAAACGACATCCTCCTAAAAGCAAAAGTTCCATAATAGCAGGTGAAGGTGGTTTTCTCTTGATCCTCGGGGGTTATCATGATCTGATTATACCCCGAGTACCCATCTAAGAAACAGTAATACTCAAAACCACCTAATCTATCAATCATCTGATCAAGGAACGGTAGAGGAAAGTGATCCTTACATGTTGCCTTGTTTAACTCTCTATAATCGACACACACACGTCAGCCCATCACTAATCTAGTGGCTACCAATTCATTAGACTCAGTCTTAATCACCGTGGTACCCCCTTCTTAGCAACTACGTGTAACGGACTCACCCATGGACTATCAGAAATTGCAAAAATCATGTTGCTATCTAACAACTTCAAAACCTCCTTATGTATCACCTCTTGAATCACCGGATTAACTCTACGCTGATTTTGCACTATCGGTTTCTACCCTCTTCTAATCTAATCCTATGCATACAAATCGAAGGGCTAATTCCCTTAATATCCGCGATCGACCATCCTATAGCAGATTTGTGCTTACGAAGCACTACTAGAAGTCTCTCAAGCAGATCATCAGATAAAAGGGCAGATACAATTACCGGATACTTGTCGGTCTTATCCAAGTAAGCGTACTTGAGGTGGTCGGGAAGTGGCTTCAGCTCCTTTTTCGCCTCCAATGGTGGCGCCTTATCGAACATTTTCTCGAAAGTTGACTCCTCGGCTTCCAAGTCGTCCTCATCCTCTACTTTCTTCATCTCCAAGAACTTGACATCTTCATTGTCTTCCAAGCTGTCAAAGTAATCAAGATCATCAGAATCATAAGATAGATCGTCAAGGATAGGATAATCAAGCTGATGAACATAGAAAGAGCAAGGGTCTAGAAGTGTGTCTTCAACACAAGTGTCCGTGATGTCAATGAAGTGACAGCTCTCATCTACCAATGGGCATTTCATAGCTTCATAAATAGCTATCTTCACTTCTTGATCATCAACCTTGACCGTGATCTTCCCATTCGCTACATCAAGTACCATCCCGGCTGTAGCTAGAAACGGCCTCCCTAAAATTAGCGGCATATGCTCATCCTCTTCCATCTCGAGTACTACGAAGTTGGCGGGAAAAACGTGATTCTCCACCGTCACTAAAACATCCTCCACTACTCCTTGAGGTCTCGTGATGGACCTATCAGCAAGCTGGAGCGTCATCATCGTGGGTTGAAGCTCAACCCCCTCTAACTTCTTGAACAACGAAAGAGGCATCAAATTAATGTTAGCCCCGAGATCACACAAGGCTCCTTTCTTTATCCCGTTCCCGATATCACAAAGAATGGTGAAGCTCCCGGGGTCCTTCATCTTGGGAGGAAGCACCTTGTTCACCATCGCACTCACCTCATGGTTCAAGTGCACTAACTCAGGTCCGTCCACTCTCCGTCTCTTTGCTATCAAGTCCTTCAGAAACTTGGCGTAGTTAGGCATCTGTTCCAAAGCATCATAAAAAAGAATATTAATATGTAGCTTTTTAAAAACATCAAGGAATTTAACAAATTTTTCATCAAGCTTCTTTTTCATGAAGCGTTGTGGATATGGGACAGGTATCACAGATTTGGGTACCCCCCATTCATCTTTCTCGGACTCTTTCACTTTCTCCCTTGCTTCCTTTGCTTTCTTCCACTTTGGAACTCTCTCAATCTCCTCAATCTCCTCTTCAGGCTCTTTGCTCTCATGGGACTCTTCCACATCTTTACTCATCTGAATGCCTTCACCTTCATCTTTCTTATGTTCTTTCACCTCCATCTCAATCTTCTCTTGGGGTGTCTCAGAATCAGCAGGCATCTCAGGACCATCATATTTAGTCCCACTTCTCAACTCAATGGCCTTGCAATGTTCCTTTGGGTTATCCTCAGGCATTGAAGGATACTTGCCGGGCTCTCTCGGTTGAGACTTTGCAATTTGACTAATTTGATACTCGATAGAAGAGAACCTGCGGTTGTTCTCTTGCTGAGCTCGATTCCATTCCATGTCTCTCTTTTGGAGTTCTTGATCACGCTGATCACCTTTCTTGTGCAACTCCTTTACATCGTACTCCAAAGAGGACAATCGCTTGCTACCTTCCTCCACCCTCTGAAGGATAGCTCTCAACATTTCCTCAGTTGAGCTCCGCCTTCTCCACCAGGAGGTTTAGAACCTGGATCAATACCTGGAGGAACTGTAATGCCAGCCTTTGGATTAGCATATGAAAAGTTCTCACTCTTCCTCCATGTGTTTTGAGGAGGCTGCTGTCCTCCTTGATATCCTTGTGTGTTCCTCCATTGATTTTGAGGCGGCTGAGGACCTGGAGATACAAATGGTTGGCCATAAGGAGGCCTTCCAAACTGATTTCCACCTTGTGGATACCCCCCTTGTGGATAGTTAGGCCTTCCCATATAGTTGGCCTCTTCTTGCTGACTCGTGGGTGGGTCCACTTTCTTGCTCACTGCTACATTCCCTCCAACCAGATTCTGCCCCATCTCAAGGTTGCTGATCTTCTCCATCATAGCCATCAACAGCTTCCTTGTACCCTCATTCTCCTCCAACTTACAAACTCTCTGAAACTCTGGATCCTCATTCCATGCACCGGTATTCGTGACAATGTTGTCAACGATTTCTCTACACCTCGCTATCCCTTGGTTCAGAAAAGCTCCACTCGCACATGCATCTAAATGGGCTTGGTCAGCCTTGCTGGCTCCACTATAGAAGAATGCCATGATATCTCCCTCATTGTACCCGTGCTGCGGGCACTCAATCAACATATTAGAGTATCTTTCCCACGCCTGACGTAAATCCTCTCCTGACTTCTAGCGGAAGGAAGAAATCTCAATCCTTGCTTTAATAGTTCTCGATGGAGGGTAGAATCGCTCGAGGAACAGACGCTCGAGCTCAACCCATGTGGTTACACCTCCCCGTGGGAGCGTGTTATCATACCACTCTTTTGCTATTCCCGTCAAAGAGAATGGGAACAGCCTGAGCCTCTTGGCATCTTCAGACATGCCATTATAATTGAATGTGGAGGCTATCATCAGGAAACTCCTCAAGTGAGTATGGGGATTCTCCTTCCCAACTTCCCCCTTGAACTGGTTCTCGGTAAGCAGCTTAAGAATTCCCGGGGAAATCGAGAAGTTATTTGCCTCAACAGGAGGCAATGCCACTCCATCATAGTACCGTTGTGGCTGTGCTGCAAACCTTCCTCGAATAGCCATATTCTGATCTGCGTTCTGAGGAATGTGCTGCGGATTAGCAGCTGGTACGTGTACTTGTTGGGGTGGTGGTGGTTGGTATGGTTGGTTGTAAACAGGAGGTGGAGGATACTGATATGGTGGATACGGATAAGGTGGGTATGGGTAAGGTGGATAAGGTAAGTTGTTTTGTGGTAAGTTAGGATATGGGTAAGCAGGGTTGTTCTGAGGATTTTGGACAATGTTTTGAGCTGGATTGTTTACGTTTTGTGTACCCGGGTCTTGGCTCTGACTATCCCCTGACGGATCTTGATTCTGACTACCACTCCCTCCAGTGCCATCAACCCGGTCTACTGTCTGATTAAACTCATTAGCAGCATCATCCAACTCATTAGTAATGTCCATTGGTTCTTTCCCCCCCCCGGCAGCGTTCATCCTTCGTAAAAAGGCTCGGTTTCTTCTTGCTATTGTCTCAGGATCTGAAGGTAATCTCTCTTCGCTCGTATTGCCTTGCAAGCGTGTTTTCATAAACCTGAAACACTAACAAAAGAATAAAAACGCAACTGCTTAAAATACTATGAAATAAAACAACAAAGTAAATCACTCACTACTAACTACTAAACTATCGACAAGTCCTATTCAAAAGACATACAACGCCATCCCCGGCAACGACGCCATTGACTTGAGGCGAATATACTAGCTTTTACTAGTAGCTTCCCCGCAAGAGTACGAGTTCACTGTAGTATGAGCAAGTATAATGACCAAGTATATCGAACCCAAGGGAAAGTGTGTATACAAATAGATCCCTGAAGATCTACGCGTCGTAGCTAGTATGAGTGTATGTTTTTGGATTTTTTTGGAAAAATTAATTAAAACTAAAATAAACTATTTAAACTAAAATACTAAAGAAATCGAATTAACTAAGGGTTGTATTCAAATGAGTGATGGTGATGCTCAGGATAGGAATCCCTGCGTATACTAACGGAGCAGGTACATAATCAAAATAACCGTGACGCGCAAGAAATAACCTAAGTAAAAGATTGCAAGATGAAAGCTCAAGATTCTAAACCCTAATACTTTACCCTAACACTCGACTTCACTAATCCACTAACAAGTTAATAGATTGTGCTTAATTAATGAGACCCTAATTTAACTAAGGTGATGCGGTCGTCCTCCTTCGCTAAACTGGTAGATGAATTAACCCTTTCTAAACCCTCTCGTTAAGTCTACTCGTTGTTAAAGAGTGATAAGGTCGTCCTCTCTCTAACACTTTTCGAACGAAATTCAAAAGTAAAGTCAAGATTAATTTTAAGACTTCATTAATTAAGAGAATTAAAATCTAACGTCATGAATTACCCTAATTACGTACCCACAACCTACTTCTACGAGTTCATCCTACCCCAAGCATGCAAGGGTTTTAGCTAGACATGGGTTTTACGTGAACAAAAACAATTGAATAAATAACGAACATGAACATGATAATTAGAACGAAGAAGAGATCAAACATAAACTAGGGTTTAAAGAAATAAAAGAATAAACTGAAATTAAATCAATAAAAAAAAGTCTCAATGTGTTCAAGAACAAAGATATAAAGAAACAAAACTAAAAAGTAAAATCGTGATATGAATTCGTAACGAAAACCTCAAAAACGTAAACGTAAAGCTTGCTCCTCTCCTTCCTCTCTAAAAACGAACTCTAAAAGTTAAAATCTATCAAGTGGTATGTGGTGGTCGTAAAAAACGAGCTCGGGACGAATATATATAAGCCTCGGGCCGAGTAGTGAACGTATGGGCCAAAAAATACGCTTGCTCGTGCACTGCTCGTGCACTAGTGCACGAGCTCATCCACTCGAGCACATCAAAACATACAGAACCCAAAAAACGCACGACCTCCCTTTGCTCGTGCACTTGTGCACGACCCGCGTTTGCTCGTGCACTCTGCACGAGTACTCGTGCACTAGTGCACGACTTGCATCCTCTCGTGCACTATGCACGACCAACTCGAGCACTTGTGCTCGAGCTCTTCTAGCTTGTGTGCTCCAATGATACTCTTGCTCCCTCGAACTAGTACTTTTCATATTTCTTCGATATCTTCTCATCCGGACATCCGTTTGAGTCGATTCAAAGTCCTACGAACTCCTCTTTTCGCCCTCTATTCATCTATGAGCATCAAAGAGACAAATTCATTAGTTTATGAAAATGATACGCAAATGACTCTAAATACTCAACAAAATCAACCAAAACTAGGGCATTTCGAGTGACGAATCATGACAATTTCACGCCTAATCAATCGCTGATAAAATTAATTGTTGAATTGTTATTTGCAAATGAAACAAAATTTCATGACTATGTGAGTAGTATTTGTATATTAAATTATCAATTAACGAGGTTGTTGATAGGCGAACATTATCTAAATATGGAGCGAACAATTATTGAAGTCTAAAACAAAGAAAATCACTATTTGGGCGCATTAACCAACTTGGGAGGTGTATGAAGTGACGAACAACTCTCCCGACGAACAACTAATGGGCGAACAGGTATTAAGGCCCGGGACCAAGAATGAGCCAACTGTGGAGTCATCCATGACGAACAACTTGGTCAGAATATGATACAACAAATAGCCAAGGAGGTGTGTACAAGTGAACAAAGGACAAAGATCCCAAAGTCAAGCTAAACAAAGGCATAAGGCGAACAACTTCCCAAGTACAACCTCAAGAGGCGAACAACTTTCGGTTGGAGAATCAACAAGATCCATCAAGCCGACCTAGGCGAACAACAATGAGTCCGAGATAAGACCAAAGAAGACTTTGTAACTAAGATTTAGCTTAGATAAGGTCAAACTAGAGTCAAAGGACACATGTCAAGCATGCAGGCTAGGGAGACCAAGAGTCAGAGACACCTCCTGCTTGCTCGTCTCTATAAATAGTTGCTCTCCAGCTTATGAAATACAGGAAAAAATTCATAAACACTCCCAAACACACACAAGTACACCTTAACGCGCACGCATACGAAATTATTTCGGTTTCGGTTTTCATATATCCGAATTCGATAACCTAAACCCCGATTTACCATTTACGGTGGTAATCAATCACACGTTATTGATTGGTGACGTAAAAACGGATTAAAACAGCCACTAATCCTCACGATTAGATTCGTTCACCAACAATTTGGCGCTAGAAGGAGGGTTCGAACCTCCGGTTTAGTGTGATTACTCAAGAACTTCAAGTTGAAAACTTGAAGATTCAAAGGAAGTCTCAAGAAATATTTGAAGATATAAACAAAAGTGTTCTTGGTGTTCTTGGTGTTCTTCAATTTTAAGATTAAGAAACAATTTAAATTGAAATGCCTCAATCTAAAGAGACCCAAGGATCACGTTTGTCGAAAAGAGCATCTCAGACCCGAGCCACGTCGGCCGACCACCAGGACCGTGACCCGAGACATGCGAACAGGTCACAACATACAGCCATAACACATAACCTCCCCCCTGAGATGGAGGCTTTGGCGAACAACCCCAACGAGTTAGCCAAAACCATTGCTGCTCTCCAGGCCCTCCAGAGGCAACAAGAGCAAGTTAGGCCAACACAAGCAAGGCCAAGGGACAAGTCCCCAGAAGTTAGACCCAGGACTACTAGGGGCGAACAGCGAGAGGTTGATAGTGCCCAAGTCAGACGGAACAAGGGAAAGGCCAAGGTGGACGACCAACAAGAAGTACAGGCTGAGTCTGGTCGCGGACGAACAACTATGTCTAGCCATGGGACAACACGTTCCAGTGCCCAAGACAGGCTTAGCCAACCCCAACGGGAAGCTGCTCGCCGGGGAGCAGAAGACGGGCGAGCAACTTTTGAACAGCCTCGCCCATCAGTCCATGAAAGGATCACCCTGTCAGCCTTCAGGCGCCTAGGGCCAAATGCGGCGAACAATGTTAGGAGGCAAGCCCAGGAAGTGCCCACTCCAAGCGAGGGACTGCGACGAGCAGAAAGGTTAATGCCTTTGCTCGCCGAACAGCCTCCAAGTCAGGGGGCACCTCTTGATGAATTATCAAGCCTAAGGAGGGCTGTGGAGAACATGCAAGGGCAACTAGATCAACAGAGGGGGATGGGAGCGGTCAGCATGCCATCCTCACCTTTGGCAGCTCACATTTTGAAAGCCCCGATCCAGAAAAAGGTTCAATTTCCAGCAAGCATTCAATATGAGGGCATCACTGACCCCCGGGTCCACTTAACAAAATATACGGACTACATGGTCTCCGTGGGGGCCAGCGACGCCACCCAATGCCGGAATTTTCCATTAACATTAGGCGATCGGGTTCACAAGTGGTTTTCATCAATGCCGCCGGCATCAATCCACTCGTTCATTCAGCTAAGTCGAGAATTTCTCTCTCACTTTTCAACGGCGGGGTCGTATCTTTCCCAAAAACACCGGCTATCAGATTTAAGACAAAATGATGATGAAACTGACCGGACGTTTATGGAAAGATTCGATAAAGTTTTGCTAGAAGGAGAACCGGTGAGCGAAGATACAAAGATCGTCGCTGTGATGGCCGGATTGAAAAAAGGGTCGAAGTTATGGAAGGAGGTACGTCTGAAGTGCCCAAAGACTTATGCCGAGTTCAGAAACCAAGCTGGCATTTTCGTTTCCATGCACGAGGCCCTACAAACAAATTTAGGGGAGAACAAAGCTGATCCTAAGGAGAATAACAAAAAGCCCGTCGGGACAAGCTACAGGGTCCCAAAAAATATGAAAGCATTCACCGAAGGATCGGATTTGAAAGAAAAATTGAACCAAGTATTGACAGCATCAGTTGATACTGTGTATGAGAGCGTAAAGGAGAAAGAGTTGCTTTCCCCACCACGTAAAATCCGTCAGGATACTGGCAAACTCAACCCGAACAAGTATTGTGCCTACCATCAAAGTGTGGGGCATTTTACGAGTGAGTGTAGAGATTTGCTTAAGCAACTCTGGCGATTTTATGAGGAGGGAAAGCTCTCCGATTTCGTTAAGAGGCAACCTGGGAAAAGAGCTCGGGAAAACAACTCAGAAGATGAAGAGGATGGTCAACCTCAGAGAAACAACAAACCCGGGCGACCAGTTCCCAGTATGCCAGCTCAACCTTTAGAAGACCTGTTCATGATGGAACCCGCAGGTCCCGCGGGAGGGTGTTTTGATGGACAACCACCTGACTCTAACCGGAAGAGGAAAGCGGAGCTACGAGCGATTGGCCAAGTACAAGAGATGGGAGTTAAGCCATCTATCATGCAAACGGCAGAATTAACTTTCACCGAAAAAGACCTTGAAGGTGTCTTAACTCCGCACAATGATTCGCTCGTAATCTGTGCCAAGATTATGGGGACCAGAGTCCACAGACTGTTGGTGGACACCGGAGCCTACACGAACATCTTATTCAAGAAGACCCTCGATAATCTGGGAGATTATTCGGGTTATGTTCGGAATACAACACATAGAATTGTAGGCTTCGGAAATGCTGTGACAACGCCGTTGGGAATTGTAACATTAGCTGTACAACTTGTAACGGCCAATGAACCCGAAAGAAATATAACAAGAATGGTAGATTTCTTGGTTGTAGACCAGGAGTCGACCTATAACGGGTTTCTTGGCCGACCTTTTCTTAATGAATTTAAAGCTGCGTGTTCCACTTACCACTATTGTTTGAAATTTCCAACAGCTAGTGGAACAGGCACAATTAAGGGAGACCAACGGAGAGCACGAGAATGCGTTCAACAGCTACGAGCAAAATTTGTACAAATATCCATGATGGAAGCAGCAAGTTATCCCATCGACGAACCATCAATACTGAACAATATGATGGACATAGACGACCACATGGATGTGGACGAACAGCACTTGAACGAGCAAGTGTTGGACGAACAACTCGTTACCACCCGGGAGGAGTATCCATCTGACGAACAACGAGGGGGTGATGACGAACAACTTTCAGTAGAAGACTTGGAGGGCCAAGTACAAACGAACAACAATGGAACGGAGCCAACTGATGATCTTGAACCCCGCCTGGGGGCAGAGCCAATGGACATCGAAAATGATTCCAACCATGAGGAACCCATACTTGATCCCCGTTGGAAGGGACAAAAACGACGAGCAACTCCAGTCGAAGAGCTGGAGGCGTTCAAAGTTAATCCCAACAACGAGGATCTTGAATTATTCATAGGATCTGAGCTCCCAGAGCCTTACAGATCCCGAATGAAAGAGTTCCTCACCAAGAATCTAGATGTCTTCGCTTGGTCTCATGCAGATATGGTGGGGATAGACCCGAAACATGCTTGTCATAAGCTGAACATAAATCAAGCAAAAAAGCCCGTCCATCAAAAGCGAAGGAAGTACGGCCCAGACAAATATCAAGCGTTGAATGAAGAAGTTAAAAAGCTGCTAGACAACGATCTGATCCGTCAAGCACTTTGTCCACAATGGGTAGCAAACCCTGTGCTGGTGAGAAAATCGAACGGAACCTGGAGGCTATGCATAGACTTTACAGATTTGAATGCAGCATGCCCGAAGGACAACTTTCCTCTCCCGCACATCGATCAATTGGTGGACAGTACTGCGGGTCACGAGATGCTAACATTCATGGATGCTTTTGCAGGGTATCATCAAATCCCAATGCATCCTGACGATCAAGAAAGCACAGCTTTTTATACTAACAAAAACTTGCTGTGCTGGAAGAGAATGCCATTTGGCCTCATAAATGCTGGAGCAACATATCAAAGACTGGTGAACAAGATGTTTGATCAACAAATTGGAGACACGGTTGAAGTCTATGTAGACGATATCGTGGTCAAAAGTCCCAAGAAGGAAGACCATCTTCAACATCTGACTCAAGTGTTCGAAATTCTTCGACACTATAACATGAAGTTGAATCCAAAGAAAAGTAGCTTTGGAGTCCATTCAGGGAAATTCTTGGGTCATCTTGTTAGCCAGCGGGGAATTGAGGCCAACCCTTCAAAAGTTAAAGCCATCCTGGATATGCAGCCACCACGTTCAGTGAAAGAAGTGCAAAGACTCACCGGGTGCCTAGCAGCGTTGAACCGGTTCATATCCAGGTCGGGGGACAAGTGCCGTCCATTCTTCGAGACCGTCAAAAAAGGAAAGTTTGCATGGACTAACAACTGCCAGGCGGCCTTCGATCAACTTAAAGACTACCTGGGAGATGTCAAAATCTTATCAAAACCAGTCCCAGGAGAAAAGCTCTTTTTATACTTAGCCGCATCAGAAGTTGCCATCAGCTCTGTCTTGGTGCACGAAGACGGCAAATTCCACCAACCTATATATTACGTCAGCCAGGCTTTGCATGAAGCAGAGATCAAATATGCCCCAACCGAAAAGCTGGTGTATGCTTTGGTTATGAGCGTGAGAAAGTTACGACCATACTTCTTTGACCATCAAGTCGAAGTTCTAACAACTTTCCTGCTCAGGCAAATTCTCCATCGCCCCGACACTGCAGGTCGTCTTTTAAGATGGTCACTGGAAATTAGCCAATTCGGGGTGACCTATGCTCCTCGAACGGCGATCAAAGGGCAAGCATTAGCCGACTTTATAGTCGAACTAACTTTCCCACCAGATCCGACGAGAGGACTTGATCATCCTTGGCATCTCTATGTGGACGGATCATCAACCAACATAGCCTCGGGGGCAGGAGTAGTATTAATAAGTCCAAACAGACAAGTATTCACCTCGGCAATCAGATTTGGCTTCATGGCAACCAACAACGAAGCTGAGTATGAAGCTCTTATCGCTGGTCTCCACCTATCCCTCGCAGTTGGTGTCAGACGCTTGCAAATATTTGGCGATTCACAATTGATCGTGAACCAAGTCCGAGGTGAATACGAAGCAAAAGATGATCACATGATCGAGTATCAACGGATTGTTGCTCACCTGATGTCCATGTTGCAGCAAGTTTTCATACAGCAAATTCCAAGGACGAGCAACACTCAAGCAGACGCGCTTGCCCGACTAGCAACGAGTGAAGGCCCCATAGAGTTGGCAGATATTATAGTTACAAAGATGAAAGATCCATCAACAGTAAGTTATAATGTCAATCAACTCGACGATCAAACCAGCGAAGAAGAAGACTGGAGAACAAGTATAGTCAAATACTTGAGAAATGGGGAAAAACCAAACAACCCTTTTGAAGCTGCCAAGCTAATAAAGCGAGCCGCCAGATATACTCTGGTGGGTGAGCAACTTTACAAAAGGGGAATATCAATCCCACTTCTCAAGTGTTTGCCTAGGGGGCAAGGGCAAGCGGTACTTGAAGAGATACATGCTGGAGTATGTGGAAATCATACTGGGGGGCAAGCTTTGGCATACAAGACAATCAGACAAGGCTATTATTGGCCGACCTTACGTCAAGACGCAATCAAAAAAGCCAAAACTTGCCATCAATGTCAGATTTTTGCCCCAGGCATCCATACCCCGGCTCAGGAACTTGTGTCAGTATACAGCCCATGGCCTTTTGCAAGATGGGGGATGGACATCATTGGTCCTTTCCCAGCTGGAGTTGGAAATGTTCGATTCGCCGTCGTGGCAGTCGATTATTACACAAAGTGGGCGGAAGCAGAGGCTATGGTGAATATAACACAGCAGAAGATGATCAACTTTATTTGGAAGAACATTGTCTGTCGTTTCGGAGTTCCACAGGCAATTGTGACAGACAATGGTCCACAGTTTGACGGACAAGAGTTGAGAGAATTCTGTACGAAGTGGGGGATCAAGAAACATTACTCCACACCTTATCACCCCCAGTCGAATGGACAAGTTGAAGCCGTAAATAAAATCATAAAGCATACATTAAAAGTGCGACTGGCGGAGAGTAAAAGCAGTTGGTCTACAGAACTTCCGGAAGTCTTATGGGCATACAGAGTTTCTCCCAGGTCGAGCACCGGAGAAACACCCTTTGCAATGGCTTTCGGAACAGAGGCTGTAATACCAATTGAGTTAGAGGCCACTACATTCAGGACGACCAACTTTGATGAACAGGCGAACAACTCTGCTCTAAATGCTGAATTGGATTTGCTCGAAGAAAAAAGATTGAATGCCGAGCTAAAGAATGCCACATACAAGCAGCGAGCAGAACGTTACTATAATTCCCATGTAAAAGTTAGGGAATTCAGAGTTGGAGATTTGGTTCTAAGAAAGTTGCTCGCCCAACCTCCAGGCGTATTGGGACCAACTTGGGAGGGCCCGTATCGTATAACAGAAAAATACGTCAATGGCGTGTACGATATTGAAGACATGGAAGGCAAGCTGGCCCAATACTCCTGGAATGCTGTGCATCTAAAGAAGTACTATCAATAAAGTTGGGCGAACAAATGTCTTGGGGGGCAAGGGATGCGTATGAGTTGAAGGAAGGCTAAGAAGGCAGCTAAAAACTTGCCTAATTTTTTAAAATTTTCTTAAGTATAGATTCAAAAGTTGCTCGGCACGTTGTATAGTCTGGTGCTAGTGCTTTTGATTTTATAGATAGAGTTGCTCGGCAAAATATTATAAGCGAGCAAGTTTTAGTTTGTGTTTAAAGTTGTTCGTCAGATTGTATATGATAGTGATGGACAGTCTTATAACACTTGTAATTATTTTGCAATGTAAATATAATAGTTGTTCGCCAAAAGAGGAAAAATCCAAAAGCTCGAGGTACAAGTCCATTCAAAGGTTGTTCGTTTTACAAATGAACAGAACCTAAGGACCAAAGCCACTTAAAGGTTGTTTGTTTTTTAAAATGAACAGAACCTAAGGCTAAACCCTGATTCCACTAAAGGCAATGTTCAATTCGAACAAAAGCCCAACACTATATGTCATAATTGTAAAAGCATTGACAGAAATGTAAAGGCAATTGACATATATAAGAAAATGAGCGAACATGAGAAAGACATTTTCGATTAAAGAAAGGCATTAAGCCCCAAAAATAGTACAAGCTGGAAGCAGCCATTACAAGTACTACAAAAAAGGAGCGAGCAACTATTACAAAAGAAGAAAAGAAAAAAGCTAAGTCCTAAAAACTACTGCTGTTCGGCGGGAGGAGGATCTTGAGGTTGCTCGGCAGAGGGGTCGACAATCATGTCCCGAGCAAGGTCTTCAGCCGCCTTATCCTCCGCTTCTTTGGCACTTTGCTCGTCCGCGGCAGCCGGTTCATCTTCTTGCTCGCCATCATCAACAATTGGTGGAGGATGAGTGATGGTGATGCTGGGGTCGAGTTTATCCAGTTTAACCCCCAGCACAGCCAAATCCGCCAATTGGATTTTGACGTTGTTCGGCGGAGGATAGTTCTCGAGGAACTCATTCAAATCCTTAGCCATCTCCTCCACCATCTCCTTGTAGTCATAGGCATCAGCCGTACGGATGCTGTCCGCGTAGGCACAAATATATCCAAGGTTGGAGATGGGGCCGGTGCGAGTTTGAACCTCCTCTTCAAGTTGCTCACGGGTAAAGAGGTTGGCTTCTGCTTCCCGGAGACGAGCATTCTCCGCCTCAAGCTCAGCAATTCTTTGTTCGGCCGAAGTCAATCTCTTCTCCCCCTCACCGAGCAAATTCTCCTTATCCTTCAGCTCTTTGGACATGGCCTGAATCTCTTCAAGGCGCTTGTGCTCAGCATCAATGTAAACATTGATCTGGTTGTTAAGGCGAGCAATCTTGGCCTCATATTGGCTCACCAGGCCATCTTTTTCTTCAGAGAGTTGCCGAGCTGTACTAGCATAGTGGCGAGCAGACTCTTCCTGCTCGGCAACTTGGGCGATTGCCCTTTGGGCAGTGACGAGGCCGTTGGCGACGAGCATCATCGAGAGATGGAGATTGTCCATCTGCCCCTGCTGAAGGATGGCCTTGTCCAGGGGACGCGTCCAGGCCCGGGCGACCAACTCCGTCGCCTTGCGAACATGTTCGCCGGGAATCTCCCTTATGTTTACGGGAGTCTTCGAGCAAGCGTACTGATGTACAACACTCGCTCGGCCGGGATAATCATCGGCACGGTATCTGCAAACAAAAAAGCAATTGATACTTAGAAAAATAAAAAAAAAATGGATGAAAGTTGTTCGGCAAGAGAGGATAGATACTTACTCGGCAAACTTCCGATCGTCCCATCCAAGGAACGTAAGATCTTCTGGGCCACGGAGCGAGCCTACATCTTTGCTCGCCTTCCCCGACCTTTCCGTGGGCTCCCCAGAACGCCTTATAGCATCCTCTTCGTGGCGAGCATGGCTTTCGCCCACCTTTTCTTTCCCCTTGCCGGGGACGTCTCCGGCCAGTGGGGTCCCATCAGCCTTCTTAAGGCGCTTGCCACCACGAGGTGGGGAGACGGGAGGAGACCGAATCTGAACTGGGGGGGCAGCCGGTCTTGGAACTTTAGCCCCCTCAGGCCTGTTCGACATGGCGAGCACGGCTTGTGGAGGGTCCCCTCTCCTTTTCTTCCCTCTTGGTGGCCCCATTTCAAGGACCCTCTGTTCAAGAAGAGCGTAGCTTAGGAGAACGGCGACTGTTACTTGCTCGGCTAAAAAAAAAAAAAAAAAAAAAAAAGGGCGAGTTAGGAAGTTAAAATTAGACGAGCAAGTTAAACATGTTAACGACGAACAAAACTTGAGCAGGGAGTTAGGAATTTCCATACCAGGGGGCACCTCAGCTTGAGCCTCCAAATGATGTGGGTAAGTCAAAAGGCGAGCAGCTTTTTGACACCTTGATCGGCAGAGATAGTCTATAGTTCTATCTGCTTTATTGCGGAGGCCGACCAAGCACGAAGTAAACAGGAACTCGGAGTTCAACTCCTCTTCTTTCGAATCCCACTTGGGTAGACGAGGGCCTGCGAACAAACAAAAAAAGTTAAATTAGAACAACTGTCCAAAGGCGAGCAAGAATTGAACTTACGTTTCAGTTTTCCATAGGCTGCTGGAGAATTTATTCGTCCAGGGCCGCCGTGTGGACCAGAAGATGCTCGCCAGTCACCCCCAATCCAGAAGAAGTGCTGTTTCCAATCACGAATCTTGTTCGGCACCTCTTCCACCATTTTCAACCCAGTCCTGGCCTTGAGGTAGTGATAGCCATCTTCTCCTCGGGGGCAACTTGTGATTGTCATCAGGTAGTTGATCTCTTCTGCAGTGATCCGATCAACGTACCCCTCCAAAGCGAACAGGCACATGGAGCCCAAAAGGTTCATCCACCCAATTGGAGTAATTTGGGTGATGGCCAAGTTGGTCGCCTCCAGGAATCGACCAACAACAGGTGGAAGAGGTAACTTCAACCCAGCAATCAAGGTGTGGATGTTGATCGCCGTGCAACCGGGAGGTGGGCGATCAGCTCTTTCCTTTCTCCGAGGAGCCCACATGTAGATATCATATGGGATCTTATAGTCTTTCCGGATGGAGTCCAGTTCATCTTCGCGAACAACACTCTTGATCTTGCTCGCCTGGTAATCAGTCTTCACCTTGTCCATTATTTGTCTTTGTGGACGAGGAAAGCTGTTCGCATACCTTTCAGCATATGCTCGCCATTCGAATAGGCGAGCAACCCCAGCCGGGATCTCACTTTCCCGCATCCTTGGGGATGGAAAATTGATACCCTCCAAAAATTCACGAGTGAGCTCGTTGAGATCTGGATCTTCAGATTCGGCAGAAGACGAAGAATTTTCGTCCCGATTTTTGTTCGCCACAACCGTTAGTTCTCTCCCAGATGGGCCCACACCGGTGTCCTCCACAGAGCGAACCACAGAATCCACGTGAAGATCCGACGCCGAGGAAATCTCGAAGGGAGGTTGATCGACGGGGATCGCGACTGGAAAGAGTGGGTCTAAGGTCTCCTCAGTCTTATTGCTCGAGTGCGAAGACATAGAAGAGGAAGAAAATTCCAGGCGGCGGTAGAAAGAGTTGCAGACGGCGGCGTTGTCCCGGAGAAGACGATGGCGCTCTAACCCACACGGCGGCGATGGCGTTTTCGAGAGAAAAAGTAAAGAAAAGAAAAGAAATAAGAGGATAACTACCTTGTTTCAAAGATTGGAGGCCAAACACTGGAAGAATAGATGCCGGAGAAGCTTGGAATCGCCGGAGGAAGGAAGGATTCGCCGGAGCACTGTTGCAAGAAGGGGAAAAGTGGGAAAAATTTCAGTTTTCCCACTATTTATACCCCAAGCAAAAACGGGGTCCCAGGCGTAATTTTCCGAAAGTTCTGGGGCTCAACTGGAAGAAGGCGGGGTAAATTCCGAGCTAAACTAGAAGATGAAGGACCTATAAACAATTATAGGGGCGCGTCGCCTTGGGGCTGCTCGCGCGTGAGCGGCGCGCAATCATTGCGCTGGCGTCATCTTCGTGATCTCCCCAGATCATGGGAAGACGAAACGGTTATTCCAACATTGCTCGTCACAGAGATGCTGTTCGTCCAAATCTTGGCCAAGACGATATCCTAACTACAGTTGCTCGCCGCAAAATTACTCGTCTGATGCAACATCTAGTCAGGATAGGGGGCAATTGTTGATAGGCGAACATTATCTAAATATGGAGCGAACAATTATTGAAGTCTAAAACAAAGAAAATCACTATTTGGGCGCATTAACCAACCTGGGAGGTGTATGAAGTGACGAACAACTAATGGGCGAACAGGTATTAAGGCCCGGGACCAAGAATGAGCCAACTGTGGAGTCATCCATGACGAACAACTTGGTCAGAATATGATACAACAAATAGCCAAGGAGGTGTGTACAAGTGAACAAAGGACAAAGATCCCAAAGTCAAGCTAAACAAAGGCATAAGGCGAACAACTTCCCAAGTACAACCTCAAGAGGCGAACAACTTTCGGTTGGAGAATCAACAAGATCCATCAAGCCGACCTAGGCGAACAACAATGAGTCCGAGATAAGACCAAAGAAGACTTTGTAACTAAGATTTAGCTTAGATAAGGTCAAACTAGAGTCAAAGGACACATGTCAAGCATGCAGGCTAGGGAGACCAAGAGTCATAGACACCTCCTGCTTGCTCGTCTCTATAAATAGTTGCTCTCCAGCTTATGAAATACAGGAAAAAATTCATAAACACTCCCAAACACACACAAGTACACCTTAACGCGCACGCATACGAAATTATTTCGGTTTCGGTTTTCATATATCCGAATTCGATAACCTAAACCCCGATTTACCATTTACGGTGGTAATCAATCACACGTTATTGATTGGTGACGTAAAAACGGATTAAAACAGCCACTAATCCTCACGATTAGATTCGTTCACCAACAGAGGTCAATATAGAAATAGAGTGTAATTACTATATAAAAAAAAATTGGGCCCGTTTGGCCTGGTAGCCCGTCTAGGGCCAGGACGGGTTTGAAAATATGTGGACCGAAAATAACTGACCCGATTCGACCTGAAAAATACATGGCCGTGTGGTCCGGTCCAACCCATTTGACAGCTCTAGTGGGCATTTAAGTGATTGTTGGTCTCACCATGCAAAATATCCAATTCTTAGTGAAGCCGCGGCCAAAGAAAATGTATTTGTATAACTTCAAGCTGAGAAATCGGTCGATATTTTTATTTATATCATATGTATATGAGTGAGCGCGCATGTTTATATTGTGGGTTTAAATGGATGCAAGTTGTATTTGGAGACAATATGTATTTGATTGTTTATTTCAATCTTTCTAATTTTATTTTAGTTTTTCCTGTCCGACTTAAAAAGGAGTTTTTCTGTTAAATTACTCGAAAAATTATATGACGGTCTCTCTTTGATTTGATTAGTTTAAAAAAAAAAAAAATCTTCAAGCAATAAAAGAAGTTATGTTATTCTTAATTATGTTTTCAATTTGAAGACAATATGTATTTGATTGTTTATTTCAATTTTTCTGATCTTATTTTAGTTTTTTTGGTCTGACTTAAAAGGAGTTTTTCTGTTAGATTACTATAAAAGGTAAATGACAATCTCTCTAATTTAATTAGTTTTCAATATATTTTTTCTTGAAGCAATAAAAAAAATTATGCTATTCTTAATCATATGCATGTAAATAAAATTAGACATTTGCAAATTATTTTCTTGAAAAATTGGAGCATTGAAGTTTTGATTTTCTAATATCCTAATTTTATTTTAATACTCACTCACTTTAGTAACTATTTATATATATAATATGCAAGAGTAACTCTCTTGTGCACTTAGTGCACGGTGCACTCACTCAACAATTGATCATGTTTACACTGAAAATTTTGTTTCAATTACACCGAAAAATGTGGTTGGATTACATTGAAAAATTTACACTGAAAACTGATTTTCAGTGTAATACAACCACATTTTTCGGTGTAATTGAAACACACTTTTCAATGTAAACATGATCAACTGTTGAGTAGGTACACTATACACTTGGTATATCACTTGGTGTATATGAGAGTTTGTCAATGTGCAATGCATGCATTATAAAATGAATACCTCGATAAAAGAGCTAAACCACCATATATACTACAAAATTATATTGTTCGGAATGTTTTCCTACAAATATATACTCCCTCCGTCTCAAAACTATTTGCACATTTCTATTTATCATCCGTTGCAAATAGAGTTATATTTATATATCGTGATTTTTTTATATAAAATATATTATGTGCAACGTTACAAATTAATACAACTTTATTTGCGATGGACAATAAATAAAAATGTACAGTGCAAGTAATTTTGGGATGGAGGGAGTATATTTTTTTGGTGTCAATTGACCCGACTACCCCATAAATTATTTTACTCCTAACTTTAATAAATATTGCATGTGTAATATTATACAAAATTTCAGATACTGAATTTGCAGTCAAATTGATAGTAGATCATTTACCAAGTTAGTTTGATATTTTATTTAGATAAAGTATAGAGTGAAACTGGTTTATACATGAATCACTGAAGAGTATTAGTTGTTTTAATTGAAGAGTATTAGTTGTATTTATTGAAGAGTATTACTGATTTACACTTAAAAGTCTTAGTTGTTCAGTTAAAATGTACTAAAGCTCTTCAGTGTAAACCAATAATACTCTCCAATAAAAACAACTAATACTCTCCAATAAAAATAACTAATACCCTTTAATAATTCATATATAAATCAATTTTCACTCCATACATACTCTTTTATTTATGGTTTTGAGCATATAAACTTGCCCACTATTTGACTCTTCCTTCATGTGGTCCTTTTGACAATGATTTCTCCCATTTATTCTATTTTTTGTCGAGACGTTATCACACACAAATTTATAAAATATGTCAGAGTCGCAAAAAAGTTAATTTTCTATGAAAATGGTTCGAGTTGGACAACACTACCATTTCTTTTTCTGCCGTTCAAAACTCAAAAGTTTTCTGCCTCTTTTCCCATGAAATAAGTTTTTTTTTTTTTTTTTTTGAATACCCCATGAAATAAGTTTTAGGGATTATATATTTGTAAGTCCCGTAACTTTGCACTGTTTTGAATTTGGTCCACATGAATTATAGGTTTTGATATTGGTCCTGCAAGTTTGGAAGTTTTTTTATTTTAGTCCTTTTAAAACTTATAGGACCAAAATCAAAACGTGTAATCCAATTTTTTCTACAAAAAGTTCAAACTTACAGGACCATTATCAAAAAAATCAAGGTAAAAGGACTAAAATCAAAATAGTCTCAAACTTACGGGACCAATATCAAAACATGTAATTCATGTGGACCAAATTCAAAATAGTGCAAAGTTACGGGACTTACAAATATATAATCCCTAAGTTTTAATACTTGACTCCAGTGAGAAAAATGCATCATCTTTTTCATGCTTTTTCAAATAACCAGTTGCTTCGTTTAAGGTTTGATTAGCACAAAGTGGAAAGACAAAAAACATATCTATTTTACAGATGGACTATTAATATGTTTTTTAAATAGTGTAAAAAAAAATTATTATACTAAAACTTCAACGTGTTGCATGCACAAGGTGTGTTGTACAATTCAAATATATTTTTTTAATAGTAATGATTATTTCACAAAATAGTTGAAATTATTTATACTGAACATTTATAAATTATTCAACCCCAATTGAGTGTAAATAAATGTAACTGTTCAATAAAGACAACCTAATTGTTTAAAAATGCAATTAATTTGTACAGTGCAACTGGTGCACAAGAGAGAATACTCTTCTAAATTGACGGAAGGAACAATCTAATTGATTTTGAGTAGTGTGAAACTAGTTCATATATAAATCAATTTTGTAATACTTTTTAGTAGAATAACTCATACTCCTTCTGTCGTCTCTTAATTTTCACATTTTCCTATTTGGGACGTCCCACAATAATTTTCACACCCCAAGAAAATAGAACACTCTCACAGTAACTACTTTATTTCAAAATATTATTCATTAATTGGTCCAAAAGGTCACTAAAACATTTTTTCTTAAAAAGTGTGTCACCTCTGAAAATTAAGAGGAGATGGAGGGAGTATAATTTAGTGTAACACAACTCATGCCCTTTAGTTAAACAATTCATATCCTCCGTACATTTCAATTTATACTCTTTAGTGAAAATCTAAGTTACACGGGTGCGGGGCGATATGATATGGGTTCGGGGATAAGAATTAAAAAAAAATAATCGAGTGTGCTTAGTCAATGATACATTTGTTAATTCCTACTTTATTATATATAACACCTAAATATATATATATATATAAATTTTTTAAAAATTATAAAGCAAAATGTATGTAATTCATAATTTTTTGATCCAAAACTTAAGTATATTGAATAATTTAAGGCTTAATTGCAAATAAAATCATGATTTTTTTCGAAATTGCATTTTAATCTAAACTTTTGAATGTTGTTAAAAGAGACTTTAATTTAACTTTTTTTTTTTTTTTTGTAATTAAAGCTTGCTGGTAGATTTATATCTGCCCGTTGCTGACATGACGCCTACATGGCTTTTCCATAACGATGTTGTTTACCACCTAAAAAAAACCCACACAGTCCTCAACGAAACGACATCGTTTTACACTGAACTATACAAAATGTCGTCATTTCGTCGGGAAAAAAATTAGGAATTTGAAACAACTCAAAACCCTTTTGCAATTTGAAACAACATCATTACGACAAAGCTTAGCCAACTAACTAGGTGATGAATTCGATGAATAATAAGAACCATTAAACATTTCAATTTGCAATTTCACTCATTTAAATTCGTGGAACAATTTTTGAGAATGGGGCGATTTGGAAATTCAAAGAAACACACACTTTGACTTCTACTATTCTAACAAAAACTTGGGGCAAATTTTCAGAATGGTTCACAACTTGGCTTCTCCAATCCTATTAAAATGTGCGACACATTTGGGGAATGAGTCTGGGGAATTCTGGGTTAATTTGGGAAATTGGATTTATGAACGATTTCACATGGAGGACAAAGAGAAACTTATATTAAACCATTCATATCCGCGTGTGTAACGACGTCGTTCCAGCCACGTCAATGTACTTTTTTTTTTATCGTATCCACGTAAGTGCCAATATCAGCAACGGACAGATGTAAATTTACCCGCAAACTCTAATTGCAAAAAAAAAAAAAAAAAAAAAAAAAACTAAATTGATTTTTTTTTAACAACATTCAAAAGCTTAGATTAAAACGCAATTTATGATTTTATTTGCAATTAAGCCATAATTTAATTTAATTAAGTAATAAAACATCAATTCAAGTTCCATCAGTCCAATGCATACGTCAAAATAGTTAATTCAATTTAAATCGAGTATCATACTTTCAATTTGGTTTAGTAGTACATAATAAAATTCAATTAAAATAATATATTTAATGCTTAACAAATAAGAGTCACGAGACGGATTCGAGAATCCGTAAGTTGAATTCGTTAAGTGGCAGTCAGATTCGCTACGTTGAGAATCAAAATTAGCAGATTCAAGAATCGCACCCCTTTTAAGGGGCGGGTGTGAATTTGATAATGCATTATGGAGTAATATGTTTATGTGAAAACAGTTTATATCATTTAGAATTAATACTTTTTAATGAAAATAATTTGTATCATTTAATTAAACAACTCATACTTTTAAAAGTGATTAATGTAATGCCCCGTTTCACTCTACACTTTGCCTTTGATTTTATATTAATAGAACAAAAAATACGTTTTCAAATAGAGTTAACAAATGGGTCGGACCAATCCAGTACCAGGCCATGAGTTTATTTGGGCCGAGCCAGGCCTATTGTTTTTTGGCCACATATTTCCAAGCCCGTCCGATCTGATTTTAATTTTTTTTTTTTTTAAATATATTGTTATCACACTTAATTTCTATATTGACCTCATTAATTGGTAGGTAAAAAATACTATCCATATAGTAATGAAATTCTATTTAAGTAAAAAACTTGCTTGAGACTGTCTCATTTCATAAAATAACACAAATTGACACCCATCCTGTTAAAGTATTAATGTGTCATGCCAAATTTATACTCCATCCCACTGTCGCGTGCCATGAGACGGTCTCACATAAGAGTATTATGTTAAACATTGGGTTAACATCATATTAATGCTTAATGTTGCTCTGCGTATCAAGTATTATGGACTCAATTATATCCCGCCTTTTGGCATTTTGGTTAGTTTTTGCTGACCTTTTCCAAATGTTAACTTCTTAGGGCATAATTGGTATGATGGAATAGATATGGAATGGAATGTTCACTCTTTAATTTATTCCAAATATCATGATTGATATGTTTTTAAAAATGGAATCGCGATTCCACATGGAGCGGTGATTCTCAATAATGTGGAATAGTGATTTCTTCCACAACACAAGGGTTTATGCATTCCACATATTGAGGAATGATTGTTTTCCAAAAATATCATCACTTATTTTCATTTATATAATATTATCTTCCAACCCAACATATCTACACTAATAGTATTATTAGGAATACTCAATCATAAAAATATCATTAAAATAATTCTACTTAGTAAAATTATAAGTAGTAATAAAAATAATAACAATCAATTTCAATAATAATAATAATAATATAATAATAATAATTTTCAACAATAATATTTATATTTCTACCGTATATATAATAATTATATAATTACTACTTATATATTAATAAAAATATAACTAATAGTATTTTATTATAAAAATTATCTTAAATAACAATAAAATAAATAATACTAATTATATTACTAAAATAATAATAACACAATTAAAAAAATATCATAATTACAAAAATAAATAATAAAATAATATTAAATAATAATTTCAACAATAATAAAAATTATTAATTTAAAAGTTATTAAATAATAGTAGTATAATGTTATTTTGTTTATAATTATAAGAATTATTAAAAATATAATTTAATAATAATAATTTTTTTAATAAATAATATTGCTATTCCGAATATATATATAAAAATTTAAACAATCATTATTAATATTATTATTTAATAATTATTCCAACAATCAATAAAAATAATAATTTTATAGCTATACATAATGATTACATTTTATTTCTAATCTATTTACCAATAAAAGGAATGACAATTCTTACATTATTTCATTCAGACCTTCATTCCATTCAACTGTTATTCCATTCAGACATACCAATCATATCCTTAGAGGTAAAAGGCAATGTCAAGTGTTTTGAGTACAAGACTTGAAGAAATAAACAACACTCTAAGAAACTAATACTTCTCTTTTATGGTGATCATGAAAAATAATTGATAAGAATTGTATTACGTGGCTTAGGGTTTCTTTTTAGGGAAAAAAAAAATCAACCACCCGAGCTAGAGCAGCCAAATAGACCAGTCAAATCGGAAAAAAAAAACTAAGTTCATTTCAAGCGTATAAACTAAATTTCTCAGTTTAGCCCAAATGGCCCATTACACCCGGTTACAACCGTGGCCACGTGGCGTCACGAGAAGTGGCCACAACAGCAGCGAAGCCCGACCCGGTAGACGGGCGGGTATCGAGTAGAGAAAAATGGCAGGAACGTCCTGGGGGAGATAGCGAGGAAAGTCACTCGGGGCGGCCCTAAGGGTGACTGATTAGGCGTGAAATTGTCATGATTCGTAGCTAGAAACGCCCTAGTTTTGGTCGAGTTTATAGAGTATTTAGAGTCAAATGAGCATTATCTCTATACATTGATAAATTTGTCTCTTTGATGCTCATAGGTGAATAGAGGACGAAAAACGGAGTTCGTAGGACTTTGAATCGACTCAAACGGATGCCCGGATGAGAAGATATTGAAGAAATACGATTGGTATTAGTGCGGACGAGGAAAAGTATCATTTGGAAGGATTAGAGATCACTCGAGCGCATTGCTCGAGCGCCACCGCTCGAGCGCCTTACTCGAGCGCGCAAACGTACAGAACAATTCTTGCGCTCGAGCAGCTCGAGCGCCACCGCTCGAGCGAATTGCTCGAGCGCCCAAAACATACAGAGAAGATTCAGCGCTCGAGCAGCTCGAGCGCGACCGCTCGAGCGAATGCATCATTCGAGCTACATAGCTCGAGCGGGACCGCTCGAGCGTTTTGCTCGAGCGCCCATATACTTTTGCCTCCGGATGCGTATTTTCGGCCCATTAACTCCCGTTTCGACCCGTGCCTATATATACCTCGTCCAAACACGTTTTGAAGGATCCCCAACTTTAGAAATCACTTTAGACTTAGTTTTTGGAGAGGAAGGAGACGAGCAAGTTTTACTTTTACGTTGTTGAGGTTTTTCATACGAATTCTTAGTTTATTTTCGTTTCTTAGTTTCTTTTCATTAGTTTGATTTCTTTAAACACTTTGAAACTTCGTTTTAGTTAATTTAAATTTCAGTTCTTAGAATTATTTTATTTTAAAACCCTAGTTCATGTTTCTTATTTTCTTCGTTCAATTCATTATGTTTTTGTTCGTTGTTTCTTCTATTGCTTTTATTTTTGTTATAACCATGTCCGGCTAAAACCCTTGCATGCTTGGGTTAGGATGAACTCGTAGAAGTAGGATGTGGGTACGTAATTAAGGTAATTGGTGACGTTAGTTTTAATTCTCTTAATTAATGAATTCATATAATTAATCTTAACTCTACCTTTGAATTTCGTACGAAAGTGTTAGAGAGAGGACGACCGCATCACTCAATAACAATTAGTAGTCTTAACGAGAAGGTTTAGGAAAGGATTAATTCATTTACCGGTTTAGCGAAGGAGGACGACCGCATCACCTTAGTTAAATTAGGGTCTCATTAATTAAGCACAATTCATTAACTTGTTAGTGGATTAGTGAAGTCGATTGCTAGGATAAAGTATTAGGGTAAGAAATCTTGAGCTTTCATTCTACGATCTTTTACTTAGGTTAATTCTTGTTTGTCACGATTACTTTGATTATGTACCTGCTCCGTTAGTATACGTAGGGATTCCTATCCTAAGGATCACCATCTCTCATTAGAAAACAACCCGTAGTTAATTCGTTCTTTTTCATTCTTTAGTTTACTTAGTTTATTTTCGTCTTTTAATTAATCTTTCAAAAATCCAAAAACATTACACTCATATTAACTACGACGCGTAGATCTTCAGGGATCTATTTGCATATACACCATCCCTTGGGTTCGATAATACTTGGTCCCTATACTTGCCCATACTACAGTGAACCCGTTCTCTTGCGGGGTAGCTACTAGTAGAAGCTAGTAAAATCGCTTCAAGTCAATGGCGCCGTTGCCGGGGATGGCGTTGTATGCTTTTGAATAGGACTTGTAGATAGCTTAGTAGTTAGTAGTGGGTGATTTATTTTCTGTTTTGATTTTTATTTCCATTCATTAGGCAGTTGCGTTTTGATCCTTCTGCTAGTGTTTCAGGTTTATGAAAACACGCTCACAAGGCAATACGGGCGAAGAAAGAATCCTGTCAGACCCTGAGACGATAGCCAGAAGGAACCGAGCTTTCTTGAGAAGAATGACTACTGCTGGAGACAAAGACAACATGAATCTGGATGGAGATGGGGACTTAGACAAAATAGCTGCATAGTATACTGTTTTAGTGGAGCAGGCGGTTGGAGTTGAGAGCAGTAACCAGCAAATACCCATAGGGGAACCGCAGAACCAACTCCCAAACCCGCAAAACTCAATCAACTCTGCACAAACACAACCCCAAAGCCAGAACCAAAACCCTGCTTACCCACAAAACCCAAATAACCCTTTCAACAACCCAGTATACCAACATTACCCATACCCACCTTATCCTTACCCACCTTACCCGTATCCTCCACCCCCAGTCTATAATCAACCACCTGTTTACCCACCACCACCCCAACAAGTACCAGTACCTGCTGCTAATCCTCAACACGTTCCTATGAACGTAGATCACAATATTGCTATTCGAGGGAGGTTTGCAGCGCAGCCACAGCGGTACTATGATGGAGTGGCTTTACCTCCAGTTGAGGCGAACAACTTTTCGATATCACCGGGGATTTTAAAGTTGCTGACCGAGAATCAGTTCAAAGGGGTGATCGGGAAGGAGAATCCTCACACACATCTGAGGAGCTTTCTCATGATAGCCTCAACATTCAATTACAATGGCATGTCTGAAGATGCCAAGAGGCTTAGGCTGTTCCCATTCTCACTGACGGGAATAGCTAAGGAGTGGTACGATAATACGCTCCCGCGGGGAGGTATTACCACTTGGGCCGAGCTCGAGCGTCTGTTCCTCGAGCGATTCTACCCTCCATCTAGGACGATCAAGGCTAGAATTGAGATCTCGTCCTTTCGCCAGAAGTCTGGAGAGGATTTACGCCAAGCGTGGGAGAGATACTCAAACATGCTGATAGAGTGCCCGCAGCACGGGTACAATGAGGGAGACATTATGACGTTCTTCTATAGTGGTGCCAACAAGGCGGGGCAAGACCATTTAGACGCTTGTGCGGGCGGAGCATTCCTCAACCAAGGCATAGAGAGGTGTAGAGAGATCGTTGACAACATTGTCACGAATGCCGGTGCTTGGAGTGGAGATGCAGATTTTCAGAAGGTGCATCAGGTTGAAGAGGGAGAAGGAACGAGAAGGCTATTGATGGCCATGATGGAAAAGATCAACAACCTCGAGTTGGGGAAGAGTGTGGGTGGAGAGCATACAGTAGAGAATGAGAGAGTAGACCAACCCAGTGGACAGCAAGAGGTAGCCAATTACATGGGAGGTCCGTATTACAATCAGAATGGCTACCAAGGTGGTAATCAGTATGGAAGGCCTTCTTATGGCCAACCATTTGTACTTCCAGGGCCTCAGCCACTTCAAAATCAATGGAGGAACACACAAGGAGTTCAAGGAGGCCAGCAGCCTCCTCAAAACACATGGAGGAAGAATGATAACTTTTCTTATGCTAACCCAAAAACTGGTATTACTGTTCCTGCAGGTGTTGATCCGGGGTCTAAACCTCCTGGTGGAGAAGGCGGTGCATCAACCGAGGAGATGTTGAGAGCTATTCTTCAGAAGGTGGAGGAAGGTAGCAAGCAGTTGTCATCCTTGGAGTACGATGTGAAGGAGCTGCATAAGAAAGGCGATCATCGTGATCAAGAGCTCCAGAAGATGAACGTTGAGTGGACTAGAACTCAACAAGAGAACAATCGAAGGTTCACCTCTTTAGAGCTCCAGATGAGCCAGATTGCAAAATCAGTGAATAGAATGCCGGAGGGGAACCCGAAAGAGCAGTGCAAGGCGATCCAGCTGAGAAGTGGAACCAACTATGAAGGTCCTCATATGCCTGCTGATTCTGAGACGCCCCAAGAAGAGATTGAGCCTAAAGGAGATGAAGTTGAGAAGGGGATTGAAAGTGAGAAGGGTGAGAGAGTTCCTAAGTGGAAAAAGGCAAAGGAAGCAAGGGAGAAAGTGAAAGAAACAGAAAGAGATGAATGGGGGGTACCCAAATCTGTGATACCCGTCCCATATCCACAACGCTTCATGAAAAAGAAGCTTGATGAAAAATTTGCTAAATTTCTTGATGTTTTTAAACAATTGCATATTAATATTCCTTTTTATGATGCTTTGGAACAGATGCCGCACTATGCGAAGTTTTTGAAGGACTTGATTGCAAAAAGACGGCGAGTGGATGAGCCAAAGTTGGTGCAGCTGAACCACGAGGTGAGTGCATTAGTGCACAAGGCGCTGCCACCGAAGTTGAAGGATCCCGGAAGTTTCACGATCCTATGTGATATTGGGAACGGGATCAAGAAGGGAGCGTTGTGCGACCTTGGGGCGAGCATTAATCTCATGCCCCTGTCGCTTTTCAAGAAGTTGGAAGGTGGTGAACTTCAACCCACAATGATGACGCTTCAACTAGCCGATCGGTCTATTACTCGACCTCAAGGTGTTGTTGAAGACGTTCTAGTGAGAGTTGGAGATCACATTTTTCCAGCCGACTTTGTAGTGCTAGAGATGGAGGAAGATGAGCACGTGCCCCTAATCTTGGGAAGACCGTTCTTAGCTACGGCGGGGATGGTGCTAGACGTGGCAAATGGGAAGATTACGTTGAAGGTAGATGATCAAGAAGTGAAGATCTCCCTATATGAAGCCATGAAGCACCCGAAGGAGGACGAGAGCTTGTATTACATGGATGCAATTGATCCTCGTGTTGAAGACACGCCTTCTATCCCTAATCCTTCTGATATTCATGATTTTGTTAGTCCTTCACTTGATTATTTAACCTATGAGCATTATGATCTTGATTATGTTGATAGGGATAAAGTGAAGAAGTTGAAGGATGAAGAGGTGAAGAAAGTGGACGTGGTCCAGCTAGAGGGAAAAGAAGGAGTTAAGAAGAAGAAGTCCAAACTCAAGAAACTATTTAGTAAGACTCCTCCAGATAGAGGCAAGAAGGAGTTGAGACCCATAACACTTGGGAATGAGAAGAAAGCAAAGGAACTCATGATGGAGGGACAACAAGGAAAGGAGTTCAAACACCACTCTTATGAGAGTAAGGGAGGTAAATTTGAGTATGATGTCCCATAAGCTCCTTTGAGCTTGGTCCGGCATGAGGACCTTAAAAATAGCGCTGAATGGGAGGCAACCCATTTTTATTTGCTTTTGAGTGTTTTTAGTTATTTTCCTTTTATGTTACTAGGATGTTGTTGAGTCGTATGTTTAACCTCGTACTTGAGAGTTTTATTTTGTAGGCTTGTCTCTAAAGGAGTAAAGGTATCATGGAGTTATTCAGATTGAAGGAACCCACTTGAGACAAGGGAGTGTGCAAAGCTAGTGAGAGAAACGAAATTATTTGGTTGAGGTAACCCACAACCCCAAACTTAGACCTCTAGCAAGGTCGAAGTTTGGGGGGGTGGAGTTTTTTATGTTTCTTGTTACATTGCACATGCATGCACACCCTTATCTTTGAGTTGAGTTAGTTATTTGGTGCCTTGAGATGCTCCTTGGGCTATTATTAATTTGTTTTGTTACTCAATATTTTATGCCTATCAATCACCTTATGCTTGTTGATTGCTATCTTTGAGTATGATTTGATGAGTAGGGTGAATTGTGAGGCTGAGTTAGAAATTCTTTTGTGTGAGTGTTTGAGTTTGAGCTGAGTTGAGAAAGAACTTGTATGCTTGTGAATTTTTCTTTTGAGTACTTGTGTGATGAGAGTGAGAATTCACTAGGACTAGCATGGATGTGAAAGCCGTGAGAGTTGTGCCTTACGAGATTTTAATGCATGATTTAATCTCTTCGTTTGTGAGTGGATCGTCACCTTAGAGGATGCTAGAACTTGCATGTGCTTTTGCTTATTGATTGTGTCTAGTTTGATATGCCGAATGTGATCTTAGGCCATCTTTGATTTAATTGAGTCACTTAGCCAAAATTTTCCTTACCAATGACATTGATCCCTTGTTAGCCCCTTTGAGCCTAAAGCCTATTTTATTTGCTAGCACATATGAACACTATTCCAATTCCTAAGCCTTTTTGTCCAAATTTGAGTGGAGAATAGGAAAGTGTGAATATGAAGGAAGTGAATTGAGTTGAAAAAAGGAAAAAGTTGTTTGTTGAGTAAATATGAGAAGAAGGTGTGATGAAGTTTTGAGATGTTGGAAAAAGAGAAAGAAAATTGAGAATGAGCAAAAAGAAAAAAATGAGCTCATGTGTTTGTGCGAAAAAGAAAAAAAAAATGATGAAGTGATTGAAAAAGTGAAGGAGTGAGAAAGATAAAAAATTGAAGTGTTGAGAGAATTGAAAGCGAAAGTGTAGTGATTGAATACGTTTGAAGTAGTTCGTTCTTAATCTCGAAGTACCGAAGTTTTGAATTTCTATTCTCCATTCACTTGAGTCACTTTACCATATTGTTATCCCACCTGTCCAAAGAGCCTACATTACAACCTTTTGAAAGTCCTTTTTGATTCGGCATTGATTTCTAGAGTATGGTCGAAGTTGAGAGCATTTACAAGCCTATGGCTGCCAATTTGTGTGATTGATTGAATGAGTGAGTCCCTTTATCATTGTTATACACTTGTGAGGGAGTTAAACACATCGTTGAGTGCACATCCATGCTTGATCTTGGTGTTTCTTGTTATTGTTGCATGAGTATGATGAAGGAAAGTGAGTGAGTATACGGGTGATTGACTTTTGAAGCTTGAGTTCATTAGCTTGCATGATTGAGTTTTCCTACTCATTCCTAACAATTTCACTTGACTTATTATTTCATTGCTTGGGGACAAGCAATATGGTAAGTTTGGGGGGGTTGATTAGGCGTGAAATTGTCATGATTCGTAGCTAGAAACGCCCTAGTTTTGGTCGAGTTTATAGAGTATTTAGAGTCAAATGAGCATTATCTCTATACATTGATAAATTTGTCCCTTTGATGCTCATAGGTGAATAGAGGACGAAAAACGGAGTTCGTAGGACTTTGAATCGACTCAAACGGATGCCCGGATGAGAAGATATTGAAGAAATACGATTGGTATTAGTGCGGACGAGGAAAAGTATCATTTGGAAGGATTAGAGATCACTCGAGCGCATTGCTCGAGCGCCACCGCTCGAGCGCCTTACTCGAGCGCGCAAACGTACAGAACAATTCTTGCGCTCGAGCAGCTCGAGCGCCACCGCTCGAGCGAATTGCTCGAGCGCCCAAAACATACAGAGAAGATTCAGCGCTCGAGCAGCTCGAGCGCGACCGCTCGAGCGAATGCATCATTCGAGCTACACAGCTCGAGCGGGACCGCTCGAGCGTTTTGCTCGAGCGCCCATATACTTTTGCCTCCGGATGCGTATTTTCGGCCCATTAACTCCCGTTTCGACCCGTGCCTATATATACCTCGTCCAAACACGTTTTGAAGGATCCCCAACTTTAGAAATCACTTTAGACTTAGTTTTTGGAGAGGAAGGAGACGAGCAAGTTTTACTTTTACGTTGTTGAGGTTTTTCATACGAATTCTTAGTTTATTTTCGTTTCTTAGTTTCTTTTCATTAGTTTGATTTCTTTAAACACTTTGAAACTTCGTTTTAGTTAATTTAAATTTCAGTTCTTAGAATTATTTTATTTTAAAACCCTAGTTCATGTTTCTTATTTTCTTCGTTCAATTCATTATGTTTTTGTTCGTTGTTTCTTCTATTGCTTTTATTTTTGTTATAACCATGTCCGGCTAAAACCCTTGCATGCTTGGGTTAGGATGAACTCGTAGAAGTAGGATGTGGGTACGTAATTAAGGTAATTGGTGACGTTAGTTTTAATTCTCTTAATTAATGAATTCATATAATTAATCTTAACTCTACCTTTGAATTTCGTACGAAAGTGTTAGAGAGAGGACGACCGCATCACTCAATAACAATTAGTAGTCTTAACGAGAAGGTTTAGGAAAGGATTAATTCATTTACCGGTTTAGCGAAGGAGGACGACCGCATCACCTTAGTTAAATTAGGGTCTCATTAATTAAGCACAATTCATTAACTTGTTAGTGGATTAGTGAAGTCGATTGCTAGGATAAAGTATTAGGGTAAGAAATCTTGAGCTTTCATTCTACGATCTTTTACTTAGGTTAATTCTTGTTTGTCACGATTACTTTGATTATGTACCTGCTCCGTTAGTATACGTAGGGATTCCTATCCTAAGGATCACCATCTCTCATTAGAAAACAACCCGTAGTTAATTCGTTCTTTTTCATTCTTTAGTTTACTTAGTTTATTTTCGTCTTTTAATTAATCTTTCAAAAATCCAAAAACATTACACTCATATTAACTACGACGCGTAGATCTTCAGGGATCTATTTGCATATACACCATCCCTTGGGTTCGATAATACTTGGTCCCTATACTTGCCCATACTACAGTGAACCCGTTCTCTTGCGGGGTAGCTACTAGTAGAAGCTAGTAAAATCGCTTCAAGTCAGTGACGGGTAGCGGGCAACGCGGAGAGGCTTTTGTGGTCACTCTTACCCGCTACCCGAATTACCCTGACGACAAAAGCCCGAGGTCCTTTGGCCGCTACCCGTTCACGTGCATGGTGGCCTAGGCAAAGTCAGCCACTAGGCTTGTGTTGTCCCATCGAACGTGCAGATGTGACTGGGGCGAGCAGGGCCAGAGGGATGAGTCTTATCAACAAAGGTCAGCATTGACACGTGGCAGACCCTCATTGGCTTGTAGAGGATGTCATAGCCAATCATGACTATGCAACTAGGATTTGGCTGGACCCACGGGGAGGCCAGGCCTAGTGGGGATCCCAGGTTTGTAACCTATAAATAGGAGTTTTAAATGCTCATTGTAACACACAACACATTTAATAGAAAAGACTCCACAAGAGAGCTCATTCACCACTACATTTATTGCATTCAGTTACTAGCTTTTATTATTCCTACCCATTGGGAACTTCGAGCGATCTCTTCCCGAAATCGTTATCAACAGGGCCGGATCCGTTTTGACAACTCTAGTTGCATCGCAAGTGAGGGTGCACAACTATGATGCACAAATTCTTCAAAATTCACTAGTATGCAGTATCAGATACTTGCATGGGTGCGGGTGCGATTCGCGTGGGATTCACACAGGATTCGTCACGTGGTAAATTCGTGAAAAAAAAAAAAGAACTCGCGTATCTGTGTTGTAGGATACGCGTATCCGGTGCGGAAGGAGAGGACATTGGTAAATTTTAGTTTTTTTTTTTTTAGGAAATTCTTTACAATTTTTATAATTCTCAAACAATAAATAATAGATATAAAATTAATTATTTTACCTTACTTTATCTCTTGATGAACCTGACTTGTAGTCTATTTTATTTGGTGACTTGTAGTCTATTTTATTTTATTTATGTGTTATTTCAATGGAACTTTGTTATGTAAAGACATAAAAGATAATGTGACTTGTTTTTATGTATTTGAAATGAGTTGATGATGATATTTAAATTGTTGTTTCTTATATTTAACAAGTGTTACATATAAAAAAAATATAAATTCTAGCGTGCACTCAAATGCATAGCATGCACTTGAATTTTAAGCTCAATTTTTATTTCAATTTTGATTTTCTTATTTGCAAAACACATACAAACACACCAAACTGTATATTTTTTTGCAGTTGGGGTATTACTAATTACTTCTTAGAGTATTACTGATTACTTTTAAGGGTATCATTAATTAATTCTTAAGGTATTACTGATTTTTGTTTAAAATATTTTTTTCAATATTCAAATATATATTATGCATTCAAGTGCATATAGACGTATTATTTATGTATTGCATCATAATATTTTTAAAATTTTGTATCCCGTACCCAGCGCAACTACCCCGTTCACTTCACCCTTATACATAGGACAAGATGGGGTGGGGCCCCCCAAATGATGGGTGTATAAACGTGTGCAAGGGTAAAGTGGTAAATTCCTAAAAAAGCATAGCCATTTTCAAAAGTAGAACCCTTTTTAAGGCGAGAAAAGAGAACCCCGCCTTTACGCTGTCTACAAATTTCTGAAAAGAAACTGCAACTCCTTTTCTTCTATTCTCTCTCTCTCTCAAACTCCCACACACCACAGCCATACCGGAATCTTTACAGTGTTGAATGCAATTGTGAATTTTCCGTTCAAATTCAATCGCCGTTCCCGAGCTCAGACGAATCCTCCATGGCCAATAATCCAGGTGAGACCTCCGACGACTTCCTCGAGCAAATTTTAGGGTATCAAAGCTATGCCGCTGGCGGCGACGGTAATTTGGTGGGAAACGACGGTCCGTCGGCTGCGATGATGCTACAATTAGGCTCGGGTGACGGGTCGGGTCACCTAGGTGGAGTCGGTGGGATCGGAGTTGGTCTCGGAGTCGGAATCGGCGGCGGTTACGGAGTTGGAAGCGGCGGCGGCGGTTTTCCGCTCGGATTGAGCTTAGAGCAGGGGAAGGGAGGGTTTAACGACGCTTCGGGGAGTGGGAAGAGGTTTCACCGAGATGACGTTGTTGATTCCCGCAATTCCTCCATCAAAGCGGTAAAAAATTTGGGAATTGTTTGTATGGATTAAATGAATTTGTGATCGTGTTATTTGTATGGAACTTGGAACGATTACTGCTCTGCTCATTTTTCACATTTTAATCGTAGTCGTATTCCATTGTTGGACGATGCTAATTATGCTGTTATAGTATCCTTATTAATAAATTCTGCAGTTTAAGTAGAAACATTTGTTTCCTCTGAAGAAAGTATTTACCTGATGACGGGTTTGGTTTTCGCTGTGGAGATCTTTTATGTTAAGAAAAGTTGGGTGGGGAACAAGGTTTTCATTTTCAATAGCTTTTTTACCTTTATATGTGCATTTAGTCGCTTGAAAGAATTCATCGTTTTTTTTGCTTTTTTCACAGGGTTTTCATGGACAGCCAATGGCGAATATGGTTCACACAGCGCCCCATCCACCTGCTGTTCGCCCAAGGGTACGAGCTAGACGAGGCCAAGCAACGGATCCACACAGCATAGCTGAAAGGGTATGTTAATGTGATGTTTCACAGAAAATGGCATCTTCCTTTTCTTTTATTTGCAGGGGAAAGAGTAGCAATAATTTCTTGGTTGAGTTATGAAGTGTGAGATTGAACATGTCTTCTGTGTAACAGTTGCGGAGAGAAAGAATAGCCGAAAGAATAAGGGCATTGCAGGAGTTAGTTCCCAGTGTAAACAAGGTCAGCATTCTCTCTACTATCCAGTATTATATCTTAGAATTTCAAAGTTTAGAAACTTAGTGGAAATTCATTGATTAATGTTCTTTTTTTTGCCAAGTAACCCATAATTAGGTTGGTTTGTTTTCTCCTGTTGAATCGTGTACATTTTTACTTATATAAGTACCATTATATAGCAGTTGATATGGTGTTATCGTTGTCTTTATTTCTCTCTTTTTAAATTTTTTATTTGGTTTTGTTTGCATCCATGCGATAATTTTTTATCCATGATGTGATTTAAAGTGGGACGCGATATTTTACTTTATGTATCTTTCAAATAACAAAGTCAAATTGTAAGTCGAGCGTTTCCTCCTTTATGTGGTCCCTGGTTCTTTGATAATGATTTTACCCATGGAAATCTGTTGGGTGCATATGGTTTTCCATGTATGCACAGATGCATTATTAATCAATCTTAAATTTTGTCATGTAAAATGAAGCTCTTATTTTAAACTTTTTTATGCAGACAGATAGAGCAGCTATGCTTGATGAAATCGTGGATTATGTGAAGTTTTTAAGACTTCAAGTGAAGGTATGCCAAACAAATCCCTTCCTGTATATAGTTAACATGATGGAAACTAAAAAAACTGAGGACTGAATCTTTTGCATTGGTAGAGTTGAATTAAACATACTTACTTTTATTCTAACATGCATTAGGAGCTTTATAATTTTCCCCTATCATATATGCAATGGCTGCCACATGAAAGTAATTGATATATGGTTCTGAGGATACTGTGAATATTGAGATTATTGTTATAAGTTGCTTTAGAAAATTTACGAGTTTTTCCATTTGTAATGAATATTTTTGCCCTCCAATAAAACTAAGAGTAATCAACAATCCTACAACATTTTCCTGTTTGTCACAATATGTCATGACATCCAATTGGTGGTATGGTTGGTTTCCTTTCCTAGAATACGAACCTATTAGATTCTGCTCGTAAGAGCTTTTTCAATAACTTTGGCACTTTTCTCATTCAAAACATCAGGTGTTGAGCATGAGTAGACTGGGAGGAGCTGGTGCAGTAGCACCACTTGTGACGGACATCCCAATTTCATCAGTAGAGGTAATTTACAGTATAAAACTTCAAGAAAGGATAAATATTTTGATCACCACTTGGTTGATTCCTACCTTGTACTCCCTCCTTACAAAAATAGCCACATTTTCCCATTTTGTTTGTCCCAAACTATAGTCATTATCTTAAAGAAGAGTGTAATATCTATAAAACACACTTGTTTAATGGATTAATCATGTTTATACGACATTTGCAAGTTATATCCAATTTCTCAAGCGCCATTTATAATGTTTTATCGGTATGTATAAAACTCAAAGTGTGACTATCTTTTTAAAGGACGAATGCGGTGATGGTGGAAGAGCTCAACCGGCGTGGGAGAAGTGGTCAACGGATGGTACAGAGCGTCAAGTGGCTAAGCTTATGGAAGAAAACGTCGGAGCTGCAATGCAGTTCCTTCAATCCAAGGCCCTCTGCATTATGCCCATATCCCTCGCCTCGGCCATCTACCACACACAACCTCCGGACCCCACCTCACTCGTCAAACCCGAGTCAGACCCCCAATCATAATCCAAACGTGACAAACAATCCCGTCGAGTTGAAATCCTAGTCAGGTCCCAACGATAGTGGAAACGTACGCCTAATGTCCTGGGAAGATTCAAGGTAATGTCAAAACATGTGTTGATATGCTTGTTTTTTTGTAACAATGGTGGGACATGAAGGGGTAGTGGTGAGTGATAAAAGCACTTTTGGTAGTGATAGTGGGTTGGTAATAATGTGTTTGATGAGAAGGATGAATGTGTACATGTAGTGATTGTGGTGTTATTTTCAGTGGTAGTGGTAGTGGAGATCAATAGTTAAGAGTAGATAATGCTTACTTTTCTCCCTAAAGTAGGGGTTGAGGTCAAACACTAATCAATTGTACTATTTGAATTACTGGTTGCTCTTATTTTATTTATAAAGCAACCCTCAACTTCTTTCTATTATTGTCTTACCTAACTTAGGTGATTGATGAATTTGGAAAATAATCCCGATATTTTCTGGATATATCATTAAAATATTTCATTCTGGGTGTGTATATCCAGAAGTATCAATATAGGCACGTGTTAGTTTTCCATTATAAATTGGAGAAAATAATAAGAAAATCAAAGAAAAATTGAAAGAGTATGTATAGAGTGAAATTAGTTTATATATGAATTATTGAAGGGTATTAGTTGTTTTTACTGAAAAGTATTAATTGTTTTCACTGAAGAGTATTACTGGTTTACACTGAAGAGTCTTAGTTCATTTTCACCGAACAACTAAGACGCTTTAGTTTAGATCAGTAATACTCTTAGGTAAAAACAACTAATACTCTTTAGTGAAAACAACTAATACTCTCCACGGACTTATGTATAAACTAGTTTCACTCTTTACTTTGTCAAATTGAAATGCAGAATTTGAATTGTTAAATAATGCAAAGATAAAATAAAATAATTTTATAAGAATATTATCTTCACTTCTGCAGAACAAACGAAGTCCTGATAAACAGACCATCCAGGAAAGTCGTTAATCCATGCACTCGTTTAGCTTTTGTGCCTTGATGGTATTGGTATGAGCCGTGTTTTTCTTTCAAAAAATCTTAGCATGTTATTGGAATACTTAGCACAATTCACTATTTATCCTCTAAAAAGAATTCTAAATTATATTTCATTCCACTAATAATTACCACAAACATATTGTAGAAAGAAATAATTAAGTAAATTAATTTTACACCTCTCTACAAGTTCGATTCAGCCAAAAGGCTCACACCCAAACAAAAATAACCCAAACAAGATCTTAATTCGATTTCTACTAAGAGCAACTCTACCCATATTAAATTTTTCATTCATTAAGCCTTCCCAAAGAAGGAAAGTTAATATCTTAATATTACAAGTCAACTGTCATATTAAAATTTTAGAAAAATCAATTGTACAAAATGTCTGGGGCGGGATACTTAATTTTCTTAATTCGACTTCCCCAAATCTTGTGTGAATATAGTTATGATTGTGCTTATTCCCAAAATCAAGGACCCTTGTTTTGTGTCTCACTTCCGGCTTATTAGCTTATGTCTACAAACTAGCTTCTAAATGCATGTGTTCTTCTGTGCCTTATGTGTTGGGCCTGCCATATCGTGTCCGGTTTCTCCATATATATATATATATATACACACACATTATCTACTAGGTATTCTAGTAAATCTTGAAAGACTTCACTTGTAGCAAAAAAAAAAAAAAGGCGAAACCCTCGCTCCCAGGGCCCCCACCCCCTGGCCCGATAGGATTGAGTGAAGGAGATAAATCATGGTGACTCAACGGCCCATTAGATGGGAGGAAATGAAAGACTTCACTTGATGAAATAGTATAAAAGTTGCAAGATATGTGTCTTCTTTATTATTTATGGATTTATGGGGCTGACTACTATAATTTGAAGAGGAAAGATTCCTACCGCATTTTCTTTGTTGATGATACCTTGTTTATGGGTAGGAAGATGAGCAATTACAATTAGCGTGTTTGGCCAGACTTATTTTAAATATTTTTTTTTTAAATTTGAATATAAAAAATACCCTTCTCAAGTATATAAAAATTGAAATTTTACAATTCAACACCAAGTTCCTGGAACGTGATTACCTAAACATATTCTCACACTACTTCATATCGTTCTTAAGCATAGCTTACAAGCACTCTTCCTGGATTTCTTTCCCCATCCGTTAAAGTACAACCCTCATTTCCTTCTTCTCTTGCTATTATCCAACCTCATGTATGTTGCTTTGTTTCCTCTTTGACTTTCTCTATTTGAGGTTGAATTCCTCTAACGATCTTTGCATCTTGCTTTCCAAATTAACCATACGATGCACTCCCATATGCACACTGCAACGCTTTTGTCTTTCCTCCCTTTGAGAAATCTACTGAAATGCATTAAGTTTGTTGACGGGTTTGAGGACAAAGTCGTATACATGCCGACCCACTCAATACATTTCATCCAAATTTGATATGAGAAAGGGCATTCGAAAACAACATGCCTAACCGTTTTGTATGCCTCGTTGCATAATGGGCAAATTAGGTCTACCTGGTTTGTTAGAATTCTGAGTTGTTGAAGCTCAATGCGTGTTGGAATCCTCTCCCACAATACCCTCCAAGCGTGAACACGAACTTTGGTCGGAGCAAGCTTGTTCCACACTGCTTTAAATTCCTCATTCTCCACCTCCTCATCTCTAGTCTCTTTCTTTTGCAGCAGCCGTCTAGCACATTTTGTTGTATAAATTCTGTTGTTACTCGCAATCCATTCCCACCTATCCGTCTTGTCTTTGATAATGAAAATCCTGTTCAAAATATCAATTAAATTATCAAGCAAACAGTTTCTCAAGTAAATTTCACCTCACTACTACATTTTTGGACTTAGACAGCTGTACTTAGATAGCCCTTTTAGATAACCGCTGTCCAAGTGAAGCTTTGGACAGCGGTTATTCAATAATTATTTAAAAAAAAAACGAAAAACTCTTAAACAGCGGTTTTTAACCGCTAACCAAGATTTATATTAGATAGCGGGTTTTAACCGCTGTGTATGACTTTATATAGCGGTTTCAAACCGCATCATTACCTCCTCTATTTGTGAATCTCCTCTCTCCTACGTGGCATGTCTCATCATTAATTATTTCAAAATCCTGCAATCACATGGCTTCTCTTCTTAACTTCCTATTCCGTTAACTTCCTATATTAACTTCCTATTTTATTAATTCTATTAACTTCTATTTTAAAAATTCTAAATTACTTAAATTAAATTAAAAACTACCACCTTTAAATTAATCCACTCTCACTCACTCCTATTTTTTTATATCTTCGAAAAACTCCACATTTATCTATAATGCACGCATATATATATATATATATATATATATATATATATATATATATTGTGAATCTCTCCACCTCTTTCATTCCTTTATTTCAAAATTCTACAATTCTATAACTTTATAATATTTTTGGTAATATTATATATCCTATATTTAAATTCATACCCCCTATTCACTTATGTTTACTATATAAATCACATTTTTTTAATTTGCATGAGTTAGTTAGAATAATTTATTATATTTTTAATTACAAATTGATATTTTAATTAAATTAAAAAAATACTATACTTTGATTGAATTAATATTTAAAATATTTCATTTTAACACTTTATATATATATATATAATATCAACCCGCGTAATACGCGGGGATCTAGGCTAGTTCTAAGATAAATCTTAGAGAGCGGTTCTCAACCGCTGTGTTAGTATTTTTATCTTTTATCTTTTTTTTAATAAGTGTATATACGCGTCGACCAAATCCTCTCCCCCAGTTCACTTTCAATTTCCAAATTAAATTAACCTAGCTAGCGCCGCGCCGTCCTCATGGTCGTCCATCGCCGCCATCCTCAGTCGACGCCGCCGCCGACCACGCAGCCCCCTGGCGCCGCCGACCTCTCAGCCCCCTAGCGCCGCCGCGCTGCCGCGCCGCCCATCTCTTCGAAACGACCGCGCGCCGACTGCGCAGATCCATGGCCGGGCTCTTCCAACGCCGCCGCCGTCGACGCCTCTCCTCTCCACGGATGTCCAATTCCGCTACAATAGTATACACCACCAAAGGTGACAGACCATAAACCCTAGTCGCTTCTTCCAATGTCCTTTCTTCCTAAAACCCTTTTCTTTAATCGAAGGTATTCTTCTTTTTTGTCATTTCTCTTATGAAATTTATCTCTTGTGATTACTTATTGGATTTTATTATGTTAATTACATGTTCTGCATCAAACTACTCCTAGTTTTCATGAACAAAGGATTAGAAATGAGATTGAATTGGTTTTTCTTCTATTTGTTGTCCGCGTAATTTTGTAATAATATTTTGTTTTCAATATTCATGCTGGATCTTTCACTTGTATCTGGTTTTCGCTTTTCCCCCTCTATTTGGTTTTCTTCCTTTTTTACAGTCAAGAGAAAATCGTGATAGAATTAGAACTCTGTTGTGAATCCCAGTTGGTTGAAAATTGATTTCCTTTTGGTTGAAAATGTGTGAATTAAAGTATATTTTCATGTGTGATTGGGCCTCCGAAGAAAATAAGTGTCCTTATTTTGTGAACGGAAACTCTGTTGATTGCAATCTGTATTGATGGATTAGGTTATATAAGCACATAATTTTAGCTTTATTAGTGAGGGGGATGATTTGTCTTTTATTCAAGCTTTTATTGATATGTGAATGTGTTATTACTTCTATATATTTGGTTGTCCATCTTTTAATTTGATGATAGAATTGAGTAATATACTCTTTCCGTGAATCTGATACTTGGCTTGGATATTGTTTTTGAATCAAGTATAGTTTACCTTGTGTTGTTGGGATAGATAAAAGAGAAGAACAATAATGTGTTTCTTCCAACTGATCTGTTTCAACTTCTCGAGAGAGTGATGCATGCTTTATTGAATTACAATCGGTTGTTTGTTCCAAATGTTCAAGTTTAAGTCTGTATATGCTTCATTATGTAATTCTTGAATACCAAGGTATTATATGTTGTGGTTCTTTCATCCAGCTTCTAAGTCATATGGCGTTCTTTAACAAAGTCAGAACCATGTTGAGGCACAGCATTTCTGCCCAATCTTCATCGAGTAAGTAACGTTTCATTGATTCTTGATTTTTCTCTTAGAGTGAGTTGAGTCAATTCTGGTATCATTTGCACCTATGAACAACTTTCCCTTTCCCTTTTCCTTTTCACCATCTCATTAACCGCAATTTATTGAATGTATTTGGCCCCTTTCTGAATATGCTTAATGGAATAAACTTTCTCTGTTTTTTTTTTCAAATAAAAATGAAATATATTAATGGTGAACAATAAAATTATAGTTATATGTTGTGATCATTATTTGATCATTACAACAGTGTTTTTGACTTAAGCGGGAAAATCCCAGAGAAAAGGGGATAATTTTGGACCAAATGCTTCCCAGGCTTATGTCACTAAATGAGGTCTAGATTACTTACTTGAATGCATGCTTCTGAAACAAAACTTATTTACATACCTGAAGATATTGAACACATATTTCCATTCGATTAAGAAATAACAGTATCAATCATTTTAATATTCGTATACTTGTGGCTTGTATAGAAGACAGATTGCTTAATCATCTTTTTAACATATGACACATATGCACTAAAAGGCATAAAGAACCATGAATAAAATGTACGATATTAAGCCAATAAATCTCTCATAATATTGATATGTATTGTATTTGATATATTTCTAGACCTCTTAGCATATTGTATTGAGATGAATTGATTTTTTAGCAACGTATAATAAGATTTATTACTATTGAGATGAAATTTTTTTTAGCATGTTGTATTGAGATGAAGGGATTTTTTAACATAGTGTAATAGAATTTATTACTATTGAAATGAAGGAAATTTTTTTAGCATATTATATTGAGATGAAGGGATTTTTTTTGCATATAGTGTAATAAGATTTATTACTACTGAGATGAAGGGAATTTTTTTAGTATATTGTATTGAAATGAAGGGATTTTTTAGAATACTGTAATAAGATTTATTACTATTGAGATTGATGAATGAGTTTTTTAAGCATATTATATTGAGATGAATGAATTTTTTTAGCATAGTGTAATAGAATTTATTACTAATGAGATGAAGGGATTTTTTTTATCATATTGTATTGAGATGGGGTGGTATCAAATCGTACTGATCTCAAGAATTATATTAACGCGTAAGTTAATTTTAAATAAAATGATTAATTTTGTACTTTTAAAATTATGTATATGTAATCTATTTTTATTTTTATTTTTATGCATAATAATAGTGTGATGAAGATGTATCAGAGTCAGCTTTCGGGTACTCAAGACTCAAAGACCTTTAATAAGGTGGACTGGAAAATAATAGTAATTGTAGTTTGTAGTAAGTCGATTTATTTAAATTATTATTGATTGAATAAAAGTTCATACAATATATCTAATTAATTTTTTATGTTTGTAGTTTGTATATGAACGCCCGATCGCTTGTTACTCCAAGAGCAGAATGGAGAAATGGAAATTAGATTGGACGGGGTATTTGTACAAACGATTCTTGTATTTTTTCCATTATAGTATAATTTTTGGTAGCATGCATGTAACTGATATATTAATTTGTGAAGATATATATTTTATATTTTTGTTATATTTAATTGGTGTTTAATTGTTGTTTTGGTATTGGACGTCTATATATATAAATATATATATATATATATATATATATATATGTGGGGTATAAGATATATTATATTGGTTTTTAATATAACAGATTTTATTAAAATGAAAAACGTATGAAATTCGAAAATATTAAAAGAATCAAAAAAATAATAATAACAAAGACAGCGGTTAAGAACCGCTGTCTAAGAGGACTTTGGAAATATTAAAAAAATTAAAAAAATAGCAAACACAGCGGTTATAAACCGCTGTCCAAGAGGACTTTAGATAGCGGTTCGAAACCGCTATCTAAGAAGAAACTTTAAATAGCGGTTATGAACCGCTGTGTAAGTGTACATTTAAGACAGCGGTTCTCAACCGCTGTCTAAGTGCCACCAGCACTTACATAGCTGCTACTTGGAAAGCGTTTTTAACCGCTTTCTAAGGGGAATTTCAACCGCTTTCTAAGACCTTATTTGTACTAGTGCCTTCCTTCTTCTGTCACCCAGAAATCCCAGCCCTTGGCTTCTACCAACATCCTCTGCTCCTGCATGTTTGCTTGCTTGTACTCAAGCCAGACTTTCAAATCCGAGAGGTTGGATTTAAGTACAGGGTACTTGTCTACACCAGGCAGGCACTTCGCAACCCACTCTTCTGCCCTATCTCGCAACATATTCTCGTATAAACCGGCAGTAGAATCCTCATCCACATCCTCCTCAACTGCCTCTACAATGATGAAGTCGAGGTCAGTGTCATCTATGGATGAAGGGTCTTTGGGGTTTTGTCAGTGACTGCAAAGTTGGATGGGGATGGTAGAGTTTCTTGGGTGTCAGTGGGGATGAGGAGATTTAGCCCTGACTCGGTGTTGGGTTGGGGTAGGTCAGTGTTTGGCTCTATTGTTTCAGTGGGACTGGAGTTCAGGGTTGAGTGTGGGCTCAGTGGGTTCAGAGGTGGTTGGGTGTTGGGGTTCAATGGGGCTGGGTAATTCAGGCTGGAGGATTTCAGCTGTCTCGATCGTTTCCCTCACCTGAACTAAGTCAGAAACTCTGGGAGAGCTTGACAGTTCTCCTTCCCTTGCAGGGCTTTGCTCCCTCAGCATCTTCGCGGGAGATCCCTTGAACCTCTTCTTAAGCCTCTTCAGCGGCCTAGCCTCCGTCTCAGCCTCCACCACTTTCTCATTGGCGTCATCGTTGGCCTCCTCAACCTCAAGCAGGTCGCTCTTGGAAGCCTTCTCAGCCCCTTTCCTCGTCCCCTTTGCAGTGGCCTTTGACTTCAGCACCACTTTCAGTTTGGCCACCTTCTCCTCCTTGGCCTTCTCCTCAGCCTCCCTCTCAACAGCGACCTCAAGTGCTCAATAAACCCCCCCAAAAAAAAAGTAAAATAAAAAATGAGCACTGTTGGCATAAATTTTATTCCCCTTGAAAGTTGCAAAATCCTCAAATAGCTTCCAAATCCATCTGTAATAATAATTTGGTTATATCTGTCATATACCGTTACATGTATAGATAATATAAGTGAAAATTGAGTTGCTCTAATTAATTTCAGTAGAAGAGATTGAGAGGCATCAAGTATTGTACACTACAAAAGAAGTTGTTTGATATTGGTATCATAAGAGGAGTCAAACAGATCAATTCTCCATTGTGTGGATGGTTGTGCCTAGAATAGCTGTAAAAGAAGCCATAAGAGCTCAATCGAAGGAAACATGAAATATTGGATTGAGAAAGTTGAGACGAGGACACACTTGTTTCCATGCTAAGAAAAATACCCATATGCTATCATATAAATTCTCAAGATAGAAGCTAGAGTAGTTTTTATGGTTTTACTGATTCTGCATATGATCGATCTCTACTTTTGTCCTTGTATTCATGTTCCTTTTTCATTTGAAAAAGCTGTATGCTGGAATTCTTCATACTGGACTAACTTATTCTGCATTATATGCAATACAGAGGTTTTAACCAAGGAAAACATTGTGGAACCTATGAGAGAAATAAAGAGAGCTCTTTTGGAAGCAGATGTAAGTGTTACTGTATGAGACTTATATTCTGTTTTTCTAATCTGAGTTCCATATACGTTTTGTTTCGATTGGCAGGTCAGCCTTCTTGTTGATAGAAGAATTGTTCAGGTCGTAAGCGACCAAGCAGTTGGTACTAGAGTGCTTCCAGGAGTAAAACCAGATGAGCAAGTTGTTAAGGTATGCCTTAACAATTACTATACAGACACCTTTGTAAAAAAATTCATACTCCCTCCGTACCGGAGAAATTTTTTCATAACTTTTTGTTGTTTTGTTTAAGAAAATGTATTTGTTTATTAATACATGGTAGACCACATGTTGACTTTTGGGGTAAAGTAATGAATAGTGCTGAAAAGGTGAATGAAATGAGTGGCATTTTTTTGGTAATATTGTGTGAATTTGAAGGTTAAAGATGATATGTAGTGGAGTATTGTTTTTGCCATTTTTGGAATGTAAAACTTACCGTGGAATGACCCGAAAAGGAAAGTGGAAAACTTACTCCGAGATGGAGAGAGTATTTAGTTTCTGCTATTTTGAAACCTTGGCATTCTTCATACCGATTCATCATCACTATAGTTTGTCTGGATATAGATAGAAGCTTTGCCTTTATTTGAATCTCTTTACTGATATGCACTGTTACTTAGGAAGTGATTTTTTGGTGAAACAGAGGAAGAACCTTTATCCCTACTGCAGTCTCTCCCATTAGAAATGTCCCTATTTGGTGATTATATCTAATTCACATGAGATGCATGTCTAGTAAAATCCAGAATCAACTTGATTTGCCTTGAACAGACTGACCATGTCATATCGAAGTTAAATCGATTATTGCTAGTAGTTGATAAAATGAATTGATTAACTTATGTGATGCATTGGTCACACTCAGATTCTTTCGACTATTTTGAAATGCCCAAATATACTTTTGACCTTTATTCCTTTTCTTTAATCAATGCAGATAGTTCATGACGAGCTAGTAAAGCTAATGGGAGGAGAAGTTTCTGAGTTGGTAAGTTTCAAACTTGATATTATGCAAGTAACTATTTTAATCTGTTCACACAAGACTTGTTATATCTACTAAGCTATTGAGAACAATTACTGTAATTGGTGAAGGCAAATTGCACAACCCCACGAATATTAGCAGTTGTTACTCATTGCAAGTAGCATCAGTTCCCTGATCTTGCTTCTGTGTAACATAAAAGATCAAGATGATGCATTTGAATCTCTAAATTCTCATATCTCCGCAGTATCTGCAATGGTATTAACTGGTGTGTTACCCAAGTATATTTTTTCCCGAATACGCCCCTGAATGGGACATTGCATTGCATGTGGCATTACTCCTTCACAGGTAAGTTCGATAAGGTGGTCGCCGTTAAGTTATTTATTTATTCCTTTCAAACGCTTCAAAGTAGCAGCCCGAGTTATTTGTTGTTAGCTTCATTAGATGCTGCCAGGGCTCAACTAAGCGATAACTTGGGACTGTCTTTGATGAACCTATTGAATTAGCTGTTGAAACGACACGTATAATTAAAGAAATCACGGGCGTCTCAGTCATCGATATTTCAAACTTCCCCAAATTTTGACAACTCGGCCTTTCTGGCTATGAAGCTGTGCCTGTACAGGGAATTTGGAGTAGTTTGTGAACTTGTTGGGACCCATTAGCCTTGGAACAAAGAGAGAGCACGCTTCTAGACTTGTATCGGGATTCAAGTGTGTAGCGGAAAGATGCTCCAATCATCAGTGAAAAGTGGGATCGATATCACTTGTATGAAAGGAAAGGAAAGGAAAGGATTTTTTTTTTTTGGCCCCGACCAACCGATTCACCTCCCCAATTGTCCAACCTTGTTTTTTTGCAAATAATGCAGATCACAACCAAAAATCGACACATCGGAAATTGAAGTCCCGCAGCAATATCCAAAACCACTCGAACCAGAACCGACTTGAAAGTCGTACCAAAAAATTAATGTGTATCGCTTCGGGAATCGTCGAAAAATTGAACAACCCCATGAACTAAATCCTTAACCAAATTGATAGATATGATCAACAAACCAAATTCCAACAACACCAAATGTAAACCTGCCGAACGGAAAAGCCCATAATTCAAATTAAATTCCAAAACCTGCATTTCTGGGGAATTGAAGAACCCACACAAATTTTAACAAATCCAGTATTGAGAGGAATGCATGTATACTCTCTATTAAATCCTTGTTAATCCACATTTGAAATTGATTAGAAGAATCCACAAAATTTTCGAGATGTCGTCATTCTCAATTAATGGGGTGTCGGGAGTGAAAAGAAAGTGAGAAGTAGAAGACTGAAAATGGTCGAGGGAGGGGGAGACGGCGGCCCTCAGGCGGGGAGGGACGGGAAGATGAACTGTTCAACCACCTTTGGATTGTTGAACAATGGGGACTGAGAATTATTGAGATGTTTGGAGAAGAAGACGACATATTTTTCAATTGTTATACTTGAAGTTTTTTTTTATCAATTTTAGTAGTTCTAGTTTTTTTTTTATGTTTTTCTATTAATTTTAATGAGTTTATTAATTTGCCCAAATTTAGGCTAATCGGACCAAAAATTGGGTTATTCGGACCTAGTTTAGGACTATTTGTGCATATATACAGGACCATTTGTGTAAAATTTTGGAGTTTGTGTGAGTTGGGACCTTATCTTTGACAAACATTAATGGAATATTAATGAGAGGCTGAATTTGAGATCATTTTTACATGAAAGATAAGTTAAGGGATCACGTCAAAATGCTAGGGACCAGGATATCCCGTGATCGTGTCCTGTGGGATCTAAAGTGCTTGTCTCTGCGCTATAAATATTACCAAACAACATTTATATTCAATATTATTGCATTTCACCAACATTTACCGATTTTTATTTTTCTTTAACATCATATTCAAAATTATCAATATAATTTCTCCAACATATTTTTTTACAGTCGTCACTGATATGTGCTAAAAAAAAGATAAAAACAAATTTATAGTTTTAAATCCAGCATTATTGCATTACATAGAAAGCTTAATGATTTCATCAACATTTGTAGATTCTAATTTTCTTCAACATCATCTTCAAAATGAATATAATAAAACTTGATTCTTTCCTAAAATAAGTTTACACCAATACTTGTACATGCTAAATAAAATATATACGAAAATATAAAATATACAGTTTTAGTAAAAAAAAAAAAATGCATCCAAAGAAAAATATAAAATCTCATCAAATGACGTTTAAAATTCACCATTATTACATTTTACAAAAAGTTCAATGATTTCACCAATAATTGTTGGTTCTAATATTTCCATCAACATCATCTAATAAAGACACAAGATATTTGCATCCACATTTCTTATAAATACACCCATTATATTTTGTACAAATTTACTCTAACATAAAATTCATTGATTACTCATTTTAAAAAGTAAACATACATTTAAATTACTTGTATATGTTTCTAATTTTTGGCCAATCAGGATGAAATGTGTGTAATTTAAGGTCAATCTAATAGAAAATGTGTGCAATTTTATGTCAATTTGGTTGAAAAAGTAGAACAGAATTAGCAAACTTAGGCCAAAATTTGTAGCCGATAACTATTGTTACAAACTTTGAATTTACCATAAACATCTACTTAAACTTCAGCAAAACTCAACATACAACATCATCCTTGTTGAATTCATGCCACATATCAAATTCACTAAAAAATATCTTAAACCCATGAACTTAGATAAACATTGAAATATATTGTAAATGGAAAACATGACTAACAAAAATTAGGTTTGTTTAGGGATGTCAACGGGCCAGGTCGGGGCGGGTACTTAACTACCCGAACCCGCCCTGTTCTTATTATTAAGGCACCCGACCTGCCTCATGCCCCGTGCGGGTCTTAAAATGCTGCCCCATACCCGAACCTGTGCGGGGCGGGCCAGACCCGCCCCGCCCCGTTTTTTCTATTTTCTCAATTTCACATTATATGACAACACTATTAACATATACATTACTATTATAATAGTTCATGATGCGTATCCAAATCAAACTATTAATTAAAGTAAAATGAGCATCCAAACAACTATTAATTAAGGCAAAATGAAAATTCAACCAACACACTAGTAATAAAACACATAAAGTTCATCAATTCTACCAATACTCTCAATCTCACCACCTACTAACATATGCATTAAGTCTTTCAAAAACAATAATATTCTAATTACGATAATTTTAAAATCTGCAACGGAGAAGAAGTCACAGCAATGCTCATCAATCTATCCAATGTTACTCCTACAATAACAAAAGATGAATAAAAATTCAAATGATATAAAACTTGCTTTATAAACATATCATGAGTGAAATAATTGAACAAGAAAACTAACATACCACAATCTCAATCTTCTCATCATCTGAATCATAAATAGTTGTTTCATATGTTCCGCTTCTACAGTTCTCTGAATTGTAAAAAAAAAAATACATATAATATGTGAGAAAAGACAATATATCAAATTAAATAATCTATACATTTAATTAACATTATATAATCAAGGTAATTACCTCTCTCAGAAATTATCCAGTTTTGTGAACACATTAATGCCTCAACTATCTTATGGTGAAGTCGACTACTATGAGGACTAATCAACCGTCCACTTGTATTGAAAGCGGATTCTGATGCAACCGTAGAAACAGGAATGGCTAAAATATCTCTTGCAAGTTGATGCAAAATAGGATATTTGCCTTTGTTGATCTTCCACCAAGTTAAGATATCAAAATCAGAAGTTTTAGGTAGAACATCCTCCTCTAAGTATTGATCCAACTATGACCTTAAAGTTTTTTGTTTTCTTGTGGAAGCATATAAATCAAACTCACAAAGTGAAGGGTCATTAGTAACACCAGTTTCCATGAAGCCACTTGTATCACCAACTATCTTATCTTTCACCTCATATTGTACTAGCAACTCACGACACAAACCAAGAATATTCTCCACCTCATTATCACCTTCAATACCATAAATCTTTCGAAAATAATACTCTAACAACACCACTTTATATCTAGGATCAAGCACAGTTGCCACACCCATGATCCCATGCACATCAAACCAATATTTATCAAACTTAAGATTCATACTCAAAGCCATAGACTCAACAACTTTTACACCACAAAGCAACCACTGATTCAATGCAAGCTTAATCTCACAAATTTTGGGAAAATACAAGTTTGCTGTGGGGTATTGAGTACCAGAGAAGACCTCGGTCACATTATAAAACAATTTGAGTCTCCCACAAATTTCTTTGGTTAAGTTCCACTCATCTTCACTAGGCAAACATGTATAATTTGAATCACGAGATTTCAAACGAGAAAACACGTCTTTGTAGTTCACAGCAGTTTCTAGCATAAAATAAGTAGAGTTCCAACGAGTTTTACAATCAAGTAAGAGCTTCTTACCAATTTGTACGCGAAGCTGACGAGCTGTATCCTCAAAATTTTCCCATCTTTTAGGTGTCCCTGACCAATAAGCAACACTGTCCCTCACTTTTTCAATTGTTTTTCTAATCACATCCATGCCATTCTTCACGATCAAGTTCAATATATGCGCGGAACATCGCATGTGTAGCAATCTGCCCCCAATTAACAAAGAGTCTACTGTGAGCTTTTCCAATAGTAACTTGATCTTTGCATCATTAGTCGTACATCCACTGTTACAGTGGATAACTTACGATTAATGTTCCAGTCCATCAAACATGCAACCAAAGCTTCACATAAAGCCTGGCTTGTGTGAGGACTTGGCACATAAATAAACATACAAGGGAAATTTAAGATAGAATTTCATTAGTATAAAAGCAGTCAATATAATAAAAACTAATGAATTACTTATTAAAACTCATACTTAATGATTCGGTTTTGCAGCTTCCAATTATCAATGTAATGTGCAGTAACAACCATAAATCCTTTTTTTTTTATAAGAAGATGTCCACATATCTGTGGTGATTGCAACTCAACTTTCACAACTCTCAAAGATGTGCATCACAGCCAACTTCATATCATCATATAAGTTCATACAATCATTCTTAATGGTGTTCCTCGAGACCAACTTAAAGCAAGGGTTCAAGGCCTGAATAAATTCCCCGAACCCTTCATGCTCAACCATCTTAAGAGGATACTCATGCATGATGATCATCTTAGCTAGCTGTTTACGAGAGGGCTCTTGATCAAAATTGTAAGGAGAAAGTTCACATTTCCCCTTAGTGAAGTTGGCTTGCAAGACTTGTTGTTTTATGTCCTTCATTTTCCTCCTTGGACATCTATTAAAATGCTTTTTCAAATGGCTTGTGCCTTGTCTCGGATCACCTAGCAACAAGATGCTGCAATAGTTGCATTTAGCCTTTAACTTCCCGCTAACTGTCTCTTTGGTATAATGATCCCATATTTTTTTATCTAATTTGTCCCGTCGTTGTGCGCTTCACCATTGCTTTGGTGGTATTGATTAGTGTGAAAATTGCTTGAAATTCGTGCATTTTAATTGCCGATTTTATTGAATTTCGTGTGATTATTTACATTAATTTGGTTGTTTGCGCTTAATAGTCGAGAAAGGTTTGTTTGCTATTTTTGCAGGAAAAATGTGATATTTTTAAAAGCAAATACAAGCTTTTTATTTTGTGAGGAATTAGTCGAGTAAGGATTAAAGGATGTGTGCAAAATGATTTGTAACCCAAGGATTCGGCCCAATTGATCAATTATTTAGCAGACCCATTTGCAATTTAATTAGAAGGGAAAGGAATGGAATTGGGCAGCAACAACTCACGAGTATTGAAATTTAGAAAAGAAAAAGGCAGCAAGGTCACGTGAATGCATTTCTACCCCAACAAAGCAGCTGCCATTTGAGATGGGCCCCACTTTTCTATTTTGGCAAGGTTGACCGAAGACTATTAATTGGAAAGAGAGAGAAAGATGATTGAGAAAAAGGGAGCAGCTCTCATATTCGAAGAGAGAGAACCCATTTCGAGACAATGAAGCTTGCAGTTCAATTCGATTTACCGGAAATCAAAGCTCCATGGCCGGAATTTCAGTCGAAGCTCGGTCAGAACCCACCTCCATTGTTATTCAAAGAGAAAGAAAGCTCTCGCCTGAGAGCAGAACCCGTTCGAGTCGCCGGAAAATCTGTTTGAGCTGAAAAATCAAAGCTCACATCTCTCTTGCCGGAAATTGCAGCACCACCATCGACGGAATTGAAGAAGCTCACGCCTGGGAATTAGAGCATGAAACCAGATACGCCACCGAAGCTTTAATCACCGGAAAACGCAGCTCGCCGGAATCGAAAGAATCCTCATCGAAATTCGAAGCTCACTGCCACCATGTACGTCAACGCTGAGAATTAAGGAAGAAGGAAAGCTCGCCGGAGAAATTCTCATGTTGCAATCCACGCCTTAAGCACGCCACCGTTCGCCGGAATTAATGCTCAACGCTGGAAAATCGAAAAGCTCGAAGAAGCCATGCCGGAAAGCCTTGTGCCGCCAATAATGAAGAAATTGTTGAAAACGTCACCGTTTCGAAGCCGGAATTCGCACGACGTGAAAAGCCGGGCACGATCTCGTGCCCAAAAATCGGTGCACGGGCAAGGACTCGCGAAGCACGGTCGTGCAAGAAGAGAGCAAACCGTGCAGGTCCTTTACTTTGGGGCCATTTTTGCAATTTTCATTATTTTTCAAGGACCAAACTGCAAATTCGTTCCAAAGCCCTCATTCCACCCTATATATACAATTTTCTCAGATTTTAGGGAATGCAACACACAATACCATACACCCCCTTAGGGGACACACACCCCACACACTAGTTTAGTTTATTTTCACCTTCATCTTTAGGATTTTATTTCTTTCAAGTTTTAGAGTAATTTAGCTTAGGATTTGATGAGCAAATTTCAATTTCTAGTTGTAATCACTCCATTGAGGTGACTTCTATCCTTTATTTTTCAAGTAATTGGTTTAATTTTATTATTTATGTTTTATTGCAATTTTATTATGATGATCTCCATGAGTTTATTGTTTTCTTTAGTTTGTTTATACTTGGATTTTGTTAGATTAGCCATGGGCTAATGCCCAAATGCTTTGGGTGTTTGAATTATGATGGAATTAGTGTTATGATGTTAATTTAGCTTGGATTGTGTTATTGAGTTGGTTCGATTACTTCTATTGATGTGTTTATCTTGATTAGATTGATTGATTAGGTTTAGTTGCTCTTGTTAGGTTAATTCGTGCTACAACGAGAGTTGGGTGTGGGTTAATCGAACTTGTGGTGAGGAATTTGATTAGTTAATTGGATTCAATTAGTAGTCTATTACATCGAGAGAGGGTAGACGGCTAAACCACAATCCATAGACACTAGGTGCTTAAATTCAAGGGTTTAGGTGCTTAGTGAAGGGGGATACTTGGAGAACATCGTGTGCTTCAAGTCATTCACTATCTTAGGTGCTTTTGGTAGCTAATTAGGTGCTAGTTGTTGATAGGCGAACATAAATCGATGAATGTCGAACAAGAATTAAAGCCTAAATAAGGATTACGAGGAATCAACCCCCAAATTAAAGATGATCAACAAAGGAAATCAAGTCGGAGTGCATAAATCAATCCAGGGAGTGCATAAACTGACGAACAACTACAAAGACGAACAGCTTATCGACAAATAGGTTTGAAGGCCCGAGACCAGAGATGAACATTCTGCTAAGTCACTGATGACGAGCAACATTGATAAAAGGTGGTGAATCTACCAACCTAAGGGTGCATGCCGACGAACAAAGGATCAAGATCCCAACGGCAATCTGTGTAAAACACAAAGGCGAACAACTTCTGAGCCATGTACCCAAAAGGCGAACAACGTTTATGAAAAAATCATCCTGGATCAGCTAAGCCGACCTGAGCGAACAACAATGGAGTCCGAGATAAGACCAAAGAAGACTTTGTAACTAAGATTCAGCTTAGATAAGGTCAAACTAAGGTCAAAGGACACATGTCAAGCATGCAGGCTAGGGAGACCAAGAGTCATAAACACCTCATGCTTGCTAGTCTCTATAAATAGTTGTTCTCCAGCTTAAGAAATACAAGTTCAAATTCACAAATGCTCCAAAAACACACACTTAAACACCTAGACGTGCACACATACGAAATTATTACGATTTAGACTTTCACGTTTACAAGTTCATAACCCGACCCTCGATTTACCATTTACGGTGGTAACCAATCACACGTAATTGATTGATGATCTTTAAACCAAACTTAAACAGTCACTAATCCATCCGATAAAAATTGATCACCAACAATTTTGGCGCTAGAAGGAGGGTTCGAACCTTCGAATTAGTGTGATTACTCAAGAACTTCAAGCTGAAAACTTGAAGATTCAAAGAAAACCTCAAGAAATACTTGAAGATTCAAATAAAAGTGTTCTTGGTGTTCTTGGTGTTCTTCATCATAAGAATTAAGACAAATTAATTCGGAATGCCTCAATCCAAGGAAACCCAAGCATCACGTTTGTCAAGGAGAGCATCTCCCACCCGAGCATCATCGGCCGACCACCAAGATCGTAATCCTAGACATGTGAACAGGTCACAACATACTGCCATAACTCATAATCTCCCACCTGAAATGGAGGCCCTAGCGAACAACCCTAACGAATTAGCCAAAATCATTGCTGCTCTCCAGGCTCTACAGAGACAACAAGATCAAAATAGGCCTTCGCAAGTGAGGCCTAAAGATAGAACCGTAGAAGTTGTTAGGGCTAGGTCAACCAGGGGCGAACAACACGAGGTGAACAGTGCCCAAGTCAGGTGGGATAAAGGCAAAGCAAAGATGGTCGAACCAAGAGAGGGCCAAGCTGAATCTGCTCGCGGGCGAACAACAATGTCGAGCCACGGAACAACCCGATCCAGTGCCCAGGACAGACTTGGCCAATCCCAGCAACAGGAGAAAGTTGCTCGCCAGGAAGCTGAGCACGGGCGAGCAACATTTGAGCAACCACGCCCATCAATTCATGAGAGACTCTCTCAATCTGCCTTCAGGCGTCTAGGGCCAAATGCGGCGAGCAACCCTAGAAAACAACTCCAGGAGTTGCCCACTCCAAGTGAGGGACTGCGACGAGCAGAAAGGTTGGTACCTTTGCTCGCCGAACAGCCTCCAAGTCAGGGGGCATCTTTGGATGAGCTATCAAGTTTAAAAAAGACAGTGGAGAACATGCAGGGACAGCTGGACCAACAAAGAGGTGTGGGGACAACTAGTTTGCCATCCTCACCACTATCACTTGTTATTCTGAAAGCCCCGATTCAGAAGAAGGTCCAGTTCCCGGCAAGCATACAGTATGACGGTGTTGCTGATCCCAGAGTTCATCTTACAAAGTATTCGGATTATATGGTCTCGGTGGGAGCCAGCGACGCCACTCAGTGCCGAAATTTCCCTTTAACTTTGGGGGATCGGGTGCACAAGTGGTTTTCGGCGATGCCGCCAGCATCTATCCACTCTTTCACTCAACTGAGTCGAGAATTCCTTTCTCATTTCTCAACGGCGGGATCATACTTGTCCCAGAAACATCGATTGTCGGACCTAAAACAAAATAACGACGAGTCAGATCGGGTATTCATGGAAAGGTTCGACAAGGTGTTGTTAGAAGGTGAACCCGTCAGTGAAGACACGAAAATTGTTGCCGTTATGGCCGGGTTGAAGAAAGGATCAAAGCTATGGAAAGAGGTACGTCTGAAGTGCCCAAGAAGTTATGCCGAATTCAGGAATCAAGCTGGTATATTCGTTTCCATGCATGAGGCTTTGCAATCAAACTTGGGGGAGAACAAAACTGATCCCAAGGAGAATAACAAGAAACCTGGTGCAACAAGCTATCGAGTCCCTAAAAACATGAAGGCGTTCACTTAAGGGACAGAACTCAAAGAAAAGTTAAACCAAGTGCTAACAGTGTCAGTCGATACTGTTTATGAGAATGTGAAGGATAAGGAATTGCTCTCCCCACCCCGGAAAATTCGTCAAGACACTGGAAAACTCAACCCTAATAAGTATTGTGCCTACCATCAAAGCGTGGGGCACTTTACGAGTGAATGTAGAGATTTGCTCAAACAACTTTGGCGTTTCTACGAGGACGGGAAGCTCTCCGACTTTGTCAAAAGACAACCCGGGAAGAGAGTCCGGGAGAACAACTCTGAGGACGAAGATGATCAACCCCAGAAGAACAATAAACCGGCACGACCAGTTCCTGCCATTCCTACTCGTCCATTGGAAGATTTGTATATGATGGAACCTGCAGGTCCCGCAGGAGGATGTTCTGATGGACGACCACCAATCTCCAACCGAAAAAAAAGACTGAATTACTAGCGATCGATCAAGTCCAAGAAATGGGGGTCAAACCATCTATCATGCAGACAGCGGAACTGACCTTTACCGAAAATGACTTGGAAGGAATTTTAACTCCGCACAACGATTCGCTCGTAATATGCGCAAAAATTATGGGAACACGAGTCCACAGATTGTTGGTGGACACCGGAGCCTACACCAACATCCTATTCAAAAAGACGCTCGACCACCTTGGAGATTATTCGAGCTATATCCGAGATACAACTCACAGAATAATAGGCTTCGGGAACGCTGTAACGGACCCATTGGGAATAGTTACTGTTGGTCCCGTTTTTTCATTCACAAACAAAGACAATATGGGAAATTAGGAGAAATTTTTGTTTTAACACTGATGTTATGCAAGTCAGTAAAGCAATAAAGAACACAGCAATGTAAAGTGGTTCGGAGGCTCAAGCTCCTACATCCACTGCCTGATTTAACAGGAAATCCACTACCCGGGATTCTTGTTTTTAACGTGCCAAGGTGCACTCACAACTGGACTCACACCCCTCCGCGGAGCTGCCTCTCGAACTGGCCTCACATCCCTCTTCACTCAGGGACTGCCTCTCCTCACCTCACTGCAACACCTAACACTATTCTGGAAAGGGTTTAGTTTGGTTTGGTTCTCTCCAACTAGGTGAGGTTTTCCCTTACATGGTTTTAGCCTCTGAGCTAAGGTTGGGAAAACCTCTCTAAGCTTAGGATGTATATGATAGGCTCAAGTATACAAACTGGAACACTCAAATATGACTATGAAGAATTCAATGTCAGTGTTCTTGATGGAGATGGTGCACCCTTATGACTCCCTCATGACTTGCACCACTCTCGCACCACCAGCTCTCTTTCAAATGAAGCTTGAGTTTGTATTTATAGTTTGGATTTGAATGTTACCGTTGGAGAAAGTAACATTCAAATCCAGACTATCTCTGGAGTGAAATTCTCCTTTTCAGTAAAGTATGGCCTTGTCAGCTTTTGTCAGATTCGCTGCCTTGACTTGATTGGTCCACGTGGACTGAGTCCAACGGCTCTTTTCTTCAGGGTACTTGATCAGGGTAGTCCTGACTTCAGGCGACTTGTCTTCAGCTGACTTGTAATCCTCTCAGGATACCTTTCTTCAGTAGACTTGAAGTCTTCTTAGGAACCATCATTGGACTTTAAGTCTTCTCAGTGGACTTCCTTCAGTAGACTTGAAGTCCACTCAGGGGAGTTGACATAAGGCTATTTGTCAAGCTTCCCAGCCTCAGTAGCCTGACTCCTTCAGGTCCTACTAGGCACAGTACTGATCCTCTTGATCAGGCTCTTCACTGAGTAGTCCACTGACCAGCTTAGAATAGTCAGGTTTATACTCAGTGGGACTTCCTTCAGGCTTCTCTTCAGGTTCAGGTCTTCTGACATGGCTTCAGACTGTTCTCCTTGTGATGTCATCTTGACTTCCTCAGGCTATATCAGTGAGTTCCCCCTCACTGAGTTCCCCCTCAGTAGAGTTCTTCCCTCAGCTGAGTTCCTCTCAGCAGAGTTCCCCCTCACTGAGTTCCCCCCTCAGCTGAGTTCTTCCTCCACTGATAACCTGTTCTACTGAGAAACAAACTAGCCTGACCTGAAACTAAAAGATACTATCCTGACTGCTTTCAAACCTATTACATGTTGTTTTGGAAAATCATCAAAACTAAAATATATCCCAACAATTTCCCCCTTTTTGATGATTCCAAAACTTCTAACCAAATGATTTTCTATTACAAGAATAATGTCAGAACACAAGTAATAATTTGAAATATGCAGAAATTCCCATAATTTAAAACATTTAAGATCTGTTCGGTTGACCATTTTTCATAACAAAACTGGATCAGTGGTCATGTGAACAACCCGCTCTGATACCAATTGTTGGTCCCGTTTTTTCATTCACAAACAAAGACAATATGGGAAATTAGGAGAAATTTTTGTTTTAACACTGATGTTATGCAAGTCAGTAAAGCAATAAAGAACACAGCAATGTAAAGTGGTTCGGAGTCTCAAGCTCCTACATCCACTGCCTGATTTAACAGGAAATCCACTACCCGGGATTCTTGTTTTTAACGTGCCAAGGTGCACTCACAACTGGACTCACACCCCTCCGCGGAGCTACCTCTCGAACTGGCCTCACATCCCTCTTCACTCAGGGACTGCCTCTCCTCACCTCACTGCAACACCTAACACTATTCTGGAAAGGGTTTAGTTTGGTTTGGTTCTCTCCAACTAGGTGAGGTTTTCCCTTACATGGTTTTAGCCTCTGAGCTAAGGTTGGGAAAACCTCTCTAAGCTTAGGATGTATATGATAGGCTCAAGTATACAAACTGGAACACTCAAATATGACTATGAAGAATTCAATGTCAGTGTTCTTGATGGAGATGGTGCACCCTTATGACTCCCTCATGACTTGCACCACTCTCGCACCACCAGCTCTCTTTCAACAATTTCCCCCTCAGTAGAGTTCTTCCCTCAGCTGAGTTCCTCTCAGCAGAGTTCCCCCTCACTGAGTTCCCCCCTCAGCTGAGTTCTTCCTCCACTGATAACCTGTTCTACTGAGAAACAAACTAGCCTGACCTGAAACTAAAAGATACTATCCTGACTGCTTTCAAACCTATTACATGTTGTTTTGGAAAATCATCAAAACTAAAATATATCCCAACAGTTACTTTAGCAGTACAACTTGTAACGGCCAACGAACCCGAGAAAAATATTACAAGAATGGTTGACTTCTTGGTTGTAGACCAGGATTCAACTTATAACGGGTTTCTTGGTCGACCCTTTTTAAATGAATTTAAAGCTGCATGTTCCACTTATCATTATTGTTTGAATTTCCCAACAACAAGTGGAGCAGGTACTATCAAAGGAGATCAAAGAAAGGCCAGGGAATGTCTCTTACAGTTGCAGGCCAAACATGTATCAGTATCCATGATGGAAGCCACAACTAGCTATCCTACTGATGAACCATCAATACTGGAGAACATGATGGACATAGAGGAAGACCACATGGACACCGACGAACAACATCTTGACGAGCAGGTGTTGGAAGAAAAACTCATTACCACCCAGGAGGAACATCATCCTGACGAACAACAAAGGGGTGGTGACGAGCAACATTCATCAAATGGCTTGGAAGGCCAAGTGTTGACTAACAACAACGAATCAGAGCCAACAGATGATCTAGATCCTCGCCTGGGGGCAGAGCCAATGAACATCGAAAATGATTTTAACTCTGAGGGACCAATACTTGATCCTCGGTGGAAAGGACAAAAACGACGAGCAACTCCAGTTGAAGAGCTGGAGGCGTTCAAAGTTAATCCTGAAAACCCGGATCTCGAATTATACATAGGATCTGAGCTCCCTGAGCCTTACAGATCCCGAATGAAAGAGTTCCTCAGCAAAAATCTAGATGTTTTTGCTTGGTCTCATGCAGACATGGTGGGGATAGATCCGAAACATGCTTGTCACAAGCTCAACATCAATCAAGGAAAAAGGCCGATCCATCAAAAACGAAGAAAGTATGGCCCAGACAAGTACCAGGCTTTGAATGAAGAAGTAAAGAAGTTGCTAGACAACGACCTAATTCGACAAGCACTTTGTCCACAATGGGTAGCAAACCCCGTCCTTGTGAGGAAACCAAACATGACTTGGAGGCTATGCATAGACTTTACAGATCTGAATGCTGCATGCCCGAAGGACAACTTTCCACTCCCTCACATTGACCAGTTGGTGGACAGCACTGCAGGTCATGAAATGCTAATATTCATGGATGCCTTTGCCGGGTACCATCAAATTCCAATGCATCCAGACGATCAAGAGAACACAACATTTTATACGAACAAAAACTTGTTGTGCTGGAAAAGAATGCCCTTTGGCCTTATCAACGCCGGAGCAACATACCAGAGGTTGGTGAACAAGATGTTCGATGAACAAATCGGAGATACGGTAGAAGTCTATGTGGACGATATCGTAGTCAAAAGCCCCCGAAAAGAAGATCATCTTCAACATTTGACCCAGGTGTTCGAAGTCCTTCGACACTACAATATGAAGCTGAATCCGAAGAAGAGCAGTTTCGGGGTCCATTCAGGAAAATTCCTGGGCCATCTTGTTAGTCAACGAGGGATTGAAGCCAATCCAACAAAAGTCAAAGCAATCATGGATATGCAGCCCCCACATTCAATAAAAGAAGTGCAAAGGCTCACAGGATGCCTAGCAGCATTGAATCGGTTCATATCCAGATCGGGGGACAAATGCCGTCCATTCTTTGAAGCCATCAAGAAAGGACAGTTCACATGGACTAACAACTGTCAAAAGGCGTTCGATCAACTCAAAGACTACCTGGGAGATGTTAAAATCCTATCGAAACCTGTCCCGGGAGAGAAGCTATATTTATACTTAGCAGTATCAGAAGTAGCCATCAGCTCTGTTCTGGTGCGTGAAGACGGCAAATTTCATCAACCTATTTACTACGTCAGTCAAGCTTTACACGATGCGGAGATCAAATACTCTCCAACCGAGAAACTGGCGTACACACTTGTTATGAGTGTGAGGAAGTTACGACCATACTTTTTTTTATCATCAAGTTGAAGTACTAACAACTTTCCCACTCAGACAAATTCTCCATCGCCCCGACACGGCTGGTCGTCTATTAAAGTGGTCACTAGAGATTAGCCAATTCGGAGTAACTTATGCTCCTCGAACTGCGATCAAAGGGCAAGCGTTAGCCGACTTTATTGTCGAACTAACCTTCCCACCAGATCTGACGAGAGGACTTGATCACCCCTGGCAACTTTACGTTGACGGGTCTTCGACCAACATAGCCTCGGGGGCAGGAGTGGTTCTAATCAGTCCCGACAGACAGGTATTCACCTCGGCAATCAAGTTTGGTTTCATGGCAACCAACAACGAAGCTGAGTACGAAGCTCTTATTGCTGGTCTCCACCTATCTCTTGCAGTAGGTGTTAGACGGCTGCAAATATTTGGCGACTCACAATTGATTGTGAACCAAGTCCGAGGTGAATACGAAGCAAAAGACGATCACATGATCGAGTATCAGCGAATTGTTGCTTATCTGATGTCCTTGTTAGAACAAGTCTTCATTGAACAAATTCCAAGGACAAGCAACACACAAGCAGATGTGTTGGCCCGACTAGCAACAAGTGAGGGACCAGCAGAGTTGGCAGACATTATAATTACAAAGATGAATGATCCATCAACAAGAAGTTATAATGTCAATCAACTCGATGAACGAGCAACTGAAGAAGAAGACTGGAGAACAAATATAGTCAAATATTTGAAAAGTGGAGAAAAACCAAACAACCCTTTTGAAGCTGCCAAGCTAACAAAGCAAGCCGCCAGATATACTCTGGTAGGCGAGCAGCTTTACAAAAGGGGAATATCAATCCCACTTCTCAAATGTTTTCCTAGGGGGCAAGGACGAGCAATACTCGAAGAAATACATGCTGGAGTATGCAGAAATCATACTGGGGGGCAAGCTTTGGCATACAAAACTATTAGACAAGGCTATTATTGGCCAACTTTACGTCAAGACGCAATCAAGAAAGCGAAGACTTGCCATCAATGTCAAATTTTTGCCCCAAACATTCATACCCCGGCCCAAACATTCAGTTTATAGCCCGTGGCCATTTGCTAGATGGGGGATGGACATTATTGGTCCTTTCCCAGTGGGAGTTGGAGGAGTTCGATTTGCCGTTGTGGCGGTCGACTATTATACAAAATGGGCAGAAGCAGAAGCTATGGTAAAAATCACCCAGCAGAAAATGATCAACTTCATCTGGAAGAACATTGTCTGTCGTTTTGGAGTTCCACAAACCATCGTGACAGACAATGGTCCGCAGTTTGATGGAAAAGAGTTGAGGGATTTCTGTACAAAGTGGGGGATCAAAAAACATTACTCTACGCCCTACCATCCCCAATCGAATGGACAAGTTGAGGCTGTAAATAAGATTATCAAGCATACATTGAAAGTGCGACTGGCGGAGAGCAAAAGCAGTTGGTCTGAAGAAATCCCGGAAGTCCTATGGGCATATAGAGTTTCTCCCAGGTCAAGCACCGGAGAAACACCTTTTGCAATAGCTTTTGGAACAGAAGCTGTAATACCAATAGAGCTAAAGACCAACACTTTCAGGACGACCAACTTTGATGAGCAGGCGAACAACTCTGCTCTAGCTACTGAAATGGATTTGCTCGAAGAAAAAAGACTGAATGCCGAGCTAAAAAATGCTACCTATAAGCAGCGAGCAGAACGCTATTATAATTCCCATGTTAAAATCAGGGAATTCAGAGTTGGAGATATGGTTCTAAGAAAGTTGCTCGCCCAACCTCCAGGTGTATTGGGACCAACTTGGGAGGGCCCGTATCGTATAACGGAAAAATTCGTTAATGGTGTATACGATATCGAAGATATGGAAGGCAAGCCGGCCCAATACTCCTGGAATGCTATACATCTGAAGAAGTACTATCAATGAGACGAACAAGTTCTTAATTGGGCGAACAAATGTCTTGGGGGGCCAGTGAATCAAGTAAGGCAAACCAAAAAGTTGCCTAATTTTTTTTGAAAATTTTGCTAAGTATAGAATTTAAAGTTGTTCGGCACATTGTATAGTTTAGTGTTGTTTCATCTTTTATTTATAGACAGAGTTGCTCGGCAAAAATATTATAAGCGAGCATGTTTTAGTTAGTGTTCAAAGTTGTTCGTCAGATTATATTTGTTAGTGACGAGCAGTCTTACAACACTTGTAAATTTTTGTAAATTTTTCATATGTAAATATAGTAGTTGTTCGTCATAAGGAAAAGTCCAAAAGCTCGAGGTACAAGTCCATTTTGAGGACCAAAGCCACTTAAAGGTTGTTCGTTTTTTAAAATGAACAGAACCTAAGGCTAAACCCTGATTCCACTAAAGGCAAAGTTCAATTCGAACAAAAGCCCAACACTATATGTTATAATTGCAAAGGCATTGATAAAAATGTAAAGGCAATTAACATATAAAGAAAATGAGCGAACATGAGAAAGACATTCCATTAATCAAAAAGCATTAAGCCTCAAAAATAGTACAATGATCCTAGAAGTCAAAGTACTACAAAAGGAACGAACAACTATTACACAGAAGGTGAAAAGAAAAAAGCTAAGTCCTATATCTACTGTTGCTCGGCCGGAGGAGGGTCTTGAGTTTGATCGACAGGAGGTTCAACGATAATATCTCGAGCCAAGTCTTCAGCTACCTTATCCTCCGCCTCTTTAGCAGCTTGTTTGTCGACAGCGGCCGACTCTTTTTCTTACTCGTCCTCATTGACTTGGGGAGGAGGGTGAGTAACAACAATGCTAGGGTCAAGTTTATCAATCTTGACCCCTAATTCAGCCACATCCGCCAGCTGGATCTCAATGTTGTTCGGCGGCGGATAGTGTCCGATGAACTCGGAGAGGTCTTTTCCCATCTCTTCAACCAGGTCCTTGTAATCATAAGCATCGGCCGTGCAGATGTTGTCCGCATAGGCGCAGATATACCCAAGGTTAGAGATGGGGCCAGTCCGAGCCTGAACTTCCTCTTCAAGTTGCTCGCGTGTGAAGAGGTTGGCTTCCGACTCCCGAAGACGAGCAACTTCCGCTTTGAGATCAGCGATCTCTTGTTCGGCCGTGGACAACTTCTTCTCCCCGTCGCCGAGCATGGCATCTTTGCCTCTCAATTCGCTAGACAAACCTTGAATTTGGTCAAGGTATTTCTTTTTAGAGTCAATGTAAACATTGATCTGATTGTTGAGACGGACAACTTTGGCCTCGTACCGGCCGACCAGGCCGTCTTTCTCTTTGGTCAACTGCCGAGCTGTACTGGCATAACGACGAACAGCATCTTCAAGCTCGGCGAGCTGGATCATTCCTTTCTGGGCGACAGCAAGGCCGTTTGCATGATGCATCAAAGAAAAATGGAAGTTGTCCGCAATGCTTTGAGCAAAAACGGTCGTCTCCAGAGGCCGGGTCCACGATCGGGCGATCAACTCAGTGGCCCGACGAACATGTTCGCCCGGGATCTCTCGAATGTCCACTGGAGTTTTTGAGCAGGCGTATTGGTGGACCGCAGCTGCTCGCCCAGGATGATCGTTAGGCCGATACCTGCGAACAAAAATCAAAGTTACAAGATGTTCTTAAAAGTTGTTCGCCGGCCACAAAATTAGATATGCTTACTCATGGAACTTTCGTTCATCCCAACCCTGTATGGTGATATCCTCAGGGCCGCGAGTTGGGGTAACACTTTTGCCCGCTTTGCCCGTCGTCTCCACAGGCTCGACGGATGAGTGGCGAACAATATCCCCCTCTGGGCGGGCATGACTGTGGCCCACTTTCTCCTTCCCCTTGCCACCACCGGGGACATCTTGGGCCAGCAGAGTCCCATCCGCTTTCTTTAAGTGTTTCCCCCCTTGAGGAGGAGAAATCGGAGGAGCTGGCCGAGCATGGCCAGAAGGTGCCGCAGACCGAGGAACTTTGGCTCCTTCAGCCTTGTTCGTCATTCCCAGTACTTTGGTGGGCGGGTCACCCTTCCTTTTTCGGCCTTTCAGAGGCGCCATCTCAAAGACTCTTTGCTCGAGGAGAGCGAAGCAGGGGGGAACAGCAACAGTAACTTGCTCGGCTAAAAAAAAAAAAGAGAAGAAGATAAGTTAAGTTAAAAGAGTTAGACGAGCAAGTTGAGAAAGTCAAAGACGAGCAAAGTCTAAATGAAAACTTAGAAATTTTTGATATACCTGGGGGCACTTCAGCCTGTGCTTCCAAGTGGTGGGGATAAGTAAGCAAACGAGCAGCTCTTTGACGCTTCTCGTCGTTTAGGTATTGGATGGTCCTGTCCGCTCTATTGCGCAAGCCGACCAAACAAGATGTGAACAGGAACTCCGCACCAATCTCCTCTTCTTCTGAATTCCACTTTAGTAGTTGAGGACCTGCGAGCAAACAATAAAAGTTAAATTAGAACAACACAATTCGAAGGCGAGCAAAGATAAACTTACGCTTAATTATTCCATAGGCTGCGGGAGAATTTATTCGCCCAATGCCACCGTGTTGACTGGAAGATGCTCGCCAGTCACCACCAATGAAGAAAAAGTACTATTTCCAGTCCCTAATCTTGTTCGGCACCCCTTCTACCATCTTGAGTCCAGTCCTGGCCTTGAGGTAATAGTAGCCTTCTTCACCAACGGGACATTTGGTGATTGTCATGAGATAGTTGATTTCCTCCGCAGTAAGGCGATCAACATATCCCTCTAAGGCGAACAAAGCCATGGCGCCGAGCAAATTCATCCACCCTATTGGTGTGATCTGTGTAATGGCAAGATTGGTCGCCTCGAGGAAGCGACCAACAACTGGAGGTAGTGGCAGCTTTAGACCAGCGATCAGTGTGTCAATATTGATCGCGGTGCATCCTGGAGGTGGGCGATCAGCTCTCTCTTTCCTCCTAGGGGCCCACATATGAATGTCGAAGTGGATTTTATAGGTCTCTCGGATCAGATCAAGATCCTCTTCAAGGACGACACTCTTGATTCTGCTCGCCTGGAAATCAGTTTTTACCAGATCCATTTTTTGTCTTTTCGGGCGAGCAAAGTGGTTCGCATACTCCTCAGCATATGCTCGCCATTCGAAAGGCCGAGCAACTCCAACTGGGATCTTGTTTTCCATCATTTTCGGAGATGGGAACCCTATCCCTTCCAAAAATTCACGAGTCAACTCGTCGAATTGGGGATCTTCCGATTCGCTGGACGAAGAGCCTTCGTCGGAATCTCTGTTTGCGGCGACCACCACCTCCCTCCCTGACGGGCGAGCACCCGTATCATCTACCGATCGAACAACGGAGTCCACGTGGGAATCCGAGGCCGAAGAGACTTCAAAAGGTGGTCGATTCTCGTGTACCACAATAGGGAAGAGGGGATCAAGAGTTTCCTCAGATTTATTGCTTGATTGGGAAGACATGGAAGGAAGAAGAGAGAGAAAAACCAGACGGCGGCGAATTCCTGGAGAAGACGACGGCGCAAGGTCCCACACGGCGGCGGAGGCGCAAATATGTAAAAGAAAGAGAGAGAAGAGAAATAAGAGGATAACTACCTTAATTCGAAATTGAAAGCCAAACACTGAAGAAACGGACGCCGGAGAACTCGAAATCGCCGGGAGTGGAAGAAGTCGCCGGAGTACTGTAGCAAGGAATGAAAAAGTGGGAAAAATTTGTTTCCCCTTCTATTTATACCCCAAGCAAAAAATGGGGTACGAGGTGCAATTTACAACAAAATATGGGCCAAATTGAAGAAAAATAGGGTCAAATCCGAGCAAGATTGAAAATCAAAGGGCCTATTTGCAAATGTAGGGGCGCGTGGCCTCGGGATTGTTCGCGCGTGGGCGGCACGCAATCATGCCGCCCACGTCATCCTCGTACATCCCCCAGATCTTGGGAAGACGAAACGGTGAACCCAAAGTTGATCGCCTATTTCAATGATGATCGTCCAAATCGTCACCAGAATAGTATCCTAACTACAGTTGCTCGCCACAAAGTTGCTCGTCTGGGACAACATGTAGTCAGGATAGGGGGCAATTGTTGATAGGCGAACATAAATCGATGAATGGCGAACAAGAATTAAAGCCTAAATAAGGATTACGAGGAATCAACCCCCAAATTAAAGATGATCAACAAAGGAAATCAAGTCGGAGTGCATAAATCAATCCAGGGAGTGCATAAACTGACGAACAACTACAAAGACGAACAGCTTATCGGCGAACAGGTTTGAAGGCCCGAGACCAGAGATGAACATTCTGCTAAGTCACTGATGACGAGCAACATTGATAAAAGGTGGTGAATCTACCAACCTAAGGGGTGCATGCCGACGAACAAAGGATCAAGATCCCAACGGCAATCTGTGTAAAACACAAAGGCGAACAACTTCTGAGCCATGTACCCAAAAGGCGAACAACGTTTATGAAAAAATCATCCTGGATCAGCTAAGCCGACCTGAGCGAACAACAATGGAGTCCGAGATAAGACCAAAGAAGACTTTGTAACTAAGATTCAGCTTAGATAAGGTCAAACTAAGGTCAAAGGACACATGTCAAGCATGCAGGCTAGGGAGACCAAGAGTCATAAACACCTCATGCTTGCTAGTCTCTATAAATAGTTGTTCTCCAGCTTAAGAAATACAAGTTCAAATTCACAAATGCTCTAAAAACACACACTTAAACACCTAGACGTGCACACATACGAAATTATTACGATTTAGACTTTCACGTTTACAAGTTCATAACCCGACCCTCGATTTACCATTTACGGTGGTAACCAATCACACGTAATTGATTGATGATCTTTAAACCAAACTTAAATAGTCACTAATCCATCCGATAAAAATTGATCACCAACACTAGTTAGCTCAATTGATCACCCAAGCCTCAAAAGGGATCGGTATTCAATACAATAGTGATAACTCTTAGTAAGAACCAACGAAAGTAGCATAAGACAAGCGATATTAACGTACGTAGCCTTGATTCCGTCATAAGGAAGACACTCGAAGCATTTCTCTCTCTTGCACTTTCTTAATTGAAAGTTAGTTTAATTGTTTACTTATTTTCTAGATTTAATTTTCGCTTAGTTTAATTTTCGAATGCCAACTTTCTCGTCACTATAGTACCATGCCGACGCACAACTTTGGGGTTCCACTGCATTCCTAAATCCTTTGGGTTCGATAACTACTTGGTCCAAGTATACTTTCACTACTACGACGATCCCGTACTCTTGCGGAGGAGTAGGAAAATATTTTTGAAAAACTCCGACCAAGTCAGGTATCAGTGCCACTATCAATATGATCATCCAAGTCCAAGGGTGCATCAGTATTAGGAGGGCTGGGCAAATCTGCAGCTTGTGGTGGAGTCCGAGATTGAATGGGTTGAGATGTAACATGTGACATCTCAACAGGTAGAACATTAGTATTTTGATTCACAGAGTCTCCTTGGTCATTCATTATACTGAAACTACAACAACAAAGAAAATAAATGATTTTACAATTTTAAAGAATAAAAACTGATTTTCCAAGAACATAAATTTTTATAATTAAAAACTAATTTATTAAAGCATTAAACACATTCAGTAAACAAACGCAACAATGATATTTTCCAAAATTTAAGTTCAAGTCTGCAATAATGGAAAGTATCAACATCATGATCCTCTTTATGAATACAACTACAACAGTAATGTGAATAAACTTTCTTCTTTGATGATTTTAGTAAAAGAAATCTGATACAAAATCAAATAAATATGGGAGACAGGGGGAGAAGAAGATAAAGACCGTCAACCTGAGTTGCGTGAAGCTTTGAAAGCGTTGCCTTACAGCCTTAGATTGCACGCTGTGTTACAACCCTGTGAGGAAAAAATTAAAATTATTTTTCATTCTTTGATGATTTCAGTAGGGATATTAGATACACAATCAAAATAAATTAAGGGGGAGAAGAACAGAGATGTCATACTAAGTGCCGAAAAAGTTGAAAGAAGATCAGAAGGCGTGCATCACATCATCAAGAGGAAAGAGATGTTGTAAGTAGTGAGTAGTGAGAGTAGGTTCGTGGGTGAGAAATGAACTAGAAATCTGAGGCATAAATAAAAGTGAATTTGAAAGGAGTGACGATTGAGTCTCTCCGACTCTTCTTCTCCCTCTTCTCCTGAGTTGTGATCGTGGATTAGTTGGAGTATCAATTGGAAATCCCAATTCTCCAGTAATTGAATATGCTGCAAGTTACTAAGTAATAAATATATTATTATTATATATATGTGTATATCATTTAGTGATTAGGATATTATATATATATATATATATATATATATATTGGAAGTCTCAATTCTCCCGTACAGTAGGTTACTAAGTTATATTTGATTAATATATTATTATTATATAGATGTGTATATCATTTAGTGATTAGGATATTATATATATATATATATATATATATATATATATATTAGTAAATAACTTATTAGAATATGTATATATCTTTTAATATATATATATACATATATACTTATTAATTGCGGGTCGGGGCCCCGCGGGGTGAATATGATACCCGGATCCGAACTGTTTTAAGAACGGGGTGGGTCTGGCCCGACCTATTTTACGAACGGGACGGGTCCGGCCCGACCCAAAGCCCTCGGGGCGGGGCGGGTACCCACGGGTCGGGGCAAAACCGTCATCCCTAGGTTTGTTCAAACATTTCTCAATTCATGAAAAACGAATGAGTCTCTCTGAAAAGAAGAAAGACTTTCGGTTGAGGGGTGAATTTGCAGGAGGCGGGAGGTCTACTTTCGTCGAAGTTGAACTTGATATGTTACACAGTTTACATTCTTAATTTTTTTTATGTATGATGGTATATAATGATGATTATATGTATAAATATTATGGATGCAATTATCTCAGCACCATAAATAAAACATGTCTCATATTAATTGCATTAAATTAAATTAATATAAATATTAATATTCTTTAAAAAATTAATAATACATATTTTTTTTATCAGAATTTAATAATAACACATATAAGAAATAGATTGGATAGTTAATTAAGACATAATATAATTTGACGGCATTAATTTTGGACAGTTAATTAGTGTATCCTAATTTTGAGCAAAGAGAATTTTTATATATCTTCAATATTTGACGGTTAATTAAGCGATCCTAATTTTTATGTACCCTAATTTTACGGCATTATATGTCCTAATTATGAGTTAAAATATAATGTGGTGAAAAATTAATTAAGAATCAAACATTTCATTTATAATATAAGTAAAAAAAAAAAGACCAAGTTTTAACATCAAAACAAATTAAGGGCCAGAAAAATACGTCGCAAAGTTTGTGAATCATGACATGTTTAATATATTTTAATTGGAATATGTCTATTCTATAAATATAGAATAAGTGTCGTTTTAGAGGTTATAGTTTGTTTCAAAATAAGTGTCGTTTTAACTTTCACGTGTTTTCCCGATTTACCCCGAATTCAAATTCAAAATATAAGAAATATTTTAGGGATTATATTAAAATATAACAAATCTATTAGGTATTATCAAAATATAATATATATTTTAGAGATTTAGGTGGGGTATATATGTCAAAATTTATAATTCTTAATTTGTCCAAAAATCTCTACAACGACACATATTTTGAAACAGAGGGGTACTTTAAAATTTATAACTTAATTAAATAATCCATTTGTAAATTAATATGGTGACTAAAGGAGAATTGATTTGACCAATAATATGCATGTATGCGAACCGTGTCACAAATAAATGTGGATTCATAACATGAATAATTATTCTGTTTTAATATATTCCGAATGCAATAATTATTCATTACTGCTATTCGGAGATCTTTATTTGTGAGACTGACAAAACTTAATTATTGAAAAGATAATTAACCATAGTGAATAAGAGTGAAAACGGTTCATACATGGACTATAGAAGGGTATTAATTATTTTCAATGAAGAGTATCAATTGTTTTTGCTGAAAAATAATATTTATTTCCACTAAAGAGTATTAGTTGTTTAGTGAACAATATTGAAAGAAAAAATGCTTCCAATTCTTTTAATATTACTACTTAATAGTTAATACCATAATATTAATTTTAAATTTGGATGATAGTTGAATAATTTATTTATTTGTATTTCATATACTTTAAAGTGTAAACTTCAAAATTTAATTATAATCTTCCTAAGAAAATATTGTACGAAAAAATAGATAATCTAATATTGAAATATTTATTTAATATTTTATTAAATAAATATTTTTATTGTAAGGCTTAAAATCATATTATATAATTTAAAATTTACATGAAAAATTTCGTTCCTAGGATATGGAGATAAGATATGATTCAAATATATAATGACTTGACTTGGAAAAATATTTACATTTCTATAAATTTCATAAGTATATACTCACAATTAATTAATAAAATTTACAAAAAAAAAAAAATCAATTCTTAGAATTCAAAAACAGATTTTCTCTACTTCTCCAAAATAGATTCTAAATGGAAAATTACCTATGGGATACACACTTTTAAAACAATTTACTCTAACGTAGACAAATTTCCGGAACTTACCCTGAGACACAATTTTTTTGAACTTTAGTTATATTAAAGTTGCTCTTACGTATGTTATTGTTGGAAAATTGTATAGACTTATGTTTTGATTAAGATGCCAAAATGTTCCTCCTAGGTTGTTTGTAAGTAAAATATTCAGTAAGTTCAATTGTTAGGGAACTGAAGTGCAGTTAGTGATTTCTAAAGTGTATTGAAGAATGAAGTCTGCTGAAGTCAAAGTCCGCTGAAGACGAAGTCCACTGAAGACAAGTGATCTGAGAAATAGTCTAAGTCTTGAATGTTTTCTAAGTGCATTCTCACTAAGACTAAAACCATCAGGAGAGGACCAAGATCCACTGATGAGAACTAACAAAGCACATTCAATGCTAATCATATTAAAAGTTGTTAGTTAATCTGGTTGGAACAAGGCAAAACGAATTTCAGTGAAGCTTACAATAAATGAAGGAATAAGAAGGTTCTCTCAGAGGAGTTCCACCTTAAAGCAAGACAATAATCTGGGCATGCAGACTAAAGTTCCAATGAGAAGATGACACGTCAGTGTACTTTACTGACAGCCGACCTGCTCCAGACTGACAAGTACCAAAAGTCTTTCCCTAGCAATCTACAGAAAGTTGGTGAACAGGCATGGTCTTTCAGCCGTTTCTTGACAAGACTTAAAGCTTCATATAGAGCCGTTTGAGCCAATCAGATACAAGAAGACTTACTTGAGAAGATTCAAATCCAACGGGAAGATTTTAAAAGAAGCCTATAAATACAGAAGGAAGTGCTCATTTCTATGCAACGGGAAACTCACAAGATCAAAGCTATCTCTACATTCATAACAAACTAGAAGCACTCGAAATTACCATTGTTTCCCAAGTGTTTCACCTTTGTAGAGAGCCTAACAAACCTTCTGTAACCAAGCTTAAAAGCTATATCTAAACCTTAGAAAGAGATAATCCATCCTAAGCCTTGAGCTACACTGTAAGGATTATCTCACAATAGTTGGAACCAAACCCTACTCAAAACCCTACTCAATTGTTAGGTTAAGAGTTAGAGTTAAGTGGTGTTAGTAAGCTGATTATTTGTATCCGTCTGAAAGCTGGTTTGTTTTGGGAACTAGGACCTGGAATTTCCTAGTGATCAATCATCCTAAGAGAGGATTAGTTGATCAGTGCACCTTGGCACTATAACACAAGGAATTCCAAGTGAAAGGAATTCTCCTGTTTGATCAGGACAGTGGACGTAGGAGATTCTTCACTGGACCACTTTATAGCTTGTGTACTTACCTTCTGCTATTTCCTAAGTGTGTGTGAATCTCAAAGTTTATCAAAGTAAAATGAGTTTTCCAAAGGGCTCACTAATCCGCATCTGAAAGCTAATTAGATAGTGTTTCAACTGAAAGTCTTGAGCTTTCAGTGGAGGTATTATCTCAGTAAGCTTTCACAAAGTAACTCTCAGCAGACCTCAAGTCCACTGACGAGCTACTGTCTTAAGTAACCTGATAAGTTTTTCAAGAAGTTTAATTTTGTAACCTCAGGTGTATTCCCCCCCCCCTCATACACCTGTTTACTCGTTTCGGGACCAACAATTGGTAACAGAGCAGTGGTTCAATAGACCATTGTTCTAAGTATACCTTGTGCTTAAAGGTATTTTCAAGGTCATCTGAATTGATCTTTTGATAAACTTGTTTATATACTATGGCTGACAATGCAGCTAGGGTAGCACCACCAGCAGAGAACAACATGGGAGTTAATCCCTTGAACCATATGTCTCATCACAAGCTTCCACAGTTCTCAGTGGAAAACTATGACTTCTGGAAGATCAGAATGAGAGCTCATCTTGCCTGTGTGCATAATGAAATGCTAAGGGTTATTACTAAAGGTCCATTTATTTTTATGACACCTAACCCTAGAACTACAGCTGAGACTATTGCAGATCCAAGGGAAGAATGGCCCAAGGATGAAGACAACTTCACTGCAGATGAAAGGAGGAGAAACAACCTCAACTTCATAGCTATGGACATTCTCTACACCACCATTCCAGATTCTGTAATGGGAAGAGTGGTCCACTGCAAGACTGCAAAGGAACTATGGGACACTCTTGCTCTTATGTGTGAAGGAACTGACAAGATAAAGGAGAACAAGCTTTCAGTAGCTGTTCAAAAGTATGAGCAGTTCACCATGGAGGCCACTAAGACAATTGACCAGCTTGATGGGAGGTTCACTGACATCATGAATGAAATAAACTCTCTGGGAAAAGTCTATACCAAAAGAGAAGTTGCCTTAAAAATCCTGAGAGGTCTAACCTCAAGATGGGATGTGTACTCTGTGATGATGCAGAATACCAAGGATCTATCCAGCATGTCTATGCAACAGTTATTCTCTGAACTTAAGGCTTATGAGTTTGATCTGAACAGAAAAAGGGCTCCTGATGAGACCTCGGCTGAGAAGGGAGTTGCCTTCAAAGCTAAGGAGACTGAGCCAAAATCCCCAAAGCCCCAGAAGAGTACAAAGGCAAGCAAATCTCAAAGCAAGGCTGAGATGAAGGAGGAACTCAGCCTGATGGCTAGAAGGTTTGAGAAACTTAACAGCCGTTTTGGCAAATATAAAAGATTTTACAGGGATAACAAAGAAGGAAGAAGTTATCCACAAAAAGACACCAGAGAGGGTGAGAAAAGCTCAACTGAGCTAGAAAAGAGAAAGGATTACAAGAACTGCACCAGAGGTGAAGGCTCATCATCCAAGACCAAGGAGTCTACTGAGGAAAAGAATGATGATGCAAATAGATGCTTCCAGTGCAAGAAGGTTGGACACTTTCAATATGATTGCCCTCAACTGAGCACAAAGGAGAGAGAGGAAAGACAAGCCAAAAGAGACAGGGGATATGGAGAAAGGAAAGCCATGGTGGCTGAGGATGTTGATGAAGATCTGGAATCATCTGATGGACTGTTCTCAGATAGCAGTGATGATGACATGTGCCTCATGGCAAGAAAAGAACCAGAGGTACAATCTAAACCATCCAATTCTCTAGGACACTCACCTGAGCTGAGCTCAGAGTCAACTGAGGAACTCAATCTTCAGTCCGCTTTGGAACAATTGATGATTGATTTCTCAAGGTTGCAAGAAGCAAGTTTTTGTCTCCAAGATGAAAACAAAAATCTCCTGAGAGAAAACACTAAGTTAATTGAGTCTGGAAATCAGGCAGATCTTAACTCAGCTAAGTCTACCATTGAATTGACAAAAGAGGTTGAAACCCTCAAGAGTCAAGGAAATGGCATAGATCAACTGATAAAAGATCTTACTGAATCTGGGACAAGGTTAATAGAAGAGAATTTGAAATTGGTAAGCCAAGTAAAGGAATCTCTCCTGAAAATTGATGTCTTACAAAAATCTGAAGAGACCTTGTTAAAAAGGATTGATGCTATCAACAAACCCTCTCTTGCCATAGAGGAGATTCAAAACTTTCAAATCAATCCTAATAACAAATGTGGGATATGCTTTATTCCAAAACCTTCAGAAGGTCCTCTAAGTGTTGCTTCTTCAAGTGGCACAAAGAGAGTTTTTGTTAAGTCTGTGACCTTTCAACCACAGATTTTGGATAAGGGAAAAAGACCAGCTGAGGTCCAACAAAAGAGAAGTCAACCAAATGGAAAGGCTCAGGTGACTAATCAGAATAGATCTCAGCAGAGGTACTATCAGCTGAGGTCTTCACAGATGAAGCAACCTCGGCTGAGAGCACCCAGGCATGAGCGTTCCTCAAGGAATGACTCATACAGAAGACCTATTCCTTTTGTGCCTAAAGGAAAAGACCCTTCATACCCTTATCAACAAAAACTTAGGCCAGGTGCACCCAAGCCTAAAAGAAAGAATGTAAAGAAGGTTCCAGTTCCTTCAAAGGCTGACACCCATAGAAAGTTTACTCCCAAGGCACCTAGGGAGATAACAATCTATGTAGATGTTTATGGAAGACAAATTAGCCACTCTAAAGTGATTAGAACAGTGAGGCAAATTTGGATTCTGAAAGGTACAGCTAACCTGGTAGGACCCAACACCAAATGAGTACCTAAAACTTGATTGTATTTGCAGGGCTCAGTGGACCTCAACAAAGGAGAAGCTCTAAAAACTTCAGTCTGGTACTTGGACAGTGGATGTTCCAGGCACATGACTGGTAACAAAGATCTACTGACAGAATTTGTTGAGAAAGAAGGTCCACAGGTCACCTTTGGTGACAACTCTCAAGGAGCCACAAAAGGTTATGGTGCTTTAATTGTTGGAGTTCATTAATAATTGGCTCAGTAAGAGTAAGCAATGTATCCTATGTCAGTGGACTGAAGCATAATCTTTTGTCCATAAGTAAGTTTTGTGATAAAGGATACAGTGTTGAATTTTCTTGTAACCTGTGTTTTGTCAAGAATATATCTTCACAGCAGGTACTACTAACTGGGTCAAGGAAAGAAAATGTCTATCTTGAAGATTGGAAGTCTTGCACACCAAATGCATGTCTTATTGCAAAAAGCTCAACTGATACAAATTGGATGTGGCACAAAAGACTAAGTCATCTGAACTTCAAGATGATGAACAGGATAGCAAGACATGGACTGGTAGAAGGAATGTCAAATGAAGTATACAACAAAGAACATATTTGCAAAGCCTGTCAGGAGGGAAAGCAAGTGAAAGCATCTTTCAAAAGCAAAGTAGCAACCTCTACTGACAGAATACTTCAATTGTTACATATGAATCTCTTTGGTCCAGTAACCCCTGTAAGTATCAATGGGAGAAAATATACACTTGTTGTTGTTGATGATTTCTCCAGGTACACATGGGTGATATTCCTAGCAAGCAAAAAGGAGACTCAACTGAGGCTGCCAGAGCTCCTGAAGAAAGTTAGCAATGAAAAGAGCCTGAGCATTGTAAAGATAAGATCAGATAAGGGCACTGAATTCATTAACTCTATTATATCTGATTATTGCAAAGAGTTAGGTATTGCACATGAGACCTCCGCTGCAAGGACTCCACAACAAAATGGAGTAGCTGAAAGAAGAAATAGGACTCTCAAGGAGGCAGCAAGGACAATGCTTGCAGAAGCTCAAGTTCCTAAAAGATTTTGGGCTGAAGCTATTAACACTGCCTGCCACACTCAAAATAGATCCATGGTAACCAAACATCAAGGAAAAACTCCATATGAGTTATGGAATGGCAGAAAGCCACAGGTATCTTACTTTCATATTTTTTGTTGCAAGTGTTTCATTCACAACAATGGGAAAACTCAACTGAAAGTTTTTGATAGCAAAGCTGATGAAGGAATTTTCTTAGGATATTCCCAAATCAGTAGAGCCTTCAGAGTTTACAATTGTAGAACTCTTGTTGTGGAAGAACACCTCATGTGGTCTTTGATGAATCTACTTTTGAGTCCAGGAGTAAGGAGAATGAGGAGGTAATAAGCAAAAGACTAACCAGACTGAGTATCAAGTCTAAAGGCTATCCTGAGAATTGTGTTGATATATACATCCCAACCTGGGATAATTTAGATGATCAACAATTCAAGGAGGTCACCCAAAGTCAAACCACTCCTCAAAGCTCACCTGAGAGCTCTTCTGAACAAGTAACTGAACTGATGAACACTATCCCAGTTCAAGAGGTAACAAATGTAAATGAAGATGTGGTCACAACTGAGACATCCACTGAACCCATCATTCAAGGGGGAACCAATGACATTATCATTGAAAATGAAAACACCTTGAATGATGACTCAGGACTTCAACCCTCTATTTTATTTCCTGAATTTGATTTCATCCCTGTATCTAGTGACTCAACTTCAGAAGAGTTAAACTCTACTGAAGGACATCAACCTAGGAGAACATGGCTCTCAGATCACCCTGTTGAGCAGATCCTAGGTGATCCTACCTCAGGAGTCAAAACTAGAAGTTTTCATGGGGAAAGTGCTTTATTTTGTTGTTTCTTATCAAACCAGGAACCAAGTTCCATAGCAGAAGCACTTCAAGATTCCAACTGGATCATTGCCATGCAAGAAGAGCTCAACCAGTTCACAAGGAATCAAGTTTGGGAGTTGGTGGACAGACCATATCACTGCAATGTGATAGGAACCAAGTGGGTATTCAAGAACAAGAAGGATGAAAATGATGTCATAGTCAGAAACAAGGCCAGGCTTGTTGCAAAGGGCTATTCTCAAGTTGAAGGATTTGACTATGATGAAACATTTGCCCCAGTAGCCAGATTGGAGGCAATAAGGTTATTTCTTGCATATGCTGCTCACAAGAAATTCAAGGTGTACCAGATGGATATTAAAAGTGCCTTCTTGAATGGAGTACTCAATGAAGAAGTCTATGTGGAGCAACCCCCAGGTTTTGAAGAAAGTCACAAAGTATATAGACTAAGAAAAGCTCTGTATGGACTGAAACAGGCTCCAAGAGCTTGGTATGATACTTTGTCACAATTCCTTTTGGATCATGGTTTTATCAAAGGAAGAGTAGATAGAACTCTCTTCAGGATCACAAAAGGAGAGGACACCCTGCTAGTTCAAATCTATGTGGATGATATCATTTTTGGCTGTCCTAACCAAGTCCTCTGTGAGAAATTTTCTCAACTGATGAAGGGAAAATTTGAGATGTCAATGATGGGAGAAATGAACTTCTTCCTAGGACTTCAAGTCAAGCAGTCACCTGAAGGAATCTTCATCAACCAAGCCAAATATACAAAGGAGCTGATCAACAAGTTTGGATGTCAGACCAGCAAAGTAGCAAGAGTTCCACTCAACGCCAACACCAAGATGGAACCAGATGAGGATGGTGAATCAGTAGACCAGACTCACTACAGAGCTATTATTAGATCTCTACTGTATCTCACAGCAAGCAAGTCTGATATCACATTTGCAGTTGGGATTTGTGCAAGATATCAAGCCAACCCAAAGAAAAGTCATCTGGAAGCTGCAAAGAGGATTCTCAAATATCTCAAGGGTACTGTGAATATGGGATTATGGTATCCCTCAGATGACAATTTGGAACTCACAGGATACTCAGATGCTGACTATGGAGGTTGTAGAATTGACAGAAAATCAACCTCAGACACTTGTCAATTCTTGGGAAGTAAGCTGATCTCTTGGTTCTCCAAGAAACAAAACTCGGTAGCCACAAGCACTACTGAAGCTGAGTATATGGCAGCTGGAAGTTGTTGTGCTCAAATTCTTTGGCTAAGACAACAACTGAGAGATTACAATATCTGTGCTAATGAAGTCCCTATTTTCTGTGATAACAATAGTGCAATTGCTATTTCAGAAAATCCAGTTCTCCACACAAGATGCAAACATGTGGACATAAGGCATCACTTCATCAGAGATCATGTAGAAAAGAAGGATATCAAAATGCTCAAAATTCACATTGACAAACAGAAGGCTGATATATTTACTAAACCCTTGGCTGAAGCAAGGTTTCAAGAATTGTCAGTAGAGCTTGGACTTCTAGATCCAGGAGAGTAAAAGAAGAAGCCAATCTCAGATGAGCTATTTTTGAATCAGTGGAGGATCCAACTCAGAAGAGAATCAACGTCAGCGGAGTCACTGATCACAGAAGAGCCTATGGTTCTCAGAAGAGGTCTGATCTCAGTAGAGGTCAAAGTTTTAACTCCTCTGATATTTTTTCAAGTCTGAAGGCTATTAGTTTTTATAGTATAAAACTCTTTTAAGAATAGCTAATGAGTGCTTTCTGAAAATTAAATCTTTCTTACACTATTTCGAAAAGATTTTGGTATGGCAAGCATTTAATGCGCGTTGTACACGTCAGGTTCACTTTTACAGTTACCTATCTCACGCGCCTTAAAACCCGAATGATGTGACCTTCCGGCTACCAACCCTTTCAATCTAAACCTTCCTTTTTAGGCGGTTCTTTTCTAACCGTCAAGATCTCTTAAAAACTCCCCAGTAACCTCTTGGACTATCCACGGTCTCAAACCGAATTAATCTCAGACGTTAATCTCCCCTCTCAATCTCACCGTTCATTACTCATATAAAAACTCCAAACTTACGCTTGTAAACCTTTTCGAAATCACTCACAAGCAAACACTTACTTTCTATTCCAAACTCACTCTACAATTCTCTCTCAAATCCTATTTCAAAAATGGCCAAAATCAACCTAGGGTTTTTGAACAACAAAGATAATTTCTGGTATGAACCCATAGTAGTTTTTGGGAATCCAGAGATTGAATCAAGACCGGAGTTTGCTTACATTAAAGAGGCTTTGGAGATGGTCAAGGCTGCTGGATTGGAGAAATTTTTATCAGTTCATCCAGAGCACTGTTATGATAGGCAGGTTCTTGAGTTCTTCTACAACGTTTCCAACTCTGACTCAAGAATCAAGTCTTGTCTATTCCTCCAAAGGAAGAAAAAGGTGATGAGAGACGACATGGAGGTCGTTGAACACCAGAAGATCAGGAAGGAGATTCGTCTGAGTGGAGATGTTTTGAAGGAGTTATTTGATCTCCCCTCTGAAGGTCCAAATCCAGATACCTGTATCTTGGATAAGGAGGAGGACTGGGTCTACACCATCATGGAGAAAAGGGTGAAATACAGTCCCATGATGAACATAAGTTTACTCTTACCAGTATACAATGTCCTTTGTGAGATTGTTGGCAAATGTATTTTAGGAAACCAGGGAAGCACTGAGCAAGTGAGCAAGCCAAAGCTGAGATTGATGAAGGCAATAGTGGAAAGCAAGGAGAAGACTTTCAACTGGCAACAGTTCTTTCTAAGGGCTCTAAACAAGGAACGTTCAAAATTCCAAGATGACAAATCTCCCCAGTTGGCAAGTAAGCTAAATTTTGCCACTAAAATTTCTTACTTGATAGAGAATGTGGATGTGGGAGTAGACTGGTTAAAGGAGAGGAAGTGGAGTAATCCGAAAACTCTATTCAAGTCTGGAAAGACTTTGGAGGCAAGGAAGCTAAGCCTGGAAGTAGAAAGCCCTGAAGCGGCAGAAGAAGAGGTGGAAGTTGGGTCTGCTGAGGGAAAGAAGACCAAACTTAAGAGGAGATTGGTCAAGCTAAGTGATAAGATGGCACTGCACAAGGAGGAGGAAGCACAGAAGGCTTCAAAGAAGGAGAAGAAGAGGTCTTCTGAGGCCGTGAAGGAGAGTGCACCCAAGAAGGTCAGAGTCACAAACTCTACTGATGAGTCATCATCAGGTAACTGTTGGGAAATTAGGGGTGCCCGGAATCTATTCGGGATGAATTTTAAATACGAATTTAAATACAATTATTACTAGCATGAATTAATCCTAATTAATTCAAATAATAATTCCAACAACTAATTATCATCATGCATGTTAAATTAATTTCACATATTTAACTAGGCGGAATTAAACAAGTAAATATGCGATTAACGTACCTCTCGTAGTATTGGCCTTTGGATATACGGGACACTTGTAATCTCGCTCTATCAACCCAAAGCCTTCTCAAGTATTTCCCTTTTCACCTCACTTGATCGCCGGTGGGAGACGCTTTCAAGTAATTTAATAAACTAAGGAAAAAGAAAAATATCTATGCTTCTTGATTTTTCCAACACATGAAATTATGTACTTGGGGATGAAATAATCATCCCCTATTTATAAGAAGTAGTGACCAATTTTTTTCATGTGGATATGGGCTTGGAAAAAATCTTTTCTTAGACTCTAAGAAATCTTGAATATATCCCATATATTCTTTTCTCCAAAATAAAATATTCCACAAAAATCTCACACTCCTAATTAAGGGGTGATTTTCGAAAGTTTCATGAGAAGAGAATCCAAGATTTGGATCTTCTTGAATATATGAGATATTCTTGTATTCCTAGAATACATATCTTCCATAATATCTTTCCAAGAAAATCAACAAAATCTTTTCTCTCTCAATAATAAAAAATTTCGAAAATTACAAAAAAAATCAGCATAATATATTCTTTTTATTTTAATCACCTTATCATTATTGGGCTACTTAATGGGCTACTTGAGGGGCCTTAAGGAGAATTAAGATTGGACCTCCTAATGGACTTCTGAATTTCAATATTGAGCCCCAATATAATTCAGCCCATTAATATTAATTATTACCACTAATAAATTAATATTGCATTATCCATCTTAATCCATATTACGATAATATGGGCTCCCGGTTATTATTTCCCGCGTTTAAGATTATCAAGTCCATTAATTAATCAAGCTTCCGAATAGCTCTAAATTAATTAACATCTTTCACCTTGGAGTAAAGACAGCTCAATATTATTATTCGTACCGAAGAAACTAATTCTTCACTTGCAAGATTTGGTACAATAAAACTTCTGAGCCCACCAAGGGAACTAATCACACGAGCCGTACTCGCATGCGTTTCTCCGTATTAAATCTTAGCAACCGTCGTATGATTAATATTACTGCCCAAGACACAAAGTTCGAAGTCGCAATGATTCTCACCCAACATGAATCAAAGCAGTAACTACTAAGCACACACGGTCCTATTTAAGTGACGGAGATTAAGAAATCAACAACCACTGAGGTCTAATTCTTCACCTTTCAGAACATAAGAATTTATCCTTGCTGTAGGACCTCTTCAACACATACTAAATGTGCTAGTGCAATCTCTTAGTCAAGACAGACCAATCTGAGCCTTACACATCGACCTTTCACGGCGGATTGTTCAATTCCACCTAGGTCGTGAAAATGTACGTTTAGTTACAAGTAAACTGTCAATGTCGTCTTCCGTGATCGGGTATCACCACATTAACTACTATGTAACACGTACTATATATTGAATGGTTTGCAATAGAAATTCAACATTCATCATAACTAAAGCAAATGCGATAAAAGAATTATTCTCATAAAACGAGTGTTTGATACACGAGTTATTCAAAGTAAAAGCATACTTTCACGTATAACTCCAACAGTAACCCTGACTCTTCTCCCAATATAATCTCAACTGAGTCTGACTCAGATGTCCTTATCCCTACCCCCATCCAACCAAAAACCAAACCCAGAACGCCACTGAAAACAAAGAAAATATCTAAAATGGCTAAAAACCCCCACTGAAGGCTCTCAACAGCCTACAAGTGGATCCCAAACTACAACCCCTTCTGAGGCATCTGCTGAGGCAACCTCAACCCCCTCTGAACCCCTACCCTCAACCCCCACTGAACAAAATCCTACCCCTCCTGAAACTCAAACTCAACCCTCATCTGAACCAAACCCGCCTGAAACTCATCCAACTCATTTAGAGTCCATCCCAGATGAGCCCTCTGATCTCAGATCCCCTACCCCTTCCCTTCCATCAGACGATGAAGAAGAGTACTCATTCTTAGACACTCTTAAGGATGAGGTGGCCTACTCTTTGGAGTCTAAGTATCCTGAGCTTGGTGGGTTTTCCACCCTGAAAGCAATATTCTTGAGACTGAGACTCCTTGTCCAGCTCAAAGACAGAAGATTGGGTGAAATTTTGATGGCTATCAAAGGCAGCAATGTTGAGGAGTGGAAGAAGGAGGAGATAGAAGTGATGAAATTTGCTGGGATGACCAAAACCAGACTTCTCTGTGATGAGAAGATATTTGAGAGTCTGGTTATGGACAAACTGGCTGAGGCAAAGAAGAGTGGAGGAGGAGAAGAGGCAGAGAAAGAGAAAGAGAAAGAAGTAGAGAAGCCAGTAGAGGTTGAAGAGGAAGTGAAAGAAAAAGGAGAGGAGAAAGAGGAAGAAAAAGAAATTGAACAAGAAGGAGTTACTTCACCAAAGGAAGGTGGTGGTGAAGTAGCCAAGGATGTATCCATGGCAAGGGATACTGAGGCACAAAATTTGCCACAGGAGAGCTCAGTAGAGGTGTCTACTGAAGTTCTCCCACAACAGCCCTCAGTGGTGACTAAGGAGTCAGCTGAGGTGTCTGGAAATGTTGGAGTTGAAAATGAAAAGGAGAAAGAAACTGAGGTTGAGATAACTAGAATTTTAAGTGGTGAGATTAGAGCAATCATCCCTGTAAAGGGTGAATTGGCTGAAAAGAATCTAGTTGAAAAAGAGAGAGAAAGTGAGAAAAGTGAGAAGAGAGAGGAGGAGGGAGCCCCAATGGAAGTAGATGCATCAGGAGAGTTAGGATGTGAGGCTGAAGGTGAAAGAGCTAACCTTGTTTGTCATGCAGGTATTCAAACTGATGAGGTTCCCCCAGTAGAGGTCAACCTAAATCCTCTGAAAGATGTTGTTCATTCACTCCAAGAAGAAAGCCTTCCTTCACTCCAAGCACAGCTGAGGGATGTCCAGAAGATAGTGCAAGAAGAAGTGGATGAGATGGTCATCCTCTCAGACCATGTTGATGAACTCATGGAATCCACCACAACATCACTCCAAAATCTTACTCTTAAAGTTGAAGATTCTCAGCAGATGGTGATTGATGTTGTTGAAGGACAGAGCGTGCTTGTCATAGAAGCTTTGAAGAAGCTGGAGCAGAAGTAGGAAGAGACCAGAACTCAATTCCTTAAAGACTCAGTGGAGAATGTCTCCATCAACCTAAAGTCCTCAGTAGAGGCTTTCTCAGCGGACCTACTTGGGAAGGTTGAAGGGTTGTGGAACTCAAAGCTGACAGAATTCGAGGCCAAACATGAGGAGCTAGGAGCCAAGTTGGGTGAAGTCCTGAAGAAGGCGGAAGAGGACTTCCCAACCCAGGAGAAAACAAATGTTTTGATAGATGAGAAGTTGGCTCAGTTTGTGAACTTTGGGCAGACAGCTGGAGCAACTCTGGAGAGGCTAGAGGATGAAGTTGACCATTGCTCCACTGAACTGAAGGCCTTGGCTCATGATCAAATGAAGCTCAACATTTTTGTGGCTGAGTTTTTGATTAATGTCGGAAAGGGGGAAAAAAGGGTAAGTGCAAAGGACATGAAGGCAGACCCTAAAAACAAAATGCAAATTATCCTTGAAACCCCAGATTTTGAGAAAGGCCAGCAAATGAAGAACACTCTAAAGAAGGCGGATGCTGAAGCTCAGAAGATTGCTGGAGCCAAGAAGGGCAAAGAGATTCCCTCAGAAGACTTATCAAAGTTCAAGGAAGCTCACCTAAAAGAAAAAGAAGGAAGAGCAGCTCAGAAGGGAGAATCTGCCAAGAGGAAGGCCACTGATGCTCTTTCAGCAGAGGTTACAAAGAAGACCAGAACCTCAGGGAGGTTAGCTGCTAAATCCACTGACTCCTCAGAGTCAGTTGAGGTACTCCCCATTCTTAACCCTGAACCTCTTTCATCTGAACCTCCTAAATCTGCCCCCACAAGAGTCACAGAGCTCACTGATCTTATCAAAGAGGCTGGAGGGATGAATGAGAAAGCACAGAAGCTGGCTGTTCAACAACAAGAAAGGAGGGACAAGGTGGTTGGAAAGGTGGAGACCATAGCTGAGATGGCAGAGAGGAAGAGGAAGGAGAGGCTGACCACCTTTGATAAGACTACTTCCAAGAAATTCAGGAATAGTTATCAAAGGTGGGCTGCTAAACTAAAGAAATATAAAATCACTCCCTCAAAGGCCAAGTTTCCTCACCACGATGCATGGGTACCTAAGAAACTAAATGATGCATGGGAAACTGCTAAAAGGGAATTTGTGTATTCCTATTATGTCAGTGGAGAATTGGGAAAAGACAATGTGCAAGAAGTCTTCAACTCATGGATGTTTGAAGTCTGCCCAAAGCTCTTTCCTGCCATCATGGGAGCCTGGAATAATAATAAGTTCCCTGATCAAGCCTTGAAGGCCCCTGAGCCAATCACCTACTGGTCTCCTCAAGATGCAACTGGAGTTGTGGATAGAGATCGGATCACAGAAGAATGGGTGTCCTTGTGCGATCAACTGGGTCTCAAGGGTCACTCAAAAGAAGTCATGGAGAGGAAGAACGAGCTGAAGATCCGAGTCTTCAAACAATATGGACTGGAGCCTTTGTTTGAAACTATTTAAAGAGGTTAAGTGTTTTTGCTGGGCATTTGTTTATAAGTCCCAGATGTTTTAAATTTGAACTTTTGATAGTAGAATTCATGTAATTTGTACTTCACTATTTATCTGGAAATGAAACTCTACTGATGTTCTTGCCCAAGATAATATCTCATTATCATTTAGGCTTATGTACTTGAATGTTTTTACTTACAAAATCCTTGAACTTTTATGTCATCTGAAGAACCTCATCTGAATGAAGATATGTAATAAGATAGGTTCCGGCATAATCAAAAAGGGGGAAATTATTGGGAAATTGTATAGACTTATGTTTTGATTAAGATGTCAAAATGTTCCTCCTAAGTTGTTTGTAAGTAAAATATTCAGTAAGTTCAATTGTTAGGGAACTGAAGTGCAGTTAGTGATTTCTAGAGTGTATTGAAGAATGAAGTCTGCTGAAGTCAAAGTCCGCTGAAGACAAAGTCCACCGAAGACAAATGATCTGAGAAATAGTCTAAGTCTTGAATGTTTTCTAAGTGCATTCTCACTAAGACTAAAACCATCAGGAGAGGACCAAGATCCACTGATGAGAACTAACAAAGCACATTCAATGATAATCATATTAAAAGCTGTTAGTTAATCTGGTTGGAACAAGGCAAAACGAATTTCAGTGAAGCTTACAATAAATGAAGGAATAAGAAGGTTCTCTCAAAGGAGTTCCACCTTAAAGCAAGACAAGAATCTGGGCATGCAGACTAAAGGTCCAATGAGAAGATGACACGTCAGTGTACTTTACTGACAGCCGACCTGCTCCAGACTGACAAGTACCAAAAGTCTTTCCCTAGCAATCTACAGAAAGTTGGTGAACAGGCATGGTCTTTCAGCCGTTTCTTGACAAGACTTAAAGCTTCAAATAGAGCCGTTTGAGCCAATCAGATACAAGAAGACTTACTTGAGAAGATTCAAATCCAACGGGAAGATTTTCAAAGAAGCCTATAAATACAGAAGGACGTGCTCATTTCTATGCAACGGGAAACTCACAAGATCAAAGTCATCTCTACATTCATAACAAACTAGAAGCACTCGAAATTACCATGTTTCCCAAGTGTTTCACCTTTGTAGGAGCCTAACAAACCTTCTGTAACCAAGCTTAAAAGCTATATCTAAACCTTAGAAAGAGATAATCCATCCTAAGCCTTGAGCTACACTGTAAGGATTATCTCACAATAGTTGGAACCAAACCCTACTCAAAACCCTACTCAGTTGTTAGGTTAAGAGTTAGAGTTAAGTGGTGTTAGTAAGCTGATTATTTGTATCAGTCTGAAAGCTGGTTTGTTTTGGGAACTAGGACCTGGAATTTCCTAGTGATCAATCATCCTAAGAGAGGATTAGTTGATCAGTGCACCTTGGCACTATAACACAAGGAATTCCAAGTGAAAGGAATTCTCCTATTTGATCAGGACAGTGGACGTAGGAGATTCTTCTCTGAACCACTTTATATCTTGTGTACTTACCTTCTGCTATTTCCTAAGTGTGTGTGAATCTCAAAGTTTATCAAAGTAAAACGAGTTTTCCAAAGGGCTCACTAATCCGCATCTGAAAGCTAATTAGATAGTGTTTCAACTGAAAGTCTTGAGCTTTCAGTGGAGGTATTATCTCAGTAAGCTTTCACAAAGTAACTCTCAGCAGACCTCAAGTCCACTGACGAGCTACTGTCTTAAGTAATCTGATAAGTTTTTCAAGAAGTTTAATTTTGTAACCTCAGGTGTATTCCCCCCCCCCCCCCCCCCCCATACACATGTTTACTCGTTTCGGGACCAACAATTATTATTGCACTTTCTATCTGAGAATAATTAAAATTTTAAACTTTGTTCCTCCCAACAATATTTTGTTTAATTTTATTCCTTCCAACAACTCACCCATTTTAAATCGATAAGTTTTTGCAAACAATATAGATTTTTTTAATAGTGATTACAAACCACCACTAAAAGTTATAAAGAACCTATTACAATTTCCACAATAATAATTTCCATACAAGAAACATACTATTAACATGATTTCCAATTATGCCATAATTTTTTACATTAGCCTATTCTTTGAGAAAAGATGAAAAGGAAACTTTATAAACTATGATTATTTTGCAATTATTATTTTTAAGTGCAAATTTAAGGATTTCCTACTTTTCCATAATTTGCGCCATCATCATAAAATATAAGCTACTAATATATCTAAACACAGTCAATTCCAAATTCAACTTCTAAAATTTTTGCAAATTAATTTACCAATACAATTGTTTATTCATTAATTTTGCAATTAGTTTTAAATTTAAAATCAATACATAATATTAGGCTTCCACGGTTATCATCAAGAAAGATCTGAACCACAAACTTCCACGGCAGTGACTCCAAGATCGGACCGGCACCGAGGCGTCAGGAGTTGAAGTCGCCGGGAGGACTCAACTGTTCCGCTCTGGCAGGGCTGTGAAAGTTGTGGAAAATTGGTCTTGTGGCCATGGAACTAATGAGCGGGCCAAGCGACGGAATAATAGGCACGCGCTGCCTCCTTGACGGTGTCGAACGTTTCGAGCCATATGACTTTTCTTGCCGGCATCGCTGATTTCGGTAATATACCTCAATTTATCTCCGTTGATCTATGTAATACAAATAAATAAAAAATGCACAATTCATCTCCATCCATTTATGAAATATAGAAAAACACCAATAAAATGTCTGATATATTTTTGATGATCACATGCACGAAATACAAAAATACAAAATCGCTCAATCAATTTTGAAAATTTAAAATGGATGATAGAAAATTGAAAAATGCAGTGAAAAGAAAACCTATAAATAGGAGAAAATATATAATTTTTCCTAAATTGTAGCAATGGTCCAGAATTAATCAAACAGAATAAACCGACAAATTTGAATTAAATTCCAAATAGATATGTAAATTATCCAAAATTGTTGCCACAATTGAATACTAACCAATAATTGTCCGTAAGATTAATTCTATGTGTTTTAATGATTAAATTAATTATTCAATCATACCATATATACATGTGTTAAAAAGAAATAGACGGTGGCGATCAATTGCTGAAAAGATGATCAATGGACCAGTAATGTTGGCGCCTAAATTATTTAAGGAAGTTGAGCTTCTATTATATACTCCCTCCGTTCCAGATTAGTTTTCAAAATACACTATTCATCCCTTACAAAGACCTCTAAATCATATCACATTTCACTAATAATTACGCACCAAAATACATTAGTTTTTTTTTTTTTTTCATTCACTTAAATTGAACAATATTTCATCATAAAAAAATATTTTATTTATTTAAATAATACAAATCAACTCTCATATTAAAGTACCAAAAAATCAATTGTGAAAACAGATCTGGAACGGAAATAATATTATAGATTATATTATCGAGAATAGCTTGGGGCGGGTTTAGCAGCGGAATCCATGATGATTCGCGCAATTCCCACCTTCCATTTTTATCCTTTCCAATCCCTCCTCAAAACAGACCTCCATCTCCAACCTTCCGCCATTACTACCCCTTCCACTAATTATACAGTTCCGAGACACCGTACTTCATATGATACCGAAAGTAGCAGCCGCAGCCGCCTTGTGCGCCAGCGGATCAGTAATCAGGCGGCGGTGGAATCGGCTTCCGCCGCGATTGAGTTAGAATCAGCGGCGAACGTTGTAAGGAAGTTTTATGACGGAATCAACCGTCGCGATTTGCCTTCCGTAGAGGACCTTATTGCTCTCAATTGCGTCTACGAAGACCTTATCTTCTCTCAGCCTTTCATTGGCCGCAAGGTCACTAAATTTCTCTCCTTACTGATTAATTTTTACCGTGGAAAAATTATCGATCCGTACACTATTATGCTTGTGTAGAATCCTAAGCATCAATTGCCTAAATTATCGTTGCAGGCAATCCTGGATTTCTTTAAGCAGTTTGTTGGTTCCATCAGCTCAGATTTGCAGTTCGCTATTGATGATATATCAGAGGAGGATAACACTGTTATTGGAGTAATTTGGCACTTAGGTAAAAATTTGATTGGTGTGTATTCTAACTATTAGATCAATTTGACTAATTGCTCAAGTTTGATTGGGTTTGAATGACAGAATGGAAGGGAAAACCTTTTCCTTTCAGCAGAGGATGCAGCTTTTATCGCTTGGATGTCTTTGATGGCCGGAGGCAAATAGTGTGAGCTCTCTCCCTCTCTCTTTTGAGTCTTGGTATAGAAGTCTCTCTTTGATCAGAAAATGGGACAAATTGGACTTTGTTTAGTGAGTTTTTGCATCCTCAATGACTGTAACTGTATATTTCATGAAGAACATGATATTTTCTGCTAAAACTTGAGAAGAATAGAAAGCATAGTTGCAACTATTGAATAATTAAATGTCATCTGTTAACAATAGTTGCAAGTCCTAAGATGCAGTATCTCTCACACACACGCATAAGTTTGCTGGTGGAGAATTTAATGTAGAAGTTCATCAGCAATGTCTCTGATCTCGAATTTTGTGGTACAGCTTCGGAAGAGACGCTGTGGAACCAGCCATCAAGCCTGGGGAGGCAGCTTTGGTATGCATCTCTTTAATTCATATGCATTATTATTATCATCATGCTTATGCTTCATTTCAGTCACTTTGAATTTATAAGCTTTGTCTCCTCAGAGTGCCATCAGAGGAGTCACTTGGTTGCTGCACAACTTCCCTTTCTTAGCGGACCGTTTATAGCTGAACCTCAAACATCACATCTTCCTGCTGTATATATCAACTGTGTACCATATGTGAGGGTGAAATTTATAACCTTTTATGTTTGTAATTTATTGTGTCACTGACTTGCTATATATTTTATAATTTATTTTGTCAGTAAGTTATACGAGTAGGTTTTATATGAAAATGATTCACAATAAATTTAATGAATTTCGCATTCTTATATAAGTTCAGACTTTTAAATATAATGAAATTCTTTCGATGCAGTTTTGTTGCGAATGCTTTAATGATTCTTTTTTGTCAGCTTTTAATTTTATTGGGCATGCAAACGCTATCTTAAGAAAAAATATATATACCTTACTGTTATATACGCTTCAGTACACACACATGATATATATTTAACTTTCAAATGTTAATTAAATCATACGTTTTAATAATTTTAAACTCAATGTACTACATTGGGTAATTGAATTTGATTTTCTTAAACGTGTTTTTTTCTTTCAAAAGTTTGTAAACTTGGCAATACTGTTTATATTATTTTTATATTGTTGAATCTTTTTCTAAAGTATTTCAATTATATCGTAATTCGAGGTGTATTAATATTCCTAACACAACAACATATTGATTAATGGATCCAGTAAATAATACATCCATGTACATTATTTTTAAATCATATATTACAAAAATATTATTGATTATCTTTGACTCCCATGTAATTTGAAGTTACATATTAATTCAATTTGAAAATGTGGTTAATAAAAAATATTTATTTCAACGTTTTTAAACATGTATGTAATTTAATTTTAATCCCTACGCGGGTGCTGTACTAATTAAATATTTAATTAGGAGTTTAAAAAATCTCGTCAGGGATATTAAAAGTTAGTATAAAAAAATCAACATCAATTTAATATAATACCAGTGATCTTGATTTTTTATACTCCTGATGAGATTTTCAATACCCCTAATCAAATATTTGACATTTTAAAAATATTTTATTATAAATTTATAGTGAACAATTTGCATAGAAAACTTTGCCAAGTTATACTACTAAATACAAATCTAATATTGTCGATTCCACATTTCCGTGATAGCTTACAACAATTGCAAAATCAGATAAAATAAATTGGGTTATGAATTAAGAGTAGTTATAATGTGCTTTTGAGTGCATGATATGCACTTCGATTTATTAAAAGTACTATAAGTAGAAATTAGTGATACCCCAAGAAATAATCAGTAATACCTCAAAAGGTAATCAGTGATACTCTAACTGCAAAAATACACACAGTTCGGTAAGTTTGTGCATGTTTTGGAAAAATCAAAATTGAAATTAAAATTGAGTTTAAAATCCAAGTGCATACTATAATTTGTGATGAATTAATTGATCAAAATTGACCATGATCGATCAACCAAATCAAAATATTCTTTCGGCGAAACAATTAACGGTGACAAATTAATACATTTTCATACAAACCCCCACGGGATGACCTAATGGTGAGAGCTTGAGATTTAAGAGTGTAATCCTTTATAGGTCTCATGTTCGAAATCCACTAGGTGCGTTTAATTCCTGAGATGAGTCAGTTCATACAGAGCTTAGCTCAAGCTTGAAATGGGATCCTCCGGTGGGTTATGGGTTCCTCGGATTAGTCGACCAATAAACCCTGGAGGGTGTGCGTAAGTGTTTTTTTAGAATGTTGTCGAAGTTGTTGAAACATAAACGACAACATACACAGCGGAAGACTTTGAAAAACAGAAAATAGAATTTGCAAACGGGATATCAAAACTTTATCATAGATTATTAAATAATATATGATGCCTCATGTCGAAACTTCACAATAACGAATAGTGATACAAAGACAAAGTAAAAACCAACTGTAGGATTTTACATCAAGATCATATATCCTAGGTATATGTTGGTGACCTTTTCGTAATCAATGATGATTAGTGGCTGTTTTTCTTTGTTAAGATCATCAAACAAGATCTAAGATTATGGAATTTGGCTAAGTAATGCTTAAGGAATAATTTTGCAAGAGTTTTGCTATATTATTGAATTATCCTCCCTTTCTTCATGTACATGAAGGGAGTATTTATAGACATACAAAGAGGCCATGTGTCACCATCTTGGTGGTTTAACCATTGGATCTTTGCCAAGTGTTAGGACACTTGTACAACATCTACACTATTGCTCATTGGATGGGTGCCAAGTGTTGAGACACTTGGACCATATCTAAGCTAGTGACTCTTGGAGTTCCCCATGTTGTACTTGGTCTTTGGCACTACTGAGATGCTCTCGGTGGTGACCGGTTGCTCGTTTGTACGTCTTCGTTGGATGTCGTGATCCTTTGCGTTCCGAGCCGTTCGCTCCTTGCTTGGGCTTGTTTTACAATGTTGCTCGCTTCATTACGAAGTTGTTCGCCCGAATTGATCTTGGTTTGCGCCGCTTGCACAGCTGTTCTTTGCAAAGCTGCTCGCCCAATCCTGCTTGCCGCATTAGGGCTCCTCTACAAAGTTGTTCGCTCCACGAAGTTGTTCGCCACCCAACAATTGCCCCCTAGCTTGGTCTCACGTTGGGCATGGATTGATCAATTGAGACCAAGCTACAATCTCTTCGAAAACTGGGCGAGCATATACACGGGCGAGCATCCGAGTAGTTGGGTGAACAAACGAGCATGGGAACTCATGCGCGCGACCAGTAGCGAACGCCCTTTCATGTCGCGACGGTTGGATTCCCGAGGTGCGGGATACGAGGCATCGCGTCAGTCACGCGCGTTTCCCTATTTGCTCATAGGGGCCTATAGATTTTTGGGAAAATTGCATTTTCACCCCCGTTTTATCCTTATAAATAGGTGACTTTTCCTTCATTCTTCATCTTTTCGGACTTCCGCCATTGACACATTCTCAAGCTTTTTCCTCTTGCAATTCTTGTGCCTGAATCTTCTTGTGTCCTTTAGCTTCTTGTTCTTCGAAGGTAATTACATCTTATATCTCTTTTTCTCCTTTAAATTTCGTAAATTTTTCCTCTTTTTTCGCACTTCTCGTAACTGTGATTATAATTCCGGCCGTGAACCGCCGTTGCGCCGCCGTCCCATGATATTATCGCCGCCGTGATTCCGTTGTCGGTGCCATCGTCAAACTTCCCATAATTAGCCAATCTTCTCCGTTATTATTTTGAATGGAGTTTTCCCACTCAAGTTCCTCTCAATCCGGACCTGGGCGAAACCCGGAAAAACGACCCATAAATACGGCTTCTCCGCGCAGATCTGTTCGCCAAGCGTTGGCGAACAACCCACGCACGTTATTGGTGGATGAAGGTACGGACTCGGATGCGAGCTCCGTTGTTCGCTCGGTAGAGATGTACGCCGCTGATCGCTCTGGCGATCAAGAAGAGATTCACCCTCTTGCTCGTGAACCCGAAACGTCTTCTGACCTTGGAGAAGATTCTGCAGTAGTGGCCGCGGAGATAGAGGGTTCAATTGACCTTGAGGGCGATCAAGCTGACACTGCTGGCGAGCAGCGAGTTGGCGAGCAGAGAGGTCCTACTCTTACTTGGGAGTTTTTAAGGGAGATCAATTTTCCCATCTCTCAAACTACACCAGAATCTCGGATCCCGGAAGGAGTTGTTCGCGACGACGAGTGGGCGGACTATTCTACTCGCTACTCGAAGACCTTTGCCCCCACATCGAGGGTAATTATGAAGACTCAGGGTGGGGACTTTGCAGCGAGCAAGATTGCTAGTGTATGTGTGGAGAGTGATCTGGCGAGCATCCGTTCAACATACAAGATTCCTTATGATATATTCATGTATGTGCCGAAGGAAGGAGAGATTGTTGATCGCCCCCCACCTGGTTGCACGACGATCAACTTGGATGTTCTGAACACGGGCTTCCCGCTCCCCGTTCATCCGCTCATTGGCCGTTTCTTGTCTGACATGAATCTGGCGATCACTCCAAATGGTTGGAGTACTCTTTTAGCCTTCATGACTCTTTTTGGTCTTGAGGGTTACAAAAATAAAATAACAATTGCGGAGCTTCTTTATGCCTTAACTATTTCTGAGGACGGTGTTGGCTGGTATTATGTTAAGGCGAAGACCGGAGTGAAACTTGTTGAAGGTGTTCCCAATAAAATTAAGGGTTGGCATTGTCAATTCTTCTATATTGGTGGAGATTGGCGAGCAACTGAGGGGTTCGCTGGCGGGCAGGCGCGCATCATGTCACCTGAAGGCTTTGGAAAAATCAAACGTAGGGCTAATTTTGTCTTGCTAATTCATAAGTAGGACTAATTTTAATCCTTTTCATTGTTTTGCAGGTCCGAGAATCTTGAAGTGGGGGCATCCCGATCTTAGCGACAAATACCTCTTTACGTTAGCCGTCATTTCTCTTCGCGACACTGCTAGTCGCGATTTGGAACATCTTTCAAAAGCTCACTGCCGCAAGCTTGCTGGCTTGATTACGAGTCCCCACCATCTTGAAGCTCAGGCTGTTATCCCTGAAGGTAATTTTCTTTACTTTTGTTCTTGTTGCTCGCCCATTTTTTCTTGCTCGCCTAAACTTCCTGTATTTGTTAGATCAACGAGTTACCGTTGCCGTCCCGTCTGTGCCTGAATCCTACTACTTGCTCGCCTGACGAGTCAAACAGATGGCCGAAGCTTCGAGAAGGAAAATGGATCCTCCTCTGGCCATCATTCGCCTTCGAGCAGGGGAAAACCCCTCTGGTCGCCCAGCCGCCGGAGCTGGTCGCCGTAAGCAGGGGGTTAAAGTCACTTCCTCTCCGCGGGATGTGAGGAAGGAGAAGGAGAGGGAACGGGATAGGGAGAAGAAGAAAGCGCCCCGGGGCGACGATGTTCGCGGTGATGATCGTGCCTCGAAGCGATAAAAAACTGTGGGGGAGGCGAGCAGCATTGCTCCCAGATCTCCTGCGTCTAAGTCCACCTCCTTGGAAGTGGTGGACGAACAACAAGTGGTCGCTGGCCTGGTAGCGACCAAGAGAGGGGACAATCCCAAAGATACTTCTTATTTGGGTTGGGACCCCGTTAAAATCAAGGAGTAAGTTAATTGTCTTCGATTTGTTTGTTGTTCGCCGCTTGACGCAATGTTGCTCGCTTACCGACTTGTATTTCTGTTTTAGGTATAACCCAGCGCATTATCCTGGCCGCGGGACTACTCTTCACCATTTCTCTGTGGTGAAGAATGCACCTTCTTCGTTCTCTGACATCCCAGATGTCCCTGTTCACCGAGCAGCCGAGATAGTTCCAAGGGCCTGGATGAAATCGGTGAACACCCTTGTTGCTAGCCAATCTGCTAGTGACAATGTTCGCTTGGTGGCGTACAATGCTATCCATCAATTGATCCAGTCCCAGATGCTGCTCGACCAAGTCATGGGGCTCGAGCGGACAAACCGTGATTTGGGTCGCCGTGTGGAGAGGATAGACGAAGAAAAAGCCTCCGCCATCAAAGAGTGCAAGGCCGAGCATGCTAAGGAGCTGGCTTTGATGGAGAGGAAGATGGAGGCCTCCTTGGTTGGCGAAAAGAGTGCCTTGGACAAGGCTGAAAAGATGATGCTGGAGGTGAAGTCTTCAGATCTGAGAGCTGAAAGGGCTGAAAAAGAGCGAGCAGACTTGGCTGCTCGCCTGCTAGCTGCCGAGGAACATATCAAGAGGTTGGAGGAGGAGCGCAAAGGCATGATCGACTATGAAGTCCACGAGCAAGAGGTGTTGGACAAGACCAACTTTGGGTACATCTGTGCCTTTGTGGAATGTTTGAGGTCTGTCCACTTCGCCCACGATCACAATCAAGATATTCGTGGTGCGGTGAAGGCGGACTTCATCGAGTACGTGAAGAACTACCCTCCTGCTCCCGGTTCAACCTTGTTCGTCTTCGATTTAGCCGATCTCGGCTTCCCTCTAGATGTATTTGGCGAGGAGGTCGACATCGCTGCCCCTACTAACGGTGGCCAGCCTGACCCTGCCCCAGCAGCGACCAGCGTGGCAGCCACTGATGAAGTCTTTGAAGGGTTGGCGTCTCTTCCTTTAACTTCTATAGATGGGGCTGGGACAAGTGCCCCGGGCGAGCAGCCTAGTACTCAGGCGACCAGCACTGCAGATGCTCCTCCTCCTGCTTGAAGACTTAGTTTCTTTTACAATAGGATGTTTTCTTCTTTTTGTGCTTATCAGCTCATCCTTGTTGTAAACATATTTTGACTCAATGAAATGAACATCCTTACTAATTTGCAATTTTACGCCTCTTTGTTTGTCTTACTTAGTTGCTCGCCTATTGCTTTTAGCTTATGACTCAGTTTCTAAGTGTTCCTTTTTTCTTAAGGTAAACACTTAGTTAATATTTTAAGTTGGTCATTTGGTTCTTATAGAACTTGACCTTTAATTGTTTGGGCTTTTTGGTCGCTTGTGGACTCGGCCTTGCATTAATGTGGGCTATTGGTCCATTAGGGACTTAGCCTTATTTTGCATTTAATAAGCTCTATTGTTCGTCTTATAACAGACTTGCATTTTGCAAAATTTTTTTTTTTTTTATGGGCGAGCAACCGAGTAATCTGGACTTAAGGCTCAAAATTTAAAAGAAAGCAAGACAAAAGATAAATACAATTCTGCTCGCCTAGTAACTGCACAACTGCTCGCTTTTATATAAACTTGCGCAAAAAAGTTTCAAAATTACAAGAAGCTACTTGTAAAATTTCTAAGACTTACAGGACTTTATTGATAGTACTTCTTGAGTAAAGTCGTATTCCAGGAGTATTGGGACGACTTGCCTTCCATGTCTTCAAGGTCGTATGTGCCGTTGTGCCACTTATTCGTCACCTTGTATGGGCCCTCCCAAGTCGGGCCGAATACTCCTGGTGGTGTTAAAACTTTTCGAAGTACCAAGTCCCCAATTTCGAATTCTCTTGCTTTTACTTGAGAATTATAGTACTTCGCCGCTCTTTTCTTATAAATTGCATTTTTCAATTCTGCTGTTATTCTTTTTTCTTCAAGCAAGTCCGACTCTGCTGCTAATGCGGAGTTATTTTCCTCTTCGTCAAACACAGCTGTTAGACCTGTCGGGATTTTTAGCTCAATTGGTATTACTGCTTCCGTTCCGAATGCCATCGTGAAGGGTGTTTCGCCTGTACTCGTTCTGTGTGATACTCGGTATGCCCACAACACCTCCGGCAGCTCCTCAGACCATTTTCCCTGTTTGTCGACTAAGCGGATCTTCAAAATATATTTTATTATTTTGTTTACTGCTTCCACTTGGCCATTCGACTGGGGGTGATATGGTGTTGAAAAAAGTTTCTTCATTCCCCACTTTTAGCAAAAATCTCTTATCTTTTTTCCTTCAAATTGTTTTCTGTTATCTGTCACGATCGCTTGAGGCACCCCGAAGCGGCAAACAATGTTTCTCCATATGAAGTTAATCATTTTCTCTTGTGTGATTCGTACAAGCGTTTCTGCCTCAGCCCACTTCGTGTAATAGTCCACTGCCACCACTGCGAATCGAACATTTCCTTTTCCTGGCGGAAAAGGCCCGATGAGGTCAATTCCCCATTTCGCAAATGGCCACGGACTATTGACTGAAATTAGTTCGTGTGGGGGCTTGTGGATGTTTGGGGTGAATAACTGACACCTATGACAAGTTCGGGCAACTTTGATTGCGTCCTGGAGGAGGGTCGGCCAATAATATCCTTGTCTTACGGTCTTGTAAGCCAGTACTCGTCCTCCAGCGTGATTTCCGCATATGCCTTCATGAATTTCCTTCAATACTGCTTGACCTTGCCCCCTAGCCAAGCATTTTAGAAGTGGGAGTGAAATTCCTCTTTTGTACAACTGTCCGTCCATCATGGTGTACCTTGCTGCTCTTTTGACCAACTTGTTAGCTTCAAACGGGTTGTCTGGCTTTTTTTTGTTTTGTAAATACTCAATGATTGGTATCCTCCAGTCGTCCTCTTCGAAATCTTCGTTGACTTGATACATCTTGTAGTCTTCGGTTGATGGCTTGGACATTTTTGTCAGCGTAACTCCTGTCAATTCTGCTGGTCTTGTGCTAGTTGCTAGCCTGGCTAATGCATCTGCTTGAGCATTGTTGTCTCTTGGTATCTGTTCGATGTATATTTGCTCGAACAAGGAGGCCAGGTGAGCAACAATCTTTTGATACAAGGCCATATTCTCGTCCTTTGCCTCGTACTCCCCTCGAACTTGGTTGACAATCAATTGTGAATCCCCGAAAATCTGTAGCTTTCTTACTCCAACTGCTAATGCTAGGCGTAATCCAGCGATCACAGCTTCGTACTCTGCTTCGTTATTTGTCGCCATGAATTCGAACCGGACTGCTGAAGTGAAAACTTGCCTGTCTGGGCTTATCAAGACTATACCTGCCCCCGATGCTGTATTAGTTGACGATCCGTCAACATACATGTGCCAGGGATGGCTATGTCCTCTCGTTGGATCCTGGGGGAAAGTTAGTTCGACTATAAAGTCTGCTAAGGCTTGCCCCTTGATCATTGTTCGAGGAGCATATGAAATCCCGAATTGACTGATTTCCAATGACCATTTCAGGAGACGACCAGCCGCATCGGGTCTGTGTAGTATTTGCTTAAGCGGGAACGTTGTCAACACTTCCACCTGGTGGTCGAAAAAATATGGACGAAGTTTTCTGACGCTCATCACCAATGCATATGCTAGCTTCTCTGTTGGTGAATATTTGAGTTCTGCTTCGTATAAGGCTTGACTCACATAGTAGATGGGCAAGTGGAATTTTCCTTCTGCTCGAACGAGCACTGAGCTGATTGCTACTTCTGAAGCTGCCAGGTACAAATATAATTTTTCCCCTGGGATTGGCTTGGCAAGAATTTTCGTATCGCCGAGATATTCTTTCAGTTGTTCGAACGCTTGTTGACAGGCGTCTGTCCATTGAAACTTTCCCTTCTTGATTGCCTCGAAGAATGGCCTGCATTTATCTCCGGATCTTGAGACGAACCTGTTCAAAGCCGCTAGGCATCCGGTTAGCCGTTGGACCTCTTTAACTGATCTGGGTGGCTGCATTTCTATGATGGCTTTCACTTTTACGGGATTTGCTTCGATTCCTCTTTGACTGACTAGATGTCCCAAGAACTTCCCAGAATGGACCCCAAAACTGCTTTTTTTAGGGTTCAATTTCATGTTGTATGTTCGAAGTATCCCAAACGTTTGAGCTAGATGCTGCAAGTGATCTTCCTTTTTGGAGCTCTTGACAACAATATCATCTACGTACACTTCCATCGTCTTCCCGATGTGATCATCAAACATCTTATTGACCAATCTCTGATATGTAGCTCCAGCGTTGATTAATCCAAATGGCATTCTCTTCCAGCACAACAAGTTTTTGTTGGTGTAGAACGCTGTATGTTCTTGATCATCGGGATGCATCGCTATTTGATGATATCCCGCGAATGCATCCATGAACGTGAGAAGCTCATGTCCAGCGGTGCTGTCAACTAGTTGATCGATGTGAGGCAATGGGAAATTATCTTTTGGGCAGGCGGCGTTGAGATCTGTGAAGTCGATGCAAAGTCTCCACGCTCCAGTCGCTTTTCTGACCAACACTGGATTCGCCACCCATTGCGGGCATAACGCTTGTTTGATTAAGTCGTTATCCAGCAGCTTTTTAACTTCCACGTCGAGCGCCTCGTATTTGTCGGGTCCAAATTTTCTCCTCTTCTGATGGACTGGCTTCTTCCTTGGGTCGATGTTGAGTCTGTGGCAGACATGTTCGGGGCTGATGCCCACCATGTCTGCATGCGACCATGCGAACACATCGAGGTTTGCTTTAAGAAACTCAATCATATTGGTTCTGTACGGCTCTGGTAGCTCGGACCCTAAGAAGAGTTCTAAGCCCTCTTGGTTCGGGTCGACTCTTACAGTCTCCAACTCTTCAACCGGGGTAGCTCTTCGTTTCTGGCCTTTCCATCTGGGGTCAATAATGGACCCTTCTGCCTTTGGCTCATCTTCGGTCTCCATCGGTTCTTCCCCCAGTCGTGGCTCGATGTCCTCTGCGTTGTTGTCCGTTGTCATTGTCTGTTTTCCTTCGGTGTTGGTTGCAACAGCTTCTCTACCTCTTGTTTGGACAAACTGTTCGTCTTTGCATTCTTGCTCGTCCTCGTCCAACTGTGCGCCTACGCACAGCTGCTCGTCAATACGCGGCTGTTCGTTTGCGCACAGCTGCTCGTCGACTTCCATTGTTTCAGTATCGATGGAAGTCATAGTCTCGCCATCGTCTCCGTCTTTGTCTGAGCACCTGTTCGTCATGTTGACTTGGTGATCCTTCAATTGTATCTGCAAAAGACACGCACGAGCCTTCTTCTGGTCTCCTTTAACTGTACCTGCACCCTTCTTTGTTGGGAATTTTAAACAATAATAGTACGTTGAAACAGCTGCTTTAAATTCATGCAAGAAAGGACGGCCGAGGAAACCGTTATAGGTGGACTGTTGGTCTACAACTAGGAAGTCTACCATCCTATTCATTTTCCTATCCGGGTCCTCGACTGATACAAGCTCGACTGCCAACGTAACTATTCTTAGCGGGGTGGTCACCGTATTTCCGAATCCTACAATCTTGTGATCACAATCCTTGATGTACTCGGTGCAATCTCCCAGCTGGTCCACCGTGCTTTTGAACAGGATGTTCGTATAGGAACCAGTATCGACAAGTAGACGGTGCACTTTTGTCCCCATAATATTGGCACAAATGACCAATGAATCATTGTGGGGAGTGAGTACCCCGTCTAAGTCTTTTTCTGAGAAAGTCAGGTCCCGCGTTCGTTTGGTCGATGGATTCACACCCACTTCCATCACCTGATCCACTGCTCTCAGTTCCGCTTTTCTCTTTCTTTTTTACACATGTGGTCTCCCATCAGAACAACCACCTACTGGTCCAGCGGGCTCCAACATTAAGATTTCCGGAATAGGCCTTGCTGGGGCTGCTGGGACCTTTCTTTCTCTCTTACCAGCTTTGCTTGGCTGCTCGTCACTGTCTCCATCATCTGAACTGGATGGTACCGGTGCCCTTGGTCTTTTACCTGGTTCCCTTTTCACGAACTCGGACAACTTTCCTTCCTCATAGAACCTCCACAACTGCTTCAGCAAATCTCGGCACTCGCTTGTGAAGTGGCCGATATTTTGATGATATGCGCAGTATTTGTTCGGGTTCAGCTTTCCTCTATATTGCCTTATCCTCCGTGGCTCTGACAATATTTCTCTGTCTTTAACGTTGTCGTACACAGCGTCCACGGACATGGTAAGGACTTGGTTCAGCTTTTCTTTCAACTCAGCTCCCTCATTGAACGACTTCATGTTCTTCGGAGCTTTGTAATCACTTCCTCCAGACTTCTTGCCAAACTTTTTTGGATCAGTTTGTCTTCCATTTCTCGGTGCAGGGCCTCCTGCATCGACACATGGATTCCTGCTTTGTGTCTGAACTCCGCGTATGTTTTTGGGCAAGTCAAATGCATCTCCTTCCACAGGTCAGTTCCTTTCTTCAATCCAGCCATCACTGCCACTATCTTCGTATCTTCACTCACCATTTCACCTTCCAACAAAACTTTATCAAATCTTTCCAGAAATTGCTTATCAGACTCCTCGTCTCCTTGCCTGATATCTGCCAAACGGTGTCTGTGGGTCAAGTAGGACCCGGCAGTTGAGAAATGAGATAAAAACTCTTTGCTTAGTTGGGCGAAAGAGTTGATGGAGCCTGGATTTAATGCCGAAAACCATCTGTGCGGGCCGTCTCCAAGGGTGAGTGGAAAATTTCGGCATTGTGTGGCGTCGGTTGCCCCCATTGAGATCATGAAATCCGAATATTTCGTCACATGAATTCGAGGGTCCGACGTTCCCTCATACAAATTGATGACTGGAAATTGTATCTTCTTCTGGATTGGTGCATTGAGGATAAACGGAGATAACGGTGAAGAAGGGAGAATAGTTGATCCGACACCTCTCTGGGATTCCAATTGTTTCTGCAGTTCCTCGATTGCCTTTCTCACTTCTTGTAATTCATTTGGGGGAGTCCTCCCGTTGGAAGGCTGTTCATCGTGGTTGAGTTCAACAACTTCTTCACGATGCAGTCCCTTGCCAACAGGACGTTTCTCCTGAGTTGTTTTCCTAGCAGCGTTGCTAGCTCCATTTGGCCCTAGTCGGCCAAAAGCTGATCTCCGGATTCGGTCATGCACTGATGGGCGAGCAGGAGGGCGTGATCGCTCCTCGTTCTTCTTGGGTGGCTCTCTTCTGTTCGCATTTCTCGTTCCCAACCTTTCCAAAGCGCTTGTTTGAGATGTACTTTTGCTTGACTCGTCAACCCGGCTTGGTGATGACTCTCCTCTGCTTCCCAAACGTTCACCTATGGGAGTATTTCCTTTGTTTCTACGGACTTCAGCGCTGTCAGCCTCATCACGGCGCACATCCTCTCTCATTTTACTCCTTTGTTCGCCCGTACGCCCCTGCTCGCCTGTTCAATCAGTTGTTGCCGGTGCTCTTGACGGTCCGGCTGCTCGCCTGTTTTGCAACGATTGAAGAACAACAATCGTTTTTGCTAGTTCTTCGGGGTTTTGAGCAAGAGCTTCAACTTCTGGTGGAATTGTGTCAATGGTGACTTGGATATTCCTCTGCGAAGTTGCTCTCATTGTTCGGGCATGTCCTTCGGTAGATGAAACCCTGGTTCTTGACCTAGGATTCGGGGATGCGCTCGAATGTCGTTCTTCTTGCGATCTAATCATCTTTTTAAGAGTCACTAGCCTTGTATATATGAGTATGGTGGTTTTGAAAACCCTAGTTCATATACACATGCATTCAAACTCTTAAAGTGATATGTAAGTGGATAATTTTGCTTCGAATGGTGTGCACACTTGATTTCCGGTGACTTCTTCCCGGATTCCGGTCAACTTTTGCAGATTCCGGCAAAGATCTTCAACCTTTCTTCGAATATTTCATAAATCGGAGGTTCGAACACCTCTCTCTAGCGCCAATTGTTGGTGACCTTTTCGTAATCAATGATGATTAGTGGTTGTTTTTCTTTGTTAAGATCATCAAACAAGATCTAAGATTATGGAATTTGGCTAAGTAATGCTGAAGGAATAATTTTGCAAGAGTTTTGCTATATTATTGAATTATCCTCCCTTTCTTCATGTACATGAAGGGAGTATTTATAGACATACAAAGAGGCCATGTGTCACCATCTTGGTGGTTTAACCATTGGATCTTTGCCAAGTGTTAGGACACTTGTACAACATCTACACTATTGCTCATTGGATGGGTGCCAAGTGTTGAGACACTTGGACCATATCTAAGCTAGTGACTCTTGGAGTTCCCCATGTTGTACTTGGTCTTTGGCACTACTGAGATGCTCTCGGTGGTGACCGGTTGCTCGTTTGTACGTCTTCGTTGGATGTCGTGATCCTTTGCGTTCCGAGCCGTTCGCTCCTTGCTTGGGCTTGTTTTACAATGTTGCTCGCTTCATTACGAAGTTGTTCGCCCGAATTGATCTTGGTTTGCGCCGCTTGCACAGCTGTTCTTTGCAAAGCTGCTCGCCCAATCCTGCTTGCCGCATTAGGGCTCCTCTACAAAGCTGTTCGCTCCACGAAGTTGTTCGCCACCCAACAGTATACTATCAAAAGCCTATAATTCTAATAGTGTAAACCAAATAATCTATTCAAAGGTCGAACTAAAACACATCTAGAATTACTAAGGAGAGAACCGAGATAACTACACTTGTTATATGTAAAATAGGTATCTCGAACTCTTCTTTTGATAGTGTATAATGCGTACGATATTTATAGACTTCAATCCTTGCATGTGAACACAAAAATTATGATTTCCCATGATGTAAAACCGTCCAACATGAAGCCTTCATGATCTTGATAACCGTCCATGTTGTAGCTTCATAAGCATTTGAAGCACCTCCTCGGTAGTGCTCTTTCCCTCATTGTTCGGAGGCTTTGACCCCGGATCTACCCCCGGTGATAGTTGAAGAGCTTCTTTAGGATTTCCATACGAAAGTTTTCATGTTTCCTCCACGGTTGATTTGAAGGTCCGCCTTGTTGATACGAATTGTTTGGAGGTGGAACTCCATGAAACCTTGCTTGGAATGGCGGGGCTTGATATGGTTTTGGACCTTGAGAATTATTTTGGTACCCTCCTTGAAATTGTGGTCTTCCCATATAATTCACCTCTTCACTCAATGGTTGAACATTAGGACTAGCTTTCACTTGTCCAACTTGTACATTAGGAGAAGGTAAGTTGAGGTTTCCTAATTTATCTATCAAAGTCATCATCACACTTTTCAACCCATCGTTTTGTTCTTCTAAAACTGCAATTCTATCTCTTTTTCCACTTCCACTTGAACTGCAAAATGAATCATTCGCAACAATATTGTCAATAATCTCATTCACTTGTTTCACCGTTTTTTACCACACGGATCCTCCAGCACTCGAATTAAGATGATTTATATCCCATTCGTTGAGTCCTATGGTAAAATAGAGAATAGTTTGCACCTCCGATAAACCGTATTGTGGACACACCAACAACAACCCTTGATACCTCTCCCAAGCATCCGTGATTGATTCCCCTTGGAATTTCTTAAACTTTGTAATCGCTTCTTGAGCTTTAAGAACCTTGGAAGGAGGGTAAAACTTCTTCAAAAATTGAGTACTCAACTCCTCCCAAGTACTAGCCATCGGGTTCATGTTTTGTTGCCACGTCTTACCCCTCTCTTTCAACGTGAATGAGAAGAGTCTTAACATCTTTGCATTGTGTGAAACACCGGGATATTTGACTGTGTCACATACTTCCATGAAGTTGCCTAAATGAACGTGAGGGTCATCTCTCTCATCGGTCCCTTTGAACTGTGTTTCCCTTAACATTCGAAGTAGTGTCGGGCTAACTTCAAACCTTTCAGCTACAATATGTGGTCTAGCGATCCCATCATAAAATTATTTTACCCTTGGCTCATAGAAGTCTTTCAAGAGCGGCTCATGATCTTGAGGGTTTTGCTTGGGATGATATACGGGTTGGTGATTTGGATTTTGTTGGGGTGGATTTTAAACTTGCGGTGGAAAAAGGTATGGGTAAGGGTATTGATATGGGTATTGTGGTTGTGGATATAAGTGAGATTGAAATGGTGGGTATTGGTTAGGTTGTTGAAGGTGTTGTGAGTGAGGGTACAGATACGGTAGATACGGAACTCCAACACATTGGCCATTAGGATTTTGATTTGCATGATTCCCCCCCTGTGCATTTGGTGGCACATTAGGGTGAGCAACCTCGTTCACTTCCTCTATATGCACATTATCTTCTTTTTCGTTCATATTCTCCATTTCTAACCTTCGTTGAATGTTTCTTTCTTGATTTATTCTTCGTGCAGCGGCTTCAATTTCAAGATTCAAAGGAACAAGTTGTCCTCCCCTTCCTTTTGTGTTCATACACCTATACAAGTCCACAAGAAGTGATCAAGCACAAACAATAAAAGCAACAAAGAAAGTAAGCATTCCACGTTGATAACTAGACTAAACACTCGTTGTCCCCGGCAACAGTGCCAAAAACCTGAATGCATTTTTTTGTATCGTACTCCCACAAGTGAATGGGGTCGGTTGTAGGAATGGAAGCGACCAAGTTAACAAATATCGAACCCTAAGACAACAGTTTTAGTTCTAAGAAATCGACAAGATTGAATGCTTATAAAAGAAATTTCAGAAAAGTAAATGGTTTGGGTTGATTTTACCTACTAATTGTTTTCAATTGTGCAAAAAAAAAAAGTTGTTCTAACTTCTTTCGAAGTGCAAGGTTGGAGTTATGCTTCGAATGAATCCAATTATGCAGGCATTAAGACTCACAAGAATACATGTTTATCTTAAGCTCAATCTCATGATCAACCTAAGTTAAAAACCTCATCTAATCACTTGAAACTCTCGTTTCAATGACTCAATGCTTGACTCGAAATGTTCTTCATGTCTCAAGTTTCTCTCGATAACCTAAAACATCTAACAATAGACTTTGATAACTAATCTCTTTCAAATAAACATTCACTAAGAATAGTTCAACTCTCATATGTTGCTCTTTTCAACGAATTGCTCATTTTACCAAAGATATGTTCTCAAAGCTCAAGTAATCCGAAATCAAAGAAGTTAATCACTCAATTTCACAAAATCAAAGCATCTATTCAAGCAAAACCCTAATTCCTACATAATCTTCATCATTCAAAGCATAGAGAGTTTAGCCTAGCATAGCTAGGGCTAAGGAAGCCAATAATCATGAGCAAATCCATAGGAAAACAGAGAAATTAACTACTAAGAATAGAATTCAGAGAGATATCACCTAAGAAGAGGGACATGTAGAAAACTTCTTCAAGCAACACTATTACAAGCATGAAATCTTCAAATTCATTGTTCTTCAAGCTTTAATCCAGTTACAATTGACTCTAATGGAAGAATTTGAGGAAAGTAAACCTAATCTATGAATCTCTAAAAGAAATGAATGGAAAAATGTGATTGGAGCTCTCAACTCTCGTATGAATTCTACAAAATGAGTGATAACCGCTCCTAAAATCAGTTATGAGCCTTATATAGTCGTACCCAAATGCCCATAAGTCGGGTTTTGCACTTAAGCCCTCGAACCTTCTAGAAATTTCGCTTTTCGGACTTGCCAGCATTTTCACTCGGCCAAACCTATTTCACTCGCCCGAGTATATGCCCACTCGGCTGAGTGCTGACTCAACTCGGCCGAGTGCCTCCATTCCTGCTCGAGTTCTTCATATTTTTGCCTCACTCGGCCAAAACATTCTTACTCGGCCGAGTGAAACTTCATTTTGGTCTAGTGAATCCTCCAGAGAATTCCACTCGGTTTTCTCCTTCTTGCTCGGCCGAGTGGCTTCTTTTCTTGGCCGAGTGAGCTCTGTTTTGACTCCTTCTTAGCCTATTAACTCCACTCTTCATTCTTTCTTCAATCCTTCATCTTTTTAGACCTAAAAACACTTCATTTCCTGCATGAAGGAGGAGTACACGAGGCAAAACCAAATGTGAAAATACAAGATACTAATCGTACACAAAATAAGCTCAATTCATGCATAAAATGACTTAAAAGCATACAAATATGATGCAATTACAAGACTAATCGTTGAATCAGGTAATTGGTGTGTATGTCTTTACTCCAGACCTTGAAAGGATAATTAAGGTTTGGTATGGCTGCAGGAATCTTATTGGTAAATGTTAAAGCAAGGAAGCTTAAATGAAACAACTCAAAGAATCAGGGAGGGAAAAACACTTGATCCTTATGGTAATGCACTCCAATACTCTGAGCAGTTTAAAGGACCATCAAACATGGTTGTGAAGCATAAAATCTAATGGATGGTTGGACGAGAATGACCAATACTAATGCGACACTTGTCTTTTCTTCCATAAAGAAGATAGGTACTTCTCTTCCTGGGGTGCACAAGTCTCGTACTAGATCGTAGCACTTTGTGAACACTTTTTGCTTAAGCAAATTCCAGCTTTGATTTCCATCCATGAACTTCGTCTCATGGAAAGGGCTACCAGAAGTGGCATAAGCGGCTACATCAGATATCCTAGTTAGTTAACTTGATTTGTGCAATTTTTTAATGACCTTATTCAATATGTTATATATGGTTCTTACAACTCACAACCTGATTTATCACTCCTTTCAATAATCTTCCATCAGGATACAAATCAATCACTAAATTTTTCCACAGTTCTATTGTAGTGACAACAATTTCTGACACCTGCTTGAAGATGTTCAATTGAAGTTGCACACAACTTTCAGTTTCTAAATAAATTGTATATTGATGAATGATAAATATTACATTGCACAAATTATAAAGAAAATGTACAAAAATTACTACTTTCAAGTTTCCAAAGTTTTTTTTGTCCAAATGTACAAAATTATATATATCTAACCAACAAGTATTCCAGAATCCATGCGGACCAACGGCCACCTAACCAGCAGGTTCAGTTCGAGCCGTAGATTTAAGCTGCATAACTGAAGTGTCAAATCTGAAAAAGAAGTAGTCACGCGCACATGCAATAAAGATCAATCGAGTATGGCTGGTGGTGGTGGCGTGCTTTCAGAAATAAATAAATAAATAAATAATGGAGATGAGTGAAAGAGAAAATGTGTGTGTTTTTAAAGGAAAAATAATAAAGAAAATGAGAGTTGAATTATAGAAACTTATACAAATATTACCGTAAAACTTGTTTGGAAAATATTAGTTGCTTTAATAAAAAAATATTAATTATTTCCACCACGGAAAATATTAATTGGAAGCCAGCTTTACCTTAAAAAAACCTAATCTTGAAGGGCTTGCTATGAAACTCAATATCAGTATATATTACATGTACATTGTATCATGATACAAACATTATATGTTAAGGAATTTATAGTTGGGTTTCATATCATATACTCTCTCTGTCTCAAAGTAGTTTTTTATTTTACTGTTTGTCACCCTAAACTAAATTGAGTTTAATTAATACTATGTGAATTCAGTATGTGTAAAGTAATAATATAAGGTATGAGTGTACTAGTGTAGGGAAGATATTATTACAAAAAATAATATTGTTATATTGTCATTTATAGAAATATCGATTGAGCAAGGAGAGGGGTAGTTTCGTCAAGTAGCAAATAAGTTTGGGAAAGAGGGAGTATAAGTCTGAATCCGATTTTTACCATCTAAAACTTCAGTTAAGTTAAATTATATAAAGGTCGGGGTTATTCACCCACACAAAAATACTTTGTTCACTCATCTCTTATTTTAGAAAAAATATTATTAATAAAAAATACTAAAATACTTAAATACTCTTATTTTTTAAACCTCCATAAAATTTCAAAACCGCGCACAAACATACATTACTCACTATCTTTTTGTCCACACAAGTGTTCCTTCACAAATACTAAAACTTTAATACTCACTATCTTTTCCAGTACGGGAGATTTAGCAGCACTCTCAATTCTCCCTCACTCGTTTTCCATGTATACAAATGTGGCATCTGTTGGAATTATTGGTGTGTACCAATAATAATATATGAGTGAAAATGAAAAGGGAATTTAAATTGAGATTGAGCTAAAGACATTGGACCTTGGACCTTGGTTATTGGTCATTGACAATTGATCTTTGGGTTGTATTTGGGCTTTAGAAGAGTTTTCTAAGTTTGTTAAGCCCAAAAGTTTGGACTTAGCCCAGAAATATGGAGTGTCCATATTCATTGAAGATGACATGAAAGTGCATGATTATCATGCAAAACATGTGATGAATTTTAATTGTTGGCAAATTCCCTGATTTTTGTTTAATTGGGAGTGACTTACGTCTCCCTTATTTTGGCTGAGACGAACCGGAATGCAGAAAGGTCCACGTTCGTAGTTTGACTAACAATCCTTCCATGCATGTGTGGGTCTTGGAGGCCTATAAATAGGTGTCTTCATGCATAGTTTCTGGCGCCACACAGAAAATCTCTCTCACTCTCTCCCTAAGTATTCTAGCATATAGAGTCTTTAAGAAAGCAGTCCAGTTCATACGTTCTTTCTGTTCGCCGGAGCTTCAAGACCTGCGGTGTTGCACTCTTGAAGACGAAAGTGTCGTTTTACCTTTGGGGACGTATTTCTAGAACCGAAGAGCACTACCGGGGAAATTTCATCTTGCGGGAAGAGGTCTTCCTCGACTCGACACACAGTTTTCTTCTCTTTTCTGTTTCAACGTAAATTTCTGTATCGAGTTGTAATTTTATTTTAATTTTTCAAATTATTATTTCCACAGTCATAAAAAATTCCAACAATCACAAGACGAAATTTGACTGACGGAAATAATAATTCTGAGTCTTCAAACCAGGGAAACACTGTTGTTCCTTTTAGTCCTCCCCAGGGCACCACTACCCCTATCCCCTCTGTAAATGTCCAAATTTGGGCAGACCTCTTCCTAATGTGGTGAACCTTTTTCCCTTTGATGAAGCTAGACCTCTTGTGGTCTATAACGAGAAACCCGAGAAGTTCTCGGGTAAGAATAAAAAAAAATGGCAGAAGAGAATGCTATTTTTTTACCACCTTGTGGTTGGCAAAGTGTGTCACTGAGGGTCTGTTTGCGTTCGTTGAGAACGATACGCAAAATGAGGATGTCAGTGACAAATGGTGGCGATATAAATAAAGTATCGTGATTGAGATTAAAGCCGGCTATTGATGAGAATCATGAACCGAATTGCAATGAGGCTTTTTCCAAATGAAGCACTAATTTGAAATAAAAATTGGTGGCTTTTCGGGAAAAGATTGAATCGAAATGCCCGTGGTGGCGTTCGAGTCTGTCGGGATTTGAGTAAATCGGTGATTGACGTCGTTGTTTCGAGAGAAAGTGACATGAATGGTCGTGTCTCTCTCTGTCGCTTGAAATGTTAGATGGCAAATAAGTTGAGCCATGTGTTTTAATTTATTTTGGGTTGAAGATCATACTTACATGATTGACCCAAAATTAAATTAATGAGGATATTGGCTAGTTTAGCCGAGTGCGTAGGCCTATTGTTGATCTCGATTGGCCAAATTGATGAATTAAGGCTGAAATTCAAATTTCAGTTAAATTGTTGAGAGAAACATGGGACAAAATTAATTGAATTTTGGACCGCGTATTGTTATGAAATTTATTTAATAATACTTGCAGGTGTTATAAATATTATTTCATAAATTTGAATTCCTTGATATCAAATAAAATTTGATATGGGATAAAATACTTGTGCTTGAGAGTACAAATTATTATTTGGATTTAGTCCAAAAGATTTGAGGCGTCGTATAATTCGCTTGAGATTTTCTCACGAATAAATAGTGACATTAAGGCCTCATTTGAAACTGTGCTTTGAGAACATGAATGATGTGAATTTAATTCACAAGATTTGACTCATAGTAATAACAATTTATTTGAGAGTCAAAAGTGGCAATTAAGGCCATAATGAAAATTGAATTTAATTTGGTATTTGACCAAGATTAAATTTCGGACTTGAAATGTAACTTCAAATGTCGGTTTTCCAATTTATTTTGAAATTGTGTCCAAATTAATATTTGATGAAATATTAAATGAAACGGACGAACAATCTCGAATGTGGGAGATGAGTACTCGCCATGGATAAATTCGAATGTGGGGGAAGAAGAGGTCTCTCCGTTGATATATTTGAATTTGATGTGTGGCGTGGCTTTGAATTTAAATGGAGAATCTAAAGCAGTTTGCCAAGGAAGCCGGAACTAAAGAGTTCACCGTGGCAAGATTTAGTGTTCCAATTTTACAACTTTTGAGGTTTAGGTGTATAAATCTAAAGTTATAAAGTGGTTAATAAAATTTGTTTATTACATTCATAACATCAATAACCTCAAAAGGTGTATGATATTTGTGGAAGGGAAATGACAAATATTTGTCATTAGTATGGAACACTTTACCTCTAATACTTAGATCACACAGACGCGTGTGATTTGAAGTTGGTGTAACTTAGAGGTGTATACCCTAAAATGTGGGGGTGTGATGAAAATTTGATCTCTAGTAATAGTGGATCCACTCATGAAAAGAGCTAGCTGAGATCAAATAAAGTGCTAGAAAGAATGGGTCTAAAATCCACAAATAAAAACTGAAGCAGTGGTAACCCAACCATGATGACTGGAGATCCCAAGAACTTGGTTCAATGGAAAAACTAAGCTGTGGATGTTTGTTGTAAAGAACACTTGGTAATTTAACCATTCTTTAGAAAAGCACAACACCAAGTGTTGGAACCCATGAGTTGTGGTATAGGTTAAGTCTTTGACTTTTAATGATTCCTAGAGTATAATGGGATACTCAAGATAGGAGATCACCTATGTAAGTGTGGGGTGAGAGGCCGCCTCAAATATCACTGGATATTAAACACTTATGAATCCAAAGGGTGTCCATGGCCGAAACGGACAAAAACGTGATAACAAGAGAAGAGCGTAGAGATTTTATTGTGTCAACATTACTGTCTCAGTGCACACCAAGGTGGAATGGTTCAAGGCATAGTGTCCACTAGGCCGCCGGTGTACTCGGTAATGTTTGATTATGGAAGGTTCAAAGCTCCAAACTATCTATCTAAATGCAATAACATCTCGTTTTGAACTGGACTGTGAACCTGCATATTATAGGCTCTGATTTCCACTCATGTGGGGGATTGTTGGAATTATTGGTGTGTACCAATAATAATATATGAGTGAAAATGAAAAGGGAATTTAAATTGAGATTAGGCTAAAGACATTGGACCTTGGACCTTGGTTATTGGTCCTTGACAATTGATCTTTGGGTTGTATTTGGGCTTTAGAAGAGTTTTCTAAGTTTGTTGAGCCCAAAAGTTTGGACTTAGCCCAGAAATATGGATTGTCCATATTCATTGAAGATGACATGAAAGTGCATGATTATTATGCAAAACATGTGACGGATTTCAATTTTATACCAATCCACAAAATATAATAAGTAGATGGACAAATTTGAAATATGACCATTAAATTCTCTTGAGTAGTGCAAAGTGACAAGTATTACGAGACAAAATTTACCTCTAGAATCACAGTTACAGTGAACCTGAAGGAATATATAACATGATGCTGCACATTTAAGGTTAACCGCTTCGTTAACAACTAGAAACAAGTCACAATGACAAAAAAATTACCATCATATATTCCAATAATTGTGGTTAATTTAGGTTGCATTTGGATTGAGTCATTTGGAATACAAAAAAATTGAAAATCAATGGATTTCAAATAACAAAGTTTTGCTAAATTTGAACTGTGATAAAAGGTAAGTATTTGAAATTCATCAATTTAACTATTTTAGGAGAATAAGTGGAATGGAGTGGATTGAAGTCGTGGATTATAGCTCAAATCCCTCCATCCAAACGCAACCTTAGCTTCTTCGTATAACATGATTGAAGGTGTGTTGGCAAACTCTAAAATCACTTATTTTTTCCAAAAGCTATTTGAAAATAAGTAGTTTTAAAAGAGTATGACATATCATGAATTGAAATTGGAGTCGAGTTCAAAGCAACAGAAAATGGGCAAATAATTTATAAATGGATTAATTGCTTCAAGCCCCATTTTTTGAGCCCTAATTGCATTAAACCACCCCAAAAATCCTACATTGTCAAATACCCCATTTTATTTCAAAAAACCATACCTTTTCTTTTTCTAGTGGTGCCACCTTTTTCTTTATCTCTCCCCTCTCTCTCCTCTCTCTCCTCTTTCTATCCTCTCGGTCAAACCAATACACCCCCTTCATTTTTTCTCTCTCTCAATACCCACCCCCACCCTCATTCTTTTTCTCTCCCCTCTCTCTGTATACTTCCCCAGCCCCACGCAGCACCCCCCAACTCCCCCACCGCCCACCACCACAACCAGCCCCCACCACCGCCCACTGCCCCCACCGCCCACAACCAGTCCCCACCGCCCATAGCCATGTTGCGCCCGATCTGCTTGCTCCGATCCGTCCCCCACGCCGCTCCTCCGCTCCGATCCGCCACCCACGATGCTCCCCCGCTCCGATCCGCCCCCTACGACACTCCTCCGCTTCGATCCGCCCCACACGGCGCTTCCCCACGCCGATCTGGGTTCGTCCCTTTTTTTTTTTTATCTCTCGAAAATTTGGAAATTATGGAAAGTTTGGAAAAAGGATCTTGGTGGTGTATACAACAGGATTTGTTAGTATTTTTATTGTTGATATTTTCGTGTTCTTGATGTGTAGATATTAATATTTTGAAAAGGCTCAAATCTTGGCAAATGACAAAATCACCAACCACAGTCGGCGAAAAAATGTGATTAGTATCAATTAATTAATTAATAGTAATACCTCTTTTTCCTTGGATGTTTTCTGATCAGATTTATCATTTGATTTTTTGTCTTTGGAATCTTTCTTCTTCTCTTTTTTTCCGGCGCCGCCGTCGTTCTCTTTCCCTTTGCCGTCGTCGTCTTTTTTAGGCTTCGGCGAGATGAGTAGCTCATATTTAAAAAATCAGAGGAATCGCAAATTTAAAAAAGCAGAAAAGTGTAATTTTTTTTGGGATTATTTGTTGATTTGATCAGATTGAAAGTATTTGATTTTACTGGATTGTTGGGGTTGATATAGTTAGGCCAGATCTTTTGTTTTGCTCTCCTCTCTGTGGTATTTTGGTAGGAATTTCGTAGGAATTTTTCATTCAAAACTAACTGATGTCATTAGGGACTTTGATTTGTATACAAAATCCATTGTCGATTTATAAATAATTTCTTATTGTCACTGATTGTGTGTAAATTACTTTGAGGATTTTGAGTTGAATGGTGATGTTGAGTTTTGATTCACAGACATTTTAATAGGAATGGAGCTGAATTGATTTGGCCTATTAGTTTTTGGATTGTTTTGACCGAATGTGTTGATAATAATGTTCAACTGGTATTGTTTTCATGTTGGGGAGATTTTCAACTGGTGGAGCAAAGAGAAGAGAAGATGGCATACTGGAGCAAAGATGGCATACTAGGGCAATCATATATTCAAATAAATTTTGAATATATGCAACCATATATTCAAATAAATTTTGAATATATGCAACCATATATTCAAATAATTTTTGAATATATGCAACCATATATTCAAATAAATTTTGCATTTCTGCAACCATATATTCAAATAAATTTTGCATTTCCGCAACTATATATGCAAATATGTTTTTCTACATTTCTGCAAAAATTGTGGATGATTAGAAGTATAGAAGATACAGTGGATGTAATTTTAGTTTTTAAATATGTAGTTTTCAAATTGTTGGTAATAAAATTGTGGTTGGTGCATTTTTTTTATTTTTATTAGTGTTAGTTCATACTAAAAAATGTTTTCTGCTAAAATTTGAAAAAGAAATCTGAAAAAAAACAAATCTGAAATTCGAAATAAAAAATCAAATCTGAAATAAAAGGAATAAATTTTCGGCAAAAAAAAAAAAAACAAATGAATTGGGGTTATAAATTTCAAATTAAAAAAAGCAAAAAAACAGCTCCCAAAAAAAGCTGTTTAAAATCCAAAAAAAAAAAAACAAACAAAAGTAGCCTGAAAAAAGCTGACACACTGCAATAATCAGAAAATGGGCTGATGGTGTTTTGTTTGTGGACCCCACATTTTGGGGTGTCTTGAAATGTAGAGAAATTGGTGGGGTTTAATGCAATTAGACTTTTAGAATTGGGCTTATAGGTAACCAACCCTTTATAAATGCAATAGAATATCAAGAGTAGGCAAAATGAGGAAAAATGGGCAGAGTCTATAGACAGTACTAGTTACCTTCATTGGAGTCCTCAGTTGTATCCATATTTAATAGTAATTCTGCTATATCCTGAGAAGTAAGGACGAAAATATTCGGATATTTCCTTGATATATCTTCGATATATCCATTTTTTATATATCTGGAGTAATGATATTTTTATAATATCCATAATTTTTTTTGATAATATCGATAAATATTACTCCTTCCGTCTCGATATTATTCGCACACAAAAAATTGCATACATTTTAAGAAAAGTTTACTTTTGGAGTAAAGTAATGGCATATGTGTAAATATGTGTATATTATTGTAAGTGTGCACGCAAATCAATATTTCATTTTTTAGAGTGTGCAAATAATTTTGGAACGGACAGAAAAGAAAAGTACGCAAATAATGGTGGGACGGAGGGAGTAGTATGCAAAATCAATTCCAATTGTATTTTTATACAATTTGAGCCTAATATTGGTAAAATATCGAGAAAGTATCTAAAAATGTCGGGAAATTTCGAAACATGTCGGGAAATATCGAAAAAATATCGATAATTTCAATAAATATCGATTAATATCACAAATTTATAATTTTGCTCTATTTCTATTGTTAAATTTATGTATTAAAAATTTGTTTTAAATTTTTATAATTTTTCAAATTTATCGGTATATCCATCAATATTTCCACAAATTTAAGGTCTTGATGTTTTTAGCGATACCGGTATTTTCAACCTTGGATATGAGTGACAAGAATTGAGCATTTAATAAAGAGAGACGAATATTAACTCATGTGCATATATTTGATAAAATTATATAACTTTAAAGACTAAACAGATCTCTTTCAGTTATCCAATGCTTGAGGTCTGATCCATATATTAGCAGAAATTTGAGCTCAGGAAATTCTCCATCACAAGCATATTCTCTTAGTTTAACCACTTGGGCTATGTTTACTTTTGTGGGTGGGACAAGGTGAGTTAGTTTATATTGCTGGGTTTGGTAAATTAAACTAAAGTTAACAATTGTTTACTTCATAGGTTTCCATTTTCGGTTTAATAAGGGGACTTGTAAAAAAAATACTCCCTCAATCCCTTAATAACTGTCCCATTTTATTCAAAATGGTGTCCCTTTTTAATTGTCACTTTTGCAATACCAATGCATATTTTAGCTAATTTTTTCAACAATACCCCTAATAAATAGTAGAAGTAATCAACATCTTGTAATAAATAGAAGCAATAAATAAGGATGTAAGTGTCTTTTGATACCCTAATAAATGAAAAAATTGGTTTGTGTGAATGGATAAAATGGGATAGATAATAAGGGACGGAGGGAGTACACAATTACCCTTCATCTTCACGGAATTGGAACAGTGTCTTCTTCTTCAACAATAATTTTTTTTCCAATTCTTCCTTCACTGAATTTGTACAGTGTCGTCGTCTTCAACAATATTTTTTTAACTGTACTTCTTCAACAGAGAATTCACAAATACACAAAAATTATGTGTATATATTGTAAAAGCACTCAATCCCCAAATTCAAGATCTAAGATTCAAAACATGGAAATACTCAATCTGTAACTCATAAAACATAAATTAATCTAATTTATGAGAAACGTGTACACCTATGTTCAATTGTAAGAAAATAATTGCAGCATAGACGACGACCAATGGCGTGCGAGCACGGGCAACGACGAGTTCCCAAACTGAGCAGCGGCGCCGCCACCTCCGCACGCCTTTGCGTCTTTCCAAATTCAATCTCATTTCCTTGTGCGAGTTGCAAAGGTGAGCTTTGATGGGCGGCGAAACTTCGGAGCTGATCGGCGGCACATATGAAGAATTTTCTATATACAGGAGGGGCATATAAGTAATTGCATTGGGGAACAGTACTCCAGATAAAATAGACCGCCCAATTTGGCCAGATTAAAAGTAGCATTTAATAGGCCTTTATTTCGGGTCGGGAAGATTACCCGTATATGTTAACATTTAATGTAAACAACAAATAAACTCCTCTTATTCTTCTAAATGGGGTTTATTATTCCAAGTAAACACAACCTTGAAGATTAGGCAAGTTTAGGGGGCGCTTGGTTAATAACTCTTCAATGGTAATGGGAATGAGATTGAAAATTAGTGTAATTTGCATGGTTCATGAGAACAAAATCACTACATCTCCTCCTAAATAAGGTAATCACTACTCCATTTTGATTACCATATTCTCTTCCTACAATCATCCTCTCAATCACTCCCCCATTCCTCCACCAACAACCATTTGTTGTCAACTTCTATTCAAAAATTGGGGCATGATACTAGCAATGGTGTCACCATTGGAACACTTCTTCCCCTTGCATATTATTTTTCTTATAAGGGTATAAATGGAAATAAATTTTCATTCTCATTACCATTGAGGAATTGTTAACCAAGCGTCTCCTTAGAGTCCTCGGAAAAGTATGAAATTCCCTTTGGCAATGAAAATAGGTAAATTTATATATATAGGCCAAAAAATATTAAAATTTATCAAAATAGGGATGATAAGAATTTTGTTTTGAAAATAGGGTTGATCGCTCGAGTGGGAGGCGATCCATAAAGAGGATCGCTCCTACCAGGAGCGATCAACATAATTGTGTTGATTCCCACCTGCAACCCCAGCCCACCCCACTTTGCCCTACCCCCTCCCCTTGATCGCCTATATGAGAAGCGATCAAGGGGACAATCCCTTTTTTTTTTTTTTGCTTTTTTTTCTTTTTGTTTTTTTTTTTTGTTTTTAATATCAATTTTTTTTTTTTTTAAATAAAAAATTCGTACTCCTTCCGTCACACGATTATTTTTACACTACTTTTTTTTTCGTATTTTAGCAACCTAATTATTTATTAATATTTGAAAGGATAAGGAGACTTTTAAGGTAAAGTATGATCGATCTATCTCTCTACTATTATAACGTGATTTAAAAATTATTTTATCATTTTAAATAGTAATAAAAAAACTCGCTCGCTAAAACACGAGAAAACAGCAGCTATGAAAATCGTTGCGAGACGGAGGGAGTATTTGTTAAGTAATAGATGCAAAATTCTAAAATGACATTTATTTTGAAATGAAAGAGTAATAATAATGGAGCAACTCTCTTATGCACTTGGTGCATTGTGCACTCACTCAATAATGGAGCAACTCTGTTGTACTGTCATATTGTATTATATATAATATTTTATCTATATATAAACAAACAATCTCAACTATTGAGGGGAGTGCACAATGCACCAAGTGCACAAGAGAGTTTCTCAATTATTATTACTCTTTGATTTCAAAATAAATGTCATTTTAGAATTTTGCATCTATTACTTAACAAATACTCCCTCCGTCTCGCAACGATTTTCATAGCTGTTGTTTTCTCGTGTTTTAACGAGCGAATTTTTTATTACTATTTAAAATGATAAAATAATTTTTAAGTCGCGTTATAATAGTAGAGAGATAGATCAATCATACTTTACCTTAAAAGTCTTTTTATCCTTTCAAATATTAATAAATAATTAGCTTGCTAAAATACGGAAAAAAAAAGGTAGTGTAAAAATAATCGTGTGACGGAAATAGTACGAATTTTTTATTTTCAAAATAAAAAAAAAAAATTGATATTAAAAAAATATAAAACAAAAAGAAAAAAAAAGCAAAAAAAAAAAAAAAAAAAAGGGGGATTGTCCCCTTGATCGCTTCTCATGTAGGCGATCAAGGGGAGGGGGTAGGGCAAAGTGGGGTGGGCTGGGGTTGCAGGTACACAATTATGTTGATCGCTCCTGGTAGGAGCGATCCTCTTTATGGATCGCCTCCCCCTCGAGCGATCAACCCTATTTTCAAAACAAAATTCCTATCATCCTTATTTTGATAAACTTTAATATTTTTTGCCTATATATATAAATTTACCATGAAAATAATAAGAAAAAGGTACAATTATTTTGATAATATGGCTGCAGGAATTTCACGGGGATTTCCTAAACCAAGGTACCTTAAAAGAGTAGTGTCTAGTGTGATGGAAATGTCAAATAGAAAAGACAGATAAAATATAAAAGAAAACTAATGAAAATTGGAACCAAGTCTCGATTGAACGAGTTAAAGACATGGCTTTGTCCCCAAGAAGTATAATTTCTCAAATTTAAAACATTGCTTGTCTTCAAGCACTATATACTAAAACATAAAAGAATTTGAATCTAATGAAATGTAAATGTCAAAAAAAAAAAAAAATTATAGTTACCCATGTAAGACTGTATATTTTTACCAACTAATGACGTGTACATTTTTTTTTTACCTATCAATTCTTCTTAAACTTTAATTATTGGTTGTTCTCAAGCACCTTACTATACTAAGATTTAAAAAAAAAAAAAAATTGTCTAACAGAATGCCTACATAAGAGTGCATATTTAACACACTATGGTTGTGTATATTTTTCAATCTATCAATTTTCATCAAACTTTAATTATGACTTATCCTCAAACATTACTATAATTCGCAAAATTAAATAATAACTTGTCCTCAAGCAGTATACATCTTCAAGACTTAAATAATGGATTGTTTTCAAGCACTCTACCTTCTCAAAATTAAATAATGGCTTGTGCACGAGCTATATACGTCTCCAAACTTAATTCTTATCCTCGAGCACTTTGCTATACTAAGACTAAGATACTTAGAGTCAAACTTGTTCTCAAGCACTATACGTCCCAAATTTAAAGTACATGGGTTGTTTTCTAAGCACTATATCTTCTCAAACTTAAATAAATACTTGTCCTCGAGCACTATACATCCCAAAATTTATAACTTAAGTCTAATGTAATGGAAGGTCGAGAAAAATCACACAACCAAAATTTCATTTAAACTAATGAAAAAAAGAATCGAGTCCCTAAAGAACACACAAAAGTCGTGGTTTGTCATCAAACATTACTAAAATCTTCAAAATTAAAAGAACGGCTTGTCCTCAAGGATCATACATTCCCAAAATTTAATTATGGCTTCTCCACAAGTATTACTATAATTCCCAAAATTAAAACAATGGCTTGTCCTCAATCACATTACTATACTAAGACTTTAAAAAAATTGTCTAACGGAATGCCTAAATAAGAGTGCATATTTAACAAACTATGGATGTGTATATTTTTCTGTCAATCAATTTTCATCAAACTTTAATTATAACTTGTCCTCAAGCATTACTATTGTTGTGTGATGAATAATCCTGTTATGACGAGGTCAACCTATTGGCGTTAGACGAGGTCCCATAGCAGTTAGAGAAGGACGGAGCTGGATGAGTCATTAATGGGCCCCCATATCCAACAGGCCTCGTCACCATGTTAAAGAAATGAGACGAGGCTTGGGGCCTCATCAAGTCTCGAGCCCCCGCCATCCTCATTGCTATCTCAAACGGGCGTAGGCCGATTAAGGATCGCCTCGTCGTGAAGGACCTAAAACCGAGGATCAGTAGTTGAATTTAGAGCAGGGAGAGGGCAGGTGCACCAGCAACCTCTCTCTGGTACGAGGTCAAGACGAAGCCAAGAGACGAGGGGGAAGAGGCAGCCTCGGTAAGCCGCTAGATGAGGACGCCAAGTACTCAATCTTATCCAAGATAAAGCCAAATCAGGACGCCATCAGACAATCATTCACGTCTAAGTACGAGGAACAGTAGATCGGCGCCAACTCCGGAGGGAGAGACCATACTTACGGCAGAAAATTCCTTGATCTCAGGAGCAAGTACAACCAGCTTTCCACATGTCCAGCTCGTATTGGGCCGAGCTCACCTACACGAGGGGCCTCAGCCTATTACTCGAAACTAGGGTCAGCCCAAGCATTAAATGCTGGGTTGCCCGGGTAAAGTTAGGGCAGCCCAAGGGCATACCCTTAGGATATAAATACATGTTCATTAGCATTTAATATTCAACGACTTCAAGCCCAAGTCTACATAAAGACTTAGCAAACCTTTGTGCATTTATTGTTTTCTTGCTCTTCATTTATTATGAAATAGCCTCAAGCAATTAATGTCCAATCAACCGAAATTATTAAATTAGTTACTCATCCAAAAGCCACATAAATCATATTAAGATACATATTTTGGGTAGCAACAACTATAATTTGCAAAATTAAAATAATAACTTGTCCTCAAGCAGGATACATCCCCAAAAGTTAAATAATGGGTTTTTTTTAACACTCTACCATCCCAAACTTAAATAATTGCTTGTCCTTGAGCTATATACTTCTCCCAACTTAATTCTTGATTTATCCTCAAACACTTTGCTATACTAAGATTAAGATACTTAGAGTCAAAGTTGTTCTCAAGCACTATACATTCCAAATTTAAATTACATGGATTGTTTTCTAAACACTATATCTTCTCAAACTTAAATAGATACTTGTCCTCGAACATTTAAATAGCCTAAGGAGATAGCAGAGATAAGGATACACATCAAGAAAGGCTCCAAAATGAGCAATCATACAACCGAGCACCTCTGGGTAAGAAAAATGTCTTAGATAAGACCAAATAGTCAAATAGACATGTGTCAAGCATGCATGCTAGAAGGTGAAGAGGTATGACACCACCTACTCGGTGGTATGTGTATAAAAATCTTAATTTTCACTAATAAAATTAAGTCCAAATTCCTAATTACATACAAAAAAATAATCATATACACATATACACACCTCAATTAAACACACATACGAAAATTAGATGAAATCTATACTCGTATTAACCCCAATTTTTCGTATTTACCATTTACGGTGGTAGTCAATCACACGTAATTGTTTGGTAATTTCTAAATATAGATTAAACAGCCACTAATCCATGCGACAAGATTGAATCATCAACACATATGATACAAATACATATACTAAATGCCTCTTTCGACCTTTTCACATTTCCAAGTACATCCCCATGTTGGAGAAAATAAATAATGTGATTCTATGAGTGACCATAAAAATATGCAACCACTTGTAACAAAAAGACCACACCTTTTGAGCAAATTTACATTAAAAAAAGGGAGAAAGCAAAATTGCCCAAAATTTAAGGGGGCACTTGATTTTTGCCCCTTTTTTTCAAAAGATGTTTTTTGCCCAAAAAATGTTGGCAAAACGGTTGGCAAAGGGTTGGCACTCATGCCAACCTGTGTGCCAACCATTCGCCAACCTTTTGCCAACATTTTTTGGGCAATATACATCTTTTGAAAAAAAAAAGGGGAAAAAATCAAGTGCCCCCTTAAATTTTGGGCACTTTTGTGTATTGTCCGTTAAAAAAAAAGATGAGAAACGATTTCCTTTGCTTCACCACACATGGTATACGATGTCTCATTTTGAGATGTGATGTCATGCCTTTGAAAATAATCCTTAGTAGTTAATCGTTGTTTCAAAATCTTCCAAGCAATAATTTGGTACCTTGGTGCTAAAAATCTTCCACACACTCTTATATGTGTTTCTCCCTGTAACTTCATCATTATTTGAGAACGGGTTCTTTACAAAATTGATATATACAGCCTTGGTGGTGAAGTGACCATCGCAATGGAGACCATCGTTAAGAGTCGAACACATCGTGCTGCAAGTTATACCTGTTAAGGACCTGCAAGAACTCGTTAAATTGACATAACTCACCTCGCCCTTAACTCCCTACTCCACTTCAACTCCCACACCTATACCCCTCTCGACCATGATCTTATCTCATAAATTGTTTGCCTCCCGTTGAGTGCTAACCTTGAAAAATCTATTATATTTCACTCTCAACAATTCATTACTTATCTATAAATCTGATCCAATATAAAATGTGTTAGCTCCATTACCCACCACAGACTCTAGCTTCTCATTCATCCCCCTCTCCCTGCCACCATCCCGATGTTGAATGAACAACTCTCAAAACCTCACCCTACCCCTGAAATTACATGTTCGAGACCTCCTAAAAAAACCACTAAATCCCCAAAACGAGACCTTATGACCCTCACACACAACCTATTAGGCTCATTCACTTGCTCAGAAGTGCAAAATTGAATTTGCCCAAATCATGAATTCCTAGACCCACACAATTTTTATCCTTACAAATTTTCTCTCAACTAACCCAAGGAGTTTTCAATCTAATCCCACCCCTGCCCCATAAAAAAAATTATGTTGTAAGTGCACCAATTCACTCAAGGCCTTTTTTGAAATTTTGTAGAACGATAAACGGTATATTAAAATTGCGGACAAACTAGATTGAACCAATGTGGCTCTACCTCCCAATGACAAGTGGCTATCATTCCAACGAGCTATCATTCTCCGACTCTATCAACTAGATTTGTCCAAGAGGGCAAATGATGATGATCAATGCTGACACTGAGCCGAGATAAGAAAATGGGGTTATCCAATTTCGCATCGAAGACTTTGTGTCATATTTGCAACAATATTTCTATCCAAAATTATTCCCAATAGACTACTCTTTTCAAAATTGACTTTGAGTCCCATAAAAGCTCAAATTTCCTCAACAAAAACTTCAAAGACAAAATTTTATCCGACTTCCCCCAGCACATGAAAATAGTATCATTGGCATATTCTAGATGCGAAAGTACCACTTTTTCCTTGACAATGAAAGCTGGCTCTAATGCCTCAATTTTCACAGCTTTGGCGACGAGAAGCCTCAAGCCCTCCGCCACAATTAAGAATAGGAAGGGATACAAGGGGTTGTCTTGTCTCAATCCTCGCTCTATATGAAAGTTGCATGAGGGATTCTCGTTGACCAAAACTGAAGCAATGGCTGAGGAAACGCACTCCATAATCCAATTGACCACTTGTCGCAAAAATCCAACTTCCTCATCATTTCATAGTATGAATAAATATCATTATATACATTTACTAATATCAGCGAATGCATGTAATTGTATTATTATATGCATGTATTGATATCAATTTTATATTATGAACAAGTTTCACATGAGAATGATTTTTTGAATAAATATATTATAAAAGGAGTAGGTCTTGCCTGAGATTGGTGAAATGGAACATAAGTTGGACATGACGCATTAACACTTTGAAAGGAATGTATGTAAATTTGTCCTTATTTTTGAATTGACTCACTGTGAGACTGTATCACACAAAATTTTCCTTATGGAAATCAAGGGTATAAAAGTCATTAGTCAGGCGTTTTCTGACCGCCTAGAGATTATTATTTTTTTGTAAAACCACAATTTTTTTACATCATGTGGCCATCTACGGCCAACTACAGACAAACTGTCTAGGCCCGAAAATACCTAAATTTATCGATTTTGCAGAAATCCGGTGGAAAGGAGGCCGCCTAACCTAATTTCTGCATCATTAATAGAAATGCAACTTATCATCCAAAAAAAAGGGGAACACTGGACAAAGAAATAATTGTGTTCGAGTTCATATTCACATTCATTTTTATGATAAAAACTCGTGTGAGACTGTGTGAGGATATTTTTGTCCTAAGAATCTCTTTGTTTTGATGTTGATGATGACAAACGTATTATTGTATTGTATTTGATAATAACCCTGCAGGTACAAGCTAGAAGAACTTAGAAATTTTTCTAAGGTTTGCAGCTGAAGAGTTTCTGAGACCTAGCAGCTGAAGAAGTTACAAACTTTACAGCTGAAGACTTTCAAGGAAGTTGCAGCTGAAGAGATTAATCAAGATTGCAGCTGAAGAGTTATCTACGACTGAAGATTTCAGAGTATTCAGCTGAAGACCTGTGTTTAGTAAAACTAATTAAGTCTAGTACATCTTATACATTCACTCACATAGTTTGAAAGACATCGGGAGATTAATAAGGTTAATTTATAACCATTAGACACAGAGTGTTCAGTGATTAGTTGTTTATCCAAGCAGCCATCACTACAAGACAATATGTACTACACAAGGAAAAAGCTACAAGACAAGAAGCTTTAATTAAGCTGAAGTCAAAGTTGTAGGTGATTTTCATTTGAATTCAAAATCCCTCTAACGGCTAGAGGCCCTTCAAGACTCCTATAAATAGGAGAAAAGACCTCAGAGGACAACAACAACAATCTACCAGACTACAAGCATACTACACAACATATCTTCAGCTACCAAAGTCTATAGTCTTCCAGTGTTAGAAGTTTTTAGGACTTAGAGCTGGATATCTTTTTTAGTTATATCTGTTGTTTTTCCCTCACAATCATTTTATCTTGTAACTCTACTTAGAGTAGAGACTTTCTTTGTGAGTGTTTAGAGAGAGTTTTTTTCTGAGTGAAATTGAGAGATTCTGAGTGAAAACCTTTTGTATCCACCTAAGTTTAGAAAATCTGAGTGAAAGATCTAGTTTTTAGGGGGAACAACACATAGTCTTTGTGAATCATCCTAGTGAATTTGGCACATGAGGGTGTGACAGTGGATGTATGAGGATTACAACACCTCTAAACCACTATAATTGTTGTCTTCATTTTATTTCTGTCATTTCATTTCAAGACATTTAATTTACAGTTGTTATAATTGTTACTTTGCATTTGATATATGTTGCATAATCCATTCCATCATTTTCAAAGTTTTATTGTGCTTTCAAGACTTGAAAGTTACAGTTGTAGATTTCTTGAATCATTCAGCTAGTAACTTGTGTCTTTGGTTTTTCTTCTACACTTCACACACTTTGTACACTTCACACACTTTGTATTTCCGTTGCACTAAGATGTCACAAACGCTTTTTAAAGTGTTAAGACATCATCTCTGACAAGAGTTTTTAAGTTGTGATTTAGAGTGTTAAAATTTCTCAGACTTGACTTATTTAAGTCTGCAGCTACAAACTTGTTTAAACTCTACAGCTGCAGAGTTAGGTCTTGATTTGATTTTGAGAGAATTTTTTTTAAAAGGTCTATCCCCCCCCCCCCAGACCTTGACTAACTTTTGGGACCAACATATTGTTTTACAAAATGAAACTGTGAGACAAAGCTTCAATATAAACTCCATTTCACAAAATAAGTGAATATGTGAGTGAGTCTTAATGCAAGAGCACTCATTTCTCTTTAAAAAAAAGTAATAAAAAGAAGAGTAACTCTCTTGTGCATTTGGTGTATGGTGCACTCACTCAACAGTTGACCCGGTTTATACTGAAAAGTTTGTTTCAAATGCACTGAAAAATATGGTTGGATTACAATAAAAAATTTACACCGAAAATTAATTTTTAGTATAAACTTTTTATTATAATCCAACCACAATTTTCAGTGTAATTGAAACAAATATTTCAATATAAATATGGACAATTGTTGAGTAAGAGCGTCATGTGCACATGAGAGTTTGCCTAAAAAGAATTATGAGTAGTTCTAGGGTGCACCCAAGTGCATACTATGCACTTGAATTTTGCACCCTAATTTAAAACCAATTTTGACCAATTTAAAAAATGCGCAGGTCGGCCGACCCGATTAAAACTCGTGGGTCATCTCTTCTTCCTCTCAGCGATTTGACGGTCTTCCGCTTCTTCCGCCAATGGTGACGTGGTGGTCGCCACAATAATTCATACTTGTGTTTTTCCCTCTAGTGCACTTTTCCTTTTCTGTGCGACTACCTGTTTTCCGGCGATGCAGTGGAGTTTTTCTCCTCAGATCTAAATCACAATTCATCTCTTATTGCACCAAATGACCTCCGTCTCGTTCCTGGTGCTCGTCGACAGAAACCAAAACAGACGTAACTTTTGGAGTCGGGCTCAGAATTTCTATTGTGATACCTTTTTGGAAGCGGATCGACGATTCGAGTTGAACTCACCGAGCAACGCGCGGTGATGTACGCAAGCCTGGGCCCAAATTCCAATGTTTGACAACGTTGGGCCTACTTTTTCTGTTTTAGACTTATTACAACTTGGGGTATTGGTGATTATATCTTGGGGTATTGGTTATTACAATTTGGGGTATTAGTGATTATAACTTCGGGTATTGGTGATCAAATTTTGGGGTATTGGTGATTACAACTTGGGGTATTGGTGATTATAACTTGTGGTATTGGTTATTACAACTTGGGGTATTGGTAATTATAACTTCGGGTATTGGTGATCAAATCTTGAGGTATTGGTGATTACAACTTGGGGTATTGGTGATTATATCTTGGGGTATTGGTTATTATAACTTGGGGTATTGGTTACTATAACTTGGGGTATTGGTGATTATAACTTCGGGTATTGGTGAACAAATCTTGGGGTATTGGTGATTATAACTTGGGGTATTGGTAATTAAGTCTTGGGGTAATACTGAATAATTATTTAATATATTATTATTGAGTAATTCTTAGGGTATTGATGATTATAACTTAGGGTATTGGAGAATATAACTTAGGGTATTGGTGATTATAACTTGAGGTGATTAAGTCTCGGGATATTGGTAAATAATTTTTTAGGGATATAACTTGAGGTATTAGTGATTATAACTTGGGGTATTGGTAATTATAACTTAGGGTATTGGTAATTATAACTCGGGGTATCGGTGATTATAACTTGAGGTATTGATGATTATAACTTCGGGTATTGATGATATAACTTCGGGTATTGGTGATTATAACTTCGGGTATTGGTGATATAACTTCGGCTATTGGTGATTATAACTTCGGGTATTGGTGATATAACTCCGTGTACTGGTACGAAGCGCGCGCAACCCATTTGCGACTCGATGTGTTGCCAGATCCGCGAATTTTGGTTGGGTTGGGTTGTGCCTGACCCGCGAGTTTTTTTGTTGGATCCCGCAACCGACCTGCAAATTTAGTCAAAATTGATTTTAAAATTAATTTCAAATTGGATGCAAAATCCAAATGTTGGATGCACCTAGAATTTGGAGAATTACAAGTCATATTTAGATATTTGTTTGTTGTGATTTAGCCCAATTTTGAAAATTATTTACGGATTCTAAAATATCTATCTATCCATCGTTCGACCTTCTTCCCCGCGCTTCAATGGCGTTAGAGCAAACGTTACCACTCAAGAACATCCTTCTTCTCTACCAAAACCCTCGCCCAATTCCATCCTTCGCATTTCCTTCCCTCAACCCCAAAACACTAAGAAAATTAGCTTCCGCGGCCCGAATTAAATGTTCTTTCGATTACAATAGCACCAACGCTGCTGCGAACTATAACAATAACAATGGCTTTTACGAGTACGAACGGGCCGCGATGTCCGGCCCGCAGTACCCCAGGCCTGCGGAGATTCAGTGGAAGAAAGAGCTCTGCAATTCGGTTCAGCTCATCGGCGTAATTGGGACTCCGGTTCAAATCAAACACCTTCCTTCTGGAAAGGTCGTCGCCTGGTCACGCATTGCCGTCAGAAAATCGCAAACTGATACGACTTGGTAACCTAATCTCTTTATTTCTTCTTTTAATATCCGGCATCGTTTGTTATGAGAATCGAACTTGAGAAATTTTATGGTGCCAATGGAAAGCAATTTGTTGTATCTCCTTTAATAGTTTGTAGAGAATTGATTTGTTAATGGGGAGAAGCTTTTGTTTTGATATGATTAATGTTTTGGAATTTCAACTTTTCTATCTCTAAGTAAAATCATGGCGCTTTGCTATAGAGGATATTCAGAATGAGCAGAAAGATTATCGAATTGGTCTAGTTCCATGGCATCATGACCAGCTCTTTTGAACAATTATATGTTGAAATGCTTCGATTGTTGTTTATACCTACAAATGTAGAGGTGTTTATGCACATATAAGTAGGATATGTGCCATCTTTTTTGAATTTCTTTGCAGAAAGAATTTTGGTGTGTTTTTCTATGTGTAAAGGATAGTAGAGGCTTATGAGAAAGGGCATCTTTGGTTGCAATTAGCTTTAAAGTTGGAAAGAACACTGCACAGTGGAGGTTAGGAATCATATTATCGATAGTCTCCAAAGGAAAATATGACTATGATGCTCACCTTTAGGCTTTCAAGATGCATCTCCCCTATGTTGACTCTGTTGTAGAACTGCTTGCTTATGGACTTTGCATACTGTGATGGAAGAACAAGGTCTATTTCTTTTACCCCCAATCCCAGTTACCTAGCTATTAATATTTGGCATGTGGCCAGGTAATTTTGGTACTTATGAAGGCTCCATTTTGGCAATATATATGGGTTTTTTTCTTGAAAATTTCTCAATGTTTGGTTTAATTATAATGCCATCATACATAATTTCGCGTGTTAATATGTCCTGATAAGTACATGGATCCTGGGGCACTCAATTCTTTTCTGTGATCAAAGTAAACTAGCTTAGGAAGATGAGGTGATTTTACAGGTTGAAGTCCCGTACTTGTGCAGATAGTGAATAGGAATACACTTTCCATCCTGAACCTACAATATCTTTAAAACAGCTTATCATGACTATAAATTGAGCTAGTAAAGACAAACTTTTGTGCCTGGTATACTATAACTTCACAGTTTTTAAGGGGCTACAATTAAATTTTTCGGCAGCATTTGGTTGGAGAAATTGGATTTTGAATTAGGAGAATATGTCTGTTAATCTGCGAAGGCTAAATTAGTCTTTTAGTTGATCTACCTTTTTCATTTTATTTTCATGTTCCTGTACAATGTTTTTAGTTATTTATCAGATGCTTTCTTTGTAAAAGATAATAAACCATGTATTTGGTTGATGATTTTATTCAGGATTAACTTGACTTTCTGGGATGAATTGGCTAATATTGCTTCCCAGCATGTAGAAAAAGGTCAGCAAATATACGTGTCTGGTCGCCTAGTCTCAGATACAGTTGAAACTGATGATGGGAAGCAGCAGACCTACTATAAGGTTGGTTCCATTATCGATCAGTCCCAAGTTTCAAGTGTGTTGTTTGGCATGTTAAATAAATTTTCTATTATCTTTTTCCCAGGTAGTTGTTCAGCAACTTAATTTCATCGAGAAAGGTGTATCACCGGTTTCGTTGTACAACGGGGAGTCTAATTCTGTGACAACAGGTAACTATACCCTTTTCTTGTTTCATTTTCTAAGTTTGGTTTTGATTTTATTTTATTGATTTTTCAGGCAAAAAGCAAAATTTTAACTCTGCAAATTCTACTGGTTCCATTGAAGAACTCTGGCAAGCCTACTTTGCTAATCCAACCGAATGGTGGGATAATCGAAAGAACAAGGTACTCTCTTTAAATCAGGCATCAAATGGCTTGAAAAAAACCTTTTTTCTTTTCTTTTTGAACGGCAGCTCTGGTTCCTCCGATGCCTTTTTACACGGAATTCTTTTATACTACCTGAAATTTGATTTTACATAGGCTTATATGAGAAGTAGCAATGTTGTTTTCCCGATGATTTCATACACGTAAACCTCCACTGAGGGGTGTAAATGAGCCGAGTTGATTGGTGTCAAGCTCCAACTCCACTTGATTAAAGCACTCATAAGCTTGTAACTCGCCTTGAACTTAATTGAGCTCTACTCGATGTAAAACTCAAAGTACTCTAGCTCGGCTCGACTCTTGAACTTACATAACCTTAGTTATATTTTATTTATAATTATATTATATTTGTAAAATACTCCCTCCGTCCCAACATTTCTTTCACACCAAAAAAAATGAAATAACTCTTTCTCACAAAAGTCAATAAAGTATAAAATTACCATTATTTTATTCAACTCCACATGCACATACTCTCTTTTTTCTTAAGAAATGTGTTCATCCCATGTGTATGAAAGAATTCCTGGGACGGAGGGAGTAGTAAAATTATGTGAGCTCGGTTAGAGTTTCAAGTTTGATGAGCTTAGTATTACTAAGCTTGAGCTTGACTTGATTAAAATCGAATTGGTTTTGAGCTTTTTGCGAGCAAGAGTAGCTCATGAGGGGCTCAACTCACTTATACCCCTAACCCCAACCGTACTGCATTTTTTATACTGTAGCATAAAGGAACATCACTAATGATCTTTTATTAGGTAAAACTCTCCATCCGTGTACTTTGTTTTCTATTAATGGTTGTCTTATTCATCAACAAAGCTAGGAACAATACTATAGGGAGTGAAAGCCAAAACAATGGTAGGGGTGTAAAAGTGTATAAAGATAAAGTACAAGGGATAAGTTGACAAAAATTAAGTACAGGTAGCAAAAAAGCTAGGCATCAAAAGGCAGTGGCAAAATAAGAAAAATAAAAGTACGCATGGGAACAAAATATAAACATAAGCTTGTATGAGATGATCGCATACATGAAATCTGACGCTTTTGCAAGTTTTCGTAATACTTTTAAAATTTGGTTAATTGTAAATAAAATCACAACTTTTTTGCAAATTGCAATTTAATCTAAACGTTTTAATCTTTGCAAACAAAACCCCAACTTAACATTTTGTTGCGATTCAAACCAACAAATAAATTTATTATTGTCCGAAAATGATGTTTCACTTATCTAACAATGAATAATTAATTGTATTAATATGTTTAGATTGGTTCGAATGACAACGCATAAATAATCATCATTTTTAGGCTGATTGAAATTCGTCTTTTGGTTAGAATTGCAACCAAATGTTAAGTTGAGATTTTGTTTGCAAAGATTCAAAAGTTAAGATTAGATTGTGATTTTATTTGCAATTAACCCTTTAAAATTTGAGCATTATAAATACTTGCAAAAGTATCACGTCTCCAGTCTCATTCAAGACTCGCTCATATTGTTCCAGAATACGACCCAATTGTGTTCTACTTTCATATTAAATTAATACTATTTTGATGTACAGAGGAGCCCAAACTATCCGGACTTCAAGCACAAAGACACGGGCGAAGCATTATGGGTCGAGGGTCGGAATAATCCAGGCTGGGTAAAATCACAGCTCGCTGTACTCGACTCCAGGATGGAGTCTTTTCAAGATCAAAATTTTTCTAGTACGCATGCTAATTTTATGTCGACCGATGATCTTGGCTCCTTTTAGCTGCTAATCATCATCCTGATTCAGACATTTGTGGTCATGAATTGAACTACTGTATATGTTCTTATTGTGTACCACACCTTTTGAACTAATGTAGCAGCTTCCATCATTATGCTTGTTTTTTTTTCTCTCATGTTATGTAGTGCTTTTGCCTGCTGTCATTAATTATTGTTGAGTTGATATCTATTTCATTTGCCACCTTTCACAAGTTAGATTGTTCATCATTAGTTTGAGGAAATTTTGAAGATAAAGGATCCTTGAGTTTATCTGATTAACTGTGTTGATAATTTAATTGGTTTTGTGATAGGGAGAGCTCATTAGTCAAATTTGATTTGATTATCAACAGTTGCAATTTATACATTCTTGATTACTGCCTTTTTCATCATTTTGTAATTTTATTTCTTAATGGCCCTTGTAGTTGGTGCGGCAGTAATTCTCATGAGATCGTTCATAAAGCGCGCAATTATCTAAGGTTGATCAATTACTCCCTTCGTTCCACTTGAATTTGCACACATGAAGATAACACAATTTTTAAGAAAGTGTGTTTTATGAATAAAGTAGTGACATATGAGTAAATATGTGCGTGAGTTTGTGAGTGTGCATGCAAATTAATATTTTCTTTTTTGGTAGTGTGCAAATTTAAGTGGGACGGACCAATATAACAAAGTGTGCAAATTCAGGTGGGATGGAGGGAATATAATTTATCATTTAAAAGTAAATTAAGTTCTTTTTTTTAGGCGTGCAACTTAAGCCGGTTCACGAGCTACTTGTGTGGTTTTTAAATAGGGTTTGAAATCGATTTGGATTTAATCAAGTCGAGCTCAGTAATGCAAATGCTCGTCAGACTTGCGAGCCATGAGTTTAATCTAGTTTAATTGAGCTCACATAATTTTATTATTTCACCCAAAATAGAAATAATTATTTGCAGTTATACTTTAATTATAACAAAAGTGATGTTAATTAATAAATATTTAGAAAATTATTGAGTCGAGTTGGGCTTGGTATTTCTTAGAATGAGTTTCGAGTTTTCCAATCAAACTGTGATTTCACACTGTAATATGAATTTAGAGTGAAATGAAATCAAAAGAATAACCGTCAAGATTGATGAATTAAAATGGACATTGTCAAGATCAATGATTACTTAAACTATCAAATTTATATGAACTATTAAAGAGTATTAGTTGTTTTCACCAAATAATATTAATTGTTTTCATTGAAGAGTATTGGTTGTTTGTGAATACAAACTAAAAATTTTCTAGTGAAAACAACTAATACCCTTCAACCAATTTCACCACCTACTCAACAACTTTTGTTTCAAGGCTCCTAAAATATACTCCCTCCGTCCCACCATTATTTACACACTTTCATTTTTCGTCCGTCCCAAAATTATTTGCACACTCTAAAAAAGGAAACATTGATTTGCGTGCACACTCACAATAATATACACATATTTACCCATATGTCACTACTTTACTCAAAAAGTAATTTTTTCTTAATATGTGTGTCGTCCCAACTATGCAAATAATGCTGGGACGGAGGGAGTAGTATTTTATTTTTAAAAATAGTTTAACTATTAATTTTTGATTTTTTTGTTCTAAAAATTTAAGAACTTTGTTAAGTTGGTTTAATGTTATTCTATTAAAAAATAATGAATCAACTAATTTCCATATTAAAGATTGAATTCCAAAAAAATGTGTTAATGAATTGTAAAAATAATTTTATGAAATAAAAATTATATACTCTAAAAACTTAAAAAAAATTATAAAACAATCTTTTGAAATAAAAGTTAATAATTTAGATACTTGAAAATAAAAAAAGGCCGCGGCTATTAACACCCGAACTTTTGCTCTTTAAACCCGAAATATTTATTTTACCAAAATAATCCAATGTACTTAGACTATTATACCCTTTACCATTTAAAATCTATTAAAATATAGATTTTAGTTTTGCTCAATACACCCAATCCAATATTTTTTCTTGTTGATCGTGACTTTATTTCTCCCACACCCAAACTCTTTCTTCTTCATTCTTCACTCAACCACTTAAATCAATACTCATGATAAATGCCAGGGAGGAAGAACACACTTCGAAAAATACATGTAATGTAAAATTTCTATGAGTTTATTGTTCTATATGATGTGTTATGGTATAAATCTATATAGAGAATAATATTTAGGGTTTAAAAGTTGTATTACTTGAGTTACGATGACGATTTTGAGATTTAAGAATTCTGAAAATCGCGCATGTTTGGCATACCAGAGCCGAACATTTATCATTATGTTTGGCCAGAGTTGGCCAAACGCAATGATAGATGTTCGATCAATGTTGGACAAACATTATGAATAAAGTTCGGCTGTTGTTGACCAAACATTATGAACAAAGTTCGACCACTGTTAGCCAAACATCATGAACAAAGTTCGGCTGTTGTTGACCAAACATTATGAACAAAGTTCGACCAATGTTAGCCAAACATCATGAACAAAGTTCGGCCACTATTAGTCAAACATTCTACGTTTTTTTCTTGTTCTAGTCTTCTGTGTGCGTGAGTGCTCTGCGTTTTGGGTGTGGGGTTTTTTTTTTATTTGGGTGTGTGGGTTTATTTTAAGGTTTAAATATGGGTGTATGAAAATATTGAAATTTAAGTTGAGGGGTAAAATAGACAATATATTACAGGTGTTTTGAGTAAAATAAAAATATAGGCTCGGGTGTGATGAGCAAAAGACTTGACCTAAACATTGCAGATTGAAAAGTAGCCCAACCAACATTTTGTAGAATTTAAAGACGTGTGGTCTAAATTGCATTTAATTCAGATATAAACAAATGATAATTTTTAGATTCTGTATTAGTCAATTATGTTTGATAAATTGCATTTAATCTAAGATCTAAATCACAACTCATCCATCTTCAAGATTAGGGGAAAATCATTATTTCCCAACAAGATCAGAACGTCAAGATTAACATCAATAACTTTCTCATATTTATATATCTAAACAAAAAATTAATTAAGAGAAGATTAAAAATCGTTCCTAAATTTCCAGAGAAGTGTATATCATATATAACTAGTATGGGTTTAAGCCTGTAAAATCAAACAAATTTCCATCAAAACAAAAGGCCAGATCTACAACAAGTCCTATATCATTTGTACAAAAGTCCCAAAACTCCGAAATCTGGGAAGTTGAGATTTTCTAGCATTAGATCTGTGTTCGTTCACAATCTAAGCAGCAATTAATCATGGATCTCTGAATCTCTCAACAGCACCCCAATCCTTTAGCTTCAGATCCCTTCATTATCCTCAATCTTTTGCAGGAAGTGATGAACATATCCCATGGAACATCTCCCACAAGCATCCAATCTCCATCTTTGTCTTCGTAAGTAGGCGCAAATTCAGATCCGTTGTATCCTTCTCTCTCTGAGTACACGCCTATAATTCAAAAGGAAACATTTAGATCCCAATCGAAAATTTTATTTGTTGATTTAGATCTGGAACAGAGAAAATTGCGAAGTATTTACCTATGGTGCATTTGAACATGTTCTCTAACGCCTTGAGTAGATCGAAGTAGTTTTTGTAGAATTTGAGGTCGATTTTCCTCAGATATGGAGCGCCATCCATGCTAACTTTCACAAACATACCAGATCCGTCGGATTCGGTGCTCTTCTGCTGTTGTAGCACATTTTTCCGGTAAGATCTCACCGGCGGCCATCCAACGACTTGTGCTCTGAAATAACAGAGGATTACTGATTAATACCACGATTTTTACCACCAAATTAGAAATTACTGTATTTTTATGCCGTTTTTTTCAACTTACTTGGGAGCTGGAGTAGTAGATTCCTGTTTCTCATCGGTTTGTGATGAACTACCCATTTGTGATGAAGATCTCTTGTTGTTCTTCGCACAAGATGATGGTTGCTGGTCCGATTCGTCTCTTCCGGGTAACCCTAATTTCAACTCAGTCGCCTTTAGATTCAGATCGCTGTCGAAAACCGTGGCTGATCTTTCCATTTTGCTTGAAGAAGTTGTTGCGATTCCTTGTTGATAAACTGTGTATTGAGATTGATTGGTGTTGGAATTGTGGAGGAAATTGTGAATGAGAAATTGGGGGAAATGGGGAGAAGTTTTATAGAAATGGTGAGAGACAGTATTTGGGGGTCATATTCTGCGTGCGCATGAATTTCATGACAGCTGAATTCATGGTCCCCACGCGCTCGTGGGACTGTCTTCCCCACCAAAATCAAATTAAATTACTCCCATTCCGTAATTACTTTTGCACTTATTTTATGTGGGAGTAACTCTTTTTGTACTTGGTGTACGATGCACTTAATCAACAGTTGACCATGTTTACATTGAAAAGTTTGTTTCAAATTCATTGAAAAGTGTGGTTGGATTACACTGAAAAGTTTACACTGAAAACTGATTTGCAAACTTTTTAATGTAATTCAACCACACTTTTCAATATAATTGGAACGAACTTTTTAATATAAACATGGTCAACGATTGAGCGAGTGCACGTGCACTTGATGCATATAAGAGTTTTCTTTTATTTGGATGTCTCTGTGATTACTTTCACACTCTTAAAAAGAAAATAATTTATTTATAAAAATAATTAAAATATTAAAAGTAGATTTTGTGTCAGACCGTCGCATAATATAAAACAATGGAATGAAGTATAAATTGGAGATGAAGCATTAACACTTTGACATGGAAGATTGTTAATTCGTGTTGTCTCATGTCATTAGACAATCTCATGCAATTTTTTGCCAAATATTAAAATATAATTATTCAATTCAACCTCAAACTCACATATATTTTTTTTTAAAATGTAACACTTGTTACTATTAAAGAAACCTAGGATGGAGGGAGCACTCCATAGACAAAAATTTGTACGAGATAGATGCTATCATATACTTTCTCCATCTCAGTGCAAGATTTTTCATAACTTTTTGTTATTTTGTTTATTATATTTGGTGGACTATATTTTAAATTTTGGGGTAAAGTGATGAATAGTATTTTTACATGAATTAAATGAGTGATTTTTTTTATAATATTGTGTGAATTTCAAAATTAAATATCATCTTTTTTTTATAGGTAAAATGAAATTTTTATCAAAGGCATTTCAAAATTAAATATCATCTATAATGGAGTGTTGTTTTTATCATTTATAATATAAATAAGTTATTATGAAATGTCCCAATAAAAAAATGAAAAACTTACTTTGAAAAGGAGATATTATACTCTCTCAATTTCAAAATAAATATAATTATAAATTTCTTCATACATATTAAGACACTTAATTTTTGTCATAATTACCCTTATACAAAAAATAATTTTTTTTGAAAAAATTGATTTCATTGGTCCAAAAGAAATTATAGGCTACTTTAGATGCATTAAAAAGTGTTTCAAATGCTAAAATGACATTTATTAAGTGCAAAATGCAATATACGAAAATGATATTTATTAAGTAAGAGGTGCAAAATGCAATATACGAAAATGATATTTATTAAGTAAGAGGTGCAAAATGCAAAAAATGATATTTATTTTGAAATTGAGAGAGTATAATAGTATGGTTGTGGGCAAAGATGAAAATATCTGAAAATTTCCTCCGATATTTTCATTTTTCGTGGTCATCGATATTAATATTGGGGAGAATGATATTTCTATAATATCCGTAAAAAAAATCGATAAATATCGGTATGAAATACCATTCTCGATTATATTTTTGTGCAAATTAAGCATAAAATCGGCAAAATGTTGGTAAATATAGAAAAATATCAAAAAAATATTACAAATTCAAAATTTAATCAAATTCTATTGTAAAATTTATGTATTAAAAATTTGTTATTAAATTTTTATAATTTTTTAATTTTATTGATATCGATATTCGATAACGGTAATATCTATCGTTTTATTTTTCAACCTTGGTTGTGGGCTTATAATGGTAGTGGAAATATAGTCAAAGTAGGAAAATGTTGAATTCATTTACTAGGGCTAGGGGGGAGTTGCATGTGCGCGTGTGGGGAACGCATTAATGTGTGCGTGTAAGAGATAGGGTCAGGGGTGTGGGGACATGAATTTATAATTAGGGATAGAGATGTTAGTGGGAGGAGTGGCAACTTTAAGTCTAATTCCATTAAAAGAGGGGACAAACGTGGGACAAAGCAACTGCCATTCATAAAGTGTTTGTCGCCCATCAACGGACTGGATCAACTTTTCACGGGATAGGCTAAAACCTTAACCCTTGGATCCTAGATTCTCTGATTTCTATTATTAATTGCATAAAGTTTATGTATTTTTTTTTATTTCATTTTTTTATTAAAGTGGCGGAAGGGATGAATTTTACCAATTGTTTCGTGACATTTAACGCAATCTCATCCTAAAACGTGTCACGTGAATTTTCATATGTTAAATTATTTTTCTAAAATATTGATTTTCAATCGTAATGATAATTAAGATAACTGAATAGTAATTATAATAAAACGATACTTGCATTGTGTAGTAAGTGTTTTTATATGATTTGGGGGCCTAAATTGATTTTTTTTTTTTTTGAAAATGAAATTATTAAGAAAAATAATTATAAACGGAGGGATACTAAATTAAAATAGAGTAGTATTTAATTTATTTAAGTCTCGTAACCACATATGAAGCATTACAAGAGTGGATTTATCATCGTGACAAAATATTATGTGCATCTTGTTCACCGTGACCATTAGTAGTTTGTTTGTTAAAAGCTAATACTTTAGTTCTAAACTGTAATATTATTTTTTATAAAAGTTAATACTACGATGCACAGTATGTAAAAAAAAGAAAATCTTAATAGATCAACCCTTATTATTAAAATGTATTATCATTAATATAACATAACCACTTGTTACGTAAATATTCGTGAGATTAACTTTATCAAAACATATCCTAAAATGTAAAAATATGCGTGAGACCATTTTATGGTATAAGACAACATTAATTAATATTCATTTCTATTGAAGTGTTACATCATATTCAATTTATACATCATTCCACCATCATATGGCAAGTGACAACCTCACACAAATCTACTCTAAATATATATATTACAAAATATGCCGAGTATTATTAGCAGTTGAGCACTATAATGTATAATGTGCGTATACTTATGCATCCCTTATATCGTGTAATTCAAATATATTTTTAAATTATACTAATTATTTTATTTAAAAGTATTAGTTGGTCATATTTTTTATTTTTACGAAGAAATATAAATTGTTCATCAAATAACATTAATTGTGCACTCCTTATGAAATATAATTCTTTTTTATGTGTAACTTCTTTTTTCTTTTTTTTATTATTTTTCCCCAAATTTTAACTCTTTGACCAATTCGTATAATTGACCCCAACCCACCCACCCACCCACCCAGATAGAGAAATTTGGTATTGTTAGATCTGAACGGGTTAAAGAAAAAGTTAAAAGTCTAGAAGGGGGAGTGAATATATTTTTAAATAAGTTTTCGTGTCTTAACAAATTAAGTGTACTTGAAATAAAAAAAGCTTCATATAAGTGATGTGAGGTGTTTTTAGCCCAAACTGATAAATATCCTATTGATTGCTAAGTCCAGCTTATCAGTTGTACAACTATCAAATTAGGTTGAGGCGGAAGTGTGTGATCCCTAACTCGTGCGTATGAAAATCTTTGATAGAACAGTTAAGTTCAAAACACATCAAATCACTTGATGCAAATCCAATTCAGATGATATGATCATATGAGATATTACAGTTAAGATATAAAGTAAGTAAAGCACACAATAATTTTATAGTAGTTCAAAAAGCTCGACTTCTATGTCCACTCATCTCAGACAAAGTAGGGGTAATTTCAATACAGTAGGAGTCTTGGTTTAGAGTGTTAAGGGACACCTTTACAAACATTCAGCTAAGTCCAACTCAACTTACTTTGTTATCAAACTAACCTAACTGTTAAAGGTAGAGTTTGGCGTAAGGTCTCTAACTAGGTGAGATTCTTCAATACAAGTTTTAGCCCAAGGCTTGGATTGGATAAATATTTCTAAGCTTTGAATATATGTATGTAAGCTAAAGGAAAAACAGATTTGGAACACTAAGGTGAAACCTAAGAGATTTGAAGGCTCTTGCTTGTAGGACAGTGTTCATGGAAAATTTGCTTGAGAGTTCGAATGTTTGTTAACTTGGAAGAATTTATGTAACATCATTGTGAGGTTATGATATGTATTCATAATTTCATAGGCAAATTTCAAACTTTGGATTGATGCGCATACATTCCATACCATTTCGGGCAAAGTCTCACCTACTCTTGCACTTTATACCCGTTGAGATTGTAGCGTTATGCTTATTGTCAACTTTTATACGTACATTGTCTTCTTTTCATTGGACTACACTCGGACACATTTGAACTCTTCTGAAAAGACTAACAAATTTAAAGGTTCTCTTTGTCTTCACAGTATATCTTTATATTTTCTGACACTTAGCGTATATTTCATTTGTCTTTCTTAATTGCTCTTTAATGTCTAAAGGACACTTCACTACTTCAGCTAACTGGATGTTTTCTGGTATCAGCTGAGCTAGAGTTGGCTTAAGCTTAGAAACTAAGTTGTCTCTACTCAAGTTGTCTTAACTTCAAGTCTTCTAGATTCAGCTTATCTTCTGATCTTCAATGTCTTCTAATCTTGAAATGTACAAATTAAGTTCTCCCTTGTCTTATGAACTAGAATTTAACCTAAGTCTATCTCAACTGATTAACAAGCTCAACTGGTTCATCTACCAAGGTGTTCCTAACACATGCTACTGATGCTAATTACATGTTGCCTTCAGTCAGCAACACTAATACAAATATCCCAACTGACACACCTCAACCAGTATGAGATAATTTAGTGTCAATACTTTTTCTTGTACAAAATTATTACAATTGTGTTAAATTCACCCAACACCAAAATACTTGGAGTATGATAGGATTACAATTATTATTCATACATAAATCACTTTGTTATCTTTAAATAGAACAACTCATATTCTCCCTTTAACGAAACACTTATACCCTTTGATTCATTTTTTTTTTTAGTGAAAATGACTTGTACCCTCCAAAACTAGTACTACCTCCGTCCCGGAGGAACTTGCACACCTCCGGGGCACACTTTTTAAGAAAAAGACATTTTTTTAATAAAGTAGTGGCATATGGGTAAATATGTATATATTTTTGTGAGTGTGCACGCAAATCAATGTTTCCTTTTAAAGAGTGTGCAAGTTCCTTTGGGACGGACTAAAAAGGAAAGTGGGCAAGTTCCTCCGGGACGGAGGGAGTACTTTTTAGTAAAAATAATTAATGTCCTTCAAAAAAATATTTCATACTTTTTAAAGTTGTTCATATATTAACCAATTCCACTCTACACTTTGCTAAATGCTAAATACTTGACCAAAGTAGTTTTATTTCCAAACGAAGCTATAATACCCTCCAAAAGAATATAAATACACGTTACTTATTTACATAAAACTCATGGAAAAATTAGAAAATGATTTTTAAAAAAATGAACTCTTATTACAAATTGATTCAAAACAAGTTGTACATGCAATATACACATATTTTATGCTTTTGTACAAATATTTTTATACTTCTGTGCAAATATTTGAATTAATTTAAAATTATAGTCACTTTTTTAACCAATATGTAAATGTCCGAAAAAGCATTACAATTTTATTTTTACATTTCAAAATTCAATACGTTTTAAATTTTGAATTATTGTAACGCAATATACATTAAATTGATTTTAAAAAAAAATTAACTTAACATTCATATAACATTAGAATTTAAAAAATAATTTTATGGTTATTGGAGTTATTTCATTTAGACGAAGTGGGCAAGAGCACCACTATCAAATTTGGAGTGAATCTAGTGAGTAAATAAATAATAATAATATACACTCGCATATATATTATTTAAAAAATTGTATACTAATAAAAGAATTAAGTAAATTAATAAAAGTAATTAATAGGTGAGTAAAAATAAATTCAATTTTATTTCCTATCTCTCACATTACATAATCACATATTAAAATTTATTAATATCTAAATTCTGCATTGTACTAGAGAATTACTTATTTAAACTACAAAATAAAACCAGACATCCCGTAAAATATAAAAAATGTGTCCTTTGAGAAGTGATTTACTGGTTAAAACTAAAAATAAAACCAGAAATTCTGTAAAGTAATGAAAAGTGTGCACTTCGAGAGATTTTTGCTGCCTATAAAATCCGGATAAGGATTGAATCGGGGGAAATAAAAATAAAAAAAAGAAATAGAAATAGTGGTAAACACAGCCCATGTGAGGTGGGTCCGGATATTGTCGATAGATGGGCTTGACAATGTCATGTGGGTTTTCATTAATGGGCCCCCATTTCTAATTTTTCATCGCCTTTTTTTTCTTTTAAATAATGTGAACATAGAAAAACTCCCTACAGTCATATGGTTGTGTCTTAGAAAAATTATTACAATGGAAAAATTATTTCCACGTGAACTTAGAAAACTTTGTCTATATAATATTAAGATACATACTATATTGAGATGCGGGCGTGGGAGTGTGAAGGTGATACGATACGGGTTCAGGAATACAAATTTTAAAAAAGTTTAGGGTGCGATTCTTGAAGGATATATTTGTTTATTTGTATTTTATTACATATAATACACTAAAAATATATTTTTTTTAATTTTGTAAACAAAATGTATATAATTCACATTTTCTCTGATCCAAAACTTAAGCATATTCAATAATTTATTATAATTAAATAACCAAACATCAATTCAATTTCCATTCTTTCAATACATATCATAACAATGAATTCTATCTAAAATGAGATTTACATACCGTTTGAAACGAGAATGGATCTGAGATTCGTATATATTTTGTACCAATAATTGCCAACATTCGTATATATGTTCAATTAAAGTAAGAATATTTAATATAAATAAAAGTCGATTTTTAATCAGCTTTTATGTCAAGTTGCCTGGTCAATGCATGTAACTACATAACAAGATCATGGATAACTTCACAATCATCCGTGAGTGACTGACAATCAAAAACGATATTTAATAAATCTTGATATTTAATAATCATTTCTCGAGTGGTAACTGACAATCAAGAATTAAAATAAAGGGATAAATAATATAAAGATGACTATCACAATAAATGAAAAAACTAACTAAATAATTATATGTTCTTGCTGCCGCAAAACAAAAATTGTCTCCCCAGTTGCCAACTTTATCAACTCCACTTTTATATGAATGGATGAACTATTATAATTGTTACTCCCACACCCCACAACTAATTTTACTCTTTCCTTTTTATCCATTCCACATTATTTTTCACATTTTTAAAATAAAAATAACATTTAATTATAACATCTCACAACAAGAAAATAAAGTTGCCTACTAATTTAGAATTACCTACGGATCGAATTCTCCAACAAAAATTTTTCGTAGTGGAATTACCTACGACTATAAATTATATACAAAATTTTCTAATCATGTAAACACCTTCATTTCTTAACCTACAAGAAATTTGTCTACAAAATAAAATTTATAGGTATTAATGATCTACAAACAATTTACCTAAAAAAATCTAGCCACAAACAATTTGCCTATGAAAAATTTCGTAGGCAAATTCTTTATAAGTAAGGAATGCAAATGTCTGTATAATTAGAAAAATCTGTAGGCAACATCTCCTATAAAAAAAATTTGTTGGTAATATTCGTAGGTAATTTTATGGCATATTCAAATAAATCTCTTAAAAAAACCACTCCTTTAACTTACTTTTTAGAAAAACTTTACCACATTGTAAGGGAAGAGAGTTTTACTTGTGCTATTTTGATTTGCATTTAATGAGGACCCTTTGAAATTTAAATTAGACAAAAATCAGACATAAAATTATAGAGTAGTCTTTCTCTCTCTCGGGAACTGGGTGACGTTGTTGTCAATTTGACCATGCAAAAATACACATTAAAACTCCAAAGAGAAAAAGAAAAGGAACAACTCATCAAGGAGGAAAGTACAAGCTAGCAGAGAAGCATGCATAGTGGGGAGAATAGAGATGTATCGTTGTCACATTCAAGCTGCCGCTGCCATTTCTTGTACTAAATCCAACTCATATCTACACACTATTTTTTGGACCATAGACAACAAAGGGTCCACCTCTTTAACTTGATTTTGATCACACCCTTCTTCCTAAAACATTTTTAAGGGTTTATACCACAACTAATTTGAGTAAGTCCTATGTGAATTTAAGCTCACGTATTTTTTTTTTAATGTTACTGTTGTGTATATAAAGTGTCATTATTTAAAAAAATGTTACACAACTATTTGAGTAGGTATTGTGTGAACTCGAATTCACGTGAACCTTTTTTTTTTCTGAATGTCATTGTTGTATATACGGTGTCACTTATACACAAAAATAATATTTAAAAAAAAAAAAGTTCACGTGAACTTAGATTCACAGTTTTTTTTTCATTGAAATAATAACTTTTAGCAATGTTTATTATATTGAATTTCAATATAACAAATTTAATGAACACAATTTGTAAAGGAGAAAATTATGTTGATTATTTTGTACATTATCGAAAAAATTGCACTTTTAATTTCATAGGAATATTTTCAAAACACTTTGGTACCAATGTTAAAAAAAATTGTATTACCTCCATTCAACAAAAGTCTGTGGTGCTTTTTGGGAACAAATTTTTTTAAAAAAATGTAAAAAATAGAAAGTGTATGGTGGAGATAGTGAGATGAAGATTGTGAAAAATATTTTTAATTCGGGAGTATGCAAACTTTTGTTGGACAAATTTAAAAGAAAAGTATGTAATTTTTTTTTGGGCCAGAGGTAGTAACTTTTATGTAAAATGGTTCCAACCGTTAAATAAAATGATAAATTTTGCAATTTTCGAACAAATTTTGAGAACAAATATATTAAGTATTTAACGATTGGGACCAATTTTACAAACAAAATGACTACTTTTGTAATATGTGACCAAAAATATTTTGAAACTATTTTTATGAAACTAAAAGTGCAATTTCCACTGCAATATCAAATAAAAATAACGTCCGTAAAATATTAGAAATCAGAGATGTTATACATTTCGAATCAACTCTAACGGATAGCGGGCTAGACAATTGATATTGTGAACCTAATTATAACCCTGTTGGAGTTGGGGTACAAATAAACTGTTAAAATCAATGATGAAGATTATGCATGAAGCACGAAGGCAGGACATTTTTGTAAAACTCATACGAAGAATCTCAAACTTGTATATTCAATTGATAAGTTCTGATTACAAAATGAGTAGCATGCTCTATTTATGCTTTCAACTTACTCGAGATCTTTCTAAGGTTGTGCTAGATGATGCATATGAGTTGGTTGTAACCGTAGGTGCTAAAGTTAGTTACAACCGTGCAAGTGAGTGAAGTTTGTAACATTGTGACAGTTATAACCGTGTGAGTGTGTGAGTATTGAGTGTGATTAGCTAGCATGTGGATGAGGATGCATGCATGATATATCAACATTCCCCCTCAAGATGGAGCTGGAACGTGTGGAAGAGATGTGAGCTTTATCTTAGAACGAAAGCTGAGGAAGGCAGGTCCATGAAGTGCCTTTGTAAAGACAACGACTAGTTGCAATTGTGAGGATACATGTTGTAGATGAATAAGTCCTTGCTGGTAAAGATCTCGGACAATGTGGCAATCGATGCCAATATTTTTTGTGCGTTCATGAAATATAGGATTCTCAACTATATGAGCTGCAGATTTGTTATCACACCATAGCTGAAGAGGCAGTGAAGGTTTAAGTAATAAATCAAGTGCTAGAAAAGAAATCCATTGCAATTCCAAAGCTGTAGTTGCTAGAGCTCTATATTCAGCCTCTGCAGAAGATCTTGAAACTGTATTTTGCTTCTTTATTTTCCAAGAAATAAGAGAGGAGCCAAGATAGACACAATATCTTGTGAGAGATCTCCTTGTATCCAAACATGAACCCCAATCTGCATCACTGTAAGCATGTATAGTACAAGGAGAATCTGAGGAGTAAAAAAGCTTCAAGTCCAATGTTCCACTTAGATATCTAACCGATTGAAGAGATGCATCCCAGTGTGATTATCTAGGGGCATTGAAAAATTGGCTAAGTTGTTGAACTGAATAGGTAATATCAGGTCTGGTGAAATTGAGATACAAAAGTCTGCTAACTAATTTTCTATATTTCTCAGGATCTTCAAGCAAAACACCATGAGTAGAGGAAATATGAAGGCCAGGTTGGGATGAAAGCATAAATGGCTTACAGCTGTCAAGTACAGTATCTGCTATTAAGTCCTGAATATATTTATGTTGAGAGAGATAAGTACCAGTGTCCCCCCTAGCTATCTCAACACCAAGAAAGTATTTAGCAAACCCCAAGTCTTTAATGGTAAACACAGAGTGGAGATGATCCTTTAAAAGATTAATCTGAGATAAAGAGGATCCTGTTATCAAGACATCATAAACCCGTAACCCCAAGAAGAAATCATCAGTGGATAGAGTAATGAAACAGTGATCATGAACAGATTGTTTAAAACCATAAGCAAGCAAAGTCTTGCAGAATTCAGTGTTCCACTCCCTTGATGCCTGTTTCAAACCATATAAACTCTTTTTAAGCTTGCAAACTTGATCTGGCAAAGCTTTGGAATATTCCAGTGGAGGATCCATATACACCTCATCATTTAAGTAACCATGTAAAAATGCATTATTAATACCTAATTGACACAAAGGCCAGCCCTTCCCAGTAGCAAATGCAATCATGAATCTGATAGTAACAATCTTGGCAACTGGAGTGAGACTATCTTCATAATCAACACCATAGACTTGATGATAGCCCTTAGCTACCAATCTTGCTTTATACCTATCCACAGTTCCATCAGGTTTGAGCTTTAGTTTGAACACCCATTTACAACCAATGGGTTTCTTATGAGAAGGACAAGCAACCAAATCCCATGTTTCATTAGCTTCAAGGGCAGAAAGTTCATCAAGCATAGCTTTCTCCCAGTTAGGATTGCCCAAAGCTTGATAATAAGTAGAAGGCTCTTTGGATTGATGCACATTAGCTAGGAAGTATTTATACTCAGTAGTTAAAGGGAAAGGTTCAACACATAATGAATCTGGAGATAAGTGAGGGACAAAGGACTTAACTGAGTCTGAAGTCTGTGTAGCTGAGAAAGAATTTGAAACTGTACATGTAGAAACAAAGTCATTCAGCCAAGATGGGGGAGTAATTGTTCTTGTTATGGTAGTGTGTGAAGAAGAAGAAATAGGAATTGAAGTAGGAGACAAAGAATGAGATTGAGTGGATGAAGAATCCACATGATTAGGTAATGTGGGATCTGAATTAAGGACATAAGTATCAAGAGCGGTTGATTTGTCATGAAAGGAAGGAAATATATGTTCAAAGAAGTGAACATCTCTTGAAATGAAGATGGAGTGATCAATGAGACTATAAAGTTTGTAGCCTTTATGATCAGCCACATAGCCAAGGAAAACTGATTTTATTGCTCTTGGTCCAAACTTCGATTTTGAGAGACCTGTATCTGTGGCAAAGGCAAGACAACCAAAAGTCCTTAAGGTACTGTATAATGAAGGCTGTACATGCAGAATAGTGAAGGGTGTGGACCAATTTAGCAGTGGAGTAGGTTATTTGTTAATGAGATAGCAGCATGCAGTGTGGAAAAGGGCAAAAAATTTAGGGGTAATTTGGACTCAAACATAAGAGCTCTGGCTATATTTAGGAGTTGTCTATGTTTTCTTTCCACAACTCCATTTTGTTGTGGAGTGTAAACACAAGATATTTGGTGCAACATTCCCATTTTCTGGAATATAAGTTGATATTCATTACTCAGAAATTCTGAACCATTGTCAGTTTGAATAGCTTTTGGTTTTGTTTTGAACTGTGTGGTAATCATGGTAAGGTAAGTTTTAAGAACTGATATGGCATTAACCTTGTGGGATAACAGAAACACCCATATAGCTCTTGAGTAGTCATCTACTATGGTTAAGAAATATGGGGTATTAGTCAATGAGGGGTGATTATAGGGCCCCCAGATCTCAGCATGTAACATGTCAAAAGGTGCTTTTGTTTGGATAGTATGAGAAGGAAAGAACATTATAGTTTGCTTTGCGTCATTACACAGAACATGATGATAAACCAGGAGCATCAGTCTTTTTATTATGGATAATAGCATCAATATGTTTGAGTACATCAAGAGAAGCATGGCCTAATCTTTTGTACCAAGTATCTAAAGTAACAGAAGCAACAAAATGTGAAGTACAAGAAAGAGAAGTAACAGGAGGCTGAAATATGTACAACCTTCCAATCAGTTTCCCAGCTGCTAAGACCTCACCAATCTTGGGGTCCTGTAATTGACATGATGAAGCATCAAATATGCACTTTAGGTTAGTTTTGTTAAGAATATAAGGTACTGAAAGAAGATTATATCTGAAAGTAGGTATATACAACACATCAACCAATGTCAATGTCTTGTTTAGCTTGATAGTTCCAATTTGGTGAACTAACTATTTACTTCCATCAGGAAGAAGGACAGATATAGGTGTAAGTAAAGAAAGTAAAGGTTGTTGGAAAAGGTCTAATTCGAAGCACATATGCCTACTAGCTCCCTTGTCAAAAATCCAAGTGTCTTTCACTAAATTATCAACTATAGTAGATCCTGTTACCTCAGTGTTGGAAGTACCTGCATATTCAACAAGATGTGCATGAGATGTTTCCATAGATGCTTTGTTTAGATATTTTACCACACATTTGGCGCCGCCGCCACCGCCGGATTATTACGTCCTCTTGCCATGGATCAGGGATGCTCTGATACCATGTTAAAATCAGTGATGGAGATTATGCATGAAGCACGAAGGCAGGACATTTTTTGTAAAACTCAAAGGAAGAATTTCAAACTTGTATATTTAATTGATAAGTTCTGATTACAAAATGAGTAGCATGCTCTATTTATGCTTTCAACTTACTCTAGAATCTTCCTAAGGCTGTGCTAGATGATGCATATGAGTTGGTTGTAACCGTAGGTGCTAAAGTTAGTTACAACCGTGCAAACAAGTGAAGATTGTTACATTGTGACGGTTATAACCGTGTGAGTGTGAGGGTATTGAGTGTGATTAGCTAGCATGTGGATGAGGATGCATGCATGCATGATATCTCAACATAAACATTTGGAAATTGTTAATTTAATAAAATTTTTAATATAATTAATATGTAATTAACATGATAAAATTCAAATGGACTGTATAATTTAACTGAGATAGAATAATAGAACTATGCATAGTTCATTAAACCCCATCACAAAAAAATATAGAACTTCAAACATCCAAGAGGAGATAATTACTTCCAAAAAGAAAAAAAAATCATACGAACTTAATACTCGAATATCAATACAACTCAACATTGATATAACTCGACTCGGAGCACTGAACAACATTACTGTTTAAAAAATGTATGTTACATCTAATCTATTTTTTGGAATAATATCAATCCAAGATCTCAAAGATAGTAAAACTGTTAATTTAAGGTCTATAAGATTTTTCGTATCGATTCAGAACCTGAAAGATAGAAAACTACCGATTCAGGACCTAAAAATAGAACTTATTTATTTAAAACTCAAGAATATTATGATCATGTTTATATTTTCGTTATTTGTTTTTCAATCACGTGAAATTAATATATCTTTTATATTTTTGAAATTATGATTTAAAAATATTATCGGACATCAAGGTATTATTAGAAATCAATCACGGTCTTAAAATAGGTGAATCCTAAATTAATAGTTTTATCTTTCAATTCTTGAATCGATAGTTTTCAATCTTTCATGCTCTGAACCGATAGGAAAAATCTTGTAAACTTTATATTAATAGTTTTACAATCTTTTAGGTCCTGAATTGATAAAATAATTTTTCTAAATATCTATTTCACAAGAAATTGTATTACTATTAATGAAATATATCATAATTTTAAATATATTTAATAAAATCATTGAAATCTCATTTCATTCCTCTTAAGGATCAAAATAATACTTTATTTTGATTCAAGTAACACTAATACTTTACTTTGTATTTAGTATTGTTTCTTCTATTGTGTCTCTCACTTGTATTTAAAGAGGACACTTATTCCTTTTAATTCAATTCATTCAGTATATTTTTCGATTCCTCTTTGTAAAGAAACTCTCTCTTCTCAGAATAATATGAACTCAACTCTCCATCTTCTTCTTCGATTCATGAATTCATACGATTTCTACATGGTATCAGATGATCAGGCTACTCTGATCGTTTGATTTTGTTTTTGATCCGTTTCGCTTCCGGTTGTAATCCGTTTTCTTTTGCGATTCCTCATCGCGATTTATAGGGTTTCTTGAATCGTACGATTTTCGCGATTCAACCCTTGGTTTGTTTTCTCGATCGATCTGTTATCGATCTTATTTGTTTTCGTTGCTTGGATTTCCTTCGATCTGTTACGATTCATATGGCTACAGATCCTACTTCTCTGAATCCGCTACTTAATCCTTTATCACCGTTGGCTCTTCATCTGAATGATAATCCAGCCGTGTCTATTATTTTGGATCCGTTGACGGGCCCTAATTTTGTCTCATGGAGTCACACTGTAAAGCGTGCTTTAAGCATCAAGAACAAGCTTCGACTCATCGATGGTTCTCTGCCTCAACCGTCGGAGGACGATGCTGTCATATACGCCGCTGGTTCAGGGCGAACGATCTTGTACTTGCGTGGATTCTGAATTCCATACACGGTGATATCAAGCAAACCCTAGATTACTTCACATCTGCGAAAGAGGTATGGGATGAGCTACACGCCAGGTATTCTCAGTCAGATCTTACTCGTGTTTATCAGTTGGAAAAATCTCTTAGTGCTATCTCTAAGGGTTCTCAATCTTTGGTTACCTACTATAATCAATTTAAGTCTTTATGGGATGAATATCTTAGTCACAGACCTGCTCTTAAGTGTACTTGTGGTGTGATGACTAATTGTACTTGTGAACTACCTCTAAAATTGAGTAAAACTCAAGAAAAAGATGCATGTGTCAAATTTCTCATCGGCCTTGATGACTCGTACTCTGCCATACGTAGTCAATTGCTACTTCAAGTTCCTTTTCCACCTCTTGCAAAGATTTACAGTCTTTTGTTGCAAGAGGAGTCACAAAGGTCCTTGAATGTTCAACATGCGAATGTTTTAAATGACTCTATTGCTATGGCAGCTAAGAATGCAAAGTACTATAAGGACAAAAAGAGACCATTGCATTGTTCACATTGCAATGGTCCTGGACATACTGTTAATAGGTGTTTTCAGCTCATTGGATTTCCTCCAGGATGGAGAGGTCCAAAGGGTCCTAAAACTAAACCAGATTCATCAGTACACTCCTCTGTTAAGTCCCCTCCTCATGAAACAGTTGCTACTAACCCTTTGTGTTCTCAAGATATGTATGAACAGTTCTTGAAATTTACTCAGCAACAAAGGGAGAAGGAAAACCCTCAACCTGCTGCTGCTGGTGCCTTTGCACAGACTGGAGAGAATTCAGGTCAAATTCATTCCTGTATTAACATAACTTCTACTGGTATTTCAACATGGATAATAGACACTGGTGCTACTGATCATATGGTTTTTGATAAGAGTCTTTTCACTTCACCCCCTGTTTTATCTGATATCAAGATTAAATTACCCAATAATGCTTTTGCAACAACAACTTTAACTGGTGAAATAAGGTTAAATGATGATCTTATATTGCATAATGTCCTTTATGTTCCAGATTTTTGTTTTAATCTTTTATCCATATCTCAACTAACAAAAACTACTAACTGTTTTGTTAGCTTTCTTTCCTCACACTGCATATTTCAGGACATTGTGAGCAAGAAAGTGATTGGTTTTGCTGAGCAGCAAGGAGGTTTATACTTTTTGAAAGTTTCAAACTCTATTACTGAAATTTCTGTTAATCATGTTGATACTGCAATTGACATTTACACATGACATACTAGACTAGGCCATACTCCAAGTAAGACTATATCTTTGATTCCTTCCTTAGATGTAAAATGCATTGAATTACCTGATGTGTGTGAAATATGTCCTCTAGCTAAGCAAAAGAGATCCATGTTTCCTGTTAGTGAGTCTAAGAGTCTGGCATGCTTTGACCTGATACATTGTGATGTTTGGGGTCCCTTTTCAGTTGAGTCACATGCAGGTTTTAAATACTTTCTTACAATAGTTGATGACTATAATAGATGTACTTGGATTTACTTGCTCAAAACAAAATCAGCTGTTAAGGTTTCCCTTGAAAATTTTAGTAATATGGTAAATACTCAGTTTAATAAGAAAATCAAAGTACTAAGATCTGATAATGGTACTGAGTTCTTATTAACTGACTTTTACCATAACATGGGTATTTTACACCAAACATCTTGTGTTGAGACTCCACAACAGAATGGTTTAGTGGAGAGGAAACACCAACACTTGTTACAAGTTGCTAGATCTTTAATGTTTCAATCTTGTATTCTTTGAAATACTGGAATTTTTGCATCTTGACTGCTGCACATATTATTAATAGGCTTCCTACTACTGTTTTGCAAAATAAGTCTCCTTTTGAAATTCTTTATGGAAAACCTCCTGACTACACTCATCTCAGAAACTTTGGTTGTTTATGTTTTGGAAGTACTATTGTTGCAAACAGACATAAATTTGATCCTAGGGCAATGAAATGTGTTCTTTTGGGTTACCCTTTTGGGACTAAAGGCTATAGACTTCTGGATATCAACACTGGAAAAATATTTAACTCAAGAGATGTCAAGTTTTTTGAAAAAGTTTTTCCTTTTTCTGATAAAACCTCTGCAAACAAGTTTGTTGATGATCTGATCATTAAGTTTCAAAATGAAAATCTTTCAGAAACTGATTATCCTTTTCCCAAAACTGATGTGGGTCACACTCCTTTCCCAAATAGTGTTGACAATCACATGATTCAAACTCCTTTACAAAATCCCGACTTCCTTCATAATGATTTGATTGAGGAGATTAATGATCATACTCAACCAAATCCTCCAAATAACCCTGCTTTAGAAGAAGAAGAACCTCTTAGAAGATCTAGTAGGTCCAGAAATCTCCCTGTATACTTGGATATTTACAAAACAACTCTCCCTGCTTCTTTAAAACCAAATTCTGTTTCACAGGAGTCTGAATCACAAAGCTCTGCAAACCTTATAATTTCAAAGAGTGTTAAGTATCCAATTTCTGATTATCTTTCTACAAACAGACTTTCTTCAACTTACACTCATTTTATTGCCAACATTTCCAAAGTTTGTGAGCCTAAAACTTACAAACAGGCTCATAAAGATGAAAATTGGCAAACAACAATGTCTTCTGAGCTTCAAGCTTTAGAAAGAACAAACACCTGGTCCCTTGTCCCTCTCCCTCCTGGCAAACATTGTATAGGATGTAAATGGGTTTACAAAATCAAATACAAACCAGATGGTTCAATAGAAAGGTACAAAGCTAGGTTAGTTGCAAAAGGGTACACACAACAAGAAGGCATTGATTATTTTGATACTTTTTCCCCTGTTGCTAAAATTACAACTGTCAGAATATTACTTACTGTTGCTATTGCTCAAAATTGGCACATTCATCAGTGTGATGTAAACAATGCTTTTCTGCATGGTGATCTGTTTGAGGAGGTTTACATGTTACCTCCACCTGGTTATATTGATAATGATGATCCAAGGGTGTGCAAATTGAATAAAAGCTTGTATGGTTTGAAACAAGCTTCAAAACAATGGTTCACAAAACTTTCTGAAACATTGATTGCCTATGGTTATACTCAATCTTTTGCTGATACCTCCTTTTTCACAAAACAAAATTCAGATTCCTTTACTATTTTATTGTGCTATGTTGATGATATTATCATTGCTGGAAATAACATTTCTGAAATCACTGATGTCAAAACCTTTTTACATACAAAATTTACAATTAAAGACCTTGGCAATCTTAAATATATACTTGGTATTGAGGTAGCCAACAGTGATAAAGGCCTACAACTTTGCCAAAGAAAATATGCTCTTGATATACTATCTGACAGTAGCTATTTGGGAAGTAGACCTTGTTCTACTCCTATGGATTCTAAGCAAGCTTTTACTGATACTACTTCTCCCTTGTTATCTGATGCTTCTGAATACAGGAGGTTGGTAGGTAAACTTTTATACTTAACCATTACCAGACCTGATTTATGTTATTCAATTCAAACTCTTAGCCAATATATGAGTAAACCTACTCATTTACATATGGCAGCAGTACACAGATTATTAAGGTATTTAAAATCAACTGTTGGTTTAGGTATTATGTATCCTAACACAAATTCTTTCAAGTTACATGCCTTTTCAGATGCAGACTGGGCAAGGTGTGAAACAACAAGACGAAGCATCATTGGTTATGCCGTTTATCTTGGTGATTCCTTGATCTCTTGGAAGTCCAAGAAACAACACACAGTCAGCAAGTCTTCGGCAGAAAGCGAATATAGAGCCATGAGCGCAACAGCTTCGGAGCTACAATGGATACTTTACATACTCACTGACTTGAAGATTGCGCATCCTCAAGCTGCCTTGATCTACACTGACAGCAGAGCCGCATACTGTATAGCCCACAACCTGGTCTTACACAACAAGACGAAGCATATCCAGATTGATTATCACTACACGAGAGAAAATATCAAAGAAGGAGTTATAAAGATAATCCAAATTCCCACAGAAGAAAACATTGCTGATGTTCTCACAAAACCTCAAGGACCAAGCCAATTCAACCTTTTCAAAGACAAAATGGGGTTAATTAACATCCACTCCCATTTTGAGGGGGAGTCTTAAGGATCAAAATAATACTTTATTTTGATTCAAGTAACACTAATACTTTACTTTGTATTTAGTATTGTTTCTTCTATTGTGTCTCTCACTTGTATTTAAAGAGGACACTTATTCCTTTTAATTCAATTCATTCAGTATATTTTTCGATTCCTCTTTGTAAAGAAACTCTCTCTTCTCGGAATAATATGAACTCAACTCTTCATCTTCTTCTTCGATTCATGAATTCATACGATTTCTACAATTCCCGATCCATTTTTACATATCAATCATGTGTTTTGTAGGTTGAAGTAATAGAAAACACCACACGAGTGAGTTATTAATGGTGATAGTGAAATGTGGGCCTTACACACGTGGAATCAGGTATTGGACTTGGACTTTTGGGTGAAACGTGGCCCATCAATGAGGCCCTACTTACCTTCTTCTTGGTTTCCTACTTGTCCTCTTTAACACCCGTGTGCTACTTTTGTTCGTGTGTAGTATGGCAACATTTTGGTGTGCCATGTGATTTGTGTTTAGGATTCAAAAATAAATTTCTAATGATTTTTTTTTTATGCGCCAGATGCACCGTGCTGTTCAAATAATTTTTTTGGCGACATTGATTGCTTTTAATGGAAAATATATTCTCTCTGTCTATTAAAAAAATGCACATATTTTTGCACGTGGTTTAATGCAATATATCAAAGGGTATTTATGGGTCTTGTAAGGCCTGTTTATGAATAAAATGACTGTTTATGGAACGTATATTATGCATTCTTACCATAAATAATCAATTTATTCATAAACGAACCTCACAAGATCTCTAAATACTCTTCGATATATCGCATTAAACAATGTGCAGAAAAGAGCACATACTTCTAGTGAACGGAGAGAGCAGTTGTTTTCCCTTATACTTTTTCATGAAAATAACAGTTTTTTCTAGTGAAAACTATCAATAATGTTGAAATATAAGATATAGTGCTCGTAGTTGTATCTAATGTTCTAAACATAAAAAGAAGAATTAAACTAAAAATCTATCTATTTTCTTCCTTTTTAATAAGATTTGAAGTTTGTAATTCAAAATTCAAACCCCACTTGACTAGTTAAGAAAATCAAAATATGTTTAAAATAATCAAGGTGGCTAATCTTGATATTTTCTCTAGCACGATAGAAGAAATATCTTGTTATCGACAAATAATTAAAAAAAGGTGGGACTATAACACTCTTATTTACTCCATTACACACCCACAAACTTTTTTAAACATAATTGTCTTTAAATGAAAAGACTACACGACCTTGTTAATGAAGATAAGTAAAATCATAATGCATGTTTTTTCAATTTCATAGCATAGGATAAAAAAGGTAGGACTACTAACACTACTTTCTCTTTACACGCCCACTAAAAAAACTAAACATAAATATAAAGGAAAAAAATATCCATTGATTTTAATCTTATTATTGATATTTTAAAAGGAAATATGTAAAAGTATTGTGTGAATTTATCTTAACTAATTACTATATTGATTGTTGGAAATAATAATATTATTATTATTAATTTTTGTAACTATATTATGGTTGTTAGATTTGTTAATATTAGTTTTGGTAGTTGAAATTATTATTAATAATATTATTATATTTATAATTAATGACGGTTGAAATTATATTATTTAATCTATAAATAAAACACACATTTATCATGTCAGCTGGATCACTCTCTGCCCAACTAGGGATGACAGTTTGACCCCGATTGTTTTGACCTGTGATATTCCTATGCTGGGCATCGGCAGACATCTCTATGCCAACATGTTAAGAGTATTAGTTCTCAAAATCTTAGTACTAGTTGTTCAAAGTTTATTTGTACTCAATTTCAAAAGAAAAGAATGATTGTGTTGGGCCTGGGCCCCATGATAGAGTGAAGCCCATTTCCTTTTTTGCAATTGGAGTGTTGAGTCTGTTGACCTTTTGAAGCAGCAAGGGGCAATTAAATTAAACGCCCCCATGAAGAATTTTGGCCATTACAGCATTACGCTGTTTTCTTTTTTGTTAGTGTCACATTAGAAGGACAGAGTAGGAAGTGAAAATGGTTCATACATGAACCATTGAAGGGTATTAATTATTTTTACTAAAAAATATTACTTGTTTTTACTGAAATGTATTAGTTTTTTTTTCTCTGAATAATATTAGTTATTTGTTGAAAATAAATTAAAACTCTTTAGCGAAGACAACTAATATTTTTCAATAAAATAAATAATATTTTTTAATAAAATAACTAGTAATCTTCGATAATTCTAGGAATAAATTACGCTAGATACATACGTTATTAGAAAATACATTTTCTCGTATAGTCATATCAGAATTTTGAATGATTTGATTGATGCTTTTTGCCTCTTAAAGCATTATCCAATATTTTTTTTTAATTGATGTCCGTGACATAATTATCATCATCGTTTTGTCATATTTATTAGGGTCGATGATTATGCCTTTTAATATCATAATGAAGATGTGATCTTACATGCCATCAAATCTCCTTGTCACTTCAATTGCACATCATAAATATATAATACCAAAATGATTTCCTTAAATAGTTTAGGCGCCAATTGTTTTCGTCCATCGATCGTTTTATGTAGTTTTCGTATTAGCCGTTGGATCGCTATGGACATTTGTTATGGTATTGTTTTAATATTTGCCTTTAAGTTGTATTAGTGTGGTTGAATAATTTTCTCATTGTTATGGTTTTGTTTTGGTATTGTTCTAATGATTGCCTTTAATTTGTGTGACCGTTACATTTTCCGTTTTCCTATAAATATGTTTGTTTATTACTCATCTATTCATCATTCGAACGTAGCGCATTTGGGTTCATTTTTTTATCCAGAAAAATGTATCTTGGAGCATATGTATGGTGTTTATCATCAACCTCGCGGGAATATGGAGTATTTTATGTCTTTTTTCTTTATGTTTTTTATTGTGTAGATCACATTAAAGAGTGCATTGTTTGTCAACTACGGATTTAATGTGTTTGTATCTTTTAAGTAAAAGATGTATCTCCTTTTTTTATGTTATTTTGAAAGAATTTGTATTACTGTATTGTTCTTCGTCAATTATCGTATATATTCTATTTACAAACTTACTTATATATTGTCGTATATGTATAGCGAGTATACATCTATATGTAATCATGGTGATCATGGTTTTGTATATTGTGCAGTGTTGATAATCATGGTAATCGTGGGTTTGTATATTTGTTCCCTAATATCTTGGGTAAATACGTTCACCAGTAATTGTGGAATAAAATTATTTATTCTGAACATTGATGTTTTAGCAATAAATACTTTCAAAAACTGCCTCTAATATTTTATTACGATGCAAGTGTATATGAATAAAATATCTTAGAAATATTAATTCGTCCACATTAATCAATTAACGAAACTAAATTTTAATATATGTTAATACATTAATCATATTTGAATATGCGAAATTTGATGATAATGATCAAACTTTAATACATATAAATCCATTAATTATTTCATTTTGCTATTATATATTAATAATTTTTATTAATTGATTTTTTTTTCAAACGTATAACATTTTTCGTGAGTAATTGCAAAAGGTATTTTTGACTTTTTCTACATGGAAATACCGAGATTTGATCGGAAAATTGAATATTGTTTATTTTGTTTCTCGGCAAATTAAAGTTGGGTCATGAATATGGCATATTGGGGTTGATTTCCAAATAGGTCCGACTAACACAATGCCCCAACAAATTTGATTTTGAGGATAGTTCAATTTTTTTACTAACTATTATGGTAATTAAACTATCTACTGTTGACAGGCATTTTCGTACGGGTAGATTTATGTGGCTATTTAGGGTATGCCCGACAAACAATAATAATAATCGAACACGAACGATGGGGGAAGAACTTTCGTTCTTCCCTCGAATGAGAGCTTTTCGTATATATGAGAAATGAGAGGAAAAAATGAGAGAATCCCTTACAATGAGGGGGTGACCCCCTATTTATAGAGGTTCACCCCTAAAGGCCCGAAAGTGACCCTAAATTCGTCTCAACCCTTCATTTTAGGGATTATTTACAATATTAATATAAAGATCAACAGTAGACCTATAATACATTAAACACTCTTTTATGATGTAGACCCTCGATCTTGTCGTGTCAGTGTATTTTCAGGAATCTGACCTCCTGTCAGGCGAGGATATTTCCTGCTGTAACAATTGCCCCCAAGATTGGGCTCTGACTGCGGCCAGAGTTCGATCTTGATCTGTGCTTCAAATAGGTTTTGCCCCCGAGCCTGAAAACAGGATAGCTCGGATGCCCCGGGGGAATCTTCGATGACAGGGTCCTTGTTGGGCGAATCTTTTGTGTAACCTTCGAATAGTCAAACTTTTTCGAAATTGGTCGGGTTAGGTGGGGTACGATCTTCCGTCGTGCCCCCGAGTCGAGAACCGTGACGTTCAATTAATAAAGAGTTATTGACCGCGATGATAAATTAATGAAGTGCTTAGGCCGCTTGAGGGTAGCGACTTCACGGATAATAGATTGACTTATCAATCAATCGAAAGACGAATCAACAGATTAATGAGTGAAGTGCTTTAGCCGATTGACGGGCAGCGACTTCACGATGATGGGATTAAGTTAACAACCGCTTAAAAGATTAACCAACAGGTTAATGAGTGAAGTGCTTTAGCCGATGATCGGGCAGCGACTTCACGAAGATGGGATTGATTTAACAACCGCTTAAAAGATTAACCAACAAGTTAATGAGTGAAGTGCTTTAGCCGATGATCGGGCAGCGACTTCACGAAGATGGGATTGATTTAACAACCGCTTAAAAGATTAACCAACAGGTTAATGAGTGAAGTGCTTTAGCCGATGATCGGGCAGCGACTTCACGAAGATGGGATTGAGTTAACAACCGCTTAAAAGATTAACCAACAGGTTAATGAGTAAAGTGCTTTAGCCGATGATCGGGCAGCGACTTCACGAAGATGGGATTGATTTAACAACCGCTTAAAAGATTAACCAACAGGTTAATGAGTGAAGTGCTTTTAGCCGATTGACGGGCAGCGACTTCACGATGCAGAGAATAGATTAGTTAACGCCGGTGAGGACGAACCAAACAATACCTCGCCTAGTAAGGCGGAAAGTCAACGCTTAACATGCGGACTGGATCCACGCCGAGAGGCGGATTAGTTGACGCCGGTGAAGGCGAACTTATCAAGACCGAGTGACGGATCGTCTTGAGAGGCAGATTAGTTGACGCCGGTGAAGGCGAACTAATCAATATGTCAACGCATAAAAGGCGGACTAATCAACGCCGAGAAGGCGGATTAACTCGAGAAAGGGATTGGTTGACGCCGGTGAAGGCGAACTAATCAATACGTCAACGCCAGAAAGGCGGACTAATCAACGTCGAGGAGACGGATTACCTCGCCACTACAGACGGATTAGCTCGAGTAGATTAGTTGACGCCGGTGAAGGCGAACTAATCAGTACGTCAACGCCTGAGAGGGCGGACTAATCGACGTCGAGAAGACGGATTACTTCGCCAATCTAGGCGGAATGTCGACGCTTAAAAGGCGGATTAATCAACGCCGATCGGGCGGATTACTTCGCCAATCTAGGCGGAATGTCGACGCCGAGAAGACGGATTAATCAACGCCGATCGGGCGGATTACTTCGCCAATCTAGGCGGAATGTCGACGCCTAAAAGGCGGATTAATCACGCCGATCGGGCGGATTACTTCGCCAATCTAGGCGGAATGTCGACGCCGAGAAGGCGGATTAATCAACCCCGATCGGGCGGATTACTTCGCCAATCTAGGCGGAATGTCAACGCCTAAAAGGCGGATTAATCAACGCCGATCGGGCGGATTACTTCGCCAATCTAGGCGGAATGTCGACGCCGAGAAGGCGGATTAATCAACGCTGATCGGGCGGATTACTTCGCCAATCTAGGCGGAATGTCGACGCCGAGAAGGCGGATTAACTCGAGAAGTAGATTAGTTGACGCCGGTGAAGGCGAACTAATCGATACGTCAACGCCTGAAAGGGCGGACTAATCGACGTCGAGAAGACGGATTACTTCGCCAATCTAGGCGGAATGTCGACGCCGAGAAGGCGGATTAACTCGAGAAGTAGATTAGTTGACGCCGGTGAAGGCGAACTAATCGATACGTCAACGCCTAAAAGGGCGGACTAATCGACGTCGAGAAGACGGATTACCTCGCCAATCTAGGCGGAATGTCGACGCCTAAAAGGCGGATTAGCTCGAGTAGATTAGTTGACGCCGGTGAAGGCGAACTAATCAGTACGTCAACGCCTGAGAGGGCGGACTAATCGACGTCGAGAAGACGGATTACTTCGCCAATCTAGGCGGAATGTTGACGCCTAAAAGGCGGATTAGCTCGAGAAGTAGATTAGTTGACGCCGGTGAAGGCGAACTAATCGATACGTCAACGCCTGAAAGGGCGGACTAATCGACGTCGAGAAGACGGATTACCTCGCCAATCTAGGCGGAGTGTCGACGCCTAAAAGGCGGATTAACTCGAGTAGATTAGTTGACGCCGGTGAAGGCGAACTAATCAGTACGTCAACGCCTGAGAGGGCGGACTAATCGATGTCGAGAAGACGGATTACTTCGCCACTCTAGGCGGAATGTCGACGCCTAAAAGGCGGATTAATCAATGCCGATCGGGCGGATTACTTCGCCAATCTAGGCGGAATGTCGACGCCGAGAAGGCGGATTAATCAACGCCGATCGGGCGGATTACTTCGCCAATCTAGGCGGAATGTCGACGCCGAGAAGGCGGATTAATCAACGCCGATCGGGCGGATTACTTCGCCAATCTAGGCGGAATGTCGACGCCGAGAAGGCGGATTAACTCGAGAAGTAGATTAGTTGACGCCGGTGAAGGCGAACTAATCGATACGTCAACGCCTGAAAGGGCGGACTAATCGACGTCGAGAAGACGAATTACTTCGCCAATCTAGGCGGAATGTCGACGCCTGGAAGACGGACTGGTCAACACCTATGAAGGCGGACGAATGTGACCATGTTTTAAATATGAGTTAATTACCCGGTGAGCATCCTCAATGATTTTTTCGAAATTGTATTCGAAGTTTTAAACAACTGACTGTATTTAATAATACTCAGTGTCAAGTAATTAGTTTTTGATATCACAAAATGAGTAGGATATGTGTATCCGTGCCCCCGCTTTTAATATATATGAAAACTTACGAGTTATGATATATATTAAAAGGAAGTATCAAATGAAAATTGTATTTCAAAATTTGCCCCCACTTTGATTTTTCGAAATATGAATATATGCCCCCGCTTTTAATTTATATAAAATTTGCGAGTTGCGATATATATTAAAAGGAAATTATCGGAATAAACCTGATTCGAGTGGGCAAAGGACTGCCCGTAGAATTTTCCGTTGATAAAGAGATCCCGGATACTCGTCTCCAAAGCTGCTGGTTTTTTTTTTTTTTTAGCAGCCCACTTAAGCCCGGGCCCCCTCCTTTCATTTTAAAAGGGAGGCCCTGCAGCTTAATTGACTAATGCCATGATTTAATATGGGCCCAGCAGATAAACCTGGCCCCATAAATAATACAAGAAAGGGCCCAATAATACAAAGCTGGCCCAAGATGAACAATATTGAGCCCAGACTAAATAAAACTCTGGCCGACTCTCCAGGCGAAGACTCGCGAGCTGAATTTGGGGGAGGTGTGAGGCTCGGGCGCTGGAAGTTTGGCCGCGAAGGGCGGTTTCCGGAGATCGGGCCGCGGGTTCGAGTCGAGGAGGCCGCGCGGCGGTCGCGGTTAGGCGGTGACGAGGGGGCGCACCGGGGAGGCGAGGGCAGTGAGCGGCCGCGGGCCGCGAGCTGTGGTCGGAGGCGGCTGGGCGGCTGCGGGCGGCGAACCCTGGGCGGCGCGAGGAGGCGCCGGTGGCCGTATGACTGATCGATTAGGGTGGGGCCCGATTGGCGTCTGGGCGCGGCTGCGCGCGCGCCTCCGGGAGGCTGAGCGGCGGTCAGGCTGATGGGCTGGACGTGATGCGGGGAGTCGATCTACGGCGAGGGCTGGCGAGGTGCGGGGAGGTCTGCCCCGAGGCCGCGAGAGGCGGCGGCTCGGCGCGAGTCGGGCAGCCCATAGCGGCGACGGGGAGACTGGCTCGGGAAGGAGACGCGGGTAGGCGATGCGGGGAGGCGACGTGGCCGCGGGGGCCCGCGGTCGGGCGTAGCTCTGGCTGTGCGGAATTGGGCGGCCGCGGGTAGAAAACCGGCTAAGGCAAGTAATGCGGGAGTCGGCCGTGCGGGTAGATTGAGGCCGCTTCACGATGGCGGATTGGTGTCGAGTCGACCATGGAGGCCCACAGTTCGATGCCAGCAGGAGACTTTGACTTTTTAGCACAAAAGCCTCTGTCATGTGTTGGTAAATGTGCCAAAAGAAGACTGAAAAAGCTGTATTGGCGTGGAAAGGTCGGCGCAACGATCGAGGCAGCAGCAGGGGGTTAGAAACGAAAACAGTAGCTAGACTTTTGCTTTGAAAGTACCACCACATGGACATTTCATTCTGGCAAGCGACGGAGATGCATTTTTTAAGGAATTTTTGGGAGGAAGGCACTGGGTTTGTAGCGAGTTTTTAAACAGGAGGCTCATTCCAACCTTGTATTGAGATGGGGCGGAAGATTCGACGGATGGGGTTGAGCACCTGAAGATTTGGCGGTGACGGCGGTGTCTCCGGCACAATCGTGAAGGAGCGGCGGTTCGGTGGACATGACTTCAGCGGCGGAGCTCCTTGGTGCGGTGGAAAGCTCCGCGAGCCCAGCCGGAAACGACAACCACTCTATCTTTTTTTTTATGCGTAGCTTTTTTGCTGTAAATAAAGGTTGGAAATGGGTTTCTTGAGTTTTTTCTTGGGTGATTTAGATCGAACAGGCTCTTGGTTTGTGGGATTTGATTTTTTGAGGGGAAGATCTTCGTGTTCATTCCTTGACATGAACACGAATTGACCCTCCTTCTAGCGCCAAATTGTTGACAGGCATTTTCGTACGGGTAGATTTATGTGGCTATTTAGGGTATGCCCGACAAACAATAATAATAATCGAACACGAACGATGGGGGAAGAACTTTCGTTCTTCCCTCGAATGAGAGCTTTTCGTATATATGAGAAATGAGAGGAAAAAATGAGAGAATCCCTTACAATGAGGGGGTGACCCCCTATTTATAGAGGTTCACCCCTAAAGGCCCGAAAGTGACCCTAAATTCGTCTCAACCCTTCATTTTAGGGATTATTTACAATATTAATATAAAGATCAACAGTAGACCTATAATACATTAAACACTCTTTTATGATGTAGACCCTCGATCTTGTCGTGTCAGTGTATTTTCAGGAATCTGACCTCCTGTCAGGCGAGGATATTTCCTGCTGTAACATCTACAAATAAGAATTATTTTTATTTATCAATGATTATACAACGACTTATCATATTATTTATGAGACGTGATTTTCACAAATCCAATTAATATAGAATATTAATCGCTGTGTGATTTAAATTGATCTTCAATTTGTGCATTAAATTACAAATAAACTGGTGTCATTTCCACGGAAAGTATTTAACCATGATTAAATTTGTTAATAATTTAAACTACACATTGACTGGCTCAATCTATGCTCAATTTACTTCAATTTCTATGAACAACTCACAACTTTTAAAATAATGTTATATTTTAGAAATATATATATATTCTAATATTTGAAATTTCATCTTGGGTTCAAATCTTTTAAGAGGGAATTGCTTAAGTGTAAGACAAAGTATAGGTTGAGATTGATTTATACATGTATCATTTTGAAAAATATGAGTCATTTCATTAAAGGGTATTCGTTATGTTTGCTAAAAAGTATTAGTTCTAAATACCAAGTAACTTTCGCTAAAGATTATTAATTGAATAATACGAAGACTACGAATTATTTCACTAAAAGATATTAATTATTTTCAATAAATGGTATTAGTTGTTCTACTAAAAAGTATTGCAAATTAATTTATGCATAAACAAGTTTCATTCTATGCATACTTTAAGAGTACTTAATAATATTACTTAACATAGTTGACATATTGAAATTGGTATAAATTTTTTAATTTTACATTTACTTTAAATTGTAAAGTTAAAGAGAAGATTTTTCTTTATATATATAATCTTTTACTGATCCAGTTTACCGTAAAATGACATAATAATTATACGTACCGATAAAGTTTTAAGATTTGTTGCATTGATTCCGATGATTGGTGTAATACCCCGTCCCGTTCTGTACCCTTTTTTTCTTAATTAGAAGCCTTATTTTATTTTCTTTCTTTGTTTCTTTTAATTTTAATTATTTTTGTGTGTTATTTGTGTATTTAAATATACATACCTTTTTTATAAATTCCTAAATTCGAAGAAAGAAATCGAATTCTTTCAAACGAATAAAGGACTACGAGAAATTAATTATTCAGATTAATTCGATCCGTTTAATTTATTGAGAAAAATCAAAATACAATAAAATATTAATTGAGTTTAAAAACTGTATTAATATCTGAATCGGGGTTACACTCGTGAACCAAACGACCCCTAAACCGTATCAGTTGGAAACGAAAATACCAAATTCTTGGATAAGATTTGGAAGGGATAGATAAGTCTTATAATGAAGGAGTATAAAAGAAGAATTTTCTCTCTCTCTCTCCTCATTAGTTTTCATTCACGCAAAAAAAAAATTCTCTCTAAAAAAAAAAAAAAAAAATCCTCCCTCCTCCTTCGGCTTCTTTCCTCCGCCTCCTTCCTCCGGCCGACGAAGCTCCACACCGCCGTGGCCCAGCCCAGACGCACCGCGCTGGAGCTCCATCCAGCCACGGCCCCAGGCCGCCCACGTCTCGCCGTCGCCGCCCAGGCCCCAGGCCACCGCGACGCCTCTCGCTCGCGAAGAAGACCCAGCGCCGCCTCCCACCGCCGAAGCTCCTCCGCCGCCGCGACGAAGCCACGGCCGCCTCCTCCTCCTCCGTTCGAAGTCACGGAGTCTCTTCCCTGCTCTCCCGTCGCTCTCGTTCTCTCTCTCCGTCGCCGAGCGCCGCCGCCTCGAAGCCCAACGCCGCCGCATCGCCGCCGAAGCTAGCTCCGCCGCCGCCGTCTCCTCCTCAATCTCCAGTGAGTTGAATTCTCTCCTCTATTGTTCGAATTTCTTTCCGTTTAAATTCGATTTCGAACACCGGTTTATTCCAATTTCTAACCGAAACCTTATTTTCGTTAATTTTCCGTTCAATTTTGACGCCGTTGAACCGGTTGCTATTGCCAAATTTTTGGAATTTCCAACCTACGCCGTTAGGCTGTCCAATTTCGTTTTCCGAATTCCCGAACAACGCCGTTAGGCTGCCCAATTTTCGTGAGCGATTTCCGAGTTTCAAAACGACGCCGTTAGGCCGCCCGTTTAACACCTCGAACCGAAGCTCGTAAGGTTTCTACCTTCGTTTTTCATCTTGGGTAGATTTTGGGTTAGGTTGTTAATTTGTTAGAAGCTTGGGACAAGAAAGGAGAAAAAAAAAACTTACTGTTAATTTTTAGTTAGATGATTAGTGGTAATTGTTAACTTATTTAGTATTATTGATTTTTGTCCACTTGTATCACTCTTTAGAAGTAGGATTTTGGTTAGTTGTTTTTCCTTGTTTTTATTTTCTTTCACAAACCATGAGATTGGATTTTTAGTTAGTGTTTTAGTAATAGTGGTTGAATGTTGAAATATTATTGTTTTAGATGTATGGTATTAATGACTTAGTGGACTAGTATTATTCTTGTGAATGTTTAGTGTCATTGTTATAGTATTATGATGATATTAGCAAAATCCTTTAGTATCCTTGTTTAGATATTTTTCTTCAAGAATAAAACACTTTTGTTTTGAATCCATAAGACAAAGGGAAACTCGTCTTCACCTCGTACCCCCTATTAGATTTTTAGAAACGCAAAATAAAGTCTGTTAATAAGTTTAGAAGAGAGAAGTTTTTTATTCAAGTTTTCGTTTAAAAACAAGAAATATAATTCTTAAGAAAGAAAAACCTTTTCTTTAATTTTATTAATTTTTCTAAGTAATAATCTTATTTTTTTTTTAAGAAATTCCAAGTTTAATAATTATATTTTTCCTTAAAAGGCCTTTATTGAGAACACCACTAAATTCAGTAAATACACCCCCTGTTACACCACTGAATTCAGTAAATACACCCCCCTGTTACACCACTGAATTCAGTAAATACACCCCCCTGTTACACCACTAAATTCAGTAAATATACCCCCTGTTACACCACCAAGTTTAGTAAATACACCCCTGATACATCTCCTCTTAAAAAAGGGGTGTACTTATCAATTAAAAATCAACCTTTGAAAACTTTAATTTTCAACAGTTTTCTGAAGACAACAACCTACTCAATCCTCGAGTTTCACACTCTTAAGCTTTTCAAATTCAAAAGTCAATCTTTTTAATCGGAATACTCCTTATTAGGATTCTGTACTTTTCGAAACACGCACGAAGGACTCGACTGTCTGCCTACACAATATTCCCGGAACTCGGAACAATCAGGTGGGTGATGATCTGTTGATTGATCTGCTAATAATAATGTCGTGCCGGTATTTTTCTGAACTCGACTAAATCAAATAAAAAATATCTAATCCAACATAAATGTAACACCTATCTATATAACTGTTTGGATTATGTGATATAACTATATATGTTATATAATGCCTGTTGTTTTGTAAGTCTATCATCACTGCATGAGTAAACACCTTACGTGAGCATGAATCAGTTCAGTTGTCAGTCAAGTATTCTATTCTTTGTAAAGTTTATTGAGTCAGTTTTGTGGAGAGTCAGTATGTACAGAGTCGGGATCGAGTTTTAAATCCGACCTCCGGGGCTGCTGTCGGGGACGCCCTCGGAATCAAGGTTGTTGATCAAGTAGATCTGGTCCCCGGTCAGCTGTCGTTTGACGCACTGGGAAGAAGGCCATTGATACTTGCTTATTTTGAGGGATGTTATAAGGTTGGATGATGTGAGCTTGTGTGGTTGTATGAAGTAAGTTTTGCTTGGAGTTGAAAAGAGTAACTTTGTTGATTTGTTGGAGTTGAAAAGAGTAACTTTGTTGGTTTGTTGGAGTTGATAAGAGTAACTTTGTTGGAAGTGGAACGATCGTACGTTTATGGTTTGTCAGTTTGTGATAATATGTGATATGACTTTGGGATTTGCCCTAATGTGAACCAACTTGTGCTATTTCAATTATATCATGCGAAATATGCTTAAATACCGTTTAAACTTTATAATCTTATATATACGTCAACTGATTAAATAAAATAAACACTTTATTAATGAGTATAACTTAATATATATTTCGGATTTACCAATCCCATGATGTTGCAATCACCCATAAGTGAGAATTCAATTCTCACGCCCCTTTTTCCTAACCCCTTGCAGATTACAATTACGGGGAGCAAGGACAGTGACACAGAAGACACAAAGTCTCCCATTTGCTTAAAATATTATTACTAATACAATGATGCCTATTATTTCTATTTCCCAACAAATGTTATCGCTACTGCCATGCAAGACGATACTCTTTCCGTGTGTTTCAATTATCCAAACTCAGTGTGTATTATTCTGAAGATACAGAACTCTCTATCCACCTTTATACATATATACAAATACACTTACGTTATAATATTTCTTCCCACTTATCCGCTGCATGAAACTTCTCTCTTAATTCAGTTATATTCCCTTCAAAAATTTTATAGTTCGGACTTTTGATCACAATAACACTTCGAATCCGATATAATTAATATATTCTGGGTTCGGGGCGTTACAGGTGGTATCAGAGCTTATGTTCAAAACTTTCGGACCCAACCCCAAATCTTGTTTTCTCGTCACAATAAAATTATTTATTATCACTTAAGTATTAAAATATTAAAATTTTCTGAGGTAAACGTGTCTCTGGTTACTGCCTACAAGCTCCTCGAAGGTACGTTACTACTTTTATAAATTTGCTTAAAGGCCTTTAAATTCACAACTGCTTGACTTCATAATACTACCCGATCAAAAAGGTTACGATAACTCAAAATAACGTTCGTACTACGAAGGAGGAACTACAAAATCTAGTCTAAGTTGCTTTTGAAACTCGAATAATTGATAAGAATGCTCGAATAATTTGTGAACTTCTTAAATGATATTATGTGATTTCTTTGATTACGTGCTTTAAATGTTTACTTTACGGTTATTCTCCTTTTAAACTAAAATTTGACTAGAACTTTCCTTTCCCTATAGAAAGCCTAAGATGGATGTGGCCCAGTACTTAGAGATTGAGCAGTTAGAAGTAGAGACCATTGATGCCTTCACTGCCCGCTTTTTAGAGTCACGCGAAAGGGCAAGGACTGCCCTGGAGCCCCACATCGAGACTGACTTCGCAGCTGCGACCCGATTCGCGGGAGGAGTGATCGAAATCTTCCGCCCTATTGCTGCCGGACTATTAGATCGCATGAGGGTGGACGACCCAGAGCAGGGACCTCAGGTTCACCTAGACGCTTACTGGGTGGAGGCCCAGAGAGTGATTCGGCACGCGGATGATCACCGCACCCTGTCCCGACAGGCCGCCGGAATTTCTCGGAGTGATTTTGCCATGTCCGGAGCTCTTCACGAGGACGCCGTACTTGCCCGAGTCTCAGCCGCCGCATCAAGGGCTGCCGCAAACTCTCAAGAAGAGTTCTCCCGTACCACCCTCAGGAGGTCCATGCTGTACTTGGATGTAGCTCTCGCGCAACGGGATAACTCCAACGCTTACTGGATAGCGAGTGGACTACCTGGGGAGGGACCTTTCGGCTTTGGGGAAGCCGCACCCCCTGTGGTTGAGCCAGAAGGAATTGAGCCGGGAGTAGCAGAGGTCGAGGCAGACGAACCAGAGGGAGACGAGCCAGAGGTAGAGATAGATTCCCCGCGAGAGTCAGAGGTTGATGATTAGTTGGACCACCAGACCTTGTATATAGTAGTAGACGCATATATGGTATAGGTGGTAGCCGTTTGACTTATAGTAGTAGTCATTTTGCGTGGTCATTTTCCTTATAGACCATTGCAGCGTAGCTCTAACCCCTCATTTTGTAGCTCGTGGTCCATATTGATGTGAGGACACGATGCTATAGCATTACCTAGAACCCTTTTGCATTCCATGACAAATGTAAGGAGACTGACTCCGTAGAACCAAAACTTTTTAGATATATATATATACTTATTATGTGCTCACTACTTGTCAATGTGTTTTACTTGCTTTATATATTGACTGTCACATATTTTATCTGATTATCGCTTAATGACACATCACTGGTTCCTAGAATACTGTGCGAATGTGAGCACTGTACCATTGAGGGCCCCAATGTGCAGCTGGTGAATTACGTACCACACGTGTTTCAGTGCTAGCGTTGTGTTGATTTGGTTAATCCGGTTATATTTTTATAACTTTTTCACACCTATACGTATCGTAACAATATTATTCTTTTCGATCAGAACTGCCTTTAGAATGACACCCGGACGTAAACGTGGACGACCCCGCGTTAACCCTATCCCTGAACCCGTGGATCCGATAGAACAAGACCCACCCCTTCAGGCTGAACCTGAACCGCCTCAACAGGCCGCGCCAGGAAACGATATTGCGAGAGAAATACTGATCTCTCTTCAGAACTACATTCAGCAGCAAGTTCCACCACCTCTTCCGCCATTGTACGGGCCTATACCTCAGATAGCGCCCAGGGCGAATGACTTTGTCGAACGCTTTCGATGACTGCAGCCACCTAGGCTGGATGGGAAAGAAGATCCCTTTGAAGTCGAGGAGTGGATATCGGGATTGGAACGTATCTTCAGACACATGGCACTAACTGATGCACAGAAGGTCTCCTGTGCCCAGTTCCAACTGATGGAAGACGCAGCCCAATGGTGGGAATCTTATGAACGAACTATGGACGAAGAAGCTAGACAGGTCCTTACTTGGGAGGACTTTAAGAAAGCTATACTGGATCGATACTTTCCACGAGTCCTGAGGGATCGGAAAGAACAAGAATTTGTCAACCTTCGACAGGAAACTCTCTCAGTGATAGAGTACGAGAGAAGGTTCAACCAACTGTCTCGTTATGCCACACTTCTGGTGGGTGACGATGAAAGGAAAGCTCGCAGGTTCGAGCAGGGTTTGAGGCCCGAGATAGCAGGAATTATAATTGGCCTTCAGGTGCCAAATTATGGAGAAGTTTTCCATCGAGCATTGATGGTTTCGATCAGTCAAATCTTGGAGTACAAACAAACTCCGACTACTGTCCCTGTCAATCGGAATTGGCAGCCACCCTTTAAAAGGAATCCAGTTCCGCAATCCAAGGGGAACAACTTTGTTGGCTCTCGAGCCAACCAGAACTGTCAAAGGTGTGGAAGGAGACACTGGGGACCCTGTAATCAGGGAGGAGTAATTTGTTTTCGTTGCCATCAACCAGGGCACAAGTCCAACGAATGTGCTCAGCCACCGAGCAGCAACCGTCAACCGGTTAATAATGCTCAGTACCGCCCTCAGCAGGCAAACTATTATCAGGCTCGTCAGCTACCTGCACCTAACAACCGCCATGCGGGACCCCCAGTCAGAGGTCCGCCTAATCAAGGTCAGAGAAGGCCAGGCCACGTGAATGCTATCCTAGAGGAAGGGGAAAGCAGTGGAGAGCAACTTCGCCTGAAAGGACCAGCTCAGCCTGAGCAGCACGAGACGCTAGCAGGTACTGTCTTTGTACTTGAAAAACCTGCGTATGTATTGTTTGATACTGGAGCATCTCATTCCTTTATATCTGATAACTTTAAAAGAAAGTTAGGATTAGTCGAGAAAAAAGGAAAAGTTTTAAACGTTAGTATTCCATTTGGCACTACTATGGAAATTAAGGGTCAAATTAGAGGTTTACCTCTGACGCTAGACAATCATTTGATAGAGTCCGACCTTCACGTCCTTAAGATGAAAACCTTTGACATAATTTTAGGCATTGACTGGTTAACGAGAAGCAAAGCGATAATAAAATGCGCCGAACGCGAGATCGACCTCGAAACTCATGATGGCCAACGCTTCACATTCCAGGAAATCAAGACCAAGAAGGAAACCCGAGTAATATCAGCAATCCAAGCTGCTGCAATATTACGAAAAGAGAAATGCCAAGCTTACCTCATTCACATCTCAGCAGGAGAGGTAGACGATAAGTTACGCATCGGAGTGCCAATTGTGGATGGATATCTTGACGTATTCCCCGAGGAATTAAATGGGTTACCTCCCGATCGTCAGATAGAGTTCTCCATCGACTTGATATCTGGGGCAGCACCAGTATCTAAAGCACCCTATCGAATGGCTCCAAAGGAATTAGAAGAACTGAAGGAACAACTGCAGGGTTTGCTTGAAAAGAAGTTCATCAGACCTAGTGCATCACCATGGGGAGCACCCGTGTTGTTCGTAAAGAAGAAAGATGGAATTTTCCGTATGTGCATAGACTACCGAGGTCTCAATCAACTGACCATTAAGAACAAATATCCTCTTCCGAGGATAGAAGACTTGTTCGATCAGTTAAAGGATGCTACGATATTCTCAAATATCGATCTGAGGTCTGGTTATCACCAGCTAAAGGTCAAGAGCGAGGATATCCCGAAGACATCATTCCGGACTCGGTATGGACATTACGAGTTCACCGTGATGCCCTTTGGAGTAACGAATGCTCCAGCGATCTTCATGGATTTGATGAATAGAGTATTTCATCCGTACTTGGATCAATTCGTCATTGTCTTCATCGACGACATACTCGTGTACTCTAAGAGCAAAGAGCAACACGAAGAACATCTCAAAGCAGTCTTAGAGACAATGAGACGAGAGAAGTTGTATGCCAAATTCAGCAAGTGTGAATTTTGGATCGACCGTGTGATGTTCTTAGGGCCTATAATCTCCGCAAAAGGGATTGAAGTGGACCCAACAAAGGTAGAAGCCATCATGAACTGGAAGGCACCTACTAACGTCAATGAAATTCGGAGTTTTCTTGGGTTAGCAGGGTACTACCGCAGGTTCATACAAGATTTTTCCAGCATTGCGAAAGCGCTGACGAAACTGACCAAGAAAACTGAGAAGTTTACTTGGGATTCAACTTGTGAAGAAAGCTTCCACGAGCTAAAGAAAAGGCTAACCACGTCTCCTGTGTTAACCATCCCAGATGGATCAGAAGGATTCGTCATTTACACAGACGCTTCTTTGTCAGGTTTGGGTTGTGTTCTGATGCAGAATAAGAAAGTTGTAGCTTATGCATCTCGACAACTTAAGGATCACGAACAAAACTACCCAACGCACGACTTAGAACTGGCCGCAGTAGTTCACGCGTTAAAAATTTGGAGACACTACCTATATGGAGGAAAGTGTGAGATCTACACTGACCATAAGAGTCTAAAATACTTCTTTACACAGAAGGAATTGAACATGCGTCAGAGAAGATGGCTCGAATTGGTAAAAGATTACGATTGCACTATTCACTATCACCCTGGAAAGGCAAATGTAGTGGCAGACGCTTTGAGTAGAAAGGAAAATACAAAACTAAGCGTCGTTCCGACCACGCAATTACCACTAATGGGAGAACTCTTTCGTTTAGAATTGGAATTTTCCACACAGTGTTGTGCAGATTCCATGGTTTACGCGTTCACCCTACAACCAACCTTACGAGAAAGGATCCTAGCAGTGCAAAAGGACGATAAATTCTTGAGAGGAATACGTAAGCGCGCTGAGGAAGGAACCATTCAGAGATTCGTATTGGGTACTGATGGAGCTTTAATGTTCGATAACAGAATCTGTGTGCCTAAGGATGACGGAATTAGGAACGAATTCTGAAAGAGGCACATAGCACTCCTTACACCGTTCATCCCGGAGAGACGAAAATGTACCGAGGATTGAAAGAGAACTTTTGGTGGAGGGGTATGAAGAGATCGATAGCTCAATTCGTCAGGAGTTGTTTAACCTGCCAATGAGTTAAAGCAGATCACCAACGACCCCCAGGGTTGTTGCACCCTCTGGAGATGCTAGAGTGGAAATGGGAGGACATCACTATGGATTTTGTCACCGGTTTTCCGAAAACGGTGAAGAATCACGATGCCATTTGGGTTATCGTAGACAAACTTACGAAAACTGCCCATTTTATCCCTATAAGAATGACGTACACGTTGGACAAGCTCGCCCAACTATACATATGTAACGCCCCGAACCCAGAATATATTAATTATATCGGATTCGAAGTGTTATTGTGATCAAAAGTCCGAATTATAAATTTTTTGAAAGGAATATAACTGAATTGAGAGAGAGAAGTTTATGCAGCGGATAAGTGGGAAGGAATATTATAACGTAAGTGTATTTATATATATATGAAGATGGATAAAGGGTTCTGTATCTTCAGAATAATACACACTGAATTTGGATAATTTAAACACACGGAAAGAGTACCGTCTTTCATGGCAGTATCCATAACATTTATTGGGAAATAGAAATGATAGGCATCATTGTATTAGTAATACTATATTTTAAGCAAAAGGGAGACTTTGTGTCTTCTGTGTCACTGTCCTTGCTCCCCATAATTGTAATCTGCAAGGGGTTAAGAAAAGGGGGCGTGAGAATTGAATTCTCACTTATGGGTGATTGCAACATCATGGGATTGGTAAATCCGAAATATATATTGAATTATACTCATTGATAAAGTGTTTATTTTATTTAATCAGTTGACGTATATAAAAGATTATAAAGATTTAAACGATAATTAAGCATATTTCAAATAGCACAAGTTAGTTCACATTAGGGCAAAGCCCAAAGTCATATCACATATTATCACAACTATCAAATCATAAACGTACAACCATTCCACTTCCAACAAAGTTACTCTTTTCAACTCCAACCATCAACAGCCTTGATTCCGAGGGCGTCCAACGACAGCTGTTCCCGGAGACCGGAAAAATAATCAACGACCTTGATTCCGAGGGCGTCCAACGACAGCTGTCCCCGGAGGCCGGAAAAATAATCAACGACCTTGATTCCGAGGGCGTCAAACGACAGCTGTCCCCAGAGGTCGGAAATCAATACCCAAATCACAACTCCGTACTTACTGATTTTACATAAAACTGATACAACAACTTCACTGAGAAAATACTTGACTGATAACTGAACTGATTCATGCTCACGTAAGGTGTTTACTCATGCAGTGGTGATCGATTCACAAAACAACAGGCTAATATATAACATATGTAGTTATATCACATAATCCAAACAGTTATATAGATAAGTGTTACAATTATGTTGGATTAGATACTTTTGATTTGATTTAGTCGAGTTCAAAAAATACCGGCACGACGTTATTAATAGCAGATCAATCAACGGATCATCACCCACCTGATTGTTCTGAGTTCCGAGAATATTGGGTAGGCAGACAGTCGAGTTCTTCGCGCGTGTTCCGAAAAGTACATAATCCTAATAAGGAGTATTTCGATTAAAAGATTGTCTTTTGAATTTGAAAAGCTTAAGAGTGCGAAATTCGAGGATTGAGTAGGTCGTTGTCTTCAGAAAACTATTGAAAACTAAAGTTTTCAAAGGTTGATTTCAAATTGATAAGTACACATCTTTTAAAGGGAAGGTGTATTAGGGGAGTGTATTTACTAAATTCAGTGCTGCAACAGGGGGTGTATTTACTGAATTTGGTGATGTAACAGGGGGTGTATTTACTGAATTGAGTGGTGTTCTCAGAGGGTGTATTTACTGAATTGGTGGTGTTCTCAGAGGGTGTATTTACTGAATTTGGTGGTGTTCTCAACAAGGCCTTTTAAGGAAAATATCATTATTAAACTTGGAAAAATACTTAGAAAAAATAGGATTATTATTTAATGAAAATAAAGAAAAGGTTATTCTTTCTTAAGAGTTCTATTTCTCGTTTTTAAACGAAAACTTGAATATAAAACTTTTCTTTTCAAAACTTATTAAAAGACTTTATTTTTGCGTTTTCTAAAATTCTAATAGGGGTACGAGGTGAAGACGAGTTTCCCTTTGTTTACGAAATTTATTCAAAAGTGTTTTTATCCTTGAAAAACATCAAAACAAGGATACTATAGGATTTTGCTAATATCATCATAATACTAAAAACAATGATACTAAACATTCATAAGAAAAATACTAGTCCTCTAAGTCATTACTACCATCCATCTAAAACAATAATATTTCAACATTCAACTACTATTACTAAATACTAAACTAAGAATCCAATCTCATGGTTTGTGAAAGAAATAAAACAAAGAAACAATTATCCAAAAACTCACTTCTAAAGAGTGATACAAGTGAAACAAAACAATAATACTAAATAGGTTAATAACTAACACTAATTCATCTAACCAACTAACAGTAAGTTTTCTTTCATTTCTTTTCTTGTTCCAAGCTCCTAACAACTTAACAGAAATAACCCAAAATCTACCCAAGATGAAAAACGAAGATAGAAACCTTACGAGCTTCAGTTTGAGACGTTAAACGGGCGGCCTAACGGCGTCGTTTCGAAACCCGGAAATTGTTCACGAAAATTGGGCAGCTTAACGGCATTGTTCGGGAATTCGGAAAAACGATTTGGGCAGCCTAACGGCGTCGGTTTGAAATTCCAGAAATTTTGCAAAAGCAACCGGTTCAACGGCGTCAAAAATCGATCGGAAATTAACGAAAAGAAAGCTACGGTTAGAAATTGAAATAGTTCGGTAGTCGAAATTGAATTAAACGGAAATGAATTTCGAAGAAGAGAGAAGAATTCCATCTTACTGGAGGTGGAGGAGGAGACGGCGGCGGCGGGCGGCGGAGCTACGGCTTCGGCGGCGGTGCGACGCTCGGTTTCAACGGAGAGAGAGAGAAAGAGCAGGGGAGCTGGGTCGCGGTCGCCGTGACTTCGAACGGAGGAGGCTTCGTCGCGGCGGCGGAGCTCGGCGGTGGGAGGCTTCGGCGGCGCTCGTCGATCGCGTCCGGCCTGGGTCTACGGCGGCGTCGCGGCGGGAGCTCAGCGGAGGAGGGAGGCGGTGCTGGCTTCGTCGGTCGGAGGAGGAGAGGACAACGGCAGAGGGAGGCGGAGGAAAAAGGAGACCGAAGGAGTTGAGAGGAAAAAGAGAAAGGAAAATTTTTTGTGCGTGAAAGGAAAGAAATGAATGAGGAGAGAGAGAAAAAACTCTTTTATACTCCTCCCTTTCCAAACTTATCTACTCCTCAATTCTTATCTAAATAATTTCGATATTTTCGTTCCCAAAAGATACGGTTCAGGGATCGTTTGGTTCACGAGTATAATCCCGATTTAGAAAATAATACAGTTTTTAAACTCAAGTAATATTTTATTGTATTTTGATTTTTCTCAATAAATTAAACGGATCGAAATCCTTAATTTAATTTGAATAATTAATTTCTCGTAGTCCTTTATTCGTTTGAAAGAATTCGTTTTCTTTCTTCGAATTTAGGAGTTTTATAAAAAGGGTAAGTATATTTAAATACACAAAAGCACACAAAAATAATTAAAAATAAAAGAAACAAAGAAGAGAAAATAAAATAAAATAAAATAAAAAGGTTTCTAAATAAGAAAAGGGGTACAGAACGGGACGGGGTATTACATCCTCACCCCCTTAACAGAATTTCTCCCCCGAAATTCATGTCTTAGGTATTACTTAAGCTTTGAGGGTATTTGGCTAGGACTTCATCCTCTCTTTCCCAAGTCGTTTCTTCCTTTCCGTGTTGGCTCCACTGAACGAGCACTAAAGGTATCTCTCGATTCCTTAACAAGTGTAACTTTCTTCCCAAGATAGTTACTGGAATCTCTTCATAAGTCAGGTCACTGTTCAGACCTAATTCTACGTGATTAATAACGTGGTTTGGATCGCTCACGTATTTCCGGAGTGTAGATATGTGGAACACATTATGCACTCGTGATAACTCCGGTGGCAAAGCTATGCGATAAGCTACATCCCCGATTCTATTTAGGATGTCGAATGGTCCAATGTATCGCGGCTTTAGCTTACCTTTCTTCCCAAAACAGATTAGACCTTTCATTGGTGCAACTTTGAGAAATACTTTCTCGCCGATGTCAAATTGTAAATCCCTTCTTCGGGTGTCTGCATACGATTTCTGGCGGTCCTGGGCCGACTTGATCCTTTCTTTAATCTTTGCGACTATCTCAGCCGACTTCTCGACTAATTCGGGTCCGAGAATCTTTCGAATCCCGACTTCGTCCCAACAAACTGGCGATCTACACCTCTTCCCGTAGAGTGCTTCGTACGGCGCCATTTGTATTGTTGCTTGATAACTGTTGTTATATGCAAACTCTACCAGTGGTAGATGGTTTTCCCAACTTCCTTCAAGATCTAGAGCGCAAGCTCTGAGCATATCTTCAAGCGTTTGAATGGTTCTTTCCGATTACCCGTCCGTCTGCGGGTGGTACGCGGTGCTGAACTTCAATTCAGTACCTAAGGCTCGTTGCAGACTTCCCCAGAATTTGGAGGTAAAACGGGGGTCTCTATCGGATACTATTGAAACTGGTACTCCGTGCAGTCTGACTATCTCTGCTATGTACAGTTGGGCGAGCTTGTCCAACGTGTACTTCATTCTTATAGGGATAAAATGGGCAGTTTTCGTAAGTCTGTCTACGATAACCCAAATGGCATCGTGATTCTTCACCGTTTTCGGAAAACCGGTGACAAAATCCATAGTGATGTTCTCCCATTTCCACTCTGGCATCTCCAGAGGGTGCAACAACCCTGGAGGTCGTTGGTGATCTGCTTTAACTCGTTGGCAGGTTAAACAACTCCTGACGAATTGAGCTATCGATCTCTTCATACCCCTCCACCAAAAGTTCTCTTTCAATCCTCGGTACATTTTCGTCTCTCCGGGATGAACGGTGTAAGGAGTGCTATGTGCCTCTTTCAGAATTTTGTTCCTAATTCTGTCATCCTTAGGCACACAGATTCTGTTATCGAACATTAAAGCTCCATCAGTACCCAATACGAATCTCTGAATGGTTCCTTCCTCAGCGAGCTTACGTATTCCTCTCAAGAATTTATCGTCCTTTTGCGCTGCTAGGATCCTTTCTCGTAAGGTCGGTTGTAGGGTGAACGCGTAAACCATGGAATCTGCACAACACTGTGTGGAAAATTCCAAGTCTAAACGAGAGAGTTCTCCCATTAGTGGTAATTGTGTGGTCGGAACGGCGCTTAGTTTTGTATCTTCCTTTCTACTCAAAGCGTCTGCCACTACGTTTGCCTTTCCAGGGTGATAGTGGATAGTGCAATTGTAATCTTTTACCAATTCGAGCCATCTTCTCTGACGCATGTTCAATTCCTTCTGCGTAAAGAAGTATTTTAGACTCTTATGGTCAGTGTAGATCTCACACTTTCCTCCATATAGGTAGTGTCTCCAAATTTTTAACGCGTGGACTACTGCGGCCAGTTCTAAGTCGTGTGTTGGGTAGTTTTGTTCGTGATCCTTAAGTTGTCGAGATGCATAAGCTACAACTTTCTTATTCTGCATCAGAACACAACCCAAACCTGACAAAGAAGCGTTTGTGTAAATGACGAATCCTTCTGATCCATCTGGGATGGTTAACACAGGCGACGTGGTTAGCCTTTTCTTTAGCTCTTGGAAACTTTCTTCACAAGTTGAATTCCAAGTAAACTTCTCAGTTTTCTTGGTCAGTTTCGTCAGCGGTTTCGCAATGCTGGAAAAATCTTGTATGAACCTGCGGTAGTACCCTGCTAACCCAAGAAAACTCCGAATTTCATTGACGTTAGTAGGTGCTTTCCAGTTCATGATGGCTTCTACCTTTGCTGGGTCCACTTCAATCCCTTTTGCGGAGATTATATGTCCTAAGAACATCACACGGTCGATCCAAAATTCACACTTGCTGAATTTGGCATACAACTTCTCCCGTCTCATTGTCTCTAAGACTGCTTTGAGATGTTCTTCGTGTTGCTCTTTGCTCTTAGAGTACACGAGTATGTCGTCGATGAAGAAAATAACGAATTAATCCAGGTACGGATGAAATACTCTATTCATCAGATCCATGAAGATCGCTGGAGCATTCGTTACTCCAAAGGGCATCACGGTGAATTCGTAATGTCCATACCGAGTCCGGAATGCTGTCTTCGGGATATCCTCGCTCTTGACCTTTAGCTGGTGATAACCAGACCTCAGATCGATCTTTGAGAATATCGTAGCATCCTTTAACTGATCGAACAAGTCTTCTATCCTTGGAAGAGGATATTTGTTCTTAATGGTCAGTTGATTAAGACCTCGGTAATCTATGCACATACGAAAAGTTCCGTCTTTCTTCTTTACGAACAACACGGGTGCTCCCCATGGTGATGCACTAGGTCTGATGAACTTCTTTTCAAGCAAACCTTGCAGTTGTTCCTTCAGTTCTTCTAATTCCTTTGGGGCCATTCGATAGGGTGCTTTAGATACTGGTGCTGCCCCAGGTATCAAGTCGATGGAGAACTCTATCTGACGATCGGGAGGTAACCCGTTTAATTCCTCGGGGAATACGTCAAGATATCCATCCACAATTGGTACCTTGATGCGTAACTTATCGTCTATCTCTCCTGCCGAGATGTGAACGAGGTAAGCTTGACATTTCTCTTTTCGTAATATTGCAGCAGCTTGGATTACTGATATTACTCGGGTTTCCTTCTTGGTCTTGACTTCGCGAAACGTGAAACGTTGGCCATCACGAGTTTCGAGGTCGATCTCGCGTTCGGCGCATTTTATTATCGCTTTGTTTCTCGATAACCAGTCAATACCTAAGATTATATCAAAGGTTTTCATCTTAAGGACGTGAAGGTCGGACTCTATCAAGTGATTGTCTAGCGTTAGAGGTAAACCTCTAATTTGACCCTCAATTTCCATAGTAGTTCCAGATGGAATACTAACGTTTAAAACTTTTCCTTTTATCTCGACTAATCCTAACTTTCTTTTAAAGTTATCAGATATAAAGGAATGAGATGCTTCAGTATCAAACAATACATACGCAGGTTTTTCAAGTACAAAGACAGTACCTGCTAGCGTCTCGTGCTGCTCAGGCTGAGCTGGTCCTTTCAGGCGAAGTTGCTCTCCACTGCTTTCCCCTTCCTCTAGGATAGCATTCACGTGGTCTGGCCTTCTCTGACCTTGATTAGGCGGACCTCTAACTGGGGGTCCCGCTTGGCGGTTATTAGGTGCAGGTAGCTGACGAGCCTGATAATTGTTTGCCTGCTGAGGGCGGTACTGAGTGCTATTAACCGATTGACGGTTGCTGTTTGGTGGCTGAACACATTCATTGGACTTGTGCCCTGGTTGATGGCAACGAAAACAAATTACTCCTCCCTGATTACAGGGTCCCCAGTGTCTCCTTCCACACCTTTGACAGTTCTGGTTAGCTCGAGAGCCAACAAAGTTGTTCCCCTTGGATTGCGGAATTGAATTTCTTTTAAAGGGTGGCTGCCAATTCCGATTGACAGGGACAGTAGTCAGAGTTTGTTTGTACTCCAAGTTTTGACTGATCGAAACCATCAATGCTCGATGGAAAACTTCTCCATAATTTGGCACCTGAAGGCCAATTATAATTCCTGCTATCTCGGGCCTCAAACCCTGCTCGAACCTGCGAGCTTTCCTTTCATCGTCACCCACCAGGTGTGGGGCATAACGAGACAGTTGGTTGAACCTTCTCTCGTACTCTATCACTGAGAGAGTTCCCTGTCGAAGGTTGACAAATTCTTGTTCTTTCCGATCCCTCAGGACTCGTGGAAAGTATCGATCCAGTATAGCTTTCTTAAAGTCCTCCTAAGTAAGGACCTGTCTAGCTTCTTCATCCATGGTTCGTTCATAAGATTCCCACCATTGGGCTGCATCTTCCATCAGTTGGAACTGGGCACAGGAGACCTTCTGTGCATCAGCCAGTGCCATGTGTCTGAAGATACGTTCCAATCCCGATATCCACTCCTCGACTTCAAAGGGATCCTCTTTCCCATCCAGCCTAGGTGGCTGCAGTCGTCGAAAGCGTTCGACAAAGTCATTCACCCTGGGCGCTATCTGAGGTATAGACCCGTACAACGGCGGAGGAGGTGGTGGAACTTGTTGCTGAATGTAGTTCTGAAGAGAGGTCAGTATTTCTCTCGCGATATCGTTTTCCGGTGCGGCCTGTTGAGGCAGCTCGGGTTCAGCCTGAAGGGGTGGTTCTTGTTCTATCGGATCCACGGGTTCAGGGATAGGGTTAACGCGGGGTCATCCACGTTTACGTCCGGGTGTCATTCTAAAGGTAGTTCTGATCGAAAAGAATAATATTGTTACGATACGTATAGGTGCGAGAAAGTTATAAAAACATAACAGGATTAACCAAATCAACACAGCGCTAGCACTGAAACACGTGTGGTACGTAATTCACCAGCTGCGCATTGGGGCCCTCAATGGTACAGTGCTCACATTCGCACAGTATTCTAGGAACCAGTGATGTGTCATTAAGCGATAATCAGATAAAATATACGACAATCAATATATAAAGCAAGTAAAACACATTGACAAGTAGTGAGCACATAATAAGTATATATATATCTAAAAGTTTTGGTTCTACGGAGTCAGTCTCCTTACATTCGTCAAGGAATGCAAAAGGGTTCTAGGTAATGCTATAGCATCATGTCCTCACATCAATATGGACCACGAGCGACAAAATGGGGGGGTTAGAGCTACGCTGCAATGGTCTATAAGGAAAACGACCACGCAAAATGACTACTACTATAAGTCAAACGGCTACCACCTATACTATATATATGCGTCTACTACTATATACAAAGTCTGGGGGTCCAACTAGTCATCAACCTCTGACTCTGGCGGGGAATCTATCTCAATCTCTGGCTCATCTCCCTCTGGTTCGTCTGCCTCGACTTCTGCTACTCCTGGCTCAATCCCTTCTGGCTCAACCACAGGGGGTGCGGCTTCCCCAAAGCCGAAAGGTCCCTCCCTAGGTAGTCCACTCGCTATCCAGTAAGCGATGGAGTTATCCCGTTGCGCGAGAGCTGCGTCCAAGTACAGCATGGACCTCCTGAGGGTGGTACGGGAGAACTCTTCTTGAGAGTTTGCGGCAGCCCTTGATGCGGCGGCTGAGACTCGGGCAAGTACGGCGTCCTCGTGAAGAGCTCCGGACATGGCAAAATCACTCCGAGAAATTTCGGCGGCCTGTCGGGACAGGGTGCGGTGATCATCCGCGTGCCGAATCACTCTCTGGGCCTCCACCCAGTAAGCGTCTAGGTGAACCTGAGGTCCCTGCTCTGGGTCGTCTACCCTCATGCGATCTAATAGTCCAGTAGCGATAGGGCGGAAGATTTCGATCACTCCTCCCGCGAATCGGGTCGCAGCTGCGAAGTCAGTCTCGATGTGGGGCTCCGGGGCAGTCCTTGCCCTTTCGCGTGACTCTACAAAGCGGGCAGTGAAGGCATCAATGGTCTCTACTTCTAACTGCTCAATCTCTAAGTACTGGGCCACATCCATCTTAGGCTTCCTATAGGGAAAGGAAAGTTCTAGTCAAAATTTTAGTTTAAAAGGAAAAATAACCGTAAAGTAAGCATTTAAAGCACGTAATCAAAGAAATCACATAATATCATTTATGAAGTTCACAAATTATTCGAGCATTCTTATCAACTATTCGAGTTCCAAAAGCAACTTAGACTAGATTTCGTAGTTCTTCCTTCGTAGTACGAACACTATTTGGAGTTATCGTAACCTTTTTGATCGGGTAATATTATGAATTTAAGCAGTTGTGAATTTTAAAGGTCTTTAAGCAACATTATAAAAGTAGTATCGTACCTTCGAGGAGCTTGTAGACAGTAACCAGAGACACGTTTCCCTCAGAAAATTTTAATATTTTAATACTTAAGTGATAATAAATAATATTATTGTGACAAGGGAATAAGATTTGGGGTTGGGTCCGAAAGTTTTGAACATAAGCTCTGATACCACCTGTAACGCCCCGAACCCAGAATATATTAATTATATCGGATTCGAAGTGTTATTGTGATCAAAAGTCCGAATTATAAAATTTTTGAAAGGAATATAACTGAATTGAGAGAGAGAAGTTTATGCAGCGGATAAGTGGGAAGGAATATTATAACGTAAGTGTATTTATATATATATGAAGATGGATAAAGGGTTCTGTATCTTCAGAATAATACACACTGAATTTGGATAATTTAAACACACGAAAAGAGTACCGTCTTACATGGCAGTATCGATAACATTTATTGGGAAATAGAAATGATAGGCATCATTGTATTAGTAATAATATATTTTAAGCAAAAGGGAGACTTTGTGTCTTCTGTGTCACTGTCCTTGCTCCCCATAATTGTAATCTGCAAGGGGTTAAGAAAAGGGGGAGTGAGAATTGAATTCTCACTTATGGGTGATTGCAACATCATGGGATTGGTAAATCCGAAATATATATTAAATTATACTCATTGATAAAGTGTTTATTTTATTTAATCAGTTGACGTATATAAAAGATTATAAAGATTTAAACGGTAATTAAGCATATTTCGCATGATATAATTGAAATAGCACAAGTTAGTTCACATTAGGGCAAAGCCCAAAGTCATATCACATATTATCACAACTATCAAACCATATACGTACAACCATTCCACTTCCAACAAAGTTACTCTTTTCAACTCCAACCATCAATAGCCTTGATTCCGAGGGCGTCCAACGACAGCTGTCCCCGGAGACCGGAAAAATAATCAACGACCTTGATTCCGAGGGCGTCCAACGACAGCTGTCCCCGGAGGCCGGAAAAATAATCAACGGCCTTGATTCCGAGGGCGTCAAACGACAGCTGTCCCCGGAGGTCGGAAATCAATACCCAAATCACAACTCCGTACTTACTGATTTTCCATAAAACTGATACAACAACTTCACTGAGAAAATACTTGACTGATAACTGAACTGATTCATGCTCACGTAAGGTGTTTACTCATGCAGTGGTGATCGATTCACAAAACAACAGACTAATATATAACATATGTAGTTATATCACATAATCCAAACAGTTATATAGATAGGTGTTACAATTATGTTGGATTAGATACTTTTGATTTGATTTAGTCGAGTTCAGAAAATACCGGCACGACGTTATTAATAGCAGATCAATCAACGGATCATCACCCACCTGATTGTTCTGAGTTCCGAGAATATTGGGTAGGCAGACAGTCGAGTCCTTCGCACGTGTTCCGAAAAGTACATAATCCTAATAAGGAGTATTTCGATTAAAAGATTGCCTTTTGAATTTGAAAAGCTTAAGAGTGCGAAATTCGAGGATTGAGTAGGTCGTTGTCTTCAGAAAACTATTGAAAACTAAAGTTTTCAAAGGTTGATTTCAAATTGATAAGTACACCTCTTTTAAAGGGAAGGTGTATTAGGGGAGTGTATTTACTAAATTCAGTGCTGCAACAGGGGGTGTATTTACTGAATTTGGTGGTGTAACAGGGGGTGTATTTACTGGATTGAGTTGTGTTCTCAGAGGGTGTATTTACTGAATTGGTGGTGTTCTCAGAGGGTGTATTTACTGAATTTAGTGGTGTTCTCAACAAGGCCTTTTAAGGAAAATATCATTATTAAACTTGGAAAAATACTTAGAAAAAATAAGATTATTATTTAATGAAAATAAAGAAAAGGTTATTCTTTCTTAAGAGTTCTATTTCTCGTTTTTAAACGAAAACTTGAATATAAAACTTTTCTTTTCTAAACTTATTAAAAGACTTTATTTTTGCGTTTTCCAAAATTCTAATAGGGGTACGAGGTGAAGACGAGTTTCCCTTTGTTTACGAAATTTATTCAAAAGTGTTTTTATCCTTGAAAAACATCAAAACAAGGATACTATAGGATTTTGCTAATATCATCATAATACTAAAAACAATGATACTAAACATTCATAAGAAAAATACTAGTCCTCTAAGTCATTACTACCATCCATCTAAAACAATAATATTTCAACATTCAACTACTATTACTAAATACTAAACTAAGAATCCAATCTCATGGTTTGTGAAAGAAATAAAACAAAGAAACAATTATCCAAAAACTCACTTCTAAAGAGTGATACAAGTGAAACAAAACAATAATACTAAATAGGTTAATAACTAACACTAATTCATCTAACCAACTAACAGTAAGTTTTCTTTCATTTCTTTTCTTGTTCCAAGCTCCTAACAACTTAACAGAAATAACCCAAAATCTACCCAAGATGAAAAACGAAGATAGAAACCTTACGAGCTTCAGTTTGAGACGTTAAACGGGCGGCCTAACGGCGTCGTTTCGAAACCCGGAAATTGTTCACGAAAATTGGGCAGCCTAACGGCGTTGTTCGGGAATTCGGAAAAACGATTTGGGCAGCCTAACGGCGTCGATTTGAAATTCTAGAAATTTTGCAAAAGCAACCGGTTCAACGGCGTCAAAAATCGATTGGAAATTAACGAAAAGAAAGCTACGGTTAGAAATTGAAATAGTTCGGTAGTCGAAATTGAATTAAATGGAAATGAATTTCGAAGAAGAGAGAAGAATTCCATCTTACTGGAGGTGGAGGAGGAGACGGCGGCGGCGGGCGGCGGAGCTACGGCTTCGGCGGCGGTGCGACGCTCGGTTTCAACGGAGAGAGAGAGAGAGCAGGGGAGCTGGGTCGCGGTCGCCGTGACTTCGAACGGAGGAGGCTTCGTCGTGGCGGCGGAGCTCGACGGTGGGAGGCTTCGGCGGCGCTGGGCTTCGGCGGCGCTTGTCGATCGCGTCCGGCCTGGGTCTACGGCGACGTCGCGGCTGAGCGGGAGGCGGCGTCGCGGTGGGAGCTCAGCGGAGGAGGGAGGCGGTGCTGGCTTCGTCGGTCGGAGGAGGAGAGGACAGCGGCAGAGGGAGGCGGAGGAAAAAGGAGGCCGAAGGAGTTGAGAGGAAAAAGAGAAAGGAAAATTTTTTGTGCGTGAAAGGAAAGAAATGAATGAGGAGAGAGAGAAAAAACTCTTTTATACTCCTCCCTTTCTAAACTTATCTACTCCTCAATTCTTATCTAAATAATTTCGATATTTTCGTTCCCAAAAGATACGGTTCAGGGATCGTTTGGTTCACGAGTATAATCCCAATTTAGAAAATAATACAGTTTTTAAACTCAAGTAATATTTTATTGTATTTTGATTTTTCTCAATAAATTAAACGGATCGAAATCCTTAATTTAATTTGAATAATTAATTTCTCGTAGTCCTTTATTCATTTGAAAGAATTCGTTTTCTTTCTTCGAATTTAGGAGTTTTATAAAAAGGGTAAGTATATTTAAATACACAAAAGCACACAAAAATAATTAAAAATAAAAGAAAAGAAAATAAAATAAAATAAAAAGGTTTCTAAATAAGAAAAGGGGTACAGAACGGGACGGGGTATTACAACATAGCAGAGATAGTCAGACTGCACGGAGTACCAGTTTCAATAGTATCCGATAGAGACCCCCATTTTACCTCCAAGTTCTGGGGAAGTCTGCAACGAGCCTTAGGTACTGAATTGAAGTTCAGCACCGCGTACCACCCGCAGACGGACGGGCAATCGGAAAGAACCATTCAAACGCTTGAAGATATGCTCAGAGCTTGCGCTCTAGATCTAGAAGGAAGTTGGGAAAACCATCTACCATTGGTAGAGTTTGCATATAACAACAGTTATCAAGCAACAATACAAATGGCGCCGTACGAAGCACTCTACGGGAAGAGGTGTAGATCGCCAGTTTGTTGGGACGAAGTCGGAATTCGAAAGATTCTCGGACCCGAATTGGTCGAAAGGTCGGCTGAGATAGTCGCAAAGATTAAAGAAAGGATCAAGTCGGCCCAGGACCGTCAGAAATCTTATGCATACACCCGAAGAAGGGATTTACAATTTGATATTGGCGAGAAAGTATTTCTCAAAGTTGCACCAATGAAAGGTCTAATCCGTTTTGGGAAGAGAGGTAAGCTAAAGCCGCGATACATTGGACCTTTCGACATCCTGAATAGAATCGGGGATGTAGCTTATCGCATAGCTTTACCACCGGAGTTATCACGAGTGCATAATGTGTCCCACATATCTACACTCAGGAAATACGTGAGCGATCCAAACCACGTTATTGATCACGTAGAATTAGGTCTAAGCAGTGACCTGACTTATGAAGAGATTCCAGTAACTATCTTGGGAAGAAAGTTACACTTGTTAAGGAATCGAGAGATACCTTTAGTGCTCGTTCAGTGGAGCCGACACGGGAAAGAAAAAGCGACTTGGGAAAGAGAGGATGAAGTCCTAGCCAAATACCCTCAAAGCTTAAGTAATACTTAAGACATGAATTTCGGGGGCGAAATTCTGTTAAGAGGGTGAGGATGTAATACCCCGTCCCGTTCTGTACCCCTTTTTCTTAATTAGAAGCCTTATTTTATTTTCTTTCTTTGTTTCTTTTAATTTTAATTATTTTTGTGTGTTATTTGTGTATTTAAATATACATACCCTTTTTATAAATTCCTAAATTCGAAGAAAGAAATCGAATTCTTTCAAACGAATAAAGGACTACGAGAAATTAATTATTCAAATTAAATTAAGGATTTCGATCCGTTTAATTTATTGAGAAAAATCAAAATACAATAAAATATTAATTGAGTTTAAAAACTGTATTAATTTCTGAATCGGGGTTACACTCGTGAACCAAACGACCCCTAAACCGTATCAGTTGGGAACGAAAATACCAAATTCTTGGATAAGATTTGGAAGGGATAGATAAGTCTTATAATGAAGGAGTATAAAAGAAGAATTTTCTCTCTCTCTCCTCTTTAGTTTTCATTCACGCAAAAAAAAAAAATTCTCTCTAAAAAAAAAAAAATCCTCCCTCCTCATTCGGCTTCTTTCCTCCGCCTCCTTCCTCCGGCCGACGAAGCTCCACGCCGCCGTGGCCCAGCCCAGACGCACCGCGCCGGAGCTCCGTCCAGCCACGGCCCCAGGCCGCCCACGTCTCGCCGTCGCCGCCCAGGCCCCAGGCCACCGCGACGCCTCTCGCTCGCGAAGAAGACCCAGCGCCGCCTCCCACCGCCGAAGCTCCTCCACCGCCGCGACGAAGCCACGACCGCCTCCTCCTCCTCCGTTCGAAGTCACGGAGTCTCTCCCCTGCTCTCCCGTCGCTCTCGTTCTCTCTCTCCGTCGCCGAGCGCCGCCGCCTCGAAGCCCAACGCTGCCGCATCGCCGCCGAAGCTAGCTCCGCCGTCTCCTCCTCAATCTCCAGTGAGTTGAATTCTCTCCTCTATTGTTCGAATTTCTTTCCGTTTAAATTCGATTTCGAACACCGGTTTATTCAAATTTCTAACCGAAACCTTATTTTCGTTAATTTTCCGTTCAATTTTGACGCCGTTGAACCGGTTGCTATTGCCGAATTTCTGGAATTTCCAACCTACGCCGTTAGGCTGTCCAATTTCATTTTCCGAATTCCCGAACAACGCCGTTAGGCTGCCCAATTTTCGTGAGCGATTTCCGAGTTTCAAAACGACACCGTTAGGCCGCCCGTTTAACACCTCGAACCGAAGCTCGTAAGGTTTCTACCTTCGTTTTTCATCTTGGGTAGATTTTGGGTTAGGTTGTTAATTTGTTAGAAGCTTGGGACAAGAAAGGAGAAAAAAAAACTTACTGTTAATTTTTAGTTAGATGATTAGTGTTAATTGTTAACTTATTTAGTATTATTGATTTTTGTCCACTTGTATCACTCTTTAGAAATAGGATTTTGGTTAGTTGTTTTTCCTTGTTTTTATTTTCTTTCACAAACCATGAGATTGGATTTTTAGTTAGTGTTTTAGTAATAGTGGTTGAATGTTGAAATATTATTGTTTTAGATGTATGGTATTAATGACTTAGTGGACTAGTATTATTCTTGTGAATGTTTAGTGTCATTGTTTTAGTATTATGATGATATTAGCAAAATCCTTTAGTATCCTTGTTTTGATATTTTTCTTCAAGAATAAAACACTTTTGTTTTGAATCCATAAGACAAAGGGAAACTCGTCTTCACCTCGTACCCCCTATTAGATTTTTAGAAACGCAAAATAAAGTCTGTTAATAAGTTTAGAAGAGAGAAGTTTTTTATTCAAGTTTTCGTTTAAAAACAAGAAATAGAATTCTTAAGAAAGAAAAACCTTTTCTTTAATTTTATTAATTTTTCTAAGTAATAATCTTATTTTTTTTTAAGAAATTCCAAGTTTAATAATTATATTTTTCCTTAAAAGGCCTTTATTGAGAACACCACTGAATTCAGTAAATACACCCCCCTGTTACACCACTGAATTCAGTAAATACACCCCCCTGTTACACCACTGAATTCAGTAAATACACCCCCCTGTTACACCACTAAATTCAGTAAATATACCCCCTGTTACACCACCAAGTTTAGTAAATACACCCCTGATACATCTCCTCTTAAAAAAGGGGTGTACTTATCAATTAAAAATCAACCTTTGAAAACTTTAATTTTCAACAGTTTTCTGAAGACAACAACCTACTCAATCCTCGAGTTTCACACTCTTAAGCTTTTCAAATTCAAAAGTCAATCTTTTAATCGGAATACTCCTTATTAGGATTCTGTACTTTTCGGAACACGCACGAAGGACTCGACTGTCTGCCTACACAATATTCCCGGAACTCGGAACAATCAGGTGGGTGATGATCTGTTGATTGATCTGCTAATAATAACGTCGTGCCGGTATTTTTCTGAACTCGACTAAATCAAATAAAAAATATCTAATCCAACATAAATGTAACACCTATCTATATAACTGTTTGGATTATGTGATATAACTATATATGTTATATAATGCCTGTTGTTTTGTAAGTCTATCATCACTGCATGAGTAAACACCTTACGTGAGCATGAATCAGTTCAGTTGTCAGTCAAGTATTCTATTCTTTGTAAAGTTTATTGAGTCAGTTTTGTGGAGAGTCAGTATGTACGGAGTCGGGATCGAGTTTTAAATCCGACCTCCGGGGCTGCTGTCGGGGACGCCCTCGGAATCAAGGTTGTTGATCAAGTAGATCTGGTCCCCGGTCAGCTGTCGTTTGACGCACTGGGAAGAAGGCCATTGATACTTGCTTATTTTGAGGGATGTTATAAGGTTGGATGATGTGAGCTTGTGTGGTTGTATGAAGTAAGTTTTGCTTGGAGTTGAAAAGAGTAACTTTGTTGATTTGTTGGAGTTGAAAAGAGTAACTTTGTTGGTTTGTTGGAGTTGAAAAGAGTAACTTTGTTGGAAGTGGAACGATCGTACGTTTATGGTTTGTCAGTTTGTGATAATATGTGATATGACTTTGGGATTTGCCCTAATGTGAACCAACTTGTGCTATTTCAATTATATCATGCGAAATATGCTTAAATACCGTTTAAACTTTATAATCTTATATATACGTCAACTGATTAAATAAAATAAACACTTTATTAATGAGTATAACTTAATATATATTTCGGATTTACCAATCCCATGATGTTGCAATCACCCATAAGTGAGAATTCAATTCTCACGCCCCTTTTTCCTAACCCCTTGCAGATTACAATTACGGGGAGCAAGGACAGTGACACAGAAGACACAAAGTCTCCCATTTGCTTAAAATATTATTACTAATACAATGATGCCTATTATTTCTATTTCCCAACAAATGTTATCGCTACTGCCATGCAAGACGATGCTCTTTCCGTGTGTTTCAATTATCCAAACTCAGTGTGTATTATTCTGAAGATACAGAACTCTCTATCCACCTTTATACATATATACAAATACACTTACGTTATAATATTTCTTCCCACTTATCCGCTGCATGAAACTTCTCTCTCAATTCAGTTATATTCCCTTCAAAAATTTTATAGTTCGGACTTTTGATCACAATAACACTTCGAATCCGATATAATTAATATATTCTGGGTTCGGGGCGTTACAATTGGCAAATTGATCATCCCTTTAATTTCTACGTGTATATATTATATTTAAATATGAAAAACATTGGTTATATTACTCAAGTTTCATTAAAGAAAATCATTATATAGTATTAAAAAAATCAAATTATTCCTAAATCAATGTACGCATAGTTTATTTCCTAAAATAATGCAATCATAGTTATCACTAAAATATATAGATATATTATATATATATATGTATATATATCGAATAATTATATTTTTAGTTTGGAAGATAAATTATTATTCACCACAAAAGTCAATTCCAATTTTTTTAATTAAAAATTATAGTTACGAAGGTATAGGGATTAGGGTTTGTACATATAATAAGTAAATGATATTAAATAAATGACAAATTATATAAGTAAATAACTAATTAATATGTTACTATAAAATTTAAGCCAATGTTCTATATGCATTTGGTGTATGATGCACTCACTCAACCTGTTTATATTGAAATATGTGGGATGGTTACATTAAAAATGTGGATAGTATAACCATCCTCAACTATTGAGTGAATGCATTGTGCACAAGAGACCTACTCAAAACCTAACTACGATCCGTAGACTTGATATTTTAAATAATTTTAATAAACATGGTTGAATTTTAAATTTAATAAAAAAAATTATGGCATTATTCAAAAAATTAAGATTTCTTCAAATTAACATGTTTGTTTAATTTTTTTTATATTATATTTAGCTATAAAAATAAATAAAATTAAAAATTATGTGAGTTTTGTTAATTAGAATTTATCATATGTACGAGACCATTCATACCTATTTTTACAATAAAAAATTGGTAGTAATCTACCATTACTTCATATTGCAAAAGAATATCTATTTTTGCGATAAAAATTTGGTAGTAATCTACCATTACTTCATATTGCAAAAGATCATTTATATTATTAAATTACAATTCAAATTGATTTAAATGATTATTTATATATATGATATTAATTTAAAATAATTTTTCTTCAAATTTTTTTACTAAAGAACGGTGTGGACAATAATATTTGAAAATCTAGATTTGTTTTTTTAATTAAACATTCTTTAGTTAATTTGGAGAGAGTAAGAAATAAATATGAAAGACCTAAAAAGTTAACTGTATTTAATTAAAAGAGAGTCAAAAGGAAAAAACTTGGTTTACCCAGTGGGTAATCTACCCACCTAATAAAAAAATTAAAAATAATAAAAAGTGTTTAAGTAGTTATTGAAATCTTTAAATATAGGATTCTCTTTCCAAAGCAATGCATTTATTGTTGTATGGTTAACTTTTTTCTTTTTTCTACAAATTTCTCTCCTCTATATTAATAGATGGATAAATTTCTTAATTTCTCTCCATCTAAACATTGGTTATATCAAAGATTGGTAAAATATTTTTTACATTTCTTTCCTCTCTACTAATATATTGGTAAATTTCTTAAATTTCTCTCGACAACTCCTGTTGGTATCAATGGATTTTTTTTCTAATTTTTAATTCTTGTATATTGATATTAATGAATTTTTTTTCTAATTTCTTAATTTTTAATTATGTGTTTTTTATCTGCTATTTATGTTATGCTCTCGTTTTTTTAATATAAAATGATTTTTTTATTATTATTTAACGCAAAGAGCACAAATGTAAGTAGATTTAAAAAAAAATTGTGTTATCAACGACGTGATTAGAAATTAAAATTTAATCTATAGTGTTAAGATCGGGTGTTTCTTGTTATTAGAGTTTGATAGTCGAACTACTCAATAGTAATATTACTATTTTTGGTGACAACAGTACTATTAATTTTTTTTTTAATTTTCTGCATTGAATTAATTTAATTAAAACTTATAATGGTGATTAGAAATTAAAATTTGACCCATAGTGGTAAGATTGATGTTTCTTGTTACGGTTAGGGGTCGATAATCGGACTAGTCAATCGTAATAATACTATTGTTGGTGACACTAGTACTATATATATTTTTTTAATTTTTGACATTGAAATAATTTAATTAAAACTTATAATGGTGATTAGAAATTAAAATTTTATCTATAGTGATGAGATAGATATTTCTTGTTATGATTAGAGTTTATTAGTAGATTAGTCAACAGTAACATATTTATTGTCATTTACACTAATATCTTTTTTTTTCAATTTTCTATATTAAAATAAGTCAATTATAATTTATGATGATAATTACAATTAATATTATTTATTTTCATATAATGTTTAGTACTACACACCCCACACACCATTAGAAATATAATCGGGATATACTATGGTTTTAATTTCAAGGAAATATAATATTAATAATATTGTTTAAAAGTTGGAATTATCTAAAAAAATATTTATTGTAATCTATTAAAAACAAATTGAAATATAACCACCCACATACCCCACGTTTTTGCATCACTATTTCAATTTTGAAATGGTTAATTTAACTCCTTACATTTAAAAGTAATCTAGAATTGAGAAATAACTAATAAATATAATTTAGGATATTTTTTATTAGTATTTAATATGATAAAATAATTTCTAAATTTTTGTTTACAATAAAGGGGAGATAGATCTATCATACTCCTTCTTAAAAATTATTTTGTCATTTTAAATACTAATAAACAACTCGATAGTTAAAACATAAGAAAAATGTAGTGTGAAGATTATTAGGGGAAGGGGGAGTATATACTTGATGTATGCTTATTTTAAAAAGGGTTAATTGCAAAAAAAATCACGAACTTTATAGTATTTATCAATTACAACATGAACTTTTATAGTTTGCAATTCGATGCACGAACTAATTTATCATTGCAATTTTATACACGGTGTGAATTTCCATCGATGTGTACGCTTACATGGCAGTCGGAGTCAACATCAAAGATGCGCCACATGTCACGTCAAATGTCAAATCTACAAAATTTTATTATTTTTAATATTTAAAAAAGTTCATTTATAAAATATTGCTTTAACACATTTAATAATAAATCATAAATATTGGTGTATTTTAGTTTATGTAGAAAATATTTCATAATATACGAATTTAAAACAATTTGTTTTTACTATCTTTAACCATTATTAATATGTGTTTGAGAAATATTTTATAAAAAATGTTTTGAAATTAAAAAAGAAAAAGGTTTTTCCTTCTAGATTTGACATTTGATGTGGCGTGTGACGTGTTTTTTGTCGCGGCTTTGGCTGCAACATAATGTTAGTATCGCCAAAAATTCACATCATGTATAGAGTAACCTAAAAAATTTACATCATGTATCAAATTGCAAAAATAAATTAGTCCGTGCATCAAATTGCAAATTTTAAAAGTTCATGTTGTAATTGATAAAGACTATAAAGTTCGTGCTTTTTTTTGCAATTAACCCTTTTAAAAATTAATATACAATGAAAATCTTTAGATGTCAACTTAATTAGCTTACACACGTACATAAATACCTAAATCTAAAGAGTTGGTTTTATGTGAATCAGTTTCACCTGTATAACTGATTTAGACTAATACTTTACAGTAATAATTAATACTCTCCAACTAATATTATTGGAACAATCGATTTCATTAAAAAAAAAGATAATATCATATAGTAAAAATAATTAATACCCTTTAATGAAACAACTAATATTATCAACACAAGTTTCAAGGTGAATTTTGCTCACACTCTGCAAAACATTGTATGAACCAGTTTCACGTGCGTGAATATGAATTTGCTACTGAAAGGTATTATTTGTAATGAAAAAGGGTATCACTTATATCACTGAAAAATTATAATTATATTGCTAAAAGGTTTCACTTAAATTACTTAAATGTGTTGCTTGTTACTCTAAATGATGTCACTTGAATTACTGAAAGGTATTAGTGATATTGCTAAAGGGTATCACTTATATTGCCTAAATGTATTAGTGGTAATATTAAATTGTACTCCCTCCGTCCACGAGTAAGTTTCCCATTTTTTTTTTGTTGAGTGGTTTAAGAAAGTGTATTTGTTTATTAATATATGGTGGGCCACATGTTGACTTTTGGGATAAAGTAATGAATAGTGTTGAAAAGTAAAGTGAATGAGTGACATTTTAGGTAATATTGTGTGAGTTTGAAGGTTAAAGTTTATATATAATAGAGAGTTGTTATTTCCATTTATGGAATGGGAAACTTACTCGTGGACGGTCCGAAAATGAAAGTGGGAAGTTTACTCATGGACGGAGGGAGTATCACTTAAATTATTAAAAGCATTGGACATGATGTTAAATAGTATCACTTAAACTACTGAAAGGTATTAATCACGTTAGTCTAGTTTCATGGTGAAACTTTTTCACACAATACCAACTCCTTAAAAATGTAATAATTTAAATTGAACTCTTTGTTATATCTCAAGGTGATTCGAATTTATGACCACATTGGTCTAAATAGTGGTGTTCTTACACCATTTGGTAGCATTAATATAATTGATATTTGATGTACTATGTAAGATTTTATATAATCATTAACTTGTTACTATAACTATGATGTACTAAGTATATCCAACTATTTTATTTGTTGATTTTTTTAATACATACTACACTTTTTTTATTTAACATATGATGTGTGTTAAATTTCATCTTTTAAATTACGCACATAAATTGTTTTACCCTCAACATGTGAAATTGTTAAGTAAGTTAAGTTTGAAAAATATTATTTTGTCTTAGAATTTTTAAATATTTTCTCATAAACTACGTTAGTTGTTATTTGTTTGTGTCGATATCTCTACCAGTCGTAGCATATAAAAAATTAGATTTTTTTTGCTTGGTTACTATGAACATCGCAACAAAAAACAATCCACAGTTAAAAAATGGCAATCTCAAGGCTACATAATTTTGTAATATTTAAGCATGCACATTTAGAATTGCTCAGGAGAACTATTTATTGATAATGTATTGCATGAACCCGTTTCAGGTCGTGGTGAAATTGCTTCTATTACTCAAAAGTTTTATTCGTAATGCTAAATGACATCAATTAAATTATTGAAATGTGTTAGTCGTAATATTAAAGTTATCAATAAATTGCTTAAATGTATTACTCGCAATGTTAAAGGTGTCACTATACATTATTGAAAGATATTAGTGGTAATGCTAAAGTGTATCACTTAAATGAGTGAAGTGTATTGGTCGTAATAAAAAATGGTGTTACTTAAATTATTAAAAGGTATTAATTGTAATGCTAAGGGGTGTCACTTAAACTACTGAAAGATATTGATCACGTGAATAGAGTTTCATTGTGATTTTTTTTTCACACAATACCAACTTCTATAATGAAAATGCTAAATATTTATATATTGATTTAATTATTTAATTAGTCATATAATACATGACCTTCGAAGACCATAATTTTTTTTAATCTTTTGGTCTATACATTTGGCGATAATAAAAAAATACTCATCTATACATTTTACAAAATTTTAAATTAAATCCTATATAAAATTTCAATTTGTCTCATTTAAATATTATATAAATAAAAATATATATTGGACTAACTTATGTTTACGGATCATATTGCAAAATAATCATTTATATACTTAGTTTGCACTTCAAATTTCAATTCAAGACTAGTTATATAAATCACCCTAAAATCTTGTGTTTATGGAGAATTAATTACGTAGTTGTGGAATATTGGATAGACAATGTGTCAATCTTCTAAATTAAAAATTAAGTTTAAATGGCTCACTTCTCAAAACTAAACAATAGAAATAAATAATTAATTTCTACTAGTAGTAATTTTTAAATTGAGTACGGAGTAATAAAATAAAAACAAAGTTATTAGTTCAAAAGAACACAATTAGTCTATATTTAGGCCATAAATTAAATTATAAATAAGAAAGTTACATTATAATGTAAAGGTTGTGAAAAATGAAGGTGGTTTATATATTAACTTCATTTGAATTGGGGATTGTGAAAGAAGAATTAATTCATGGTAATAAATAAGGTGAGAGAATAATAATATAATATTTAATGTTTCTTATTCTAAATTAATTTTTTATTATTTTTATTTGGCGGGTGGATTACCCGGTGGGTAGATGTAGCATACTCCGAGTCAAAATGAGTTCATCGAGAGAAGTGAAATAGTTAATCAGTGAAGATCACAATATTCGGTGTTTTTTTTTAAGGTGGAATAACCTCTGCTTTGGGAATGATAAGAAGAGTATAATAGCACTTGGATCAATAAGATTGAGAAAAATTATTTTTTTGAACATTAGATTTCTATGGTATTTAAGTGAAACACCTATTTTATGTTAGTATATTTAATTATGGACAAAATATAGAGTGAAAAATGTTCATACATGAACTATTGAAGGATATTAGTAATATTTGATGAAATCAGCGCCGAAGTTATCGACAACCAATCATGAATTTGATTTTCAATTGAAGTTTTGGAGATAATTATCTTCCAATTTGATTGAATTCTAAGCTACATCAAATTCTTTCCGATTTTGAATGTAATGTTTATGGAAAAATATATGCAGAGATTGGCCTAAAGTGAATGACTTAGATAGCATGGAAGCGGATATTCCGGCGAGAGCTCTGGAAAATTTGTTGTGCATAGGTGTTGGTATGGAGGATATGCATATGATTGTGGCTAATCTTTGGGGGAGAAACAGTGTCAACTTGCTGCTGCTGTAAATTATAATATGTGTATTTTTAATGACTAGAAAATATAAATAGGTGAAAGTTTATGTAATGTGGTGTCTTGAGTTGTTTTTAGGAATGTACCTTCTTACCCACCTCACATGTATATCAGAAATTTTGTCCAATGATTTACATTTATATTTTTTTACACATTTTTGTTTGACTTTTTGTTATCTAAAACAAATTACCTAAACAATAATTGATATTTTGATTAAATTGCATAAATAAAAAATACCTTTAATTAATTCAAATTTTCAATCACTTAAAAAATAAAAATTAGTGATAAATTTCGAATGATACTTTGATACAAATAATATTGACTCTTTACAAATTACCAATTAAATGAAAAATAAAATATTAAATATTTATAAATTCCATTGATTCATATAAAATGATTATTCTTCATTGATGGTGTTTAATTTGATAGGATTAATAAATGTAAAATTCCTTAATGTTGCACCATTCCTTAATTTATATCTTTCTTATTTTTTTTATAATTAATGTCATAATTAACGTATTAATCTCGCTATACATTAATCAGGTGGAGGTTTTAATTTGATTTCTAAAAAAAATATTGTATTTTACTTATTAATTTATTTAAACATTATATTAATAAATATAATTAATTATTTGATATTTTTGCTCATTAGGAATAATTTAAATATGGTAATGTGAGATAGTAATGTAATTGATTTGACATAAATGCTCCATAGTAAAACCGTACTAGATGAGTCCCGCATACTACGCGAGTTTTTCATAAAAAATAATTATACAATCATAATGCATTAGGTATACAAAAATAAATTTGTCCAACATAAAATAATATAGTTTTAATTATACTTTAAAGCTTTAATTTTTTCAAATATTTAAATCTATAAATTATTTAATAATTATTACACAACATAATGTCACATGTTAAAAATTTATACAATAATTTTATAAACTCAGTTTATATGCTATACATATGCATTTAATGGTCTTATACTAATACTTTTCATTATAAACAACTCATACCCTTCAGTAAAAATAATTAATATCTTTCAATGATTCATTAACCAATTTTACTTTATACATACTCATTTATTTAATGATATTGTATGGTATATTTGACTAATATATTCATACTCAATTCAATTTATTGCTGATTTTGTGTCAAACTAATATGCCAATCTTTTGTAATCAAATCCTTATAATCATTCAATTTGCTGAATTATTTCAACTGCTTTATCTTCGTCTCAAATTTACAACTAAATAATTGCAGGGTTTTTTTTTTTTTACATATTCTACATAAATTTTTTGATTAAAGTAAAAAAAAATTATATTTTTTTAAGGATGAAATATAGTTTATAAAAAATTTAAGGGTTTATTGCAAAAAAAACATAAAAAAATCACAAACTTTGTGTTGTTTATCAATTATAACATAAACTTTTTCTCTTTGCAATTTAATACACTAACTTTTTAAGTTTTGCAATTTAAAAAATCTGACAATTTTTCGACAATAATTAAATAATGCCCCTGTCGGAAATGTCACATAAATATCCACATAGACACCAACAAATAAAATTATTTAAAAAATGGAATAATGTCTTTAAAATATATTTTTAAGTTATGTTTCTAAAAGTTAAAATGTATTTTAAGGACATTATTCTCATTATATAAAATTATAATTTTATTTATTGACATCTACGTAGGTACTATGTGGCATATCTGACAACCATGACATTAAATTGTTGACGGAAAATTATCAGGTATTTCAAATTGTAAAACTTATAAAGTTGATGAATTAAATTACAAAGAAAAAAATTCATGTTTTTATTGACAAAAATCATAAAGTTCGTGATTCTTTTTTCCTATTAACCCAAGTTGTAATCAGCAAAAAATATAATAATAAGCTCATATTTAATTGTAGAGTTGTAAAATATAATCCTTAGTCACCTTTTACCATTATATTTTTAGTTTCAGTAAATCTTTTATAAATTAGTTTTATGTGCAATTCAAAACGAGATTTGTTATTTTTATTATGCAATATTAATATCATACTAATACATTTTAATGAAATGATAAATATTATTAAAATATACACACACAATGCAAACAAATTTCATCTTTTAGAAAATAAAAAATTATACTCCATCTATCTAGAAGTTACTTTCATAATAGAGAATGACACATTTTTTAAGAAAAAAATGGAGCATGTGAGTGTGGGGTTAAATAAAGTAATAACACTTAAATACCTTATAGTGAGAAAGAGACAATTCCTTTTTAGGAATATTAAAATAGTTGTGGAACTTCAAAATAAGAAAGTGTGAAAGTAGTTGTGAGATAGAGGGAATACTCATTAAAATTTTGATATTTGTGATAACATATTACCGTTTTCCACAAATAAAATTTAGATGTTAGTGACGACATGTCTTTTTTTCGTTGGTAGTGATCGTTATTTAAAGTATTCGAATAAATTTTATTTGATACAATTTTGTATGAGAATGGTTCATGATAAGTTTATCATGAAACCGTTTTGAAAGTTTTAAAGTATCAAATATTGATCAAGAATATTAAAAATCTCATGAGATTATCAAGAATCGGGGTTAGTGCTATCATATTATATAGTGTTCAAGAATATTAATATCACTTAATTTTTTAAATATTTAAGTATTCTTATCCAATATAAAAAAAACAATATTATATAGTGTTAAAAAAATGGTTCATACATGAACCATTGAAGGACATTAGTTGTTTTCACTAAAGAGGGTTAGTTATTTTTATTAAAGGGTATTGGTTGTTTTCACTGAAGACTATTAGTTGTTCAGTGAAAACAAACTAGAACTATAAACCGAAGATCCTTAATTTGGTGTACATAGTTCCAAAGACTGGGTTCATAAGTAATGCACAACATTTTTTTCAAGGTTTTTTCACGAGGATATTGTTTGATAAAAATATGTCCGCTAACATGGAATTTATAGCAGATTGACGAAACACTTTTTTCAATTGAGATTTTAGTCCTACAAATGACATATTTGGAGAAATATTCACTACCAATCTCAATTAATTTCAATAGAACCACCAAACATACTTAGTCCCACACCTCTATTATTACTATTGATGCTCATACTGCTATTATTTGTTGATTGTATTTATCTTGATTTCAAATCACAAATGTATGACCACGAATATTTACAAGATATAGTTATCCTTGCACCAATACTTGATTATGATATACGTATAGATGATTACATGATGCGGTTAAATAAAAAGGAGTCACTTAAGTATTTCAGTTCCAATAATGTTTACAAGTTTAATTCGGAATTTGATGTTCTTGCTAATGTGCATACTCCTAAAATTTTCAATGTTTTAAATTCTTAAATATAATGGTCTACATACACAAGTTCAAAAAAGTATTATCCTTGAAACTCAACCCCCTCTGATTTACATTCCTAAAAAAATATTATTCGTATTATTATAGTAACTTTATTAGTACTCCTTCAATCCCGGTACTACTTTCGTAGTAGAGGATAAGACATTTTTTAAAGAAAAGAAAGAGTATGTGAGTGTGAGATTGAATAAATTAATATTTCATCCGTCCCGGCGTAAACTTCCCATAACCTTTTGTTGCTTTGTTTAAGAAGTTGTATTTGTATATTAATATGTGATGAACCACATGTTGTCTTTTGGGGTAAAGTAATGAATAGTGATGAAAAGTGATTGAAATGACTGATATTTTTTGTAATATTGTGTGAATTTGAAGGTTAAAGATTATATGTAGTGGAGTGTTATTTTTGTCATTTATAGAATAAAAAATTTATTGGGGGAAGGTTCAAAAACGAAAGTGGAAAATTTACTCCGGGACGGAGGGGGTAGTACTTTTTACTTTATTAAATTTTGTGAGAGGGAGTTATTTCATTTTTAGAAGTGTGAAAGTAGTTGTGAGACGTTCAAATAAGACAAATGTGAAAGTAGTAGTGAGACGTAATGAATACTCATCTTCTAATTTGTTCTATTGATATTACTATTTATTGATTAGGAGATGCATATTCTAATGCCTTCGGTGGTTATCCAATATTATACTGTAAATGGTTGTAATAGTTCAAATTATATATATATATATATATATATATATATATACTTCCTCCGTCCCACAATGAACTTTATTATTTCCTTTTTTCGTTTGTCCATAATAATCTTCACACCCCTAAAATGGAAATAACACTCTCTCACAATATCATTTTATATTTATATAAAACTTATAAAAAGTCATTTTCAATAAATTTTCTTAAAAAGTGTGCCCAACAACATATAAAATTTAATAGGGACAAAACGAGTACAATTTATATCAGATATATTATTAGATTAAGATGGGTAGATTGTAAGAACTATAAAATAATATGTTATGCTTTATAAATATGTATTTTATAATGAAACAAACATTTGTTCATGATATGTTTGGTTTAAGCCTTCAAGATCCAGCTTGAGAATTACACGAGCCAAATTATGTTTGTTTCGAGATTATACAAGCTAGATTCCAATATTCATCAAAATCCTAACCTATAACACCTATACTTTCTTATATTCTCTCTCATACATTTTCTTTTCCCAATAACTCACACTTTTATTTTTTACAATGTAATAATATTTTCGTTTCCTACTTTTTCACTATATTCTTTTCAAACCTACTCCACTACATCTTATAATCAAACATACACAAAATTCAAATTTATATTAAAACTTTATTTAAGAAAATGACTTCTACACAAAGTTTAGATATATTTAAAAAAATCAAATTATAATTTTTTTATCAATAAAATTTTATTTTATTAATTGTTATAGTAAAAAAATTGGAAAAAAATATATGTCGTGCAATTCAAATACTATATTTATACATTAAGTACATTCACAGTAATAGATATAGACAGATAAATGGACGGACTTATTACGCATAGTGCACTTACTCAACAATTAAGATTGTTTACACTGAAAAGTACTACCTTCGTCCTTGAAATTGGTCCCATTTTTTTCATGTGGTTTAATGCGATATGTCTGAAGATATTACATGGTTTTTAGATTTTCATTTTCGAACAAAATGATTGCTCATGGAAAGTTCGTTTCACACGCTTTCCATAAACGATCATTTAATTAAAAAATGGACCTCTAAAAACCCCGTAATATCTCTAATATATTGCATTATACCATGTGCAAAAAAAAAAAAAACCAATTTTTAGGGACGGAGAGAGTATAAGTTAATTACACTGTTAAATGTAATTATATTACATTTAAAAATTTACAAATTTAGTTTTTTATTGTCTAAATTTCAATTTAATCTAATACACATTTTGGTTTAATCAAATTTTACTTTTTTTTTAGTGTAAATAGTCTAAATGGATTAATGGATACATTATTCATCATATGTATAATATAGTTTTTTTTTTTGTGTGTAACAATAAATATTTTACTCATATATTAAAAAAAATATAAAGTTAATATTTTTTATTAAAACATTCATAGTAAACTTTTAATTTTACCAATATTCACATTACATTGAATTTTAAGATATATATTTTGTTAGTCAGGCAAATAAGGAGGATGCTCAAACAAAGATTTTAGGTAATATATGAAACTTAAGTTATAATATAAATGTTTAATTGAGAGTATAATTTTTTTTTAGAAGTATCATTGATCTTGATAAAAAAAATTAGTTATATATTTTTTAAAATAAATTGTAATTATTTAGTTTTATATATATAATTGAGTTATTATTATAATTAATTTTTTTTAACAAATTTCGTTCGTGCGAAGCACGGGTAAAATGATCACTAGTTTTATTTAGAACGAAAGTCTTGTGCGAATAAATTTCAGTATTGAACATATTTGAAAAATATTATTTCTTCTATTCCCAAAAAAATATGTTTAAGAGAGTTAACACAAGTTTTAATGAAAATTAGATAAAGTAAAGAATATTGAAAGGTACCGGGGGGATCCATTTTTAAATAAAATAATTACTTATAAGTTAAATATAAAATAATTGTACCCAAAAAGAGAACAAACATATTTTTTTGGATAGAGAGAATAATAATTATTTACATTATCAAATATTATTTTTGAAGTAGTTGTTTCATCAAAGGATATTAATTAGACAAAGTATAGAGTGAAACTAGTTCATATATGAATCACTGAAGGATATTAGTTACTTTCAATAAAGAGTATCAGTTGTTTTCATTGAAGAGTATTACTTATTTACACCGAAGAGTCTTAGGTGTTCAGTAAAAACAAACTAAGACTCTTCAGTGAAAACAACTAATACTCTTCAGTGAAAACAATTAATACTCTTTAGTGAAAACGACTAATATCTTTCAATAATTCATGTATGAACCAATTCCACTCTATACATACTCTATTAATTAAAGGGTATAAAAAGAGTAATGTTAATTTTGTTACTATAAGATATTAGTTGTGAACAATTCTTGCAAAAAAACTGGTTCATACAATTCCAATTTTTCCGTAAACAACTCTCACGGTAGTAAATTTTGTACAATTTCCTCAAATCATCATATTATACTAGAGTATAAGTGTTGGCACATATTCATCATGTAAGATGTGCTTGCCAGAAATTTAATTACCAGATGATGCTCATATGAATACATTATAGCCTTGTTTGTTTTGATGAATAGAATTAATAAATAATTTTTTTATCGGAAGAATTAATAAATAATTATTCTTTGATAATGAAACAATTAGTCAAATCCCTATATGTAGTAATTATCTCTATGACAACTTATCACAAAACGATGTTACACAAACCAAACGCATGATTAAATGAAATTAAAATATCAATTCCTCCTAATCTAACAAAGCAAATATGCCCTATAAGTTTTTTAAAGGTGGAGTTTCTCAACAAAATTTCAGAGAGAAATCTTCCAATACAACATTTATGGTGCAAAGTATTATTAATTTTTTTAGTAAAACAAAACATAATGAAATGATAAAGAAACATTTTTATATGAGGACCCTATTTTTAGATTGAGTTTCAATTTAAGTCTTTAATGTTGAAGTACTCTAATCAAAATCTATTTTTATTTATATAAGATCTAATTTTATTCTCAATGTCCTAATTTTTCCGGTACATTTGTCTTTATTTCAATTTTATTTATAAGAAACTCAATTTTAATATTTTTTTTGTTTCTAATTAATTTTCAAAATATAATGTATCAAATTTTAAAAACTATAATTATTATTTACACTCGTATTAGACATATTTTAAAATAAAATTTCAAGTTAATTTCTTTTATTTGGGTGATGAAATTAAAAAAAAAAAAACTTGCCTACTGTCTCTTTGTTTCAAATCACAAGAAGACTCAAGTCTTGCTTAACACCCTACTTTGGTTGTCTCTATTTCTTTAGAAAAGTTGTTATATTAAAAAATACACCAAGTCGTATAAGAAGAATTATGAACAAAATACTACCTCAAAATCACCATAAAATCTTGGTAAGGCACAAGAGGTACTTCGATTTTATCCAAGAAGGTTGCGACTTCCAGCAATTTTTCTAACCACCATTGATATTTGACCCGCTTCTTCCTCTCACACACTTTAGTAAAATAATATGACTAAGAACTTGAACGCTCACACTGAAACAACAAAGCTTTCAACTGATATTTCACTCTCTTCCCTTCCAAAAATAACTTCACAATTTAGTCTTAACACTCCTTAAAAGACCTTTTCATTTCAGTTTTTAAGTCTCAAAATATAACTCCTATAACTGATCATAACCTTCACCCCTCTCATTCAAGTCCTAGCCGTTTATGATGTTATACTCCCACGTTTAAATTCAGCCTTAAAATCATTTGACTTGTAACTTTCAAAACTGAAAAGTAACCCTCACAACTTCAATTCCCTCATAATTTTTAACTTAAACTCAAAATGTAACTTCTAGTTCTTACAACTGATAGAATTTAACACTTAAAACCATTCACAAAATACTAACTTCGTACCAGACCAGAAAACCAAACATGTTTTAAAATAATTTACTAAGGATAATAAGTTTCTGAGGTATTATAACTATAAATAATATACTAGTTACAACAATAAATATACTAATCAAAATAAATTTTGCTTAAAAGCTTTACTTTACTTTAAAAATATTCTTTATAAAAATATTAATTACATATACAAACTCAAATATACTTTTGTAGAAAATATTTTACTAATAAAACTTTTATAGGCAACCTATATTTTATAAAAATATTAATTACATTTTAATACTCCTAGTAACACTTTTCAAAGAAATATGCCAAAATGAGTAGAATAAAAACACCAAAGTTCAACACATATATTTTTATACAAAAATTCAATTCTTTAAGAAACTGTAACACATAAGATCCTTAATTCTTAGCCTTAAAGACCAAAACTGAAATATTTCTTCTCATTTATCCTTTATTATCAATCTTAAAGTCCAACATTACCCCTTAAGATTATCCCATTAAAATTATAACTTAACATCCCAATTACTCTTGTAACCAATGCCAGAATTCATATCCTAAACGTTCAAATTCATTTAAACAATACAACCAATACAAATTATAACTTATCACAACATCAAAATTATCTTACATCTAAAACCTCAAAGTCCAAGTTATCTTATACCTAAAACCTTATTCCTCAATATATCCTTTACGAATTTTTTGGGTATTACATTCTGCACCCCTTAAAACAAATTTCGTCCTCGAAAGGTAAAGTACGTACCTCTCAAAGAAAATCTGGATACTTTTCTTTTAGTTCGTCCTCACGTTCCCAAGTGGCTTCATCATGGCTGTGTCTACTCCACCTGTCCACCGAACTTTGACAAGCATCACATCTCTATTCCTTAGCTTGTGAACATTGGTGTCTAACACTTCAACCGATCCCTCTTCATAAGACAGGTCCTCATCTACCTCTAGCTCCAAGTAGTCCACTACATGACTAGGATCATGTACATATTTCCGCAACATGGACACGCGAAATACGTTATACAACTGGCAAGCTCGGTGGTAAAGCCAACCGATAAGCCAATTCACTAACTCGTTCCAAAATTTTGAACAGACCAATGAATCTAGGTTGCAGCTTCCCCTACCAACCAAGACGTATAACTCCCTTCGTCGGAGACACCTTTAGAACACTTTATCTCCCAGCTCGAATTGTAAAGACTTTCTTCGTTTATCTGCATATGACTTCTGCCGATCTTGTGAAACTCGTATCCGTTCCAGAATCTTCTCAATCACCCAACTATCCGTTCAACGATTTTCGGACCCAAGACTCTTCTTTCACCAATTTCATCCCAGTAAAGTGGAGACCTACATTTCCTTCCATACAAAGCTTCACATGGAGCCATCCCGATCGTCACTTGGTAACTGTTGTTATAGGAAAACTCCATTAGTAGTAGGTATCCTTCCCAACCTCCTCCAACACGAGCTCTCAATATATCTTCCAAAGTATGAATCGTTCTTTTCGACTGCCTATCTATTTGTGGATGGTATACTAAAGTTCAACTTCGTCCCAATTGCAGCCTACAGACTCCTCCAAAACTGTGAAGTAAATAAGGAATTCAACACGATCGAAATTGGAACTCCATGCAATCTTACTACTTCCTGAACAAACAATTGTGCCAATCGGTCCCTCCCGAATGTCGTCTTCATCGGTAGAGAATGTGCGGACTTAGTCAATCTATCCACAATCACCCAAATAGCCTGATTCCCCTTCACCGATCGGGGTAATCCTACCACAAAATCCATGGTGATATGTTCCTACTTAATTCCACCGTGGAATACTAGTGGCTTCAACGGCCCCGAAGGCCTCTGATGCTCGGCTTTAATTTGTTGGCAAGTTAGGCAAATTTTCTACGTATGACCCTATATTCCCCGTCATGTTCTAATACAAGTGTCAAATAAAAATTATAATTCAATATATTATATTTTTAAAAAAAAATTAAAATAAAAAAATCTATTATGTTTTGAATTTCTTATAAAAAAATTGAAATAAAGATATATTTTACATTGAGAGAAAAAAACTAAAATATAAATTTTAATTTGAGACACTTCAAATCTCAACCTAAAAATTGAGTTCTCATATTAAATTCTTCCGAATTTTATATACTTTTTATGTGAGAGGGACAACATATGACCCAAACGAAGCTCAATTTTTTCGTTAATACTCTAGGATAAATTGGGTTTGTTTCATAAAATGATTTTATGAAAAATCTCACAATTTATGGCCCAAAGTCGAGCACAAGTAAAAATTAGACATTATAGTGAATAAATTTCATAAGTATTAATATTTCAATATAAAATTTATGGTGGTAGATGAGTCGAGCCAAGTCGACTATATTGGTGTTTAAGCTTATTTAAAAAGTTATCGAACTTTGATAATCATATTTGAACTTATTTGATAATTAATCGAGTCGAGCTCGAACGAGCTTTAATCGAACCGAACACGAGTCGAGCTCGAGTAGTTTGAAATTTTTACACATGTTTTATCTTTTTTAGTCGAGCACGAGTTGAGTCGAGCCGGACTTTAGACTATTCCGAACATTAATTTATGTTCAAACTTATTTGATTTTTATTTCAAACTGTGAGACCAAACGAACTTTTAACGGATGATCTCGAATCGAAAATCGAATAGCTTAGTTTGATTTTCAGCCCTTTAAAAAGTACTAATACTCCCTCCGTCCATGAGTAAACTTCCCACTTTCCTTTTCGGGCCGTCCACGAGTAAGTTTCCCATTCCATAAATGGAAATAACAACACTCTATTATATATAAACTTTAACCTTCAAACTCACACAATATTACCAAAAAGCCACTCATTCACTTTACTTTTCAACACTATTCATTACTTTATCCCAAAAGTCAACATGTGGCCCACCATATATTAATAAACAAATACACTTTCTTAAACCATTCAACAAAAAGAAGTGGGAAACTTACTCGTGGACGGAGGGAGTATTAGATATCAATAGAGTCATTCATCTATAACAGAGCGGGCCTAGTTTAAAATAAATAAGGCCCATATTGATAAACCCTTCAGCCCCCATTTGCAGCCCAAAACCCTAATTTCTGCTTCTGCTTTCGTTTACCTATTTCCTCGCTCTCTTTGGCCGTCGTCGATACTCTCTACTTCTCCGTTGCCGGTGTAAACGACGGCGACCCTCGAAATTGGTTGAGATATCGACGGCTCAATCATACACTCTGCGTTTTAGGCCCTCGTTCTTCCTCGAAGCTTGCACAGAGGTAATTTCAAACAATCTCAAGCCTTTTCCTTACTTGTAGAGGTTAATTGATGATTCAATGGTTTGAAATTGCTGTTTTACTTGGTCGAGCAATATCATTGCTGTTGAATTTTTCATTGAACTAGATTACATCGTTTAGGCCTTTCGTTTGCTGTGGTCTCGCTTTTAATCGATATGTGGTTCTCTTGAATGGTTTAATTTTAGTTATTTGTATTTATGTAATTGATTGGTGTTTTAATTTGATGTGGTTAGAGCAATCGGTGAAACTTGGATAAGATGAGTTTAATTTCTCAAAATGCTATACCTAAGGAGCCATTGAAGAAGAAGAAAAGGGTGAGTATTCAAGATGAGGTTACACTTGTGGAAGAAGAGAAGGAAGATATTGAAGATAGAGATGAGATTGATTTGGATGCGAAAAGGAGCCAGAAGAGGAAGAAAGGACGAAAGGAGAATGATGAGAAACTGGAAATTGAGCAGGGGGAAGAAATGAAGAAGCTAGAGAACGTTTTATTCGGGTCCTTGTATAATCCGATCGAGTTTGGGAAAGAAGATAATGATGATGAAGAAGCTAGAGGAGAGGTGGATAACAGTTCTGCATTGTTTTTCACTGATAGATCAGCGAATAGTATGTTGTCTGTGTACGAAGAGGATGTGGATATTGGAAAAGAGAGTATCGAGGGGCAGGAAACGAGTCGAAGAAAGCCTGTGTGGATAGATGACGAAGAGGAGAAAACTAGTGTAAACATAGCCAAAGTTAACAAACTACGAAAGCTGAGGAAGGAAGAGGACGAAAGTGTAATTTCTGGCTCTGCGTACGTATCAAGATTGAGAGCTCAGCATGCTAAGATGAACCCGGGTACTGACTGGGCAAAACCTGATTTCCATCGAACAGATTACAGTTCTGAAGATGTTGATTCGGATAAAGAAAGTGGGGTGGTGGTTGCAAGTGGTTATGATGATGATATCCTCAGGACAAATGAAGACCTCGTTCTTAAGAGAGGGACGAAATTGTTACCTGGAATTCTTGAATATTCAAGATTGGTTGATGCTAATATGAAGGATCCGTCCCAAGGTCCCATCAACTCTGTTCAGTTCCACAAGAATGCACAGTTGCTTCTTGTTGGTGGGCTGGATAAAAAATTGAAATTCTTTCAAATTGATGGAAAGAAGAACGAGACGATACAGAGCATCTTCCTCGAGGATTGTCCAATTAAAAAGGCTGCTTTCTTACCCGATGGATCGAAGGCCATCATTTCAGGTAGAAGAAAGTTTGCCTACAGCTTTGATTTAGTCAAAGCTAGTGTGGATAAAATAGGTCCTCTTACGGGAAGGGACGAAAAGAGCTTGGAAGCTTTTGAGGTTAGCCCCGATTCTAGTACTATTGCCTTTATAGGGAATGAAGGGTATATACTTTTAGTGTCGACAAAGACGAAGGAGCTGATTGGAACACTGAAAATGAATGGAACCGTTAGATCAATAGCGTTTTCTAATGATGGGCAGAAGTTGCTTAGCTCTGGTGGGGATGGGCAAATTTACCATTGGGACCTTAGAACTAGGACTTGTTTACACAAAGGTGCTGATGAAGGGTGTTTAAATGGGACAGCGCTCAGCGTTTCCCCTGCCGGGAATTTGTTTGCAGCTGGTTCGGACAGTGGGATTGTGAACATTTACAATGAAGATGATTTCCTTGGAGGGAAGAGGAAGCCACTAAAAGTTGTCGAGAATTTGACCACGAAGGTGGATTTCATGAAATTTAACTCCGATGGTCAAATCTTGGCGATTAGTTCTCGTATGAAGAAGAATGGCATGAAGCTGATTCATGTCCCGTCTTTAAGCGTGTTCTCAAACTGGCCTCCTCCTAATCAGATTCTGCATTACCCAAGCTGTGTGGATTTTAGCCCTAATGGAGGTTTTATGGCTATGGGTAATGCTGCTGGGAAAGTGTTGTTATACAAGCTTCATCACTATCATCAGGCTTAGTTGGGCTTTTGAGACATTAGTGGTCATTTTATGTTGTTGTAATGGCTAGCTGAGTGTGAGTTTTTATGCTTTTTATATTTTGTTTTGGTGGCATTTTTGTTTCTACTAGTAACAGTGCTGGTGATGGTTTTTGTTATCAGGATTATACTTTGTTATTATTCGTTCACCCTCTGCATAATTGCTTCTTAGAGAAACATATGAAGGTTTTTGCTTTATTGTGTTGTTAATTTGAGAAGGCTGACTTGTGGATTATTGTTTTGTTAACCACTATTGGACAGAACTGGAAGAAGCTGAGAAAGTTTGTTTTATAATTGTATGTTTCTTTATCAGGGGCTTGTTTGGATGCTTTGTTCATTGCTCGAGCAATTGCAGCATGCTGAAATAACCTATGCTGTTTGAAGAGTATTAGTTGTTTTATTAAAGAATATTAGTTGTTGTTTGAAGAGTATTAGTTGTTTTATTAAAGAATAATAGTTGTTTTTTCTAGAGGGTTTCAGTTTTGAAGGGAAGTAGTAGATGTTTTCCCAAGAGGGTTGTAGTTTCACAGTTTTTAGAATTACTTATTTTGAACCGTTTAGTTAAGTAACTTATGAGAACAAGTGACTTTCAACCGTTTAGATAAGTCTCTATTCTGTGTGTATTTTGGAAACTAACAACTAGGGTATGTTTGCTTTGTGGGATTAGGAGATTGATATTTTAATCCCATTCAATCATACATTTGTTTCGTGTGACATCGGTACGGGATAAATGGTTATAGAGATAATTGACACATGAGGAGGGTTGGACTAGTTGTCCCATGAACAAAGGATAATTATTTATCAATCCTATCTATCAAAGCAAACAAGCCATTCGCCATCGAAATGCAAGTCCCTATTCTGTCTTGCTGGGGAAGAAATTGGCTGGGTAAACTGCAGCGTGTTAGATGGGCTTAGTTTGGTCACTTTGGTGGGCTTTATGGTAATCACTTGGGCATTCATGAGTTTTTTTTTTTTTTTTTTTTAAATGGATGATTAAGAGCCTATTTGCTGAGCTTATAAACTCTTATTTCTTAATTCTTAAACAATTTATAGCTTTATAAAAGTATTCTATAACAAAATAATACTTCATCGCTCCAAACGTAGAATGTCTATACATCTTTTCTCGTTGTCCCTACGGTACTTTATTTTCATCCTTTAAATATTCTTTTATCTTCACATTTTATCTTACTCAATAAAGAGAACCATTCATGTGAAATATTATACTGCAAATTATGTTTAAAATAGTAATTATGGTAATTTCGCGGATAATGAGTCGATTCTGATCAAAATTTGTGGATTCTAAGCGGATTGCACTAGGTCAAGTGAGTTTTTAAAAAATAATTCACTTCAAGGCAGGAATTGAAAACTCACTTCCAAATGTGTTACTATAAATGGTAAATATACATTACTGTAGGGATAATTATGTGTGTTACTAGTCTTTACAATAACAAATTTTTGTCCTTATAGGACAAATATGTATTTTTATAAGAATAAATATGTAGGATATTTCATTTTTTTTTTTGTTACAGCTTACAAGGTGTAAGAAAAATATTTTACTATAAGGAACTTATTTTAATTTTTTAATCAAACACTTTATGAATTTGTTTTAAAATTGTTTATAAGTTCAGGCAACTGGGCTCTTAATCGAGTTGCACGGATATTAATTGTACAATACATGCATAAAAAAATTAGTAATAAATAATTTTTGTGTGCATTCAAGTGCATATCATGTATTGGATTTTGAGTTCAATTTCAAATTAATTTAAATTTTTCAAAGTCAAATTTATTTAATAAATTTTAAAAAAATTAAAATTAAACTAGAGATAGTGTATAAAAGAGGAATAAAAGATTACATATTTGCCTGATAGATCCAACTATGTATCCATTAATGGCATTTTTTGGGGAAGACACATAGGAAAGGTCCGAAAGGTCCCTCCCCTTATAAAAATGGTTTTATTGTGAAAGAGTTGAGACTGAATCAGACTGCACGAAGCCACCGATTTGGCTGCTGTCTTATCATTATCCCCAACATTTATACGAGTGATACTATTGATGGGATGTTGTGTTGTCCCATCAATATGCATAATTATTAGGATGATGATGATTAGGTGATGATTATTAAAAATATTAATTATTTAATTTATTTTAATTATTTATTTATTTACTTTAATTATTTTACAAAAAATAATAGTACAATGTTTACGGTGGTGATGAGATGATGTTATTTATCTTTATTTATTTACTCTAATTATTTTACAAAAAATATTAGTTGTTTCGTTCAAAAGTATTAATTGTTTAGAGTAACTATTTTTTTAATATTACAAAAAATTAGTTACTTAATTCAAAAGTATTAGTTGTGAAGAATGACAAATATACACAAAAATTTATAAAATATTACTCCATCCGATTCATTTTTGATTGTCCATTGAAAAATGACGCGAATTTTAATAAAATACTCCCTCCGTCCCACTCTAAATGTCCCCTTTCTTTTGGTTGAATGATTTAAGAGAGTGTATTTGTTTATTAATATATGGTGGAAAAGTAATGAATAGTGTTGAAAAGTAATGAATAGTGTTTAATAAAGTAATGAATAGTGTTGAAAAGTGGATTGAATGAGTGGCATTTTTTGTAATATTGTGTGAATTTGAAGGTTAAAGTTTATATGTAGTAGAGTGTTGCTTTTTCCATTTATGGAATGCGACATTTAGTGTGGGACAACCAAAAAAGGAAAGTTGGACATTTAGAGTGGGACGGAGGGAGTAATTGTTTATTAGTATTTGTGAGGGAATAATATGAGTTCAAATTTTGATTTCTTTTTGGAACTCATATCGAAAAAGATGTCAAAATTATGTTTGTTTTTCAAAAAAAAAAATTCGTATACAATATATTATGTGAAAATAGTTTATAATAAATTTAAAATGAAATAGTTTTAAAGTATCAAATATATAATCAGAAGTATCAATATTTTCATCATGAGTATTATTAATTTGGGTTGGTGGTACTATATTATACTCCCTCCGTCCCCTATTATTTTCCTTTTTTGGGGTGTGTATATTATTGTGGGATATTCCAAATAGGAATGTGTGAATATTAAGAGGAGACAGAGGAAATACTTTTTATAAATTTTCTTAAATCCAGATTAATGATACTCTGGTGAATTTTTTAATACTCAGAGTTAAATATTCGATATTTTAAAATAGTTTCATGATAAATTTATCATGAATTATTTTCATATAAAATATATTCTTTTGGGTAAGTGCACATAATTTTGGAAAAAAAAAAAAGAACAAAAGTTTATTTTTCAATTTCCATTTTTTTTAATACGAAATTAGTATAGATATGTATATGATTTACTAAGATTAAGTAATTATTAAAAAATAATTAGAAGAGATCCAAAGGAAAGATTGTAGGCTTGTAGTCTATATTATTCCATGCACACTGATTAGACACGTGTCTAATCAGTGTGCATATAGCATTTGTGCATTTATACATATCACCTGCAGTGCACTCAAGTTTTCACCAATCATTTTGTTAATGCATTAATTACAATTATTCTTTTAGTTACATTAATCATTTTTAAAGTGATATGTTTACAATTTTTTTTTAAAAAATTATTCACATACTTAAAACAATACATTTATTTAAATTTAAATAAAAATAATGATATATAAATAAATATATGTATATTATAGTGAATGTACATACAAAACTAGGTTTTTTTTTTTTTTTTTTTTTAAGTGTGTAGATAATTTTGGAACAGGAGGGTGGAATATGTTTTAAAGTATTTTATACATAAATATGTAACATGTATAGTACGTAAGGATCCTGGTAAGAAACTCAATATGTTACTTGTTATAGAGTCCTGAGTCAATTTCACCTCAATAAAATCATTAAGTAAAATTTTCTTTCTAACAACACAAAGTAGTATTTTGAGTTGAAATTACGTTTACAAATTTTAACCGTAGTATTCTATATCTTTTTTAATACATAAAACGTAATCCAATAGCAGACAATTGCAAATAAACTTTTTTTTTTCTTCTTTGAGACATTTTTACAATAATCGCAATATTTTTAGTTTTAATAATGGTCATACACCAATATACGCATCAACATGTGTTAATAAGAAAAAGTTGAACAAAAAATTTCAACCTAGTAAGAGTGAGATTTAGAATAACTTAATCAATTTAAAAGTGGAAAGTCTCCAAATAAAAATTAAAATAAAAATCTGTGGTGATAACTGTCATCTCCTGCCATGCATAATCAGTTACGCCTACAGTGATAGGCCCCCACCCCCACCCCCACCCCCACCCACCCTCCAAATCCAATAACCTCTTCTTTCGTACCACCAAAATATCAACATTTGAATCACCTTTTTAGCCATTATTGAGCTCATTATACTCGCAAATCAAAGGCAACAGAGCTTCTCTGTTTTCTGTGCTAAACTCTGAATCCATATGCTCAAACTTGATATAGTAATTGATTTTTTAGCTTGATTGGTTGAATTTGAAGCGAATTACCATGGGCGAAGGAGATGAGTTCACTGCAGAAATCCAAATGTCTTTCCAGAAAAAATCCGCGGTTTCTAGAAACTGGATTTTGTTCGATAGCAGAGGGGAAGGGATAATTATGGATTTGGATAAGTTCGAAATTATGCGAAGAGTTCCGATTAATGCTCGAGACCTCCGAATTTTGGATCCTTTGTTGTCTTATCCTTCTGCGATTTTGGGTAGAGAAAAGGCGATTGTTCTCAATTTGGAGGTAAGATTTCTCGAGTTTTTGTTGATTTTGGTGTTGTTTGTGGTTGTGATTGTGTGATTTTGTGTTTAATTGCAGCATATCAAGGCGATTATAACGACAAATGAGGTGAGTTTTGCCCAATTTTAGGGTGAATTTGATGTGAATAATGGAAATGAAATGCATATGAGTTTTAAATTGAATTAGGTATTGCTAAGGGATCCTCTTGATGATAGTGTGATGCCTATTGTTGAAGAACTTCAAAGGCGATTGCCGTTGGGCATTGAAGGAGACGATGATGAGATGGGGAGTAGTGATGTTGGAACTAATGAAGAATCTGGTAAAGTTTTGATTTAATCGATTTTGTTGTTGTTTTACAGCTATATGTGATTAGGCAAAGTATTTGCGTGTAAACTTGTTTGGAGTTATTTAATTAAGGAGTATGCACAGAGTGAAATTGGTTAGATGAATTATTGAAATATATTAGCTGTGTTCACTCTTAGAATCTGTTTGGTTTAAGTTTATTTGAAACATTTTATTAGCTCTAACATCTTATAAGTTATTTTAAGAGTTTATAAAATGTAATTTTTAAGTAGCTTATAAGTTGTTAAAGTGTTTGATTAACACAATTTATAAGATCTTTGAAAATTTATAATAAATATTTTTTAATTATAATTTTAATATGATATATACACATATATTTTTTATGTTGAGGTAGAGGGAGGTGGGTGGGTGTGGGGGTGGAGTGGATGGTTGGGGATAAGATCGTTAGGAAAATAAGTTGGGAAATCCCAACTTATATTTTTACAACTTATAAGTTGTTAAAAACTTATTTTATGATATTATAAGTTGTTAAATATCTTATTTTACCAAATACATTGATAGTGTTTATTAACTTTTAAAAAATTTATAAGTTGTTTTAAAAAGTTTATAAGCTTAGCCAAACACCCTCTTAGTTTTTTTTTTTAAGTAAAAAATTAATATTCTCCAGTGGAAACAACTAATACTTTTTAGTGAAAACAACACATACCTGGTTCATGTAGGCACCATTTTCACTCTATACATTGTATTAATTAAAAAGTATAGATTGTTTTTACTATAAGATATTAATTGAGTATTAGTTGTTATACTATTAGATATTGATTGTAAACCAGTTAATTTGTGAAACTGATTCACATAAGATCATCTCTATGATTGTAGATGCGCGGTTTGATTGATTGGTGGCTATGTGGTTTCAAAGAATTTCGTCTAATCTATAAAATATTAAGTTTATAGAGAGATTTTGAATTTTAATTCATTTATATTAATTTAGTTGAATTCACGGTAGATTTCCCATTTGAATTTCGGGCGCTTGAAGTAGCATTAGAAGGTATATGTAGCTCTCTTGATACTCAAACTAGAGAACTGGAGGTTGCTGCTTATCCTGCACTTGATGAGCTCACTGCTAAGGTGATAATTCAATTGAGTGTTCTATGTTTTTATTATTGGATTTGTAATTGATTCCATTTTATATCTCTCTTAATTCTTGAAATTTTTGTCGTCTTATTGTTCATATGTGTGTATATGTATGTTCTTGGAAATTTTGAATGAGCTTGTTATGCTTTTGTACACAGACTAACAGTCGAAATTTGGATCGCGTGCGTAAAATGAAGTGTTCTATGACAAGATTAACAAGTCGGGTTCAAAAAGTATGTTGATTTTTTCCTGTTAAATAATGACTTGTAGTAGAGTTAAATCGAATTGCCTCATAATCTATCCATTGTCCAATTCTAGTTCCAAAAAAATTTAACCTTTTTTTATTTAGTCCCAATATTATAAAATTCGTCCAATTTGACCCAAAAAAAATTATATCATGTGAGTATTTAATTTGGACTGAAATTGAACATCTGGCCAGTTGTAAAGTCAAAAATAGACATTCACATGACATAAACGACACTGGTTTCAGTTTTCTGGTAACTTTGGAACAAAATTGGACAAATTCATAATATTGGGACTAAATGCAAAAAGTTTTTGATAAACCATTGAAGGGTATTAGTCGTTTTCACTAAAGAATATTAGTTATTTTCACTGAAGAGTATTAGTTGTCTTTTCTGAAGAGTCTTAGTTGTTTATTGAAAACAAACTAAGACTCTTCAGTGGAGACAACTAATACTCTTTAGTGAAAACAATTAATACCCTTCAACAATTCATGTATGAACCAATTTCACTCTGTACATACATGTGGGACCAAAGTTGAACAATGGACAAATTATGATGCACACAAACTTTTTAACATTTGTTGCCACCAAATTAAGTGCAAGAACTCTTTTCAAGGTAAGAGATGAACTGGAGCAACTTCTAGACGACGATGAGGACATGGCCGACCTATATCTATCAAGAAAGACCGCCACGTCAGCATCCATCTCCTCCGATTTTGGACACGACGAGTCTCCGACATTAGGCTCCAAAGTGTCCGGAAGCAGCCACAGGGGAAGTGCAGTTATCAGCACCCAAGGGGAGAATAGTGTTGAGGAACTTGAGATGCTACTTGAGGTTATTTCTTCATTCTACTCATTATTTCAAGAAATCGAGCTTTGTTTTCTTCCTGAATTCCGCCGTGTTTTGCAGGCTTACTTTATGCAAATCGAAAGCACAATGAATAAGCTCAAAACGGCAAGTTAATTCATTAGATTTGAGTTTTTCTTTTCCCTAATTAATTGATGAGTTTTGATTCGTACTGAGAACTTGGATTTTCCTCTTCTCATTGTTGTTGTTTTCTTTTCAGTTGCGAGAGTATATTGATGATACAGAGGATTACATCAATATACAGGTAAAACTAGTCTGAAACTAACTTGAAGTATTCTTTGAACTATGAATGTTGGATTTATGACAACTGGAACAAATAAATGAAGCCTTGTTGTTTAAGTTGAATTTAATACGAGTTTGTTCTCTTTAATCCATTTATAAGCTATAAAATAAAATAGGGTTAATTCCATATAAATTCACGACCTTTATACTTAGTATCAATTTAATCACGAACTTTTAGATTTTTGTAAAAAAAGTCCAACCTTTGATATTTGTTGCAATTTGATACACACTTTTTTTTTTCCGGCCGGCAACCGATGATGTGGCTTGCCGGAGCGTGTGTCATCTTGCCACGTAGGATTACACATGTTTATTTTATTTATTTTTTAAATCCACATCATAAATAACACTTACCATTTAAATAACATATTTCTACTTATAATTAAAATACCAATCAAATAAATTAAACAATAACAAAATGAATCTCAAAACTAAGAACGTAAAGAGAAATATTATATATAATTTATGTTGGTTGCTATTAAAATTTTAAGTAGAAATGTGTTATTTAAATTGTAAGTATTACTTGTGATGTGAATTTAAAAAATAAATAAAATAAACATGTATAATCCTACGTGGCAAGATGACACACGCTCTGGCAAGCCACATCATCGGTTGCCGGCCGAAAAAAAAAAACGTGTATCAAATTGCAACAAATATCAAATATTGGGCTTTTTTACAAAAATCTAAAAGTTCGTGATTAAATTGATACTAAGTATAAAGGTCGTGAATTTATATGAAATTAACCCAATAAAATAAGTTGAAATTTCCCAAGTTATTTTTCTAACCATCTTCACCCCCAACCACCCACCCCATCCTGGATCCCACCCCCACCTACATTTACCCCAACATAAAAAAATTAATTTTTTTATATTAAAATTAAAATTAAAATGTAAAAATATTGATTATAAAATTTTAAATATCTTATAAGTTGTATTAGTAAAACATTTTAACAATTTATAAACTATTTAATAATTACATTTTATAAACTCTTAAAAACAGCTTATAAAATATTAGAGTTAAAAAGATATATCAAATAAGCTTAGCCAAACGTACTCTTAGACTGTGTTTCTAGGTATCTTAGACTGTATTTGACAAATCTATCTTGTTCGATGCAGCTGGACAATCATCGGAATCAACTAATCCAGGTGAGGCGCGTGTTCTTATCTTTAGATCTATTGCTCTTTCATTTCTTCATCTCGTATTATATTTTGTACAACGATAAATGCCATAAAAGAACTGATGAGATATAATAGGCAAAGTCTTAGTGTAAACAAAGTGATGCAAAACAAAGATCAATTGAGGAGGTTTAGAAGAACACAAGAACAATTGAGAGAGAAACGCACATAATAGATTGACATATATTTATGATTCTGAGTATATATAGAGTGAAATTGGTTCATACATGAATCATTGAAGGATATTAGTTGTTTTTACTAAAGAGTATTAGTTGTTTTCATTGAAGTGTATTAATTGTTTTTACTGAAGAGTCTTAGTTTGTTTGTTTTCACTGAACAATTAAGACTCTTGTAAACCAGTAATACTTTTCAGTGAAAACAACTAACACTCTTTAGTGAAAACAACTAATATCCTTCAATGATTCATGTATGAATCATTTTCACTCTATACTGTGTCTTATGATTCATATCATGAATTTTCACCGTGAAACTGGTTTGAAGAGTATTAATTGTTTTATTAAAATGTATTAGTTGCTGATACCGTAAAGTATTAGTTTTGAATGGTACTGGCTGTTTCATAAAAGACTATTAGCTGTTTTACTATAAGATCAATTCGATATAATATACTGATGAAGTGTAATAGGAAACAAAACTTAGGGGGCGCTTGGTTAACAACTCTTCAATGATAATGGGAATGAGATTGAAAATTAGTGTAATTAGCATGGTTAATAAGAACAAAATCACTACCTCTCCTCCTAAATAAGGTAATCAATACACCATTTTGATTACCCTATTCTCTTCCTACAATCATCTTCTTCAATCACTCCCCCATTCCTCCACCAACAACCATTTGTTGTAAACTTTTATTTCAAAATTGGGGCATGACACTAGCAATGGTGTCACCATTGAAACACTTATTCTCCTAGCATATCAATTTTCTTATGAGGGCGTAGATGGAAATAAATTTTCATTCCCATTACCATTGAAGAATTGCTAACCAAGCGCCCCCTTATAATAAGTCCTATCTTTTTTTTTGCAGTTGGAGCTGTTTCTAAGTTCAGGCACATTGTGTCTGTCTGTGTATGCTTTAGCCGCAGCCATTTTCGGGATTAACATTCCTTATCCATGGAATGAAAACCATGGATACATATTCAAATGGGTACGTATAATATTTTCAATCAAGTATCACGTTTTATATATATATATATATATATATATATATATATATATATATATATATATATATATATATATATATATATATATATATATATATATATATAGTAGAATATAAAGTATGTAATATGTATAGAGTGAAATTTATTTATCTATAAATTATTGAAGAGTATTAGTTATATTCACTAAAAAGTATTAATTTTTTCACTGAGGAGTCTTATTTGTTTTTCAGTAAACAACTAATATTCTTTAATAAAAATAATTAATATCCTTTAATAGTTCATATATGGACCAGCTCTATACTTTGTCTCTAAAATATATTATACAACTGATGTATTATACTGAAATTGTAAGGGCATTTGGATTCCTTTTCGCTCTATTGTATATTGTAATGCTCTCAATATGTATTTTCTAGGAATATGTATAGAGTGAAATTGATTTATATATGAATTATTGAAGGGTATTAGTTGTTTTCACTGAAGAGTATTAGTTATTTTTATTGAAGAATATTATTGGTTTACACTGAAGAGTCTTAGTTTATTTTCACTGAACAACTAAGACTCTTTAGTGTAAATCAGTAATATTTTTCAGTAAATACAACTAATACTCTTCAATAAAAATAACTAATACCCTTCAGTGATTTATGTATAAACCAGTTTCACTCTATACTTTGTCATTTTCTAAATATTGATTATGTTATTTTCGTAAGATGAAATACTATTTTGGAGAATCTCATTTAAAATTTAGTGTGTATTTGTTATATTTTTTGTTTTATATAGGTGGTCATGCTTACAGCACTTGCTAGTGGATCTATTTTCATGGGGGTGATTTCTTATGCTCGGCACAAGGGTCTTGTTGGTTCTTGAATCTTAATACAATAATACAATTAAGTTGTTCTATTGGCTCAATATGTATTTTGATTTTAATTTTTCAAGGGGAAATATTCATATGTTGTATGGTAACTTGGTACGTCACATTTTTGTAATGGTGAACATGAATATGATAGATCAAAATTGTTTGGTAATCTTGGCACGTCACATTTTTGTAATGGTGAACATGAATGTGATAGATCAAAATTGTATGAGTGAGGGGGCGCTTGGTTAAGAGAACTTCAATGGTAATAAGAATAAAAATTTGTTTTCCATCTATGCCCATATAATAAAAATGATATGTTGGGGGAATGATGGTTCCAATGGTGGTTGCATTGCAAGTGACATTTTAGAATAGAAATAGACAACAAATGTTTGTTGGTGGTTGTTGGTGGGGGAATAAGGGAGTGATTGAGGAGGATGATTGTAGGAGGAAAATAGGGTAATCAAAATGGAGTATTGATTACTCAATTTAGGAGGAGAGATGATGATTTTGTTCTATAAACACTCATAATTACACTAATTTTTAAGTTCATTCCCATTACCATTGAAGAGTTGCTAACCAAGCGCCCCCTAAATCTGTTGTGCATCGGACGTGCAATTAAATATATTTTTTAAAGGTTAATCTTACTAATACTAATATTGAAATGTTATTCTTGTTATTACTAAAAAGTTACAATTTATTAAATGCACTTTTCAATAATAGTATAAATAATTTTTTAAAAATACACTTTAATTGCACGGTGCACCTGATATATATATGACTATGTCAAATTGTATATAGATTGCAATAATGTGAATCGGCGGGTTAATTTTTTTAGAACTTTATAGATATAATAATTTAGCATTAATTTTGGGCAAAAACTTGTATGTGTCAAATGTACCGTGCAATTCAAGTGCATTTTTAAAGAATCATTCATTTTTTCACTGAAAAGTCACCCTAACAATCCGCTATTGCCTTGATATAATTACAATGTAGGTATTTTGGCAATGACCCTTTTTAGCAAGATTTTTCTTGAATAATATCGTCGTAATTTCTACATTAATAATTAAAAAAAAATTAGCCGATATAACTTTCGTTGGTGCATATATAGTGTAATGTTATCTACACGAGTTTGACTGACTGTTCTTTTATACATTAAAAATTAAGAAATATTTTGTCGATACAACTATCACCATAACGTGTAGTCTCGTGTTATAAACACAAATTTGACTTGAGATATTCTCATAAGTGATGGTTGTGGGGAGGGAGGTTGGTGTTGGAGGTGGGGGGCCATTTTCACTTTTAAGAGTATTTTAGGATGAAAAGAGAGGTGGGTATAAATCTATTTTTTATTTTTTTTATGGTGATGCGTAGAAAACTTTTTTTTTTTTTTTATTAAAGTGGGTATTAATTATAGTTGTCATTGTTGCATATAATACAATCGTCACTGTTGCATATAATGACTCACTCACCTTTCATATAATGAGAAAAAAAGGGGTGCACCATTTGCACCATGCAATTAATGCACACATAATATTGTTCTATGAATCATTTCTATAGTACACAAACTCCCTATGTTCTAGTGATATTTGCATTTTTTTCTTATTTGAACGTCTCACACATATTTGCATACTACCTACAAAGGAAGCAATGTTTTACATGCACACTCACAAAAGTATACACATATTTATCTATATGTCACTACTTTACCAAAAAAAAAAAAAATTCTTAATCCATGTGCAAAAGACATGGTGCAAATATCACTAGAAAGGAGAGAGTAGTACTTTTCACTGGAAAAAATAATACTGGCCAATTAGAACAACTTAGCAAAATAAAAAATATCTTTTAAAAAATAACTTGATCACGGTGTTATTGATATGTAAAAGTATTTGTCTAATATAATAATGTATATACATATATATTAATTTACATGCACACTTTTAAATATAATATTAAATAGTAGAATTTGCTTGATAAGGAAAAAGGAGAATTTTTTAGAACATTATCAAATCACAATTTTAGTGAAATATATAAGTCACAATAATACGTTTCAAATTAGGAATTTTTTGACCTGTAAAATTATCACTTTTTCATATAGCACGTGTGAGCATCTTTTGACATTTTTGGCACGTGCACATTTTTAAAGATCATCTTAATTTTTCTTTTTTAAACATAAAGTAAAATTATAATATTTTCTAAATTCTTGATAATAATGCATTATATCCAATTTCACCTAAAAATGTAAACTCATCCATAAAATATTAGAGTACAAACATTCAAAAAAAGGTGTTCCGGGTTCATGTTAATTGTAATTGTAAGAACACAATCTTCCCCTCCTCCATTCCCTTCACTTTCCCCTCCCTACACACACAAACATGCACTCACAAGCAGAGTCACATATCAACACCATCCACAAGGACGACCACCCCTTCAATCTTGACCCTACATTATTCTTTCCCCAAATCACCCATTCCCAAATTGATTTATAGGTTTTTGTAGCAATAAGCAGTCTAACAAATATTTTATTCAATACAACTGTTATCTTTGAAAAATTAAAAGAGAGTTTTCTTTATATGTTTACAAATAATTTGACCGTATCATAATGTCTCGAAAAGTTCACCGACTCGATATAATTACAATAAGCGTATTTCAAACAACTATATTTTCCAGCCACAATTTTCGTGAATGATACCGTCAAAATCTCTACTTTAAAAATTAAGAATTTTTTAGTTAATACAATTTATAGTGTTGGATATTAGCTTGTCTTATTAAAGCAAAGGTGACTCGCCAACCTTTTATATAATGAATAAAATTTGGGTTCACCAGTTGCACCATGCAATTGATGTACAACTAATATTGTTTTGTGAAAACACCACTGGTGTACAACTAATACTCTTTTATATAAACAACTAATATTATTTAGTGAAAACTAGTAGTAACGAATTAATATCATTTAGTAAAATAACTAATATCATTTAAAAAATGACTTGAGTTGCATGATGCAACTAGTATATCACTTAGTGAAATAATAAATAGCATTGTGACTTGAATTGCATAGTGCAACTAATCTATAAACATATTTGTCTATTACAATAATTTGCATACATATATATTTATTTACATGCATACCTTTAGATAAAATGTAAAAGTAGTAGAATTTTTTTTTTTTGGAATATCGTTGAAACCACAATTTTTATGAAAAGTACAATCACAATTTTTACGTTACAACTATAGATTTTTTTTATAGGTAAAATTGTCACGCTTCATATGATTATTATCATCTCTAGATATTTGTGACACATTCATCTTCTCACAAAGCATCTTAACATATCTATAATTCTTTTAAACATGATTTAAAATTACATTTTTTTCTAAATTCTTGACAATAATGAATTAAATCCAATTCCACCTCCTAGAATCTCGAAATTGCAGATTAAAAATATAAAAATATTCTTATGTTTTGGGTTCATGCTAATTGTAATGGTAAGAACAAAACTATGCTATATCTTTTTTTTTTCCTTCTTTTTCTTCTCCCCCCACCCCACCCCACAAACAAACACACACTCACACAGATCATCATCACCCACACGACATACACCCTTTCAACCTCGAGCCCACATTTTTTCCCCCAAATTATTTCGCGATTTACAAGATTTTGTAGCAATAATCCTCTAAAATATGTGTATACTCCTTGCCTCACTAATACTCCATGTTAGCCCTTTATGATGCATGAGGTTAATATAGTTATATGACACGTGTTATCACCTCTGGAAATTTCTGGCACGTCCACATTTTAATATAGCATCTTAATATATATTATATAATCCTTCCAAACATGTTATAATACTTTCTAAAATCATAACAATGCATTAAATCAAATTTCACCGTTTATTGAACCTCTTAAAATTTTAAATTCCTCCTTGAAATAGTAGAGTATAGACATTAAAATTCATATTTAACTTTTTATTTTTTTGTTTTAAAATATTTTGACCGCATAAAAATGTCTTTTTTTTTAGTAAATTGTCAATATTGCATATAATGTTGTATCATCAAAGGTAATCCAACTCACCCACCTTTTATATAATGAATTAAATTTGGATTCGCCAATTGCACCATGTAATTGATGCACAAATAAAATTGTTCTATGAAGCACAACTGATGCACAACTAATACTCTTTTACTAAAACAACTTGTATTTTTTAGTGGAACAACTACTGATCACAATAGAATAGGTACATAGAAGTATTTGTCTAATAGAATAATGTATATACATATATTTATTTACACACACACTTTAAAAATAATGTCAAATAGTAGAATTTGCTTGATAAAAAAAATTGAATTTTTTGGAGCATTATCAAATCACAATTTTCGTGAAAGTAAAATCGTCACTGTTTCATATAACATGTGGTATCGCCTTTTAATATTTTTGACATGTGCACGTTTTTATAGAGCATTTTAATTTTATTTTTCTAATATAATAATGTATATACATATACATTTATTTATATACACGCTTTTAAATATAATGTTAAATAGTAGATTTTTTTTGTACATTGTTATACTACAAATTTTGTGAAAAATATAGTCACAATTTTAACGTTACATTTTTTTTTTGGTTGGTAGAATTTTCACTGCTTCATATAACACGTGTTATCACCTATAAAAATTTCTGACACGTCCATATTTTCACAGAGTATTTCAATATATATATATATATATATATATATATATATATATATATCACAAATTTTTATATGAAATATTCTACAGATCCTAGATTCGTAGAATAATTCATATTCTAAAACTGGATCTTCACATGCTTCGCCATCTCGCGCGACCATCACACTCCAACAGCCCTCGCCCCCCCCAAACCAATTCCAGCCGCTGCTGCGCTCCCCCACCCCCACCCCAAACCAAATTCCAGCAGCCTGCGTCCCAAACCAAATTCCAACAGCCCGCAGGTTGCGGAAGTAATTCCATGTTGCGCTCCTTCCCCCACCCTTCACCCATCCCACCGTCAATTTCATTATTCCCACGGCCCTGCAACACCCTCATCCCAAAATTTATTTTTCTTTTTTCCTTCTCTCTTCAATCTTCCTCTGCAAATCAATTTTCAATATGTTAACAGGGATGCAAAAGTCTCATAACAAACTTTGCATGCCACTTGTTTGATCTAATGCCTTGAAAAAATTCCTGAAAATTTGTGTTACTATTGGAGCAAATGCGGGTTACTATTGGAGAAAATGAGTGTTACTAAAAATATATGTTACTATTTGAACAAATGTGTGTTACTAAAAAGATGTGTTACTATTGGAGCTAATGTGTGTTACTATTGGATAAAATGTGTGTTACTGCAAATGTGTGTTACTGGTGTGTTACAATTGGAGCAAATGTATGTTACTATTGGAGTAAATATGTGTTACTGCAAATGTATGTTAAAGTTAGAGTAAATGTGTGTTACTAAAAATATGTGTTACTTTTGGAGAAAATATGTGTTACTATTGAAGCAAAGTGTGTTAATGTTAGAGTAAATGTGTATTATTGCAAATGGATATTAAAGTTAGAGTAAATGTGTGTTATTAAAAATATATGTTACTATTGAAGCAAATGTGTGTTACTGTTAGAGGAAATATGTGTTACAATTGAAGCAAAGTGTGTTACTATTAGAGTAAATATGTGTTAATGCAAATGTGTATTAATGTTAGAGTAAATGTGTGTTACTTGAAATATATGTTACTATTGGAGCAAATGCGTGTTACTGTTAGAGGAAATATGTGTTACTATTGAAGCAAAGTGTGTTAATGTTAGAGTAAATGTGTATTATTGTAAATGAGTGTTAAAATTAGAGTAAATGTGTGTTATTAAAGATATGTGTTACTATTGAAGCAAATGTGTGTTACTGTTCGAGAAAATATGTGTTACTATTGAAGCAAAGTGTGTTACTATTAGAGTATATATGTGTTACAACAAATGTGTGTTAATGTTATAGTATATGTATGTTACTAAAAATATGTGTTACTATTGGAGCAAATGTGTGTTAATGTTATAGTATATGTATGTTACTAAAAATATGTGTTACTATTGGAGCATATGTGTGTTATTGTTAGAGAAAATATGTGTTACTATTGAAGCAAAGTGTGTTAATATTATAGCAAATTTGTATTATTGCAAATGTGTGTTAATGTTGGAGTAAAAAAATGTATTTGATGTTAGAGCAAATGTATGTTATTGTTGGAACAAATATATTTTAATATATAAAATAATAAATTTAAATATAAAGCGATGAGAAATAAATTAAAAACACATATTTGATCTTGTAAAAATATATATATTTGTCATTATTATTATGTTAAAGTAGAAAAAATCTATTTTTTAATGACTTGTAACACAAATTTGTCCATATAGTAACATATATTTTGCTCATACTGTAACACAAATTGGGAGCGAAAATCCTGGAACTTGACCTGCACGAGATTTTGGAAAAACCCCACCAAATTCGACCCGACCCGGCCAAGATCCGCGAATTTTTACCTGGAGCGACCCAACCCATGATGTTTTTAATATTTGTCTATTTTAGGTATATTTCACATATAAAATATTTCACAAGAGAGCTCCTCTATCTATATATATTATATAATTCTTTTAAACATCATGTGAAATTAAAATATTTTTTAAAACCTTGATAATGTATCAAGTCGAATTTCATTGTTCATTGAACCTCTTAAAATTTTAAATTTCTACTTGAAATAGTAAAGTATAGATATTAATTAGATCCTCTATTGATGTTTTTATTACCTATTTAAAAATATTTTGACTGTGTCATATCGTCTCGAAAAATTCACAGCCTCGTTGTGATAATAATAAGTATATTTTTACAACTGTATTTTTATTCAAAATTATTGTTAATGATATCGCACGATTTCAACTTTAAAAAATAAGATTTTTTTTTATTAAATACAATCGTCACTGTTGCATAATCTAATCCACCCACCTTTTTTACAAAATGAATAAAATTTGAAGAGCATTAATTGCACTATACAATTGATGCACAACTAATATTATTCTACAAAAACATCACTGGTGAACAACTAATACTCTATTACAAAAATAGTATCACAAACTCTCAAATAAAACTTATTCATAATATGAAATTTATACCATTACATTTATTCGGCGAATATTTTTCAGTAAAATAACTAATGCTGACAAATTAATACTCCCTTCGATTCAATTTTTATTATCCTAAACAAAATGGCACGAGAATTAATAAAATAGTTGTTTATTAGTATGCGTAGGTATAAAAATATTTTTTTTAGTAAAGGTAAATGTGTCTTTTCTACTTTATGGAGGACGACTTACTGTTGGGAAATTGTATAGACATATGTTTTGATTAAGATGCCAAAAGGTTCCTCCCAAGTCAAATGTAAGTAAAGTATTCAGTAGAGTTATAACAGAATTAGCTAGTTCAAATGTTAAGGAACTGAAGTGCATTTACTAATTCATATAGTGTATCTAAGAGTTGAAGAAGTCCACTGAAGAAGAAGTGAAGTGAAGAAGAAGTCCACTGAAGAAGAAGTGAAGTGAAGAAGAAGTCTGAGTTATGAATGTTTTCTAAGTGCATTCATACTAAGCCTATACCATCAGTAGAGGATCAAAGCCCACTGATGAAGACTAACAATGCACATTCAATGCTAAACACATTAAAAGCTGTTAGTTAATCTGGTTGGACCAAGGCAAATCAAATATCAATAAATCTTGCAATAAATGAAGGAATAAGAAGGTTCTCTCAGTTGAGTTCTACCTTAAAACCAGACAAGACTCTGAGCAAGTAGACTGCGCGGCCCAATAAGAAGATGACAAGTAGGTGTACCCTACTGACAACCGACCCGTCACAGACTGACAAATACCAAAAGTCTTGCTTTAGCTTTCTCCAGAGAGCTGGTAAACAGGCAAGGTCTTTCAGCCGTTTCTTGACAAGACTTAAAGCTTAAAAAGAGTCGTTTGAACCAAACAGATACAAGAGACTTACTTGAGAAGATTCATCTCCAATGAGAAGATTTTCAAGAAGATCTATAAATACAGAAGGTTGTGCCCATTTCTACGCACGGGAAACTTACAAGAACAAAGCATTCTCTACACTCATAACTTACTACGAAGCACTCGAAATCACCTTTGTTTCCCAAGTGTTTCAAATTTGTAGAGAGGATATCAAACCTTCTGTAACTGAGCTTATAGCTATATCCAAACCTTAGAAATAGATAATCCATCCTTAAAGCCTTGAGCTAAACTGTAAGGATTATCTCACAAACAATTGAAACCAAACCCTACTCAAAATCCTACCCCAGAGTTCGGTTGAGAGTTAGAGTTAAGAGGTGTTAGTAAGCTGATTGTTGATATCAGTCTGAAAGCTGGTTGTTTTGGGAACTAGGACCTGAAATTATCTTAGGGATCAAATATCCTAAGAGAGGATTGTTTGATCAGTGCACCTTGGCACTATAACACAAGGAATTCCAAAGTGAAAGGAATTCTCCTGTTTAATCAGGACAGTGGACGTAGGAGATTCTTCTCTGAACCACTCTATATCGTGTGCACTTACATTCTGTTAATACTTTAGTGTGTGTTGATCAAACAAGTTTTTATCAAGAAAAACGAGTTTTTTTAAGGGCTCACTAATCCGCATCTGAAAGCTAATTAGATAGCAACTCAACTGAAAGTCTTGAACCTTCAGTGGAGCTGATATCTCAGCAAGCTTTCTCTAGTAAACCTTAGCAGACTTCCAAGTCCACTGAAGATCTACTGTCTTGAGTAATCTGATAAGTTTTAAGAAAGAAGTTTGAATTTATAACAATAGGTGTATTCACTCCCCCCCATACACCTGTATAACACATTTCGGGACCAACAAATGGTATCAGAGCAGTGGTTCAAAAGACCATTGTTCTAAGTATACCTTGTGCTCAAAAGGTAAAGTGTGTCTGGTCAACTGAATTGATCTACTGATAATCTTGTTTAGATATTATGGCTGACAATGCAGCTAGGGTAGCACTACCAGCAGAGAACAACATGGGAGTCAATCCCTTGAACTATATGTCCCATCACAAGCTTCCACAATTCTCAGTGGAAAATTATGACTTCTGGAAGACCAGGATGAGAGCACACCTTGCTTGTGTGCATGATGAAATATTGAGAGTCATCACAAAAGGTCCATTTGTCTTTATGACTCATAACCCAAGAACTACAGTTGAAACTATTGCAGATCCTAGAGAAGAATAGCCCAAAGATGAAGATAACTTCACCGCAGATGAAAGGAGGAGACACAACCTCAACTTCATAGCCATGAACATTCTCTACACCACCATTCCAGACTCAGTCATGGGAAGAGTGATCCATTGCCAGACTGTGAAGGAGCTTTGGGATACTCTTGCTCTCATGTGTGAAGGCACTGACAAAATTAAGGAGAACAAGCTCTCAGTAGCTGTTAAAAAATATGAGCAGTTCACCATGTTGGGAAAATAGGGGTGCCCGGAATCTATTCGGGATGAAATTTAAATACGAATTTAAATTCAATTATTACTAGCATGAATTAATCCTAATTAATCCAAATAATAATTCCAACAACAATTTTATCATCATGCATGTTGAATTAATTCACATAAAATCTAGGCGGAATAAACAAGAATTTATGTGACTTACGTACCTCTTGTAGAATTGGCCTTTGAATAAACGGGAAAATCATGATCACGCTTTATCAACCCAAAAACCTTCTCAAGTATTTCCCTTTCGCCTTACTTGATCACCGGTGGGAGATGCTTTCAAGTAATTTAAATAACTAAGGAAAAAGAAAAATATATGTGCTCTTGATTTTTCCAACACATGGAATTATGTACTTGAGGATGAAATAATCACCCCCTATTTATAAGATGAAGTTGCCGAAAATTGCATATTTTATGGGCCTGGAGAAAATCTTTTCTTAGTCTCTAAGAAATCTTGAATATATCTCATATATTCTTTTCTCCATAATAAAATATTCCACAAAAATCTCACTCTCCTTATAAACTAGTAATTTTCAAAAATTTCAAGAAGAAAAAACCAAGATTTGGATCTTCTTGAATATATGAGATAATCTTGTATTCCAAGAATACTTATCTTCCATAATATCTTTCCAAGAGAATCAACAAAATCTTTTCTCTTCCTTATCACTAATTTTCGAAATTAATAGGCAAAAATCAGCAATATATTTTCTTTTTATTTTAATCACCTTATCATTATTGGGCTACTTGAGGGACCTTTAAGGAGAATTAAGATTGGACCTCCTAATGGACTTCTGAATTTCAATATTGAGCCTCAATATAATTCAATCCATTAATATTAATTATTACCACTAATAAATTAATATTGCACTATCCATCTTAATCCATATTACGATAATATGGGCTCCCGGTTATTATTTCCCGCATTTAAGATTATCAAGTCCATTAATTAATTAAGCTTCTGAATAGCTCTAAATTAATTAACATATTTCACCTTGGAGTAAAGACAGCTCAACATTATTATCCGTACCGAAGAAACTAATTCTTCACTTATTTCATCATGCACACAAGGGGACTAATCACACGAGCCGTACTCGCACGCGTTTCTCCGTATTAAATCTTAACAACCGTCATATGATTAATATTACTGCCCAAAGCACAAGGTTCGAAGTCACGATGATTCTCACCCAACATGAATCAAAGCAGTAACCATTAAGCACACACGGTCCTATTTAAGTGACGGAGATTAAGAAATCAATAACCACTGAGGTCTAATTCTTCACATTTCAGAACAGAAGAATTTATCCTCGCTGTAGGTCCTCTTCAACACATACTAAATGTGCTAGTGCAATCTCTTAGTCAAGACAGACCAATCTGAGACTTACACATCGACCTTTCACGGCGGATTGTTCAATTCCACCTAGGTCGTGAAAATGTACATTTAGTTACAAGGAAACTGTTAATGTTATCTTCCGTGATCGGGTATCACCACATTAACTACAATGTAACTAGTACTATTATGAACTGTTTGCAATAAATATTCAACATTCAATCATATCTAAAGCATATGTGATAAAAGAATTATTCTCATAACCAAGTGTTTGATACACGAGTTATACAAAGTAAAAGCATACTTTCACGTATAACTCCAACACACCATGGAGCCTACTGAGACCATTGATCAACTTGATGGGAGGTTCACTGATATAATGAATGAGATTAACTCTCTTGGTAAAGTGTACACTAAGAGAGAAGTTGCTTTGAAAATCCTGAGAGGTTTGACCTCAAGATGGGATGTGTACTCAGTAATGATGCAGAATACCAAAGATCTGTCCAGCATGTCTATGCATCAGGTATTCTCTGAATTAAAGGCTTATGAATTTGATCTTAACAGGAAAATGGCTCCTGATGAAACCTCAGCTGAGAAGGGAGTTGCCTTCAAAGCTAAGGAGACTGAGCCCAAATCTCCAAAGCCACAGAAGAGTACAAAAGCAAGTAAATCTCAAAGCAGAGCTGAGATGCAAGAGGAACTCAGCCTAATGGCTAGAAGGTTTGAAAAACTTAATAGTCATTTTGGCAAGTATAAAAGGTTTTACAGGGATAACAGGGAAAGAAGAAGCTATCTACAAAAGGACACTAGAGAAGGAGAGAAAAGCTCCACTGAGATGGAGAAAAAGAAAGAATACAAGAACTATTCCAAAGCTGAAGGATCATCATCAAAGACTAGAGAGTCTACTGAAGAAAAGGATGATGATGCCAACAGATGCTATCAATGCAAGAAGGTTGGGCACTTTCAGTATGACTGTCCTCAACTGAGCACAAAAGAAAGGAAAGAAAGGCAAGACAAGAGAGACAGAAGATATGGAGAAAGAAAAGCCATGGTGGCTGAGGATGTTGATGAAGATCTAGAGTCATCTGATGGACTGTTCTCTGACAGCAGTGATGATGACATGTGCCCCAGCAAGAGAAGAACCTGAGGTACAATCTAAACCATTCATTTCTTTAGGACACTCACTTGAACTCAGCTCAGAGTCAACAGAGGGACTCAATCTTCAGTCTGCTTTGGAACAATTGATGATTGATTTCTCAAGGTTGCAAGAAACAAGTTTCTGTCTCCTAGATGAAAATAAAAAACTCTTGAGTGAAAACTCCAAGTTAATTGAATCTGGGAATCAGGCAGATCTTATAAACTCAGCTAAATCTACCATTGAGTTGACAAAATAGGTGGAAACCCTCAAGAGTCAAGAAAATGGTAAAGATCAACTGATAAAGGATCTTACTGAATCTAAGACAAGATTAACTGAAGCGAATTTAAAACTGGTAAGCCAAATAAAGGATTTTCTCCTGAAAATTGATGTCTTACAAAAATCTGAAGAGACCTCGTTAAAAGGATTGATGCTCTTAACAAACCCTCTCTTGCCATAGAGGAGATCCAAAGTTTTCAAATCAATCCTAATAACAAGTGTGGAATAGGCTATATTCCAAAACCTTCAGAAGGTCCTCTGAGTGTTGCTTCTTCAAGTGGCACAAAGAGAGTATTTGTTAAATCTGTGATTTTTCAACCACATATTTTAGATAAAGGAAAAAGACCAGCTGAAGTTCAACTAAAGAAAGGTCTAACTCAGCCAAAACCAATTGGAAAGGCTCAGTTGACTAATCAATCTAGAACTCAGCAGAGGTACTATCAGTCGAGGTCTTCTCAAGTGAACCAATCTCAACTGAAAGCACCCAGGCATGAGCACTCTTCAAGGAATGACTCATATAGAAAACCTATTCCTTTTGTGCCTAAAGGAAAAAGGTTCTCAATACCTTTATCAACAAAGACTGAGACCAGGTGCACCCAAGCCTAAGAAGAAGAATGTTAAGAAGGTTCCTGTTCCTTCAAAGGCTGACACCCATAGACAGTTTACTCCTAAGGCACCGAGGGGGTAACTATCTATGTAGATGTTTATGGAAGATAAATTAGTCACTCTAAAGTAATTAGAATTGTGAGGCAAATTTGGATTACGAAAGGTACAGCTAAACTGGTAGGACCCAACACAAAATGGGTACCTAAAGCTTGATCTTGACTGCAGGGCTCAGTGGACCTCAACAAAGGAGAAACTCTTAAATCTTCAGTCTGGTACTTGGATAGTGGATGTTCCAGGCACATGACTGGCAACAAATGTCTCCTGAAAGAATTCATTGAGAAAGAGGGTCCACATATCACTTTTGGTGACAATTCACAAGGAGCCACCAAAGGTTATTGTACTTTAATTATTGGCTTAGTAAGAGTTAACAATGTATCCTATGTCAGTGAACTTAAGCATAACTTATTGTCTATAAGTCAGTTTTGTGATAAAGGATACAATGTTGAATTTTCATGTAACCTGTGTTTTGTCAAGAATATATCTTCACAACAGGTACTACTAACTGGGTCAAGAAAGGGAAATGTCTATCTCGCAGATTGGAAGTCTTGCACACCAAATGCCTGCCTTATTGCAAAGAGCTCAATTGACACTAATTGGCTATGGCATAAGAGACTAAGTCATCTGAACTTCAAGATGATGAACAAGATAGCAAGACATGCACTGGTAGAAGTAATGCCAAATGAAGTATACAACAAAGATCATATTTGCAAAACCTGTCAAGAAGGAAAGCAAGTGAAAGCATCCTTCAAAAGCAAAGTAGCTACCTCTACTGACAGAGTACTTCAACTGTTGCATATGGATCTCTTTGGTCCAGTAACCCCTGTAAGTATCAATGGGAGAAAATATATACTTGTTGTTGTTGATGACTTCTCTAGGTACACATGGGTGGTATTTCTTGCAATCAAGAAGAAAACTCAAGTCAGGCTACCAGAACTACTGAAGAAAGTTAGCAATGAAAATAGCCTGAACATTGTAAAGATAAGGTCAGATAAGGGTATTGAATTCATTAACTCTATAATATCTGAATTTTGCAAAGAGTTAGGTATAGCCCATGAGTCTTCAGCTGCAAGAACTCCTCAACAAAATGGAGTAGCTGAAAGAAGAAATAGAACTCTTAAGGAGGCAGCAAGGACAATGCTTGCAGAAGCTCAAGTTCCTAAAAGGTTTTGGGCTGAAGCTATTAATACTGCCTGCCACACTCAGAATAGATCCATGGTAACCAAACAACAAGGAAAAACTCCATATGAGCTATGGAATGGTAGAAAGCCACAAGTATCTTACTTTCACATTTTTGGTTGCAAGTGTTTCATTCACAACAATGGGAAAACTCAACTGAAAGCTTTTGATAGCAAAGCTGATGAAGAAATTTTCTTGGGATATTCCCAAATCAGTAGAGCTTTCAGAGTTTACAATTGTAGAACCCTTGTTGTGGAAGAAACACCTCATGTGGTCTTTGATGAATCTACTCTTGAGTCCAGGAGAAGGGAGACTGAGGAAGTGATAAGAAAAAGACTAACTAGACTGAGTATCAAGTCAAAAGGCTATCCTGAGAACAATGTTGATGCATACATCCCAACCTGGGATAACCTCAATGACCAACAGTTCAATAAGGACACTCAGATGAAGATCACTCCTGACAAGTCAACTGAAAGGTCTCCTGACCAGTCAACTGAACTGATGAACACCATCTCAGTTCAAGAGGTAAGTGATGTCGATGAAGATGTGGTCACATCTGAGACATCTAATGAGCCCATCATTCTAGGGGGAACCAATGACACTATAATTGAGAATGAAAATACCTTGAATGATGACTCAGGACTTCAACCCTCTGTTTTATTTCCTGAATTTGAATTCATCCCTATATCTGGTGACTCAACTTCAGAAGAGTTAAACTCTACTGAAGGGCATCAGTCTAGGAGAACATGGCTCTCAGATCACCCTATTGAGAAAATCCTAGGTGATCCTACCTCGGAATTCAAAACTAGAAGTTTTCATGGAAAAAATGCTTTGTTTTGTTGTTTCTTATCTAACCAGGAACCAAGTTCCATTGAATAGGCACTTCAAGATTCAAACTGGATCATTGCCATGCAAGAAGAGCTCAACCAATTCACAAGGAATCAAGTATGGGAGTTGGTGGACAGGCCATATCATTGCAATGTGATTGGAACCAAATGAGTGTTCAAGAATAAGAAGGATGAAAATGATGTCATAGTCAGAAACAAAGCCAGGCTAGTGGCAAAGGGCTATTCTCAAGTTGAAGGTTTTGACTATGATGAAACATTTCCCCCGGTGGCCAGATTGGAGGCAATAAGGTTATTTCTTGCATATGCTGCTCACAAGAAATTCAAGGTGTATCAAATGGATGTCAAGAGTGCTTTCTTGAATGGAGTACTCAATGAGGAAGTGTATGTGGAGCAGCCCCCAGGTTTTGAGGAAAGTCACAAAGTATATAGACTGAGAAAGGCTCTATATGGACTGAAACAGGCTCCAAGAGCTTGGTATGATACTTTATCTCAGTTCTTACTTGATCATGGTTTTATCAAAGGAAGAGTGGATAGAACTCTCTTCAGGATCACAAAAGGAGAGGACACTCAATTGGTGCAAATCTATGTGGATGATATCATTTTTGGTTCTCCAAACCAAGTCCTCTGTGAAAAGTTCTCTCAACTGATGAAAGGGAAGTTTGAGATGTCAATGATGGGAGAAATGAATTTCTTCCTTGGAATTCAAGTCAAACAGTCCACTGAAGGAATTTTTATCAATCAAGCCAAATATACAGGGGAGCTGATCAACAAATTTGGATGTCAAAACAGTAAGGTTGCAAGAGTTCCACTTAACACCAACACAAAGATGGAACCTGATGAAGATGGTGAATCAGTAGACCAAAATCACTACAGAGCAATCATTGGATCTATACTGTATCTCACAGCAAGCAGGCCAGATATCACATTTGCTGTTAGAATATGTGCTAGATATCAAGCAAATCCGAAGAAGAGTCATCTGGAAGCTGCTAAAAGAATTCTCAAATATCTAAAGGGTACTGTGAATATGGGATTATGGTATCCCTCAGATGACAATTTGGAACTCACAGGATACTCAGATGCAGACTATGGAGGCTGCAGAATTGACAGGAAATCAACCTCAGGCACTTGTTAATTCTTGGGAAGTAAACTAATCTCTTGGTTTTCCAAGAAATAAATCTCAGTAGCCACAAGCACTACTGTAGCTGAATATATGGCAGTTGGAAGTTGTTGTGCTCAAATCCTATGGCTAAGACAACAACTAAGAGATTACATCTTTGCTAATGAAGTCCCTATTTTCTGTGACAACAATAGTGCCATTGCTATCTCAAAAAAATCAGTTCTCCACACAAGATGTAAACATGTGGATATCAGACATCATTTAATTAGAGATCATGTGGAGAAGAAGGATATCAAAATGCTCAAGATCCACACTGACAAACAAAAGACAGATATATTTACTAAACCTTTGGCAGAAGCAAGGTTTCAAGAACTGTCAGTAGAGATTGGATTTTTGGATCCAGGGGAGTAAGAAAGAAGTCTTATCAAAATCTCAGGAGAGATGATTTCAAATTAGTGGAGGTGTGACTTCAGAAGAGTCAAAGATCTCAGAAAAGCTACAAATCTCAGTGGAAGTACAACTTCAGACGAAGTCAATCATATTCTCACTTATGTTTTTCAAAACTAAATTCTTCTTGGTTTAAATGAAAATTTCTTTTCCAAAAATGTTAATGAGTACCTTCTGCGAAATTAAATCTTTTTACACTGTTTTGAAAAGATTTTGATAAATGAAGCATTTAATGTGCGCTGTATAAGTCAGTAAAACTTTTTCAGTTTCCTATCTCACGCGCCTCAAAAGCCGAATAATGTGACCTTCCGGCTACCAACCCTTTTAATCCCCGCCTTCCATTTTAGGCAGTTTCTTTTCAACCGTTTAGATATCTAAAAAATTCCCACAACCTTTTCAACTAACCACGATCTCATCTGAATCAACCCCAATCGTTGATTAATCTTTTGATCTCACCGTTCATTCCAGATATAAAAGGCCCCCATATCAGTCTCTGAAACCTTTTCGAAATCCCTCAAGCCCAAAATCACTATCTTTCTCTAAAAATTCTCTGTGAAACTCTTCAAAGTTCTTCAAACCCTAATGGCAAAAATCAACCTCAAACACCTTACCAACAAAGACAACTTCTGGTACGAACCAAATGTCTTATTCGATAACCCAGAAATCCAATCTAGGCCTGAGTTCAAGCACATCAAGGAGGCTTTGGAGATGGTCAAAGGCGCTGGTCTAGAGAAGTTTCTAACATTTCATCTTGAGAACTATTTTGATAGGCAAGTGCTGGAGTTCTTTTTTAGTGTCAACAACACCGATACTAAGATTAAGTCTTACATATTCTTGAAAAGAAAGAAGAAAATTTTTCGGGATGGAGAAGAGCTGATAGAATTTCAGAAAGTAAGGAAGGAGATCGATTTAGACGAAGAAGATCTAAAGGAGTTGTTTGATCTTCCATCGAAAGGCCCTAATCCAGATACGTGTATCGCGGATAAGGAGGAGGAGTGGGTATACTCGATTATGCAGAAGAAGGTAAAGTATCACCCTACAATGAATAGAAATATGCTTCTCTCAGTATATAATGTACTGTGCGAGATTGTTGGGAAATGCATACTTGCCAATCAAGGGAGCTCAGAACAAGTCAGCAAGCCAAAGCTGAGACTGATGAAGGCGATAGTGGAGAGAAAAGATAAGGAGTATAACTGGCAACAATTCTTCCTTCGTTCACTGAATAAGGAGCGCACGAAGTTTCAACCAGAGAAGATGCCACAACTGGCTAGCAAGCTTAACTATGCCACCAAGATCTCATACCTGATTGAGAATGTGGATGTTGGAGTTGACTGGAAGGAGGACATGAAGTGGAGCAATTTAAAGTCACTCTTTAAATCAGGAAAATCTCTGGAAAGAATGAGACTTAGTGAGAGTGAGGACAGCCCAGAGGAAGAGGAAGATACAGAGGAGATGAACCCTGCTGAGTGGAAGAAAACCAAACTGAGGAGACTTGTCAAAATGAGTGACAAGATGGCAAAACACAAGGAGGAGGTCGCTGAAAAGGCCTCAAAAAGAAAGGAGAAAAGAGCTGCTGAGACAGAGAAGGAAGCAGCCAAATCCACCAAGAAAGCAAGAAAATCAACCTCTACTGATGACTCTTCATCAGGTAATCCTGAATCTTCTCCCAACGTTATCTCTACTGACACCGATTCTGATGCCCCTACCCCCATTAAAATCAAAATTAAAACCAAACCCCGTACTCCTCTCAAAACCAAGCGCATCTCCAAAATCTCTCAAACCCCCACTGAAGGCTCTCAACAGCCTGAAAGTGGATCCTCAAAAGACACCCCATCTGAAACCTCTACTGAAACAACCTCTAAACCCACTGAACCAACCCCCCCCCCCCGAACCAACCCCCTCTGAACCTAACCCCACTGAACACCAAACTTCCATCCTCGAAACCATACAAGAAAAACCCTCTGAGCCCAGATCTCCCACCCCTTCTTTACCATCTGATGATGAAGAAGAGTATTCCTTCTTGGATACTCTTAATGATGAAGTGGCCTACTCCTTGGAGACGAAGTATCCAGAGCTGGACGAATATCCTGCCCTGAAAGCCATGTTCTTAAGGGTCAGGCTACTTGTCCAACTCAAGGATAGGAGGCTGGCAAAGATTTTGATGGCCGTAGGAGGAGGAAAGGCTGAGGACTAGAAGAAGGAGGAGCAGGAGGTGCTTGAGTATACTGGTCTCACCAAAACCAGACTGCTATGTGATGAGAAGATCTTCCAAAGCCTGGTGATGGACAAGATTAACGAGGCAAAGTCTACTTCGAACAAAAGGGTGGATGAAAGTATGGAGGAGGCTGAGAAAGAAAGGAAGGAGGATGAGGGGAGGTCAGTAATGGAGATAGGTACTTCACCTGTGCAAGGTGGTGGTGAAGTAGCCAAGGATGTATCCGAGGCAAGGGATACTGAGGCTCAAAATTTGCCAAAGAGTAGTTCAGTAGAGGTGTCTACTGAAACTACTCCACAACAACCCTCAGTGGTGGCTTTAGAGTCAGCTGAGGTGACTGGAACTGAAGTAGTTGAAAAAGAAAGTGAGAAAGAAAAAGAGGTCGAAATTATTGATGTTGTGAGTGGAGAAATAAGAGCAATCGTTCTTGTAAAGGGCGAGTTGGCTGAGAAAAATATAGTTGAAAATGAAAAGGAGAGTGAGAGTGAGAAGAGGGAGGATGGGGGAGTCCATATGGAGATAGATGTGCTGGCTGGATTAGGAGGTGAATTTGAGGGGGAACAAGCTAACCCTTCGTCATGTGCAGGAAATCCAACCCTTGAGGTACCCAAGGCTACTCTTAGTCTAAGTCCTCTGAAGCATGCCATCAGCAAAGTTGAAGAAGTGAGACTTCCATCCATTGAAGCTCAACTCAGAGATCTGCAGGAGATTGTACAAGAAGATGTAGATGAAACAGTCATTCTCTCAGACCATATTGATGAGCTTATGGAGTCTACTACCTCATCTCTCCAGAATCTAAATCTCAAAGCTGAGGATTCCCAACAGATGGTCATAGATGTGGTGGAAGGACAGAGTGTTATGGTGATTGAAGCCCTCAAGAAAATGGAGGAGAAGGAGGAAGAAGCAAGGGCCAAATTTTTGGCAGACTCAGTGCAGATTGTGTCCACCAACCTAAAGTCCTCAGTAGAGGCTTTCTCAACTGATCTTATGGAGAAGGTTGAAGGGTTATGGAACAAGAAGGTGACTGAGTTCGAGGCCAAGCATGAGGAGATGAAGGCCAGCTTGAAGGAGGTACTGAAGCAAGCAGCATAAGACTTACCCACCCAAGAAAAGACGGACATTATTATCAGTGCAAAACTTGACCAATTTGTCAAGTTTGGCCAAACTGCTGGAGCAACACTTGAAAGGTTGGAGGAAGAGGTGGATCATTGCTCAACCCAACTAAGGGCAGTTGAATATGATCAGATGCAGATGAATATCATTATTACAGAGTTCATGATTAATGCCGAAAAGGGGGAAGAGTTAGTGTCTGGGAAGCAGATGAAGCTGGATTTGAAAAATCAAATGGAGCTAATTCTTGAGACTGATGACTTTGCTAAAAGTCAGCAGATCAAGAATACTATAAAGAAGGTGAACAAGGAGGCTCAACAGTTGGCTGATGAGAGAAACCAACGGGTGAAAGGAAAAGAGGTACAGAAAAAGAAGGACATGTCCAAGTTCAAGGAGGCTGCTGAAAAGGACAAAAGAGAAAGAGCTGCTCTGAAGGGCGAGACAACCAAGAGGAAGGCTACTGATATGCTCTCAGCTGAGGTGGCAAAGAAGACCAGGTCTTCTCAAAGGTTGGCTGCAAAGTCAACTGAAGATTCAAGGGAGATCATTCCAGTACTGAATCCAGAGCCTATCTCCGCTGAGGTTCCAAAGTCTACCCCAACCAGAGTCACTGAACTAATTGAGCTAATCAAAGAAGTAGGAGGGATGAACGAGAGAGCTCAGAAGCTAACAGCTCAACAGCAGGAAAGGAGGGACAGAGCTGTTGGAAAAATCAAATCCATTGCTGAACTGGCGGAGAGGAAGAAACAGGAAAGGTTAGCAACCTTTGACAAAACCACCTCTAAGAAGTTCAGAAATGGTTATCAGAAGTGGACAACCAAGATGAAGAAAGAAAATATGGTGCTTTTAAAGGCTAAATTCCCTCATCATGATACTTGGGTTCCTGTTGGTCCCAAAATGGTTATCCAGCGGAAAGCGTTTTGAGTTTATTTTTAAGAAAACCCTTTTAAATTGAGTGCTAAAAGAAAATGCAGAAAACTTAAAAGCATAAAGTAGAGAACACCAGATTTATAGTGGTTCGGACCAACATGTCCTACGTCCACTCTCCCTTTCTCCAAAGGGGACTTTCTCTCCAACCAACTTACTCACGAACCACTGGAATTGCGAAGTACCAGCTCCTTCGTACAACTTGCTTACAACAACCTTTCTAAACGATGAATAGGTTGAGTAAAGCTCCAACTAGAACTCCTACAGAGTATATATAGTACTTGAATGAACAAGGTGAGTGAGTGGAAGAGTTCGTGTGTCTTTGTGTTCTCTCGCGCGACTCTTATCTTATGAACTCAACCAAAACACTCCTATTTATAGTTGTAGGAATTAACTAGCCGTTGGAAGCTAGAAATTCAAACAACCATAATTGGAGGGATATAATCAATCAAAGATTGATTTTATGATTGATTAGTTGACTTCAATCAATCAATCAAATCCTCCATCAGTTGACTCTATAGATTGCTTTCTTCTCAATCATTGATCTCTAAAATCTCCCTGTCTCCAGATTACAAGCAGCCTCCATGTGGGTGAACTAATCCGTCGCACTCGTCTGGTCTGGGGTCTTCTAGTCTGGTCTGGTCTGGTCTCATCTGGTCAGGTAACACTTCTGCTCTGGTCCTCATCTGGGAGAGGTCTTCTGGCAGACTCCTCTGGTCAGACTCCTCTGGTCAGACTCATTTGGCAGACTCCTCTGGCAGACTCCTCTGGCAGACTCCTCTGGTCAGACTCCTCTGGTCAGACTCCTCTGGCAGACTCCTCTGGTCAGACTCCTCTGGACCTCATCTGGTCCTCTGGTCAGAGCTCATCTGGTCTGGACCGATTTCTTCCCCCTTAACCAAAGACCTATTCTAGACCTAGACTAATCAGTAGCTGACTAACAGGTTCAGCTAGTCCTATTACAAGTTCTTGTTTTAACATCTTCAAAACATCTAATATATATCCTAACAATTTCCCCCTTTTTGATGATGTTAAAACTGGAAGAACTTAAATAAAACAAGACAAGACAATCTGAAATATCAAGATAAAGAATCTAGCAGGCTGGGTCAACTGATCTTCCCCCTCAAAGTATGCTCAGCTGATATTGGGGAAAAACATCAGCTGGTCTTCTTGTGTATCTGCAGGCAATCAACTTTTTGGTACCCTACTGGGTCCAGGGGGGTTAGCACAATATTTAGGAAGCCATAAGAATAGATCATCCCTTGTTGGATCAGGTGATCTTATCTTTCTTCCATATAAGTCCACAAAAACACACTGAACACAAGAGGCTTCGACATGGTTATTTCTTCTAGAGGCTCTTCTTCTCTTATGAGCTTGTCCAGTAGAAGGAATAACTTGTCTTAATGCAACAGACTTGAAATTCTTTTGATAAGGGTAAGTCTTACTAGAACCATCAAAGGTTCCAGCTGGTCTGGCAGATGACTTGAAAGTCTTCTGCAGGTGAGTAGGAGTCATCTGGTTCTGCCTCTTTTGAGAAGATCCAGACTGACTTCTACTCTGCTGGCCTGGCTGAGGTATTTTATTCTGGGTATAGCCCTTCTTAAAATTCCTCTTCTACCTTTTGGGTTTTTGAGTTTTAGAACTCATCTGCCCATTAGGCTGAGTTGCCTGGTCAGCTGACCTCTTGCCCTTATCAATAAAATTTTTAGGCTGTTCTTCTTTCTGAACATGTGAGGATTCAGGTTTGGAATAACCAAGGCCTATTTTATCATGCTCTCTTTGAGATGAGACAGCTATGTGTGACACAGCATTGCTTGCTGTAGTCAGCTGCTCCAGTCTCATTTTGAGCTTGTCCTCACTTTCTCTTACAATTTTGTTTTGATGGAAGAGTTCATCGAACTTAGCTTTCAGCAGAGTATATTCATTATTTTTCTCAATGTTTTCAACAAGCAACTTTTCTATCAGCTTAGTTTGTTCATCACATCTAGTTTTCAAGTCAGTGGACTCTTCTACCAGTGTTTGAACCTGTTCAGCTGGTAGATCAGTTGGGTTGCCTAAACATTGTGAAAGCTTCTGATTTTCTGCTTTTAGCTTTGAGTTCTCATCTTCCAATTTTTGACAAAGTTGTATAGATTTTTGGAGATCTAATAGCAGAGTTTGCGTATAAGACTCCTCTGATTGTTCAGAAAAAGAAGAATAAGAAGAAGAAGAGGGAGTTCGATTACATACCTCACCTGTCACTAGACATATTTCCTCGTCTGGTCCAAAATTAGATGATGAACCAGAAGTGGATACCTCTTCTTTCTCATCTGCTAAGCTTCTTTTGGAGTACCTCCTAGTGTCTCTTCTACTACTTCTCTTTGAGCCCATCTCTGCAAAAATTATTAGCACAACAAATATTTGGGTTTTCAAAAAAATGGATCTGCCCTGGTGACCACCAAAATAATTTCAAAACAGTGGTCTGTAGGACACACTGCTCTGATACCACTTGTTGGTCCCAAAATGGTTATCCAGCGGAAAGCGTTTTGAGTTTATTTTTAAGAAAACCATTTTAAATTGAGTGCTAAAAGAAAATGCAGAAAACTTAAAAGCATAAAGTAGAGAACACCAGATTTATAGTGGTTCGGACCAACATGTCCTACGTCCACTCTCCCTTTCTCCAAAGGGGACTTTCTCTCCAACCAACTTACTCATGAATCACTGGAATTGCGAAGTACCAGCTCCTTCGTACAACTTGCTTACAACAACCTTTCTAAACGATGAATAGGTTGAGTAAAGCTCCAACTAGAACTCCTAAAGAGTATATATAGTACTTGAATGAACAAGGTGAGTGAGTGGAAGAGTTCCTGTGTCTTTGTGTTCTCTCGCGCGACTCTTATCTTATGAACTCAACCAAAACACTCCTATTTATAGTTGTAGGAATTAACTAGCCGTTGGAAGCTAGAAATTCAAACAACCATAATTGGAGGGATATAATCAATCAAAAATTGATTATATGATTGATTAGTTGACTTCAATCAATCAATCAAATCCTCCATCAGTTGACTCTCTAGATTACTTTCTTCTCAATCATTGATCTCTAAAATCTCCTTGTCTCCAGATTACACGCAGCCTCCATGTGGGTGAACTAATCCATCACACTCGTCTGGTCTGGGGTCTTCTGGTCTGGTCTCATCTGGTCAGGTAACACTTCTGCTCTGGTCCTCATCTGGGAGAGGTCTTCTGGCAGACTCCTCTGGTCAGACTCATCTGGCAGACTCCTCTGGCAGACTCCTCTGGTCAGACTCCTCTGGTCAGACTCCTCTGGACCTCATCTGGTCACCTCTCATCTGGTCCTCTGGTCAGAGCTCATCTGGTCTGGACCGATTTCTTCCCCCTTAACCAAAGACTATTCTAGACCTAGACTAATCTGTAGCTGACTAATAGGTTCAACTAGTCCTATTATAAGTTCTTGTTTTAACATCTTCAAAACATCTAATATATATCCTAACAGTTCCCAAAAAGCTCAATGATACTTGGGAGACTGCCAAGAGGGAGTTTGTCTATTCTTATTATGTCAGTGGAGAACTCGAAAAAGAAAATGCTCAAGATTTGTTCAATGATTGGCTTTTCGAGTCTTATCCAAAGCTCTACCCTGATATCAATGAAGCCTGGAATGATAAGTTTCCAGATCATGCTCTGAAAGCCCCTGAACCCATCATCTACTGGCCCCCAACTGATGCAACTGGTAAAGTAGATAGAGAAAGAATCACTGAAGAATGGGTTTCTCTTTATGAGTATTTGGGTGTTGGTTGACTTGAACACGAATTACACTAGCTTCTACTAGTAGCTTACCCGCAAGCGGACGGGTTCACTGTAGTAAGAGTAAGTATAATGACCAAGTATTATCGAACCCACGGGATATAGTGTATGCGAACAGATCCCTGAAGATCTACGCGTCGTAGTTAATATGAGTGTATTATTTTTGGATTTTTAGAAAGATTAATTAAACTAAACTAAAATTATCCTACGAATGCAAAAGGAAAATTAAACGAAATATCAAAAGGTGTGTTTTCAAATATGAGATGGTAATGCTTAAGATAGGAATCCCTACGTATACTAACGGAGCAGGTAAATAATCAAAATAAATGTGACACACAAGAATTAACCTAAGTCTAAGAATGCAAGGTGAAAGCTCAAGATTCTAAACCCAAATACTTTACCCTAACACTCGACTTCACTAATCTACTAACAAGTTAATAGATTGTGCTTAATTAATGAGACCCTAATTTAACCAAGGTGATGCGGTCGTCCTCCTTCGCTAAACCGGTAGATGAATTAACCCTTTCTAAACCTTCTCGTTAAGACTACTAATTGTTATTGAGTGATGCGGTCGTCCTCTCTCTAACACTTTCGTACGAAATTCAAAGGTAAAGTTAAGGTTAATTATAAGCATTCATTAATCAAGAGAATTAAAACCTAACGTCATGAATTACCCTAATTACGTACCCACATCCTACTTCTACGAGTTCATCCTACCCCAAGCATGCAAGGGTTTTAGCCGGACATAGGTTTAACAAACATAAAAGAAATAGAAGAAACAACAAACATAAACATAATGTATTGAACGAAGAAAATAAGAAACATGAACTAGGGTTTTAAAAGAAAATAACTCGAAGAACTGAAATTTAATTAACTAAAACGAAGTTCAAGCGTTTAAAGTAATCAAGCTAATGAAAAGAAACTAAGAAACGAAAAGAAACTAAGAATTCGTACGAAAACCTCAACAAAACGTAAGTAAAGCTTGCTCGTTCTTCTCCTCTTCCTCTCTCTAAAAACTAAGTCTAAAAGTGATTTCTAAAGTTCAGCGCCTTTCAAAACGTGTTTGGAAGAGGTATATATAGGCACCGGGTCGAAACGGGATCTCATGGGCCGAAAAACGAAATTTGGCTAATAAGCCTCGGAAGCGCTCGAGGTGTCCCGGTCGAGCGGGGCGCTCGAGCCGTGTTGCTCGAATGGATTGCTTGGTCGAGCGGGGCGCTCGACCTACGTTGGTCGAATGGTTTAAGAGCTCGAGCGGGGCGCTCGAGCTGTGCCCCTCGAGCGGCAAAATTGTTCTGTAAGTCTGGAGCGCTCGACCCTTTTTGCTCGAGCGATGGTGCTCGAGTGATGGTGCTCGAGTGGCCCTTCCTTCATTGCAACTAAGACTTTTCTTTTCACGTACTAATACCAATCGTATTTCTTCGATATCTTCTCATCCGGGCATCCGTTTGAGTCGATTCAAAGTCCTACGAACTCCATTTTTCATCCTCGATTCACCTATGAGTATCAAAGAGACAAATTCATTAATGTATAGAATTAATACTCATTTGGCTCTAAAAACTCAATAAAATCGACCAAAACTAGGGCGTTTCTAGCTACGAATCATGACAATTTCACGCCTAATCAACCCTCCCAAACTTACCATATTGCTTGTCCTCAAGCAATGAAATAATAAGTCAAGTGAAATTGTTAGGAATGAGTCAAAGAATCAATCATGCAAGCTAATGAACTCGAGCTTCAAAAATCAATCACCCGTATACTCACTCACTTTTCTTTATCATGCTCATGCAACAATAACAAGAAACACCAAGATCAAGCATAGATGTGCACTCAACGATGTGTCTCGCTCCCTCACAAGTGTATATCAATGATGAAGGGACTCACTCAAACAATCAATCACTCAAATTGGCAGCCATAGGCTTGTAAGCACTCTCAACTCCGACCATACTCTAGAAATCAATGCCGAATCAAAAAGGAATTTTCTCAAGGTTGTAATGTAGGCTCTTTGGACAGGTGGGATAACAATATAGGGTAAAGTGACTAAAGTGAATGGAGAATAGAAAATCAAACTTTGGCACTTCGAGATTAGGAACAGAATACTTCAAACATTTTCAATCAACACTCTTTCAATTCCAATTCTCTCAACACTTCAATTTTTTTTCTTTCTCACTCTTTCACTTTTTTTTTTCAATCACTTCACTTTTTTTTTCTTTTTTTTTCGCACAAACACATGAGCTCATTTTTTTTGTTTTGCTCATTCTCAATTCTTTTTCTCTTTTTCCCACATCTCATAACTTCATCACTCATTCTTCTCATATTCACTCAACAAACAACCTTTTCCTTTTTCAACTCAATTCACTCCCTTCACATTCACACTTTCCTATACTCCACTCAAATTGGGACAAAAAGGCTTAGGAATTGGAATAGTGTTCATATGTGCTAGCAAATAAAATAGGCTTTAGGCTCAAAGGGGCTAACAAGGGATTCAATGTCATTGGTAGGGAAAATTTTGGCTAAGTGACTCAATCAAATCAAAGATGGCCTAAGATCCTATTCGGTATATCAAACTAGACACAATCAAGGAGCAAGAGCACATGCAAGTTCTAGCATCCTCTAAGGTGATGATTCACTCACAAACGAAGAGATTAATTCATGCATCAAAATCTCATAAGGCTCAGTTCTCACGGCTTTCACATCCATGCTAGTCTAGTGCATTCTCACAATCATCACACAAGTACTCAAAAGGAAAAATTTGTAAGCATACGAGTTCTCTCTCAAATCAACTCTAACTCAAACACTCACACAGAAGAATTTCTAACTCACCCTTACAACTCACCCTACTCATCAAATCATACTCAAAGATAGCAATTAACAAGCATAAGATGGTTGATAGGCATGAAATATGCAATAGCGAGTCAAATCAAAATCACCCCAAGGAGTATCTCAACAAACCAATAATCAATCAAACTCAACTCAAAGATAAGGGCGTGCATGCATATGCAATGTAATCATAAAACAAATAAAAAACTCCACCCCCCAAACTTCGACCTTGCTAGAGGTCTAACTTTGGGGTTGTGGGTTACCTCAACCAAATAATTCAATTTCTCTCAATAGCTTTGCACACTCCCTTGTCTCACGTTGGTTCCTTCAATCTGAATAACTCCATGATACCTTTACTCCTTTAGAGACAAGCCTACAAAATAAAACTCTCAAGTACAAGGTTAAACATACGACTCAAAATAACTCCCTAATAACTAAAAAAAAAAAAAAAAACTCAAAGCAAATAAAAATAATGGGTTGCCTCCCATTCAGCGCTATTTTTAAGGTCCTCATGCCGGACCAAGCTCAAAGGAGCTTATGGGACATCATACTCAAATTTACCTCCCTCACTCTCATAAGAGTGGTGTTTGAATTTCTTTCCTTGTTGTCCCTCCATCATGAGTTCCTTTGCTTCCTTCTCCACCTCAAGTGGTATAGGTCTCAACTCATTCCCTCCTTTATCTGGAGGAGTCTTACTAATCAATTTCTTGAGTTTAGACTTTTTCTTCTTAACTCCTCCTTTTCCTTCCAACTGGATCACGTCCACTTTCTTCACTTCTTCATCCTTCAACTTTTTCACTTTATCCCTATCAACATAATCAAGATCATAATGCTCATGGGTTAAATAATCAAGTGAAGGACTAACAAAATCATGAATATGAGAAGGATTAGGGATAGAAGGCATGTCTTCAACATGAGGATCAATGACATTCATGCAATACAAACTCTCATCCTCCTTCGGGTGCTTCATGGCTTCATATAGGGAAATCTTCACTTCTTGATCATCAACCGTCAATGTAATCTTCCCATTTGCCACGTCTAGCACCATCCCCGCCGTAGCTAAGAGCGGTCTTCCCAAGATTAGGGGCACGTGCTCATCTTCCTCCATCTCCAGAACTACAAAGTCGGCTGGAAAAATGTGATCTCCAACTCTCACGATGACGTCTTCAACCACACCTTGATGTCTCGTGGTAGACCGGTCGGCTAGTTGAAGCGTCATCATTGTGGGTTGAAGTTCACCACCTTCCAACTTTTTGAAAAGCGACAAGGGCATCAAATTAATGCTCGCCCCTAAATCACATAGCACTCCTTTCTTGATCCCGTTTCCAATATCACATAGGATCGTGAAGCTCCCGGGATCCTTCAGCTTCGGTGGAAGCGCCTTGTGCACTAATGCGCTCACCTCATGGTTCAGCTGCACCAACTTCGGCTCATCCACTCGCCGTCTTTTCGCAATCAAGTCCTTCAGAAACTTTGCATAATTCGGCATCTGTTCCAAAGCATCATAAAAAGGAATGTTAATGTGAAGTTGTTTAAAAACATCAAGAAATTTTGCAAATTTTTCATCAAGCTTCTTTTTCATGAAGCGCTGTGGATATGGGACGGGTATCACAGATTTGTGTACCCCCCATTCATCTCTTTCTGTTTCTTTCACTTTATCCCTTGCTTCCTTTGCCTTCTTCCACTTAGAAACTCTCTCAATCTCCTCACTTTCCTTGCCCTTCTGGGACTCATCCATATCTTTATGCTTCTCAATCCCTTCACTTTCAATCCCCTTCTCAACAGTAACACCTTCATCTTTCTTGTGTTCTCTTTCCCCCATCTCAGCTTCCCCTTGGGGCATCTCAGAATCAGCAGGCATCTGAGGACCTTTATAGTTGGTTCCACTTCTTAACTGGATAGCCTTGCAATGCTCTTTCGGGTTCCCCTCCGGCATGGAAGGATATTTTCCAGGCTCTCTATTCACCATCTTTGCAATCTGGCTCATCTGGAACTCTATAGAAGTGAACCTTCGATTGTTCTCTTGTTGAGTTCTAGTCCACTCAACGTTCATCTTTTGGAGCTCTTGATCACGTTGATCATCCTTTTTATGCAACTCTTTCAAATCGTACTCCAAGGATGACAATCTCTTGCTACCTTCCTCCACTTTCTGAAGGATAGCTCTCAACATCTCTTCGGTTGATGCACTGCCTTCTCCACCTGGAGGTTTAGACCCCGGATCAACACCTGCAGGAACAGTAACATCAGCTTTTGGGTTAGCATATTTAAAATTCTTATTTTTCCTCCATGTGTTTTGAGGATGCTGCTGGCCTCCTTGATACCCTTGTGTATTTCTCCATGTGTTTTGAGGAGGCTGTGGAGCTGGAGGTACAAATGGTTGGCCATAAGAAGGCCTTCCAAACTGGTTCCCACCTTGTGGATACCCATTCTGATTGTAATACGGACCTCCCATGTAATTGGCTTCTTCTTGCTGACTCGTGGGTGGTTCCACTTTCTCGCTCACTGCTACATTCCCTCCAACCAAGTTCTGCCCCATCTCAAGGTTGCTGATCTTCTCCATCATTGCCATCAACAACTTCCTAGTACCCCCATTATCCTCCAACTTGCATACCCTCTGAAATTCTGGATCATCGTTCCATGCACCGGCATTCGTGACAATATTATCCACGATCTCTCTACACCTCTCTATGCCTTGATTCAGGAATGCTCCGCCCACACAGACGTCTAAATAGTCTTGCCCCGCCTTGTTGGCACCACTGTAGAAGAATGCCATCACATCTCCCTCATTGTACCCATGCTGCGGGCACTCTATCAGCATGTTTGAGTATCTCTCCCACGCTTGACGTAGGTCCTCTCCTTGCTTCTGGCGGAAAGAAGATATCTCAATTCTTGCTTTTATTGTTCTGGTTGGAGGGTAGAACCGCTCGAGGAACAGACGTTCGAGCTCGGCCCAAGTGGTAATACCTCCCCGTGGAAGCGTATTATCGTACCACTCTTTAGCTATTCCCGTCAATGAGAATGAGAACAGTCTAAGCCTCTTGGCATCTTTAGACATGCCATTGTAATTAAAAGTGGAGGCTATCATTAGAACCATTGACTTGAAGCGAATTACACTAACTTCTACTAATCGCTCACCCGCAAGCGGACGGGTTCACTGTAGTAAGAGTATGTATAATGACCAAGTATTATCGAACCCAAGGGAAAGTGTGTATGCGAATAGATCCCTAAAGATCTACGCGTCGTAACTAATATGAGTGTAATGTTTTTGGGGTTTTTTGAAAGATTAATTAAAAAATACTAAAGTAAACAAATTATACTGACGAACTAAAGAATACGAATTAACTGCGGGTTGTTTTCAAATGAGAGATGGTGATGCTCAGGATAGGAATCCCTACGTATACTAACGGAGCAAGTACATAATCAAAATAACTGTGACACACAAGAATTAACCTAAGTCTAAGAATGCAAGGTGAAAGCTCAAGATTCTAAACCCTAATACTTTACCCTAACACTCGACTTCACTAATCTACTAACAAGTTAATAGATTGTGCTTAATTAATGAGACCCTAATTTAACTAAGGTGATGCGGTCGTCCTCCTTCACTAAACCGGTAGATGAATTAACCCTTCCTAAACCCTCTCGTTAAGTCTACTCGTTGTTAAAGAGTGATGCGGTCGTCCTCTCTCTAACTCCTTTTGAACAAAATTCAAAAGCGAAGTCTAGAATAATTTTAAGAATTCATTAATCAAGAGAATTAAAACCTAACGTCACAAGTTACCCTAATTACGTACCCACATCATACTTCTATGAGTTCATCCTACCCCAAGCATACAAGGGTTTTAGCCGGACATGGTTTTAATAAACATAAAAGCAATAGAAGAAACGACAAACATAAACATAATGTAGTGAACGAAGAAAATAAGAAACATGAAATAGGGTTTTAAAAGAAAATAATTCAAAGAACTGAAATTTAATTAACTAAAACGAAGTTCAAAGCGTTTAAAGTAATCAAGCTAATGAAAAGAAACTAATAAACGAAAAGAAACTAAGAATTCGTACGAAAAACCTCAACAAAACATAAGTAAAGCTAGCTCGTTCTTCTCATCTTCCTCTCTCTAAAAACTAAGTCTAAAAGTGATTTCTAAAGTTCAGGGCTCTTTCAAAACGTGTTTGGAAGAGGTATATATAGGCACCGGGACGAAACGGGATCTCATGGGCCGAAAAAACGAAATTTGGAAAATAGGCCTCGGAAGCGCTCGAGCTGTCCCGGTCGAGCGGGGCGCTCGAGCCGTGTTGCTCGAATGGTTCAAGAGCTCGAGCGGTGCACTCGAGCTGTGCCCCTCGAGCGGCAAAAACTCTCTGTAAGTTTGATGCGCTCGACCTACGTTGCTCGAGCGGGGCGCTCGAGTGGTGGTGATCGAATGGGCCTTCCTTCCTTGCAACTAACACTTTTCTTCTCACGTACTAATACCAATTATATTTCTTCGATATCTTCTCATTCGGGCATCCGTTTGAGTCGATTCAAAGTCCTACGAACTCCGTTTTTCATCCTCGATTCACCTATGAGTATCAAAGAGAAAAATTCATCAATGTATAGAAACAATACTCATTTGGCTCTAAAAACTCAATAAAATCGACCAAAACTAGGGTGTTTCTAGCTACGAATCATGACAATTTCACGCCTAATCAACCCCCCCAAACTTACCATATTACTTGTCCTCAAGCAATGAAATAATAAGTCAAGTGAAATTGTTAGGGATGAGTCAAAGAATCAATCATGCAAGCTAATGAACTCGAGCTTCAAAAATCAATCACCCGTATACTCACTCACTTTCCTTTATCATACTCATGCAACAATAACAAGAAACACCAAGATCAAGTATGGATGTGCACTCATCGATGTGTTTCGCTCCCTCACAAGTGTATATCAATGATCAAGGGTCTCACTCAAACAATCAATCACTCAAATTGGCAGCCATAGGCTTGGGAGCACTCTTAAGTCCGACCATACTCTAGAAATCAATGCCGAATCAAAAAGGACTTTTCTCAAGGTTTAATGTAAGCTCTTTGGACAGGTGGGAATCAATATGGTAAAGTGACTCAAGTGAATGGAGAATAGAGAATCAGACTTCGGTACTTCGAGATTAGGAACAGACTACTTCAAACATATTCAATCAACACCCTTTCAATTCCAATTCTCTCAACACTTCAATTTTTTCTTTTCTTTCTCACTTTTTTCACTTTTTTTTTTCAATCACTTCACTTTTTTTCTTTTTCGCACAACACATGAGCTCATTTTTTTTCTTTTGCTCATTCTCAATTTTTTTTCTCTTTTTCCCACATCTCATAACTTCATCACACCTTCTTCCCATATTCACTCAACAAACAACCTTTCCCTTTTTCAACTCAATTCACTCCCTTCACATTCACACTTTCCTATTCTCCACTCAAATTGGGACAAAAAGGCTTAGGAATTGGAATAGTGTTCATATGTGCTAGCAAATAAAATAGGCTTTAGGCTCAAAGGGGCTAACAAGGGATCAATGTCATTGGTAAGGAAAATTTTGGCTAAGTGACTCAATTAAATCAAAGATGGCCTAAGATCCTATTCGACATATCAAACTAGACACAATCAAGAAGCAATAGCACACACAAGTTCTAGCATCCTCTAAGGTGACGATCCACTCACAAACGAAGAGATCAATTAATGCATCAAAATCTCATAAGGCTCAAATCTCACGGTTTTCACATCCATGCTAGTCTAGAGCATTCTCACTCTCATCACACAAGCACTCAAAAGAAAAACTCATAAGCATACAGGTTCTTTCTCTAATCAGCTCAAACTCAAACACTCACACAAAAGAATTTCTAACTCACCCTTACAACTCACCCTACTCATCAAATCATACTCAAAGATAGCAATCAACAAGCATAAGATGGTTGATAGGCATGAAATGTGTAATAGCGAGTCAAACCAAAATCACCCTAAGGAGTATCTCAACAAACCAATAATCAATCAAACTCAACTCAAAGATAAGGGCGTGCATGCATGGGCAATGTAATCATGAAACAAATGAAAAAAACTCCACCCCCAAACTTCGACCTTGCTAGAGGTCTAAGTTTGGGGTTGTGGGTTACCTCAACCAAATAATTCAATTTCTCTCAATAGCTTTGCACACTCCCTTGTCTCAAGTTGGTTCCTTCAATCTCCACTTCTTTGGCACTCCATCGAGACAAGCCTACAAAATAAAACTCTCAAGTACAAGGTTAAACATACGACTCAACAACATCCTAATAACATAAAAGGGAAAAAAAACTAAAAACACTCAAAAGCAAATAAAAAATGGGTTGCCTCCCATTCAACGCTATTTTTAAGGTCCTCATGCCGGACCAAGCTCAAAGGAGCTTATGGGACATCATACTCAAATTTACCTCCCTTACTCTCATAAGAGTGGTGCTTGCATGTCTTTCCTTGATGCCCCTCCATCATGAGTTCTTTTGCTTCCTTCCCCACCTCAAGTGATATAGGTCTCAACTCCTTCTCACCTTTATCTGGAGGAGTCTCACTAAGTAATTTCTTGAATTTGGACTTTTTCTTCTTAACTCCTCCTTTTCCTTCCAACTGGGTTACATCCACTTTCTTCACTTCTTCATCCTTCAACTTTTTCACTTTATCCCTATCAACATAATCAAGATCATAATGCTCATGGGTGAAATAATCAAGTGAAGGACTAACAAAATCATGAATATGAGAAGGATTAGGGATAGAAGGTGTGTCTTCAACACGAGGATCAATGACATCCATGCAATACAAACTCTCATACTCCTTCGGGTGCTTCATGGTTTCATATAGGGAAATCTTCACTTCTTGATCATCAACCTTCAATGTAATCTTCCCATTTGCCACGTCTAGCACCATCCCCGCCGTAGCTAAGAACGGTCTTCCCAAGATTAGGGGCACGTGCTCATATTTCTCCATCTCTAGGACTACAAAGTCGGCTGGAAAAATGTGATCTCCAACTCTCACGAGAACGTCTTCAACCACACCTTGAGGTCGAGTAATAGACCGATCGGCGAGTTGAAGCGTCATCATTGTTGGTTGAAGTTCTCCACCTTCCAACTTCTTGAAAAGCGACAAGGGCATGAGATTGATGCTCGCCCCTAAATCACATAGCGCTCCTTTCTTGATCCCGTTCCCAATATCACAAAGAATGGTGAAGCTCCCGGGATCCTTCAGCTTTGGAGGAAGCGCCTTGTGCACTAATGCACTCACCTCGTGGTTTAACTGCACCAACTTCGGCTCATCCACTCGCCGCCTTTTCGCGATCAAGTCCTTCAAAAACTTTGCATAGTTCGGCATCTGTTCCAAAGCATCATAAAAAGGAATGTTAATGTGAAGTTGTTTAAAAACATCGAGAAATTTTGTAAATTTTTCATCAAGCTTCTTTTTCATGAAGCGCTGTGGATATGGGACAGGTATCACAGATTTGGGTACCCCCCATTCATCTCTTTCTGTTTCTTTCACTTTATCCCTTGCTTCCTTTGCCTTCTTCCACTTAGGAACTCTCTCAATCTCCTCACTTTCCTTGCTTTTCTGGGACTCATCCATATCTTTATGCTTCTCAATCCCTTAACTTTCAATCCCCTTCTCAACAGTAACACCTCCATCTTTCTTGTGTTCTCTTTCCCCCATCTCAGCTTCCCCATGGGGCGTCTCAGAATCAGCAGGCATCTGAGGACCTTCATAGTTGGTTCCACTTCTTAACTGGATAGCCTTGCAATGCTCTTTCGGGTTCCCCTCTGGCATGGAAGGATATTTTCCCGGCTCTCTATTCATCATCTTTGCAATCTGGCTCATCTGGAACTCTATTGAAGTGAACCTTCGATTGTTCTCTTGTTGAGTTCCAGTCAACTCAATGTTCATCTTTTGGAGCTCTTGATCACGTTGATCACCCTTTTTATGCAACTCTTTCACATCGTACTCCAAGGATGATAATCTCTTGCTACCTTCCTCCACTTTCTGAAGGATAGCTCTCAACATCTCTTCGGTTGATGCACCGCCTTCTCCACCTGGAGGTTTAGACCCCGGATCAACACTTGCAGGAACAGTAACACCAGCTTTTGGGTTAGCATATGAAAAATTCTCATTTTTCCTCCATGTGTTTTGAGGAGGCTGCTGGCCTCCTTGATACCCTTGTGTGTTTCTCCATGTGTTTTGAGGAGGCTGTGGAGCTGGAGGTACAAATGGTTGGCCATAAGAAGGCCTTCCAAACTGGTTCCCACCTTGTGGATACCCATTCTGATTGTAATACGGACCTCCCATGTAATTGGCTTCTTCTTGCTGCCTCGTGGGTGGTTCCACTTTCTCGCTCGCTGCTATATTCCCTCCAACCAAGTTCTGCCCCATCTCAAGGTTGCTGATCTTCTCCATCATTGCCATCAACAGCTTCCTAGTACCCTCATTCTCCTCCAACTTGCATACCCTCTGAAATTCTGGATCATCGTTCCATGCACCGACATTCGTGACAATATTGTCCACGATCTCTCTACACCTCTCTATGCCTTGATTCAGGAATGCTCCGCCCGCACAGACGTCTAAATGGTCTTGCCCCGCCTTGTTGGCACCACTGTAGAAGAATGCCATCACATCTCCCTCATTGTACCCATGCTGCGGGCACTCTATCAGCATGTTTGAGTATCTCTCCCACGCTTGACGTAGGTCCTCTCCTTGCTTCTGGCGGAAAGAAGATATCTCAATTCTTGCTTTTATTGTTCTGGATGGAGGGTAGAACCGCTCGAGGAACAGACGCTTGAGCTCGGCCCAAGTGGTAATACCTCCCCGTGGAAGTGTATTATCGTACCACTCTTTAGCTATTCCCGTCAATGAGAATGGGAACAGCCTAAGCCTCTGGGCATCTTCAGACATGCCATTTTAATTAAAAGTGGAGGCTATCATTAGAAAACTCCTCAGATGTGTATGAGGATTCTCCTTCCCGATCACCCCCTTGAACTGATTCTCGGTAAGAAGCTTTAGGATTCCAGGGGAAATTGAAAAGTTGTTCGCCTCAACAGGCGGTAAAGCCACTCCATCGTAGTACCTCTGCGGTTGTGCCACGAACCTGCCCCTAATTGCCATATTCTGATCTGCGTTCTGGGGCACAGGCTGAGGAACAACAGGTGGTACTGGTATGTGTTGAACTGGAGGTTGTTGGTACACAGGTGGTTGGTTGTAGACAGGAGGTGGAGGGTACGGGTATGGTTGATAAGGGTATGGTGGGTTTGGGTAATGTTGGTATACTGGGTTGTTGAAAGGGTTATTTGGGTTTTGTGGGTAAGCAGGGTTGTTCAGAGGGTTTTGGATAAATTTCTGAGCTGGATTGATGACGTTTTGTGCACCCGGGTTTTGGCTCTGACTATCCCCTAACGGATCTTGGTTCTTACTGGTGTTGCCATAAGTGCCGTCAACCCGGTTCAAACCCTGATTAAACTCATTCTCGGCATCTTCCAACTCATTAGCGATGTCCATTGGTTCTTTCCCTAAGTCGGCAGCATTCATCCTCCGCAAGAAAGCTCGGTTCCTTCTAGCTATTGTCTCAGGGTCCAACGGTATTCTCTCTTCGCTCGTATTTCCTTGTGAGCGTGTTTTCATAAACCTGACACACTAGCAGAAAGATCAAAACGCAACTGCCGAATAAATAAAAATAAAAATAAAGACAGAAAATAAAGCACTCACTACTAGCTACTAAGCTATCGACAAGTCCTATTCAAAAAGCATACAACGCCATCCCCGGCAACGGCGCCATTGACTTGAACACGAATTACACTAGCTTCTACTAGTAGCTTACCCGCAAACGGACGGGTTCACTGTAGTAAGAGTAAGTATAATGACCAAGTATTATCGAACCCACGGGATAGAGTGTATGCGAACAGATCCCTGAAGATCTACGCGTCATAGTTAATATGAGTATATTGTTTTTGGATTTTTAGAAAGATTAATTAAACTAAACTAAAATTATCCTACGAATGCAAAAGGAAAATTAAACGAAATATCAAAAGGTGTGTTTTCAAATATGAGATGGTGATGCTTAAGATAGGAATCCCTACGTATACTAATGGAGCAGGTAAATAATCAAAATAACTGTGACACACAAGAATTAACCTAAGTCTAAGAATGCAAGGTGAAAGCTCAAGATTCTAAACCCTAATACTTTACCCTAACACCCGACTTCACTAATCTACTAACAAGTTAATAGATTGTGCTTAATTAATGAGACCCTAATTTAACTAAGGTGATGTGGTCGTCCTCCTTCGCTAAACCGGTAGATGAATTAACCCTTTCTAAACCTTCTCGTTAAGACTACTAATTGTTATTGAGTGATGCGGTCGTCCTCTCTCTAACACTTTCGTACGAAATTCAAAGGTAAAGTTAAGGTTAATTATAAGCATTCATTAATCAAGAGAATTAAAACCTAACGTCACGAATTACCCTAATTACGTACCCACATCCTACTTCTACGAGTTCATCTTACCCCAAGCATGCAAGGGTTTTAGCCGGACATAGGTTTAACAAACATAAAAGCAATAGAAGAAACAACAAACATAAACATAATGTATTGAACAAAGAAAATAAGAAACATGAACTAGGGTTTTAAAAGAAAATAACTCGAAGAACTGAAATTTAATTAACTAAAATGAAGTTCAAGCGTTTAAAGTAATCAAGATAATGAAAAGAAACTAAGAAACGAAAAGAAACTAAGAATTCGTACGAAAAACCTCAACAAAACGTAAGTAAAGCTTGCTCGTTCTTCTCCTCTTCCTCTCTCTAAAAACTAAGTATAAAAGTGATTTCTAAAGTTCAGCGCCTTTCAAAACGTGTTTGGAAGAGGTATATATAGGCACCGGGTCGAAATGGGATCTCATGGGCCGAAAAATGAAATTTGGCTAATAAGCCTCGGAAGCGCTCGAGCTGTCCCGGTCGAGCGGGGCGCTCGAGCCGTGTTGCTCGAATGGATTGCTTGGTCGAGTGGGGCGCTCGACCTACGTTGGTCGAATGGTTCAAGAGCTCGAGCGGGGCGCTCGAGCTGTGCCCCTCGAGCGGCAAAATTGTTCTGTAAGTCTGGAGCGCTCGACCCTTTTTGCTCGAGCGATGGTACTCGAGTGATGGTGCTCGAGTGGCCCTTCCTTCATTACAACTAACACTTTTCTTTTCACGTACTAATACCAATCGTATTTCTTCGATATCTTCTCATCCGGGCATCCGTTTGAGTCGATTCAAAGTCCTACGAACTCCGTTTTTCGTCCTCAATTCACCTATAAGTATCAAAGAGACAAATTCATCAATGTATAGAATTAATACTCATTTGGCTCTAAAAACTCAATAAAATCGACCAAAACTAGGGCGTTTCTAGCTACGAATCATGACAATTTCACGCCTAATCATTGGTCCCGGTACAAGACTGAAATATATGTGTATGGGGAGGGATACACGTATAACAATTTTTCTGACTTTCAACCTTACTGAGTCCCCTTAGCTCAGAGTGTTAAAGAACTCAGGGTTGATAACACACCTACTGACTGCACTGAATGTTGGTCAGTTGACTAACTATCAACTTGAGTTCAGTGCGGAAATGCGATAGCCCTGAAATTTTATAGTTTTGTTTTATGTTTGCTTTCTGAAAACTTGTTTACTCAATTTTGAAATAGTGATTAGTAGGGCAGTGTTCAATTTAATGATCAGGCTGATTGATTCAGGCCTGATAAAAACAAATGCTATGAATAACTTAAGCAGATAAGAAAATAAGCACAATATCAAAGCAGTAAGAACACAGGGAGTTTAACGTGGTTCAGAGACTCAAGCTCCTACGTCCACGGCCTGATTTAACAGGAAATCCACTACTGGGATTCTTACTTTTTACGTGCCAAGGTGCACCAAGATCAGCTAACCTCACTTACCTATACAAACTCCTTACTAACTCACTAAACACAACTTACTACCAACAAACCTGACTAAGAGTTTTGGTTTCAGTTTGGATTCCAACTAGGATGTGATTATCCTTACAAGACTAAGCTATGATAAGGATGGATAATCACTCTAAGCTTATGATAAGACTTTGTAGCTCAATGGAATACAAAATAACTCTCACTAGTCTAAGAAACACTTGGGAAATTTAACTGGTTTCGAGTCCTTCTAGTCATCTTTGTAGGGTTGTTCAACGAACATATCTCCCATGCAGCAGCCGTCCTTGCATGGATTTGGTAGTTGCATTTAATGCACCATTTAATGCTTGCCCGTTGAAAGTGCAGTCTGAAGTCAGTCTTCATGTCAGGGTCCGTACGTGCGTGTCCTTTCTGGATTGGTCCACGTCATCAGGTTGGTGAGAATGTCAGAACTTATTCCTAGGCTTCAGGCTTGTCTTATTAAGTTCTTTTTGTCTCGAGCACAACGGTCTTGTCCTGACGCTGACATTCCTTTTGCATTGCTTGGCTCTACTCTAAGTCTTTTCCCATTACTCAGTATCATCCTGTTCCCTTCAGAACTGAGTTAGTAATGACCTCAGGGTCATACTCTTCATCACTGACACTTACTCAGCCAGCTTAGAAAGACTGCCGTAAGTTCAGGATGGTGCTCTTCGTCTTCAGGCTCTTAGTCTTGATTGACATCAGTGAGTGCTCCTCTCACTGAGTACCTGTAAAGTGTAAAATAACTAAGTACAAGAACCTAACCAAGACTAGCCTGACTAAGACATTCTAAGGCCAATCATCTTTTCAGGGGCTTTGGGATCTTAATCAAAACTGACAATGTCCCAACAATTCCCCCCTTTTTGATGATGCCAAAACACTGAAAAGATCCTCAAAACACTTAGAGGAAAAACAAGTCCTATCTATAAGATAAGTTAGTGTTAGAGCAATTCTTGATAAAGTACAAAAATTAAATAACAGCCAAAAAGACAATGAGTTTTTGTTTGTGGGCAAATGTAATAGATTTTGTTGGGATATGTTTTAGTTTTGATGATTTTCCAAAACAACATGTAATAGGTTTGAAAGCAGTCAGGATTGTATCTTTAGTTTCAGGTCAGGCTAGGTTATTTCTCTGTAGAATAGGCTGTCAGTTGAGGGAACACTCAGTTGAGGGGGAACTCAGCGAAGGGGAACTCAGCAACACAGCCTGAGGATATCAAGATGACACCAAGGAGAACTGACTGAAGCCATGATGTAACCTGAACCAGAAGAGAAGCCTGAAGGATGTCCCACTGAGTGTAAACCAGGCTGATCTAAGCTAAGTCAGGTGAACCACTCAGTGAAGAGCATGATCAGGAGGATCAGTGCTGCACCAAGTAGACCCTGAAGGTGTCAGGCTACTGTGGTCAAGGAAGTTTGTCATCCAGCCTTATGACAAACTTCTTGGAGTGATCTTCAAACAGTCTCTGAAGGACAACCGCACTGAAGACGTTCAGTCCACTGAAGATCATCATGTCAGTGAAGGAGGAAGCTACCTAAAGTCAGTGGGTCTTGGTCAACCCACTGAGTCAAAGATCTGTGAATTCAGGCCACGTGGACCAATCAGCACGAGGCAGCAACTCTGACACTGACAAAGGCCGCATTCCAAGAAAAGTGGTTGAAACCATTTAATGTTGGATTCAAATGTATCTTCCCTCCAACGGATACATTTGAATCCCCATTATATATACAAGCTCTTAGCTTCGTTGTAAAGTGTGTTGAAGTATTGTATTGTGTATGAGTGAGAAAAATCAACACCTACGAGCTGTGAAGGTGTGAGTCTTTAAGTGCATTGTATGGGAGTTATAAGGAGGCACGATTCACATCTTGTACACTGAACTTTAGAGTTCATAGATATACACAAATGAGTGTTCAGCTTGTAACTCTTAGCTTAGAGAGGTTTTCCTAATCCTAGCTTGAGGCTAACACATTGTAAAGGAAAACCTCACCTAGTTGGAGAAAACCAAACCAAACTAAACCCTTTCAGAGAATGTTAGGTTTGTAGTGAGGTGAGGAGGGGCAGCCCAGGGAGTGGCGTGAGTCCAGTTGTAAGTGCACCTTGGCACGTTAAAAACAAGAATCCCAGTAGTGGATTTCCTGTTAAATCAGGCCGTGGATGTAAGAGCTTGAGTCTCTGAACCACGTTAAACTGAGCGTTTATTGCTTTAAAGTATTTACTAAAGTGTTGAGAAAATCTGCTCACTGAGAGCATTGTTAAAAAGGAAACTTTGGTTAAGTATTCAGGTCAGGGAGATTCCTCTCACTGACCAGTTCAGGCAACGCACTCGAGAGTTCAGCATCTCGAGTCACTGTGTTACTCAGCGTATGAGTAGCTAAGTCGTCACACTGACTTGGTAACTCAGGCTCTGAGTAATGCAGTGACTTGAAGTGTAACCTCTCGAGTCACTGCCTTGTTGAGAGACTGAGCCCTCAAGTCATCCCTCTGACTTGATGTCTCTGACTCTCAGCAACGCAGTGACTTGAGTATTATTCACTCTTGCTGAACTCCCTGAGGAAAAGGTTTAAAAAAAAAATTTGCCCCTGAATTCCCATTTTGCCCTTCGAAAACGGGACCATCAATTGGTATCAAAGCGGGTTGTTCACCTGACCACTGATCCAGTTTTGTTAAGAAAAATGGTCAACCGAACAGATCTTAAATGTTTTAAACTATGGGAATTCCTGCATATTTCAAACTATTACTTGTACTCTGACATTATTCTTGTAATAGAAAATCAGTTGGTTAGAAGTTTTGGAATCATCAAAAAGGGGGAAATTGTTGGGATATGTTTTAGTTTTGATGATTTTCCAAAACAACATGTAATAGGTTTGAAAGCAGTCAGGATTGTATCTTTAGTTTCAGGTCAGGCTAGGTTATTTCTCTGTAGAATAGGCTGTCAGTTGAGGGGGAACTCAGTGAGGGGGAACTCAGCCACACAGCCTGAGGATATCAAGATGACACCAAGGAGAACTGACTGAAGCCATGATGTAACCTGAACCAGAAGAGAAGCCAGTGAAGAGCATGATCAGGAGGATCAGTGCTGCACCAAGTAGACCCTGAAGGTGTCAAGCTACTGTGGTCAAGGAAGTTTGTCATCCAGCCTTATGACAAACTTCTTGGAGTGATCTTCAAACAGTCTCTGAAGGACAACCGTACTGAAGACGTTCAGTCCACTGAAGATCATCATGTCAGTGAAGGAGGAAGCTACCTAAAGTCAGTGGGTCTTGGTCAACCCACTGAGTCAAAGATCTGTGAATTCAGGCCACGTGGACCAATCAGCACGAGGCAGCAACTCTGACACTGACAAAGGCCGCATTCCAAGAAAAGTGGTTGAAACCATTTAATGTTGGATTCAAATGTATCTTCCCTCCAACGGATACATTTGAATCCCCATTATATATACAAGCTCTTAGCTTCGTTGTAAAGTGTGTTGAAGTATTGTATTATGTATGAGTGAGAAAAATCAACACCTACGAGCTGTGAAGGTGTGAGTCTTTAAGTGCATTGTATGTGAGTTATAAGGAGGCACGATTCACATCTTGTACACTAAACTTTAGAGTTCATAGATATACACAAATGAGTGTTCAACTTGTAACTCTTAGCTTAGAGAGGTTTTCCTAATCCTAGCTTGAGGCTAACACATTGTAAAGGAAAACCTCACCTAGTTGGAGAAAACCAAACCAAACTAAACCCTTTCAGAGAATGTTAGGTTTGTAGTGAGGTGAGGAGGGGCAGCCCAGGGAGTGGCGTGAGTCCAGTTGTTAGTGCACCTTGGCACGTTAAAAACAAGAATCCCAGTAGTGGATTTCCTGTTAAATCAGGCCGTGGATATAAGAGCTTGAGTCTCTGAACCACGTTAAACTGAGCGTTTATTGCTTTAAAGTATTTACTAAAGTGTTGAGAAAATCTGCTCACTGAGAGCATTGTTAAAAAGGAAACTTTGGTTAAGTATTCAGGTCAGGGAGATTCCTCTCACTGACCAGTTCAGGCAACGCACTCGAGAGTTCAGCATCTCGAGTCATTGTGTTACTCAGCGTATGAGTAGCTAAGTCGTCACACTGACTTGGTAACTCAGGCTCTGAGTAATGCAGTGACTTGAAGTGTAACCTCTCGAGTCACTGCCTTGTTGAGAGACTGAGCCCTCAAGTCATCCCTCTGACTTGATGTCTCTGACTCTCAGCAACACAGTGACTTGAGTATTATTCACTCTTGCTGAACTCCCTGAGGAAAAGGTTTAAAAAAAAAATTTTGCCCCTGAATTCCCATTTTGTCCTTCGAAAATGGGACCATCAGATTTCATTGATGATATTGAATTGGTACAACAAACCTGATCTATTACAAAGAAAGATGTGAACACCTAAACTAATCTCATTTCAGGCTCGAGTCCATAACCAGCATAGACTCTGACCTTCAACTCATCTACCCTTTTAGGTTGGTTCACATACCCTTTAGCCTTGGCAATCTTCAGAACTTCAGTCATAATGGCCTTTGTGTCGTGTTTTCCAGTTCCAGGGATAAGAGGTGGAGGGCGTGCAACAAACTCAGGAGCTTTGACTTGGACTTGGGCTGCTTCAGCTTCTTCCAATATCTTCTGAATCAGTTCAGGATGATTATCCATCATATAGTCAGTGAAGTGGGCATTGATGTCTTCAGTGTTGCCCTATTTCTTCACAACATACCAAAGCCTGACAAATTCATCCCTTGCATCGACCCAAAACTCCTTCAAGGTCTCTGAGATAAACTCATCAACCAGAGCTTCTCTCTAAGTCACCTCAGGCCTTCTGACTTGCAGTAAAGTTGATTTTCTTACCATTGGCCTCTTCCTGTACTTACACGGCTCAGGCTTCACCTTCTTCCTCCTTAGCAAACTGACCATAACATCATCAAGTTCACGCTGTTGCATATCAGTGAGGTCAGTTAGCTTCTCCACCTTCTTCTCCAGAATGTGCATCTTCTCTTTCTGAGCAATATCAGCCCTGCGCTCAGCTTCAGTCTTCTCCGTGGGGGCTCCCCATGCCTCAGCGCATAACTCATCCACCGTCTCCGCAGAGTAAGTTATTGGGTTTTTCTTTGTGCTCATTGGAGGAGATTTCTGAACTGCTGAATCTGGTTTGGAAGAGAGTTGAGGAACGTCCTTCAAAGGTTCACTAGCCTTCTCCACTGCAGCCTCAGCCAGCCTTGTCGACTTTTGCACAAACAAAACATTCCCCTCAGGGTTTGCTTCAGGGTCAGCCACTTCAACTTCTCCAGGAATTACATTTGCCTCCGATGCCTCAGGGCGGGATCTTTTCCTCTTCTTTTCCCCCTTTTTGGCATCATCCTTGGCAGGTGAGGATGGGAACACGTCTTGCCCACTGTTGATAACGAAGGCTGCTAAAGATTGAACTTCTTGAACACCCTCCTTCAGCATATCAACCCCCGTGGCTATCCCAGTTCCTGCGTAGGACACAGTGCTGATGGCAGCTTTGAGCTTCTTTTCAAAGACCTCCATGTTGTGTTGGAGACTTTGTTCAGCCTTGGTGATCCTTTCCTCAATCTTTAAGGACTCACCGCTGATCCTGCCAGCTTCACTCAGCACTTTCGCAGAATCTTCAGTAGCCTTAGCTAAAATCTCCGCAGCTGACTCTGAGGACTGAGCAATCCTTCCTGACTCCAGCGCCAACTTGGCCACTGAGTCGTTCAAGGCCTGAGTCAACAGCTCTCCAGCCTGAGCTGCAAGACGCTCCACTGCTTGACTTAACTTTTGTTCACGTTGCTCATCCCTCTCATCGAGTTGCTTCATCGTCTGCCTCAGCATTTTCTTAGTCCTCTTCCTTTAACTCCTTACTGACTTGGCCGTATCAACCATTGTGCACTTCAGCAAGATCAACTCCTTGTTGGCAAGGGTGTTGTAGGCTGATTTGGTCCATCTGATGTGTTTGGCCAGGGCCTTTGCATCTTCTTCTTTCTTAGCCCTGAGCTTCATCACCTCCTCTTGAAGCTCAACCAAGTTCTCAGTCATCTTCTCCTTCTTTACTTCGACAATACTGGTGAACTCAGTCCTCTGGACCCCTATGATAAGTCAGGCTGCCGCTGACAAACTGAAGAAAGATGCTGAGAAGAAGCATATTTCAGTTGGAGCCATTCTTCCCTTCGGGATGAGGTTATCCATTCTCATCGCCCATGTGTGTCAGGGTTGTACGTTTGACTTGGAGGATAACCTGTCCTCGAAGAAGATAATGTTCACCACATCTGGTGACACTTATGCGGTTCTTGGTCTCATTGACCCCAATGCTCCACCAAAGGGTCAGAGAAAGAAGCCTGTGGGCAAGGCCAAGAAGGTGGTAACGAGCCTGATGGAGAAGGTGGATGAGCTCTTCGAGAAGAGCAAGGAGGTTGAGGATGGAGTAGCCTCTGAGAGAGAGAAGGAGAAGGAGGCAGAGGCGAAGGTTCTGGAGGAGAAGAGAACCAGGCTGAAGGTGGTGTTGCAGTCAAAGACCACCAAGGGTGAGAAATCAGGGACTGGGTCAGTTCCCAAGAAGGCCGTTTCAGAGGCTGCGGAAACTGACGATGATGTCAGATCAAGTGGAGAAGAGAAAGGGGACAGGCCTTTGAAGAGATTGAAAAGGGGTCCCAAGAAATCTCCGGCTAAGGGCCTGGAGGAGATTAGCCATGTGAGGGAGGAGTCAAGCTCTCCAAGAGCCTCTGACTTAGAAAGAGTAAGAGGAACCATTGAGACGAGTGAACTTCTTCAGCCTGAGCTCATTCCCAACCCCACCCCCACTGACCCTAACCACTCAATCAACCCTGAACCCTCATTCAACCCACCAAAAAACCCCAACCCTGAAACCATATTTGAGTCAGTGCATAATCCAACACCCATCACTGAGCCTGACCAGAACACTGAGCCAGCCATGCACATTCCCAACCCTGAAGACTTCCCCACGTACCCAAACCCCAAAGACTGCCCCAAAACCTCTAATGAAGGAGAGCTATCTGATGACTTTCTGGAGATGGAGGAGGAGGAGGAGGAGGAGGAGGAGTTAGATGCTGGGATGTTAGGAGGGATTATGGAAAATAATCTGAGGGGGAACGCGACTGAATGGGCAGCTAAGTGTTAGCCTAGTTTGTATATGTACAGAGAGCTATGTGCTAATGTCATAGAGCTCAAGGTCTGGCTTGACTTCAAGCAATCAAACATGCAAGAACAACACATGCTTGTCGATGCCAGAGGCTGGGAGCACTGGGAGCAGGAGGAGGCAAGGCTATGCATTTATTTCCATCTCACGAGCTGGCTGCAACTATTGAATTTCGATAACCTTAAGCAGCTGGTGAAGGAATGATGACTGGGTTGAAAGCTGACCTTGATGAAGAGCCTGAGGAGAAGGATGATGATGATGATGAAGCTTAGGGTGGAGCTAGTGAGAAGATGGTGGAAGAGACCGCGGAGGAGGTTGACGCGATGAACCCTGAGCCTCAGGCTCAGGAGGAAGGTGTAAAGGACGTTGGTACCAAGGGTGGACCAACTGCTGAGGATGTTGAGAACATCTCAGCTGCCAATGATACATCAGTTGATGACGGGATTCCCTGCCCTGAGACAAAGGAGGATGATGTAGAGGCATCCAATGAGACTCCTAGTTCTGAGGATTTACAATCCAAAGTTCGAGATGGCTTGGCCGAGCCTGAGCAGGCGACATGGCCACTCAACAACTGCCTTCAGTGCACCCTGAAGAGGGGACTGAGGACGCAGGGGCTGAAAAGGGAAAACAACCACTTACTGATGAGGCCGAAGGCGAAGATGATGATGTACTTATCACTGTGGTCCAGAAGGCTGAGTTCACCAGTATCGTCGAAGTAAAGAAGGAGAAGACGACTGAGAACTTGGTTGAGCTTCAAGAGGAGGTGAGAAGCTCAGGGCTGAGAAAGAAGAAGATGCAAAGGCCCTGACCAAACACATCAGATGGACCAAATAAGCCTACAACACCCTTGCCAACAAGGAGTTGATCTTGCTGAAGCGCACAATGGTTGATACGGCCAAGTCAGTAAGGAGTGAAAGGAAGAGGACTAAGAAGATGCTGAGGTAGACGATGAAGTAACTCGATGAGAGGGATGAACAACGTGAACAAAAGTTAAGTCAAGCAGTGGAGCGTCTTGCAGCTCGGGCTGGAGCGCTGTTCACTCAGGCCTTGAACGACTCAGCGGCCAAGTTGGCGCTGGAGTCAGGAAGGATTGCTCAGTCCTCAGAGTTAGCTGTGGAGATTTTAGCTAAGGCTACTGAAGAGTCTGCGAAAGTGCTGAGTGAAGCTGGCAGGATCAACGGTGAGTCCTTAAAGATTGAGGAAAGGACCACCAAGGCTGAACAAAGTCTCCAACACAACATGGAGGTCTTTGAAAAGAAGCTCAAAGCTGCCATCAGCACTGTGTCCTACGCAGGAACTGGGATAGCCACAGGGGTTGATATGCTGAAGGAGGGTGTTCAATAAGTTCAATCTTTAGCAGCCTTCGTTATCAACAGTGGGCAAGACGTGTTCCCATCCCCACCTGCCAAGGATGATGCCAAAAAGGGGGAAAAGAAGAGGAAAAGATCCCACCCTGAGGCATCGAAGGCAAATGAAATTCCTGAAGAAGTTGAAGTGGCTGACCCTGAAGCAAACCCTGAGGGGAATGTTTTGTTTGTGCGGAAGTCAGCAAGGTTGGCTGAGGCCGCAGCGGAAAAGGCTAGTGAACCTTCAAAGGACGTTCCTCAACTCTCTTCCAAACCAGATTCAGCAGTTCAGAAATCTCCTCCAATGAGCACAAAGAAAAACCCAATCACTTACTCTGCGGAGACGGTGGCTAAGTTATGCGCTGAGGCATGGGGAGCCCCCACAGAGAAGACTGAAGCTGAGCGCAGGGCTGATATTGCTCAGAAAGAGAAGATACGCATTCTGGAGAAGAAGGTGGAGAAGCTAACTGGCCTCACTGATTATGCAACAACGTGAACTTGATGATGTTGTGGTCAGTTTGCTAAGGAGAAAGAAGGCGAAGCCAGAGCCGCGCAAGTACAGGAAGAGGCCAACGACAAGGAAATCAACTTTACTGCAAGTCAGAAGGCCTGAGGTGACTCAGAGGGAAGCTCTGGTTGATGAGTTTATCTCAGAGACCTTGAAGGAGTTTTGGGTCAATGCAAGGGATGAATTTGTCAGGCTTTGGTATGTTGTGAAGAAATGGGGCGACACTGAAGACATCAATGCCCACTTCACTGACTATATGATGGACAATAATCCTGAACTGATTCAGAAGATATTGGAAGAAGCTAAAGCAGCCCAAGTCCAAGTCAAAGCTCCTGAGTTTGTTGCACACCCTCCACCTCTTATCCCTAGAACTGGAAAATACGACACAAAGGCCATTATGACAGAAGTTCTGAAGATTGCCAAGGCTGAAGGCTATGTGAACCAACCTAAAAGGGTAGATGAGTTGAAGGTCAGAGTCTATGCTGGTTATGGACTCGAGCCTGAAATGAGATTAGTTTAGGTGTTCATATCTTTCTTTGTAATAGATCAGGTTCATTGTACCAATTCAATATCATCAATGAAATCTATTACATTTGCCCACAGACAAAAACTCATTGTCTTTTTGGCTGTTATTTAATTTCTGTACTTTATCAAGAATTGCTCTAACACTGACTTATCTTATAGATATGACCTGTTTTTCCTTTAAGTGTTTTGAGGATCTTTTCAGTGTTTTGGCATCATCAAAAAGGGGGAAATTGTTGGGACATTGTCAGTTTTGATTAAGATCCCAAAGCCCCTGAAAAGATGATTGACCTTAGAATGTCTTAGTCAGGCTAGTCTTGGTTAGGTTCTTGTACTTAGTTATTTTACACTTCACAGGTACTCAGTGAGAGGAGCACTCACTGATGTCAATCAAGACTAAGAGTCTGAAGACGAAGAGCACCATCCTGAACTTACGACAGCCTTTCTAAGCTGGATGAGTAAGTGTCAGTGATGAAGAGTATGACCCTGAGGTCATTACTAACTCAGTCATGAAGGGAACAAGATGATACTGACTAATGGGAAAAGACTTGGAGTAGAGCCAAGCAATGCAAAAGGAATTTCAGCGTCAGGGCAAGACCGTTGTGCTCGAGACAAAAAGAACTTAATAAGACAAGCCTGAAGCCTAGGAATAAGTTCTGACATTCTCACCAACCTGATGACGTGGACCAATCCAGGAAGGACACGCACGTATGGACCCTGACCTGAATACTGACTTCAGACTGCACTTTCAACGGACAAGCATTAAATGGTGCATTAAATGCAACTACCAAATCCATGCAAGGACGGCTGCTGCATGGTAGATATGTCCGTTGAACAACCCTACAAAGATGATGTTGGTCCCACTAGTTAGATTAATTGCGGAAGCTTAAGTTAAATGTCTTTCAAATTCTTTTTACAAGAGAATAAAAACCAATAAGACAATAAGTAAAATAAAGCAATAAAGAACACAAGATATATAGTGGTTCGGATTTGAATATCCTACGTCCACTCTCCCTTATATCCAAGGGGTCTCACTAACAACCAACCAACTCACTTACTTACTGGAATTTGGGAAGTACCAGTTCCTTCTTACACCTCTTTAGATTTAACTTCAATCTAAAGATCAACAGCCTACAACCTTATCTGGTAGATGAACAGGTTGAGGTTTCAATAACTCCTTAAGAGTAGATAAATATTATGAACAGTAAGAGTGCTTGGAATGAATAACAAAAGCTCGGATGGACTTATGCACGTATATAGTCTCTCTAGAGCTTTTTCTTGAACTGCACTCTTGTATTTATAGAGGGGATTAGGGCTAGCCGTTGGAGGGCTAATCCAATCAGATCCTCTATATAAGGAAGCCTCAATCAATCAATTCCCTAATTGATTGATTGGGTTGGTGAGATCCTTGGATTGATTATCTTCAAAACTTTCCAATCCTGATCTTGTTGACTTGATTTGAATCATCAACGGTCAATAGCTTCCTCTGCCTAACTCTGATTCTCTCCAGAGAAGGCAAGACCAGACACCAGGCAACCTCGGTGTCTTCTGGTCCTCATCTGGTCAACAGTCAGAATACTCAGTAGAATCAGGGGATCAAACTGAGCATCTTTTGTTCTACCAGACTCGTCTGGTCTGGGGAAGGTCCTCTGCCTCTGGTCAGATCTCATCTGGTGAAGTCTTCTGGTGGAGTCCTCTGGTGAAGTCCTCTGGTGGGGTCTTCTGGTGACTCTTCTGGTGAAGTCTTCTGGTCTGGCAGTTCCCCCTAGACTAAGTCCTAATCTAGATCATCATCTGGCTAACAGGTCCAGATGGTCCTATTACATCTTCTGGTTTGTTTTAACTCATCAAAACTAACAAATTTTATCCTAACAATTTCCCCCTTTTTGATGGAGTTAAAACACTACCAGAACTGATCACAAAGAAGACTTAAGCAAGAAAAACAATAAAAGATAAGACCTTAAAATAGATCTTATCAGGCAAACAATTAAGACAACAAGAGGTTGTCTTTTGAACAGAGAAGATATGAATTTTCATTGATAATAAGGACAATATGATTACAAATTACATTGAATTTTAGAGTCCTATTCTATGCATATCTCCTGTTTTCCTTGGGTACAAGGAACCAATCAAGGAACCTATCTTGGACGGCCTTCAATTCTGCAGAAGATGTTGGAGTGAAGTTCACCAACACCTTTGTCTTGTACAATCTCTTCAGCTCAGCCCAATCAACCTGGCCTCCTGCCATGGGAGTGTTAAGATAAGTGAACTCAGGGGCAGTCACCTCCAGGTTGAACTCTATGGTAGAGTCCATCAATTGCTTGTACAACTCTGCATCATAAGCTTGCATCCAGGTATGAAAGGTCTTGTTGATTAGCTCACCATCCTCTGGTGCTGGCCTCTGGATATAGTGTTGGATGAACCAGAGAGTCTTTGCCTCCTTCCATTTCTCAATCAGGGGCACAGGCACAGTAGAGTCAAAAGACCCTTCTGTCCTGAGAGGCAGAATGTTCATCACTTCAATGGGAGCTTTCTTCCTCTGGCTCGAGCTACCTGCACCAGAAGAAGCACCTACTTCTCTGCTCTTCTTGTTTTGCCTTCTAACATATCTGAGCCTCTGCTCTTCATCTATGTTTTTCCTTATCCTTGCTTGCTTCTCCTCTGGAGTCTCTTCCTTGTATCTCTTCTGAGCTTCTTCAACAACAGTCTCAAGGAAGCTTTTCTTGACTCTCCTTATCTTCCTCTTTGCAGGTCCAGAGATGGAGATTGGATCCTGCTCAGCTTCTGACTCCTCTTCTGCAGCAAGCTGCTTAGCCATGGAAAGGGATTTGAACTCCTCTTTCTTCTTCTTCTACAACTCAGCCTGGGCCAAAGTGTTCTCCAGCAGGTCCAGGCGAGCTCCATGGCTGAAGAGAGTTTCATTTGTGGTCTTCGCCAGATCAGTTCTGGCCTTCTCTTCCCCCTTTTTAACTTCATCAAGGAGGGGCTCCACTACCTGCCTTATAAGACCAGGCAAGGCAGTGTTGGAGGAAGAGTGAAGATCACGCAGCTGCTTGGCCTCCTCCAGGTAGGCTTTCGACTCTGTAACAAGCCTCTCTTGTTTTTCTAACATCTCCTGGAGGGAGTCATTCAGCTTGGCAGTTTGAATAATCTGGCTGGCCATCTCAACTTTAAGCACAGAGACTGGCCTCATCTGCTCCAGCACGTGCTCCTGGAGCTGCTTCTGGCTGTGCATGACATCCAGTTTGACAAAGAGGCCATTGGCCTTGAAAGAAGCCTTAACTTCTGCTAGTGTAGACTTGATCTGCTTCAGGAAGATCCCCCTCTCCTACCTGATTTGATGTTCTATCATAGCAGGGGCCATGTGTTGAATGGCTTTTGAAAAACGCCCTATCTGCATGATCTGCTCATTGAAGAATGCTTTCATCTTCTGGAGCACAGCAGGAGACATCTCAAAGTCCTCATCGTCTGAATATAGCTCTGGAGGGAATGAAAAATGAGGACCAAAGTTGTAAGAGAAGCCCTCTGGAGTGAGCATAACTCCTCTCTGGATTAGGAGAGTTCTGATGAGGATCTTGGCCGCCTCTGGTGTTTCCAACTCTGCTGGGTTTTGAATATTCAATTTCTTCTTCAGCTCAATCTCCCACTCAGTGAAGGCAGAGGGAGACATCTCCTCCAGCAGAAGCATAAGATCTTCAACATCCTGGAGTCTGGCCATACTCCAAACCTTGGCATCCGTCAGATCTGCCAGGAGGGGTGAGTGCTCCAACAGAATTGGAAATTGCTCTCTTAGCCAGAGCTGAGCACTCACACTCATACTCTGCCTGATGGGACCCATCTCATCAGAAGAGAAAAAGAAGGGTTTGGGCCCAGAGACAGAGGAGGAAGGTGCTAAGTTAGCAGGCTCAAGTGAAGCTTCCTCATCTTCACTATCATCGCTGGTTAAACATGTGGGAGAAGGGGGAGGGGCAGGGAATCCCAGAGCCATAGAAATGGTTGGGTCCTGGTCTGTATGGGTTTGGGGAGGGTTAGGATTTTGTGAGGTAGAGGTGGTGGGGTTGGGTTGCTCTGCACCAGAAGAAGATGGAATATCCTGTACAGAAGGTGTAGGTGGTATTTGGGATGTGGAAGTGTTTGGAGGGATAGTGTCTGCACCAGAAGATGTTGAAGGCACCTCTGGTACAGAAGGTGGGGGAGAGGGGTTTGTATTTAAAGGTATCTGGGAAGGTGGGGGAGAAGGTGTTTGAGGGATGTTTGAAGTAGTGAAAGTGGGTGTGTCTGGGAGAGTCTGCTCTGGTGAAGATAAAGGAACACCAGGAGCAGAAGAAATAGGTTGTGTTTGTGTGTCTGGTGGGGAAGTAGTGGGGGTAATAAGGTTAATAGGATCAAAGGGGGGAAAAGAAGATGGGTTGGAGGGGTTTACCTCTGCTGAGTCAACACCAGCAGGAACAACATGCTCTGGAGCATCCCTCATCATCTGGGAAGCCTCATCAATAGCCTTCTCCAAGGCCTCTCCAAGATCAGATCCAGAGTCAGGATCTTGAAGAATGGCTCTCTTGGCCTTGGATTTCTTCACAAGAGGCTCAGCCTCTTCGTCCTCTTCTTCCTCCGATGGCTCATCCATCAGCAGGGTTTTCTTTGCCTTCCTGCTAGTCCTTCGCTTCTTAGCAGAGCCTCTCTTGGTCTCGTCTGGCTGCTTCCTCTTGGCTGCACCAGCCTTCTTAACAGCTTTATCATCATCACCCTTCTTCTTAAGTACATCAAGAAGGGGAATCTGATCCTCCTCTGAGGAACCAGAGAAAACAATGGTTGATGAACCAGTTGCTTCAGCAGCTTTCTTCTGGGTCTTCTGCTGCTGCTGCTTTTTCTGCCCCTTGGCTGGTGAGGGTACTGCCTGTAGAGGAGGGGCAGGGATGGCTTCTTCTCCATCAGAATCAGGATGACCATGAAGGGGACCATCCTTTGAGAATAGTACTTTGGACTTGTGAAATCCTCTGCACCAAGTCTCCTTCCATCTCTTCTCTGGAAGCAATGAGTCCAAAATCAAGGTAAGTTTCGTTCCCAACGAAACATTTGCAGTGAAATAAAACTGCATCTCCCCTGGCTTGGAAGGACAAGCCTCCTTGTTAACTTTCACCTTATTCTTCCTCAAGACGCCCCAAAAGAACTCTGCCCAATTGCATTGGACGCCGTCATACAGATCCCTCATCACACACATTCTTCCATTAAAAATAACATCTGTGCTGTGATTCTCACACATAAGCACCTTCACCACAATATCAAAAAGTACCTTGTACTTTTGCCTCAGATGTTTATCCAGAAATCCCTTCGTGATACTCTGGCAAGAAGAACGAGCAAACAATTTGAAGGAACCCACTATATCATCCTCCTTGTAGGTTAAATGATCCACCCCTTCTGCCGAAATGTTTCCAAACAGCGCACAGAAGTCATGCTTGGAAAACACCAGATCTTCCTTGTCAATCATTGAAGAAATATGGTCTTCATTGATCTTCATTCGAACCAGAAACTGGGCCCCATATCTGTCAAGAGTACGAAAATCTCTGGGAACGGTGGAGATCAACTTTTCAACTCCGGATCTCCTCAAAAGTTCCAGAATAGCAAGTGCAGACGAGTTCTTGGTGGTGTAGAAGTCAACCACCATCTCCGTTTTCAGTTTCTTCATCATTAGGGCATGATCAAAATTACATGGGGGAGCCATATCTGTGAGAGAGAGAGAGAAAGAAAAAGCTTTGCAGAGAGAGGTTAGGGTTTGAAAGTATGGAAACGTGAAAGGACAGATTGAATAGAATTTTGATTTAAATAGGGCAAGACGCGTGGCTTGAATAATAAATGAAGTGTGAACGCGTGTAATTTCAAATTTAATTGAGAAAACAAAATCAATTTTAGCATTGATTGACATTTTACACAGTGATTAAATCCGATGGCCACGATGAAAGGCGAGATACAGATTTAATCTGGTGCGTTGGCATAGTCATTGGGACTGGGCATAAAGGAGGTTTTGTGGCAGTCAAGAGAAAAAGTGAAATGATTGCCTAGGCCCTATACCCTAGTCTTAAATACACTCTGAATTTGAAACGTTTTGAGTGTACTTACTAATTTGAAAAGTGTATCCCAATGATCAGAGGCCAGAGAAGTAAAGACATACCTCTCACCTGATATTGTAATCAGATGACACCACAGCCAGTCTGGTGCTACATCTCCTCTGATGGAGCTCATCTGGTCCTGGTCAGAGAAGACCTTGGATATTATGAAATCTGACTCAGCACCTCTTCTGGAACAAGTGTCACCTGGTGTATACCTCATCTGGAGATATACCTTCTCTGATATGTCTAATCTGCAGGTATGTTAGTTTAAGAAAATAAATATATGAGGTAAAGTAATGAAACAAATGATACGTCTCTGTTGTTCCCCCTAAAATAAATCTGTCTCTGGATCCAACAAACCTAACTCAAAAGCTAACTCTCTGAATCTGGTCTCAGCCAAAGGCTTAGTTAAGATATCTGCTCTCTGCTTCTCTGTTGCAATCTTTTCCATCCTTATATCTCCTTTCTCAACATGATCTCTGATAAAATGATGCCTTATATCAACATGTTTACACCTGGTATGAAGAACTGGATTCTGGGTGATTGCAATTGCACTATTACTATCACAGAAAATAGAAATATCCTTAGCTTTAATCTGGCAATCCCTAAGCTGTTGACTAATCCAGAGAAGTTGTGAACAACAACTCCCTGCAGCCATGTACTCTGCTTCTGTTGTTGATGTAGCAACTGAAGTCTGCTTCTTAGAAAACCAGGATACCAATTTATTCCTTAAAAATTGGCATGTTCCACTTGTAGATTTCCTATCTATTCTGCATCCACCATAGTCTGAATCTGAATACCCACTCAACTCTAAGTTATCATCTGCAGGATACCATAATCCTAAATTCACTGTTCCCTTAAGATATTTCAATATCTTCCTAGCTGCTTCTAAGTGACTCTTCTTGGGGTTAGCTTGAAATCTGGCACACACACCTACAGCAAAAGTAATATCTGGTCTGCTTGCAGTCAGGTACAGAAGAGAACCAATAAGTGCTCTGTACTGAGTCTGGTCCACACTCTCTCCAGACTCATCTGGATCCATGTTGAAATTTGTCATCATAGGGATCTTGGCTGCTTTGCTAGATCTTATTCCAAATTTCTCTAACATGTTTCTGGTGTACTTTGCCTGATTAATAAAAATTCCCTTCTCTGATTGCTTGACCTGCAAACCCAAAAAGTAATTCATTTCACCCATCATGGATATCTCAAACTGACCCTGCATGAGCTTACCAAACTTCTCACACAGCTTCTTGTTAGGGGATCCAAATATAATGTCATCAACATATATTTGGACCAGAAGGATGTCCTTTCCTTCTTCTTTCCTAAACAAGGTCCTATCAATCTTACCCTTAGTAAAACCATTGTCCAGAAGAAATTGAGATAGAGTGTCATACCATGCTCTGGGTGCCTGCTTCAGCCCATAAAGAGCTTTCTTAAGCTTAAACACCTTATCACCTTGTTCAAAACCAGGAGGTTGTTCCACATACACTTCCTCAATGAGAATCCCATTAAGAAAGGCAGATTTCACATCCATCTGGTATACTTTGAACTTCATGTGAGCAGCATATGCTAAGAACAATCTGATGGCTTCTAGTCTGGCAACAGGAGCAAATGTCTCATCATAGTCTATTCCTTCAGACTGAGAATAGCCCTGGGCCACTAGCCTTGCCTTGTTCCTAGTAATGACATCATTCTCATCTTTCTTATTTTTGAAAACCCACTTAGTGCCTATCACCTTTTGATGTCTTGGTCTGTCTACCAGCTCCCAAACATCCTGTCTGGTGAATTGATTCAATTCCTCCTGCATAGCTACAATCCAATTTGAATCTTTCAGTGCCTCCTTGATGTTCTTGGGCTCAATCAAGGACACATAGCAACTGAATAAGGCAGCTAAGTTAAGAGTTCTCCTAGTCTGGACACCCTTAGTTGGATCTCCTAAGATCAGGTCATTGGGGTGATCAACCAGGGTCCTCCTTCTCGTGGTCTTGCCTGGTTGATCATCTTCTGCAGTACCTTGATGATTATCACCACCTGCAGAAGAGCTTCCCCCTACAGAAGTTCCAACCTCTTCTGGTTCTGCTCCTTGTGAAGGCTTCTGCTTCAGAGAACCAGGAGATGGGTCATCATCTGAATCTGAATCTGAATCAAGAATAAGTGGATTGACTTTGATAACTCTGGGTGTAGTCTGATTCTGGGTCTCATCAGAAGACTGAGAGTCCACCTTGCACTCAAAAGCAGATTCATAAAAAACAACATGAGGTGTTTCCTCCACACAAAGTGAATTCTTATTAAAAACTCTAAAAGCCTTACTGGTGCTGGAATATCCTAAAAATATTCCATCAGCCACTTTGGCATCAAAGGTTCTTAATTTAGATTTCCCATTGTCATGGATGAAACACTTACATCCAAAAACATGAAAATATGAAACAGATGGGGTTTTACCTTTCCATACCTCATATGGAGTCTTATTATGTCTCTGGGCAATTAGGCATCTGTTCTGAGTGTAGCAAGCTGTATTAATAGCCTCTGCCCAAAATCTCTGTAGAGTGTTGTACTCTGCTAGAAGTGTTCTTGCAGCTTCTTTGAGGGTCCTATTCCTCCTTTCTGCTACTCCATTTTGTTGGGGTGTTCTGGCAGCAGATGTCTCATGAAAAATCCCATGATCCTTGCAGTAATCTGCAATGTGTGAATTCAAAAACTCTGTCCCTTTATCACTTCTGATTCTGACTATGCTCTGGTTCTGCTCATTCTGAATCTGATTGAAGAATTCTGGCAGCTTAGTCATAGTTTCATTTTTCTTAAACAAGAACACTACCCAAGTGTATCTTGAAAAGTCATCTACTATCACTAAGGTGTACTTCCTTCCACTGAAACTAAGAGGAGAAACAGGTCCAAACAGGTCCATGTGAAGTAGTTGAAGTACTCTGGTTGTGGTTGTGCTCTGGACATCCTTAAAGGAAGTCTTGGGTTGTTTACCCTTCTGGCATGAACCACAAACCTGATTCTTCTTGAACACTTCATTAGAAAGACCTCGAATGAGACATTTTCTGGCAATCTTATTCAGTGTTTTGAAGTTAAGATGACACAATCTCTTGTGCCAAATCCAACTATTCTCTGCAGATCCTTTAGCAACCAGGCAAGCATTTCTTGGGCAACTGCTAAAATCTGCAAGATAAATGTTACCCTTCCTCAAGCCTATTAGCAAGATATCATTATAATCAGAAGAGAAAACAGTGCATGAATCACTAGAAAACTTCACTGAGTATCCCTTGTCACAGAATTGGGATACTGAAAGCAGATTATGCTTGAGTCCTTCTACATAGTAGACTTCATCTACAGATACTCCATTGAAGGTCAACTTTCCAACTCCTCTGGTGACTCCATAGTTGTTGTCACCGAACATCACTCTTGGTCCATTTAATGGCTTGTAATCTTGGAGATTATCTTTCTGGAAGGTCATGTGCTTGGAACATCCACTATCAATGTACCAGACATGGTTGCTTGAAAATCCTTTCTCCGATGGACTCTTATCTACTTGCAGAGAAATCAATTAGGTCCCCTACTAGTGCTGGGTCCTGATTGGTTAGTTGCAGGTTTTGTAGGAATCCAAAGATAAAGATCATCCCTTGCTGGATGAGGAGATCTTATTTTCCTTCCAAATCTATCTACCAGCACATGTCCTCTTACAATGACATATTGAGCTACTGGTCTGATAAGGACACCTTTCCTATAAACTGGTCTGGTGTACCTTTTCTCAAATCTGGCCTTTGGAATGGCCTGCCTCAAAGATATGGTCTTAAAGGTCTGGTTGTAAGGGTACATCCTAGAAGAACCATCTCTGGTTTCATAACTACCCAGATCAGTTGGTTTTCTATAGATGGGTCTCTGGTTCTGAAAGTTAGATCTCTTCTGATAATAAAATTCCTTCTGAGGTTTCCTGTTCTGGAATCTTCTTGGAGCATTCCATCTTTGAGATCCCTGATTCTGATTGAGGTTCTCTGGTTCAGTGTACCTCTTCTGGTATCTCCTATTCTGATTAGATTTCCTCTTAGAGTCTCCTTTTTTAGGTCCCCTAATCTGCTTAGGTTCTACTCTGTTAGGATTCCTCTGAGGTTCTCTAATCAGATTAGGTGTTTGAACAGAACCATCAATCTTCATAGGTTCTCTTTTCTGATTTGTATGCTCTAGAATCTTTTCTTCCAGAACATTCGCCTCTTTTGGATTATGTTTTGGATCATCAGCAGGGGGGTCCCATTTCCAACCAGGTCTGTGAACCACCACGCGATCAGAAGGATCTTCTTCATTCCGGAGTTCCACAAGTTCACCAGATCTTATAGACTTGTCTTTAGTGAAGCAATATGTATGAGATCTTTTAATAATTCCAGGATATCCTAAACCACTCTTATCATTTATGCGTTGAGAAGATCCTGAAATAATAGATAGGACATCTGGTTTCAAGGAATCTTCTCTGGGCACAGGTAACTCAATAGTTTGTTCAACCTGTTTTCCCTTGATAAGAGTCTGGTATTTGGCTCTAAGCTCATTGAGCTCATCCTCCTGAGAATTCTTTTCCTTCATGATTTGATCTACCAGAGTATCTCTTTCTTTGATCTTATCCTGAAGTTCAGAGACTTCTTTGGAATGATCTTTAATGAGTTCTCTAGTGGATTTTTGTTCATGAGATAAGGATTGAACTTCAGTTCTGAGCCTACCATTCTCTTTCTCAAGTTTTTGACAAAGTTGAACACAATTTTAGAGATCTGATAGCATTTGATGCATATCAGACTCTCTGGAGTTACCAGATGAATTAGAGGATTCAGTATATTTGGAATCAGATAAGACTAATGTAGTTTCTTGTACCTCATTGATGTCTGCCATCAGACACACATCATCATCTGATCCAAAGTCAGAAGAAGAAGAACTGGAACTAGTATCCTCCTCCTCTGCTTCTGCCAGCAATGCTCTCTTATCTGCATATCTCCTATCTCTCTTAATCCTTTTCTCTTCTCTTTCCCTAGGAGTGAGTTGAGGGCAATCATAACTGTAGTGACCAGTCTTGTTGCATGTGTAGCAGGCATTATCTCCTCTGGGACTAGGACTTGGCTCTCTCCTCCTCTGGTTGTAGTCTGATCTGGCTGGACTACTCTCTCTCCTCTGGTAGTCAGGTCTGCCAGAGCTACCATCCCTCCTCTGATAATCTGATCTCCCAGAGTTGCCAGGGTTGTCATCTCTCCTTCTCTCTGGAGTTCTGAATCTGGTCTCCCTTGAGTCTCCAGATGTCTTCTCCTTCTCTGCAGGCTTGAAGGAACTCTTCCTGTCTCTGGTAGATTCCTTCCAGTGCCTTTTGTACCTGCCATATTTTGAACTCATTTTATCTAATTTACGAGTTAGAAGTGCTACCTGCTCCTTGAGACTCAAGTCATCTGCAGTAGACTCCTTTGGCTTGACATCAGGCTTGATAGTTGAAGAGAATGCAACACCTTTCTGACCAGAAGAGGAAACCTCTTCTGTTTGATCCTCCTCTTGAAGATCATACTCATAGGCTTTGAGATCAGACAACCGAAGATGATGATCCAGAGTGTTGAGATCCTTGTTGTCCTTGATCACAGTGACTTTAATTCTCCACATGCTGGTTAGTGAACGCAAGATTTTACTATTAATTTCCTTTTCAGAGTAGGTCTTACCTAAGGCACTAGCCTTGTTCAGGAGGTTTGTGAGACGCATGTCCAGCTGGTCAATGGTCTCGTCTGGTTTCATCTTGAAGGTATCAAACGAGTTTTGAACAGCTTGGAGCTTGTTGTCTTTGATATTCTCTGTTCCCTCACAGAGTAGTGCCAGTTTGTCCCACATCTCCTTGGCAGTGGCACACGTTCTGACCTTTTCAATCACTTATTTGGTAAGTGTGTTGATGATCTCTGTTCTTGCCACCTGGTCCAAGTTGTAGAGCTTTCTTTCATCATTATCAAGCTCATCTTTCTTTTTGAGGATTCTTTACTTGGGGACTCTATCCTCTGCAGTTTTCTGGGCAGCTTCACTAGTTTCTTCTCTGGACTCTGACCTGCCACTATCAATATGAGTCCAGTAAAATTGAATGGGGCCACTTTCAACCACATCTAACATGCGGTGGTGAATAGCTCCAAGATGATTGCTCATCATGAAGCTCTAGTGGCTATAATCCTCAAAAGAGAATTCTGGGAGCTTACGGCTCTTGTAAGAAGATTTTGCAGACATTTTGATAAAATTAAGGGAAATAACAAGAACTTGAACAAAAGCACTAAAGAGCAATGGATCTGCCCGGTGACCACCAAAAGCTTTTCAAAGCAGTGGTCGTTGGACACACTGCTCTGATACCACTTGTTGGTCCCACTAGTTAGATTAATTGCGGAAGCTTAAGTTAAATGTCTTTCAAATTCTTTTTACAAGAGAATAAAAACCAATAAGACAATAAGTAAAATAAAGCAATAAAGAACACAAGATATATAGTGGTTCGGATTTGAATATCCTACGTCCACTCTCCCTTATATCCAAGGGGTCTCACTAACAACCAACCAACTCACTTACTTACTGGAATTTGGGAAGTACCAGTTCCTTCTTACACCTCTTTAGATTTAACTTCAATCTAAAGATCAACAGCCTACAACCTTATCTGGTAGATGAACAGGTTGAGGTTTCAATAACTCCTTAAGAGTAGATAAATATTATGAACAGTAAGAGTGCTTGGAATGAATAACAAAAGCTCGGATGGACTTATGCACGTATATAGTCTCTCTAGAGCTTTTTCTTGAACTGCACTCTTGTATTTATAGAGGGGATTAGGGCTAGCCGTTGGAGGGCTAATCCAATCAGATCCTCTATATAAGGAAGCCTCAATCAATCAATTCCCTAATTGATTGATTGGGTTGGTGAGATCCTTGGATTGATTATCTTCAAAACTTTCCAATCCTGATCTTGTTGACTTGATTTGAATCATCAACGGTCAATAGCTTCCTCTGCCTAACTCTGATTATCTCCAGAGAAGGCAAGACTAGACACCAGGCAACCTCGGTGTCTTCTGGTCCTCATCTGGTCAACAGTCAGAATACTCAGTAGAATCAGGGGATCAAACTGAGCATCTTTTGTTCTACCAGACTCGTCTGGTCTGGACTCGTCTGGTCTGGGGAAGGTCCTCTGCCTCTGGTCAGATCTCATCTGGTGAAGTCTTCTGGTGGAGTCCTCTGGTGAAGTCCTCTGGTGGGGTCTTCTGGTGACTCTTCTGGTGAAGTCTTCTGGTCTGGCCGTTCCCCCTAGACTAAGTCCTAATCTAGATCATCATCTGGCTAACAGGTCCAGATGGTCCTATTACATCTTCTGGTTTGTTTTAACTCATCAAAACTAACAACTTTTATCCTAACAGATGACTAGAAGACTATCTCTTCCAACGGATAGTTTTCAAATCACCTATAAATACAGAAGGCCTTGAACCCATTCAAGGTTACGAGAAATTTCCAAGCCAGAAATTACTCAAACTCTCAAGCTTTCAAAAGCATTCAGCGTACAAAAGAAGCACTCGAAACCAGTTAAATTTCCCAAGTGTTTCTTAGACTAGTGAGAGTTATTCTGTATTCCATTGAGCTACTAAGTCTTATCATAAGCTTAGAGTGATTATCCATCCTTAGCATAGCTTAGTCTTGTAAGGATAATTACATCCTAGTTGGAATCCGAACTGAAACCAAAACCCTTAGTCAGGTTTGTTGGTAGTAAGTTGTGTTTAGTGAGTTAGTAAGGAGTTTGTATAGGTCAGTGAGGTTAGCTGATCTTGGTGCACCTTGGCACGTAAAAAGCAAGAATCCCAGTAGTGGATTTCATGTTAAATCAGGCCGTGGAAGTAGGAGCTTGAGTCTCTGAACCACGTTAAACTTCCTGTGTTCTTACTGCTTTGATATTGTGCTTATTTGCTGAAGTCATTCATAGCATTTGTTTTTATCAGGCCTGAATCAATTAGCCTGATCATTAAATTGAACATTGCCCTACTAATCACTATTTCAAAATTGAGTAAACAAGTTTTCAGAAAGCAAACATAAAACAAGACTATAAACTTTCAGGGCTCACGCATTTCCGCACTGAACTCAAGTTGATAGTTAGCCAACTGACCAGCATTCAGTGCAGTCAGTAGGTGTGTAATCAACCCTGAGTTCTTTAACACTCTGAGCTAAGGGGACTCAGTGAGGTTAAAAGTCAGAAAAATTGTTATACGTGTACCCCCCACCCCATACACGTATTTCTCAGTCTTGTACCGGGACCAACATTGGGTCTCAAGGGACATTTAAAGGAAATCATGGAGATGAAGAATGAGCTGAAGATTAGAGTATTCAAGCAATATGCTCTGGAGCCAATATTTGAGTCCATCTAATCTGTTTTAAGTGTTTCTGGGCATTTTTTTATAAGTCCCAGCTGTTCTTTTGTTTTTGAACCAATTCAGTAGACTTCATTGTATTTGTACCTGCACCTGATCTATTATGAAATGAAAACTCTACTGTTATTACAGCCCAAGATAATATCTCATTATCATTTTGACTTTTGTACTTGAATACTTTTACTTGCAAATTTCCTTGAAAATTTATGCTAACTGAATGAGCTCAACTGAAAGAGAATATGTAATAGATAGGTTTCGGCATAATAAAAAAGGGGGAAATTGTATAGACTTATGTTTTGATTAAGATGCCAAAAGGTTCCTCCCAAGTCAAATGTAAGTAAAGTATTCAGTAGAGTTAGAATAGAATTAGCCAGTTCAAATGTTAAGGAACTTAAATGCATTTACTAATTCATATAGTGTATCTAAGAGTTGAAGAAGTCCACTGAAGAAGAAGTGAAGTGAAGAAGAAGTCTGAGTAATGAATATTTTCTAAGTGCATTCATACTAAGCCTATACCATCAGTAGAGGATCAAGGTCCACTGATGAAGACTAACAACGCACATTCAATGCTAAACACATTAAAAACTGTTAGTTAATCTGGTTGGAACAAGGCAAATCGAATATCAGTAAAGCTTGCAATAAATGAAGGAATAAGAAGGTTCTCTCAGTTGAGTTCTACCTTAAAACCAGACAAGACTCTGAGCAAGTAGACTGTGCGGCCCAATAAGAAGATGACACGTAGGTGTACCCTACTGACAACCGACCTGTCACAGACTGACAAATACCAAAAGTCTTGCTTTAGCTTTCTCCAGAGAGCTGGTAAACATGCAAGGTCTTTCAGCCATTTCTTGATAAGACTTAAAGCTTAAAAAGAGCCGTTTGAACCAATCAGATACAGAAGACTTACTTGAGAAGATTCATCTCCAACGGGAAGATTTTCAAGAAGCTTTATAAATACAGAAGGTCGTGCCCATTTCTACGCACGGGAAACTTACAAGAACACAACATTCTCTACACTCATAACTTACTACGAAGCACTCGAAATCACCTTTGTTTCCCAAGTGTTTCAAATTTGTAGAGAGGATATCAAACTTTCTGTAACTGAGCTTATAGCTATATCCAAACTTTAGAAAGAGATAATACATCCTTAAAGCCTTAAGTTAAACTGTAAGGATTATCTCACAAACAGTTGAAACCAAACCCTACTCAAAACCCTACCCCAGAGTTAGGTTGAGAGTTAGAGTTAAGAGTTATTAGTAAGCTGATTGTTGATATCAGTCTGAAAGCTGGTTGTTTTGGGAACTAGGACCTGGAATTATCCTAGGGATCAAATATCCTAAGAGAGGATTGTTTGATCAGTGCACCTTGGCACTATAACACAAGGAATTCCAAAGTGAAAGGAATTCTCCTGTTTAATCAGGACAGTGGACGTAGGAGATTCTTCTCTGAACCACTCTATATCGTGTGCACTTACATTCTGTTAATTTTTTAGTGCGTGTTGATCAAACAAGTTTTTATCAAGCAAAACGAGTTTTTTAAGGGCTCACTAATCCGCATCTGAAAGCTAATTAGATAGCAACTCAACTGAAAGTCTTGAACCTTCAGTGGAGCTGATATCTCAGCAAACTTTCTCTAGTAAATCTCAGCAGACTTCTAAGTCCACTGAAGATCTACTGTCTTAAGTAATCTGATAAGTTTTAAGAAAGAAGTTTGAATTTGTAACAATAGGTGTATATCCCCCCCCATACACCTGTATAACTCGTTTCGGGACCAACACTTACTTTGTTATTTAAGGGTGAATGAGTCTTTTCAACTTTATGTGGTGACATATAGTGTAAATAAATGATGTTTTTAAGGGGATAAGTTTTAGAGTGTAGTGTTATTTTTTGCTTATTTGGATAGGAGAAAAAAAATCTCCCTTTAAGGAGAAATGAATAATCAAAATTGAATCGGAGGGAGTACCACTTAGAGAAATAAAAAATAATATTGTAATTTGAATTGCATGGTGCAACTAATATATATAAATGTTTGTCTAATATAATAGTTTGTATACATATATATATTTATGTATACACACACTTTTAAATAAAATGTAAAATTATAGAAAAATTTGGAACATCACTGATACCACAATTTCCAAGAAAAATATAATCACATTTTTTACGTTACTAACATTTAAGAAAAATTATTGGTAAATTGTCACCACCTCATTTGACATGTGTTATTACCTCTAGTCATTTGTAACACGTCCATCTTCTCACATATCATCTTAATATATTTATAATTCTTTTAAATATGATTTAAAATTACAGTATTTCCTAAATTCTTGATAGTAATGCATTAAATCCAATTTCGCCCCATAAAACAATATTTATAAAGTTGTTGTGTTTAGAGTTCATGCTAGTTGTAATTGTAAAAACAAAGTCCTTCTATTTCTCTTTTTGTCTTCCTCTCCTCCTCCACACACACATACATGCACTCACACAGATCATCATCATCTGCACGGCGGGCACCCCTTCAACGGTTCAACCTCGAGCCCATGTTTTTGTTTTCCCCAAATCACCTCTTTCAAAATTATTCTGAAATTTAAAAGTTTTAATATCAATAATCCTCTAAGTTCTTTGTTTACTCATTGTCTCATTAATACTCCATATTTGACATTTATGGTGCTTGAAGTTAAATATATTCACAACTTCTACGTTATAAACTACAGTAAAACCTCTATAAATTAATATTGTTGGAACTGAGAAAAAATAGTATTTTAGAGAGGTATTAATTTATCTATAAATTAATAATTTATTATTTTAAAGAGTGTTCTTCCAATACATTAAATAAAATTTTATTTTCATAAAAGTGAGTGCATTTAATTAGTATATTAATTATATTCATTGAACTAACGTTATATAATTAATATAATGATTCTACATAACATAATAAATATATATTCATCATGCATCATATTTATTAATGTACGTATGAAATTGAAGGTCATTGCATTTGATTAATATAACACTATAGCACTTAGAACATTCAAAACGCTTTACAACTTTTTGATGCAATTTAAGAAAATAACACCAGATTTATTGTATGGATAAAAAAAGTTAGAGATAAGATCTAAGTAAATTTGAACTTTAACAAAAAAAACAATCAACAATAGATTTTTATTTTACTAAATTGTCCTAGTTATCTTTGTAATTTGACGAAATTATTAATTTATGATATTGATGGGACCACTAATTTATATAGGGCATTTCTGAAAAATTATTATCTTATTATCTTATTAAAATTTATAAATTTTTGAACTGGCCCAAATCGGGACCAAAGAAGATTATTATTTTAGAGAATTTATTAATTTATAGAGGTTTTCCTGTATGAATTTTTCTTATTGGTAGTATTGTCACTGATTCATATGACGCATCTTATGACCTCTGGAAATTTTTTACACGTCCACATTTTTACAGAGCATCTTAATATATGTTATATAATCCTTTAAAAATAGTTATATTACATTCTAAAATCTTGACAATGTATTAAGTCCAATTTCACAGTTCATTGAACCTTTTAAAAATTTAAATTCCTCCTTAAATTAGTGGAGTACAGATATTAAATTCCATATAGATTTTTTTTATATTTTGACTGTATCATAATGTTCCAGAATATCCACCACCTCGATATAATAAAAATTTTGACAACTGTATTTTTTAATCACAATTTTCGTGAATGTTAACATCATAATTTATACATTTTTTAAAATACAATTGTCACTGTTGCATATAATCTTGTATTAATTATCAGAGGAAATCTGACCCACACCTTTTATATAATGAGAAAAAAAGGGGTGCATCATTTGCACCATGCAATTAATGCACACATAATATTGTTCTATGAATCAAAACTAGTGGACAAACTCCCCCTGTCCTAGTGATATTTGCACAATTTTCTTATTTGAACGTCCCACACATATTTGCACGGTATTTAAAAAAGAAAACATTGATTTGCATGCACATTCACAAAAATATACACATATTCATATGTCACTATTTTACCAAAAAAAGAAAATCGAATCCATATGTAAAAAGACATGGTGCAAATATCACTAGGAAGGAGGGAGTAGTACTTTTCAGTGAAAAAAAATACTGGCCTATTAGAACAACTTAGTAAAAATAAAAAAAAAATCATTTAAAAAATAACTTGATCACGGTGTAATTGATATGTAAAATTATTTATCTAATGTAATAATGTATATAAATATATATATATTTATTTACATGCACACTTTTAAATATAATATTAAATAGTAGAATTTGCTTGATACAAAAAAGTAGAATTTTCTGGAACATTATCAAATCACAATTTTAGTGATATATATAGTGACAATACTACGTTTCAAATTAGGAATTTTTTTTACCTGTAAAATTATCACTGTTTCATATAACACGTGTGAGCACCTTTTGACATGTGCGAGTTATTAGAGAGCATCTTAATTTTTCTTTTTTTAAACATAAAGTACTAGAGTGTATTCCCGCGAATTTTGTGGACTGAAAAAAATGTTATTTTTATTTTCAAATAATAAATATAAATATTTTTTATTTTGAATATTTTGTAATTTCGATATAATATTAAACGTTAATTTGAATTATTTAAAAAAATTCAATTCCCTCCTAAACATTTCATGTATACATGTATTTTAAAAAAAATATATTAAAAAATAAAAAATCTAAAAAAAAAATTTGCCAACTTTCAGTATCATAGTATTATACATGGTAAGATATTGTATATCATGACAAGATTTTTTTAGAAATAATGTCTTATTTCAGTGACAATATCTTTTGGATAGTAAAATTTTGTCCAAAAAAATATTAATGTTATAATCTATTATCCATGGTAAGATATGGTATTGGATGACAAGATTATTTGGGAATCTTGCCATCTTTTACGTGACAATATCTTTTGCAAAATATTTCAATATCCTCTTAGAATATTATCATATATAAATTTATTCAAAAAATATATATTATTGTATTATACTCCCTCCGTCCATGAGTAAACTTCCCACTTTCCTTTTCGGGCCGTCCACGAGTAAGTTTCCCATTCCATAAATGGAAATAACAACACTCTATTATATATAAACTTTAACCTTCAAACTCACACAATATTACAAAAATGCCACTCATTCACTTTACTTTTCAACACTATTCATTACTTTATCCCAAAAGTCAACATGTGGCCCACCATATATTAATAAACAAATACACTTTCTTAAACCATTCAACAAAAAGAAATGGGAAACTTACTCGTGGACGGAGGGAGTACATGGTAAGATATTGCATTTCATGACAAGATTTTTTGGAAATAATATGCTATTTCAGTGACAATTGTTGACGATCAGTTCTAATCTTGAAGATTAATGGCTGTTTTAGATGGTTAATTGATCATCAAACAATTACGTGTGATTGATCACTAACGTAATTAGTGAATACGGATTTTCGGGTTTAGATGGATTAGAATTGCTTAAAAGCTTACGTGTTTAAGTTCGACTGTAAGTTAATCGAGCTGCTTTAGATTCGTAATCGAAGTTTGGACGTGTATAATAATTTGTGCTTGTTTTATTAGCTAAAAAAATCTAAGTATTTATAGACAATTGCCTAGCAGGAGGTGTCGTGACTTTTGGCCTACCAGGCCTGCATGCACGACACCTGGCCTTTGACTAAGTTGACCTTATCTAGACTAAATTCTATCCTTATCTTGTTGGACTTGCTCGCAGTCAAGAGCTGCTCGTCATATTGGACTTGTCCTGGAGGAATCTTTAGTCTGATTTTGTTGGTCTCTTGTCTTAGTTACTCTTTTGGTATTATGGTTGGATCTGGTCGGCGAGATGCTAATTGAGCTCATCAGGTAGCTTTTATTCTGATTTTGTTCGCCTATACGTCTTGATCGCATGCAGGTTCTGCTCGCCAGATATCTTGGGTGAATCATGAGTTATTTCCACTTTAATCCTTAAGTGATTTGCGCTAATCCTGGTCGCCCAAATGTTGTTTCTACTCGCCTATCAACAATTGCCCCCTTGCCGATCAATAAATTGTGAAGATGGTGAATGAGCACTTTTTGGGTTGGCAACTTTTAAGTGTCACTGGTGCGAGCAAGAATGTCGCAGGGGCAAGTAACTTTTCACGGGCGAACAACATTGGTCGAGCAGACTTGGGCCGGGGACGGTTGGGTTCCCAAGGTCTGGGTATGGCTCGAGGTGTGACGTGGGCAGAATGATTGCTGCCGTCCACGCGCACATGATCCCGAGGTGACGCGCCTTCCCGCTTTGTCGGGCAGGTGCTGCACGCGCCCAGAAATTGCATTTTAGTCCTTTGATTCTTTAACTTGCTCGCCCGGTACCCCATTTTTTCAAAGAGTATTTAAAGAAAAAATTCGCAATTTTTTGTCATTTTTACTGTTTATTAAGCGCGAATCTCTCCTTCTTTCCTCTTTCAAATTTCCGGCGATCGTTTCCAGTTTCCGGCGACCTTCAAACGACTTCAAGGTAGTTTTTTCTTTGCTTTCTTCTTCTCTTTCTTCTTTTCTTGCGTTGTGTGTGTCCTTGTTACATAAACATCCCTACTCCGCCGTGGAAAATCCTAAACCGCCGAGTTCTTCTTCGCCGGATTCTGCAAAACACTCAAAACTTTTTTCCCTTAACTTATTGGATGTCGTCGCACTCTGAGACCGGTTCTTTCCCTCCCCGGAACCCCGAAAAATAGCCCGTCGAAGAGAATCCTCTCATATTCAACCTGGAATCCGATCCCGAGGCGGCTTCGGTTGCACGCTCTGTTAATTTTGGAGCTCGTCCCTCCGGGGAAAGAGAGGAGCGAGCAAATCCTGCTCGCCAGCTCTTGGAGGAAACGAGCTCAGACCTCCACGAGGACGAGGACAAAGAGGTCGAGGTACTTCAGCCGGTGTGCCTCGACGAACTAACCTGGGCCTATCTAAGAGACATCAACTTTCCTGCACCCAGACTGATCGAGCATCGGGTTCCAGTCGTGGTTGCTCGCCGTGTAGACTGGGACGAGTACAAAAAGGAGCATTCAAACCGATTCGTCATTCCTGCTCGCGGGGTATGGAAGCTTAAAGCGACCGAGTTCGCAGCAAGCTGTATCGTGTCCGCCATTACCGAGGAGGACTTGGCCGGGATTCGGAGGGATTACAAGATTCCCTTTGACATCCCGATGTATGCTCCTTTAGTGGACGACAGAGGTGATCGCCCACCACGTGGATTGACGGCGATCAACCTTGCTACCTTGAATGCTGGAGTTTCTCTACCGTTGCATCCTTTGGTCGGCCAATTCCTTCAAGACGTGAACTTGGCTATCACCCAACTTACTCCCATTGGGTGGATAAATTTGATGGCTCTGATGGTGATGTTCGCCCTAGAGGGATACCCCAATAGGCTGTCCACCGAAGAAGTTGGCTACCAAATGACGATGACTGGCTGCACTGGGGAAGAGGCGGGCTGGTACTATCTGAAGGCGCGACCAGGCCAGAAACTGGTCGAGGACATCTCTGGGAAGGTGCGAGACTGGAAGCATGACTAGTTCTGGGTCGGAGGCGACTGGCGTGCTTCTGCTCGCTCTTCAGGGGGTCCTGAACGAATTGAGACCCCGGCGGAGTTTAGGGAATTAAAGCGTGAGTCTTACCTCTTCTATAACTTTGAAGTGGTTAGACTAATTTTAATTCTCTTTTTCCTTTGTTTCAGGTCCCAAAAACTTGGGGTGGCAAATTGTAAAGAACAGCATCAGCGATCAATTCTTATTCGTTGCGTGTTTGATCGCCCTTCATCGCCTAGAAGATCGGAGTATTGGCCATCTTTTCTCCGAGGATACACTGCGAGTTGCCCATCTTACTACTTATCCTCACCATCTTGAGGCTCTAGCTCCTATCCCAGAGGGTAAGTATCTTTTCTCGTCGGGCGAACAGATCTGATCGGTATTATACTTAGTGTTAACTTGTTTTTTTATGTCCTTTACAGATCAGCTCGCCAGAGTTGCTCTTCACCCTTCCTTCTTTGAGCTTGATAACCGGGTCTGGGAGATGCCGACTAAAAAAGGATGCAAGAAGTCGGATCCCCTCTCGAAGATTATTGCCCTTGCGGCCAAGGGTGGAAAAGACGACCCAAGGCAAGCCGGAGGGTCAAGCTTGGCACAGCCACCCGCTCCAGTGGCGAGTCCACCCAAGACCTTAGTTCCGAGGACGAAGAGACTTCTTCGTGGAGACGGCACTCCCGTCTCTGATACTGAAAAAGCGGCCAAACGAGCATAGACTGCTCAAGACAAAGTGACCGTGGCTGTCCGACCATCCGAAGGCGACAGCGAGCAAACTCCTTCCGTGGAACGTCCCGGCGAGCAAGCTCTGGTCGCTACTGCTCGCGAAGGATCCGGTCCTTCATCCGACCCCACCTACCTCGGATGGGACAAGGGTCGTCTTGATAGGTACAATTCTCCTCGCCGAGGATACTTAGCATTTTCTTTTTCATCATCGTATATATATATTTTTTTTTACTAATTGAAGTTTTCTCTCCAGCTACTCGCCCGAGCAGTACCCTGGGCGGTCTAACTTGGTGCACCGTTTTGCCTGCTCAAAGGTGCCGACCAACCTTCGCGAGATCCCGGATTCTTTTGTCCGCCGCGCTTCCGAGGTCGTTGCTCATTGCTGGACTAAGGAGCTAAACGAGACCGTCAAGACACAGGCGCCTCACGATAATGGCCGTCTGTGTCTCGTTGAGGCGGGCAACACCTTGGCGGCCGTGCAGCGTTTGGTCGACCAGGTTGAGGACCTCGAGAAGGATTCCCGTCAGCATGCGGCCACCGTCAGCCGTATCGCTAAGGAACGGGATGATGCTAAGGCGGAGGCGAAGAGGATTGTCGCCGACCTCGAGAATAAAGCCAAAGCTCATCAAGTTAGCGAGCAACGTGCCCTGGACCTGCACATCAAAGTCTCCGAAGAACTGAAGGTCAAAATGGCCGAAGTCAAGCAAATGCGAGAAGATCTTGCTCGCGCTCAGCAGCAGAAGGAGGTCGCCGAGAAATTCGCGACCGAGGCGACGGCCAAAATTGCGGACCTTGAATCTCAGCTCGCCAACTCCATTACCCAAGAGGAACTTATTCCTAAGATGGAGGTGAGCTCAATTCTGGGTTACGTGACAGGCTATGCTGAGAGCATTCGAATTTCTCACGAATTCAAAGCTGCCGCAGTCGTTGAGGAGATCGGCAAGGAGCTGTGCAACTTCGTCGAATCAAACCCTCCAGCCCCGGGCACAACTCTCCAAATTGGCGACCTGCCTGACTATGGAGTCAAGCTCGACTTCATCGGCCCTGAAATAATCATCACAAGTCCTCCCGAGGATGAGGAAGAAGAAGAGGGCGATGCTGCCGAGGGCGAGCAAATCCTGCTTGCCGATCAAAATGAGAGAGCTCTAAAAGAGCGTGCTGACGCTGAGGGGCTAATTGCCGAGCTAACCCAAGTGGTCCCAGTTGACCCTGCCCTCGAAGGCTCTCCTCTAGAAGATCCCAAAGATGATAATATCTCTCCACCTGCCGGGCAAGGATCTTAGCGGACAGGATTAGCTTGGGACTTGTACTCTTTCTCTTTTTTTTTTGTTCATCTTCGTTGTAATTTTCTTGGGCGATCAAGCCTTATCTTTAATGGAACTATTTTGCTCAATTGCTCGTCTTTTTATCTTACATTAATTGTTCTTTGCATCTTTATCTATGCTTCAACAATCTTAATATAGTTGGGCCTTGTTCCTTAGGAACTTTTTGGCCTTAGGATTTGATGGGCTTTTGGCCTTAGGCTACGTTCATTTAAAAACGAACAGCCTTTAATGGGCTTGGTTGTATAATCAACTTGCACCTTGAGCTCACATTTCTGTTTTGAACGAACAACTTAATATTGAACAAATATTAAAAATTACAAGTATCAAACGCGACCAAGAATGTAATCCTATACTAGCTAGGTTGGATTTGCTCGACAAAAACAATGTTAAGCTTCCAACCATTAAAAAACATAATTTACATCAGGAGTCAAAGTTGCTCGACTACTATACAATTTGTCAAGGCATCTTTAAACTCTTAAGAGGAAATAAAACCATATAAGATACCGGCATTCTAGCACGCGACCAGACTTGACCCAATTCAACTTTGTTCGACCATTTATACTTGGTGAAAATTTCAAAAAATTAGGCAAGTTTTTGGATCCATCTTGTATCTTTGCCATTCCAGTTCGCCCAATGGACTTAGTAGCTCGCCTGGCTCAACTTCACTCTTTCATGAGGCAAAACTGGCCGCCTACTGAAAGTATTTTCTTAGGTTAGCTGCATTCCAGGAATATTGGGCCGAGTTGCCATCTAAGTCTTCTATGTCGTACGCTCCATTGGGTAACCTGTCTGTTACCCTATATGGGCCCTCCCAAGTCGGGCCAAATATGCCTGGAGGTGGGGCAAGTTTTTTTCTTAGAACAAGGTCACCAACTTCGAACTTTCTTATCTTGACTTGGGAATTATAATAACGCTCTGCTCTTTGCTTGTACGTAGCATTCTTTAGCTCAGCATATAGTCTCCTTTCTTCGAGTAAATCTGTTTCTGTGGCCAAAGCAGAATGATTTGCTTGTTCATCAAAACTGGTCGTCCTGACTGTGTTGGTCTTTAATTCAATTGGTATCACCGCCTCTGTTCCGAAGGCCATTGCAAAAGGTGTTTCTCTGGTGCTTGACCTGGGAGAAACCCTATATGCCCACAGGACTTCCGGGAGTTTTTCTGACCAGCTACTTTTGCTTTCTGCCAGGTGTATTTTCAATGTATGCTTGATGATCTTATTTACAGCTTCAACTTGCCCGTTTGACTGGGGATGATAGGGAGTCGAATAGTGTTTCCTGATCCCCAACTTTGTACAGAAGTCTCTCAACTCCTTTCCGTCAAACTGCGGGCCATTATCTGTCACAATTGTTCGTGGAATTCCAAAGCGACATATGATGTTCTGCCATATGAAGTTGATCATGTTCTGCTGTGTAATCTTTACCATGGCCTTCGCTTCTGCCCACTTTGTATAATAATCGACTGCTATGACGGCAAATCGAATATTTCCCACTCTTGCCGGGAAATGACCAATAATGGCAATTCCCCATCTTGCAAATGGCCATGGACTGTAAACCGATACAAGCTCCTGGGCCGGGGTATGAATACTTGGAGCAAAAATCTGGCACTGGCGCCAAGCTTTGGCTAATTGGATTGCATCTTTCCGTAAGGTTGGCCAATAATAACCTTGCCTTACAGTTTTGTAGGCCAAAGCTTGCCCCCCAGTGTGATTTCCACAAACTCCAGAATGTATATCCTCCAGAACTGTCCTTCCTTGCCCCCTAGTCAAACACTTGAGTAGCGGGAGTGAAAAGCCTCTTTTGTAAAGCTGTTCATCTACCAGAGTATATCTGGTTGCTTGTTTCTTGATTCTTTCAGCTTCAAACGAGTTGCTTGGCAACTTCCCGTCTTTCAAGTATTTGGCTATAGGAGTTCTCCAATCATCATCGTTGTTGTGTTTGACTACTTGGTTTACTTCGTAGTCCATTGTTGATGGTTGGACTTTTCTGGTAATGACAATGTCCGTCAGATCTGCTGGCCCATCGCTTGTTGCTAATCTTGCTAAGGCGTCAGCTTGTGTGTTGTTCGTTCATGGTATCTGCTGGATAAATACTTGGTCTAACAGAGATACCAAGTGAGCAACTATTCGTTGATACTCGATCATTTGCTCGTCTCTGGCCTCATATTCACCTTGTACTTGGCTTACAATGAGTTGAGAGTCTCCGAAAATCTGGAGTTGTCTTACTCCAACAGCCAGTGACAAGTGAAGACCTGCAATGAGGGCCTCATACTCAGCTTCATTGTTGGTGGCCATGAATTCAAATCTGACTGCTGAAGTGAATACTTGCCGGTCGGGACTGATGAGCACTATCCCTGCCCCCGAGGCCAGATTCGTTGACGAACCATCCACATAAAGATGCCATGGGTGATCCAGCCCTCTCGTTGGATTTTGAGGGAAGGTTAGTTCAACTATAAAGTCGGCCAACGCTTGTCCCTTAATCGCGGTTCGAGGTGCATATGTAACGCCAAACTGGCTTATCTCTATTGACCACTTCAAAAGACGTCCAGCGGTGTCGGGTCGTGTAGTATTTGTTTGAGTGGAAAAGTTGTCAATACTTCGACTTGATGATCGAAAAAGTATGGTCTTAACTTCCTGACACTCATGACAAGAGCATATGCCAGCTTTTCAGTTGGTGAGTACTTCACCTCAGCATCATGCAGAGCCTGGCTGACATAGTAGATTGGCAGGTGAAACTTGCCATCTGCCCGAACTAACACCGAACTTATGGCCGTGTCAGACGCTGCCAGGTATAGATATAACTTTTCACCGGGAATTGGTTTTGACATAATTTTTACATCTCCCAGATATTCTTTCAATTGATCAAAGGCTTTCTGGCAGCTTTCGGTCCAGGCAAAGTTGCCCTTTTTGATGGCCTCAAAAAATGGACGGCACTTGTCTCCTGATCGTGATATGAACCTGTTTAAAGCGGCTAGGCAACCGGTCAACCTTTGCACTTCTTTAACAGAACGTGGTGGCTCCATATCGACGATCGCCTTCACTTTTGCTGGATTAGCTTCGATTCCGCGTTTGCTGACCAGATGGCCCAAGAACTTACCGGAATGTACTCCAAAACTACTTTTTTTTGGATTTAACTTCATATTGTATCTTCGGAGTATGTCGAACACCTGGAAAAGATGATGGAGATGATCTTCTTTCTGTGTACTTTTGACGACTATGTCGTCGACATACACTTCCACCGTTTCCCCAATATGTTCGTCGAACATCTTGTTGACCAACCTCTAGTAGGTTGCTCCAGCATTGATTAGACCAAACGACATCCTCTTCCAGCATAACAAATTTTTGTTAGTATAAAAGGCCGTATTTTCTTGGTCATCTGGGTGCATCGGAATTTGGTGGTATCCTGTAAAGGCATCCATGAATGTGAACATTTCGTGACTGGCAGTATTGTCCACCAGTTGATCGATGTGCGGGAGCGGAAAGTTATCCTTCGGGCATGCTGCATTAAGATCTGTAAAATCTATGCATAGCCTCCAGGTTCCGTTCGGCTTCCATACCAGAACAGGATTTGCAACCCATTGTGGACATAATGCTTGTTTAATTAAATCGTTATCCAGCAACTTCTTGACTTCTTCGTTTAGAGCTTGATACTTGTCTGGTCCATATTTTCGCCGTTTCTGGTGGACAGGTTTTCGGACTGGGTTGATATTCAACCTGTGACAAGCATCCTTCGGATCGATTCCCACCATATCAGCATGGGACCATGCGAAGACGTCTAAGTTAGCCTTCAGAAAGTCCGTCATGCGAGTTCTGTAAGGCTCGGGGAGTTCAGACCCGATGTAAAGTTCAAGACCATCACGTTAAGGATCAATCTTGATGGCCTCCAATTCTTCAACCGGAGTTGCCCGTCGTTTTTGCCCCTTCCATCGAGGGTCAACTATTGGTCCTTCTGGACTTAGTTCATCTTCGATGTCCATGGGTTCGGCACCCAACCGGGGGTCAAAATCTTCAGCTAGCTCCGGACAGGGTTTGGTCGCCACAGCTGGGCCCTTATGGATGTCATTCGGACATGTTCTGTTAATTATAGGTGGCAATATTACATCCGGCAAGGTTTGTTCGCCACTTTGCAGTATTTGCTCGCCCGTGGGCGAGGGCTGATCGTCTTCGTCCATCTTATCATTTTGAGCTCCAAGAATGTCCTCCAAGATTGAGGGTTCGTTTTCAAGTTGGCTGGTTGACGCTTCCATCATGGATACTTGTCCCTGTCTTGACTGAATTTGTAGAAGGCATTCTCGAGCTTTTCTCTGGTCTCCCTTTACTGTGCCAACTCCAATTGCTGTTGGGAACTTTATGCAATAATGGTAAGTAGAACAGGCGGCCCTGAATTCATTTAAGAAAGGTCGGCCCAAGAATCCGTTGTATGTTGACTCTTGATCAACGACCAAGAAATCCACCATTCTTGCGATATTCTTCTCAGGCTCTTTGACCGTCACAAGTTGCATAGCAAAAGTTACTATTCCCAATGGGATTGTCACAGCATTTCCGAATCCCAGAATACGGTGATTTGTGTCCCTGATGTAGCCTGCATAATCTCCCATTTGGTCAAGCGTCTTTTTGAAAAGGACATTAGTGTAGGCTCCTGTATCCACCAGTAATCTATGCACCCTGGTTTCCATAATCTTGGCACATATCACAAGCGAATTGTTGTGAGGGGTCAGTACTCCTTCCAAATCTCTGTCGGTAAAAGTTAATTCCGACGCTTGCATGGTAGGTGGAATATTCCCCATTTCTTGCACATACCCGATCGCTCGTAATTCTGCCTTTCTTTTTCGATTAGAAATTGGTGGTCGTCCATCAGAATAACCACCTAGGGGCCCCGCAGGTTCCATCATCTGGATATCTGGAACTGGTCCTCCGGCTGGCGCCTGAGCTGGTCGCCCAGTTCGATTCCAATGAGGTGCCTGTTCCTGGTCTTCTTCATCAGAATCTTCGTCTCTGTTTCTTTTGCCGGGCTATCTTTTTACAAATTCGGATAGCTTTCCCTCTTCGTAAAAATGCCACAACTGCTTCAACAAGTCACGACATTCGCTTGTAAAGTGTCCCACGCTCTGGTGGTAGGCACAATATTTATTCTGGTTCAGCTTGCTTGCATCTTGACGTATTTTACGGGGAGGTGTGAGCAATTCTTTGTCTCAAACGTTATTATAAACCGTATCGATTGATACGGTAAAAATGTGGTTTAGTTTGTCCTTCAGCTCCGTTCCTTCAGTAAACGCTTTCATGTTTTTGGGAGCTCAATAACTAGTTCCAGGCTTCTTCGCACCTTCCTTCTGCTCTCCTTTGTCTCCCATATCCTTTTGCAGGGCTTCATGCATGGAGACAAAGACGCCTACTCGATCCCGAAATTCGGCATAAGTCTTCGGGCACCTAAGGTGTACATCTTTCCAGAGTTCAGTGCCCTTTTTATGCCCAGCTAGGACGGCCACAATCTTGGTGTCTTCACTGACAGACTCCCCTTCTAACAGGACCTTGTCGAATCTTTCCAGGTACGATCGGTCCGACTCGTCGTCAGTTTATTTCAAGTCGGACCGAGAAATGGGACAAGAATTCTTTGCCCAGCTGGGCAAACGAATGAATCGAAGCCGGCGACAGGGCTGAAAACCATTTATGGACACGATCCCCCAGAGTCAAAGGAAAGTTGCGACATTGTGTTGCGTCACTTGCCCCCATTGACACCATATAATTAGTATGCTTCATCAGATGCACCCGGGGGTCCGCCGTGCCCTCATACTGGATACCTGCCGGAATATGAATCTTTTACTGAATTGGGGCCTTCAGAATCACCACAGATAGAGGTGAGACTGGTAGAGTTGTGTTCCCGTATCCTCTTTGTTGATCTAGCTGGCCCTGCATGCTCTCTATGGCCTTTCTCATTGAGGCGAGCTCTTCCAAGGATCCCCCCTGACTCTGAGGCTGTCCGGCGAGCAGAGGCGCACAGCCGTCTGTTCGCTCCAGTCCCTCATTGGGAGCGGGAACCCCCTGGATTGGCCTCCTAGGATTGGGCTCTGCGTTTGGGCCAAGACGACCAAAAGCTGACCTAGTCAGCCTGTCATGGACTGATTGGCGAGCAGGTACTACAGTTGGGCGAGCTGCCCCTGCAGTAGGATGGACTTCCATGATTCCCCGGCCACGACGACCCAATCTTTCAAGAGCACTTTGGCGTGTGCCCTGACTCCCTGCCATGGTCGGATTCTAAGTCGAACCTCCCTGACTGGCGGCCTCGACGTGCAATTTTTCTTTGCATTTGGCCTTACGAGCTTGGGCGCTATCAACCTCATTTAAATGATCCTCCCTAGCCTTTTCATGTTCACGAGTCTTTGTGGGGCTACACCTTGCTCGCACATATGAAGGGCCAGGTTGGGCTTGCTGCCTTTGTAAAGCCTGGAGCATGACAATTGTGCGCTCCAATTCTTCGGGGTTACGAGCAATGGCGTCCAACTCCGGCGGTATTAACTGACGAGCAACATTGGTTTGAATCTCCTGGTCATTTCTGCTCGCCCTTGCTCGCTTTCCAGCCTGGGACATCCGGGAGTGTGAATCCCTGGTTATATGTTGTGAACGTTGTGTCTCTCGTGATTGAGGCATATTCATAGAAGGTATCAAGTGTCGTTCTTGATGTTCTTGAATTTTTCTTCAAAAGTTCAAATCTTGTTCTTCAATCTTGGGGTAATCTTCCCGTATTCAACGATTCGGAGGTTCGAACCCTCCTTCTAGCGCCAATTTGTTGACGATCAGTTCTAATCTTGAAGATTAATGGCTGTTTTAGATGGTTAATTGATCATCAAACAATTATGTGCGATTGATCACTAACGTAATTAGTGAATATGGATTTTCGGGTTTAGATTAATTAGAATTGCTTAAAAGCTTACGTGTTTAAGTTTGACTGTAAGTTAATCGAGCTGCTTTAGATTCGTAATCAAAGTTTGGACGTGTATAATTTGTGCTTGTTTTATTAGCTGAAAAAATCTAAGTATTTATAGACAATTGCCTAGCAGGAGGTGTCGTGACTTTTGGCCTACCAGGCCTGCATGCACGACACCTGGCCTTTGACTAAGTTGACCTTATCTAGACTAAATTCTATCCTTATCTTGTTGGACTTGCTCGCAGTCAAGAGCTGCTCGTCATATTGGACTTGTCCTGGAGGAATCTTTAGTCTGATTTTGTTGGTCTCTTGTCTTAGTTACTCTTTTGGTATTATGGTTGGATCTGGTCGGCGAGATGCTAATTGAGCTCATCAGGTAGATTTTATTCTGATTTTGTTCGCCTATACGTCTTGATCGCATGCAGGTTCTGCTCGCCAAATATCTTGGGTGAATCATGAGTTATTTCCACTTTAATCCTTAAGTGATTTGCACTAATCCTAGTCGCCCAATTGTTGTTTCTGCTCGCCTATCAACAACAATATCTTTTGGATAGCAAAATTTTGTTAAAAAAAATGTTACAATCTGTTATCCATGGTGAGATATGATATATGATGACAAGCTTCTTTGGGATCTTGCCATCTTTTACGTGACAATATCTTTTGCAAAATATTTCAATATCCTCCTACAAAATTAGCATATATAAATATTTTGCAAAAATAAATTCCAAAAATATCTAAATAAGAAAATTGTTGAACTGCGGAAAAAATATATGTTATACATCTTAGAGGACATGACGGCGGTGCCTAGACTGTTCAATGGAGGATGACAAAAACTAAAAAAAGGAGGCGAGAAGAAAAAAAATCTAAGACCAATAAAAATTCTATAAAAATCAGTATCATACATTCGGTTCAATGCTGCGGTATCTAATGCGGTTTGAGGCAGCAGGAGTAGAGCAGCGAGGCAGGACCGGTTTGTAAACAATCTAATAGGAAAGTGATTGCCAAATTCGTTTAGGTACAAATTCGAATGACTCGCAAGTGCACGAGATCGTTGCGTAGTAGGAAATTGACCAAGTAAAGTATCGAACACAAAGACAACGTATTTAGTTCTTAGATACCGACTAAATTGAATGCTTGTAAACAAAATTACAGAAAAAATAAAAGGTTCGGTTTGTTGTTATCTACTAAATGTTTTTCAAGTGCTAGATTAAAAACTAACCTAACTTCTTTCGAAGTGCAAGTGATTAAGGTATGCTTTGAACGAATCCAAATATGTAAGTATTAAGGAGTAGCAAGAGCACATACTTATCTTGAGTTTCATATCATAATTAACCTAGACTATGCAATTTCATCTAACCATTAAAACTCTCGTCTAAATGATTCGATGCTCAATTCGAAGTGTTCTTCATATTCCAGGTCTCTCTCGATAACCTAAAGCATCTAACAATAGGCTTTGATAGATAATCCCCTTCAAATTAGAACTCACTAAGGATAGCTCAACTCTCGCATGTTGCTATCTTCAATGAATTCCTAATTTTACCAAAGACATGCTATCAAAGCTCAATTAATCCGAATTCAGAGAAGTTAATCATTCAACTTCACAAAATCTAAGCATATACTCAAGCTAAACCCTAATTCTCACATATTCTTCATCATTCAAAGCATAAAGAGTTAGCCTAGCTAAGGAAACTAAAATCATGAAAAAAGCCATGGAAAAACTAAGAATTTACCAACAATGAGCAGAAATTAGAGTAATATCACCTAAGATGGAGGAAATTTGGAGAACATCTTCAAGCACTTCTTGTTGACAACCATGAAATATGCCAATTGACTACTCTTCAAGCTTAAATCCAGATACAAGTTACTTCTCACTGAAGAAATTGAAGAAAAGAGACTAATCTAGCACTATATAAGGAAAATTGGATGAAAATGTGGAATTGAGCTCTCATCTCGTGTGAAATCTATGAAAAATGAATGGTAACCTCCTCCAAAATCAGTTAGAAGCCCTTTTATAGTCGCAAGCCAAAGCCAAAAGTTGGTTTTTACATTTTAACCCTCAAATCTTCTAGAAATCGCATTTTTCGGACTTGCCAGCATTTCACTCGGCCATAGCCTTTTCACTCGCCCGAATCATGCTTCACTCGGCCGAGTGTTGACCCAACTCGGCCGAGTGCTCCTTATTTTTGCCTGAGTTCTCCACATTTTGCCTCACTCGGCCATTTCCAATCTTGCTCGGCCGAGTGAATCTTCCAGAGGATTTTACTCGGCCAACACCCTTTTTGCTCGGCCGAGTGCCTCTCTTTTGTGGCCGAGTGAATCTTCCAGAGATTTTACTCGGCCATAACCATCCTTGCTCGGCCGAGTGCCCTCTGCTCTTGGCCGAGTGAACCCTGTTTTGACTCTTTTTTAGCTCTTTAACTTCACTCTTCACTCTTCACCTTCCTCTTCAATTCTTCATCTTTTTGGACCTAAAACACTCATTTCTTGCACGAAGGGTAAGTTCAAGAGACAAAGCCAAATGTAGAGATACAAAACACTAATCATATATAAATCAAGGTCAAATAGTGCATAAAATGACTTAAAAACACACAATTATGATGCAATTACAAGGCTAATCAGAAAGGAATGACGAAGTGGGAAAAGAATAGAGGAGAGGTGGTGATGGTTCAGGATCTACATACCTTGGGTTTATCCCTATTTTGCATACCTGTTTTCGACGCACTCGCCGAAGTCCACGATAGATGCCGCCACTTGAATCACTGGGCTAGACGGAGAAGTCATCTGAGATGGGTTCGGAGTAGACACAATGATCGATCAAGTCGGAGCAACGACGGCGCATAAGAAATATTGGTGACGACGATGCCAATTGTAATAGTGGAGGCGACGCCGATGATGGCTACAACGGGAGAGAGAAATAAGCGGCGTACTTGAGAAAAAGGGGACGGTGTATGCGATACTATTAATAAGAGATTAATAAAGCCTAATTATAAAATGAATGATTTAAATTTAATTTTGTGAGATAAATGATCGAGATCAAAACTTAAACCAACTTTTAATGAGAGCGCAACATTTCGAAATAAAGAGATTTGAGAAATGTCACATCAGCCTAAGAATAAGGTGGTGTTGACACTTCATTTTGGAGAAGTTTGAAAATGTATTATAATAAGATAATTACAATATTTTCTAAATTCTTGATAATAATGCATTATATCCAATTTCACCTAAAAATGGAACTCATCCATGAAATATTAGAGTACAAGCATTCCAAAAAAAAAAAGTATTTTAATGCTAATTGTAAATGTAAGGACACAATCTTCCCCTCCTCCGTTCCCTTCTCTTCCCCCCTATGTCTCTCTATTTCGACTTTCCCCACCCCACACACACAAACATGCACTCACACACACAGTCACATATCATCACAATCCACATGGCGGCCACCCCTTCAACCTGGATCCCACATTCTTCTTTTCCCCAAATCAACCATTTCCAAATTGATTTACAAGTTTTTTTGCAATAAGTAGTCTAATAAATATTTTATTCAATACAACTGCCATTACTGCATATAGTTTTGTGTTATCAAAGCAAATCTAACACACCCACCTTCTATACATTGAGTAAAATTTGAGTGCACCACTTATACCATGCATATGTTGCTCAACTAATATTGTTCTACGAAAACACAATTAGTGCACAACTAATACTCTTTTACAAAAACAACTAATATAATTTAGTGAAAACAACTAATATGTATTGATCAATTAATATCTTTTAAAAAATGACTTGAGTTACAAAATGAAACTGCTTGTGTAATATAATAATGAATATACATAAATATTTATTTACAAATACATTTTTAAATATAACGTTAAATAGTATTCCCTTCGTCCACCAATCTTTTACTCACTTTCCTTTTTGGGTTGTCCACCAAATTTTTACCCAATTCCCCTTTTGAAAATAAACATCACTCACAAAAAAATAAATGAGTCTCACAATACCCCCTACAATACCCTTACTTTATCTACTTTTTTAATAAAATATTAATTTTTATTAAATCATGTACCCAACAATAATTAGGTATAAATTTTGTGGACGGAGGGAGTATAATTATTTGGAACATTGTTAAACCACAATATTAATGAAAAATATAGTCACAATTTTTGCGTTAAAAACTATGAATTTATTTAATTGGTCTGTTACTATTTTATATGATACGTGTTATAACCTTTCGAAATTTGTGACACGTCCACATTTTACATAGCATCTTAATATATATATATACATATATATATAATTATTTTAAACTTGATATAATATTATAACATTTTCTAAAATCTTGACAATGTATTATGTCCATTGAAATTATTCATTGAACCTCTTTAAAATTTAAATTCCTCCTTGATATAGTTTAGTACATAGATTAAATTTCCTCCTTGAAAACATAGTAGAAAGTTGGGCTTTTCTACGGTCAGGAAGACTTTCGCCCTTCCTGACGTCAGTAAACCAATAATAACTTGCCACATCATTTAAGTTCGCCATTTGCGATCTAACTTCGCCCATATATATTTTTAATAGAATAAATTATAAAATTACAAAAATATCCTTACAGTTTTTTTTAAGTAATTATTTTAATCTTTTTTCTTTTTTATATTAATTAAAAAAATTAGAATTGTAAAAATTCATTTAAAATTTGAAATTAAATCAAAAACTCATCTTCATCCTCATTTCTTAACCATCGGCCCATTCATCCCATCGATTCTTCAAATCGGCGGGCAGACTAAAAAGAGGGCAAAGCACCTGTATCATTGGCCGGAGACTACCCCTTCAAAGGAGGAAAAGAAGCCCCATCGTGAATAGGGCAAGCAAAAGGAGGTCGAGAAAAAGCAAGAGCAATACAACCCTAATTTGATAATTTGCCAGAGAGTAATACAACCCTACCGATTTCGAAATCGATGAAGCTTGATATAGTGAAGCAAGAGCAATTGGATTGGAATATCATCCGAGTTCTTCTTCTCCGACGGTTTCCGATCAGCATTTAAAGTCCGGCAAGCGAAAGGAGGTCTCATTTATGGAGGTGATGCTCACATTTATGTGACTGGTTATTCTGATTCTGACTAGCTGGAGATGTTGATAGTAGAAGATCTATGACTGGTTATGTTTTCACTTTTTGTGGTTCTGTTGTTAGTTGGAAGACAACTCTGCAGGCTACAGTTACTTTGTCTACAACTGAAGCAGAGTATATGGCACTGACATAAGCTGCTAAAGAGGGAGTTTGGTTGAAAGGGCTTGTAGGTGATCTTGGTCTACATCATGATCAAGTTATTGTATTCTGTGACAGTCTGAGTGCAATCTGTTTGACCAAGGATCAGGTCCATCATGAGAGGACAAAGTATATTGATGTGAGGTATCATTTTCTGAGGAATGAGCAGAGAATCAAGGTGATGAAAGTAGGTACTGCTGATAATCCTGCTGACATGTTCACCAAGCCAGTCCCGCATAGCAAGTTTCGACATTGTTTGGACTTGCTAAACGTCACAAGCTGTTAGTTGCCCAAGGAGGGCAAATCTGAGGCAGAAAGGAGGAGTCTGTTTCATCTGGCATTGTAATGATGCATCTGCAAGGAAGATTCAAGTCAAGGTGGAGATTTGTTGATATGTCTTGAATCACACACTTCTCTGAGCTGTACGGGGGTCTCGCTTTTGAATCACAACGGTATGCAGTATTGGGCCTTAAGCCCAATTTCGGTGTTTTATCTCAGTGCTATATATATAGTCTTTGAGATCTGTAATCTGTAACCTACATCAGTAATAAAATCCGTTCTCCTCTCTGCCCGTGGACGTAGCCAATTTATTGGTGAACCACGTAAATCTCTTGTCTTCTTTACGTTTCTTGTTTATGCTCTATAATCCTATTCTGTCACAACATGTTGGTCCCAAAAATATCCAGCGGAAAGCGTTTTTAAGTTTATTTTTAAGAAAACCCTTTAAAGAAATGCTAAAAGAAATTGCAGAAATTTAAAGTGCAGAAAATAAAGAACACAAGGATTTATAGTGGTTCAGACAACAGGTCCTACGTCCACTCTCCCTTTCTCCAAAGGGGACTTTCTCTCCAACCAACGTACTCACGAACCACTGGAATTTGGAAGTACCAGCTCCTTCGTACAACTTACAACAACCTTTCTAAAATTAACAGGTTAATTATAAGTTCCAACTGAAACTCCTAAAGAGTGTATAAACGTTAATGAACAAGGTGAGTGTTTGGAAGAGTTCGTGTGTTCTTGTTGTGTGCTCTCGCGCGACTCTTATCTTGAACTAATCCAAGCACTCCTATTTATAGTTGTAGAATAAACTAGCCGTTGGAAACTAGTAATTCAAACAACCATAATTGGAGGGATATAATCAATCAAAGATTGATTATATGATTGATTAGTTGACTTCAATCAAGCAATCAATCAATCAGATCCTCCATCAGTTGACTTCTCCAGATTGCCTTCTTCTCCATCAAGGATCTCCAAAGTCTTCTTGTCTACAGATTACTACGAAGCTACAGGGAGGGTGAACTAATCCGTCTCCCTCATCTGGTCTGGTCTGGTCTCATCTGGTCAGGTAACACTTCAGCTCTGGTCCTCTTCTGGGAGAGGTCTTCTGGCAGACCTCATCTGGCAGACTCTTCTGGTCAGGCTCCTCTGGTCAGACTCCTCTGGTCAGACTCCTCTGGACAGACTCCTCTGGACCTCATCTGGTCACCTCATCTGGTACCTTCTCTGGTCACCTCCTCTGGTCACCTTCTCTGGTAGACCTCATCTGGTAGACCTTCTCTGGTACCTTCTCTGGTCTGCACAGATTTCTTCCCCCTTAACCAAAGACCTATTCTAGACCTATACTAATCTGTAGCTGACTAACAGGTTCAGCTAGTCCTATTACAAGTTCTTGTTTTAACATCTTCAAAACATCTAATCTATATCCTAACAATTTCCCCCTTTTTGATGATGTTAAAACTGAAAGAACTTTAAATAAAACAAGACAAGAAAAATCTGAAATATCTAAGTAGAGATTCTGGCAGGCTGGGTCAACTGATCTTCCCCCTCAAAGTATGCTCAGCTGATATTGGGGCAAAACATCAGCTGGTCTTCTTGTGTATCTGCAGGCAATCAACTTTTTGGTACCCTTCTGGGTCCAGGGGGGTTAGCACAATTTTTAGGAAGCCACAAGAATAGATCATCCCTTTTTGAATCAGGTGATCTTATCTTTCTTCCATATTTATCCACAAAAACACACTGAACATAAGAAGCTTTGACATGGTTATTTCTTCTAGAGGCTCTTCTTCTCTTATTAGCTTGTCCAGTAGAAGGAATAACTTGTCTTAAAGCAACAGACTTGAAATTCTTTTGATAAGGATAAGTCTTACAAGAACCATCAAAGGTTCCAGCTGGTCTGGCAGATGACTTGAAAGTCCTCTGCAGGTGAGTAGGAGTCATCTGGTTCTGCTTCTTTTGAGAAGATCCAGACTGTCTTCTACTCTGCTGGCCTGGCTGAGGTATTTTATTCTGGGTATAACACTTCTTAAATTTCCTCCTCTGCCTTTTGGGTTTTTGAGTTTCAGTACTCATCTGCCCATTAGGCTGAGTTGCCTGGTCAGCTGGCCTTTTACCCTTATCAATAAAATTACTAGTCTGTTCTTCTTTCTGAACATGTGAAGATTCAGGTTTAGTATAACCAAGACCTGTTTTATCATGCTCTCTTTGAGATGAGGCAGCTATATGTGACACAACATTGTTTGCTATAGTCAGCTGCTCCACTCTCATCTTGAGCTTGTCCTCACTTTCTCTTACAATTTTGTTTTGATGGAAGAGTTCATCGAACTTAGCTTTCAGCAGAGTATATTCACTATCTTTCTCAATGTTTTCACCAAGCAACTTTTCTATCAGCTTAGTTTGTTCATCACATCTAGTTTTCAAGTCAGTGGACTCTTCTACCAGTGTTTGAACATGTTCAGCTGGTAGATCAGTTGGGTTGCCAAAACGTTGTGAAAGCTTCTGATTTTCTGCTTTCAACTTTGTGTTCTCTTCTTCCAATTTTTGACAAAGTTGTATAGAAGATTTGAGATCTAATAGCATCTTCTGCATATCAGACTCCTATGATTGTTCAGAAAAAGAAGAATAAGAAGAAGAAGAGGGAGTTCGATTACATACCTCATCTGTCATAAGACATATCTCTTTGTCTGGTCCATAATTGGATGATGAACCAGAAGTGGATACCTCTTCTTCCTCATCTGCTAAGCTTCTTTTGGAGTACCTCCTAGTGTATCTTCTACTGCTTTTCTTCGAACCCATTTCTGCAAGAAATTGTTAGCACAACAAATATTTGGGTTTTCAAAAAAATGGATCTGCCCTGGTGACCACCAAAATAATTTCAAAACAGTGGTCTGTAGGACACACTGCTCTGATACCACTTGTTGGTCCCAAAAATATCCAGCGGAAAGCGTTTTTAAGTTTATTTTTAAGAAAACCCTTTAAAGAAATGCTAAAAGAAATTGCAGAAATTTAAAGTGCAGAAAATAAAGAACACAAGGATTTATAGTGGTTCGGACAACAGGTCCTACGTCCACTCTCCCTTTCTCCAAAGGGGACTTTCTCTCCAACCAACGTACTCACGAACCACTGGAATTTGGAAGTACCAGCTCCTTCGTACAACTTACAACAACCTTTCTAAAATGAACAGGTTAATTATAAGTTCCAACTGAAACTCCTAAAGAGTGTATAAACGTTAATGAACAAGGTGAGTGTTTGGAAGAGTTCGTGTGTTCTTGTTGTGTGCTCTCGCGCGACTCTTATCTTGAACTAATCCAAGCACTCCTATTTATAGTTGTAGAATAAACTATCCGTTGGAAACTAGTAATTCAAACAACCATAATTGGAGGGATATAATCAATCAAAGATTGATTATATGATTGATTAGTTGACTTCAATCAAGCAATCAATCAATCAGATCCTCCATCAGTTGACTTCTCTAGATTGCCTTCTTCTCCATCAAGGATCTCCAAAGTCTTCTTGTCTACAGATTACTACGAAGCTACAGGGAGGGTGAACTAATCCGTCTCCCTCATCTGGTCTGGTCTGGTCTCATCTGGTCAGGTAACACTTCAGCTCTGGTCCTCTTCTGGGAGAGGTCTTCTGGCAGACCTCATCTGGCAGACTCTTCTGGTCAGGCTCCTCTGGTCAGACTCCTCTGGTCAGACTCCTCTGGACAGACTCCTCTGGACCTCATCTGGTCACCTCATCTGGTACCTTCTCTGGTCACCTTCTCTGGTAGACCTCATCTGGTAGACCTTCTCTGGTACCTTCTCTGGTCACCTTCTCTGGTCTGCACAGATTTCTTCCCCCTTAACCAAAGACCTATTCTAGACCTATACTAATCTGTAGCTGACTAACAGGTTCAGCTAGTCCTATTACAAGTTCTTGTTTTAACATCTTCAAAACATCTAATCTATATCCTAACAGTAATTGCTACCAAAATTTCACCTTGAGGAAAAATGGACTAGTGAAAATCCTGCCAGAGTTTAAAATGAGTGGTCTACTTTTTTTTCATGAAATTACCCATATATGGTACGTTTTCTCCGGTGCATGAATCAGAAAATGTCATATTAATATCAATGCTTGCCTATGCGTGATCATGCATAGGCTGTGTATGATGAGTGATACTGGGCAACAAAATTTATTTGTATCATATAATCTCACGTTGGAATTGGATGTTTATTGTCTGGCCATATCAATTTCAATTCATGCTTTATGGTTGAGATTTCAGATCGGTATATTTCAAATTCTACTGAAAATAGCTGGTGGAAGCTTAGGTCATGCTCTTTTTTTTTTTTTTGTTATTAACTAATGAGACAAGGATAACAATATTATAGGCAAAAAGGGAAGAAATTGTACTTGTTGATGAAGACTTTGTATCTTCATGATCTTAGAAGTGTACTTTTTCATGGAAATGCTTGAAGAGTTTTTGTTGCTCACGTTCTTACCCTGCCTACAACTAATGGCTGAGTTATTTGACTCAATTATTTTATTTTAAGGGGTAGTTTTGTATGGTGGAAATCATTTTGGAGATTAAATCTTAGTTAGGACTTAGTAATAAATTGGGGCCGAGAGAATAGTATGAATAGGTTTATTCCTAAATTAAAATTTCAGACAACCACTATAGCAGAAGCTAAAAAGTAACTTAGTAGACTAAAATGTGTTGTCTTAAGATTTAGGTATTGCAATGTAATGAAATTTGTTAATTGTTGTCTGTTGGACCTCGGTAGTTAATATTTTAATGTTTCCAAATACATAGCAAGTAACAACCAACTCCTGTGTTCTTCTCATTAAAGTATTTCTTAACAAGTTCCTTAATAACAAAAGCCTATTAGAGTATATATGTGTTACAACAAATGTGTGTTAATGTTATAGTATATGTATGTTACTAAAAATATGTGTTACTATTGGAGCAAATGTGTGTTAATGTTATAGTATATGTATGTTACTAAAAATATGTGTTACTATTGGAGCAAATGTGTGTTAATGTTATAGTATATGTATGTTACTAAAAATATGTGTTACTATTGAAGCATATGTGTGTTATTGTTAGAGAAAATATGTGTTACTATTGAAGCAAAGTGTGTTAATATTATAGCAAATTTGTATTATTGCAAATGTGTGTTAATGTTGGAGTAAAAAAATGTATTTGATGTTAGAGCAAATGTATGTTATTGTTGGAACAAATATATTTTAATATATAAAATAATAAATTTAAATATAAAGCGATGAGAAATAAATTAAAAACACATATTTGATCTTGTAAAAATATATATATTTGTCATTATTATTATGTTAAAGTAGAAAAAATCTATTTTTTAATGACTTGTAACACAAATTTGTCCATATAGTAACATATATTTTGCTCATACTGTAACACAAATTGGGAGCAAAAATCCTGGAACTTGACCTGCACGAGATTTTGGAAAAACCCCACCAAATTCGACCCGACCCAGCCAAGATCCGCGAATTTTTACCTGGAGCGACCCAACCCATGATGTTTTTAATATTTGTCTATTTTAGGTATATTTCACATATAAAATATTTCACAAGAGAGCTCCTCTATCTATATATATTATATAATTCTTTTAAACATCATGTGAAATTAAAATATTTTTTAAAACCTTGATAATGTATCAAGTCGAATTTCATTGTTCATTGAACCTCTTAAAATTTTAAATTTCTACTTGAAATAGTAAAGTATAGATATTAATTAGATCCTCTATTGATGTTTTTATTACCTATTTAAAAATATTTTGACTGTGTCATATCGTCTCGAAAAATTCACAGCCTCGTTGTGATAATAATAAGTATATTTTTACAACTGTATTTTTATTCACAATTATTGTTAATGATATCACACGATTTCAACTTTAAAAAATAAGATTTTTTTTATTAAATACAATCGTCACTGTTGCATAATCTAATCCACCCACCTTTTTTACAAAATGAATAAAATTTGAAGAGCATTAATTGCACTATACAATTGATGCACAACTAATATTATTCTACAAAAACATCACTGGTGAACAACTAATACTCTATTACAAAAATAGTATCACAAACTCTCAAATAAAACTTATTCATAATATGAAATTTATACCATTACATTTATTCGGCGAATATTTTTCAGTAAAATAACTAATGCTGACAAATTAATACTCCCTTCGATTCAATTTTTATTATCCTAAACAAAATGGCACGAGAATTAATAAAATAGTTGTTTATTAGTATGCGTAGGTATAAAAATATTTTTTTTAGTAAAGGTAAATGTGTCTTTTCTACTTTATGGAGGACGACTTACTGTTGGGAAATTGTATAGACATATGTTTTGATTAAGATGCCAAAAGGTTCCTCCCAAGTCAAATGTAAGTAAAGTATTCAGTAGAGTTATAACAGAATTAACTAGTTCAAATGTTAAGGAACTGAAGTGCATTTACTAATTCATATAGTGTATCTAAGAGTTGAAGAAGTCCACTGAAGAAGAAGTCCACTGAAAAAGAAGTCCACTGAAGAAGAAGTGAAGTGAAGAAGAAGTCCACTGAAGAAGAAGTGAAGTGAAGAAGAAGTCTGAGTTATGAATATTTTCTAAGTGCATTCATACTAAGCCTATACCATCAGTAGAGGATCAAAGTCCACTGATGAAGACTAACAATGCACATTCAATGCTAAACACATTAAAAGCTGTTAGTTAATCTGGTTGGAACAAGGCAAATCGAATATCAGTAAATCTTGCAATAAATGAAGGAATAAGAAGGTTCTCTCAGTTGAGTTCCACCTTAAAACTAGACAAGACTCTGAGCAAGTAGACTGCGCGGCCCAATAAGAAGATGACAAGTAGGTGTACCCTACTGACAACCGACCTGTCACAGACTGACAAATACCAAAAGTCTTGCTTTAGCTTTCTCTAGAGAACTGGTAAACAGGCAAGGTCTTTCAGCCGTTTCTTGACAAGACTTAAAGCTTAAAAAGAGTCGTTTGAACCAAACAGATACAAGAGACTTACTTGAGAAGATTCATCTCCAATGAGAAAATTTTCAAGAAGGTCTATAAATACAGAAGGTCGTGCCCATTTCTATGCACGGGAAACTTACAAGAACAAAGCATTCTCTACACTCATAACTTACTACGAAACACTCGAAATCACCTTTGTTTCCCAAGTGTTTCAAATTTGTAGAGATGATATCAAACCTTCTGTAACTGAGCTTATAGCTATATCCAAACCTTAGAAAGAGATAATCCATCCTTAAAGCCCTGAGCTAAACTGTAAGGATTATCTCACAAACAATTGAAACCAAACCCTACTCAAAATCCTACCCCAGAGTTAGGTTGAGAGTTAGAGTTAAGAGGTGTTAGTAAGCTGATTGTTGATATCAGTCTGAAAGCTGGTTGTTTTGGAAACTAGGACCTGAAATTATCTTAGGGATCAAATATCCTAAGAGAGGATTGTTTGATCAGTGCACCTTGGCACTATAACACAAGGAATTCCAAAGTGAAAGGAATTCTCCTGTTTAATCAGGACAGTGGACGTAGGAGATTCTTCTCTGAACCACTCTATATCGTGTGCACTTACATTCTGTTAATACTTTAGTGTGTGTTGATCAAACAAGTTTTTATCAAGAAAAACGAGTTTTTTTAAGGGCTCACTAATCCGCATCTGAAAGCTAATTAGATAGCAACTCAACTGAAAGTCTTGAACCTTCAGTGGAGCTGATATCTCAGCAAGCTTTCTCTAGTAAACCTTAGCAGACTTCCAAGTCCACTGAAGATCTACTGTCTTGAGTAATCTGATAAGTTTTAAGAAAGAAGTTTGAATTTATAACAATAGGTGTATTCACTCTCCCCCATACACCTGTATAACTCATTTCGGGACCAACAAATGGTATCAGAGCAGTGGTTCAAAAGACCATTGTTCTAAGTATACCTTGTGCTCAAAAGGTAAAGTGTGTCTGGTCAACTGAATTGATCTACTGATAATCCTGTTTAGATATTATGGCTGACAATGCAGCTAGGGTAGCACTACCAGCAGAGAACAACATGGGAGTCAATCCCTTGAACTATATGTCCCATCACAAGCTTCCACAGTTCTCAGTGGAAAATTATGACTTCTGGAACACCAGGATGAGAGCACACCTTGCTTGTGTGCATGATGAAATATTGAGAGTCATCACAAAAGGTCCATTTGTCTTTATGACTCATAACTCAAGAACTACAGTTGAAACTATTGCAGATCCTAGAGAAGAATAGCCCAAAGATGAAGATAACTTCACCGCAGATGAAAGGAGGAGACACAACCTCAACTTCATAGCCATGAACATTCTCTACACCACCATTCCAGACTCAGTCATGGGAAGAGTGATCCATTGCCAGACTGTGAAGGAGCTTTGGGATACTCTTGCTCTCATGTGTGAAGGCACTGACAAAATTAAGGAGAACAAGCTCTCAATAGCTGTTAAAAAATATGAGCAGTTCACCATGTTGGGAAAATAGGGGTGCCCGGAATCTATTCGGGATGAAATTTAAATATGAATTTAAATTCAATTATTACTAGCATGAATTAATCCTAATTAATCCAAATAATAATTCCAACAACAATTTTATCATCATGCATGTTGAATTAATTCACATAAAATCTAGGCGGAATAAACAAGAATTTATGTGACTTACGTACCTCTTGTAGAATTGGCCTTTGAATAAACGGGACAATCATGATCACGCTTTATCAACCCAAAAACCTTCTCAAGTATTTCCCTTTCGCCTTACTTGATCACCGGTGGGAGATGCTTTCAAGTAATTTAAATAACTAAGGAAAAAGAAAAATATATGTGCTCTTGATTTTTCCAACACATGGAATTATGTACTTGGGGATGAAATAATCACCCCCTATTTATAAGATGAAGTTGCCGAAAATTGCATATTTTATGGGCCTGGAGAAAATCTTTTCTTAGTCTCTAAGAAATCTTGAATATATCTCATATATTCTTTTCTCCATAATAAAATATTCCACAAAAATCTCACTCTCCTTATAAACTAGTAATTTTCAAAAATTTCAAGAAGAAAAAACCAAGATTTGGATCTTCTTGAATATATGAGATAATCTTGTATTCCGAGAATACTTATCTTCCATAATATCTTTCCAAGAGAATCAACAAAATCTTTTCTCTTCCTTATCACTAATTTTCGAAATTAATAGGCAAAAATCAGCAATATATTTTCTTTTTATTTTAATCACCTTATCATTATTGGGCTACTTGAGGGACCTTTAAGGAGAATTAAGATTGGACCTCCTAATGGACTTCTGAATTTCAATATTGAGCCTCAATATAATTCAATCCATTAATATTAATTATTACCACTAATAAATTAATATTGCACTATCCATCTTAATCCATATTACGATAATATGGGCTCCCGGTTATTATTTCCCGCATTTAAGATTATCAAGTCCATTAATTAATTAAGCTTCTGAATAGCTCTAAATTAATTAACATATTTCACCTTGGAGTAAAGACAGCTCAACATTATTATCCGTACCGAAGAAACTAATTCTTCACTTACAAGATTTGGTACGATAAAACTTCTGAGTCCACCAAGGGGACTAATCACACGAGCCGTACTCGCACGTGTTTCTCTATATTAAATCTTAACAACCGTCATATGATTAATATTACTGCCCAAAGCACAAGGTTCGAAGTCACGATGATTCTCACCCAACATGAATCAAAGCAGTAACCATTAAGCACACACGGTCCTATTTAAGTGACGGAGATTAAGAAATCAATAACCACTGAGGTCTAATTCTTCACATTTCAGAACAGAAGAATTTATCCTCGCTATAGGTCCTCTTCAACACATACTATATGTGCTAGTGCAATCTCTTAGTCAAGACAGACCAATCTGAGACTTACACATCGACCTTTCACGGCGGATTGTTCAATTCCACCTAGGTCGTGAAAATGTACATTTAGTTACAAGGAAACTGTTAATGTTATCTTCCGTGATCGGGTATCACCACATTAACTACAATGTAACTAGTACTATTATGAACTGTTTGCAATAAATATTCAACATTCAATCATATCTAAAGCATATGTGATAAAAGAATTATTCTCATAACCAAGTGTTTGATACACGAGTTATACAAAGTAAAAGCATACTTTCACGTATAACTCCAACACACCATGGAGCCTACTGAGACCATTGATCAACTTGATGGGAGGTTCACTGATATAATGAATGCGATTAACTCTCTTGGTAAAGTGTACACTAAGAGAGAAGTTGCTTTGAAAATCCTGAGAGGTTTGACCTCAAGATGGGATGTGTACTCAGTAATGATGCAGAATACCAAAGATCTGTCCAGCATGTCTATGCATCAGGTATTCTCTGAATTAAAGGCTTATGAATTTGATCTTAACAGGAAAATGGCTCCTGATGAAACCTCAGCTGAGAAGGGAGTTGCCTTCAAAGCTAAGGAGACTGAGCCCAAATCTCCAAAGCCACAGAAGAGTACAAAAGCAAGTAAATCTCAAAGCAGAGCTGAGATGCAAGAGGAACTCAGCCTAATGGCTAGAAGGTTTGAAAAACTTAATAGTCATTTTGGCAAGTATAAAAGGTTTTACAGGGATAACAGGGAAAGAAGAAGCTATCTACAAAAGGACACTAGGGAAGGAGAGAAAAGCTCCACTGAGATGGAGAAAAAGAAAGAATACAAGAACTATTCCAAAGCTGAAGGATCATCATCAAAGACTAGAGAGTCTACTGAAGAAAAGGATGATGATGCCAACAGATGCTATCAATGCAAGAAGGTTGGGCACTTTCAGTATGACTGTCCTCAACTGAGCACAAAAGAAAGGAAAGAAAGGCAAGACAAGAGAGACAGAAGATATGGAGAAAGAAAAGCCATGGTGGCTGAGGATGTTGATGAAGATCTAGAGTCATCTGATGGACTGTTCTCTGACAGCAGTGATGATGACATGTGCCCCAGCAAGAGAAGAACCTGAGGTACAATCTAAACCATTCATTTCTTTAGGACACTCACTTGAACTCAGCTCAGAGTCAACAGAGGGACTCAATCTTCAGTCTGCTTTGGAACAATTGATGATTGATTTCTCAAGGTTGCAAGAAACAAGTTTCTGTCTCCTAGATGAAAATAAAAAACTCTTGAGTGAAAACTCCAAGTTAATTGAATCTGGGAATCAGGCAGATCTTATAAACTCAGCTAAATCTACCATTGAGTTGACAAAATAGGTGGAAACCCTCGAGAGTCAAGAAAATGGTAAAGATCAACTGATAAAGGATCTTACTGAATCTAAGACAAGATTAACTGAAGAGAATTTAAAACTGGTAAGCCAAATAAAGGATTTTCTCCTGAAAATTGATGTCTTACAAAAATCTGAAGAGACCTCGTTAAAAGGATTGATGCTCTTAACAAACCCTCTCTTGCCATAGAGGAGATCCAAAGTTTTCAAATCAATCCTAATAACAAGTGTGGAATAGGCTATATTCCAAAACCTTCAGAAGGTACCCTGAGTGTTGCTTCTTCAAGTGGCACAAAGAGAGTATTTGTTAAATCTGTGATTTTTCAATCACATATTTTAGATAAAGGAAAAAGACCAGCTGAAGTTCAACTAAAGAAAGGTCTAACTCAGCCAAAACCAATTGGAAAGGCTCAGTTGACTAATCAATCTAGAACTCAGCAGAGGTACTATCAGTCGAGGTCTTCTCAAGTGAACCAATCTCAACTGAAAGCACCCAGGCATGAGCACTCTTCAAGGAATGACTCATATAGAAAACCTATTCCTTTTGTGCCTAAAGGAAAAAGGTTCTCAATACCTTTATCAACAAAGACTGAGACCAGGTGCACCCAAGCCTAAGAAGAAGAATGTTAAGAAGGTTCCTGTTCCTTCAAAGGCTGACACCCATAGACAGTTTACTCCTAAGGCACCGAGGGGGTAACTATCTATGTAGATGTTTATGGAAGATAAATTAGTCACTCTAAAGTAATTAGAATTGTGAGGAAAATTTGGATTTCGAAAGGTACAGCTAAACTGGTAGGACCCAACACAAAATGGGTACCTAAAGCTTGATCTTGACTGCAGGGCTCAGTGGACCTCAACAAAGGAGAAACTCTTAAATCTTCAGTCTGGTACTTGGATAGTGGATGTTACAGGCACATGACTGGCAACAAAGGTCTCCTGAAAGAATTCATTGAGAAAGAGGGTCCACATATCACTTTTGGTGACAATTCACAAGGAGCCACCAAAGGTTATGGTACTTTAATTATTGGCTCAGTAAGAGTTAACAATGTATCCTATGTCAGTGAACTTAAGCATAAATTATTGTCTATAAGTCAGTTTTGTGATAAAGGATACAATGTTGAATTTTCATGTAACCTGTGTTTTGTCAAGAATATATCTTCACAACAGGTACTACTAACTGGGTCAAGAAAGGGAAATGTCTATCTCGCAGATTGGAAGTCTTGCACACCAAATGCCTGCCTTATTGCAAAGAGCTCAATTGACACTAATTGGCTATGGCATAAGAGACTAAGTCATCTGAACTTCAAGATGATGAACAAGATCGCAAGACATGCACTGGTAGAAGGAATGCCAAATGAAGTATACAACAAAGATCATATTTGCAAAACCTGTCAAGAAGGAAAGCAAGTGAAAGCATCCTTCAAAAGCAAAGTAGCTACCTCTACTGACAGAGTACTTCAACTGTTGCATATGGATCTCTTTGGTCCAGTAACCCCTGTAAGTATCAATGGGAGAAAATATACACTTGTTGTTGTTGATGACTTCTCCAGGTACACATGGGTGGTATTTCTTGCAATCAAGAAGAAAACTCAAGTCAGGCTACCAGAACTACTGAAGAAAGTTAGCAATGAAAAGAGCCTGAACATTGTAAAGATAAGGTCAGATAAGGGTACTGAATTCATTAACTCTATAATATCTGAATTTTGCAAAGAGTTAGGTATAGCCCATGAGACTTCAGCTGCAAGAACTCCTCAACAAAATGGAGTAGCTGAAAGAAGAAATAGGACTCTTAAGGAGGCAGCAAGGACAATGCTTGCAGAAGCTCAAGTACCTAAAAGGTTTTGGGCTGAAGCTATTAATACTGCCTGCCACACTCAGAATAGATCCATGGTAACCAAACAACAAGGAAAAACTCCATATGAGCTATGGAATGGTAGAAAGCCACAAGTATCTTACTTTCACATTTTTGGTTGCAAGTGTTTCATTCACAACAATGGGAAAACTCAACTGAAAGCTTTTGATAGCAAAGCTGATGAAGAAATTTTCTTGGGATATTCCCAAATCAGTAGAGCTTTCAGAGTTTACAATTGTAGAACCCTTGTTGTGGAAGAAACACCTCATGTGGTCTTTGATGAATCTACTCTTGAGTCCAGGAGAAGGGAGACTGAGGAAGTGATAAGCAAAAGACTAACTAGACTGAGTATCAAGTCAAAAGGCTATCCTGAGAACAATGTTGATGCATACATCCCAACCTGGGATAACCTCAATGACCAACAGTTCAATAAGGACACTCAGATGAAGATCACTCCTGACAACTCAACTGAAAGGTCTCCTGACCAGTCAACTGAACTGATGAACACCATCTCAGTTCAAGAGGTAAGTGATGTCGATGAAGATGTGGTCACATCTGAGACATCTAATGAGCCCATCATTCTAGGGGGAACCAATGACACTATCATTGAGAATGAAAATACCTTGAATGATGACTCAGGACTTCAACCCTCTGTTTTATTTCCTGAATTTGAATTCATCCCTATATCTAGTGACTCAACTTCAGAAGAGTTAAACTCTACTGAAGGGCATCAGTCTAGGAGAACATGGCTCTCAGATCACCCTGTTGAGAAAATCCTAGGTGATCCTACCTCGGGATTCAAAACTAGAAGTTTTCATGGAAAAAATGCTTTGTTTTGTTGTTTCTTATCTAACCAGGAACCAAGTTCCATTGAATAGGCACTTCAAGATTCAAACTGGATCATTGCCATGCAAGAAGAGCTCAACCAATTCACAAGGAATCAAGTATGGGAGTTGGTGGACAGGCCATATCATTGCAATGTGATTGGAACCAAATGAGTGTTCAAGAATAAGAAGGATGAAAATGATGTCATAGTCAGAAACAAAGCCAGGCTAGTGGCAAAGGGCTATTCTCAAGTTGAAGGTTTTGACTATGATGAAACATTTCCCCCGGTGGCCAGATTGGAGGCAATAAGGTTATTTCTTGCATATGCTGCTCACAAGAAATTCAAGGTGTATCAAATGGATGTCAAGAGTGCTTTCTTGAATGGAGTACTCAATGAGGAAGTGTATGTGGAGCAGCCCCCAGGTTTTGAGGAAAGTCACAAAGTATATAGACTGAGAAAGGCTCTATATGGACTGAAACAGGCTCCAAGAGCTTGGTATGATACTTTATCTCAGTTCTTACTTGATCATGGTTTTATCAAAGGAAGAGTGGATAGAACTCTCTTCAGGATCACAAAAGGAGAGGACACTCAATTGGTGCAAATCTATGTGGATGATATCATTTTTGGTTCTCCAAACCAAGTCCTTTGTGAAAAGTTCTCTCAACTGATGAAAGGGAAGTTTGAGATGTCAATGATGGGAGAAATGAATTTCTTCCTTGGAATTCAAGTCAAACAGTCCACTGAAGGAATTTTTATCAATCAAGCCAAATATACAGGGGAGCTGATCAACAAATTTGGATGTCAAAACAGTAAGGTTGCAAGAGTTCCACTTAACACCAACACAAAGATGGAACCTGAAGAAGATGGTGAATCAGTAGACCAAAATCACTACAGAGCAATCATTGGATCTATACTGTATCTCACAGCAAGCAGGCCAGATATCACATTTGCTGTTAGAATATGTGCTAGATATCAAGCAAATCCGAAGAAGAGTCATCTGGAAGCTGCTAAAAGAATTCTCAAATATCTAAAGGGTACTGTGAATATGGGATTATGGTATCCCTCAGATGACAATTTGGAACTCACAGGATACTCAGATGCAGACTATGGAGGCTGCAGAATTGACAGGAAATCAACCTCAGGCACTTGTCAATTCTTGGGAAGTAAACTAATCTCTTGGTTTTCCAAGAAATAAAACTCAGTAGCCACAAGCACTACTGAAGCTGAATATATGGCAGTTGGAAGTTGTTGTGCTCAAATCCTATGGCTAAGACAACAACTAAGAGATTACAACATCTTTGCTAATGAAGTCCCTATTTTCTGTGACAACAATAGTGCCATTGCTATCTCAAAAAAATCAGTTCTCCACACAAGATGTAAACATGTGGATATCAGACATCATTTCATTAGAGATCATGTGGAGAAGAAGGATATCAAAATGCTCAAGATCCACACTGACAAACAAAAGACATATATATTTACTAAACCTTTGGCAGAAGCAAGGTTTCAAGAACTGTCAGTAGAGATTGGATTTTTGGATTCAGGGAAGTAAGAAATAAGTCTTATCAAAATCTCAGGAGAGATGATTTCAAATCAGTGGAGGTGTGACTTCAGAAGAGTCAAAGATCTCAGAAAAGCTACAAATCTCAGTGGAAGTACAACTTCAGACGAGGTCAATCATATTCTCACTTATGTTTTTCAAAACTAAATTCTTCTTGGTTTAAATGAAAATTTCTTTTCCAAAAATGTTAATGAGTACCTTCTGCGAAATTAAATCTTTTTACACTGTTTTGAAAAGATTTTGATAAATGAAGCATTTAATGTGCGCTGTATAAGTCAGTAAAACTTTTTCAGTTTCCTATCTCACGCGCCTCAAAAGCCGAATAATGTGGCCTTCCGGCTACCAACCCTTTTAATCCCCGCCTTCCATTTTAGGCAGTTTCTTTTCAACCGTTTAGATATCTAAAAAATTCCCACAACCTTTTCAACTAACCACGATCTCATATGAATCAACCCCAATCGTTGATTAATCTTTTGATCTCACCGTTCATTCCAGATATAAAAGGCCCCCCATATCAGTCTCTGAAACCTTTTTGAAATCCCTCAAGCCCAAAATCACTATCTTTCTCTAAAAATTCTCTGTGAAACTCTTCAAAGTTCTTCAAACCCTAATGGCAAAAATCAACCTCAAACACCTTACCAACAAAGACAACTTCTGGTATGAACCAAATGTCTTATTCGATAACCCAGAAATCCAATCTAGGCCTGAGTTCAAGCACATCAAGGAGGCTTTGGAGATGGTCAAAGGCGCTGGTCTAGAGAAGTTTCTAACAGTTCATCTTGAGAACTATTTTGATAGGCAAGTGCTGGAGTTCTTTTTTAGTGTCAACAACACCGATACTAAGATTAAGTCTTACATATTCTTGAAAAGAAAGAAGAAATTTTTTTGGGATGGAGAAGAGCTGATAGAATTTCAGAAAGTAAGGAAAGAGATCGATTTAGACGAAGAAGATCTAAAGGAGTTGTTTGATCTTCCATCGAAAGGCCCTAATCCAGATACGTGTATCGCGGATAAGGAGGAGGAGTGGGTATACTCGATTATGCAGAAGAAGGTAAAGTATCACCCTACAATGAATAGAAATATGCTTCTCTCAGTATATAATGTACTGTGCGAGATTGTTGGGAAATGCATACTTGCCAATCAAGGGAGCTCAGAACAAGTCAGCAAGCCAAAGCTGAGACTGATGAAGGCGATAGTGGAGAGAAAAGATAAGGAGTATAACTGGCAACAGTTCTTCCTTCGTTCACTGAATAAGGAGCACACGAAGTTTCAACCAGAGAAGATGCCACAACTGGCTAGCAAGCTTAACTATGCCACCAAGATCTCATACCTGATTGAGAATGTGGATGTTGGAGTTGACTGGAAGGAGGACATGAAGTGGAGCAATTTAAAGTCACTCTTTAAATCAGGAAAATCTCTGGAAGGAATGAGACTTAGTGAGAGTGAGGACAGCCCAGAGGAAGAGGAAGATACGGAGGAGATGAACCCTGCTGAGGGGAAGAAAACCAAACTGAGGAGACTTGTCAAAATGAGTGACAAGATGGAAAAACACAAGGAGGAGGTCGCTGAAAAGGCCTCAAAAAGAAAGGAGAAAAGAGCTGCTGAGACAGAGAAGGAAGCAGCCAAATCCACCAAGAAAGCAAGAAAATCAACCTCTACTGATGACTCTTCATCAGGTAATCCTGAATCTTCTCCCAATGTTATCTCTACTGACACCGATTCTGATGCCCCTACCCCCATTAAAATCAAAATGAAAAACAAACCCCGTACTCCTCTCAAAACCAAGCGCATCTCCAAAATCTCTCAAACCCCCACTGAAGGCTCTCAACAGCCTGAAAGTGGATCCTCAAAAGACACCCCATCTGAAACCTCTACTGAAACAACCTCTAAACCCACTGAACCAACCCCCCCCCCCCCCGAACCAACCCCCTCTGAACCTAACCCCACTGAACACCAAACTTCCATCCTCGAAACCATACAAGAAAAACCCTCTGAGCCCAGATCTCCCACCCCTTCTTTACCATCTGATGATGAAGAAGAGTATTCCTTCTTGGATACTCTTAATGATGAAGTGGCCTACTCCTTGGAGACGAAGTATCCAGAGCTGGACGAATATCCTGCCCTGAAAGCCATGTTCTTAAGGGTCAGGCTACTTGTCCAACTCAAGGATAGGAGGCTGGCAGAGATTTTGATGGCCGTAGGAGGAGGAAAGGCTGAGGACTAGAAGAAGGAGGAGCAGGAGGTGCTTGAGTATACTGGTCTCACCATAACCAGATTGCTATGTGATGAGAAGATCTTCCAAAGCCTGGTGATGGACAAGATTAACGAGGCAAAGTCTACTTCGAACAAAAGGGTGGATGAAAGTATGGAGGAGGCTGAGAAAGAAAGGAAGGAGGATGAGGGGAGGTCAGTAATGGAGATAGGTACTTCACCTGTGCAAGGTGGTGGTGAAGTAGCCAAGGATGTATCCGAGGCAAGGGATACTGAGGCTCAAAATTTGCCAAAGAGTAGTTCAGTAGAGGTGTCTACTGAAACTACTCCACAACAACCCTCAGTGGTGGCTTTAGAGTCAGCTGAGGTGACTGGAACTGAAGTAGTTGAAAAAGAAAGTGAGAAAGAAAAAGAGGTCGAAATTACTGATGTTGTGAGTGGAGAAATAAGAGCAATCGTTCCTGTAAAGGGCGAGTTGGCTGAGAAAAATATAGTTGAAAATGAAAAGGAAAGTGAGAGTGAGAAGAGGGAGGATGAGGGAGTCCATATGGAGATAGATGTGCTGGCTGGATTAGGAGGTGAATTTGAGGGGGAACAAGCTAACCCTTCGTCATGTGCAGGAAATCCAACCCTTGAGGTACCCAAGGCTACTCTTAGTCTAAGTCCTCTGAAGCATGCCATCAGCAAAGTTGAAGAAGTGAGACTTCCATCCATTGAAGCTCAACTCAGAGATCTGCAGGAGATTGTACAAGAAGATGTAGATGAAACAGTCATTCACTCAGACCATATTGATGAGCTTATGGAGTCTACTACCTCATCTCTCCAGAATCTAACTCTCAAAGCTGAGGATTCCCAACAGATGGTCATAGATGTGGTGGAAGGACAGAGTGTTATGGTGATTGAAGCCCTCAAGAAAATGGAGGAGAAGGAGGAAGAAGCAAGGGCCAAATTTTTGGCAGACTCAGTGGAGATTGTGTCCACCAACCTAAAGTCCTCAGTAGAGGCTTTCTCAACTGATCTTATGGAGAAGGTTGAAGGGTTATGGAACAAGAAGATGACTGAGTTCGAGGCCAAGCATGAGGAGATGAAGGCCAGCTTGAAGGAGGTACTGAAGCAAGCAGCATAAGACTTCCCCACCCAAGAAAAGACGGACATTATTATCAGTGCAAAACTTGACCAATTTGTCAAGTTTGGCCAAACTGCTGGAGCAACACTTGAAAGGTTGGAGGAAGAGGTGGATCACTGCTCAACCCAACTAAGGGCAGTTGAATATGATCAGATGCAGATGAATATCATTATTGCAGAGTTCATGATTAATGCCGAAAAGGGGGAAGAGTTAGTGTCTGGGAAGCAGATGAAGCTGGATTCGAAAAATCAAATGGAGCTAATTCTTGAGACTGATGACTTTGCTAAAAGTCAGCAGATCAAGAATACTATAAAGAAGGTGAACAAGGAGGCTCAACAGTTGGCTGATGAGAGAAACCAACGGGTGAAAGGAAAAGAGGTACAGAAAGAGAAGGACATGTCCAAGTTCAAGAAGGCTGCTGAAAAGGACAAAAGAGAAAGAGCTGCTCTGAAGGGCGAGACAACCAAGAGGAAGGCTACTGATATGCTCTCAGCTGAGGTGGCAAAGAAGACCAGGTCTTCTCAAAGGTTGGCTGCAAAGTCAACTGAAGATTCAAGGGAGATCATTCCAGTACTGAATCCAGAGCCTATCTCCGCTGAGGTTCCAAAGTCTACCCCAACCAGAGTCACTGAACTAATTGAGCTAATCAAAGAAGTAGGAGGGATGAACGAGAGAGCTCAGAAGCTAACAGCTCAACAGCAGGAAAGGAGGGACAGAGCTGTTGGAAAAATCAAATCCATTGCTGAACTGGCGGAGAGGAAGAAACAGGAAAGGTTAGCAACCTTTGACAAAACCACCTCTAAGAAGTTCAGAAATGGTTATCAGAAGTGGACAACCAAGATGAAGAAAGAAAAGATGGTGCTTTTAAAGGCTAAATTCCCTCATCATGATACTTGGGTTCCTGTTGGTCCCAAAATGGTTATCCAGCGGAAAGCGTTTTGAGTTTATTTTTAAGAAAACCCTTTTAAATTGAGTGCTAAAAGAAAATGCAGAAAACTTAAAAGCATAAAGTAGAGAACACCAGATTTATAGTGGTTCGGACCAACATGTCCTACGTCCACTCTCCCTTTCTCCAAAGGGGACTTTCTCTCCAACCAACTTACTCACGAACCACTGGAATTGCGAAGTACCAGCTCATTCGTACAACTTGCTTACAACAACCTTTCTAAACGATGAATAGGTTGAGTAAAGCTCCAACTAGAACTCCTAAAGAGTATATATAGTACTTAAATGAACAAGGTGAGTGAGTGGAAGAGTTCGTGTGTCTTTATGTTCTCTCGCGCGACTCTTATCTTATGAACTCAACCAAAACACTCCTATTTATAGTTGTAGGAATTAACTAGCCGTTGGAAGCTAGAAATTCAAAGAACCATAATTGGAGGGATATAATCAATCAAAGATTGATTATATGATTGATTAGTTGACTTCAATCAATCAATCAAATCCTCCATCAGTTGACTCTCTAGATTGCTTTCTTCTCAATCATTGATCTGTAAAATCTCCCTGTCTCCAGATTACACGCAGCCTCCATGTGGGTGAACTAATCCGTCGCACTCGTCTGGTCTGGGGTCTTCTGGTCTGGTCTGGTCTCATCTGGTCAGGTAACACTTCTGCTCTGGTCCTCATCTGGGAGAGGTCTTCTGGCAGACTCCTCTGGCAGACTCCTCTGGTCAGACTCATCTGGCAGACTCCTCTGGCAGACTCCTCTGGTCAGACTCCTCTGGACCTCATCTGGTCACCTCTCATCTGGTCCTCTGGTCAGAGCTCATCTGGTCTGGACCGATTTCTTCCCCCTTAACCAAAGACCTATTCTAGACCTAGACTAATCTGTAGCTGACTAACAGGTTCAGCTAGTCCTATTATAAGTTCTTGTTTTAACATCTTCAAAACATCTAATATATATCCTAACAGTTCCCAAAAAACTCAATGATACTTGGGAGGCGGCCAAGAGGGAGTTTGTCTATTCTTATTATGTCAGTGGAGAACTTGAAAAAGAAAATGCTCAAGATTTGTTCAATGATTGGCTTTTCGAGTCTTATCCAAAGCTCTACCCTGATATCAATGAAGCCTGAAATGACAAGTTTCCAGATCATGCTCTGAAAGCCCCTGAACCCATCATCTACTGGCCCCCAACTAATGCAACTGGTAAAGTAGATAGAGAAAGAATCACTGAAGAATGGGTTTCTCTTTATGAGTATTTGGGTGTTGGTTGACTTGAACGCGAATTACACTATGTTGGGACATTGTCAGTTTTGATTTAGATCCCAAAAGCCCCTGAAAAGATGATTGCCTTAATCTGTCTTTGTCAGGCTAGTCTTGGTTAGGATTAGTACTTAGTCATTTTACACTTCACAGGTACTCAGTGAGAGGAGAACTCACTGGAGACAATCAAGACTCAGAGCCTGAAGACGAAGAGCACCATCCTGAACTTATGGCAGTCTTCTAAGCTGGCTGAGTAAGTGTCAGTGATGAAGAGTATGACCCTGAGGTCATTACTAACTCAGTCCTGAAGGGAACAGGTTGTCACTGAGTAAATGGGAAGACTTGGAGTAGAGCCAAGCAATGCAAAAGGAATTTCAGCGTCAGGACAAGACCGGTGAGCTCAAGACAAAATGAACTTAATAAGACAAGCCTGAAGCTCTGGAATAAGTTCTGACATTCTCACCAACCTGATGACGTGGACCAATCCGAGGAGGACACGCACGTACGGAACCTGACACATAGACTGAATTCAGACTGCATATTCAACGGGCAAGCATTTAATGTGCATTAAATGCAAATACCAAATCCATGCAAAGGCGGCTGCTGCATAGAGATATGTCCGTTTGAAGCCCCTCTACATAGATGGCTAGAAGGCTATCTCTCCAACGGATAGTTTTTCAAACCACCTATAAATACAGAAGGCCTTGAACCCATTCAAGGTTACGGGAAATTTCCAAGCCAGAAATTACTCAAAACTCTCAAGCAATCAAAGCATTCAGCCTTTAAGAGAAACACTCGAAACCTTCTAAATTTCCCAAGTGTTTCTTAGCAACTGAGAGCTATTCTGTATTCCAAGAGCCAATTAGAATTATCTTAAGCTTAGAGAGATTATCCAATCCTTAGCACAGCTTTGCCTTGTAAGGATAATCTCAACTTAGTTGGAATCCAAACTGAAACCAAAACCCTAAGTTAGGCTTGTTGGGAGTAAGTCGGTTAGTGTGATAGTAAGAGGAGTCTGTATAGATCAGTGAGGTAACTGGTCTTGGTGCACCTTGGCACGTTAAAAACAAGAATCCCTTGAGTGGATTTCCTGTTAAGTCAGGCCGTGGACGTAGGAGCTTGAGACTCTGAACCACGTTAAACTCCTTGTGTTCTTACTGCTTTGACATTGTGCATACCTGCCATATTACTTATTCATTCATTGCATTCAAGCTTATCAGGTCTGAATCAATCAACCTGATCTTCTAAAGAACACTGCCTTACTAAACACTTCTAAGTTTTGAGTAAAACAAGTTTTCAGAAAGCAAACTAAACAGGACTTTAAACTATCAGGGCTCAAACATTTCCGCACTGAACTTGAACTGATAGTTAGCCAACTGACCCGCACCAAGTGTAGTCAGTGGGTGTATTATCAGCTCCTAGTTCTTTACCACTCTGAGTGAAGGGGACTCAGTCAGTTTAAGTTTAAGAAAAAAATCGGTATACGTGTATTCCCCCCCCATACACGTATTCCTCAGTCTTGTACCGGGACCAACAAGTGGTATCAGAGCAGTGGTTCGAAAGACCACTGACTTTGAATACTAATAGTTTCAGAGGAGAAACTGTTGGTGGTCACTGAACAGATCTGAGTTTGCTTTTCACAAAACTTGCATCATCATCATGACTTCAAGGAGACTTGAAGCTTCGTTACCTGAATTCTCTGTATCTAACTTTGTCTATTGGAAGTTCAGACTAGAGGCACATCTAGATGCCATCCATGACCAGATGCCGCGTGTGCTCAGGGAAGGACCGATCAAGATCACTATTCCTAACGTCAGAGGACTGGGATACGATGATCTTGCGATTGGCGTGCAGGTTCCTAAGGAGAGGAAAGACATGACCAACGATGAAATCAAGATGGTGGGGCTTGACAACGTCGCCAGAAACATCATCTTGCATACGGTGCCTTTCGAGGAGTCAGCCAGGCTGATGAACCTAAAGACGGCAAAGGAGGTCTGGGATGAGCTGACCAGGATGTGCGAAGGGTCAGAAAAGATAAAGGAAAACAAGAGGAATATTGCCATTCAGAAATTCGAAGCGTTCGAGATGCTGCCTGATGAGAGCATAGATCAGATGGAGTCAAGATTCATCAAGTTGATGAATGAGTTGGTGATGTTGGACAAGGATGTCCCAAGGAGAGATGTTGCTTCAAAAATCCTGAATGCCCTTCCTGAGAGATGGGACAACAGTGTAATTATGCTTAAGAACACTCAGGATATGAGTAACATAACTTCTGCTTTACTTTTTTCAGAGCTAAAAGCGCTTGAATTTGATCTTAACAAAAGGAAGAAGAAAGTTCAGTCAGAAGAGGAAGGGAAGGAGAAAACTCCTGAGAAAAGTGTGGCGTTCAAGGCCAGGTCTGAACCTGTTGAGCCCTCATCAAATTCTTCATCAAAGTCACTGATGGAGATGAGCAGGGAAGAACTCGCTGAGGAGTACAGCCTGATGGCCAGACGATTTGACAAGCTCAATTCCAGGTTTGGTCGTTATAAAAAGTTTTATCAGGACTCACGTGACAGGAAACCTGAAGGAACCCACCAAAGCTCGAGGAGATATGAGGAGCGAAGGAACACTGACCAGAGGAGAGAACGTGGTGATGAAAGGAGATATTCTGAACCAAAAACTGAAAGAAGAGACGAACAGAGACGTACTCGTGATGATAGATATCCAACCAAGGCTGAAAGCTCACCAAGAACCAGGGAACCTGACTCAAGGAGGAACCCTGAACCGAGAAAAGAAAGAATAAGTGAGCAGGTAGCATGTTACAACTGTAACAAGATTGGTCACTATCAGTACGATTGCCCGGAGCTGAGTGCTAGGGAGAGAGAGGAAAGGAGAGCCACGAGGGATCTAAGATCTGCTGATCGGAGGGCTATGGTGGCTGAGGATGCAACAGACTCTGATGGCACCACTGAAAGGTCACCTGAACTCTTCTCGGATGATGAGTACGATGATGTCTGCCTAATGGCTAGGGATGAGCCTGAGGTAACATCAAATTCTGTTTGTGCTTCTTACACTGGTCAAAATCCTGAGCTCAGCTCAGAGTCAGTTAGAGAAATGAACCTTCAGATCTGTCTTGATCAATTGATGGTTGATTTCTCCAGACTGCAGGAAACTAATGTCTTCTTGGTAGAGGAGAACAAGAAATTGAGTACTGAAGTTCAAAACCTGAATGAACAACTCACTCAGTCTGATCTCAAAGAATCAGCTCAGATTGTGAGACTAACTCAGGAAATTGACATGATCAATTCTGAGCGTCTCCCAAGAGAGAAAATTCTGAAGGAACTGGCTGAGGAAGAGCTGGTCAGGAAGGAAGAGCTGAAAGCACTTAAGAGTAAGTTTGATGACCTCTTTACCAGACATGAAATCCTGAAAAAGAGTGAGGACTCTCTCAAGAAAAAGGTTGCAGCAATGAATAAATCCTCAGTGGCTAGAGAGGAAATAAATAGCAACCAGATACTTGGGAACAAGAAAAAGGGACTTGGATATGTTCCTGAGAAATCCTCACAAGGTCAGTCTCATGTTGCTTCAGGGAGCAACACTGAGAGGGTATTTGTTCAGACAGGCCAGAGTGCACCTAAGGTTGTGCTCCAGGCCCGTCAAACTGATAAGGGCAAGGAAACCGTTGACACAGTCAGGGTTGCTCCTAAGGTAGCTAAGCCAAAACCCAAGGGAAAGGCAAAGCAACCTGCGGAAGCCCCTGAGAGCTCAGGCCAGGGAAAACCTCAGCGAAAGCAGAGAAAGACTCAGGCCAAGAGCCCTCAGACTGGTCAGCGAGGGTACCATCATGCTTGGCAATACCATCAGGGAAGGCCAAACATGATGACACCCCCGTGGTTTTGGCATCCTGAGGCCTTTAACTGTTTTCCTTTCCCTCACTTGCCTAGGGGGAATAGAAATCAGGGCCCTTATCAAAAACAAGGCCCAAGACCTGCTGCACCCAGACCTAGGAAGAACAGGAGGCCAGCCCAAAAGGCATCCACTCAGGCTCCTGCGAAGCCTAAGTCTAGCACCCATACACCATCTTCCTCTCAGGCTAAGAAGAAGAAAGTTGTGTATGTCGATGTTTCAGGGAGACAGATTCACCACTCTGAGGCAATCAGGGTTGTGAAGCAAGTCTGGATCCCGAAAGGTACAGCTGACACAATAGGACCCAACACCCAATGGGTACCTAAAGCCTGATTTGCTTACAGGCGGCTGTGGATCACAACAAGAGGAGAGAAGACTCAATCAAAGCTGTTTGGTACCTAGACAGTGGTTGCTCAAGGCACATGACTGGAATGAAGAGTCTTCTCCAAGAGTATCAGGCTAAAGATGGTCCACAGGTAACCTTTGGTGATAACTCAAAAGGTGTTACTAAGGGTTTTGGTGTTCTAATTATAGGTACAGTAAGAGTGGAAAATGTGTCCTTTGTGGAAGGACTGAAGCATAACCTGCTGTCAGTAAGTCAATTCTGTGACAAAGGGTTCAGTGTTGAGTTCTCATCGAATAAATGTTCAGTCAAGGACAAATCAACACAAGTGCTTCTATCAGGTATAAGGAAAGGTAACGTTTATCTCGCTGATTGGAGCAGCACTATTCCTAATACTTGTCTTGTTGCTAAAAGCTCTCTAGAGCTCAGTTGGTTATGGCATAAAAGATTAAGCCACCTGAACTTCAAGATTCTTAACAAAATTTCTAGACAGTCACTTGTTGATGGTCTCCCTAATGAAGTTTTTAGCAAAGATCACGTGTGCAAAGCCTGTCAGGAAGGGAAGCAAGTCAGAGCGTCATTCAAAGAAAAGGCTTCTTACTCCACTGACAGGATACTTCAGCTTCTGCACATGGATCTATTTGGTCCCATAACACCTGTGAGTATGAATGGTAGAAAATATACCCTTGTGGTTATTGATGATTATTCTAGATATACTTGGGTTATTTTCCTGTTAAATAAGAAGGAAACACAGGTGAAGCTTCCAGAGTTGCTCAGAAGACTCAGCAATGAGAAAAATCAGTCCATTACCAAGATCAGATCTGACAAGGGCACTGAGTTTATAAATTCATATATTTCTGACTTTTGTAATGAACTTGGTATAGCTCATGAGACTTCTGCAGCTAGAACCCCACAACAGAATGGTGTCGCTGAAAGGAGGAATCGGACACTGAAGGAAGCTGCAAGGACCATGCTGGCTGAGTCAGGATTGCCCAAGAAGTTTTGGGCTGAGGCAATCAACACTGCATGCTACACTCAGAACAGATCCATGCTGAACAAGCAACATGCTCAGACCCCATATGAGACATGGAACAAAAGAAAACCTCGTATTTCTTACTTTCATGTGTTTGGTTGTAAGTGCTTCATCCTCAACAATGGGAAAACCCAGTTGAAAGCTTTTGATAGCAAATCTGATGAAGGAATATTCTTGGGATATTCTGAAATTAGCAAAGCCTTCAGGGTTTACAATTGTAGGACCCTTGTTGTGGAAGAATCACCTCATGTTGTCTTTGATGAATCTGCTAATGAGTCTAGGGCAAAGGTGCTGAATCCTGACACTGAGGAGGTCACGAGGAGTGTGACAAGGCTGAGCTTGAAGAGTCAACCTGATTCCAAGATCAAGACTGTGCCAATTCCCAGATGGGATGATGATGACGATCAGGATGATGAACCAAGTGCCACTCCTAAACCCAGCACATCAGGGATGGTTGAGCCTCAGACAGAGGAACAGGCTCAACCTGAGGTAAGTACCGTCTATGAAGATGCTGTTGCAGCTGAGACGGCTCCTGAGTCACCTCATCAAGGGGGAATCAATGTCCCTGACATTGAGCTTGTTAATCCCTTCGGCATAGACTCAGGATCTTCCCCTTCTGTTCAATTTCCTGAATTTTATGAGCCTGTAGACACTAACATTGCAGGTACTTCAGGAACAACTCCTGGCAAAAGAACATGGTTAGAAGATCATCCCATTGATCAAATTATTGGTGATTCAACTGAGGGAGTCAGGACCAGACGGTTTCATGGTGAGAGTGCATTGTTCTGTTGCTTTCTCTCTGAGCAAGAGCCTCAGAACATTGAAGAAGCTCTCACTGACTCGAACTGGATCATTGCCATGCAAGAGGAGTTGAATCAGTTCACAAGGAATCAGGTTTGGGAACTGGTAGATAGACCTAGGCATCAAGGTGTGATTGGTACCAAGTGGGTCTTTAAGAACAAGAAGGATGAGAATGGTGTTGTGGTAAGGAACAAGGCTAGACTGGTTGCAAAAGGGTATTGTCAGTCTGAAGGAATAGACTATGATGAGACTTTTGCTCCAGTGGCTAGATTGGAAGCTATCAGGTTGTTCCTTGCCTATGCGACATATAAGAAGTTCAAGGTGTATCAAATGGATGTCAAGAGTGCATTCCTGAATGGTGTACTTAATGAAGAGGTATATGTTGAACAACCTCCCGGGTTTGAGGTTGGAGATAGAGTATACCATTTGAAGAAAGCACTCTATGGACTTAAGCAAGCACCAAGAGCTTGGTATGATACCCTCTCTCAATTCCTGACTGATCATGGGTTCAAGAAGGGAACAGTGGATAGGACTTTGTTCAGGATCACTGAAGGTGATGACATTCTCCTGGTCCAAATTTATGTGGATGACATAATATTTGGATCACCAAATCAGCAGTTATGTGAGAAATTCTCTAAACTGATGACTGGTAAATTTGAGATGTCAATGATGGGAGAGATGAACTTTTTCTTAGGATTGCAGGTCAAGCAGACTGATCAAGGTATATTCATTAATCAGGCCAAGTATACAAGAGACTTGATTCATAAGTTTGGTGTTCAAAACAGCAATCCAGCCAGGATCCCAATGAACACCAATTGGAAGATGGATCCTGACACTGAAGGGACTTCAGTGAATCAGACTGAGTATCGTGGGCTGATAGGTTCTTTACTGTACCTGACTGCAAGTAGGCCTGACATTACGTTTGCAGTTGGTGTGTGTGCTAGGTATCAGTCTGATCCCAAGAGAAGTCATTTGGAGGCTGCTAAGAGGATACTTAAGTATTTGAAAAGGACAGTTAATATGGGACTATGGTATCCTTCAGATGACAACCTTGAACTGACAGGGTATTCAGATGCAGACTATGGAGGTTGTAGGATTGATAGGAAATCAACCTCAGGGACATGTCAGTTTTTGGGAAGTAAGTTGATCTCGTGGTTTAGTAAGAAGCAGAATTCAGTGGCAACATCCACAACTGAGGCTGAGTATATGGCCGCAGGGAGTTGTTGTGCTCAGATCCTATGGTTGAGGCAACAGTTGAGGGACTACCAAGTATTTGCTAATCAGGTTCCAATCTATTGTGATAACAATAGTGCAATAGCAATCACTCAGAACCCAGTGCTTCACACAAGGTGCAAGCATGTGGATATTAGACACCACTTCATTCGAGATCATGTGGAAAAGAAAGATATTAGGATGGAAAAGATTCACACTGATAGGCAAAGAGCTGACATCTTGACTAAGCCCTTGGCTGAAGCAAGGTTTATGGAACTATCAGTGGAATTGGGACTTTTAGATCCGGGAGAGCAGTCAGTGTAGGGTTCTAAGGGAACTCAGGCCAGACTCGACTCAGCGAGGTATCAGGGTGCTACAATGTCTCCCTGACAGGTATGGGTTCTAACCTGACTCTTGTGAATCTCAAGCGTCTCCCTGAGTCATTCGTCCTGAAAATCTTTATTAAATGCATTCCGTTATCATTAAAAGCGCGCCTTTTTATATTTAAACCCACGCGCACGGAGCATTTAATGTCAAAGTTACTTTTTCATATACGTGTCCGTGTTATACGGAATGTGACTGACTTGGGGTTTCAATTAAAACTGAGATTAATCCTGGCCTCTCATTTTAAAACCTTTCGAATTCAGGAATCAATCTCAACCCCACGTTTGAGTAACTGACTAAGTCTTATCAATCAAGGGTGTCATTTGAGGTCTTTACGCAAACACAACGCACAATTTGCACACTGAGTTTTCTCTCGCTCAAACACAGAATTTCTAAAACCTCTTTCTCAAAACACAATGGCATTCCTTGATTCCGACTGGACAACCGACAAGATCGTCGATGTTGTTGAGAAAAGGCTGGTACACATGGAGCAAGTCATCTCCATGGAAGGTATCTGTCTAACGGTTAAGGAAATCAAACCCGTTTTTAAATGGATTTCCGACGCCGGGTTGGAAACATACTTCACCACCCGCCCCTCTTCTGTGCTCCCAAGAACCGTGGTGGAAGCTTATTTGAACATGTTCTTGCGGAAGGGTGAAGTCTGCACCAAGGTGACTGCGCTAAAGCCGACGGGGGAAAAGAATAGCGACGGAGAGCCTCTCTACGACTCGGAGGTGGTCACCATTGATCTCAGGCAGGCGGTGAGGGAAGTCTTCAAGCTGCCATCCTCTGGCATCAACCCCAGGACTTACAAGGAAAACTCGGAGGGAGAATTCCTTGGGAAATGGACCAAGTCAGGGTCTTCGGAATTCAGGGCCCGTCAGAACAAGAGCACTCTGAAGCCGGAGTACAGGGCTCTGGTGGACTTGGTGTCCAAGATGGTAATGGGAGCAACTGGCTCTCACGAGCAGTTGAGTCTGCCCAAGTTGAGGCTCATGGGAGCAATCGCTGATGGAGTGGAAGCGAACTGGGAGCAGTTCTTCCTCGATCAACTCCATCAGGCGGGATTGGACAAGATCACGCGTGACGAGAAGAAAAAGCACATATCTGTCAGTGCCATCTTGCCTTTTGGCACAAGATTGTCCATGCTAATTGCTCATGCGTGCCATGGGTACACTTTTGACTTTGAGGACAACCTTTCCTCAAAGAAGGTCATGTTTTCATCACTGAGTGACACCTATTCAGTGCTAGGGCTGACTGATCCCAATGCGAAAGCAAAGGGTCAGGCCAGAAAGCCAGCTGGGACGGCCAAGAGAGTGGCAACCAGCCTCATTGAAAAGGTGGATGAGCTCCTTGAGAGGAGTAAGGAGGCTGAGAAGGCTGTTGCTGAGGAGGTGGAGCATCCTGATGTGGGCGCGGCTGAGAAGAAGGAGAGGAGGGTGAAAATCGTGCTGTCAGGGAAGAGCACGAAGACAGGGACTGAATCAGATCCCAAGAAGGCCGGGACTGAGGCTGAGGGAACTGATGATGACGTCAGTATAGAGGGCGCTCAGGGAAAGAGGCCCCTGAAGAGACTTAGGAGGGGAGTAAAGAAGTCTCCTGCTAAGAAACTCCCTGAATTGAGTGAGAGGGAGAAGTCAAGCTCTCCTGGAGCCTCTGACTTAGAGGAGGTGAGAAAGACTGTCGAGACGGCTGAGTCATTGCAGCCTGAGACAGCATCCACACAAACACCCCCGCATCCTGAAACCCAAACACCTTCCATCCCTGACCCCACACCTCAAACTCCCCAACTCCCCCAACCTTCAGAGCCAAACTACCCTACTGAGTCAGTGCCATCAACCTCACTTACAATTGAGCCTGACCAGTTAGCCGAGCCAAACCTTCCCAACCCTTCAGATTTTCCCTCATACCCCAATCCCAAAGACTGTCCCAAATCTATTTCAACAGAAGAGGATGTGTTCCTTGAAATAGAGGAGGAGCTGGATGAGCACATGGCGGGAGGTATACTGGAGAATACACTCAGGGGGAATGCCACGGAGTGGGCAGGAAAGTGCTGGCCTGGGCTGTACAAATACACTGAATTGCTGGCATATGTGGTGGAGCTCAAAGTTTGGTTGGATTTTAAACAATCAAACATGCAGGAGCAACATATGCTAGTAGACGCACGCGGCTGGGAACATTGGGAGACGGAGGAGGCCAAGATCTGCTCATTCTTTGGCCTAACAAGCTGGCTTCAACTTTTGAACTTCGACAACCTGAAGAAGCTTGTGGCTGAAATGATGGCCAAAAGCAAGGCTGATCTTCTCTCCGTTGAAGAGAAGGAGGATGATGAGGAGGATGATGACGCTCAAGGTGGAGCTGTGGAAAAGGCAGTAGAAGAGACTGCAAGGGAGGTAGATGAGATGGACTCTGAGCCTCAGGCTCAGGGGGAAGGTGACAAGAACACTGGTGCCAAGGGTGGACCAGTGGCTGAGGATGTTGTGAACATCTCAGCTGCCAATGAGACATCTGTCGATGAAGGGATTCCCTACCCTGAGACACGAGAGGAAGATGTTGAGGCATTCAAGGAGACTCTCAGTTCCGAAGGACAAGTTCCTAAGGTTCAAGTTAGCTTAGCTGAGCCTGAGGAGGCGGCTATGACTACTTCACAACTGCCTTCAGTGTACCTTGAAGAAGGGACTGATGCTGCAGGGGCTGACAAGGGAAAGCAGCCAATCACTGATGAGGCCGCTGATGATGAAGATGTGGTCATAACCGGGGTCGGCCGTGCTGAGTTTACAAGCATAGTGGAGGTCAAACAGGAGAAAACCTCGGAAAATCTAGCTGAACTTCAGGAGGAAGTAATGAGGCTACGTGCTGAAAAAGATGAAGACTCCAAAGCCCTGGCGAAACACATCAGGTGGACAAAGTCAGCTTACAACACCCTTGCCAACAGGGAGCTGATCTTGTTAAAGCGCACAATGACTGACACGGCCAAGTCAGTGAAGAATGAGAGGAAGCGCACAAAGAAGATGCTCAGGGACACTCTCAAGAAACTTGAAGAGAGAGATGCGATCAGGGACGAAAAGATGAATCAGGCAGTGGACAGGCTTGCAGTTCAGACTGGAGCTATTGTCACTCAGGCCTTGGAGGACTCAGCGTCCAAGTTGGAGCTGGAGTCAGGGAAGCTGGATCGCACATCTCAATCAGTGGCGGACATTTTGGCTAAAGCCACTGAGGAGTCTGTGAAGATACTGACTGAGGTTAGCAGAGTCAGCGGTGAGTCCTCGAAGGTGGAAGAAAGGATCACCAAGGCTGAACAAAGTCTCCAACTCTCTATGGAGGTCTTTGAGAAGAAAGTCAATGCTGCCATCAGTTCCGTATCCTTTGCAGGGACTGGGATTTCAATGGGAGTTGAGTTATTGAAGGAGGGAATCAATGATGTCCATTCCCTAGCTTCCTTCGTAATCAACAGCGGATCTGACGCATTCCCATCTGAGGCCAATGATGATGCCAAAAAGGGGGAAAAGAAGAAGAAAAGATCCCGCCCTGAGGCATCTGAGGCAGTTAGTCAAGGAGAGATCGTCCTAGCTGATCCTGAAGCCAATCCTGATGGAAACATTCTAAGGATAAGAAAGTCAGCTAGGTTAGCGGCAGTGGAGAAGGAAGGAGAACAATTAGTTGCCAAGCTAAGGGAGGAGGCAACAAAGGCAAAGGCTAATGAACCTTCAAAGCAACAACCTGAGCCAGTCCAAAGATCATCACCCATGAGCTCAAGGAAGAATCCCATCACTTACTCAGGTGAGTTAGTTGCGGAGCTATGTGCTGAAGCATGGGGAGATCAACCTGAAAAGACTGAGGCTATGCGCAGAGCTGAAATTGCTCAGAAGGAGAAGATGCGCATTTTGGAGAAGAAGGTTGAGAAGCTGACGGATATCACTGAGCTTCAACAACGTGAACTAGATGATGCAGTGATCAGCTTGCTAAGGAGGAAGAAGGCGAAGCCTGAGCCAAGGAAGTACAGAAAGAAGCCAATAGTTAGGAAGGCAACAATTCTTCAAGTCAGTAGGCCAGAATCAGGAGCAAGGGAAGCTTTTGTTGATGAGTTCGTCTCAGAGACTTTAAAGGAGTTTTGGACTGATGAGGCAGTTAGTCAAGGAGAGATCGTCCTAGCTGATCCTGAAGCCAATCCTGATGGAAACATTCTAAGGATAAGAAAGTCAGCTAGGTTAGCGGCAGTGGAGAAGGAAGGAGAACAATTAGTTGCCAAGCTAAGGGAGGAGGCAACAAAGGCAAAGGCTAATGAACCTTCAAAGCAACAACCTGAGCCAGTCCAAAGATCATCACCCATGAGCTCAAGGAAGAATCCCATCACTTACTCAGGTGAGTTAGTTGCGGAGCTATGTGCTGAAGCATGGGGAGATCAACCTGAAAAGACTGAGGCTATGCGCAGAGCTGAAATTGCTCAGAAGGAGAAGATGCGCATTTTGGAGAAGAAGGTTGAGAAGCTGACGGATATCACTGAGCTTCAACAACGTGAACTAGATGATGCAGTGATCAGCTTGCTAAGGAGGAAGAAGGCGAAGCCTGAGCCAAGGAAGTACAGAAAGAAGCCAACAGTTAGGAAGGCAACAATTCTTCAAGTCAGTAGGCCAGAATCAGGAGCAAGGGAAGCTTTTGTTGATGAGTTCGTCTCAGAGACTTTAAAGGAGTTTTGGACTGATGCAAGGGATGAATTTGTCAGGCTATGGTTTGTTGTGAAGAAGTGGGGCGACACTGACGATATTGATGCCCACTTCACTGACTATATGATGGACAATCATCCTGAGCTATTTCAGAAGATCTTGGAGGAGGCTGAGGCAGCTAAAGTCCAAGTGAAGGCTCCTGAGTTCATCATTCGAGCTCCTCCCTTGATTCCTGGAACTCTAAAGCATGACACTAAGGTCATAATGATGGAAGTCTTGAAGATAGCTAGAACTGAAGGATATGTGAACCAACCTGGAAGACTTGACGAGCTAAAGGCAAGAGTTTATGCAGGATATGGACTCAAGCCTGAAATGAGATTAGTCTAGGTGTTCACAGGCTTCTTTGTAATAGATTAGATTCATTGTAATCGTTTCCACATCTATCAAGAAATCTATTACTTTTGCCCACAGACAAAAACTCATTGTCTTTTTGGCTTGTTTAAATTCTGTACTTTATCAAGAATTGCTCTAACACTGTCTTATCTTATAGATAGGATTGTCCTATTTCCTCTAAGTGTTTTTGAGGATCTTTTCAGTGTTTTGGCATCATCAAAAAGGGGGAAATTGTTGGGACATTGTCAGTTTTGATTTAGATCCCAAAAGCCCCTGAAAAGATGATTGCCTTAATCTGTCTTTGTCAGGCTAGTCTTGGTTAGGATTAGTACTTAGTCATTTTACACTTCACAGGTACTCAGTGAGAGGAGAACTCACTGGAGACAATCAAGACTCAGAGCCTGAAGACGAAGAGCACCATCCTGAACTTATGGCAGTCTTCTAAGCTGGCTGAGTAAGTGTCAGTGATGAAGAGTATGACCCTGAGGTCATTACTAACTCAGTCCTGAAGGGAACAGGTTGTCACTGAGTAAATGGGAAGACTTGGAGTAGAGCCAAGCAATGCAAAAGGAATTTCAGCGTCAGGACAAGACCGGTGAGCTCAAGACAAAATGAACTTAATAAGACAAGCCTGAAGCTCTGGAATAAGTTCTGACATTCTCACCAACCTGATGACGTGGACCAATCCGAGGAGGACACGCACGTACGGAACCTGACACATAGACTGAATTCAGACTGCATATTCAACGGGCAAGCATTTAATGTGCATTAAATGCAAATACCAAATCCATGCAAAGGCGGCTGCTGCATAGAGATATGTCCGTTTGAAGCCCCTCTACATAGATGGCTAGAAGGCTATCTCTCCAACGGATAGTTTTTCAAACCACCTATAAATACAGAAGGCCTTGAACCCATTCAAGGTTACGGGAAATTTCCAAGCCAGAAATTACTCAAAACTCTCAAGCAATCAAAGCATTCAGCCTTTAAGAGAAACACTCGAAACCTTCTAAATTTCCCAAGTGTTTCTTAGCAACTGAGAGCTATTCTGTATTCCAAGAGCCAATTAGAATTATCTTAAGCTTAGAGAGATTATCCAATCCTTAGCACAGCTTTGCCTTGTAAGGATAATCTCAACTTAGTTGGAATCCAAACTGAAACCAAAACCCTAAGTTAGGCTTGTTGGGAGTAAGTCGGTTAGTGTGATAGTAAGAGGAGTCTGTATAGATCAGTGAGGTAACTGGTCTTGGTGCACCTTGGCACGTTAAAAACAAGAATCCCTTGAGTGGATTTCCTGTTAAGTCAGGCCGTGGACGTAGGAGCTTGAGACTCTGAACCACGTTAAACTCCTTGTGTTCTTACTGCTTTGACATTGTGCATACCTGCCATATTACTTATTCATTCATTGCATTCAAGCTTATCAGGTCTGAATCAATCAACCTGATCTTCTAAAGAACACTGCCTTACTAAACACTTCTAAGTTTTGAGTAAAACAAGTTTTCAGAAAGCAAACTAAACAGGACTTTAAACTATCAGGGCTCAAACATTTCCGCACTGAACTTGAACTGATAGTTAGCCAACTGACCCGCACCAAGTGTAGTCAGTGGGTGTATTATCAGCTCCTAGTTCTTTACCACTCTGAGTGAAGGGGACTCAGTCAGTTTAAGTTTAAGAAAAAAATCGGTATACGTGTATTCCCCCCCCATACACGTATTCCTCAGTCTTGTACCGGGACCAACACACTAGCTTCTACTAGTAGCTTACCCGCAAGCGGACGGGTTCACTGTAGTAAGAGTAAGTATAATGACCAAGTATTATCGAACCCACGGGATAGAGTGTATGCGAACAGATCCCTGAAGATCTACGCGTCGTAGTTAATATGAGTGTATTGTTTTTGGATTTTTAGAAAGATTAATTAAACTAAACTAAAATTATCCTACGAATGCAAAAGGAAAATTAAACGAAATATCAAAAGGTGTGTTTTCAAATATGAGATGGTGATGCTTAAGATAGGAATCCCTACGTATACTAACGGAGCAGGTAAATAATCAAAATAACTGTGACACACAAGAATTAACCTAAGTCTAAGAATGCAAGGTGAAAGCTCAAGATTCTAAACCCTAATACTTTACCCTAACACTCGACTTCACTAATCTACTAACAAGTTAATAGATTGTGCTTAATTAATGAGACCCTAATTTAACTAAGGTGATGCGGTCGTCCTCCTTCGCTAAACCGGTAGATGAATTAACACTTTCTAAACCTTCTCGTTAAGACTACTAATTGTTATTGAGTGATGCGGTCGTCCTCTCTCTAACACTTTCGTACGAAATTCAAAGGTAAAGTTAAGGTTAATTATAAGCATTCATTAATCAAGAGAATTAAAACCTAACGTCATGAATTACCCTAATTACGTACCCACATCCTACTTCTACGAGTTCATCCTACCCCAAGCATGCAAGGGTTTTAGCCGGACATAGGTTTAACAAACATAAAAGCAATAGAAGAAACAACAAACATAAACATAATGTATTGAACGAAGAAAATAAGAAACATGAACTAGGGTTTTAAAAGAAAATAACTCGAAGAACTGAAATTTAATTAACTAAAACGAAGTTCAAGCGTTTAAAGTAATCAAGCTAATGAAAAGAAACTAAGAAACGAAAAGAAACTAAGAATTCGTACGAAAAACCTCAACAAAACGTAAGTAAAGCTTGCTCGTTCTTCTCCTCTTCCTCTCTCTAAAAACTAAGTCTAAAAGTGATTTCTAAAGTTCAGCGCCTTTCAAAACGTGTTTGGAAGAGGTATATATAGGCACCGGGTCGAAACGGGATCTCATGGGCCGAAAAACGAAATTTGGCTAATAAGCCTCGGAAGCGCTCGAGCCGTGTTGCTCGAATGGATTGCTTGGTCGAGCGGGGCGCTCGACCTACGTTGGTCGAATGGTTCAAGAGCTCGAGCGGGGCGCTCGAGCTGTGCCCCTCGAGCGGCAAAATTGTTCTGTAAGTCTGGAGCGCTCGACCCTTTTTGCTCGAGCGATGGTGCTCGAGTGATGGTGCTCGAGTGGCCCTTCCTTCATTGCAACTAACACTTTTCTTTTCACGTACTAATACCAATCGTATTTCTTCAATATCTTCTCATCCGGGCATCCGTTTGAGTCGATTCAAAGTCCTACGAACTCCGTTTTTCATCCTCGATTCACCTATGAGTATCAAAGAGACAAATTCATTAATGTATAGAATTAATACTCATTTGGCTCTAAAAACTCAATAAAATCGACCAAAACTAGGGCCTTTCTAGCTACGAATCATGATAATTTCACGCCTAATCAACCCCCCCAAACTTACCATATTGCTTGTCCTCAAGCAATGAAATAATAAGTCAAGTGAAATTGTTAGGAATGAGTCAAAGAATCAATCATGCAAGCTAATGAACTCGAGCTTCAAAAATCAATCACCCGTATACTCACTCACTTTCCTTTATCATGCTCATGCAACAATAACAAGAAACACCAAGATCAAGCATGGATGTGCACTCAACGATGTGTCTCGCTCCCTCACAAGTGTATATCAATGATGAAGGGACTCACTCAAACAATCAATCACTCAAATTGGCAGCCATAGGCTTGTAAGCACTCTCAACTCCGACCATACTCTAGAAATCAATGCCGAATCAAAAAGGACTTTTCTCAAGGTTGTAATGTAGGCTCTTTGGACAGGTGGGATAACAATATAGGGTAAAGTGACTAAAGTGAATGGAGAATAGAAAATCAAACTTTGGCACTTCGAGATTAGGAACAGAATACTTCAAACATTTTCAATCAACACTCTTTCAATTCCAATTCTCTCAACACTTCAATTTTTTTTCTTTCTCACTCTTTCACTTTTTTTTTTCAATCACTTCACTTTTTTTTCTTTTTTTTCGCACAAACACATGAGCTCATTTTTTTGTTTTGCTCATTCTCAATTCTTTTTCTCTTTTTCCCACATCTCATAACTTCATCACTCCCTCTTCTCATATTCACTCAACAAACAACCTTTTCCTTTTTCAACTCAATTCACTCCCTTCACATTCACACTTTCCTATTCTCCACTCAAATTGGGACAAAAAGGCTTAGGGATTGGAATAGTGTTCATATGTGCTAGCAAATAAAATAGGCTTTAGGCTCAAAGGGGCTAACAAGGGATTCAATGTCATTGGTAGGGAAAATTTTGGCTAAGTGACTCAATCAAATCAAAGATGGCCTAAGATCCTATTCGGCATATCAAACTAGACACAATCAAGGAGCAAGAGCACATGCAAGTTCTAGCATCCTCTAAGGTGATGATTCACTCACAAACGAAGAGATTAATTCATGCATCAAAATCTCATAAGGCTCAGATCTCACGGCTTTCACATCCATGCTAGTCTAGTGCATTCTCACAATCATCACACAAGTACTCAAAAGGAAAAATTTGTAAGCATACGAGTTCTCTCTCAAATCAACTCTAACTCAAACACTCACACAGAAGAATTTCTAACTCACCCTTACAACTCACCCTACTCATCAAATCATACTCAAAGATAGCAATCAACAAGCATAAGATGGTTGATAGGCATGAAATATGCAATAGCGAGTCAAATCAAAATCACCCCAAGGAGTATCTCAACAAACCAATAATCAATCAAACTCAACTCAAAGATAAGGGCGTGCATGCATATGCAATGTAATCATAAAACAAATAAAAAACTCTACCCCCCAAACTTCGACCTTGCTAGAGGTCTAAGTTTGGGGTTGTGGGTTACCTCAACCAAATAATTCAATTTCTCTCAATAGCTTTGCACACTCCCTTGTCTCACGTTGGTTCCTTCAATCTGAATAACTCCATGATACCTTTACTCCTTTAGAGACAAGCCTACAAAATAAAACTCTCAAGTACAAGGTTAAACATACGACTCAAAATAACTCCCTAATAACTAAAAAAAAAAAACTCAAAGCAAATAAAAATAATGGGTTGCCTCCCATTCAGCGCTATTTTTAAGGTCCTCATGCCGGACCAAGCTCAAAGGAGCTTATGGGACATCATACTCAAATTTACCTCCCTCACTCTCATAAGAGTGGTGTTTGAATTTCTTTCCTTGTTGTCCCTCCATCATGAGTTCCTTTGCTTCCTTCTCCACCTCAAGTGGTATAGGTCTCAACTCCTTCCCTCCTTTATCTGGAGGAGTCTTACTAATCAATTTCTTGAGTTTGGACTTTTTCTTCTTAACTCCTCCTTTTCCTTCCAACTGGATCACGTCCACTTTCTTCACTTCTTCATCCTTCAACTTTTTCACTTTATCCCTATCAACATAATCAAGATCATAATGCTCATGGGTTAAATAATCAAGTGAAGGACTAACAAAATCATGAATATGAGAAGGATTAGGGATAGAAGGTGTGTCTTCAACACGAGGATCAATGACAATCATGCAATACAAACTCTCATCCTCCTTCGGGTGCTTCATGGCTTCATATAGGGAAATCTTCACTTCTTGATCATCAACCATCAATGTAATCTTCCCATTTGCTACGTCTAGCACCATCCCCGCCGTAGCTAAGAACGATCTACCCAAGATTAGGGGCACGTGCTCATCTTCCTCCATCTCCAGAACTACAAAGTCGGCTGGAAAAATGTGATCTCCAACTCTCACGAGGACGTCTTCAACCACACCTTGATATCTCGTGATAGACCGGTCGGCTAGTTGAAGCGTCATCATTGTGGGTTGAAGTTCACCACCTTCCAACTTCTTGAAAAGCGACAAGGGCATCAAATTAATGCTCGACCCTAAATCACATAGCGCTCCTTTCTTGATCACGTTCCCAATATCACATAGGATCGTGAAGCTCCCGGGATCCTTCAGCTTCGGTGGAAGCACCTTGTGCACTAATGCGCTCACCTCGTGGTTCAGCTGCACCAACTTCGGCTCATCCACTCACCGTCTTTTCGCAATCAAGTCCTTCAGAAACTTTACATAATTCGGCATCTGTTCCAAAGCATCATAAAAAGGAATGTTAATGTGAAGTTGTTTAAAAACATCAAGAAATTTTGCAAATTTTTCATCAAGCTTCTTTTTCATGAAGCGCTGTGGATATGGGACGGGTATCACAGATTTGGGTACCCCCCATTCATCTCTTTCTGTTTCTTTCACTTTATCCCTTGCTTCCTTTGCCTTCTTCCACTTAGGAACTCTCTCAATCTCCTCACTTTCCTTGCTTTTCTGGGACTCATCCATATCTTTATGCTTCTCAATCCCTTCACTTTCAATCCCCTTCTCAACAGTAACACCTCCATCTAATGAAAAGAAAATAATTCAAAGAACTGAAATTTAATTAACTAAAACGAAGTTCAAAGCGTTTAAAGTAATCAAGCTAATGAAAAGAAACTAATAAACGAAAAGAAACTAAGAATTCGTACGAAAAACCTCAACAAAACGTAAGTAAAGCTTGCTCGTTCTTCTCATCTTCCTCTCTCTAAAAACTAAGTCTAAAAGTGATTTCTAAAGTTCAGGGCTCTTTCAAAACGTATTTGGAAGAGGTATATATAGGCACCGGGTCGAAACGGGATATCATGGGCCGAAAAAACAAAATTTGGAAAATAGGCCTCGGAAGCGCTCAAGCTGTCCCGGTCGAGCGGGACGCTTGAGCCTTTTTGCTCGAATGATTCACTAGGTCGAGCGGGGCGCTCGAGCCGTGTTGCTTGAATGGTTCAAGAGCTCGAGCGGTGCGCTCGAGCTGTGCCCCTCGAGCGGCAAAAACTCTCTGTAAGTTTGATGCGCTCGACCTACGTTGCTCGAGCGGGGCGCTCGAGTGGTGGTGCTCGAATGGGCCTTCCTTCCTTGCAACTAACACTTTTCTTCTCACGTACTAATACCAATTATATTTCTTCGATATCTTCTCATCCGGGCATCCGTTTGAGTCGATTCAAAGTCCTACGAACTCCGTTTTTCATCCTCGATTCACCTATGAGTATCAAAGAGACAAATTCATCAATGTATAGAAATAGTACTCATTTGGCTCTAAAAACTCAATAAAATCGACCAAAACTAGGGTGTTTCTAGCTACGAATCATGACAATTTCACGCCTAATCAACCCCCCCAAACTTACCATATTGCTTGTCCTCAAGCAATGAAATAATAAGTCAAGTGAAATTGTTAGGGATGAGTCAAAGAATCAATCATGCAAGCTAATGAACTCGAGCTTCAAAAATCAATCACCCGTATACTCACTCACTTTCCTTTATCATGCTCATGCACCAATAACAAGAAACACCAAGATCAAGCATGGATGTGCACTCAACGATGTGTCTCGCTCCCTCACAAGTGTATATCAATGATGAAGGGACTCACTCAAACAATCAATCACTCAAATTGGCAGCCATAGGCTTGTAAGCACTCTCAACTCCGACCATACTCTAGAAATCAATGCCGAATCAAAAAGGACTTTTCTCAAGGTTGTAATGTAGGCTCTTTGGACAGGTGGGATAACAATATAGGGTAAAGTGACTCAAGTGAATGGAGAATAGAAAATCAGACTTCGGTACTTCGAGATTAGGAACAGACTACTTCAAACATATTCAATCAACACCCTTTCAATTCCAATTCTCTCAACACTTCAATTTTTTCTTTTCTTTCTCACTTTTTTCACTTTTTTTTTCAATCACTTCACTTTTTTTCTTTTTCGCACAACACATGAGCTCATTTTTTTTCTTTTGCTCATTCTCAATTTTTTTTCTCTTTTTCCCACATCTCATAACTTCATCACACCTTCTTCTCATATTCACTCAACAAACAACATTTCCTTTTTTCAACTCAATTCACTCCCTTCACATTCACACTTTCCTATTCTCCACTCAAATTGGGACAAAAAGGCTTAGGAATTGGAATAGTGTTCATATGTGCTAGCAAATAAAATAGGCTTTAGGCTCAAAGGGGCTAACAAGGGATCAATGTCATTGGTAAGGAAAATTTTGGCTAAGTGACTCAATTAAATCAAAGATGGCCTAAGATCCTATTCGACATATCAAACTAGACACAATCAAGAAGCAATAGCACACACAAGTTCTAGCATCCTCTAAGGTGACGATCCACTCACAAACGAAGAGATCAATTAATGCATCAAAATCTCATAAGGCTCAAATCTCACGGTTTTCACATCCATGCTAGTCTAGAGCATTCTCACTCTCATCACACAAGCACTCAAAAGAAAAACTCATAAGCATACAAGTTCTTTCTCTAATCAGCTCAAACTCAAACACTCACACAAAAGAATTTCTAACTCACCCTTACAACTCACCCTACTCATCAAATCATACTCAAAGATAGCAATCAACAAGCATAAGATGGTTGATAGGCATGAAATGTGTAATAGCGAGTCAAACCAAAATCACCCTAAGGAGTATCTCAACAAACCAATAATCAATCAAACTCAACTCAAAGATAAGGGCGTGCATGCATGGGTAATGTAATCATGAAACAAATGAAAAAAAACTCCACCCCCCAAACTTCGACCTTGCTAGAGGTCTAAGTTTGGGGTTGTGGGTTACCTCAACCAAATAATTCAATTTCTCTCAATAGCTTTGCACACTCCATTGTCTCAAGTTGGTTCCTTCAATCTCCACTTCTTTGGCACTCCATCGAGACAAGCCTACAAAATAAAACTCTCAAGTACAAGGTTAAACATACGACTCAACAATATCCTAATAACATAAAAGGGAAAAAAAACAAAAAATACTCAAAAGCAAATAAAAAATGGGTTGTCTCCCATTCAGCGCTATTTTTAAGGTCCTCATGCCGGACCAAGCTCAAAGGAGCTTATGGGACATCATACTCAAATTTACCTCCCTTACTCTCATAAGAGTGGTGCTTGCATGTCTTTCCTTGATGCCCCTCCATCATGAGTTCTTTTGCTTCCTTCCCCACCTCAAGTGGTATAGGTCTCAACTCCTTCTCACCTTTATCTGGAGGAGTCTCACTAAGTAATTTCTTGAATTTGGACTTTTTCTTCTTAACTCCTCATTTTCCTTCCAACTGGGTTACATCCACTTTCTTCACTTCTTCATCCTTCAACTTTTTCACTTTATCCCTATCAACATAATCAAGATCATAATGCTCATGGGTGAAATAATCAAGTGAAGGACTAACAAAATCATGAATATGAGAAGGATTAGGGATAGAAGGTGTGTCTTCAACACGAGGATCAATGACATCCATGCAATACAAACTCTCATCCTCTTTCGGGTGCTTCATGGCTTCATATAGGGAAATCTTCACTTCTTGATCATCAACCTTCAATGTAATCTTCCCATTTGCCACGTCTAGCACCATCCCCGCCATAGCTAAGAACGGTCTTCCCAAGATTAGGGGCACGTGCTCATCTTCCTCCATCTCTAGGACTATAAAGTCGGCTGGAAAAATGTGATCTCCAACTCTCACGAGAACGTCTTCAACCACAACTTGAGGTCGAGTAATAGACCGATCGGCGAGTTGAAGCGTCATCATTGTTGGTTGAAGTTCTCCACCTTCCAACTTCTTGAAAAGCGACAAGGGCATGAGATTGATGCTCGCCCCTAAATCACATAGCGCTCCTTTCTTGATCCCGTTCCCAATATCACAAAGAATGGTGAAGCTCCCGGGATCCTTCAGCTTTGGAGGAAGCGCCTTGTGCACTAATGCACTCACCTCGTGGTTCAACTGCACCAACTTCGGCTCATCCACTCGCCGTCTTTTCGCGATCAAGTCCTTAAAAAACTTTGCATAGTTCGGCATCTGTTCCAAAGCGTCATAAAAAGGAATGTTAATGTGAAGTTGTTTAAAAACATCAAGAAATTTTGTAAATTTTTCATCAAGCTTCTTTTTCATGAAGCGCTGTGGATATGGGACGGGTATCACAGATTTGGGTACCCCCCATTCATCTCTTTCTGTTTCTTTCACTTTATCCCTTGCTTCCTTTGCCTTCTTCCACTTAGGAACTCTCTCAATCTCCTCACTTTCCTTGCTTTTCTGGGACTCATCCATATCTTTATGCTTCTCAATCCCTTCACTTTCAATCCCCTTCTCAACAGTAACATCTCCATCTTTCTTGTGTTCTCTTTCCCCCGTCTCAGCTTCCCCTTAGGGCGTCTCAGAATCAGCAGACATCTGAGGACCTTCATAGTTGGTTCCACTTCTTAACTGGATAGCCTTGCAATGCTCTTTCGGGTTCCCCTCCGGCATGGAAGGATATTTTCCCGGCTCTCTATTCACCATCTTTGCAATCTGGCTCATCTGGAACTCTATAGAAGTGAACCTTCGATTGTTCTCTTGTTGAGTTCCAGTCCACTCAATGTTCATCTTTTGGAGCTCTTGATCACGTTGATCACCCTTTTTATGCAACTCTTTCACATCGTACTCCAAGGATGACAATCTCTTGCTACCTTCCTCCACTTTCTGAAGGATAGCTCTCAACGTCTCTTCGGTTGATGCACCGCCTTCTCCACCTGGAGGTTTAGACCCCGGATCAACACCTGCAGGAACAGTAACACCAGCTTTTGGGTTAGCATATGAAAAATTCTCATTTTTCCTCCATGTGTTTTGAGGAGGCTGCTGGCCTCCTTGATACCCTTGTGTGTTTCTCCATGTGTTTTGAGGAGGCTGTGGAGCTGGAGGTACAAATGGTTGGCCGTAAGAAGGCCTTCCAAACTGGTTCCCACCTTGTGGATACCCATTCTGATTGTAATACGGACCTCCCATGTAATTGGCTTCTTCTTGCTGACTCGTGGGTGGTTCCACTTTCTCGCTCGCTGCTACATTCCCTCCAACCAAGTTCTGCCCCATCTCAAGGTTGTTGATCTTCTCCATCATTGCCATCAATAGCTTCCTAGTACCCTCATTCTCCTCCAACTTGCATACCCTCTGAAATTGTGGATCATCGTTCCATACACCGGCATTCGTGACAATATTGTCCACGATCTCTCTACACCTCTCTATGCCTTGATTCAGGAATGCTCCGCCCGCTCAGGCGTCTAAATGGTCTTTCCCCGCCTTGTTGGCACCACTGTAGAAGAATGCCATCACATCTCCCTCATTGTACCCATACTGCGGGCACTCTATCAGCATGTTTGAGTATCTCTCCCACGCTTGACGTAGGTCCTCTCCTTGCTTCTGGCGGAAAGAAGATATCTCAATTCTTGCTTTTATTGTTCTGGATGGAGGGTAGAACCGCTCGAGGAACAGATGCTTGAGCTCGGCCCAAGTGGTAATACCTCCCCGTGGAAGCGTATTATCGTACCACTCTTTAGCTATTCCCGTCAATGAGAATGGGAACAACCTAAGCCTCTTGGCATCTTCAGACATGCCATTTTAATTAAAAGTGGAGGCTATCATTAGAAAACTCCTCAGATGTATATGAGGATTCTCCTTCCCGATCACCCCCTTGAACTGATTCTCGGTAAGAAGCTTTAGGATTCCAGGGGAAATTGAAAAGTTGTTCGCCTCAACAGGCGGTAAAGCCACTCCATCGTAGTACCTCTGCGGTTGTGCCGTGAACCTGCCCCTAATTGCCATATTCTGATCTGCGTTCTGGGGCACAGGCTGAGGAACAACAGGTGGTGCTGGTATGTGTTGAACTGGAGGTTGTTGGTACACAGGTGGTTGGTTGTAGACAGGAGGTGGAGGGTACGGGTATGGTTGATAAGGGTATGGTGGGTATGGGTAATGTTGGTATACTGGGTTGTTGAAAGGGTTATTTGGGTTTTGTGGGTAAGCAGGGTTGTTCAGAGGGTTTTGGACAAAATTCTGAGCTGGATTAATGACGTTTTGTGCACCCGGGTTTTGGCTCTGACTATCCCCTAACGAATCTTGGTTCTTACTGGTGTTGCCATAAGTGTCTTCAACCCGGTTCAAACCCTGATTAAACTCATTCTCGGCATCTTCCAACTCATTAGCGATGTCCATTGGTTCTTTCCCTAAGTCGGCAGCATTCATCCTCCGCAAGAAAGCTCGGTTCCTTCTAGCTATTGTCTCAGGGTCCAACGGTATTCTCTCTTCGCTCGTATTACCTTGTGAGCGTGTTATCATAAACCTGACACACTAGCAGAAAGATCAAAACGCAACTACCGAATAAATAAAAATAAAAATAAAGACAGAAAATAAAGCACTCACTACTAGCTACTAAGCTATCGACAAGTCCTATTCAAAAAGCATACAATGCCATCCCCGGCAACGGCGCCATTGACTTGAACACGAATTACACTAGCTTCTACTAGTAGCTTACCCGCAAGCGGACGGGTTCACTGTAGTAAGAGTAAGTATAATGACCAAGTATTATCGAACCCACGGGATAGAGTGTATGCGAACAGATCCCTGAAGATCTACGCGTCGTAGTTAATATGAGTGTATTGTTTTTGGATTTTTAGAAAGATTAATTAAACTAAACTAAAATTATCCTACGAATGCAAAAGGAAAATTAAACGAAATATCAAAAGGTGTGTTTTCAAATATGAGATGGTGATGCTTAAGATAGGAATCCCTACGTATACTAATGGAGCAGGTAAATAATCAAAATAACTGTGACACACAAGAATTAACCTAAGTCTAAGAATGCAAGGTGAAAGCTCAAGATTCTAAACCCTAATACTTTACCCTAACACCCGACTTCACTAATCTACTAACAAGTTAATAGATTGTGCTTAATTAATGAGACCCTAATTTAACTAAGGTGATGTGGTCGTCCTCCTTCGCTAAACCGGTAGATGAAAACCTTCTCGTTAAGACTACTAATTGTTATTGAGTGATGCGGTCGTCCTCTCTCTAACACTTTCGTACGAAATTCAAAGGTAAAATTAAGGTTAATTATAAGCATTCATTAATCAAGAGAATTAAAACCTAACATCACGAATTACCCTAATTACGTACCCACATCCTACTTCTACGAGTTCATCCTACCCCAAGCATGCAAGGGTTTTAGCCGGACATAGGTTTAACAAACATAAAAGCAATAGAAGAAACAACAAACATAAACATAATGTATTGAACGAAGAAAATAAGAAACATGAACTAGGGTTTTAAAAGAAAATAACTCGAAGAACTGAAATTTAATTAACTAAAATGAAGTTCAAGCGTTTAAAGTAATCAAGCTAATGAAAAGAAACTAAGAAACGAAAAGAAACTAAGAATTCGTACGAAAAACCTCAATAAAACGTAAGTAAAGCTTGCTCGTTCTTCTCATCTTCCTCTCTCTAAAAACTAAGTATAAAAGTGATTTCTAAAGTTCAGCGCCTTTCAAAACGTGTTTGGAAGAGGTATATATAGGCACCGGGTCAAAACGGGATCTCATGGGCCGAAAAATGAAATTTGGCTAATAAGCCTCGGAAGCGCTCGAGCTGTCCCGGTCGAGCGGGGCGCTCGATCCGTGTTGCTCGAATGGATTGCTTGGTCGAGCGGGGCGCTCGACCTACATTGGTCGAATGGTTCAAGAGCTCGAGCGGGGCGCTCGAGCTGTGCCCCTCGAGCGGCAAAATTGTTCTGTAAGTCTGGAGCGCTCGACCCTTTTTGCTCGAGCGATGGTACTCGAGTGATGGTGCTCGAGTGGCCCTTCCTTCATTACAACTAACACTTTTCTTTTCACGTACTAATACCAATCGTATTTCTTCGATATCTTCTCAACCGGGCATCCTTTTGAGTCGATTCAAAGTCCTACGAACTCCGTTTTTCGTCCTCAATTCACTTATAAGTATCAAAGAGACAAATTCATCAATGTATAGAATTAATACTCATTTGGCTCTAAAAACTCAATAAAATCGACCAAAACTAGGGCGTTTCTAGCTACGAATCATGACAATTTCACGCCTAATCATTGGTCCCGGTACAAGACTGAGATATACGTGTATGGGGGGGGGATACACGTATAACAATTTTTCTGACTTTCAACCTTACTGAGTCCCCTTAGCTCAGAGTGTTAAAGAACTCAGGGTTGATAACACACCTACTGACTGCACTGAATGTTGGTCAGTTGGCTAACTATCAACTTGTGTTCAGTGCGGAAATGCGTGAGCCCTGAAATTTTATAGTCTTGTTTTATGTTTGCTTTCTGAAAACTTGTTTACTCAATTTTGAAATAGTGATTAGTAGGGCAGTGTTCAATTTAATGATCAGGCTGATTGATTCAGGCCTGATAAAAACAAATGCTATGAATGACTTAAGCAGATAAGCAAATAAGCACAATATCAAAGCAGTAAGAACACAGGGAGTTTAACGTGGTTCAGAGACTCAAGCTCCTACGTCCACGGCCTGATTTAATAGGAAATCCACTACTGGGATTCTTACTTTTTACGTGCCAAGGTGCACCAAGATCAGCTAACCTCACTTACCTATACAAACTCCTTACTAACTCACTAAACACAACTTACTACCAACAAACCTGACTAAGAGTTTTGGTTTCAGTTTGGATTCCAACTAGGATGTGATTATCCTTACAAGACTAAGCTATGATAAGGATGGATAATCACTCTAAGCTTATGATAAGACTTTGTAGCTCAATGGAATACAGAATAACTCTCACTAGTCTAAGAAACACTTGGGAAATTTAACTGGTTTCGAGTGCTTCTTTTAGACGCTGAATGCTTTTGAAAGCTTTAGAGTTTGAGTAATTTCTGGCTTGGAGATTTCCCGTAACCTTGAATGGGTTCAAGGCCTTCTGTATTTATAGGTGATTTGAAAACTATCAATTGGAAGAGATAGCCTTCTAGTCATCTTTGTAGGGTTGTTCAACGGACATATCTCCCATGCAGCAGCCATCCTTGCATGGATTTGGTAGTTGCATTTAATGCACCATTTAATGCTTGCCCGTTGAAAGTGCAGTCTGAAGTCAGTCTTCATGTCAGGGTCCGTACGTGCGTGTCCTTCCTGGATTGGTCCACATCATCAGGTTGGTGAGAATGTCAGAACTTATTCCTAGGCTTCAGGCTTGTCTTATTAAGTTCTTTTTGTCTCGAGCACAACGGTCTTGTCCTGACGCTCCTTTTGCATTGCTTGGCTCTACTCCAAGTCTTTTCCCATTACACAGTATCATCCTGTTCCCTTCAGAACTGAGTTAGTAATGACCTCAGGGTCATACTCTTCATCACTGACACTTACTCAGCCAGCTTAGAAAGACTGCCATAAGTTCAGGATGGTGCTCTTCGTCTTCAGGCTCTTAGTCTTGATTGACATCAGTGAGTGCTCCTCTCACTGAGTACCTGTAAAGTGTAAAATAACTAAGTACAAGAACCTAACCAAGACTAGCCTGACTAAGACATTCTAAGGCCAATAATCTTTTCAGGGGCTTTGGGATCTTAATCAAAACTGACAATGTCCCAACAATTTCCCCCTTTTTTATGATGCCAAAACACTGAAAAGATCCTCAAAACACTTAGAGGAAAAACAGGTCTTATCTATAAGATAAGTCAGTGTTAGAGCAATTCTTGATAAAGTACAAAAATTAAATAACAGCCAAAAAGACAATGAGTTTTTGTTTGTGGGCAAATGTAATAGATTTTGTTGGGATATGTTTTAGTTTTGATGATTTTCCAAAACAACATGTAATAGGTTTGAAAGCAGTCAGGATTGTATCTTTAGTTTCAGGTCAGGCTAGGTTATTTCTCTGTAGAATAGGCTGTCAGTTGAGGGAACACTCAGTTGAGGGGGAACTCAGCGAGGGGGAACTCAGCAACATAGCCTGAGGATATCAAGATGACACCAAGGAGAACTGACTGAAGCCATGATGTAACCTGAACCAGAAGAGAAGCCTGAAGGATGTCCCACTGAGTGTAAACCAGGCTGATCTAAGCTAAGTCAGGTGAACCACTCAGTGAAGAGCATGATCAGGAGGATCAGTGTTGCACCAAGTAGACCCTGAAGGTGTCAGGCTACTGTGGTCAAGGAAGTTTGTCATCCAGCCTTATGACAAACTTCTTGGAGTGATCTTCAAACAGTCTCTGAAGGACAACCGCACTGAAGGCATTCAGTCCACTGAAGATCATCATGTCAGTGAAGGAGGAAGCTACCTAAAGTCAGTGGGTCTTGGTCAACCCACTGAGTCAAAGATCCGTGAATTCAGGCCACGTGGACCAATCAGCACGAGGCAGCAACTCTGACACTGACAAAGGCCGTATTCCAAGAAAAGTGGTTGAAACCATTTAATGTTGGATTCAAATGTATCTTCCCTCCAACGGATACATTTGAATCCCCATTATATATACAAGCTCTTAGCTTCGTTGTAAAGTGTGTTGAAGTATTGTATTGTGTATGAGTGAGAAAAATCAACACCTACGAGCTGTGAATGTGTGAGTCTTTAAGTGCATTGTATGGGATTTATAAGGAGGCACGATTCACATCTTGTACACTGAACTTTAGAGTTCATAGATATACACAAATGAGTGTTCAGCTTGTAACTCTTAGCTTAGAGAGGTTTTCCTAATCCTAGCTTGAGGCTAACACATTGTAAAGGAAAACCTCACCTAGTTGGAGAAAACCAAACCAAACTAAACCCTTTCAGAGAATGTTAGGTTTGTAGTGAGGTGAGGAGGGGCAGCCCAGGGAGTGGCGTGAGTCCAGTTGTAAGTGCACCTTGGCACGTTAAAAACAAGAATCCCAGTAGTGGATTTCCTGTTAAATCAGGCCGTGGATGTAAGAGCTTGAGTCTCTGAACCACGTTAAACTGAGCGTTTATTGCTTTAAAGTATGTACTAAAGTGTTGAGAAAATCTGCTCACTGAGAGCATTGTTAAAAAGGAAACTTTGGTTAAGTATTCAGGTCAGGGAGATTCCTCTCACTGACCAGTTCAGGCAACGCACTCGAGAGTTCAGCATCTCGAGTCACTGTGTTACTCAGCGTATGAGTAGCTAAGTCGTCACACTGACTTGGTAACTCAGGCTCTGAGTATTGCAGTGACTTGAAGTGTAACCTCTCGAGTCACTGCCTTGTTGAGAGACTGAGCCCTCAAGTCATCCCTCTGACTTGATGTCTCTGACTCTCAGCAACGCAGTGACTTGAGTATTATTCACTCTTGCTGAACTCCCTGAGGAAAAGGTTTAAAAAAAAGATTTGCCCCTGAATTCCCATTTTCCCTTCGAAAACGGGACCATCAATTGGTATCAAAGCGGGTTGTTCACCTGACCACTGATCCAGTTTTGTTAAGAAAAATGGTCAACCGAACAGATCTTAAATGTTTTAAACTATGGGAATTCCTGCATATTTCAAACTATTACTTATACTCTGATATTATTCTTGTAATGGAAAATCAGTTGGTTAGAAGTTTTGGAATCATCAAAAAGGGGGAAATTGTTGGGATATGTTTTAGTTTAGATGATTTTCCAAAACAACATGTATTAGGTTTGAAAGCAGACAGGATTGTATCTTTAGTTTCAGGTCAGGCTAGGTTATTTCTCTGTAGAATAGGCTGTCAGTTTAGGGAACACTCAGTTGAGGGGGAACTCAGCAACACAGCCTGAGGATATCAAGATGACACCAAGGAGAACTGACTGAAGCCATGATGTAACCTGAACCAGAAGAGAAGCCTGAAGGATGTCCCACTGAGTGTAAACCAGGCTGATCTAAGCTAAGTCAGGTGAACCACTCAGTGAAGGGCATGATCAGGAGGATCAGTGCTGCACCAAGTAGACCCTGAAGGTGTCAGGCTACTGTGGTCAAGGAAGTTTGTCATCCAGCCTTATGACAAACTTCTTGGAGTGATCTTCAAACAGTCTCTGAAGGACAACCGCACTGAAGACGTTCAGTCCACTGAAGATCATCATGTCAGTGAAGGAGGAAGCTACCTAAAGTCAGTGGGTCTTGGTCAACCCACTGAGTCAATGATCCGTGAATTCAGGCCACGTGGACCAATCAGCACGAGGCAGCAACTCTGACACTGACAAAGGCCGCATTCCAAGAAAAGTGGTTGAAACCATTTAATGTTGGATTCAAATGTATCTTTCCTCCAACGGATACATTTGAATCCCCATTATATATACAAGCTCTTAGCTTCGTTGTATAGTGTGTTGAAGTATTGTATTGTTTATGAGTGAGAAAAATCAACACCTACGAGCTGTGAAGGTGTGAGTCTTTAAGTGCATTGTATGGGAGTTATAAGGAGGCACGATTCACATCTTGTACACTGAACTTTAGAGTTCATAGATATACACAAATGAGTGTTCAGCTTGTAACTCTTAACTTAGAGAGGTTTTCCTAATCCTAGCTTGAGGCTAACACATTGTAAAGGAAAACCTCACCTAGTTGGAGAAAACCAAACCAAACTAAACCCTTTCAGAGAATGTTAGGTTTGTAGTGAGGTGAGGAGAGGCAGCCCAGGGAGTGGCGTGAGTCCAGTTGTAAGTGCACCTTGGCAAGTTAAAAACAAGAATCCCAGTAGTGGATTTCCTATTAAATCAGGCCGTGGATGTAAGAGCTTGAGTCTCTGAACCACGTTAAACTGAGCGTTTATTGCTTTAAAGTATTTACTAAAGTGTTGAGAAAATCTGCTCACTGAGAGCATTGTTAAAAATGAAACTTTGGTTAAGTATTCAGGTCAGGGAGATTCCTCTCACTGACCAGTTCAGGCAACGCACTCGAGAGTTCAGCATCTCGAGTCACTGTGTTACTCAGCGTATGAGTAGCTAAGTCATCACACTGACTTGGTAACTCAGGCTCTGAGTAATGCAGTGACTTGAAGTGTAACCTCTCGAGTCACTGCCTTGTTGAGAGACTGAGCCCTCAAGTCATCCCTCTGACTTGATGTCTCTGACTCTCAGCAACGCAGTGACTTGAGTATTATTCACTCTTGCTGAACTCCTTGAGGAAAAGGTTTAAAAAAAAAATTTGCCCCTGAATTCCCATTTTGCCCTTCGAAAACGGGACCATCAGATTTCATTGATGATATTGAATTGGTACAACGAACCTGATCTATTACAAAGAAAGATGTGAACACCTAAACTAATCTCATTTCAGGCTCGAGTCCATAACCAGCATAGACTCTGACCTTCAACTCATCTACCCTTTTAGGTTGGTTCACATACCCTTTAGCCTTGGCAATCTTCAGAACTTCAGTTATAATGGCCTTTGTGTCGTGTTTTCCAGTTCCAGGGATAAGAGGTGGAGGGCGTGCAACAAACTCAGGAGCTTTGACTTGGACTTGGGCTGCTTCAGCTTCTTCCAATATCTTCTGAATCAGTTCAGGATGATTATCCATCATATAGTCAGTGAAGTGGGCATTGATGTCTTCAGTGTCGCCCCATTTCTTCACAACATACCAAAGCCTGACAAATTTATCCCTTGCATCGACCCAAAACTCCTTCAAGGTCTCTGAGATAAACTCATCAACCAGAGCTTCCCTCTGAGTCACCTCAGGCCTTCTGACTTGCAGTAAAGTTAATTTCCTTACCGTTGGCCTCTTCCTGTACTTGCACGGCTCAGGCTTCGCCTTCTTCCTCCTTAGCAAACTGACCATAGCATCATCAAGTTCACGATGTTGCATATCAGTGAGGTCAGTTAGCTTCTCCACCTTCTTCTCCAGAATGTGCATCTTCTCTTTCTGAGCAATATCAGCCCTGCGCTCAGCTTCAGTCTTCTCCGTGGGGGCTCCCCATGCCTCAGCGCATAACTCATCCACCGTCTCCGCAGAGTAAGTTATTGGGTTTTTCTTTGTGCTCATTGGAGGAGATTTCTGAACTGCTGAATCTGGTTTGGAAGAGAGTTGAGGAATGTCCTTCAAAGGTTCACTAGTCTTCTCCGCTGCAGCCTCAGCCAGCCTTGTCGACTTTTGCACAAACAAAACATTCCCCTCAGGGTTTGTTTCAGGGTCAGCCACTTCAACTTCTCCAGGAATTGCATTTGCCTCCGATGCCTCAGGGCGGGATCTTTTCCTCTTCTTTTCCCCCTTTTTGGCATCATCCTTGGCAGGTGAGGATGGGAACACGTCTTGCCCACTGTTGATAACGAAGGCTGCTAAAGATTGAACTTCTTGAACACCCTCCTTCAGCATATCAACCCCCGTAGCTATCCCAGTTCCTCCGTAGGACACAGTGCTGATGGCAGCTTTGAGCTTCTTTTCAAAGACCTCCATGTTGTGTTGGAGACTTTGTTCAGCCTTGGTGATCCTTTCCTCAATCTTTAAGGACTCACCGCTGATCCTGCCAGCTTCACTCAGCACTTTCGCAGAATCTTCAGTAGCCTTAGCTAAAATCTCCGCAGCTGACTCTGAGGACTGAGCAATCCTTCCTGACTCCAGCGCCAACTTGGCCACTGAGTCGTTCAAGGCCTGAGTGAACAGCTCTCTAGCCTGGGCTGCAAGACGCTCCACTGCTTGACTTAACTTTTGTTCACGTTGCTCATCCCTCTCATCGAGTTGCTTCATCGTCTGCCTCAGCATCTTCTTAGTCCTCTTCCTTTCACTCCTTACTGACTTGGCCGTATCAACCATTGTGCACTTCAGCAAGATCAACTCCTTGTTGGCAAGGGTGTTGTAGGCTGATTTGGTCCATCTGATGTGTTTGGCCAGGGCCTTTGCATCTTCTTCTTTCTTAGCCCTGAGCTTCATCACCTCCTCTTGAAGCTCAACCAAGTTCTCAGTCATCTTCTCCTTCTTTACTTCGACAATATTGGTGAACTCAGTCCTCTGGACCCCTGTGATAAGTCAGGCTGCCGCTGACAAACTGAAGAAAAATGCTGAGAAGAAGCATATTTCAGTTGGAGCCATTCTTCCCTTCGGTATGAGGTTATCCATTCTCATCACCCATGTGTGTCAGGGTTGTACGTTTGACTTGGAGGATAACCTGTCCTCGAAGAAGATAATGTTCACCACATCTGGTGACACTTATGCGGTTCTTGGTCTCATTGACCCCAATGCTCCACCAAAGGGTCAGAGAAAGAAGCCTGTGGGCAAGGCCAATAAGGTGGTAACGAGCCTGATGGAGAAGGTGGATGAGCTCTTCGAGAAGAGCAAGGAGGTTGAGGATGGAGTAGCCTCTGAGAGAGAGAAGGAGAAGGAGGCAGAGACGAAGGTTCTGGAGGAGAAGAGAACCAGGCTGAAGGTGGTATTGCAGTCAAAGACCACCAAGGGTGAGAAATCAGGGACTGGGTCAGTTCCCAAGAAGGCCGTTTCAGAGGCTGTGGAAACTGACGATGATGTCAGATCAAGTGGAGAAGAGAAGGGGGACAGGCCTTTGAAGAGATTGAAAAGGGGTCCCAAGAAATCTCCGGCTAAGGGCCTGGAGGAGATTAGCCATGTGAGGGAGGAGTCAAGCTCTCCAAGAGCCCTTGACTTAGAAAGAGTAAGAGGAACCATTGAGACGAGTGAACTTCTTCAGCCTGAGCTCATTCCCAACCCCACCCCCACTGACCCTAACCACTCAATCAACCCTGAACCCTCATTCAACCCACCAGAAAACCCCAACCCTGAAACCATATTTGAGTCAGTGCATAATCCAACACCCATCACTGACCCTGACCAGAACACTGAGCCAGCCATGCACATTCCCAACCCTGAAGACTTCCCCACGTACCCAAACCCCAAAGACTGCCCCAAAACCTCTAATGAAGGAGAGCTATCTGATGACTTTCTGGAGATGGAGGAGGAGGAGGAGTTAGATGCTGGGATGTTAGGAGGGATTATGGAAAATAATCTGAGGGGGAACGCGACTGAATGGGCAGCTAAGTGTTAGCCTAGTTTGTATATGTACAGAGAGCTATGTGCTAATGTCATAGAGCTCAAGGTCTGGCTTGACTTCAAGCAATCAAACATGCAAGAACAACACATGCTTGTCGATGCCAGAGGCTGGGAGCACTGGGAGCAGGAGGAGACAAGGCTATGCATTTATTTCCATCTCACGAGCTGGCTGCAACTATTGAATTTCGATAACCTTTAGCAGCTGGTGAAGGAATGATGACTGGGTTGAAAGCTAACCTTGATGAAGAGCCTGAGGAGAAGGATGATGATGATGATGAAGCTTAGGGTGGAGCTAGTGAGAAGATGGTGGAAGAGACCGCGGAGGAGGTTGACGCGATGAACCCTGGGCCTCAGGCTCAGGAGGAAGGTGTAAAGGACGTTGGTACCAAGGATGGACCAACTGCTGAGGATGTTGAGAACATCTCAGCTGCCAATGATACATCAGTCAATGACGGGATTCCCTGCCCTGAGACAAAGGAGGATGATGTAGAGGCATCCAAGGAGACTCCTAGTTCTGAGGATTTACAATCCAAAGTTCGAGATGGCTTGGCCGAGCCTGAGCAGGCGATATGGCCACTCAACAACTGCCTTCAGTGCACCCTGAAGAGGGGACTGAGGACGCAGGGGCTGACAAGGGAAAACAGCCACTTACTGATGAGGCCGAAGACGAAGATGATGATGTACTTATCACTGTGGTCCAGAAGGCTGAGTTCACCAGTATCGTCGAAGTAAAGAAGGAGAAGACGACTGAGAACTTGGTTGAGCTTCAAAGAGGAGGTGAGAAGCTCAGGGCTGAGAAAGAAGAAGATGCAAAGGCCCTGGCCAAACACATCAGATGGACCAAATAAGCATACAACACCCTTGCCAACAAGGAGTTGATCTTGCTGAAGCGCACAATGGTTGATACGGCCAAGTCAGTAAGGAGTGAAAGGCAGAGGACTAAGAAGATTCTGAGGCAGACGATGAAGCAACTCGATGAGAGGGATGAACAACGTGAACAAAAGTTAAGTCAAGCAGTGGAGCGTCTTGCAGCTCGGGCTGGAGCGCTGTTCACTCAGGCCTTGAATGACTAAGCGGCCAAGTTGGCGCTGGAGTCAGGAAGGATTGCTCAGTCCTCAGAGTCCGCTGCGGAGATTTTAGCTAAGGCTACTGAAGAGTCTGTGAAAGTGCTGAGTGAAGCTGGCAGGATCAACGGTGAGTCCTTAAAGATTGAGGAAAGGACCACCAAGGCTGAACAAAGTCTCCAACACAACATGGAGGTCTTTGAAAAGAAGCTCAAAGCTGCCATCAGCACTGTGTCCTACGCAGGAACTGGGATAGCCACAGGGGTTGATATGCTGAAGGAGGGTGTTCAAGAAGTTCAATCTTTAGCAGCCTTCGTTATCAACAGTGGGCAAGACGTGTTCCCATCCCCACCTGCCAAGGATGATGCCAAAAAGGGGGAAAAGAAGAGGAAAAGATCCCGCCCTGAGGTATCGAAGGCAAATGAAATTCCTGAAGAAGTTGAAGTGGCTGACCATGAAGCAAACCCTGAGGGGAATGTTTTGTTTGTGCGGAAGTCAGCAAGGTTGGCTGAGGCCGCAGTGGAAAAGGCTAGTGAACCTTCAAAGGACGTTCCTCAACTCTCTTCCAAACCAGATTCAGCAGTTCAGAAATCTCCTCCAATGAGCACAAAGAAAAACCCAATCACTTACTCTTCGGAGACGGTGGCTAAGTTATGCGCTGAGGCATGGGGAGCCCCCACGGAGAAGACTGAAGCTGAGCGCAGGGCTGATATTGCTCAGAAAGAGAAGATACGCATTCTGTAGAAGAAGGTGGAGAAGCTAACTGGCCTCACTGATTATGCAACAACGTGAACTTGATGATGTTGTGGTCAGTTTGCTAAGGAGAAAGAAGGCAAAGCCAGAGCCGCGCAAGTACAGGAAGAGGCCAACGGCAAGGAAATCAACTTTACTGCAAGTCAGAAGGCCTGAGGTGACTCAGAGGGAAGCTCTGGTTGATGAGTTTATCTCAGAGACCTTGAAGGAGTTTTGGGTCGATGCAAGGGATGAATTTGTCAGGCTTTGGTATGTTGTAAAGAAATGGGGCGACACTGAAGACATCAATGCCCACTTCACTGACTATATGATGGACAATAATCCTGAACTGATTCAGAAGATATTGGAAGAAGCTAAAGCAGCCCAAGTCCAAGTCAAAGCTCCTGAGTTTGTTGCACACCCTCCACTTCTTATCCCTGGAACTGGAAAATACGACACAAAGGCCATTATGACAGAAGTTCTGAAGATTGTTAAGGCTGAAGGCTATGTGAACCAACCTAAAAGGGTAGATGAGTTGAAGGTCAGAGTCTATGCTGGTTATGGACTCGAGCCTGAAATGAGATTAGTTTAGGTGTTCATATCTTTCTTTGTAATAGATCAGGTTCATTGTACCAATTCAATATCATCAATGAAATCTATTACATTTGCCCACAGACAAAAACTCATTGTCTTTTTGGCTGTTATTTAATTTCTGTACTTTATCAAGAATTGCTCTAACACTGACTTATCTTATAGATAGGACCTGTTTTTCCTCTAAGTGTTTTGAGGATCTTTTCAGTGTTTTGGCATCATCAAAAAGGGGGAAATTGTTGGGACATTGTCAGTTTTGATTAAGATCCCAAATCCCCTGAAAAGATGATTGGCCTTAGAATGTCTTAGTCAGGCTAGTCTTGGTTAGGTTCTTGTACTTAGTTATTTTACAATTCACAGGTACTCAGTGAGAGGAGCACTCACTGATGTCAATCAAGACTAAGAGTCTGAAGACGAAGAGCACCATCCTGAAGTTACGGCAGCCTTTCTAAGCTGGATGAGTAAGTGTCAGTGATGAAGAGTATGACCCTGAGGTCATTACTAACTCAGTCATGAAGGGAACAAGATGATACTGAGTAATGGGAAAAGACTTGGAGTAGAGCCAAGCAATGCAAAAGGAATTTCAGCGTCAGGGCAAGACCGTTGTGCTCGAGACAAAAAGAACTTAATAAGATAAGCCTGAAGCCTAGGAATAAGTTCTGACATTCTCACCAACCTGATGACGTGGACCAATCCAGGAAGGACACGCACGTATGGACCCTGACCTGAAGACTGACTTCAGACTGCACTTTCAACGGGCAAGCATTAAATGGTGCATTAATTGCAACTACCATATCCATGCATGGACGGCTGCTGCATGGTAGATATGTCCGTTGAACAACCCTACAAAGATGATGTTGGTCCCACTAGTTAGATTAATTGTGGAAGCTTAAGTTAAATGTCTTTCAAATTCTTTTTACAAGAGAATAAAAACCAATAAGACAATAAGTAAAATAAAGCAATAAAGAACACAAGATATATAGTGGTTCGGATTTGAATATCCTACGTCCACTCTCCCTTATATCCAAGGGGTCTCACTAACAACCAACCAACTCACTTACTTACTGGAATTTGGGAAGTACCAGTTCCTTCTTACACCTCTTTAGATTTAACTTCAATCTAAAGATCAACAGCCTACAACCTTATCTGGTAGATGAACAGGTTGAGGTTTCAATAACTCCTTAAGAGTAGATAAATATTATGAACAGTAAGAGTGCTTGGAATAAATAACAAAAGCTCGGATGGACTTATGCGCGTATATAGTCTCTCTAGAGCTTTTTCTTGAACTGCACTCTTGTATTTATAGAGGGGATTAGGGCTAGCCGTTGGAGGGCTAATCCAATCAGATCCTCTATATAAGGAAGCCTCAATCAATCAATTCCCTAATTGATTGATTGGGTTGGTGAGATCCTTGGATTGATTATCTTCAAAACTTTCCAATCCTGATCTTGTTGACTTGATTTGAATCATCAACGGTCAATAGCTTCCTCTGCCTAACTCTGATTCTCTCCAGAGAAGGCAAGACCAGACACCAAGCAACCTCGGTGTCTTCTGGTCCTCATCTGGTCAACAGTCAGAATACTCAGTAGAATCAGGGGATCAAACTGAGCATCTTTTGTTCTACCAGACTCGTCTGGTCTGGACTCGTCTGGTCTGGGGAAGGTCCTCTGCCTCTGGTCAGATCTCATCTGGTGAAGTCTTCTGGTGGAGTCCTCTGGTGAAGTCCTCTGGTGGGGTCTTCTGGTGACTCTTCTGGTGAAGTCTTCTGGTCTGGCAGTTCCCCCTAGACTAAGTCCTAATCTAGATCATCATCTGGCTAACAGGTCCAGATGGTCCTATTACATCTTCTGGTTTGTTTTAACTCATCAAAACTAACAACTTTTATCCTAACAATTTCCCCCTTTTTGATGGAGTTAAAACACTACCAGAACTGATCACAAAGAAGACTTAAGCAAGAAAAACAATAAAAGATAAGACCTTAAAATAGATCTTATCAGGCAAACAATTAAGACAACAAGAGGTTGTCTTTTGAACAGAGAAGATATGAATTTTCATTGATAATAAGGACAATATGATTACAAATTACATTGAATTTTAGAGTCCTATTCTATGCATATCTCCTGTTTTCCTTGGGTACAAGGAACCAATCAAGGAACCTATCTTGGACGGCCTTCAACTCTGCAGAAGATGTTGGAGTGAAGTTCACCAACACCTTTGTCTTGTACAATCTCTTCAGCTCAGCCCAATCAACCTGGTCTCCTGCCATGGGAGTGTTAAGATAAGTGAACTCAGGGGCAGTCACCTCCAGGTTGAACTCTATGGTAGAGTCCATCAATTGCTTGTACAACTCTGCATCATAAGCTTGCATCCAGGTATGAAAGGTCTCCTCTGGTGCTGGCCTCTGGATATAGTGTTGGATGAACCAGAGAGTCTTTGCCTCCTTCCATTTCTCAATCAGGGGCACAGGCACAGTAGAGTCAAAAGACCCTTCTGTCCTGAGAGGCAGAATGTTCATCACTTCAATGGGAGCTTTCTTCCTCTGGCTCGAGCTACCTGCACCAGAAGAAGCACCTGCTTCTCTGCTCTTCTTGTTTTGCCTTCTAACATATCTGAGCCTCTGCTCTTCATCTATGTTTTTCCTTATCCTTGCTTGCTTCTCCTCTGGAGTCTCTTCCTTGTATCTCTTCTGAGCTTCTTCAACAACAGTCTCAAGGAAGCTTTTCTTGACTCTCCTTATCTTCCTCTTTGCAGGTCCAGAGATGGAGATTGGATCCTGCTCAGCTTCTGACTCCTCTTCTGCAGCAAGCTGCTTAGCCATGGAAAGGGATTTGAACTCCTCTTTCTTCTTCTTCTGCAACTCAGCCTGGGCCAAAGTGTTCTCCAGCAGGTCCAGGCGAGCTCCATGGCTGAAGAGAGTTTCATTTGTGGTCTTCGCCAGATCAGTTCTGGCCTTCTCTTCCCCCTTTTTAACTTCATCAAGGAGGGGCTCCACTACCTGCCTTATAAGATCAGGCAAGGCAGTGTTGGAGGAAGAGTGAAGATCACGCAGCTGCTTGGCCTCCTCCAGGTAGGCTTTCGACTCTGCAACAAGCCTCTCTTGTTTTTCTAACATCTCCTGGAGGGAGTCCTTCAGCTTGGCAGTTTGAATCATCTGGCTGGCCATCTCAACTTTAAGCACAGAGACTGGCCTCATCTGCTCCAGCACGTGCTCCTGGAGCTGCTTCTGGCTGTGCATGACATCCAGTTTGACAAAGAGGCCATTGGCCTTGAAAGAAGCCTTAACTTCTGCTAGTGTAGACTTGATCTGCTTCAGGAAGATCCTCCTCTCCTACATGATTTGATGTTCTATCATAGCAGGGGCCATGTGTTGAATGGCTTTTGAAAAGCGCCCTATCTGCATGATCTGCTCGTTGAAGAATGCTTTCATCTTCTGGAGCACAGCAGGAGACATCTCAAAGTCCTCCTCGTCTGAATATAGCTCTGGAGGGAATGAAAAATGAGGACCAAAGTTGTAAGAGAAGCCCTCTGGAGTGAGCATAACTCCTCTCTGGATTAGGAGAGTTCTGATGAGGATCTTGGCCGTCTCTGGTGTTTCCAACTCTGCTGGGTTTTGAATATTCAATTTCTTCTTCAGCTCAATCTCCCACGCAGTGAAGGCAGAGGGAGACATCTCCTCCAGCTGAAGCATAAGATCTTCAACATCCTGGAGTCTGGTCATACTCCAAACCTTGGCATCCGTCAGATCTGCCAGGAGGGGTGAGTGCTCCAACAGAATTGGAAATTGCTCTCTTAGCCAGAGCTGAGCACTCACACTCATACTCTTCCTGATGGGACCCATCTCATCAGAAGAGAAAAAGAAGGGTTTGGGCCCAGAGGCAGAGGAGGAAGGTGCTAAGTTAGCAGGCTCAAGTGAAGCTTCCTCATCTTCACTATCATCGCTGGTTAAACAGGTGGGAGAAGGGGGAGGGGCAGGGAATCCCAGAGCCATAGAAATGGTTGGGTCCTGGTCTGTATGGGTTTGGGGAGGGTTAGGATTTTGTGAGGTAGAGGTGGTGGGGTTGGGTTGCTCTGCACCAGAAGAAGATGGAATATCTTGTACAGAAGGTGTAGGTGGTATTTGGGATGTGGAAGTGTTTGGAGGGATAGTGTCTGCACCAGAAGATGTTAAAGGCACCTCTGGTACAGAAGGTGGGGGGGAGGGGTTTGTATTTAAAGGTATCTGGGAAGGTGGGGGAGAAGGTGTTTGAGGGATGTTTGAAGTTGTGAAAGTGGGTGTGTCTGGGAGAGTCTGCTCTGGTGAAGATAAAGGAACACCAGGAGCAGAAGAAATAGGTTGTGTTTGTGTGTCTGGTGGGGAAGTAGTGGGGGTAATAAGGTTAATAGGATCAGAGGAGGGAAAAGAAGATGGGTTGGAGGGGTTTACCTCTGCTGAGTCAACACCAGCAGGAACAACATGCTCTGGAGCATCCCTCATCATCTGGGAAGCCTCATCAATAGCCTTCTCCAAGGCCTCTCCAAGATCAGATCCAGAGTCAGGATCTTGAAGAATAGCTCTCTTGGCCTTGGATTTCTTCACAAGAGGCTCAGCCTCTTCGTCCTCTTCTTCCTCTGATGGCTCATCCATCAGCAGGGTTTTCTTTGCCTTTCTGCTAGTCCTTCGCTTCTTAGCAGAGCCTCTCTTGGTCTCGTCTGGCTGCTTTCTCTTGGCTGCACCAGCCTTCTTAACAGCTTTATCATCATCACCCTTCTTCTTAAGTACATCAAGAAGGGGAATCTGGTCCTCCTCTGAGGAACCAGAGAAAACAATGGTTGATAAACCAGTTACTTCAGCAGCTTTCTTCTGGGTCTTCTGCTGCTGCTGCTTTTTCTGCCCCTTGGCTGGTGAGGGTACTGCCTGTAGAGGAGGGGCAGGGATAGCTTCTTCTCCATCAGAATCAGGATGACCATGAAGGGGACCATCCTTTGAGAATAGTACTTTGGACTTGTGAAATCCTCTGCACCAAGTCTCCTTCCATCTCTTCTCTGGAAGCAATGAGTCCAAAATCAAAGTAAGTTTCGTTCCCAACGAAACATTTGCAGTGAAATAAAACTGCATCTCCCCTGGCTTGGAAGGACAAGCCTCCTTGTTAACTTTCACCTTAGTCTTCCTCAAGACGCCCCAAAAGAACTCCGCCCAATTGCATTGGACGCCGTCATACAGAGCCCTCATCACACACATTCTTCCATTAAAAATAGCATCTGTGTTGTGATTCTCACACATAAGCACCTTCACCACAATATCAAAAAGTACCTTGTACTTTTGCCTCAGATGTTTATCCAGAAATCCCTTCATGATACTCTGGCAAGAAGAACGAGCAAACAATTTGAAGGAACCCACTATATCATCCTCCTTGTAGGTTAAAGGATCCACCCCTTCTGCCGAAATGTTTCCAAACAGCGCACAGAAGTCATGCTTGGAAAACACCAGATCTTCCATGTCAATCTTTGAAGAAATATGGTCTTCATTGATCTTCATTCGAACCAGAAACTGGGCCGCATATCCATCAAGAGTACGAAAATCTCTGGGAACGGTGGAGATCAACTTTTCAACTCCGGATCTCCTCAAAAGTTCCAGAATAGCAAGTGCAGACGAGTTCTTGGTGGTGTAGAAGTCAACCACCATCTCCGTTTTCAGTTTCTTCATCATTAGGGCATGATCAAAATTACACGGGGGAGCCATATCTGTGAGAGAGAGAGAGAAAGAAAAAGCTTTGCAGAGAGAGGTTAGGGTTTGAAAGTATGGAAACGTGAAAGGACAGATTGAATAGAATTTTGATTTAAATAGGGCAAGACGCGTGGCTTGAATAATAAATGAAGTGTGAACGGGTGTAATTTCAAATTTAATTGAGGAAACAAAATCAATTTTAGCATTGATTGACATTTTACACAGTGATTAAATCTGATGGCCACGATGAAAGGCGAGATACAGATTTAATCTGGTGCGTTGGCATAGTCATTGGGACTGGGCATAAAGGAGGTTTTGTGGCAGTCAAGAGAAAAAGCGAAATGATTGCCTATGCCCTATACCCTAGTCTTAATACACTCTGAATTTGAAACGTTTTGAGTGTACTTACTAATTTGAAAAGTGTATCCCAATGATCAGAGGCCAGAGAAGTAAAGACATACCTCTCACCTGATATTGTAATCAGATGATACCACAGCCAGTCTGGTGCTACATCTCCTCTGATGGAGCTCATCTGGTCCTGGTCAGAGAAGACCTTGGATATTATGAAATCTGACTCAGCACCTCATCTGGAACAAGTGTCACCTGGTGTATACCTCATCTGGAGATATACCTTCTCTGATATGTCTAATCTGCAGGTATGTTAGTTTAAGAAAATAAATATATGAGGTAAAGTAATGAAACAAATGATACGTCTCTGTTGTTCCCCCTAAAACAAATTTGTCTCTGGATCCAACAAACCTAAATCAAAAGCTAACTCTCTGAATCTGGTCTCAGCCAAAGGCTTAGTTAAGATATCTGCTCTCTGCTTCTCTGTTGCAATCTTTTCCATCCTTATATCTCCTTTCTCAACATGATCTCTGATAAAATGATGCCTTATATCAACATGTTTACACCTGGTATGAAGAACTGGATTCTGGGTGATTGCAATTGCACTATTACTATCACAGAAAATAGAAATATCCTTAGCTTTAATCTGGCAATCCCTAAGCTGTTGACTAATCCAGAGAAGTTGTGAACAACAACTCCCTGCAGCCATGTACTCTGCTTCTGTTGTTGATGTAGCAACTGAAGTCTGCTTCTTAGAAAACCAGGATACCAATTTATTCCCTAAAAATTGGCATGTTCCACTTGTAGATTTCCTATCTATTCTGCATCCACCATAGTCTGAATCTGAATACCCACTCAACTCTAAGTTATCATCTGTAGGATACCATAATCCTAAATTCACTGTTCCCTTAAAATATTTCAATATCTTCCTAGCTGCTTCTAAGTGACTCTTCTTGGGGTTAGCTTGAAATCTGGCACACACACCTACAGCAAAAGTAATATCTGGTCTGCTTGCAGTCAGGTACAGAAGAGAACCAATAAGTGCTCTGTACTGAGTCTGGTCCACACTCTCTCCAGACTCATCTGGATCCATGTTGAAATTTATCATCATAGGGATCTTGGCTGCTTTGCTAGATCCTATTCCAAATTTCTCTAACATGTTTCTGGTGTACTTTGCCTGATTAATAAAAATTCCCTTCTCTGATTGCTTGACTTGCAAACCCAAAAAGTAATTCATTTCACCCATCATGGATATCTCAAACTGACCCTGCATGAGCTCACCAAACTTCTCACACAGCTTCTTGTTAGGGGATCCAAATATAATGTCATCAACATATATTTGGACCAGAAGGATGTCCTTTCCTTCTTCTTTCCTAAACAAGGTCCTATCAATCTTACCCTTAGTAAAACCATTGTCCAGAAGAAATTGAGATAGAGTGTCATACCATGCTCTGGGTGCCTGCTTCAGCCCTTAAAGAGCTTTCTTAAGCTTAAACACCTTGTCACCATGTTCAAAACCAGGAGGTTGTTCCACATACACTTCCTCAATGAGAATCCCATTAAGAAAGGCAGATTTCACATCCATCTAGTATACTTTGAACTTCATGTGAGCAGCATATGCTAAGAACAATCTGATGGCTTCTAGTCTGGCAACAGGAGCAAATGTCTCATCATAGTCTATTCCTTTAGACTGAGAATAGCCCTGGGCCACTAGCCTTGCCTTGTTCCTAGTAATGACATCATTCTCATCTTTCTTATTTTTGAAAACCCACTTAGTGCCTATCACCTTTTGATGTCTTGGTCTGTCTACCAGCTCCCAAACATCCTGTCTGGTGAATTGATTCAATTCCTCCTGCATAGCTACAATCCAATTTGAATCTTTCAGTGCCTCCTTGATGTTCTTGGGCTCAATCAAGGACACATAGCAACTGAATAAGGCAGCTAAGTTAAGAGTTCTCCTAGTCTGGACACCCTTAGTTGGATCTCCTAAGATCAGGTCATTGGGGTGATCAACCAGGGTCCTCCTTCTCGTGGTCTTGCCTGGTTGATCATCTTCTACAGTACCTTGATGATTATCACCACCTGCAGAAGAGCTTCCCCCTACAGGAGTTCCAACCTCTTCTGGTTCTGCTCCTTGTGAAGGCTTCTGCTTCAGAGAACCAGGAGATGGGTCATCATCTGAATCTAAATCTGAATTAAGAATAAGTGGATTGACTTTGATAACTCTGGGTGTAGTCTGATTATGGGTCTCATCAGAAGACTGAGAGTCCACCTTGCACTCAAAAGCAGATTCATCAAAAACAACATGAGGTGTTTCCTCCACACAAAGTGAATTCTTATTAAAAACTCTAAAAGCCTTACTGGTGCTGGAATATCCTAAAAATATTCCATCAGCCACTTTGGCATCAAAGGTTCTTAATTTAGATTTCCCATTGTCATGGATGAAACACTTACATCCAAAAACATGAAAATATGAAACAGATGGGGTTTTACCTTTCCATACCTCATATGGAGTCTTATTATGTCTCTGGGCAATTAGGCATCTGTTCTGAGTGTAGCAAGCTGTATTAATAGCCTCTGCCCAAAATCTCTGTGGAGTGTTGTACTCTGCTAGAAGTGTTCTTGCAGCTTCTTTGAGGGTCCTATTCCTCCTTTCTGCTACTCCATTTTGTTGGGGTGTTCTGGCAGCAGATGTCTCATGAAAAATCCCATGATCCTTGCAGCAATCTGCAATGTGTGAATTCAAAAACTCTGTCCCTTTATCACTTCTGATTCTGACTATGCTCTGGTTCTGCTCATTCTGAATCTGATTGAAGAATTCTGGCAGCTTAGTCATAGTTTCATTTTTCTTAAACAAGAACACTACCCAAGTGTATCTTGAAAAGTCATCCACTATCACTAAGGTGTACTTCCTTCCACTGAAACTAAGAGGAGAAACAGGTCCAAACAGGTCCATGTGAAGTAGTTGAAGTACTCTGGTTGTGGTTGTGCTCTGGACATCCTTAAAGGAAGTCTTGGGTTGTTTACCCTTCTGGCATGAACCACAAACCTGATTCTTCTTGAACACTTCATTAGGAAGACCTCGAATGAGACCTTTTCTGGCAATCTTATTCAGTGTTTTGAAGTTAAGATGACACAATCTCTTGTGCCAAATCCAGCTATTCTCTGCAGATCCTTTAGCAACCAGGCAAGCATTTCTTGGGCAACTGCTAAAATCTGCAAGATAAATGTTACCCTTCCTCAAGCCTATTAGCAAGATATCATTATAATCAGAAGAGAAAACAGTGCATGAATCACTAGAAAACTTCACTGAGTATCCCTTGTCACAGAATTGGGATACTGAAAGCAGATTATGCTTGAGTCATCTGCAGTAGACTCCTTTGGCTTGACATCAGGCTTGATAGTTGAAGAGAATGCAACACCTTTCTGACCAGAAGAGGAAACCTCTTCTGTTTGATCCTCCTCTTGAAGATCATACTCATAGGCTTTGAGATCAGACAACAGAAGATGATGATCCAGAGTGTTGAGATCCTTGTTGTCCTTGATCACAGTGACTTTAATTCTCCACCTGCTGGTTAGTGAACGCAAGATTTTACTATTAATTTCCTTTTCAGAGTAGGTCTTACCTAAGGCACTAGCCTTGTTCAGGAGGTTTGTGAGACGCATGTCCAGCTGGTCAATGGTCTCGTCTGGTTTCATCTTGAAGGTGTCAAACGAGTGTTGAACAGCTTGGAGCTTGTTGTCTTTGATCTTCTCTGTTCCCTCACAGAGTAGTGCCAGTTTGTCCCACATCTCCTTGGCAGTGGCACACGTTCTGACCTTTTCAATCACTTCTTTGGTAAGTGTGTTGATGATCTCTGTTCTTGCCACCTGGTCCAAGTTGTAGAGCTTTCTTTCATCATTATCAAGCTCATCTTTCTTTTTTAGGATTCTTTGCATGGGGACTCTATCCTCTGCAGTTTTCTGGGCAGCTTCACTAGTTTCTTCTCTGGACTCTGACCTGCCACTATCAATAGGAGTCCAGTAAAATTGAATGGGGCCACTTTCAACCACATCTAACATGCGGTGGTGAATAGCTCCAAGATGATTGCTCATCATGAAGCTCTAGTGGCTAAAATCCTCAAAAGAGAATTCTGGGAGCTTACGTCTCTTGTAAGAAGATTTTGCAGACATTTTGATAAAATTAAGGGAAATAACAAGAACTTGAACAAAAGCACTAAAGAGCAATGGATCTGCCCGGTGACCACCAAAAGCTTTTCAAAACAGTGGTCGTTGGACACACTGCTCTGATACCACTTGTTGGTCCCACTAGTTAGATTAATTGCGGAAGCTTAAGTTAAATGTCTTTCAAATTCTTTTTACAAGAGAATAAAAACCAATAAGACAATAAGTAAAATAAAGCAATAAAGAACACAAGATATATAGTGGTTCGGATTTGAATATCCTACGTCCACTCTCCCTTATATCCAAGGGGTCTCACTAACAACCAACCAACTCACTTACTTACTGGAATTTGGGAAGTACCAGTTCCTTCTTACACCTCTTTAGATTTAACTTCAATCTCAAGATCAACAGCCTACAACCTTATCTGGTAGATGAACAGGTTGAGGTTTCAATAACTCCTTAAGAGTAGATAAATATTATGAACAGTAAGAGTGCTTGGAATGAATAACAAAAGCTTGGATGGACTTATGCGCGTATATAGTCTCTCTAGAGCTTTTTCTTGAACTGCACTCTTGTATTTATAGAGGGGATTAGGGCTAGCCGTTGGAGGGCTAATCCAATCAGATCCTCTATATAAGGAAGCCTCAATCAATCAATTCCCTAATTGATTGATTGGGTTGGTGAGATCCTTGGATTGATTATCTTCAAAACTTTCCAATCCTGATCTTGTTGACTTGATTTGAATCATCAACGGTCAATAGTTTCCTCTGCCTAACTCTGATTCTCTCCAGAGAAGGCAAGACCAGACACCAGGTAACCTCGGTGTCTTCTGGTCCTCATCTGGTCAACAGTCAGAATACTCAGTAGAATCAGGGGATCAAACTGAGCATCTTTTGTTCTACCAGACTCGTCTGGTCTGGACTCGTCTGGTCTGGGGAAGGTCCTCTGCCTCTGGTCAGATCTCATCTGGTGAAGTCTTCTGGTGGAGTCCTCTGGTGAAGTCCTCTGGTGGGGTCTTCTGGTGACTCTTCTGGTGAAGTCTTCTGGTCTGGCAGTTCCCCCTAGACTAAGTCCTAATCTAGATCATCATCTGGCTAACAGGTCGAGATGGTCCTATTACATCTTCTGGTTTGTTTTAACTCATCAAAACTAACAACTTTTATCCTAACAGATGACTAGAAGACTATCTCTTCCAACGGATAGTTTTCAAATCACCTATAAATACAGAAGGCCTTGAACCCATTCAAGGTTACGAGAAATTTCCAAGCTAGAAATTACTCAAATTCTCAAGCTTTCAAAAGCATTCAGCGTACAAAAGAAGCACTCGAAACCAGTTAAATTTCCCAAGTGTTTCTTAGACTAGTGAGAGTTATTCTGTATTCCATTGAGCTACTAAGTCTTATCATAAGCTTAGAGTGATTATCCATACTTAGCATAGCTTAGTCTTGTAAGGATAATCACATCCTAGTTGGAATCCGAACTGAAACCAAAACCCTTAGTCAGGTTTGTTGGTAGTAAGTTGTGTTTAGTGAGTTAGTAAGGAGTTTGTATAGGTCAGTGAGGTTAGCTGATCTTGGTGCACCTTGGCACGTAAAAAGCAAGAATCCCAGTAGTGGATTTCCTGTTAAATCAGGTCGTGGAAGTAGGAGCTTGAGTCTCTGAACCACGTTAAACTTCCTGTGTTCTTACTGCTTTGATATTGTGCTTATTTGCTGAAGTCATTCATAGCATTTGTTTTTATCAGGCCTGAATCAATTAGCCTGATCATTAAATTGAACATTTCCCTACTAATCACTATTTCAAAATTGAGTAAACAAGTTTTCAGAAAGCAAACATAAAACAAGACTATAAACTTTCAGGGCTCACGCATTTCCGCACTGAACTCAAGTTGATAGTTAGCCAACTGACCAGCATTCAGTGCAGTCAGTAGGTGTGTTATCAACCCTGAGTTCTTTAACACTCTGAGCTAAGGGGACTCAGTGAGGTTGAAAGTCAGAAAAATTGTTATACGTGTACCCCCCACCCCATACACGTATTTCTCAGTCTTGTACCGGGACCAACATTGGGTCTCAAGGGACATTTAAAGGAAATCATGGAGAGGAAGAATGAGCTGAAGATTAGAGTATTCAAGCAATATGCTCTGGAGCCAATATTTGAGTCCATCTAATCTGTTTTAAGTGTTTCTGGGCATTTGTTTATAAGTCCCAGCTGTTCTTTTGTTTTTGAACCAATTCAGTAGACTTCATTGTATTTGTACCTGCACCTGATCTATTATGAAATGAAAACTCTACTGTTATTACAGCCCAAGATAATATCTCATTATCATTTTGACTTTTGTACTTGAATACTTTTACTTGCAAATTTCCTTGAAAATTTATGCTAACTGAATGAGCTCAACTGAAAGAGAATATGTAATAGATAGGTTTCGGCATAATAAAAAAGGGGGAAATTGTATAGACTTATGTTTTGATTAAGATGCCAAAAGGTTCATCCCAAGTCAAATGTAAGTAAAGTATTCAGTAGAGTTAGAATAGAATTAGCCAGTTCAAATGTTAAGGAACTTAAATGCATTTACTAATTCATATAGTGTATCTAAGAGTTGAAGAAGTCCACTGAAGAAGAAGTGAAGTGAAGAAGAAGTCTGAGTAATGAATGTTTTCTAAGTGCATTCATACTAAGCCTATACCATCAGTAGAGGATCAAGGTCCACTGATGAAGACTAACAACGCACATTCAATCCTAAACACATTAAAAACTGTTAGTTAATCTGGTTGGAACAAGGCAAATCGAATATCAGTAAAGCTTGCAATAAATGAAGGAATAAGAAGGTTCTCTCAGTTGAGTTCCACCTTAAAACCAGACAAGACTCTGAGCAAGTAGACTGTGCGGCCCAATAAGAAGATGACACATAGGTGTACCCTACTGACAGCCGACCTGTCACAGACTGACAAATACCAAAAGTCTTGCTTTAGCTTTCTCCAGAGAGCTGGTAAACAGGCAAGGTCTTTCAGCCATTTCTTGATAAGACTTAAAGCTTAAAAAGAGCCGTTTGAACCAATCAGATACATAAGACTTACTTGAGAAGATTAATCTCCAACGGGAAGATTTTCAAGATGCTTTATAAATACAGAAGGTCGTGCCCATTTCTACGCACGGGAAACTTACAAGAACACGGCATTCTCTACACTCATAACTTACTACGAAGCACTCGAAATCACCTTTGTTTCCCAAGTGTTTCAAATTTGTAGAGAGGATATCAAACTTTCTGTAACTGAGCTTATAGCTATATCCAAACTTTAGAAAGAGATAATACATCCTTAAAGCCTTAAGCTAAACTGTAAGGATTATCTCACAAACAGTTGAAACCAAACCCTACTCAAAACCCTACCCCAGAGTTAGGTTGAGAGTTAGAGTTAAGAGTTATTAGTAAGCTGATTGTTGATATCAGTCTGAAAGCTGGTTGTTTTGGGAACTAGGACCTGGAATTATCCTAGGGATCAAATATCCTAAGAGAGGATTGTTTGATCAGTGCACCTTGGCACTATAACACAAGGAATTCCAAAGTGAAAGGAATTCTCCTGTTTAATCAGGACAGTAGACGTAGGAGATTCTTCTCTGAACCACTCTATATCGTGTGCACTTACATTCTGTTAATTTTTTAGTGCGTGTTGATCAAACAAGTTTTTATCAAGCAAAACGAGTTTTTTTTAAGGGCTCACTAATCCGCATCTGAAAGCTAATTAGATAGCAACTCAACTGAAAGTCTTGAACCTTCAGTGGAGCTGATATCTCAGCAAACTTTCTCTAGTAAATCTCAGCAGACTTCTAAGTCCACTGAAGATCTACTGTCTTAAGTAATCTGATAAGTTTTAAGAAAGAAGTTTGAATTTGTAACAATAGGTGTATATCCCCCCCCCCCCCATACACCTGTATAACTCGTTTCGGGACCAACACTTACTTTGTTATTTAAGGGTGAATGAGTCTTTTCAACTTTATGTGGTGACATATAGTGTAAATAAATGATGTTTTTAAGGGGATAAGTTTTAGAGTGTAGTGTTATTTTTTGCTTATTTGGATAGGAGAAAAAAAAATCTCCCTTTAAGGAGAAATGAATAATCAAAATTGAATCGGAGGGAGTACCACTTAGAGAAATAAAAAATAATATTGTAATTTGAATTGCATGGTGCAACTAATATATATAAATATTTGTCTAATATAATAGTTTGTATACATATATATATTTATGTATATACACACTTTTAAATAAAATGTAAAATTATAGAAAAAATTGGAACATCACTGATACCACAATTTCCAAGAAAAATATAATCACATTTTTTACGTTACTAACATTTAAGAAAAATTATTGGTAAATTGTTACCACCTCATTTGACATGTGTTATTACCTCTAGTAATTTGTAACACGTCCATCTTCTCACATATCATCTTAATATATTTATAATTCTTTTAAATATGATTTAAAATTACAGTATTTCCTAAATTCTTGATAGTAATGCATTAAATCCAATTTCGCCCCATAAAACAATATTTATAAAGTTGTTGTGTTTTGAGTTCATGCTAGTTGTAATTGTAAAAACAAAGTCCTTTTATTTCTCTTTTTGTCTTCCTCTCTTTTTTTCCCTTTGTCTTTTTTTTTTTTTTTTTTTTACTTTCTCCTCCTCCACACACACATACATGCACTCACACAGATCATCATCATCTGCACGGCAGGCACCCCTTCAACCTCGAGCCCATGTTTTTGTTTTCCCCAAATCACCTCTTTCAAAATTATTCTGAAATTTAAAAGTTTTAATATCAATAATCCTCTAAGTTCTTTGTTTACTCATTGTCTCATTAATACTCCATGTTTGACATTTATGGTGCTTGAGGTTAAATATATTCACAACTTCTACGTTATAACCTACAGTAAAACCTCTATAAATTAATATTGTTGGAACTGAGAAAAATTAGTATTTTAGAGAGGTATTAATTTATCTATAAATTAATAATTTATTATTTTAAAGAGTGTTCTTCCAATACAATAAATAAAATTTTATTTTCATAAAAGTGAGTGCATTTAATTAGTATATTAATTATATTCATTGAACTAACGTTATATAATTAATATAATGATTCTACATAACATAATAAATATATATTCATCATGCATCATATTTATTAATGTACGTATGAAATTGAAGGTCATTGCATTTGATTAAAATAACACTATAGCACTTAGAACATTCAAAACGCTTTACAACTTTTTGATGCAATTTAAGAAAATAACACCAGATTTATTGTAGGGATTAAAAAAAGTTAGAGATAAGATCTAAGTAAATTTGAACTTTAACAAAAAACAATCAACAATAGATTTTTATTTTACTAAATTGTCCTAGTTATCTTTGTAATTTGACGAAATTATTAATTTATGATATTGATGGGACCAATAATTTATATAGGGCATTTCTGGAAAATTATTATCTTATTATCTTATCAAAATTTATAAATTTTTGAACTGGCCCAAATCGGGACCAAAGAAGATTATTATTTTAGAGAATTTATTAATTTATAGAGGTTTTCCTTTATGAATTTTTCTTATTGGTAGTATTGTCACTGATTCATATGACGCATCTTATGACCTCTGAAATTTTTTTACACGTCCACTTTTTTACAGAGCATCTTAATATATGTTATATAATCCTTTAAAAATAGTTATATTACATTCTAAAATCTTGACAATGTATTAAGTCCAATTTCACAGTTCATTGAACCTTTTAAAAATTTAAATTCCTCCTTAAATTAGTGGAGTACAGATATTAAATTCCATATAGATTTTTTTTTTTTTTTTTATATTTTGATTGTATCATAATGTTCCAGAATATCCACCACCTCGATATAATAAAAATTTTGACAACTGTATTTTTTAATCACAATTTTCGTGAATGTTAACATCATAATTTATACATTTTTTTAAAATACAATTGTCACTGTTGCATATAATCTTGTATTAATTATCAGAGGAAATCTGACCCACACCTTTTATATAATGAGAAAAAAAGGGGTGCATCATTTGCACCATGCAATTAATGCACACATAATATTGTTCTATGAATCAAAACTAGTGGACAAACTCCCCCTGTCCTAGTGATATTTGCACAATTTTCTTATTTGAACGTCCCACACATATTTGCACGGTATCTAAAAAAGAAAACATTGATTTGAATGCACATTCACAAAAATATACACATATTTACTGATATGTCACTATTTTACCAAAAAAGAAAATCGAATCCATATGTAAAAAGACATGGTGCAAATATCACTAGGAAGGAGGGAGTAGTACTTTTCAGTGAAAAAAAATAATGCCCTATTAGAACAACTTAGTAAAAATAAAAAAAAATATCATTTAAAAAATAACTTGATCACGGTGTAATTGATATGTAAAATTATTTATCTAATGTAATAATGTATATAAATATATATATTTATTTACAGGCACACTTTTAAATATAATATTAAATAGTAGAATTTGCTTGATACAAAAAAGTAGAATTTTCTGGAACATTATCAAATCACAATTTTAGTGATATATATAGTGACAATACTACTATCAAATTAGGAATTTTTTTTACCTGTAAAATTATCACTGCTTCATATAACACGTGTGAGCACCTTTTGACATGTGCGAGTTATTAGAGAGCATCTTAATTTTTCTTTTTTTAAACATAAAGTACTAGAGTGTATTCCCGCGAATTTTGTGGACTGAAATTTTTTTTATTTTTATTTTCAAATAATAAATATAAATATTTTTTATTTTGAATATTTTGTAATTTCGATATAATATTAAACGTTAATTCGAATTATTTAAAAAAATTCAATTCCCTCCTAAACATTTCATGTATACATGTATTTTTAAAAAAATATATATATTAAAAAATAAAAAATCTAAAATAAAAATTGCCAACTTTCAATATCATAGTATTATACATGGTAAGATATTGTATATCATGACAAGATTTTTTTAGAAATAATGTCTTATTTCAGTGACAATATCTTTTGGATAGTAAAATTTTGTCCAAAAAAAATATTAATGTTATAATCTATTATCCATGGTAAGATATGGTATTGGATGACAAGATTATTTGGGAATCTTGCCATCTTTTACGTGACAATATCTTTTGCAAAATATTTCAATATCCTCTTAGAATATTAGCATCTATAAATTTATTCAAAAAATATATATTATTGTATTATACATGGTAAGATATTGCATTTCATGACAAGATTTTTTGGAAATAATATGCTATTTCAGTGACAATATCTTTTGGATAGCAAACTTTTGTCTAAAAAAAAATGTTACAATTTGTTATCCATGGTGAGATATGATATATGATGACAAGCTTCTTTGGGATCTTGCCATCTTTTACGTGACAATATCTTTTGCAAAATATTTCAATATCCTCCTACAAAATTAGCATATATAAATATTTTGCAAAAATAAATTCCAAAAATATCTAAATAAGAAAATTGTTGAACTGTGGAAAAAATATATGTTTTACATCTTAGAGGACATGACGGCGGTGCCTAGACTGTTCAATGGAGGATGACAAAAACTAAAAAAGGAGGCGAGAAGAAAAAAAATCTAAGACCAATAAAAATTCTATAAAAATCAGTATCATACATTCGGTTCAATGCTGCGGTATCTAATGCGGTTTGAGGCGGCAGGAGTAGAGCAGCGAGGCAGGACCGGTTTGTAAACAATCTGATAGGAAAGTGATTGCCAAATTCGTTTAGGTACAAATTCGAACGACTCGCAAGTGAACGAGATCATTGCGTAGTAGGAAATTGACCAAGTAAAATATCGAACACAAAGACAACGTATTTAGTTCTTAGATACCGACTAAATTGAATGCTTGTAAACAAAATTACAGAAAAAATAAAAGCTTCGGTTTGTTGTTATCTACTAAATGTTTTTCAAGTGCAATATTAAAAACTAACCTAACTTCTTTCGAAGTGCAAGTGATTAAGGTATGCTTTGAACAAATCCAAATATGTAAGTATTAAGGAGTAGCAAGAGCACATACTTATCTTGAGTTCCATATCATAATTAACCTAGACTATGCAATTTCATCTAACCATTAAAACTCTCATCTAAATGATTAGATGCTCAATTCGAAGTGTTCTTCATATTCCAGGTCTCTCTCGATAACCTAAAGCATCTAACAATAGGCTTTGATAGATAATCCCCTTCAAATTAGAACTCACTAAGGATAGCTCAACTCTCGCATGTTGCTATCTTCAATGAATTCCTAATTTTACCAAAGACATGCTATCAAAGCTCAATTAATCCGAATTCAGAGAGGTTAATCATTCAACTTCCAAAAATCTAAGCATATACTCAAGCTAAACCCTAATTCTCACATATTCTTCATCATTCAAAGCATAAAGAGTTAGCCTAGCTAAGGAAACTAAAATCATGAACAAAGCCATGGAAAAACTAAGAATTTACCAACAATGAGCATAAATTAGAGTATTATCACCTAAGATGAAGGAAATTTGGAGAACATCTTCAAGCACTACTTGTTTACAACCATGAAATATGCCAATTGACTACTCTTCAAGCTTAAATCCAGATACAAGTTACTTCTCACTGAAGAAATTGAAGAAAAGAGACTAATCTAGCACTATATAAGGAAAATTGGATGAAAATGTGGAATGGAGCTCTCATCTCGTGTGAAATCTATGAAAAATGAATGGTAACCTCCTACAAAATCAGTTAGAAGCCCTTTTATAGTCGCAAGCCAAAGCCAAAAGTTGGTCTTTACATTTTAACCCTCAAATCTTCTAGAAATCGCATTTTTCGGACTTGCCAGCATTTCACTCGGCCATAGCCTTTTCACTCGCCCGAATCATGCTTCACTCGGCCGAGTGCTCCTTATTTTTTACTGAGTTCTCCACATTTTGCCTCACTCGGCCATTTCCAATCTTGCTCAGCCGAGTGAATCTTCCAGAGGATTTTACTAGGCCAACACTCTTTTTGCTCGGCCGAGTGCCTCTCTTTTGTGGCCGAGTGAATCTTCCAGAGATTTTACTCGGCCATAACCATCCTTGCTCGGCCGAGTGCCCTCTGCTCTTGGCCGAGTGAACCCTGTTTTGACTCTTTTTAAGCTCTTTAACTTCACTCTTCACCTTCCTCTTCAATTCTTCATCTTTTTGGACCTAAAACACTCATTTCTTGCACGAAGGGTAAGTTCAAGAGACAAAGCCAAATATAGAGATACAAGACACTAATCATATATAAATCAAGGTCAAATAGTGCATAAAATGACTTAAAAATACACAATTATGATGCAATTACAAGGCTAATCAGAAAGGAATGACGAAGTGGGAAAAGAATAGAGGAGAGGTGGTGACGGTTCGGGATCCACATACCTTGGGTTTATCCCTATTTTGCATACCTGCTTTCGACGCACTCGCCGAAGTCCACGATAGATGCCGCCACTTGAATCACTGGGCTAGACGGAGAAGTCGTCTGAGATGGGTTCGGAGTAGACACAATGATCGATCAAGTCGGAGCAACGATGGCGCATAAGAAATATTGGTGACGACGATGCTAATTGTAATAGTGGAGGCAACGCCGATGATGGCTGCAACGGGAGAGAGAAATAGGCGGCATACTTGAGAAAAAGGGGACGGTGTATGCGATACTATTAATAAGAGATTAATAAAGCCTAATTATAAAATGAATGATTTAAATTTAATTTTGTGAGATAAATGATCGAGATCAAAACTTAAACCAACTTTTAATGAGAGCGCAACATTTCAAAATAAAGAGATTTAAGAAATATCACATCAGCCTAAGAATAAAGTGGTGTTGACACATCATTTTGGAGAAGTTTGAAAATGTATTATAATAAGATAATTACAATATTTTCTAAATTCTTGATAATAATGCATTATATCCAATTTCACCTAAAAATGGAACTCATCCATGAAATATTAGAGTACAAGCATTCCAAAAAAAAGTATTTTAATGCTAATTGTATATGTAAGGACACAATCTTCCCCTCCTCCGTTCCCTTCTTTCCCCCCTATGTCTCTCTATTTCGACTTTCCCCACCCCACACACACAAACATGCATTCACACACACAGTCACATATCATCACAATCCACATGGCGGCCACCCCTTCAACCTCGATCCCACATTCTTCTTTTCCCCAAATCAACCATTTTCAAATTGATTTACAAGTTTTTGTTGCAATAAGTAGTCTAATAAATATTTTATTCAATACAACTGCCATTACTGCATATAGTTTTGTGTTATCAAAGCAAATCTAACACACCCACCTTCTATACATTGAGTAAAATTTGAGTGCACCACTTATACCATACATATGTTGCTCAACTAATATTGTTCTACAAAAACACAATTAGTGCACAACTAATACTCTTTTACAAAAACAACTAATATAATTTAGTGAAAACAACTACTCCCTCCGTCCCCTAATAACTTTCATACTTTCCTTTTTGGGACGTCCCACAATAACTTTCACACCCCAAATATGGAAATAAAACACTCTCACAATACTTACTTTAATTCAAAATACTCTTCATTCATTGGTTGAAAAAGTCAATAAAACAGTTTTTCTTAAAATTTGTGCCACCACCCCTATGAAAGTTAAGAGGGGACGGAGGGAGTAATATGTATTGATCAATTAATATCTTTTAAAAAATGACTTGAGTTACAAAATGAAACTGCTTGTGTAATATAATAATGAATATACATAAATATTTATTTACAAACACATTTTTAAATATAACGTTAAATAGTATTCCCTTCGTCCACCAATCTTTTACTCACTTACCTTTTTGGGTTGTCCACCAAAATTTTACCCATTCTCCTTTTGAAAATAAACATCACTCACAAAAAAATAAATGAGTCTCACAATACCCCCTACAATACCCTTACTTTATCTACTTTTTTAATAAAATATTAATTTTTATTAAATCATGTACCCAACAATAATAAGGTATAAATTTTGTGGACGGAGGGAGTATAATTATTTGGAACATTGTTAAACCACAATATTAATGAAAAATATAGTCACAATTTTTGTGTTAAAAACTATGAATTTATTTAATTGGTTTGTTACTATTTTATATGATACGTGTTATCACCTTTCGAAATTTGTGACACGTCCACATTTTACATAGCATCTTAATATATATATATATATATATATATATAATTATTTTAAACTTGATATAATATTATAACATTTTCTAAAATATTGACAATGTATTATGTCCATTGAAATTATTCATTGAACCTCTTTAAAATTTAAATTCCTCCTTGATATAGTTTAGTACATAAATTAAATTTTCTCCTTGAAAACATAGTAGAAAGTTGGGCTTTTCTACGGTCAGGAAGACTTTCGCCCTTCCTGACGTCAGTAAACCAATAATAACTTGCCACATCATTTAAGTTTGTCATTTGCGATCTAGCTTCGCCCATATATATTTTTAATAAAATAAATTATAAAATTACAAAAATATCCTTACAGTTTTTTTTTAAATAATTATTTTAATCTTTTTTCTTTTTTATATTAATTAAAAAAATTAGAATTGTAAAAAATCATTTAAAATTTGAAATTAAATCAAAAACTCATCTTCATCCTCATTTCTTAACCATCGGCCCATTCATCCCATCGATTCTTCAAATCGGCGGGCAGACTAAAAAGAGGGCAAAGCACATGTATCATTGGCCGGAGACTACCCCTTCAAAGGAGGAAAAGAAGCCCCATCGTGAATAGGGCAAGCGAAAGGAGGTCGAGAAAAAGCAAGAGCAATACAACCCTAATTTGATAATTTGCCGGAGAGTAATACAACCCTACCGATTTCGAAATCGATGAAGCTTGATATAGTGAAGCAAGAGCAATTGGATTGGAATATCATCCGAGTTCTTCTTCTCCGACGGTTTCCGATCAGCATTTAAAGTCCGGCAAGCGAAAGGAGGTCGAGAAAAAGGTAAATCCTCTATTTCAGCAGAATCACCAAACTACGTGCGATGCTATTTAATAGACGAACCAAGAAGTTAATACTTCACTAAAAATTCGTTTTCAACTCTGTTGGAGCCAGTTAGACTTTTAGAATGTTTTACCTCTTACACATCTTTACCTTCTTCTCTGTTTCCTTTTGAGTACTTTTTATCTTCTCCAAATTAATTATTAAGATTCAAGCAAATTGAGTGTGCTTGTTGCAAATATAGAACATTCTTGAAGATTGAAGTGAAAAACAACAGGTTTCCTTTTATGATATGTACTTGCCCTAGTGTAATTGCTACCAAAATTTCACCTTGAGGAAAAATGGACTAGTGAAAATCCTGTCAGAGTTTAAAATGAGTGGTCTACTTTTTTTTTCATGAAATTACCCATATATGGTACGTTTTCTCTGGTGCATGAATCGGAAAATGTCATATTAATATCAATTCTTGCCTATGCGTGATCATGCATAGGCTGTGTAAGATGAGTGATGCTGGGCAACAAAAGTTATTTGTATCATATAATCTCACGTTGGAATTGGCTGTTTATTGTCTGGCCATATCAATTTCAATTCATGCTTTATGGTTGAGATTTCAGATCGGTATATTTCAAATTCTACTGAAAATAGCTGGTGGAAGCTTAGGTCATGCTCTTTTTTTTTTTTTTTGTTATTAACTAATGAGACAAGGATAACAATATTATAGGCAAAAAGGGAAGAAATTGTACTTGTTGATGAAGACTTTGTATCTTCATGATCTTAGAAGTGTGTTTTTTTCATGGAAATGCTTGAAGAGTTTTTGTTGCTCACGTTCTTGTCCTGCCTACAACTAATGGCTGAGTTATTGGACTCAATTATTTTGTTTTAAGGGGTAGTTTTGTGTGGTGGAAATTATTTTGGAGATTAAATCTTAGTTAGGACTTAGTAATAAATCGGGGCCGAGAGAATAGTATGAATAGGTTTATTCCTAAATTAAAATTTCAGATAACCACTATAGCAGAAGCTAAAAAGTAACTTAGTAGACTAAAATGTGTTGTCTTAAGATTTAGGTATTGCAATGTAATGAAATTTGTTAATTATTGTCTGTTGGACCTCGGTAGTTAATATTTTAATGTTTCCAAATACATAGCAAGTAGCAACCAACTCCTGTGTTCTTCTCATTAAAGTATTTCTTAACAAGTTCCTTAATAACAAAAGCCTAAAAGTTTCTTATCTGTACTTTGTGGCATATATAATTTTGCTGTTGCGCATACTTACTAACCATGTAAATTATTACTATGTTATTTAACTTATGAATATGCTTCCTATCATGAGAAGGAGCTGATTGTGGCTTCCTTTGCTCTAGCTAGACTGAGCTTAGCCATTAATTACCTTTTGTCAATTCTATATTTCATACTATATTGAACTCAATTTAGTTTAGATTGCTATCATCTGAGACACACATCTAGTATGAAACCTAACTAGCACATCATTTTGCTCATCTTCCCTGAAACTTTATAGGTTCTCATCCAAGATCTCAATTGTGCCCTGCAAGATAATTTTCTTCTTTAGGTAACTTGTTACATTTGATTTGTTTCTTATGTTACTTTTCCTGAATATCTCCAAGTCTCAGTTGCTGCTTGCACAAATTATTTTTTCAAATAACGTAGAATCCAATATTTTGTTTGCTATTTATTTCACATTTATAAAGCCACATGTTCTTATGATTCATTTCATTTTTCTTCTGTTGGGAAAATAGGGGTGCCCGGAATCTATTCGGGATGAAATTTAAATACGAATTTAAATATAATTATTACTAGCATGAATTAATCCTAATTAATTTAAATAATAATTCCAACAACAAATTTAACATCATGCATGTTGAATTATTCACATAAAATCTAGGCGGAATAAACAAGAATTTATGTGACTTACGTACCTCTTGTAGAATTGGCCTTTGAATAAACGGGACAATCACGATCACGCTTTATCAACCCAAAAACCTTCTCAAGTATTTTCCTTTCGCCTTACTTGATCACCGGTGGGAGATGCTATCAAGTAATTTAAATAACTAAGGAAAAAGAAAAATATATATGCTCTTGATTTTTCCAACACATGAAATTATGTCCTTTGGGATGAAATAATCATCCCTTATTTATAATTAAGAGTGGCCGAAAATTTGAGGATAATTTGGGCTTGGAGAAAATCTTTTCTTAGTCTCTAAGAAATCTTGAATATATCTCATATATTATTTTCTCCATAGTAAAATATTCCACAAAAATCTCACTCACCTTATAAACAAGCTATTTTCGAAAATTACAAGTGAAGAAGCCAAGATTTGGATATTTATTGAATATATGAGATATTCTTGTATTCCAAGAATACATATCTTCCATAATATCTTCCCAAGAAAATCAACAAAATCTTTTCTTCCCTTGATACACAATTTTTTAAAAAATCAAAGAAAAATCAGCATAATATTATCTTTTTATTTTAATCACCTTATCATTATTGGGCTACTTAATGGGCCTTTAAGGAGAATTAAGATTGGACCTCCTAATGGACTTCTGAATTTCAATATTGAGCCCCAATATAATTCAATCCATTAATATTAATTATTACCATTAATAAATTAATATTGCACTATTCATCTTAATCCATATTACGATAATATGAGCTCCCGGTTATTATTTCCCGCGTTTAAGATTATCAAGTCCATTAATTAATTAAGCTTCTGAATAGCTCTAAATTAATTAATATATTTCACCTTGGAGTAAAGACAACTCAACATTATTATCCGTACCGAAGAAACTGATTCTTCATTTGCAAGATTTGGTACGATAAAACTTCTGAGCCCACCAAGGGGACTAATCACACGAGCCGTACTCGCACGCGTTTCCCCGTATTAAATCTTAGCAACCGTCGTATGACTAATATTACTGCCCAAAGCACAAGGTTCGAAGTCACGATGATTCTCACCCAACATGAATCAAAGCAGTAACCATTAATCACACACGGTCCTATTTAAGTGACGGAGATTAAGAAATCAATAACCACTGAGGTCTAATTCTTCACATTTCAGAACAGAAGAATTTATCCTCGCTGTAGGTCCTCTTCAACACATACTAAATGTGCTAGTGCAATCTCTTAGTCAAGACAGACCAATCTGAGACTTACACATCGACCTTTCACGGCGGATTGTTCAATTCCACCTAGGTCGTGAAAATGTACATTTAGTTACAAGGAAACTGTTAATGTTATCTTCCGTGATCGGGTATCACCACATTAACTACAATGTAACTAGTACTATTATGAGCTGTTTGCAATAAATATTCAACATTCAATCATATCTAAAGCATGTGCGATAAAAGAATTATTCTCATAAACAAGTGTTTGATACACGAGTTATACAAAGTAAAAGCATAATTTCACGTATAACTCCAACAATCTCCCACTTATACTTAAAGTCTGCTTTTTAGTATACATCATCATGCATGTCTAGTGTAGTAGCTCTACGTGAAATCTCATGTCAACCTACACTAACCTAATAATTCCTCCCACTTATACTTAAAGCAGATTGGCAATAGTCTTGACTCCCATTCCATCCACATGTCTCTCGAATGTACTCTGAGGCAGACCCTTTGTGAATGGATATACTAGGTTGTCCTCCGACGTTTGTCTTTGCCACCTCTTTATCTCCTCTCTTAACGATTTCTCATATAAGATGGTATTTTCTTTCTATGTGTTTGCTGGCCTTGTGGGCTCTCGGTTCCTTTGAATTTGCAACTGCTCCGACATTATCACAAAAGACAGTTATCTTATCGGGCAAATTCGGAACAACGTCCAAGTCCACTAAGAAGTTCTTGAGCCAAACTGCCTCTTTCGCTGCTTTCCAAGCAGCTACATACTCGGCTTCTATGGTCGAATCGGCGATGCATTTCTGCTTAACGCTTCTCCATGAAATGGCTCCTCCTCCCATGCAAAACACACTACCCGAGGTTGACTTTCTTGAGTCTATGTCTGATTGGAAATCCGAGTCCGTGTATCCCACGGGCACAAGACTATCTGACTGGTAAATCAGCATCCGCTCACGAGTTCTTTTCATATACCTCAAGATACACTTTACGGCAGTCCAATGGCCTTTTTCGGGATTACTTTGATATCTTGCCACCATGCCCACGGCAAAGCAGATATTCGGTCTCGTACACAGCATTGCATACATAAGGCTTCCTACGGCCGAAGCGTACGGAACACCTTTCATGTCATCTATCCCCGCTTGCGTCTTAGGGCTCATTTCTTTCGATAGATGGATTCCGTGTCTAAAAGGTATAAAATCTTTCTTGGAATCTTGCATACTGAAACGCTTCAAAACAGTGTCAATGTATGAAGCTTGCGATAAGCCCAACATCCTCTTCTTGTGATCGCGAGTGATCTTGATCCCAAGGATGTGACCGGTTTCCCCTAAGTCCTTCATGTCAAATTGTTTTGACAGCCATACCTTTACGTCTGACAATATCTTTACATTATTTCCAATGAGCAGAATATCGTCTACATATAATACTAAGAATATCACCGCAGTTCCGTCACGCTTCTTATACACACAACTTTCGAACTCGTTTTGATCAAACCCATAAAACTTAATCACTTGATCAAAACACTGGTTCCAAGTACGCGATGCTTGCTTAAGTCCATAAATAGATCTCTTAAGCTTGCATACGAGATGCTCTTGGCCTTTTTCAATAAAACCTTTGGGCTGTTGCATATAGATATCTATCCCGTTAAGACTTCCGTTAAGGAAAGCTGTCTTGACATCCATTTGTCAGATCTCATAATCTAGGTGCGCAGCGATCGACAAGAGAATACGAATGGACTAATGCATAGCTACAATCGAAAAGATTTCCTCATAATCGATCCCTTCTTTCTGAGTATACCCTTTGGCCACAAGCCTTACTTTGAAGGTCTCTACCCTTCTGTCCGGTCCTCTTTTCCTCTTGTATATCCACTTGCATCCAATGGGTTCTACCCCATTGGCTGGTTCGACCAACTCCCACACTTGATTATGATCCATCGAACCCATCTCGGTTTCCATTGCTATTTGCCACAACTCCGCATCTTTGTCTTGGATTACCTCGTCGTATGTCCATGGGTCTGATTCATCATCGGGAATTAAATCCAAAGATTCTCCTATTCCCATGAATCTCTCGGGTTGCTAAGCAATCCTCCCACTGCGACGGGGTTCTGGTTGTGAAGATGTGACGTGTGGTACATCATCTTGTATACTTGGTATTGAAGTTTGACCTCTCAATTCTTCTAAGGTAATTTCACTTTTAGGCTTCCGATTGTTCATATAGTCTTCCTCCAAGAATTTAAAGTGTGTACTAATCACGGTCTTTTGATCCTTGGGACTATAGAACATACACCATTTCGTTCCCGCAGGGTATCCTATAAACAGCCTTAATTCCGAACGTGGATCCAACTTACCGGCTTTCTTGTCTAGCGCGTATGCCGGACAACTCCAAATCTGCAAATGTCTTAGACTGGGCTTGCGCCCGGTCCACAATTCCATTGGGGTTTTAGGAACCGATTTGGATGGCACCAAGTTTAGAATGTAAGCCACCGTTTCCAAGGCATTACCCCAAAACTACTTGGATAAATCTGAATAACTCATCATGGATCTGACCATCTCTAAAAGAGTCCGGTTTCTTCGTTCCGCCACACCGTTCTGTTGAGGGGTTACCGGTGCAGTTAACTGGGATCCGATCCTTTCGTCCGATAAGTAGTTCAAGAATTCATCGCTGAGGTATTCGCCTCCACGATCTGATTGTAGAAACTTGATACTCTTTTCCCTATGTTTCTCGGCTTCGGCCTTAAACTCCTTAAACTTATCAAAAGTTTCAGACTTATGCCTCATAAGGTAAATGTACCCATATCTCGAGTAATCGTCAATGAAGGTGACGAAATACTCATACCCCATTCTCGCTTTGATCGTCATTGGACCACACACATTGGTATGAACGAGTTCTAATACTTCTGTGGCTCTATTCCCCTTGGCTCCAAATGCCCTCTTGGTCATTTTACCCTCTAAACAGGATTCACAAGTTGGAAATGGCTCGACTTGGAATGATTCGAAGGATCCGTCTTTCACCAATCTCTCTACCCGCTTTAGATTAATATGACCTAATCTAAAATGCCATAGAAGTGTTTCGTTCATCTCCGAAGAACGCTTTCTTTTATTACTCGAAATAATCGTGTTATTAGATTCATTATTTGAGTGGTGTGCACACTTAATCGTATAGAGATTGTTTACCAACGTTCCATTATAGATAGTAACATTCTTAAAAGAAACAGTAACAACTTTACTAAAAGTAACTGAATATCCATCAAAAAACAACTTAGAAACCGAGATTAAATTCTTCCTAAAGTTCGGAACGTATAAAACATCTCTTAAAATTAAAACTCTATCTTCAAAAGATAGGTGCACGACTCCCACTTCTTCGGCTGCCACTCTCGTAGCATATCCCAAAGTGACGGGGATCTCATTCTTGCTAAGTCGCCGGGTTAGCTGGAACCCCTGGAGAGTGAAACAAATATGATCAGTTGCCCCGGTATCCACTATCCAAATGTGGGCAGCATACGCCTCAACATAAGTTTCAACAACTAAGGCATGAGACTTACCTTTCTTTACCGCCTTCTTAGGCTTAGAACAGGTCGCTCTCCAATATCCCTTCTCACCACAGTTGAAGCACTTACCCTTAGCAGCTTTCTTTCCACCTCCTTCTCCCTTCGCCTTAGGTTTCGCAACGGTTGGATTTGCTTGGGTCTGGCCTTTCGTCCTCTTTCTCTTCTTCCCTCCCTTGGGACCCGAAGAGGCAGACGGACTATTTGCCACTATAGCAACAGTTTGATGATCCATTAAAGTCTCCGCCGACACCAAAGCTTGCAAGAGCTCGGGCAAACTATTTGCCTATCATTCATTTGATAGTTCAGCTGAAACTGCTCAAAGCTCTTCGGCAGAGAATGGAGAATAAAATCGACCTTAGTAGGGAGATCACATTCCCACCAAGTACTTCCAACTTGTTGAGATAACCCATCATCTCGATAACGTGATCCCTTACGGGCGTACCTTCCACCATCTTCAACGAAAGCATCTTTCGCATGGTGATTTGCCTAACTGTACGGTTCTGATGTTTAAACATCGCTTCAAGATTGAGCATTATCTCAGAGGCGGTCTCCATATGTTGGTGTTGGTGTTACAACACATCTGACATTGAAGCCAGAATAGTACACCTAGCCATCTCATCGGAGTCAAACCAACTCTTATGCTCTTTCTTGACCGCCTTGCTCACATCTTCGACAGGCTCTTGGGGCTTAGGAGTAGTAAGTACCCATTTGTGGTGTTGAGCGGTTAGAACAATATCAAGATTACATTTCCAATCAACATAATTCTCACCGACAAGTTTGTTATCTTTAAGTATACTAAACAGTGGATTAAAAGGTTGTGACATGATGAATAAAACATACATTCATATCAATATCTAGAAAAATACAAAATTATCACATAATTCGATCACATCAATTATATTGAAACCTTAAAATAATATAATCATGCATCAGCCAACATCTCGAAACAATTTAAATGCGCCATGAGGAGTGGACTATACATTTAAACACTTTCAAGCGGATCACAAACTTAAAAGTTACAAATCCTTAATTCAAAATTAATAGTTGACTCCCACTTTGACCACATAAAAATTGACAGGGACTCCGAGGGAAGTAAGTTAATATCAATTTCTTATGCCTAAGTAATAACCATAATTAAATACAGGATTATTATTTCACTTTGAGCAAGCCACTCGTGGTGAGAGTCAATACCGCCACTAGTAATAATCCACAATCATCCTTTCGGAATTTATTCATGTGAAATCCGTCCTTTTGGCCGATCCGAGGGGGAAATGTATTCCAAAAGAACTTCACAAATAAATAAATTATGGAGGCCAAATTAATCCAATTTTAATATCCGGAATAAAATTGCGATTAAATAAACATACTTAGTAATTTTCGAAAGTAAGGTTTTTCTTGGACAATAAAATTCATGCAAACACATATTAACAAATAATAATAATTGCACGAAATAAAACATCCATCAAAATAAAATTAAACACATTGGAGCACTCAAATCCAATTGTCACGGTTTAATTTCTTCACGTCTTGATGCGAAATATCGTCCTTGTTGCTTTCCGTCGTTCGTCTCGACACGCTCCCACTCAAACAACAACACTTCATCAAAAATAACTTTATTTGGGGTTCGGGACGACGTTTAAAATCACACAAAAAAATAAAAACTGAAATTTAAAATTTCACGGCCCGAGAAACGGCGCGCGTCGGCCCACGGAGTCGTGCACCTCACGCACCCCATGCACCAGGTTTCGCCGTTCGTGGCCCATGCATGATTTTACGTCCATGCATGCGCTACACATGCATGCGTCGTCCGGGTACGCCGTCTTTAATTCTTCGTTCTTCGTCTCGATCCGGTTATAATTTATTTAAAAAAATGCTAGATCTAGACTAGTCTATTACAATGATCAAATCAAAATAAAAACAACTAATCTACTCGTGGATTTTCTCACGAGAATGAATTCAAACGAATCGAATTAAAAAAAATTAATTCACACGCATGAAAAATAATAAACATTAAAACCATGACATTTGGATACCTGCAAAAAAGATCTAGCAATTCTACTATCCAATTTCAATTTAATGTTAAATAATTTAAATTCCAATTTAAAGATCAGAGCCAGAAACCAAGGCTCTGATACCAGTTATTGGGAAAATAGGGGTGCCCATAATCTATTCGGGATGAAATTTAAATACGAATTTAAATATAATTATTACTAGCATGAATTAATCCTAATTAATTCAAATAATAATTCCAACAACAAATTTAACACCATGCATGTTGAATTAATTCACATAATATCTAGGTGGTTTACGTACCTCTTGTAGAATTGACCTTTGAATAAACGGGACAATCACGATCACGCTTTATCAACCCAGAAACCTTCTCAAATATTTCCCTTTCGCCTTACTTGATCACCGGTGGGAGATGCTTTCAAGTAATTTAAATAATTAAGGAAAAGAAATATATATATGCTCTTGATTTTTCCAACACATGGAATTATGTCCTTTGTGATGAAATAATCATCCCCTATTTATAATTAAGAGTGGCCGAAAATTTGAGGATTATTTGGGCTTGGAGAAAATCTTTTCTTAGTCTCTAAGAAATCTTGAATACATCTCATATATTCTTTTCTCCATAATAAAATATTCCACAAAAATCTCATTCACCTTATAAACAAGCTATTTTTGAAAATTACAAGTGAAGAAGCCAAGATTTGGATCTTTCTTGAATATATGAGATATTCTTGTATTCCAAGAATACATATCTTCCATAATATCTTTCCAAGAAAATCAACAAAATCTTTTCTTCCCTTGATACACAATTTTCGAAAAAATCAAAGAAAAATCAGCATAATATTATCTTTTTATTTTAATCACCTTATCATTATTGGGCTACTTAATGAGCTACTTGAGGGGCTTTTAAAGAGAATTAAGATTGGACCTCCTAATGGACTTCTGAATTTCAATATTGAGCCCCAATATAATTCAATTCATTAATATTAATTATTACCACTAAAAATTAATATTGCACTATCCATCTTAATCCATATTACGATAATATGGGCTCCCGGTTATTATTTCCCGCGTTTAAGATTATCAAGTCCATTAATTAATTAAGCTTCTGAATAGCTCTAAATTAATTAATATATTTCACCTTGGAGTAAAGACAGCTCAACATTATTATTCATACCGAAGAAACTGATTCTTCACTTACAAGATTTGGTACGATTAAACTTCTGAGCCCACCAAGGGGACTAATCACACGAGCCGTACTCGCACGCGTTTCCCCGTATTAAATCTTAGCAACTGTCGTATGACTAATATTACTTCCCAAAGCACAAGGTTCGAAGTCACGATGATTCTCACCCAACATTAATCAAAGCAGTAACCATTAATCACACATGGTCCTATTTAAGTGACGGAGATTAAGAAATCAATAACCACTGAGGTCTAATTCTTCACATTTCAGAACAGAAGAATTTATCCTCGGTGTAGGTCCTTTTCAACACATACTAAATGTTCTAGTGCAATCTCTTAGTCAAGACAGACCAATCTGAGACTTACACATCGACCTTTCACGGCGGATTGTTCAATTCCACCTAGGTCGTGAAAATGTATGTTTAATTACAAGAAAACTGTTAATGTTATCTTCCGTGATCGGGTATCTCCACATTAACTACAATGTAACTAGTACTATTATGAACTGTTTGCAATAAATATTCAACATTCAATCATATCTAAAGCATATGCGATAAAAGAATTATTCTCATAAACAAGTGTTTGATACACGAGTTATACAAAGTAAAAGCATACTTTCACGTATAACTCCAACATCTTCCTTGCAGGGGCATATATACCTATCTAAGGCGTGAGCCTACCATTTAATCTATGGATAAATTTTTTCCTATAAAAAAGTTAAAATTAACTTTGCCTTACGCCAGGCTTCGTAGCATTGAGGTTGCTTTTGATCATTATGCTATGTATCAACGTTAAAAATTATCTTGTTTATGGTACTACGTATATGACTTTTGACAATATGACAGAGTGAATATTCATTTTAAATGCTTCTATTTCCTTTGTTTTATTTTATTTTTTCCTCTGAGGGTTTCAAGCAAAAGGTTTAGTGTAGTAGGTTACAATCATTTGAATACAGTAAATATGATCTATAATTAAATTCTTAAAAATTAGGAATCAATGAAAAATATTATTCTGGTATTAACTCTAATTTAGGATTGCCTTCATTTTGTATCCGCTTGATTGGAGTTTTTATTAAGTTAAAATACATAAAGACTTTTACACTTTGTTGTTTTGCTTTGATCATTGTACAAAACATCTACTTTAAAAATACATGGAACCAATTTTAGGATAATATTGTATTTTTGTTTTGCCGAAGAATAGGAAAATTAATCTCAACTTGACTTCTTAATCCAAATTGGGTCAAATTTACATTAGTTCCTCAAAAAGAAAAAAACATCATTCATCTAAAATTATGCAATAATTGAAAAGGGAAAAGAAGAAAATATAGGAAAGGAAATCGAGGATGAGGACAGAAACTAAAGGGAGGAGAACTATTTTTTTTTAAAGCCGTAATAGCATAAAATTATGGTGCACCCATGTATTCGCAGACCTCCTACAACTACTAGTTTTCCTTATAGAGGATCAAATAATAAATATACTTAGATGCTACACTGCTAATTTGTGTTTAGATTATAAAAAAATTGTATATAATTGCATTTACTACTCCCACACTACTAATTAATTGAAGTATCATATCTTTACAACCCTTATCACTGGTATCCTCAATCACTTATTTACAGCGAGGATACCTTCTCATGATCATGGTAACACAATTTTTTTTTTAAAGATATTAGACAATTGTCCTCAAAATGCTAACATAAATTGACAAAAAATGAGAGAGTATGTACTCTTCACCTCTGTAAGTTTTTCGCAACTTGAAAATCAATAGGAGTTGAATCAAAATGTACTAAACATTCTATATATATGCAACTAAACAATTACACAGTCCAAAAGATCATGAGTTAATATAGAGTGAGAACGACTACTCTATTTGTTGAGAAGGGTTTCTGTTGTTCTCCTTTTGGTAGAAACTTTCTCTAAGATTTTATATATTTCATCTGCAGTGGTTACAATCTCCTCTTCCAAACCCCGAATGAAAACTCCTCCTTTTCCATCCTTCATGGGTGCTATTGGTTTCTTCGACTTGTCTTCTGTGAATTTCAGACTTTCTTTTGGTGCCAAAAGATCTGTTATTTCCTCGTTGTATAGTTCTAAGAATGTGACCTTCATGCTATACTTGGCATTTTGAGCCTTTGAGCCTCTAAGATATCGAAAATTTATCTAACAGATCTTGGAATAACACCAGCATCATTTGGAATTTCACAATTCTAAAAAAAACAAGGGAGTCAAATCAACCAAAGAAATCGACAATTTTAAAACCACGGGAAACTTGATTAGCGAATTTCCATAATAAGAAAATAACTCAGACCTTTTTCCTGGCTCGACCCTCCATAGTGTAAGTCTTCCCTGTTACTGTTTGCCCATAGGCAAAGATGGTGCAATTGTAGCCTTCCAGAACTTCAATACTATGGGGCTTACTGCTTGTTCAAATAAATCCTTTTGCTGGGATGATGGCCCAAATACCTAAACAAAAATACCCAAAATTTATTTCCATTGTAGATCATTGAACAAGAAGAATGGTAAACAAAAGATCATGGAATGCAAAATTTCAGAACTTCAATCAAATAAATCAAAATGGCAACCATTTGTGGTTCCTTTTATTTCTACACACTCTTGGTAATGGATAATCTGAAACTATATTTATCAAAAATAATTCTGGAGTCAAATTATTGCAATCCATTTTATTTTCATAAAAGCAAATAAATAGTCAGGTGAAGATAGAGCAGCAAACCTTGTCAAAATTGAACGTCCTATCAATTTGTTTATTCGTAATATTTTGGGCGGCACAAACCTCTCTTTTGTTGTCATTGCAAGTAATCACACTAGGTGTGCGTAATCTAACCTCATCCTCACTCAATGGCCTATTAACAAACAAAATCACTCATGAAAACAGATTCAAGCAAACCAAAAATAAGCTTGAAAGAAGAGAAGAGAAATAAGTGAATAATCACCTGCATCGCACAATGACTTGTACATTAACACCTCTATCCTTATCATGTTTTCTGCTGAAACATCCCTCCCCAGATCGCAGATCTATCACCACCTTTTCACTGGACCGTGGTGTTTGTGACGGCGATATAGGCACCATTTCACCACCACCACCTCCTCTCCTCTGTGAAGCTTCCATTCTATAACAATTAAAAAATAAAAAAACATAAATCACCGCAAGCATTGTACAACAATAAAACGAAACCTAAATATCGAACACTTTCTCTTTTTTCCAATTAACAAAGGAAATGAAGTGTGAGTCCAGATTAAGAGCATATCACAGACTAAAATTAGGGTTACTTGCTTGATGATAGAAGGCCGTCGAAGACGACAAGGGCTTGAAGGGCAGACCGCGAGTGCGGACAGCAGACGGCGAGCGCGGGTGGCGGACGAGGGACGGCAGATGGCGAGCGCGAATGGTGGATGGGAGATGGTGAGTGTGGGCGGGCGGACGAGGGACGGCAGACGCGAGTGCGGATGGCTGACGGCAAGAGGTGGAGGAGTCTCTGTATCGACAATACGGTGAGTGGAAAATTGGGATTAGGAGTGGAACAAATGAGAAATGAAGAGACTTGCATATTTGAGTTTGAGATGATTGTATCGATTATGATATTATCAATATGTTATTTATAATTTTAATAATATGTAAAAGAATTTTATTTAAATATTAAATGTTAACTAATTGATGTTATAAATTATTTAAATATGAAAAGGGGTATTTTTGTAATTTTATATTTATTAATTTAATTTATTAATAGGGCGAAACAGTGTGATTGCTATATGCAGAATGCAAACGCTCTAATGCAAAGTGCAATCTATTGAAAAAAATATCATACGTTGGATCGAATATCCAACAGTAATTAAAGGGTTTACTGTCATCCTGACCATAGAAAAGCCCTAGAAAGTTTTTTTTTATATGTTTAAAAATATTTTGACGGCGTTATAATATCTCAGAAAATCCACCACCTCGATATAATTACAATAAATTTATTTTGACAACAATTATTATAGCCACGGTTTTCGTGGATGATATTGTCATAGTTTCTAATTTAAAAATTAAATATTTTTTGTCAATTTTGTTGTCAGGGCTGCTTATAGTCTTGTGTTATCAATACAAATCTGACTCACCCACCTTTTATATAATGAGTAAAATTTGGGTGCACCAATTACTAATCCTAATGATGTGTTCGTTCTATTAAAAAATAACTGGAGCACAACTAATACTTTTTACAAAAACAACTAACATTGTTTAGTTGAAATAACTAATACTGATCACTTAATATCATCTAGTATAATAACAAATATCATTTAAAAAATATTTGTAATGTTATAATGCATATAAAGGTATTTGTCTAATATAATACACTTTTAAATATAATGTTTAATAATAGAATTGTATAGAACATTGTTAAACCACAATTCTCGTGAAAAATATAGTCACAATTACTTATAAACTTTTTTTTTTTGTAGAATTGTCACTATTTCATTTGACACGTTTTATCACCTTTTATAAATATCAGACACTTTTACATTAACTTTACAAAACATCTTCTTATATATTATATAATTCTTTGAAACATGATGTAAAATTCCAATATTTTCTAAAGTCTTGATAATGTATTAAATCTTATTTCATTGTTTATTGAATCTCTTAAAAATTTAAATGCCTACTTAAAATAGTAGAGTACAAATAGAGAGTTTTCTTTATATGTTTATAAATAATTTGACGGTGTCCTAATTTCTCGAAAAGTACACTGACTCGATATAATTACAATAAGCGTATTTCAAATAACTGTATTTTTCACCCATAATTTTCGTGAATGATACTGATTAGGCGTGAAATTTTTAGGATTTATAGCTCGATTTGCCCATGTTTTGAGTAATTTTGATGAGTATTTAGAGTCAATTGAGTACTATTTTTATAAACTAATGAATTTACCTCTTTGATGCTTATAGACGGATAAAGGGTGTAAAATGGAGTTCGTGGGACTTTGAATCGACTCAAACGGACGCCCGGATGAGAAGATATTGAAGAAATACGAAAAATATTAGTTTGAGCAAGCAAAAGTGTTAGTTGGAGGTGCTCAAGCAAGTGGACTCGAGCACCAAGTGCTCAAGCACTCGATCAGGGTGCTCAAGGGAATTCAAGTCGAGCACTTAGTGCTCAAGCAAGAGGGGTCGAGCACATGAGTTTTTGGAGGATTAGCGCACTCGAGTAGGTGTTACTCGAGCACTTAGTGCTCGAGCAAAGGGAGATCGAGCGGATTTTGGCTTCTGTAAGAGTTGAGCGCTCGAGTGATTTCACTAAAGCACTAGGCGCTCGAGCAGGTGCTCGAGTAGAGCATTTTTACGGGATTTTTTGGCCCATGATGTTTTAACCGGCCTATGCCTATATATACTTCGTCCCGAGCATGTTTTTAGACACCACTTCATGCTTAGAGATAGAATTTGATAAAGAGGATCTTGGGGTGAGTTGAACAAGAGAATTTGCAAGTGTGATCTAGGTTTTGAACTACTAATTCATAGATTAGAGTTTTCTTTCCGTTATTTCTTTCTTCGATACTTAATACTTTCAGACCTAGTTTTCATTGCTAATTGAGATTCGTTTTTGATACTTTGATTCATTGAGTTAAACCTAGTTTTTGTTTTTGAGTTCTTTAATTAAATTCGTCATGTTCATGTTTATTGTTCGTCCAATAACTTTTATTTTCGTATTCAACATGTTAGGCTAGAACCCTTGCATGCTTGGGGTAGAATGAACTCTTAGAAGTAGGATGTTGGTACATAATTAGGATAATTCGTGATGTTTAGTGCTAGTTCTCTTAATTAATTGAATTCTTAAAACAAACCCTAGAATTATCTTAGAATTGAGTACGAAAATTATTAGAGAGAGGACGATCTTATCACTCTTTGATAACAAGTAGACTTAACGATAGGGTTATTGAAGGGGTTTATAATTTATCGGTTTATCTAGGGAGGACGACCGTATCACCTTGGGTAAATAAGAGTCTCATTAATTAAGCATAATCCATATAACTTGTTTAGTGGATTGTGAAGTAGATTGATATGACGAAGTATTAGGGTTAATTCTTGAGCTTTTAGTCTTTCAATCTGGTGCTAGATTAGGGAAGTTTATTGCCTAGTTTTAGTACACTTAGGATTAATACTTGCACATCACAGTTATTTTAGTTATTGTACTAGCTCTGTTAGTTTACGTAGGGATTCCTATCCTGAGCATCACCCTCTCGTACTTGATTAAAACCTAGGTTATTTGTTTGATTTCATTATTTGCAATACTAGAAGTAGACTTTAGAGTAGTTTAATCCTATTCTTAAAGCTGAACATCCATTCATATTAACTACGACTCGTAGATCTCCAGGGCTTTATTCGCATACATACCTTCCATTGGGTACGATATACTTGGTCCCTATACTTGCCAATACTACTGTGATCCCATACTCTTGTGGGGTAATTACTAGTATAGCTAGTATTTTGCGTTCAAGTCAATGGCGCTGTTGCCGGGGAAGGCGATGTATGTCCATTGAGTAGGACTTGGAGAAAGTTTAGTAGTTAGTAGTGAGTGTTTTTACTTTTCAGTTTTATTAATAGACATCAGGCAGTTGCATTTTGATATTTCTTTTGGTGTTTCAGGTATATGAAAACTCACTCACAAGGAGAATCGAGCGAAGATCGAACAAAGTTAGACCCTGAGACAATCGCCAGAAGAAACAAAGCCTTCAATCAAAGGATGAACAATCCTGGTGGAGACGATCCAAACATGGACTTAGGGAATAAGTTGGATGCAGCTGCAGCTAAGTACAATCAGGTAGTGGAACGGGTTGAGGGAACTGGAGGAAATGACAGTCAGAATCAAGTCCCTTCAGGGGAAAGCTAGAGCCAAAATCCGGTCCCACAACATCAAAATGATCCAGCTCAAAACCAAGTCCAAAATCCTCTAAACAACCATGTCTACCCACAAAACAACCCACCTTATCCTTACCAGTACCCACCATATCCGAACCCGCCATACTACCCTCCACATCCTACTTATAACCAACCTCATATTCCGCAAGTACCTCTACCACCAGTTTATCCTCAGCACGTTCCTAAAAACGCTGACCCTGGTATGGCAATCAGAGGAAGGTTTGTTGCGTAGCCGCAACGGTATTATGATGGTGTAGCATTGCCACCAGTGGAAGCAAACAACTTTTCTATCTCCCCAGGGATCCTGAAGATGTTAGTCGAGAATCAATTCAAGTGGGAGGTCGGAAAGGATAATCCTCATACTCACTTGAGGAATTTTCTGATGATTGACTCAACTTTCAACCATAATGGCATATCTGAAGATGCCAAGAGGCTCAGGTTGTTCCAGTTCGCTTTAACTGGAATCACGAAGGAGTGGTATGATAACACGCTCCCAAGGAGAGGTGTAACCACATGGGTCGAGCTCGAGCGTCTCTTCCTCGAGCGATTCTACCCTCCGTCTAGAACAATCAAAGCAAGGCTAGAGATCTCATCTTTCAAGGAGAAGCCAGGAGAGGACTTACGTCAGGCTTAGGAGAGATACTATAATATGCTCATTGAGTGCCCGCAGCATGGGTACAACGAAAGTGATATAATGGTTTATTTCTACTGTGGAGCCAGCAAGGCAGGTCAAGACCACCTTGATGCATGTGCTAGTGGAGCATTCCTAAATTGTGGTGCAACTCGGTGTAGAGGGATTGTTGATAACATTGTCAAGAATGCGGGGCAATGGAATGAGGCAAAAGAGTTTCAGCGAGCTTATCAGATGGATGAGAGTGAGGGTACTAGAAAGCTGTTGATGGCAATGATGGAGAAGATCAGCAATCTAGAGGTTGGACAAAATCTGATTGGAGGGAATACTGGAATGAGTGAGAAAGTGGACCAACCAGCAAGCCAACATGAGGAGACCAACTATATGGGGAGGCCTAATTACAATCAAGGCGGATTCCAGCAAGGTGGCAACCAGGAAGACCTCTCTACGGTCAACCGTTTGTACCACCAGGTCCACAACCTCCTCAAAATCAGTGGAGAAACAACCAAGGTTATCAAGGAGGCCATCAACCCCCTCAGAACCAATGGAGGAAGAACGAGAATTTCTCTTATGCCAATCCTAAGGCAGGAATCACTGTACCTCCTGTAGTAGATCCAGGTTCAAACCCCCCAGGTGGAGAAGGCGGTGCCTCCACCGAAGAGATGTTACGTGCTATTCTCCAAAAGGTAGTAAGAGGTTGTCTTCCTTGGAGTATGATGTTAAAGAGTTGAACAAGAAGAGTGATCAGAGAGATCAAGAACTTCAAAGGAGAGACATGGATCTGAATAGAGCTCAACAAGAGAACAATAGGTAGTTCACTTCTATAGAGTACCAGATTGGCCAGATTGCAAAGTCGCAGATGAGAGAGCCGGGTAAATATCCATCTATGCCCAAGACAAACCCGAAAGAGCAATTGAAGGCAATCGAGATGAGAAGTGGGACTAAATATGATGGACCTCAAATGCCTGCTGATCTTGAGGAGATACATAAGGAGATTGAGATGGGGGGACAAGAACATAAGAAATATAGAAGTGAGATAGTTGAGGTAGAAGTTAAGAAGGAGGATGAGGTAGAAGATGCTTAGAAAGGTAAAGACAAGGAGGAAGAGATTGAGGAGATTGAGAGAGTTCCAAAGTGAAAAAGGCAAGAGAAGCAAGGAAGAACGTGAAAGAGACCGAGCGAGACAAATAGGGGGTACCCAAATCTGTGATACCAGTCCTATATCTACAGCGGTTTATGAAGAAGAAAGTAGATGAAAATTTTGCCAAGTTTCTTGATGTTTTTAAGAAGTTGCATATTAACATTCCTTTTTATGATGCTTTGGAACAGATGCCTAATTATGTCAAGTTCCTGAAGGACTTGATAGCTAAGAGGAGGAGAGTTGATGAGCCCAAGTTGGTGCAGCTGAACCATGAGATGAGTGCATTAGTGCACAAAGCGCTTCCCCCGAAATTGAAGGATCTCGGTAGCTTCACGATCTTATGTGATATTGGGAATGGAGTCAAGAAGGGAGCGTTGTGCAACCTTGGAGCAAGTATTAATCTGATGCCGTTGTCACTATTTAAGAAGTTGGAGGGTGGAGAACTTCAGCCGACAATGATAACGCTTCAACTCGCCGACCGGTCTATTACTCGACCTCAAGGTGTGGTTGAAGACGTCCTTGTTAAAGTTGGAGATCATATTTTTCCAGCTGATTTCGTAGTGCTCGACATGGAGGAAGATGAGCACGTGCCTTTGATCTTGGGAAGGCCTTTCTTAGCCACGGCCGGGATGGTGTTAGATGTGGCGAATGAGAATATCACATTGAAAGTTGATGATCAAGAAGTAAAGATTTCCCTATATGAGGCCATGAAACACCCGAAGGAGGAGGATAGATGTAATTCCATTGATGTCATTGATCCTTGTGTTGAAGACACAACTCATATCCCTAACCTTTCCTATATACGTGATTATGTTAATCCTTCACTCAATGATTTAACCGTTGAGCATTATGATCTTGATTGTCTTGATAGGGATAAAGGCAAGGAGATGAAGGATGGAGTGCTGAAAAGTGTGGACGTGGCCCAGTTGGAGAGAAAATGAGGAGTTGATGTTAAGAATAAAAAAGTCAAGAAGTGGGTAGCTCCGTGGAGAACGAAAGAGAAGAAGGAGACACAACCACTAGTGGTGAAGAAGGGATTTAGTAGTGGATGCCTTGAGGCTGAGAAGGAAGGAAAGAAGCTCATGATGAAGGGACATCGAGCGAAAAACTTAGACAACTTCTCTTATGAGAATAAGGGAGGTAAATTTGAGTATCATGTCCCATAAGCTCCTTTGAGCTCGGTCCGACACTAGGACCTTAAAAATAGCGCTGAGTGGGAGGCAACCCACTTTTTACTTGCTTTTGTGTATTTTATTTTTCGTGTTTGTTTTTGTGTGAATCGTATGTTCTAACCTCGTACTTGAGAGTTTTATTTTGTAGGCTTGCCTTGAGGGTGAAGGAATGCCCAAGAAGTGGAGATTGAAGGGACCAACTCAAGACAAGGGAGTGTGCCAAGTTGTTTAGAGAAACTGAATTATTTGGATGAGGTAACCACCACCCCGAACTTAGACCGCTTCACAAGGTCGAAGCTTGAGGGGTGAAGTTTTTATATGTTTTATGGTTACATTGCACAGGTACACACCCTCTCTTTGAGTTGAGTAAGGTTATATATCGTGCCTTGAGATGTCCCTTGAGGTGTTTTTATATTGTGAATTAATTGGGTGCTACTACATATTTCATGATTATCAATTCTCTTATGCTTGTTGATTGCTATCTTTGAGTGTGAGTATGAGTTAGTGAATTGTGGATTTGAATTAGAGTCTAAGTTGTGTGAGTGTAGGGGTTAGAGTTGATTTGAAAGGGAACTCGTATACTTACGAACACTTCTTTTGAATACTTGTGTACGTGTTGAAAGTGAGAATTCAATAGGACTAGCATGGATGTGAAAGCCGAGAGATTTGAGCCTTTTAGATATTGAAATTCATTATATTGATCTCTTCGTTTGTGAGTGGATCATCACCTTAGAGGATGATATAACTTGTGTGTGCTCTCACTTCTTGATTGTGTCTAGTTTGAAGTGTCGAAAGCGATATTAGGCCATCATTGATTTGATTGAGTCACTTAGCCAAATATTTTCCTACCAATGACATTTATCCCTTGTGAGCCTCAGCCTATTTTATTTGCTAGCACATTTAAACTTAACCAATTTCTTAAACTATTTTTGTCCCGATTTGAGTGGAGAATAGGAAAAATTGTGAATGAGAAATGGATCGAGTTGAGTTGAGAAATGAGAATTATTAATGCTTGAGTATATCTGAGAAGAAGGTGTGATGAAATTTTGAGTTGTGGGAAAGAACAATGAATTTGAGAATGAGCAAAAGAAATATGAGCTCATGTATGTGTGAAAGAGAAAAAAAGAGTGAAGTGATTGAAAAAAAAAAGTGAAACGAGTTAGAAAAAAAAATTGAAGTGTTGAAAGTAGTGGAATTGAAAAGTGTATTGCATGAAGATGTTTGAAGTATTTTGTTCCTTGTCTCGAAATACTGAGTTGGATTTTCTGTTCTCCATTCACTTGAGTCACTTATCCCATATAGTTACCCCACCTGTCCAAAGAGCCTACTTTACAACCTTGATAAAGTCCTTTTTGATTCGGCATGGATTCTAGAGTATGGTCGAAGTTGAGAGTGCTTACAAGCCTATGGCTGCTGATATGTGTGATTGATTGATTGAGTGAGTCCCTTATTATTTATATACACTTGTGAGGGAGTGAAACACATCGTTGAGTGCACATACATGCTTGATGTCAATGCTCTTAATATTCTTGCATGAGTAGGATAAAGGAGGTTGAGTTTGTGTTTGAGTGATCGATCTTTGAGACTTGAAGTTCTATTACTTGAATGATTTAATTCTGTGATTCATTCTTAACAATTCACTTAACTTATTATTTCATTGCTTGAGGATAAGCAATATGGTAATTTTGGGGGGGTTGATTATGCTGAAATTGTTAGGATTTATAGCTCGATTTGCCCATGTTTTGAGTAATTTTGATGAGTATTCAGAGTCAATTGAGTACTATTTTCATAAACTAATGAATTTGCATCTTTGATGCTCATAAATGGATAGAGGGCGTAAAATGGAGTTCGTAGGACTTTGAATCGACTCAAACGGATGCCCGGATGAGAAGATATTGAAGATATACGATAAGTATTAGTTCGAGCAAGTAAAAATATTAGTGGGAGGAGCTCAAGCAAGTGGACTCGAGCACCAAGAGCTCAAGCACTCGAGCAGGGTGCTCAAGGGAATTTAAGTCGAGCACTTAGTGCTCAAGCATGAGGGGTTGAGCACATGAGTTTCTGGAGGATTAGCGCACTCGAGTAGGTGTTACTCGAGCACTTAGTGCTCGAGCACTCGAGTAGTCGTGGCTCGAGCACTAGTGCTCGAGCAACGGGAGTGTTGGGCGCGGAGTCCAGTATCTCCCAGCCGAGTCGGGTGTGATAAAGGCCCGGTGCGCCAAGTCCGGCGGAGGTTATTCGATCCGTGGCGCTGCAGCTAGATAGGGTTAAAGGAAATAAAGCAGCACCTCACTACAAGTCCGGGCTTTTAGTCTAGTGGCAAGCGCTTGATCCTACAATTAGTATCAGAGCACAGGTCACGGGTTCGAATCCCAGTGGAAGACATTTGTTGGCCAAGAGGGCTGGCAGATGCTGGGGGGGATTGTTGGGCGCGGAGTCCAGCATCTCCCAGCCGAGTCGGGTGCGATAAAGGCCCGGTGCGCCAAGTCCGGCGGAGGTTATTCAATTCGTGGCGCTGCAGCTAGATAGGGTTAAAGGAAATAAAGTAGCACCTCACTACAAGTCCGGGCTTTTAGTCTAGTGGCAAGCGCTTGATCCTACAGGGAGATCGAGCGGATTTTGGCTTCTGTATGAGTTGAGTGCTCGAGTGATTTCACTCGAGCACTAGGCGCTCGAGTGATTTCACTCGAGCACTGGGCGCTCGAGCAGGTGCTCGAGTAGAGCATTTTTATGGGATTTTTCGGCCCATGAAGTTTTTAACCGGCCCATGCCTATATATACTTCGTCCCGAGCATATTTTTGGACACCACTTCATACTTAGAGATAGAATTTGATAGAGAGGAGCTTGGGGTGAGTTGAGCAAGAGAATTTGCAAGTGTAATCTAGGTTTTGATCTATGAATTCATAGATTTGAGTTTTCTTTCCGTTATTTCTTTCTCCAATACTTAATACTTTCAGACCTAGTTTTCATTGCTAATTGAGATTCGTTTTTTATACTTTGATTCATTGAGTTAAACCTAGTTTATATTTTTTAGTTCTATAATTAAATTCGTCATGTTCATGTTTATCGTTCGTCCAATAGCTTTTATTTTCGTATTCAACATGTTAGGCTAGAACCCTTGCATGCTTGGGGTAGGATGAACTCGTAGAAGTATGATGTTGGTACATAATTAGGATAATTCATGATATTTAGTGCTAGTTCTCTTAATTAATTGAATTCTTAATATAAACCCTAGAATTATCTTAGAATTGAGTACGAAAATTATCAGAGAGAGGACGATCTTATCACTCTTTGATAACAAGTAGACTTAACGATAGGGTTATAGAAGGAGTTTATGATTTACCGGTTTATCTAGAGAGGACGACCGTATCACCTTGGGTAAATAAGGGTCTCATTAATTAAGCACAATTCATATAACGTGTTTAGTGGATTGTGAAGTAGGTTGATATGACGAAGTATTAGGTTTAATTCTTGAGCTTTTAGTCTTTCAATATGGTGCTAGATTAGGAAAGTTGATTGCCTAGTTTTAGTATATTTAGGATTAATACTTGCACATCACAGTTATTTTAGTTATTGTACTAGCTCCGTTAGTATACGTAGGGATTCCTATCCTGAGCATCACCCTATCATACTTGATTAAAACCTAAGTTATTTGTTTGATTTCCTTATTTGCATTACTAGAAGTAGACTTTAGAGTAGTTTAATCCTATTCTTAAAACTGAACATCCATTCATATTAACTACGACGCGTAGATCTCCAGAGCTCTATTCGCATACATACCTTCCAATGGGTACGATATACTTGGTCCCTATACTTGCCAATACTACTGTAATCCCATACTCTTGTGGGGTAATTACTAGTATAGCTAGAATTTTGCGTTCAAGTCAGATACCGTCAAAATCTCTACTTTAAAAATTAAGATTTTTTTAGTTAATACAATTTATATTGTTGGATATTATCTTGTCTTATTAAAACAAAGGTGACCCACCCACCCTCTATTAGATGAGTAAAATTTGGGCGCACCAGTTGCACTATACAATAATGCAAAACTAATATATTTCTATGAAAACATAACTGGTGCACAACTAATACTCTTTTACGAAAACAACTTATATTATTTAGTGAAAACAATTAGTATTAATGAATTAATATCATTTAGTAAAATGATCAATATCATTTAAAAAATGACATGAGTTGAATGATGCACACTTTTATTTACCATTTAGTTAATATGATAGTGTATATACATATATATATTTATTTACATGCACACTTTTAAAAATAATGTTAAATATTACTCCTTCCGGCTACCAATTTAATTCCCACTTTTTTTTTTGCCCACCAATCTTATTATCATTCACTTTTTAGAAATAAACAACACTTGGAAACAAGTAAATAGGTCTCACAATTCCTCTACAATACTCTTACTTTATCTACTTTCTTAATAAAATATAAATTTTCATTAAATCCCGAATTAATTAGTAAAGGGGAATAAGATTGGTGGATGGAGGGAGTAGAATTTTCTGAAATATTGTTAAACCACAAATTTCGTGAAAAATACAGTAACAAAATTTTATATTACGAGTTTTTTTTTTGTTGGTAAAATTGTCATTGCCAAAATTTTATGACACGTGTTACCGCCTTTGTAAATTTTTTACACATTCACATTTTTACAGAGCATCTTTATATATATATATATATATATATATATATATATATATATATTAAATAATTCTTTTAAACATGATGTAAAATTATAATATTTTCTGAAATATTGACAACATATTAAGTTCAATTTCATTGTTCTTTGAACCTCTTTAAATTTTAAATCCATCCTTCAAATTGTAAAAAGTACATACATTAATTAAATTTCCTATTGAAGTTTTTATTATCTATTTAAAAATAATTCGACTGCGTCATAATGTCTCGAAAAAGGTACCACCTCCATGTAATCACAATAAGTATATTTTGACAACTATATTTTTTATTCACAATTTTCATTAATGATATCGACACGATATCCACTTTAAAAACTACGAAAGTTTTAGTAAATACACCCAACTTTTATATAATAAATAAAATTTTGGAGCACTGTCCAATTGATGTATAACTAGGATTATCTATACTATATTAAAAAGCAACAAGTATGTGAGAAATATTTTTAGATATTTATGCCCTTGTTCTTTTTCCTCTTAGACAGTTTAGCCCTTCACCACCACTAGCGATTCGTCTTCCCTCTTCTCCGCCTCAAGTCAGTATCATCTCCCCCACTTCACATCCGGGGATACTCAACCATCTACATATTCAATTTTGCGTCAACCATGTTTTATCATTGCATCAAATCCGTCTTCCCCCTAACTGAAAATCTCAGACGATGCGACAGATGACACGGAAATGAAGCGGTTGCATTTTAGGGCTTCAATTCTTGTAGAACTTTGATGAAACAAGTAATTTCAATGTCATTCCTAATTTATCAATTCAATATCTCAATACAACTCTAATTTTTTTTATTCTATTCATGCGAATTTATTTGGGGTTTTTAATAATCTAAGCAAGGGAGAAGAGCAATGTTTCGTGAGATAATAGGAAAAGAATCAAATAAATCTATTTTATGGCCATATACAGAGCAAACAGTCTTATTTTGAGAAAGGTGAAATATTTGTCTCCTCTGAAATAATAGAGTTTAAGACTGTATTACTGCAAACTATTTTAACTTGCGCCATTCTCGTAGTCACTCTATCACTAGGGATTAGTGTTTTTATTGGAACTAGACATATCCTGCATTTACAAGAACTTATTGAATTTTTTAGATTGTTCTCAATTGCTATTTCTTTTTTCACTTTTCCTTGCAAGTCTTGCTGGTTGGTGATCTTAATGATCTGGGGTTAAAATAAAAAAATTCGATTTTCAAATGCATTATTTAGGCATCCTGTTTGTTTGTCACAAGCTGGTGTTAATTTAGACGAACCCATTCAAGGTGTATTCAATGGACATGAGGTTCATGTATGACCTTGTATCACATGGAATCCTAAATGAGGGCTTACGTTTTCAGACATTAGAAGCAAAATTGGTGCAAATTGCTCCATTACTGGAAGATCTATCCTTGTGTTGAATTGCCAAAGTATTGATCTTGTGGATCTTGCCTTGGATGGAGCTCTTGTTGTAGATGCAGCAGATGGTGCTGAGATATTTTAAAAACGAAATGCACTGCATTGCAATACAGAGTGATTCGATAATTGCCCCATTAAAAGAATTCAATCATTCATAATTTTCGAAGTTAAAACTTAAGATCATTTTCATTACTATGTTCTCTTTTAGGGCCTGTTTGGTTGGGGGTAATGATTATAAGGTAATGGAAATTAAAGTGATTAAGGAGTCATTCAAGTAGAGAGTAATGCATGAGGAGTTATTTAATAGGTAAATTATAACTCACTTTCAATCTTATTATTATGTATTAATGATAATACCAAGCACTATTAATGTATAAGTGTCTAAAAACGTTTCTCACATACTTGTTGCTTTTTAATATAGTATAGATTAATAATATCAAGCACTACTAATGAAATCATTCTCATTACCCTATAATCATCACCCCCAACCAAGCGGATCCTTAATCTTTTCATTTTCCTTAGATAAATTGGGAATTAGAAATGGCGGGTGGATTTGTGGCATGACAGGCATTTGAGTCGATGCTAACAAGGAGTACAATTCTCTTCCATCCTACATTCTAACGTTTGGGTACTCATTCGTGGAAGATATTCTTCTATTTCTCATATTTTTACTTACCACTCTATTGAGTATTTATTTTCTTGAACTGGGTGTAGTTTCTCTTGATGTTTATTCTTTAGGCAGTGGAATTGTAAAATTTGTGTTGCTGCATTCGGGCGCGCAGTTGATCTTGAGTTATTTACTTGTCAATTCTGTGAAATGAACAAGAACGTATTAACTGATGGCTCCATTAATTATTAAATTCATCCCTCATTCTTGTAGACTTTAGATTTATTTAGGTGGACACCTAGCTCATTACTCTTTATTTCACATCTCTGTATCTATCTAGTCAGTTTTCTTGCGTTAGCTCACTGTTATAAAGTCATATGCGTTATTGATCCTGGTGTGTGTGGTGTGTAGTAATTAGACAAGAGAAGGGTAGAAATTCATGAAGACAACCCTTGTTGATTTTTATATAAATGATGGCCTTGAAAGAGGTGGTGATCTTTATAGTAATTAATAAGCACGATATACTACCTTAATAAAATATAGTTTGTTTAGTTTGCACTGGACATAGCACCTTTAAATGATGTCCAAATTAGTACTATTATTTAATAATGCGACATCATCATATTTGGTACTGATTTGTGGGTTATTCAGCAATTATTTTGGTTCTCTTCAAGCAAAAACATTTTCTTCGCACGGTTGATGGCGCTTGGCAGTGGTTGTGATTCTTGAGGTGGTACACTCATTCTTTCACGAAATGATTTACTTGATCTTGATTCAGTTTTTAGTTTTTTTTATATTTCTTAACAGCTGAATCGAGAGACGTCGGATCAAAAGTTGATGTGTGTTGCTATTGTGAGCTTTTGACAAATATAAGCCCAAAAAATATTGTGAAGAGTGCAAAAAGAGTTGTCCTATGGTTTAAATTGATAAGTTTTCGTTATTTTTCTTTATGTGATTTTGATTGGAGTGTTAGGACTAGCTTTAGTTGGTAAATAGTCAGATTGTTTTTGTGTATAACATGACATCACAATAAAATAATAATGCAACACTTGTGTTGCATTTTTTTGCCTATTGAATGTGTTTGGCTTTTTAATTTCAATTAATGTTATCTTTAATGCTTACTGTTCACATCAGTTGGTAGTTCTTCTCAATCAAATGGATTAAAATGCATAATGTGGAAAAGTTGAAAGAACTCTTCATGATAGTGTAGCTAAACTTAATTTATTATGTACATTTAAATGCTCTATTTTGTTATTTAAAACATCAGCAACGAAGGTGAGTTTTGCATGAAAAGTTTTAAGTATGACTCTCTGTTGCTCTTAGATTTTTGGAATTTAGTTTTAATTCAAATATAAACAATGTGGTATTTTGCTTTAGTTTAGCTCGGACCCTGTATATGATGTCCCATTTATGGATTTACACTTTCTTATCTTGGTTGCAGGTACTTTGCATTGAGGTGACTCTTGTTGTCAAGATTGCTTTCATATCATTGCTATAGCAACTTGATTGTTGAGGTTACAGTTGATCTAGAGAACAACTCAATGTATAAGTTGAGCTAGAGAACACCTCATGTATAATTTGAACGTCTTCTTATTATCAAACTTTCAATTGTTTTTTTCATTTTAGATTAAGGTCCCTTCGACTAATAATTATAAAAACCTGAGAGTTATTATACTACATGAAAAAAAAAATCAATTACTCTTGATAACTTAATGACCACGTGCAACGCACGTGAGACAACTAGTTTTATGAACATTTGGTGCAAAATTAATACTCTTTTACAAAAACAATATTACAAACTCTCCTATAAAACTTGTCCTTGATCTGAAATTTATATCATTACATTCATTTAGTGTATATTTTTTTAATAAAATAACTAAAGCTAACAAGTGAATACCACTTAGTGAAATAACAAATAACATTGTGACTTGAATTGCATGGTGCAAGTGATGTATAAACATTTTTGTCTATGTAATAATTTATATATATATATTTACACTTACACTTTTAAATAAAATATAAAAATAGTAGTTTTTTTTTGGAATATCGTTGAAACCACAATTTTCATGAAAAGAATAAATTTTTACATTGCAAATTATAGCTTTTTTTTTAATTGATAAAATTGTCACCTCTTCATATGACACATGTTGTCATCTCTAGATATTTGTGACACGTCCATCTTCTCACACAGCATCTTAACATATCTATAACTCTTTTAAACATGATTTAAAATTACAATATTTCCTAAACTCTTGATAATAATAATAATGAATTAAATCCAATTTCACCTCCTAAATTCTCGAAATTGTAGAGAATAAACATTTAAATATTCTTATGTTTTGGGTTCATGCTAGTTGTAATGGTAATTAGAACAAAACCATTCTATCTCTTTTTCTGTTTTCCCCTCTTTTCTCCTTTTTTTCTCTTTATTTCAACTTCCTCCTCCCCTCCCATCCCACATGTTGATGACCGATTCTAATCACGAAGATTAGTGGCTGTTTTTACTCGTTAATTAGATCACCAAACAATTACGTGTGATTGATCACTAACGTAATTAGTGAATACGAAAATTTGGATTAAGGTAGAATTAACACGTGTTTTGATTACATATTTAATTCTTACATAAGAGAATCGAGCTGCTTTGGGTGTATAATCGAAGTTTGGACGTGTATATGAATTTGTGTATTTTATTAGGCTTTAACTAGTTTGACCTTATCTAAACTAAATTCTATCTTTCTACGCTGGACCTGCTCGCAGTCAGGAGATGCTCGTCCTGTTGGACTTGTCCTCGAGGAGTCTTTAGTTTGATTCTGATGGTCTTTAGTCTTGATGAATTGTAGCTTTGATATTGTAGCTAGATCTGCTCGACAAGGTGCTGACTGTGCTTGCTAGGACCTCATCTGGGTTCACATGGTCTTCAAACCAAAGTTGCTCGCTTGGTTAATGTTACTCGGCGAGCAAGATATGCTCGCCCGACACCGTCCAGTTAATCCTGGCTTAACTTCATCATACGCGCGGGTATTTTGGGGTTAATTATGATCGCCCGAATGGCGATTCTGCTCGCCTATCAACAATTACCCCCTTGCCGATCATTAAATTGTGATCAGGTAAAGCGAACAACTTATGGGTTGGAAAATATTCAATGACACGGAGGCGAGCTGATGTACCATGATGCGAACAGTCTTTCACTGGCGAACAACCTTGGTCGAGCTGACCCAGGCGGGTGATGGTTGGAATCCCAAGGCTCGGGAGTGGCTCGAGGTATGACGTGGGCGGAATGATTGCTGCCGCCCACGCGCACATGATCCCGAGGCGACGCACCCCCAATTTTGTCGGAATGAGCTCACACGCGCCAGGTAATTGCACTTTAGTCCTCCAACTCACGAACTTGCTCGCCAGGTACCCCGTTTTCTCAGATACTATTTAAGGAAAAAAAATCTTTCATTTTCACTCACTTTCACTATTCAGTCAGCGCGAAAATCTCTCCTCCCCAATTTCGAATTTCCGGCAACTGCATTCCAACTCCAGTGATATTTTCTTCGTACCAAGGTAGTACTTTTTTCTATTTTCTTTCTCTTTCTCTTTCATTTCTGTAACCGTGTGTGGAAAAACACCATTAAACCCCAAACTCCGCCACCTGGGATTTTAAACCGCCGCTAACCCTTCCGCCGGAACCGCCATTAACGTCACCTTGAACCTTCTAAATCCCAATGTCCTTACACTCTGAGACCGGATCGTATTCTCCCCGCAATCCTGGAAAACAACCCATCAAAGAACTCCCCGCCTTCGTAAATCTAGAATCTGACCCTGAGGCGGCCTCAGTTGCACGCTCCGTGAACTCGGGAGCTCGCCCATCTGGGAAAAGGGAAGAGCGAGCAAATTCTGCTCGCTAGGTCGTGGAGGAGACAAGCTCTGACCTTCACGAAGACGAGGACGAGGAGGCCGAGGTACTCCAGCCCGTCAACCCTGACGAACTGACTTAGGGGTTTTTGAAGGACATTAACTTCCCGATGCCAGACCCCATTGAACATCAAGTCCCGGTCGTCGTTGCTCACCGAGTTGACTGGGATGAGTATGAAAGGGAATACTCCAATCGCTTCGAGGTTCCATTTTACGGGAAGCGAAAGCTCAAGACAACTGAGTACGCGGTGAGCTGCATCGTATCTACCATCACCGAGGAGGAGCTACCCCAAATCAGGAGGGAGTACAAGATCCCCTACGACATACAAATGTACGCCCCTCTGATGGATGATAGAGCTAATCGCCCACCACACGGACTTACGGCGATCAATCTAGCAACATTAGATGCCGGAGTCACACTGCCTCTGCACCCCCTGGTCGGCAGGTTCCTGGAGCGCACAAACTTAGCAATAACCCAACTGACTCCGGTGGGATGGATGAACATATCTTTGATGGTTTTGTTCGCCCTGGAGGGGTACCCAAACAAACTGATCGTCGAGGAGGTATGCTACTTGATGACGATCACAGCCTGTATTGGAGAAGAGGTGGGCTGGTATTAACTCAAGGCGCGACCAGGCCTGAAGTTGGTGGAAGATATTCCTGGGAAAGTGCGAGACTGGAAGCATGATTGGTTCTAGATAGGGGGTGACTGGCATGCTTCTGCTCGCCCATACGGCGGCCCCGAGCGGATTGAAACCCTGGTGGAATTTAGGGACCTAAAGCGTGAGTCTTATCCCTTCTGTTAATTCGAAGTGATAAGACTAATTTTAATTTTTTTTCTTTCTGTGCCTCAGGTCCCAAGAATCTAAAGTGGCGAAGTGCTAAGGACAGCATCAGCGACCAGTTCCTATTTGTTGTCAGCCTGATCGCCCTCCGTCGTCGGGAAGATCGCAGCATCAACCATCTCTTCCTCGACTCCACTCTCAGGGTTGCCACTTCACTACTTACCCTCATCATCTTGAGGCCCAGGCCCCAGTTCCCGAGGGTGAGTCTCAATTTTGGCGAATAGATTTGTCCGCCTTTAAATGTATATCACTAACTGTATTTTTTCTCTTCCGCAGATCAGCTCGTCATTGTTGCCCTTCACCCTTCGTTCCTAATTCTAGATCAACACGTTTGGGAAATATCGACCAAACGAGGGCGAAAGAAAGTTGATCCATTGGCGAAGATGATCGCCCTCGCTGCCAAGGGGGAAAGAGGACCCCAGGCAGGTTGGTGGGTCGAGCTCGGCACAGCTGCCTGCTCTCATCAGCAGTCCACCGAAGATCACAACTTCGAGATCGAAAAGACTTCTTCGAGGAGACGGCACTCCCGTCTCCGATTCTGAAAGAGCGGCAAAAAAAACAAGGCAAGCCAGGAGAAGGTGACCGTCGCTGCCCGCCCCTCCGAGCTCGAAAGCTGGCAGACTTCCTCTGTGGAGCGCTATCCTGAGCAGCCTCTGGTCGCTGATGCTCGCGAAGGACATGGTCCTACTTCTGACCCAACCTATTTAGGATGGGATAAGGGCCACTTCGAAACGTATGTTTCTCTTCGCCCTGGGTACATTTTTTTACACCCTTGCTTATTCTTGTGCAGTTATGATCCCAACCATCATCCGGGGCGATCAAATATTGTGCATCAGTATTCTTGCTCGCGGGTGCCGGCTAATTATCGTGAGATCCCGGATCTTTTTGTCCGACGTGCCTCGGAGGCGGTCCCTCGTTGCTGGACCAAGGAGCTGAATGAGATAGTCAAGACACAAACACCTCGTGATAATGGTCGTTTGTGTCTCACGGAGGTGAGCAGGTCCTTGGTCGCCGTATAAAAGTTGTTCGACCAGGTCAATGATTTGGAAATGGATGCTCATCACCATGCGGCTACTGTTAGCCGCATTGCCAAAGAGCGAGATGACTCCAAGGCCGAGGTGAAGAAAATGGTGGCCGACCTAGAGAATAAGGTCCTGGCCCATCAGACAAGCGAGCAACACGCTTTGGACCTGCACGTCAAAGTCTCCAAAGAGCTCAAGGTCAAAATGGCCGAGGTCGAGCAGATGCGGGCAAAGCTTGCTCGCGTCCAGAAGCAGAAAGAGATCGCCGAGAAGTATGCGACTGAAGCAACTGCTAAGGTTGCCGACCTCGAGACCCAGCTCGCCAACTCCATTACCCCAGAAGAGCTTATTCCAAATATGGAGGCGGGCTCAATTATTGGCTATGTAACAGGCTATGCTGAGAGCATCCGGATCGCTAGTGAGTTCAAAGCTCAAGTCGTGGTCGAAGAGATCGGCAAAGAACTTAGCAACTTCATAGAGTCAAATCCTCCAGCCCCAGGCACGACTCTCCAAATCGGGGATCTGTCCGATTATGGAGTCAACCTCGACTTCATTAGCCCTGGGTCATAATCACCAGTCCCCCCGAGGATGAGGAGGAGGAGACTGAGGTCGCTGGGGGCGAGCAGACCCAGCTGGTCGACCAAAGCGACAAAGCTCTCCAAGAGCGGGCTGCCGCTGAGGGGCTCATTGCCGAGCTCACCCAAGAGGTTCCAATCGATCCTTCACTTGCTGGGACTCCTCTTGAAGACCCTAAGGATGACAACATTCCCCCTCCTGCTGGGCAAGGCTCCTAGAGATAGGATTTGACAGTCCTTTTGATTCTTGTAATTTCCTTTTGTTGTAGTTGTTCGCTCCTTTTAGGAGTATTTTGTAACTTTTTTTTTGGCAATCAAGCCTTATTATTAATGAAGCATCTTTTGCTCACTTATTTTTCCTTTACATTAATTGTTCTACGCATTTTTATTTATGCTTAACAATCTTAATGTATTTGGGCTTTGTTCCTTAAGAACTTTTGCCTTGGGAATTTAGGGGCTTTGGCCTTAGGCTATGTTCATTTAAAAACGAACAGCCTTTGATGGGCTTGATTGCATAATGAATTTGTGCCTTGAGCTTGAATCTCCTTTAAACGAACAACTTATAATTGAAACTTTCTTCAAAAATTACAAGTATAAATGACGACCTAGATTACAATCTATCGTAAATCAAGTTGAAGTTGTTCGACCTATACAAATCGCCAAACAATCAACTTGCCAACTCATAATTTACACTCAAAAGTTAAAGTAGCTCGACCACTATACATTTTGTCAAGCTAACCTTAAACTCTCAAAAGGAAATGGAACTACATGAGAAGTAAACAACATTAGATCGCCAATAACTTGACCCAATCAATTCTGTTCGACCATTCATACTTGGTAGAATTTTCAAAAAATTAAGCAAGTTTTTGGATCTTTCTCGTGCACCATGTCGTTTCAGCTCGCCCAAGAAACTTAGTAGCTCGTCATAACATCACTTTCACCTTTCAAAGGTTAAGTAGCTTGCCCATTTGGTTCACTTGCTCCCCAAGACATTTGTTCGCCCAACAATTAAACTTGTTCGACCTATTGATAGTACTTCTTTAGATGTACAACATTCCAGGAATATTGGACCGGCTTGCCTTCCATATCTTCAATATCGTATACACCATTAAGGAATTTGTTTGTTATACGATACGGGCCCTCCCAAGTTGGTCCCAATACACCTGGAGGTTGGGCGAACAACTTTCTTAGAACCAAATCTCCAACTCTGAATTCCCTGATTTTAACATGGGAATTATAATAGCATTCTGCTCGCTACTTATAGGTAGCATTTTTTATCTCGGCATTTAATCTCTTTTCTTCGAGTAAATCCATTTCAGTAGCTAAAGCAGAGTTGTTTGCTTGTTCATCAAAGTTGGTCGTCCTAATTGTGTTGGTTTTTAATTCAATTGGTATCACAGCCTCTGTTCCGAAAGTCATTGCAAAAGGTATTTCTCCTATGCTTGACCTGGGAGAAACTCTATATGCCCACAAGACTTCCGGGAGTTCTTCAGACCAATTACTTTTGCTCTCCGCCAATCGTACTTTCAACGTATGCTTGATAATTTTATTCACAGCTTCAACTTGTCCATTTGATTGGGGATAATAGGGAGTAGAATAGTGTTTTTTGATCCTCCACTTTGTACAGAAGTCTCTCAACTCTTTCCCATCAAACTGTGGACCATTGTCTGTCACAATGGTCTGCGGAACCCCAAAACGACAAACAATATTCTTCTATATGAAGTTGATCATCTTTTGTTGTGTAATTTTCATCATGGCCTCTGCTTCTGCCCATTTCGTATAATAATCGACTGCCACGACGGCAAACCAAACATTTCCAAGTCCTGCTGGAAAGGGACCAATAATGTCCATCCCCCATCTTGCAAATGGCCATGGGCTGTAAACTGATACGAGCTCCTGAGCCGGGATATGAATATTTAGGGCAAAAATCTGGCATTGATGACAAGTCTTTGCCTTCTTGATTGCGTCCTGACGTAAAGTCGGCCAATAATAACCTTGTCTAATAGTTTTGTATGCCAAAACTTGTCCCCCAGTGTGATTTTCACATACTCCTGCATGTATCTCTTCGAGTATTGCTCGTCCTTGCCCCTTAGGCAAACATTTGAGGAGTGGAATTGATATTCCCCTTTTGTAAAGCTGCTCGCCTACCAGAGTATATCTGGCGGCTTGCTTTATTAGCTTGGCAACTTCAAAAGAGTTGTTTGGTTTTTCTCCACTTTTCAAATATTTGACTATGTTTGTTCTCCAATCCTCTTTATCAGTTTGCTCGTTTGGCTAGTTAACATTATAGCTTATCGTTGATGGATCATTCATCTTTGTAATTATGATGTCTACCAACTCTGCAGGTCCTTCACTTGTTGCTAGTCGAGCTAGTGCGTCAGCTTGAGTGTTGCTCGTCAATAAAAACTTGATCCAGCAGGGATATTAGGTGAGCAACAATCTGCTGATACTCGATCATATGATCATCTTTTGCTTCGTATTCACCTCGGACTTGATTCACGATCAATTGTGAGTCGCCAAATATTTGCAAACGTCTGACACCTACCGCAAGGGATAAGTGGAGACCAGCAATGAGGGCTTCATATTCAGCTTCGTTGTTGGTAGCCATGAAACCAAATCTGATTGCCGAGGTGAAAACTTGTCTATCAGGGCCAATCAGGACCACCCCTGCCCCCGAGGCTATATTAGTTGAAGATCCATCGACATAGAGATACCAGGGATGATCAAGTCCTCTCGTCGGATCTGGTGGGAAGGTTAGTTCGACAATAAAGTCGGCTAAAGTCTGCCCTTTGATCATTGTTCGAGGAGCATAGGTTACCCCAAACTGGCTAATCTCTAGTGACCATCTTAATAGACGACTAGTTGTGTCTGGGCGATGGAGAATGTTGGGAAAATGTATAAGACTTGTTTTGATTAGATGCCAACATGTCCCTCCCTAAGTTGTTTGTAAGTAAATTATTCAGTAGAGTTAGAGTTTAAATTAAACAGTTCTAAGTGTTAAGAACTGAAGTGCAGTTAGTAAAAACTAGAGTGTATTTTAGTATGAAGTCCGCTGAAGTGAAGTCCGCTGAAGACTAAGTGATCTGAGAAAGAAGTCTAAGTCTTGAATGTTTTCTAAGTACATTCTCACTAAGACTAAATCTATCAGTAGAGGACGAAGGTCCACTGATGGGAACTAACAAAGTACATTTAATGCTAAACATATTTAAAGCTGTTAGTTAATCTGGTTGGAACAAGGCAAAATGAATTTCAGTGAAGCTTACAATAAATGAAGGAATAAGAAGGTTCTCATCAGAGGAGTTCCACCTAAAGCAAGACAAGAATCTGGGCATGCAGACTTAAGGTCCAATGAGAAGATGACACGTCAGTGTACCTTACTGACAGCCGACCTGTCCCAGCCTGACAAGTACCAAAAGTCTTTCACCTAGCAATCTACAGAAAGTTGGTGAACAAGCATGGTTTTGCAGCCGTTTCTTGACAAGACTTAAAGCTTCAAATAGAGCCGTTTGAACCAATCAGATACAAGAAGACTTACTTGAGAAGATTCAAATCCAACGGGAAGATTTTCAAGGAAGCCTATAAATACAGAAGGACGTGCACATTTTACAAGCACGGGAAACTCACAAGATCAAAGCTATCTCTACATTCATAACTATCTAGAAACACTCGAAATTATCATTGTTTCCCAAGTGTTTCACAATTGTAGAGAAACTAACAAACCTTCTGTAACCAAGCTTAAAGCTATATCCAAACCTTAGAAAGAGATAATCCAATCCTAAGCCCTGAGCTAAACTTGTAAGGATTATCTCAAAATAGTTGGAACCAAAACCCTACTCAAAACCCTACTCAGTGTTTAGGTTGAGAGCTAGTGTTAAGTGGTGTTAGTAAGCTGATTGTTGTATCAGTCTGAAAGCTGGTTTGTTTTGGGAACTAGGACCTGGAATTTCCTAGTGATCAATCATCCTAAGAGAGGAAAAGTTGATCAGTGCACCTTGGCACTATAACACAAGGAATTCCAAGTGAAAGGAATTCTCCTGTTTGATCAGGCCAGTGGACGTAGGAGATTTATCTCTGAACCACTTTACATCTTGTGTACTTACATTCTGCTTTTTCATAAGTGTGTGTTAATCTTAAAGTTTATCAAAGTAAAACGAGTTTTCTAAAAGGGCTCACTAATCCGCATCTGAAAGCTAATTAGATAGTAGTTCAACTGAAAGTCTTGTGCTTTCAGTGGAGGTATTATCTCAGTAAGCTTTCACAGAGTAACTCTCAGCAGACCTCAAGTCCACTGACGAGCTACTGTCTTAAGTAACCTGATAAGTTTTAAAGAAGTTTAAATTTGTAACCACAGGTGTATTCCCCCCCCCCCATACACCTGTTTACTCGTTTCGGGACCATCAGAGAATTTGTCTGAGTGGGAAAGTTGTTAGCACTTCAACTTGATGGTCGAAGAAGTATGGTCGTAACTTTCTCACACTCTTAACAAGTACATACGCCAGCTTTTCCGTCGGAGAATATTTGATCTCCGCTTCATGTAAAGCTTGGCTGACATAGTAGATTGGTTGATGAAATTTGTCGTCTTCCCGTACCAGAATAGAGTTGATTGCCACTTCTGATGCTGCCAAATATAAATATAGTTTTTCACCTGGGACGGGCTTTGATAGGATTTTAACATCTCCCAGGTAGTCTTTAAGTTAGTCAAACGTCTTCTGGCAGTTGTTAGTCCATGTAAACTTTCCTTTCTTGATAGCCTCGAAGAATGGATGACACTTATCTCCCGATTGGGATATGAATCGGTTCAATGCTGCTAGGCATCCTGTGAGCCTCTGCACCTCTTTTACCGAACGTGGTGGTTGCATATCCATGATGGCTTTGACTTTTGCTGGATTGGCCTCAATCCCTCGTTTGCTAACAAGATGGCCCAAGAACTTCCCCGAATGAACTCCAAAGCTGCTTTTCTTTGGATTCAACTTCATATTGTAGTGTCGAAGGATTTCGAACACCTGGGTTAAATATTGGAGATGATCCTCTTTTCGGGGACTCTTGACTATGATATCGTCTACGTAGACTTCTACAGTATATCCAATCTGTTCGTCCCAACCTCTGATATGTTGCTCCGGCATTGATGAGACCGAATGTCATTCTTTTCTAACACAACAAGTTTTTATTTGTATAAAATATTATGTTTTCTTGATCGTCTGGATGCATTGGGATTTGATGGTACCCGACAAAGGCATCCATGAACATTAACATCTCATGACCCGCAGTGCTGTCCACTAATTGATCAATATGTAGGAGAGGAAAGTTGTCCTTCGGGCATGCTACATTCAGATCTGTAAAATCTATGCATAACCTCCAGGTTCCGTTTGGCTTTCGCACAAAGACTGGGTTTGCTACCCATTGCGGACAAAGTGCCTGACGGATTAGATTGTTGTCTAACAACTTCTTCACCTCTTCATTTAAAGTTTGGTATTTGTCTGGGCCGTATTTTCTTCGTTTTTGATGGACTGACCTTTTTGCTTGATTGATATTAAGCTTGTGGCAAGCATGATTTGGATCTATTCCCACCATCTCTGCATAAGACCAAGCAAAAACATCTAGATTCTTGCTGAGGAACTCTTTCATTCGGGATCTGTAAGGCCCAGGGAGCTCAGATCCTATGTATAATTCAAGATCTTCGTTTTCAGGATTAACTTTGAACGCCTCCAGTTCTTCGACCGGAGTTGCTCGTCGTTTTTGTCCTTTCCAATGAGGATCAAGTATTGGTCCCTCAGGGTTGAAATCATTTTTGATGTTCATGGGCTCTGCTCCCAGGCGGGGTTCCAGATCATCTGCTGGTCCTGACCTATTGTTGTTAGTCAGCACTTGGCCCTCCAAGTCATCTGTTGTACTTTGCTCGTCACCATCCCTATGTTGCTCGTCAAATGGGAGTTCCCCATGGGTGGTGGTGAGTTGTTCGTCTAACATTTGCTCTTCAGGAGGCTGCTCGTCAGTATCCATATGGTCATCTTCCACGTCCATCATGTTTTCCAGTACTGATGGTTCATCAACTGGGTAGCTGGTGGTGGCTTCCATCATAGATACTTGTGCCTGTTTTGCTTGTAATTGTAGGAGACATTCACGAGCTTTTCTCTGGTCTCCTTTTATTGAACCTGCCCCACTTGTTGTTGGGAACTTTATGCAATAGTGGTAAGTTGAACATGCAGCTTTAAATTCATTTAAAAAGGGACGACCAAGAAACCCGTTATATGTCGATTCCTGATCTACAACCAAGAAATCCACAATTCTCGTAATATTTTTCTCGGGTTCCTCGACCGTTACAAGTTGAACGGACAACCTAATCTCCCCTAACGGGACTGTTACATCATTTCCGAAGCCTAAGATTCTATGATTTGAATCTCGTATGTAGGCAGAATAATCTCCAAGTTTGTCGAGCGTCTTTTTGAAAAGAATGTCGGTGTAGGCTCCGGTGTCCACCAACAATCTATGTACTCTAGTCCCCATGATCTTTGCACAAATTACGAGTGAATCATTGTGTGGAGTTAAAATCCCGTCCAAGTCCTTCTCAGTAAAGGTTAATTCTGTTGTTTGCATAATGGACGGTTTAACCCCTATTTCTTGTACTTGGTCGATCGCTCGTATTTCGGCTTTTCTTTTCCGGTTGGAATTGGTGGTCGTCCATCAGAACATCCTCCTGCAGGTCCTGAGGGTTCCATCATGTATAGATCCTCTAATGCACGAGTAGCAACGGCAGGAACTGGTCGCCCGGGTTTATTATTCCTTTGAGGTTGACCATCCTCTGAGTTATTCTCCCGAGCTCTCTTTCCAGGTTGCCTTTTGACGAAGTCGGAGAGCTTTCCCTCCTCGTAGAATCGCCAGAGTTGCTTGAGTAAGTCTCTACACTCGCTAGTAAAGTGCCCCGCGCTTTGATGGTAGGCACAATACTTGTTAGGATTGAGCTTGCCAGTTTCTTGACGAATCCTTCGGGGAGGGGAGAGCAACTCTTTCTCCTTTACATTGTCGTACATAGTATCGATGGATACTGTTAGCACTTGATTTAGCTTTTCTTTCAGCTCCGTCCCTTCGATAAATACCTTCATGTTTTTAGGGACCCGATAGCCTGTTCCGTCGGGTTTCTTGTTGTTCTCCTTGGGATCAGCCTTGTTGTCTCCCAAGTTCGCTTGCAGGGCTTCGTGCATGGAAACAAATATGCCAGCCTGGTTTCTAAATTCGGCATAACTTTTTGGGCACTTCAGACATACCTCCTTCCATAGTTCAGATCCTTTCTTTAACCCGGCCATGATGGCTACGATTTTCGTGTCTTCGCTAAGTGGCTCCTCTTCTAACAGCACTTTGTCAAATCTTTCCATAAACACCTGGTCTGACTCGTTGTCATTTTGCTTTAAGTCCGACAACCGGTATTTTTGGAATAGATACGACCCAGCAGTTGAGAAGTGGGAGAGGAACTCTCGACTTAGTTGAGCAAACGAGTGGATTGATGCTGGTGGCATTGCAGAAAACCACTTGTGTACTCTGTCCCCCAATGTCAAGGGGAAATTCCGGCATTGGGTGGCATCATTGGCTCCTACTGAAATCATGTAATCCGAATACTTCGTTAAATGGACTCGGGGGTCAGCAATGCCTTCATATTGTATGTTTGCCGGAAACTGGATCGGGGCTTTCAATATGATGGATGACAAAGGGGAGGATGGCATGCTGGTCGTCCCTATCCCTCTTTATTGGTCCAGTTGCCCCTGCATGCTCTCCACAGCCTTCCTTAGGCTCGACCACTCATCAAGAGATGCCCCCTGACTTGGAGGCTGTTTGGCGAGCAAAGGCACTGGCCTTTCTGCTCGCCGCAGTCCCTTACTCGGAGCGGGCATTTCTTGAAGTTGTTTCCTAGGGTTTGCTCGCCGCATTTGGCCCTAGGCGCCTAAAAGCTGACTGTGATAATCTTTCGTGTACTGATGGACGAGGCTGTTCAAAATTTGCTCGCCCATCTTATGCTCCCTAGCGAGCAGCTTCTTTTTGAAGTTGGGGTTGACCAAGTCTATCCTGTGCACTGGAACGAGTTGTTCCGCGACTGGACAGTGTTGTTCGCCCATGTGCAGACTCAGCCTGACCCTCTGCTTGGTCGGCCACCTTGGCTTTGCCCTTATCCCACCTGACTTGGGCACTGTTCACCTCATATTGTTCGCCCCTAGTCGATCTGGCCTTAACGACTTCCATCGGTCTAGCCCTAGACCTTGCTCGTGAGGGTCTGTTTTGTTCTTGCTGCCTCCGGATGGTTTGGAGGGCAGCAATAGTCTTAGCCAGTTCACTAGTGTTGCTCGCCAGGGCCTCCAATTCTGGTGGAATGTTATGAGCTATAGCCGTATGTCGTGATCTGTTCGCATGTCTAGGCTCACGATCTTGGTGGCCAACTGACGAAGCTCGAGTAGGAGAAGCTCTCCTCGATAGATGTTAAGCTTGCGTTTCTTTAGATTGAGGCATCCTGATTTGAATTATCTTCTCAATCTTTGAGTCTTCAAATTTATTATTGAAGAACACCAAGAATACTTTTGTTTGAATCTTCAAGAATTTCTTGAGGATTTCTTCAAATTTTCAAGTTTTTAAACTTGGAGGTCTTGATTAACCACACTCAAACGGAGGTTCGAACCTTCCTTCTAGCGCCGATTCTAATCACGAAGATTAGTGGCTGTTTTTACTCGTTAATTAGATCACCAAACAATTACGTGTGATTGATCACTAACGTAATTAGTGAATACAAAAATTTGGATTAAGGTAGAATTAACACGTGTATTGATTACGTATTTAATTCTTACATAAGAGAATCGACCTGCTTTGGGTGTATAATCGAAGTTTGGACGTGTATATGAATTTGTGTGTTTTATTAGTTGAAAAATGTAAGTATTTATAGAAGTCTGCCCAGCAGGAGGTGTACATGACCTTTGACCTCCCTAGTGTGCATGTATGTCACTTGGGCTTTGACTAGTTTGACCTTATCTAAACTAAATTTTATCCTTCTACGCTGGACCTGCTCACAGTCAGGAGCTGCTCGTCCTGTTGGACTTGTCCTCGAGGAGTCTTTAGTTTGATTCTGATGGTCTTTAGTCTTGATGAATTGTAGCTTTGATATTGTAGCTAGATCTGCTCGACAAGGTGCTGACTGTGCTCGCTAGGACCTCATCCGGGTTCACATGGTCTTCAAACCGAAGTTGCTCGCTTGGTTAATGTTACTCGGCGAGCAAGATATGCTCGCCCGACACCGTCCAGTTAATCCTGGCTTAACTTCATCTTACGCGCAGGTATTTTGGGGTTAATCATGATCGCTCGAATGACGATTCTGCTCGCCTATCAACACCACAAACACACACACACACGCACTCACACAGATCATCATCCGCACTTCGGACACCCTTTCAACCTCGAGCCCACATTTTTGTTTTCCCCAAATTTTCTATTCCCAAATTATTTCGAGATTTATAGGGTTTTGTACCAATAATCCTCTAAAATATGTGTATACTCCTTGCCTCACTAATACTCCATGTTAGCCCTTTATGATGCTTGAGGTTCAATATAGTCATATGGCACGTGTTATCACCTCTGGAAATTTCTGGCACGCCCACATTTTAATATAGCATCTTAATATATATTACATAATCCTTCCAAACATGTCATAATACTTTCTAAAATCTTGACAATGTATTAAATCAAATTTCACCGTTCATTGAACCTCTTAAAATTTTAAATTCCTCCGAAATAGTAGAGTACAAACATTAAATTTCATATTTAATATTTCCTTTTTTTTGTTTTAAATATTTTGACCGCGTCATAATGATCCAAAAAAATCCACCAACTCGATATATTCAAAATTTTGACAACTGTATTTTCTAATCACAATTTTCGTGGATGTTAATGTCACAATTTCAACTTTAACTTTTTTTAGTAAATACAGTTGTCACTGCTGCATATAGTGTTGTATTATCAAAGGTAGTCCGACTCACCCACCTTTTATATAATGAATAAAATTTGGATTTGCCAGCTGCACCATGCAATTGATGCACAAATAATATTGTTTTATGAAACACAATGAATATTCTTTTACAAAAACAACTTGTATTTTTTAGTGGAACAACTAATACTGATCACGGTACAATGGATACATACTGGTATTTCTCTAATAGAACAATGTATATACATATATTCATTTACACACGCACTTTAAAAATAATGCTAAATAGTAGACTTTTCTTGAACATTATCACATCACAATTTTCGTGAAGTAAAATCATCACTGTTTCATATAACACGCGTTATCACATTTTAACATTTTTGACACGTGCACGTTTTTACGGAGCATCTTAAAAACATAAAGTAAAATTAAATTATTTTCTAAATACTTGATGATAATAATGCATTAAATTCAATTTCACCTTAAAAATTTAAACTCATCCATAAAATCAACAAACATTCAAAAAGTCTTGTATTTTGGTTCATGCTAATTGTAATTTTAAGAACAAATACAAACCCCTCTCTCTCTCTCTCTCTCTCTCCCCTCCATTCCCCTCTCATTCTCCTTCTGTATCTCTATTTCGACTTCCCCTCCCCACACACAAACACGCACTAACACACACAGTCGCAGATCATCACCGTCCACACTGCGGCCGCCCCTGCAATCTCGACGCCGCGGTCTCCTTTCCCCCAAATCACCTTTTCCCGAATTGATTCACAGGTTTTTGCGGCAATAATCAGTCTAAAATCTCTGTTTCCTCCTTGCGTTACTGATAGTCCATGTTTGTTGTATACGGAGCTTGAGGTCTGTGCTAATAATTGTGGTTTGTGCTTAAAAATGCAGAAAGAGTGGGGGCGAGCAAGGAAGATTGGACGTAAATCCCTTTCCTATTTGCGGCGGGCCTCACATGCACCGCTTAAGAGACGTGTGATAGAGAGCGCGATAGCTGTGGTTCGTTGAATTGGGGGAATTGGGCAAAACGATGTCGCACCAGGTGGTGAAGGTACGGCGGTCGGCGGTGGCGCCATGCATGACATGCCCTCTCTGCCGCAAGCTCCTCCGCGAGGCCACCACTATTATTGAATGCCTCCACACTTGTGAGTTCCCCAATTCTCGCCGATTCGTGATTTTGTAGTAATCCGTCGGGGTTGTTCGAATTTCGATTTGTTTTTGAGTTCGATGATTTGCTTTCGGCCAGGGTTTTGTTGGCATCGGCGATTTTGGCTGTGCTGATTGTGTTAATAATTTGGGTGTTCAGATTGTTCATCGGCGATTTGCGATTTTCAGTTTTACGAGTGTGTATTTTTGTGATTTGTTAGTTTGAGCTCAATTTATGATTGGAATTGTGTTCATATGAGTTGTGCGTGGTATGTGCAATGGGAATGCTGGTTAATTGTTTGGAGGAAGTGAGGATTAATCTTCTTCTGTTTTTGTTTCATTCAAGAAAACTGAGTTAACTCGCTTTAAATTCTGAGTATATCCTTTTCTTCCCCACTCACTCCGATTGAAAAGTGGGGACAAAGCTATGATCCAATGTATGGGTGGTGTATTCTTGATTTCTGTAGAAGGTTCATCAGTGAAATGAATAACTTAAGCTTCTCTCATTTGAAAGTTTCGAGTTATATCTTTTGATGCTTATATGTGGTAATGGAATTTCTTTTTTGGTGTGAATGTTATGTAGTTTGTAGAAAATGCATTTACAAGAGGCTCTCAGACGAGGAAATGGACACCTGTCCAGTATGTGATATCGATTTGGGATGCTCACCGTTGGAGAAGTTGAGGTCAGCTAGCTTCTTGAGTGTTTCTTATTCGATTAGTTATTTTTCGTTTTGTTTGTATACACACGCATGATACATGGGTTGTTTAAGTTTTGTTTCTTGAATATGCACGTGTACTGTACCATGAAGGCAAGGAAAGCTTCATGCTAATTTTTCTAATTCATAAAGCAATGGATACTTAATATATGCTCTCAAAAACCATGCCCAATATTCTTCTCTACTTAGGTGAACACTTGTATATATATATATATATATATTTTTATTTTTTTCTTCTCTTTGTGTTGTTCCCATTCGTGCTTATCAGTTAGTGGAAATTTCTGGGTTTGGAGGGAAATAAAAGGGGTTCCTTGGCATTATATTGATATTTTGGCACTTCTTTTATCAGGGCAGATCATAATTTGCAAGACATAAGGGGAAAAATATTTCCAAATAAGAGGATGAAGGTGAAGGCCCCTGAAGTTGCACGGACTGCTACATTGGCACGGACTGCTACATTGGCATTGCCTGCTACGTTGGCATTGCCTGCTAAGAGAAAGGAAAGATCTCTTTCATCACTGGTGATCAGCACACCCAAAGTTTCGACCCAGACTGGCATGACTGGAAGAAGATCGAAATCCATTGCAAGAAAAGCATCACGGGGGTCCACCTTTACCATAGAAAAACCTGTTAAGCCCCCTGTTGAAGACCAACCCGAGAGCTCTGGCTCAGACCAACCCGAGAGTTCTAGAAAATTTACTCCGAAGCAGGTATGTGGAGTTCTGAAGCTTGTGAACATTTTTTACATCCTTACTCTTCATTTTCGATGACATTATTCGTGCAGAACTCTACTTCTGGTGGGCCATCTCGGCAGCCTAGTCCTGATAGAGGAAGAAAGAATGGTTCAGAGAAAGGAAAGCATGATCTCTGGAAACCCTTAACTTGTTTGGTTGAAGCAGCTAACCGCAGCAAGTCTTCTAAGTCCAGCACACAAGGATCTCTTGCTCAATCTGACGAGCAGCATACTAACGACGACGAGGGTCTACAAAGAAAATCTAAGAATAAGGAATTAAGGAAGAAACCCAAAGTTAGAGAGGAGAAGAATTGCAGTGACTATACGTCCCCTCCTGAATCCGAGAGGCCTAAAAAGCTGCGCAAAACCCGTCAGAAGGCACAGAGTTCTGGAGAGTTTAAGGTTCCCCCCCAGGCCGTGCTCGATGCTGCCACCAGTGCTAAATCTGATAAGAGAAATCATCCCATTTGGTTCTCCTTGGTGGCCTCTGACGAAATGTGAGCAATATACGTGCAAAATCCTTATGAATATTCAATTTTTTTATGGTTATTTATATTATCTATCTCTCTGCTTTATTTGATTTCTTAACTCCTTTTCCAGGGATGGAGATGCACCGCCCTTGCCCCAAATTTCAGCAAGTTACTTGAGAATAAAGTTAGTACACTCTGGCTGTTGTTGTTCTGTATTTTGAATGTGAAGTAGTTTTTGCATTTACTAAAATGTCTTTTTAGCATCTTATAACATTGTACATTAAGTTACACGAGCCTTTAATCCCAAATAATTGGGGTAGGCTACATGGACCAATAATACAATCATGTGGGCCGCGTGCATATTTAGTTGTGCATATAGGTGAAATATCTGTTAGGAATATAAGCTAGGGAACCCTAACTTAACCCAAAACCATGGTCAAAGGTTAAGGATTGACTTCCACTTATATACCCTTCAACACTTTCATTGGAACCGAGTGGGATCGTAACAATATCATTCATGTGAATAGATAAACAGTGCTTAATAATATTTTCTTGCTGTAATTGTTTGTTTAGCCCCAATATGCATCTACGCTATTTTGATAATATAGTGCCTAGATAGCGTGTATGCTCCGATTAGTTAATTACGTTTTTACCTTCACATTTTAGAAGCAAATGTAAAATCACTTGACATGTGTCTGGTTAGCTTTTACAGTGTCCTTGAAGCTTTTGAATTACATATTTAACTACATTGTTGGCCCCTTTGAAATAATATGGTCAATTGTATATATTGGGTTCTAAGCTGCTTTAACCTCAGATATTTGCTTGTTGAAATAACATTGGCAAATGTCGTCAGCATGGGAGTTAACTCTTCCATCTTCTTATTAGCTTCAACTGCATGATAGCTTTAGGGGGATCTGCTCACAGAAATTGGATGATGAACTCTTATGGAGCTTGAATCCAAAAGTTGCAGATTTGTTTGAGCGTGTCTTAGAAACCTTGAATGAGCCTCATTTTCATGTTTTTTTCCTTCTTTTCATCAGTTTGTCAACATATTCTTCTCTCGTACACACTTGATCGCCCATTCAACCTTGTGATCTGATGTTGTTGGGCTAATCTAATTTATTGTTTCCTGTTAGGCAGTTGTTTATGCTATGAATGACAATCTATGTGCATCATATGTGCAGGATATAATGTAATGTGCATCATATGTGCAGGATATAAATGTAATAACTTTAGTTTTGATCCATTACAATTGGCTTACTTGTTGTATCCAACGTCCGAAAAAATGAGGTTTAAACTTTTGGCTGGACTACCTTAATATATCTTCCTCATTGGATAACATATACTACTACATTTTGATTAATAAAAGGAGAAGTAGCAGTTTTATGCCACAGTCTCCTCTAGATTGAAAAATTAATCTCATTGATGATTCCTAATGCATTCTTGCAGATCTTAATTCTCTTTGTCTGGAGACTACATTATAATATCACCTTTTTGTTTTTTTTATTACTACACACTTTTCTGCTCCGATTTCATCTTATTCTTCTCTTGGCCCTATTCAAGCATTTAAAGACGTGAATTCTTGAATTCTGTGGAAATGAATTACTGATGCGACAGCATAATATGTATTATGTGATTGACCTTATTTGTACCCCCTGCATTCTTTTCAGGGATGGAAATATTCCAGTTTCTTTCATTCAAAAGTACCTGCAGAGGAAGTTGGCTCTCACAAGCGAAGTTGAGGTAATGTCGTTTCTATATTTAACGACCATTAACTTCTACAACAGTCTAGCTAATTTTAGTTTAAAAATTTCTATAATCATGTCCACTTTTTGCAAGAAATTCTCGGCTTATTCAGTCTTTGGTTTAAGCAGCTTTATGCCTGCAATTCTTGAAAAAAAAAAAATTAAAAATTCCACATGAGCAATAATTAATACTCTCTAGTGATACAACTAATACTAACAAACTAAATATATTTTAGTAAAACAACTAATACCATTTTAAAATGCACGTGAGTTGCACGGTTGGTGCACATAAGTATTTGACTTTCCACGTATACGAGTACTTAGCTTGGAACAAGTTATCTTTTTCCATCTGCAATCATCTAATGTGATACTTTTCGCCTATCAATTTGTAGGTCGACATAAAATGCATGGGACAAACAGTCATCCCAACTCTGACATTGAATAATCTAGTTGATCTATGGCTTCAGACAACTAGTTCGGAGAAAGTAATGACAACAATTGGCTCGCCCGCGAAGGAATTCGTGATGGTGTTGGGGTATGCTCGCAGATGTCCCGATTGTTAAATGCCCAAGCCATCTTTCTCCTTTAACATCTTTACTTCTCGCCCCCAATACTACATCTAATAGTTGAATATGTTTCTAAGAGTAGCTTCTCATGTATGCTCTAAGATGTGGTATGTTGTAGGTTAAGAGTGAGGGCACTTAAGTACTTTTGTGTGGTTTTTTTATACTAGGACATGATTGCATTTTAATGGACCTTCATAGTGAATTGTCAACTGGTCCCTTTTTTTTCTTTATTTCATTGGACTTTAAATGAGAAATTTATTATATATATATATGTGTGTCTATAAAAGTAGGTTCACAAGAATTTAGAGGCTAAGACACACTTATTGTATAAAAATCTTACGTTGTATCGGTGTAATATTTTATTACCTATGTAGAAAAAGTAAGAGAATTTTTTTTATTTGTTTTAAAAGCTTTTAACCGCGTTAAAAAATATTGAAAAAATCATTGCCTCGATATAATTGCATAAATATATTTTCACAAATGTAAAAATTTGTATGAGACCGTCTCATGACATGAGACCACACAAATTAACACTTACCCTAGCAAAGTGTTAATGAGATCATGCACCCTACCAAAGTGTTAATGAGATCATGCCTTAGTTACACTCATTTTCATTGTCTCGTGCCATGAGACGGTCTCATACAAGACCTACTCTTTGACAATTACCTTTTCAACGACAATTTTTGTAAATGACTTTCAATATTAAAAATTATGAATTTTCTAGTCGATACAACTGTCACCATTGAATATAGTCTTGTGTTATCAATACAAATTTTATTAACACTCTCTTTTCAAAAAAAGCAAAAAATCTTACTCACTCTCCTTTTATGTAATGAGTAACACTTGGTGCTACTATTACTCGCACAATTAATGCACAACTAATATTGTTAAGTAAAATAATTAATAGTAATCGATAAATAATTTTTTAATTGAACAACTAATAAAAAAAAAAATTGAATTGCATTGTGCAATTGGTGCATACCAATACTAACATTTCTGAATTTTTTTTTTTTTTTGACGGGTAATATTTCTGATTTTGAAACCAAGCTTCTCAGCATCCTTTTTGCACGCCCCATCGATACCCAACACGACATCTAATTGAATATATTTCTAAGAGTAGCTTCTAAAGCATGATCTAAAGATGTGTTATGTTATGGTTAAGAGTGAGGGCACTTAAGCACCTATGTGTGTGTTTTCTTTTTCTAGGACATGATTGCACTTCATGGGACTTGCATACCAGGTGGATTGTCAACTTGTGTTTTTTTTTTTTGGTTAATTGTAAAAAAAATCATGAATTTTATGATATTTATCAATTACAATATGAACTTTTTTTTTTTTTGCAATTTAATACACCAATTTTATAAGTTTTGCAATTTGAAAAATCTGATAATTTTTTTGTCAACAATTAAATTACAAGATTGCCGAATATGCCACATAGAGCCCACATAAATGCCAATAAATAAAATTATGAATTTTTATAATGAGAATAACATGCTTAAAATATGTTTTGACTATAAAAACATAACTTAAAATTGCATTTTAAAGATATTGTTTTCATTTTTTTTTAAAATAATTTTATTTGATTGCGTCTGCGTGGATATTGACGAAAAATTATTAGATGTTTCAAAATGCAAAACTTATAAAATTGGTGCATTAAATTTCAAAGAGAAAAAGTTTATGTTATAATTGGTAAAAATCATAAAGTTTTATGATTATTTTACGATTAATCCCTTTGTTTTTCTATGTTACATTGCACTTAAGTAATAAATTTCCTAATATATATATATGCACACACATATAGGAATAAATTCACAAGAATTTAGAGGTTAAGTCGATCGCCCGATGTATTTGGTGAGGAACCTCTTCGCTCCATCACTGGTGAGGAACCTCTTCCCTAGTATTCGAGTGGAAGAGGAGAGAAAAATAAAATAAAGAAAAAAGAATATTTATAATATTTTTTTGGATTTTATTTGTTAATATCTTATTACTTATTGTAGAAAAAGCAATAGAAATTTTATTTATCTAATTTAATTAATGTTTTGGAACGCGTCATAATATCTCGAATAATCTATTTTACAAAATAATAATTTTTATCGTTATCGTTAATATATAGTCTCTTTTTACGAGTTACTTGTTTACTTTTTTTTTCAACCGATTAGTCCTTTGAGTGCTGATTATTTTAGGGCAAACAATCCTCATCACTAGTGTTGTTTTGGTACGATATACCATACCGAAAATCGCATACCGCATGTCGTATACCATACCGAACTGAACGGTATAGCATAATTTATACCGTTATCATACCGAATTTTCGGTATATCGAAAATTTCGATATGCTGAATATGCATACCCTATACCGTACCGAAAATTCGGTATACCATACTGTACCAATTTTTCGGTATATACCGTTAGATACCGAAATTTTGTTATACCGTTTTATAACGAAATTTTGGTATACCGTTTTATACCGAAATTTTGGTATACCATTTCATACCGAAACTTCAATTTACTGTTCTATATCGAGATTCCGGAATATCATTAAAAAAAATATATTAGTATATAATTAAATTATTATTATATTAAATAGGATCGGTACGGTGCGTTATATACCGTATTCTGAAATACCACGGTATAAAAAAATTTATACCGTTACATACTGAAATTTTTTCGGTACTAAAATTACCAGTATATTAAAATTATCGATAAATTCGATATTTTCCCCACCCATACTCATCATTGTCTGATGAATCACTGATTTCGGTATCTTTCCTCGTCTTTGTCATTTTCAGAAGCCATCAATATCACATGCAACAAAAATTATAGAAATTTCAATTAAAATATATCTTTTTCAACTAACCCATTATTTTGACAAAAAAATTTCAATTCGATAATCAATATCAGTGAATATATACTAAAATTGTTTATTTTCGAAACCCTCAATTTTTTTAAAGGTAATCAATTACAATAGTTCCTTCGACCACTGGGTACATAACAATATCTCACTACAAAAAAGACGGGTTTTAGCGACGGCAAATTTGCGACGGACGTATATCCGTCGCAAAATAGGGCATTTGCGATGGACTTTTGATAATTTTGCGACGGACATCGTTAGTTGGTCAATTTTGACCAATTTTGCGACGGCAAGAGAAGCCCGTCGCAAATTTGTGATGGACTTTAGCGACGGAGATATAAAAAACCGACGTTTTGTACCCATTTGCGACGGACGCCGTCGCAAACTCTAAGCAAAACATTTGCGACGGACGATATTTCCATCGCAAATTCGGCCGGGTTACATTTTGCGACGGCTTTCCGTCGCAACTTTTAAATTCAAATTTGTGACGGAACACTTTCCGTCACAAATTTGAGCAGTTGAATGTTGTCAGGCGGGTTGGTGACCAATAATTGACCCGGGTCGTCGCAAACTCTATCTACGACGGAAAAGCCGTCGCAAAATATGCAATTTGCGATGGAAATTAAGGTTGTCGCAAATTTGCGCAGATTTATAACAGTCCACTTCCTTTTCCTTCCCTATCACTTTCACTCACGAAAAAAATAAAAATGATGTGGTTTTCATATGTTCTTCACGTATAATTGGTGTATTTGTCATTGTCTTTTACCTTACCGTACATATTTGTCATTGCCTTCAACTTCACCGTACGTTTTCACATTTTTAACCGTTTAAATGTCATATTTTTATTGTTTCAATTTTTTAGTACACTATTAGGTAATGAGCATGATATATTTTTATTTGATGAGTTTTAGTATGATTGATGATATATGTTTATTTGATGGGTCCGTACGTTAATTTTAGTTTGTGTGATATTTATACCTATTTTTAGTCGAAACTCTGCTTAATTTTTCTGTACACTATTAGATAAATTGTGTGATATTTGTTTATTTGATTGGTTTACTATGATTGATATATATGGTTGTGTTGGATTGATTTTTGTGAAGGAAAATTTTGTATATCCTTATTTTTAGGCAAACTCTGTCCAATTTTTTACAACTCATGTAATATTTACTTTTAATCTATAATGGATGCAATTTCCAGATCATGGTTGGATGTACTCAATACCTAGAATGATAGGTTAAGGCATTAACTCTGTCTTTTGCAATAAAATTGATGAGTTTATTGAGTTTGCACTACAACATCCATGCAGTATGGATTGTATGGGTAATATAAGGTGTCCGTGTAAAGACAGAAGATGCAGAGATATGAGATTCTTGAGTGTTGATGAGGTTAGAACTCATCTTGTGATTTTCGGTTTTGTTCCCCGTTATTACAACTGGACCAGTCACGGTGAACAACGGTGGAATGTTGACATCGAAATCGTAGAATACTGGTATACTGGGTGGAGCGGTGGTGGAAGTTCTGATATTGGTAGTTCAAGTTATGTTCCGTATACTCAATTTGAACCACAAATAGAGGATGAACCTGATAGATATCGGATGATGATTGCAGAATCTGTTTTGGGTGGTCAACCACAATTCAATGAAACACATATGGAGGAGGAACCAAATCATCGGTCAAATAAGTGTTTTGATATGCTTAAAACTGTTGATCAAAAGTTGTTTCCTGGTTGTGAGACTGAGATGCAGTTGTCATTCAATGCTCAAATGTTGAACATCAAAACTGAAGGCAAGGTCAGTTAAAAAATATTCAATCAATTTGCTAAATTGTTCAAACGAGCTCTACCTGAAGACAACACGGCGTCTGATAATTTCTATCAGAGCAAGAGGCTTTTGAAGGATATGGGTCTACCCTTTGAGAAGATTGATTGTTGTACAAACGGTTGCATGTTGTTCTGGGATGAGGATGAGGATGAGGATGAGGACCAGTGCAAGATGTGTGGTCACCCACGGTACAAACCATCTGGTCGTACAAAAAGTAAGAAGAAAATACAGTTGAAGGCTTATAAGACAATGTATTACCTTCCCATCACTCCTCATCTAGAGAGGTTGTATCAGTCTAGTGCCACGGCTAAAGACATGACATGGCATGCTGAGGAGTGTTCTGGTGAGAATTCTGGAGAGATGCGGCATCCTGCAGACTCGGAGGAATGGAAACATCTTGATAGGGAGTTTCCATATTTTACAAGGGAGATGAGAAATGTGAGGTTAGGCTTGTGCACGGATGGTTTTGCTCCATTTGGAATGCACGGAAAAAAGTATTCATTATGGCCTGTGCTGTTGACCCCGTACAATCTACCTCCTTGGTTGTGCATGAAGCCTCAACATATATTTCTTAGTATCTTGGTGCCTGGACCACACAAACCTAAACATAAATTAGATGTATATCTCCAGCCACTGATTAAAGAGTTGAAATCTTTGTGGTCTACGGGGGTGGAGGCCTACGACGTTCATAGGAAGCAGAACTTCACGATGCGAGCTGCACTTTTGTGGACCATTAGTGACTTTCCAGCATTTTCTATGTTGTCTGGATGATCAACAACAGGAAAACTAGCATGCCTGTATTGCATGGACGGTTCTGATGCATTCTATCTTCCATTGAGTAGAAAAGTGTCATGGTTCGACAACCATCGCAAGTTTCTTCCTCCTGATCATCCCTTTCGGAGGAACAAAACAGACTTTCTAAAGGGTAAAAATGCAGTAGGCCGCCCAAGACCACGGATTCGATCAGGTATGTGTCTGGGTACTGAATCACTACTTATGTCTATGTGTCTCATATAAATAAGTTAATTATATATAAATTAATTATTTCAGGTGATTCGTTGTTGTATGAGGTTACAGTCACTGATTTGATGAAGACAACTGAGGCGGGTGCAATGGAGCACAATAAACGCATCCAGTGTGGTTGGAAGAAGAGAAGTATCTTTTGGGACTTACCTTATTGGAGCAAGTTGTTGATTCGACACAATTTGGATGTGATGCATATAGAGAAGAATATTTTCGACAACTTGTTTCATACGGTCCTGGGTACTGAAGGGAAGACCAAAGACACTTCAAAATCCAGAGATGAGTTGAGGCTCTTCTGTTCTCGTGCTTCCCTACACAAGGATGAGCAGGCAAGAACATATCCCCAGGCCTCTTACACAATTAGTAAAGCAGAAAGGAAGAATTTGTGTAAGTGAGTGAAAGAGTTGAGCTTCCCTGATAATTATGTGTCGAATTTGGGAGACAGAGTTGACACGGAAACCGGAAAGGTATCTGGAATGAAGAGTCATGATTGTCACGTGTTCATGCAACGACTCTTACCTATTGCATTTCGGTACTCACTCCCCAAGAATGTATGGAGTGTCATCACGGAATTAAGTCTCTTTTTCAGACACTTAACGGCATCAACGATTACAGTTGAGGACATGAGGCGTTTGGATAAGGAGATCCCTGTTATTCTATGCAAACTTGAGCAGATTTTTCCACCCAACTTCTTCGACTCGATGGAGCACTTACCCGTACACTTAGCGTATGAAGCCTCAATTGCTGGTCCTGTACAGTATCGATGGATGTACCCTTTTGAGAGGTAATTCTATACCATTTTTTAGATCGACTTTTAAGATCAATACTGAATAAATTTTCTAACACTTCTTGTTTTAGGTATTTGCACAACTTAAAGCTCAATATTGGAAATGCGGCCCACATCGAAGCATCAATTGTTAATGCATACCTTACTGAAGAGGTTGGAACATTTTGTTCTTACTACTTCGGTGATCAAGTTCAAACCAGAATCAGAAATGTGCCTCGCAACTACGATGGTCATGGAGTAGACCATCCCCTTCGTGATGTTGAAGGTATGTTATCTGTATTTTTGCATCCAGGTCGACCAATGGGTAAGGGCACCAAACGACCGTTCAGGGGCAGTATTGAAGAGGAAACAATACATTCATATGTTTTGATGAATTGTCCTGAAGTCCAACCGTATATAGAGTAAGTAATTTAATTTTATAGTTGAGTTTTTTACAATATGTATACTGTTGATATCTGAAAAGTAATTAATTTCTTTTTTCTGATATATAAGGATGTTCTGTGAGTATAAGCGTCAAGTAGAACCAGACATCACAGATGCAGCAGTTTTTCAATCCATCAGCAATGATTTTATGTTTTGGTTCCAACGTTACGTGAGTATCACATAATTATATGATTTTTACCCTATAACAAATATGTTATTATTTTTATACATGATAATTTAATATTTACAGGGACAAAGTGGCCTACTTAATAACAACTCACATCTTGAAGCTCTGAGCAAAAGACCACTATGTAGTGTGGTATCATACCACAAATATTACACAAATGGATACAAATTTCATACTGAAGCGTATGCTTCAACGAAATCGACTACAAACAGTGGTGTTTGCGTTACCGGTGGAAACTACAACGAAGAACCCATCGATTATTATGGAGTGCTGCAAGAAGTAGTTGAAATAGAATATCTGGGTTGGCCGAAGAGGACGATAGTGTTGTTCTTGTGTGAATGGTATGATCCAGGGAAACAAGGAACAAGAGTCGACAAAAACTAAGATTGTTGATAACAATACCAGAAAGAAGTTTTCGGTGGCATACGATCCCTATATTTTTGCAACGCAAGCATCTCAAGTATATTATTGCAAATACCCCAGATCAAGTAAGCCCAACTTGAGGACAGTTTGCAAAGTGAAGACAAGATCATTGGTTGAAGTTTCTAATCCGTCAAAGAAAGACGGTGTAGAACCAACAGATCCATTTCAAACAGAGATACAAGAGACTCAAACAGAGGTTGATCAAGAAGGTGTGAATATTTTTGTCGACTTACTTGCTGCAAATCCAGAAATGGTAATGACTTAAAGTGATCATGAGGATGATGGACAAGAGCGCGGTGAGGAGGAAGAGGAAGAGGAAGATGATGAGGATGAAGAGGAAGTAGACGACGATTAGAATTACTAAATTATTGTATATATAACAAGTTAGAAACGAAAATGAATTAATTTGGTGAATTATGGAAAAAAAATGAGTCAATTTGGATACATATACAATTAATTGCGTACAAATGAACGAAGAGGAAGAGGAAGAGGAAGAGGAAGAGGAAGAGGAAGAAGAAGATGGTGATGATGAGGATGAAGAGCAAGAAGACGACAATTAGAATTACTAAATTATTGTATATATAACAAGTTAGAAACGAAAATGAATTAATTTGGTGAATTATGGAAAAAAATAGTCAATTTGGATACATATACAATTAATTGCGTACAAATGAACGAATTATAAATTTAAGCGGGAGTCGAAATAAATAATTTTACCAAAATAATAAAAATTAAATGGCCCCAACATTTATAAAAACAAGTGAGAAACGAAAATGAATTAATTTGGTGAATTATGGAAAAAAATGAGTCAATTTGGATACATATACAATTAATTGCGTACAAATGAACGAATTATAAATTTAAGCGGGAGACAAAATAAATTATTTTACCAAAATAATAAAAATTAAATTGCCACAACATTTATAAAAACAAGTGAGAAACAAAAATGAATTAATTTGGTGAATTATGGAAAAAAATGAATCAATTTGGATACATATACAATTAATTGCATACAAATGAACGAATTATAAATTTAAGCGGGAGTCGAAATAAATAATTTTACCAAAATAATACTCCCTCTGTCCCCTATTAATATTCACACTTATGTGGGCACAAGTTTTAAGAAAAACTGTTTTATTGACTTTTTGGACCAATGAATGAAGAATATTTTGAATTAAAGTAGGTAGTGTGAGAGTGTCTTATTTTCATATTTGGGGTGTGAATATTATTGTGGGACGTCCCAAATAGGAAAGTGTGAATATTAAGAGGGGACGGAGGGAGTAAAAATTAAATGGCCCCAACATTTATAAAAACAAGTGAGAAACGAAAATGAATTAATTTGATAAATTATGGAAAAAAATGAGTCAATTTGGATACATATACAATTAATTGCGTACAAATGAATGAATTATAAAATTATGCATTGTCGAAATAAATAATTTTACAAAATAAAAAAATAGTTGGGCAAAATATTTTAATAAATAACTTAGATACGAAAAGAAAATAATTTGGTGAATTATAAAAAAAAGACTTAATTTGAATACATATACAATTAATTGCGTAAAAATGAACGAAAGAAACACATGGCCTAGCGGCCGCCCCTCCTCCCCATGCACAAGAGGTCGCGTGTTCGATTCCTCTTGAGCGCAAACTTGGATTAATTGTTCAAGGCCTAATATTGATACATATAGAAGGTGGGCCGCATATAATAAGCTATGGGCCAGTGGCCCAGTGGTCCGAGCCCGCCCCGGGTGCCCGGGCTCGAACCACGCGAACCACATTTTTTTTGTACAGGTTCAGAATTTGCGACGGCCAAATTCCGTCGCAAATTGAAATTTTTGCGACGGAATATGCCCGTCGCAAATTGTAATCGGAAATATTAAAAAAAATTGCGACGGCAATGATCCGTTGCAAATATTGTAGACCCGATCGGGTCTAATCCGAATGACTTGCGACGGACTATAGGCCGTCGCAAATTTTGCGCGACTCGGTCGGGTCAAACCCGCCAATTTTGAGACGGTTTTGTTCGTCGTAAATTTGCGACGGGAGGCAAAAGTCTGTCGCAAATATTAGCTACGGCTGTTTTAACAACGGACATGTGTCTGTCGCAAATTCCATCGCAAACCGTGTTTTGCGATGGATTTTTCGTCGCTAAACCGTATTTTTTTTGTAGTGTCTTTTCATCTCGCTATAGATCGAGACCGCAATCACCACAAGAGGGGGACCACCCGAACCCGCAACTTCGAACCACAACCGCACTGCAGCCGGAACCACAACCACCACAAGAGAAGAACACCACTCCACCACAAGAGGGGAACACCACCCTACCACAAGAGGGAAAATGTGGAGGTTCATGATTGATTGCTTTGAGGGGTGGAAGGGTTGGCCTTTTGGGGGCAGGGGTTAATCATTGGAGTTAGGGTAGACTAATGGGAAGATGGAAATGGACACATGGCGAACATGGCCCTGGTTGTGGAGTAAGCTAACACTTGACAGTTTGAAATGTTACATATATTTTGGTTGTTTTTAGATTGATTCAAATCGAAAACACTCCCTTTCAAAATTAGGTATTTTTATTTAATTGATGAGTCTTGTCGATTAAGGTTTGAAAGATAAACTAAATATCCTGAGAATTTAAAATACTACTATTATTTTTATTATTGGTAGTAGGAATGATAATCGTGCTCCCACTGCATTCCCGTGGGAATTTATATACATTAATTTTAATTTTATCAAATTTTATTAGTTATTATTATCGAACCATATTAATTATATTTCTAATTATTACTCTTTAATATAATATGTGTATTTATAATATTTTTTTTAACTCTAATCCTTAATTTTAATTAATATTATAGTGTAATTAAGAAATAATTAGAAAAATAGAAAAAACAATTGGTAGAAAAATATTTATAACGTATAGAGGAGTTTGTAATTCCATAGTCCATTTTTTGTTATACACCAAAAAAAAAAAGGATCTAAATTTTTAGTATTAGTAGGTTTATTTATTCTTGTTGACTAAAATTGTAAAGTGTATTTGTGAGTATTAGAAAAAAAATCTATAATTACATCATGTGTCTATAATAAGTATTGGACAAAAATCTTCCAAATCAAATGACAGAGATTCCCAGCCTAAAAATATGTTTGCTAACATATTTTTTACTTATTATAGATGAGTAAAGACAAAGTGTGTTGGACAAAAGATTTGGAGTTCCATTTTATTTTACTTTGTCACCAAACTCGATTAAACAAGCTACTCTTAACCTCAAGTTTTAGCCATGGCGTCCTTCAAGAAATGGCGGTGAACTTGAATTCTATAGCAAAAAGACATAACTATATCATTGAGTCCAGTTTAAGAAATAAATGGAAAAATTTGAAAGCAAGTTGGAAGGTCTTGTATGGGTACAAGACAAATGTAGGATCTGGTCTTGCTTGGGATGAGGAGTTGGGGACAGTGACGGGAACCCCGGAGGTTTTGGAAGGACTATACGCAGTAAAGATATTTTTTAAAATTTTATTTTAAATCTTTTTTTGGTGTATACTTATCATTTAATTTAATTTTAACAGAAATCTAGATATCACAAATGTATCACCAAAGGTGGCCTTCAACACTTTGAATTGTGCACTGAGCTCTTCAAGAATAGTACTGCCACTGGGACTAGTGCCCGGTCGGTTTTTGATGATGTTAGTGATGGTGAACAAGATGAGGGGAATACCCCTCCACCAGTTCATAACCTCCCTCCAGATCATGATCACAACATTCTTCCCCCCTCTAACAATCCAAATGAGGAGAGTGCTACTGATAGTCGACGATCTTCACGTAAATGAGTATTGATGATAATGCTGAAAGGTTTAAGAAAGGGATGAATGACTTTCACCAGTACATGACTAAGAAGATGTTGATACTAGATCAATCTGAGGCATTTATAGACTATTGTATAAATGTAGTTCAAAACATGGAAGATATCCCATTTAGCCAAAAGATCAAAGCATCTGATCGATTTATGAATCCCGAGTGTCGTAGGGTGTTTTCACGTATGGGAGATGATCTTAAGTGTGCATGGGTGTTGAATTTGTAGGGTTGGAGTTAACATGTTATGTTAGTATATTTATTATGATAGAATTAATGTGCAGATGATATTTTTCATTTAACATGTTTTGTTGGTCATCATTGCAACATTAATTATTTAGTTGTGTTAGACATTTCTGTTTAAAATATTGTGGTTTTTATTATTTTGTGATGTTCAACTATACTTATTTGCAGAATGGCAGGAAATGGTGATGATAGTTCTGAAGATGAAATGTTAGGATATTTTATGTTCAATGTGTGTGGCTCATATATTTATAATCGACCCCAACAACGCATTCGATAATTAACCTCCTGTTTAAGTGGAAATGATTGGATGTCAGCACTTCTAAATGGTGCAGATACCGCATTTTATAATGTTTTACATATGAACAAGCCATGTTTTAGGGCACATGTGGATAAATTGAACATGTGGACTCCTAACTAATAGTACTCAATGAAGAATTTCGATTGAAGAGAAAGTGGCAATATTCTTCCATATTGTTGTGCATCAGTCGAGGCATCGCATATTAGGAGAACGCTTTCAGCACTCTACTGAAACTGTGAATCGTGCGATGCATAAGGTTTTGAAAGCTTTGATGGGTTTAGCATCTCTGGTGTCACTCCACTAGACTACACAAACACTCCGCCAAAAGTGCTCAATAACCAAACTTTTTACCCATACTTCAAGGTATTTTTATTATCAGTAAATAGTTCATAGAATTAATCAATGAGCTAAATTTTGGACCTACAAGATGTAGTTGGTGCTATGGATGGATTTTTGATCCCAGCATGGGCTGCAGAAGATCAACAACAACGTTATCGATCACGTAAAGGGACTTTATCGCAAAACGTGCTTGCGATATGTTACTTCGATGGTCTATTCACAAATATCTATACTGGATGGGAATGGAGTGCATCTGATGCAGGAGTGTTATCAAGGGCTATTACGAATGACGTGCATTTTTCTTGGCCTCCTGAAGGTACTATACTTTTTAAGAAGTTTGTTAAATTCGGAAACGATGTATGAAACACAATTTAATTTATCATTCTTTGTGGTTTTAATAGGGAAAATGTATTTGGTTGATGCTGGCTTTTGCAATTATGATTGTTTCTTAGCTCCGTACAGATCAACTCGATACCACCTTCAAGAGTTTCGAAATACTGGGGTGCATCCTGCGACACCACGTGAGTTATTTAATCTACGACATTCTAAATTAAGGAATGTTGTGGAGAGGTATTTTGAGACATGGATTGTCTTGTTACACCATGCGTACTCAAGTTAAGATAGTAATTGCTTGTTGTGTACTTCACAACTTCATTAAAAAATTTGGTATGATAGATCCTATTTTTGATGGGCCTCAAAATACTACTAATGTAGACCCCACATTGCACTTGAATGCAAGAAATGCAACTAGGCAATCCATTGATGATCAAAACGAGCTTAGGGATGCAATTGCGGATGCTATGTGGCAAAACAGGGAAGTGCATTGACTTTTAGTAGACAATCTTTTTTTCGGTGTTATTCGACATTTGTATGACTTTTATGTAATGCCCGAATTTGAACCACTAGTCAATTAATATATTCTATGCAATGAAATGAATCTTTTGGTTAGAATTGCTAATAAATTTTAATTGATATTTTTGTTTGCAACGATTCGATTTTTTTTTAAATGTGTCACTTATTAATAAAAAAGTTTTCACTTTTAAAAAGTGATAATATTTTTGTTAAAATGAGTTATCACTTTTTCTTAAAAATATTATAACATTTTATTATAATCCTACCATTTTATTAATTTGGTCGATCGCATTGTTGATGGGCGAACAATTATCAGTAAATGACGAACAAGGATTAGAGCTACATCGAGGATTATGAGGAACCAAGTCAAGGAAGATCAACAAAGAAAATCATGACTTGGGTGCATTAACCAATCTGGGAGGTATACAAAGTGACGAACAACTCCCCGACGAACAACTAATGGGCGAACATGTATTTAGACCCGAGACCAAGAATGAGCCAACTGTGAAGTCATCAATGACGAACAACTTGGTCAAACTATGATGCAACAAACAGCCAAAGAAGTGTGTACAAGTGAACAAAGGACAAAGATCCCAAAGCCAAGCTGAACAAAGCCATAAGGCGAACAACTTCCAAAGTACACCCTCAAGAGGCGAACAACTTTCAGTTGAAGGGTCATCAAGATCATTCAAGCCGACCTAGGCGAACAACAATGAGTCCGAGATAAGGCCCAAAAGAAGACTTTGTAACTAAGATTCAGCTTAGATAAGGTCAAACTAAGGTCAAAGGACATATGTCAGGCATGCAAGCTAGGGAGACCAAGAGTCAGTGGCACCTCATGCTTGCTAGCCTCTATAAATAGTTGTTCTCCAGCTTATTGGAATAATTTTCGAATTTCAGACAAAAAATACACACAAACACACCCAAACTTACACATACACGAAATAAGTCCAATTTCGACTACCGAATTTACAAATTCGATAAATTCATACCCCGATTTACCATTTACGGTGGTAATCAATCACACGTTATTGATTGGTGACGTAAAATCGGATTAAAACAGCCACTAATCCTCACGATTAGATTCGTTCACCAACAATTTGGCGCTAGAAGGAGGGTTCGAACCTCCGGTTTAGTGTGATTACTCAAGAACTTCAAGTTGAAAACTTGAAGATTCATAGGAAATCTTAAGAAATATTTGAAGATACAAACAAAAGTGTTCTTGGTGTTCTTGGTGTTCTTCAATTTATAGATTAAGAAATAATTTAAATTGAAATGCCTCAATCTAAAGAGACCCAAGGATCACGTTTGTCAAAAAGAGTATCTCAGACCCGGGCCACGTCGGCCGACCACCAGGACCGTGACCCGAGACATGCGAATAGGTCGCAGCATACAGCCATAACACATAACCTCCCCCCTGAGATGGAGGCTTTGGCGAACAACCCCAACGAGTTAGCCAAAACCATAGCTGCTCTCCAGGCCCTCCAGAGGCAACAAGAGCAGGTTAGGCCAACACAAGCAAGGCCAAGGGACAAGTCCCTAGAGGTTGCTAGACCCAGGACTACTAGGGGCGAACAGCGAGAGGTTGATAGTGCCCAAGCCAGACGGAATAAGGGAAAGGCCAAGGTGGTCGACCAAAGAGAAGTACAGGCTGAGTCTGGTCGCGGACGAACAACTATGTCTAGCCATGGAACAACACGTTCCAGTGCCCAAGACAGGCTTAGCCAACCCCAACGGGAAGCTGCTCACCGGGGAGCAGAAGATGGGCGAGCAACTTTTGAACAGCCTCGTCCATCCGTCCATGAAAGACTCTCCCAGTCAGCCTTCAGGCGCCTAGGGCCAAATGCGGCGAACAACATTAGGAGGCAAGCCCAGGAAGTGCCCACTCTAAGCGAGGGACTACGACGAGCAGAAAGGCTAATGCCTTTGCTCGCCGAACAGCCTCCAAGTCAGGGGGCACCTCTTGATGAATTATCAAGCCTAAGGAGGGCTGTGGAGAACATGCAGGGGCAATTAGACCAACAGAGGGGGATGGGAACGACTAGCATGTCATCCTCACCTTTGGCAGCTCACATTTTGAAGGCCCCGATACAGAAAAAGATTCAATTTCCGGCAAGCATTCAATACGAAGGCGTCGCCGACCCCCGGGTCCACTTAATGAAGTATACGGACTACATGGTCTCCGTAGGGGCCAGCGATGCCACCCAATGCCGGAATTTTCCTTTAACATTGGGCGATCGGGTTCACAAGTGGATTTCATCAATGCCGCCGGCATCAATCCACTCGTTCGTCCAACTAAGTCGAGAATTTCTTTCTCACTTTTCAACGGCGGGGTCGTATCTTTCCCAAAAACACCGGCTGTCAGATTTGAGGCAAAATGATGATGAAACTGACCGGGCGTTTATGGAAAGATTCGATAAAGTTTTGCTAGAAGGAGAACCGGTGAGCGAAGATACAAAGATCATCGCTGTGATGGCCGGATTGAAAAAAGGGTCGAAGTTATGGAAGGAAGTACGTCTAAAGTGCCCAAAGACTTATGTCGAGTTCAGAAATCAAGCTGGCATTTTCGTTTCCATGCACGAGGCCCTACAAACAAATTTGGGGGAGAATAAAGCTGATCCTAAGGAGAATAACAAAAAGCCCGTCGGGACAAGCTACAGGGTCCCAAAAAATATGAAAGCATTCACCGAAGGATCGGATTTGAAGGAAAAACTGAACCAAGTATTGACAGTATCAGTTGATACTGTGTATGAGAGCGTAAAGGAGAAAGAGTTGCTTTCCCCACCACGTAAAATCCGTCAGGATACTGGCAAACTCAACCCAAACAAGTATTGTGCCTACCATCAAAGTGTGGGGCATTTTACGAGTGAGTGTAGAGATTTGCTTAAGCAACTCTGGCGATTTTATGAGGAGGGAAAGCTCTCCGATTTCGTTAAAAGGCAACCTGGGAAGAGAACCCGGGAGAACAACTCAGAAGACGAAGAGGATGGTCAGTCTCAGAGAAACAACAGACCCGGGCGACCAGTTCCCAGTATACCGGCTCAACCTTTAGAAGATCTTTTCATGATGGAACCCGCAGGTCCCGCGGGAGGGTGTTTTGATGGACAACCACCCGACTCTAATCGGAAGAGGAAAGCGGAGCTACGAGCGATTGGCCAAGTACAAGAAATGGGAGTTAAGCCGTCCATCATGCAAACGGCAGAATTAACTTTCACCGAAAAAGACCTTGAAGGCGTCTTAACTCCGCACAATGATTCACTCGTAATCTGCGCAAAGATTATGGGGACCAGAGTCCACAGACTGTTGGTGGACACCGGAGCCTACACCAACATCTTATTCAAGAAGACCCTCGATAATCTGGGAGATTATTCGGGTTATGTTCGAAATACAACACATAGAATCATAGGTTTCGGGAATGCTATGACAACACCGTTGGGAATTGTAACATTAGCAGTTCAACTTGTAACGACTAATGAACCCGAAAGAAATATAACAAGAATGGTAGATTTCTTGGTTGTAGACCAGGAGTCGACCTATAACGGGTTTCTTGGCCGACCTTTTCTCAATGAATTTAAAGCTGCATGTTCCACTTACCACTATTGTTTGAAATTTCCAACAGCTAGTGGAGCAGGCACAATTAAAGGAGACCAACGGAGAGCACGAGAATGCATTCAACAACTACGAGCAAAATTTATACAAATATCCATGATGGAAGCAACAAGTTATCCCGACGACGAACCATCAATGCTGAACAATACGATGGACATAGACGACCACATAGATACGGACGAACAACACTTGAACGAACAAGTGTTGGACGAACAACTCGTTACCACCCGCGAGGAACCTCCATCTGACGAACAACAAAGGGGTGATGACGAACAACCCTCAGTGGGGGACTTGGAGGGCCAAGTACAAACGAACAACAATGGGACGGAGCCAACTGATGATCTAGAACCTCGCCTGGGGGCAGAGCCCATGAACATCGAAAATGATTCCAACCCTGAGGAACCCATACTTGATCCCCGTTGGAAGGGACAAAAACGACGAGCGACTCCAGTCGAAGAGCTGGAGGCGTTCAAAGTTAATCCCGACAACGAAGATCTTGAATTATTCATAGGATCTGAGCTCCCAGAGCCTTACAGATCCCGAATGAAAGAGTTCCTCACCAAGAATCTAGATGTCTTTGCTTGGTCTCACGCAGATATGGTGGGGATAGACCCGAAACATGCTTGCCACAAGCTGAACATAAATCAAGCAAGAAAGCCCGTCCATCAAAAACGAAGGAAGTACGGCCCGGACAAATATCAAGCGTTGAATGAAGAAGTTAAAAAGTTGTTAGACAACGATCTGGTCCGTCAAGCACTTTGTCCACAATGGGTAGCAAACCCTGTGCTGGTGAGGAAATCAAACGGAACCTGGAGGCTATGCATAGACTTTACAGATCTGAATGCAGCATGCCCGAAGGACAACTTTCCTCTCCCGCACATCGATCAATTGGTGGACAGCACTGCGGGTCACGAAATGCTAACATTCATGGATGCTTTTGCAGGGTATCATCAAATCCCAATGCATCCTGACGATCAAGAAAGCACAGCTTTTTACACTAACAAAAACTTGCTGTGCTGGAAGAGAATGCCCTTCGGCCTCATCAATGCCGGGGCAACTTATCAAAGGCTGGTGAACAAGATGTTTGACCAACAAATCGGAGACACGGTGGAAGTCTATGTAGACGATATCGTGGTCAAAAGTCCCAAGAAGGAAGACCATCTTCAACATCTGACTCAAGTGTTCGAAATTCTTCGACACTATAACATGAAGTTGAATCCAAAGAAGAGCAGCTTTGGAGTTCACTCAGGGAAATTCTTGGGCCATCTTGTTAGCCAACGGGGAATTGAGGCCAACCCTTCAAAGGTTAAAGCCATCATGGATATGCAACCACCACGTTCGGTGAAAGAAGTGCAAAGACTCACCGGGTGCCTAGCAGCATTGAACCGGTTCATATCCAGGTCGGGGGACAAGTGCCGTCCATTCTTCGAGGCCGTCAAAAAAGGAAAGTTTGCATGGACTAACGACTGCCAAGCGGCCTTCGATCAACTTAAAGAATACCTGGGAGATGTCAAAATCCTATCAAAACCAATCCCAGGAGAAAAGCTCTTTCTATACTTAGCCGCATCAGATGTTGCCATCAGCTCTGTTTTGGTGCGCGAAGACGGCAAATTTCACCAACCTATATATTACGTCAGCCAGGCTTTACACGAAGCAGAGATCAAATATGCTCCAACCGAAAAGCTGGCGTATGCTTTGGTTATGAGTGTGAGAAAGTTACGACCATACTTCTTTGACCATCAAGTTGAAGTTCTAACAACTTTCCCGCTCAGGCAGATTCTCCATCGCCCCGACACTGCAGGTCGTCTCTTAAGATGGTCACTGGAGATTAGCCAATTCGGGGTGACCTATGCTCCTCGAACAGCGATCAAAGGGCAAGCATTAGCCGACTTTATAGTGGAACTAACTTTCCCACCAGATCCGACGAGAGGACTTGATCATCCTTGGCATCTCTATGTGGACGGATCATCAACCAATATAGCCTCGGGAGCAGGAGTAGTTTTAATCAGCCCAGATAGACAAGTATTCACCTCGGCAATCAGATTTGGTTTCATGGCAACCAATAACGAAGCTGAGTATGAAGCTCTTATTGCTGGTCTCCACCTATCTCTTGCAGTTGGTGTCAGACGCTTGCAAATATTTGGCGATTCACATATAATCGTGAACCAAGTCCGAGGTGAATACGAGGCAAAAGATGATCACATGATCGAGTATCAACGGATTGTTGCTCACCTAATGTCCATGTTGCAGCAAGTTTTCATACAGCAAATTCCAAGGACGAGCAACACTCAAGCAGATGCGCTTGCTCGACTAGCAACAAGTGAAGGCCCCGTAGAGTTGGCAGATATTATAGTTACAAAGATGAAAGATCCATCAACAGTAAGCTATAATGTCAACCAACTCGACGATCAAACCAGTGAAGAAGACTGGAGAACAAGTATAGTCAAATACTTGAAAAGTAGGGAAAAACCAAACAATCCTTTTGAAGCTGCCAAGCTAGTAAAGCGAGCCGCCAGATATACTCTGGTGGGCGAGCAACTCTTCAAAAGGGGGATATCAGTCCCACTTCTCAAGTGTTTGCCTAGGGGGGCAAGGGCAAGCAGTACTCGAAGAAATTCACGCCGGAGTATGTGGAAATCACACTGGGGGGCAAGCCTTGGCGTACAAAACCATCAGGCAAGGGTATTATTGGCCGACATTACGTCAGGATGCGATCAAGAAAGCAAAAACTTGCCACCAGTGTCAGATTTTTGCCCCGAATATTCATACCCCGGCCCAGGAGCTCGTGTCAGTTTACAGCCCATGGCCTTTTGCAAAATGGGGGATGGACATCATTGGTCCTTTCCCGGCTGGAGTCGGAAATGTTCGATTTGCCGTTGTGGCAGTCGATTATTACACTAGATGGGCAGAAGCAGAGGCCATGGTGAACATCACGCAGCAGAAGATGATCAACTTTATTTGGAAGAACATTGTCTGTCGTTTCGGAGTTCCACAGGCAATTGTGACAGACAATGGTCCACAGTTTGATGGACAAGAGTTGAGAGAATTCTGTGCGAAGTGGGGGATCAGAAAGCATTACTCCACACCTTATCATCCCCAGTCAAACGGACAAGTTGAAGCTGTGAACAAGATAATCAAGCATACATTAAAAGTAAGACTGGCGGAGAGCAAAAGTGGTTGGTCTATCGAACTCCCGGAAGTCTTGTGGGCATACAGAGTTTCTCCCAGGTCTAGCACCGGAGAAACACCCTTTGCTATGGCTTTCGGAACAGAAGCAGTAATACCTATTGAGTTAAGGACCAGTACGATTAGGACGACCAACTTTGATGAACAAGCAAATAATTCTGCTCTAAGTGCTGAAATGGATTTGCTCGAAGAAAAAAGACTCAATGCTGAGTTAAAAAATGCAACATACAAGCAAAGAGCGGAGCGTTATTATAATTCCCGTGTAAAAGTCCGGGAATTCAGAGTTGGAGATTTGGTTCTAAGAAAACTGCTCGCCCAATCTTCAGGAGTACTGGGACCAGCTTGGGAGGGCCCATATCGTATAACGGAAAAATTCGTAAATGGCGTATACGATCTCGAAGATATGGAAGGCAAGCCGGTCTCATACTCCTGGAATGCCGTACATCTCAAAAAGTACTATCAATAAATGGACGAACAATTATCTTGGGGGCAAGTATGGCGAATGGAGTGAATCAAGCAAATGGAATGGATCAAGGATCAGAAACTTGCATAATTTTTTGAAAATTTGGAAACTTGCATAATTTTTTGAAAATTTGGTTAAGTATAGATTAAAAAGTTGCTCGCCACATTTGTATAGTCTGGTGCTGCGTCTTTTAATTTTGAATAGAGTTGCTCGGCAAAAATCTATAAGCGAGCAAGTTTTTAGTTTGTTAAAAGTTGTTCGTCATATTGTATATGTAAGTGATGAACAGTCTTATAACACTTGTAATTTGTTCAAAATGTAAATACAGTAGTTGTTCGTCAGCAAAGGAAAAAGTCCAAAAGCTCGAGGTACAAGTCCATTCAAAGGTTGTTCGTTTTACAAATGAACAGAACCTAAGGACCAAAGCCACTTAAAGGTTGTTCGTCATTTAGAATGAACAGAACCTAAGGCTGAACCCTGATTCCACTAAAGGCAAAGTTTAATTCGAACAAAAGCCCAACACTATATGTTATAATTGTAAAGGCATTGACAAATGTAAAGGCAATTAACATATATAAGAAAATGAGCGAACAAAAGAAAGACATCCATTAATCAAAGGCATTGAGCCTAAAAAATAGTACAATGATTCAAGAAGTCAAGTACTACAAAAGGAGCGAACAACTATTACAAAGAAGAAGAAAAGAAAAAAGCTAATTCTAAGGCCTATTGCTGCTCGGCTGGAGGAGGATCTTGAGTCTGCTCGGCGGAAGGGTCGACAATCATGTCTCGAGCAAGATCTTCAGCTGCCTTATCTTCCGCTTCTTTAGCAGTTTGCTCGTCAGCAGCAGCCGGTTCTCCCTCTTGCTCATCTTCAATAGCATGGTGAGGAGGGTGGGTAACAGTGATGCTAGAGTCAAGCTTATCAATCTTGACCCCTAATCCAATCAGGTCCGCCAGTTGTATTTCAATGTTGTTCGGCGGCGGATAATGCTCGATGAATTCATTCAAGTCTTTACTTATCTCCTCCACCAAGTCCTTGTAGTCATAAGCATCGGCCGAGCGGATGCTGTCCGCGTAGGCACAGATATACCCAAGGTTGGAAATGGGAGCAGACCGAGCCTGAACCTCCGCTTCAAGTTGTTCGCGTGTGAAGAGGTTGGCTTCAGACTCCCGGAGACGAGCAACCTCCGCCTCGAGATCGACAATTTTCTGCTCGGCCGCTGACAGTTTGTTCTTCTCCTCACCAAGCAAGGTCTCTTTACTCTTCAGCTTGGCAGATAAGCCTTGAATGTCTTCAAGGTGCTTTTTCTCGCCGTCGATATAGAGGGAAATCTGGTCATTGAGCCGAGCAATCTGGCCATGCAAGTTGTTCGCCAGTTTGTCTTTTTCCTCGGAGAGTTGCCGAGCAGTACTCGCATAATGGCGAGCAGACTCTTCTTGCTCGGCAACTTGGGCGATTGCCCTTTGGGCAGTGACGAGGCCGTTGGCGACGAGCATCATCGAGAGGTGGAGATTGTCCATTTGCCCCTGTTGGAGGATGGCTTTGTCCAAGGGACGCGTCCAGGCTCGGGCGACCAACTCCGTCGCCTTGCGAACATGTTCGCCAGGAATCTCCCTTATGTTAACGGGAGTTTTCGAGCAAGCGTACTGATGTACAACACTTGCTCGACCGGGATAATCATCAGCCCGATATCTACGAACAAGAAAAGAAATTGATACTTAGAAAAATTAAAAATGAAAGTTGTTCGGTAGAAGGGGGTAGATACTTACTCGGCAAACTTCCGTTCATCCCATCCAAGGAACGTGAGGTCTTCTGGGCCACGGGGTGAGCCCACATCTTTGCTCGTCTTTCCCGACCTTTCCGTAGGCTCCGCGGAAGAACGCCTAATAACATCCCCTTCGTGGCGAGCATGACTTTGGCCCATTTTTTCCTTCCCCTTGCCGAGGACATCTTCGGCCAGTGGGGTCCCGTCTGCCTTCTTAAGGCGTTTCCCACCACGAGGTGGGGAAACAGGAGGGGAACGGATTTGAACAGGGGGGGCCGCCTGTCTGGGAACTCTAGCCCCCTCAGGTTTGTTCGTCATTGCAAGCACATGGGAGGGGGGGTCACCTTTCCTCTTCTTCCCTTTTGGGGGCCCCATTTCAGATACCCTACGCTTGAGGAGGGCGTAACTGGGGGGAACAGCAACTGTTACTTGCTCGGCTAAAAAAAAAAAAAAAATTTTAGGCAAGCAAGTTAAACAAATCAATGACGAACATGACTGAAATCAAAAGTTATAAATTGTCATACCTGGGGGCACCTCAGCTTGAGCCTCCAGGTGGTGAGGGTAAGTCAAGAGGCGAGCAGCTCTTTGACACCTTGCTCGGCAAAGATAGTCAATAGTCCTATCTGCCCTATTTCGGAGGCCAACCAAGCACGAAGTAAACAGGAACTCGGAGCTCAACTCCTCCTCTTTCGAATCCCACTTGGGTAGACGAGGGCCTGCGAACAAACAAGAAAAGTTAAATTAGAACTACTTAGCCCAAAGGCGAGCAAGAAACAAACTTACGTTTCAGTTTTCCATAGGCTGCTGGAGAATTTATTCGTCCAGGGCCGCCGTGTGGACCAGAAGATGCACGCCAATCACCCCCAATCCAGAAGAAGTGTTGCTTCCAGTCACGAACCTTGTTCGGCACCTCTTCCACCATTTTCAACCCAGTTCTTGCCTTGAGATAATGATAGCCTTCTTCTCCTAAGGGGCAGCTTGTAATTGTCATCAAGTAGTTGATCTCTTCCGCAGTGATCCGATCAACATACCCCTCCAAGGCGAACAAGCACATAGAGCCTAGAAGGTTCATCCACCCAATTGGAGTAATTTGGGTGATGGCCAAGTTGGTCGCCTCCAGGAATCGACCAACAACCGGTGGAAGAGGCAGCTTTAGTCCAGCAATCAAGGTGTGAAGGTTGATCGCCGTGCATCCTGGGGTTGGGCGATCAGCTCTTTCCTTTCTCCGAGGGGCCCACAGGTGAATATCGTATGGGATTTTGTAGTCCTTCCGGATAGAGTCCAGTTCATCTTCGCGAACAACACTTTTTATCTTGCTCGCCTGGTACTCAGTTTTCACCTTATCCATTATTTATCTCTGGGGACGGGGAAAGTTGTTCGCATACCTTTCAGCATATGCTCGCCATTCGAATAGTCGAGCAACCCCAACTGGGATCTCATTTTCCCGCATCTTTGGGGATGGAAAGTTAATACTCTCCAGGAACTCGCGAGTGAGATCGTTAAGATCTGGATCTCCAGATTCGGCAGAAGACGAAGAGCTATCGTCCAAATTGTTGTTCGCTACAACTGTTAATTCTCTCCCAGATGGGCCCGCACCGGTGTCCTCCACAGAGAGAACAACTGAGTCCACGTGAGCGTTCGACGCTGAAGAAACTTCAACTGGCTCTAGATCGCGAACAACAATGGGAAAAAGGGGATCTAGGGTCTCCTCAGTTTTATTACTCGAGTGCGAAGACATAGAAGAGGAAGAAAAATCCAAGCGGCGGTAGAAAGAGTTGCAGACGGTGGCGCTCGGGTCCACACGGCGGCAGAAAGGATTTTCGAGAGAAAAAGATAGAGAGAAAAAAGAGTAACTACCTGGGAATTGAAGTTTGAAGCCAAAAGCGGAAAGGCGGACGTCGGAAAGCTTGGTATCGCCGGAGGGAGGAGGAAGTCGCCGGAGCACTGTAGTAGGAGAAGAAGAAGTGGGAAAAATTTCAGTTTTCCCACTATTTATACCCCAAGTAAAAACGGGGTCCCAGGCGTAATTTCCCAAAAGCCCCGGGGCCAAATTGAGAGAAAACGGGGTAATTTTCAAACAAGTTCAAAAATTTAGGGACCTATATGTAATTATAGGGGTGCGTGGCCTCGGGATTGCTCGCGCGTGGGCGGCGCACAGCCATGCCGCCCACGTCATCTTCGTACAACTCCCAGACCTTGGGAAGACGAAACGACGGACCATATGTTGCTCGCCCAGACCAATGATGTTCGTCCCAACCATCATTATTTTATTATCCTAACTATAGTTGCTCACCACAAAGTTGCTCGTCTGGAGCAACGTATAGCCAGGATAGGGGGCAATTGTTGATGGGCGAACAATTATCAGTAAATGACGAACAAGGATTAGAGCTACATCGAGGATTATGAGGAACCAAGTCAAGGAAGATCAACAAAGAAAATCATGACTTGGGTGCATTAACCAATCTGGGAGGTATACAAAGTGACGAACAACTCCCCGACGAACAACTAATGGGCGAACATGTATTTAGACCCGAGACCAAGAATGAGCCAACTGTGAAGTCATCAATGACGAACAACTTGGTCAAACTATGATGCAACAAACAGCCAAAGAAGTGTGTACAAGTGAACAAAGGACAAAGATCCCAAAGCCAAGCTGAACAAAGCCATAAGGCGAACAACTTCCAAAGTACACCCTCAAGAGGTGAACAACTTTCAGTTGAAGGGTCATCAAGATCATTCAAGCCGACCTAGGCGAACAACAATGAGTCCGAGATAAGGCCCAAAAGAAGACTTTGTAACTAAGATTCAGCTTAGATAAGGTCAAACTAAGGTCAAAGGACATATGTCAGGCATGCAAGCTAGGGAGACCAAGAGTCAGTGGCACCTCATGCTTGCTAGCCTCTATAAATAGTTGTTCTCCAGCTTATTGGAATAATTTTCGAATTTCAGACAAAAAATACACACAAACACACCCAAACTTACACATACACGAAATAAGTCCAATTTCGACTACCGAATTTACAAATTCGATAAATTCATACCCCGATTTACCATTTACGGTGGTAATCAATCACACGTTATTGATTGGTGACGTAAAATCGGATTAAAACAGCCACTAATCCTCACGATTAGATTCGTTCACCAACACGCATACTATGAGACGATCTTTTTATTTATATTTATTACTTAAAATATATACATACATGCATCATTAATATACACATGTTAGAATATATATTAATACGTGTGTATATATATATATATATATATATATATATATATATATATATATATATATATATATATATGCGCATATGCATGGTGTATTGTGTGAATAGTAGTACGTATATAATATTAATCATACAATACTATAAAAAAGGTTGTTTTTCTTATGTGGCAAAGCCACAACACTCTATTTCAAAATCCTTTTTTCTCATAAATCCTTCTTTCAAATATATAATATTTATTTTAATTTAATTTGTAATGTTAACTCTCCATTATCATTCATTACCTCTTCCCAATAAATGTTCATACATTTATTTTAGCTTCATTCTCTCTGTTAAATACATTATTTTTCAACCTTTCTTCATTTCTTCCCAAATTTTTAGTATATATACTCCATAAAAATTTGAAGCGTGTCACAATCCAACTTATTCTTCTTATTTATTGCATTTTATTTTGTTTAAGTTTTATTGTGTATTAGTAGTTTATCATGATTTCTCGCTTCACTGCTTATTTAGATTTTTTCCTATCAACTATTCATTGATTTAGATGTTTTGTTGGTAATTGATTCAATATAATCGTTTTATTTCTAGTGAATTTTAGGGATGCATGACTTCTTTGTTCACTAAATCGCATTAATTTCATTCAATAATAGAAAATTTACAATTTCCTGCGATACACCATTTTATTATTCATCTCGTCTTATTCAGATGTGGGAGGACATCGACAACAATCACCATTCAACATGCTCGCTGAAAATCGGGTGAACATCCATTCCACTTTCATTTATTTTTTGGAGGTATAATATTCTTCTTCCATTTGATTTTTATTTTTTAAACTTAACTAATGTTATCATAATTTTACATTTTATTTTCTTAATCATTGTCATGTTCCTAATTCTTAGTTAGTTCCTTACGGAGGTCTTTGTTCAATTTTTATAAAAAACAAGGATCACCAAGATGGAGGAGGCCATGGTGTTTGGACTGGGCTTATACAAAGGCAAAGTGAGAGTAGTAATATTGTGAAAATGAGATTATGCTTTATCCCAATTTTTAGTTTATAGTTCGTTTTATTGATTTGTTCTATTTTAATGATATAGTAGTGTACATTATCTTTATACTCTTAAAACTCAATTCAAAAAGTAGTTATGTTGCAACCCATCCTTTAAATTTATTAGTGTTTGTGCAATTGTTATAAAAATTTGAGAAGATGATATAATATAATAATTATTAGTATACTTAGTTAAAAAAAATATTGGCATGAAAGTGTAATACACATACATGCATACCTTAAAATACAAACATAATATTCATATGTTGTCACCATTATACATTGTATTACACATACATACCTTAAAAAGCCAAACTAAATTCCTAAAGGCACTGATTTATAAATTAAAAGGGATTGCATAATCTATGTTTATTCCATTTCATCAAATCAAATTAGTTGTTTATTATTTTGCACAATATTATAATATATGAATTATTTGTCAAAAAATTTATTATAATAATTAAATATATTGTCTTAATATCTATCAAATTATAAGTAAATTTTTTAAGAAATATAAATGAAAAAGTCCGCACAGTAAGAAATTGTTGTTCATGCTGAGATCTTTACCACTATCAATGAATATATGTATAGTGTTCATGAATGAAATTTAATGACTAAAAGATACTCCATATATTACATAGAACTCAAACATATATGATTAATACTTTTATTATAATGTGTAGAATATAAAAAATTATATGGTATCATGATATTGTGATGCTCATTCAGTAATACAATAAGTAAAATATTAATTAATACTCCATATGGACTTTATGTAACATATTTTTTTCAATGTAATTTATTGGTGTTAAAATCCATCGATTCATATAATATGATTATTTGCCATAATTATGTTTAATTTAATAGGATTAATAAATATAATATTTTTTTAAGTAAGCACTATTTCTTAATATATTAAATATTGTTTATAACTAATAACATAATTAGAGTATTAACCTCGCTATATACCAAGCAAATGAATGTTTTAATTTATTTCTTATTATTTTTTTATGTCCACTTGAAGAAGCCCAAAAAACGATGTTGCTTAGCATGAAATTAGATATTTGAAATAATTTTACAGTGTTGTAATTAGACGTTACCTGCTACTAATGTTTAATTTGAATTACCTATATAAATGAAAGCAGTGCACTAACTTTGTGTGGGTATAAATAATTTATATGAGTAATAAATTTTATTAAGTCGTTTCATCGTTTCTACTACAGTCTTTATGGATTACCCTTCTGTAGTATCTAAATACAATTATTTTACATTTGTAATATCTTACTGATTGATGATATTAGTCATTAGTTATAGAATAATTTATTATGTAAGGCATTATCATTTATGTACGTAATGTTATCCAAATTATTAATATAATAACTAAATAAATTTGGTCACGATTAGTTGTTAAAAATTAATTGTATTATGCAGAAACGACGTTGATCAATTATTATTTCTCAAGATGTTGAGATCGTAAATTTTTAGGTATAATTAATCTAAAATTTTAAAATGCAGGCAAGGATATATTTTAATGTACATTGAACCCATAATTATATGACATTTAAAAGTTTAATTTTATCCTTCAGATCGATTATGAAATTGAGTTTTTTTTAGAAATGATAAGCCAATAGTTTATATTAACATCTCATAAATATATATATATATATATATATATATATATATATATATATATATATATATACTTATCCTATTCAAAGTTATCCACATCGACAATATTTCACACATGTTTAGTTGATTTGGTATAGTTGATGTGTTTTTTTAGTTATTAATAAAAATATTGTTCGAATAAATTTTCCGTTAAATTGTTTAAACATTTGTTTAGATAAATTTTCCATTAACTTTGGGTTTCTGTTAACTTTGGAATTTTGAATTTCGTCCTATAACTTATATAAATTTGTATTTTTATCATGTTACCTGATACACCGGGTAACTATTCTGGTAACTCTGACGTGGGACAATTTTTCAGTAATTTATAGGATGAAGCTCAAAATGTCATGTTAAATCTACCAAAAGAGTTACCTGGTATAACAGGTAATAGGACAAAAAAATACAAATTTTGTAAGTTATAGGATGAAATTCAAAAGTTCAAAATTAGCAAGACAAAATCAAAGGCAACCAAAGTTAAAGGATAAAAAGTGCATTTTTCCTAATTCTTATATTCTAATTTTTTTTCTTAATATCTTATTGGTACAGTGCACCCAGTATAATAAAGTTAAGTGCAATAAAGTAATGACATAAAACCCTTTTAAAAGGTATACTTAATCTTATGAGTATTTAGTGGTCTACAAACCAAATGTCATGTAAATTTTACATCATGATTTTCAACTTATATTTATTATAGATCTTTTTCTAATGTTTGAAGCCTCATATGAGGCTATAAATACATATATTAAATTAGATTCTCTATATTCTTATTATATGAGTTTTTTCTAAAGTGGCATTGTTGAATGTATTTAGAAAAAAACATTTTCTCTTACTGAACATTTGGAGTAATTGGTAGATAAACAATCATAGCATATATAATAATTTCATTCAGTAATTATGTTTGATGTTATTTATACCAAAATGTATAAGATATTGTTCTTGAGGATTCTCCATTAAGAGAAATCTTTGTTTTTTAATATTTTTTATTCCGATGAAATTCAACTTATAATGATGATCATTTATTACTCCCTCCTTTCTGGGACTACTTGCACACCTCTATTTTCGTCCGTCACAAATAGGTTTGTATTTATACGTTGTATTTATCATTTTATTATATAAAATATACTACTTAAGAATTAATCTTTAACGTTTTCAATAGTATATTTTATATAAAAATAAATAAACAAAATGTATAAATACAACCCTATTTGTGACAGAAGAAAAATGGAGGTGTGCAAGTAATCCCGGGACGGAAAAAGTATAATATTTCCACCTCCGTGTTTAGACTGTCGATATTTTTACTATATGAGTTTTTTCTAAAGTGGCATCAATGAATATCTTTAAAAAAAATGTTACTCTTAGTGAACAATAACAATTAGTAAATAAACCATTTAGCTTATATAATATTCTCATTGAGGAATTGCACTTGACGTTGTTTACACCAACATATAAGGTAATATTTTTTAGGCTTCTCCATGTATAAGATGATAAATGTATTGGTGCTTATTTGTTCCATAATATATTTTAGGCTTCTCCATAATATTTTTTAGGCTTCTCCATAGATTTAGATATTTTCCAATCAAATGAAATTCATTTTTTATTAGTGTTTATTTGTTCCAATATTTCCACCTCCGTATTGAATAAGATGCTATATAACAAATAAAAATAAAAACTCATGTAAGAATAGATGCATGAACTTTCATAATTTAAGCAGTTATTTTGTAATTACATTTTCTATTCATCTCTTGACAAAATAGTGATTTAGAAAAAAATTGTAATGTGAGCATTTTTAAAGACAGACTTTATTGCTTTCATGTAGTGGTACATTTTATAATTGTCAATATTTTAGTGGTGACATGTCTTAATTATTAGAGATAGTTGTATGTAATTTTAAGAAAAATTACATTTTTTTGTCCTTTAACGTTAGTTAACTTTGGTTTTCATCTTGTTAACTTTGGATTTTTTAATTTTGTTTTATAACTTATAACAAATATTTGTGTTTTTTATCCTGTTACCTACTACACCTAGTAACTCTTCTGATAAATCTCAAGGGACATCGATTTATTACAATTTATAGGATGAAATTCAAAATGCGACATCAAATTTATCGAAAGAGCTGTCTGGTCTAGCAAGTGATAGGACAAAAAACATAAATTTTTTAAGTTACTAGACGAAATTCAAAAGTTCTAATTTGACTGGACGAAAACCAAAGTCAAAAGATAAAAATTTTGTATTTTCCTTAATTCTTATGTTCTAAGGTTTTTTTAATAAATTATTTTTATTAATATCTTAGTAATATATTGCAACAAGTATAATAAATTTATGTGCCATAGACTTATGATGTACTCTTTTAAATGATATACTCAATCTTATGAGTATTTAGTGGTCTAAATGAAATGTCATTTGAAATTTTATATCATGATTTTCAACCTATATTTATTATCATGGAAAACTAATATTTTACAGTTAAGAGTTTATATTTTTTGTATTTTATTTGTGGTTGACTTACTTTTAAGACGTTATCAGATTATTGATATGAGGCATTAAAAATAATTGGTTAATTACAAATAAAATCACAACCTTTTCGCAAATTGCAATCTAATCTAAATTTTTAAACATTTGAAAACAAAAACCCAATTTAATGTTTGATTGTAATTTGAACCAATAATAAAAAAAAATTATTGTTCGAAATGATACTTCACATGCTCGACAATGAATAAGTAATCATGTTTACATTGATTTGCAATATATATGCATAATTAATCATTACATTCGAGGATATTTATTGGATGAAATTCAAAATGTCATGTCAGATTTACTGAAAGTGTTACCTGGTATAGATGGACAAAAAAACACAATTTTTGCAAGTTGTAGGATAAAATTCAAAAGTTCAAAGTTAATGGGACGAAAATTAAAGTCAACCAAAGTTAAATGATAAAAAAAGTGCATTTTATCTAATTCTTATGGTCTAATTTTTTTATTTATTTAATGTCTTACTAATACAATGCATCCAGTATAATAAAGTTAAGTGCAATAGAGTCATGACATAAAACTCTTTAAAAGATATACTCAATCTTATGTGTATTTTGTGGTCTACAAATCAAATGTCATATGAAATTTTACATCATAATATTTTACCTATATTTATTATAATTGAAAACTAATGTTTTAGAATTAAGAGTATATAATTTATATATTTTATTTTTGGTTGACTTATTTTTAAGAACTGATCCAATCCTTGATATGATACATATAAAATAAAATATTTTAAAACTTTTTTATAATGTTTGAGGTCTCATATGAAGCTACAAATATATATATATATATATATATATATTAAGTTAGGTTTTCAATATTCTTACTATATGAGTTTTTTCTAATTTGACATCGTTGAATGTATTTAGAAAAAATATTTTCACTTACTGAACATTTGTAGCAATTAGTAGATAAAAAAAAAAAAAAAACTATATCATATGTAATAATCTAATTCAATAATTGTGTTTGACACAATTTACACCAAATTACTTGAGATGCATTTACTGAGAATTCTCCATATATAATGAAGATATTGTGAGTGTGTGTGGTGTTTTTCAGAGTAGTGTTAACTAAAATGTTGATAACATGCGCGACAACACAAGACAGTTACGAACAGTTTTTAAACAGTTCTAAGCAGCGAAAGACTTGAACACCTTGCAAACGGAATTCAAAACTTTTCATAGACTTAAATAAAGTCTATGATGCCTCATGGCGAAAAGCTTCACTATAACCATGTAGTGATACAAACAAAGATCTAACATAAGATCTCAAAGTGAGGGTAAGGTGTAAACACACCGCCTAAACAGATCTACGATGACTAGAAAACTAATCACACTCAGACCCTAATCTAGTCTATCTTCGATCCCAATACTGATAGGAGCGTTGCAGCGCTCGACCAAAACAAAAGATAGTAATAACTGCCCTTCTACACTAGATGTACTTGAGCACTCGATAGTGTAGCTCCTGTTTACTACTTTCTGGCTTGTTTCCCTTGTTTTTCCTGCGAATATAATTTGGTATTTATAGATACAGGATCCACCGGAAGTTACGATCATTAGGTCAGTTTGGAAAGACCTAGAAATAATTACTCCACTAACTCCATAACCGTCCATGATGTATTTGATCTCCTCACTTGATAACCGCAGCCGCATGACATGAAACATTCTAGGTCTTCAACCTGCGAACACAACATCAAACACAACATATAACAAAAATGTTAATGTTAAGAGAAAGGGCAAATTCAGTAATGTTATCAAGAATGTTGCCTAAACATTTTTTTTTACAACATTGACATAACATTAACAGATATATCTTTGTATTTAAATGGTTTTCATAAATTGAATTTCAACTTATAATGATACTTATTTATTATAATATTTTTCATCTCTGTGTTTAATAAGACTCTATAGAATGATTCATGTAAAAATAATATATCATAATTTAAATTTTTATTTTGTAATTAAATGTTACATTTTCCTTTTGACAAAATAGTGGTTTAGGAAAAATGTGAGTACTTGTTGTCATTGTAGTGGTAGTTTTTTGTCTGCCAATATTTTAGTGTTGAATGCTTAAATTATTATAGATAGTTATATGAAATTTTTATATTCTAAGATTTTTCAATCAATTATATATTTGATCTTAATTATAATTTAGTGCATCCAGTATGATGAAACTAGGTTGAATAGAGTTATGACTGATAACTCTTTTGAAAAATATACTTATTCCTATGTGTACGTGGTGGTCTACAAATCAAATGACAAGTGGAATTTTAAATCATGATTTTCAATCTATAGTCATTAACATGAAAAACTAATGTTTTACAACTAAGAGTTTATAATGTACCTCTTTCATGAGTGGTCACTTTAAGACGTGAGATTTTTTATACATATATTAAGTTAGTTTCTTGATTTCCAAGTACACAATAAAAGTTTTATATAAAGAAACTTTTTTATAATTGTAATTAGTATTTCTTTTTAGTAAAGATAAATATTGTAGCTTTATTAGCATTTTATAATTTATATCATATTGAAGCAAATAATACATAATTACATCATTGAGTATTTAAATTTCAATTAAATTCAATATTTTTTATTTGTAAATATATTAAAACATCAAAATATATATTTTCATATAATCTTTTTATTTTCTAAATAAATTTATTTACAATCCCGCGAAATTTGCGGGTCTAACACTAGTTGTATATGTATTGATTAACATTAAAAAAATTAAACATCATCCAATCATTACTCCAATAACTATTAATAATAAAATAATACTATCACTCATCATCACAATCATTACCACTAACTAACAATAATAAAATAATACAACATCACTATTGATTTGACATAAAATTTCATCCAACTCTATTTCTCCATCCTTAATCCAACACTGTTTTACTATTCACAGGATTACCCCCTTCTACCTTTTTCCATCTCCATCTCCATCTCCATCCCATCCACCATCATCCCTAACCAACTGAGGTATCAACTCTTAACCTCAATTTTAGTTGTTTAATAGACTAATGTATTTAACTTCCGCCACTGATAGTATTTGGATAACGGGTTACGAAAGACAACAAACCCGAGCTTTTACTGTAAAACAAACCTAAATAAAAAATAAGAAGAATAATTATTTAAGGATGTAATACCTCAATTCGACCAAATACTAAACTTCTCAAACAAGATTGAAAAGCTTTTTGACGGAGTTGCAATGGATCGAGTTCGGTTGAAAATATCGATGTTTGTAGAAATATCAAGACCTTGAATTTATGGAAATATCGATGGATATTTCGATATCGAATATCGATATCGGTAAATTTGAAAAATTATGAAGATTTAATAACAAACTTTTAATATATAAAATTTACAATAAAAATAGAGTAAATTTTATATTTGTGATATTAATCGAAATTACCGATATTTTTTTGATATTTCTCAATATTTTTTCAATATTTCCCAATATTTTTCGACATTTTCTCGATATTTTACCAATATTATGCTCAAATTTTACAAAAGTACCATTGAACTTGATATTGCATACTGATATTTATCGTTATAATAATTTTTTTTCCGGATATTTTCCTCCTTGGTTCCACCTGAAAATGGAAATGCAATACTGTAGCGGAAGAATGGGAAATCTGTGTTGGTTTCTTGGTAATAGTGAAAAGGTTACAATAAATAAGGAGGAAAAAGCTGAAGTAGTGGTAATAGAGTGTTTTTTAAAATTGTGAATAATGTCTGAATGGATAGAGCTGACAATTTTGGCCCGGCCCGCTCAGGATATGGACTGGATTAGGCTAAAAAAATAGCGGCCCAAAAAAATTGGACCGTTTTGACCCAATGGGCCATGAGTGGCCCACTTGGCCCGACTAAAATATATGTGTTAGAAAAGATATATGTGTTAGAAAAGATCAAAATTAGTGTTGCAACTTGTTATGAACTAAGTAGACTAAGAAATAAAATATATGTGGATTGTACAAGTATAATGAGTTATGTTTTATATTGCTCCCTCCGTCCACTGATTTTTTAATTACTTTTCTTTTTGGGTTGTCCACCAATTTTTTACTCATTACATTTTTGGAAATAAACTCTACTAATAAACTAATAAATGGGTCCCACAATGACCCCAACAATACCCTTATTTTATCAATTTTTTTTTTTTATAAAGTACTAATTTTCATTAAACTTTGTGCTCTATAGTAATGTGTAAAAGTTTAGTGAACCTGGGAGTATAATTTTTTATAAAATCATTAAAAAAAATGGGCTGGACTGGCCCGTTAGCTCGTGAGTTAGGTTGGACTCAAATTTTACAGCCCGTTTTGCAAATGGTCCGGCCCGTGAACATAGTTTGGCCCGATGGGCCAGGCCGGACGGTCCGATTTGTTAGCTCTAACAAATGGGCACAATGTATTCAATAAAAACTCAAAAAGTAAAAACTAGTTACTAGTATTTTCTCTTAATATTCTTTCTCCCCCATAAAATTATAATAAAAAAAATTAAAGTAATGTGTTTTAAGAACGATATTCTCATTATAAAAATTACTTTCTTTGTCCTTAAATAAATTTCCCACTTTTTTTTTTTCGGGTCGTCCCCCAATAAACTTTTCATTACATAAATGATAAAAATAACATTTTATTACATATAATCTTTAACCTTCAAATTCACACACTATTACAAAAGTGTCACTCATTCAATTCACTTTTCAATATTATTCATTACTTTATCCCAAAAGTCAACATGTGACCACCATATATTAATAAACAAATACAATTTTTTTAAATCATTCAATAAAAAGAAGTGGGAAGAAAGCTTCGGGACGGGGAGTATAATTTTATTTGTCGTCATCTATATGGACTCTATGTGATATATTCAACACCATATCATTTAGTTGTTGACGAAAAATTATCAAATATTTTAAATCGCGATCTTCATATAAATCAGTGATTAACAAAGTCGTCCCATTGGCCATCGTTTTCTTTATGATCAATTGAAGTACAGTAAATCCTTAGAAATTAATCAATCTGAAAGTTTGTGCGGACTTATTTCGATATCAGATTCAGCGGAATGGTGTACATCGATTCTTGGGACGATTTTCTGGAAAAATCCGTTCAATTATTCCGTTCTAATCCAGAGAAAGTAATTTCTTCAACTACTCATTCAAGTTGTAATTCTGCGTTGCTATATTCATTTTCTGTTGGATAATTCGGATGGGCATTTCTTAATTGTGTATCGCAGACGCGTTACGCGATGAAATACAGGCATTGCGATGGCAAGCTAGTTCTGAAAGTTACTGATGATAAGGAGGTATAATTAGTATGATTCTTTCCTTTTACTTTTAAATTAGTTGCGCAAACTATTCTTTTTTAGGGCTATAATCTTGGATCTTATTTGTTTCCCTCTTGATGAATTTATGTGGAGTTTAATGCCATTTTTTGTTGGGTTTGATTTTGTTGTTATTGAATCATGTTAGTTCTCATTGGTAAGATTTTGATAAAGTTTACCAAGGATTTTTGGAAGGACTGAAAACCTCACTTTGAATGGTTAGAATTAGAGACTGGGATACCATCTCCAATTAAGAGAATACCCCTTCGTCATTCTTTAGCATCACTTGTTTCGAATTCTTCAAAACACTTGTATGTCGCTGTGTGTGTGTGTGTGTTTGATTCTTTAATTTGCAAAATAACTCAGTGCACACGCCAAGAGATTTTCAACTTTTGAAAGGGGGACCTAATTTCCAATATTACATGACTAAATTAAGTCACTTTTAGTGAGCGTTGTGTTTGGCCTAGTAATTTGACGCTGTATTAGAGGCTGCGTACATTCATATTGTCTTATTCTTTTATCAACCATAATAGTATCTCAAGATAAGAACCAATCAACAAGTATGTGGAGTATTGAACAGATTCACCTCTCAAATAAATAATGCTTTATTTGTCTCACATATAGTCTTCAGAATACAGTATCCAGCTCTCTTTCGCTTCAGCTTCTATACTCAATCCAGCAAATTAATATCTCCTGAATTGCCTTTCTTTTACTCGTTAAGCTTATGCATCCTTTCTTGCATACCCTGCTGCCTCCACCCCCTTTCACAATAATAAGCATGCAACATATATTTTTGGCCTTCCCCTTTTTGGACCTCTATCTAACAGCTGTTATTTATGAAAACCAGCTGATTATTGACCTCTGGAGACTGGAGAGCCCATTTTATCAACATTATTCTCTTTCATAATTCAAGCTCTGAAACACAACATATATGTGCATAATTTGAGTAACTGCTATTAGGTCTGCTTTAGTAGTTCATGTGTGTATAGTTTGATGGTTCATTTTGTTTGGCTGTGATTTATGTGCTCCTGATATTTAGTAGGAGGTAATAGTCTGTGGTTTCACTAAAAGGTATGGTGAGTTTTTCAATTTGTTTTTTTTATTGCTCTTATGTTCCCCCATATAATCACAATGTCTATTTTATTTCACAGAGAATCACCTTCTTGTTATTAACACTGCTAAGCACCTTCTACATAAGCTGATAACCAAGGCTATTTAAATGCTGAGCGATGCAAATTCATTATCCTGAATGATATATCATGCCTTTAGTTTGTCCTGTATCTTTTCTTAAAACATAGTTGAATGTTTCAGCAGTTTGATTAGCCACTCCACTTTATATTCAAAGATTAAACTTCTTGGTCCGTGAGCTATGTGGACCATGTCTATAGTTACTCGCATAATACATATCCTGTTGGTTGTTGTAAAATTTAAGGATTGAATACATTACTTCAATAAACTCTAAGATATGGGTAATCCTTGTTCAATAGACAAATGATGCCTCTTTGCTTTCGTATCAGTGTATCAAATTTAAGACAGACCAAGCACAAGATGCTAAAAAGATGGAGAAGCTCAATAATATATTCTTTACTCTGATGGCTCATGGACCTGAAGGTACTCACCGATTCTTCTCTCATCCACCACCTGAATATGTGATTTTATCTTCTAATGTATCAACTTTTTTCTGGAAAGGATGCTAAGCCAATTGTGGCCTGTAGGAAAATTTTAGATAGTCACCTCCTGGATGCTTTTGATTCATGTCATTTTTTGATTATTTGGTTCATGTCGTTTTTTAATTATATATGGAGAAAAAAATGATAAAATCACGCAAAATTTAACAGTATGATTTTAATCAATAATTAATCTGTAATTCTTTATATAATTTTGGAGCTGATATGCTTAGTCAAATAAGGAAGTCCTGTACCTGTTAATAATTTCTGATGGTGATTTATGTCCACTTTCTTCACGTGATGCTATCTTCATATATTAGCCAGAGTTGCACTCCCTTGTGGTGCACATGACATTATTGTACGAGTTTGTGGCACAGCTGTCGATTGATGAGATTGCGCCAGTAGTTGAGGATTAACAATCCCATGATCGGATGGGTGATAGTTTCAAATAGGTAGGTGTAAAGGAGAGCCCGTTACGAAAGGAAATATCTCAAGATGATAAATCAAATTAGTGGCCTAGATCTGACCAATCTAAAGAGGTAGACAAGAGCAAGACTGACTCCTTGGATGAAGTGAATTCTAATATTATCAGCTTGGCTAAAGAATGAACAGAGATAGAATACCATAGACGAATAGGTTGGCTTCAGGAGATGGGTACCTTAGAAGAGAAAGAAGTTGCACCGGGAAGAGATATTCTGGTCATTGGAGAGCTCATATTAGTGACTTACTGTTATTATTTATTTATTGTCATTGGCCATTTTATTTTAAGTTCTTTGATATACCCCACATGGACTTTATTCCTTGTTGCTAAGTTAGGGTTTAAATTTTTTAGTCTTATTATATTACGTTGTTTTATGTCGTTAGATCATCTTAGAGAGATCATTGTGATGCACGGCTTTAAGCTGAGAAGAAAATTATCCTGAGAACACTTGTCTTGTTGATTTTGCGTGATTAATATCATTGTTCCAATTTACTTGTTTCTCCACCCTTGCTCTATCAGCTTGCCTGGAGAAGTTTCTAGCAACTTGACAAATTCTATGTCCAGGGATTTTTTAAGTTACATTTGTTATCATTGTCTTAAAAATTGGTTAGTATAAAAAAAAAATCCCGAGTCTGCCATTTCAAGGCATTCAATATTGACAGAAAAAAAATTCTCTGGAGATGAGCTAAGTTACATCCATATACTTCTTATTGTAAGTGTTCTTTTATTCCAGAGACCACTCCTTCCTTGCCAAATACCATGCAAAAGTAAAACAATGTAACAATTCATTGTTTACATAAGAACTCAAAAGGAATAAATCCTAAATAAGCTGAGCCTAGAAAAGTTCAGAACTTTATTCTAAATTTCTCAGCCAACCCATTTTCCAAAATATGGTTTTATTTCTTATCATTTTGGGGTGATTTTTTTGTTATAATGTATCTTGGCAGTGGGAGTGGGGAACTTGTTAAGAATGAACATGTAATTCAATGTTTTGTTGGGAAAAATGATCTCATATATTCCTGGGAGACATTTTAGATGTCTTGATAATTCTTACTATAGTAAGTGTGGTTTAATATTTTTGGGAGAACACTGAAAATAATAATATACAGACTCGTTTTGTTCTATGGAAAATGAAAATAGGATTGGAAATAAACCTAACAGAGTGTTAACATTTCCGTAAATGTCCTTGGATCCTCATTTTCTAGTAGTTGAAATTTTTCCCATGCATTAACCTATGAATTTATTACAGGTTCTTGATTTGATTTCACAGTGAATTCAGAGTTTTATCCCTCATCAATCCATGTGTTTTCCCTCTCTTCCTTGTTGCGACTATCAAGATCGTCTATGCATCACAAATAAACATTTGATTTTAGTTTTTGGGTACATAGAGATGCTTTCTTTAGGTACATATAGGATAACAATGGTATTAAGAGATTTCAACTAAGATGGCTTACAAGACTGATGTTATTTTGTTGAGGTTTTCCTCTTCTCCCAGTTTACCACTTTAGTTAAACTGAAAACTACTGAAAAGTATCCAGTTTTGCTAATAAATTTAAATATGTTTTCTTTATTCTTTGATATAATCATGTTTTTGACCATAAGTTCTGAATATGTACCACAAGAAGGACATGTTCTTGATTTCCTTAGTTCAATTACAGCTTCCATGTATAATTCATTTAAATATACGTGTATATTGGATTCCGTTTTGTTCTAATCAGGTCTACTTATTCATGTTCAGCGGATATATCTGCAGTTGGTGGAAAAGATCAAATAGAAGCCCAGACATCAACCAGGAAAGGAAGGGGAAGGAAACAATAGTACTTCAATTATTTTGTCTACTTGTGGACCAAATTTCTGAAGCGAAAACGATATAACAGAAATATTGGCACACTTTCAGTTCTTTTCATCTAATGAAAAGAACCATGCTTATTCAATCACTCAGATTTTACCTGGATTTTTAAAGATCATACCATCATATTTGCCTTGTTGATATTATTTGTTACTTAAGTCTCTGATTCTTTGCACATTTTTCATGTTTAAATTTCGAAGTACTATTCCCAGGTGTATTCTCTTGGAGTAGGTCTTGCGAGAGACGACCATACGGTGAGACGGAGCGTAATTTTGGAATGATACTTTAATACATTTCAATGAGTTTGTGACATTTTCTTTTTTATTTTGGTCAAATTTATTTTTTACCATTCAGTAAGTGTGACAGAATGAATAGGTACCCCATGCCAGAATGTTCTTAAGATTGTCCGGAATGCAGCTGTTTCTGCATGATCAAGTCCTTTTCATGGGACAGAATTGTAGGGAAAATACTTGAGTGAAATTAGTCTATTTTGTTTTTTGATTTGGGGGTGGGGAGGGGGTTAATTAAAACCTTTTTAGTTAGGTAATGTGTGGTTGTATCTAACCTTTTCTACCAGAAAGGAAGTTTGGATTCAATTTTATCCTCATTCCAAGTTCACTTCTATTTTGGGTAATGTTCTTTTTTTAAGAACTTTTTTTTATTGGTCCTGCAAGTTTATTGATCTGAGAAGGTATTATGTACACTTTGTGCCTTGTATACTATTAAATAAAAATATTAGTTTTTAAGGTGGGTAAAAAATCCGAGAAATTGCTTAATGTAATTTGTGAGTTAGAAGAAGATGAGGAGTTGTAATAATGTTTTGTCTTTGGATGTTGTTTGTATCTATACCCCTTGTAATCGAGTTAATAATATTTTTATGTTTATTGTTAAGATAAACAATTCTTAGAACAATAATATTACTCTTTCCGTTCAAAAGAAATTTATACATTATTTTTATTTGGACATCTCAAACCAATTTGCACACTACTTATAAAGAAAATATTGATTTGAGTGCATGCTCACACAAATATACATATATATATATATATATATATATTTATAAATATATATATTTATATATCACTATTTTACTTCTTTTCTTACCTATGGACAATTTTAGAGGTGCAAATTCTTTTGAAACGAAGGGAGCAATTTTTTTTACCAGCATTAATACTAGTGGTGTATAGTGTGCATAATATTTTGTATATTAACTATTTTGATGTGCACGACGTATATATATATAGAGTAAGTCTTGTGTGAGACCGTCTCATAGTATGAGACCAATAATATTTGATCCACTTTTAACTTAAAACGTGTCACTTATTAATTAAAAAGTTGTCACTTTTAAAAAGTGATAAAGTTTAAACAAAAAGTGATAATATATTTGTTAAAAGTGACTTATCACTTTTCTTTAAAAATACTATCACATTTAATTATAACCCTATCACTTTTTTTAATTTGATCGGTCTCATATTATGAGACGGTCTCATACAAGTTTTTGCCATATATATATAATATAGGGGTGAAAACGGATCAGATATTTCCCGATCAATCCGGAGCCGTATCCAGTCGGTATCGAATTCGGTATAAAAAATTAGTATCCGGGCGGATACGGAATCGGATACGGATAGTTGGCTTCGGATTCAGAATCGGATTCGGAATACAGAATATCCGACCGTATTCGACTTTTACCATATTTTATCGGATATTATCCGGATATCAAATCCGGATATCCGGATATCTGGATTTTTTTAATATATTTTATTTTATATTAATATATATATATATTATATATATAATAATATAATATTAGTCCCCTTCTAAATTCTAATATTATTAGTTTCATGTTATTAGCAATAGATATAATTTTTATAATTTGCATTAGAACTTCTATGAAATATTGCATATGTGGTTTTTTTTATGTGTTTCAATCACATTTTGATGATTTTCGTATGAAATATATTATCCGATTATAGTTATTCGAATCCGGCCCGGATTCGTCCGATATCCGTCCCGTATCCGTATACCGAATATTCCGAATTCGTATTCGAATCCGGCTTTTCCGTATCCGACTCCGAATTCGAGAAAAAAATATGGTTTAGGATACGGTATAAGCACTATCCGTCTGTATCCGATCCGTTTACACCCCTATATATATATATATATATATATATATATATATATATGCGCACGCACACTTTAATTATCAATTAATAATATCTCATAGCACATAATGTAATTTTTTTTATTAAAGATGTATTCTCTCGTCCTAAAATTAACTGTTATATTATTATTTGATATCATAAACTAAATTGGATTTAATTAATAAATATAGATTAGGATATGCAAAGTAATAACATGATATGTAAATACTAGTATAGAGAAAATGTAATAGTAAAAATGTTATTTTATTGTTATTTATGAAAATATCGATTGAACAAGGAGATGAATAATACATTTAAAAAATATTTTATTTTATGGTTTATTTTTCTCCAATTAATAAATGAAGAGTAAGTTTTATATAAAAATGGTTCATGATAAGCTTATCATAAAAGTGTTTTTAAGTATTGAATATTTGACCAAGAGTATCGATAATCTTACCACGAGTAGGCAAAAACTTGTATGAGACCGTCGCATGGCATGAGACAATACAAATTAACACCTACCCTACCAAAGTGTTAATGAGTCAATGCCCAAATTATACTAAGTTTCATTGTCTCATGTCATGAGACGGTATCATACAAAACCTACTCTCAGGAGTATCATTAATTTGAGTTAAAGAAACTATACAACAATTACAATATAATACCATCAATCCAGATTAATGTTACTACTGGTGAAATTATCGATACTCCTAATCAAATATTTGATACTTTAATATAGTTATATGATAAGTTTATCATAAATTATTTTCATATAATACTTTCCCATAAATAATTTACTCCGTATGTTAATAGTTACCACCTATGTCTTAATTTTGTTAATCATTTGACTTTTGTTGACTTAAATGTAAGACTTAATCTATAATATTTAAATGGATAAAATAATTTTTTATGTTTACATATTATTCAATTTAAGTGCATGAGACAAAATAAAGATGTATTTCTATATAATTATTAGTGGAATGAAGCATAATTTATAAGTGTTTGAAGGGAGTAAAAAGTGAAATGGGTAAACAAAATTGAGACGGGGGAGTATTACTTTGCATAGTTATATTGAACAATCTAGTGCACGTTGTACATGTTATTCTAGACACTTTTCATCACAATATAGTTGGATTTATAACATTGAACTGTATTAAAATTGAAATGGATCATGCAATTTTATTTGCATCAATACATATGAAATTATAAAGACTACATTGTTTCAAATGAAACGTTGTGCTCTAGTTTTTTTTTTTTTTTAAAGTTGATGTTTTCAAAATAATAATAGTAAAAATAAAATTTGAAAGTGAAGGGACCATCTCATGCAATTTTGATTATGGAGTAATCTGTGAAAGAGTGAACTTTAACGGATCCCGAAGAGCAGATTTGCCTTTATATGCTTTATACAATGCAAAAGCTAAAGTATTGATAGCCCTTGAAACTACGTTAAATCTCACCTTTTCCCTCTTCTCAATAACTAAAGTTCCAATTATTTTGTTTCAAATTCTTTATAAATATATGTATAGTATATAACTGGCCGTTGGTAATGTATACGTTGAGATAGAAAGTTGTAGAACTCAACAGAAATTTTATACAATTAAAATCTGATGGATGAGTTGAATAAAATTGACTTTATAGTTTTCCTCTGGTACGTTTAGCTATTAATTCTCAATTAATTTTTATTTTTACCTAATTGTTTTTTAAATCTTTTTTTTTAGTGATGCAAATTCAAGATAATACTCCATCTGTCCCAAAATAAACAAACCGTCCTACAATAAATTTCGTCTTTCATAAATAACAAAAAACAACACTTTATATATTTAATAAATAAATACATTTGTACACAAATACTCTTTTACTTTCCACAACTACCTTCTATTTTTTTACAAATATTAATATATTAACCTATCTTATATTAATAAATAAATAAATTATTAAACAAAATAAAAAAAGAAGGGAAAATTTACTTCGAAAAGGGGAGAGTAATGATTTACATAGCAATGTTGTTATAGTATTTGAACTGGTCTATGTCTTCCACTAACTAATGTGTTTTGCGTGTCTTGATCTTTAAAAAGAAAGAAACCTAGTAGCATAAGAAAAAGAGTAAAGCTCTAGGAAAGCCTTTAAATAAGGAAAATATATCTATAGCTAACTAGGAAACAAACCTATATTTCATTAAAAAAAAAAAAAGGAAAAAATATGTAAAGCTAACTGGGGAACAGGTTTGTATGGCAATGTAAATGTCATTGTGAGACAATTTACGAATTAGTACACATTATCACTTATTCATTTCAAATTTTATAACATCATATATAAATAATGTTATAATTAACCTTGAGAGTCTCACACACAATACATATTCAATTTGTATATTCTTAAATAAAAATAGGCCATAGAAATTTGTGTTCACTTTTTTATTTTATACATGTTTTCGCATTAATTATACTTTTGTGGGTCTATTTATCATTTTAGGTATTTTCGGAGTAAGTGTAGATATACATATTTTTAACGTGTAACATATATATTTAACAAAATACAAAAATTTGTAGGAGATAATTTCATATAAATTCTATTTTAAATGTAAGTGCAAATATCCATAGTCATAAGGAAAAGAGTATCTATTGTCCATCTTAAAAAGAGTCAAAGAGTATCCACTATCATGTCTCATGTAAGACCATTTTATATAAGTTTTCATATTACTTATATCTATAACAAATTATTGTGGAAATTGATCTTATGTACACGCAAATGAGTTGCAACTATATATCACATTATAATAAAATAATAAATATTTTTATTAGAAAAAATAATTTTATAACCAGAATTTAAATAGTAGTTTGGGTATAATGAATACCCAATCATTTACTAGGGTTACAACATTAACACCCCGACACCAATCTTTGATAATTAATCAAATTGCTAAACGAGAAATTAGAACATGCTGGATCTTTCACAAAAAATCAACTCCACAGCCTAGTCTTAAAATCATCTACCAATTTTTCTATGAAAACACCGCATTCTCAAATACAAAATCACTCTTCTAATTCCGTATCAACCAAATCACTACAAGCCAAATACACACAACCTTATTTTCAATTCAAGACTCTACATGCATATGCCATCACAAATTTATTCCACAATAGTTTGAAGCTTGTGGCTTTTCACTTGAAATCAGAGCTTGGTGTCACGCCCTCATCAACAAGTTATACGCCTCCTTAGTCGAGTAATTGCCACTCGAGGAATGTTTCCACTTGAAAAAAAAAATTAATATTGTTTAATCAAGCAACTAAGAAACTAATATTTTGTAATGAAACAATTAATATTATTAAAAAAAAAATCATTCTTGTTTGAGACAATGTCGTATGAAACATTGTGTGATCAATGGATCTAATTAATTAAACGTATTTACATATTTACCACTAACCTTTGCTCATTTTGTTTTTAATTATATAGATAAATAATTTTAAAGGTCTCATTCAAAATGATATATCTCATAAAAAGAATATATATATTTTTATATTTTACTACTGGCAAACTTTTGTATAAAAATTGGTTATAACAAGCTTACCATAAAATTATTTTAAAATATCAAATATTTAATAAAAAAAATATTAAAAATCTCATCATAAGTATAAAAAATTGGGGTCGGTGATATTGTATTTTAATTGTTGGATTTTTTTACTCCAATTTATTTTTACTGGGGATAATTTTAATACTCTTAATCAAATATTGAATACTTTAAAACAATTCATAATAAATTTATTACGAACTATTTTCATACAAAACCTACTTTTTACTACTTGATATTCACACAAAATTTTATGAGACTAATGGATAAACTTTTAATTATATCCATGCTTTCATGTAATCAGAGTCTTCAAAAACCTTAATAATTAAAGCTCATTTCATCGTATCGTTGGATTAATCCATTCGTCGCCTCCTCGATTCCCTTTGCCCATAGTCGAGTAGTTGAGTTTTTTAAAATATGCAGTGGATCATGCGTCACTTCTTTTGTGATTGCAGTGGATTTTAGATTGCAACAATAATACATATAATATATAGTAGTATCTATTATGGTGTTTGTCGAGGAAATAATATAAATGAATTAATTTTATACTTATAAATTCAAAATTTTAAATTAAATGAAATTTTTTAATAGTATTAGAGTCAAAAGACTCGCACTCAAATTCAAAGATTCTGGATTCTGAGATGAGATGGAATTCTTTCGATGTTCAATCAATGGTAATTTTTTATGAAGTAAATATTAACATAAAAATGTTTGTACAATGTAAAAATGTATAAGCAGTTTATATTATAATAAATACTTTTGTGCAAATTTACATGGATTTTCTAGTAAATAGCCGGCAAATACAAATTTCACGAATCTAGCACCATCAAATACATTTTTTTTAAATGCTTTAGAGGACCAATTAATCTAAAGGACCCACCCATCGTCCACTGATAGGGGACGATCCAATACATCTACTGGAATTTTTATGTTTCCTTTCCATGTTATTCTTCATTCATTTTCTCTCCCCCTCACTCCCTCCATTTAAGTTTTATTTTCACATTTGATTTTTTTTTTTTTTTGTAATGTAAGACTTGATTTATAATATTCAAATTAATAAAATAGTTTTTTGATGATGACACATTATTCGATTTAAATGCATACAACAAAATGAAGATATTTTTTTATGTAATTATCAGTGAAATGCAATATAATTCAAAAGTTTGTAGAGATGAGTGAATAGGGGAATAAGAATATAAAACTGGAATAGACGATTATTATTTTTTCCTTTCTTACGTCATCGGTATACTCATGCAATGGCTTCTCGACATTGTTCTCTTTTTTCCTCTCGTCACCGCTATGAATCAACACCATGAACTACGTACCACCGTTTTACATCATTCCTCTCCATCTCATATGCAACTTTATTCATGCTTCAAACACCTAATAAATATTAAGTTTAATTACACTAAACTCACCAAACTATCAACAATTTTGTATTTAAACTGCCAAATTATATATATTTTTTGGCATTAATGCATACAAACTAAATTTTCGTACATATACCACTAAACTTAATTTCTGATCGATTTTTCCTAAAAAAAAAGAAATACACAAAATTCATATATTATATTATCGCATACGTGCATTATCAATTTTCTCAAAACTCTTTATAGTTAATTTCATTCCGATTGGAACGAGAAATACACAAAATTTATCATCACTTTCGTCGTCTATTGTTTTGTATTTTCGTTCCGTCATACACATCCTCGTGTATCCGTTCCTTAACATCGTTCTCCGTCTCATACGTCACCTTGTGTTGTTTGCTGTTAATTTTTTTTTTTTTTTTTTCAAAATACCCCTTATATGTTAAATCGGAAATTTTTTGACGTTAAATTTTATAGTTTATGTGTTAAAATTTAATAGCTTGTATATATAAATGTCAACTGTCAAGTAATACAATTTAATGGTTTTGGTGCAAAGTGACGGTTTAGACCCCAAATATTATATACATACATTGTGCGGTTCTTCTTAATTTGAGCCTTTGACGTCGAGGAAAGATATTATCTTTATGAGAATGAAATATATATTATTACCTTTTTCATGCTAAATATTATATAGGGTGTATTTGGTAAGAGGAAAAGAACAAGATTAAATATTTTTTACATCCTTATTTACTGTTAAAAGAATTACGGATGACTCAGGCTTTTATGTCGACCCAATAATAGAAATAGAATTGTGATCGATCACTATTCCCTTCTAAACGAATTCCAGCCACCCTCCTCCTATTATGTAATGCAGAATGAAGATTAAATGTTAAATGACACATTTATCCTCAAATCATTGTTTTTAATTTAGGTTCTCTAATTCGAAAGCCGCCCTCTCCCCTCGTCGAGGAAGATTTTGAAAATTTATTATTCAGAGTGATTCTTAAATACACTCAAATGCATAATATGAACTTAAATTTTAAGTTTAATTTTATATTAATTGTCTTTTCAAATTCCTATTTTACTTATGAATTTTGAAAGTCAAAATTTAATTACATGTTATGCACCGGTACATACAAGAATATGCGAACAAAGAGTATCAACTTTTAGTGGTGGAATACTACCTTGTGCTGATAATTAGTGTGGTGTATTTTTAAAAAGTAATCTCTCCATCCCATTTTAATATTTAAAGGTGGGTGGACACACTTTTTAAGAAAAACTGTTTTGTTGACTTTTTAGATCAATTGATGAAGAATATTTTAAAATAATAAAATAGTTATTGTGAGAGTGTTTCATTTCCTTATTTTGAGTGTGAAAATTATTGTGGGACATCTCAATAAGAAATGTGAAAATTAAGAGGGACGGAGGGAATATTAATTATTTTTAACATATTAGTTACTATTTCATTATTGTGAAGGGTCATATGTGAAGTATGTAATCTGCTGGGCTTAATTCAATAGGAGGCTATGTTGGTAAAGTGTTAGCCGTGAGAGTTAGTAAATTTGAGGTACCAGAAGAGTTGGACCAGATGAGGTTGACCAGACAAGCCTGACCAGAGAAGTCAGGCAGAAGAGCTATCAGAGGAGGTCCATCAGGTGAGGTCTGATCAGACGAGTCTGGGAGGTGAGACATCAGAGGAGTCTATCAGAGGAGGTCTGGACCAGAAGTCATCTGGTGTAAGTGACCAGAGCCAGAGGTGGTCTTGTCATCTGATCCTAAAGTCCGTTATTCGCGAAGTACACCAAATTGAAGCTAATTCGAAGGCGGTTCCAACTGAATCAACCATGGCGGTTATTGAAGTCGTTAGCCAGCTGGATAACTACCTTGCATTGAGTTTGTTACAACTGAATCGAATCTAGGGTTCGTTTTCAGTCTCTGTATCTATAAAAGGGGCTTCTCAGCTGAGAGAAGTAATTTTCATCAATTTGAGCGCAAACATTTGTGAGATTGTGTGATTGTAACTTGTAACTTCCAATTCTCATCTTAGTGAAAAGATATCCTCTCGGATCCCGTGGACGTAGGAGTATTCATCTCCGAACCACGTAAATCTGGTGTTCTTGTGTGATTTTCAATTCCGTTCTTATTGCTTTCATATTCCGATTCCCGGAAACAAGTTTTTCTTGTGAATCCAAAATCGATTAACAAGTGGCGCCGTCTGTGGGAAGCAATCATGGCTGCAACTAAGTTCGACATTGAGAAGTTCACGGGGAAGAACGATTTCAGCTTATGGAAGATCAAGATGAAGGCTCTCCTGGTACACAATGGGTTGTACGAAGCCTTGTTGCCACAGGCTCAGGTGGCTTCTGGAACAAATCCGGTGAAGGTGGAGGAGAACAAGAGGAAGGCACACAGTGCGCTTATCTTGTGTCTTGGGGACAAGCCATTGAGGGAAGTATCGAAGAAGGAAACCGCTCTTGGGATCTGGAATAAGCTGGAGCAGTTATACCAGACCAAGTCTGTTACGAACAAGTTATACATGAAACAGAAGCTTCAAGTCTTCAAAATGAGTGAAGATAAGAATCTTGGTGATCAGTTGGATGAGTTCAACAGATTGGTGGATGATCTGGAGAGTTTGGATGTTACAATTGATGATGAAGACAAGTCATTGATGCTGTTGAATGCTCTACCTAAGTCTCTGGAAAATTTCAAAGATGCCTTGTTATTTGGAAGACAAGATCAGGTGATGTTTGATGATGTTCAAACTGCCCTGAAAACCAAGTTTCTACAGATCCAAACTGATGGGAAGAAGCCTGCTGAAGGATTGAATGTTCAATCCAAGAAGAAGAAGGGGTTTCAGTCCAAGAAGAAGGATGGTGGAAAAGGGAATAAGGGTGGGAAGAAATCTGATTTTGTTGAGAAGAGAAAGTGTTTCACTTGTCATAAGGAAGGTCATCTGAGAAAGAATTGCCCTGAAAGAAGGAAGAAAGACAATCAAGGTGATCAAGATGGAGATGCAGCTGTTGTGGAGGTTGAAGGATATGATAGTGCAGAGGTCTTGATGGTTAGTCATGAGAGACTAAGTCAAGAGTGGGTCCTGGACTCAGGGTGTACTTTTCATATGTGTCCACATGAAGACTGGTTCCTGGATCTTGAGAAAATTGATGGAGGTCTTGTTCTTTTGGGTAATGATGAGAGCTGTAGGGTGCAAGGATTTGGTTCTATCAAGATCAAGATGTTTGATGGGGTTGATAGGATCTTATCTGATGTCAGGTTTGTTCCTGAGTTGAAGAGAAATCTTGTTTCTCTTGGTACCTTGAATTCCAAGGGTTTTGAATTCAAGACAGAAAAAGGAATTCTGTCTATAACCAAATCTGGAAGGATTGTTATGAAGGGGACTATCAAGAATGGTTTGTATACTTTGATTGGAAGAACTGTAACAGGGTCAGCTGATATTACCATGGAGTCTTCTGATGTTAACTTGTGACACAAGAGATTGGCACATGTTGGTGAGAAGGGTCTGGTGGAGTTATCCAAGAAGGGAGCAATCCCTGGGAAGAGGATATGTAAGCTGGAATTCTATGAGAGGTGTGTTCTTGGGAAATCAAATAAGCAAGCATACCAGAAGGGGAAGCATACCACCAAGGAGGTTATGGACTACATACATTCTGATGTATGGGGACCAGCAAGGGTATCCAATCATGGTGGAGGCAGGTATTTCCTTACCCTTATTGATGATTATTCCAGAAAGGTTTGGGTTTACATTCTTAAACAGAAGAGTGATGTCTTCTCTAAGTTCAAAGAATGGTTGATTGAACTTGAGAACAAGAGGGGCAGGACTATCAAACACTTAAGGACTGATAATGGGCTTGAATTCCTATCAGAGGAGTTTCAACAATTTTGTAGGGAGAAGGGTATTACTAGGCATAAAACTGTTCCTTCAAACCCCCAGCAGAATGGTCTAGCAGAGAGAATGAATAGAACTATTCTGGAAAGGGTTAGGTGTATGTTATCTGATGCTCATTTACCTAAGAGTTTTTGGGGAGAAGCTGTTAACACAGCTGTTTATCTCATTAATAAAGTGCTATCATCTGCTATTGAGTTTAAAACCCCAGATGAGGTCTGGTATGAGAAAATATCAGATTACTCAAAGTTGAAAGTTTTTGGGTGCCTAGCTTATGTTCATGTGAGGCAAGACAAACTTGAACCTAGAGCTTTAAAATGTGTTTTTCATTGGGTATCCAAAGGGGGTTAAAGGGTATAAGCTGTGGTGTTTAGAGCCTGGGAACCAGAAGTGTATTACCAGTAGAGATATAGTGTTCAATGAATCACAGATGGGATACAAGTCTAGTGGAGGTGATAATGGATCATCAGCTGAAGAGATGGATGGTGTTATTTCTGAGCCAATTACTCAAGTTGAGGTGGAGCCTGATCATGACAAGCATGATTGTTCATCTGGTTCTGAACCAGAGCAGGAAACAAGAGGGAATGGGTCATCAGATGAGGATATTGCACCTGCAGAGGAGGAGGAAGAAGTGCCAGAAGCAGACTTGAGAAATTATAGTCTGACAAGAGACAGATCCAGAAGACAAATACATCCTCCAGCAAGGTTTGGCCGTGTGGATCTGGTCTCCTATGCACTTGTTACAGCAGAAGCCATAGAGTACCAAGAACCTAAAAGATACAAGGAAGCCCTTGAGTGTAATGATAGATAGTCATGGATTACAGCCATGACAGAAGAGATGGAGTCTCTTAAGAAGAATCATACTTGGATTCTTGTTGATAAGCCACCTAGGCAGAAGCTAATCAGTTGTAAATGATTGTTTAAAAAGAAGCTTGAATCTGGTGTGAAAGATCAGGTGAGGTTTAAAGCCAGGTTAGTTGCCAGAGGATTTACTCAGAGAGAAGGAATTGATTACAATGAGGTATTCTCACCTGTTGTTAAGCATTGTTCAATCAGATTACTTCTCAGTAGAGTTGTTCAAGAAGATCTGGAGCTACAACAACTTGATGTAAAGACAGCTTTTCTGCATGGGGATCTTATTGAGAGTTTATACATGCACCAGCCAGAAGGGTTTGTTGAACCAGGAGGAGAAGGGAAGGTGTGCCTGCTCAAGAAATCATTGTATGGCCTCAAGCAAAGTCCAAGACAATGGCACAAGAAGTTCAATGAAGTTATGCTATACATTGGGTTTGTAAGAAGCAAGTATGATACTTGTGTATACCTGGAAAGGCAAGGTAGTGATGTGATAGCCTATCTTCTGATTTATGTGGATGACATGCTTATTGCCAGTAAGAGTCTTTTGAAGATTCAGAGCATCAAAATGAAGCTAAGTGCTAGATTTGATATGAAGGACTTGAGAAATGCTAAAAGGATTCTTGGATTGGATATTCTTAGGGACAGAAAAGCTGGAAGACTATTCTTATCCCAGAAGAGTTACATTGAGAAGGTCCTGAAGAGGTTTAACATGCATGAGAGTAGAGCTGTGGCAACTCCTCTGGGACAACAGTTCAAATTATCTAAGGAAATGGAACCAAAGTCTGATGAAGAGAAGAAGACAATGATGAAAGTACCTTATGCAAGTGGGGTTGGAAGCCTGATGTATGCTCTGGTCTGCAGCAGACCAGACTTAGCTTATTCATTTAGTATGGTGAGCAGATACATGGCTAATCCTGGAAGATTACATTGGGAAGCTTTGAAATGGATATTCAGATACCTAAGAGGGTCATCTGATCTGGGTTTGATGTTTGAGAGGATGACTGACCAGAAGAATCCACTGGAAGGATTTGTAGATTCCGATTTTGCTGCTAATCTGGATACTAGAAGATCTTTAACAGGGTATATCTTTACACTTTACAATACTGCTGTAAGCTGGAGATCTGTTCTGCAGAGTGGAGTTATATTATCTACTACAGAAGCAGAGTTTGTTCCAGTGTCTGAGGCTGTTAAGGAGGCTTTGTGGTTGAAAGGCATAATCAAGGATTTTGGCATAAGTCAAAAGGCTGTGGTCATTCATTGTGATAACCAGAGTGCAGTTCATCTGGTTAAACATCAAGTGTTCCATGAGAGATCAAAACACATTGATGTAAGGTTGCATTTTGTAAGGGAAATCATTGACAAAGGAGTGGTTCTCATCCAGAAGATATCTACAGAGGACAATGCTGCATATATGTGTACAAAGTCTTTACCAGGGACGAAATTCAAATTCTGTGTTGAATTGGTAAAGATGAGTGTATGGGATGTTCCTTAGGCCCAAGCTGGAGCATGGAGGAGAGGAGGAGAGGATTGATACTTCTCATCTGAGGTGGAGAATTGTGAAGGGTCATATGTGAAGTATGTAATCTGCTAGGCTTAATTCAATAGGAGGCTATGTTGGTAAAGTGTTAGCCGTGAGAGTTAGTAAATTTGAGGTACCAGAAGAGTTGGACCAGATGAGGTTGACCAGAGAAGCCTGACCATTGAAGTCAGGCAGAAGAGCAATCAGAGGAGGTCCATCAGGTGAGGTCTGATAAGACGAGTCTGGGAGATGAGACATCAGAGGAGTCTATCAGAGGAGGTCTGGACCAGAAGTCATCTGGTGTAAGTGACCAGAGCCAGAGGTGGTCTTGTCATCTGATCCTAAAGTCCGTTATTCGCGAAGTACACCAAATTGAAGCTAATTCGAAGGCGGTTCTAACTGAATCAACCATGGCGGTTATTGAAGTCGTTAGCCAGCTGGATAACTACCTTGCATTGAGTTTGTTACAACTGAATCGAATCCAGGGTTCGTTTTCAGTCTCTGTATCTATAAAAGGGGCTTCTCAGCTGAGAGAAGTAATTTTCATCAATTTGAGCGCAAACATTTGTGAGATTGTGTGATTGTAACTTGTAACTTCCAATTATCATCTTAGTGAAAAGATATCCTCTCGGATTCCGTGGACGTAGGAGTATTCATCTCCGAACCACGTAAATCTGGTGTTCTTGTGTGATTTTCAATTCCGTTCTTATTGCTTTCATATTCCGATTCCCGAAAACAAGTTTTTCTTGTGAATCCAAAATCGATTAACAATTATAAATATAAATTTTAATTAGTTTTACTAAAAAGGTATGCACATAATGTACAGAGCCCAAGCTCATATGACTAATGTAATTGCAATCGCTAGTGATCCCTTATTAGGAATTTCTTGTACTACCTACCTTTTATTAATTTGTAAAAGATGACGAGTTTAAATTGAAATATAATTTTTTTTTTTAAGTGGGAAGAATATATGACAATAGTATTTATGGGAGAGTGAGTGAAGTCGTCAGAGACTCATAGTTAGATTAATTTGTCGATGAAATTAATTATTGAAGCTAAAAAGCGAATCCTGGAGATTATTCAATGTGTAATACATTACTCATGAGATAATGTTAAATAATCAAAGATCTCTCCACTAATTACTTGACTTAGAGCAATCTTCCTTTGCTTTTCTTTTTTTCTTTTTAAGTTTGGTAGATGAGTTATTCACCCAATAACATTGTAAATTAGTGGGTTTACCATTGATAATGATAAGTTCAAGCTATTTGTTTAGTAACTTATTGAAATACTTTTCCGTAAAAATTCTTTTGACCATGGTGAAATTTTACATCTATAATCCACTCAAGATTCCATCTTATAATACACACTTGAGATAATACACACTTTTGAGAAGTGAATAATTCATATATTTAAATTCATGGTTATCCCTCTATTCTTTATTTTTTTATTCTACATATTCTCTCATCTGCGTTCTTTTCTTCTTACTTCTAATGATACCATAAGTTACCTTTTGGCGAGAGAAGGGGAAGGAGTTTTAAAACCAAATTTTTTTTTTTGACAGAAAAAATAATTTTATTACTTAATATACATTGCATAAGAAATGCCTATAATATTTGAGTAATCCAATACAGTGTGTTCATTTATCTATCAATCACCAAACTAGGGGAAACTAGCCAATCCTTAATGATAGAATTACAATATGTATCTCTTGTTTCACCAGTAACCAAGCCAAAGTTCTTCCTTTAATTTCCTTCATCATCTTTTCCTTCTTAATCTCTCCCCCTTGGAATATAATATTATTTCTTTTCTTCTAAATCATACATATCAAACATTCCCAAAAAACAACTTCAAGAGATTTTCCTTTCTTCCTCCTCCATAATCCTGAGAAAAGTAGAAAGTGATCTATTACCCCTCCAGGTAAAGCAGTAGGCACATCAAGCCACTCCAAACATCTCCTCCACAGTCTATTCACTGACTCGGGTTCTACACCGCATAAGGCACACTTTGTTTTATCCCCCACTCCAATGATCCCTCTTCTCGATAAATTGATCCGGATTGGCAATCTATCAAGAAGAGTTCTCCAAGCCGTTGCTGTCACCTTTAGGGGGACAATTTTGTTCCATACTAACTTGAACTCATTTTTCCTTCTATTCTCCAAGCTGTCTTCCAGTTGTTTGTCCCTGATCCAATTGTATGTTGATTTAAAACCAAGTTAACTGCTGTGAAGTTTTAAAACTAACCCAAGTTTTAATTTTTTCTGTAATACTCGTTAATCATCATTACATGGGCTTTAATTATTAAAACTTGATAGACATTAATTAATTTATTTTGAAATTAACATTTAAATTATTAAACCTATAAATTACATGGACCACTTTAATATGATTGAAATAATTAAATTCCTATATTCTCCCACTTGATCCTTGTAATGACTTGATGGTCTAATAGTAATAACTATAAAGTGTTCCGCTCATTAAATTCACATATATTAAATTTAGTTAAATTAGAAAAGTTCGGACCATAACGGTCACACATCATTTAGCGACACAATCTCTTACATGTATCACATTACAACTCTAATTCAACAAACTTTAATATGAATAGGCTCGCGAATAGGTGTTTATTAAGCTCGTGAACAGACTCGTTTATTTACTTTTTTATTTGGGATAAATTTATTGAAACTATTAATGGTTTTTGTTTAACTTCCTAATTAATTGTTGATCTTTGTTTGGATGATATTTTTAAATTAGACATAAATGAGATGTGTTATTTTGTTTATTTTTTAAAATTTTAATTAGCTTTTCGAACTGAACCTTTCAAATCGAGTTATTCAAACTCGAGCTCGAATTATATTTGATTAATTTGAGAACGAGCTTTCTTCGAGCCGAACTCGAACCGAGCTTGTTTACTTTGTTAACGAATATTTCACGAGTCGAGCTCGAGCTATTCGCGAGCTTAAAATTTCACACACGAGCTCAACCGAGCTTGAGCCTTAAAAACACAAACAAACCGAACTCAAGCTTGATAGTATTCGACTTGACTCGACTCGCTTACATCCCTATGTTTGATCCTCCTTAATTTTTCAATGAAGTGACAATTATGCTCCACAAGTGAAGGAGTATTATATAGCATTTGCTATTAAAGAAATTCTCACTGACCTAGACACCTAATAAAATAATTATATACTCCCTTCGTTCACTAAAAATATACACTATTTTTTGCACGTAATTTAATGCGATATGTCGTAGGAAATTTTGAAGTCTTGTGAGATCCATATATGAATAAAGTGATTGTTAATGGTAAGTATGCATAACATACGTTCCATAAACTATCACTTTATTCATAAATGAAACCCACAAAATTTCTAAATACTCTCCAACATTTTGTATTAAACTACGTATAAAAAAATGTACATATTTTTAGTGAATATAATGAATATTTATTTTACTTCTATTTAATCATTATTCTCGTAAGATGATTTAGAATGGTCCTTTGAAATGAAACAAAAACTTCCCCTTGTGTTTTCCTAATGATTGGTACTGCAAAAACATTAAAATTTCACATAATTATTTATAGTCAGTATTTACACCAAAGCAATCAAGATACGGAATAGGTTTTCCAAAAGTCAATGTTCTTCCTAAGTGTAGGGTCCATGCCCCCAGTCACGAGAATATCACCTCACTCACCCCAGGGCCCAGGCCGCGCATGATAAACTCCCCCACCTGGTAATTTAATCTGCTGTGCTATTGTCCACGTGTCCTTTTAATAAAGAATATCGTCATACGTGGCTCGGGGTTATTGGCCACGCTGCAACGGCTGAATTTACCCAATGCACCTATGTCATTAGACTACCCACATCACCAACCTTCTCCCAATCCAACCTATAATAAAATATTAACTTCTCTCTCATCCACCTACACAATCCAACACTTAATTTAACTTTAGAGTTCGTTTGATAGCGGTTAAAAAATTAGTAGCTAGTTATTAATTTCGCGTTAAAAGAGTGAGATATGTATTATTTACTAATGTTTGGTAACAAATAAAAAGATGTGTACTATATTAATTTTGGTGTTTGGTAGGTGATACTTTAATTGTTATAATTTTTATTCACTTGTTTGGTAGGGGTGAGTTACAATTTCAATAAAGTGGTGTTAAATGACAATTGTACCCCTCAGTCTAACATCAGTTTTTTTTCCTTTTTAATTTTTTAAAATACGTTCACTTTCCCCACGATTCTTCAAAATAAAAAACGCTTCTTCACAAACAAACGTTTCCAGCACAATATTAGGGCAACATATTTTCCCTATTCGAGAACCCCCTATATTTTCCCTATGTTGTTTACTGAAATGTGTCTAGATTTTATGTTATCATTATGAGCATTATTTTTCCTTAATTTTCGTCATAATAACTGTGGGGCAACAAGTGGGCCAAATTGTGGAAAACTATCAACTGCATATAGAGTATCAATAGATTAACCCACAATCAACATAAGCAGTATTTGGACACAAAATACAAAGTTTAACCACAGGCCCACACAAAACAACCAATATACAAAGTTTAACCACATGCCCACACACGAGCATGTCCATATCTAGTCAAACAAACAGCACAAAATACTAAGAAGTGTCTTCCCTTAGATGTAGACGGGATAGATATCAAATTAGCACAAACTTCACTCATAATGATATGTTGTTGGCCCTGTACAACTCAGCACAATAAACTTTTCTAAACTCGTCGCATCTGCTGGGATCGATATCTTCCAAAGGATGGGAGCATACTAGACACTCCATCATCTGCATACAGAATACTCCACAATCGCTGCAATTTGTCTGTAGGGGGGGTACTTGGGCACCACTCGACCTACCACGGTGTCTCTTTTCCATTATCAATGTTGGAAGTCTCATGCCATATACTACCAAGGACCCCAGCAAAACATCGGAAGATAGAATTATGTTTAGCATTTAGGCGACCTCCCCCTCTTCCGAGAGAATCGTACACTAAAATGGTCTTCGCCTTTACACGTAATTCATAAAGGACCCAATGTGTTCCACCAAGAAAATACAAACGACTATGACGGCTAATTTGTTCCGACATACGACCTATCATACTATACTTTTTATCACCATTAGTTCGTCTTCTAACTTCTCTATTCTCTACACGCAATATGTGGGCTATAATGAACAACACAATAAGGTGTTTATGCATTATCTGCTCCCAAATTATAAAATTTAAAGCACGTAGTTTCAAAGCACGAGACAACATCGTATAGGAGCAGTCGTAAGGTATCCAAATGCGCACAAACTGCATTACAAATCAGATTTATAACTTAAATTTGCAAAAATGCATTACATTTCTTATGTGTACATAATGCATCTATAATCCATGCTAAGCTACAAACACACTGACAAAGAAAACTGCATTGAAAACCACACAAATCCTACTTTCAAAATAACAGATTCATTAATAAACAACTAACAAAAACTTGGGCAAAATATTACAAATGCAATAGAAAACATATCAAAGAAATATCAACTACAATTCTACTATTCCACTACAATGCGGCCAACAATAGGTCAACTCTATTATAAACTTATAAAAGTACCACTCTAGAATTGAAATGAACTTAAAAAAGACCATCAACAGTTCAATGCAATGGGAAAATGAAATATGTTTTAACCTCAAAGAATCATTGCACATACACTCTACCCATCTACAAGCTGTTAAAATCTGATAGGGTTCCTATACAGCACACATCTTCAAAAAAAAAAGTGATAATTCAACTCCATAACATGAAGTCCATGGAATTAACACAGAACACTCTCAATCTCCCACCACTTTGTGATTTCTAGTAGACTAGAGCACACAACATTTCATTACCACATGTTGTAGAAAAATAATCACAAGATTTCGCCCAAAAAATTTAGCAACAAAATCAATTTTCAGGTGTCGAAAGTGTAAAATACATGAGCAAGAAAAATAGAGCCGAATTTGGTTGAAGGATTTCGCCGGAGGTTGATAATTTCGAGATAGAATATAAAATCCGGCAACCCACCGTCGAAGAATGGTATCGGCGACTTAGAAACAGTGAAGAAAGTTGTAAATTAGAATTTTACAGCAGAGAAAAATAATTTAAAATATGGAATTTGTAGAGGAGTTGTGTATTTTGGAAGAATCAAACCTTGATAGGGGTTCCAACGAAAAATTTGCCGGAATTACTCTGGTTGCGGCAGAAAGAACCGTAGGAAGAAAGCTTCAACGCTGTTTTTTTGGAGAAATATCCCCAAATTGGTGAGATGCAATTTCATCACGTAACAGTGTTTTATGGAGATACAGAGGGAGTAGGATGAGCGGGCTGATCCTTGTAGCGGGTGGAGGTGATGGCGTGTATCTTCTACCAAATGAAGAATAAGGGGTGAGTTGGTTTATTTCTCACCCAACTCACCCCTACCAAACATACCCTTATTCTTTTTATACTCACATCCACAACCCAACCCAACTCAACTCAACTCAACTTAAAATAATAATAATTATTTTATTATTTGTTAATTACATATATTTTATAAGTTTTTATTATATTTAAAATATATAAAAAATACATAAATTAATTTAATATTCTAAATTTATAATTATATTAAAAAAAAATTAGAACATATTTAGAATAAGATACAATAATGAAATTGCAATTACAACATGTTGTGATCTTGTTTACAACTAGGAATTAAACATATTTTTGTGGTGTAATTTTCTGGATTGTAAATAAATTGCAAGGAAATTATATGGAATGATATGTAAATAATTGTAACAGAATATTGGGGAAGAAGATAAGATGAAATTGAGAGAGAGAAGATTGGAGAATATTTTCTGCATATATTTTCCAACGGGCAAATGGTACCACCAAATAACAGGTGGTGGGGACCAAGGATTACAAATGGTAATTTTAGGGAATTAAAGTACTAAATTGAAATTACTAAACTGAAAGAAAAAATAATGAAATAAACTTCAATTCTCTGATAGGCCAACACGTGTGCTCCTCATAACCATTAGATCATCTTTTCTTCATCCATTAGATTAATGCCAGCAGTTCCACTTTCCTTTCCAGACAAAATAACAATAGATGCTTCCTCTTTCTTCTTCAAAATATTTTTGCAGCACTCCTCCATCTCTGTGTTCACGACAATACTCCCGGGGTTGAGAGATCCTTGTCCCCAAGGATAAATCAAGGGAAATTTCTTTTTTAAGAAGGCGGTATCTTCCAGTGATTTAATGTTCCAGTTAGGAAAACCCCAAATCACACTAACTTTATTTACGATTGGTGATGGAGGATCGTCAATCAGAACCGGAATGAAGTGAATGGGAATTATCTGGAAAAGACCGTCAGGATCCACCGGAGGTAGATCTGTAGAAGGTATGAACTTATTCCCTATATGTTTTTTCAGTTGCGAGACGTGGAAAACGGGGTGTATTTTGGAATTTGGTGGTAGATCGAGCTTGTAGGCAACCGGTCCAATCTTCTCTAGTATCTTGTAAGGACCAAAATACTTTGAGGAGAGCTTGAGATTCTTTCTGAGGAATAGTGAATTTTGCCTAAAAGGTTGCAGCTTTAGGTAGACAAAATCTCCTTCAGAAAAAATTCTTTCTTGCCTATGTTTATCTGCAAAAAACTTCATTCTAGCTTGAGCCTTAGAAAGATTTTCCTTGATTAACTCAGTAAACTCCTGCCTCTGTTTAATCCAATCTGTAGCATCCGTTTGGGTTGAATCCAAGTAGGAACCCAAAGATAGTGAAGGTGGTGGGTAGCCATACAAGGCTTGAAAGGGAGTGACCTTCAAACTTGTATGGTAATTGGTGTTATACCAAAACTCAGCAAGTGGCAACCATTTTAACCACTGCTTTGGAGCACCCTGAACCATACATCTGAGGTAATGTTCCAAACACTGGTTGAGTCTCTCAGTCTGCCCATCTGATTGGGGATGGTAGGCAGAGCTCAGGGCCAACTGAGTTCCCATCAAATGAAAGAGCTCCTTCCAAAATAAACTAGTGAATATCTTATCCCTATCAGTAAGAATACTAATAGGTAATCCATGAAGCTTGTAAATCACATCTAAAAATGATTTAGTCATAGACTGAGCAGTAAAAGGATGAGAAAAGGCAATAAAATGAGCATACTTAGTGAATCTGTCCACAATAACTAAGATGACATTTTTACCCCAAGATTTAGGCAAGCCCTCCACAAAATCCATAGTAATGTGAGTCCAAGCCTGAGATGGAATAGGTAAAGGTTGTAGTAAACCTGGGTAAGGACCTTGATCAGGTTTGGCCCTTGCACAAACATCACACCCTTGAATCCATTGAATTATGTCAGATTTTATCTTTGGCCAGTAAAACACCCTCTTCACCCTCATGTAGGTGCCTAGTATTCCAGAATGGCCACCATAAGCTGACTGATGCATTTCAGAAAACACCAGTCTCCTAAAATCAAAGTCAGAACCAATAACAACCCTGCCTTTGTACCTGACTAACCCTTGAATAACTTGAAATTTTGAATAACTATCAGGATCAATAGCCTTTGCAGCAAGAATTTTACTTATGAACTCATCATTTTTGTAACTAAGTAAAACTTGGTTAATCCATTTAGGAATAACAATAGTGAGATGAGAACAAAGTACCTCTGAGTCCAGCCTCCTAGATAAAGCATCAGCCACATTATTTTCAGACCCCTTTTTATACTGAATATCATAATCCAATCCCAGCAGCTTAGTAATCCACTTCTGCTGTAATGGTGTCATGATTTTTTGATCCAACAGATATCTTAAGGACTGTTGATCAGTTCTTATAATGAACCTGGTGCCTTGCAAATAGTGAATCCACTTCTGAACAGCCATGATAACAGCTAGAAACTCCCTTTCATAGATGGAAAGGGCCTGATTCCTTGGGCACAAGACCTTACTCATAAAAGCTAAAGGTCTCCCCTCTTGCATTAGGACAGTCCCAATCCCAGTTCTACTGGCATCTGTTTCTAGCACAAAAGGCTTGGTAAAATCAGGCAAAGCTAGAACAGGAGCAGAACTCATAGCTGATTTCAAATCATGGAAAGCTCTATCAGCCTCAACAGTCCAATTAAAGCCATCTTTCTTCAAAAGATTGGTTAAAGGTCTGCTGAGAAGACCATAACCCCTTATAAATTTCCTGTAATAACCAGTCAATCCCAGAAATCCCCTTAATTGTTTAAGGGTCTTTGGAGTTGGCCAATTAAGCATGCAAGCTATTTTCTCTGGATCAGTAGCAACCCCCTCATTAGAGATAATGTGGCCAAGGTATTCCACCTTAGTTTGGCCAAAGTGGCACTTGCTCCTCTTTGCATATAATTGATTATCTCTTAAAATCATCAAGATAGAATCCAAGTGCGTAAGATGTGAATCCCAAGTAGGGCAGTAAATGAGGATATCATCAAAGAAGACCAATACAAATTTTTGAAGAAACTCCCTAAAAATTTGATTCATCAAAGACTGGAAAGTGGCAGGTGCATTGCAAAGTCCAAATGGCATGACTAAAAACTCATAATGCCCATTATGAGTTCTAAAGGCAGTCAAATGCCTATGGTCAGGGTTCATCAGAATCTGAAAATAACCAGACCTGAGATCAATTTTAGAAAAATACTTAGCTCCCTGTAGTTCATCCAAAAGTTCCTCAATGATAGGAATTGGGTAGTTGTGTTTGATAGTAAGGTCATTCAGATACCTATAATCAACACACATTCTCCAACTAGAATCCTTCTTTTTCACCAAAATCACAGGAGCAGCAAATGGGCTTCTACTTGGTTGAATAGTACCAGCTTGTAAGAGCTCCTTCACAATCTTCTCAATCACCTCCTTGTGTGAATGAGAAGTTCTATATGGAAATTGTTGCTTAGGCACACTACCTTGCTTCAACACAATTTGATGTTCCACCCCTCGGGAAGGTGGTAAGCCCATAGGTTCTTCAAACACATCCTGATAGGAAGTAAGTAAACTCTGAAGTGCAGGATCTTCTTCTGTAGGTAAAAGGTGTATAGAAACCATGTAGACCTCCTCAATAGCTGAAAAATCTTCATGTAACATATGGTATAATGTTAATTCTGAGATAAGTTTGCACTCAGCAGTAGATGTTAAGGCCTGTAGCTTGACTCTCTGACCCAACAAAGATATAATAATTGTCATATTCTTGTAATCCAATTCAATTGGAGTACAAGCTTTCAACCAATCTCCACCCAAAATGAGATCACAACTCTCAGTTTCTAGCAATCTAAGAGTGTGAGAAAATGTATGTTACTGCATAGTCCAGCAAAAAGAATCCACTTGTTGAGAACTAACCATCTTTTGACCATTAGCCACTTTCACCAAAATAGGTTTAGTAGGAGAAAGTGTACACCCCAACTTTGTTGCTGTAGAAGCCTGGATAAAGCTGATCGTACTGCCTGTGTCAATCAAAATATTCAATGTGTGATCAGAGAAGTGACCAATAATCCTCATAGTTGTCACCCCAATCTTACCAGTGATGGCATTGAGAGTCATTTGCACCTCTTCCATAGAAGGAAAATCAGTGAAATCATCTAAAATAGGGGCTGAAGGAGCATTCTCTGACATATCAGAAATGTCTTCATCAGCTATAATCATATAAGTGATCCTCTGTTTACATTTATGAGCCTTCACAAATTGCTCATCATAATTATAACAAAGCCCCTTTTCTCTTCTAGCAGCCATCTCAGTAGGTGTGAGAAGTTTGAGAGGTGTTTTAGGGTGTGTAGAGTTGGTGGAAACATGAGAAGAAGAATCAGGCTTCTTCCATTGGGGAGAGGTTGAGAAAGAGGTGGGGTTAGGAGTAAAACCCTTTGAAAAGGCTTAAAACGTTTAGCAAGAGCATCTATTGTGTGTTCTTGTCTCTTCCCAAGAGTTATAGCTTGTTGAAGTGAGGTAGGTTCAAACATGTTGAGAAAAGATTGTAACTCAACGCTCAACCCACTGATGAAACTTGCAACAAAATAGGCCTCAGAAAAAGTATCACCATGTTTCAACAGTAAGCATGCCTTCAACTCCTCAAATTTATCAACATAATCAGAGTAAGAACTAGTTTGCTTTAACTTATTAAACTCAGCAATGATAGAAGTCTCCCTTATCTCCTCAAATCTGATTGAAATAACCTCCAGAAATTGACCCCATGATAAATTAGTGCATTTGAGAGTGAAATTTTGAAACCAAAGTGCAGCTTTACCCTCAAAATGAATAGAAGCTAAATTGATTTTTTGAGAATCTGACAAGGTAGGAATAAGCTGAAAATAAGTGTTGCATTTAAGGATCCAACCCCTAGGATTTGACCCATCAAACTTAGGGAACTCCACTTTTGGAATAGGGCTATGAATAGAAACAGGATTAGGATCAATGAGGTGTTTGTTTCTGGGTGTTGTGTCAGGCTGGGGAAAAGGAAAAGAGGTAGATGAGCCCACAGGGGGGTCTCCTAATAAAGATGGCATGTCAACCTGACCCTTACCCTTTTCCATATTCAGTAACTGTAACTGTAAAGCTGCTAAAGTTGTGGTGATGTGATCCAACTTACCAGAAAAATCAGCTTTTTGTTCATCAATCGAAGAGGTAAGGATTTGAAACCTATCCTGAAAGTTATCAGTCGCAGCTTGCCATTTGAATGCTTCACCTTGAACAAATTGCTCTAACTTCTTGTGGGAATCTTGCAGATCTTTAAATCTGGTGCCCTCCGCCATATGAAGGAATCAAGAAACGCCTGTCTCTGGATACCAAATGTTGTGATCTTGTTTACAACTAGGAATTAAACATATTTTTGTGGTGTAATTTTCTGGATTGTAAATAAATTGCAAGGAAATTATATGGAATGATGTAAATAATTGTAACAAAATATTGGGGAAGAAGATAAGATGAAATTGAGAGAGAGAAGATTGGAGAATATTTTCTGCATATATTTTCCAACGGGCAAATGGTACCACCAAATAACAGGTGGTGGGGACCAAGGATTACAAATGGTAATTTTAGGGAATTAAAGTACTAAATTGAAATTACTAAACTGAAAGAGAAAATAATGAAATAAACTTCAATTCTCTGATAGGCCAACACGTGTGCTCCTCATAACCATTAGATCATCTTTTCTTCATCCATTAGATTAATGCCAGCAGTTCCACTTTCCTTTCCAGACAAAATAACAATAGATGCTTCCTCTTTCTTCTTCAAAATATTTTCGCAGCACTCCTCCATCTCTGTGTTCACGACACAATAGTTGAAATACGAAATTTAAATCAAACTACAAATAGATGCACGAAATAAAAAAAATTACAAATACAAAAGATGCAAATTACATATTAATTCCTAGCCAGTTCCAAATTTTTGTCATATATGTTCAATCAAGTCGTTTCTTAGAGCGATGTGAGCTTCTCTATTCTAATTTTTTTTAAATTTAGAGAAAACTGAGAGTTTTGATGATGACTCGGATAATCTTCTGAGTTCATAAAAGATTGAAAGCTTGGATAGTTGTGAGAGTTTAGATACGTTTGAGAGTTTGGATAAGTTTGAGAGTTTGAAAAATAATCAGGATGATTTTGATCCATGATAGAAATCAAGAGATAAAATGATGAAGAATAGAGGAGAAAATAGATGATATAAGATTATGTTTCAAAATATATCAATATTGGTGTCTATTTATAGAGAATTGAAAAATACGAATTTTGATATATTTTTTAATTTTTTTAAATAATTTATTATCCATAATATTTACAATATACATTTTATTTACATAAAATTCAACCAACCAATAAAATTAAGCCACGTGTCAAGAAATAATTGGGCAACCTTGCTTTTGCACCCGGTTGGAGTTGCGCCCGGTTGGTTCTATTTCCATTTTTTTTCATAGCTTTTGTCGCATATGAGTCGGGGTCGGCACATTTGCTGCGATATGGGTAGTCTTAGTATGGGTAAAAAGAAAAAAAACCACCTTGTTTTTATATAAAATGAACAAAACTCCATTATGTTTTAATAAGTGTGTAATATTTTATTAAAATATACACAAAATTACGTTACTTTAATTTATTTTTATGAGAAAAATTCATTTATAAACACAAGGATACAAGGTCTTTAGGTGTGAGTTACATCTTTTGCTTACACATTACATAATACTTGTTTATCACCAACGAATATCGTTCACCAAAACTAATTTATTCTAACTTCTAGCTAGATTTAACAACATAAAAGAATTAACCTCCCATTCCACAAAAGAGCCCTCCTTCCTCCAGTTCACAACATTCTGAAACCAGTTCCAACAATGAATTTTGAGGTCTCTAAACACCTCTTCAATCACTACTTTCTCTCCTCTAAATATGCAACCATTTTTTTTTCCAGAGTAATCAAACTCCACAAGCTCAAATGCATGTACTCCACTTCATTCTCATTCTTCTTTTTTTAGTCCACGAAAGTAAGATAAGTTAGAGTATGGGCAAGCGGGAAACGCCGTAATCACCCCTATCCGCTTCGCACACAACATCCAAAAAGAATGAAAAATATGACATTTGAAGAATAAATGACTAACCGACTTGGGCTCGATGTTACAGAATACACACAAATTATTCACTGTGGGCGGCACTATATTCCTTTGTTGTAGTTACATTAATTTTTAATTACATTGTGTGAGCCATCAAATTAATTAATAGTCAAATTATAATAGATGAGTCAATTGGTGGACATATGATCTATCTATATATATTTGTGTGTGTGGGGGGGGGGGGGGAATGATCATGTATTCAATTTTCACCGGTGGACACAAATTTATAGGTCCACTGCGAATGTGATAATCACACATAAACAAAGGATTTATTAATATTTTAATTGATTGACAAACACATTCACGATGAACATATAAGTTTGTGTCCACTGATAAATATATGATCTATATATTTATCCCTCTTAGTATGTATTAAGTGGAGTTGGATTTGCACTTTTGAATTCGTACCGTGACAATTCACTTAATTAAAGGAAATTAAGAGTAATATTAGTGTTGTTCATGGAGTTCGGAGATTACCGAATTCGTACCAAAATTCACACCGAAAAAGAACAGTACCGAAAAAATTATGGACTTTTTTATTTTAACCGTACCAAAACCGAACCGAATATTTTTTCGGTATGGATCTGGATATTACTAAATTAACCGTACCGAAAAACTGAATATGACCGTACCGAACCGAATAACCGAATTAAATATGTATTAAATTTAATTATTATTTATTTTTCATTTATCAAACATTAATATAATGTTATTGAATTCAAGTACAAGTATACGATATCATAATTTCTCCTCCTTTTCGGAACACAAACAACATACTCCCTCCCTCCCATAGTTGTTTTCTACATTACTATTTGCAAAGATTTGAAGAAAAAAGTTGTTTATTAGTATTTAAAGTGATAAAGTAATAAAATATATGTTTTTAGTTAGGAGTGCATGAAGAATATAATATTAAAAAGTATTGTTGTTGTTTTGAAAAAAAATGAATGTAGCAATTGAGTATGAGACAAATATTTTTGACAATGTAGCAAACAACTTTGGGAGGGAGGGAGTATTATTTATCTTATTAAATTCTTAAAAAGATAACTTATGTTTTGGTATATATCAAAATGATTTAAATTAATTTTTTATTCTTTTAATTTCATTTTTCATGTATATTCATTTTTTACAAAAACTTGGATATGGTGTACCCTGTGTCGTCAGGAATTACGATCAACGTGATTTTAATATAGCACTTTCCATTCACAAGATATTTCAAAAGAATTTTTTAATATATATTTTATATAATTTTAAATACTCTATTGGTGGTGATTTTGTGTTAATTTTTTAACCATCCATTATCATATAATATTTAATATTCAAACTTGTATATGTTTGATCGTGGTTGAAGTTGTGTGGTGTTTGTGTGAGTGTGCATGCATCAATATGTTTTTAAAATTATTGATCAAAAAAGGAGAGAATGATAAAAAAAAAGGGTAAAAAAATCCATTTCTCCGTTCCGTACTGTACCGATCCGGTCAGTTTATAACTGAAAATCTGCTCCGATCTGTACCGGAAAATAAAATATTCGTACCGTACCGTACCGAAATTTTGGTATGGACATTGACACATAAATTTTAAAATAACCGAACTTTAGTACGGATATGGATATTTTCAAATATCCGTTTTGGTCCGTACGGTGAACAACCCTAAGTAATATAATATGACTAACTAGAGCTTTTCTACGGTCAGTAAAGCTTTCGCCCTTCCTGACGTCAGTAAACCCTCTGATTACCATTAGAACGAAGATCCATCGTATAATATTTTTTTAATAGATTGCACTTTGCACTAAAGCGTTTGTGCTCTGCATATTGCAATCGCACTGCATCGCCCTACTAATAAATTAAATTAACAAATATAACATTACAAAAATACCCTTTTTACTTTAAAATAATTTATAATATCAATTAATTAAAAATTAATATTTCAATAACAATCTTTTACATATTATTTAAATTAAAATTACAAATAACATATTAATGATACTCCAATAATGACACCCACAATCACTCCCAAGAGTCCCAACTTCTTCTTCGAGGCAAAGAAACTTAGGCATAACCGAAGACCCAGCAAGGCTGTCCTTCGAATTATTCATCTTCATAATCTCCAACCCATTGAGAATGGCATCAGGGTAACCGCTCATGGAAGACGAGTCGATACTAACGCTGATGTTCCTTTTAACAATCAATGGAGTAACATAGTCCAAGAAATACGGAACAACCAAATTATTTTTTTCTTCAACCCTAATTCTGGATCAAGGATAATCTGGTTCCCCAGAATGGGACGTCGGTTGCCCTATGATTAGGTGTGAAATTGTCATGATTCGTCGTTAGAAATACCCCAATTTTGGTCGAATTTGTCGAGTATTTAGAGTCAATTGAGCATTATTTCTATACATTGATGAATTTGTCTCTTTGATGCTCATAGGTGAATCGAGGGCGAAAAACAAAGTTCATAGGACTTTGAATCGACTCAAACGGATGCCCGGATGAGAATATATCGAAGAAATACGATTAGTATTAGTGCAGAAGAAGAAAAGTATTACTTGGGGAAATTCTGGAGTCACTCGAGTGGCTCAGGTCGAGCACTAGCGCTCGAGCACGTTGCTCGAGCGCCCAAAATTTACAGAAGATTTCTTGCGCTCGAGCAGCTCGAGCGCCCCCAAACATACAGCGAAATTTGAGCGCTCGACCAGCTCGAGCGCCACCGCTCGAGCGATTGCATCATTCGAGCTGCACAGCTCGAGCACCACCGCTCGAGCGTGCTAGCTCGAGCACTTCCAAATTTTGTGCTTCGAATGCGTTTTTCGGCCCACGAGTTCACAATTCGGCCCGATGCTTATAAATACTCGTCCCGAGCTCGTTTTTAGAAACACCTTTACACCACTTGATACGATATTACTTTTAGAGTTAGTTTTTGGAGAAGAGGAGACGAGCAAGCTTGAGATTTACATTTTTGAGGTTTTCTTTACGAATTCATAGTACGATTTTGCTTTTTAATTTCGTTTCTTAAGACCTTTGTTCGTTAATACTTTGAGACTTCATTTTCTTAATTTAAATTCAATTCTTAGCATTAATTATCTTTCAACCTTAGTTTATGTTTGATAATTTATTCGTCATAATCATTATGTTCATATTCGTTTCTTCTTCAATTGTTCTTGGTTACGTAAAAACCATGTCTAGCTAAAACCCTTGCATGCTTAGGGTAGGATGAACTCGTAGAAGTAGGTTGTGGGTACATAATTAGGGTAATTCGTGATGTTAGGTTTTAATTCTCTTAATTAATGAATTCTTAAAATCAATTTTAACTTTATTCTTGAATTTCGTTCGAAAAGTGTTAGAGAGAGGACGACCTTATCACTCTTTAACAATGAGTAGACTTAATGAAAGGATTTAGAAAGGGTTAATTAATCTACCAGTTTATCTAAGGAGGACGACCGCATCACCTTAGTTTAAATTAGGGTCTCGTTAATTAAGCACAATCTATTAACTCGTTAGTGGATTAGTGAAGTCGATTGCTAGGATAAAGTATTAAGGTTTTAATACTTGAGCTTTCATCTTACAATCTTTAACTTAGGTTATTTCTTGCGCGTCACAATTATTTTGATTATGTACCTGCTCCGTTAGTATACGTAGGGATTCCTATCCTGAGCATCACCACCACGTATTTGAATACAAACCTCAGTTAATTCATTTCTCTTGTTCTTTAGTTTAATTAGTTTATTTTAGTTTAAAATTAATTCTTCAAAAATCCAAAAAACATACATTCATATTAGCTACGACGCGTAGATCTTCAGGAATCTATTCGCATACACTTCATCCCTTGGGTTCGATAAACTTGGTCATTATACTTACTCATACTACAGTGAACCCGTACGCTTGCGGGGAATCTACTAGTAAAGTTAGTACATTCACTTCAAGTCAATGGCGTCGTTGCCGGGGATGGCGTTGTATGTCTTTTGAATAGGACTTGTCGATAGCTTAGTAGTTAGTAGTGAGTGATTTACTTTTCTATTTTATTTCGTATGTATTCGGCCGTTGCATTTTTATTCTTTTGTTAGTGTTTCAGGTTTATGAAAATGCGCTCGCAAGGTAATACGAGCGAAGAGAGACTACAGTCTGATCCTGAGACAATAGCAAGAAGAAACCGAGACTTTTTAAGAAGGATGAACGTTGCCGGAGGAGGAAAAGAACCAATAGACATTACTAATGAGTTGGATGATATCGAGAATAAGTTTAATCAGACATTAAACTGGGCTGACAGCACTGAAGACAATTCCAGTAAGAACCAAGATCCGTTAGGAGACAGCCAGAGCCAAAACCTGGGTACACAGAACGTGAACAATCCAGCTCATAATCTTGTCCAACATCCTCAGAACAACCCTGCTTACCCACATCCACACTTACCACAAAACAACTTGCCTTATCCCTACCCATACCCACCTTATCCGTATCCACCATACCCGTATCCTCCACCGCCTGTTTACAACCAACCACCAGCTTATCAACCACCACTACCCCAACAAGTACCCGTACCAGCTGCTAATCCTCAATACGTTCCTCAGAATGCAGATCAGAACATGGCTATTAGAGGAAGGTTCGCGGCACAACCGCAGAGGTACTATGATGGAGTGACATTGCCCCCTGTAGAGGCAAACAACTTCTCAATTTCCCCAGGAATTTTAAAGCTGCTGACCGAGAATCAATTTAAGGGGGAGGTTGGGAAGGAAAATCCTCATACTCATCTTAGGTGTTTTCTGATGATCGCATCCACATTTAATTATAACGGCATGTCTGAAGATGCCAAGAGGCTCAGGCTGTTCCCATTCTCTTTGATGGGAATAACCAAGGAGTGGTACGATAATACACTCCCACGGGGAGGTGTAACCACATGGGCCGAGCTCGAGCGTCTGTTCCTCGAGCAATTCTACCCTCCATCTAGAACGATTAAAGCAAGGATGGAGATTTCTTCCTTCCGCCAGAAGCCAGGAGAGGAATTACGTCAGGCGTGAGAGAGATACTCGAATATGTTGATTGAGTGCCCGCAGCACGGGTATAATGAGGGAGATATCATGACATTCTTCTATAGTGGAGCCAGCAAGGCTGGTCAAGCCCATCTGGACGCATGTGCGAGTGGAGCTTTTCTGAACCAAGGGATAGTGAGATGTAGAGAGATCGTTGACAATATTATCACGAATGCCGGGGCATGGAACGACGACCCAGAATTTCATAGAGCTTGTAAGTTGGAGGAGAATGAGGGTACGAGGAAGCTGTTGATGGAAATGATGGAGAAGATTAGCAACCTTGAGATGGGGCAGAATCTGGTTGGAGGGAATGTAGCAGTGAATGAGAAAGTGGACCCACCCATGAGTCAGCAAGAAGAGGCCAACTATATGGGAAGGCCTAACTATCCACAAGGGGGGTATCCACAAGGTGGAAATCAGTTTGGAAGACTTTTTTATGGCCAACCATTTGTACCTCCAGGTCCTCAGCCGCCTCAAAATCAATGGAGGAACACACAAGGGTATCAAGGAGGACAACAACCTCCTCAAAACACATGGAGGAAGAACAAAAAAATTTCATATGCTAATCCGAAGGCTGGTATTACAGTGCCTCCAGGTGTTGACCCAGGTTCTAAACCCACCCCCGGGTGGAGAAGGCGGTGCCTCAACTGAGGAGATGTTGAGAACTATCCTTCAGAAGGTGGAGGAAGGTAGCAAGAGATTGTCCTCTTTGGAGTACGATGTGAAGGAGTTGCACAAGAAAGGTGATCAGCGTGATCAAGAACTCCAAAAGAGAGACATAGAGTGGAATCGAGTTCAGCAAGAGAACAACAGGCGGTTCACTTCATTAGAGTACCAGATGAGCCAGATTGCAAAATCATTGGGAAGAGAGCTGGGTTAATATCCTTCCATGCCGGAGGGAAACCCGAAAGAGCATTGCAAGGCGATCCAGCTTAGAAGTGGGACCAACTATAAGGGTCCTCAGATGCCTGCTGATTCTGAGACGCCCCAAGGAGAGATTGAGATGGAGGGCCAAGAACATAAGAAAGATTGAGGTGAGACAGTTGAGGAAGAAACTGAGATAGAGAGCAAAGAGCCTGAAAAGGAAGGTATTGAGAAGATTGAGAGAGTTCAAAAGTGGAAGAAGGCAAAGGAAGCAAGAGAGAAAGTGAAAAAGACCGAGCGTGATGAATTGGGGGTACCCAAATATGTGATACCCGTCCCGTATCCACAACGCTTCATGAAGAAAAAGCTTGATGAGAAATTCGCTAAATTTCTTGATGTTTTTAAGAAATTGCATATTAACATTCCTTTTTATGATGCTTTGGAATGGATGCCGAACTACGCCAAATTCCTGAAGGACTTGATAGCGAAGAGGCGGAGAGTTGATGAGCCTAAGTTGGTGCAGCTGAACCATGAGGTGAGTGCATTAGTGCACAAAGCGCTTCCTCCGAAGTTGAAAGATCCCGGGAGTTTCACGACCTTATGTGATATCGGGAATGGAGTCAAGAAGGGAGCGTTGTGCGACCTTGGAGCGAGCATTAATCTGATGCCATTGTTGCTATTCAAGAAGTTGGAAGGTGGAGAACTTCAGCCGATAATGATGACGCTTCAACTTGCCGACTGGTCTATTACTCGACCTCAAGGTGTGGTTGAAGACGTCCTTGTGAAAGTTGGAGATCACATTTTTCCAGCCGATTTCGTGGTCCTAGAGATGGAGGAAGACGAACACGTGCCTTTGATCTTGGGAAGACCCTTCTTAGCTACGGCCGGGATGGTGTTAGATGTGGCAAATAGGAAGATTACGTTGAAAGTTGATGATCAAGAAGTGAAGATTTCCCTATATGAAGGCATGAAGCACCCGAAGGAGGATGAGAGCTGTTATTGCATGGATGCCATTGATCCTTGTGTTGAAGACACACCTCTTATCTCTAACCTTTCTTATATTCATAATTTTGATAATCCTTCATTTGATGAGTTAACCCATGAGCATTACGATCTTGATTATTTTGATAGGAAAAAAAAAGGAAGAAGTTGAAGAATGAAGAAGTGAAAAATGTGGACGTGGTCCAGTTGGAGGGGAAAGGAGGAGTTAAGAAGAAAAAGTCCAAGCGCAAGAAATTGCTTAGTAAGACTCCTCCAGATAAAAGTGAGAAGAAGTTGAGACCCCCACCACTTGAGGTGGAGAAGGAAGCAAAGGAACTCATGATGGAGGGGCATCAAGGAAAGGAATTCAACCACCACTCTTATGAGAGTAAGGGAGGTAATTTTGAGTATCATGTCCCATAAGCTCCTTTGAGCTCGGTCCGGCATGAGGACCTTAAAAATAGCGCTGAATAGGAGGCAACCCATTTTTATTTGTTTTTTAGTGTTTTATGTTATTAGGGTGTTGTTGAATCGTAAGTTTAACCTCTTATTTGAGAGTTTATTTTGTAGGCTTGTCTCGAAGGAGTAAAGGTACCATGAAGTTATTCAGATTGAAGGAACCGACTCGAGACCAAGGAGTGCGACACGTTGTTGAGAAATATGAATTATTTGGATGAGGTAACCCACAACCCCAAACTTAGACCTCTTCACAAGGTCGAAGTTTGGGGGGTGGAGTTTTTTATTGTTTTATAGTGACATTGCACAAGTGCACACCCTCTCTTGAGTGAGTTTGGTTATTTGATACCTTGAGATGTTCTTTGAGTTGTTATTGATTTGATTTGCTACTATATATTTCATGCATATTAATCATCTTATGCTCGTTGATTGCTATTTTTTAGTATGATTTGGTGAGTAGAGTTAAATTGTGAGGTTGAGTTAGGAATTCTTTTGTGTGAGTGTTTGAGCTAGAGCTGATTTGAGAAAGAACTAGTATGCTTGTGAATTTTTCTTTTTGAGTACTTGTGTGATGAGAGTGAGAATGCACTAGGACTAGCATGGATGTGAAAGCCGTGAGTTTTGAGCCTTTTGAGATTTTGATGCATAAATTAATCTCTTCGTTTGTGAGTGGACCGTCACCTTAGAGGATGCTAGAACTTGTGTGTGCTCTTGCTTCTTGATTGCGTCTAGTTTGATATGCCGAATGTGATCTTAGGCCATCTTTGTTTTGATTGAGTCACTTAGCCAAAATTTTCCTTACCATTGATATTTATCCCTTGATAACCAGTTTGAGCCTTAAGCCTATTTCAGTTGCTAGCACATTTAAACACTATTCCAAGTTCCTAAGCCTTTTTGTCCCAATTTGAGTGGAGAATAGGAAAAGTGTGAATGTTGAAGGGATTAAGTTGAGTTGAGAAAAGGAATTATGATGGTTGAGAGGTGATAAAAGAAGGGTGTGATGAAGTTTTGAGTTGTGGGAAAGAACAAAAAGTTGAGAATGAGCAAAAGAAAAAATGAGCTCATGTGTTTGTGCGAAAAAGAGAAAAGAAAAAAAAATGAAGTGATTGAAAAAAAAAGTGAGAAAGAAAAAAAATTGAAGTGTTGAGAGTGTTGGAATTGAAAGTGTGTTGATTGAAAATGTTTGAAGTAGTCTGTTCCTAATCTTGAAGTACCGAAGTTTGATTTTCTATTCTCCATTCACTTAAGTCACTTACCCATATTGTTATCCCACCTGTCCAAAGAGCCTACATTACAACCTTGAGAAAAGTCTTTTTTTATTCGACATTGATTTCTAGAGTATGGTCGGAGTTGAGAGTGCTTACAAGCCTATGGCTGCCGATATGTGTGATTGATTGTTTGAGTGAGTCCCTTTATCATTGATATACACTTGTGAGGGAGTGAAACACATCGTTGATTGCACATCCATGTTTGATCTTGGTGTTTCTTGTTATTGTTGCATGAGTATGATGAAGGAAGGTGAGTGAGTATACTTGTGATTGATCTTTGAAGCTTGAGTTCATTTGCTAGCATGATTTGATTCGTTGACTCATTCCTAACAATTTCACTTGACTTATTATTTCATTGCTTGAGGACAAGCAATATGGTAAGTTGGGGGGGGGGTGTCTATTCAAGATGGGGCTTCTTTTCCTCCTTTAAAGGGGAAGTCTCCGGCTGGTGATACAAGTGCCCCGTTCCTGGGTTGCCCTCTTTTCAGTCCGCTACTCCGGCCGATTTGGGGAATGGACATTCGTATGTTGCCCCAAAATTTGTGGATTTGCTGCGCTCAACAGTCCCTGCTGTAAACAAAACAAATGGGGCCAATGGCACTTTGACGTGCTTCAGGCGGAGATGAAGGATGGGGATGAAACTCACGTCTAATAAGTGAAGAACTGATAAAAAAAAAGGGAGAAGGAGAAGAAAATAAGATGATGAATAAGAGGGAGGTCAACCCAGATTAAAGGAATTAGGATGAAAATTGAGTTTTGATTTAATTTCAAAATTTGAATAATTTTTAAAAACTCTAATTTGATTTTTTTAATTATTATAAAAAAGAAAAAGATTAAAATAATTACTTTTAAAATAAAAATACTGTAAGAATGTTTTTGTAATTTTATAATTTTTTCTATTAAAAATAAATATTTTTACTTCGGGTGAAGCTAGATCGCAAATGGCGAACTTAAATGATGTGACAAATTTTTATTGGTTTACTAACTTTAGGAAGGGCGAAAGTCTTCCTAACCGTAGAAAAACCCGACTGACTAATAATGATGAATTGAACAATGTTCAATAAGTTAAGATTAATATTTTTAAAATATAAATAATTGAATGATAAAGAATAAATAATTAAAGATCTAATTAAAATTGTACAATACATTATGATTCAAAATTCTCCCAAAATTTGGCGGATGCTTATAATAGTTCAATTTCTCTATGTCATTTTTTTTATCATACAATATATATTTTATATGCTGACTTTTCACACATCGACACATAATAATACTGGTCCATAATATTTTTTAACAACATTCCACATATTATACATTTAAACTATAAAATACAGATCCTTATATTAAAAAAATGACACATACTATAGCATTAACCGATAGAAGTGAATGAAAGAGAATGAATAACGAATTAAAATTGTGTGTTGTGAAGATGCCTCAAGAATTTTGACTTCATTCTTTGGTAGAGTAGTTGGACGTGGTAAATTTTACTATGCAAATTTGTACGAATTCAAAAGCATAATCGTGCCAACTATATATATATATACATAGAGTAGGTTTTGTATGAAACAATGAGAATGAGTGTAATTAGGGCATTGACTCATTACACTTTGGTATGGGTAGGTGTTAATTTGTGTGGTCTCATGTCATGAGACGATCTCATACAAGTTTTTGCCATATATATGTTGGAAATTGGTTATATATATTAACTAATTTTTTTAGAAATGAAAATTTTGTTTTTTGGGAAAACAAAAATAACGAGATTGTTCTACTCTCGGAGTAGATGAACGTGGTATATTTAATATCTCAAAACTGATTTCCGGTAAGTGAGAAATTAATTTGGGAAGTTGGATAATTATTCATGTGTGTTAAATGGATGATGGGAATGGAAAGTGTGTTCCATCCCACATTGGAAACTTGCAAGAAGATTTCATTGGATATAAGAAGGAAAATGTTCATGTTCTTCAACTTGGTACATGGGGACTCTAACCATGGACCACACACGCGCACGGCCGCGCCCGGGCCCGGGTCGTGGTTCTTGGCAATTGGGCTTTGGGGCCTACCTATATTTTTAGAGTACCAAAAATATGAAAAGACCCAATACCTTTTTGGGCCGTGTTAGGATATAGATTAGATGTTTTGAAGATGTTAAAACAAGAACTTGTAATAGGACTAGCTGAACTTGTTAGTCAGCTACAGATTAGTCTTGGTCTAGAATAGGTCTTTGGTTAAGGGGGAAGAAATCTGTGCAGACCAGAGAAGGTACCAGAGAAGGTACCAGAGAAGGTGACCAGAGAAGGTGACCAGAGAAGGTACCAGATGAGATGTCCAGAGCAGAGGAGTCACCAGAGCAGAAGTGTCGCCAGAGTAGATGAGGTCCAGAGGAGTCTGACCAGATGAGCTTGGTCCAGAGGAGTCTGACCAGATGAGCTTGGTCCAGAGGAGTCTGACCAGATGAGCTTGGACCAGAGGAGTCTGCCAGAGGAGCTTGGACCAGAGGTGTCTGCCAGGAGACCTCTTCCAGATGAGGACCAGAACTGAAGTTTTACCTGTCCAGATGAGACCAGACCAGAAGACCACAGACCAGACCAGACGAGAGACGGATTAGTTCACCTACCAGTAGCATCAGTGTAATCTGGAGACAAGAAGACTTTGGAAATTCTTGATGGAGAAGAAGGCAATCTGAAAGTCAACTGATGGAGGATTTGATTGATTGATTGCTTGATTGAAGTCAACTAATCAATCATATAATCAATCTTTGATTGATTATATCCCTCCAATTATGGTTGTTTGAATTGCTAGTTCCCAACGGCTAGTTAATTCCACAACTATAAATAGGAGTGCTTGGATTAGTTCAAGTTACAAGAGTCGCGCGAGAGCACACACCAAGAACACACGAACTCTTCCAATCACTCAACCTGTTTATACAAGTTTATATACACTCTTTAGGAGTTTAGTTGGATTATTACTCAACCTGTTCATCTTGTTAGATAAGGTTGTTGTAAGTTGCAAGAAGGAGCTGGTACTTCGGAAATTCCAGTAGTGAGAAAGTTGGAGAGTGAGAAAGACCCCTTTGGAGAAAGGGAGAGTGGACGTAGGACAAGTTGGTCCGAACCACTATAAATCCGGTGTTCTTTTACTTTATGCTTTTTAGATTTCTGCATTTATATTTTAGCAATATCTCTTAAAAGGGTTTTCATTAAAATAAACTCAAAACGCTTTCCGCTGGATATTTTTGGGACCAACAAGTGGTATCAGAGCAGTGTGTCCTACAGACCACTGTTTTGAAATTATTTCGGTGGTCACCAGGGCAGATCCATTTTTTTAAAACCCAATATTTGTTGTGCTAACAAATTTTGCAGAAATGGGCTCAAAGAGATGCAGTAGAAGAGACACCAGGAGATACTCCAAAAGAAGCTTAGCAGATGAGGAAGAAGAGGTATCCACTTCTGGTTCATCATCCAATTATGGACCAGACGAAGAGATATGTCTTATGACAGATGAGGTATGTAATCGAACTCCCTCTTCTTCTTCTTATTCTTCTTATTCTGGACAATCAGAGGAGTCTGATATGCAGAAGATGCTATTAGATCTCCAAACTTCTATACAACTTTGTCAAAAATTGGAAGAAGAGAACACAAAGTTGAAAGCAGAAAATCAGAAGCTTTCACAATGTTTAGGCAACTCAGCTAATCTACCAGCTGAACAAAATCATACACTAGTTGAAGAGTCTTCTGACTTGACAACCAGGTGTAATGAACAAGTTAAGCTGATAGAAAGGTTGGTTGTTGAAAATATTGAGAAAGACAATGAATATAGTCTGCTTAAAGCTAAGTTTGATGAACTCTTCCACCAAAACAAAATTGTAAGAGAAAGTGAGGACAAGCTCAAGATGAGACTGGAGCAGCTGACTATAGCAAACAATGCTGTGTCACATATAGCTGCCTCATCTCAAAGAGAGCATGATAAAACAGGTCTTGGTTATTCCAAACCTGAATCCTCACATGTTCAGAAAGAAGAACAGACTAGTAATTTTATTGATAAGGGTAAAAGGTCAGCTGACCAGGCAACTCAGCCTAATGGGCAGATGAGTCCTAAAACTCAAAAACCCAAAAGGCAGATGAGGAATTTTAAGAAGGGCTATACCCAGAATAAAAGACCTCAGCCAGGCCAGCAGAGTAGAAGACAATCTGGATCTTCTCAAAAGAGGCAGAACCAGATGACTCCTACTCACCTGCAGAAGACTTTTAAGTCATCTGCCAGACCAGCTGGAACTTTTGATGGTTCTAGCAAGACTTATCCTTATCAACAAAATTTCAAGACTGTTGCTTTAAGACAAGTTACTTCTTCTACTGGACAAGCTCATAAGAGAAGAAGAGCCTCTAGAAGAAATAACCATGTCAAAGCTTCTTATGTTCAGTGTGTTTTTGTGGATATGTATGGAAGAAAGATAAGATCACCTGATCCAAAAAGGGATGATCTATTCTTGTGGCTTCCTAAATATTGTGCTAACCCCCCTGGACCCAGAAGGGTACCAAAAAGTTGATTGCCTGCAGATACACAAGAAGACCAGCTGATGTTTTGCCCCAATATCAGCTGAGCATACTTTGAGGGGGAAGATCAGTTGACCCAGCCTGCTAGATTCTCTATTTAGATGTTTCAAATTTTTCTTGTCTTGTTTTATTTAAAGTTCTTACAGTTTTAACATCATCAAAAAGGGGGAAATTGTTAGGATATAGATTAGATGTTTTGAAGATGTTAAAACAAGAACTTGTAATAGGACTAGCTGAACTTGTTAGTCAGCTACAGATTAGTCTTGGTCTAGAATAGGTCTTTGGTTAAGGGGGAAGAAATCTGTGCAGACCAGAGAAGGTACCAGAGAAGGTACCAGAGAAGGTGACCAGAGAAGGTGACCAGAGAAGGTACCAGATGAGATGTCCAGAGCAGAGGAGTCACCAGAGCAGAAGTGTCGCCAGAGCAGATGAGGTCCAGAGGAGTCTGACCAGATGAGCTTGGTCCAGAGGAGTCTGACCAGATGAGCCTGGTCTAGAGGAGTCTGACCAGATGAGCTTGGACCAGAGGAGTCTGCCAGAGGAGCTTGGACCAGAGGAGTCTGACCAGAGGTGTCTGCCAGGAGACCTCTTCCAGATGAGGACCAGAACTGAAGTTTTACCTGTCCAGATGAGACCAGACCAGAAGACCACAGACCAGACCAGACGAGAGACGGATTAGTTCACCTACCAGTAGCATCAGTGTAATCTGGAGACAAGAAGACTTTGGAAATTCTTGATGGAGAAGAAGGCAATCTGAAAGTCAACTGATGGAGGATTTGATTGATTGATTGCTTGATTGAAGTCAACTAATCAATCATATAATCAATCTTTGATTGATTATATCCCTCCAATTATGGTTGTTTGAATTGCTAGTTCCCAACGGCTAGTTAATTCCACAACTATAAATAGGAGTGCTTGGATTAGTTCAAGTTACAAGAGTCGCGCGAGAGCACACACCAAGAACACACGAACTCTTCCAATCACTCAACCTGTTTATACAAGTTTATATACACTCTTTAGGAGTTTAGTTAGATTATTACTCAACCTGTTCATCTTGTTAGATAAGGTTGTTGTAAGTTGCAAGAAGGAGCTGGTACTTCGGAAATTCCAGTAGTGAGAAAGTTGGAGAGTGAGAAAGACCCCTTTGGAGAAAGGGAGAGTGGACGTAGGACAAGTTGGTCCGAACCACTATAAATCCGGTGTTCTTTTACTTTATGCTTTTTAGATTTCTGCATTTATATTTTAGCAATATCTCTTAAAAGGGTTTTCATTAAAATAAACTCAAAACGCTTTCCGCTGGATATTTTTGGGACCAACAGGCCGAACCGGTTTGGGAGGCCCATCGGATTTGGGTCGTCCCACGAACATGATCAATACACTCGCAGAATGATTAATACACTCCAGATTTCGAGTTTGATTTAAAATTGAAATATTCGGAGGAATATTCTGTTCTTGCTTCCCAAGAAAGAGATAACGTCTCTACCTACTGATTTCGTAGTTATCCCACGATTTTCTCTGTCGATAATCATCATCTGCAGTGCAGATTTCCGCCTATATATACCCCTTCGTATCCAGACTTTCGACTCACCTTTCAGCCTACGAATCTTAGAGTTTAGAAAGCCTTTCGCAAATACTTTTCTTGTTCATTTCGAAATTTCGATTTCGTTCGCCGAGAGTTTATACACGGTGGTGCTGCCGGTATAAATTGTTAAACCGTTTTACCTTTGGAGACTCATACGCACGATACCGTAAGCACTATACGGGGCGTATTCAGTCTTGCGGGAAAAGGATTTTCCTTGACTCGGTTTTTCATACGAATTCGTTTCGTATTTACTTTGTTCGTGCAGTGTTCGAGACACACCTATACATCACATACAACAATCGCAAGACTGGATATTTTTTGTTTCGAATCACTGCCATGTCGAACCACAATTCAGACAACGAGATGAATATAAGTTCACCGCAAGCTACTCCTACCAAAGATGCATGTAATACATCTAACTCTCCTACGGGTAAGTCTGATCCCTCTTCTGCTTTTCAATTTGGAAACTTTGGAAGCATTCTTAATGAGTGGTTCAAAGCCAATCCCTTCGTGGGAACTCTAGCACTAATCCCTATGTGGGAAACTCAAGTGCTAATCCTTTCGGGGGAAACTTCGGCGACAATCCTTCCGTAGGAAATATCGGGGCCAATCCCTTTTTGGCAACCAGCCAGGCCTCCCTCCCGGGGACTGTTAGGCCAGTTGTGGTGAAAGGAGAGAAACCCGAAAAGTTTTCGGGTAATGACTTCAAGAGGTGGCAAAAGAAGATGCACTTCTACTTGACCACCATCTCCTTGGTGAAATATGTCAAGGAGGATTGCCCGAGCGTACCCGCAGAAGATGCTGATCGGGAAACAAGGATCGCCTACGATACTTGAATCCATGATGATTATCTGTGTAGGAACTACATCCTGAATGGGCTGTCTGATGCCCTCAATGATGTATATGATGAATACCCGACTTCCAAGGCTTTGTGGGAGTCTTTGGAGAAGAAGTACAAAACTGAAGACGTGGGAACTAGCAAGTTCGTTGTCTCCACTTTGTACGAGTTCAAAATGGAGGACAACAAATCCGTTGTTGAACAAGTCCAAAAGCTGCAAGTGATCTTCCACAACATTGCAGTACAAGGGATGGAGCTGCCTGAAGCCTTTCAGGTTGCCACTGTGATTGACAAACTGCCTTCATCTTGGAAGGAGTTTAAGTCCTACCTCAAGCACAAGCGAAAGCAAGTGACCATGGAGGATCTTGTTACCCGACTCCGGATCGAGGAAGATAACAAGAAAAGAGAGAAGAAGGGCTCGATTGCTCCTATAGAGGCAAAGGCGAACCTGATGGAGAAAATTCAACCATCGAAGAAGAGGAAGCGTCAAGACGACAAAGGCAAAGGCAAGGCTGTTGCTACTGCTCCTGCCCCGAAGAAATTCAGTGGAAATTGCTACAACTGTGGTAAACCCAATCATCGGGCCGCTGATTGTCGTCAGCCCAAGAAGGAAGACAAGGGAAAGAAGAACTCTGTGAACGTTGCAGAACGAGAGCTCACGGAGATAAATATGTCTGCTGTAGTGACCGAGGTCAACATGGTGGACAACAAGAAAGAATGGTCCGTGGATACTGGTGCCACTTGCCATGTTTGCTCGGAGAAGTCTGCCTTCTCCACTTATACTCCTGCTGAGGGGAGAAAGCTCTACATGGGGAACCAAGCCTCGTCTGAAGTGGCTGGTGTCGGAATGGTGGTAATCAAACTGACTTCGGGAAAGGAGCTGAAACTGAAGGACGTGCAGCATGTCCCGGACATCCGGAAGAATCTGATTTCGGGGTCTCTTTTAGTTAGTAGTCAGTTTAAACTAGTGTTTGAGTCAAATGGCGTTGTACTTAGCAAGTTTGGCATCTTCCTAGGAAAGGGTTACCTCGAGAAGTGCCTTTTCAAGATGTCTGTCATGACTGTAAGCCGTGATGGCAAAAACACTACTATCAATGAGAATGCTTCTACTTCTGCTTATATCGTTGAGTGTTCCTCTTTATGGCATTTTAGATTAGGACATGTTAATCTAAAATCAATACAACGTTTAGTAAACTTAGATTTACTAAAAATTGAGAATGTTGATACATCCAAAAGATGTGAAATTTGTGTAGAAGCAAAGATGACTAAATTACCATTTAAGTCAGTTGAAATGAACACCTCTCCTCTAGAATTAATTCACATTGATGTATGTGATTTAAAGTTTGTGCAAACTAGAGGTGGAAAAAAGTATTTTATTAATTTTATTGATGATAGCACAAGATTCTGCTACGTTTACTTACTTCGAAGTAAAGATGAAGCTATTGAAGCTTTTAAAAATTATAAAAGTGAAGTAGAGAATCAAATGAACACTACAATTAAAGTAATTTGTAGTGATAGAGGTGGAGAGTATGTGGCTCCGTTTGAACAGTTATGTGCCGAATTCGGCATCATACATCAAACGACAGCTCCCTACTCACCTCAATCGAATGGTATTGCGGAGAGGAAAAACCAAACTTTGAAAGAGATGATGAACGCAATGTTAATCAGCTCGGGTTTACCTCAGAACATGTGGGGGGAAGCTATACTGTCAGCTAACCACATTCTGAATAAAATTCCACTTAAGACTCTAGATAAGACACCTTATGCGTTGTGGAAAAATCGCAAACCATCTTACAAATACCTCAAAGTGTGGGGGTGTTTGGCTAAGGTTGAAGTGTCGCTTCCTAAACAAGTGAAAATCGGGCCTAAGACGGTTGATGGGATCTTTATAGGATACGCCTTCAATAGTAGTGCATATCGGTTCTTGATTCACAAATCAGAAATACCCGATATGACAGTAGGCACTACAATAAAATCAAGGAATGTTGTGTTCTTTGAAAATGTGTTCCCGTGTAGGGACAAAGAAGAAGTGAGTTCAAATAAACGAACTCATGAAGAATCAAGTGAAGCTGCAGGCACTTCCACTCAGCAGAGTGAAGAACCAAGACGTAGTAAACGAGCTAGAATTGACAAGACCTAGGGTCCAGACTTCATCACGTACGTGTTAGAAGAAGAACCTAGGACTATCAAAGAAGCTCTTTCCAGACCAGATGCATCTCTCTGGAAAGAAGCAATCAACAGTGAATATGATTCAATTCTGCAAAATCATACATGGGAGTTGGTTGACCTCCCTAAAGGTTGCAAGACCTTAGGATGTAAGTGGATCCTTAAAAGAAAGTACAAAGCAGATGAATCTATTGACAAGTATAAAGCCCGTTTGGTTGTAAAGGGTTTTAAACAAAGAGAAGGACATGATTTCTTTGACACCTACTCTCCGGTTACAAGGATTACATCCATTCGTGTACTTATCGCAATTGCTGCTTTGCACAATCTCGAAATACACCAAATGGATGTAAAGACTGCTTTTCTTAATGGAGAGATGGATGCTGAGATATACATGGATCAACTAGAGGGTTATGTTGTACCCGGGAGCGAGAAAAAGGTTTGTAAACTCGTTCGGTCGTTGTATGGACTTAAACAAGCTCCTGTACAGTGGCATTTGAAATTTGACAATATTATGTTGTCAAATGGATTTCGAATTAACGAATGTGACAAATGTGTGTATGTGAAAGATACACCAAATGGATTTGTTATCGTAAGCTTATATGTTGATGACATGTTAATCATAGGTAACAATTCAAATGTGATCGTTAATACGAAGAACATGTTAAAAAGAAATTTTGACATGAAAGATATGGGTTTAGCAGACGTGATTCTAGGAATCAAGATAGAGAGAACTTCAAATGGAATTTCTTTAACACAATCTCATTATGTTGAGAAAGTCTTGAAGAAATTCAAAGCATTTGATGATCCACCTGCTAAAACACCATTAGAACAAAATGTTCATCTGAAGAAAAACAGAGGTGAACCTGTGAATCAGTTGGAATATGCAAGGATCATTGGAAGCGTGATGTACATTACAAATTGCACACGTCCTGATCTTGCGTGTTCTGTGAACAAACTAAGCAGGTACACGAGCAATCCAAGTCATGAACATTGGAAGGCTTTGAAAAGGGTCTTGAGATACTTGAAGTATACTTTTGATTTTGGGCTACACTACACGCGACATCCAGCTGTACTTGAAGGGTACAGCGATGCTAATTGGATATCCGATAGTAAAGACTCGTTCTCAACTAGTGGATATGTATTCACTATTGGAGGAGCAGCTGTATCGTGGAAATCCACAAAGCAGACGTGTATTGCCCGTTCCACTATGGAATCTGAATTCATCGCTTTGGATCAAGCTGGTGAAGAAGCCGAATGGCTTCATAACTTCTTAGAAGATATTCCTTGTTGGAACAAACCGGTACCATCTGTAATGGTACATTGTGACTGTCAAGCGGCTATTGGTAGAGCTTTGAGCAGTATGTACAACGAAAAATCGAGACATATCCGTCGTCGACATAACTCCGTTAGGCATTTGATATCAACTGGTATAATAACAATTGATTATGTAAGATCAGTTGATAACATAGCGGATCCGCTCACGAAGAGCTTGAACCGAGATCAAATGAATAAGCTGATAGAGGGAATGGGTCTGAAATCCACAAATAAAACTGAAACAGTGGCAACCCAACCATGATGACTGGAGATCCCAAGAACTTGGTTCAAAAGGGAAAACTAAGCTGTGAATGTTAGCTGTACAACACTTGAAAATCATGACCATTCCTGACAGCACTGTGTCAAGTGTTAGTAAACCCGTGAGTTGTGGTAAAGGATAAGTCTTTGACTTTTAATGATTCCTATAAGTCCATGTGGGACTGAGTATGACGGGATACTCGAAAGGAGATCACCTATATAAATGAGAAGTGAGGGCCGCTTCGACCAAATATTTATGAATACAAAGGGCGTCCAGGGCCAAAATGGACAAAAACGTGAAAACAAATCGGAATCGAGACTGACTTATGTCTGCATTGTCTGTAAGGTATACACTAAGGAGGATTCGTTCAAGGCATCGTGTCCACTAAGCCACCGGTATACCCGATAGTGTCGGGTTACGGAAAGTTCAAAGCCATTGGCTACTTATCCGGAAGCAATGAGGTCTTAATCGAGCTGAACGAACAAGCCCGACTCTGTATAGGTACAATTCTCACTTATGTGGGGGATTGTTGGAAATTGGTTATATATATTAACTAATTTTTTTAGAAATGAAAATGTTGTTTTTTGGGAAAACAAAAATAACGAGATTGTTCTACTCTCGGAGTAGATGAACGTGGTATATTTAATATCTCAAAACCGATTTCCGGTGAGTGAGAAATTAATTTGGGAAGTTGGATAATTATTCATGTGTGTTAAATGGATGATGGGAATGGAAAGTGTGTTCCATCCCACATTGGAAACTTGCAAGAAGATTTCATTGGATATAAGAAGGAAAATGTTCATGTTCTTCAACTTGGTACATGGGGACCCTAACCATGGACCACACACACGCGCGCGCCCCGCCCGCGCCCGGGCCCGGGCCCGGGTCGTGGTTCTTGGTTCTTGGTTCTTGGCAATTGAGCTTTGGGTGGGCTTTGGGGCCTACCTATATTTTTAGAGTACCAAAAATATGAAAAGGCCCAATACCTTTTTGGGCCGAACCGGTTTGGGAGGCCCATCGGATTTGGGTCGGCCCACGAACATGATTAATACACTCGCAGAATGATTAATACACTCCAGATTTCGAATTTGATTTAAAATTAAAATATTCGGAGGAATATTCTGTTCTTGCTTCCCAAGAAAGAGATAACGTCTCTACCTACTGATTTCGTAGTTATCCCACGATTTTCTCAGTCGATAATCATCATCTGCAGTGCAGATTTCCGCCTATATATACCCCTTCGTATCCAAACTTTCGACTCACCTTTCAGCCTATGAATCTTAGAGTTTAGAAAGCCTTTCGCAAATACTTTTCTTGTTCAGTTCGAAATTTCGATTTCGTTTGCCGAGAGTTTATACACGGTGGTGCTGCCGGTATAAATTGTTAAACCGTTTTACCTTTGGAAACTCATACGCACGATACCGTAAGCACTATACGGGGCGTATTCAGTCTTGCGGGAAAAGGATTTTCCTTGACTCGGTTTTTCATACGAATTCGTTTCGTATTTACTTTGTTCGTGCAGTGTTCGAGACACACCCCATACATCACATACTTTGTCATAAATATATATTATGACAAATTGTAAAAACATGACTTTTTTTGCCATTTATTGTATTTGGAGGACCAAACTTTCAACTTTTGCAGGATAGGTACCGAACTATCAAATTGCTGCAAAAAAAAAAAAAAAGACCTCGGGTTATTTTAAGGATAAAATAGAGGATATTTGTTTCCTATCCCATAACTTATCTATTGCCCTATTTCCGTCCCAAAAAAATTAAAAATTATAATTACATTTTTATAATTATTTTATTGTTCAATTTTAGACCTATTTTTATTTGAAAAATAGAAACGACGTCGTTTTGGATCACATGAAAATCACACACTCGTTATGCCTTTCCAACGAGTTGCTGACACGGAGTATATATGTATTTTTAATTGATTTCCCTTTATTTTAAACATTGAAAAATATCTACATTAGTTTGAATTTTATAAAAGATTTTTTTAAAAGAATTTGAAATTTTGTTTTTAAAAAATTGAAATAAAATTTAAAAGAAACAAATAATAGAAAAATATTTAATAATAATTAAAATCTGAAATCAAACAAAAATCCTAGACAAAAGAAAACACAAATCACAAGTATGAGATTGTCGGTACATGACTTTTATGTGATTTAAAATGATGTCGTTTTCATTATTACATCGAAAATGAGATTAAAATTGGACAATCAAATAACTTATGAGATGTAATTGGAATTAACAATTTTTTTGGGTTGAAAATTGGACATTAGATAAATTATGGGACCAAAAATCTTTCTTTCTCCCCTATTTTTTCCTTTAAATTGCCCGAAGTCCTTTTTTGCAATAATTTGATAGTTTGATACCCGCCCTTCAAAAGTCAAAAGTTTGGTTCTCAGAGTGCAATAAGTGGCAAAGATAAATAAAATTTGTCCTTCAGATTATGTATAAAAGAATTTTGGAAAATTTGGTGCAAGGTCACTTTTAGGTTTGCATTTTAAAAAAAATACCACCCAATATATTTGTTTCTTTAAAAATGTCACTGAAAATATCGCACCAGGATTACAAAGAGGTAGCACATAGATTGCGGAAAGATTGCACATATTATTTTTACACAAAAAAAAATTGAACGATAATTTTCAAAATGCAAACCTAAAAGCGACAATTTGCTGAATTTCTCAAAAATTTCAACCATTTCTTATATTATTCAACGATAATTTACGTGAGGTGCAATACCAAACTCTCTCTTTCTCCTAATTTTTTTTCTTCTTTTTGCTCTTATTATAACGAGATGCAAAAAAATAAAAATAAAAATAAATTATAAATGTAAAACAAAGCGATATAGATTTATGTGGTTTACTAACATTGTATTAACTACATTCACACAATTAGAAGAGAAAATCTATATATTATTATAAAATATAAACATTTTTTAAAATGCAGAATGACCCTGGATATATATATACTCCCGACAAGAATTGCAAAGGAATTCAAAGCATCCCACGAACCTCTTCTTAATTGACCTTCTATAAAGAACATGATGGTAGATTGTCGTTGTGGTTCCCGCGATCTTCCTCTTCGTTCTTCTTTGCAACCATTTTTACGGCAATTTTTTTCTAAACTTTTGATGAATAATTGCTAAAGTACATATATATCAATCCATACGAGTGATTTGTGTATTTTACATATAAACTTGTTTGTATATGTTGAGAGGGAGAAACAATATATATATATATATATATATATATATATATATATATATATATATATATATCTAAATAGAGCAAACGTTTCAGGAACTCTTATTTTCAGGAAAAGATTTAATCACATGTATGGAATTGTATTACTCATTTACATGGTAAAATATTCCATAACCTTATCTATTACAAATGAGGCTTACAGATCTTGGGTTATATTTCTCACTTCAACTGAAAATTCTACTCCACTCCATTCTTGAGGAGCCGGAGAGTCGAACACAATTTTTGTCATCTCATGAGCCATGATGTTTTGCCTTCTTGGTATATAATTGATGGCAACCACACGGCCATCTTGCATCCCATCCCATATCTCTCCAAACAATCTTCCTTCAGGGCTGAAGCATTTATCTCTTAAATTAATTACCTCGACCGCTTCCATCGAATCCGACCATACTCGTACTCGAGTATGTCCGAGCTCTGCACACCTCCTTAATCCCTACCGAATAGCCTCAATCTCATCTCCAAGAACCGATCCAGGGGGGTCGATTTGCTTGCACCCCACTGCCACCGGTTCCTCATCACCTTTAATCAGTACATATTGTTGACGATCGTTTCTAATCACGTGGATTAGTGGTTGTTTTAAGTTGCTAATTAGATCATCAAATAATTACGTGTGATTGATCACTAACGTAAAAAGAGAACTCGGTTATCCGGGATGAAAAAAGATTAATACGTGTATTGATTGCGTATTTAGTTTTATATATGTGTAAATCGAGGTGCTTTGGTATGCGTAGACGAAGTTTTGTTGTATTTGTAATTTGTGCTTGTTTTATTAATTGAGAATCAAGTTATTTATACAAGTCCTCCAAGTAGGAGGTGACCTGACCTTTGCTCTCTCATGTGTGCATGCTTGACACATGTGAGTTGACTTATTTGACCTTATCTAAGCTAATTTCTATTCTCTAAGTTGGATTAGCTCGTATTACAGAGCAGTTCGTCACTTTGGACTTGTCCTTGAGGAGCTTTTAGTTTGATCTTGTTGGTTAATTTATCTTCTGCCTTGGTGCTTTGGCTAGAGTAGCTCGTCAAGGTCTTATTTGGGTTCAGATGACCTTTGATCTTTGTTAGGATAAAAGTTGTTAGTTTTGATGAGTTAAAACAAACCAGAAGATGTAATAGGACCATCTGGACCTGTTAGCCAGATGATGATCTAGATTAGGACTTAGTCTAGGGGGAACTGCCAGACCAGAAGACTTCACCAGAAGAGTCACCAGAAGACCCCACCAGAGGACTTCACCAGAGGACTCCACCAGAAGACTTCACCAGATGAGATTGACCAGAGGCAGAGGACCTTCCCCAGACCAGACGAGTCCGGACCAGACGAGTCTGGTGGAACAAAAGATGCTCAGTTTGATCCCCTGACTCTATTGAGTATTCTGGTTCTTGACCAGATGAGGACCAGAAGACACCGAGGTTGCCTGGTGTCTGGTCTTGCCTTCTCTGGAGAGAATCAGAGTTAGGCAGAGGAAGCTATTGACCGTTGGTGATTCAAATCAAGTCAACATGATCAGGATTGAAAAGTATTTGAAGATAATCAATCCAACGATCCCACCAACTCAATCAATCAATTAGGGAATTGATTGATTGAGGCTTCCTTATATAGAGGATCTGATTGGATTAGCCCTCCAACGGCTAGCCCTAATCCCCTCTATAAATACAAGAGTGCAGTTCAAGAAAAAGCTCTAGAGACTCTACACGCGCATAAGTGATCCAAGCTTTTGATATTCATACCAAGCACTCTTACTGTTCATAATATTTATCTACTCTAAAGGAGTTATTGAAACCACAACCTGTTCATCTATTAGACAAGGTTGTTGGCTGGTTGATCTTTAGATTGAAGTTAAATCTAAAGAGGTTGTAAGAAGGAACTGGTACTTCCCAATTCCAGTAAGTAAGTTTGTGAGTTGGTTGATAGTGAGACCCCTTGGTTATAAGGGAGAGTGGACGTAGGATATTCAATCCGAACCACTATACATCTTGTGTTCTTTATCGCTTTATTTTACTTATTGTTTGTTGATTATTGCTCTCTTGTAAAAGACTTTGAAAGACATTTAACTTAAGCTTCCGCAATTAATCTAACTAGTGGGACCAACAATCTTAAGTAGCTCGGTTGGGTGAATTAACTCGTCTAGCTGGAGTTGCTCGTCTGGCTATTCCAGCTCGGTCTGGCTTATCTTAGCTTGCTTAATCTTGTCTTTGATGTGGTTACTTTGCTTAAACCTGTTTGCCTTAATTGTATTGTAGCTTGCGTATCAACAATTGCCCCCTAGCCAGCCATTATGTTGTGAAGAATGTTGGGGGAACTACTTATGGGCTGACTATAATCTTTTGTTACGAAGGCGAGCTGCATCATCAAGGGCGAACTGCATCATTTGGGGCGGACTACCTTGAACGAGCTGCACTGGATGGGCGACGGTTGGAATACCGAGGCGTGAGCATGTCTCGAGGTGTGACGTGGGCGGCATGATTGCCGCCGCCCACGCACGCATTACTTCGAGGCAATGCGCCTCCAATTGTTTCGGAGTAGGGTTATACGCTCCCAAAATGTGCAATTTAGTCCCTGAATTCTCTTTCTATTCGCGGAGTACCCTGCCTTTTCCCATACTATAAAAGGAATTTTTTTTCCATTTTTAAATTCTTTCTTCCTAATTCCCAGCGCCAAAAATCTTTCTCCTTCTTCTTTTCAAAATTCCGGCCACATTTCCACCATTTCCGACGTCGATTCCGTCTGATTGAAGCTTTCTAAGGTAAAATCTTCTTTTTCTTGCACTTCTCTTGTTTAATTTCAGTTGTATTGGTAAAAAATCTCAAAACTCTACCACTTCAAACTCGCCGGAAAACCTTCATTGAAACCGTTCTAAGCTTTTACCAACATTCCTTTGAAAAAAACTTCAATTCAAATATCCTCACACTCAGAGAAAGGATCATATCCACCTCGCAACCCCGGGAAACGCCCCGTCGGAGAGTCCTCGCACCCCGTTCCTGTCATGAACCTTGACTCAGATCAGGAGGCGACCTCCATGGTCCAATCTATCGACTCGGGAGCACGCCCATCCAAGGAGGAGGCCGCCGGGGTAAACTAGTAAAGCTGCCCAAAAAGCTGCAGAGGATAGAGTCCCCAGGCAACGAATCCTCAAAAAGAAAGATGAGCTTGACAATGATGAAAGAAAGCTCTACAACTTGGACCAGGTGGCAAGAACAGAGATCATCAACACACTTACTAAAGAGGTGATTGAAAAGGTCAGAACATGTGCCACTGCCAAGGAGATGTGGGACAAGCTTGTACTTCTCTGTGAGGGAACAGAGAAGATCAAAGACAACAAGCCCCAAGCTGTTCAACACTCGTTTGACACCTTCAAGATGAAACCAGACGAGACCATTGACCAGCTGGACATGCGTCTCACAAACCTTCTAAACAAGGCTAGTGCTTTAGGTAAGACCTACTCTGAAAAAGAAATTAATAGTAAAATCTTGCGCTCACTAACCAGCAGGTGGAGAATTAAAGTCACTGTGATCAAGGACAACAAGGATCTCAATACTCTGGATCATCATTTTCTGTTGTCTGATCTCAAAGCCTATGAGTATGATCTTCAAGAGGAGGATCAAACAGAAGAGGTTTCTTCTTCTGGCCAGAAAGGTGTTGCATTCTCTTCAACTATCAAGCCTGATGTCAAGCCAAAAGAGTCTACTGCAGATGACTTGAGCCTCAAGGAGCAGGTAGCACTTCTAACTCATAAATTAGATAAAATGAGTTCAAAATATGGCAGGTACAAAAGGCATTGGAAGGAATCTTCCAGAGACAGAAAGAGTTCCTTCAAGCCTGCAGAGAAGGAGAAGACATCTGGAGACTCAAGGGAGACCAGATTCAGAACTCCAGAGAGGAGGAGAGATGACAACCCTGGCAACTCTGGGAGATCAGATTATCAGAGGAGGGATGGTAGCTCTGGCAGACCTGACTACCAGAAGAGAGAAAGTAGTCCTGCCAGATCAGACTACAACCAGAGGAGGAGAGAGCCAAGTCCTAGTCCCAGAGGAGACAATGCCTGCTACACATGCAACAAGACTGATCACTATAGTTATGATTGTCCTCAACTCACTCCTAGGGAAAGAGAAGAGAAAAGAATCAAGAGAGATAGGAGATATGCAGATAAGAGAGCATTGCTGGCAGAAGCAGAGGAGGAGGATACTAGTTCCAGTTCTTCTTCTTCTGACTTTGGATCAGATGATGATGTGTGTCTTATGGCAGACATCACTGAGGTAAATGAAACTACTCTAGTTTTATCAAATTCCAAATGTACTGAATCCTCAAATTCATCTGGTAACTCCAGAGAGTCTGATATGCAACAAATGCTATCAGATCTCCAAAATTGTGTCCAACTTTGTCAAAAACTTGAGAAAGAGAATGGTAGGCTCAGAGCTGAAGTTCAATCTCTCTCTCATGAGCATAAATCCACTAGAGAACTCATGAAAGATCATTCCAAAGAAGTCTCTGAACTTCAGGATAAGATCACAGAAAGAGATACTCTGGTAGATCAACTCATGAAAGAAAAGAACTCTCAAGAAGATGAGATCACTGAACTCAGAGCCAAATACCAGACTCTTATCAAGGGAAAACAAGTTGCTCACAACATAGAGGAGATACCTATGCCCAGAGAAGCTCCTAAGATACCATCTGTTGTATCTATCATATCAGAGTCTTCTCAGCGCATTTGTGATAAGAGTGGTTTAGGATATTCTGGAATTTCCTCTAAAACTCATAAATACTTTTATAATAAAGACAAGTCTGTAAGAGCTGGTAAATTGGTAGAAATCTGGGATGATAAAGACTTAACTGGTAATGGTTACAAGGTGGTTCACAATCCTGACTGGAAAAGGAATCACTCTGTTAATCACATTACATATGGTCCAGAAGAGTTGACTGTTCTGGAAGAGAAGATGCTAGAGAATAAGTGTCAAAAAGGGGAACCATTAAAGATTGATGGTTCTGTGAACAATGAGTCCCAAGGAGTAGAAATTACTAAAATTGGAGGACCCCAGAGATATCCTCAAAGGGAACCTAAACAGATTAGGGGACCTCAAAGGAAACACTCAAGAAAGGGGAATACCAATCAGAGTAATAACTACCAGAGAAGGAACAATGTTCAACAGCACCAGGTACCCCAGAGACAGTTTTCTTAGAGGAATCAGTTCCAGAATAGGTATACTCAAAGGAACTATAATCACCAGAGCAAGTCTAATTATCAGAACCAGAGGAGGTCTTCCAGACCCATCTATAGAAAACCAACTGATTTGGGTAGTTATGACACCAGAGATGGTTCTTCTAGGATGTACCCTTACAACCAGACCTTTAAGACCATGTCTTTGAGGCAGGCCATTCCAAAGGCCAGATTTGAGAAAAGGTACACCAGACCTGTTTATAGGAAAGGTGTCCTTATCAGACCAGTAGCTCAATATGTCATTGTCAGAGGACATGTTCTGGTAGATAGATTTGGAAGGAAGATAAGATCTCCTCATCCATCAAGGGATGATCTTTATCTATGGATTCCTACAAAACCTGCAACTAACCAATCAGGACCCAGCACTAGTAGGGGACCTAATTGATTTCTCTGCAGGTAGATAAGAGTCCATTGGAGAAAGGATTTTCAAGCAACCATGTCTGGTACATTGATAGTGGATGTTCCAAGCACATGACCTTCTAGAAAGATAATCTCCAAGATTTCAAGCCATTGAATGGACCAAGAGTTATGTTTGGTGACAACAACTATGGCGTCACCAGAGGAGTTGGAAAGTTGACCTTCAATGGAGTTTTTGTAGAAGAAGTTTACTATGTTGAAGGACTCAAGCATAATCTGCTTTCAGTATCCCAATTCTGTGACAAGGGATACTCAGTGAAGTTTTCTAGTGATTCATGCAATGTTTTCTCTTCTGATTATAATGATATTTTGCTAATAGGCTTGAGGAAGGGTAACATTTATCTTGCAGATTTTAACAGTTGCCCAAGAAATGCTTGCCTAGTTGCAAAAGGATCTGCAGAGAATAGCTGGATTTGGCACAAGAGATTGTGTCATCTTAACTTCAAAACACTGAATAAGATTGCCAGAAAAGGTCTCATTCGAGGTCTTCCTAATGAAGTGTTTAAGAAGAATTAGGTTTGTGGTTCATGCCAGAAGGGTAAACAACCCAAGACTTCCTTTAAGGATGTCCAGAGCACAACCACAACCAGAGTACTTCAACTACTTCACATGGACCTGTTTGGACCTGTTTCTCCTCTTAGTTTTAGTGGAAGGAAGTACACCTTGGTGATAGTAGATGACTTTTCAAGATACACTTGGGTAGTGTTCTTGTTTAAGAAAAATGAAACTATGACTAAGCTGTCAGAGTTCTTCAAGCAGATTCAAAATGAGCAGAACCAGAGCATAGTCAGAATCAGAAGTGACAAAGGAACAGAGTTTTTGAATTCACACATTGCAGATTACTGCAAGGACCATGGGATTTTTCATGAGACATCTGCTGCCAGAACACCCCAACAAAATGGAGTAGCAGAAAGGAGGAATAGGACCCTCAAAGAAGCTGCAAGAACACTTCTAGCAGAGTACAACACTCCACAGAGATTTTGGGCAGAGGCTATTAATACAGCTTGCTACACTCAGAACAGATGCCTGATTGCCCAGAGACATAATAAGACTCCATATGAGGTATGGAAAGGTAAAACCCCATCTGTTTCATACTTTCATGTTTTTGGATGTAAGTGTTTCATCCATGACAATGGGAAATCTAAATTAAGAACCTTTGATGCTTAAGTGGCTGATGGAATATTTTTAGGATATTCCAGCACCAGTAAGGCTTTTAGAGTTTTTAATAAGAATTCACTTTGTGTGGAGGAAACACCTCATGTTGTTTTTGATGAATCTGCTTTTGAGTGCAAGGTGGACTCCAAGTCTTCTGATGAGACCCAGAATCAGACTACACCCAGAGTTATCAAAGTCAATCCACCTGTTCTTGATTCAAATTCAGATTCAGATGATGACCCATCTCCTGGTTCTCTGAAGCAGCAGCCTTCACAAGGAGCAGAACCAGAAGAGGTTGGAACTCCTGTAGGGGGAAGCTCTTCTGCAGGTGGTGATAATCACCAAGGTACTGCAGAAGATGATCAACCAGGCAAGACCACGGGAAGGAGAACCCTGGTTGATCACCCCAATGACCTAATCCTTGGAGATCCAACTAAGGGTGTCCAGACTAGGAGGACTCTTAACTTAGCTGCCTTATTCAGTTGCTATGTGTCCTTGATTGAGCCCAAGAACATCAAGGAGGCACTGAAAGATTCAAATTGGATTGTTGCTATGCAGGAGGAGTTGAATCAATTCACCAGACAGGATGTTTGGGAGCTGGTAGACAGACCAAGACATCAAAAGGTGATAGGCACTAAGTGGGTTTTCAAGAATAAGAAAGATGAGAATGATGTCATTACTAGGAACAAGGCAAGGCTAGTGGCCCAGGGCTATTCTCAGTCTGAAGGAATAGACTATGATGAGACATTTGCTCCTGTTGCCAGATTAGAAGTCATCAGATTGTTCTTAGCATATGCTGCTCACATGAAGTTCAAAGTATACCAGATGGATGTGAAATCTGCCTTTCTTAATGGGATTCTCATTGAGGAAGTGTATGTGGAACAACCGCCTGGTTTTGAACAAGGTGACAAGGTGTTTAAGCTTAAGAAAGCTCTTTATGGGCTGAAGCAGACACCCAGAGCATGGTATGACACTCTATCTCAATTTCTTCTAGACAATGGTTTTACTAAGGGTAAGATTGATAGAACCTTGTTTAGGAAAGAAGAAGGAAAGGACATCCTTCTGGTCCAAATATATGTTGATGACATCATATTTGGATCCCCTAACAAGAAGCTGTGTGAGAAGTTTGGTGAGCTCATGCAGGGACAGTTTGAGATGTCCATGATGGGAGAAATGAATTACTTTTCGGGTCTGCAGGTTAAGCAATCAGAGAAGGGAATTTTTATTAACCAAGCTAAGTACACCAGAAACATGTTAGAGAAATTTGGAATAGGTTCTAGCAAAGCAGCCAAGATCCCTATGATGACAAATTTCAACATGGATCCAGATGAGTCTGGAGAGAGTGTGGACCAGACTCAGTACAGAGCACTTATTGGTTCTCTCTTGTATCTGACTGCAAGCAGACCAGATATTACCTTTGCCGTAGGTGTTTGTGCCAGATTTCAAGCTAACCCCAAGAAGACTCACTTGGAAGCAGCTAGGAAGATATTGAAGTATCTTAAGGGAACAGTGAATTTAGGTTTGTGGTATCCTGCAGATGATAACTTAGAATTGAGTGGTTATTCAGATTCAGACTATGGTGGATGCAGAATAGATAGGAAGTCTACTAGTGGAACTTGCCAATTTTTAGGGAATAAATTGGTATCCTGGTTTTCTAAGAAGCAGACTTCAGTTGCTACATCAACAACAGAAGCAGAGTACATGGCTGCAGGGAGCTGTTGTTCTCAACTACTCTGGATTAGTCAACAGCTTAGGGATTACCAGATTAGAGCTAAGGATATTCCTATATTCTTTGATAGTAATAGTGCAATTGCAATCACCCAGAATCCAGTTCTTCATACCAGGTGCAAACATGTTGATATAAGACATCACTTTATCAGAGATCATGTTGAGAAGGGAGATATAAGGATGGAAAAGATTGCAACAGAGAAGCAGAGAGCAAATATCTTAACTAAGCCTTTGGCTGAGACCAGATTCAGAGAGTTAGCTTTTGAGTTAGGTTTGTTGGATCCAGAGACAGATTTGTGTTAGGGGGAACAACAGAGAAGTATCCTTTGTTTTATTACTTTACTTCCTACATTTATTTTCTTAAACTAACATACCTGCAGACTAGACATATCAGAGAAGGTATATCTCCAGATGAGGTATACACCAGGTGACACTTGTCTCAGATGAGGTGCTGAGTCAGATTCCATTATATCCAGAGTCTTCTCTGACCAGAACCGGATGAGTTCCATCAGAGGAGATGTAGCACCAGACTGGTTGTGGTATCATCTGGTTACAATATCAGGTGACAGGTATGTCTTTACTTCTCTGGCCTCTGATCATTGGGATACACTTTTCAAATTAGTAAGTACACTTAAAACCTTTCAACTTCGGGGTGTATTTATAACTAGGGTATAGGGCATATGCAATCATTTCGCTTTTTCTCTCGACTGCCACAAAACCCCTTTATGCCCAGTCCCAATGACTATGCCAACACACCAGATTAAATCTGTATCTTGCCTTTCATCGTGGCCATCGGATTTAATCACTGTGCAAAATGTCAATCAATGTTAAAATTGATTTTGTTTCCTCGATTAAATTTTGAAATTACACGCGTTCACACTTCATTTAATAATCTAGCCACGCGTATTACCCTATTTAAATCAAATTTCCTGTCAATCTGTCCTTTCACGTTTCCATACTTTCAAACCCTAACCTCTCTCTGCAAAGCATTTCTTTCTCTCTCTCTCTCTTTCACAGTAATGGCCCCTCCGTGCAATTTTGACCATGTCCTGATGATGAAAAAGCTAAAGACGGAGATGGTGGTGGACTTTTATACCACCAAGAACCCAGTTGTGCTGTCGATACTGGAGATGCTCCAGAGTGCAGGGGTGGAGAAGTTGATCTCCACTGTTCCTAAGGATTTTCGTACTCTTGACGGATATGTCGCCCAGTTGTTGGTTCGTATGAAGATTCATGAGGATTACATTTCGTCCAAGATTGATCAAGATGATTTGGTGTTTTCTAAGCACAATTTTTGCGCTCTTTTCGAGAACATTTCTGCGGTGGGAGTGGATCCTTTGACGTACAAGGAGGATGACATTATTGGTTCTTTCAAAAATTTTGCTCGATCTTCCTGTCAGTATATCACAAAGGGCTTTTTGGACAAGCATCTGAGGCAAAAGTACAAGGTCCTTTTTGATATAGTTGTTAAGGTGCTTATGTGTGAAAATCACAGCACATATGCCATTTTCAACGGCAGGATGTGTGTGATGAGGGCTTTATATGATGGTGTTCAGTGTAATTGGGCGGAGTTCTTCTGGGATGTGTTGAGGAAGAACAGATTGAAGGTGAAGAAGGAGCCTTGTCCTTCCAAGCCAGGGGAGTTGCAGTTCTTCTTCACTGCAAATGTCTCTTTGGGGACTAAGTTAACTCTTATTCTGGATTCTCTCCTTCCAGAGAAGAAGTGGAAATCATCTTGGTGCCATAGTTATCACAAATCCAAGATCCTCTTCTCTAAGGATGGCCCTCTTCATGGCCATGCCGACTCTGATGGAGAGCAGACTATCCCTGCCCCTCCTATTCAATCTATTCCCTCACCTCCAAAGGGGCAGAGAAAGCAGCAGAAGCAGAAGACCCATAAGAAAGCTTCTGAAGCAACTGGTTCTTCAACCGTTGCCTTTTCTGGTTCCTCAGAGGAGGACCAGATTCCCCTTCTTGATGTGCTTAAGAAGAAGGGTGATGATGATAAAGCTGTTAAGAAGGCTGGAGCAGCCAAGAGGAAGCAGCCAGACGAGGCCAGGAGAGGTTCTGCTAAGAAGCGAAGGACTAGCAGAAAGGCAAAGAAAACCCTTCTGGTGGATGAGCCTTCAGAGGAAGAAGAGGTTGAGCCTCTTTTGAGGAAATCCAAGGCCAAGAGAGCCCTTCTTCAGGATCCTGACTCTGGATTTGATCTTGGAGAGGCCTTGGAAAAGACAATTGAGGATGCTTCCCAGATGATGGAGGATGCTCCAGAGACTGTTGTACCTGCTGGTGTTGACCCAGCAGAGGTAAATCCTTCCCTTCCATCTTCTTCACCCATTAATCTTGTCTCCCCCTCTACCTCTCCCCCAGATAATATTCCCCAAACCCCATCTGCCTCTGGTAACCCTATTGTTCCACCAGAGCAGACCCTTCCAGATACCCCTGTATATACTCCCTCTACCATACCTACCCAAACACCTTCTCCCCAAAATTCCCAAACACATCTTCCCACAAACCCCTCTCCCCTACCTTCTGTACCAGAGGTACCCTCAACCTCTTCTGGTGCAGAAATCCCCCCTCCAAACACTTCCACCTCCCAGATACCTCCTACACCTTCTGTACCAGATGTTCCATCTTCTTCTGGTGCAGAGCAACCCATTCCTACACCCTCTACTTCTCAAAATCCTAACCCTCCCCAAACCCATACAGACCAGGACCCAACCATTTCTATGGCTCTGGGATTCGTTGGCCCTCCCCCTTCTCCTACCTGTTTAACCAACGATGATAGTGAAAATGAGGAAGCTTCACTTGAGCCTGCTGACTTAGCACCTTCCTCATCTGCCTCTGGGCCCAAACCCTTCACTTTCTCATCTGCAGAAATGGGTCCCATTAGGCAGAGTATGAGTGTAAGTGCTCAGCTCTGGCTAAGAGAGCATTTCCCTGTTCTTCTGGAGCACTTACCACTCCTGGCAGAGCTTACTGATGCCAAGGTCTGGAGCAAGGCCAGACTTGAAGATGTGGAGGACCTAATGTTTTTGCTTGAGGAAATGGGTCCCTCCAACTTCACTGCTTGGGAGTTTGAGCTAAAGCAGAGGATGAATATTCAGAACCCAGCAAAGCTGGAGACTCCTGGTGCTGCTAAAGTCTTGATTCGCACCCTGCTCATCCAGAGAGGAGTAATGCTCACTCCAGAGGGCCCCACTTACAAGTTTGGTCCTCATTTTGTCTTCCCTCCAGAGCTATATTCAGATGAGGAAGACTTTGAGATGTCTCCTGCCATGCTCCAGAAGATGAAAGCTTTCTTCAATGAGCAAATCATGCAGATTGGGCGCTTTTCAAAAGCTATTCAACATATGGCCCCTGCTATGATAGAGCACCAGATCAGGCATGAGAGGAGAATCTTCCTGAAGCAGTTAAAGTCTTCTCTGGCAGAGGTAAAAGCTTCTTTTAAGGCAAATGGCTTATTCGTCAAGCTGGATGTCATGCACAGCCAGAAGCAGCTACAGGAGCACGTGCTGGAGCAGTTGAGACCTGTCTCTGTGCTTAAAGTGGAGATGGCCAGCCAGATGATTCAAACTGCCAAGCTGAAAGACTCCCTCCAGGAGATGTTGGAGAAGCAAGAGAGACTTGTTGCAGAGTCTAAAGCTTACCTGGAGGAGGCCAAGCAGCTGCGTGATCTTCACTCTTCCTCCAACACTGCCTTGCCTGATCTTATAAGGCAGGTAGTGGAGCCCCTCCTTGATGAAGTTAAAAAGAGGGAAGAGAAGGCCAGAACTGATCTGGCGAAGACCACAAATGAAACACTCTTCAGCCATGGAGCTCGTCTGGACCTGCTGGAGAATACATTGGCCCAGGCTGAGTTGCAGAAGAAGAAGAAGGAAGAGCTCAAATCCCTTTCCATGGCTAAGCAGCTTGCTGCAGAAGAGGAGTCAGAAGCAGAGCAGGATCCAATTTCCATCTCTGGACCTGCAAAGAGGAAGATAAGGAAAGTGAAGAAGAGCTTCCTTGAATCTGTGGTTGAAGAAGCAGAGAAGAGATTCAAGGAAGAGTCGCCTGAAGAGAGGCAAGCAAGGATAAGGAAAAACATAGATGAAGAGCAGAGGCTCCGATATGTTAGAAGGCAAAATAAGAAGAGCAGAGAAGCTAGCATCACTCCTGGTGCTAGTGGATCCAGCCAGAAGAAGAAAGGGCCTGTTGAAGTCATGAACATCCTCCCTCTCAGGACAGAAGGGTCCTTTGACTCAACTGTTCCTGTCCCTTTGATAGAAAAATGGAGAGAAGCCAAGACTCTCTGGTTCATTCAACATTACATCCAGAGACCTCCACCAGAGGATGATGCTCTCATCAACAGGACTTTCCATTCTTGGATGCAGGCATATGATGCAGATTTGTACAAGAAGTTGATGGATTCAACTATTAAATTCAACCTGGAAGTCACTGCTCCTGAATTCCATTTTCTCAACACCCCAATGGCAGGAGACCAGGTTGATTGGGCTGAGCTGAAGAGACTGTACAAGACCAAGGTGTTGGCAAACTTCACTCCATCATCTTCTGCAGAGTTGAAGGCCATTCAAGATAGATTCTTTGACTGGTTCCTGGTGATAACAGAAGATATGCTTAGAATAGGACCAGAATTACTCTGTAATCTGTAATCATCTTTGTCCTTTCTATCAATGAAATTCATATCTTCTCTGTTCAAAAGACAACCCCTTGTTGTCTTATTTGTTTGCCTGATAAGATCTATTCTAAGGTCTTATCCTTTAATGTTTTCTTGCTTAAGTTTATTATTCTTGATCAGTTCTGGTATGTTTTAACTCCATCAAAAAGGGGGAAATTGTTAGGATAAAAGTTGTTAGTTTTGATGAGTTAAAACAAACCAGAAGATGTAATAGGACCATCTGGACCTGTTAGCCAGATGATGATCTAGATTAGGACTTAGTCTAGGGGGAACTGCCAGACCAGAAGACTTCACCAGAATAGTCACCAGAAGACCCCACCAGAGGACTTCACCAGAGGACTCCACCAGAAGACTTCACCAGATGAGATTGACCAGAGGCAGAGGACCTTCCCCAGACCAGACGAGTCCGGACCAGACGAGTCTGGTGGAACAAAAGATGCTCAGTTTGATCCCCTGACTCTACTGAGTATTCTGGTTCTTGACCAGATGAGGACCAGAAGACACCGAGGTTGCCTGGTGTCTGGTCTTGCCTTCTCTGGAGAGAATCAGAGTTAGGCAGAGGAAGCTATTGACCGTTGGTGATTCAAATCAAGTCAACATGATCAGGATTGGAAAGTATTTGAAGATAATCAATCCAAGGATCCCACCAACCCAATCAATCAATTAGGGAATTGATTGATTGAGGCTTCCTTATATAGAGGATCTGATTGGATTAGCCCTCCAATGGCTAGCCCTAATCCCCTCTATAAATACAAGAGTGCAGTTCAAGAAAAAGCTCTAGAGACTCTACACGCACATAAGTGATCCAAGCTTTTGATATTCATACCAAGCACTCTTACTGTTCATAATATTTATCTACTCTAAAGGAGTTATTGAAACCACAACCTGTTCATCTATTAGACAAGGTTGTTGGCTGGTTGATCTTTAGATTGAAGTTAAATCTAAAGAGGTTGTAAGAAGGAACTGGTACTTCCCAATTCCAGTAAGTAAGTTTGTGAGTTGGTTGATAGTGAGACCCCTTGGTTATAAGGGAGAGTGGACGTAGGATATTCAATCCGAACCACTATACATCTTGTGTTCTTTATCGCTTTATTTTACTTATTGTTTGTTGATTATTGCTCTCTTGTAAAAGACTTTGAAAGACACTTAACTTAAGCTTCCGCAATTAATCTAACTAGTGGGACCAACAATCTTAAGTAGCTCGGTTGGGTGAATTAACTCGTCTAGCTGGAGTTGCTCGTCTGGCTATTCCAGCTCGGTCTGGCTTATCTTAGCTTGCTTAATCTTGTCTTTGATGTGGTTACTTTGCTTAAACCTGTTTGCCTTAATTGTATTGTAGCTTGCGTATCAACAATTGCCCCCTAGCCAGCCATTATGTTGTGAAGAATGTTGGGGGAACTACTTATGGGCTGACTATAATCTTTTGTTACGAAGGCGAGCTGCATCATCAAGGGCGAACTGCATCATTTGGGGCGGACTACCTCGAACGAGCTGCACTGGATGGGCGACGGTTGGAATACCGAGGCGTGAGCATGTCTCGAGGTGTGACATGGGCGGCATGATTGCCGCCGCCCACGCACGCATTACTTCGAGGCAATGCGCCTCCAATTGTTTCGGAGTAGGGTTATACGCGCCCAAAATGTGCAATTTAGTCCCTGAATTCTCTTTCTATTCGCGGAGTACCCTGCCTTTTCCCATACTATAAAAGGAATTTTTTTTCCATTTTTAAATTCTTTCTTCCTAATTCCCAGCGCCAAAAATCTTTCTCCTTCTTCTTTTCAAAATTTCGGCCACATTTCCACCATTTCCGACGTCGATTCCGTCTGATTGAAGCTTTCTAAGGTAAAATCTTCTTTTTCTTGCACTTCTCTTGTTTAATTTCAGTTGTATTGGTAAAAAATCTCAAAACTCTACCACTTCAAACTCGCCGGAAAACCTTCATTGAAACCGTTCTAAGCTTTTACCAACATTCCTTTGAAAAAACTTCAATTCAAATATCCTCACACTCAGAGAAAGGATCATATCCACCTCGCAACCCCGGGAAACGCCCCGTCGGAGAGTCCTCGCACCCCGTTCCTGTCATGAACCTTGACTCAGATCAGGAGGCGACCTCCGTGGTCCAATCTATCGACTCGGGAGCACGCCCATCCAAAGAGGAGGCCGCCGGGGTAAACACCGCTTGAGAGATTAAAGAGGAGATGAGTTTCAACCTGCACGAGGAGGAAGAAGTCGAGGTCGAGGTGCAGCAGCCCGCCCTTGTTGACGAGCTGACTTGGTAGTATTTGAGAAGCATCAACTACCCCATGCCGAACCTGGTCGAGCATCAGATTCTAATTGCCGTAGCTCGCCAGGTGGACTGGGACGCTTATGAGAGAGAGTGGTCCAATAGATTTAACACTCCAACTCACGGAAAATGAAGGTCGAAGATGAACAACTTTGCGACGAGCTACATTGTGTCCGCCATTACAGAGGCGGACTTGCCCAAGATCAGAAGGGATTATAAGATCCCTTTTTTATACACATGTACGGCTGGAGAATGATAGAGCAGATCGCCCACCTCGCGGGCTCACAACGATCAACCTCGCCATACTCAAAATTGGGGTCACACTTTCCCTCCACCCTCTGATAGGTCGATTCCTAGAAGACACTAACTTGGAAATAAGCCAATTGACACCAGTGGGGTGGATGAATTTGATGTCAATCATGGTGCTATGTGCCTTGGAGGGGTACCCCAACAAACTAACCGCAGAAAAGGTGAACTACCTCATGGCGCCCATCATTTGCACTGGGGATGAAGCGGGCTGGTATTACCTCAAAGGTCGACCTGGTCTCAAATTGATTGAGGACATCCCCGACAAAGTGAGGTATTGGAAGCACAACTGGTTCTACATTGGCGGGGATTGGCGTGCTTCAGCTCGCCCCTATGGTGGCGGGGAGAGAATAAACACCCCGGCGGAGTTTGGGATTCTTAAGCGTGAGTTTTATCTCTTCTAAAATTTTGAAGAGATAGGACTAATTTTAATCCTTTTTGCTCTTTGTTTCAGGTCCCAAAACTCTTAAGTAGAGAAGTGCAAAGGACGAGGCTGACGACCTGTTCTTATTCGCAGTGAGTCAGATCGTCTTGCGAAATCGAGCTAATCAATCAGTGACACATCTTTGCTCGGAGTCGACTCGTAGGGTAGCTCGCCTGACAACCTACCCACACCATCTTGAGGCTCAAGCTCAAGTCCCGAAAGGTAATTCTCACACTGGCGAACTACTTTGTTCTTATATTTCTTTTAATTTTTTCTAACTCCAGTAGTTTGCTTATTTCAAACCATCTCGTCACAGTAGCAGTTCACCCCGCCTACTACGTACTCAATTAACATGTTTGGGATATGCCTACCAAACGAGGGAGAATGAAGGGGGACCCATTGTCCAAGATGATTGCCTTGGTGGCGAAAATGGGCAAAGACGATCCCAGCCAAACGGGTGGTTCAGGCTCAGTGAAGCAGCCCGCTGGCAGCTAGTACCCCGAAAACGAAGAGACTTCTTCATAGAGATGGCACTCCCATCTCTGATGCTGAGCGCCCTCCCAAGAAGAGCAAAGGGGCCCAAGGGAGTGGGGCACCATTAGCCCGCACCACCGAGCCTAACACCGGGCGAGCTCCTTCTACGGAATTCCACTCCGAGCAGCCCCTGGTCGCCGCTGCTCATGAAGAGAGGATCCACCCCGACGATGTGACCTACCTTAGCTGGGACAAGGGTCGCTATGATGCGTAAGTCTCTTTACTTGCTTCTTATTATGTATTATCTTTTTTTAACACTTTCCTGTTGTGTCCTTATAGTTATGAGCCCAAGAACTTCCCTGGTCGCTCCAACATGGTGCACCAGTACGCTTGTTCCAAAGTGCCGACCTCCTTCTGGGATATCCCAGATCCCCACGTCCAGTGAGCTACCAAGTCTGTAGCCCGTTCCTGGACCAAAGAACTAGATGAAACGGTCAAGGCCCAAGCTCCTCATGATAATGGCCGGCTATGCATTATTGAGGTCGGCAACACCCTGGTCGCCATTCAAAAGTTGGTCGACCAGGTGGAAGACTTGGAAAGGGACGCCCGACATCACGCTGCAACTGTAAGCCGGATTGCCAAGGAGAGGGATGAAGCCAAGGAGGGGGCAAAGAAGCTCGTGGGCGACCTCCAGAACAAGGTGAAAGCCCACCAAGTGGGCGAGCAGCGGGTTCTCGACCTCCACGTCAAGGTCTCCGAGGAACTCAAGGCCAAAGAGGTCGAGAACGAGCTACTCCGCGCCGAGCTCGCTCGTATACAGAAGCAAAAGGAGGTTGCAGAGAAGTTTGCCACTGAGGCCACAGCCAAAGTCGCCGACCTGGAAAAGCAGCTTGCCAACTCCATTCCAAACGAAGAATTGCTGCCCAAAATGGAGACGAGTTCGATCCTGGGTTTCGCGAGTGCTTATGCGTAATGCATTAGGGCGGTCAACAAGTTCGACGTGCCGCACATTGTAAAAGAGATCGGCAAAGAGTTCACCAACTTCCTCGAGTGCAACCCTCCAGCTCCAGGGACCTCACTCCAAATCGGCGACCTGCTGGAGTATGGGGTCAAGATAGACTTTCTTGACCCCCGTATCAAAATCACACATCCTTCCGAGGATGATCAAGAGGAGGTTGCCGAAGGCGAACAGGACGTGCCCGCCGGCCAGAATGAGAAGGCTCAACAAGAGCAAGCTGATGCGGAGGGGCCCATCGCCGAGCTGACTGAAGACGTCCCCCTAGATCCTTCCATTACAGGGACGCCCTTGGAAGACCCCAAGGATGACAACCTCCCCCCTCCAGCCGGGCAAGAGTCTTAGGGTGTAGGATAGAGTAGGTATTTTGCTTCTTCTTTTTTGTAATTGTTGTTCGCTCCTTGATGGAGTTTATGTAATCCTTTTGGGCGAACTTCCTTAGTATCAATGAACTTTATTTTTGCTCACCTTGTTCTCCATACATTAATTGTCTTTGCATTTTTTATTTATGCTTTATAATCCTAATGTACGTAGTTGGGCTTTATTCTTTAAGAACTTTGCCTTTAAAAATGGAATAAGGGCCTTGGCCTTAGGCTATGTTCATATAAAAACGAACAACCTTTAATGGGCTTGATCATATAACAAATTTGTGCCTTGAGCTTGGATTTTCTCCTTTGGACAAATAACTTGTGATTGAACTTGCTAAAAATTTACAAGTATGGATGGCAACCTACTTTGCAAAACTTTACAAACCAAGCTAAAGTAGTTCGACTACTATACATTTTGTCAAAAAACCTTTAACTTGTCAAAATATATCATTCACAAACCAAGTCCAAGTAGTTCGACCTCTATACATTTTTTCAAACTATGGACGTGTTAAAAGATCAAAACTATATAAGTGCAAACTAGTAGCTGGTCTAAAGTAGCTCGACCAACTGAACTTGTTCGACTACCAACACTTAGTAAATTTTTTCAAAAAAATTAGGCAAGTTTTTGGTCCCTACTTGTACATATACAGCTTCAGCTCATCCATTTGTCGAAGTAGTTCGCCCAGTACAGGGGTAGCACTATCATTCCCCTTAGGCAAAGTAGCTCGCCTATTGGAAGTATTTCTTCAAGTTAGCTGCATTTCAGGAGTATTGGGCCGAGTTGCCTTCTAGGTCTTCAATATCATAAGCACCATTGGGTAACCTGTCCGTTACCCTGTATGGGCCCTCCCAATTCGATCCGAATACACCTGGAGGTGGGGCAAGCTTCTTTCTTAGGACGAGGTCGCCAACTTCGAATTCCCTTATCTTGACATGTGATTTGTAATAACGCTCTGCTCTTTGTTTATATGTTGTATTCTTTAGCTCGGCAGTGATTCTTCTTTCTTCGAGCAAGTCCAGTTCGGCTGACAAAGCAGAGTAGTTCGCCTCTTCCTCAAAGTTGGTTGTTCTCAAAGTTCTGGTCTTTAGTTCAACCGAGATAACTGCTCCGGTTCCGAATGCTGGTGCAAATGGTGTTTCTCCGGTGCTAGACCTGGGAGAGACTCTATATGCCCACAGAACATCCGGGAGTTCTAAAGACCACTTTCCCTTAACTTTCGTTAATCGTATTTTGAGAACATGCTTGATTATTTTATTGACAACTTCTACTTGGCCATTCGACTGTGGATGGTATGGGGTTGAATAATTTTTCCTGATGCCCCACTTGGTGCAGAAGCCCCTCAGCTTCTTCCCGTCGAACTGAGGACTATTGTCTGTAACAAGTGTTTGAGGAACCCCAAATCGACAGACAATGTTCTTCCAGATGAAGTCAATCATTTTTTCCTAGGTAAATTTGATCAAGGCTTCTGCTTCTGCCCACTTGGTGTAGTAGTCCACAACTACGACGGCGAATCGTATGTTTCCCTTTCTAGGCGGGAAAGGTCCAATGATATCCATCCCCATCGTGCAAATGGCCAAGAACTGAATACCGAGACGAGCTCTTGGTCTGGTGTGTGGATGCTCAGAGCAAAGATTTGGCACCGGTGACAAGCTCTGGCCATCTTAATTGCATCTTTTTGTAAAGTTGGCCAATAGTAGCCCTGCCTTATTGTTTTGTATTCTAAAGCTTGCCCCCCAACATGATTTCCACAGGCTCCCACATGTATGGCCTCCAAAGCAGCTCGCTCCTACTAGGGCTGTTCACAGAGTTCGGAGATTACCGAATCCGTACCGAAATCCGCACCGAAAAAGAACCGTACCGAAAAAATTATGGACTTTTTTATTTTAACCGTACCGAAACCGAACCGAATATTTTTTTGGTACGGATCTGGATATTACCAAATTAACCGTACCGAAAAACCGAATGTGACCGTACCGAACCGTACCATACCATACCGAACCGAATAACCGAATTAAATATGTATTAATTTTAATTATTTTTTATTTATCAAATATTATTATAATGTTATTGAATTTAAATAAACTAAGCGATTTCATAATTTCTCCTCATTTTCTTAACACAAACACTATATTATTTATTTTATTAAGTTCTTAAAACGTTAACTTATGTTTAAATATATATCAAAATGATTTAATTTCTTATTCTTTTAATTTCATTGTTCATGTATATTTATTTCTTATAAAAACTTGGATATGGTGTACCTTGTGTCATGAATTACGACCAACATAATTTTAATATTATATACTGTATTTTAAATACTCTATTGGTGGTGATTTAAGTGAATATTTTAACCATCCATTATAACATAATGTGTTATATTCAAGCTTGTAATGATATATGTTTGATTGTAGTTGAAGTTGAGTAGTATTCGTGAGTGTGCATGCATCGAATATTTTTTTATGATTAAAAAACAGAGAGAATGATAAAAAGAGGGTAAAAACTCCATTTATCTGCTCTGTTCCGTATCGTACCGATCCGATCCGTTTGTAACCGAAAATCTATTGTGAACCGCACCGAAAAATAAAATATCCGTACCGTACCGTACCGAAATTTCGGTACGGACACGGACACTCGAATTTTAAAATAACCGAACTTTGGTACGGACACGGATATTTTCAAATATCCGTTTTGGTCCGTACCGTGAACAGCCCTAGCTCCTACCCCCTAGACAAACACTTGAGAAGTGGGACTGAAAAGTCCCTTTTGTAAAGTTGCTCGCCCACCAGGATATACCTAGTTGCTCGTTTTGTTATTTTGACAAGTTCAAAATGATTGCTTGGCTGTTCACCGTCTTTCAAGTATTTGGCTAAAGGAGTTCGCTAATCATCATCAAGTAGTTCGTCTTGCTGGTTGACTCTGTAATCTGAAGTAGATGGATTAGCCCTTCTAGTGATGATGATATCTGTCAATTCAGCTGGTCCTTCGCTGGTGGCCAGTCTAGCTAGTGCATCAGCCTGCGTGTTGCTCGCCCGAGGTACTTGTTAGATGTACACTTGATCTAGCATTGATATCAGGCGAGCAACTATTTTTCGATACCCCATCATTGTGTTCATCTTTAACTTCGTATTCACCTCGTACTTGATTTACAATGAGCTGAGAGTCTCCAAAGATTTGAAGTTGTCTAACTCCAACAGCAAGTGATAAGTGGAGATCTGCTATGAGGGCCTCGTACTTAGCTTCATTATTGGTGGCCATAAATTCAAATCTAACTGCGGAGGTAAATACTTGTCTGTCGGGGCTAATAAGAACTACTCCTGCCCCCGAGGCCGTGTTGGTGGATGAACCATCCACATAGACATGCCATGGGTAGTTTAGCCCTCTCGTCGGATCTTGGGGAAAGGTTAGTTCGACTATAAAGCCGGCTAATTCCTGACCCTTGATCACTGTTCGAGGTGCATAAGTCACTCCAAATTGGCTAATCTCTACAGACCATTTTAATAAGCGACCAGCTGTGTCAGGTCGGTGTAAGATTTGCCTGAGTGGGAAAGTTGTTAGCACTTCAACTTGGTGATCGAAGAAGTACGGTCTTAACTTTCTAATACTCATGACCAGTGCATATGCCAGCTTCTCAGTGGGTGAGTATTTTACTCCGGCCTCATGTAGAGCCTGGCTGACATAGTAGATGGGCTGATGGAACTTTTCGTTGGCCCGTACCAAAATAGAGCTGGTGACCACTTCCAATGCTCCCAGGTATAAGTATAGCTTCTCTCCTGGGGTAGGTTTCGATAGGATTTTTACGTCCCCTAGATAATCCTTGAGTTTTTCAAAAGCACTCTGGCAACTGCTCATCCATAGGAAATTACCTTTTTAATGGCTTCAAAGAATGGATGACATTTGTATCCTGATCGGGATATGAACCGATTCAAAGCAGTTAGGCAGCCTGTCAATCTTTGCACCTCCTTTAAGGAACGAGGTGGTTGCATATCAATGATGGCTTTGACTTTTATAGGGTTGACTTCGATCCTTCGTTTGCTGACCAGATGGCCCAGGAACTTCCCTGAATGTACCCCGAAGCTGTTTTTCTTCGGATTTAACTTCATGTTATATTTTCGGAGAATGTCAAACACCTGGGTGAGATGCTGGAGGTAGTCTTCCTTTTTGACACTTTTCACGACTATGTCGTCTACGTACACCTCCACCGTCTCTCCAATATGTTCGTCAAATATTTTGTTTACGAGCCTCTAATTGGTTGCCCCTGCATTGATTAGTCCAAATGACATTCTTTTCTAGCATAGCAAATTCTTATTTGTATAGAAAGTCGTGCCTTCCTGATCATCAAGGTGAATTGGAATCTGGTGGTAGCCGGCAAATGCATCCATGAAAGTGAATATTTCATGCCCAACTGTACTGTCCACCAGTTGGTCAATGTGCGGAAGTGGAAAGTTGTCTTTAGGGAAGACTGCATTCAGGTCTGTGAAGTCTATGCAGAGCCTCCAAGTTCCATTCAGTTTCCGCACTAACATCGGATTTGCCACCCATTGAGGACACAACGCCTGCCGGATCAAGTCGTTATCTAGCAACTTTTTCACTTCCTCATTGAGTGCTTGATACTTGTCCGGCCCTTATTTTCGTCTTTTTTGTTGGACTGGTCTCCGGGCCGGGCCGGGTCAATGTTCAGCCTATGACAAGCATGTTTCGGGTCGATCCCCACCATGTCGGTGTGTGACCAGGCGAAGACATCAAGTTTAGCTTTGAGGAACTCTGCCATCCGAGTTCTATAAGGCTCAGGGAGCTCGGACCCAATATAAAGTTCAAGATCGTCACGGTCAGGGTTAACTTTGAGGGCTTCCAGTTCTTCGACTGGAGTTGCTCGCCGTTTTTGTCCCTTCCACCATGGATCGATTATTGGTCTCTCTAGATTTAGCTCATCCTCAATGTCCATTGGGTCAACTCTCAGGCGGGGCTCGACATCTTTAGCAGGCCCCGGGTTAATGCAGTTTGCCAGGTTAGGGTTTTCCAGGCCAGCATTCAAAGGTAGCTCGCCAATGGCCATTGGTGGGAGTAGTTCGCCCTCAGGCAAAAGTAGTTCACCTGAGGTCTAGAGCTGTTTGTCGACCTCCATCTGGCCATCTTGAGATTCCAGGATATCATCTAGGACGGAAGGTTCGTCTGCGGATTGATTGGTGGGTGCTTCCATCATTGGCACCCGTCTTTCGTTTGATTGTAGTTGAAGGAGACACTCTCGAGCTTTTCTTTGGTCTCCTTTTACTGACCCAGCTCCACTTGCAGCGGGGAATTTCACACAATAGTAATAGGTTGAAACTGCAACCTTGAAATCATTTAAAAACGGTTGGTCAAGGAACCCATTGTAGGTGGACTCTTGATCTACAACCAAAAACTCCACCATTCTAGTTATATTTTTCTCGGGGTCCTTAGTCGATACAAGTTGTTCAGATAACCTAATTATCCCTAATGGGACTGTTACACCATTACTGAAGCCTAGGATTCGGTGATTCGAGTCTTCAATGTAGCATAGTCTCCCAGTTGGTCGAGCGTTTTCTTGAAGAGGATGTTGGTATAGGCTCCGGTATCCACCAGCAGATGGTGTACTTTGGTCCCCATTATTTTGGCACATATTATGAGGGAATCATTATAGGGAGTTAGGATTCCATCCAGGTCTTTTTTAGTAAAAGTCAACTCTGATGTTTGTAGAATAGACGGGTTGACTCCCATTTCTTGTACCTGAGCTACAACTCGTAGCCCAGCCTTCATTTTCCTGTTTGAAATTGGAGGTTGCCCATCTGAGCAACCCTCTATAGGTCCCGACTGCTCCATCATCAAAATTTCTGGAGGAGGTCCCGCTACAGTAGCTGGATTAGGCCGTCCCCTCATGTTGTTCCGGAGGGGTTGTTCGTCATCATCTTCTTCGTAGCTTTGGGGATTGTTCGCATGAAGCTTCTTTCCAAGCTGCCTTTTGACAAAGTCGGACAGCTTGCCCTCCTCATAGAATCGCCAGAGTTGCTTCAGCAAGTCTCTGCACTCACTAGTAAAGTGCCCCACGCTCTGGTGGTAGGCGCAATACTTGTTCAGGTTCAACTTGCTTGTATCTTGGCGAATCTTCCTTGCGGAGCAAGCAACTCCTTCTCTTTCAATTCAGCTCCTTCTCTTTCAACACCTAGTTAAGCCTGTCTTTCAATTCCGTCTCCTCATTAAATGCCTTCATGTTCTTAGGGGACCCTGTAGCCGGTTCCGCCAGATTTCTTTGTGTTTTCCTTCGGATCTATTTTTTTGTCTCCTATGTCTTTTTGCAAAGCTTCATGCTTGGAGACAAAGACTCCCGCCCAGTTGCGGAACTCGGCATAAGTTTTTGGGCACTTAAGATGTACTTCCTTCTAGAGTTCAATGCCCTTTTTCAATCCAGCCAGGAAAACCACAATCTTGGTGTCCTCGCTTACCGACTCCCCTTCGAGCAGGACCTTGTCAAACCTCTCCAAGTACGATCGGTCTGATTCATCACCGGCTTGTTTCAGATCACACAACCGACGCCTCTGGGATAGGTAAGACCCAGCCGTAGAGAAGTGAGATAAAAATTCTTTGCCCAACTAGGCAAACAAATGAATGAAAGCCAGCGACAGAGCCGAAAACCATTTATATACACGATCCCCAAGTGTTAAGGGAAAGTTCCGACATTGAGTTGCGTCACTAGCCCCCATGGAAATCATGTAGTCGGAATACTTGGTCAGATGCACCTGGGGATCGCCGTTCCCTCATACTGGATATTAGCAGGGAACTATATCTTCTTCTGAATCGGAGCTTTCAGAATTATGGTTGATAATTGAGAGGAAGGAAGTGTAGTTACCCCGAGATCTCTTTGCAAGTCGAGCTGGTCTTGCATACTTTCAATAGTCTTCCTCATCGACACCAAATCATCGAGGGACCATGACTTGGAGGTTGTTCAACGAACAACGGTGCATGTCCGTCAGTTTGTCGCAGTCCCTCACTTGGATGGGGAATTTCCTAGGCTGGTTTTCTTGGATTTTCTGCCCCATTCGGACCCAGGCGACTAAAAGCCGACCTGGTCAATCTCTCATGCACGGATTGGCAAGCTGGATTGTGGGCTGGCCGAGCTACTTCAGCTCTAGGTCGAGCTACTTCTCTATTGTGGTCTGGTTGATCAAGCTTATCCAGCATGCTCTGGTGTGTAGTTTCGTGGCTAACCCCTACAGCCTGACTTGGAGTCGACTCACCATGGCTGGCGAGCTCCTCTAGTTGCTTGGCTTTTCCCTTTCCCTTCTGGGCTTGGGCACTGTCCGCCTCATTTGGTTGTTCGTCCTGCTCCTTCTCATGACTATGAGCTCTTGTTGGGCTATGCCTTGCTCTAACATGAAAAGGACTAGGCTGTCCCTGCTGCTTTTGCAATGCTTGAAGCATTGATATCGTGCTAGCTAGGTCATCTGGATTGCGAGCTAGAAATTCTAGCTCCGGGGGCATGAGTTGACCAGCTGCTGGCCTGTTAGCTTCTACAGGCCGAGTTGTTTGAGCTCGCCGACCAGCTGAGGAGCCCCTTGTGGGTGAGGCCCTTCTGGAAGGATGAGAGTGTTGCATTTCCCGAGACTATGGCATCCTTAGTTAGGGTGTTGTATGAATCTTCGAATGTTCAAATTTTCAAGTGAAGAACACCAAGAACACTCTTGCTTGAGTTTTCAAAGGAAACTTAAGATCTTCTTCAATTCTTCAAGTTGTAAACTTGAAATTCTTACTAATCACACTGACCGAAGGTTCGACACCCCCTTCTACCGTTAATTTGTTGACGATCGTTTCTAATCACGTGGATTAGTGATTGTTTTAAGTTGCTAATTAGATCATCAAACAATTACGTATGATTGATCACTACCGTAAATAGTGAACTCGGTTATCCGGGATGAAAAAAGATTAATACGTGTATTGATTGCATATTTAGTTTTATATATGTGTAAATCGAGGTGTTTTGGTATGCGTAGACGAAGTTTTGTTGTATTTGTAAATTTGTGCTTGTTTTATTAATTGAAAATCATGGTGTTTATACAAGTCCTCCAAGTAGGAGGTGGCCTGACCTTTGCTCTCTCATGTGTGCATGCTTGACACATGAGAGTTGACTTATTTGACCTTATCTAAGCTAATTTCTATCCTCTAAGCTGGATTAACTCGTATTACAGAGCAGTTCGTCACTTTGGACTTGTCCTTGAGGAGCTTTTAGTTTGATCTTGTTGGTCAATTTATCTTCTATCTTGGTGCTTTGGCTAGAGTAGCTCGCCAAGGTCTTATTTTTGTTCGGATGGCCTTTGATCTTAAGTAGCTCGGCTGGGTGAAGTAGCTCGCCTAGCTGGAGTAGCTCGCCTGGCTATTCCAACTCGGCCTGGCTTATCTTAGCCTTCTTAATCTTGTCTTTGATGTGGTTACTTTGCTTAAACATGTTCACCTTAATTGTATTGTAGCTCTCCTATCAACACATATCCCACCGAATACCGCCTCTTCTCTTCATTATAGCTAGCGTCCACAAGGGCTGTGATGCCCGCATACTGTCTCTCCATCGGTGCATATCTATTTAAAGTTCTCATCTCACTCTTAAATGTTTTCAATTGTGTGCTCACTGCTTTGTACGACTTTAAAAATTTCAGGGACAATTCTACTCGGATCATTCCTTGTGTGCTCTTGCCACCGCTTGATTGATCATGCAAAATTCGGCATCGCTCTTTTCAAACTCCCCACATCATCATCACTATTTCCTCTCTCTCCTTTGTGCCAATCTTCACAAATATCATTTGGAGTATGTCTCTGGTGCTCATAAAATCACCTCTTTTCACCTCCTTCCAGAGCTCCCCATCTTCCATATATGTCGAACCCCCGGGCAGAGAAAAAGGGTGTGGGCAGTAGTAGCATCCCACCCCCACACTAACTACACGTAGGTTGCACTGGAACATGATGCCTTGCAAGATTCCCTTCCGTCGCAATCGCGTCGTTGGCAACCTTCCATAAAAAAACTTTAACTTTCGGAGAAACAACAATTTTCCATATCAAATTCCACCACTTCTCCTTCTTCCCTCCATCCGAACTCTACTCTTGTCTTCGATCAATGTTGTTTTCCATATGATTCAAATATCCTGATTTAACAGTGTACTTCTCTTTGGGTTCCTGCTTCCAATATCTCAAGTCACCTTCACCCTCTCGATCAATCGGTGTATTCAAAATTACCTCCTTCTCGAAGGGTAAAAAAGCTACTGAGATTAACTCTTCATTCCAACTTTTGTCTGGCAATATAAATCTCGAGACCATGGACCCATTTGCTCTTCTCGATCTTATACGACCCTCCTTAAGAGGAGCCACCCAAGCATCTTTGAAAATTTGCACTGACTTGCCATTTGAAATCTTCCATCGAAGGCCCTCCTGAAGAATATCCCTACTCCAGCACAACGACCTCCAAACGAATGAGGGGTTCGAACCAAGACCTGCCTCCATAACGTCAGCATACCTAAAATATATGGCCTTGAAGACATGGGCTACCAGTGAGTTAGGCATGGTAATGAAGCGCCACACTTGCTTCGCTAAGAGGGCTTTGTTGAAATCAATAAAGCTACGAAATCCAAGCCCCCCTTGCCATTTCGGCTTCAAAAGTAAATCCCAACTTTTCCAATGTACTTTCTTTCCACCCTCTTTGAATCCCTACCAGAAGTCTGCTATCATTCCTTCCATCTCATGGCAAATGGAGAAAGGTAGACGGAAGCATGACATAGCATAAGTGGGGATTGCATTAAGCACTGTCTTTATAAGGATCTCCTTACCTCCTTTTGAAAAATCTTTAGTTTTCCAAGTTTGAATCTTGCTCGCAAGGCGGTCCCTAAGGTAGGCGAATTGCATCCTTTTATTCCGCATTGAGAAAGTGGGCAGTCCCAAGTATATATCATGCCCTTGTTTCATCTTGACCTCCATGATTCCCCTTATGGCATTCTTGTTGCTTAGGCTTGTGTTTGGGCTAAACGTAATGACCGACTTCTCATAATTTATAAGCTGACCAGATGCTCTCTCATATTTGTTCAAATATTCCTTGAGCATCAAACACTCCGTTGGCACAGCTTTGAAAAGGACCAGACCATCGTCCGCAAAAAAGAGCTGCGAGATGCACAACCCACTTCTTGCAATTTTCACCCCTTGAATTCTCTTTGTTTCCACCATGTTCGTGATCATCGTTGATAAGCCTTGCGCACAAGTAGAGAAGAGAAAGGGGGATAATGGATCCCCCTACCTCAATCCTCTAGATGGAGAGAGGTTACCCACGATTTTATTCCCTAGCTTGAAAGAATATGACACCAAGTTGATGCATTTCATGATCAACTTCACCCATCTCTCATTAAATTCCATCTCTGTCATAATCTTCTCCAAATAAACCCATTCAACTCTGTCATATGCCCTTGATATGTCAAGCTTCAATGCAGCATATCCAACCTTGCTCTTGTTAGTTCTGAGCTAATACATACACTCGTAGCCCACAAGTACATTATCAGTTATGAGTCTTCCTGGGACGAAGGCACTCTGGCTCGGACCAATAATCTGGGCCATGATTCTCTTCATTCTGTTCATAATTGCCCTTGCAAGTATCATGTATCCCACATTGCAAAGACTGGTTGGCCTAAAGTCTTTTAGACATTTTGGCTCCTTGACCTTCGGGATCAAGGCGATGATCGTTTCATTCCATTTCTCCAAGGTCTCTTCACCATTCAAGATCTTCAGCATGCTATTCATGATCCTGTTCCCAGCAATGTCCCAAGATTTTTTTTTATAAAAACCTGCTGTGAAACCGTCCGGCCCCGGGGCCTTCATGGGATTGAGATCAATGTTGCCTTTCTTATCTCTTCAACGGAGAAGGAGATTGATAAATAATTGTTCATTGCTCCATCTACCACCGCCTTAACTCCACTAATCACCTCATCAATTTCATGGTCAGAAGGGCTATTGGACTTGAATAGATCATCATAAAATTCAATTACCGTTGCTTCGATCCCTTGGCTGTCCGTATGCCATACACCATCTCTATCCAGCAGTCCCCTTATTTCATTTGTTTTCTTCCTCTGAGAGGCTTTCCTGTGGAAATAACTTATATTTTTATCACCCGTCGTGAGCCACGAGAATCTGGACCGTTACTGCCAATAGACCTCTTCCTGAAGTTCTAGTTTTTGCACCTCCCTTTCCAGATTCTTAGCTTTTAACCAATCAATATCCTCCTCCTCCTCATTTTCCCAGATGTTGTCCAGTTCAGCTCTAATCTCTTTAATTCTTTTCCCAGTATTCACCACATGGTCTCTAGCCTACTGTGCCAGAGTATATTGACGTTGTTTCATCATTTCAGGGAGCTCCTGGCAGGGGCGGGGTGGGCTGAAACGTAAATACTTCGACACAATAAATTTAAAAAAAAATATATATATATATTAATTTTGATTACCCATTAAAATTGCACAAGTTTTAAGGAAATAATTGTTTATTAATACTTTTGAGTATAAAGTAATCCCTCCGATTCATTTTTTATTATCCGTATTACCATAAAAGGAAGGTTTTTTTTTTCCACTTACCCAAAATAGCAAAAAGCAAACACTACCCCTTTTAACTTACCCCTTAAAAACATCATTTATTTACACTTATGTCACTACTTTATCAACTTTATACCCACAAATACTAATAAACAACTCTTCTCCCTTTTAAAAATCTACTTTATATCCACAAATAATAATAATAAACAACTCCTTTATTAAAACTCGTGTCACTTTGAAAGTGGAAATCAAAATCGAATCGGAGGGAGTAACTTTTTAGGAATTGTTTATTAATATTTTTTAGTATAAAATAACTTTTTAGGGGTTGAGTTTGAAAAGGTGGTATTGTTTTTTGCCATTTTAGGAAATGTGTAAACAAAAAAAAAGGTTCCCTTTTTTGGCTTTTGGGTAAACAAAATTTGGACGGAGGGAATATTAGTTTGCACCGAAGGGTATTAATTATTTTTACTGAAGAATATTACTTATTTACTGAAAAAACAAATAAAAACTCTTCAATAAAAACAACTAATGTCCTTTAGTGAAAACAACTAATATCATTCAACGATTCATGTATGAATAATCTTCACTCTATACATACTCATAATACCGTTCATTGTTTTCACTCTCTTATTTACACCTCAAGCCACTACATTTTACAATACTCGCTTATGTAATACACTAACTTTCTTATCATAAAGTTGAAAGGATCAAAATACCCTCAATTTTATACTTTTTAGAGTAGGTCTTGTATGAGACCGTCTCATGGCATGAGACAATGAGAATGTGTGTAACTAGGACAATGACTCATTAACACTTTGGTTGGAGTAGGTGTTAATTTGTGAGGTCTAATGCCATGAGACGGTCTCATACAAGTTTTTGCTAATTTTTTAATACTAACAACCTTCTCGTTAAATTTTTTTGTCATTTTTATTTAACAATTTAAATTGAGAAAGAGAGAGTATTTTAATTCATTAATTTTCCTCTACAATTTGACGTCTTGTAGTAAGCAACTAAACTTATTAACGTTTCTTATATTTACTAATTTAAAGTGAGCAAGTAGTGATCGTAGTATGTATGGACTTAAAATTTGGACTTAATTATTTTTTGCAACTAGTAATGAGGTCCAATATGTGAGTCAGAGTCTGAGTTGGGATGAGGTTTGTGGGCTTTAAACATATAAAAATGAAGAGAATATACACTTTGCACTGGGCTGGGCTTGACTTGATTTAAAAATTAATACTAAACATATATGCATAATAAGATTTTATTTTGGGCTTGCACTGGGCTGAAGCCTAGTGCAGCCCTAAGGAAGATCCGCCCCTGGCTCCTGGGCACCATTATTTTCATCCAAGATTTTGTGCAATATTTCTTTAAAGTCATTCTCAAGAAGCTATTTGTTCTCGAACCTGATTATCTACTGCTTCCCATCACATTGGTTCTCACACCTGCTTGAGAAAGCTATCTGAATGGCTCTATGGTCCGAGCCGTAGAAACCTATGTTCCTTACCTCAAGCTTCTGAAATAACGGATACAAAGCTACATTTCCTAAAAATCGATCCAGCTTCTCCGCCTGCTCTCTTAATAACCCAGGTAAAGGACGGGCCCTTGGCCTGTACTTCCCCCAGCTCCAGATTGTTGATTACATCATTAAAGGCCCGCATATGAGAGAACGACCTCTTTTTCCCTTCTCTTTTCTCAGTTTCGCCCCTTATCTCATTAAAATCCCCTCCCACTAGCCAAGGGGTTTGAGTTCTATTCACACAAATGGCCACTCTTCTTAACAATTCCCACGGCACAGTTCTTTGGTTGGTGATTGGGTTTCCATAAAAACCAGTAAAATTAAATCAACAATCATTAACAAGAATTCGACAGTGAATATGCCCCCGAGAATAAGAAACAATTGAAATATTCATTAGACTTTTCCAAAACAAAAGAAGGCCACCGGCCGTACCACAAACATCAACTCCGAAAGCATTATCAAACACAACCCATATGTCCAACTACAACCCACACGACTAGACACCTTAGACTCCATCACAATTAATAATATTGGCTTTATATCAGCGACAAGGCGCTGTAACGATTGGAAAGCACGGCGGTTGCCTCCGCCGCTAAGCCCCGTGCGTTCCAGTTATGATCTTCATGGTTCTCAGTAGGGCTGAGAGAGCTCAGCCTCCGCTGCTTCCCAGGTGTCGTTGTTGTTCTCCCCCTCTACTTCGTCTTCTCCACTCTTCGCCATTGAAGGCCCAACAACCATTATCCTTCCCCTCTTCCTCTGGTTCGTGTTCAACTTTCCCCCTACTTCTAGCTTCACTTTCTGTATTTCTTTACCCTTTCCACTCAACTCTGGCATAACCATCATCGCATTCTGGTTCCCCTTATCGCCTCTTTGATTCTTATTCCCGTACTAGTGCTTCCAGCCCTCGTTTGTACTGGGGTCGTCAGGTCCAGAAAATTCATGACTCTCTCCACCCCAGGAGCTACAACATATTGCCCCTAGTTCACCGCTGCCATTTCCCTCACGTTGTCAGCCAAATTCTTCTCTCCCGCCTCTTGACTGCCCCTACACTTCTTATCCCTTGATTGGTCATCGGATAGAACCCGATCTCAGCATAGTTCTTGGCACTAAGCCCTTTCTGTCCATCCGCCCGGAGCTAAGTGGGAAATTTTCGAGAGGCTTCCACGCCATCCTCCGATAACATATATAACATGTGGCAATCTTTCTCCACATGGTCGAGATGCTCACATATGTAGCAAAAATCTGCTAGCCTTTCGTACCTAAAGAACACCCGTTTCCTTTCCCCTTTCACCACGATTGAGGTACACCTGCTCAGGGGCTTAGTGACATCAAGCACCACTCGAACCCTCAAACACTTTCCAAGAGAGACCCCCACTTGAGGGCTTTCCATCTCCAAAACTCTTCCGAGCAGTCCACCCACTCTCTGCCCCACAACCTTCGTCATCGAGCACATCTGAAGGCTGTGAAGTTGGACCCAAAATGTGGCCTCAATGAGGACAATATCTTCTGCCCTCTCATCCCCATTAAGCTTCCCGAGCAGCAAGAGTAAGTCGTTCAGATTCTACGGCTGCTTATGCAGTACCTTCGCAATCTCCGTTACATCTTCAAACTCGAACACAAACAAACCTTCCGTGATAGGCGTGGCTTTTAGGGCTTGATTGACTCCCCACAGCTTTTTCATTGTGAGCCCCAAATCAATTGGCCCAATGTTCTTCTTCATCACAAGCTTTCCGGCCAAAAGGTTGTTCGTAATTGCCAGTTCTCCATCGGGGATCTCAATTTCCGCGCTCTCCTTCTCCGATAAAGATAGCTTTCCCCATATTTCGTTAAGTGCTTCCGCCATTAGGTTGTTAAGGAGATTAAGAATGGGAAAAGGTATATTGTAGAAGAAAAGATTCGGGCTTAACTGAACCCAAAAAAACCCCACGAAGGGTATATATACAGCCATTGTAGCTAAACTAGGACAATAATAACACGACACATCTTACAAATTAACCCTAGCAAAAAATGAGAGGATTACAGAGAAGAGGAAGAGTCTCATACCGCTACTGGTAGAGTACCTCCGGCAACCCCCACGCGAGGATAGAGGCGTCCGGCTAAAGGATTTGCCCCAAAATCTCTTTGCACGCGTCCCAAGAGAGAGAATTTTCTGCCAAACATGCGTATTTATATGGGTAAAAAAACTTTTTACATGTGACGAAATAAAATTCACCAATTAATCATAAAGAAATACACATTAAAATTAATGAATGAATGAGCAAGATATATTTAGACTATATCAATTCCCAATATCTAAATATTAATTGTACCATTTTAAATAAAAATTTGTTTGACATTCTATATATTACTAGTAAAAAAATATGGTGTATATATATAATATATATCGATACCTATTCTAAAGTAAATGTCAATGCAAATTAGTTTATCGTTCAATTGATTTGTATTTTACGTGTATTTTTAAATAATAGTAATTTTTTATTAAAAATATTAATTTGACCATAATAATTCTTTTATTAAAAAATATAATTATGTTATTATAAAGTGATAATTAACATTGTATCAATTGTTACTTTACGTGAAAAATTCTTCATTTTTAAAAATAAAATAACTTTTATAACTTAAGAAATGAAAGAACAATAACTATTGAGAAGATCATCTATAGTTGGAGGCTCGACCCAATAATAAGAACTTGAAAAATGACTCAAACGCCCTTGCAAAATATTGAATCAAATCGCTGGGTTTTTTTTACGAACAAGGCAAATCATATAATCATTATGTCGCCTTAGCTTTACAAGCCATCTTTATTATATCTTTGTTGGCATCACCATTCCCCTACAACTATTTGTCTTAGTAGTCAATCTACCACTCTCACTACTCAGTCAAGAATTTTAAAATGTGCGTTGTTCAGAACTTTTAATAGTTAACTTCAAAACAGTTAACATAAACATAATCAAGACTCTCAACTCAAGAGAGAACAAAAGATTCTCAACGCAAAAGAGGAAATCAAACACGCTCAAATCAAGAGAAAATTAAAGGCTCTCAATTAAGGTGAGAAATCAGAGTTGTACGATCGAAGAGGCGGACAACATAGCGATATAATCCTCAAAAGCAGGCACTACACAAACAACGTGAATCTAATACATATGAAAAATAAAAAAATGATATAAAACTTACAAAAAACAAATGACAATCCTTTTGCGTATTGTTCTCAACGACTGCAGGCGGGTCCTCGGTGACAAATCTCACAAACCTCAAGGTGGTAAGAAAAAAATAGTACCCTCTGTTGCCACCTCTTGAAATTCTTACCCGAGAACTTCTTGGGTCTCTCGCTATGGACCATGAAAGTTCTTGCATCATCAAAGGGGAAAGGATTCACCATATTAGGATTCGAAGTCTGCTAACTTGGGCAATTACAGTGGGGAGAACCAGGAGCGAAAGTTGTTCCTTAGTTCTTGGGATCAGAACTATTATCATTGTTCGTCATAATTTTCACCTTGTGATTGTTGGTATGAAGAATGTGATAATATTTCTTATACAAAATACAAATTTTTTTTATAAAAATTAAAAAATAATAAATAGAGTTATGTGTTGAGTCAAGGTATACCTTTTCCCGCAAGGCACCGGTAGTACTCGTCAGTCTTAGAATTACACCCCAAAGGTAAAATGACATTGTCTTATAGTATGCAGTACCACATGAATTTAAGCTCTGACAAATAGAAAAACATACGAACTAGACTGCTTTTACTTAGGACTCTATATGCAGAATAACTGAGAGAGGACGAGAAGGTTTTTATTTTCGATGCTCTAAAATAATGCACGAGGACACCTATTTATAGGTGAACCTCCCCTTCTTGCAGAAGGAAAACCATGTGCACATTTAATACAGACGCACATGTTGGTGGCGATTCCATAAAATCTGCAGTTGACCAGATGTATTTCCACTAAACGTGTTGGTAACCAATACTTGATTTAAGCTACGCATGGTCAGCAATTGTAACCGACGCTTGACTCAAGCCAATAAAGTCTACCTCTGAACCCAATTAGACCAACCCGTATTCGAGTTCATACAGACTTGGATATTCAAGATTTTGATGCTCCAAAAAATTAGATAGCCGCTGGGCCCAAGATCCAAGTACACCCAAAATCCAATTGCGAAGAACCAAGGCCAAGACCTGGGCGCAACACAATTCAGTTCGACCTGCACTTGTGTGGCAACTTTGATTGTCAAGCAATCAATTAAAATTTATTCTACTCCATTGTACTCATACTAATATCATGTATATTAGTTTCTTAATCTTCCAACGTGGGATGAAGAATTAATTAACTTAATTAATTCCATCTCTAATCTCATAATAAGGTGTTGAACCACTTAATTCACGATTCAATTTTTCACTTACCGAAAATTGATTTTGTGAGTGTGAATATATAGCTCTTATCTACTCCGCGAGTAGATCACACTCGAAATAATTAATTTCAACACCCATATATAAATGGACAAATAGGCATGTCTTAAATATTCTTTAATATCAATTAAATATTTATTTTACCACCAAACCATTTTCTCCAACACAAAATATATATAATTTGGAGAGAAACATATGAATGATATGTGCAAAATTATATCGAAGATTTACTCTAATGTGACGAGTTGATTCTTTGTACTAATATTGTTTTAACAAATATGAAATTTCATCTACTATATTTGTACCTCATAAGCCATTTGAAAGAACTCGAACTTCTAGATAAGATAAAATTCTTGGTATCAGAGTCTTTAGCACACATCCACATATTGAATTCAAATCTCATAAAAAATAACTCCACCCATATTATATTATCCACTCGATGGGTCTCCTCCCAGAGGGTAGCGTCAAGATCTAATCCACGAGTGACAGAGAGTGCTAGACAATTAGTAAAAATGAATTAATTTCACACCTCTTCATAAGTTTGAGCTTTTGGATGAGACAAAACTTTTTCACCATCGTTTTGGTACTATTTGTGTTGTATCATGTAATTTTAGTAATTTTGTATTGTAGTATGTAATGTGTTGTTACCCAAAATACGTATCTAAATGTGGATTAATGTGGCTTTTGGATGAGTAACGGCTATGTGATTTGTGACTATAATCGGATATTAGAGGCTTGAGGCCGTCAATAATAAATGTAGAGCAGAGATAATAAATGCAAGAAGATTTGCCAAGTCTATTTATGACTTGGGCTTTAATGTTGCTCGTGTTATTTATTGTGGTTTGAACCTATATTTATAGTCCAAAGGCAACCCCTTGGACTGGCCTTTTGATGGACAGGTACAACCCAGCATTTAATGTTGGGCCAGGCCCATACTGGGTTAGTGAGGAATATCTTCCGTATTGTGGATCTTAGTCCAATTACAATTGGCCACGTGGAAAAGGAATCGTATCTTCCCTAAGGTCGCGGGATATCCTTACACAAGTATGGCCTCCTCTATCGAGTCGGTCGCGATTTCTGGTCCTGGTATTGGGAATTGGGGAGATCTTCTGATAGCGTCCAAATCTCCCCAACGCCGGTCAAGACCTGATGCCTGACCGTCTCGTCCTTCACGACGACGTGTGACTCATTCTACTGGATCTCTTCCTTGTCTTAGGTTGTAGTCTTATCGAGCATGGTCGTCCGTGTGCCGAGGCTGGGTATCTTCTGGGCGGAACGTGGTCCTGACGTTATTCACGACGGGGACGAGACCGAACGGACGAACACGAATGTCGAGATGAGGGCTACGCTTGTCCCCTTCTCTTGTTGAATTCGCATGAAGTTCCTCTACTCGTCCTCGTCTTAAAGGATTTATTCGTCACACAGCATAATGTATTGGCAATTGATTTATGTTAGTCCTTTATCAATATGTTTAACAGTTTTAAACATACCAATTTACTGAGATTTTAAATTAAATATCCTTATATACTAATAGGGTTTGTGACAATTATATATTAAATAAGTAGCATCATAACTTAATATTAATTGAGTTTTGTGTTAAAAAAGTTAATCAAAACTTTTTTTTAAATTAGTAAGGATTTGAACCCTGTACCTCTTGCATTATGATGCTTACCAACCACCTCAATCCGTACACATTTGTATATATTGATTTTTTTTATTCAACTTTAGCCTATAAAAGTGTATTAGATATATATGTCATTGTCATTGTCATCGTATCAAATTATGTTTTATCTTATTATATTTAAAGAAGTCTAATATTTATGATATTTTAATTTGGGATTATTTGAAACAAGTTAATTAATTAATATTTGTTATAATGATGAATAATTAACCAAAATTTAAAATCAAATATGTGGAGTTTAATATTTAAATAATTTATTCTTGATTTCTTATTATCCTAAGACAGAATAATTTTTATTTATTTATTTAACCATAGCCTACTAATAGGGATTAGACCTCTAGTTATGTGTACAATTTTTTATTTAATTATCTCACATCGATCTTGCAATTAAATCAAAATATAATTTTATCATATAAAAAATCATCATGTATTTGGTGGTTCAGTCTTGCTATAATTGAAGAAGTCATATATTTCAAAAAAAAATTAATTTGTGGGTAATCCAAACAAGGAATTAAGTATATTTAATTACAATATATTCTGCAAATGATTTAAAAATTCTCTAAGAAGTTGAATTTTAATATTTAATTGCATGTTGTGCAACTGATGTAAAAAGTATTATTCAATAGAAACAACTAATACTATTAAGTGAAACCAAATAATATTGATCATCTATTACTGTTCAGTAAAACCAACTAATATTATCCAAAATAAGACATATTGCTCTAGTTGCACGGCATGTAGCTGGTGCATACAAAATTTGACTGAAAATTATGATCAAAACAATAGTTTTTATCCAACATCAAATTTCAAATCAAATGCAACATTTAACTTAATTAAAAATACAAATGATATATACCAACTTATTTTTTATCTTCTCTTCAAAATTGTTAAAAAAAACACAATAATTTTTTTATAAAGAATTTTTTTAATCCAAACATGTCAATATTCTTTCCTATTTGTTTCTAGAAATTTACAATGATCCATGAATTATCAAATACATGTAATTACTATGTAATAATTAATGTATCTTAAAAAATAAAATACATATTTATTTTCAATATTTTTAAGTATCATAATTACCATTCTAATTAAATGTATGTATGTATTATATTTAATGTTAGTATTATTTAAGTTTTAAATAATTAAATAATATTTTTGTAATAAAATGTCAATTATAATCAGAAAATTAATTTATATGATAAAAAAAAAACTCCACGTAACACTCATGCACTACACATTATAACATATTATAGTAATCTCTAAAATTTATGATAAATTTCAGAAATTACAATAAAATTTCATAATAAATTTAAATTTTGATAAAAATTTCATTTTTTTAAATATTGGGTTATATTGATATGTGGTATTGATATATCCATAAAATTATGATTGTAATATTTTTTGCGATAGCAATATTTCATCCTTGCGATATGAAATGATAAATGACACAAATTATGTTATTAATGATTTTACCTATTGCTGAAAACCCCACGCATGAAATGACATATGATAAAAATTGTGGTATAAATGATATACCTAAAATTATGGGCCCTATAATAATAAGTATTATTGGTATGACAAAGTATTATGTGCACCTTGTATAACGTACACCACCATTACTTTTGCTTGTAAAGAACTAATGATATTACTCTAAAAACTAATATTATTGGCTAGTGGTGTATGATGCACAATGTTTAAATAATACCTTCTTTATTGATATATCTATCACTGAGGGCCACACATGAAATGATAAAGGACATAAATTATGATATTAATAATATACATATCCGCAGAGGACCCCACAAGAAACGATAGCTGACACAAATTGTGTGGTATTAATGGTAATACACCTATCCGCAGAGGACCCCATAAGAAACGTCATATGACTTTAATTATGGTATTAATGGTATACCTATCATAGAGGCCGCACGAGACGCAATATGTATTAATGATGAGTATGTATAGAGTGAAATTAGTTCATACATGAGGCACTTTGCAATGCTTTTTAATGTAACCAACTAATATCATTTAGTTAAACAACTAATCGTATCCTTCAACTAATACCCCTTAGTGAAAACAACTATACCATCCAGAACTAATACCCTTCATTGAAAACAACTAATACCCTATAATGAAGATAACTAATACCCTTCAAATGGTTCATGTATGAACCATTTTCACTCTATACTTTGCCATTGTCTTATACCTACCACTGAAAACCCACTTGAAGTGATAGATGTTGTAATTTGACGTATTAATGGTATACCTATCCTGAGGGCCCATATGAAACGATGAAGGACGTAAATTGTGCTATTGTGAAATAATTTCATCTCATCTAAAAGTTCGATATTAATGATATACTTATCCATAGAGGACCCCACAAGAACGATAAATGATACTAATTGTGGTATTAATGATATACCTATCACGGAGGGCCCCATAGGATGTGATAGATATTAATGATATACCTACCACTGCGGGCATCACGTGAAATAGATAGAGGACGTAAATTACTTTATTAATGACATTCCTATCCTAATGGCCCACATGAAACTATGGACGTAAATTGTGGTATATATAGTAAAAGAATTTCATCTCATCTAAAAATTTAAACATATAGTATTAATGGTATACTTATCCACAGAGGACTCCACTAGAAACGACAAATGACACTAATTGTTGTAATAATGTATACTTATCGCGCAGGTCCCTATAAGATGCAATATATATTAATGATATACCTACGGCTGAGGGCCCTACTTGAAATGATAGAAGACGTAAATTGTTGTATTGATGGTATACCTATCCTTATGGCCCACTTGAAATGATGAAGAACATAAGTTGTGATATATATGGTAAAAATATATTCTCATTCAAAAAGTTCGAACTTGTAGAGAAGTGTGAAATTAATCAGTTTATATTAATTCCTCTAATATTCCTTCTCACTCGCGGGCTGAATTTTCTACTTCACCAATCACCATTATGGGGAGGGGACCCATCAAGTGGACAATTTAACATGCGTGAAGTTGCTTTTAGTAAAAGCGAACCCAAGATATATTGTAAACATATTTCATTTCATCTAATAAGTCTGAACTTGTAAAAATGTGTGAAATTAATCCATTTATATTAATTTCCCTAACAACCCTACTCGTGGACTGAATCTTCTACTTCACCCTTTTGGAGAAGTGGCTCATCGTGTAGATAACTTAATATGAGTGGAGTTGCTTTCAGTGAGAATCGAACCCAGGATTTAGACGTGAGTTAAAGATTTTGATACCATGAAAGAATTTCATCTCATCTAAAAGTTCAAACTTTTAGAGAGGTATGCAGCCAATTCATTTATATCAATCCCCTAACATATGATATACATGCCACTAAGAGACCCACCAATAGAGGACATAAGTTGTGGTATGTAAGTATATCTACAATTGAGGGCCTTTGAAGTTAAATCACATGTAGGAGTGGTTCAATATGATATACCGAAAATATACTTTCATATCCTATATCTTACAAAAAATGTTATATAAAATTACATTACCGATGTTGTATCACAACTTTCAACATTTTTGTACATAAAAAACTTGTTGATATCATTCCAAAAATTCGATATAATTTTTTTCTCGATATTCTCAATATTTTTCACTTGGGTTAATTGCAAGAAAAATTACGAACTTTATGGCTATTATCAATTACAACACAAATTTTTTCTTTACAATTTAATACACCAACTTTTAGAGTTTTTCAATTTGAAACATCTGATAATTTTTCGTCATCAATTAAATGACATGGTTGTCAGATAAGCCACATAGATCCCACATAGATGCCAACAAAATAAAACTATATTTTTATAACGAGAATAATGTACTTATAATTCCTTTTTAACTAAAAACACAATGTGAAAATGTATTTAAAAGACATTATTTTCATTTTCATAAAAAATATATATATATTTGTTTGGCGTCTATATGGTTATTTATGTAATATTTCAGGCAGGGACACCATCGAATTATTGTCGGAAAATTATCAGATATTTTAAATTGTAAAATTTAAAAAGATGGAGTATTAAATTGTAAAAAAAAAAAAAATATGTTGTAATTGATAAAAGACATAAAATTCATGGTTTTTTTTTTTTCAAATAACCCTTTTCAATTTGATACAATATATTAAATTCTTTTTAAAATTTCCCCACCATTAGTCCACATGACAACTTGCAACATTACATGTATGTGATTATTTTTTTTTTTAATTTTGTTTGTAATAATATGTGTTTATTTCACATATTCTAGCATGCATTCAAGTGCTTAAGATACACTTGGATTTTAAACTCAATTTTGACTTTAATTTTAATTTTTTATAAAGACACATAAACACATCGAACTTTTTTTTTTTTTTTTTGCAGTTAGGGTATTACTATTTATTTTTTTGGGTATTACTAATTTCTTTTTGGAGTATCACTGATTAACTCTTGGGGTATTGCTAATTTCTGCTTTAAGTATTTTTTTCAAAATTCAAATGCACACTAGAACTACTCTTATTTATATAGGTGAATATAAATAATACTCTCTTTTATTCTTACTTAATAACAATTAAGTCATTCATTTATTTTTAAGTTAGATGATGTTTCACAACTTTCAATGTACATTAATTGCATTTCTTCCAAATTTATCCTTACAGTCATTAATTTTTTTTTGAAAGTAAAGTCATTAAAATAATTAGATAAATGCACTCTTTTAATGCCAAAGACAAATATTTATTAAGTGTATAGTAGAAACAAATTATTTCTTAATATATGTACATTTATTCAAAATGAAATATACTGAATAGGAGGAAATATATTTTATTAAACACCATAAATGTAAGTATTAATTTACCCAAAAAAAGTGAGTTTTGATATTATGAATTTTATAATGTTATATATACATTAGGTTCTTGTAATGGTTTTGTCTATGCTACCCTGCAGTGGCACTATGCTTTAATATTTTAATATATCGTACTGTATAATATATTAAAGCTTTGAAATACACTATTCTGCATAATAACAAAGACAAAATCCTTGTAATATGTTTATTATGAACTATTTTCATACAAAACTGTTTCATATATATATATTATTTAAACTAGGAACAATATATGAGGATACTATTTTAAAAATCAATGCACTGATCTAATGGAATTTGAAAATTCAAAATTTAAAAATAAATAGTGGAGCATACATGATTAAACATAACATAATGAATGTTTTTATTAGTATCACTGATAAGCTGATACATATAAAATACAAATAAATTTCACAATACACTTTGCCAAAAATAAATACATGCATTTTCCTAAAGTGTGCAGCATTAAAATATAATAATGAAAAGAGAATCAATAAATAAGAAACCTGGATTGGAATAGTGGATAAAGTGAATAAATGAGTAAAAGTAATGGTCTCTCATACCAGAATTTGTTTATAAATATAGAAAAAAAAGAAGTCCAAATTTGTGACCCCACTTTGAAATCTGCGACAGAGACGGCAGTTTCACTTCTGAGCTTCCTCCCTGTTTGCAGTTTTATTTTCTAGTGAGAGAGAGGGTTGAGCAGTTTCTCTCTCTAGACTCCACACTTATTATTATTCTCCAGTTTATTGTTCTCTCTCTTGCAGTAATAATTTGCAGCAGCAGTATAAATATCTCAAAAGATTGCATTTTTTTGCAATTTCTTTTTCTCGGGTTGTGTCAATTCTCTGCGCAAAAGTCTTCTCTTTCACACCTTTCAATCGCACCACGCAGATTGAAAGAATCTAGGGTTTGTTTTGACACCATTTTCCCCCAAAAGTCCTACTGAAGGTCCGTGCTTTTAGACTTTTTTTCCCTCTTTGTCTTCTCTCTTTTGCACCTTGGATTTTCCGCAGCTTTGGTTTGATTTTATCTGGGTTCTGGTTTTGATCCGTTGATTTTCTTCAGAAATGAGTTTTTCTTCATGCCCACTTTCTGTTTGATGTTTTGCCTGAATGAAGTCTGTGAAAGTGAAACCAAATTATTTCTGTGCTTTTGTGTTCATGGAGTTTGGGAACTAGGATTTCTGGTTTAATTTTGTTCATTAGCTCTTTCTGTGATTGAAGAAAACAAAATGGAAGAAGTTGAGAAAACAAATTGTGCCGCTGTAGAAAGTTGTCACAGAGTGATTAACATCTTATCCCAACACCAAGACCAAAACCAGTTTAGGAATTTAAGTGAGCAAACAGGGGAAGCTGTCCACAAATTCAAGAAAGTAGTCTCTCTCCTAAATTCCAGTTGTGGCCATGCTAGAGTGAGAAAGAGCCCCAAAACCCCATCCCCTTTCCCCCAACACATTTTCCTTGACAACCCATCTCTCAAAACCCATGATCACTCCCCAAAACCCCTCAATCTCCTCAGCAATCCATTCCAAAAATCTCAAGAAAACACCACCCCAATTCTCAAGAATGCCCTCACATTGGGAAACCCTTCCTTTGATCTTACCTCCCATTCCAAAAATCTCCACACACCTATCCAAAACTACCACCTTCTCCAGCAGCATCAGCAGCTTTTTCAGCTTCAACAACAGCAATTGAAGCAGCAAGAGCTTATGTACCAAAGAAGCAATAGTGGGATTAGTCTGAATTTCGATAACACCTCTTCCTGTACACCCACTATGTCCTCAACTCGATCATTTATCTCGTCCTTGAGTATGGATGGGAGTGTGGCCAATTTAGATGGAAGCTCTTCGTTTCGATTCGGTGGGGCCCGTTCGGCCGATCAGGGCTCGTATCATAACAAGAAGAGGTGCTCGGGCAGGGGAGAGGATGGGAGTGTCAAATGTGGAGGGAGTGGGAGATGCCATTGCTCTAAGAAGAGGTTCTTGATTTATCTACATTAATTTTGTGATTGATTATGCCTTTTCATTGTGTTCTGATTGTGTGTTTTGTGTGAAAAATAGGAAGAACAGGGTGAAAAGGACTATCAAAGTGCCTGCTATAAGTAACAAGTTGGCTGATATTCCACCGGATGATTACTCGTGGAGGAAGTACGGGCAGAAGCCGATTAAGGGTTCTCCTCACCCTAGGTAATTAATTGCTCGATTATGCTCTGGATTCTGTAGATTGATTGTCGTAGTTATGCCACTTATGTTCTGTATAGAATGTGTATCTTTGCAAGATTCTGTTTTTGCATATTGTTTTGATTCGTTCTTTATGATTTGTCGGGAGTTGGTACCTAGTTCGTTCGTCTTTGATTGTGGGCTTTGAGACTCGTATTGTGGATTGTTGAAGTTGTTTTTATTGTGGTGAATTCATATGTACGCTGTTTATCTCCTCGTTGCTATAATGTGGCTCCCAAGTATAGCACATTTGAATGCAAACAAACACTTCTCAAGTACATTTTTAAACAGTATTACTTGTTTAACTGAACAGTATCAGTTGTTTTACTGGACAATATTAGTTGGTTTTATTGAACAGTGTTAGTATTATTTATTTTGCTGAAAAATATTTGTTGTTTTCACTAACCTTTTGAAGGATCACAACCTTGTTATCTTTGAATGAGGGTCTTGCATTTTGATCTCTATTTCATCACATAACTCGGTTTGATTAACCGTGCGTAATCTTTCCTTTTCGTTATTTAGTTGATGATTGTTTTAATCCGGTTTTATACAGGGGATACTATAAATGCAGCAGCATGAGAGGCTGCCCAGCAAGAAAACATGTCGAAAGATGCTTGGACGATCCAGCGATGCTCATCGTTACTTATGAAGGCGAACACAATCATGCGAAGGTGCCAACACAGGCGACCACCAATGCATAGTTATCGAGGGAATTCTTGGTCAACGTTTTGTCGGGATTTGGCTCGATTGGTTCTTGCTAATGCTGCTCGTTTTAGGTTGCGGAGGACCTCCAGGGGTGGGGGGCGCAATGTTAAGATCATCTTTTTGAAGCCTTCTTGTTCTAATTAAACATTGGTAAGCCAAGAAACTGAAACCAAGATTGTATGAAAACAATTGCTTCAATCTTAGCTTTTTATTTTATTGAACGTTTGTTTCTCTTTACCTGTTCTTTTGCTGCTGTGTTTAGCTGTTTAGTATGGAGTTTTCAAGTGAGAAAAGGATATTATGTTCTTTTATTATAAATAGATATATTTCCGTCCCGAAAACATTGCATATTTTCTATTTTGGGTGATCAAATAAAAAGTTTACATGCCTAAAAGTGGAAATTATTATTAAACTTCACTCTCACGATAAACATATAATATTCATAAATGTGTATTTATTACATTTTTTTTAAAACTGTGTGCTAAAAGTCTCCACAAGGATGTATGTATTTTTGAAGAAAATATAAGCTTATGGAATTGGATTTTGGGATCTCATAAATTATTTTCGGAAAAGTAATTATGGAGATTCTAACCTTGTTTCCTCCAATTAGATAACAAACTCTGTTAACTTTGCTAATTTAATATATTCTATGTGAATCAGTTTCATAGTATTAAATTTATACTATTATGTATTTTTACTAATATCATTATATATATTTATTGATAACATTTTATAGTGTAAAATGTTAAGGTACCAATGAATGCAAATAATAGTATCAGTAATTACATATAATAGTATCGATTTTATAGTATAAATAGGTTTTACAGGAGACCTACGCGCATATGATTTCATTTGAGACGAATTAATACATTTTCTTATTGGATGGATTCATTTCATGTGAGATGAATAAAAAATTAGTTAGTTAGAAAAATGAATATTACTAGATTTTATACCAAATATGTTTAATAGAGATCCGCTTCACTGTAGAATTTATATTAGGTAAAGTATAATGCTAATTAGTTTCACTTCCAAATTTCAGACTATTTGTATTTTGTGTGTATTATTTAACAGTTTATTAAAAAAATTTGATTAGATAATAATATTGTATAATAAATATAAATAATTGTAAGGTGAAATTAATTTAGAAGTGACTTACTTTTAATATTAATATCATATCGTACTAGATTTTGTGTCACTCTCATATTATTATTGTGCAATCCTAAGACAACATGATTGCAATCCAAACTTTTGTTAGGATTGCATTATTTAATGTCGGAGTGCATTGGCAACTTGGAAAGTATTAATGCTCCTACATTTGTTGCCTCGTATAGTCACTTTACTAGAATCGCTTTGCTACTCTTTTCGACAAATTCTTTGGGGCCTTCTAATTAATAAATTCCATAGTTTCACATGAAACATTTTTACAAGGGAGTATCTCCTTCATACTCACAATAATTATTATCGTAAACAATAATTTACTAATACTTTGTGCTGAAATAATTAATGTTTTTAGGGAAAATAATTAATACCACTTTAACTAATATTTTTAATGAAAACAACTAATAACCTTTAGAAATTAGAACTGATACCTTTAGTGCAATTCACTAACACAATTAATGTAATTTACTAATACTCAAAATAAATAGTTTTATATGAAAAAATTGTGTGAGACATACTCATATATAAAATAGAGCTCCACATTAAAAGTTACGGATACAGATCCTCTACCGGACACTAAACCCAATAAAATATGCTAACGACAACATTTCTATTTCCTGAAAAAAAGTTATTTTGCATATTTTCGTTGCTAAGGCTTCGTATGCACTTTGTTCACGGTACACCCACTCAATAGTTGAGGCTGTTTACACATAAAAATGTGAATTGTTTATACTCTAAAGTTTTCAATGTTATCGGTTTTTAGTGTAATTAATTCACACTTTTTTAGTGTAAACAATCTCTATTGTTGAGTAAATGCACAATGCATTAGTAGAATATGAGAACTTGACAAGATTAATAGGCTTGCAAGTGAACTTAAAAAATGATTAATGGAGCAAGTTAACTTAAAAAAATGAGTAATGGAGTGCATGGGATTAAGAAATGATTTATGGGCTTCTAGTTTGGGCCTGTATTTCTTTTTCAATTTTCTTTGAATTGGGCCACGAATTTAGCCAATTGTTGGGCCTAATTTTATTTAACTCTACATTTGTCTCTTTCTTGAATCACTCTTTATAAATATTAACCATGTATTTGATTTAAAAAAAAAAAAAAAATCTCATTCTACCTAAAAAAAAAATGCATCTAAGTCAAATAAATTGAGCAATAAACCAATCAATTATTACAAATAAACATGGAAAGAACAACTCCATAAAGGTACACATTATCTTTGAAGCCAGAGGCGTATGTACGTGTGACCTGCATTTGGCTCTAGCCCCGTGTAAATCCTGGACAACCGCTTATTATATATGTGTGTGTTTAGGTTTTATATCTTTAATTTAGCCCAGTCCAAACAATATAATTACACACTTTTTAAATCTTATGGCTCAGTTAAATATAGTTCCTTCTGTTGTTAACACACTCCAGAAAAAAAAAATGTTTGGAAAAAAAATTCGATAAACTTGATAAATTTTATAAAAAATTGGAAAATTGTCAAGTTTTTCGATTTTTTTTTTCAAATATTATTTGAGAGTGTATTATTAAAAGATAAAAGTGTAGATAACCTGAGCCTATGCTTTTATCTATTAAGGCCCACCTAAACCAGGCCCAGGCCCAAATACACCGCATTCCAAATAAAGACTTGTGTAACTCATGATTTCAGAATGCACATCTCAATTTCGTCGAATGGCAAGTTGCTGGTCCCCTCCTAAATGTGTTTTACTTAAAAATTCTACATCCTAATACTCAAATGGTTTTTCAAACTTATAATCTAATTAGTGTTTTTTTTTTTTTTTATTATTGTTCGCATGTGTATATTGTTTTTAAATAGATTCATAATTAATTATCATAAAATCGTAGATGTTGAGAAGTAATGCAAATATTTAATGTTTATCACTTAATGTGAATTTTTTAAAATTGTTTGAGAAGTAATGCAAATATTTAATGTTTATCACTTAATGTGAATTTTTTAAAATTGTTTAAATAGATATGTAATTTGTGTATTAAATTAGTTCATTAGACCAGTGACCCTTTTCCTTGAGCTAATGGTATTATTCTCAAGCTGGGTTTTTCCTTTAGCAAGATTTTTAGGGGCTCCGACCTTAGTTCTGATTTGTGGATTTTTGGCTTCTAGATTTTTTTTTCCTTTTATAATATCACAATTTTCATTATCTATTGTTTCATGTGGGCCCCTAAGTATAGGTATACCATTAATACAATATTTATGTCAAATGTATTTCTCGTGGGGCCCTCAACGGTAGATAGACCATTAATACCACAATTCACATACTATTAATAAAAGACAAAGTATTATATGAAAATAGTTCATGATAAACTTATCATTAAACAATTTTAAAGTATCATTAATCTCACTGGAAGTATCATTAATCTCATCAGGGGTATCATTAGTCTGAGTTCAAGAAAATTTTTAAAAAAATTCTTGAACTCAGACTAATGATATCTCTGACAAGTTTAATGATACTTCTGATGAGATTAATGATACTCTAAAACTATTTCATGTTAAGTTTATTATGAAGCGTTTTCATATAAAACCTACTTGTTGATGACCTTTCCTAATCAATGATGATTAGTGGCTGTTTTCTCAAGTTAAGATCATCAAACAAATATTAAGATCATGGATAATATTCAAGAATGAAATTTGCAAGAGTTTAGTCTCTTTTTGAATTATGGAAAAAATCCCCCTCTCCTCATGCAAATGAGGGGGTATTTATAGATATACAAGGAGGTTATGTGTCACCTTTCTAGTGGTCTAACCATTGGATTTTTGCCAAGTGGTGGGACACTTGTACAACATCTAAACTATTATCACTTGGATGAGTGCCAAGTGTCTAGACACTTGGACCATATTTAAACTAGTGACTCTTGGAGTTCCCAATGTTGTACTTGATCTTCATGATCACTCAGCTGTTTTCCTTGGTGACTAGTTGCTCGCTAGTATATCTCCGTTGGGCGCTATGGACCTCTTGCTCGCCTCGTGTTTGTGCTTTGTGCACGGTTGTTCGCGTTGTACCTTTATGTTTAGTCTTGGTTACTCATTTTCTTTGTTCTTTGCTGTGTTGGTCGCCCACAAGGTATTTGATCGCACTCCTGGTCGCCAGAGGGGTTGATTCTCTTTAATACTCTGATGGCCGCCTGTCTCCTAATTTTGGCTTATTAGCTTCGTAATTCTCAATCACTTTTGCTCGCCTGGTCGCCTATCAACATTGCCACCTGACTTGTTCTTTGTTAGGGAAATTATTGCCTAATGAAGGACAAGGCACAATTTCAGGCGTGAAGGTTCACATGACGCGAGCAATGAGTTTTTTTTTTTTAAATCTCATTGGGCGGAAAGACGGGCGAACATCAGGTCATCAAAAGCGAGCATAAGGGTGTAGTATGCGTAAGCGACGGTTGATTTCCCGAGGTTCTCGGAAATCGAAACGTCGTGGGCGGCGATGACGTCATCTCTGAGCCACGCGTGTTTTTCCTTTGCAAGTAGGGGCCTAGAGAACTTTTCAAAAATTCTATTTTGACCCCCATTTTTTAACCTTATAAATATTCATCTTCTTTCTTCATTTCATTCTTTCGAATTCATTTTCTTCTTCTGCCATTGAAGCTTCATTTCAAGCTTTTCCTTTTCGATTTTCGCGAGATTCTTGGTCCATTTCACGTAATTTCTTCAGGTAATTATTGATCATTGTCCTTAATCTCGTTTTTGTTTCGTTTATTTCTTTGATTTTGTCATTCTTGCATTTCCATCCAAAAATCCGCCACCTCCGCCATTCGAACGCCACCGTGTCTGTCCAGTTCCACCGTACTTCTCATCTTCATCATTTTTCTCGAAATCTTTTGTTATTATTCTTATTTTATTGAGAAATTTCCTTCAAATGACTTCCTCGAGTGATACTGTGTCCTTGGAAATCATTGAGCGTAACCCCGGGAAGCGTCCCATGGAAGAAACCTCCTCCCCTGTTCCTCGCCGATCTGTTCGTCAAGCTCTTGTTCGAAACCCAAGAACTCTATTGGTGGACGAAGAAATGGGATCTGACACGTCCTCTGTTGTTCGCTCCGTTGAAGCTCATGCTTCGGAGAACTCTGGTGAGGAAGAGGTTCAGAACCCTGCTGGTCGCCTGGATGCAGAGGATGTTACCTCCTCTGACTTAGGAGAGGATTCGGAGGAGGTGGCCGCAGAAATCGAGGCTGAGAGCGACCATGAGGAGGTGGCCGCAGAAATCGAGGCTGAAAGCGACCATCAGGAAGTTGCGCGACCAAGATTGGCCGTGACTTGGGAGTTTCTTGAAGAAATAGGTTTTCCTACTTCTAAGGTAACTCCTGAGTCTCAAATCCCTGAAGGCATTGCTCGCCCAAATGAATGAGAGGATTACGCTGCTCGCTTTTCTGAGACCTTCCCTGTTCGCGCACGAGAGTTTATGTCCGCCGAGTTGAATGCTTATACCGCGAGTAAGATTTCGAGCTTAATTGTGGAGGACGACTTAGATAGTATTAGGTCCCAGTACAAGATCCCTTACGATATATTTCTGTACGCCCCCAAGGAGGGAGAAACTGCTGATCGTCCACCACCGGGTTGTACTGCTATCAATTTAGACATACTTAACACTGGGTTTCCGTTGCCGCTTCACCCCATTATTGGTCGTTTTCTGGCGGACATCAATCTGGCTATCACTCAGATTACTCCGGTTGGGTGGACTAATTTTCTCGCCTTGATGACACTCTTTGGCCTCGAAGGATATAAGAATAAACTTAGCACGGCTGAGATTCATTATGCCACGGTTATTTCGGCTTGCAATGAAGAAGGTGTAGGCTGGTACTACGTCAAGGCGAGGACGGGGGTAAAGCTTATTGAGAGGGTCCCTAATAAAGTTAGGAGTTTGCATAACCAATTCTTCTTTATTGGGGGCGACTGGCGAGCATCAGTGGACTTCTCAGGCGGCCAAGCGCGCATTAATACTCCAGAGCGTTTTGGCATAATTAAACGTATGCCTTCTCATTTCCTTCGTGGGACGGCGTTGGGGAATAATTTTAATTTCTTCTTTCTTTTTATTTTGCAGGTCCAAGAGTGTTGAAGTGGGGAGATTCAGGCCTTAGTGAAGAGTTTTTGTACACATTGGCTGTAATCGTACTCCGGAACCCGGGTGATCGAGACATATTCCATCTTTCGAAGGCCCATTATCGGAAGATAGCTCAACTCTTTACAAGTCCTCACCATTTAGAGGCTCAAGCAGAGATTCCCGAAGGTAACTATCGTTATGACCTTTACTCTTTTGCTCGTTTGATCGCCTGTTTTTACTAACTCATCTATTTGACTTTTCCTCTTAAATAGATCAACGGATTACTGTCGCTGTGCCAACTATTCCAAGATCTTATCATCTTCTCGCCGCAAGGGTTAAACAAATGGCCGCCGAGAAGCCGACCAGGAAGAGGCAGGATCCACCCTTGTCGCTCATGCGCCTTCGAGCTGGAGAAGAGCCAGGTGCTCGCCCTTGAGCATCCACTGGTCACTCCAAGGGAGCCCTCAAGACTGCCACCTCCTCCCAAGCTGTGGAGAAGGAAAAGACCAAAAAGAAAGCTCCTCGGGACGATTCTCACGAGGAGGGGGATGGCGCCGAGCGAGCATCGAAGCGCTAAAAAACTGTCACGGAGGCGAGCAGTCGTGCTCCTCGCTCGCCCGCTTCAAAGCATGCCTCGGTTGAGGTTGTGAGTGAGCAACAGACCGTTGCTGCCATTATGAGCAAGAAATCGCAATCGTCTAGTGATCGCTCATATCTGGGGTATGACCCCGTAAAGTTGAGGGAGTAAGTCATCTAATAATTACTTTGATGATCGATTCTTTATTGTATTCTTACTTAAAGTTTTTTTCTTTCTTCTTACTTCCCAGGTACAAGCCTGAGGAGCACCCTGGGCGGGCAGAGGTGCTCCACCAGCTCAGCTGCGTTAAGACTCCTCCTCCTTACTTGGATATCGCGGACTCCCATGTCCGGCGAGCAACAGAGATGGTCCCCCGTTGTTGGACCAAGACTTGTGAAGAGATAGTTCAAGGGCAAACCCCAAGCGATAATGCTCGTTTGGTCGCGTATAATGCCAGTCATCAAGCTGTGATGGCCCAAAGGCTCCTTGATCAAATCGTACTCCTTGAGAGGACGAATCACAGTCTTGGTCGCAAGATTGAGGGCTTCGAGGTGGAGAGAGCAGCTGCTTTGAAGAAAAAGGATGAAGAGCTCGCGTAGGAGAAAACTGAGCATGCTAAGGCAATGGCGAACTTGGAGCAAATGTTCAATGCTTCCGTGGCTAGTGAGCAATTTGCTCTGAACCAATCAGAGAAGCTATCTCTTGAACTGGGAGTGGCCGACCAGCGAGCAAAAGCGTTAGAGGTGGAGAAGACGGTCATGGTCGCCCAGATTGAAGAGCTCCAAGCTGAGGTTGCTCGCCTCCAGCAAGAAAAGGTTGGGATGGTCGCCTATGACCTTTATGCTCAAGATGTGGCTGACAACACCAACCTAGGGTATGTATGTGCTTATGCTGAAAGCATAAGATCAGTGAAGTTCGCTCTGGACCATAACTTGGATGTTTTGGCCACGGCAAAGAAGGACTTCATTAGCTACGTCAAAGATAACCCTATTGGTGTTGGGTTCGCACTCCCAGTGGCCGATCTTGAGGAGCTGGGGGTCCCCATGGACATTTTTGGGGAAGATGTTGAAATTGTGCCTCCCTAGTCCTCTGGCGAGCAGCCGAGCAAAGAAGCGGACATCTTCGACGGCCTTCATTCTCTCCCCTTAACTCCCATAGATGGGGCGAGCACCTCCGCTATGGTGGCCACGACTGTAGCTGCTACTACTGAAGAAGCACCTCCCGCTCCAGCGACCATGGATGCACCTCCGGCCCCCCAAGCTTAAATACTTTATGCTTTTTTGTTTCTCTAGATTTGTATTAGGGCCAGCTTGTAATCTTACTTTCTTTTGTTGTAACAACTTGCTTCCTTTGATGAATGAAAAATTTGAACGAAATCGCTCTATCTTCTTTGTTTCTATTTCTTTTGTTCCTCGCTTGTTCGCGCTTTGTACTGTTGTTCGCACACTTTTCTTTTTTAGGATAAATATTTTTGTGCCTTAATGCTCGCCTGATCGGCTTAGATGGGCCTTTAGTGTCTTTAAAAAGACTTAGCCTTAGATAATTGGGCCTCATGGTCTCTTTGTGGACTTGGCCTTGCATTTGTTTGTTTTCAGCTCTGTTGCTCGCCCCCTGCTTGGTTATTCTGAGCGAGCAACTTTGCTTTGTGGAGCGATCAACTTAACAAGTGACAAAAGTTCTTTATATATATACACCCATAAAATTCTGAAAGTCTCAACGTATTTACAACTCTATACAAATGTCGCAAAAACTAAATTAACTCTTACATATGCCAAACGAGACTTGTCTATTGATAATACTTTTTTAACAAAGCCGCATTCCAGGAGTATTGGGCCGAATTGCCCTTCGTGTCTTCCAGGTCATATGTGCCGTTGCCCCATTTCTGAGTTATTCTGTACGGGCCCTCCCAAGTTGGTCCGAATACTCCTGGTGGTGGTCCCAAAACCTTTTTAAGCACGAGATCTCCAATCTTGAACTCTCTGACTTTTACTTGTGAGTTGTAATACTTTGCGATCCTTCTTTTGTATATTGCATTTTTCATTTCTGCCGAGATTCTTTTTTCCTCAATCAAGTCCATTTCTGCCGCTAGAGCTTGGTCATTTGTTTGCTCGTCGAACGTTGCTGTTCGTTCTGTTGGGACCTTTAATTCTATGGGTATCACTGCTTCGATGCCGAATTCCATTGTGAATGGAGTCTCGCCTGTACTCGTTCTGTGAGATACTCGATATGCCCATAACACTTCTGGTAGCTCCTCTGACCATTTTCCTTTCTTGTCAATCAACCGGATTTTCAGTATGTGTTTTAATATTTTGTTAACTGCTTCGACCTGTCCGTTAGACTGGGGATGATACGGGGTTGAAAAATGTTTTTTTATTCCCCACTTCTCACAAAAGTTTCTTATTTTCTTGCCTTCGAACTGTCGTCCGTTGTCAGTCACAATTGCCTGTGGTACTCCAAAATGACATACGATGTTTTTCCATATGAAACTAATCATTTTTTCCTGCGTAATTGTCACGAGTGCTTCTGCTTCGGCCCACTTTGTGTAGTAATCCACGGCCACCACTGCGAACTTTACATTTCCCTTTCCTATCGGAAAAGGTCCTATGATGTCGATTCCCCACTTCGCGAACGACCATGGACTATTGACCGCTGTCATCTCGGTTGGTGGCTTATGGATATTGGGGGCGAATATCTGACATCTGTGACAGGTTTTTGCGACTCTGATAGCGTCTTTTAGTAGCGTAGGCCAATAATACCTTTGTCTCACTGTTTTGTAGGCCAACGCACGTCCTCCAGCATGGTTTCCACAAACGCCTTGATGAATTTCTTGCAAAACCTCCTGGCCTTGTTCTCTTGTCAAACATTTCAATAACGGGAGTGAGAATCCTCTTTTGTATAATTGCCCATCCATCATGGTGTACCTTGCCGCTCATTTGACCATCTTGCTAGCCTCCAACGGGTTGTCCGGTTTTTCATCATCTCGTAGATATTTGTTGATCGGCGTTCTCCAATCATCTTTTCTCCAATCATCTTCACCCATTTCTGCGTCAACTTGATGGATTTTGTAATCCTCGGTTGATGGGTTGGATATCCTTGTTAATGTAACTTCGGACAACTCCGCTGGTCCGGTGCTAGTTGCTAGTCGAGCGAGCGCATCTGCTTGCGCATTGTTATCTCTTGGTACCTGTTCGATGTATATTTGCTCGAACATGGAGGCCAAGTGAGCAACAATTTTTTGATACAAAGCCATGTTTTCATCTTTTGCTTCGTACTCTCCCCGAACTTGGTTGACAATTAGTTGAGAGTCTCCGAAAATCTGCAACTTTCTTACTCCCACCGCTAATGCTAGCCGCAATCCAGCGATCAATGCCTCATATTCGGCTTCATTATTTGTTGCCATGAATTCGAAACGAACAGCCGAAGTGAAAACATATCTGTCAGGACTTATCAGAACTATTCCTGCCCCCGAGGCTGTGTTTGTGGATGACCCGTCAACATACATGTGCCAGGGATGACTATGTCCTCTCGTCGGATCTTGGGGGAAAGTTAGCTCGACTATGAAGTCGGCTAATGCTTGCCCCTTGATCGCTGTTCGAGGAGCATGTGAAATCCCGAACTGGCTGATTTCTAAGGACCACTTCAGGAGGCGACCGGCTGTGTCAGGTCTATGCAGTATCTGTTTGAGCGGGAATGTTGTTAGCACTTCTACCTGGTGGTCAAAGAAATATGGGCGGAGCTTTCTGACGCTCATCACTAGCGCGTATGCTAGCTTTTCTGCCGGTGAGTACTTGAGTTCCGCTTCATGTAAAGCTTGGTTTACGTAGTAGATGGGCAGGTGAAACTTTCATTCTGCTCGAACAAGCACTGAGCTGATTGCCATCTCTGAAGCCGCCAAGTACAAGTACAGTTTCTCTCTTGGAATCGGTTTAGCAAGAATCTTTGTGTCGCTGAGATATTCTTTCAGTTGTTCGAACGCTCGCTGACAGGCATCCGTCCATTGAAACTTTCCTTTCTTGATCGCTTCGAAGAATGGTCTACACTTGTCTCCCGATCTTGAGACGAACCTATTCAATGCTGCCAGACACCCTGTCAGCCGTTGCACTTCCTTTATTGATCTGGGCGGCTGCATTTCTATGATTGCTTTCACCTTCACCGGATTTGCCTCAATCCCTCGTTGGCTGACCAGATGTCCTAGGAATTTTCCAGAGTGGACTCCGAAACTGCTTTTCTTGGGATTTAGTTTCATGTTGTAGGTTCGGAGTATCTCGAACGTCTGGGCCAGGTGTTGCAAGTGGTCTTCCTTCTTTGAGCTTTTAACTACAATATCACCCACATACACCTCCATCGTCTTTCTGATGTGGTCATCAAACATCTTGTTGACCAGCCTCTGGTAGGTGGCCCCGGCGTTGATCAGCCCAAATGGCATCCTCTTCCAACACAACAAGTTTTTGTTGGTATAAAATAATGTGTGCTCCTGGTCGTCTGGGTGCATTGCGATCTGGTGATATCCTGCAAATGCATCCATGAATGTGAGGAGCTCATGTCCAGCTGTGCCATCAACCATCTGGTCGATATGTGGCAATGGGAAGTTATCCTTCGGGCAAGCAGCATTCAAGTCGGTGAAATCGATGCATAATCTCCATGCTCCGCTTGCTTTTTTGACCAACACCGGGTTCGCCACCCATTGCGGGCATAAGGCTTGTCTAATCAGATCATTGTCCAACAACTTCTTGACTTCCACGTCGAGCGCTTCATACTTGTCGGGCCCAAATTTTCTCATCTTTTGATGGATTGGCTTTTTCGTCGGGTCGATGTTGAGTTTGTGGCAGGCATGCTCGGGGCTGATACCTACCATATCTGCATGCGACCATGCGAACACATCGAGATTTGCTTTTAGGAACTTCGTCATTTCGGATCTGTACGGCTCCGGGAGCTCAGATCCTATGAAGAGTTCTAAGCTTTCTTGGTTCGGGTCGACCTTTACTGCCTCTAACTCTTCGACTGGGGTGGCCCTCCGTTTCTGGTTTTTCCATCGAGGATCAATAATGGGCCCTTCTATGTTCAATTCGTCCTCAACCTCCATTGGTTCCGTGCCCAGTCGTGGTTCAATGTCCTCCGCCTCCATGTTGACTGTTGTTGTATGCCCTGCTCTGTTGCCGGCTGTTGCGGTTTCTTCGTCTTCCATATGGCTCAGCTGCTCGTTCTTGCTCATCTGCTTGCCGCCATACTGCTGCTCATTTTTGTTCATCTGCTCGCCACCACACTGCTGCTCGTTTTTGCTCATCTGCTCGCCGCCACACTGCTGCTCGTCTTGGTACAGTTGCTCGTCTGCCTCCATCATCTCTGTATCGACAGAGTCCATGGTTTCGTTGGGAGTGGGTGGCTTCTCTTCACCACAGCTGCTGAGTTGTTTATCCATCATATTGACTCTGTGATCCTTGGGTTGGAGTTGTAAGAGGCACTCACGAGCTTTCCTCTGGTCACCTTTAATTGTGCCTGCACCTTTTGATGTGGGAAATTTTACACAATAATAGTACGTCGAAACTGCGGCCTTAAATTCATGCAAAAAAGGACGGCCGAGGAACCCATTGTAGGTGGACTGTTGATCTACAACTAGGAAGTCTACCATCCTACTCAGCCTCCTTTCAGGGTCCTCGACCGATACAAGTTCGACTGCTAGCGTAATCATTCCTAGTGGGACGGTCACAGCATTTCCGAATCCCACTATTCTATGATCACAATTTTTTATGTACTCGACACATTCTCCTAGCTGATCCACCGTGCTTTTGAACAGGATGTTTGTGTAAGAGCCAGTGTCGACAAGCAGACTGTGTACCTTCGTTCCCATGATGTTAGCGCAAATGACTAATGAGTCATTGTGGGGAGTGAGCACCTCGTCTAAGTCCTTCTCTGAAAAAGTGAGGTTCCCAGTCCGTTTGGTTGATGGATTTACACCGACCTTCATCACTTGTGCTACTGCCCTCAATTCCATTTTTTTCTTTCTTTTCGACATGGGTGGTCCTCCATCAGAACATCCGCCTATCGGCCCAAATGGTTCCAACATTAGGATCTCCGGGATTGGTCTTGCCGGGGCTGTGGGGACCTTTCTTCCTTTCTTGCCTATCCTGCTCGGTTGCTCGTCGCTATCACCATCGTCTGAGCTGGACGGCGCTACTGCTCTCGGTCTCTTGCCCGGTTCCTTTTTCACGAACTCAGACAGCCTTCCTTCTTCGTAGAATTTCCACAATTGCTTCAACAAATCTCGGCACTCACTGGTGAAATGGCCGATGCTCTGATGATATGCGTAGTATTTGTTCGGGTTCAATTTTTCTTTTTCCTGCCTTATTTTTCGTGGCTCTGATAACATCTCCTTGTCCTTGACATTGTTGTACACAGCGTCCACCTGTTGGAGTTATACGTGAAAGTATGCTTTTACTTTGTATAACTCATGTATCAAACACTCGTTTTATGAGAATAATTCTTTTATCACATTTGCTTTAGATATGATTGAATGTTGAATTTCTATTGCAAATCGTTCAATATATAGTACATGTTACATTGTAGTTAATGTGGTGATACCCGATCACGGAAGACAACATTAACAGTTTACTTGTAACTAAACGTACATTTTCACGACCTAGGTGGAATTGAACAATCCGCCGTGAAAGGTCGATGTGTAAGGCTCAGATTGGTCTGTCTTGACTAAGAGATTGCACTAGCACATTTAGTATGTGTTGAAGAGGACCTACAGCGAGGATAAATTCTTCTGTTCTGAAAGGTGAAGAATTAGACCTCAGTGGTTGTTGATTTCTTAATCCCCGTCCCTTAAATAGGACCGTGTGTGCTTAATGGTTACTGCTTTGATTCATGTTGGGTGAGAATCATTGTGACTTCGAACTTTGTGTCTTGGGCAGTAATATTAATCATACGACGGTTGCTAAGATTTAATACGGAGAAACGCGTGCGAGTACGGCTCGTGTGATTAGTCCCCTTGGTGGGCTCAGAAGTTTTATTGTACCAAATCTTGCAAGTGAAGAATTAGTTTCTTCGGTACGAATAATAATGTTGAGCTGTCTTTACTCCAAGGTGAAAGATGTTAATTAATTTAGAGCTATTCAGAAGCTTAATTAGTTAATGGACTTGATAATCTTAAACGCGGGAAATAATAACCGAGAGCCCATATTATCGTAATATGGATTAAGATGGATAGTGCAATATTAATTTATTAGTGGTAATAATTAATATTAATGGGCTGAATTATATTGGGGCTCAATATTGAAATTCAGAAGTCCATTAGGAGGTCCAATCTTAATTCTCCTTAAGGCCCCTCAAGTAGCCCATTAAGTAGCCCAATAATGATAAGGTGATTAAAATAAAAAGATAATATCTTGTTGATTTTTCTATTATTTTCGAAAATTAAAGCTTGATTGGAGAGAAAAGATTTTGTTGATTTTCTTGAAAAGATATTATGGAGGATAAGTATTCTTGGAATACAAGATTATCTCATATATTCAAGAAGATCCAATCTTGGATTCTTTTCTACATGAATTTTCAAAAATTGCCTCTAATTATGTAGGGTGAGATTTTTGTGGAATATTTTATTTTGGAGAAAAGAATATATGAGATATATTCAAGATTTCTTAGAGTCTAAGAAAAGATTTCTCCAAGCCCATATTTTACATGATATTTTCGGCCCCTACATATTATAAATAGGGGGTGATTATTTCATCCCCAAATACATAATTCCATGTGTTGGAAAAATCAAGAGCATAGATATTTTTCTTTTTCCTTAGTTTATTAAATTACTTGAAAGCATCTCCCACCGGTGATCAAGTAAGGCGAAAGGGAAATACTTGAGAAGGTTTTTGGGTTGATAAAGCGAGATCACAATTATCCCGTTTATTCAAAGGCCAAGTCTACAAGAGGTACGTTAATCACATATTTACTTGTTAATTCCGCCATAGTTAATATGTGAAATTAATTCAACATGCATGATGAAAATTAGTTGTTGGAATTATTATTTGAATTAATTAGGATTAATTCATGCTAGTAATAATTGTATTTAAATTCGTATTTAAATTTCATCCCGAATAGATTCCGGGCACCCCTATTTTCCCAACACCACCGACATCGTGAGGACTTGATTCAACTTTTCTTTTAACTCCGTTCCTTCGTTGAATGACTTCATGTTCTTTGGTGCCTTGTAGTCATTTCCTCCAGTCTTCTTGCCAAATTTCTTCGGGTCAGCTTTATCTCCCATTTCTCTGTGCAAAGCCTCTTGCATCGATACATGGATCCCTGTCTTGTGTCTGAATTCCGCGTATGTTTTTGGACAGGTTAAATGCATCTCCTTCCACAGCTCGGTTCCTTTCTTCAGTCCAGCCATCACTGCGACTATCTTTGTGTCCTCACTCACCATTTCGCCTTCCAGCAGAACTTTATCAAATCTCTCCAGAAATTGTTTGTCTGACTCCTCGTCTCCTTGCTTGATGTCTGCCAACCGGTGCCTGTGGGTCAAGTAAGACCCAGCTGTTGAGAAATGAGACAGGAACTCCTTGCTCAGTTGGGCGAAGGAGTTGATGGAACCAGGAGCCAATGCTGAAAACCATCTGTGCGGGCCATCCCCAAGGGTGAGTGGGAAATTTCGACATTGAGTGGCGTCGGTTGCCCCTACTGAGATCATGAAGTCTGAATATTTCGTCACATGAATTCGTGGGTCCGACGTTCCTTCATACAAATTGATGGTAGGGAATTGTATCTTCTTCTGGATCGGTGCATTGAGGATTGACGGAGATAGCGGTGAGGACGGGAGAATAGTTGATCCGACGCCTTTCTGAGATTCTAACTGCTTTTGCAATTCCTCGATTGCTTTTTTCATCTCCTACAACTCGCTAGGGGGAGTTCTCCCATCGGAAGGCTGTTCATCGTGATTGGGTCCAACCTTTTCACGATGCAGTCCCTCTCCGATGGGACGTTTCTCCTGGGTTGCTCTCCTAGCAACGTTACTAGCTCCATTTGGCCCTAGCCGGCCAAAAGCTGATCTCCTAATCCGATCATGCAGTGATGGGCGAGCAGCAGGGCGTGGTCGTTCTTCATTCCTCCTAGTGTATACCTTGTTCCCAGCCTTTCCAATGCACTGGTTCGAGAGGTGCTCTTGCTCGACTCACTTGCCTGACTCGGCGATGATTCCTCTCGATTCCCCAAACGTTCACTTATAGGAGCCTTTCCTTTGTTTCTACGGACTTCAGCGCTGTCAGCCTCATCACGGCGCACATCTTCTCTCATTTTACTTCGCTGCTCGCCTGCTCGATTGGTTGCTGCTGTTGTTCTTGATGGTCCAGCTGCTTGTCGATTTTGCAATGACTGAAAGACAGCGATCGTTTTTGCTAGTTCTTCGGGGTTTTGAGCAAGAGCTTCAACTTCCGGTGGAATTGTGTCAATGGTGACTTGGACATTCCTCTGCGAAGTTGCTCTCACCGTCCGGGCATGTCCTTCGGTGGACGAAACCCTAGTTCTTGACCTAGGGTTCGGGGATGCGCTCGAATGTCGCTCTTCTTGCGATCTAATCATTTTGGTTGTTAAAATATAGATGATAAACAAGGATTTTGGGGTGATCTTGCTTCTAACAAACACCTTTTTTAAGAGTTACTAGCCTTGTATGTATGAATATGGTGGTTTGAAAACCCTAGTTCATACACACATGCATTCAAACTCTTAAAGTGATGTATTTATGGATAACTTTGATCCGAATAGTGTGTACACTTGATTTCCGGTGGTTTCTTCCCGGATTTCGGCCAACTTTTGCAGATTCCGGCGAAGATCTTCAAACTTTCTTCGATTTTTACAAATCGAAGGTTCGAACCCTCCTTCTAGCGCCAATTGTTGATGACCTTTCCTAATCAATGATGATTAGTGGCTGTTTTCTCAAGTTAAGATCATCAAACAAATATTAAGATCATGGATAATATTCAAGAATGAAATTTGCAAGAGTTTAGTCTCTTTTTGAATTATGGAAAAAATCCCCCTCTCCTCATGCAAATGAGGGGGTATTTATAGATATACAAGGAGGTTATGTGTCACCTTTCTAGTGGTCTAACCATTGGATTTTTGTCAAGTGGTGGGACACTTGTACAACATCTAAGCTATTATCACTTGGATGAGTGCCAAGTGTCTAGACACTTGGACCATATTTAAACTAGTGACTCTTGGAGTTCCCAATGTTGTACTTGGTCTTCATGATCACTCAACTGTTTTCCTTGGTGACTAGTTGCTCGCTAGTATATCTCCGTTGGGCGCTATGGACCTCTGTTCGCCTCGTGTTTGTGCTTGGTGCACGGTTGTTCGCGTTGTACATTTATGTTTAGTCTTGGTTACTCATTTTCTTTGTTCTTTGCTGTGTTGGTCGCCCACAAGGTATTTGATCGCACTCCTGGTCGCCAGAGGGGTTGATTCTCTTTAATACTCTGATGGTCGCCTGTCTCCTAATTTCGGCTTATTAGCTTCGTAATTCTCAATCACTTTTGCTCGCCTGGTCGCCTATCAACACTACTCTTAATAAAAATATTTACGCCATCTATCCTTTCCCCTAGGCTCCTCAACGATAGGTATATCATTAATACAATTTATGTCATGTGTCGTATTAGGAAATTATATATAATTGAATTGATTTCACATATCTCTACAAAGTTCGAGCCGACCTTCGACTCACACTTGTATTCTGGGTTTAAATCCTGCTAAAAACATCTATACCAATATTAAATTGTCCGTTCGATGAGCATGATCTCTAAGGGTAGAGTCGTGAATTCAGTCCACGATTAAGAGCATTGATGGAGCCAGGATTTACCATTAGTGGGGCCCAATATCAACAATAAAAAAATAAATATATTTTAAAAAAATTATAACATTCCTCTTCGACTCTTCATACCTTGAAAGCGTTGTTTGACAACTTCATTACCAACGCTTCGAAAATATTCTTTTCAATGTACGTAACTAAACAATCATTCAACAATTGATCTCTATTCAATTTTGTAGTGGACTCTTGATCAACATCTATACATATATATATATATATATATATAAACACAATACTCCTGCCAAAAATATCGTACACATTTTTCCGCTCAAAGTTCTTACCAAATATAGAAAGTTCCGATCCAATTTGAGTCAATGTCTATCATACCGACTAACGAGTGATAGTTACTCGCTTTCTCGTGCAATGTTAAGTTTCAGACTGTGCCAGCAAAGTTTCATTGTGCTGTACAAATTTGATTAAAATATTACTTCACGTTAATCAAAGCAGAGTAATTTTTTTTAGAATAGGCTATTACTCATTGTCTTTATTATTTCAAGGCACAAATGGAGTTAATTTATTTTAATATAGTAAGTTTTGATTGCGTCAGAAATCACGAGTGTACCAAATGCAACCTTTCTGTATTACAAATTAATCCAAGACGCTTCTAATGCAACTATTTACATCTCAATTTGTTCAGAAATTTGATTTGAAGTACTCATTTTCTCTTGGATGTCTAATTTAGCGACCATTCATTTTCTCCATGTTATATAACTGGCAGATAACATGAGATGAATAGTAATTGTGCAAAGTGTTGCGGGACGGAGGAGTATTTAAATAACTGGCAGATAATATCAATTGTTAGACTATCTTTATCAACAATTCTTCACCATCCAATCCCTTAATAAATAATTTATTTCTCTCTCTTCCACATATATAATATACAATTCAATCTAATCTCATCTCTTTTATACTTTATCAATAATCCAATCCAATCTAAAATAATTTTATTTTTCATTATTTAATAACTGCATTAATCTATAATTAATTTATATTTATATTTATAAAGTAATATATTATATTATTTGATATTAAAAATTTGTAACTATAATAAAAAAATTACTATACATTTAAAATAGTAACAATCTTAATATTAATTAAAATGTAAAACTGTAAATAAAAAATTGTCTACGAAATTAGAATTGCCTACATAAATTTTCTACAAAATAATTTTCATAATGAAATTGCCTATGACTTGCCTGCAAAATTTTCAAATCATGTAAGAACATTCATTCCTCAACTTACAAATAATTTGCCTACGAAATGAAATTTCTAGACGTTAATTATCTACAAGCAATTTGCCTACAAAAATTTACCCACAAACAATTTGACTACGAAAATGCATATATAATTGTAAAATTTTGTAGACAATCTCCACTACAAATTTTTGTCGTTGAAAATGTCGAGTCATATTGACAATTTTTATAGACAATTTTATATTTTATTGTAATGAGAGAGAAAAAATAGAACATAAAATTGTGATTCTAAATATATCAATATTAGTCTCTATTTATAGAGAATTAAAAAATAAAAAATTTGATATGTATAAATAATAAATTTGATATGATTATTATCATTATTTTTTTATTGATAAGGTCTTAAAATTAAAAAGTTAAAATTTATCTAATAAAATGAATGTTAATTACATAATTCGACACGTGTCATTTTTTTTAAATCAACAAAAGTCCCGTGGTTCGGCAGACCGGACGGGTTGCGTAAATATTTTCCTTTTCTCATTTATTTTTTTTTTTTTTTTGTCCTTAGTTATAATCGATCGGCAAGAACCAAGGATAAAGATAGCCTTACAGGGTTCAAGATTACATGTTAGTGATGTTACAAACAACAGAAGTTACGTTTCCAGATTCAACTCAATAAGTTTATTTTTGTATAAACATTGGTTTGGTTTATAACATCAAAACAATATCTTCAAGTCCTCAACCAGTAACTGTACTGTAAGCGCCATGTTCATTTTATTACATCTATTAATTTGTTCTTTGGCAAACCAAGCAGGAGATTAATCACCGTTTCCTTCAGTACATAATGAGTTCATCAGTAAAGTCAAATATATGTGGGTTGTACGTATATTTTAGCTCAGCTTTGTTCCAGAAAAAGAATTAATTGCAAGGACATACATTGAAAGTTGTGGTATCAATATTTTCTTTACTTAATGCAATTATTGGTTTAGTTTTAATTGTTTGTTTATTGAGAATTTGAGGCACTTTCACGATTTATTTGATTGTTTAAGTACTGTATAATCTAATTGTGTTCTAATTTAAGTATTTCTAAGTTTTTTGAGCTTATTTTATTGGTGTAATTTAATTTGATTAAATTAGGCTTATCTGGCTTATTTTAAAGAACTCAACTTCAGAATAAAATTATTTAAGAAATAAACTTCTTTTTTATTTATCCTTAAAAATAAATTTATGTTTTAAATAATTCAATAGTTTAAGTACTCCACCTTTTTATTTTTTATGCTTTAATTTTTTTTTTATGCAAAGCTTTTTTATTGATACATGTACTTTTTCCCCTCTCTAAACTTCTCAATTTCTTAAATAAAAAGTGGTGTTCACCATTAAACCATTCTTCCTAAAGTGAAATTTTATTATAATAATTATCACACAATCTATATCTATCTATATATCTATAAAAACACAATAGTCGTGCTAAAAATAGCATGCATATTTTCCCTCCCATTTTTGCTTACTAAATGCAGAAAATCATTTTGTTAATATGCGTGGAACTTTGTATGATTTTGTTTAGAATTCAATATATGTATTATTGAGTTCTAAAATATGTGGTGATTAGTACATCATTAAAAAAAATGATTATTTAAATAATTATAACATATATACAATATAATTTGTATATGTCAATGAAAAATAGTAGCAAAAGAAATTAATTAGAATTAATTGGTAGGTGGCTAAAAAAAATTAATATAAAAAATTCTGTTACAGTTCATCTCACAATAAAAATATATTATATTCAATCCGTGCATCGCACAGGAGTAAAACTAGTAACTTTTAATTTTTGACAAATATTCATAACTTTATTGAAAAAATTAATCCTAATATAGGCAAAACAATTATTTAGAAATTATAAAAGAAATCCACTAAGAAAGCATACTGCATACAAATTTTAAAATTTGGAAGTCTAGAACTAACTTGTTCAATTTAATCCGCGCATGAATGATCTAATATTTTATTAATTTGAGATGCTGGGTTACTATTTTTTTTTAAAGAGGGGCTTCTGTCTTTCTCGAATTCTAAGTAAAAAAAACATATGTATTATATTTATAATCTTATATCTTTTATATATATATATATATATATATATATATATATATATATATATATATCAAATATATAGCAAATATATAGGCCACTCACAAGTCACAGGCGTATATCACTGCCTTATGTTTATATATGCAGCCGACTTATGCCATACACATATATATTTATTTATATATAATTATGAAATTTCGAAAATACCCTTAAGTTTTTTGCAAAATTACAGGGGGCCTTGTGCCCCCACTTGCCCCATTGTCCCTCTGTCAGTGAGTAAGATGGAGTATTAGAAAATTAATATAAATAAACTGAATCCACGCCCTTCAAAAAAATTGAACTTTTTAAATGAAATTAAAACTTTCAAACAACACAAAGACAACAAGACCATTACATTTTAAGTGATGAAATTCCCTCTATAAGAAATGGTTGCAAAAAAAGAAATGAACCCAGTTTTATCCTGGCATCACGATTTTCGCCATTCGTGTTTGTATTCTGAATTTAGGGTACACTTTTATGAACATTTTATAGTTGTAAGAGGGTATTGAGCAGGGGTGGGGAAAAATACCGAAATACCGTGCATATTGTACCGAAAATACTGAAATTTCAGTATAACGGAAATTTCGGTACGGTATGATACCGTACCGAAATTTCAAATTTTAGGTATTTCGGTATATACCGAAATATTATCGTTATATATCGGTGTGGAACGTTATACCTTTACAGTTTTCAGTATGGAACGATATACCTTTACATTTTCTAATTTCAGTATACCAAAAATATCGGTATATGTCGGTATTTTCAGTATGAAACGGTATACTGATTATTCAGTACGATACGGTATAAATTTTTAGGCATACAGAAATTTCGGTATACTGATTTTCGGTATACCGAAAACTTCGATACGGGATCTGTATGAAATTTTACCATACCGAGCTTTTCGGTACGGTATACGTTATGCGATTATCGGTAAGGTAGACCATACCGACCCAGCTCGAGTAGTGAGTATTATTAATATAGATTAGATACCAATTTATGTATATAAAACGTATTAATTGGTGAGGTCTTTTGTTTATATAATTATTATTCGTGTTCGTACTCTAGAACTAAGGGTATGTTTCGACAGGGTATGTTTGATTTTGTAAAACCAGTTGAATAACAAATGCTTTGAAACAAAACTTAAAGAACTGATATTGAAAACGAAACATAGGCTCACAATTTTACGTGGTTCGATCAATCGATCTACGTCCACGAAAGGTCCGAACTATAGTATTGAACAATTGAGGCAAAGATTTCAGAAATCGTACAACTATTGCTCTCTTCACTCAAGAACCCTTGCTCTCTTTAATTACTCTCTGATATCATGAAATTAGAATTGAATATACGTCGTTATACATTGCTCAATGCCTTCCATAACTACTCTCGTAACCAATTTCGCACATCGAAGGCGGAAGGAAATATCCCAAAACAGAAGCGGTTATTTATGTTACAATGAAACTGACCCGGTTTCATACACTTTCTATATTACCAAATGCACACCCGATTAGCAAAGTAATACTTATAGACAATTGCACTGACACTTTTTGAAATAACTTCACAGATTTGGAATTTGAAATTAATCAAGATTTGAGATTTTGTAATCTAAATATTGTTCGGTTTTGAAATTTTATAATCCGGTTTTTGGAAATAATATCCACCTATACAAATATCTATAAATAATACAATATCATTTTTCCCCATCACACTCTCTCCATTCTCCAATGAATTATTAAGGGAAATTGTATTTTTTGTCCCAAAAGAATATATTCACAATACTTTTGGTATCTATGTACGAAGATATTTTTTTTTTTTACATTCTTGGTCCCATCATTATTTTTCAGGAAAAAAGAAAAACGGCAACTTTATCTATTCTCTTGGGACTAAAACTTCAAATTCTCAATTCTCTCGAAACCAATAATGCAATTTTTTTGGGACCAAAAATGTCGAAAAAACTACGAGACTAAAATGTGGAAAAAATGACAATTTTAAAATGAATACATTTTTTTTGGAATCAAAAGTTCATTACCCTACGTATTAAGGTAAGTAAGAATTATTTTATTCACATTCATGTTTTATTGCTGGTATACCTATTGTTGTGGACCACAATTTGCTTTATTTCTTGTTTCTTGTGGGGTCGGCAACGATAGGTATACAATTAATACCATCTTTAACATCATCTGTCATTTTTAATGGAGTATGTATGGAGTAAAATTGGTTAATATCTGAATTATTAAAAGATATTAGTTGTTTTCATTAAAGAGTATTAGTAGTTTTCACTGTAGAGTATTAGTCGTCTATACTAAAGAGTCTTATTTTATTCTCAGCAAACTAAGACTCTTCAATATAAACAGTTAATACCCTTCAATAAAACAACTAATACTCTTTAATGGAAATAACTAATACCCTTTAATGATTCATATACGAACCATTTTCACTCTATACTTTGTCTTTTTCATGTGGGCCCTCATCGATAGGTATAGCATTAGCACCACAATTTACGTTACTTATATGTTATATTAGAGAATTAATATAAATGAACATATTTTTAAACCTCTCTACAAAGTTCGAACTTTTAAATGAGATGAAATTCTTTCATTGTATTAGAGACTTTGTATTACACCTATATCTTGGGTTCAAATCTCGCTGAAGGCAACTCCACCAATATCAAATTGTCCACTCAATGGACTTACTTCACAAAGGTAGATTTAAGATTTCATATCACGAGGGAGAGTGTTAAGTAATTAATATAAACAAAATGATTCCACACATTTTTATAAATTTGACATTTTATAAGTGATGAAATTCTTTTAGACAACACAATTTTTAGTGCACCAATTACACAATTGGTGAAACTTAAAGCTAGATTCACACTTCAGTGCACCAATTCTAAAGTGCAATTGGTACAATGAGTTTTGGTGAAAATTTTATATCCGAAAAAATAATCTAAATTGAGTATGTATATAGTGAAATAGATTTATGTATAAACCTGAATCCTAATAACAAACTGTTTATAGACGACCAGGCGAGCAACAATGACCAAGGGTTAAGAAGCTAATAAGCTGAAATCAAGAAACAGGCGACCACCAGGGTTTAAAGAAGGATACTTTACGCGACCAAGAGTGTGGTCCGATACACTTCACGCGACCAAGAGCGAACAAGGGGTCCACTGCGCCCAACAAGGATATACAAGCAACTTGTCACCAAAGAGGCCAACTGAGTAGTCATGAGAGCTAAGTACAACATTGGGAACTCCAAGAGTCACTAGTGTAGATATGGTCCAAGTGTCCTAACACTTGACACCCATCCAAGTGATAATAGTTTAGATGTTGTACAAGTGTCTCAACACTTGGCATAGATCCAATGGTTAAACCACTAAAATAGTGACATATAACTCTCTTGTATATCTATAAATACCCCTTCATTTGAAGGAAGGAGGTGGATTTGTCCATAATTTAAAATATTACACAAACTCTTGCAAATTTATTTCTTGAATATTGCTTGATCAAATTCCATGATTTCTTGATCTTGTTTGGCGATCTTAACTAGAGAAAACATCCACTAATCACCTTGATTAGAAAAGATCATCAACAATTGGCGCTAGAAGAAGGGTTCGAACCTCTGTTTTGTGAAAAATTCGAAGAAAGCTTGAAGATATTCACCGGAATCTGCAAAATCTAGCCGGAATCCAGGAAGAAGCCACCGGAAATTGAATGTGCACACTATTCGGAGCAAAGCTATCCATATATACATCACTTTAAGAGTTTGAATGCATGTATATATGAACTAGGGTTTTCAAACCACCATATTCATATATACAAGGCTAGCAACTCTTGAGAAAGGTGTTTGTTGGAAGCAAGATCATCCCAATCCTTTGCTTATCACATATACTTTGGCAATCAAGATGATAAGATCACAAGAAGATCGTCCATCAAATTTATCTTCGAGTCGTAGGTCAAGAACTAGGGTTTCGTCTACCGAAGGCCATGCAAGGACGGTTAGAATGACCTCCCGGAAGAACGTTCAAGTTATAATTGATACGATTCCACCAGAAGTGGAGGCCCTTGCTCAAAACCCTGAGAAGCTAGCAAAAACGATCGCTGTCCTTCAGTCATTGCAAAATCGACAGACAGCTAGGCCGTCAAGGGCAACGACAACGATCAATCGAGCAGGCGAGCAGGGGCGAGCAGGCGAACAACGAAGTAAATGGAGAGAAGGTGTGCGCCGTGATGAAGCTGACAGCGCTGAGGTTCGCAGAAATAAAGGGAAGGCTCCCATAAGCGAGCGTTTAGGGAATCGAGGGGAATCATCGCCAAGTCAGGCAAGTGAGTCAAGTAGGAGCACGTCCCGAACAAGTGCGTTGGAAAGATTGGGTACAAGGAATATAGCTAGCAAAGAACCGTCCAAAGGGAACGGAGAGCAACTTTGCCCTGCTGCTCGCCTATCAGTACATGACAGGATCAGAAGATCAGCTTTTGGCCGATTAGGGCCAAACGGGGCCAGCAACATTGCTAGGAAGATCACCCTGGAGAAACGTCCCATCGGAGAGGGACTGCATTGTGAGAAGGTCATACCCAATCACGATGAATAGCCTTCCGATGGGAGAACTCCCCCAAGCCAACTGCAGGAGATGAAAAAAACAATCGAGGAATTGCAAAAGCAGTTAGAATCTCAGAAAGGCGTCAGATCAACTGTTCTCCCGTCCTCACCACTATCTCCGTTAATCCTCAATGCACCAATCCAGAAGAAGATACAATTTCCTGCCATCAATCTGTATGAAGGAACGTCAGACCCACGAATTTATGTGACGAAATATTCAGACTTCATGATCTTGGTGGGGGCAACTGACGCCACTCAATGTCGAAATTTCCCACTCACCCTGGAAGACGGCCCGCATAGGTGGTTTTCAGCATTGGCTCCTGGTTCCATCAACTCCTTCGCCCAACTGAGCAAGGAGTTTTTGTCTCATTTTTCGACTGTCGGGTCCTACTTGACCCACAGACACCGGTTAGTAGACATCAAGCAGGGGGACGAAGAATCGGATAAATAGTTTCTGGAAAGATTTGATAAAGTGCTACTGGAGGGCGAGATGGTGAGTGAGGATACGAAGATAGTTGCAGTGATGGCGGGGTTGAGGAAAGGGACTGAACTATGGAAGGAGATGCATTTAACTTGCCCAAAAACATACGCGGAATTCAGACACAAGGAAGGGATCCATGTATCGATGCAAGAGGCTTTACACAGAGAAAGGGGAGATAAATCTGACCCAAAGAAATTTTGCAAGAAGACTGGAGGAAATGACTACAAGGCACCAAAGAACATGAAGTCATTCAACGAAGGAGCAGAGTTGAAAGAAAAGTTGAATCAAGTCCTCACGATGTCGGTGGACGCTGTGTACAATAATGTCAAGGACAAGGAGATGTTACCAGAACCACGAAAGATAAGGCAGGAAAGAGGAAAATTAAACCCGAATAAATACTGTGCATACCATCAGAGCATCGGCCATTTCACTAGTGAATGCCGAGATTTGTTAAAACAATTGTGGAGGTTCTGCGAGGAAGGAAAGTTGTCTGAGTTTGTGAAAAAGGAACCGGGTAAGAGGCCGAGAGCAGCAACGCCATCCAGCTCAGACGATGATGATAGCGACAAGCAACCAAGTAGGACAGGTAAGAAAGGAAGGAAAATCCCAACGACCCCGGCAAGACCAATCCCGAAAATCCTAATGTTGGGACCATTTGAGCCGGTAGGCGGATGTTCCGATGGAGGACCGCCCATGTCAAAAAGAAAGAAGAAAGTGGAATTGAGAGCAGTAACGCAAGTGATGGAGGTCGGTGCAAATCCATCAACCAAACGAACTGGGAACCTCACTTTTTCAGAAAAAGACTTAGACGGGGTGCTCAACCCCCACAATGACTCTTTAGTCATTTGCGCTAACATTATGGGAACGAGAGTGCACCGTCTGCTCGTCGACACTGGCTCTTACACGAATATCCTATTCAAAAACACGGTGGACCAGCTAGGAGAATGCGCTAAATACATCAAGGATTGCGATCATAGAATAGTGGGATTCGAAAATGCTGTGACCGTCCCATTAGGAATTATTACGCTAGCAGTCGAACTTGTATCAGTCGAGGACCCAGAAAAGAGGTTGAGTAGGATGGTAGATTTTCTAGTAGTAGATCAACAGTCCACTTATAATGGGTTCCTCGGCCGTCCTTTCTTGCATGAGTTTAAGGCAGCCGTTTCGACGTATTATTATTGTGTAAAATTTCCCACGTCAAAAGGTACAGGCACGGTCAAGGGTGACCAGAAGAAGGCTCGTGAGTGCCTCTTGCAACTTCAACCCAAGGATCACAGAGTCAACATGATGAATGAACAGCCAAGCAGCGGTGCCGAGGATGAACCACCAGTACTTAATGAAATCATGGAATCTGCTGATACGGAGATGATGGAGATAGACAACCAGCAGGGGGCAGGCGAGCAAGAGGTCCTAGGCGAACAACAAAGATCGGAGGTCGCACCCTGCTTAAATAAAGGCGAAGATCTCGAACCACGGCTAGGAGCAGAACCAATGATGCTTGAAGATGAACTCAACAGTGAGGGACCCATCATTGATCCTCGATGGAAAAACCAGAAACGGAGGGCTACCCCAGTCGAAGAGTTAGAGGCAATAAAAATCGACCCGAACCAAGAAAGCTTAGAACTCTTCATAGGATCTGAGCTCCCAGAGCCATACAGATCCAAAATGACTGAGTTCCTTAAAGCAAATCTTGATGTGTTCGCATGGTCGCATGCAGACATGGTATGCATCAGCCCCGAGCATGCCTGCCACAAACTCAACCTCAACCCGACAAAAAAGCCAATCCAGCAAAAGAGGAGAAAATTTGGATCTGACAAATATGAAGAACTCGATACGGAAGTCAAGAAACTATTGGATAATGACCTGATCAGACAGGCCTTATGCCCGCAATGGGTGGCGAACCCGGTGTTGGTCAAAAAAGCAAGCGGAGCATGGAGATTATGCATCGATTTCACCAACTAGAATGCTGCTTGCCCAAAGGATAACTTTCCATTGTCACATATCGACCAGCTGGTTGATGGCACAGCTGGACATGAGCTCCTCACATTCATGGATGCATTTGCAGGATATCACCAGATTGCAATGCACCCAGACGACCAGGAGCACACAACGTTTTACACCAACAAAATTTGTTGTGTTGGAAGAGGATGCCATTTGGGTTGATCAAGGCCGGGGCCACCTACCAGAGGCTGGTCAACAAGATGTTCGATGACCACATCGGAAAGACAATGGAAGTGTATGTAGATGACATTATCGTTAAAAGCCCAAAGAAAAAAGATCATTTGCAACACTTGGCCCAAACATTCGAAATACTCCGGACCTATAACATGAAACTGAACCCCAAAAAGAGCAGTTTCAGAGTCCATTCCGGGAAATTCCCGGGACATCTGGTCAGTCATCGGGGGATTGAAGCAAATCCAGTGAAAGTGAAAGCAATCTTGGAGATGCAACCACCCCGGTCAGTAAAAGAGGTTCAACGATTGACCGGATGCCTAGCAGTATTGAATAGGTTCGTCTTGAGATCCGGAGACAAATGTAGGCCATTCTTCGAAGCAATCAAGAAGGGGAAGTTTCAATGGACGGACGCCTGCCAACAAGCGTTCGAGCAATTGAAAGAATATCTCAGCGACACAAAGATTCTAGCTAAACCAATTCCAGGAGAGAAACTGTACCTGTACTTGGCAGCCTCAGAAGTTGCAATCAGCTCCGTACTCGTTCGGGCAGAAGGAAAGTTCCACTTGCCCATCTACTATGTAAGTCAAGCCTTACATGAAGCAGAGCTCAGATACTCGCCAACAGAAAAGCTGGCATATGCGCTAGTGATGAGCGGGAATGTTGTTAGCACTTCCACCTGATAAGCCCTGATAGACAGGTCTTCACTTCAGCTATTCGATTCGATTTCATGGCAACAAACAATGAAGCCGAATATGAGGCATTGATCGCTGGGTTGCGGCTAGTATTAGCAGTAGGAGTAAGAAAGTTACAGATTTTCAAAGATTCACAGCTGATTGTCAACCAGGTTCGGGGAGAGTACGAGGCAAAGGGTGAGAACATGGCTTTATACCAGAAAATTGCTGCTCACCTGGCTTCCATGTTCGAACAAATATATATCGAACAGGTACCAAGAGATAACAATGCACAAGCAGACGCGCTCGCTCGACTGGCCACTAGCACCGGGCCAGCGGAGTTATCCGAAGTTACATTGACAAAGATATCCAACCCATCAACCGAGGATTATAAAATCTATCAAGTTGATGCAGAATTGGGTGAAGATGATTGGAGAACGCCGATCATCAAATATCTACGAGATGATGAAAAACTGGATAACCCGTTGGAGGCTAGCAAGATGGTTAAACGAGCGGCAAGGTACACCATGATGGATGGACAATTGTACAAAAGAGGATTCTCAATCCCGTTGTTGAAATATTTGACAAAAGAGCAGGGCCAGGAGGTTCTACGAGAAATTCATCAAGGCGTTTGTGGAAATCACGCTGGGGGGCGCGCGTTGGCATACAAAACAGTGAGACAAGGATATTATTGGCCTACATTGCTGAAGGACGCTATCGGAGTTGCGAAAACCTGTCACAAATGTCAGATATTCGCCCCCAATATCCACAAGCCACCAACCGAGATGATAGCGGTCAATGGTCCATGGCCGTTCGTGAAATGGGGAATCGACATAATTGGGCCTTTCCCAATAGGAAAAAGAAATGTAAAGTTCGCAGTGGTGGCCGTGGATTACTACACAAAGTGGGCCGAAGCAGAAGCACTCGTGACAATTACACAGGGGAAAATGATCAGTTTCATATGGAAAAACATCGTATGTCGGTTTGGAGTACCACAGGCAATTGTGACTGATAACGGACGACAGTTCGAAGGCAAGAAAATAAGAAACTTTTGTGAAAAGTGGGGAATAAAAAAATATTTTTCAACTCCATATCATCCCCAGTCTAACGGCCAGGTCGAAGCGGTTAACAAAATAATAAAACACATACTGAAAATCCGACTGGTAGACAAGAAAGGAAAATGGTCGGATGAGCTACCAGAAGTGCTGTGGGCATATCGAGTATCTCACAGAACAAGTACAGGCGAAACCCCATTCACCATGGCATTCGACATCGAAGCGGTGATACCCATAGAGTTGAAGGTCCCAACGGAACGAACAACTATGTTGGATGAACAGACGAATGACCAAGCTCTAGCTACAGAATTAGACTTAATTGAAGAAAAAAGGATCTCGGCAGAGATGAAAAATGCAATATACAAAAGAAGGACCGCGAAGCACTACAACTCACAAGTAAAAGTTAGAGAGTTCAAGATTGGAGATCTCGTACTTAAAAAATTTTTGGGATCACCACCAGGAGTATTCGGACCAACTTGGGAAGGCCCATACAGGATAACTCAGAAATGGGATAACGGCACATATGACTTAGAAGACATGACAGGCAGTCCGGCACAATACTCCTGGAATGCCGCTTTGTTAAAAAAGTATTATCAGTAGACAAATATTGTATAGTGTATGTAAAAGCTAGTTTAGTTCAAATTTTTTTGCGTCATTTGTATAGAGTTGTAGGTACGAAGAAACTTTCAAAATTTTATGGGTGTATAAGAGAACTTTTGCTACTTGCTAAGTTGTTCACTCTATAAAACAAAGTTGTTCGCTCAAAATAACCAAGCAGAGGGAGCGAGCAACAGCACTGGAAATAAACAAAGATACAAGGCCAAGTCCGTGACGGGACCAAGAGGCCCAAATTATCTAAGGCTAAGTCTTTTGAAAAAGACAAGAGCCCATCTAAGCCGATCAGGCGATCATTAAGCATAAAAATGCTTATCCTAAAAAGAAAATACAAACTCGTATAATGCATTCAAAGTTCGATGCGAACAACAGCGTATATAGCGAGCAAGCAGGGATACATAATAAAGCAAGAAAACAACAAACATTTCCAAATTTTTCATTCATAAAAAAGAACAATTTGTTACAGCAAAAGGAAAGCAAAAGTACAAGCTGACCCTAATACAAATCTAAAGAAACAAAGGAACAAGGAGTCTTCAAGCTTGGGGGGCCGAGGGAGTATCCGTGGTCGCCGGAGCAGTCGGTATCACATTAGGAGTGGAGGCAGTGGTGGCCGCTGCAGCTGAGGTGCCCGCCCCATCAATAGGAGTTAGAGGGAGAGAATGAAGGCCACCAAAGATATCCGCCTCCTTGCTCGGCTGCTCGCCAGAGGACTAGGGAGGAACAATCTCAACACCTTCCCCAAAGATATCCAAGGGGACCCCCAGCTCCTCAAGATCAGCCACTGGGAGCGCGAACCCAGCACCAATAGGGTTATCCTTGACATAGCCAATGAAGTCCTTCTTTGCGGTGGCCAAAACATCTAAGTTATGGTCCAGGGCGAATTTCACTGACCTAATGCTTTCGGCATAAGCACACACATACCCCAGATTGGTGTTGTCGGCCACATCTTGAGCATAGAGGTCATAGGCGACCATTCCGACTTTCTCTTGCTGAAGGCGAGCAACCTCGGCTTGGAGCTCTTCGATCTGGGCGACCATGGCCGCCTTCTCGCCCTCTAGAGCTCTTGCTCGCTCATCTGCCACCCCCAGTTCAAGAGACAACTTCTCTGACTGATCCAGAGCAAATTGCTCGCTGGCCACAGAAGCATTGTACATTTGCTCCAAGCTCGCCACCGCCTTGGCATGATCAGCCTTTTCTTGAGCAAGCTCTTCGTCCTTTTTCTTCAAGACAACAGCCTTCTCTGCCTCGAAGCCTTCGATCTTGCGACCAAGACTGCGATTCGTCCTCTCCAAGAGCATGCTTTGATCAAGGAGCCTTTGAGCCATCACGGCTTGATGGCTAGCATTATACGCGATCAAGCGAGCATTGTCGCTGGCAGTCTGGCTCTGAACAATTTCTTCGTCAGTTTTGGTCCAAGAACGAGGAACCATTTCGGTCGCCCGGCGGACATGAGAATCTGGGGTGTCAAGGTAAGGGGGCGGAGTTTTCACGCAACTAATTTGATGAATCACCTCCGATCGCCCAGGGTGTTCCCCAGGCTTATACCTAAAAAAGAAAGAAAATGATAAGTAAAAATACACAATAAAGAGGCGATCACCAGAGTTAGAATTAGAAGACTTACTCTCTCAATTTCACGGGGTCATACCCAAGGTATGAACGATCACCGGATGATCGCGACTTCTTGCTCAAGATGGCAGCAACGGTCTGCTGCTCATTTACAACCTCGATTGAGGCATGCTTGGGAGCGGGTAAACGGGGAGCACGATTGCTAGCCTCCGTGACAGTCTTAGAGCGCTTCGATGCTTGCTCAGCGCCGTCCCCCTCCTCGCGAGAATCATCCCGTGGAGCTTTCTTTTTCGTCTTTTCCTTCTCCACAGCTTGGGAGGAGGTGGCAGTCTTGGGGGCTCCTTTGGAGCGACCAGTGGATGCTCGTGGGCGAGCATAAGCACCTGACTCTCCTCCAGCCCGTAGGCGCATGAGTGACAAAGGCAGATCTTGCCTCTTCCTAGTCGGCTCCTTGGCAGCCATCTGTTTAACTCTTGCAGCGAGCAGGTGGTAAGATCTTGGAATAGTTGGCACGGCAACAGTCACCCGTTGATCTATTTAAAAGAAAAGTCGAATAAAAGGGTTAATAAAGACACGCGATCAAGCGAGGAAAAGAGTAAAGGTCATAATGATAGTTACCTTCGGGGATCTCTGCTTGAGCCTCTAAGTGATGAGGACTCGTGAAAAGTTGGGCAATCTTGCGACAATGAGCCTTTGAAAGATGAAGGATGTCGCGATCAGCAGGATTCCGAAGTACTATCACAGCCAACGTGTACAGGAACTCCTCGCTAAGGCCTGGATTACCCCACTTCAAAACTCTCGAACCTGCAAAACAACAAGGAAGAAAAAAATTAAAATTAGTCCCCAACGCGGTCCTAGGAAGGAAAAAGGAAGGCATACGTTTGATTATGCCAAATCGCTCAGGGGAATTAATGCGCGCTTGGCCGCCGGAGAAGTCCGCTAATGCTCGACAATCACCGCCAATGAATAGGAATTGGTTATGCCAACTCCTAACTTTATTGGGGACTCCTTCAATAAGTTTTACCCCCGTCCTCGCCTTGACGTAATACCAGCCTACACCCTCCTCGCTGCAAGCCGAGACAACCAAGGCGTATAAAATCTCAGCCGTACTGAGTTTGTTCTTATATCCTTCAAGGTCGAAGAGGGTCATCAGAGCGAGCAAAATACTCCACCCATTAGGAGTAATTTGGGTAATCGCCAAGTTGATGTCTTCCAAAAAATGACCAATGATGAACCCAGTGTTAAGGATGTCCAGGTTGATCGCTGTGCAACCTGGCGGGGGGCGATCAGCAGTCTCTCCCTCCTTGGGGGCGTATAAAAATATGTCGTAGGGGATCTTGTAATGAGACCTAATGCTATCTAGGTCATCCTCTACGATTAAGCTTGAAATTCTACTCGCTGTGTAAGTATTCACCTCAGCGGACATAAACGTGCAGGCGCGAACAGGGAAGGTCTCAGAAAAGCGAGCAGACTCACTCTGGCGAACAACACCTTCAGGGATTTGGGACTCGGGAGTCACCTTAGAGGTAGGAAAACCTATCTCTTCAAGGAATTCCCAAGTCACGGCAAGTCATGGTCGCTCCACCTCGTGTTGGTCACTGTCAGCTTCAATCTCAGCGGCCACTTCCTCCGAATCCTCCCCTAGGTCAGAGGAGGTAACATCCTCTGCATCTGGGCGACCAGCAGGGTTCTGAACCTCTTCCTTGCCAGAATGTTCCGAGGCATGAGCTTCGAGGGAGCGAACAACAGAGGATGCCTCGGAACCCGTTTCTTCGTCCACCAACAAAGTTCTCGAATTCCTAGCAAATGCTTGGCGAATAGATCGGCGAGGAGCAGAGGAAGAGACTTCTTCCATAGGACGTTTTCCAGGATTGCGTTTGAAAATTTCAATCGAAGCAGTATCACTCGAAGAAGCCATTTGGGAGAAATTCTCAATAAAATGGGAAAAATGACAAAGGATTTTGAAGAAAAAGATGAAGATTAAGAGTACGGCGGAGATGAAAAGGCACGACGGCGTTCGAACGACGGCGGTGGCGGAATTTTGAATGGAACAGTAAAAATGACGAAATTGAAGAAATAAACAAGACAAAAACGAGATTAAGAACTATGATCAATAATTACCTGAAGATATTACGTGAAATGAACTAGGAATCTCATAAAAATCGAAGTGCAAAAGCTTGAAGAAGAGCTCTAATGGAGGAGAAGGCAAGAATTCGAAAAAATGAAATGAAGAGTGAAGATGGGTATTTATAGGGATAAAAAACGGGGGTCAAAATGGAATTTTTGAAAAATTTTCTAGGCCCCTACTTGCAAAGAAAAACACGCGTGGCTCAGAAATGACATCATCGCCGCCCACGACGTTACAGTTTCCGAGAGTCTCGGGAACCCAACTGTCACCAACGCACGTAGTACCCCAGTGTTCGCCTAGATGACCTGATGGTCGCCGGTTTTCCCACTCAAAGGAATTCAAAAATTTGTTGCTCGCTCCACACACAAAACTATCATTCTATCAAAACTATGCCTTGCTCTTCATTAGTCAACAATTTTCCTAACAAAGAACAAGTCAGGGGGCAATGTTGATAGACGACCAGGCGAGCAACAATGACCAAGGGTTAAGAAGCTAATAAGCTGAAATCAAGAAACAGGCGACCACCAGGGTTTAAAGAAGGATACTTTACGCGACCAAGAGTGTGGTCCGATACACTTCACGCGACCAAGAGCGAACAAGGGGTCCACTGCGCCCAACAAGGATATACAAGCAACTTGTCACCAAAGAGGCCAACTGAGTAGTCATGAGAGCTAAGTACAACATTGGGAACTCCAAGAGTCACTAGTGTAGATATGGTCCAAGTGTCCTAACACTTGGCACCCATCCAAGTGATAATAGTTTAGATGTTGTACAAGTGTCTCAACACTTGGCATAGATCCAATGGTTAAACCACTAAAATAGTGACACATAGCTCTCTTGTATATCTATAAATACCCCTTCATTTGAAGGAAGGAGGGGGATTTGTCCATAATTTAAAATATTAAACAAACTCTTGCAAATTTATTTCTTGAATATTGCTTGATCAAATTCCATGATTTCTTGATCTTGTTTGGTGATCTTAACTAGAGAAAACAACCACTAATCACCTTGATTAGAAAAGATCATCAACACAAATAAGGATCCAAATAGAACCCGCCAACCCATTGCTATCAGGGCTCAACTTGCGGACTTGCGATATTAGCTTAACAACCTATTAATACTGGGGGAAAATATCAGCGTGTTAGGTTAATTAAAATTTTCATAGCATTGCGAACTCAAAGTAATTCATAGTGATGTTCAATATTACAGACACAAATAAGAAGATTGAGATGGTGAAACTCATATTTCACAGATTTCAGAGACCCGAAGAACAAATAAATTTTAGTCGCAATTCTCAACATCTTCGTTACCATCCGTTTCAACACCTTCACTAGTTATGTCACAAACTTCAAGATCACTAGCTCCTACGTTAAAGTATTCACCTCCCACCTCATCAACTGCAAGTTTAGAAGGGAATAAATCAAATCTAGGCACATCAGCAACCAATTTTCTGATCAAATTAAAGTTAATGACCAGATCATCAATAATACTTATATAGTTTTTCATCCATAAAAATTGAGAATCGAACATCTCCGGTAGAGCTAGTGGGATTAGATGTCAAGCACTTATGTTATTTTTTTTAAGCTTGCTTAAAAATCTATTACACAACTCATAACATCTTTCTAAACATCAACTAATATATCTTGCGACTCCTAAAAAAAAATCAATCAAAGGAGTAAAGTGAATTAATACACTTTAGTGAAGGGGACTAATACTCTCTGTAAAAATATTTATACAATTAAGTATCAACTACTACTCTTTAGTGAAGGGAACTAATATCCTTTAGTAAAAATAACTAATACTCTTCAAAGAAGGGGACAATACTCTAGTGAAGGGGACTAAACTCTGTAAAATCATTTATATAGTTAAATACCAACTACTACTCTTCATTGAAGGGAACTAATACCCCTCAGTGAGGGAAATTAATAATCTTCAGTGAAGAGGACTAACACTCTATCAGATTATTTATACAGTTAAGACCAACTACTACTATTTAGTGAAGAAAATTAACACTCTTCCGTGATTGAGACTAATACTCTATACCAACTAATACTCTTCAGTGAAGAGAACTAATACCCTTCACTAATGGGAACTAATACTCTTCGGTGAAGGAGATCGATGCTCTTCGGTGAAGGGGACTAATATCCTTTAGTGAAGGCAAGTAATACTCTTCAGTGAAGAAGACTAATACTCTTTTAGCTCATATATACAGTTAAGTACCAACTATTATTCTTCAGTGAAGAGAACTAATACTCTTCAGTGAAAGAGACAATACTCTGTAAATCATTTATACAGTTAAATACCAACTACTACTCCTTAGTGAAGAGAATTAATACCCTTCAATAGAAAAAACTAATACTCTTCAGTGAAGGGGACTGATACTCTTCATTGAAGGGGACTAATACTCTGTAAAATCTTATCTTCTTACTACAACCAATACCTCACGATGCTAAAAGTTAAGAAATACGACTTCATGTTTCTTCAATCAACAGAGTCTGTAATTATCAATAGAAAAATCGCCTCCAACTTAAAACCAATATTAATCAAACTTATATAAATAGTAAGCATCAATTAGTTTATAACGAAATTGGGTTTAATTGAAAACTATAGAGTAAAAAATCGTGAAGGCGCTACAAAGTCCCCGCAAATTGCCACGAAACAGTCATGAAATGCTAAAAACCCGTTGTAAATCGCAACGAAACCACCACAATAAGAAGAAGAAAAACGAGGAACAAATAAAAAGGAATAGTAAAATCGAAGGAGAAAGAGAACCTACCCATAGCGGAAGGGAGAGAAATGGTGTAAGGTAGGATTTGAACAAGGGAGGGCGCTGAAAGCTTGGAACTGAATGAGAAATTAGGAAAATGTGTAAGAGAAATATAATATATATGACCCGATAAAGATCCGTTTAAAGTTTACGGATCCATATGCATTTATAAATCCATTTCATACTTTGTCATCTAAATTCATCATTCTCGTATAATTTAGCTTGATTGCACTCGTCTCAGCCTGATTCAGTTATTTTTATATTCTTATCTCACTGAAATATAGCGATATATCCTTTTAATCGCTATTAGTACACAATATATGCACAAACCCTGAATTAAATTATAATTAACACAATACGTAAATAATTAGTCCTTGTAACTTCCAAAATTAGTGTACTATAAATGGTTAAGTCCCAATTCATCGTTCTTGTACAATTAATAAAGTTTGACTCGATTGAACCAGATTCAATCTATACTTTAATATAGACGTCGCACTCTATGCACACGTGGCACCATTGGTTGTCCTCAATTTTTATCTTCCTCCTCTCTCCTTAATTCGTGCTATAAATTTTGATCCTGTCCGTTACTTTTTGTTGGCTTGATTTCGGTTGTTCGTTTCGATCACATTTATCCTATAAGTAGTCATTTGTATGAAGCTTCATCTCATTGTTATGCATCCGGTCATTCTATGATCCTTCTTAATGCTATTATGTTTCTGGTGGTTTTGGCCTTTGCCTTTTGTTTGCAGGTGGTTGTGTTCGTAGTATGATACCAAAACCGCAACGTTTGTCATGTATTGACATAAACTGAGATTAGCGTGGGCTGCGATTGCTGTTGAGCGTTGGATGCGGATGAGCATTATCCGTTTTTTGAGTCACTCTGTGTTGTAATTTTTTCCCTTTTTTTTGCTATGATTTTGTAGTGAAGCAAGTGTTGTAATTTATAGGATAAATGACCATATAAATGTAATTCGAAGGTTGTCAAGTTTTTATCAATGAATCATCTCTTTATCGATACTATTGTTTGTTTATGTAATTCATTTGTCTTTATTAATCCCTAGTCGTATTGTTATAATGTCCGATCAAATTTGGTTGTTGATTGTTTTATTCCACGTTTAATTCGACAAGTTCGTTGTTGTGTTCTTCCAAAATATCGGGATTTTTTTTATTGACTCCGAAAGCAACCTTCGATCGGTTCATGTGTTCCGACATGAATTTTTTTTGTTCTTTATTGACGCCAAAATATCGAATCTTTTTTTATTGACGCTGAAATGAAATTTCGTCATCCTTTTTTACCGAGTTTGTCGAACGGTGCACGCGGATTGTTTGTGTTCGCGTTGTTGCCAAGATTTGGTAGTGTGTAATCTTATTTCGTGTTATGATTCGTTGATTATTGTTGTTTTCAATTTCGATAGCGTGTAATTTTATCTGCGTAGTTTTATCGGTTGATACAACAATTTGATCTCGATTTTCATTATTTTTCCTTGTTTTTATTCTCCGAAGAGCAGGATATTTCTACAGGCCATCACTTCGTTGCCATCTTTTGGTCCAATAATGCTGTTGTTCGCGTTGGTTTAGCATGTTGCATCAATTTAGCTTCCTAAGTTCACATTTAAACTTAGCATGGTGCATCAATTTAGCTTCCTAAGTTCACATTTCGTTTAAATGTGATGGCCGTCAATTATTGAGTGAATAATGGTGGATATGTTTGTATATTGTCCTTTGAAACTAATCATAAAAATTTGCCTTATACACGCAAACTGAATTCTGTCATTTAAAACTAATCATAATTATCCGTTTAATAATAATATTTTTAATATTTGAAATTTAATGGTGTTAATGATGTGTTTATTGTAAAATTAAATTCCTTTCCTTTATTTTTTTATATTTAATGGTTTGCTTGAATGTAGTCTGCATTTATCGTTCGTCCGGAGCAATCGATGGCTAGCTGATTGGTTTATTACCTTGCGTGGATTATGTCCTATTAGATACACTAATAATTATTATGGGTGCAATTGTTCTTTGAATTAATGTTGTATTAAAATAATTTCCGTAGTTGTGCATGCATGGCTGTATATATGAGTTGGTGTATAGTTGATATATTTTTACCATACATGCTTTTGATAATGACTATAGTATGACTATAATATATCTTTATCTTAAAAGTGTAAAATAGCAGTTGATTAAAGATCATTGTTTTGGAGCCCGCAAAATTTCGCGGGGCTAATACTAGTTATTCTTATATTCTTATCCCATTGAAATATTGTAATAATTTATTTTTCATCACTCATATTTTATATAGTACATAATAAATTCAATAGTATAAAGATTCTACCAATTAATCCACAAGGAGTCAAAGGATGTATTAAATCAAACTGAAACGAGATTATGTGTCTTTGCAACACATACACCAATTAATATGATAGTGATGGGCGAGCTGAAATTCTTTAAGACGATAAAAAAATAAAAACCACTAAATTTTAAGTGAACCATTCTCGTTACAACTAGAGATACATTTCTGCTCAGGAATTGCACAATACAACAAGTGTAATTTTTGACTTGGTGTAGTCTACTTTTTTTTTTTTTTTTGACAGGAACACTTGTAGTTCATTTAATCAAAAGTTGAAACTTGTACATCATCAGAAGTAGCAATAGAAAGCACCTCTCTAGGGAAGTTTTCTATCCACACATGTTTCATGCCAAAAAAAATTTCAAAGTGCGCTAAATAATGAGCCACTTTGTTCGCGGACCGGAGGATATACGTAAAATTTACACAATTACTAGCTCGGCCTAACTCGCGGATATCCCCAACAATCTGTTCCCCATGAATGTAGTCTACTTTGTATATGCATTGTAAGTAGAGCCGGCAAAACTTATATTTAATATCTTTAATTTTCAAAGTTGCATGTGTGGACGGTGATCAATGGCTTTGGCTCCACAAGGTCAATTCCTCATACACTTAACTAACACTCTATAACTATAATGATTTGAACTGATTCCATTTTATTAATACTATGTTGTTTTTTGGGCAATGTTAGAATGCTAATTCTCTAAAAGAGGAATAAAAAGAAGGGCCCGCAAAAAAAATATCATGAACTTTATGATTTTTATCAATTACAACATGATTTTTTTTTTTTTACAATTTAATACACCATATTTATAAATTTTACAATTTGAAATATATGATAATTTTTTGTCAACAATAAAATTTACATGGTTGTTGAATATGTCATATAGAGTCCACGTAGATGCCAACAAATAAAGTTATGATTTTTTTATAAAACATAACTTAAAATTAAATTTTAAAGAAATTATTTTTAATTAAAAAATAATAATTTTATTTTTTGGCGTCTACATGGGTATTTATTTGATATTTTTGGTAGACGTCATTTAATTGTTGAAGAAAAATTATAAGATGTTTTAGGGGCAAATTGCACAAATGGTCCTATGAGAATGTGGTCTCATGAAATTGGTCCTTTTTTTAAACACAAATGGTCCCATAGGATTTTCCGTCCAAAATTTAACGGATTAAAAAGCGTGAATATCACGCGCCCGTTTGCTTTCTTTTTTCTTTTATTTTAAATAAACTCATTAACAGCACTAGCTGTTTTTTTTTCTTCAAATAATTCATTGATAATTCCCAAATATCACAGTTTGAATATCAAGCACATTTCATTGATAATAATTTTTTTAAAAAATTGCATTTATTATTAAACAATCTGCAACTTAATAAATATTAATTATAATTATTTTATTAGGTAGGACCGACGATAGGTTGCAGGATAGCTAATTTTTCTTTTAAATATATTTTAAGACATTATTTAGATTTTAAAATATATTTAATTCTCTTTTTTTTTGTAGGGCATGGTTTTTTTTTAATCTTTAATGTATTTGCTAACTAAATTATTTTTTGTTTTTATTTGATATTATTAAATACTCCCCCAGTCCACAAAAAGTATGTATGTTTGTGAGTGTAAAGTTAATGACATGTGAAATAATTAAGTGATGGTTGAATGACAAAGAAAACAAATTTGTTAATGTTATAATTAATAAAAATTAATATTTTTTTTGTATGTATTTTAAATATTCATGTAATTATAAAATTAATTATTTTTACAATAAATTTAAAAAACTAACGAAAACCGTTAGAAACTTAATTGTTGGACCATTTCTGTCAAATATGAGACTAAAAAAGAATGTGAAACTAAGTCTGTCAAGTAAAAATTATCATGGGACAAATATTGCAATTTACCCGATGTTTTAAATTGCAAAACTTATAAAGTTGGTGTATTAAATTGCAAAGAAAAAAAGTTCATGTTGTAATTGATATAAATTATAAAGTTCATGATTTTTTTTGCAATTAACTTTAAAAAAAATCAAATTGGAAAACAAATTGTGAATTGGAGGGAAAAACAGAAAAGCGAGGAAGAAAAGAGAAATATAAATAGTAGATGAAGCATTTAAACTCCGGTACTAAAGATAGATATGCATATGAGATCTTCGAGTTATATTTCACGATGCACGGGCCTAGGTGGGTTTTTTCCATTTTTTATTTTTCTATAGATAAGGCAGACTTGAGTGTTGTTTTCTTTTTCCCATTTAAGTGAATTTGTTTGGTTTCTCGTACCATATTGCAATAACAGTATGAATTAACTGAAATAAAACTTTAGCTGGTGAGTATATATTTTGGTTTTTAACGGTTATATCTTTACTTTTTTATTAATGAACACATTAAATTATATGGTTTTTTTGGAGTCGCAGTACAATCGAGTTACCAGCTTCTTTACGATATTATTACATCCTTCCTAATCTCGACTGTCCCATTGTCTTAAATGTCTATTTTTTTTTTTCGTTTTCTCCCTTTTTATAAATAATCATTTTTTATTTACTGAAATATTATAAAAAAAACAACTTTATTCTCTTTTACATCTTTTATTTACCATAATGTCATTAAGAATCAACGTTATCACTATAATACTAATAAACAATTCTCACATTAAAATTTGTGCCAAAAGTAAAGGGAAAATCGGGATTGAGATGGAGTCATGGAGGGAATATTAATTTTATCGGATGTTTTTTTATATCTCTTTATTCTTTTTTTCTCTAATATTGGGATAATAATTAATATTATAATAATCATACAGAAAAAAAATAGTAATAAGATAATTAGGCATATCTTATTATACATGCTCGTCGTCACCAACAAAGTGAGGTTCTGAGAGCGTTAAAGATGAACGAAGTGACGAAGATGCATATAATCTTAATTTGGTCAGTTTTCTCATATGATCCAAATTCATTTGCTGGGAATTATAGCATGAAAAGCTTTCACTGACCTTTTCCTTTCTACATGTATAACAAAATCAAATGCAAGTAATAAGAGAGCAGTGGTTAGTTTTCATACATTAGCAAAAATTATCATCAAAACTTAAGGAGAGAGGGAACACCATTGCTTAGGATTACAAAGTTCTAGAAAGTATACATTGTAAACAAAATAACACAACCAATATGTTATTTTCCATGACACACATAAATTGAATAAAGAGCCTTTTGTCCATCACCAGAAATATAAACATGGATAATCTTACATCTGTATACCTTATCATCACCTGAAATGTAAACACTTTATTGTGTTTGAAGTTGTGTGACTCCTATATTCGCAGAAGGTGCAAATCATCGAGGTACATGTTGACTTTTTTATATTATTGCACTTTTTAAACAAGCAAATAACACAATCCAAAAGCGGATGAGATCAATGTAAGTACAAGCAAACGACCAAGTATTTATCGAACCATGAACCTAAGAGATCGATGGAGCCCTAGAATTACGCGTAGTCATAGAGTTATAGTCACGTGTTTTGGGATTTTTAAGCTAATACTAAATAAAAGACAAGACAAATAAAATAACAAGCTAGAAATAAACATGCAAGCAAATAAAACTTCATGAACGAAGTGTAAGTGGAGAGTAATGCTTCGGGTGCCGTCTTCATAATGGAATCAATGCTACGTGTGTTAATTTTACTTTTCTTATGCTATTTCATTGGTTTTTAACTAAGAGCTATCACTAATGATTTAAAGACCGATCCCTTTTGAGGTTTGGGTGATCAATAGAGTTAACTAGCACCTAATTAACTACCAAAAACACCTAGGATAGTGAATAACTTGAAGCACGCGATGCACTCCAGGAATTCCCCCTTCACTAAGCACCTAAACCCTTTAATCGAGGTACCTAATATCTATTGATGGTAATCTAAGTTGTTTATCCTCTCTCGGTTAAGTAAACTATTATGTGAATCCAATTAACTAATCAAATTCCTCACTACAAGGTCGATCAACAGCATCCAACTCTCGTTGTAGCACAAATCAATTTCACAAGAGCTACTAAACTCAATCAATTAATCTTATAAAGAAATATACATCAATAAAAGTAATCAAACCAACTCAATAGCACAATCCAAGCTAAATTAATATAATAACATAAATTCCATCATAATTTCAATACCCAAAGCATTTGGAGATTAGTCCATGGCTAATAACAAAAAACTAGGGGTGAGCATTCGGTTATTCGGTCACCGAATAGTAAAAACCGAAATAACCGAAATGTCTTTAGCCAATAACCAAAACCGAACCGAATAGCACTAAAATCGAATTTCAATCGAACTGAAATATTTCGGTTCGGTTATTAACCGAAATAACTTAAATGTATCATGTGTAATTTTTTGGATTTTTTTGGAATTTTTGGGCCGAAATAATAAAAAAAAAACTGTTAAAAATTCATAAAACAACAACTACTATTTCTAAATCATTTACTAAAGTATATTGACACCCTAATAAATTAAGAGTTAATAAAAAAATTAAAATTAACATCTAGTGAACTAGTCAAATACTAAAATAACAGTTCAATAATATTCCATAATAGTCATAATAACAGTTTAATGTCCATACTAGTCCAAAATAGATTAATAGTCCATATTACATACATAATAACAATCTATAATACTATGCACAATCATGAACCAAAATAATATATTATTAATTACTTAATTTATTAAATATATTATTATAATTATTATTAATTAAATTCGGTTTTCGATTATGTCAATTACTTTCTTACAATAACCGAAACTGAATTGAAATACCACAATTTTAAACTTCAATTACCGTAACCGAACCGAAATACCGAATAACCGAACTGAATTGTACAATTCGGTTCGGTTTGGTCGGTTAATTTGGTTTTAACCGATTAGTGCTCACCCCTGCCATGATAACAAACTAAACAAATCAATAAACTCATGTAAATTATATTAAGTGATAGATTGCATAAAATACATATTTTATTGTCATATTTCTTCACGATTTAGATGTTAATTAATCCTTAAGTGTTTGTGTTAATTAGATTTTATATTTTATAGGTTAACTGAGGATTTGATTGATGTTTGGAGACCATATGGAGTGATTTGTGAAGAAGTGAAATTGAAGACTCCAAAAATGAAGAAAACAGAAGTGTTTTTCTCATAAGGCGTGCACCGCAGTTGAGCTCTAAAAAGGACAGAAGTACTTTTCTCGTAAGGCGTGGGCACGCCTAAGGTCTAGATGGGAAATCTCATAAGTGGTGCTCAAATCTCTATACCAAGACTCAAATTTAATTCTTTCCACCATTTTAAGAGTCTTGGATATTTTAAATTTATCCTAGATTAGTATATTAAATTAGTAGTTTTATTTTATTTTAGATTAGATTCTAGATAAGTTTTAGATGTAGTTTCTTAACTACTTCTTTGGTAACTTACTACTAGTGGATTAGTTTAAATATGGATTAGATGGAGAGAGAAGGGAGAATTCCCCAGAACTTTTCATTCTTGCATTCTATCTAATATATTCTAAGTTCATATTATTCATATTCTTCTTCTTCCAAAATTTCATACGCATGCATTATGAAACAAAGCATGGCAATCTCTCTATGGGTTGCTAAATCCGCAATCTAGCCATTGATGAATGATGATTTGGGTTCGACACAATGTGAGATCTAATTAGTTTTCATTCTCTTTCACTCTACATTATTCATGTATCTTTGTGTTAGATTATATTATTTGGCGAGTTGTTTAATGCGGCCGGTTATTCAATCCGTGAAAATGGTATGTGCCAATTTAGAACGTTAAATCCGTAATTGTTTAATTGTTCTAATATTAGTGGCAAGTAGCATAAATTATGCTATAGGAGATACATGATCTAGTCTAAATGAACCTACCTGTGTGTTTGTTGGCTAGAATTGAATCTTTTTAGTTTTTAATGCTGCTAGTGAATTAAATCCTAATGGTGGTACCTAGGGTTGTTCATTGGTTAGAGAAGTAATAAGAGATGGTATCCTTATTATCAACAAAGTAAGGAAAGATTAGGTTGTTAGGTGGTACCAACAACTATAACCAATTTAGTGTTTGAGTGAAAGGGTAATTTTTGCATCGATGATCGTTTGTGTTTGAACCAATTCTGAAGTCATCTATGGCTAGATGTTTTTACTTAATTGAATTCTACTTATTTTAACTCAATTGCAGTCTATTTTAATTTAGATTCATTACCAACTCAAAATCCCCTCCAATCTTTAATTTACTTGTTTGTAATTTATTTTTGTGAAAAGAATAAATATATTACCAATCTCTGAGGAATCGACCCTGATTTAAGCAGGTTTTATAATTTGTTGGTTTCGACACCCATCATTAAGAAAATTGCAATAAACCATAAATGAGAAAATTAAACCAATTACTTGAAAGATATAAGATAGAATTCAGCTAGATGGAGTGATTACAACTTAAAAATGAATTTTTCTCTTGAAATCCTAGTTAAATTACTCCATCAATTGAAAGAAAAATTAAAATCTAAAGATAAAGGTGAAATTAAACTAAACTAAGTGTGTGAGGTGTGTTTCCCCTAATGGAGTGTATGGTTTTGTGTGTGACCTCCTCTAAAATATGATAAAATGGTATATATAGTGTGGGAAGAGGGTATTGGAAAGAATTTGCAAAAAATTCCTGAGGAATGATGCATTTTCAGATTTTTACCCATCTATCGAGTCAACTCGGCACAGATGCGAACTTCAATTAGAATTTCCAGCGTGAAGTTGTTCTTCTGCGGCGTCGGTCTCTTGCAAATTCCGTGGAGTGGATATATACACTGTAATTTTTACCATTAGAAAAGGTAAGGTAGTTGTACAAACTTGAGAGTAGGCGTGAGTTTCAGAATTAAAGATTTAAAGCCTGATTCTTTCTTCCTTGAATTATGGTGTGGGGATCCACTGCTTTGTTTCTTCCTATTCCAGGCGACCATCCTTCCATTTAATTAGCAATACTCCATCCAACTTGAATTCACTTGGATCTACAAATGGGCCGCAACTCTGGGCTTCAATTTATTTAATTTGGGCCGAACTAAGATGGGTCAATATATTAATTGAGTCCATCTCAATTTTTTCTTCTCTTTCTCGTTTTATCTCAAATTATTTTCTCGACTGATCTCATGAATTATAGGCACGTAAAAGTTCACAATTTCCTGCAAAATATATCTTTCTTGACAATTAAATTCAGTTGGTCAAATTAATGTAAATAATGCACGAAACTCTAGGCGAATTAAATGCACGAATTTCAAGCAATTTTCACACTAATCACATGTATGATGGAATAAATTTCTTTTCTTGATTATTATCTTTTGCATTGCTTGCCGAATTATTTAAGCACTAAATGTGAGTTAATTATGTCATTTTTCGAGGGGAAAATTGAGCCTTTGACTTACCTCTTCAATTCAAGAAACCTACACGTTCGTAATCCCTCAATCTTGCTTAGCATTCTTCAACATCTCGCTTCACTTTGTAAGGGAGAAGGTTGAAAAGGAAGGAAGCAAATGGTTCTTCAATTCTAATCTGAAATTAATAGGCCTTAATAATCTCCAATGTATATTAATTATGGATATAGAAAGATTTCTTTAGGAAAGAGCACTGGAGAGAAGAGGAGAAGGAATGACATGATTGTGTCTTCCGTTTCTATTTCTCAATCTATAATTTATAATATGTCATTACTATAATTATGGATGAAGACAATAAAGAGACTCATAGTTTCTTCCGTCTCAATTTCTGAATTTATAATCTTTCATTACTATAGATGGACATGGAGATTTAGAAGTTATTTATTTCTTTCTAGATTTCGACAAATTTCTTACTCTCCATTAAGCTATTGGCAACATCTTTCAGGTATTAAGACTTGTTAATTAAGCCAGTTTGTTTGCCTTATTTATTGACGGTTTTCCCAATTGTATATCATCTCAATTCAGCTTATGATTGTTGGGTTTTCATATTTTGGATTTGAATGCTTTGGTTACTGTTTGGTATTTAAATTACTTGATGTCGATAGTTTATCCTAGAGTATCAAATTAGCTTCTTACCTTTGCAGCTGTTGGCGCAATATGAATTCACGATGATTATTCCAATTTTTTTTTTTACCAAGTAGATATTATTTATTGGACTGATCATTTGGTTGATGGTTTTCTAGGTGGCAAATAGGACATTATAATCATCATTACAGTTACATGAATCGGAATGACTTATCTGTTTTTCCCTACAACCTTCAATGGGGGGCTAGTTATCTGCAGTTAAGGAATTTCGTTTGGGTAAATTAATATGGGACCAATCTAGTGTTGAAGAAAGTGATCACTGCACTGAAACAGAAAGTAAAAAGAATACGAAACAAATTCGTATATCCAAACGAGTCAAGGAAAATCCTTCCCGTATAGTGCTTACGGGATCGTGCGTACAAATCTTCAAAGGTAAAACGGTTTAACAATGTATACCGATAGCACCACTGTGTATAAGCTTTCGGCGAACGTACTGAACGAGATAAATTATCAGCTAAAGGCTTTCTGCAGAAAATTCGTAGGCTGAAAGTGTCTAAGAAAGTCTGGACGATTACATTAGGCTATTGGATGCTTGCAGCGGAGTCAAAGATATTGTATCACTCACCAAGCAAGATTTACGTGATCTCCTTTCTTCCTTAAGGAGAAAGGATGTCAATGGTATCAACGCTTACCTGATCTCCAGAAGGAAGTCAAAGAAAATGATCCAAAATTTGTTTAAAAAGTCTGAGGAGTTGTACCAGTAACATCGTGGAGAAAGAAATAGAATCGGCTGCCATTTCCGTGTTGGAGTCGTTGATGGCGTACACAAGGGGACAAGAAAGGCAGAGTGGGTGGTCAAAGCTCATCCACTCCAACAAACAATCACCCACAGTTTCTAATGAATTCGACAAGGTTGATTCGTTGTTGCAACAGAGCCAAGAAAGCGAGTGTTGGGATAAACACACGAATAATTAACAAGAACTTATTCCTCTACGCAGCGGAATGATCAATTATCACTCTCTTGTGTGAATCTAGTAGGAAATAATACTAAGAACAACAAAGAAAAGCAATCACAACAAAATAACACGAGCAATTTTAATGTGGAAAACCTCCTCAATGTGAGGAGTAAAAACCACGGGACCGAAGTCCACCCAAAATTCACTATGAGCAAAAGTCCAAGTATTACAATCTGCCAAAACAGATATTCTACCACAAATATACTAAGACAATCAATACTTGACAACAACAATGAGATTAGAAAGATCTCACCCAACAACACCAACTGATGTTCATTTTTTACGATGCTCGGATACTAAGAACCCAATCTCCACTGTCCAGAATCAACCCTTATGTGTCCTGAACGTCCTGTCCAAATTACAGCTCGATCCAACGGTTGGTTTGTGATAAACGACCCTTTTACCTCAGCTGCGCAGAAGTGAATCGCCCAAAAATAGACCTTATGTTCGCGGCCTATTCCCGTCTATACAAAATGCGAAATACGATCTCCACCGTCCAGAATGTAATACAACAACTCCTGAACGTGCTGACAAAGTTTCAGTTCGATCCAACGGTTAGAACTTCAGGTATTGCTGCTCCTTGGACTCCCTAAAAAACGTGAATAGTCTTTTTGACTCTCTATTTTCTTCTTATCTTCCCTCAATGTCTTCTAGGGTAAGATAACACCAAGTAATGGACCTACTTGGGCTTTTCTAACTTGTTGGCTATTGGGCTTCTCCACATATTTGGAAACCCAACCCAACAGCGAGGAGGTGTTGAATTACTTAAAAGAGATGGACTCAACCATTCTGGCTCTTGAACAAGAATTAGAAATGTTGTCTAGACAGTTGATTAAAACCAGAGTTTCCCTCCTAAACATTCTCAATCACTAACTCGTGATGAGATTAAAAATTTTGTGGTATATAGATGAAAATACATTTGTACATTTTTATTGATCACAAATTAATGAAAAGATAAGCTTCTCTCTCCTTTCCTGATATTTTAGCATTTTTATGTTTTTTCATGACTAGTAATTTTTGACTATTTGCTAGCGATGATAGGTGTAAAAGATGATATTGTGAGTCTTTAGTAAATTTTGACTATTTTAATTTCTGATTTGATTAATTTTTATGTCAGTGTATAAGAGAAGACAGGTTGGGGCCAGTGGTGTGGTATGTCTTGGAACGAAAGATGTTAAGATACTGTCGCATGAAATTCCCGCAAAGAAATTGTCTGGAAAAGAATCCTCGAATCTTCCAAAGAATTGTTGGGAACTCGACCCGGCTTCGCTGACTCCTTGGTTGATTATTGGTTTCGTATTTAAAGCTGCACGTTGGAACTGGGATGCTTGATGTGGTGTGTAGTCCCTTATTGGTAAAATGCAGCCTTTATTTTGCTTTTTTGCAATGTCTTTGTCATGTGCATGATAGAGTGTCTTATTGATTTGCTTAGTATGCTGGGATGATGAATGAGTAGTTGAACAAACTTAGAAAATATTGACAGAGGAAATATCGTATGCTGCTATTGCTTGGTTGATATAAGTTGAGGCCTTTTTTCCCCTCATATCATACTCTTTCATAAGTTAATTAATTATCAGATTTTGGAGTCTTAATTAATGCCTCTGTATACCAATATGAGTATAGTCGGTTCTTCTTGTCGATTAATTTATAGCTCATGTTACTCTCTCTACATATGTACATGCCAACCTTGAAATAACTCATCTCCCGCTCTCATTGTTATGGAATTTATGTCTTAGTTATAATTTGATTAATCTATATGGAATTTTTTTGAGTATTCGTCTTAATGGAATATATGATTGGTGGGTTTTATGGATTTTAAGTTTGGTTGTATGGTTGTGCTATCTTTATGCAATTTTTGCGCTAAGATAGTACTTGAGCTGCCAGTTTTAAGATCATGAATACGAGATTTTGCACCATCACTGAATGCCCCGGTAGGATTCAGTTCTATTTGCATAAAACAGGCAGCTATTTTAGCATGAATGCTCTTGAAGACAGGGGATCATGAAATAATAGAATAGCCTTGCAAGAAATTGAGGAAATCAAGCTCAAATGTCTGGGAGCGATATGTTTGGAGAAATGGGGTTAGGGGAGAATTGTATCTAAGTTTGTGGTCGAACCATTTTGGCATAAATGTGGGTATAGAATTTCTTCTCCAATGACGTTAAGAGCCACATGGTTTAAGTGATACTTTGGGAAGTTAAAGTTGTACTTATCCAAGTGTATTTTTAATCTATCTCCAGTTCGGCCTTCATATTATGGCACAATTTTCTGGCGTAAGTTTTGGATGTAGAATTGGTGAATAGGAAAGTATTGTAGAAGAAACGAGGAGTTTCAACTCCCTTAATTTGAATTACTCATTACACAACGTTGGCATGAAATTTATGCTTATAACAAAAGAAGATAATTTAGGATAAAGAATAATGAATAATCTCGATACAAGAAATGTAACATCATAAATCCATAAAGGGCAGGTTGTGTTGGAAAATGCACATCAATTAGTGTGCTACTGGAGATGCTCTAATGTTGATAGGCAAGCATTTAATCTAAGTGACTTAGTCTAGAATGCTAGAGTATTGCAGAAGCTTTTCTCCAACAAAATGGCATTCATTTGTTGCACCTTTATCAGCACAATGAATCAAGCTTACACATTCTTGGTGCAGCACTGATCATATCGTTTTATGTACTGATGATAGTTGCATTTTAAAGCAGATAGTTCTATATATTCATATAAATTCTGGAGCGTTGTCTACTCCAAGCCCCTCCAGAAGAATATCAAATATTCGTATGATTTTTTTTATAGCAGAATGTGGAAGGGAGAAATATTCAAGGGTGAAGAAGAACAGAGGAGGGAATTCGGGGATTATGTGGCTGCTTCTGAGATGAAGCACACAATTGTGCGTGATGATTTTGAGGTTTGCCTTCTTTTTATTGATTTTTTTTTTTGCTCTTTTTTTTTACATATACAAATTTGTTTTTTTTTTTTTTTTTTTTTATCGGGCAAAAATAATACATTACAAGAAAACATAAAATTAGTGTACTTTTTCTTATAGTGATTGTTTATGTGGATATTTATCATGAGTTTTGACTTTTTGTTCAAGCTTCGATTTCACTATAAGAATGTGAACTGCAAAATCTTAATCTGGGGAGCATGGAGCTGTTAGGGTGGATGTGTGTTTAATTTGTTCATGTTTCAATGACTTAGAGTAAAACTTAAGAACATATTCTTTGAACATTATACTATTTAATTAAATTTTCAATGTAATTTGCAGTTTGTGAATGTGCGTTCGGTCGCTTCTTACAACAAGAAAAGAATGGACAAATGGAAATTGGATTGGACGGAATATATTTACATTCGATTCTTGTATTCTATGGCATTTCTAACTTTTGATAGCATGTAACTTATATATTAATTTGTGATGATATATATTTCATATTTTTTTGTATATTTAATTGATATGTATATTTATTTATTTGATGTTTTGGTATTGGACTTATAAATACTAGTATAGGTTTTGGTAATTTGGTATAAACGGGTTTATTAAAATATAAAAAATTATATAAAAAAATCATAAAAAATTATATAAAAAAATCATAAAAAAATTATATAAAAAATCATAAAAAAATTATATAAAAAATCATAAAAAAAATTATATAAAAAAATCGTGTAAATAAAAAAAAAAAATTAGACAGCGGTTATTTAACCGTTGTCTAAGTGTTTACTTTGGATAGCAGTTAAAAACTGCTGTCTGAGTGTTTACTTTGGATTGCAGTTTATAACCGATGTCTAAATGTTTACTTTAGACATCGGTTTCACAACCGCTCTCCGAACTTAGACAACTGTTTTTTAGAAAGTGTTTTTAACCGCTGTCTAAGGGCAAAATTAACAGATGTCTAAGACCTAATATGTACTAGTGGGTGGGAGTGGAGGTGGAGCAGCAAATCCCATCTGTTGAAAGATGCTGGAGAACCAGGCCCGAAAACTCTCTGTGTAGCTAGTGAGGGCCTCAATCTGCTTTCGGGCGTCTCCCAGCTCACGCTCCACATGAGAGGGAGCAGAGTCGATCGAGGAGGACGATCCACTGCACTGGCGGTAGGTCTGTAGGATGACCTTACTGTGACCACCCTGCCGCTCGACCTTCCCCTTCTTGACTCCGACCACATCTAAATAGATGCGGTCCTCGTTAATCCGGGGAGGGGTGGGGTTCTCTCCGCTGTCGTCGGTGGGAGTCACCTGTTGTGAGGCCTGGGCGAGACGATCCTTAAACTGGTTCTGAAATTATATAAATAAAATACAATTATAATTAAACTACAATTATAATAATTAAATTAAAATTAAAAAAATACTTACGTGGATCTCGGTGGTGCGGGCGTAGGTAGACGTCCCAGTCTCACGGTTCACTGGGTGGGAGATCTCCATCTGCTCATAGAGAGAGAGAGCTTTCGTCCGTGCCCCCTCTCCTGTTGCGAACCAAATTCAATAGATATTTAAATGTTAAACATTTAAATATTTATTAATATTCAAATGTAAACAAAAAAATTATAATACTTACAAAGACGAAGGAGTGCTCGTAGATGGACGGGATGCATCCCGATGTCTGGCGATGCCTTGCCCGGTGGGATCCTTCAACCGGTTCTCCTTGGACTTCGAGGACTTGGCTTTGAATTGCTCACTATTTCAGTGAGCAACCAAAGCGTCCCAGACGGAACGTCCGTCTGGCCCTCGATGCAGCTCGAGCTGTTTCCCCTCATCAAACTGCTTCTTCAGCCCGTTGATAATATTTTTGTACCGCTCATGCGCTTTCGCTCAGAACAAGCCGTAAATAACACTATCATGGACAGGGTCCCAAATGCACAACTTCTGTAATTAAATTAAAAATAAAATATTAACAAATAAATTCAAAATAAAATATTAAAAATTAAAATCATAATAAATATACCTTGAACTTCTCGAAGTAGTCCATCCTCTTTCGCTCGAACACCATGGACCACGACGAAGCACCAAACCCGAACATGAGCTTCTTAATGGCCACTGAGACGCGAGAGCTAGTCTCATGGCCTGGAAGCATTTTGTGACATAAAAAAAAATCAAGTTAATATTAATAATTAAGATTAATGATTACAATTAAACTTATTTAATTCGTTATCTAAGAAAACTTACATGTTGTCTCTAGGGACAACAGTGAGACGACTATCCAACGTGGGATGCTGCCGTGAAGCCGAAGATCCGGCAACAGAAGTAGAGCCAACATCACTGGATTGCTGTGAGGAGGATGATGTCATCTCCGGGGCCCGTCTAACCTCCGGGATCTTCGGTCTCAACGATCCCGACCTCCTCTTACCCCTCCCCTCCCCCGACCCTGTCCTCCACTCTGATCAGGGTTATCTTGAGAGCTCATCTGTAATAATTATAAATTCAACAAATTAGCACAACATATATATTTATACACATTCAACTAAATTCATACATACGTATATCAATCAACTAAATCCATACCTACACATATCAATCAACTAAACTCATACCTACGTATACCAATCAACTAAATCCATAACTACGTATATGAATCAATTAAATTTATAACTCAATCAACTATGTTCATACCTACGTATATCAATCAACTAAATTCATAACTACGTATATAAATCAACTAAATTCATAACTACACATATCAATCAACTAAATTCATACCTACACATATCAATCAACTAAATTCATACCTACGTATATCAATCAACTAAATTCATAACTACGTATATAAACCAACTAAAATCCATACATAAAAATATCAATCAACTATAACATACATATACCAATCAACATGCAAAGATGTATATTCCTAAACTAACATACCAACTAATTTAATATATACTAACATACCAACTAACTTAAAATTTACTAAACATTTATATACATGATTTAAAAATACAAACATATAAAATTATACGTATACGTACATATATATAAATCCTATAAACAAACATGCATGATTCATACAAACATATATATCTAACTTCATGTATATATCCTATATATTCTAAAAAATGATATACAAACATAATAAACGGTTAAAGTTTGAAAATTTTACTGTTATTGTGTAGACGGGGAAGCAACAAGTGAATTGATCGGAACGGATTGCTCGACAGGCGGCGGCGGTGGCAGCGGCGACGGATTCTTAAAACTGATGGCGAAAGTGAGTACGGGCTTTGCCTAAAAAGGGTTAAAGAAATTAGCGACCGCCCTAATCACAGATATCAACGGTCCCGATTGACCAAATTTGTGATTAGGCGGTCGCAAATTACCCCCGCATTAATGCCCATTGCTCGTTTCCAAAAACGGGTCAACTGACCAGTTTGCGACCGCCAACTAGCATTACAAAATTGAATTCAGCGACCGCCGCCTTGACGGTCGCTGATCAGATGGTAAAAAGTATTGGTCAATTTTAACAGACCTTTGAGTTTAGCGACCGCCGAGGCGGTCGTAGGCGGTCGCTAATTGTTCGATTTAGAGACCGATTTTTGTGTCGATCGTAAATTTTTTTAATTTGAGACCAGTGATCTTCTTCGGTCGTTAATCGGTCGGCGGTCGCTAATACATTATTTAAAGACCAATTTAAAGGCGGTCTCTAATTTCGGTCACAAAAACGTGAGTTTTTTGTAGTGTAAGTGGCGACCCTAGTTCAAAAGCCACAAGAACCTTCATTCTTAAAACGGAGCATTACACGATTTTTTTCTCTCTCTCAATATATCTTTTTTCCTTCCAATATATATAGATAGATGTTAAGATATTTTTGGAATTTTGATAGAGGTAAAAAGGAAAATTGAGAAAATTATCTAGAAATCATCTGATATTTAATCTGAAGTAAATGCACTACCAAAAAATTGAGGGTTTTTGAAATTAAAATAGATGGTCTTACCTATAATAATAAAATTAATATCAATTAATTAGTTATTTTGATTTTATTCCTTTTAAATTATTTATATCTAAATGTTTATCTGTAAATTTTATAATCCACGTTAATTTAATTAACCAATAATTTTTAAGGTTCTTTATGGGACTACCTAATTTTATAACTTATAGTTTTTATTATATAATTATTGTGATTTTTTAATTTTTTTTTCTTTTTTTTTGTGTGATTCGTTATGTTTAATTTTCTTTACATTTATACTATGATTAAATTGGATGAAGTGCCATACGTCGGATATGTGTACGTTGTCATATGAAACCATTTTATAATTTATTAGAGTATCAAAATATTTATAGTACTAAAAAACAGGTACTGAAATATTGATTAATTTTATTTCATTTTATGCAAATAACATAACATACCAATTTAAACGACATATAATGCACCGAAACACAATACATTGTATGGGTATGTACTATATAAGTACAAGCAATAAAATGATTATAATCCACTAATAATAATTTGATATATAATAATTTATGAAAATGTGCAATGCACATTCTTATTTAGTAATAATTTTAATAAACGCTTCACTTATTAGTTCTGTGGCTCGCGCCCCATGAATATTTTTATCTAATTTATGCTCCATATTGGTGCAATGAGTAGGGGTGGTCATTCGGTCAAAATGGTCGGTTCGCTCCAGATTTTGGACCAAACCAAAATACCGAAATTTTATTTTTATTCGGGTCAATTCGGTCCAAAATACCATTTTATATAAAAAAACATGTATTTCAATCTAATAAATATTATGCATTATAAATATTATTAAATCTAATTCAATACCAACAATTTAAAGAGATACTTATACAATACGAAGTAGAGTCGAATGTAAATATTTAAACGAATACAACATAATTTAGTTCAATAAAAATCTTCAACATACAAATACACCATAGTGCAAAGTTTGAAGTTTAATTAAAATCACACAACATTAATTTAAAAGTAAAACCACTTCATTCATAGCTTCAATCCTCCAATATCATGCAAACCTGCAATTAATATAAAAAAAAAAGTTTATCAAATTACAAAGAAAAGGTTTAAACTATAAAGATTCGGTCCATTCGGTTTTTATTTTATACAAATATTCGGTCCATTCGGTTCGTATACAAATCACTTAATTCACTCAATCATGACTACTAGTCCGTATACAATTTTTTTTAATTATATATATATATATATATTATTTAATTATAAAATTCGGTCCATTTGGTTTTTTCAGTCTGTTTGGTTTTAAAATTTTAGAACTTGACCGAACCGAACGGACCGAATTTTTTAAAATTTTGGACCGAAAATCAAACCGAATTTTTTTGGACTGAACCGAACGAACCGAATTTCATCGATTAGGTTCAATTTTTCAATTTTTTCGATTTTCTGTTCACCCCTAGCAACAAGTGCAACCCCAGAGTCCACAACATGACATCCCATGGTCACAACCAGACTTTCGGCTGTACCATCTACTTTCAATATAGTGCCTTCCAATTTGGTTACCTGAAATGGAAACATAGTTAGTTTAAGCTCATTCGTTTCTTTTATCATGCAAGAAAAAACTATGAATCATTATTTTTCCAATACAATTATTATTTATATTATAAGATGAAATCTAATAATTAAAATGCAATGTGGAATAACTAGGTGACTTAGCACACCTCAAAAAATAAAATAAAACACTCTTACACTATACAATTAATTTCAAAACACTCTTCGTTTATTGGTACATACATAAAAGTCAACAAAACAAATTTTCTTAAAATAGTGTGTCGCCCCATATATGAAAAGTTATGAGAGTTATAAGGTGGACTTGGAGATTTCTTGGAGTATTTAACAACATTTACCGATAATTTTTTTTTTGGAACGTACCACAATAACTTTCACACCTCAAAAAATGAAAATAAAACACTCTCACACTACACATTTTATTTCAAAATACTCTTCGTTTATTGGTACATAAAAGACAACAAAGCAAATTTTCTTAAAATAGTGTGTCTCCCCATATATGAAAATTAATAGGGGACGGATGATGTAATAAACAACTACCACATTAAAACTTGTGTCAAAAGCAAAGGATTGTAATAAGGGTAAAAGTGGAAATGAGAAAATTATCTAAATTTTTTTATCTATACTATTATTATATAGAAAGTACGCATTAATCAGCTTATGTGTCAAACATACATTCAGTTTAATTTGTTTTTCTCTCTCTCAAATCTCTCTTTTTGTAATTCTTTGTTTTCTTATAAATTAATTTGGAATACTAAGTATGGTAAATTAATTATCATTTTATGTTTACCGTGGCCTCCACCATATCCACTGCCGTAGCTCCCATATCCATCGAGGACTCGCTCACCTGGATTATATATTATACCATGCACAAACATCCAAATCACTTATTTTATAATAAAATTTCTTTCGAATCGTTTTACAAAACAACCATTAATTACTTAAATTATATAATATAAATTAGAAATAATCTATATCTAAATTGTGATGATGATAGCAAGCTAAGAATAATTACTTGATGCTTCGACGGTAGTGGAAGTGTCAGCTACATTCCTTGCTGTGGAGATGAGAACCACCATTGCTAATGAAAGGCCAAGCACAACTATTACTTTTGAACCCATTTTTTTTTTAATTTGTTATTTTTCTTACGAGGGGCTTGTTGGATTTGCTTCTTATTTATATATCATTTTCCAGCACAAAGACTGGTATCTTGTCAATTACTAGAGTATGAGTAGGTCGCAGGTCGAATTTAATTATTTCATACTTAATTAGACGATGGAGCCACAATTTTTAAAAGAATTTCATCTAATATAAAATTTACTACTTTTAAAAGAAACGTGTTTTTTTAATTTCCCTAATATTCTCCCTTTCTCATAGGCTGAATTCTCAATTTTCCCACTTGTACAATTTAATATAGGTGGAGTATTTTCAACGGAAATCAAACACATGAAAGAACTGCACTTATCTAAAAATCTAAATTGGTAAAAAGACATGTAATCAATTTATTTATTTAATTTCCCTTAAATTTTGTGTGCATGAGATCCAACTCATTTTAAATTTAAAATGAAATATCATCAATGTTATCATTTTTTTTCCAACCATTTCAATTCAATAATAAGGGGACAATATTTTTTAGGACCATAACTATAGGGTAGTTGTATTTTTAGCACAACGTGTTTGCGTGCTTGAAAAAGTAAGACAATAATTTTAAAAAGTTGTAAATGTAGGTGAACCCAAATTAGGTCTGATTGGGTCTAATTTCGAGCTTTCCAGTGCCACGTATTCAAAATTCGCCACATCATTTTTTATTTCTTAAAAAAAATAAAAAAATTGAATTCGTGTTATTATATATATCAGATTTTCCCCTATTCCCAATTCTTTTTCACCTTTGAGAATCATAAAATCAAATTTTATCTAATTATTATTTATATAATAAAAAAGTTTGAATTGTGAAAATAATATTTATACAAAATCTTTGTTATAAAATATGAATTTTTCTCTGCAGATTTACTTTTATCAATATTCCATGTAGTATGTTGATCTCATCTACTTTTTCTATATAAAAACAAACACATATTTGTATCTCGTAGATAAACATATCCTAATTTTGTAAGTGGACATTACGTGCATCGTTGGTTTAGCATTTAGCATTATGTGACCGAAGCATAAGAACCCCACATCACGTTTAGGAGATATCTATAGATAAATAATGAAATTAATGCAAATATACCACATGTTTTAATTATAGCATGCAATTATTAATTTTATAATGATGGGAGATATTTAATATCATAAATTTTATATGATATATATGTATTTCATTAATTAACTATCGAGGAGTAGGGCAGAGCATGACTCGGTTACCGAACCGAACCGAAAAGTTATAATCGAAATAAACCGAATTATATATAAAACTAACCGAAACCGAACCGAAATTTCTTAAAACCGAAAATACCGAAACCGAAAATTTCGGTCCGGTTTCGATTAATAACCGAAAAACCGAAATATAATGGACTTTTAAATTAGACCATATTTTTACGCTTATAACCTGCTAATAGCCCAATTTCATATGTATTAATAGATTGCAACCAAAACAAAAAAAATACAATAAAAAATTAGAGAATGGGAAGGGAAGATTAGAAGAGACGAAGACAGTAAATTTAAAAATGAGTAAATGTAACTAGAGTTAGAAATTAGATACTTATATATATCCTCTCATTTCGGTTTTGATTTCGGTTATTTTGGTATTTTTACCTAAATAACCGAAACCGAAAGCCAAAACTTCTAAAATTTAAAACCGATACTGAACCGAAAACCAAAATAATCGAATCGAATTGATATTTTGGTTCGGTTCGGCTTGGTTTTTCGGTTTTAACCGAACTCTGCTCTCCCCTATCGAGGAGTATAAGGGGGCAATTTTTTTTGGACCATAACTATATAGGGTAGTTATATTTTTAGCTAAACATGTTTGCGTGCTTGAAAAAGTAAGACAATAATTTTAAGAAATTATAAATGTAGGTAAGCTTAAATTAGGTTTGATTGGGTCTGATTTCGGGCTTTCCAGTGCCACGTATTCAAAATTCGCCACATCATTTTTTATCTCTTAAAAAAATAAAAAAATTGAATTTGTGTTATTACATATATCAGATTTTCCCGTTTCACCAATTCTTTTTGACCTTTTAATATAATTCTAAAACATCTCGTATATCTTGAATTTGAATTTGGGATAATAAATTAGAAAAAAAGGTGAAAAAATAATTAAAACTACACATATTTTGAAACAAATTTAACATCTAAAACGATATTTATTTTGAAATATAGAGAATATTAAATAACCATGCATATTATAAGTGTAAGTAAAAAGGTTTGAATTCATCAAAAGAATAAAGAAATTAAAAAAAAAGAATAAAGAAATAAAAAAGATTATTTAGATATACATAGCACTGGGATTATTGGAAATAGAGCCATAAATTGGTTACATATGGACCACACTTTTCTTTAAGATTATTTAACCATAAAATTGAATAAGGGTTAGTAATTGTGTGCAAACTCTAAGTATAAGTAGAATTAATTTTAGTTTCAAAAAGAAAATCAATTTTATAAGTTTTTGCAACCATTAATTTAAGAAAGGGTTTCGTCCTTCCTGACGTAAGTAAACCAATAAAAAGTTAGCACATCGTATAACTTCGCCCAGTGCGATAAAGTTTCGCCATAAATAAATAAATATTTTTTTATAAGAACTATATAGATAATTACAGAAGTACCCTTATAAAAATATTTCCATTGCAATTAATTAAAGAAACCCCCATTTTCAAGTTTCGCGGCGTTCATCCTACGAATCAAAACTTCAATTGCAGAGATGGAGGGGTGTCTTCGTTTTATTTGGCTCCTCTTCCTTAAACGTGTCCAAACCGAGAGAGAAGCCGGTGGAACCTGCTCATCGTCCAGGGTTTCTTTGTTTCTCTCGCGTTTTATGTTGTCAAAAAAGGTAATTAGTAAATTGTTACAATATTTCTCTTAGGATTTTGAATTTCAGAATTCGAAACACTGGTCGCATTTTCAATTCTCATTTTCCTCTTTTCTTAGTTAGAATTCTCACGTTTCCAGACATGTCTCGCTGCCGTCGATGAAAGCCCTGGGTTTCTTCTTCAATTCTTTGTTTCACTCGTGTCAAAGATTCCAAACTATGGTATCTGGTGGCTCTAATTCTTCTTTCAGTTTGATTCTTACATTTTCCCATTATAGAAATCTTCAATTTCTTGTAATTCTCATAAAATTTCTGTGGGCTAAACAAATTTATAATCCAAGAACTATAGGAATAGTGTAATGGTTGGATTTATTTTGTTCGTCTCATTATTTTCCTATGCATGTGACTGAGTGGTACCATTGGTATTTTGCAGCAATCTGCTAATTTTGAAGTTAATTGCATTTTTATCTACCCGTTGAATCTTCTTTCGCTTCTTTGCAATACTACCACGGTCTTTATTGATGATTTTAGTGGCAGGAAAAGGAAATCAAATATACAAGATCTCAGTTTCCATTTTGTGTGCATACCATCGCAAACATATTTCATCTCCAAAATATGCTTTATTTGTGAGCAGTATGATCATTTTACCTATGTAATAGTTTCTCCAAAAATATTGTAGGATTTCAATGTCTTGTTTCTGTTTCATCAAACTCTTGCTGCATATTGATCATTCCCTATACTCTTGTTTACTAGGAAAAATACAACTAAAGGGAAATATGCTTTGAGAATTTGGGTATAGAGGCCACTCTTGTTACTGACTGTTATAATAGTGATCGTGGAACACAGGTTAGTTTTCCTTTTACTTTAGCCGTGCATCCCCTATTATGTTGTTTTTTACTATGCAATGGATATGGTATTTTGTAAAAATTATATTTTGTTCAGTTCATTCACATGTCTGCACTCTCAGCAAATATTTAAATTGTATGGAAAACTTATAGGTCCTAAGTCCTGGTTGAAACACTATAAATCCTATAAAGGTTTTAATTTGAATAATATTGTCTTTCAAATCTGTTTTAAAGAATTTAGAGATGGTTGACAATTTTGTTGAGGTCTTGAATTAATAATTTGAGGCATAACTCTCCAAGATCTAAATGAGAGTAATCACTTTAGCTAATAAGCATGAATCCTTTAGGTTACAGTGAAGTTGTTTATTGTATTATCATGCAATTTGATGTTCTCTTGTCTAACTCTGCATTTTGGTTGGTTCAAATTCTATAAAATGTAATGAGGTCTTTAACAACAATCGTCTGTTTCTAACATACACCGTTGATGTTAGTGTGTTATTTCATAGATTAGTTATCCTGAATTTAAATGCAACATCTTAGGAGTTGCAACTGTGAGGAAGTTTCTAATCCTGGGAATAACCTTTTTGTGACCTTGAATATCATTGATTACTCTACTCTATTATGATATTGTCTTCTTCACTTCTTTTATTTTGTGTTGTTAATGGATAAAACTTGTAATTAGATATCTCATTTGTAGTTTGTTTCTTCTCAGAGTCTCAAAATGTTTGTCTCAGTATCAAGCATATTTGCATGAAGGATTGGAGCTAAATGTCTACCAACATATTGTCACTACTCTGCAACTAGCTAACTGCTGATTTTAATTAATTGGAAGGCGATCCTCTCAGTAATTCCAACAAACATTAATGTCAAGTATGGGTGATCACCTATGATAACCTTCTTTGTAGATATTCATGATGATAAGTGTTTTAAAAGTTTATTGCTCTTCTTCATTTAATTTCCCATTTCTCCAGATTATTTCCTATACAGATGATCAAAAGTATCATAATGTTTTATGTATTGTCGCTTTCTGTTCTTTGTGTTTCGTTGATAGACCTTTGCTCTAAGCCTCTGGTTTTCTTTGCTTATTTTTTTATGAAAGTGAAAGCTAGATTGACTGATTCATTTGTAGTTTGATAGACCATAACATGGGTAATGTATCGGGTTAAGGACTGATCCATGTGTAGTTTGATCGACTTCAATATTTTATTTTATTTTGGTTTACATTTACCACAAATGGCAATTGTCGATTGTGGTTGAATAGTACTCAAAGCTCTATAAAGTACATCAATTTTTTGCTTAATTACATACACTGTGTAATTTGTGGTAGTTTTGTTGATTGTTTATTTGTATGTGATCTGTTCATCGGGTGTCTCTCATGAAATTTAGAAAATGTATTATCTTTTTAAAGAAAAAACTATATTTTAATACTATATGAAGGACATTGGCTGGCTTAGCTATCATTGTTTGCATTGAAGGTTGGCATATTCATGTTCTTATTCTCGGATGATAATAATAAATTCAATTAACTCACACTGTGAACATCCGTTATTTGCATTATGTATAATTATGATAATATAAATTAAATTATGATATATACATTTAAGAAAATGTATTTAATACCTTAATTTTTTTTATGTTACTATAAAACAATAATATAAATTTTATCTTCAATCGTGTTACACGTGTTCTAGCACTATGTGGTGAATAATTTTATGCAGTCGCACTATGTGGTAAATAATTTTGTGCAGTCGTTCTTAGGGGTGGCAATGGGCGGGTTTGGCCAATCCCAGGACCTGCCCCGCTAGAATTTTAGCGGACCCGGATCCGCCCGAGACCCGCTTGGTCCAACCTGCCGCCCCGCCCCGTTTATTTTTTTATTGATTTTAAATTAATTTTTAAATAAAAAATATATAATTTTTGCTTTTGAAAAATCAAATTTAAACATATATTTTCTTCAAATAATATTTAATATTCATCTAATATTTAAAAATAACATATATAATAAATATATTAATAAATTTATATACATTAATTTGAATATAAGTCTATATATATGCATATAATACATAAAAAAATATTAATGTATTATAAGGCGAGTTCGTGGGGTGGGTCTTATCAAAACCACGACCTGCCCCGGAACCGCTTGGATCGCTCAAGGCAGGTTCGAGTTTAAACTCGTCTCATTGTCATCCCTAGTTATTCTGTACTTTCTTTTGTTTTTTGTATGCTTTAATTTCATGCCCATTATCAACTTCCTTGGATGATAATCCCCTGATTTTATTTTGATCCTTTTATCTAATTGGGTAGTGAAATTTATAGCGCAACGTTTTTAGGCCAAATGTCGCCAGTTATATTTCAAGATAAATAACATGTTGGATCAAATGTAGCTAGTTAAATTTCAAAGATACACATGATAAATGTATGTTACTGCCTCGAGATTTAGGACCAAAAAAAATTTAAGATATACTATCTTGATTTCAATGGAAATTGTTCAAGTATCATGAAGTTCATTGCAGGTAATCGCTTTTAAATTTACCTAGAGATATAAATAAATCAAGTTGTTTGCTAATTATTTGAGTCTCGGTTTGAAAAATACTTGTCTAAATATTTATGATAAAGGGAAAAATGTTGTGCAGCTTGTAATTAAATTTATAAGAATAGTTCTAGTGTGCACTTGAATTTTGAAAAATAACACCCAAAGAGGATATCAGTAATACCCCAAGAAGTAATTAGTGATAACCCAAAAAGTAATGAGTAATACCCTAAGAAGTAATTAGCAATACCCCAACTCCAAAAAACACACAGTTCGGCGTGTTTTTGTATTTTTAAAAAAAAAATCAAAATTAAAGTAAAAATTGATTTTAAAATCCAAGTGCATACACTTGAATTCATGCTTAGATTTGTGAATTAATTAAGGTTGGGATATTTTTGCATAAATTTTGCAAAATTAGCACTCAAGTTTGCGTTCAATGATCTATTATTGGCGCTTTCGGAATTTCCAATTCATGTTTTAAATTATCTATCTAACATCAATTATCTTAATCAAATTAGAAAATGGCTTTATTATATATAGACTCATGTATAAATGTTCTCAGTACTTTGGCGAAATTAATACAAAATTATATGGACACAATTTTCATTTGATACATAAGCATGTTATAGAATAAGATTAACATGATATTAAAGCCAATGGTTAATAACATCAACGTAAATTGTTGGAGTCCAATAAATTTACTCAGGAATGCTTTACTGCATCCCTATCTCTATATTTATACATGTAAAAAAAAATATTGAAAATCATTCAAATTTAAACAGAATCTCATAAACATAACATAAAACCAAAATTGCAAAAAAATATAAAAGCTTACATATGAACCTATTACACTGCAGCTTTATGTGCTTTTGCAAATCGTATATATTAATTTTTTTTAATACAAAGAACTAAACTAATCACCCAAGGATTATGCCAAAAATAAAGGTAGCAACCACTTGAATCAACTCTAAGCCTTGGGAGCAAATGAAGCATTTGTCTCCAACCCTGGCCCTGGAAATACAAGGGACTGAAGATCAATGAATAACAAATCACCCGATAGAAAATTATGTGCTTCCAAAGGTGTAGGGAGCAGTGAAATTTATAAATTACATATTAATTACATGAAAATATATTGGTAAATATACTTTTAATAATATATATTATTCTATGAGCTGAAGGAAGTATCAGAGAGTTTCAATAGCTTCCTATCGCCAACATTTACCATATATGCAACCCAACCTGATGTTAACAATACATAAATAATTCTTATATAACATAAAACCAGGGGATTTGTTGCAAAATAGAAGTCATCATCCGTATCTACAACCATTAAACACTACATTTATGTGAGGTAAACACAAGATTATTACCTGCTTAAAAGAAATGATCTGAATGGAGGCATTATTAACAACGAAAACGTAGATAAGTGTTTCAGAAATCTCAGAGAAAGGGGACAAGAATAACAGCCCTTCCAGAAAGAATCCATTATTCATCATGCCATGATCCATTCGTCCTAATGTTCGACTTATGAACAATTAATCCCTGTAAAGACCCGTGTAGCCTTAGCAAATATTTCTTGTGGACTACAGCAACCTGGACAAAAAAATTCCAGCTTTTGATTCTTCTGCAATATACTCGTAAAACACCTCTACCATGTCCCTCTTTTTCAATTTCATTATAAGCAAATGAATATCAGCTTATAGCAAAGCCTGGAGTAACAACATAGAACAAAATTATCAACGATTCACAGATTGAGAACCAAACCCAACAATTTACAAAATAATATCATCCAGGACTGAAATGGAATTTGGATCCTAGATCACTAAATTCATTTATCCAAAGAAACATAAATTTACCCCCAAAAGCATATAAAACAAGATTAGTCTAAGAACATACCATCTTCAACAAAATTTTTAATCATGCCTCATAGAAATAACACCCAATTTATATTTAACAAAATTAAATTATGTAACTTCCGAAAAATAATTTACTCACCAAGACAAGGACCGAGTTTAATTCTCAGCTATTACACATCCTCTCTACCCCTAGTGAAGCAGGAAAAAGACTAACAAATTTTGCATAATATTACTCAGCACATATAAACATTTCTTCATATATACTACTCATCACATAAGCTAAATTTATATGGTTTCACATCACCACATTGAATCACAAACTACAGTTTTAAATGTCAGCAACATAATTCACATTAACAAAACTAACAAAAACAAAGCATTAAAAGCCAGACACACAACTTAATTCCAATGCGCCATCTAGTACTAAGTAGGCATGTTAGATTAAGACATATAATTAAATTAAGAATGAGCATCAACCAGCAGCATCATGGGATACCCATGTATCCATGTCATTTGCCAGGTAAACTCTCTATCACAAAACAAACTGTATTAATTGGGAAAAATGATAAAAAGAAAAGAATTTTCACGAAAATGAGCAAAAGGGAATTAATATTCTAATAATTGAAGGTTGAGGTATAGCACATTGCATTGTGAATAGGCTCAAGTACAGACATAGAAAAATGGCTATGCTGGGGAATAATATAATGGATAACGTATTTCATTTTGCTTTTACCATTTTTACCCAAATAGCTAATGTGCATTGCGAAACTTGACCTCCACCAGCATCAATAACAGCATGGAGAAACCCCATGGGTTTCAACCTGAAGATACAGTTGAACTTCAATGCATCAGTTGGATGGATGATAGTCTTTCCTTAACTGGTTTTTGAGGAATTAAGTCTTCTGAAATGGAAGGTATGTTATGCATTTAATAAAATAAAAATGCCTCGTGAGAAGGACTTGGATCTGAACATTTTTTTTAAAATGTTGATATCCTTTTTAAGTTACCAAATAGGGGTGGAGACATATTTTAAAACCCAATCTGGACAAATTGTAGCAAGTTTTAATTGATCAATCTTTTTGTACAATCTCCTTGAAAACGTTGTTGAAAACAACACAGATCCATACTAACAAATCAAACAAAATGAGTTCCCTTGGAAACCTAATTAATATCACATGCTTCCACTGTGGTGAGACTGCAAACTACACCACATAATTTAGGAAAACAACATAAATATAAAAAGAACAAATACAATGCAAGGTGGAACAGAGTAAAAAGAACAAAATTTAAAAATAAAATAACGAAAATTAATTCACCTGTAGACAATTCACATAACCATCCGATCACAGCGTATAACAAGCCCCACGACCTCCCCTGTATTAATGACAACGATCTCCTCCGCGGACGGCTCTGGCGAAAATTCTCCATGTCATAAGAGGATGGTTGATTTGCTGTGCTGTGGGAAAGGTGGATGGAAATAGGATTGGAGGAGGATGAGTACATGCACCTGCGCAGAACTGCTTCGTCGATTGGGGCCTCCGCCGTGGCGAGGGCGGTGCTGGGCAGTGGTCCAACGGAGAAGATTCTAGATGCAACAAAAGTGGCGGGCCTCGCTGCTTTGACAACTCTTCATCCATCGCCGCCGAGTATTTGAGCTTCACGCTTTTGAGAAATGCCGAGGGTTTCTGATTGAATTACCCCACGACTGTGTATGTTGCACAAGTGCGGGAGTGCGGGAGCAATACGATACGGGTTCGGGGATACGAATTTTCAAAAAACTTAGGGTGCGATTCGTCAAGGATACTTCTATTTATTTATATTTTATTATATATAAAACCTAAAAAATTAAATATATTTTAAAATTTTGTAAATCGAATGTATATAATTCACATTTTCCTTGACCCAAAACTTAAACATATTCAATAATTTAATATAATTAAATAACCAAAAATCAATTGAAATTCAATTAGCCTATTATATACGTCATAATAGTGATTACAATATAAAACAAGTGTTACATTATCAATTTGAATTATATTATATAATAAAATTCAATTGAAATAACACATTTAATGCTTAATAAGTAGGATACACGATTCGAGTATCCGTTAGTGAATTCGCCACGTGGCAGCTGGATTCGCCATGTGGAGAATCCGATTCGCGGATTCAAGAATCTCACCCCTTTTAGGGGGCGGGTGCGAATCCGATACTGCATTGTGGTATTTTTAGAAGAATCCGTGCATCATAGCCCCACGACCACTGCAAGTCTGCAATACACATTAAATGTTAATTAATTAATTTTCTAATTCATTAATTAAGTTAAAAGGTTATGTTTGTAATTTTATATTAATTAATGTAATACATTATTAGGGCGACTCAATGCAATTGCAATATGCACAGGGCAAATGCTATAATGCAAAGTGCAATTACTTGAAAATGATATTATACGTTAGATCGAAAATCCAATGGTATTTAAAGGGTTTACTGACGTCAGAAAGGGTCGCCCTTCCTGACCATAGAAAAACTCAATTTAAGAAATTTGAATCTAATTTAGAGAAGAAGTCTGCTTTTGAATTTTAGGAATTGATTTTGATCAGGTGAGCCCATGAATAATATTATAAATTGTTATTAATTAAGCACTTTTTCTGTCCCCTAATAATTTTTATATTTTCTTTAATATTCCACAATAATTTTCACACCCAAAAATGAAAAGTAAATATTTTCACAATACCCACTTTATTCAAAATAATTTTTATTGATTGATACAGAAAATAAGAAGTTTTTCTTAAAAATTGAGTCATCCATGTATGAACATTAATGTTAAGGGAAATAATTAAATGAATTAATTTCACACCCTTCTACAAGTTCGGATTTTTAGATGAGACGAAATTCTTTCATGGTATCAGAGCCACAAGGCTCACGCCCAGACAAAGGTCCTGGGTTCGATTCCCGTTGAAAGCAACTCCACCATTGTCCACTCACTGGGCCTCCCCAAAGAGGGAAAATTGAGTCCGGCCCATAAGTGAGGGGGAGTGTTAAGGGAAATAATTAAATGAATTAATTTCACACCCTTCTACAAGTTCGGACTTTTCAATGAGATGGATAACGTGTTTTGGTTTCACGAAAAATCAGGGAAAGGGGAAAATAATAAAAAGAAAGAAAGAGAAAAAACTGGAACAAAAGAAGGTGAAATGCTAATAATAAGGAAGCAAATGGACGTTGAATGAATAAGTATGTAGTCCCATTAGCGGTTGCTGATGTTGTCTGCCTTTTACAAGGAATTTATGTTTGCCGTCTTCTATCTGCCCTCCTTTCTTATCTCCTTTTTTTCCCTTTCTTTTTTCAAACGACAAATAATTATATATAAAATTAAATAGTCGTTCTATATGTCTCCATTTTAAAACCTCTCATTTTTATAACTTATTCTTTTAATTTGAAAGGATTTCATTTAGGAAGTGGATATGACCCAAAAGTATGATGATTAAAGAAATTTTATCTCATCTACCAACTCTATAAAACATACTTCCTCCATCTATGAAAATTGTGTCTCATTGCTTTAACACAAAAAAAAAAAAAATGGATAAAATAAAAATAAAGTATGAATATAATTATTTGTAAGTGTAAAGTTAAAATAATTGTTGACAAATAAAGAAAGGCCGCGGAAAAACAAACCCCCGATTCTCCTATACATACCCCAATTACTATACAAACTCCATTAAAAATATGATTATTTTAAAAGATTACTAAACATACCCCAAGTTTAGACAATTATGCCCTTTAAAAAAAAAACTAAATTTAAAACACAAAAAAGAAAGGTAAATAATTATAAACTCACAATTTTATTCGCTTAAACGTATAAATGATAAAAACAAAAGTGAATAGTTCCAAGATCATAGAGGAAGAACAACGAATTTGACCTTCGAAATCATTCAAACACAATAAAAAAAAGAGGTGATCTTCTTAATCTAAAAAAATGAGAAAAAAAATAATTTGCAAGAAAAAAAATCTACAAAAAAAAAAAAAAAGCACAACGTAGGCTAACAAAGTGTGTTTAAATTTTATTCCAAGTATGCTGAATTTTTTACCTTTACAAATCGAACTATAATTTAACTTCTATTAATTTTACTCCCCGGTGCTAAAAAAATGCGAACAGAATCTCGCACAAAATAATACTGATGCACTACGATTACATATTAACCTGTCATTCAACGTAAGAAAAATAATACTTACATTAATGTGATACTTTGTGTCGTTTGACTCCATTAATTAGACACTATAAACTTGGATAATATATCTTGTATTAATTTGAATGAAAATAATTCAGGAATTTTGGTTTTAGGAATTTAATGAAAAATAATCCAGAAACTTTGTTTTTCGGAATTTCAAAATGTTAATTTTGCGATGTTGAGAATGAGAAAAGTGAGTAAAAAACTAAAGAGAATTTATTTCATAATTAAATAATATTTATTAATGGGTAATTTTGACTTTTAACTTAAAACTATTATTGACAAAAATAAATTGGAGTATGTATAGGAGAATCGGGGGTTTGTTTGGTCGAGACCATAAAGAAATGACTCACTTTTGATGAACAAAAAAAAATTGACACATTTTTTGTGGACGGAGAGTACATAATACAATGATATAACATGGACTCTGAAATGTATTTGGATTAATAGAAATTGATGAAGACCCGATCGCGGATTAAGTATTTAATAGAATATTTATTTGGGCTTGTTGTTTATTTTTATTTCTACATGATTATGGGCCTTGTTTAACCCTTAGAAAATCCTAATCTTTCCAGTATTTACATTTGCGTTTCGTGATGTTGAACGAAAGTTTTTTATCATTAATTTAATCTGGAAATTTCTCAAACTCTCTTACATTAAGCTTTCGCTGTGTCAGTTGGTCATTGGAGTCAGTTTCTAGGACCAATCGATGGCACCAAAAAAGAACGATAATCAAGAGATTTCGTCGCTGCGTGAGCAGATGACAACCGTTACCCAGGCTATGACAGCGATACAATCGACGATCGCGGACCTTTGCACGAAGGTTCATACCCTGTCGACTGACGGACGTACGCCTCAGGTCGCCGCCCAACCGGCTGATGGAGGATCCGACGTCCATGGCACCGATGAGGAGGAGACCTTGCCATGGATAACCGCTTCGCTCCCTTGGCCCGTAATCAGCGCCAGCCCGCAGCCCCTACTGTACTGGAGAATCGTTGGGAAACCGACTTCCGTCTGGACATCCTAGAGTTCGCGGGTGAGGGTTCCCCAGACGAATTCATCGACTAGTTTCACACTGTGGCCGATCTCATGGACTTCAAGAGAGTCCCGTCTGATCGGTGTGTTTCGTTAGCGGCGACCCACTTCCGGTCGTGCGCGGCAGCCTGGTGGCGGCATCTTCGCGCCACCTGTCGTTGTGAGGGTCGTACATAAATTGCTCATTGGGAAGTCCTCCGCGAATATATGATGGTTGAATTTGTTCCACTCCACTACGACTCTACCTTGTACCAGCAGTTCCATCACCTCCGTCAAGGCCCCAAATTCGTGGATGCATACACGTTAGAGTTCTACCAGTTGCTTTCCCGCATCGACAGTCGTGAGACTCAACCTCAACTTGTCTCGCGTTATGTTGGCGGTCTCCGCATCGGATTTCAGGACACCCTGAACCTCCTTCGCTCTTCGACCATCGCCGATGCCCACCATCATGCTCTGGCATTGGAATCGCAATAGAGCCAACGGGTACCTACTGTCCTCCTCACTCCAGATCACCGTCCCCCTCTTCCAGGTCCGCCGAGGCTGAAGCCGTCCCTCCCACCACCTGCTCATTCATGCCCCAACCCTCCTGCTGTTGTGGGCCCCCGCCCGCCTATGAATGGCCGGTGTTTTAATTGTGGCGATCCGGGCCATACAATGAACTCCTGCCCTCACGGCCGTAGTGCTCACACACATATCCTGGAAGGCGATGATAACGGGTCTCCGTCTGACCCTCATGTGTTTGATGATTGCGTGGATGACGTTTCCGATGCTCACCACTTCTTGGGCAATTCTGGTCCTTTGCTCGTGCTTCAGCGGGCGTTCTGCACAGACAAGGTGGACGATACTCTCTTCCAATGGAATTTCATATTTTAGTCGACTTGCACCACCAAGGGCAAGGTCTGTAAGTATATTATTGACTCTGGGGCTTGCGAAAATGTTATATCTGGTGCTGTTGTTGCTTAGTTATCCCGTACCCCTATTTCCCACCCTAAACCGTATAATTTAGGATGGTTGAGTCGTGGTAATATGATTACTGTTGTTGATTGTGTGCAAGTTCCATTCTCTGTTGGTGGTCATTATGCTGATATTGTTGGGAAAATAGGGGTGCCCAGAATCTATTCGGGATGAAATTTAAATACGAATTTAAATTCAGTTATTACTAGCATGAATTAATCCTAATTAATTCAAATAATAATTCCAACAACATATTTAACATCATTGATTAGGCGTGAAATTGTTATGATTCGTCACTCGAAATACCCTAATTTTGGCCAATTTTGTCGAGTATTTGGAGTCAATTGAGCATTATTTCTCTACATTGATGAATTTGTCTCTTTAATGCTCATAGGTGAATCGAGGGCGAAGAACGGAGTTCGTAGGACTCTGAATCGACTCAAACGGATGCCCGGATGAGAAGATATCGAAGGAATACGATTGGTGTTAGTGTTGAAGAAGAAAAGTGCTAGTTGGAGGAATTTTGGGAGCACTCGAGTAAACCACTCGAGCACTAGCGCTCGAGCACGTTGCTCGAGCGCCCAAAACATACAGAAAAGTTTGAGCGCTCGAGCGCCCCAAAACATGCAGAAGAATTCCACCACTCGAGCAGCTCGAGCGCGAGCGCTCGAGCACTTGTGTCATTCGAGCTCCATGCTCGAGCGCGACCGCTCGAGCAGGCCTGCTCGAGCACTTCCACGTTTTGCATTTTCAAAGGCGTTTTTTGGCCAATGAGTTCACAATTCGGCCCGTTGCATATATATACTCGTCTCAAGCACGTTTTTAGGAGAACACACATCACTTGATAGATTTAGACGTTTAGAGTTCGTTTTTGGAGAGGAAGGAGAGAAGCAAGCTTTACATTTACGTTTTTAAGGTTTTCATTACGAATTCATATTACGATCTTGTTTTTAGTTTCGTTTCTTTATATTTTTGTTCTTGAACACGTTGAGACTTCTTTTCTTGAGTTAATTTCAGTTTATTCTTAATTTCGTTAAACCCTAGTTTATGTTTGATCTCTTCTTCGTCTTAATTATCATGTTCATGTTCGTTACTTATTTAATTGCTACTATTTATGTAAACCCTATGTCTAGCTAAAACCCTTGCATGTTTGGGGTAGGATGAACTCATTGAAGTAGGTCGTGGGTACGTAATTAGGGTAACTTGTGACGTTAGGTTTTAATTCTCTTGATTAATGAATTCTTAAAATCAATCTTAACTTTACCTTTGAATTTCGTTCGAAAAGTGTTAGAGAGAGGACGACCGTATCACTCTTTAACAACGAGTACACTTAACTAGAGGGTTTAGAAAGGGTTAATTCATCTACCAGTTTAGCGAAGGAGGACGACTGCATCACCTTAGTTAAATTAGGGTCTCATTAATTAAGCACAATCTATTAACTTGTTAGTGGATTAGTGAAGTCGAGTGTTAGGGTAAAGTATTAGGGTTTAGAATCTTGAGCTTTCACCTTGCATTCTTTTACTTAGGTTATTTCTTGCGCGTCACAGTTATTTTGATTATGTACCTGCTCCGTTAGTATACGTAGAGATTCCTATCCTAAGCATCACCATCTCTTACTTGAAAACAACCCGTAGTTAATTCGTCTTCTTTAGTATTTTAGTTTAATTAGTTTATTTTAGTCTTTTAATTAATCTTTAAAAAAAAATCCAAAAACATTACACTCATATTAGCTACGACGCGTAGATCTTCAGGGATCTATTTGCATACACTCCATTCCTTGGGTTCGATAATACTTGGTCATTATACTTACTTATACTACAGTGAACCCATACTCTTGCGGGGAAGCTACTAGTAGAAGCTAGTATTTTCGCATCAAGTCAATCATGCATGTTGAATTAATTCACATAAAATCTAGGCGGAATAAACAAGAATTTATGTGACTTACATACCTCTTGTAGAATTGGCCTTTGAATAAATGAGACAATCACGATCACGCTTTATCAACCCAAAAATCTTCTCAAGTATTTCCCTTTCGCCTTACTTGATCACCGGTGGGAGATGCTTTCAAGTAATTTAAATAACTAAGGAAAAAGAAAAATATATATGCTCTTGATTTTTCCAACACATGAAATTATGTACTTGGCGATGAAATAATCATCCCCTATTTATAACATGAGGGGGCCAAAAATATGAGGATTATTTGGGCTTGGAGAAAATCTTTTCTTAGACTCTAAGAAATTTTGAATATATCTCATATATTCTTTTCTCCAAAATAAAATATTCCACAAAAATCTCACCCTTCATATTAACTTGCAATTTTCGAAAATTTCAATTAGAAATTCCAAGATTTGGATCTTCTTGAATATATGAGATAATCTTGTATTCCAAGAATACATATCTTCCATAATATTTTTCCAAGAAAATCAACAAAATCTTATTTCTTCTTGACTTCATATTTCGAAAAAAATAGGAAAAAATCAGCATAATTATTTTCTTTTTATTTTAATCACCTTATCATTATTGGGATACTTAATGGGCTACTTGAGGGGCCTTTAAGGAGAATTAAGATTGGACCTCCTAATGGACTTCTGAATTTCAATATTGAGACCCAATTTAATTCAATTCATTAATATTAATTATTACCACTAATAAATTAATATTGCACTATCCATCTTAATCCATATTACGATAATATGGGCTCCCGGTTATTATTTCCCGCGTTTATGATTATCAAGTCCATTAATTAATTAAGCTTCTGAATAGCTCTAAATTAATTAATATATTTCACCTTGGAGTAAAGACAGCTCAACATTATTATCCGTACCGAAGAAACTAATTCTTCACTTGCAAGATTTGGTACGATAAAACTTCTGAGCCCACCAAGGGGACTAATCACACGAGCCGCACTCGCACGCGTTTCTCCGTATTAAATCTTAGCAACCGTCGTATGATTAATATTACTGCCCAAAGCACAAGGTTCAAAGTCACGATGATTCTCACCCAACATGAATCAAAGCAGTAACCATCAAACACACACGATCCTATTTAAGTGACGGAGATTAAGAAATCAATAACCACTGAGGTCTAATTCTTCACATTTCAAAACAGAAGAATTTATCCTCGCTGTAGGTCCTCTTCAACACATACTAAATGTGCTAGTGCAATCTCTTAGTCAAGACAGACCAATCTGAGACTTACACATCGACCTTTCTCGGCGGATTGTTCAATTCCACATAGGTCGTGAAAATGTATGTTTAGTTACAAGGAAACTGTTAATGTGATCTTCCGTGATCGGGTATCACCACATTAACTACAATGTAACATGTACCATATATTGAACGGTTTGCAATAGATATTCAACATTCAATCATAACTAAAGCAAATGTGATAAAAGAATTATTCTCATAAACAAGTGTTTGATACATGAGTTATACAAAGTAAAAGCATACTTTCACGTATAACTCCAACAATCTCCCACTTATACTTAAAGTCTGCTTTTTAGTATACATCATGCATGTCTTAGTGTAGTAGCTCTACGTGACATCTCATGTCAACCTACACTAACCTAATAATTCCCCCCACTTATACTTAAAGCTGATTGGCAATAGTCTTGACTTCCATTCCATCCACATGTCTCTCGAATGTATTCAGAGGCAGACCCTTTGTGAATGGATTTACTAGGTTGTCCCCGACGCATATCTTTGCCACCTCTTTATCTCCTCTCTTAACGATTTTTCATATAAGATGGTATTTTCTTTCTATGTGTTTGTTGGCCTTGTGGGCTCTCGGTTCCCTTGAATTTGCAACTGCTCTGACACAATGATTGTGATGGGCAAATTTGGAACAACATCCAAGTCCACTAAGAAGTACTTGAGCCAAACCGCTTCTTTCGCTGCTTCATAAGCAATACTTATTCGGTTTTCATGGTCGAATCAGCGATGCATTTCTGCTAATTGCTTCTCCATGTCATGGCTCCTTCTCCTATGCAAAACACACTACCCAAGGTAGTTATTCTGGAGTCTATGTCTGATTGGAAATTTGAGTCCGTGTATCCCATAGGAATTAGACCGTCTGACTGTTAAATCAGCATTCCATTCCAAGTTCTTTTCAGAAACTACAGAACGCATTCAATTGCAATCTAATGTGCTTTCCCGGGGATATTTTGATATCTTGCCATCATGCCCGTGGTAAAGCAGATATCCAGTCTCGTACACAACATTGCATACATAAGACTTCCTACGTCCGAAATGTACGAAACGTCTTTCATATCATCTATCTCCACTTGCATCTTATGGCATATTTCTTTGGATAGATGGATACCGTGTCCAAAAAGGTACAAAACCTTTCTTGGAATCTTGCATGTTGTATCGCTTCAAAACAGTGTCTTTGTATGAAACTTGCGATAAGCCCAACATCCTCTTCTTGTGATCGCGAGTGAACTTGATCCCAAGGATGTGACCAGCTTTCCCTAAGTTCTTCATATCAAGCTGATTTGACAGCCATACCCTTACGTCTGACAATACCTTTACATTGTTTCCAATGAGCAGAATATCGTCTACATATAATACTAAGAATACCACCGCAGTTCCGTCACACTTCTTATACACACAACTTTCGAACTCGTTTTGATCAAACTCATAAGACTTAATCACTTGATCAAAACACTGGTTCCAAGTACGCGATGCTTGCTTAAGTCCATAAATGGATCTCTTAAGCTTGCATACGAGGTGCTCTTGGCCTTTTTCAATAAAACCTTTGGGCTGTTGCATATAGATATCTATCCCGTCAAGACTTCCGTTAAGGAAAGCTGTCTTGACATCCATTTGCCAGATCTCATAATCTAGGTGCGCAGCGAACGGATGGACTTAAGCATAGCTACAGGTGAAAAGGTTTCCTTATAATCGGTCCCTTCTTTCTGAGTATACCCTTTGGCCACAAGCCTTGCTTTGAAGGTCTCTACCCTTCCGTCCGATCCTCTTTTCCTCTTGTACACCCACTTGCATCCAATGGGCTCTACCCCACTGGGTGGTTCGACCAACTCCCACACTTGATTATAATCCATCGAACCCATCTCGGCTTCCATTGCCATTTGTCATGACTCCGCGTCTTTGTCTTGGATTGCCTCGTCGTATGTCCATGGGTCTGATTCATCACCGGAAATCAAATCCGAAGATTCTCCTATCCCCATGAATCTCTCGGGTTGCCTAGCAATCCTCCCACTGTGATGGGGTTCCGGTTGAGAAGGTGTGACGTGTGGTATATCATCTTGTATACTTGGTATAGGAGTTCGTCTAAGGTAATATCACTTCTGGGCTTTCTTTTGTTCTTATAGTCTTCCTCCAAGAATTTAAAGTGTGTACTAATCACGGTCTTTTGATCCTTGGGAGTATAGAACATACACCCTTTCGTTCCCGCAGGGTATCCTATAAACAGCCTTAATTCCGAACATGGATCCAACTTACCGGCTTCCTTGTCTAGCACGTATGCCGGACAACCCCAAATCCGCGAGTGTCTTAAACTGGGCTTGCGTCTGGTCCACAATTCCATTGGGGTTTTAGGAACCGATTTGGACGGCACCAAGTTTAGAATGTAAGCCGCCGTTTCCAAGGCGTTACCCCAAAACGACTTGGGTAAATTCGAATAACTCATCATGGATCTGACTATTTCTAAAAGAGTCTGGTTCCTTCATTCCGTCACACCGTTCTATTGAGGGGTTCCCATTGCGGTCAATAGGGATACAATCCCTTCGTCCGATAGGTAGTTCAAGGATTCATCGCTAAGGTATTCGCCTCCACGATCAAATCGTAGAAACTTGATACTTCTTTCCCTATGCATCATAAGGTAGATGTATCCATATCTCGAGTAATCATCAAATTACTCATACCCCTTCTTGCTATGATCGTCATTGAACCACACATATCGGTATGAACGAGTTCTAACACTTTGGTGGCTCTATTCCCCTTGGCTCCAAATGCCCTCTAGGTCATTTTACCCTCTAAACAGGATTCACAAGTTGGAAATGACTCAACTTGAAGTGACTCCAAGGATTCATTTTTCACCAACCTTTGTATCCGCATTAGATTAATATGACCTAATCTAAGATGTCATAGAAGTATTTCGTTCATGTCCGAAGAATGCTTCCTTTTATTACTCGAAATAATCGATGTGTTATTAGATTCAATTTTGTGAGTGGTGTGCCCAAATAATGGTATAAAGATCATCCATTGAAGTTCCGGAATAGATAAACTCATCGTTTCAAGAAATAATAACATCCTTATTAAAAGAAACTGAGTATCTATTCAAAACAGTTTAGAAACTGAAGGTTGAGTTCTTTCTAAACTAGGAACATGAAGAACGTCTCTCAAGACCATAACTCTATCTTCGAAAGATAGGCACAATTCTCCCACTACTTCAGCTGCCACTCTTGTAGCATTGCCCGATGTGATGGGGATCTCACTTCCGTTAAGTCGTCGGGTTAGCTTGAACCCATGAAATAAATGTGATCAGTAGCTCTCGTATCCACTATCCACGAATAGACAGCATACGCCACTTCACAAGTTTCGACGACTAGGGTGTGTGAATTACCTAACTTTCCTAGCCTCTTAGGCCTGGAACAGGCAGACCTCCATTGTTCTCTCTCACCGCAACTAAAATACTTCTCCTTCGATGCTAGCCTTTGCATTTGCCTTTTGCAACAATTGGATTTTCTTGGATCCGGCCTTTGGTTCTCTTCCTCTTTTCCCTCCCTTGGGACCAAAAGAGGTAGACGGACCATTAGCCACCATAGCACTAGACCGGTGCTCCATTATCACCTCCACCGAAACTAAAGCTTGCAAGAGCTCGGGCAAATGACTTGTCCGTTCATTCATCTGATTGTTCAGTTGAAACTGCTCAAAGCTTCTCGGAAGAGAATGGAGTATGTAATCGACCTGAGAAGGGATATCAAAATACGCACCAAGTACTTCCAACTTGTTAAGCTATGCCATAATCTCGAGAACGTGCTCCCTCACGGGCGTTCCCTCCACCTTTTCCAACTTGACCGAGTCATGTTTGGTGAACTGATTAGTCATGGGTTTTATGTGAAGACATCTCTTCAAGGTTTTCCATGATTTCAACAGCGGATACAATGTCCTCATGAATATGCCTCAAATGCTCAGACAGAGATGTCAAGATGATGCACTTCATGTGTTCATTGTCACGCTTCCAATCATAAACTGTCTTTTTCCATTGCTTGACTTATCATTAGGCTTGCTGGGTATATTAACGTGAATAACCCAATTGTGTTTTCGTGCAGTAAGGACAAAATTTAAATTACATTTCCAATCAATATAATTCTCTCCAAAAAGTTTATTAACTTAAAGCATATTAAACAGTGGATTAAAAGGTTGCAACATGATGAAATGAGAATAAAACATACATTCATATTAATATCTAGAAAAATACGAAATTATCACATAATTCGATCACATCATTTATATTGAAACCTTAAAACAATATAATCATGCATCAGCCAACATCTCGAAACAATTTAAATGCGCCACGGGGGGTGGTTTATACATTTAAACACATTCAAACGGATTACAAACTTAGAAATTACAAATCCTTAATTCAAAATTAATAGTTGGCTCCCACTTTGACCACATAAAAATTGACAGGGACTCCGAGGGGAGTAAGTTAATATCAATTTCTTATGATTAAGTAATAACCATAATTAAATACATGATTATTATTTCGCTTTGAGCAAGCCACTCGTGGTGAGGGACAATACCGCCACTAGTAATAATCCACAATCATCCTTTCGGAATTTATTCATGTGAAATCCGTCCTTTTGGCCGATCTGAGGGGGAAATGTATTCCAAAAGAACTTCACAAATAAATAAATTATGGAGGCCAAATTAAACCAATTTTAATATCCGGAATAAAATTGCGATTAAATAAACATACTTAGTAATTTTCGAAAGTAAGGTTTTTCTTGGACAATAAAATTCATGCAAACACATATTAACAAATAATAATAAGTGCACGAAATAAAACATCCATCAAAATAAAATTAAACACATTGGAGCACTCAAATCCAATTGTCACGGTTTAATTTCTTCACGTCTTGATACGAAATATCGTCCTTGTTGCTTTCCGTCGTTCGTCTCGACACGCTCCCACTCGAACAACAACACTTCATCAAAAATAACTTCGTTTGGGGTTCGGGACGATGTTTAAAATCACACAAAAAATGAAAACTGAAATTTAAAATTTCACGGCCCGAGATACGGCGCGCGTCGGCCCACGGAGTGGGCCCGCGCGTCTCTCGGCACGGCGCCGAGCAGCTGGCCGCCGAGCGCTGCCTACGTGCGCGAGCGCTCGCGCCTTGCCGCACCCGTCGTGCACGGGTCGTGTGCCTCGCGCACCCCGTGCACCGAGTTTCGCCGTTCGTTCTCGTTTTTCATCCCATGCATGATTTTACGCCCATGCATGCGCCACGTATGCATACGTCGTCCGGGTACACCGTCTTTAATTCTTCATTCTTCGTCTCGATCCGGTTACAATCTATTTTTAAAAAAATAAATACTAGATCTAGACTAGTCTATTACAATGATCAAATCAAAATAAAAACAACTAATCTACTCGTGGATTTTCTCACGAGAAAAACGAATTCGAACTAATCGAATTAAAAATAATTAATTCACACGCATGAAAAATAATAAACATTAAAACCATGACAATTGGATACCTGCAAAAAAGATCTAGAAATTCTACTATCCAATTTCAATTTAATGTTAAACAATTTAAATTCCAATTTAAAGATTAGAGCCCGAAACTGTGACTCTGATACCAGTTGTTGGAAAAATAGGGGTGTCCGAAACCTATTCAGGATGAAATTTAAATACGAATTTAAATTCAACTATTACTAGCATGAATTAATCCTAATTAATTCAAATAATAATTCCAACAACATATTTAACATCATGCATGTTGAATTAATTCACATAAAATCTAGGCGGAATAAACAAGAATTCATGTGACTTACGTACCTCTTGTAGAATTGGCCTTTGAATAAACGGGACAATCACGATCACATTTTATCAACCCAAAAACATTCTCAAGTATTTCCCTTTTGCCTTACTTGATCACCGGTGGGAGATGCTTTCAAGTAATTTAAATAACTAAGGAAAAAGAAAAATATATATGCTCTTAATTTTTCCAACACATGGAATTATGTACTTGGAGATGAAATAATCATCCCCTATTTATAACATGAGGGGGCCGAAAATATGAGGATTATTTGGGCTTGGAGAAAATCTTTTCTTAGACTCTAAGAAATCTTGAATATATCTCATATATTCTTTTCTCCAAAATAAAATATTCCACAAAAATCTCACCCTTCATATTAACTTGCAATTTTCAACAATTTCAATTAGAAATTCCAAGATTTGGATCTTCTTGAATATATGAGATAATCTTGTATTCCAAGAATACATATCTTCCATAATATTTTTCCAAGAAAATCAACAAAATCTTATTTCTTCTTGACTTCATATTTCGAAAAAAATAGGAAAAAAATCAGCATAATTATTTTCTTTTTATTTTAATCACCTTATCATTATTGAGATACTTAATGGGCTACTTGAGGGGCCTTTAAGGAGAATTAAGATTGAACCTCCTAACGGACTTCTGAATTTCAATATTGAGCCTCAATATAATTCAATCTATTAATATCAATTATTACCACTAATAAATTAATATTGCACTATCCATCTTAATCCATATTACGATAATATGAGCTCCCGATTATTATTTTCCGTGTTTAAGATTATCAAGTCCATTAATTAATTAAGCTTCTGAATAGCTCTAAATTAATTAATATATTTCACCTTGGAGTAAAGACAGCTCAACATTATTATCCGTACCGAAGAAACTAATTCTTCACTTGCAATATTTGGTACGATAAAACTTCTGAGCCCACCAAGGGGACTAATCACACGAGCCGTATTCGCACGCGTTTCTCCGTATTAAATCTTAGAAACCGTCGTATGATTAATATTACTATCCAAAGCACAAGGTTCGAAGTCACGATGATTCTCACCCAACATGAATCAAAGCAGTAACCATCAAACACACACGGTCCTATTTAAGTGACGGAGATTAAGAAATCAATAACCACTGAGGTCTAATTCTTCACATTTCAGAACAGAAGAATTTATCCTCGCTGTAGGTCCTCTTCAACACGTACTAAATGTGCTAGTGCAATCTCTTAGTCAAGACAGACCAATCTGAGACTTACACATCGACCTTTCACGACGGATTGTTCAATTCCACCTAGGTCGTGAAAATGTACGTTTAGTTACAAGGAATCTGTTAATGTGATCTTCCGTGATCGGGTATCACCACATTAACTACAATGTAACATGTACCATATATTGAACGGTTTGTAATAGATATTCAACATTCAATCATAACTAAAGCAAATGTGATAAAAGAATTATTCTCACAAACAAGTGTTTGATACACGAGTTATACAAAGTAAAAGCATACTTTCACGTATAACTCCAATAGATATTGTCTGGTGTGATGTGGTTCCCATGGACGCGTGACACCTCTTATTGGAGCGCCCATGGAAATTTGATCGTCGTGTCGTCCATGATGGGTTTCTCAATACCTATTCATTTACTTTAGATGGTGTCAAATTTGTCCTGCACTCTTCTTGTAGACCAGCCACCATGCCACTTTCGGCCCCTTTTGTGGTGTTACTTTCTCGCTTTGATTTCGAGCGCGAGCTTTCATCCGGTGCTCAATGTTATATGTTGGTTGCTCATGATTTCTCTGATTCTTCTAGCATACCGTCTGTGGCTCACCCTTTATTGCAGGAATTCGCTGATGTTTTCCCTTTAGAGTTACCCCGGGGCTGCCTTGTCTAACCGGCCATATTACCGTATGAGCCCTTCTGTACATGCCGAACTCAGACGTCAGGTTGAGGACTTATTGCAACGGGGCCTTGTACGAGAGAGTCTTAGCCCATGTGCGGTGCCCACCCTTCTTAACCCGAAGAAGGATGAATCCTGGCGAATGTGTGTTGACAGTAGGGTAATAATAAAATTATTGTGCGTTATTGATTTCCTATTCCTCGCCTGGATGACATGTTGGACCAGCTTAGTGCCTCAACCGTTTTTACTAAGCTGGACCTCGCAGTGGCTACCATCAGATTCATATTTGGCCTGGTGATGAGTGAAAAACAGCTTTTAAGACCCGCGAGGGCCTTTTCGAGTGGTTGGTTATGCCCTAAATAATCCACCAAACCCGCCCCGACTCGGCCAAGATCCGCAAATTTTTACCTGGAGCGACCCGACCCATGATGTTTTTAATATTTGCCTATTTTAGATATATTTCACATATAAAATATTTCACAAGAGAGCTCCTCATTCTTCCCCCATCCCCGAGTAAATAATAATAATAGGTGTGTAGTATTCTCATTCAACAGAGATCTCATATATACAATTAAATCACCGATAATTAGTCGATAATTAAGCTAATCTAATAACTACCCATGATTACAACATATCTACAAATATTCACATATTTACATCTATTACTCTCCCGCAATCGAAATGGGCAGTGGACGGACGTTGAGATTGTTCCGAAAATCATTGAATATGACATGAGGAAGACCCTTAGTGAAGATATCTGCAATCTGATATCGTGACGGAACATGTAGAACTCGAACTTCACCCGTGATAACTTCTCCCGGATAAAATGAATATCTAACTCTATATGGTTCGTCCGTTGATGCTGAACCAGATTACCAGTGAGGTACATTGCGTTGACATTATCACAATACACCAAAGTTGCTGAAGAAATAGGACAATGTAACTCAAGAAGGAGATTCCAAAGCCAACAAGTATCAGAAACGATATTTGCCTCACCTCAAATTTTTGCTTCTGCATTGGAACGAGATAAAGTATTTTATCTCTTCGAAAACCAAGATAGGAGATTATCACCCAAGAAAACACAAAATCCAGACGTTGAACGGTAAGTGTCGGGACAACCAGCCCAATCTGCATCTGTATAGGCAACAAGTGATAAGAAAAAATGATGGAGATAAATGAAGACCGTAGTCAAGTGTGCCTTGATTGTATCGAAGAACACATTTGATAGAAGCCATATGAGCTTCCAGAGGATCATGCATAAACAGACATATTTGCTGAACAACATATACAATATCAGGATGAGTAAATGTCAGATATTGAAGTGCCCCGACCAAGCTTTGATAAAGAGTAGGCCAGATTGGACACCGGAGGACTGGAGGTAAGGCCAAGTTTCGACTTGGTATCCACAAGCGTAGGTGCAGGCTTGCAGGAGAGAAGACCTAGCTCGATTAAGAATGTCCATAACATATTTGCGCTGAGAAAGAAAAAGACAATTTTATGTGAAGAAAGGGCAACACCCAAGAAGTAGTGAGCAGGTCTGAAGTCTTTCATTGCAAATTCAGTACTGAGTTGGGAACTAAACTCTCGACGAAGAGAATCTGATGAAGCTGTAAGTAGTATGTCATCAACATATAGAAACAAGTAAGTCATCTGATCACCCTGACAGTACACAAATAAAAAGTGATTGCACCTACTTCGAATAAATCCAAGAGAGGTAACAAAGTCAGTAAATCTCTTATTCCAAGCTCGAGGCGCCTGCTTCAAACCATATAAAGATTTTTTAACAAGCAAACATGATCAGGATATGTAGAACTTCTGAACCCCACATGCTGGTGCAAATAAATCGTGTTTGTTATAGTGCCATGGAGAAACGCATTCTTCACGTCAAGCTGATGAAAGGAACATTGCTTGGAGAGAGCTAGAGACAATAGCGTGCGAATTGTAGCAGGCTTGACTACAGGACTAAACGTCTCTCCATAATCAATTCCAACCCTTTGAGTCTGTCCATCACCTACAAGACGAGCTTTATGCCTCTCAAAAGAACTATCAGAACGTTCCTTTTGGGTGAAAATCCACATGGAACGAATCGCATTAGCACCAGGAGGACAGGGAACCAACTCCCATGTCTTATTAGCAATAAGAGCATTAAATTCATCCTGCATAGCCATCTTCCAATTTGGATCCTGTAATGCGACAATAGGATTTTTTGGAATATGCGACTTTGCAATAGTAGTGAGGAGATTAAACAGGCGTTCCGGACGGAAAATGCCATGTTGGCTTCGAGTAACCGGCCTGTTTGGGGGAGGAGGTACAACAACAACAGGAGGTACATGGTGAATTTAAAGTCGTGTTGGGTGGTTCAGCCAACGGTGTCTGAGGACCACCAATAATCGTAGGAGAAGGAGGAGTTTCCGACTATATGGACAAATGATGGAGGACATATGGAGATAGAGCATCATCCAAAAAAACATAAGACGAAGGATTCGGTGGCCCAATGTCAAACCGTGATTCGTCGAACAAAACATAGAGACACACTATTATTTTCTAATTTACCATATCTAAACATTTGTATCCCCGATGATTTGAGGGATACCCAAGATGAACACATGGTGTAGAACGTGGTTGAAGCTTATGGATAGTAGATGAAGGATACAAAGGATAACACAAGCACCCAAATATCCGAAGATGAGTATAAGACAGTTGCTTGTGATATAACCGAAGAAGAGGAGTTTGATAGGACATATGGTGACATGGTAAGATGTTGAGGAGATAAGTGGCCATATGTAGGGTGTGATGCCAGAATGTTGAGGGAATAGTCGTACGAAAAAAAAGCATACGAATCATGTTTTTATCGTATGAAATTGACGTTCGGCCTTGCCATTTTGAGAGAAAGTGTATAGACAAGAAAACCGCATCACCATTCCATTATGAGAACAAAAATCGGCAAACATCTTATTATCAAACTCACGACCATTATCACACTTAAAAGAATTGATTTCACGCTCAAATTGAGTAGGGGCAAATGCACGAAAAGACAGAAAAGTAGCAAACACTTGTGACTTTCTAGCTAGAGGAAATGTCCATATGAAATTTGAACAATCATCCAAAAAAAATAACATAATACCTGTGACCCATGGAGCTCAAAATAGGAGACGTCCATAAATCACAGTGCACAAAATCAAATGGATAATATGACTTGGACATAGACTTAGCAAAAGAAAGTTGTATGTGTTTGCCAAGAGAACAAGAATTGAAAAGAGATCTTTTGGAATAATATGCTCCAAAACACGGTGCGAACGTGCATGAATCTTAAAGAGTTCAGCCACGTACCATATTGCACATTCTCCATTTCAAGGGTTATGGAGATGTGATGTTTTATATTGGAGACAGCCAAGGCGGGATGGAAGGGAAACTTTGAACTGTTGGAAGCCGCCATGAGTTGTGGCGGAAATCAAAACGGAGCAGAGAAAAGAAAAGAAAAGAAGAGGACGATTGGAGAAGATGGTCCGACCGATGTGCAGCGGATTTGTAGGGAGGGTGAGTAACCTAGACTCGTTATACCATAATAGGTGTGTAATTTCCGTAGTATTCTCATTCAACAGAGATCTCATATATATAATTAAATCACCGATAATTAGCCAATAATTGAGCTAATCTAATAACTACCTATGATTAAAACATATCTACAAATATTAACTTATTTACATTTATTAAATAATACTCAAATTGTGCAAATGTCTGGTAGCATAAATGCAAAAAAAATATAGATTTGTTATTTTTTTAAGACCAAAAAATGCAATATTCTGTTTCTGGCACTTGTTTTTTAAAATATGTCAAATTTCTACTCGTCCGAAAATCCCAAAGATAAATTTTGAAAATTACTAAATACAACTCCAAATTTCAGGAAAAAGAAAAAGGAAAATTTTACGATCAATAAATCCTTTGAAGCAAATTCTATATATGATTCCACTTTATTTGATCATAAACCTCGATCCTTCCTCAATTTATGTTTGATCATTAATGCAACATATAGCTAATAGTTATTTAACCATCTTTAATTCTTTTCTGACATAATAATAGATACACTAAGAGGGGTCTCCAAATAGCTTGCGGCATGTGTAGGTTTAGGATATATCCACATTTAATCACTATGTATTTTTCCACCGTTGTTGAGGGGCTCGTTGTCGTAGCTCTATACTTTTGACAACGGTTTTTCCACCGTTGTTCGTAGGGATTTACAACAACGGGTAATCCCCATTGTCTTAAGTGGTTTTCCACCATTGTTGTAAAGACTTATCACAACGGGTATTAATAAGTAAAAGTCCGGAGCTACAACAATGAGCCCATCAACAATGGTGGAAAACAACCAAAGACAACGGGGAATCCCCGTTGTCGTAAATTTCTAAGACAACGGTGGAAAAACGTTGTCATTTCAATTTTAACCGCTGACCTAACCTTTGTAAATTAAATCATTGTTGTAATAACCCTATGAAAACGGGTATTACCCGTTGTTGTAGGTGTTCTGCTCTTTTTTTTTTTTTGCAATATCAAATTTTACATAATTTTAGTTGCTAATAGTAAAAAATATATTATAAAATTCTAATTAAAATAATATTCAATACATTATTAAACTCTATAATACATCAACAACCAAATTCGTGAAAATATAACAATTTAGAATTCGACAATGTAACTTATGAACATATTATTATATAATACAAGAACTTAGATACAAGTGCTAATATAGACTACTTCCATGTTTAGTCTTCTCTCCCAAGTCAAGTCACTCCTACAAAAAAATTCAAAAATTAATTGATCACATCAAAATTAGCAATATTTAACACAAAGAATGTTGTAGTGATAAGTGAAAATTAAAAACAAAATATAACCACCTGGTAAATTAAGTATTCAGAGCTATGAAAACCACACGTCGGGTCGTTTGGTTCGCTGGATTGGGTGGGACTAAAGTTTTAGTCCCACTCAATCCCATGTAATATTGCGTTTGGTTCGCAGGTTTACGGCCCGAGATAAAATTGGGGTCCGAGTCATAAATCTGCCTAATCCATCAAATGAGGGACTAAATAATCCCTTAGGGATGGTGGGACTCCATAGTCCATGCTTTAAAAATGATATATTGCACTTTAAACCCACTTAATCATTCAATCCAAACACACATTCCTCCTCAAATAATCCTATGTAATCCAATGTTATCTAATCAATCCCATCCCGTGAACCAAACGACCCCTAATTGGATTGGTACAAAAACCTGAGTATACTCTCTACAATACAAAGAAAGAAATGAAATAATGTCAACAAAGATAGAAAACAAAAAAATAACACCATAGTTATAATAAGCTGCATAATACAGATTCAAATATTGGTAATTACTTTAGACATCACTGTGTACTAATATCCTAATTTTCGTGGAGCATACTACCCAGCAATAATGAATATTATTATGACAATGACAAGGTATTAATGAATCACATCAATGGTGAAAATATTCGATTTTATGTATGCCCTTGGAGATAACAGAGCAAATATATGTATAGAGCAAATCGCACTTTTGGTCCCAACAACCACGCCCCCTCATGATTTTAGTCCCAATATTTTTAAAGTTGGTCCCAAAAATTCGTTTCTTTGCAAAACTAGTCCCATTTAGCATTTTTCTTACAGAATTGGTCCCACCTACGTTAAAACTTAACGGATGGCCGTTAAATATTTTTGCAAAACTAGTCCCAATAAAATTTTTCTTACATCTCTTCTAATTAAATATGATAATTATTAAAAAAAACTTGAAACTTATTTCAGAACTTTATAAAATGTATTAAAAAGAAATAATTTCAAATTCTTAGTAATATTTTATTTACTAGAATTAAATATAATTAATGTTAAATATATTTTAGTATAATCTGAGAAAAAAATGAAATCTTGTTTCGAAAAACTGAAAAATACTTTTAAAATTCAAATAATTTTCAAATTTTTAAAGTAATTTTTTTTACTTAAATTGTTGAATAAAAAATTCTTATTATATTATTTTGAAATATTAAATAATTTTTTATTTAAAAAAGAAAGAGAAAAAAGCACACGACCAATTTTTTTTTTTAATTTTTAATAGTTGCTAGAAAATTATAAATGTTTTAACAAATTATAAGAATGTTTTTAAAAATAATTTAAGTATTCTAAATTAATTTTAAGATTTAATTTTTTAAAATAAACTATAAAATGAACCAAGTACTTATAATATTTCTTGTTTTTTTTTTCTAAAATAATTTTATAAACCAATTTTTTTTTTTAAAAGATTTAATTTATATAATGATATCAAATTTTACAATTTTTAAAGTACGGTACGCTCCAAAATTATTGGTAATAATCTAATATTTTTTAAAAATTTTGTAAATCAAAATTCGGTCGCAACAGTACATGTTGAACAATATTTTTTAATATTGTACCAAAATTATATATTTTGTTAGTATACCATTTTTTTTTTGTATTTTTTTTTTGTACCAAGAACAAATTACAGCAATATATATATCAGAATTTAGGATTAACATGATTAGGGCTGGGTTGGTATGGTATACTCTACCGAAAATTGCATACCGTATACCACATCAAAATGTTCGGTGTGGTAGAATTTTATACAGATCCCGTACCGAAGTTTTCGGTATGCTTAAAAATTTATACCGTACCGTACCGAATATTCGGTATACCGTTTTATACCGAAAATACCGACATATACCAATATTTTGGCATACCGAAATTAGAAAACGTAAAGGTATATTGTTCCATACCAAAAAATGTAAAGGTATACTGTTCCCTATCGACATATTCCAATAATATTTCGGTATATACCGAAATACCAAAAAATTAGAATATTCATACCGTTATCGTACCGAATTTTTTCGGTATGGTATCATACCGAACCGAATTTTTTCGGTATACCGAAATTTCCGGTATTTTCGGTACCATATGCGTGGTATTTCGGTATTTTTCCTTACCCCTAAACTTGCTTTTTCATTATATATTGATTTATATATTTTCATATTTAAAATGATTTTAAAAAGAAATTGAGAGTAACTTTGAAAATATTTATTTATAAAGTTTTATTATATATTCATAAATTTTTATTATTTATTTATAAACAAATTATAAACTTTTTAATTTTTTTTGTAAGTATAAGATTAATTGAGTGTAATTTAAAAAGGTTATAAGAGTAATTTAGAGTAATTATTTAATTATTTATTCATATTTTTTTTATTGTTGTTTATACAGAGGCTGCATGTGTAAAGTGTTTTCCCTCCGAAATTGACATGTGTAAAGTGTTTTCTCTCCAAAACTAACGTAGATAGCATATTTATGGTATTTTCCCCACCAAAAATAGTTTTTTCATTGGTGGGATCGAAAGTGCAAACGGTTGTTAACGGTGAGTTAACGGTGGGACTAGTTTTGCAAGGAAAAGAATTTTTGGGACCAGCTTTAAAAATGTTGGGACTAAAATCATGAGGGGGCGTGGTTGTTGGGACCAAAAGTGCGATTTGCTCTATATGTATATATCCTAAGTTCCAAATTTTGACTTAATCCACTCCAAAAATGCATCCTCAATCCAGGAACCTCATCTTAGTTTAGCATATAACTTTATTCCACCCAAAAAACTAATAATAACAGTACTACTAGCACCAAAACAGTATTTCTTAAATAAGTTAAATGTGATTAGATTATGATAATAAAATAAAATTGATACTCACCCTCATAATAATCTTTCTTGTTGCAGATAACCGTAAATCATATATAGCAATACTTCGATCACTGCAATTTCAACATGGAAAAGGTGAAATATAGATTAAACATATATAGCAGCCCAGCTTGGAAGACAATAATATTCAAGTCTGTGCAAACATGCTCAAGCTACAAGTTCACTGCAGAGGGGTTAATTAAAGAATCCATTGTATTTTAGACATGAAGATTGTGTAGTGCCACACACCACAAGAACACGACCATCTGTTTATACTGTTACTGCACCTTTAAGAACCTTCCCTGAATGAATAAGCATCTGTTGGGCAGCAGGGTACTTATCTGCTCCTTGTGTATTTTCTATCTTTTTCTTCACATCCGCAACCTGCCAAATTAACATGATTGAATTTTTTTAATAAAAAAATAAAAAGCCAAGAAAAATATGCAAAATTTGAGGTACAAATTAGGAGTAAAGATAGAGAGGAGAGTAGGATACATAGTTTAGTAAACACATCTGTTTTTTTATGGAATTAAACAGAAATAGAACACGTGTTACACAATATCCAACCAAGGTAAAAAAAAAAAGTCTTTTGAAGCTCCAAAATTAAGGAGTCAATGCATTCAGGGAGGGAGCCAGGGGGGGCACTGGGCCCCTGGCCTTTTACGAAAATACACTAGATACATAAGAGCATATAAAAAAATTCACTTAATCTATTGGCCAAGTGGTCAAGAAGCCAAGTATATGTTTTTCATTTTCTATTAACCTATGTTCGATCCCTCTTCGGTGCAATGCTTAAGTATTATTATTCAACCTTTTTCCTTTCTATTCCAAATTCATATTTTATATATATTTGATTTTTTTCCCTCTATAACTCTAAATCTATTAATTTTATATTTTTATCTTCACGTGTCATTTAAAATTTGTATTTTATCATCAAATTAATTACTGCTAAAAATTTTGTGAAACATTTCAAAATTTTACTTTGAATAGTTTATGATAATTATCATTATATAATTTAGTCATATTGTTTTGATTTGTCATGAAATTTAATTATTTAGTAGTGAAGTATTTCAAAATTTTGCACATTTATATATAAAAATGTATCTACTTCATCCTTTCAAATTTACTATGCCTATTTTTTTTTTTTTTTTTGCTTATTTTTTGTTATATATTAAAGGTTATTAGGGATACTGTGACTAAAGAGATTTTTTGTGAAAAATATGATACTTACAAAAACTCAAAATACCCCAGCATAACAATAATAAACATGCAACAAATTAAGTCTAATAAAATTGGACGGATGGAGTATTATATTTTGGGCCCCCCTACTTTAAATTCCTAGCTCCATCATTGAATGCATTCATAGATAAGCAACCCCACCACTATTCCATCCTATATTAGCACAATGCAGTAATTAACGTTAAATATGTTTCATCTACTTCCAACTTTGAATTCACTAAGAGAACCCACAGCAAGTCTCTCTTTGTTCCATAACCCCAGAACAGACTTAAAGTGCAATTCTATCCTATATTATGCTGGTCACTAACAAAAGAGAATGAAAGATTCACTTATGAACATTAATGAAAGTTTAATCGAAATATTGATATTACTGCATATGAACATTAATGCCCACCACTTCAGCTTTGAACCATAAGGGGCCGTTTGGTTTGAGGGATGGTTTGAGATTGTCTTTATAATCCCAAGCAACCAAGTTTGAGGGATTGCACAGGGTCATGACCATGGATAGACTAGAACGACTATCTCGTGTATAGTTCGATAAAAAAAATTTTGTTCTAGGCCAAAATTTCTAGTAAAGTCTATCCATTTTCCGATAATCGTTCTAATACAATCCTAGCTAATCCATTTTTATCCCATAAACCAAACGGCCCCTAAGATAATTAAAGGCATAAATCACTCTCCCACGCATTGCAAAAATGCCAACACAAAAGTGAGAACTAAGACACGAGAATCAAATAAAAAAAAATTAAAAAATCAACATCGTAATAGGCAACTACTAAGTTTAAGTATAGCAGCAAGCTGCTAATTCATTACAAAGCAATTACATATACGAAGAAATCAAGCTCTCCAAATCTCAATTCTGATCGAACTTCATTTAAAATATAAAATTAAACAAGAAAATCGATAACAAGAGAATTATCCATAAAAGAAAGTATACGGTGTCTTGGGGAATCACTTTGACATCCAACTTGGTACCCTTGAGAGTCTTCACGGAAATTTTCATCTTAATCGAGTAATTATTTTTCTCCGGACTGCAATTTTAGATCAGCGGAGAGGGTAAAATAGCACGAATCTAGAAATAAGTCCTATGTAGCACCAAGGATTGTTGGTCTTAGGGGATTCACTTGTTAAAAAAATCATTAAGATAGTTTTTTTTCCACATGAGTCTAGTTGGTACTATGTCTAGAGCCATAACTATTCTTCTGATTATTTGATTTAGATAGAGGTCACTGATTAGGCGTGAAATTGTTATGTTTTGGTGCCCGATTTGCTCATGTTTTGAGTGTTTTCGATTAGTGTTTGGAGTCAAATGAGTATCATTTTTATAAACTTATTAATTTGTCTCTTTGGTTTTCATAGATGGATAGAGGGCGAAAAGAGGAGTTCGTAGGACTTAGAATCGGCCAAAACGGACTCCCGGTTGAGGAGATATGAAGATTTTACGAACAAGTGCACAGCAGCCGAAGACCGCTCGAGCAGCTCGAGCGCCAGCGCTCGAGCGTGTTGCTCGAATGACCGAAAAATGGTAGAAAAGTTTCGCCGCTCGAGCACCTGTTTCATTCGACCTATATGCTCGAATGGGGCCGCTCGAGCGTGTTTTTGCTCGAGCACTTCCATATTTTGGCCTCCGGATGCGTTTTTTCGGCCCATTAACTCCCGTTTCGACCCGCTGCCTATATATACCTCTTCCAAACACGTTTTGAAGAATCTCCGACTTTTAGAAATCACTTTAGACTTAATTTTTAGAGAGAGGAAGAAGATAAGAACGAGCAAGCTTTACTTTTACGTTGTTGAGGTTTTGCATACGAATTCTTAGTTTCTTTTCGTTTCTTAGTTCCTTTTCATTAGTTTGATTTCTTTAAACGCTTTGAAACTTCGTTTTAGTTAATTAAATTTCAGTTCTTAGTATTTATTTTCTTTTTAAACCTTAGTTCATGTTTATTATTTTCTTCGTTCAATTCATTATGTTTATGTTCGTTGTTTCTTCTATTGCTTTTATGTTTGTTAACGTCATGTCTAGCTAAAACCCTTGCATGCTTAGGTTAGGATGAACTCGTAGAAGTAGGATGTGGGTACGTAATTAGGGTAATTCGTGACGTTAGTTTTAATTCTCTTAATTAATGAATTCTTATAATTAATCTTAACTTTACCTTTGAATTTAGTACGAAAGTGTTAGAGAGAGGACGACCGCATCACTCAATAACTATTAGTAGTCTTAACGAGAAGGTTTAGGAAAGGTTAATTCATCTACCGGTTTAGCGAAGGAGGACGACCGCATCACCTTAGTTAAATTAGGGTCTCATTAATTAAGCACAATCTAGTAACTTGTTAGTAGATTCGTGAAGTCGAGTGTTAGGGTAAAGTATTAGGGTTTAGAATCTTGAGCTTTCACCTTGCATTCTTAGACTTAGGTTAATTCTTGTGTGTCACAGTTATTTTGATTATGTACCTGCTCCGTTAGTATACGTAGGGATTCCTATCCTAAGCATCACCATCTCTTATTTGAATCCAACCCTTAGTTAATTCGTCTGCTTTAGTATTTTAGTTTAATTAGTTTATTTTAGTTTTAATTAATCTTTCTAAAAAATCCAAAAATATACACTCATATTAACTACGACGCGTAGATCTTCAGGGATCTATTCGCATATACACCATCCCTTGGGTTCGATACTACTTGGTCATTATACTTACTCTTACTACAGTGAACCCGTCCGCTTGCGGGTGAGCGACTAGTAGAAGTTAGTAAAATCGCTTCAAGTCAATGGCGCCGTTGCCGGGGATGGCGTTGTATGCTTTTGAATAGGACTTGTAGATAGCTTAGTAGTTAGTAGTGGGTGATTTATTTTTCTGTTTTTATTTTTTATTTGTATTCAATCGGCAGTTGCGTTTTGACCCTTCTGCTAGTGTGTCAGGTTTATGAAAACACGCTCACAAGGCAATACGAGATAAGAGAGAATACCGTTGGACCCTGATACAATAGCCAGAAGGAACCGAGCCTTCTTGAGAAGGATGAACGCTGTCGACTTAGGAAAGGAACCAATGGATATCAATAATGAGTTGGACGATGCTGCCAACGATTTCAATCAGGCAGTAGACCGAGTTGAAGGCACTGGAGTTAGTGGTAGCCAGAATCAAATTCCATTAGGGGATAGCCAGAGCCTAAACCCGGATACACAAAACGTAGGGAATCCAGCTCAGAACCTTGTCCATAATCCTCATAACAACCCTGCTTACCCACAAAACCCAAATAACCTTTTTAACAACCCAGTATACCAACATTACCCATACCCACCTTATCCTTACCCACCATATCCATATCATCCACCACCAGTCTATAATCAACCACCTGTTTACCCACCACCACCCCAACAAGTACCCGTACCAGCTGCTAATCCTCAACACGTTCCTCAGAACGTAGATCACAATATGGCTATTCGAGGGAGGTTTGCAGCACAGCCACAGCGGTACTATGATGGAGTGGCTTTGCCTCCTGTTGAGGCAAACAACTTCTCGATATCCCCGGGGATTTTAAAGTTGCTTACCGAGAATCAGTTCAAAGGGGTGATCGGGAAAGAGAATCCTCACACACATTTAAGAAGTTTTCTCATGATAGCCTCAACATTTAATTACAATGACATGTCTGAAGATGCCAAGAGGCTTAGGCTGTTCCCATTCTCATTGACGGGAATAGCCAAGGAGTGGTACGATAATACACTTCCGCGGGGAGGTATTACCACTTGGGCCGAGCTCGAGCGTCTGTTCCTCGAGCGATTCTACCCTCCATCTAGGACGATCAAGGCTAGAATTGAGATCTCGTCCTTTCGCCAGAAGCCTGGAGAGGATTTACGCCAAGCGTGGGAGAGATACTCAAACATGCTGATTGAGTGCCCGCAGCAGCGAATAAGGCTCTTGCTCGTCTTCTCCTTTCCCCTGTGGCCGGCGGGGGCATTTTGCGCCACGGGGGTCCCGTCGGCACTCTTTAATCGTTTTCCCCCATGTGGGGGGGGGGGGGTATGAGAAGGGGGGGTCGGGTGAGCATGGCCCGATGGGGCGGCCTGTCGAGGAACTTTGGCCCCCTCAGGCTTATTCGTCATAGCTAGCACTTTTGAGGGGGTTTCCCCCTTCACTTTCCTTCCTTTCGGCGGGGGCATCTCGTGTATCCTCTGTTCCAAGAGACCAAAGCAAGGAGGAACCGCAACAGTGACTTGCTCGGCTAAAAAAAAGAGTTAAGGCGAGCAAGTTTAAATAGCAAATGGCGAACAAACTTGTGAAGGAAGAATTAGAAATTTTCTATACCTGAGGGCACTTCGACTTGAGCCTCTAAGTGGTGGGGGTAGGTGAGTAGGCGAGCAGCTCTCTGGCACCTCTCCTCGCTCAGATGTTGGATGGTTCTATCCGCCTTGTTGCGCAGACCGACCAAGCAGGAAGTGAATAAAATTTTTGCACCAATCTCTTCTTCCTCCGAGTTCCACTTGGGCAATCGAGGGCCTGCGAGCAAACAAGAAAAGTTACATTAGAACAATACAGTTCAAAAGTGAACAAAGATAAACTTACGCTTAATTATTCCATAAGAGGCAGGAGAATTTATTCGTCCAATGCCACCGTGTGGACCGGAAGATGCTCGCCAATCACCCCCAATGAAAAAAAGTGTTATTTCCAGTCCTTGATCTTGTTTGGCACCCCTTCTACCATCTTGAGCCCGGTTCTGGCCTTGAGATAGTAATAATACAATGAGGGTGATATTATGGCATTCTTCTACAGTGGTGCCAACAAGGCGGGGCAAGACCATTTAGACGTGTGTGCGGGCGGAGCATTCTTGAACCAAGGCATAGAGAGGTGTAGGGAAATCGTGGACAACATTGTCACGAATGCCGGTGCTTGGAGTGGAGATGCAGATTTTCAGAGAGTGCATCAGGTTGAAGAGGGAGAAGGAACGAGAAGGCTGCTGATGGCCATGATGGAAAAGATCAACAACCTCGAGTTGGGGAAGAGTTTGGGTGGAGAGCATGCAGTAAAGAATGAGAGAGTAGACCAACCAAGTGGGCAGCAAGAGGTAGCCAATTACATGAGAGGTCCGTATTACAACCAGAATGGCTACCAAGGTGGAAACCAGTATGGAAGGCCTTCTTATGGCCAACCATTTGTACCTCCAGGCCCACAGCCACTTCAAAATCAATGGAGGAACACACAAGGAGTTCAAGGAGGCCAGCAACCTCCTCAAAACACATGGAGGAAGAATGATAATTTTTCTTATGCTAACCCAAAAGCTGGTATTACTGTGCCTGCAGGTGTTGATCCGGGGCTAAACCTCCTGGAGGAGAAGGCGATGCATCAACCGAGGAGATGTTGAGAGCCATTCTTCAGAAGGTGGAGGAGGGAAGCAAGCGGTTGTCATCCTTGGAGTATGATGTGAAGGAGCTGCATAAGAAAGGTGATCAACGTGATCAAGAGCTCCAGAAGATGAACGTTGAGTGGACTAGAACTCAACAAGAGAACAATCGAAGGTTCACTTCTTTAGAGTTCCAGATGAGCCAGATTGCAAAGTCAGTGAATAGAATACCGGAGGGGAACCCGAAAGAGCATTGCAAGGTGATCCAGCTTAGAAGTGGAACCAACTATGAAGGTCCTCAGATGCCTGCTGATTCTGAGACGCCTCAAGTTGAGAAGGGGATTGAAAGTGAAGGGATTGAGAAGCATAAAGATATGGATGAGTCCCAGAAGGGGAAAGACTTTGAGGAGATAGAGAGAGTTCCTAAGTGGAAAAAGGCAAAGGAAGCAAGGGATAAAGTGAAAGAAACAGAAAGAGATGAATGGGGGGTACCCAAATCTGTGATACCCGTCCCATATCCACAGCGCTTCATGAAAAAGAAGCTTGATGAAAAATTTACAAAATTTCTTGATGTTTTTAAACAACTTCACATTAACATTCCTTTTTATGATGCTTTGGAACAGATGCCGCATTATGCAAAGTTTCTGAAGGACTTGATTGCGAAAAGGCGGCGAGTGGATGAGCCGAAGTTGGTGCAGCTGAACCACGGGGTGAGTGCATTAGTGCACAAGGCGCTTCCACCGAAGCTGAAGGATCCTGGGAGCTTCACCATTCTTTGTGACATTGGGAACGGGATCAAGAAAGGAGCGCTATGTGATTTAGGGGCGAGCATCAATCTCATGCCGTTGTCACTTTTCAAGAAGTTGGAAGGTGGTGAACTTCAACCCACAATGATGACGCTTCAACTAGCCGACCGGTCTATTACTCGACTTCAAGGTGTGGTTGAAGACGTCCTTGTGAGAGTTGGAGATCACATCTTTCCAGCCGACTTTGTAGTGCTAGAGATGGAGGAAGATGAGCATGTACCCCTGATCTTGGGAAGACCGTTCTTAGCTACGGCGGGGATGGTGCTAGACGTGGCGAATGGGAAGATCACGTTGAAGGTTGATGATCAAGAAGTGAAGATCTCCCTATATGAAGCCATGAAACACCCGAGGGAGGATGAGAGCTTGTATTGCATGGATGCAATTGATCCTCGTGTTGAAGACACACCTTCTATCCCTAATCCTTCTCATATTCATGAATTTTATACTCCTTCACTCAATAATTTAACCCATGAGCAGTATGTTCTTGATTATTTTGATAGGGATGAAGTGAAGAAGTTAAAGGATGAAGAGGTGAAAAGTGTGGACGTGGTCCAGCTAGAGGGAAAAGGAGGAGTTAAGAAGAAGAAGTCAAAATTCAAGAACTTGTTTGGTAAGACTCCTCCAGATAAAGGAAAGAAGGAGTTGAGACCCATAACACTTGGGAATGAGAAAAGAGGAAATGAACTCATGATGGAGGGACATCAAGGAAAGGAGTTCAAACACCACTCTTATGAGAGTGAGGGAGGTAAATTTGAGTATGATGTCCCATAAGCTCCTTTGAGCTCGGTCCGGCATGAGGACCTTAAAAATAGCGCTGAATGGGAGGCAACCCATTTTTTATTTGCTTTTGAGTGTTTTTAGTTATTTTCCTTTTATGTTACTAGGATGTTGTTGAGTTGTATGTTTAACCTCGTATTTGAGTAAGTTGCTTGTAGGCTTGTCTCTAAAGGAGTAAATGTATCAAAGAAGTGGAGATTGAAGGAACCAACTTGAGACAAGGGAATATGCAAAGCTATTGAGAGAAATTGAATTATTTGGTTGAGGTAACCCACAACCCCAAACTTAGACCTCTAGCAAGGTCGAAGTTTGGGGGGGTGGAGTTTTTTATTTGTTTTATGATTACATTGCACATGCATGTACGCCCTTATCTTTGAGTTGAGTTTGATTGATTATTAGATTGTTGAGATACTCCTTGGGGTGATTTTGATTTGACTCGCTATTGCATATTTCATGCCTATCAATCATCTTATGCTTGTTGATTGCTATCTTTGAGTATGATTTGATGAGTAGAGTGAGTTGTAAGAGTGAGTTAGAAATTCTTTTGTGTGAGGGTTTGAGTTTGAGCTGATTTGAGAAAGAACTTGTATGTTTGTGAATTTTTCTTTTGAGTACTTATGTGATGATTGTGAGAATGCACTAGACTAGCATGGATGTGAAAGCCATGAGATTTGAGCCTTATGAGATTTTGATGCATTAATCAATCTCTTCGTTTGTGAGTGAATCATCACCTTAGAGGATGCTAGAACTTGCATATGCTCTTGCTTCTTGATTGTGTCTAGTTTGATATGCCGAATGTGATCTTAGGCCATCTTTGATTTTATTGAGTCACTTAGCCAAAATTTTCCTTACCAATGACATTGATCCCTTGTTAGCCCCTTTGAGCCGAAAGCCTATTTTATTTGCTAGCACATATGAACACTATTCCAATTCCTAAGCCTTTTTGTCCCAATTTGAGTGGATAATAGGAAAGTGTGAATGTGAAGGGAGTGAATTGAGTTGAAAAAGGAAAATGTTGTTTGTTGAGTGAATATGAGAAGAAGGTGTGATGAAGTTATGAGATGTGGGAAAAAAAAGGAAAAAAATTAAAAATGAGCAAAAGAAAAATTGAGCTCATGTGTTTGTAAGAAAAAGAAAAAAAAAGTGAAGTGATTGAAAAAAAAAGTGAAAAGAGAAAGAAAAAAATTGAAGTGTTGAGAGAAGTGGAATTGAAAGAGTGTTGATTGAATATGTTTGAAGTGGTCTGTTCCTAATCTCGAAGTGCCAAAGTTTGATTTTCTATTCTCCATTCACTTGAGTCACTTACCCAAATTGTTATCCCACCTGTCCAAAGAGCCTACATTACAACTTTGAGAAAAGTCCTTTTTGATTCGGCATTGATTTCTAGAGTATGGTCGGAGTTGAGAGTGCTTACAAGCCTATGGCTGCCAATATGTGTGATTGATTGATTGAGTGAGTCCCTTAAACACTGTTATACACTTGTGAGGGAGTGAAACACATCGTTGAGTGCACATCCATGTTTGATCTTGGTGGGTCTTGTTGTTGTTGCATGAGTATGATGAAGGGGGTGAGTTAGTATACGTGTGATCGATCTTTGAAGCTCGAGTTCAATTACTTGCATGATTTGATTCTTGATTCATTCCTAACAATTTCACTTGACTTATTATTTCGTTGCTTGAGGACAAGCAACATGGTAAGTTTGGGGGGGTTGATTAGGCGTGAAATTGTTATGTTTTGGTGCCCGATTTGCTCATGTTTTGAGTGTTTTCGATTAGTGTTTGGAGTCAAATGAGTATCATTTTTATAAACTTATTAATTTGTCTCTTTGGTTTTCATAGATGGATAGAGGGCGAAAAGAGGAGTTCGTAGGACTTTGAATCGGCCAAAACGGACTCCCGGTTGAGGAGATATGAAGATTTTACGAACAAGTGCACAACAGCCGAAGACCGCTCGAGCAGCTCGAGCGCTAGCGCTCGAGCGTGTTGCTCGAATGACCGAAAAATGGCAAAAAAGTTTCACCGCTCGACCAGCTCGAGCGGGAGCGCTCGAGCACCTGTTTCATTCGACCTATATGCTCGAATGGGGCCGCTCGAGCGTGTTTTTGCTCGAGCACTTCCATATTTTGGCCTCCGGATGCGTTTTTTCGGCCCATTAACTCCCGTTTCGACCCGGTGCCTATATATACCTCTTCCAAACACGTTTTGAAGAATCCCCGACTTTTAGAAATCACTTTAGACTTAATTTTTAGAGAGAGGAAGAGGAGAAGAACGAGCAAGCTTTACTTTTACGTTGTTGAGGTTTTGCATACGAATTCTTAGTTTCTTTTCGTTTCTTAGTTCCTTTTCATTAGTTTGATTTCTTTAAACGCTTTGAAACTTCGTTTTAGTTAATTAAATTTCAGTTCTTAGTATTTATTTTCTTTTTAAACCTTAGTTCATGTTTATTATTTTCTTCGTTCAATTCATTATGTTTATGTTCGTTGTTTCTTCTATTGCTTTTATGTTTGTTAACGTCATGACTAGCTAAAACCCTTGCATGCTTAGGTTAGGATGAACTCGTAGAAGTAGGATGTGGGTACGTAATTAGGGTAATTCGTGACGTTAGTTTTAATTCTCTTAATTAATAAATTCTTATAATTAATCTTAACTTTACCTTTGAATTTAGTACGAAAGTGTTAGAGAGAGGACGACCGCATCACTCAATAACTATTAGTTGTCTTAACGAGAAGGTTTAGGAAAGGTTAATTCATCTACCGGTTTAGCGAAGGAGGACGACCGCATCACCTTAGTTAAATTAGGGTCTCATTAATTAAGCACAATCTAGTAACTTGTTAGTAGATTCGTGAAGTCGAGTGTTAGGGTAAAGTATTAGGGTTTAGAATCTTGAGCTTTCACCTTGCATTCTTAGACTTAGGTTAATTCTTGTGTGTCACAGTTATTTTGATTATGTACCTGCTCCGTTAGTATACGTAGGGATTCCTATCCTAAGCATCACCATCTCTTATTTGAATCCAACCCTTAGTTAATTCGTCTGCTTTAGTATTTTAGTTTAATTAGTTTATTTTAGTTTTAATTAATCTTTCTAAAAAATCCAAAAACATACACTCATATTAACTACGATGCGTAGATCTTCAGGGATCTATTCGCATATACACCATCCCTTGGGTTCGATACTACTTGGTCATTATACTTACTCTTACTACAGTGAACCCGTCCGCTTGCGGGTGAGCGACTAGTAGAAGTTAGTAAAATCGCTTCAAGTCAGTCACTACATAGAAGTGATGGAAATATGTCTTCCTAAAGTCTGTTTCTCAGTGCATATTAGTTTCCTAATCACGGATTTTAGAAAATGCTTTGAATTGGGTTTCTTTTGTGCACTTACTCCACCAAAGAAAGTCATTTGTAGCTTAGAAGTTAAGATATCACATTTGTTTGACAGACTTACATGAAAATCAAGTTATCTTTAATTTGATGGAGAATCACTAGAAAATTATACTCCCTCCGTCCCATGGGAATTTGCACCCCTGGGATGGCACACATATTAAGAAAAGTGTTAAAGTAATGGCATATGGGTAAATATGTGTATATTTATGTGAGTGTGCACGCAAATCGATGTTTCCTTTTTAGGTAGTGTGCAAATTGGTTTGGGACATCCAAAAAAGGAAAGTGTGCAAATTCGTCTGGGACGGAGGGAGTAGTAATTATAAGCACTGCCTTCTAATACCAATAAACAGAGACTTCTTAATACGGAGCTCTGAACTCATCACCAATCCATTTTCAAACAGTCACTACAATATACCTTCCAATTCTAACAATGAACAATAGCATAGTCCTCACAGCTATCTATCAAATTCAAACTTCCATACACTCACTACAGCTCACGGGAAAGAATCGGAGGAAAAACATAGCAAACGTAACAGTAAACCATCAAATTCATCAATGCATGTTGGTGAACAATGCAATTAGCTAATCTATCTCAACACAAAATATATAATCGCATCTAAAGACAAAGGAATACTGCTGAATCAAGTAGAGAGGAAATATTGCCTAACCAATCTAGCTGGAGAGGAAGAAGAAAGACATACTTGCATAGAATCCTCCGCCACAATCAATTCCACAAAGAATCCTCCTAAATGTTCGGTTGAATTGCCTAGGTGCCTCAATCTGTATCGAATTTCTCCTTAGCTCCTTCGATCTGTACTGAAGTTCTCCTTGGCTCCTTCGATCTGTACCGAATTTCTCTGCTCCTTCGTAGAATTCACGAATTCTAAATAGCTTTATGATAATCTCAAATCGAACCGATAATCTTCATTTCGTAGAGTCATCGCCATTTCTTAGCGGTAAACTCTGAAGGTTTACCCCAATTTTGTCGAATACAACAGGGGTTATATTTTATAATATGATATTAACTCTTAAGCCTTTTGAAGAAAAAAAAAGCTCTTTTAACGACGATATACTCGTGCAGCTCCGAAAACCACAACATTTAAACTTCCCAAATTCCTGAATCAAATACCTGAAATACCTTGGGAGAATTAGGGCATTAGTAATAGGTGAAAGAAATTAGGGCTAGGACTTAGACTTAGAAATTATGCCTTAATTACCTGGGAAAAATTCGACTCAGGCGATTCACGGCGGAGGACGAGCAGCCAAGCCGGAGGTTCACGACGAGGGATATCCATGACAGATGCGAGAAAGCAAACGAACGATGGACGGTGGTGCAGGTGGTGCCGAGCGACGGTCGGCGGCAGTGGTGGTGGTGCAGGTGGCGCCGAGCGACGGTCGGCGGCAGTGGTGGTGGTGTGGTGGCGCTGAGCGAACGAACGACGGCTTGGTGGCGCTGAGCGAACGCGTATGTGAGCCGCGGCGGGTTAGGGACGAAGCGAAGAGTGATTTTTTTTCTAAGTGTTATACCCTTCAATAATTGAACAAATTAAAAAAATTGGAATAAATAAATATATAAGATTACGGGATAAGACAGCGGGGATTAATAGCCACTGTCTTATATTACGAGACCTGAGTTAAGACCACGGGAAAAGAAAACGGGGGCTTATCCCCGTGGTCTTTTGTTGCGAACCCTGAATTTAAGACAACGGGGATACCTACGACCCGAGCATAATACTTAAGACAATGGTGGAAACCGATCCTTATTGTCTTTTCCCCGTTTTCGAAAGCCATTTCTGGCATAGTGAATGTAATTCAATTGATATATGAAAGAATTCCGCTCCATCTAAAAGTCCGAACTTATAGAGAGGTTTGAAATTAATTCATTTAATAATTTTCCTTACACCCCTCTCACTTATGGGCTGAACTCAAATTTTTCCTTTTGGGGAGGCCCAATGAGTGAACAATTTAATATGGGTGGAGTTGCTCTCATCGGCAATCCAACCTAGAATCTATGTCTGGTCATGAGCCTTTTGGCTCTGATATTATGAAATAATTCCGCCTTATCTAAAAGTCCAAACTTGTAGAGAGGTTTGAAATTAATTCATCTAATCATTTCTCTTACAGTATAGACGAGACTTTTCAGTTGGGTTTGCTTTCAGAGACTCGGAAGGTAATTTACTGGGGGCAGGATGCAAAAGGATAAATCACTCGGGATCAGTCTTCGGAGCAAAAATGAGAGCGGTGTTAGAAGGATTGCAATGGGGCAGAAAAAATAATTTTAAAGATCTCCGAATTCGGACGGACTCGGGGGAAGTGGTACGAGCTATTTGCAAGAAGAAAAGGATTCAGGGATCTGAGGGAGCGATCTTGGACAACATATGCGAGGAACTCAAAGATGGCTTAGTGAGAGACATCTATCACATTCCCAAAACCGATAATAGGTTGGCGCACATATTGTCAAAATTGGCGCTCATCTCTCATTATCCCCAAGATTGGAAGGGAGTAGAGATTCCAGAATTGATTAGGGACTTATTTTCGTAGTTGTTCTACTGATGTATTCTATTGCAAAGGACTTATGTTCTTTTACTTAAAAAAAAAAGACCGCGTGAAGAAATCGCCATGGAAGCGCAGGAAAAAAAAATCATTTAAAGTGAATATGAGTCGTAATAAACCATTGCACGAATCTATATCTGTGCAATATTGCATACAAGTCTTTGTAAAAGAAAAGATACTTACATTTGGAGTCAACACAACTAATTTGTTCGAGAAGCAAATATTTACTCCTCTCATTTATTTTGAACGTCCTTTAATATATTATTTTAAAAAATTCACATATTCTATTTTTTTTATTCTCTTTATTCAATTACATCACTTCACGTTATTTTTTATTTAATCACATTATTTGTACTACACTTTAATTATATTAATACTCTTTAATTTTCGTAAAAAAATCCATGAGAAGTTTATTAGTAGATTGAGGGAATACCTCTCATCCCATTTGTGTACATTCATCCCCTTGTATATAAATTATGTCATACGACATTTACCAAGGTGTTAACCGTGTTATTAAATATACTTATTAAGACTTGTAATTTATATATATTTTTATCTTAATTGTAATACATATATTTGTGTGTAACAACAACTACCAAGACATGCATGCATAGATAAACACGAATTAATAATACAATAGGGCCGTTGAAAATCTTCCATTCCGACAATGAAATGCATGTACTATTTGACATTAAAAAACCAATAAAAAACTTCCATTTGGCTGAAATGAATGCAATTAATCAAAGTTATAGTGGACTTTTTGAAATTGGGCTCATTAATCACATCTATGTAACACCCAACTAAATACGGGCAACTACAAATGGACCTACTCATTTATAACCCCCTCTACCTTTATGATTAAGGATTTATCTATAAATTGAGAAGCAAACCCTAATAATATTTTCATCCAAAAAACTCAAACCGATTGGCATTCAACACTTGAGAAAAATGGGTTCCAAAGTGGTTGTTTTTCTTGGAGTTTTTTTAGCTATGATCCTTCTCATTTCCTCACAAGTAGCTGCGTCTTCCAATACCGAGGATACATCATGTAAGCACTTTTTAATTTTGCATTCACGTATTTCACGTCATAAAAAAAAAAAAAAAAAAAAAAAAAATATATATATATATATATATATATATATATATATATATATATATATATATATATATATTTCTATGTCCCGTGCAATTCAAGTGCACTTTTAAATGATATTGATTATTTTTATTTTAAGTGAACATTCATCCTGGTGTTCACATATATATAATTAATTTTATACAAACAATAATACATAAGGATAGATAGAACAGTGTAAATAACTTACCATGCATTTTTAACGTTCTGTCTTTTTACTTCAGCATTCATGGGAACGAAGGATAATTTTTTTGTGTGAGAAACAGTTCGGTGTCAGATGGATTAGTACTTAGTAAAAAAAAATTGTAAAAAATAATAAAAAATTGCGCATCACTTATCAACTATTTTGATTTGAATTTTTCTTCTTGGTTCAGAAATTCTACATTTTAATTAGAATAATAATCATTACTTCGTATATTGTAATTTACGATTTAAGATATGGGTGTTTTGTAGAAAAGTTGTTCAATTAAAATTTTAACGATCGTGAGAAATAATATACCATGTGATGATATGTGAATGATCACCAATAATCTTGGTGATGGAAGAATTTCACTAATTAATAGAGATGGCAAACGTGTACAACAAGATTTTCCTATAACTAAGGAAGGCATTAAAGTATAATATCTATTCTAAAATTACACGTCAAATATCCCTAATAGCTTTCATGCATGACCATCTTCATCTATACGTCTATTCAAAAGCAACTTGTATAATCTATTTGTTTTTTTTTTTCCCGGAAATTAGAGTTTTTCTTTTTTTTCCTCAAGATCATCTCTTAAACTAAAAAAATAATGATGTTACGGTAGTCAGCTTTCAAAACTTTGAAATCTCTCAACTATTTTGTTAATATATTTTCACTAAATTGGAGTTTGGCATTGAGAGAATGGGTAATCTGAAAATTGGTTACTCTCTCGTTAACTTTCCATTTTGTTATTTTCATCTGTTCCACTAATAATTTCTCATACCTTTTTAATTTGGACATCAACTAATATATTATATTCATATGCTTTATTCATATTAAATACATTACACTTTATTCTCTTTTCTCTCCATTACATCACTTGTACTATATCTATAATTACTTACCCTTCTTAAATGTTGTGCCCAAAAGCAATGGAGGAGGACGTAATTTTTTTCTATATTTTTCATTTCAAGAGAATTGCAGTTTTGACTCTAAAAGTACGTATGATTATAAATTGCAGTTTTGATTAAAAAAAAGGGAGTAGAATGACATTTTTGGTCCTGGAAATTTAGGGATGTGACTAAGTTTGCAAAAAATAAAAGGGACCGCTTTCATATATAGTTATCAAAAGTTTTTTTTGACTCATTCTCCTATTATCAAAACTACAATTTATCCAGTATCTCTCGCGTGGGACAAATTACACCAATGTACACAATAATTTATTTAGAAATAGGTGAGTAACAAAATAATAAGTGATGAATTCATTGTGCAATAAAACAGCCGAGGAAAGTGAGAAGATAGATGGAGCAGCAGTTGATGATGCCAAATATGGTGGCGGATACGGCGGATATCCCGGTGGTGGGTATGGCGGACGTGGTGGCTATGGAGGCTACGGAGGGCGTGGCGGCTATGGTGGTTACGGAGGGCGTGGCGGCTATGGAGGCTACGGAGGACGTGGTGGATATGGTGGTTACGGAGGGCGTGGCGGCTATGGGGGCGGTCCCGGTGGTGGATATGGAGGATATCCCGGACGTGGTGGATATGGTGGTGGTCCCGGTGGAGGGTATGGCGGACGTGGTGGCTACGGCGGTGGTGGCCATTGATGTTAAAAACTAAAAGCCGGGAAAATAGGCAACCGTAGTAAATGGGGTGATATATGTTGTTGGAATAAAATAGATGCATGCACACGCCTGATTAAGCTGAAGCATGCTTGTTTGTGTGGCTATCGTTGTTTTGTTTAAACTTTCATCTAAAGTGTTGTCTTAGTATGTATATAATATTTGTAATGAATATTCATACTTTGTGTGCTCTGAGTAATATAGACTTAACTAGATGAGTGCCCGCGTACTACGTGTGATTCTTGTAAAAAAAAATTATATATTATAAAATATTACATTTAAATAAAAAAAAATTAGCATTTCAAAATAAAATATAAAAATAAATCGTCATTATTAAACCCAATAATAATATAAGTCGACCCTCTATTTTAAATAAATAAAAAAGTTATGTTAAATATAATATATTTATATTCAAAGTACGTAAAGATTTATAAATGTGTGCAAAATTCAAATATATGTTATTGCATTTTTAATTGGAGAAAATATTAAACATAATCTCGCTTATTAAACATAAGTCAGAAGAAAAATGATATACTATAAACGATTTGAGAAAAATAAAAATTCAAATATTTAGAATTTTACTTAATTTTTTTTTAAACAATAAGAATTCATCGATTAGATGTTATAATTTCAAACAATCGGAATTTTTAAATTATAAGCAATTATTTAATCAATAGAATAAATTAAAATTATAGTGACACAACAAAAATAAATCAATTAAATATTAAAATTTCAGATAATTATAATTTTATTAAAATTTAATCATTCAATTTAGCAATAGTTTATTTGTTTAAATTATTGAAACAATTAAGAATTTTCTGAATATAGGATATGCTCAAACCTCAAATATAGTAAAATTAAATGTAAATTGATACATTCATAATAAAATTTCTAATATACTTTTATGCACTCATATTATATACAGTAGATATTCAAATTTTATAAAACTCGTAATTGGTGTAATTGGTAAACATTATAATCTTTGTCTAAGAGGTTCAAGTTCACTTAGATGCATTTTTTTTAGTTAAACTCATAATTATAGTGTCATATAGATGACACATAAGATCATAAATTGACATGTATGATTACACATGTATTCAAATTTTTCACAAAATGACACATAGGCCAAATGAACGTAAGATCGACACATCATCAGGAAGAACTCCCTATTAGTATAATAGGAGATTGTTGTACCGTGCAATTGATAATATTTCTACATAAACAATATTATTGCTCAATCAATGAAAATAATAATAGAATTATTTTATGTTCTATAATTTTTCACCATTTCCAAAAATATCCTGAAAAATAATATTTTATTCCGATTACATATAAATTTTTCACAAAATTATTAAATTTTGCCCATTTTTTAAATAGCAAACTCTTTTTTGCCCCATGGTTGTAAAAAACTCTTTTTTGCCCTGAAATATCATTTCTACCCCTTGACCCTCAAATCCTAAATTGAATCTCATCCCACTACTTATCCCACCAATAGTTAATCCCATCCTTATTAATTTCAAATAATAAAAGAAAAGAAAAAAAAAAGACTTTGAATTAAAACCCTCAGCTCTAATTACCAATTTCATTTCCCAAACCAAAAAGTTTGAACCCGTCGCCGCGAGACCTTCGTCACCGAGCCCGTCGCTGCCCAGCCCCACGTTGCCTCCCCACGTCGCCTCCCAGCCTAGCCGGCCCAGTCCCGCGTCGCGCCAATCCACCCAGCGCAGCCCTGCATCGCCGCCAATCCGCCAAGCCCAGCCCCGTCACCGCTCAGCCCTAGGTATCACTTTTCATTAGGATATTTTATTATAATAACCCTCATTATTCGATACTCAAAACTGTTACTATAGATATTATAATGATCATCTAATTATTCAATAATCAGAGAAGGATGACCTAGTCTCACCCAAATTATTGCTTTCAGTCGTTTTCATATCACCGATTATTTCCTATGTTTTTCAATACGTTTTTTAATAAATGATAAATTGAAGTATAGAATCCTATCCTTACTAGTATTGACAATTCTGCAAAAAGACATTCATTCAAGGAAAAGAAGTGTAACCAAATTGAAGATTGAAAAAAGCATTTCTTGATTTTGACTGTTCGTGTTTTTTTTTATGCCAGCTTAAATTCTTAATAATTATCTTAGTAGAAGAATTTTTTTTTTTGAATTGGTGCTTGACATATATAATTAAGTTTGATTTCCTACATTAATCATGTAGTCTTTGTTTTTTGTTTTGTTAATTTTCTATTTTAACATGTTGCATTGAATGCTTGAATTTGTAATTGTATAATGGGAAAGCTCAATTGGTACTTGAATTATATTTGACCCGAAAATGTGGATTAGTAATACTTGTGGTTGCCATTATGCTACATGATGTGATTATTTCTTCAAATTCACTGAAAATTTTTAAGGGGAATTAGAGGCACTTGCTCTTTTTACTCGTTCTAGTTGATTTATTTTAGTAGTTGTTGCATGCCGTCAATTCCTCAATCGAGATTAGGCAAGATGAATTCTAGCTTAAGCAAATTGGGCAAGACGAACTCTAGCTTAGGCAAATTATGCAAGATGAATTCTAGTTTAGGCAAAAAGGACATGATAAACAACCCATATAAAATGATAATGCCTCCCCAATGTGCACACTTACACTTGGGTGTTGTTTAGAAATGTTTCATGAAATTGAACTAATTTAGCACAATTGCATGTTCTAATTATATTTGTGACCTTTTAACAAGTATGGATGATTAATTCGCAATAGCAAAAGTATCATAATGTTGAGTGTATATAGACACTAGGGAAAGTTTTAGTGTTTTTTGAAGACGTCGAGTAGTTTTTTGGCCCATTTTAGGAGCATTGTTTGATGTTTACAAGACTTTTGCAAATTTAGCTTTAACTTTTTGTTGGAGCAAAGTTTTGTTATTTTGAATTTTATTTGTCATTTCGCTAGTTAAAATTCAAAGCTCATTTTGATATACCCAAGTGTGTAATAATAGGTTATGATGGCATCCTCTCAGATTACCGATTTGTCTATGATAAGGGTAAATAGACGATGTTCATTGGATATAGTAAAAAAGATAAACGATCGTCTCATAGGGGACAACATGACCAAGTTTCAGAATTCGTGCTTCGGACATCTTCTCAAAATTAAAGATCTCAAATTCAATCACTACAAGAAATCACACATTTTGTGACGAATTTTTTTGCGACGACATATAAATCGTCACAATTTATTAATTAAAGGGGATTAATTTTATAATCGTCATTAAAGTACTAGAAATTATGACAATTTTTTATCTTGTCATCTTTAATAATTTTTTCGTCACTAATTTGTAAATTTCACGACAACATAAATAAATATGTCACAATTGTAATAGGTGACGACTTTGATAATAATTTGTGATGAAATTCAACGTTATCCAAAAAATGTTTTTCATGACGATTTTATTTTTCGTCATAAATTTTTTTGAAATTTTTATTGACAAAATTCTTTCGTCACTATAATAATTGGTGACAATCTTAATAATAATTTGTGACGTTATTCGACGTCATAAATATTATATTTCAGTGACGATATTATTTTTTGTCATTAATTTTTCAAAATAATTAATGACAAAAAAATCGTTGCAATAATAATTGATGATGATTTTGATAGTAATTGGTGACGATATTCAACGTCTCAAAATATATATTTTCGTGACAGTGATATGTTTCGTCCTTATTATTTGAAATAATTAATGACAATTTTTTCTTGTAATAGTAATAATAGGTGATGATATTAATAATAATTTGAGATAATATTCGTTGTCATAAAATAAAATAAATTGTGACAATGTTATGTTTTGTCATATTTATTTGAAAAATTAATGACAAAATTATTTCATCACAATAATAATCGGTGACGATATTTGATGATATCAAAATAATATTTTTAAGACAATTCTATATTTTGTCATAATATTCAAAAGAATTATGGACACAATTGATAAATAAAAATTGGTGAAGACTTTCATAATAATTCTAACAATATTCGATGTCATAAAATATATTTTCATGTCAATTAATGTCATATTGTGTTATAATGTCATTTATAGTCACAATATATGTAAATGAAAAAGTCTTGTGTGAATAAGTTTCACAATGAAATTGATTTGAAGGGTATTAGTTATTTAATTAAAGAACATTAGTTGAAAAATATTAATTGTTTTATTGAAAGATACTACTTGTTTTATTCTAATTTGTTAGTTGTAAACCGGTTTCACAATTAAACTAGTTCAACCAATACCAACAATATTTCTCAATAGTAACTAGAATTAATCACATTACATTTTTAATCATCTTATATATTTTCTAAAATTGATTACCCTTAGCTATACAAACATGACTACGAGTATTTTCCAAAAAAAAAAAAGACTCACAAACAAACTTCAAAAGTGGTATAACATGAACTAGACACTATAACAAAAGACGAAAGATAACCTCAAAATCGCCTAAATTAATTGAAGTATAGCGCGCAAAAAATAGGAAAATATATTATGTATCCACTGCTAGAATAACAAACTCCTTGTACACACTTCAAATAGTGTACGAATAATTGATATCTTGCCAAAATTATCTTGACTTGGTTAATTATCTTTTTAACAAACATTTTGTCCCGGGAGAAAGAAAATGGAGATTGAAAATCAAGTATCATTTTATCACGCGATTTTTTTTTTTCAAGTATCATTGTTGTACAATGCACATACACTTTATCATTGTTAAATTCACACACACTATCATTTGTTGTGCGCATGAGGTGTTACTGTGAAAAAAAAAATAACACTATATATATATATATATATATAATAGGTACACTTTGTATGTATAACAATAATACGTGAAAAAAAAGAGTTCATATGAAACTTGGTCCATAGGAGACCTGGTCATCTTATAAATGATGGAATGCCTTAAAGGTTAAGACAACTTTAATGAAACTTCTAATAATTTTTATAATTATGGGACAAATTTGTTAATATATTATTTTTATTGTTATAGATATTTAGATAAAATGAGTTAAAATAGTAGCATTTTGTTTTAATAAGGATAAAAATATTGAATGATATTAATTATTTCACTAAGAGATACTCCCTTTGTCCAAAAATTGTTTGCTACATTATCAAAAAAAATCGTCCTATACTCAATTGCTATATTTATTTTTAACAAAAAATAATAATACGTTTCAATATTATATTTTCCATAGATTCCTAACCAAAAACATCTACAGTATCACTTTAAATACTAATTAAACAACTTTTTTTTTAAACCTGTGCAAATAGAAATGTAGAAAACAAATATGTGACGGAGGGAGTATTACTTTTTTTTACTATGAAGTTGTAGGTTTTGAATAATATTAATGACTTCATTTATAAGTCTTAATTATCACTACAAAAAAATTATTTTCTGGTGACAAAATTATTGTGACGAATATAAAAGTCATCACCAAAGCCTATATTTTTGTGACGACATTTATACTCATCACTTAAACTACATGTTATGGTGACAATCACATATTTTGTCACGTAAAAGAGAGATCTATTGTGACGATTTCTCGAGTGGTCACAAATGGGTATGTGCGTTAACAAAAATCATTATATTGTGACAAACTATTTGTGATGAACAACAAGCGATCACAAAAAAAACTCTATTTGTGGTGACAACTACCATATTTGTCACATAAAATTCAGGTTGGAGTGACCAACACGCACTTTGTCACGTAAAGGGAAAATTTGTTGCGATGATCCACATGTTGTCACAATAAATTATTTTTTATGGTGATGAATTCCATCTTCGTCACGTAAATAGAATATATACTGTGACAATTCATATATCGTCACAAAAAGCCTATGTTTGTGGTGACGATACTCATCTTTATCAAGTAAAAAGAAGATCTATTGTGATAAATTGCACATCGCCACAAGAAGTTTATATTTGTGGTGACGATTAGCATCTTCATCACGTAAAAGGCATGTTAGAGTGACAATATTACATTTCATCACGTAAAAGTGAAATTTATTGTGACTATGTATAAGTAATCACAAGAAGTATCTCTTTCTGGTAACAACTTCCATCTTCGTCACATAAAAAAAGACCTATTGTGATAAATTACAAATCATCACAAAAAATCTATATTTGTGGTGATGACTTTCATCTTCATCACATAAAAAGGAAATCTATTGTGATGATCTGAAAATCGTCACACGAAGTCGTGTTTGTGGCGACGACTTTCATCATTGTCACATAAAAGACACGTTGAAGTGATGGTTGCATACTTAGTCACGTGAAGAAATATCAATTGTGGCAACTTGGTAAGTTGTCACAATTGGTGGTGCACAACAATGGATTGTGGCTATGGTTACCTCGTGACGATGATAATTTATAATCGGTCACAAGAAAACTTTATTCGTAGTGACGACATTCAAGTTTGTCACTTTAATTACATGTTAAAGTGACTATTATAAACTCGGTCACGCAAAAGAGAACTCTAATGTGACAATATGCCAAGTTTGGATTTCGAGACATGTTTGTGAAAAGATATTAACTTTTTAATTTTTTCAACAATTTTTTAAAATTTCGAAACACACTACCATTAAGAATAAAATATCAACTCATATATACAATCAAAACTTTTTTTTTTCAAATATAACAGATAGACATGAACATGATAATTAAAGCTCAACACTAGGTCAAAATTTTTATATTGTTTGTGTTTTGTTATCATTTCGTATCCGAATTATCACTCACACCCACTACACATGAAAACACCCCTTTAATATCGTTTTAGTGTCTTTATATATCTTATAATATTATTGAAATATCTTGAATACTTACGTTGAGTTCCTCAGAGGTCTCGATGATGTTGTATTAATATTATTGAAATACCTTGTTACATAGATTCATTAATACTATTACATAGATTCACTCATACATATTATTTTATATTGCGATTTTAGTTTATAAGTCTAATGGTATTAATGAATGCATATAATGATGTATCTGAATCTATGTAATGATATTAATTTTCATAATATAAACAAGTTTTACAGAAGAATTTTTGTTTAAGATGAAACTTGTTCACACAGTACTTTGTCATTAATTATAAATGTTATAATACTATTCAATTAGGTCATTGTGACTAGTATATTAGTAGCCTTATTTTAATTGAGCAGATTTTCTGTGAATCCGAATTCACGTAAACTTTTTTTCAAGTGTCATTGTTATATATATACATTATTACTGTTATGCACAGTGATAGTGTATATATACACATAAAAATGATAGTGTATATGCATAAAAGTGGTAGTGAATATACATAACAATAATACTTGAAAAGACAGAGTTCACGTGAACTTGAGTTCATATCAATTTTTTGTAATTTTAATTTTGACATTATTATAGTTTTATACTAATAACTAGCACAGGACCCCGCGTATTACGCTGGTTTGATATTTTATATATATATATATATAAAATATATATATATATATATATATATATATATATATATATATAAAGTGTTTAAATTAAATATTTTAAATATTAATTCAATCAAAATATAGTTTTTTTTAATTCAATCAAAACATCAATTTGTAATTAAAAACCATAATAAATTATTCCAACTAACTCGTGCAAATTAAAAAATGTGGTTTACATAGTAAAAATAAGTGAATAGAAGGTATGAATATAAATATAGAATATATAAATATTATCAAAGATATCATAAAGTTATAGAATTTTAAAATAAAGGAAGAGAGGTGGGGAGATTCAAAAAAAAAAAAATATATATATATATATATATATATATGTATGTATGTGTATATGTATATGTATATGTATATGCGTGCGTTATAGATAAATGTGGAGTTTCTCGGATATATAAAAAAATTGGAGTGAATGGTAGTGGACTAATTCAGGATTTTTAATTTAATTTAAGTAATTTTAGAATTTTTAGATTAGAAGTTAATAGAATTAATAAAATAGGAAGTTAATAGAATAGGTAGTTAAGGAGAGAAGTCCGGTGATAGAAGGATTTTGAAATAATTCATGATTGGGCATGCCAAGTAGGAGAGAGAAGATTCACAAATAGAGGAGGTAATGATTTATTTCAAAATTGGAAACTTGAATTATTTTTAAACGAAGGGAAACCCGGGAGGCCCAAAAATTTATCCCGCTAAGAACGAAAATAAGAACCACAATTGATAAATTCGAACGCCTCTTCTGATTTCTTAACTTGTTCTCCAATCGTCTTCCATTTCAATCGGTCAATCCCCTTTTAATTTACTCGGCTTCACCATGCGCTTCAATTCTCTATCTACTGCTGTTGTTAAAGTGCTGGCTATCAATACCTCCACCGCCGTCATCTCCAATTCAGCATTGATTCTTCGAGAAATTGCTTAATATAATTCAGGTTAGGGTTGTAATCTCTCCTAATCTCTTTTTATGCCTCTGAGATCATCTTTATTATTGTTTTTTATTTTGATTTATATTTGTTACCACCAATCCCAAAAAACCTAGGGCGGAATTTTATTTGTTTTTGTTATTGAATCGACAATTGATTTTTGTTTTTTTTATTCTATGTACTCGAGAAGAAAGGCTTTCATAATCACATTACGGTTTGGGCAGTTGTAAATACTGTGAATCGCAATGGGATCTAACTAATTCTTTTAGACGAGAAGAATGTCTGTCCAATTTAAGCAACTTGGCCGAGAAGGTATGAATTCGTAAATTCGAGGGGTTGAGTAGTTATCTCGTTCAAAAACATCCTCAGGTATCCATGTTTATAGTTCTAAATGTTATTTTATGATATGAGAATAAGATGTTAAATTGTATAAGTTTTATCGAATAGAGCATGTTTATAGAGATAACGTAATTGAACAGTTGCATGATGATATAGTTGTGAATTGTGAGTAGTTCTCAGGAGTTATATCAGGAAGCTGATATTATAAACTGGTTACAAAATGCTTTATTGGATTTAGGTATTTAGTCTCTGATGTTACCCTTAATGTGCATATTTGAGTTCTCTACTCAAGTCTCAAGCTGCTTGATTTTGTTTTTAGAGTAGGTCTTGTATGAGACCATCTCATGACATGAGACAATGGGATGGGGTATAACTAGGACATTGACTCATTAACACTTTGGTAGGGGTAGGTATTAATTTATTTTGTCTCATGCCATGAGACCGTCTCATATAAGTTTTTGCCTTTTTTTTATTATCAGGAATGAACTTTCTTACGTATAATCCTTGAATTTTGTATTAATTTGGATAGTAATTTGAGAACACAACTTAATTTTGGTCAAAGAAGAAAAGAGTTATTAGAGTTCTAATCCTAAAATTTCTAATTCTTATTAGTGCTTTAGACTATAACTTGATATACAAAGTAGAACTTGCTTAAAGGTTATGCTTGCAATTCTCATAAAAAAATTAAATGTTATTCTGCATTTTGATACTCTAACTTCGTTGTATCTTGAAATTTTATGAGCAAGACTAAAAGTTAATTTTGAGATTTAGTTTCAAGGCAGCACACAGTTATATCTCCTTTTCAGATTGATGTATGGACCAAATGTGTTTTTATGCATTATTGACCTATCATTTTCCTTCTCAAGGGGAAGATATCTTAACCAGGGTGGTGTGCTTGCTCCACAATTACCCTGTGTCACAAAGTTAGAGCTGCATATGGCCTAAGGGATATTCTCTCTAGTCTCAAGGTAACTTCCCAGGTTTGGCATTTGGCGCTACAAGGCAACTTCAGCTTTGCTACCTGAGAAGGTCTTCGTGGGCTTTCTCTGCCCAAAGCTTTCCTTTTCGACCAGGTTTAATTTCTAAACCTAGTCATGTAAATTTTTTCAAGTACTGTCTGAATTATGGTAGGATTTCGATTTTATGATTAACTAGGAGTGTTATAATGACTTGATTATTTAATTTTTCCGGGGCTCACTTATGTGTTTATAGATTGAAAGATGATATATTTTAAACATGTGTCCTTGTACTTCCACTCTCAGTTTCTGACAATATTTCTTTTTTGTTCTTCAAATAGATTTAGTTAAGATAAGATTGTCATACTAGCTAGAATTACATTTTGTCATGATAAGTGAAGTTAGCTCAATGTTTAGTGCCTCATAGTAGTGGGTAAGAATGTGAAAAATAAAGAGCCATATTACAAAATGATAAAACATTATTGTTGATTCTTGAAGGATTCCCATTTTTTTTAATGCAGCACATCACTTGATTCGTATTGCTCAAAGTAATCTTTCTCATCAATCTAGATGCTTGGAGAAAAAAATTATGCAACACTTTTACCTAAAATTATCAAGGAAAAGACGAGGATTCATTGTATCTAGATCTAGCGCACAATGTAGATAGGGAGATAACGACTGTGAGAAATTTTAATAAGTAGTTGGGATGTGATTTTCTTGTAGTTCTTACATATTATAATTATCAAATGCTTCTTTCTCATAATGTGGGCGTCCTTCTAAAATATTTTGCTATGGATTTTGCAATTAAATTTCCATGTGTCTCAATTAAATGTTTTGAAACCACGAACCAAATTATACTCCCTCTGCTATTTTTCCTGAGGAAATAAAATCAGCATAATATTTTAAATATAAACATTAATAAATTTTTAGGCCCTTATAGTTTATATCTGGAACTGTGAAAATATTAAGGGAAGGAGACTTATAATATTTTTCTAGTTGGTTTTAAAATTTGGCATTTAATATTCGAATAGAGGGCGGGAGGAAATATTATTATTTGGGTTTACGTTACAACTTGTAGTATACCTTGGCTGAAAAATAATACAAACCTTCTTACTCTTGGGGTAGAAGGACACAAATTTATTATCGAAATAATCTCAGTTTCTACTTTTTAAATTGATTGTTGTGAATGAGTTTGCTAGTATATTGATTATGATGATATAAATGGGGGATGTTTCCAGACAAAGAATATGAAAATTGGGTTTGAATCCGTGTGGAGTCTTGAGTTGTTGATGTATTGTATTTTTATTACTGTAGCTTTAGAATTCTTGGTACGCTTGGACATTGTTAACTCTTGTATTATGCTTTTGGGGATATTCCTCATGCCCTGTGAATAAAATGCCTTTATTATCAGAAATAAAAATAAAAATGGGGATGATATATTGGTTCTTGAGCCAGACTTCCTGATATGCTTTAGGATCTTTCGTGAGACTCTTATTAGTGATTAATGTAGGGGCTATCTGAATGAATTGAAAGAAGTGGGTTTAACCTTTATAATTTTAGATGTCTTATTTTTAGCATAAGTTGCTGGGAACCATAGAGATAAACTAGGCAAGTTGTTTTTAAGTATTGTAGTGATAAATGTGTATATTTCAGTTTTGAAATATATTTTATCTTTGTGTTTGTTGATCTTATTTGGTTTTTTTAAATAAATTATTTATAATTTGTATTTTAAAATTAATAGTTTACGAATGTTCTTTGTTGTGCAGAATGGTCCTTTGCTTCTATTAAAGATTCATATGGATAATATGGCTTCTCAATTTGGCCGGGAGCTTTGGATATATCAAGAAGTACTCAAATATTATCTTAGTGCAAATACCTTTGTTATTTCATGATATTTTGATTTTGTAGTTTAGTACACTTAAGTAGTTTATAACTTTTGAGAGTAATGAAGTTTAACACTAGGTTGATTAAAATTACTTGACCATATTGATGTCCAATTTTTAAATTAATGATTTTTTATTTGTTTTTATGACCTATTGGTAAATTGTATATATATATATTCTAGTGTGACGATCTTGTAGTGACAAATAATCCAAACAAAGAATTTTTGTAACGAAAATAATTTTATGTGATGATAATGTTCTAATATTGTGATAATATCTTTATCACAATAATTATTTCTAAGTGAAAGAATATATATTTTGTCACATGAAACAAAACACTTATAAGGTTGTTGTGACGAAATAAATTTGAGTGATTAAAATATAGGAATATAATGATGATAATTTCGTCAATAATATGGTGACAAATAGATTGTCACGAGAAACAACAAAAATTGTTAGGATGTTGTGACGGGAAATAATTTGAGTGATAAAAGTATAAGGTTATAGTGACGATTATTTCATCACGATAAATATTATCTATGGCGACAAATAAATTTTGTCATGTGAAATAACAAAAATATAAGGTTGTTGTGACAAAAAATAATTTAAGTGATGAAAATATAGGGTTAAAGTGACGAATATTTTGTCACAATAACATCATCTATGGTGATAAATATTTTTTATCACGTGAAACAACAAAATATTAAGGTTATTGTGATGAAAAATAATTTGGGTGACGAAAATATAGGATTATAATGACGACAAATTCGTCACGAAAATATTATGTATGGTGACAATAAGCTTCGTCACAAGCTATTGTGACAACTTCCTTTTGGCGTCACAAAACATCTTTCGTGATGGACTTTTGGTGACGACACTTGTGACAAAAAAAATTGTCACCACAAGGCTATGGTGACAAAAAATTAATTTCTAGTGACAAAAAATTTCGCCACCAAAAAGTAATTTTTTTGTAGTGTATTTTACTTAAAAATATTATTTATTATACTAGAAAGTGTTCATTATAAATTAGCTTCACTATCCACACAATATCAACCCAAAAATATTGATTGTTTCATTTATAAGTTTTAATTTTTAAAATAAAAATATTAATTTTTATGTTAGAAAATGTTAATTATTAATTAAGCTTCACTACAATATCAACCAAAATATATAAGTGGCGGTCCTTTTCAAATTTCAAAGAATTTTTTTTTGAATTTCGAGGAGGGAAATTCCCAAAAAATAGAGATATTGATTGACAAAAAATCTTAATTTACCTTTTAATTCTCTCATTTCCGAATGCTACTATCTAACCTTTGTACATAATAAAAAACCTCTCAGACCCGTCGTCTTCACTTATGCCGGCTACTATCAGCGGGAGTCGCACCTCTCCATTAATCAGCCCTTCGAGAAAACTGATCGGAAATCGCAACTTCCTATTCATAAATTCCTTTTTCAATTTATTCCTCTCGAGCCTTCGAGAAGTTTGATCGTTGTTATTTCCCAACACTGATGCTCGACTGCTATTGATTCTGCTGTGGCTCCATTCAAGTTTCTATAATAGAGAACTGTTGTTCATGCTGAACATTGCGTCCTTCCCTCCGCCAATTTCCATTGTTATTACGGTATGCTTAATTTGATCGAACCCTAATTCAGAAATTCATACATGTTTTTCGCTTTCTCTTTTTATATAATTATTGGACCCAAAGGATTACCGGTGAGAAATTTGTCTATAACTTTCATATTTTTTCACATTTTTCGCATCCATAGAAACACTTATCTTTTGCGTTGGGTAGATCAAATCTCCTAATATTTGGTTGGGGTGGGGGTGGTTGCGAATATGATAAATTATACCTGTGAGTTGAAAAAAAGAGAGGTGAAATTAGTATATAAACTTAATGGGCTAGTCCTCCCATCATCAATTGGCTTTAAGATGGATTCTCACTTGAAGTGTGGTTAGTCTCCTTCATATATTGGGTGCACTCAATTTGTGAAACCATACCGGTTGCACCCTGATTTGTTGTCACTCAAGGATGCCGTCATTTCTTATGTAGCTTTGTGATAATAATAATAATAATCCAGTTCTTCTCTCGATGCCTAATAAATATTATGTAGTCTTCTTTTTTACTGGTGTGATAGTTGAGTCACCATTTTGATGCAGCTCAATGACAATCTTCAACCATTGCATCCTTTGGTTTGACAGAAATCAAGAAAGATCTTAAAGAATGATATACTGCAATCAAATGTTGGTTTAACATTAAGAAAATGTTGCATTAAGAACATTATTTATTTGCAGGATGTTGCATGGAGGTTAAAAAAGTTGTCGTAAGAGAATCGTTTGTGCAGGCTTTGAGAATGAAATTCCCACCTCTGAGAAATTAATTATATTCGTATCAGGTTCTTTCAAATTGTTTTTTTTTTTTACCCATGAGCTTGTAAGTTGGTGCGACTTTATTTGCAATGAAGGATGGAGGATGGTTGCTCTGGATTTTTTTTTGACAGAATAATCTTGAACTATAAAAAAAATTGGTCACTTATGATAAAACAGAGTCATGTAATCAGACTGAAAATGTGGGTACTGTTTGATTAGGCGTGAAATTGTTATGTTTTGGAGCCCAATTTACTCATGTTTTGAGTGTTTTCGATTAGTGCTTAGAGTCAAATGAGCATCATTTCTATACATTGATAAATTTGTCTCTTTGATGCACATAGGTGAATAGAGGACGGAAAACGGAGTTCGTAGGACTTTGAATCGACTCAAACGGATGCCCGGATGAGAAGATATTGAAGAAATACGATTGGTATTAGTGCGGACGAGGAAAAGTATCATTTGGGAGGATTAGAGATCACTCGAGCGCATCACTCGAGCGCCACCGCTCGAGCGCCTTACTCGAGCGCGCAAACATACAGAATCATTCTTGCGCTCGAGCAGCTCGAGCGCCACCGCTCGAGCGATTGTGTCATTCGAGCTACACAGCTCGAGCGGGACCGCTCGAGCGTTTTGCTCGAGCGCCCATATACTTTCGCCTCCGGATGCGTATTTTCGGCCCATTAACTCCCGTTTCGACCCGGTGCCTATATATACCTCGTCCAAACACGTTTTGAAGAATCCCCGACTTTAGAAATAATTTTAGACTTAGTTTTTGGAGAGGAAGAAGAAGAACAAGCTTTATTTTACGTTTTTGTTGAGGTTTTTCATACGAATTCTAGTTTCTTTTCAATTCTTAGTTTCTTTTCATTAGTTCGTTACTTTGAACACGTTTAAATTTCGTTTTTATCAATTCAATTTCAGTTCTTCGTATTTATTTTCTCTTTCAACCCTAGTTTATGTTTCGTATTTTCTTTCTTCAATTCAATATGTTTATGTTCGTTGTTTCTTTAATTGCTTTTAGTTTTGTTAAAACCATGTCCGGCTAAAACCCTTGCATGCTTGGGTTAGGATGAACTCGTAGAAGTAGGATGTGGGTACGTAATTAAGGTAATTTGTGACGTTAGTTTTAATTCTCTTAATTAATGAATTCATATAATTAATCTTAACTCTACCTTTGAATTTCGTACGAAAGTGTTAGAGAGAGGACGACCGCATCACTCAATAACAATTAGTAGTCTTAACGAGAAGGTTTAGGAAAGGTTAATTCATCTACCGGTTTAGCGAAGGAGGACGACCGCATCACCTTAGTTAAATTAGGGTCTCATTAATTAAGCACAATTCATTAACTTGTTAGTGGATTAGTGAAGTCGATTGCTAGGATAAAGTATTAGGGTAAGAAATCTTGAGCTTTCATTCTACGATCTTTTACTTAGGTTAATTCTTGTTTGTCACAATTACTTTGATTATGTACCTGCTCCGTTAGTATACGTAGGGATTCCTAACCTGAGCATCATCATCTCATATCTGAAAAACACCTTAGATACGTAATTTAATTTTCCTTTCGCATTCGTAGAGTAATTTAGTTTAGATTATTTTCTCTTTTCAAAAAAACCAAAAACATCACACTCATATTAACTACGACGCGTAGATCTTCAGGGATCTATTTGCATACATACCATCCCTTGGGTTCGATAATACTTGGTCCCTATACTTGCCCATACTACAGTGAACCCGTTCTCTTGCGGGGTAGCTACTAGTAGAAGCTAGTGTAGTCGCTTCAAGTCAATGGCGCCGTTGCCGGGGATGGCGTTGTATGTTTGAATAGGACTTGTCGATAGCTTAGTAGTTAGTAGTGGGTGATTTAATTTCTGTTTTTATTTTTATTTTTCTATCCATTCGGCAGTTGCGTTTTGATCCTTCTGCTAGTGTGTCAGGTTTATGAGAACACGCTCACAAGGGAATACGAGCGAAGAGAGATTACCTGCAGATCCTGAGACAATAGCCAGAAGGAACCGAGCCTTCTTGAGAAGAATGACTACTGCCGCGGGAAACAAAGACAAAATTTCTGATGAACTTGGGGAGTTAGACAAGATAGCTGCAGAGTATACTGCTCTTGTGGAACGGGCAGAGGGTGCCAATGGAAATAGCAGTAATCAGCAGATACCCATAGGGGGAACTGAGAGCCCACACCCGAACCCACAAGACACACTCAACTCTGCACAAACACAACCCCAAAACCAGAACCAAAACCCTGCTTACCCACAAAACCCAAATAACCCTTTCCACAACCCAGCATACCAACATTACCCATACCCACCTTATCCTTACCCACCATATCCATATCATCCACCACCATTCTATAACCAACCACCACCCCAACAAGTACCAGTACCAGCTGCTAATCCTCAACACGTTCCTCCGAACGTAGATCATAATATGGCGATTCGAGGGAGGTTTGCAGCGCAGCCACAGAGGTACTATGACGGAGTAGCTCTGCCTCCTGTTGAGGCAAACAACTTCTCTATTTCCCCAGGAATTTTAAAGCTGCTGACAGAGAATCAGTTCAAAGGAGTGATCGGGAAGGAGAATCCTCACACACATCTGAGGAGCTTTCTCATGATAGCCTCCACATTTCATTATAATGGCATGTCTGAAGATGCCAAGAGGCTTAGGCTGTTCCCATTCTCATTGACGGGAATAGCCAAGGAGTGGTACGATAATACGCTCCCGCGGGGAGGTATTACCACTTGGGCCGAGCTCGAGCGTCTGTTCCTCGAGCGATTCTACCCTCCATCTAGGACGATCAAGGCTAGGATTGAGATCTCTTCCTTCCGCCAGAAGTCTGGAGAGGATTTACGCCAAGCGTGGGAGAGATACTCGAACATGCTGATAGAGTGCCCGCAGCACGGGTACAATGAGGGAGACATTATGGCGTTCTTCTATAGTGGTGCCAACAAGACGGGGCAAGACCATTTAGATGCATGTGCGGGCGGAGCATTCCTCAATCAAGGCATAGAGAGATGTAGGGAGATCGTGGACAACATTGTCACGAATGCCGGTGCTTGGAGTGGAGATGCAGATTTGCAAAGAGTGCATCAGGTTGAGGAGGGAGAAGGGACGAGAAGGCTGCTGATGGCCATGATGGAAAAGATCAACAACCTCGAGTTGGGGAAGAGTTTGGTTGGAGAGCATGCAGTAGAGAATGAGAGAGTAGACCAACCAAGTGGACAGCAAGAGGTAGCCAATTACATGGGAGGTCCATATTACAATCAGAATGGCTACCAAGGTGGAAATCAGTATGGAAGGCCTTCTTATGGCCAACCATTTGTGCCTCCAGGCCCTCAGCCACTTCAAAATCAATGGAGGAACACACAAGGGTATCAAGGAGGCCAGCAGCCTCCTCAAAACACTTGGAGGAAAAATGAGAATTTCTCTTATGCTAACCCAAAAGCTGGAATTACTGTGCCTGCAGGTGTTGATCCAGGTTCTAAACCTCCTGGTGGAGAAGGCGGTGCATCAACCGAAGAAATGTTGAGAGCGATCCTTCAGAAAGTGGAGGAAGGTAGCAAGCGATTGTCCTCTTTGGAGTACGATGTGAAGGAGTTGCACAAGAAGGGTGATCAACGTGATCAAGAGCTCCAGAAGATGAACGTTGAGTGGACTAGAACTCAACAAGAGAACAATCGAAGGTTCACCTCTTTAGAGCTCCAGATGAGTCAAATTGCAAAGTCCGTGAATAGAATGCCGGAGGGGAACTCAAAAGAGCAGTGCAAGGCGATCCAGCTGAGAAGTGGAACCAACTACGAAGGTCCTCAGATGCCTGCTGATTCTGAGACGCCCCAAGAAGAGATTGAGCCTAAAGGAGATGAAGTCCAGAAGGGCAAGGAAAGTGAAAAGATAGAGAGAGTTCCTAAGTGGAAAAAGGCAAAGGAAGCAAGGGAGAAAGTGAAAGAAACAGAAAGAGATGAATGGGGGGTACCCAAATCTGTGATACCCGTCCCATATCCACAACGCTTCATGAAAAAGAAGCTTGATGAGAAATTCGCTAAGTTCCTTGATGTTTTTAAACAATTGCATATTAATATTCCTTTTTATGATGCTTTGGAACAGATGCCGCACTATGCGAAGTTTTTGAAGGACTTGATTGCGAAAAGGCGGCGAGTGGATGAGCCGAAGTTGGTGCAGTTGAACCACGAGGTGAGTGCATTAGTGCACAAGGCGCTTCCACCAAAGCTGAAGGATCCCGGGAGTTTCACGATCTTATGTGACATTGGGAACGGGATCAAGAAAGGAGCGTTGTGCGACCTTGGGGCGAGCATCAATCTCATGCCCTTGTCGCTTTTCAAGAAGTTGGAAGGTGGTGAACTTCAACCCACAATGATGACACTTCAACTTGCCGATCGGTCTATTACTCGACCTCAAGGTGTTGTTGAAGACGTTCTAGTGAGAGTTGGAGATCACATCTTTCCAGCCGACTTTGTAGTGCTAGAGATGGAGGAAGATGAGCACGTGCCCCTGATCTTGGGAAGACCGTTCTTAGCTACGGCGGGGATGGTGCTAGACGTGGCAAATGGGAAGATCACGTTGAAGGTTGATGATCAAGAAGTGAAGATTTCCCTATATGAAGCCATGAAACACCCGAGGGAGGATGAGAGCTTGTATTGCATGGATGCAATTGATCCTCGTGTTGAAGACACGCCTTCCATCCCTAATCCTTCTGATATTCATGATTTTGCTAGTCCTTCAAATGATAATTTAACCCATGAGCGTTATGATCTTGATTATGTTGATAGGGATAAAGTGAAGAAGTTGAAGGATGGAGAGGTGAAGAAAGTGGACGTGGTCCAGTTAGAAGGGAAAGGAGGAGTTAAGAAGAAAAAATCCAAATTCAAGAAATTGTTTAGTAAGACTCCTCCAGATAGAGGCAAGAAGGAGTTGAGACCCATAACACTTGGGGATGAGAAGAGAGCAAAGGAACTCATGATGGTGGGGCATCAAGGAAAGGAGTTCAAACACCACTCTTATGAGAGTAAGGGAGGTAAATTTGAGTATGATGTCCCATAAGCTCCTTTGAGCTTGGTCCGGCATGAGGACCTTAAAAATAGCGCTGAATGGGAGGCAACCCATTTTTATTTGCTTTTGAGTGTTTTTTAGTTATTTTCCTTTTATGTTACTAGGATGTTGTTGAGTCGTATGTCTAACCTCGTACTCGAGAGCTTTATTTTGTAGGCTTGTCTCTAAAGGAGTAAAGGTACCAAAGAAGTGGAGATTGAAGGAACCAACTTGAGACAAGGGAATGTGCAAAGCTATTGAGAGAAATTGAATTATTTGGTTGAGGTAACCCACAACCCCAAACTTAGACCTCTAGCAAGGTCGAAGTTTGGGGGGGTGGAGTTTCTTTTTATGATTACATTGCACATGCATGCACGCCCTTATCTTTGAGTTGAGTTTGATTGATTATTGGTGCCTTGAGATGCTCCTTGGGCTATTATTAATTTGTTTTGTTACTCAACATTTTATGCCTATCAATCACCTTATGCTTGTTGATTGCTATCTTTGAGTATGATTTGATGAGTAGGGTGAATTGTGAGGATGAGTTAGGAGTTTTCTTGTGTGAGTGTTTGAATTTGAGCTGATTTGAGAAAGAACTTGTATGCTTATGAATTTTTCTTTTGAGTACTTGTGTGATGAGAGTGAGAATGCACTAGGACTAGCATGGATGTGAAAGCCGTGAGAGTTGAGCTTTATGAGATTTTGATGCATTAATTAATCTCTTCGTTTGTGAGTGGATCGTCACCTTAGAGGATGCTAGAACTTGCATGTGCTCTTGCTTCTTGATTGTGTCTAGTTTGATATGCCGAATAGGATCTTAGGCCATTTTTGATTTGAATAAGTCACTTAGCCAAAATTGTCCTTACCAATGACATTGATCCCTTGTTAGCCCCGTTGAGCCTAAAGCCTATTTTATTTGCTAGCACATATGAACACTATTCCAATTCCTAAGCCTTTTTGTCCAAATTTGAGTGGAGAATAGGAAAGTGTGAATATGAAGGGAATGAATTGAGTTGAAAAAAGGAGAAGGTTTTTTTTGTTGAGTGAATATGAGAAAAAAAAAAAAGGTGTGAAGAGATTTGAGTTGTGGGAAAGAACAAAAAATTTGAGAATGAGCAAAAGAAAAAAATGAGCTCATGTGTTTGTGCGAAAAAGAAAAAAATGATGAAGTGTTTGAAAAAGTGAAAAAGTGAGAAAGAAAAAAATTGAAGTGTTGAGAGAATTGAAAGCGAAAGTGTAGTGATTGAATATGTTTGAAGTAGATCGTTTTTAATCTCAAAGTACCGAAGTTTTGAATTTCTATTCTCCATTCACTTGAGTCACTTTACCATATTGTTATCCCACCTGTCCAAAGAGCCTACATTACAACCTTTTGAAAGTCCTTTTTGATTCGGCATTGATTTCTAGAGTATGGTCGAAGTTGAGAGCATTTACAAGCCTATGGCTGCCAATTTGTGTGATTGATTGATTGAGTGAGTCCCTTTATCATTGTTATACACTTGTGAGGGAGTTAAACACATCGTTGAGTGCACATCCATGCTTGATCTTGGTGCTTCTTATTATTGTTGCATGAGTACGATAAAAGGAATTGAGTGAGTATACGGGTGATTGACTTTTGAAGCTTGAATTCATTAGCTTGCATGATTGATTTTTCCTACTCATTCCTAACAATTTCACTTGACTTATTATTTCGTTGCTTGAGGACAAGCAACATGGTAAGTTTGGGGGGGTTGATTAGGCGTGAAATTGTTATGTTTTGGAGCCCAATTTACTCATGTTTTGAGTGTTTTCGATTAGTGCTTAGAGTCAAATGAGCATCATTTCTATACATTGATAAATTTGTCTCTTTGATGCACATAGGTGAATAGAGGACGGAAAACGGAGTTCGTAGGACTTTGAATCGACTCAAACGGATGCCCGGATGAGAAGATATTGAAGAAATACGATTGGTATTAGTGCGGACGAGGAAAAGTATCATTTGGGAGGATTAGAGATCACTCGAGCGCATCACTCGAGCGCCACCGCTCGAGCGCCTTACTCGAGCGCGCAAACATACAGAATCATTCTTGTGCTCGAGCAGCTCGAGCGCCACCGCTCGAGCGATTGTGTCATTCGAGCTACACAGCTCGAGCGGGACCGCTCGAGCGTTTTGCTCGAGCGCCCATATACTTTCGCCTCCGGATGCGTATTTTCGGCCCATTAACTCCCGTTTCGACCCGGTGCCTATATATACCTCGTCCAAACACGTTTTGAAGAATCCCCGACTTTAGAAATAATTTTAGACTTAGTTTTTGGAGAGGAAGAAGAAGAACAAGCTTTATTTTACGTTTTTGTTGAGGTTTTTCATACGAATTCTAGTTTCTTTTCAATTCTTAGTTTCTTTTCATTAGTTCGTTACTTTGAACACGTTTAAATTTCGTTTTTATCAATTCAATTTCAGTTCTTCGTATTTATTTTCTCTTTCAACCCTAGTTTATGTTTCGTATTTTCTTTCTTCAATTCAATATGTTTATGTTCGTTGTTTCTTTAATTGCTTTTAGTTTTGTTAAAACCATGTCCGGCTAAAACCCTTGCATGCTTGGGTTAGGATGAACTCGTAGAAGTAGGATGTGGGTACGTAATTAAGGTAATTTGTGACGTTAGTTTTAATTCTCTTAATTAATGAATTCATATAATTAATCTTAACTCTACCTTTGAATTTCGTACGAAAGTGTTAGAGAGAGGACGACCGCATCACTCAATAACAATTAGTAGTCTTAACGAGAAGGTTTAGGAAAGGTTAATTCATCTACCGGTTTAGCGAAGGAGGACGACCGCATCACCTTAGTTAAATTAGGGTCTCATTAATTAAGCACAATTCATTAACTTGTTAGTGGATTAGTGAAGTCGATTGCTAGGATAAAGTATTAGGGTAAGAAATCTTGAGCTTTCATTCTACGATCTTTTACTTAGGTTAATTCTTGTTTGTCACAATTACTTTGATTATGTACCTGCTCCGTTAGTATACGTAGGGATTCCTAACCTGAGCATCATCATCTCATATCTGAAAAACACCTTAGATACGTAATTTAATTTTCCTTTCGCATTCGTAGAGTAATTTAGTTTAGATTATTTTCTCTTTTCAAAAAAACCAAAAACATCACACTCATATTAACTACGACGCGTAGATCTTCAGGGATCTATTTGCATACATACCATCCCTTGGGTTCGATAATACTTGGTCCCTATACTTGCCCATACTACAGTGAACCCGTTCTCTTGCGGGGTAGCTACTAGTAGAAGCTAGTGTAGTCGCTTCAAGTCACTGTTGTACATGCACATCCATTTATTGATGTTCAGATGCAGCTTGGTAGGTAGCATTTGACTTGTATGTCAGTAATTATGATCTTGTTCAAGATTTTATGCATCATTTTGATGCAACTCAATAACACAAGGAGTACCAGTTTTCATTTCCCATCAATGTGTGTTATGTCCAATAATATTTTGTTGTCCGTAAAAACATTAGAAGACTGAGAATAGTTTCTCTCGTGGTACTTCTAATTTATTAGTATTGGAATTTGATTTGCATGTTAGTATTTGATTCATGCTTGAACCAAGTACCCTTAGATATAGAGATTATTGGACTATTCAATAAGTCGATTATATTTAACAAATCTTGTATTCCCTGTCTTTAGTACATGTTATTACATCGTAAAACTCTGTTATCATTCTAATGAACTTATAAGTGAAATAAGTTTCAATATCTTATTGTCACCATTTTTATTTTTTTACGTTAAAAATGCTTATAATTTATTAAATCTAACATAACATCTTCTGGTATATCATGTTTTAGAACAGCTATGCGAAGGTGGAGAGATAATGTCTTGAAAGACCAATTGAACAAGCTTCCAAGTTTTTTTAGCTCATAACGGGGCGGTCGAACCTTGATGATATTTTCAAGGTTAACTTAATTTCTTCGTACTAATTAACTTCAATATTAATAATGTTAAATATTATTTGAGACTTAATTATATGTTTACTATTTTTTTTAAATATGCTAGTGATTGTCACAGAAGAGAAACTTTCATCATTATATACTCAGAAGATGGAAAAGAGCATGGGAAATAAGATTTAGGAGAATAATCTTTATTTTTTTATGCTTTTCTTTTGTAAATAATTTTTTATTCTTTTTTTTTACTCAAAGATGTTCATTGTGTTTTTTATATTATCATGCAAATTATAGTATGATCAATTTAGTGGTCATTGTAAATATTTGTTTATAGTAATTTATTAGTTTATTGTGATAATTTTTTGTCACCTGTAAATATATTTAAGTATTGTATAATGGTGAGCTATCTATCGCAAAAATTTTTAATTAATGACAAAAAATATTATGTTGAATGATAATTAATAATGACAATATATATCGTCACTATATATACTATTTTCATGAAAATTACCATTTTCGTCACCTAATAATATTTATTATGATAATTTTTTTTGTAATTGATGCTTAATATTTTTGTGACGAAAAATATTGGTCATGATAGTGTAATTATTTCATGACAAAATATTTAAAGAAAGACGAAATATATGATGTCACTATATCTAAATATTTAACAACAATTATCATATTCGTCACTGAAAAATATTTATTATGACAAATATAAGTTGTCATTATTTCTACAATATTTGGTGACAACAAAGTTTTTGTCACTGAATCTTATTCTTCGTGACACATTGTATCGTCATTAAATGAAAACATTTAACAACGGTCAAAATTTCGTCACTAAAGTATAACTCTTTGGTGACGAATTGCATAAAGTATGACGAAAACTTGATCAAATTGTGACGAAAATTATGTCACTAAAATTTGATTAAGTTGGTAGTAAATGGATAATCGTCACTAAAAATTAATATTTAGTGACAATAAACCAAATTCGTCGTAAGAAGTTGAACTTTTGGTGACGAAATTCTATATTTTGTGACATAATTCGATGTTAATTGTGACACTTTATTTGTCACTATAGATGAAATGATATAGCGACGATGCCCTTTGGCATCACAAAAAGATGACTTTAGATGACAAATTCAAATAACGTAGCATTTACCAAATACGACGCACTTTCAATGACGTTCTCTGTGACGAAAAAAAATCGTCACCAAACACCTTTTGTGACGAAAAATGACATTTTTATGACGAATCTTATCGTCGCGATCTCTCAAATTTCTTGTAATGGACAATTAATTCTTCATCTTTTATTGAATCAAGATACCAACCGTTCGAGAAAGAAGATTGATTTCCATTGGGGCAACCAATATGCGGTATTTGGACCAAGAGAATTCTCTTTGATTACGGGTTTGAGATTTGGTTTGAAAACTCCATGCCCAAAATCTTCTAATCTTTTCAACAAAATATTTCCGCTAATGAGAGGGGGACTTAAACTCAAACATATTGAGGAGACTTTTCTAGATTCTGATGAAAATAGTGAAGATTGTTTGAAATTGGGGCTTCTATGGATCTTATATGGTTTGCTCCTTGCAACATAAGGAAAACTTGAACATAAACATGGAATACTTCCATTTGATAGACAACTTGGAAGATTTCAACCAATTTCCATGGGGTTGTGTTGCGTTTGAGTATTAGGTTGGTGATACACGAGGAAATTTTATCCGTAGATCTGAGCTTCTCCATATTTGATTGTAAAGCTAGATGGAAAAGAGTATAGTCGGATTGAGTGCAATGGTTTTATTTTTGCACTACAATGTTGGGCCTACGAGGCAGTGCCTGAAGTTGCCAACTTTTGTGCAAGTCCGTCAGATTTCTACAATTCACGTGGATATCCTAGGATTTTATGGTGGAAATCAACTTCCTCACCTTCTTTCAGAAAGTTGCAGATTGTAGCATTCAATGACAATGTGAGCACTTTTTAATTGTGTATTTTTCTTTGATTAGATTTCTAATTGAATCTCTTAGCTTATTGAATGTAAGTTTACAATTACTTTTCAAGTAATTGTCCATTCAAGGTTGAAGCCATTTGATTATGAGCTTGAGTCATCTACTTATTTAACTGCTGTGAAGTGATTAGGCGTGAAATTTTCATGATTCGTAGCTCGTTTTACCCATGTTTTGAGTGAATATGATGAGTATTTCGAGTTAATTGAGTACTATTTTCATACATTGATGAATTTGCCTCTTTGATGCTCATAGATGGATTGAGGACGAAAAATAGAGTTCGTAGGACTTTGAATCGACTCAAACGGATGTCCGGATGATAAGATATTGAAGAAATACGAATGATATTAGTTCGTGAGAAGAAAAGTATCACTTTGTTGAAGAAGAGAGCCACTTGAGCAGGTTGAGCTCGAGCGCCCCCGCTCGAGCAAGGTGTTTGCTCGAGCGCCAAAAACCTACAGAGAACTTTGGGCGATCGACCAGCTCGAGCGCCACCGCTCGAGTATCATAACCATTCGAGCTCCACCAGCTCGAGCGCTACTGCACGAGCCATTCCAACTCGAGCGCCCTTGCTTTTGCCACTACGATTTTTGAGGAATTTGCTACATATATCCGTTTTTTGGCCCGTGAGTTTCCGAATCGACCCGTTGCCTATATATACCCATTTTGAACACGTTTTTGGGTACTACTTGACGCATAGAGATAGTTTTTGGAGAGATAAAAGCACCGAGAGTTTGAGCAAGCATATTTTACGTGTAATCGAGGTTTTAACATTATGAAATTCATAGTTTAGATTTTGATTTTTGATTTTCTTTCTTTTATTCTTTAACACTTAGTACGTGAGACCATTGATATCGTTATTTGATATTCATTTTTTAGATTAAACTTCTTTCTTAAAAACCCTAGTTTATGTTCTTGAGTTTTTCAATTAAATTCGTCATGTTTATGTTCTTTGCTTATTTAATTGCTTTCGTTATCATTAAAACCATGCTAGGCTAAAACCCTTGTGTGCTTGGGGTAGGATGAACTCGTAGAAGTAGGATATTGGTACATAATTAGGACAACTCGTGATGTTTAGTGCTAGTTCTCTTTAATTAAAGGAATGCTTAAAATAAACCCTAGAATTATCTTGAATTGAGTACGAAAATTATTAGAGAGAGGACGATCGTATTACTCTTTAATAACAAGTAAGCTTAATGATAGGGTTATAGAAAGGGTTTATAATCTACCGGTTTATCTAGGGAGGACGACTGTATCACCTTGGGTAAATAAGAGTCTAATTAATTAAGCATAATCCATATAACTTGTTAAGTGGATTGTGAAGTAGTTTGATATAATGAAGTATTAGGGTTAATTCTTGAGCTTTTAGTCTTTCAATCTGGTGCTAGATTAGGGAAGTTGATTGCCTAGTTTTAGTACACTTAGGATTAATACTTGCAAATCACGGTTGTTTTAATTATCGTACTAGCTCCGTTAGTATACGTAGGGATTCCTATCCTGAGCATCACCATTCCATATTTGATTAAACTCATAGTTAATTGTTTGATTTCATTATTTGCATTAATAGAAGTAGACTTTAGAGTAGTTTAATTACATTCCTAAACCCGAACACACACTCATATTAACTACGACGCGTAGATCTTCAGGGCTCTATTCGCATACATACCTTCCCTTGGGTACGATATACTTGGTCCCTATACTTGGCCATACTACAGGGATCCCATACTCTTGTGGGGTAACTACTAGTATAGCTAGTATTTTGCGTTCAAGTCAATGGCGCCGTTGCCGGGGACAGGCGATGTATGTCCATTGAGTAGGACTTGAAGATAGTTTAGTAGTTAGTAGTGAGTGCTTTTATTTTTCTGTTTTATTAGTAGACATAGACAGTTGCATTTTAATATTTCTTTTGTGATCTCAGGTTTATGAAAACTTGCTCACAGGGAGAATCGAGCGAAGACCGAACAAAGTTAGACCCTGAGACAATCGCAAGAAGAAACAGAGCATTCAATAGAAGAAAGAACACTGTCGGTGGAGAGAACGACAACATGAACATCAGTAATGAGTTGGATGATGTTGCGGCTAAGTACAATCAGGAAGTGGAACGAGTTGATGGAATTGGAGGGAATGACAGCTAGAATCAAGTCCCATCAGGGGAAAGCCAGAGCCAAAACCCGTCTCCACAGAATCAAAATAATCCAGCTCAAAACCTAGTTCAACATCCTCTAAACAACCCTGTCTACCCACAAAACAACCCACCTTATCCTTACCCTTACCCACCTTATCCTTACCCTTACCCACCATATCCTTATCCACCATACCCTTATCCTCCACCTTCTGCTTATAACCAACTTCCAGTTCCGTAGGTACCTCTTCCACCCGTCTATCCTCAGTACGTTCCTCAGAATTCTGATCATGATATAGTAATCCGAGGAAGGTTTGTGGCACAGCCACAACGGTATTACGATGGAGTAGCATTGCCTCCAGTAGAGACAAACAACTTCTATATCTCCCCAGGAATCCTGAAGATGCTAGTTGAGAATGAATTCAAGGGGGAGGTCGGAAAGGATAATTCTCATACTCACTTAAGGAATTTTTTTATGATTGCCTCAACTTTAAACCATAATGGCATGTCTGAAGATGCCAAGAGGCTCAGGTTGTTCCAGTTTTCTTTAACTGGAATCGCGAAGGAGTGGTATGATAACACGCTCCCAAGGGGAGGTGTAACCACATGGGCCGAGCTCGAGTGTCTGTTCCTCGAGCGATTCTACCCTCCGTCTAGAACAATCAAAGCAAGGATAGAGATCTCGTCTTTCCAGCAGAAGCCAAGAGAGGGCTTACGTTAGGCTTGGGAGAGATATTACAATATGCTCATTGAGTGCCCGCAGCACGGGTACAATGAAGGTGATATCATGGCTTATTTCTACTGTGGAGCCAACAAGGCGGGTCAAGACCACCTTGATCCATGTGCTAGTGGGGCATTCCTGAAAAGTGGTGCAGCTCGGTGTAGAGAGATTGTTGATAACATTGTCAAGAATACGGGGCAATGGAATGAGGCACAAGAAGTTCAGTGAGCTTATCAGATGGATGTAAGTGAAGGTACTAGGAAGTTGTTGATGACTATGATGGAGAAGATAAGTAACTTGGAGGTCGGCCAGAGTTTGAATGGGCAGAATAATGTGATGAGTGAGAAAGTGGACCAACCGGCGAGCCAGTAAGAAGAGGACTAATTACAATCAGAATGGCTATCAAGGTGGAAATTATCAGGGACGACCAACTTATGGTCAACCGTTTGTACCACCGGGTCCACAGCCTCCTCAGAATCAATGGAGAAATACTCAAGGGTGTCAAGGAGGCCAACAACCTCCTCAGAATCAATGGAGGAAGAATAAAAATTTATCTTATAGCAATCCGAGAGCGGGGATAACTGTACCTCCAAATGTCGACCCTGGCTCAAAACTCCCCAGAGGAGAAGGAGGTGCTATCACTGATGAGATGTTACGTGTCATTCTACATAAGGTAGAGGAAGGTAGCAAGAGGCTATCCTCTTTGGAGTATGATGTGAAGGAGATGAGTAAGAAGAATTATCAGCATGATCAAGACCTCCAGAAGAGGGATATGGAGCTGAACAGAATTCAGCAAGAGAATAATAGACAGTTCACTTCGATGGAGTATCAGATTAGCCAGATCGTGAAATCATTGGGTAGAGAGCCCGGGAAATATCCTTCTATGCTTGAGGGGAACCCGAAAGAGGAATGCAAGATGATCCAGTTAAGAAGTGGAACCAAGTATGAGGGTCCTCAAATGCCTGCTGATTTAGAAACGCCCCAAAGAGAGATTGAGATGAAGGGTAAAGAACATAAGAAAGATGGGGATGAAGCAGTTGATAGAGATGAGCTTGAGGAGGTAGAAGTTGAGAAAGGGGTTGAGGGTAAAGGCACTCAGAAAAGTAAAGATATGGATGAGTCACTACAAAAAAAAACATGTTTAGTGACAAAAATATTAGTGACAATTGATTTTTTGTCACTAAAAACACATATGTAGTGACAATATTTTAATATGTTACAAAATAACGTAATTTGTGACAATTTTTTATATTGTCAATATTTATTATAATATTTGTCACTAAAAACACACATGTAGTGACAAAATTTTAATTTATTACAATATAACATAATTAGTGATTATTTTTTATATTGTCAATATTTAATTGAGTATTTGTCACTAAAAAACACACATGTAGTGACAATATTTCAATATGTTACAAAATAATGTAAGTAGTGATATTTTTTTATATTGTCGATATTTAACTAAAAATATATCACTAAAATCACACATATAGTGACAATAATTCATTATGTTACAAAATATTTTAATTAGTTACAAAATAATTTAATTAGTGACAACTTTTTATATTGTCAATATTTAACTTAATATTTGTCACAAAAAATACACATATAGTGACAATAGTGTATTATGTTACAAAATAACGTAATAAATGACCATTTTTATATTGTTAATGTTTAATAGAATATTTATCGCTAATAATACACGAATAGTGATAATAATTCATTATGTTACAAAATAACACATATATCAATATTTTATATTTTGTCACTAAAAACAAAGAAATAGTAACAATAATTTATTATGTAATAAAATATCATTACTTTATGTTAATTAGTGACAACATTATATATTATTAATATTGTATTGAATATTTTTAACTAAAAATACAAATATAATGATAATAATTTATGGTTATACCATAAATTATCATAACTAGTGACAAATTTATATATTATCATTATTTTTCATTCCTAAAAGTTTGACTAAAATTAACTTGGTTGGTGAGAAAAGGCCTTTGTCACAAACTATAGACAGAGATAACATTAATTTGGAATTATCACAATTTTTTTTTTCTTTTTTTCACCATAAGTGATAGTAATGAGAAAAAATTACTCCCTCCATCCCAAACTCGTTTGCTAGGTTACTTTATCTGCGGGTTTAAAGAAAAGAGTTGTTTATAGTATTTAAAGTGATAAAGCAGATGTTTTAAGTTATTAGTGTATGGAGAATATAATATTAAAAAATATTGTAATTTTTTTGCCAAAAATAGATGTAATAAACAAGTATGAGACAAACTTTTTTGGCAATGTAGCAAACCAGTATGGGACGGAGGGAGTATTACCGTTGTAAAATAAATCCATTGAGTTTTATAAATTAAAATTTGCTTTTTTTTTTGCACACATTAATTTTTTTTCATCTATAACTTTTTTTTATTGATATGAGAATTATTTTATAAGTTTAAAAATTAAATTATTTGATTTGTAATATTAAATTTATCCGTCATATTTAAATTTGAATTAACATTAAATTATTTGATTTGTAATATTAAATTTATCCGTCATATTTAAATTTGAACTAACAAATATGCTTAATTCTTAATATAACAAAAACCCATACAACTCTTAATTTCAAATTTGAATAACTAATTAGTTATTAATATTTGAATTCAAATACTATATCAATTAGAATATATTTATAATGTTAAAATTCTAATATTTCCAATTGGAATGCAATATATGTAACGCCCCGAATCCAAAACTGTTGGGAAAATGTATAAGACTTAGTTTTGATTAGATGCCAAAATGTTCCTCCTAAGTTGTTTGTAAGTAAATTATTCAGTAGAGTTAGAGTTTAAATTAAACAGTTCAAAGTATTAAGAACTGAGTGCAGTTAGTAAAAACTAGAGTGTATTTTTAATATGAAGTCTGCTGAAGATGAAGTCCACTGAAGTGAAGTCCGCTGAAGACTAAGTGATCTGAGAAAGAAGTCAAAGTCTTGAAAGTTTTCTAAGTGCATTCTCACTAAGACTAAATCTATCAGGAGAGGACGAAGGTCCACTGATAAAGAACTAACAACGTACATTTAATGCTACATATTTAAAGCTATTAGTTAATCTGGTTGGAACAAGGCAAAATGAATTTCAGTGAAGCTTACAATAAATGAAGGAATAAGAAGGTTCTCTCAGAGGAGTTCCACCTTAAAGCAAGACAAGAATCTGGGCACGCAGACTTAAGGTCCAATGAGAAGATGACACATCAGTGTACCTTACTGACAGCCGACCTGCCCCAGCCTGACAAGTACCAAAAGTCTTTCACCTAGCAATCTACAGAAAGTTGGTGAACAAGCAGGGTTTTGCAGCCGTTTCTTGACAAGACTTAAAGCTTCAAATAGAGCCATTTAAACCAATCAGATACAAGAAGACTTACTTGAGAAGATTCAAATCCAACGGGAAGATTTTCAAAGAAGCCTATAAATACAGAAGAACGTGCATTGTTACAAGCACGGGAAACTCACAAGATCAAAGCTATCTCTACATTCATAACCATCTAGAAGCACTCGAAATTATCATTGTTTCCCAAGTGTTTCACAGTTGTAGAGAGCCTAACAAACCTTCTGTAACCAAGCTTAAAAGCTATATCCAAATCTTAGAAAGAGATAATCCAATCCTAAGCATTGAGCTAAACTTGTAAGGATTATCTCAAAATAGTTGGAACCAAAACCCTACTCAAAACCCTACTCAGTGTTTAGGTTGAGAGCTAGTGTTAAGTGGTGTTAGTAAGCTGATTGTTGTATCAGTCTAAAAGCTGGTTTGTTTTGGGAACTAGGACCTGGAATTTCCTAGTGATCAATCATCCTAAGAGAGGAGAAGTTGATCAGTGCACCTTGGCACTATAACACAAGGAATTCCAAGTGAAAGGAATTCTCCTGTTTGATCAGGCCAGTGGACGTAGGAGATTTATCTCTGAACCACTTTACATCTTGTGTACTTACATTCTGCTATTTCATAAGTGTTTGTTAATCTCAAGTTTATCAAAGTAAAATGAGTTTTCTAAAGGGCTCACTAATCCGCGTCTGAAAGCTAATTAGATAGTAGTTCAACTGAAAGTCTTGAGCTTTCAGTGGAGGTATTATCTCAGTAAGCTTTCACAAGTAACTCTCAACAGACCTCAAGTCCACTGACGAGCTACGGTCTTAAGTAACCTGATAAGTTTTTATAAGTAGTTTTAATTTGTAATCACAGGTGTATTCCTCCCCCCCCATACAGCTGTTTACTCGTTTCGGGACCAACAATTGGTATCAGAGCAGTGGTTCAAAAGACCATTGTTCTAAGTATACCTTGTGCTTAAAGATATTTTATTAAGGTCACCTGAATTGATCTTTTGATAAACTTGTTTTTATACTATGGCTGACAATGCAGCTAGGGTTGCACCACCAGCAGAGAACAGCATGGGAGTTAATCCCTTGAACCATATGTCTCATCACAAGCTTCCACAATTCTCAGTGGAAAACTATGATTTCTGGAAGATCAGAATGAGAGCTCATCTTGCCTGTGTGCATGATGAAATGTTAAGGGTTATTACTAAAGGTCCATTTGTTTTTATGACACCTAACCCTAGAACTACAGCTGAAACTATTGCAGATCCTAGAGAAGAATGGCCCAAAGATGAAGATAATTTCACTGCAGATGAGAGGAGGAGAAACAACCTCAACTTCATTGCCATGAACATTCTCTACACCACTATTCCAGATTCTGTAATGGGAAGAGTAATCCACTGCAAGACTGCAAAGGAACTATGGGACACTCTTGCTCTCATGTGTGAAGGAGCTGACAAGATAAAGGAGAACAAGCTTTCAGTAGCTGTTCAAAAGTATGAGCAGTTCACCATGGAGGCCACTGAGACAATTGACCAGCTTGATGGGAGGTTCACTGACATCATGAATGAGATAAATTCTCTGGGAAAGGTCTACACCAAAAGAGAAGTTGCCTTAAAGATCCTGAGAGGTCTAACCTCAAGATGGGATGTGTACTCTGTGATGATGCAGAATACCAAGGATCTATCCAGCATGTCTATGCAACAGGTATTCTCTGAACTTAAGGCTTATGAGTTTGATCTGAACAGGAAAAGGGCTCCTGATGAGACCTCAGCTGAGAAGGGAGTTGCCTTCAAAGCTAAGGAGTCCGAGCCAAAATCCCCAAAGCCTCAGAAGAGTACAAAGGCAAGTAAGTCTCAAAGCAAGGCTGAGATGCAGGAGGAACTCAGCCTGATGGCTAGAAGGTTTGAACAACTTAACAGCCGCTTTGGCAAATATAAGAGATTTTACAGGGATAACAGGGAAGGTAGAAGTTATCCACAAAAGACTACCAGAGAAGGAGAGAAAAGCTCATCTGAGCTGGAAAAGAAGAAGGAATACAAGAATTACACCAAGGCTGAAGGATCATCATCAAAGACCAGAGAGTCCACTGAGGAAAAGAATGATGATGCCAACAGGTGTTTTCAGTGCAAGAAGATTGGGCACTTTCAATATGATTGTCCTCAACTGAGCACAAAATAAAGAAGAGATAGGCAAGCCAAAAGAGACAGAAGATATGGAGAAAGGAAAGCCATGATGGCTGGGGATGTTGATGAAAACCTGGAGTCACCTGATGAACTGTTCTCTGACAGCAGTGAAGATGACATGTGCCTCATGGCAAGAGAAGAACCAGAGGTACAATCTAAACCATCCATTTCTCTAGAACACACACCTGAGCTAAGCTCAGAGTCAACTGAGGAACTCAATCTTTAGTCCGCTTTGGAACAATTGATGATTGATTTCTCAAGGTTGCAAGAAGCAAGTCTCTGTCTTCAAGATGAGAACAAACAACTCTTGAGTGAAAACTCCAAGTTAATTGAGTCTGGGAATCAAGCAGATCTGAACTCAGCCAAATCTACCATTGAACTGACAAAAGAGGTGGAAACCCTCAGGAGTCAAGGAAATGGTAGAGATCAACTGATAAAAGATCTCAATGAATCTAAGACAAAGTTAACTGAAGAGAACTTAAAATTGGTAAGCCAAATAAAGGATTCTCTCCTGAAAATTGATGTCTTACAAAAATCTGAAGAGACCTTGTTAAAAAGGATTGATGCTCTAAACAAACCCTCTCTTGCCATAGAGGAGATCCAAAATTTTCAAACCAATCCTAATAACAAGTGTGGGATAGGCTTTATTCCAAAACCTTCAGAAGGTCCTCTGAGTGTTGCTTCTTCAAGTGGCACAAAGAGAGTTTTTGTCAAGTCTGTGACTTTTCAAACACAGACTGTGGATAAAGGAAAAAGACCAGCTGAGATCACTCAAAAGAAAAGTCAATCTAAGCCAAAACCAAATGGAAAGGCTCAGGTGAATTATCAGACTAGATCTCAGCAGAGGTACTATCAGCCGAGGTCTTCACAGATGAAGCAACCTCAGCTGAGAGCACCCAGGCATGAGCAGTCCTCAAGGAATGACTCATATGGAAGACCCAGTCCTTTTGTGCCTAAAGGAAAAGGTCCTTCATACCTTTATCAACAAAAACCAAGACCAGGTGCACCCAAGCCAAAGAGAAAGAATGTGAAGAAGGTTCCTGTTCCTTCAAAGGCTGACACCCATAGAAAGTTTACTCCCAAGGCACCTAGGGAGATAACAATCTATGTAGATGTTTATGGAAGACAAATTAGTCAATCTAAAGTGATTAGAACTGTGAGGCAAATTTGGATTCCGAAAGGTACAGCTAACCTTGTAGGACCCAACACCAAATGGGTACCTAAAGCTTGATCTGTGATTGCAGGGCTCAGTGGACCTCAACAAAGGAGAAGCTCTTATATCATCAGTCTGGTACTTGGACAGTGGATGTTCTAGGCACATGACTGGCAACAAAGATCTCCTGACAGAATTTGTTGAGAAAGAAGGTCCACAAGTCACTTTTGGTGACAACTCTCAAGGAGCCACTATAGGTTATGGTACCTTAATTATTGGCTCAGTAAGAGTAAGCAATGTATCCTTTGTCAGTGGACTTAAGCATAATCTTCTGTCCATAAGTCAATTTTGTGATAAAGGATACAGTGTTGAATTTTCATGTAACCTGTGTTTCGTTAAGAATGTATTTTCACAACAGGTATTACTAACTGGGTCAAGAAAGAGAAATATCTATCTTGCAGATTGGAAGTCTTGCACACCAAATGCATGTCTTATTGCTAAGAGCTCAACTGACACTAACTGGTTGTGGCACAAAAGGCTAAGTCATCTGAACTTCAAGATGATGAACAGGATAGCAAGACATGGACTGGTAGAAGGAATGCCAAATGAAGTATACAACAAAGAACATATCTGTAAAGCCTGTCAGGAGGGGAAGCAAGTAAAGACATCTTTCAAAAGCAAAGTAGCAACCTCTACTGACAGAGTACTTCAACTGTTACATATGGATCTTTTTGGTCCAGTAACCCCTGTAAGTATCAATGGGAGAAAGTATACACTTGTTGTTGTTGATGACTTCTCCAGGTACACATGGGTAATATTCCTTGCAAGCAAAAAGGAGACTCAACTGAGACTGCCAGAGCTCCTGAAGAAAGTTAGCAATGAAAAGAGCCTGAATATTGTAAAGATAAGATCAGATAAGGGCACTGAATTCATAAATTCTATTATATCTGACTATTGCAAAGAATTAGGTATTTCACATGAGACATCAGCTGCAAGAACTCCACAACAAAATGGAGTAGCTGAAAGAAGAAATAGGACTCTCAAGGAGGCAGCAAGGACAATGTTAGCTGAAGCTCAGGTTCCTAAAAGATTCTGGGCTGAAGCTATTAATACTGCCTGCCACACTCAAAACAGATCCATGGTAACCAAACATCAAGGAAAAACTCCATATGAGTTATGGAATGGCAGAAAGCCACATGTATCTTACTTTCATATTTTTGGTTGCAAGTGTTTCATTCACAACAATGGGAAAACACAACTGAAAGCTTTTGATAGCAAAGCTGATGAAGGAATTTTCTTAGGATATTCCCAAATCAGTAGAGCTTTCAGAGTTTACAACTGTAGAACTCTTGTTGTGGAAGAAACACCTCATGTGGTATTTGATGAATCTACTTTTGAGTCCAGAAGTAAGGAGAATGAGGATGTGATAAGCAAAAGGCTAACTAGACTGAGTATCAAATCAAAAGGATATCCTGAGAATTGTGTTGATACAGTCATTCCAACCTGGGACAACCTCAATGATCAACAATTCAAAGAGGACACTCAAAATCAGACCACTCCTCAAAGCTCACCTAAGAGCTCTCCTGAAGATGTAACTGAACTGATGAACACCATCCCAGTTCAAGAGGTAACAGATGTCAATGAAGATGTGGTCACAGCTGAGACATTCACTGAACCCATCATTCAAGGGGGAACCAATGAAATTACCATTGAGAATGAGAATACCTTGAATGATGACTCAGGACTTCAACCCTCTGTTTTATTTCCTGAATTCGATTTCATTCCAATATCTAGTGACTCAACTTCAGAAGAGTTAAACTCTACTGAAGGGCATCAGCCTAGGAGAACTTGGCTCTCAGATCACCCTGTTGAGCAAATCCTAGGTGATCCTTCCTCAGGAGTCAAAACTAGAAGTTTTCATGGTGAAAGTGCTTTGTTTTGTTGTTTCTTATCAAACCAGGAACCAAGTTCCATAGCAGAAGCACTTCAAGATTCCAACTGGATCATTGCCATGCAAGAAGAGCTCAACCAGTTCACAAGAAATCAAGTTTGGGAGTTGGTGGACAGACCATATCACTGCAATGTGATAGGAACCAAGTGGGTATTCAAGAACAAGAAGGATGAGAATGATATCATAGTCAGAAACAAGGTCAGGCTAGTTGCAAAGGGCTATTCACAAGTTGAAGGATTTGACTATGATGAAACATTTGCCCCAGTAGCCAGATTGGAGGCAATAAGGTTATTTCTTGCCTATGCTGCTCACAAGAAATTCAAGGTGTACCAGATGGATGTTAAAAGTGCCTTCTTGAATGGAGTACTCAATGAAGAAGTCTATGTGGAGCAACCCCCAGGTTTTGAAGAAAGTCACAAAGTATATAGACTGAGGAAAGCTCTATATGGACTGAAACAGGCTCCAAGAGCTTGGTATGATACTTTGTCACAATTCCTTTTGGATCATGGTTTTATCAAAGGAAGAGTTGATAGAACACTTTTCAGAATCACAAAAGGAGAGGATACATTGATGGTTCAAATCTATGTGGATGATATCATCTTTGGTTGTCCTAACCAAGTCCTCTGTGAAAAATTTTCTCAACTGATGAAGGGAAAATTTGAGATGTCAATGATGGTTTCTTCCTAGGACTTCAAGTCAAGCAGTCCACTGAAGGAATCTTCATCAACCAAGCCAAATACACAAGGGAGCTGATCAACAAGTTTGGATGCCAGACCAGCAAGGTTGCAAGGGTTCCACTCAACACCAACACCAAGATGGAACCAGATGAAGATGGTGAATCAGTAGACCAGACTCATTAAAGAGCCATTATTGGATCTCTACTGTATCTCACAGCAAGCAGGCCTGATATCACATTTGCAGTTGGCATTTGTGCTAGATATCAAGCAAATCCCAAGAAAAGTCACCTGGAAGCTGCCAAGAGGATTCTCAAATATCTTAAGGGTACTGTGAATATGGGATTGTGGTATCCCTCAGATGACAATCTAGAACTCACAGGATACTCAGATGCTGACTATGGTGGATGCAGAATTGATAGAAAATCAACCTCAGGCACTTGTCAATTCTTGGGAAGTAAACTGATTTCTTGGTTTTCCAAGAAACAAAATTCAGTAGCCACAAGCACTACTGAAGCTGAGTATATGGCAGCTGGAAGTTGTTGTGCTCAAATTCTTTGGCTAAGACAACAACTGAGAGATTACAACATCTTTGCCAATGAAGTCCCTATTTTCTGTGACAACAATAGTGCAATTTCTATTTCAGAAAATCATGTTCTCCACACAAGATGCAAACATATGGATATAAGGCATCACTTCATCAGAGATCATGTGGAAAAGAAGGACATCAAAATGCTCAAAATCCACACTGACAAGCAGAAGGCAGATATCTTCACTAAACCTTTGGCTGAAGCAAGGTTTCAAGAGTTGTCAGTGGAGCTTGGACTCCTAGATCCAGGAGAGTAAAGAGAGGATTGAATCTCAGAAGAGTTACCCTCAACTCAGCGGAGGTTCATATTCAGAAGAGGATTCTTCTCAGTCGAAGTCTCCTCATCTCAGAAGTGGTTTTAATATCAGACGAGGTCAAATCTCAGTGGAGGTCAAAAGCTTTTTACTTATATTATTTCAAATTTAAAAGCCTCTTAGTTTTTAAAGAATATATTATGGAACCAGAAGATGCAGGAGTTCGAGGCAAAGCATGAAGAACTTGGAGCCAAGCTTGGTGAAGTTCTTAAGAAAGCTGCTGAGGACTTCCCAACTCAGGAAAAGACCAATGTGCTGATTGATGAGAAGTTGGCCCAATTTGTAAAATTTGGTCAAACTGCTGGAGCCGCACTAGAAAGAATGGAAGATGAAGTTGACCACTGCTCGACTGAACTTAAAGCCATCGCTCACTATCAGTTGAAGTTAAACGTCACTGTGGCTGAGTGCATGATTAATGCCGGAAAGGGGGAAATAAGGATATCTTCTAAGGAGCTGAAGGCTGATCCAAGGAACAAAATGCAAATCATCTTTGAGACCCCGGAGTTCGAGAAAGGTCAACAAATCAAAAGCACTATCAAGAAAACTGATGCTGAGGCCCAGAAGCTTGCTGATAAAAAGAAAGGCAAGGAGACTGCATCAGTGGACTACTCAAAGTTCAAAGAAGCTCATCTGAAAGAGAAGGAAGAGAGAGCTGCAAAGAAGGGGGAACCTGCAAAGAGGAAGGCATATGAAACTCTCTCAGCAGAGGTTGCCAAAAAGACAAGAACCTCAGAGAGGTTGGCAGCTAAGTCCACAACCTCTACTGATGAAGTTGAGGTACTCCCTATTCTAAATCCTGAACCCTTATCTTCTGAACCTCCCAAGTCCGCACCTACAAAAGTCACAGAGCTCGCTGAGCTAATTAAAGAGGCTGGAGGCATGAATGAAAGAGCAAGGAAGCTAACAGCCCAGCAGCAGGAGAGGAGAGATAAGGTGGTTGATAAGATAGAGACCATTGCTGAGCTTGCAGAGAGGAAAAGAAAGGAGAGGCTAGCCACATTTGATAAAACTACTTCTAAGAAATTCAGAAGTGGTTATCTAAAGTGGGCTGCCAAACTGAAGAAAGACAAGATCACACCATCTCTGAACAGATTTCCTCACCATGATGCCTGGGTTCCTAAGAAGCTCAATGATGCTTGGGAGACTGCCAAAAGGGATTTCGTTTATTCCTTTTATGTCAGTGGAGAGTTAGGAAGGGACAATGCTCAAGAAGTCTTCAACTCATGGTTGTTTGATGCCTATCCCAAACTCTATCCCGAGATCAGTGGTGCTTGGAATGATGCCTTCCCTGATCAAGCCCTAAAGGCCCCTGAGCCAATCACCTACTGGCCTCCCCAAGATGCAACTGGTGCTGTTGACAGAGAAAGGATCACTGAAGAGTGGACATCCTTGTGTGAGCACCTTGGACTCAGAGGACATTCGAAGGAGATGATGGAGAGGAAGAATGAGCTGAAGATCAGAGTCTTCAAGCAATATGGACTTGAACCTCTGTTTGAGTCCATCTGAGAAAGTTTTATTTTTGCTGGGCATTTGTTTATAAGTCCCAGATGTTCTTAGTTTGAACTTTTGATAGTAGACTTCTTGTAATATGTACTTCATCTTTTTATCAAGAAATAAACTCTACTGATGTTTTGCCCAAGATAATATCTCATTATCATTTAGGCTTTTGTACTTGAATATTTTTACTTACAAAATCCTTGAACTTTATGTCATCTGAAGAACCTCATCTGAAAGAAGATATGTAATAAGATAGGTTCCGGCATAATCAAAAAGGGGGAAATTGTTGGGAAAATGTATAAGACTTAGTTTTGATTAGATGCCAAAATGTTCCTCCTAAGTTGTTTGTAAGTAAATTATTCAGTAGAGTTAGAGTTTAAATTAAACAGTTCAAAGTATTAAGAACTGAGTGCAGTTAGTAAAAACTAGAGTGTATTTTTAGTATGAAGTCTGCTGAAGATGAAGTCCACTGAAGTGAAGTCCGCTGAAGACTAAGTGATCTGAGAAAGAAGTCAAAGTCTTGAAAGTTTTCTAAGTGCATTCTCACTAAGACTAAATCTATCAGGAGAGGACGAAGGTCCACTGATAAAGAACTAACAACGTACATTTAATGCTAAACATATTTAAAGCTATTAGTTAATCTGGTTGGAACAAGGCAAAATGAATTTTAGTGAAGCTTACAATAAATAAAGGAATAAGAAGGTTCTCTCAGAGGAGTTCCACCTTAAAGCAAGACAAGAATCTGGGCACGCAGACTTAAGGTCCAATGAGAAGATGACACGTCAGTGTACCTTACTGACAGCCGACCTGCCCCAGCCTGACAAGTACCAAAAGTCTTTCACCTAGCAATCTACAGAAAGTTGGTGAACAAGCAGGGTTTTGCAGCCGTTTCTTGACAAGACTTAAACCTTCAAATAGAGTCGTTTGAACCAATCAGATACAAGAATACTTACTTGAGAAGATTCAAATCCAACGGGAAGATTTTCAAGGAAGCCTATAAATACAGAAGAACGTGCATTGTTACAAGCACGGGAAACTCACAAGATCAAAGCTATCTCTACATTCATAACCATCTAGAAGCACTCGAAATTATCATTGTTTCCCAAGTGTTTCACAGTTGTAGAGAGCCTAACAAACCTTCTGTAACCAAGCTTAAAAGCTATATCCAAATCTTAGAAAGAGATAATCCAATCCTAAGCATTGAGCTAAACTTGTAAGGATTATCTCAAAATAGTTGGAACCAAAACCCTACTCAAAACCCTACTCAGTGTTTAGGTTGAGAGCTAGTGTTAAGTGGTGTTAGTAAGCTGATTGTTGTATCAGTCTGAAAGCTGGTTTGTTTTGGGAACTAGGACCTGGAATTTCCTAGTGATCAATCATCCTAAGAGAGGAGAAGTTGATCAGTGCACCTTGGCACTATAACACAAGGAATTCCAAGTGAAAGGAATTCTCCTGTTTGATCAGGCCAGTGGACGTAGGAGATTTATCTCTGAACCACTTTACATCTTGTGTACTTACATTCTGCTATTTCATAAGTGTTTGTTAATCTCAAGTTTATCAAAGTAAAACGAGTTTTCTAAAGGGCTCACTAATCCGCGTCTGAAAGCTAATTAGATAGTAGTTCAACTGAAAGTCTTGAGCTTTCAGTGGAGGTATTATCTCAGTAAGCTTTCACAAGTAACTCTCAGCAGACCTCAAGTCCACTGACGAGCTACGGTCTTAAGTAACCTGATAAGTTTTTATAAGAAGTTTTAATTTGTAATCACAGGTGTATTCCCCCCCCCCATACACCTGTTTACTCGTTTCGGGACCAACAAAAACACATGAATATCTCAGATTCGAGGTGCCACTTGTGACTAAAATCCGAACTATAAAATTTTTTATATAAAAAGGGATGATAAAATGAGAGATGAGTTTTATGCAGCGGAAGAAATGCGTGTAATATTTAAATAAGTATCTCAGACACACACACACACACACACACATATATATATATATATATATGTATATATATATATATATATATATATGAGTATAAAGCTTAGTATTTAACAATAAAATTTTACTTAAGTGGGGAACTCCGTGTCGTCTCTATTACTGTCCTTGCTCCACAAAATCATAATCTGCAAGGGTTGTAAAAAGAGAGGGGGCGTGAGATTTGAATTCTCACGTATGGGTGATTTGCAACGTCATGGGATTGGTAAATCCGAAATATGTTAAAGTATACTCATTGAGAAAATATATAATTTATTTAAGCAGTTGATATATAAATATGAATAACATATATCACAGAAGTAACAAGCTCACGTAATATTTAATTGGGCATAACAGGTTTCACATTCACATAATTGATATATCACAAGTTGATTCACATTAAGGGGGCAGAGCCCAAAACCATTTTCACGTATCGGCCCAATCTGCCAAAATCACTTTCCACATATTGTAAATCTCTTCCAAACCATTTTCGTACGACCATACTCGACTTGTTCCACTTCCAAAAACCTTACTCCTTCCAACCACTGACAAAATAGAATAACGCAAACCATCAATGACCTTATTTCCAGTGCGCAACGTAGACGTCTGACCCGGGGACCTGATCTGTTTGAATCAACAACCTTGATTCTGGGGGCGTCCTCGATAGCTCCCCGGAGGTTGGATTTAATACCCGTACCACAACTCCGTACTTACTGACATTCCGTCCTTTTATAAAACTGACATTTAAAAACATGGAGGGAAAATTCCTCGATTTGCAATCAAATTGATTCATGCTCATATACGCCCTTAGTCATACAACAGTGATTGATTTGAATAAAACAACAAGTATTTCGTATCATATATAAGTATATCACATAATTCAAACAGTTATATAATAGGGATACATTTATGTTGGATTAGTTGTTTTAGATTTATTTGGCCGAGTTCAGATTATACCAGCACAACGTATTATAAGCAGATCGATCAACAGATCATCACCCACTTGTTTGCTCCAGGTCCCGTGAACGATGTTCAAACAGATGGTCGGATCCTTCGTGTGGATTCCAACTAGTACTGAATCCTAATATGAAATTATTTAATTAAAAGTTGATCCTTGAAATATTTAGAAAAACTTGAGAGTTTGTGTTACGAGAATCGAGATGGTTCTTGTCTTAAATTTCTTTTGGATAGACTTACTTATAGGTCACACCCTATATTGGTAAATACACCACTTCTAAAATGTTGGTGTATTGGTGTGTGTACTTACTAATTTCCTTGTTGTATGACTATTTCTATTTCTATAATACCAATACTCTATTATTCTAAGATTCTTATAAAAGTCTTTATAATTTTAAAAGTATTTCTACAATTATTTTTCACTTGAAAAGAATTTAAAAATAAAGAATTTATAAAAATAATGCTAATATAATATAAACCCCAATTAATATTTTCTTTTCTAAAATTCTCATTTCTTATTTTAAAAGAACTATTGCATATAGTTTTATATTTTATAAATAAAACTCCATTTATTATTAATTATTTTGCTTGAAGAATTTTGTATTATAAATACTAAAAATAATATAATATATATATTTTCCTTATTATTAGTATTACTAATCAAATTGACATTGTTTCATTTTTAAAACAAAAGAATATTATTATTTTCCAAAAATACTATTTTCATTTGTTTATTAACTTGGATATAAAAACTTTTATTTCTTTCAATCTTTTATTCAAAATCAACTAACATAACCATTTTGAAAACAAAAGGTACTACTTTTAAAAACTAACGATATTAGTCTTTTTCCCAAATAAGCAAGAACTAAAATTTGGAGAAAACAAAGATTTTCTTACTAATTCTTCTCACCAATATTTCCATCCAACTAATCTCATCAAAACAACATTTATCAGGCAGTAACATAAGTCAATTTCATTCTCATCATAAGTAGGAATTTTAACCAACAACAAAGTCCACCTACATCAATCCAAAAACAACCATCTAAACTTACAAGGTCTCAGGGAATTAAAACAGTTCAATTTAACAATACTAATCAACAAAACCAGTAATACTAAACACCTAAACCCACAATACAAAACAATAAATTCAATGATACTAATAGCAAAACATCAGTAACACAATTCCATCTACGAAACTAACCAATACATTTCAATAATAATGGCTTCCAAGCCCAAACAATAAACTCAATTTTACAAAGTCTCAGGGGAAATTAAAACAGTTCAATTCCTATCTCAAGTACTACGAAAATTGAGAAAGACACGGCACTTCGATCGATACGAAGAAGAATTGAAATTGTGAGATTGATTGAAAGGGGTTGTTATATTGAAATGAATTGAAACGATTGAGTCTTGAAACTCACCGAAACAACAGACGGCGGAGGCCGGCGTCAAATCGAGCTGAGGCGATGGCTGTTTATTTCGGTCGCGACTGGTGATGCAGCGCGAAGGGGCGGCGGCGGTCGCGACTGGGAGCGGCGCGCTGTGCGGCGGAGCAGGGCGAGGCGCAGCCGATCGGAGAGGGCGGCTGGCTGGGCGGCGCGACGTCGGCGTCAATCGAAGAGCGGAGGCGGCGTTACTCCCGTGGTGGGGCTGCGACGGCGGCGATTTCCGATCGGAGGAGGAGCGGCATCGCGGCTTCAATCGGCGAAGGGGAAACGTCGGCCTGGCTTCGAACGGAGGAGGAGAGATCGGCGGTTGATCGGAGGAGAGACTGAGAGGCGCGACGGCGGCGTTAGATCCGCCGGAGAAGGAAGTGAGGCGGACGCGGGAGGCGGATGAAGAGAGAAAGGAATTGAGGAATTGGTTTTTGACCCCTTTTTTCTTGGGAAGATGCGTACTGAGAGAGAGAACATCTTTGGTTATTTTTATTTGAGGAGAAAGAGATATTTATTGGAATTTAATTTCTTAATTGATTAATTTAAAAGGAGGGAATAAATATATGGGTGGAAATTAATACTTTAATTAATTTAATTCAAAAGGAAAATAATTTATGTGGTTAAGAATTAATCCCCTTTAATCCTGATATTTTCGATCCCACTAGATACGGTTTAGGGATCGTTTGGTTCACGAGTTTAATCCCGATTTAATAATTAATACAGTTTTATAATTCGATTAATATTTAATTGCATTTGAATTATTCTCGATAAATTATACAGATCAAAATCCTTAATTTAACTTGATTATTTATTTTCTCGTAGTCCTTTATTCGTTTGAAAGACTCAATCCCTTTCTTCGAATTTAGAAATTTATAAAAGGGTATAAATTTAAATTACACAAAGCACACAAAAATAATAAAATTAAAAGAAACAAGATAATAATGTAAAATAAGGGTTTTAGGAATATAAAAGGCATAAAACGGAACGGGGTGTTACAATATATTTGATTCTTAATAAATGAATATAACATTGAGTCAATTTTTAGTATATCCATTTCATATGTAATAAGTTAAAAATATGCACAAATAATAGAAATATAAATAGTATTAGTTAAAAATGTAACTAAAATTCATGACTATACTTCTCCGTTATATTTATATATTTTTATATATTTGGAATTGTACTTCACCTTCAATATTTTTCACTTAATTTTAAAAAAAATAGGTATAGAGTGAAATAGATTCATACATGAATTATTAAAGGGTATTAGTTGTTTTCACCATATAAAGAGTATTAGTTGTTTTCATTGAAGAGTATAAGTTGGTTATACTGAATAGTATTAGTTTATTTTCACTAAACAACTAATACTCTTTATTGAAAATAATTAATACTATTTAGTGAAAACTACTAATACTCTTTAGTAAAAATAACTAATACCCTTCAATGATTCATGTATAAACCATTTTCACTCTATACTTTGTCTTCTAAAAAAATCCGTTCAGTCTTTTTGGGTCAATAATAACAACTCGGATTAAACATGCCACTTATTACCACTTTTAATTCAATAATAACAATTTGAAAATAATAAACACTAATCTTCTCCTTTTAATTTAATATTTTTTCACATATCAGTTCTACATTTCCAATACTTACAATTTATGCATGAATAATACAATTTTTATGATTATTTAAAAAAAACTCATATATAATTTTATTTATTATAATTAATTAATAATCTCATTTATTTTGTATACTATATTTGAAAATATGATTTATTTTATTTTTTTCCCGAAAATTATAGTAAAAAACTTGTGTATGATGGTCTCATGGGGACACAGTTCATAAACTAAGCACAAATTAACATATATCTCTTCCAAAGTGTTAAAGCGTCAATTAATGCCCAAATTAAGTTTCATCTCAGCATGAGACAGTATCACACAAGATCTACTAAAAATTATATAGAACTCTCTAGAATATTAAATGTAGACTAAAATAATTTTAGATTTTTTTTAGAATATTTAGAAAATTATCTAGGTTTTTTACAATTCCTCATAATCATTGGATACAAAATATATTTACCGTATGTTGAGAGAGTGAGTTAGTATATATACTTATGCAAAGTAATATTTGAAAGTAATCTAATAACAAAAATCTCATTTGGCATGCTTATTAATGTGGTGTTGTGCGATTACAACTTATATATAGATTTTAATTTTTTAATAAAGATTTAGTTTATTAGTAATAGAAATGCTAATAAAGTCAATATTGTATTGAAAAAAATACTTTAATACACCTTATATAATGACCATTTTGTAGTGGTAAATTTCTCAAGTTAAAATTATATTATTGAAATGTTATATGGTGAATTATGATATTAATTTATTGTAACGCCCCGAACCCAGAATATATTAATTATATCGGATTCGAAGTGTTATTGTGATCAAAAGTCCGAACTATAAAATTTTTGAAGGGAATATAACTGAATTGAGAGAGAAGTTTCATGCAGCGGATAAGTGGGAAGAAATATTATAATGTAAGTGTATTTATATATATATAAAGATGGATAGAGAGTTCTGTATCTTCAGAATAATACACGCTAAGTTTGGGTAATTAAAACACACGGTAAGAGTATCGTCTTGCATGGCAGTAGCGATAACATTTATTTGGGAAATAGAAATAATAGGCATCATTGTATTAGTAATAATATTTTAAGCAAATGGAAAACTTTGTGTCTTCTGTGTCACTGTCCTTGCTTCCCGTAATTGTAATCTGCAAGGGGTTAGGAAAAAGGGGCGTGAGAATTGAATTCTCACTTATGGGTGATTGCAACATCATGGGATTGGTAAATCCGAAATATATTAAGTTATACTCATTGATAAAGTGTTTATTTTATTTAATCAGTTAACATATATAAGATTATAAAGTTTAAACGGCATTTAAGCATATTTCGCATAATATAATTGAAATAGCACAAGTTGGTTCACATTAAGGCAAAGCCAAAGTCATAGCACATATTATCACAACTGTCAAACCATAAACGTACAATCATTCCACTTCCAACAAAGTTACTCTTTTCAACTCCAACCAATCAACAAAGTTATCATTTTCAACTCCAACCAAAACTTACTTCATCCATCCACACAAACTCACATCATCCAACCATAACATCCCTCAAAATAAGCAAGTATCAATGGCCTTCTTCCCAGTGCGTCAAACGACAGCTGACCGGGGACCAGATCTACTTGATCAACAACCTTGATTCCGAGGGCGTCCCCGAAAGCGGCCCCGGAGGTCGGATTTAAAACTCGATCCCGACTCCGTACATACTGAATTTCCACAAAACTGACTCAATAAACATTACAAAGAATAATGCTTGACTGACAACTGAACTGATTCACGCTCATGTAAGGTGTTTACTCATGCAATGGTGATTGATTCATAAAACAACAGGCAATATATATATACATATATAGTTATATCACATAATCCAAACAGTTATATAGATAGGTGTTACATTTATGTTGGATTAGATATTTTTTATTTGATTTAATCGAGTTCAGGAAATACCGGCACGACGTTATTAATAGCAGATCAATCAACAGATCATCACCCACCTGATTGTTCTGAGTTCCGGGAATATTGTGTAGGCAGACAGTCGAGTCCTTCGTACGTGTCCCGAAAAGTGCAGAATCTTAATAAGGAGTATTTTGATTAAAAGATTGACTTTTGAATTTGAAAAGCTTAAGAGTGTGAAACCCGAGGATTGAGTAGATTGTTGTCTTCAGAAAACTATTGAAAACTAAAGTTTTCAAAGGTTGATTTCTAATTGATAAGTACGCCCCTTTTTAAGAGGAGGTGTATCAGGGGGGTGTATTTACTAAATTCAGTGGTGTAACAGGGGGTGTATTTACTAAATTCAGTGGTGTCCTTAATAAAGGCCCTTTAAGGAAAAATAAAATTATTAAACTTGGAATTACTTAGAAAAATAAGATTATTACTTAGAAAAATTAATAAAATTAAAGAAAAGGTTTTTCTTTCTTAAGAATTCTATTTCTCATTTTTAAAAGAATTTTTTAATATAAAAATTCTCTCTTCTAAACTTATTTAAAAGACTTGGACTTTTCTAAGAAAATTATATTATAAACTAAATTAGTTTATAAAAAAGGTATTCTTCTTTTCTAAAATTAGTGATACTTCTAAAGTTGGTTTGTAAAACTTCTAAAACAACGGATTATATTAAAAGGCTTTATTTTGCGTTTCTAAAATTCTAACAGGGGTACGAGGTGAAGACGAGTTTCCCTTTGTCTATGGATTTAAAACAAAAATGTTTTATTCTTGAAGATCATCATCCAAAATAATAATACCAACTCATCAAATCAAGGATACTAAAGGATTTTGCTAATATCATCATAATACTAAAACAATGACACTAAACATTCACAAGAATAATACTAGTCCACTAAGTAATTAATACCATACATCTAAAACAACATTACTCAAAGATTCAACCAGTCAACTAAAAATCAATACTAATTCATCTAATTCCAACAATCCAACTTATGTTTGTGAAGGAATAAAAACAAGGAAAACAACTATCCAAAACCTACTTCTAAAGAGTGATACAAGAGGGCAAAATAACAATACTACACAAGTCAACAATTAACACTAAACCATCTAACTAAAACTAACAGTAAGTTCTCTTTTCTTTTCCTTGTCCCATGATTCGAACAAATTGACAAAAATTATCCAGAATCTACCCAAGAAGAAAAACGAAGGTAGAAACCTTACGAGCTTCGGTTCGAGATGTTAAACGGGGGGCCTAACGGCGTCGTTTTGAAACTCGGAATTTGCTCACGAAAATTGGGCAGCCTAACGGCGTCGTTCGGGAATTCGGAAAAACGAATCGAACAGCCTAACGGCATCGATCGGAATTTTCCAGAAATTTGGCAATAGCAACCGGTTCAACGGCGTCAAAATTGAATGGAATTAATCGAAAGGAAAGAGGAATTTTTTGGTTAGAAATTGAATTCGGTGGAAAAATAATCGAAATTGAAAGAGGGCCTTTTTAGAATTGATTTACCTGAAGGGAGAAAACAAAGAGGCGGCGACGGCAGAGCTTGAGGGAGTGCGACGGCGGCGGCGCTACTGGGCTGAGGCGGTGGCGGCTTCGAACAGAGAGAGAGAGCGAGAGACGACGAGAGAGGCTCCGTGGCTTCGAACGGAGGAGGAGGAGGAGACGGCGGTCGTGGCTTCGCACGGTGGCGCGGTGGCGGTGGTGGAACGCGACGCTCGGCTGGAGGGGCGACGGCGGTGGACGTCCGCCGGAAAAGCCGAAGGTGGAGGAGAAAAGCAGAGAGAAAAAATAGAGAGGAAAATGGATAAGTGCGTGAATGAAGGAAATGAGGAGAGAGAGTGAGATTTCTTCTACTTATACTCATTCTTTTCCATGACTTATCTACTCCCATTTAATCTTATTCAAACTGATATTTTCGTTCCCAAAAGATACGGTTTAGGGGTCGTTTGGTTCACGAGTATAACCCCGATTCAGAAATTAATACAGTTTTAAAACTCAATTAATATTTTAATGTATTTTGATTTTTCTCAATAAATTATACGGATCGAAATCCTTAATTTAATTTGAATAATTAATTTCTCGTAGTCCTTTATTCGTTTGAAAGAATTCGATTTCTTTCTTCGAATTTAGGAATTTATAAAAAGGGTATGTATATTTAAAATACACAAATAACACAAAAAATAATAAAATTAAAAGAAACCAAGATAAGAAAATAAAATAAGTCTTCTAATTAAGAAAAAGGGTACAGAACGGGACGGGGTATTACATTTATTATAATATCACAATTATATATACATTTTCTTTTTAAATCATAACAAATAAATATCCAATTTACAAAATAATTTGGAAAAGATTATGATATTTTTTAATACATACTATTAATATAAATTATGTATATATATTTTTTGGATGAAATTTATCATTTGTTTTATACTGGAGTTTGATGAGAATCTAACGCCCTCACAAATCAAAATACACACGCCAATAACACCTCACATCTTTATTGAGTAAGCTTTGTAACTCTATTTCTTCTCATTCTACACGTTATTCACTTGCTCACATCCTCTGATCGTCCCCTCCCTCACGCCGCAAGCCCTAGCTACTCCCACATGCAAGTCCTAACTCACGGGAAGGATGGATTGAAACCCACACGGTAAGCACACACTCTCTCCCTCTCACGCTCTACCCCTCCCCCTCTTTTGCTCTCTCGCTCGTTCCTCCTTCTCCACTCACAACAGGGATGGATTGTCCTAATTCTGCCTTCTAATTTTTTTTTTTTTTTTGGCGTTGTTCGAATTTCTAACCCTTTTATGCCCTTTGAATTAAAGATATCATTTTGTATTTATGCCATTTGAGTTATAAATTTCTGTTGATATTAAATCTTATTGTTTTATTTGATATGCCCTCAGAGATATAGTTAATTTTGCCATGAACTAGAAGTTGAAAGTGCTAGTTTAATATAGTATGTCTTTTGTATGATTCGAATTTTACAAGTCAGCTGAACAAAGATTTACCTATTATTGATTTAGAATGAATTGAGATTATTTACATTTATTAAACAGAGAAGGTTGCAGATCGAGATTTAGTACAAAGGCAGTTGCGCTGTTCTAGTAGATTCTTAATCAAAATCAGGTATATGTTACTTTAATTGACATTAATTTGTTGGAGATTAGTAAGATGATGTATTATAATGCTTATCATATATGATGTTGGCCTTGTAATCGATATTCTAGATAACTGTCCATGCTAGCATCGTTGTAGTACTAGCATCTGTTTTTAAATTATAGATGATGAATCCTAAATCAGGCTAGGTTTTGTCTTATAGAATATAACTTGTGAGACACTATCATTTAAATTTCTATGACATCAAAATTCTTTAAATTTTTGGGTTTAAATATACGGCACCAAATCTATAATGAAATAAAATTGTATTGTTATACACACTCCCTAGACGACTAGACTTAACTTACTCATTATATATAATACATTTTAAAATGGATGAATATATACATGATTTATGGAGAAAAAGTATTATCATTCAATTTGGAGGTTATTTAATATTATAATAGGTTGATTTGTAGAAAAGAAAAACATCTTTGAAAAGTATTATCATTCAATCTTTTAATTGTTCTGTGAGGATAGCTTGACAACTTTATATACGGCCAATATTTTAATATATAATTTATGAACATATATTTAGTGAAAACTTTATATTTTGCAAATATTTTTTGTTATAAAAAAATTGATTCCAATTAACTTGGTCTTGGAAATAGCTCTATATACATTTTTAGGATTTGGAATGGACAAAAGTTGGATGCTGCTTGATGATAGAAGGTTAGCTGAATATGAGAATGGAGTTAATCAGTTTTTAGATTTTGCATATTCGTCAATTGAGTCATCCTAAGAGATCAGATGTCCGTGTAAAAAATGCAACAATGTTTATTTCCGAAGTCGTGATGATGTTGAAGCTGATTTGTACGAGAATGGAATTCTAAAGAGTTATGTTGTATGGGAGTTTCATGGTGAGGAAGTTGATATACCTGAAGAGTTTGATTCAGATGAAGAAGACATAAGTGATAATGAAGTTCACTTAGAGGAATCTACTGGAAAAGACTCTCATGGAATTCAGGATGATTTTATCGACATGCAAAGCATGCACGAAGAGTCTTTTGCAGCAACAACAACAAATGCTTGGGGAGAAACATACCCTGTGAGAAATGAGAATGCAGTTCCTGAGTGGGAATCCAATAAATTTATGAGATTATTGAAAGATGCTGATAAAGAATTATATCCAGGTTGCAAAAGTTTCAGCAAGTTGTCATTTGTTGTTACATTAATGCACATAAAGATTATCAGTAGATGGAGCAATAAATCATTTTCAATGTTGCTTGAAGTGTTGAAAAAGGCACTTCCTGATGGTGATACCCTCCCTGCCTCATTTTATGAGGTTAGAAAAATGATTAAAGACCTTGGATTGGATTATGAGAAGATTCATGCTTGTGTGAACGATTGTGTCCTTTACAGGAAGGAATATGCAAAAGAAGAATAGTGTCCAAAATGCTCAACCCCTCGATATAAATTCACAGAGATTGGTAATGATGGAAATGGTAAAAACACACGTAAGAAGATTCCACAAAAAATTCTACGTTACTTTCCATTAAAACCAAGACTACAAAAATTATTTATATCTAAAAAGACAGCACAGGATATGAGGTGGCACAAGGAAATCCGCACAAATGATGGAGAATTGAGGCACCCTGCTGATGCTCAAGAGTGGAAAGACTTTGATAAAACACATGAATCATTTGCTCAAGATCCTCGTAATGTTAGATTGGGATTAGCAACTAATGGCTTTAACCCTTCCTCAATTATGAGCTCATCATATAGTACGTGGCCTGTAATCCTTTTACCTTACAACCTGCCACCGTGGAAGTGTTTGAAAGCTCCTTTCTTTATTCTATCAATGCTTATTCCAGGTCCAACATCTCCTGGAAATGATATTGATGTCTTTCTTGAACCGTTGGTTGATGAATTGAAAGACTTATGGAATTATGGTGTGGAAACTTATGATGCCTCAACTGGTACTAACTTTAATTTACGCGCAGCAATATTATGGACGATAAATGACTTTCCAGCTTATGGATTGGTATCGGGTTGGAGCACAAATTGCTTGTCCTGTATGCAATAAAGAAACAACTAGCCTTTGGTTGCCAAATGGAAGAAAAATTTGTTTCATGTGTCATCGTCGATTTTTACCACCTGATCATAAGTGGCGTGAGATGAAGAGTGCTTTTGATGGCAATAAAGAACACAGAAAGAAACCAATTCTTTTATCAGGGGATGACGTGCTTGAACAATTAAGCTATTTGCCTCCTGTTATATTTGGAAAATCACAAACAAAGAAGAGAAAACGTGGTGATGAAGAATTGAATTGGAAAAAATGCATCATTTTTTTAGCTTGTCGTATTGGAGAACTCTAAAATTGCGACATAATTTAGATGTCATGCACATAGAGAAAAATGTGTGTGATAATATCTTATGGACGTTATTAGATATTGACGGCAAAAGTAAGGATAATCTTAAGGCTAGATTTGATTTGCAAGTATTAAAAATAAAGCCTCAACTACATCCAAAGGTAGATGGGAACACTTATTTGGTGCCACCTGCGTGTTATACTTTATCAAAGGCTGAAAAGAGAAAGTTTTGTGCATTTATTGCCTCAGTGAAGTATCCAGATGCATTTGGAGCAAGTTTGTCAAAATGTGTTAACATTAATGATTGTCGAATTACGGGTTTAAAAACTCATGATTGTCACATTATCTTGCAACATTTGTTGCCGATTTCCATCCGTGGCATTTTAAACAATAATGTGAATGAGGCTTTACATGAACTGAGCAATTTCTTTAAACAATTATGCTCAAAAGCATTGAACAGAGTGGATTTGGAATATCTAGAAGATCAAATTGCTTTGACCTTGTGCAAATTGGAAATAATTTTTCCTCCAGCATTTTTCGACATAATGGTACACTTGCCTATTCATCTAGCACGAGAGGCAATTTTAGGAGGATCAGTACAATATAGATGGATGTATCCCATTGAAAGGTAATATTTATTATTACATTAAAATTTAGATTTATATAACATTCAATTCAAATTATTTTTTATTTTTTCTAATTGGATAATTCTTGTTTTAGGTACTTGCACAAATTGAAGCAATATGTTAGAAATAAAGCTTCTCCAGAAGGATCAATGGCTGAGGGTTATATTGCTGAAGAGTGCTTAACTTTTTGCTCAATGTACATGAATGACATCGAGACACAATTCAATAAAATAGAGTGTAACTACGAAATCAGTCAAGAGATTTCAGAAAATACTTTATCAGTGTTTTCAGAAACCTCACGCCTCACAGGGAAAGGTACATACAGTTTTCTTGATGAAAAATCACTGAAGCAAGTTCATGCTTATGTTTTGAAGAATTGTGATGAAGTGATGCCATTCATAAGGTAAATCACAAAACTAGTTATATTTTTTTTTCTTGCATATATTATAAATAGGTATTGTAATTTTTATGTTATACTAGTTGCTGAAATAAACATATATACATGCATATATCTTAATATATTATAAAGACAAAATTTTGGAAATCTATGTGGCAAGCTCTTAAGCCTCTATTTTGAAAATACTCTCTTCTCATTCACCCAATTCATTGACTTTAAAATTTATTCTCAGCCATTGAATTTTAATATTTAATTTAATCTTGACCGTTGATTTTTTCACATCTCCTCTATATATACCATCTATCTCACACAACCAAAAATCAATTACAATAATCTCTCCAAAGAAATAATCCAACTCTTCTTCTTTTTATTTTTTTCAATTTTGCTATGAAGTTTTATATTAGTTCTCCTTTCGTCTAAATATTTGTATTTTTTTTCTTGCAGGATCTTCACCCCAATATGTTCAATCTTCATACTTTTTTTTTCTTTGCAGGATCTTCATCTTAAGGTATTTATTTTTTATTTTATGTGTTTTTTATAATTTTGATGTATGAATTTAATCTTCATATTTTGTCTAATCTCTTCTACCAATGACCATTTCCTTAAACTCATTTTTTGTTTTGTTATTTGGACGAATACAAATCTCTATGTGTCTAAAGGAATTTACCCTATTTACTAATTATGTTATTTTATTCGTATGAAAATGATTATTGTGTGATTTTATATTTTATTTTTAGGATTGAACATCAACAATGAAGATGAAGTGGATGATCAATTCTTCGTATGAAGTTAAAGTGGAAGATCAATTTTATTGTAAAGATGAAGAATCATTGATTATATGTTAAAAATTAGATTTTTTTTAACATTGTAATATATTACATACAATTCAATGTATTATTTGCAATTCTATAAATAATATTCTTTATGAGAAGTTATAATTTTTTTTTTTAATTCTAAGATGATGAAGAATCGTTCAAATTTGGATGATGGATATCTTTTATATATATTCATCTTCGATTCGATGAATATATCTTTCAAGATCTTCGTATGAATATATCTTTCGGAATATATATTCTTGAAAAATAATAATGGATTATTGAAAGCAAGATTTGAGTCCATGAATCCTTTGAAAACATGATTTTTCGAATTATATATATGATGATGTACTTTGAATATAGTTGGAATGTTAATACAATTAATTTTACCTTTTAATTTCTTTCTAATTAAGATTTATTGACCTTTTCTTTTATACTATTTAATAAACTAAGATATTTTTAATGTCTTTACTAAAATTAATTAACATAAAACCTTTTTGTTAATTTTCAAAATGAATCTTTCCAACGTGGTGGATACAATATTTTTTTTTTCATGTGTACCAACATTTCCTTAAAATTAGTATAGAATAATAATATATATACCAAATAATTAGGAATACACAATTTTTAATTTTTTTAATTAAGATATGGTCTAATAGAGAATATGTTTACGTGTGTATCTCATGTCCCTTAAAATACAGATGAATATTTATTAAACATGTTCGAATAAAATTAAAATTTTATTTTTAAATCAAAGAATTATTTGTATTAAGATATTATTATTTTTTAAATTAAGAAAATTTAACTCTTTTTTAAAACATGTGACTTAATTAACAAGTCATATATCAATCCATCCATCAACTTTTCAATTTATTCACTTAACTTATGTACCTCAATTATATATTTGATTGTATCTTGATATTATCTCACATTCAATGCTGATTATATAATTTAGGAAAAATTGACATGTGTTTAAATCATGTGATCCAATTAACAAGTCATATATCAATCTCTCTCTGTCTCTCTCTCTCTCTCTATATATATATATATATATATATATATATATATATATATACTTATCTTAATTATATACTTTTATTATTAGGATCAATTTTATAGTTAACTATATTCTATTATTTTATATAATTTAATACAAATTAATTATATTAAGAAAAATTCTTGTGTAGGAAAAAATTTGACGGGATTGTTATATTTATTACATAATTAAATGTCATAATTAAAAAATGTTGACCGATAATTATTATATGAAATAATGAATGGTTTGTAATTAAATCTTCCAATTAATTTATGTATATCATTTTATAGTTTTAGTGATTCTTCTATACACCCAAGTACATGATATGCACTTGAATTTTAAAAGTTAATTCTGAAAAATACATAGTTCAGTGTGTAATGTATGTTTTGAATCAGTAAAACCCAAAACAATAATCAACAATATCTTAAAGTAATAATCGGGAATATCATGAGCAATAATTAATAATACCCTAAGTGGTAATCAATAATACCTAAAGTTGTAATCAATAATATCTTAAAACATGATATTAATAGTTTCATATCATGCTACCAATTCGTTTACATATATGTAAATATAATATATAATCTTTCCAATTAGAAAATATTGATCAAATTAATAAAATATTTACTTTCTAAATAACAACTAATCCATAAATTATAGCATTCAACTGGATTTTAAGTTTAATTTTGACTTCAACTTTAATATTTTCCAAACGTGCACTAAGCCACTAACACGCCGAACTATGTATAATTTTTTTTTTGCAATTGGAGTATTACTAATTACTTCTTGGGGTATTATTGATTATATCTTGGGATATTACTAATTACTTCTTGGAGTATTACTGATTACTTCTTAAATTTTTTTTCTTCAAAATCTAAGTGCATACAATATACTCAAATGCACACTATAACTACTCTAATTAATTACTTTTTAAAATATAATTTTTCATTACTCACCTCCTAAAATCTCCAGCAAACACCTCCTTAATATATTGGAATGGGGTTATCAAATGGAATGAGAAAATAATATTATACTTATCTGTGTATTGTTTACATGTAAATTTTTAATATATATTAATTAAAATATAATATTTAGTATAATAATTATTTTTATAGTGCACCACAAATTTGAATAATATGTTTTAGTTAGATATCTTATTAAATGACCAACAAAAAATTATGATTTACGATCTAAACTCATTTAATAAGCATTTGCAAATTAACTAAATATTATATTTAATTTTTTTTTACTATATTTTAATTATTTTAGTAAATTAAAATAATTCTATTAATTGTGTAACTATTTTTTTAAGATTAAGTATAGAGTAAAATTGGTTTATACATGAATCATTGAAGGATATTAGTTATTTTCACTAAAGAGTATTAGTTGTTCTCACTGAAGATTATTACTTATTTACATTGAAGAGTCTTAGTTGTTAAGTGAAAATAAACTAAAACTCTTTGATGAAACAACTAAAACTCTTCAGTGAAAATAACTAATATTCTTCAATGATTTATGTATGAACCAATTTCACTCGATACATACTTTTTTTTAATATGATATATTGTAATTTATATTGTTATGGTGCTAGATTAAAATATTACTATGTCTTTGTTGGTGTCGTGTATTATAAACTTAACGAGTTGTATGTGTATTTTATTATTTTTCATTACACATAATGTTCATATGATATAATTTTATGTGTAATGTTATTTATGTTTTGTAACGCCCCGAACCCAGAATATATTAATTATATCGGATTCGAAGTGTTATTGTGATCAAAAGTCCGAATTATTAATTTTTTGGAAGAAATAATACTGAATTGAGAGACAGAAGTTTATGCAGCGGATAAGTGGGAAGGAATATTAGAATGTAAGTGTGTTTGTATATATATATATATATATATATATATGGATAGAGGGTTCTGTATCTTCAGAATAATACACACTGAGTTTGGATAATTTAAACACACGGAAAGAGTATCGCCTTGCATGACAGTAGCGATAACATTTATTCGGTAAATAGAAATAGTAGGCATCGTGGTATTAGTAATAATATTTTAAGCAAATGGGAGACTTTGTGTCTTCTGTGTCACTGTCCTTGCTCCCCATAATTGTAATCTGCAAGGGGTTAGGAAAAGGGGGCGTGAGAATTGAATTCTCACTTATGGGTGATTGCAACATCATGGGATTGGTAAATCCGAAATATATTAAGTTATACCTATTAATAAAAAGTTTATTTTATTTAAACAGTTGACGTATATAAAAGATTATAAAATTTAAACGGCACTTAAGCATATTTCACATGGTATACTTGAAATAACACAAGTTGATTCACATTAGGGCAAAGCCCAAAGTCATATCACGTATTATCACAAACTGACAAACCATAAACGTATGACAATTCCACTTCCAACAAAGTTACTCTTTTCAACTCCAACAAATCAACAAAGTTATCCTTTTCAACTCCAACCAAAACTTACTTCATCCAATCACACAAGCTCACATCATCCAACCTTATAACATCCCTCAAAATAAGCAAGTATCAATGGCCTTCTTCCCAGTGCGTCAAACGACAGCTGACCGGGGACCAGATCTACTTGATCAACAACCTTGATTCCGAGGGCGTCCCCGACAGCAGCCCCGGAGGTCGGATTTAAAACTCGATCCTGACTCCGTACATACTGACTCTCCACAAAACTGACTCAATAAACTTTACAAAGAATAATACTTGACTGATAACTGAACTGATTCATGCTCACGTAAGGTGTTTACTCATGCAGTGGTGATCGATTCACAAAACAACAGGTAATATATAACATATATAGTTATATCACATAATCCAAACAGTTATATAGATAGGTGTTACATTTATGTTGGATTAGGTATTTTTAATTTGATTTAGTCGAGTTCAGAAAATACCGGCACGACGTTATTATTAGCAGATCAATCAACAGATCATCACCCACCTGATTGTTCTGAGTTCCGGGAATATTGGGTAGGCAGACAATAGAGTCCTTCGTGCGTGTTCCGAAAGGTACATAATCCTAATAAGGAGTATTTCGATTAAAAGATTGACTTTTGAATTTGAAAAGCTTAAGAGTGCGAAACTCGAGGATTGAGTAGGTCGTTGTCTTCAGAAAACTATTGAAAACTTAAAGTTTTCAAAGGTTGATTTCAAATTGGTAAGTACACCTCTTTTAAAGGGAAGGTGTATTAGGGGAGTGTATTTACTAAATTCAGTGTTGCAACAGGGGGTGTATTTACTAAATTCAGTGTTGCAACAGGGGGTGTATTTACTGAAATTGGTGGTGTAACAGGGGGTGTATTTACTGAAATTGGTGGTGTGACAGGGGGTGTATTTACTGAATTGAGTTGTGTTCTCAGAAAGGCCTTTTAAGGGAAAAAAATCATTATTAAACTTGGAAAAAATACTTAGAGAAAAAAAATAAGATTATTATTTAATGAAATTAAAGAAAAGGTTATTCTTTCTTAAGAGTTCTAATTCTCGTTTTTAAACGAAAACTTGAGTATAAAACTTTTCTTTTCTAAACTTATTAAAAGACTTTATTTTTGCGTTTTCTAAAATTCTAATAGGGGTACGAGGTGAAGACGAGTTTCTCTTTGATTACGAAATTTATTCAAACGTGTTTTTAATCCTTGAAAAACATCTAAACAAGGATACTATAGGATTTTGCTAATATCATCATAATACTAAAAACAATGATATTAAACATTCATAAGAAAAATACTAGTCCTCTAAGTCATTACTACCATTCATCTAAAACAATAATATTTCAACATTCAACTACTAATACTAAATACTAAACTAAGAATCCAATCTCATGGTTTGGGAAAGAAATAAAACAAAGAAACAATCTATCCAAAAACTCACTTCTAAAGAGTGATACAAGTGAAACAAAACAATAATACTAAATAGGTTGATAACTAACACTAATTCATCTAACCACTAACAGTAAGTTTTCTTTCATTTCTTTTCTTGTTCTAAGCTTCTAACAATTTACAAAATAACCCAAAATCTACCCAAGATAAAAACGAAGATAGAAACCTTACGAGCTTCAGTTTGAGGCGTTAAACGGGCGGCCTAACGGCGTCGTTTCGAAACCCGGAAAATGTTCACGAAAATTGGGCAGTCTTACGGCGTTGTTCGGGAATTCGGAAAAACGATTTGGGCAGCCTAACGGCGTCGGTTTGAAATTCCAGAAATTTGGCGATAACAACCGGTTCAACGGCGTCAAAATCGATCGGAAATTAAACGAAAAGAACGGTTACGGGTGAAAATTGAAATTGAACTTCAAAGAGTGGAATTGAAAGAGGGCTTTTTGTATAGACTTACTGGAAGAGGAGAAATCAAGAGGCGGCGGCGGCGCTTCGGCTGAGGCGCGACGGGAGAGCGACGACAGCAGGGGGAGGGGGAGCGCGACGGGAGCAGGGGAGTCGTAGCCTGGGTTTCGTCGCGTCTGGGCTGGTCCACGGTGGAGCGGTGACGGCGGTGGGAGGCTTCGCGGCTGAGCGGAGCTCCGGCGGCGCTTGTCGATCGAGCGGCGGCGTCGTTCGCCGTGGCTTCACGGTGGCATGAAGAGGACAACGGCAGAAGAAGGCGGCTCCAGCGGCGACGCGGCGTGCGGTGGGCGGTGCTGGGTTCGTCGGCCGGAGGAGGAGAAAGGAGGCGGAAGGAGGCGGAGGAAGGAGGAGAGAAATTTTTTTTTTTTTAGAGAGAGAAAATTTCTGCGTGAAATGAAAGAAATGAATGAGGAGAGATACAAATTTTCTTTTATACCCTCCTTTTCCAAACTTATCTAATCCTAAATTCTTATCCAAAATTTTCGATATTTTCGTTCCCAAATGATACGGTTCAGGGATTGTTTGGTTCACGAGTATAATCCCGATTCAGAAAATAATACAGTTTTTAAACTCAAGTAATATTTTATTGTATTCTGATTTTTCTCAATAAATTAAACGGATCGAAATCCTTAATTTAATTTGAAAAATTAATTTCTCGTAGTCCTTTATTCGTTTGAAAGAATTCGTTTTCTTGCTTCGAATTTAGGAATTTTATAAAAAAAAGGGTATGTATATTTAAATACACAAATAGCACACAAAATAATTAAAATAAAAGAAACAAAGAAGAGAAAATAAAATAAAATAAAATAAAAAGGTTTCTAATTAAGAAAAGGGTATAGAACGGGACGGGGTATTACATGTTTTTTATATTAGTGATATATTCGTGTTTACATCAAACAAGAAGATAATTGAGTATAAATTGGACATGACACATTAATACTTTAACAAGGGTGAGTGTTAATTTATACTGTCTTATGCCATGCAATGATCACACAAATTTGTCTTATAATAAATAAGATGAAATATTATATAACAACAGTTCATGATAAGCTTTTCATGAAACAATTTTTTAGTATCATTAATTCCATCAGGAGTATCATTAATCTCATCAGGAGTATCATTAATCTGGGTCAGTGGTATTATATTGTAATTGTTGTAAATTTTCTTGAACTCAAATTTATGTTACTCCTGGTGAGATTAATGATACTCCAGGACAAATGTTCAATACTTTAATTCATGATAAACTTATCATGAACCATTTTTATATAAAACCTACTCAATAAACAAATCTATATTAAGAAATTCTTGAAAATTTTACCCAGATTTATTTATCACAATTACTTGCAATCCGAATGACATGAGATTATAAGATTCTTAAATGAGAAAGGTTTTGAATCTGTTGATGGGCCAGATATTATCTGCGGAGTGTTTAAGATGAAACTTGATTTTATCGTGAAGGATTTTAAGAAACTTTAAATATTTGGAAAAATTGATGCATGTAAGTTTATCTTTTTATATTTTTAAATTTTTAATTCCATAATATTTGTCTTTCATGAATAAAATAACGTTACATTTCTATTGAATTTTTTAGTATATAACTTGATTCAAATATTTTCAATCTGCAGTGTTATACGTAATGAAATTTCAGAAAAGATGATTGATGCATGATCATATTCTTTTATTTTTTAACCGTGAAAATAAAATTTCAAATTCAGAGGATGTTGATCGTATGATATCTGCAGAAATGCCAGATAAAGATGATGATGTATTTTTGTATGATTTGGTAAGTGACTACATGATTCACGGACCCTGTGGATTGGTAAAAAGAAATTCTCCTTGCATGGTCAACAACGTTTGCTCAAAGAACTTCCCAAAGAGTTATAATTAGTTTACATCTGTTGATGACGAAGATTTCCCACTGTACAGAAGAAGAAATACAGGGGTCACTGTTGATAAATGAATTGTTCATTTGAATAACCATTTTGTGGTTCCTTACAGTCCAATACTACTACGAATGAGCTGATGGAGTTACTGCTACCGTGGAGAAGGAAGGGGTCATTAAAGGTGAATCAAAACTGAAAGACGGAGTAAAAAATTTCATAAACTGCAGATACATATCTCCGTGTGAAGCAGTTTGGAGAACTCTTCAGTTCGATATACATTATGGGTATCCACTGGTTATGAGATTGAATTTTCATCTTCCTAATCAGCAGAGAGTTGTTTTTCGAGATGAAGATTACATTGATGATGTACTCGAAAGATCATCTTCAGGTAAATCAATGTTTCATTGCGTGAATGGATAAAAATAAAATCAATGATGAGGATGCAAAGAAGTTGACCTACGTGAAATTTTCAAAAATCTATGTTTGGGATAGAAAAAAATACCAGAGGAAAAAGAGAAAAAGTAATAGATTTTCTTTGGGAAGACTATACAGTGTTCCACCAGGGGCTGGTGAAGAGTATTATTTGTATCTCTTACTGTCTTATAATAAGGGATCAACATCTTATGAGATGATACAAACCATTGGTGATACTGTGTTTGATACCTTTAAGGATGCTTGCTATTCAATATGATTGTTGGATGATGATCGTGAGTACATTGATATGATAGCAGAGGCAAGTTATTGGGCAAACACTCATTACTTAAGGAACGTATTCACTATTCTTCTCATGTCATCTTAAATGAACTCTCCAGAAATCGTATTCAAAAAGACGTGGGAGTGTATGGCAGATGATATACCCTATCAAAGAAGACGGACATTGAATATTCCAGGTATAATATTTTTAAAAAAAATAATTTAATTTAGATTGTAAAATTATTTTATAATTATGTTTTTTTCTAATTTTTTTTTTTAGATTTACAGCTTAACAGTGAAGAGTTGAAAAACTTGGCTTTAATTGAAATTGAGAAACTACTGCAGATGAATGAATCCACTTTGAGTAGATTTGCATCAATGCCAGTATCAGATTTTGAGTTTGAGAATGATGCAGTAAATAAAGTCATTTGTCATGAATTGAATTACGATCGGTCTGAACAAAGAGAAGAACATGACAAGTTAAGTTCAACTCTAACTCAAGAACAAAAACTTGTGGTTAGTGAAATACTTGAAGTTGTTTGGTTGCAAAAAGAAATAGTCTTCCTTTTATTTGGATATGGTGGAACTGGAAAGACATTCATTTGGAGAACGATCTCCGCAGCAATACGTTCAAAAGGAAATATTGCTCTTAATATTGCATCAAGTGGAATAGGATCTCTACTTCTGTCTGGCGGATGTACTGCTCATTCAAGATTTGCTATACCGCTTAATATTGATGAGACCACCATGTGTAATATTAAGCCGGAGACACATTTGTTCGAACTATTATTGAAGATAAAGCTTATTATATGGGATGAGGCATCAATGATTAACATATTTAGCTTTGAAGCTTTGGATATTGTTAAATCTCCAGATGGAACCATGAGCGATATGTCTTTTGGTGGTAAAATCGTTGTGCTTGGAGGAGATTTTAGACAGATACTTCCTGTTATACCAAAAGGAAGTCGAGAGGATATTGTGCACTCAACTATCAATGCTTCATATTTGTGGGATTATTGTAAGGTATTTTATGCATCTTTTATTAAAAAATAATATTTTTTTAAATAATTAATTATTGAAAAAATACATACATCTAATTTGTTTTCAATTATAAGGTTTTAAGATTGACGAAGAACATGAGATTATAAAGTTCTGATCCCAATACGTCCTCAAATGATGATGATATTATTAACTTCTCGAGGTGGATTTTGAAAGTTGGTGATGAGAAAATTGGAATAGGCAAGATGGTGTCGCTGAGATTGAGATTCTGAAAGTTAATTTGATTTATGATGTCATTGATCCAGTTGCATCTATAATCGAAAGTATTTATCCATCCTTAATTGATAATTTAAGGACACAAAAATACTTTGAGGATAGAACAATACTTGCACCTACTCATCGAGATTTGGAGTCTATAAATGATAAGATTCTAGCTATGATTCCGGGTGATACTAAAGTATACTTGAGCTCAAACAGTGTTTGTGCCTTTGAATTTCGAGAAGGAGATTATGGAAAAATGGTTACAGTTGAATTTTTAAATTATGTTAGGTGTTTCGAAATATCAAACCACCGCATGATCTTGAAAGAAGGAGTGCCTATAAAGTTACTAAGAAATATTGATCACAAATCCAGGTTGTGCAATGGAACAAGATTGATCGTCACCAAACTTGGCAACCACATTCTCGAGGCTGAAATAATATCTGGAAGAAATGTTGGAAATAAAGTCTTCAACCTAAGAATGACATTGACAAATTCCGATCTTACAATGCCGGTGAATTTTACAAGGCGATAATTTTCAATTCTACTGTGTTTTGCCAAGTGCAATCGCTTTCTATTGTTAGATTGTATCTTCCCAAACCTATTTTCACTCATGGTTAACTTTATGTTGCAGTATTCAGAGTTAGATCAAGTAGATGAGTGAAGATTTTGTCACTTGATTCTAACGGAAATCCTTCCAAATATGCAACAAATGTTGTTTATTGGGAGGCTTTTTGCAATTTGTAAGCATTATTTTCTAAATATTTGGTTAATAATAAATGTCATGAATTTATAGTTTATTGTCCTTGGAATATAATTGTTTATTATTAACTAATATTTTTAAAAATACAATAAAAATTTAAATAAATAAAATAATAATAGTAACAACATTTATAAAACATAAAAAACTGATTAATAACTTTACCATAAATTTTATGTACAGCTCCGCGATAATCGCGGGTTTAGCACTAGTGTTACTATACTGGTTGGACATGCATTTATGTTACTACAAAATTTATAAGTACAATTAATTTATGATAAGTTATCAAGTTTTAGAGAAACATTCTTTTGATATTCAGTGAACACAAAAAAGAACTTGAGCAAAAGAGATATGTGGATGTGGAAAGGAAGCATGAGGAGTCTTTTGCGAAGTGGTTTGAAGAGAGAGTAATTACTTTATCCTATAAATAAATTTTTAATAATGTTTATTGGAATAAGATTAATACTTAAATTTAGAATTTTTTTTCAGGTCAAATTGGATATCACAGAAAATCGTCCTACTAGTGAAGATCTTTTGCACTTGGCATATGGTCCTGATAAACGGGTGACTCATTTTGAGGTTTGCATTGTAAATGGATTTCGTTTCCATACTAAACAACGTGAGATGCATAAAAAGAGTCAGAATTCTGGTGTAGTTGTAAAGGTTGGGGAATCATCAAACTTGCAAAATTATTATGGTATCTTGCAAGAAATTGTTCAGTTGGATTACTTGGGAAGCCATCGAGTGGTGTTGTTTAAGTGTGATTGGTATGAAGGTAGGTCAGTTCAAACAGATAAGCACAACTGCACAAGTATTAATGTGTCACGACCATGGAAGACGAATGAACCATATGTGTTATCATCTCAAGCTCAACAAGTATTTTATGTGAATGATATGAAACTAGGTAATAATTGGAAAATTGTGATTGAAGTTCAAGCTCGAAGCCTATGGAATGTGCTTGAGAACAAAGACATCGAAGACATGGTTATAGATGAATCATATCAACAAGATCAATTGCGTAATACATATGGTATAGCTGAATGTTCCAATGAAATCATAGATGAGGGGTATAGGAATGACATACCAGCAGCTACAATAGATGCAAATGAAGTGACACTTGTGGAACACCAATATAATGAGGAAGAGGAGGAGGAAGAGGAAGGGGAAGATGAGGAAGAGGAGGAGGAGGAAGAAGAAGAAGAAGGGGATGTGTAGAGAGATTTGATTATATGGTACTCACGAGGTAAATCATACTGTTGGAATTATTTTTTCTTATTGCTACGGTTATTAATAGAAATTGATACTATGTAGATTAAGTCGTAGAGAATTCCAAATTTTATATTTAAAAATTTTGGTGGGGAAGTGAGAGCAAATTTTATATTTAAAAAAATTTGGTGGGAGCGTGGATTGAATAGATGTTGTTATCCAATTGTTCATATTAATCATAGCTTTCGAAAAAAATGCATGGAATCATTCTCTCTTGTTTAATGCATTGTTATTTTTTTTATGCTGCAGAGAGTGATACCTGGAAATGTCATTGTTGAAAAAGGGGCACCCGTTTCCACCCGGGAAATTACGTTGGAATGGGGAAGATCACACTATTTATGCTTTGAAAAAAAGACGTGTCAATTTTGAGCGTAACAAGCTGACTGGACGCAAGTGGATTCATGTTGAGCCCAAGGAAGGCTATGGGATTCATCCCGTTTATGTTAGTGTTTAGGATGCTTCTGAGAAGAACTAGTAATTGAACCCGTGCGATGCACGACCATTATTGTACAATTAATTTATGGGTTCAAAATTTATTTTGAAGTCTATTTGTTTATGTTTAAAAGTGTTTATTAGTATTTCTATTAAAATATTTTTTTTATTTCAAATAAATAATATTATTATTCTCTTATTTGAAGGTTTATTTTTTATTTTTAAAGAAAACATAATGCAAATGTCGAAATTTTTTTGTGAAAATAAAGTGTAATAAATATTACTCTGTTCGTCTCATAGAACCCTTCACACTATCTTTTTTCTCATTTTTTAGCGACCGGATTGTTTATTAGTATTTGAAATGATAAAGTAACTTTTAAGAAGGGGTGTGGTAGATCTATATCTCCAAAAAAAAATTATCATTTCAAATACTAATAAATTAAAAACCTGCTCGCTAAAACGCGAAAATAGTAACTGCGGAGCGTTCTCGGGGATGTAAAAAAAAAATTAAAAGGACTATAGATTTCGAAACACTTCTTTAGAAATCACATTTTTTTTCGATGAACGTTCATCGTCAGCCACCACACGTCAAAATTTTCAATTTATTGTGATTGGTGGCTCTCAAAATATCCACGTACGACTGGCTATGACTTAAAACTGAACTATTCAAGAATATGATAATATTAGCGAGCGATTGTCATTGACTCTTATTTATTGGCATTTTATTTGTTAATTAATTAACCAAAGATATATCTCAAACTTATCCCAATATGATAGATATGTTTATATGTATTTGGTGGTTCGTCCAATATAATATATTGATTTATTAACTGTCTACTATAATTTTTTTTTTGAAGTAATTAATTTAGATAACATCTTTCTTCTAAAAAAAATTAGGAGTATGTATAAAGTTAAATTGGTTCATACATAAACCACTTTGCAATAAATTCTAGTGTAATCAACTAATACCCTTTAGTTAAACAACTAATACTCTTCGTATCCTTCTACTAATACCCTTCAGAGAAAACAACAAATACCCTTTAGAACTAATACTCTTCAGTGAAAACAACTAATACACTTAAAATGGTTCATGTATAAATTATTTTCACTCTATAATTTGCCAAAAGTTAAATAGTCTTATTCCTTTTTTTTTCCAGATTAATAAATATTTATTTTAACAACTTTTACAAACTATATATCGAATTATTTTTATACATTGATTAGAACTAATACTCTTCAGTGAAACAACTAATATACTTCAAATGGTTCATGTATAAATCATTTTCACTCTATAATTTGCCAAAAGTTAAAGAGTCTTATTCCTTTTTTTACAGATTAATAAATATTTATTTTAACAACTTTTACAAACTATATATTGAATTATTTTATACATTGATCATTCTCCGACCCATGTAAACTTCTCATTGTAATATTCACCTCTCTTCAAAGATTTTTAAATTACATCCAATTCCACTAATGATTATATATTGAATAATATTCATTTTATTTCATTGACTTAAATTGAAAAATAAGTCATTCTCGGAAAAATATTTTATCCATTTAAATACTACAAATTGAGTCTCATATTAAATGTAAAAAAAAAAGTTAAACAGGAAGTTTACTTGGGCACAGAAGGAGTATTTAATAACTATTATTTTAAAATAATTGAAATATGATTTATACCAAAAAAATAATAGAGAGATATATCATAATATATATCTCAAAGATATATTCAATATATTTTTATATTATTTCTCAATATTTATTATAAATTATATTTAAAAATATATTCAATATATTTTGTAATCAATTATTTGTCAATATTTATAATAAAATATATTTAAAGATTTGAAAAGATATATACAAAAGATTTAAAAAGATTTAGAATGAATTTTAAGATATATACCAAAGATTTAGAACAAAAATTACTTAATTTAGCAATAATTTTGACGGGAAAATTCAATGGTTTCCAAATGTAGGCCGGTTAGCGTTATTATATATATATAGATACTGCAACTTGATTTGGGATATTGAATAATGGTAATTGCAAGTTTTGTTTTGGGGAGTATGATATTGTCTCTCTTTTTGACTATTGATGATTTAGTAGTTTGCTAGACTTTTTGAAAGCTGAAAATTTGTTCGGTAGTTCTAGTACGCATTTGAGTGCATGATATGTATTTGGAGTTTGAAAAAAATATGCAAAATAGAAATATGTAATACCCCAAAAAGTAATTAGTGATACCCCAAGAAGTAATCAATAATACCCTAAGAAATAATCAACAATACCCCAACTGCAAAAAAATATACAGTTCGGTATGTTTGTGCGTGTTTTGAAAAAATTAAAGTTGAAGTTAAAATTGAGCTTAAAATCCAAGTGCATACTAGAATTTGTCTTGGTTATTTTTATTATAGAGTATTAGTTGTTTACACTGAAAAATATTAGTTATCTTCACTAAAAAGAGTCTTAATTAAGTTTTAGTAAACAACTAATACTACTGAAAAAAATCTATTTCAAAATTTCAAAATAAATTAAATAAAACACATTAATTTAATTAAATATCATAAATTCTAAACATTCAAAACTTTCTATTTTTTAAGAATGAATTATAATATAACATACACGTTTTTTAGAATTATTTTTAAAAAATATTGAAATGAAATTAAAATTATTTAAAAATCTGAAAATTATAGTAATATTTTAAGTACTTGGGACGTTGACAAAATTTAAATTTCAATTAAGTTTATTTTTAATAATATACTTCTAATAACAAATTGAAACATACATTTAATTTCAATATTCAAATTCAAATATTAAATTAAAAAGTAGGTCTTGCATGAGACCGTCCCATGGCATGAGACTATAGAAATAGATATAACTAGGGCATTGGTATTAACACTTTGGTAGAGTTGAGTGTTAATTTGTATTCTCTCATTCCATGCGACGGTCTCATACAAGCGTTTGCTTAAATCGAATATGTATATATATACTTACTTTATATATATATATATACACACACACTTAATTTATCAAATTTAATTTGTAATATTTGAATTTTAATAGTGAATCAAATTAAAATATAGACAAAGTATAGAGATGAAAATGGTTTATACATGAACCATTGAAGGGTATTAGTCATTTTCGCTAAAGAGTATTAGTTGTTTTCATTGAAGAGTATTAGTTGTTATCACTGAAGAGTCTTAGTTGTTCAGTGAAAATAACTAATACTCTTCAGTGTAAACAATTAATACTTAATGGTAAAAATTAGTACCATCTAGTAATTCATGTATGAATCAATTTCACTCTATACATACTCTAAAATCGGGTTAATATCAATTTACAATCTGTACTATGCTCATTTTATCAATTTTCAACATATACTATTTTTTATATCAATTTGCAACCTACACTATACAAAAATGACCAATTACAATTTGAACGTTTGATTTATTTTTTAGTAACTTTTTTAAATACACTTATGAATGAGGATAAATTTGTCCATTTATAATTTTTTTAAAGACTAGGTGTATTTTTTTTTAACAAAAACAATTCAAAGAATACTAAAATCTCTTTAAACAGAAACAAGGAAAATAAATTACTGGCGAAGAACAATGAAATAAAATTCTTCTTTGCACCTGGTATTAGGAGAATAATTTCTCATTAAAATAATATGAATTGGTCTTTCTTTATTGTGGCACAGATTCGTTGAAAATCATAAACCGATTCCTAATACCATGATTATTGAACCCCTTCGATACCCTCATTTTTTTCTTTCAAATATAATATTGCTATAATTAAATCTCTTCTTATGGGCTTCTCTTGCACAAGTTTGGAATTTAAATTTGATACCAATTGACCTATTAATTGTGTGCTCCAAATTTCTTGATAACCACGATGTGGAAACTCAATGTTTTTTTTTTTACCTGTTTGAAAAATGAGAAATTAGGGAACTATATATCTTTTTTCAATTGTTTTTGTTAAAAGAAAAAGTCCTTACTTTAAAATATTATAAATGGATAAATTTATCATCATTCATAGGTGTGCTTTGCACATGTTGCCGGTAAATAACTCAAAAAAATAGTTCAGGTTGTAATCGGTTATTTTTGTATAGTGTGGGTTGCAAATTGATATAAAAAATACTATAGATTGCTAATTGATAAAATGATCATAGTACAGGTTGCAAATTAATATTAACCCTAAAAAAATTACATGTGTTTGCTTCTTAAATATTCAATCTACTATTGAATCAATTCTTAATATATGATTAATTATCAAACCAAAATTTTTAAGTAATTTTTTTTAATACATATGTATGTGCAAATAATTAAGGTTTAGATAAAACATGACGTGAACCCGATTTCGTCAAGTATAACTATTATGTTTAATCACTCTCATTGTTATGCATATACACTATCACTATTATAAAATCAATTATATTTTATGATATCAATAGTGTATATATACATAACAGTAATAGTAAATATACATAAAAATACCTTTAATAATATTTATATATATATATATACATAACAATAATGGTTGAAAAAGAGAATTCACGTGAACTCAGTTCACAGAAGACCCACTCTAAGATTTAATATCAAATTTGAAATTACAAGTTCATGACTTATATTTTTTTTGGGAATTAAAATTATAGTATTATCATTCTATATTAATATTAAGTTATTATGCCAATACTAAACATAATTTTTCTTAGTAAAATCATAATAATAAATTAAACCATTAAGGATAGCATGTGAATATTTTAAATTAAATAATGTAATATGTGTATATTTATGTATTTTTTGGAGTGAGACTAATTGAGTTTGGTGAAACACTCCCATGACTCATACGCCACCCCTAGACCGTTAAATTATATATATATATATATATATATATATATATATATATATATATATATATATATATACTAGTGCTAGTCCCGCGAATTTTCGCGGGATTGTAAATAAAGTTATTTGCAGAATAAAAATTGTATAAAAATATATATTTTTTAATTTTATAATATATTTACAAATAAAGCAATATTGAGTTTAATTGTAATTTAAATACTCAATGATGTAATTATGTATCATTTGCTTCAATATTATATAAATTATATAAAACACTAGTAAAACTACAATATTTATCTTTACTAAAAAAAAAATTAATTACAAATTTCAAAAAAAAATTATTTATATACAACTTTAGTTGTGTTCTTGGAAATCGATAAACTAACTTAATATATGTATCAAGAATCTCACGTTTTAAAAATAAGTTAACTACACATAAAAGAGGTATATTATAAGAGTAACTCACTTGTGCACTTGGTGAATGATCGATGCATTCGTTCAACGGTTGAGATTGTTTACACTGAAAGTATGATTTGATTATACTGAAAAGTGTAGTTAGATTAGACTGAAAAGTTTACTCTAAAAATATTTTTCAGAGCAAATTTTTCAATATAATATAACTATACTTTTCAGTGTAAATAATTTCAACTGTTGAGTGAGTGTGCATGGTGCACTTGGTGCATATGAGAGTGTGCGATATTATAAACTCTTAGTTGTAAAGCATATAGTAAGAATATTGAGAACCTAACTTAATATATGTATTTGTAGTTTCATATGAGGACTCAAACATTAGAAAAAAAAAATCTCTTATTTTATATGTATCACATCTTAGAAATAAGACAACCACAAAATATATAAATTATAGATTCTTAATTGTAAAATATTAGTTTTCGATGATAATAAATATAGGTTAGAAATCATGATGTAAAATTTCACATGACATCTGGTTTGTATACTACCAAATACACATAAGATTTAGTATTTAAAAGAGTTATACTCCCTCCGTCCATGAGTAAACTTCCCACTTTCCTTTTCGGGCCGTCCACGAGTAAGTTTCCCATTCCATAAATGGAAATAACAACACTCTATTATATATAAACTTTAACCTTCAAACTCACACAATATTACAAAAATGCCACTCATTCACTTTACTTTTCAACACTATTCATTACTTTATCCAAAAAGTCAACATGTGACCCACTATATATTAATAAACAAATACACTTTCTTAAACCATTCAACAAAAAGAAGTGGGAAACTTACTCGTGGACGGAGGGAGTATATCATAACTCTATTGCACTTAACTTTATTTTACTGGAAGCACTGCATTAATAAGATATTAAGAAAAAATTAATTAATTCAAAAAACTTGGAACATAAGAATTAGAGAAAATGCACTTTTTTATTCTTTAAATTTGGTTGTCTTTGATTTTCTTCCTGATAACTTTGAACTTTTGAATTTCATCATGTTCATTACAAAATATGTGTTTTTTGTCCTATTACCTGCTATATAAGGTACCTCTTTTGGTAAATCTGACATGGAATTCTAAATTTCATCCTATAAATGATGAAAAAGTGGCAGCACATGAGTTTTACCGGAATAGTTACTTGGTGTAGTAGATAACAGAAAAAAAAAACACAAATTTTTATAAGTTATAGGATGAAATTCAAAATCCCAAAGTAAACATAATGGAAACCAAAGTCTATCAAAGTTAAGGAACACTAAAGTGTAATTTCCCTAAAAATTGCATATAATTATCTATAATAATTAAAACATTTCACTACTAAAATATTGAATATATATATATATATATATATATATATATATATATATATATATATATATATATATATATATATATATATATATATCACTACAATGAAAGCAAGGGGGCACTGTCTTTAAAAGTGTTCATATTACAATTTTTTTCTAAACCACTATTTTACCAAGTAGAGAATAGAAAATGTAATTAAGAAATTACAACTTCAATTGTAAAAGTTCATGCCTCTATTCTTACATGAGTCCTTTTTTTTTTATATATATATATAGAGTCTTATTCAATACGCAGATATAAATATTAGAACAAATAAATACGGTTATAAATTAAATTAAATTTGATTGAAAAATATATAAATACAACAGCCAACCAAAGTTAAACGGCAAAAAAGGTGTAATGTTCCTAAGAATTACATACAATTATCTATAACAATTAAGAAATTTCACCATTAAAATATTGAAAAATTAAATTAACTTATTTACAGGTTGCAAACTTAGAACATTATCTTTTTTGGGCTTATATATTTAGGAAACCATCTTTATGGGCTTATAAAATTAGAGAACTATATTTACAATCTTGCAAAATAAGAACACTATCTTTTATTTTGAGCTAATTTAGGCCAAATTTTATAAAATGTGAGTCAAAGCCAGATTACGATATGCCCAGTTGGCTAAAATTAAAAGAGGGTGTCATAGTTTTGCAATTTTGTAAATATAATGTCCTAATTTTGCAAGTTCGTAAAGATATTGTCTTAATTTTGCAAGTCCGCAAAGATAGTGTTTTAATTTTACAAACACTTGCAATGTAGTGTCCTAAATTTAAAAAAAAAAACCCTCTTATAACCAATTTAGTAAATGATAACGAAGAGTATATTTTGTTTATTTAAAGATCATTAATTGGTTAAAGTAAAGTGTATCTAAAAATAATTCTAAAGTGGTATATATATGAAACAACTTAATTCTAAAAGCATACTCTCAATATTAATATTTTATGATTAGATCTAGTATGTAATACCACATTGGGGTTAATTATGTTTATAATATATCACCAACGTTTGTCTTAACTACGAATTGATATGTATACAAAAGTCAAACCTTATAATATATCACTAAATTAACTCATACACGCAAGAAAAAAATATTTTGTTAGGACATTATCTTATGAGTTTTTGCAAAATTAGGGCACTATCTTTTTGAGCTTACAAATTTAGTAAACTATCTTTATGGGCTTATAAAATTATAACAATATCTTTACAATCTTGCAAAATAAGGACACTTTCTTTTATTTTGGGAAAATTTAAGCTAAATTTTATAAAATATGGGTCAAACAAAGCCCGATTACGATATGCCCAGTTAGCTGTATTTTATAAAATTTGGCCTAAATTGGACAAAATTAAAAGAGAGAGCCCTAGTTTTGCAAGTTTGTAAAGATGTTGTCCAAATTTTGCAAGTTCGTAAAGATATTGTCTCATTTTGCAAGCCCGTATAAATGTGTCCTAATTTTATAGACACTCATAAGGCAGTGTCCTAAAATAACAAATTTTCTCTTAAAAATAATATAGTTAAGAAAAGCAAGATTGATAAACCAAATAAATAAGGTAAATTTTAATGGAGAAAAGTACGAAACTTGTTTTTTTTAAATATATTCTTACGATAACCGCTTCAGAGAAGAGTTGGGAGAGTTGAGTCGATCTCTAGCTGTTGTTTCCTTGTAGAATCAAAATCATAGTTAATTAGTCTAATGTACATTATAGTACCTTTCATTTTTTTAAATAAACTTTTTAATATGTGAAAATTATCTTTAAGTTAATTATCTACATAATTGTAGAAGTTGTTATTTACGACCATATCTTACAGTTAAATAAAATTGAGATTAAATTTTATATAAATGTGGGTCAAATAAAGCCCGATTTTGATATGCCTAGTTGGCCGTATATTTTGTAAAATTTGGACTAAATTGGCCAAAATTTAAGGATGGTGTCCTAGTTTTGAATTTTTGTAAAGTTCCTTATTTTGCAAGTTCGTAAAGACATTGTCTCAATTTTGCAGACCCATAAAGATAACTTTACAAATTCTCTATAAGGTAGTGTCCTAAAATAACAAAATTTTCCTTATAACCAATTTAGTTAATGGTAACAAAGAGTATTAATTGTTTATTTAAAAAATATTAATTGGTAAAGTATAGTGTATCTAAAAGTAATTATATTAAATTCTAAAACATACTCCCAATAGTAATATTTTATGATTGAAATATGAAATACCGCATTGAGGTTAATTATGATTCTAATCAATCACCAATATTGTCTGAAGTACGAACTAATATGTATACAATAAGTCTTACCTTATAATTTATCACTAAATTAACTCATATAGGTAAGAAATAATTACTTTTTAAGGATATTATCTTATGGGTGCTTGTAAATTTAGGACACTATGTTTTTCGATTTACAAATATAGTTAACTATCTTTATGGGCTTATAAAATTAGAACACTATCTTTACAATCTTGCAAAATAAGGACACTGTCTTTTGTATTGGTCAAATTTAGACTAAATTTTATAAAATGTGGGTCAAATAAAGTCCGATTACGATATGCCAGTTGGCTGTATTTTACAAAATTTGGCCTAAAGTGGACAAAATTAAAAAAGAGTGAGTTTTGCAAGTTTGTAAAAATATTATCCTCATTTTGCAAGTTCGTAAATATATTGTATCAAATTTGCAAGCCCGCAAAGTCATTATCCTAATTTTACAAACACTAATAAGGTAGTGAACTAAAATAACATTTTTTTCCCATATAACCAATATATTTAAGAAAGGGAAGATTGAGAAACCAAATAAATAAGGTCAATTTTAATGGAGAAAAATAAGAAAGTTTTTCAAAAAATATATTCTCATGAAAGACATTCCAAGAAAAAATTCTTAAAAATGGTATTATATGCATCTTTAATTTTACTAAATCGACGATAAATACGTTTTCAACAAAACACTTAGCACGTGAGAAAAAAAATCGGCACATTAGAATTAAATATCGTCATTACTACACTAAGAATGTAATTTAGACAAATTGTTCACAAACACATAAAAATGATTCCATATTTGATTTATATTTACTATCATTATCTAGTCAATAAAATAATTTGTTTACCAATCATTTTAAATGTCTTCATACCTACACATATAAGAAAATTTTAAATACTTACTACTGAAATGTGATCAAATCTCCAACCAAGAGGTACCTAACATAAGAGAAAATATGTCACCGCAATTAAATCATAATTAATGAAATGATTAATTGACACTAACTAACACATCATTTATGCTATGATTTCATGATTTAATTAACGCGGTCAACGATTAATATTGTAACTAAATTATCATTGGAACTTCAACATATAATAACATTCCAATCTAATTACGGTACGTTACATAAACAAATACCAAGAAACAATAGTTAAATATGGTGTGGATTTATATGAATCTTTAATTTTACTAAATCAATGCTAGAAACATGGTCTTCTATATCGATATTAATTTCATTCTTTTTACGGCCACTCTTTTGTTTTAGATATTGAGATACTCTCTTATTAAACTAAAAATATACCTAAAAATTTAAATTGAATAAATAAATATGAGAAAATAAAATGAACACATTTTTGTTTTTTTTAAGCTAATGAACACATTTTTGTTACTTTACCGAGATTTTGTCAATTTAATTTTATCAATCATATCTTACTATTAAACCTTAAAATAACTAAAATTTTAAATTTGAAAAATCTAAAATCTCTTGTGCAATTATGGTTCATCTTTAACTTGGGAAAAGGCCAAGAAGGTTTATGGTATTGCCCATGTGAATGTTTGTCATTGGGTGCTTTTCGAGATCAATCTATCGAATTCTCATATTACCGTGTATGATTCTTTGTCAAGCAATGAAAATTGTTGGTCAAATCATCAAACAGAACTGTTTCAGAAATTTGCCAACCTTATGCCGACGTTATTGCCCGACAACAACAATGGAAAAAAGAAATGGACTTTTGATTGCTTCCCAAATTCTACAAAACAATAAAATTTAGTTGATTGTGGAATCCTTTGTGTTAAGTACTTTGAATGTTTGGTTACAGGTCGATCCCTTAGTGAGATTGATGTTGCTAAAACCGTAGATTATCGAAAAACCTATTGCTACGACCTTTGGAAATTGTCATAATTTGTCGTTCAATGAGATGTATATTTCAATTGTATATTTGTAGGATTTTGGATTTTGATACTTAATGTAACTCTAAAAACATATAATATATATATGTTTGTTACAATTCAATTGAAAACTTACATGCTATTAAATTTGGAGTTGTAATGTTCCATCTCAAATTTACAATAAAATATTTATTTTACCTAGTTTGATATATATAATAAATTTTATACCTATTTAAATAAAAAAATTGGGTAGAAATGAAAAAACTGATTTCCATACACAATGTCGATTGAGTTCCGCCTTAGGCAATCTGCTCAGCCTGGGTGCAGAATACTCGGTCGAGTATTGTTAGCATTAGACGAGTGAATTTTGCCGTAGACAATCTGTCGGCTTGGAAGCATTACACTTGGCCGAGTAATAATTGGTGTTAGCCGAGTGAGTTTTGCCGTAGGCAATCTGTCGGCCTGGTTGCATTACACTCGGCCGAGTAATGTTAGCATTGGCCGAGTTGATTTTTTTATCAATTTTTTTTATTCTTAGCATTTTTATGATGATTAATGTACATAATGCATATAAAATAGGAGAAGTTGTCAATTGTGCATTTACATTATGTATTAGTCGTCCACCTGGGAAAAAAGACAAACGAAGCCCAAGTTTATTTTATTTTGGACCTTAGAGGCCCAATTTCATTTATTGGACTTCAGAGGCCCAAATTCATTTATTCAACTATAGACGCCCAATTTAATTTATTCGACTTTAGAAGACCAATTTAATATATTGGACTACAGAGGCACAATTAGGTTTTTATTGGACTTTAGAAGGCCAATATTTTTTTTTTCCACTATAGAAACCCAAGTTTATTTTTTGGACTATAGAGGCCCAATTTCATTTATTGGACTTTAAAGGCCCAAATTCATTTATTCGACTATAGACGCCCAATTTAATTTATTGGACTTTAGAAGCCCAATTTAATTTATTGGACTTTAGAAGGTCAATTTATTTTTTTCCACTATAGAGAGGTCCAAGTTTAATTTTTTGGACTATAGAGGCTCAATTTCATTTATTGAACTTTAGAGGCCCAAATTCATTTATTCGACTATAAACGCCCAATTTAATTTATTCGACTATAAACGCCCAAATCAATTTATTCGACCTTAGAAGGCCAATTTATTTTTTTCCACTATAGGGGCCCAAGTTTAATTTTTTTGGACTTTAGAGGCCCAATTTTATTTATTGGACTTTAGAGACCCAAATTCATTTATTCGACTATAGACGTCCAATTTAATTTATTGGACTTTAGAAGCCCAATTTAATTTATTGGATTTTAGAAGATCAATTTTTTTTTTCCACTATAGAGGCCCAAGTTTAATTTTTTTGACTTTAGAGGCCCAATTTCATTTATTGGACTTTAGAGGCCCAAATTTATTTATTCGACAATAGACGTCCAATATAATTTATTGGACTTTAGAAGTCCAATTTAATTTATTGGACTTTAGAAGGCCAATTTATTTTTTTCCACTATAGAGGCCCAAGTTTAATTTTTTGGACTATAGAGGCCCAATTTCATTTATTGGACTTTAGAGGCTCAAATTCATTTATTTGACTATAAACGCCCAATTTAATTTAATCGACTATAAACGTCCAAATCAATTTATTCGACCTTAGAAGGCCAATTTATTTTTTTTCCACTATAGAGGCTCAAGTTTAATTTTTTGGACTTTAGAGGCCAATTTCATTTATTGGACTTTAGAGGCCCAAATTCATTTATTCGACTATAGACGTCCAATTTAATTTATTGGACTTTAGAAGCCCAATTTAATTTATTGGACTTTAGAAGACCAATTTTTTTTTTCCACTATAGAGGCCCAAGTTTATTTTTTTGGACTATAAATGCCCAATTAGGTTTTTATTGGGCTACAAGAGGCCCAAATAAATTTATTCGACTATTGACGTCCAATTTAATTTATTGGTATTTAGAAGCCTAGTTTAATTTATTAGACTTTAGAGGCACAATTAGGTTTTTATTGGACTTTAGAGACACAATTAGGTTTTCCGAACAATAAATAATAAATTTAATTGATATTTAAAATGTTAAATTTCACGTGTCTCCTTTTAATATGCAATTAAATTTGGTTGCTTACAAGTGGCCACAATTCATTACTAATGAATACTAAGTTGGAAATTTATTCATCTCCTATTATACTAATAGAGAGTTTACATTACTGACGTGTCATCTTCTGGTTGATTTTGTGTAACGCCCCGACATTTAGCTTTTCGAATGATGATGCTTTAGGGCCGAGGCGCTAGTAAATAACGTCTTTTAACCCAAATCCAGGGTTAGCGAAACTAAATCCATATTTCGTAAGCAGAAACTATAAATAGTTTGAAAAACAATACCCCTAAAGCAACCAGAAACCAAGGATACATATGTAAGAAAAGCGAACTAAGAAACTTCGCTCACAGGCGATAATTATGCATATGAAGTGGTAGAGAAAAATATGATGTTTGTTACAACATATTTAACCAGTAGAATTCTAATTATACATAAATACGATTGGCCTTTATCCGAGTAGCAAAAACTAAGAACATTTATTTATTTCACAATGTTTCAACAGAAAACAGTACTGCATCTTCATCATCCTTCCACACCAGACTCGACATCTGAAACAATGAATAGGGGAAGGGGGGGTGAGTGTTTCAAATACACACAGTGGAACAATCTCAATGATTGCACTGTTAAAAGGCATATGCAAATAACACATAACTGCTCACATAGTACGGGCCATTACCCGGATTGCATATAGTACGGGCCATTACCCAGATTGCACATAGTACGGGCCATTACCCGGATTGCACATAGTACGGGCCATTACCCGGATTGAATACATTACGGGCCATTACCCGGCTTGAATACAAATTTCACATTTATTGCACAGTCATGACATATGTCACTCACATATCACATTTTAACATAACAATCATAACATAGAATGTTAAATTCAGTTAAGAGTGGAAATTATCTCACCTCAGTGTAGAGTATCTTGTGTTGGAGCACAACACTTTTCTATGGTTCGCAGCCCTCCTCTGGTCCTACAAAGAATATTACACTGGATGCTTAGAATTCTCAGTAGAGTTATTTTTATATAATAATTAATAAATTATAACGATAACAAGTGTTCTCTAGAGTTTTAGAGTTATTAAGCTTCATTTTAGACTGGAGGGTATAATAGTCATTTCCTAAAATTGTTTGATTTGTCTTTTAGTTAAAATGTATATTCGAGGGCTCTTATTGGTTAAGAGACTTACTGGAAGTACAATGAAACTCGTTAGAGCTAAAATGGACTTAAAACGAGAATTTAGGACTCATAACCGTTCAGGGGTAAAATAGTCATTTTACCAGGATTTGTCTCACCCAACTTTAATATTAAATTGTAAGGTTTTGAATTTAGAATATTTTGACACTTGTTTGGATCGAATCGGATGAAAAATGAAGATTTTACGAGCGTTTGAAAATGACCAGTTGACCGGTCAAACTTGAGTGGCAAAATTGTAATTTCTCTAAAGTTTGACTTTTGACCAGTTGACCGGTCAAACTTGACCAAAAGTTTAATATTTGCAAAATGGTCCCTGGACTTAATTTAATTCTCTTTAGCATCCCCTAAACTTATAACCTTTTTTACAAATAGGTCATATTCGGAGTTTTACACCTCTGATCGCAAAGCCGAAAATACCGTTGGGATTCTTACGATCTCGGCTACCTTTTCCACTAAAAATACGAAACAATCGGACACCGGAAAGCATCATTGATCGGCAACGGCCATTCCTATAACTGTCGAAGCTTCAAAGCTGAAATTTCATGGCCGTTTGGCCTATTTCTCACCATTTACAACAAAAAATCAAGCCTATACCTTTCATTATACCCAATTCCAACAACAAACTCTTCGATTTCATACGAAAATATAATTCCAAAATTTACAATGAAACTAAGTTTAAAACGTCAATTTCCAACTCAAAGTCAAGACGATTCCTACAGTGATTTTACAAATTGAAGACATAACTATAATCCACGCATTATAGACAAAACGGTATAAGGCTCATCACCTATCGTTCACCGGAACAACGGCGGCGGCCGGAGGAAAGTATAAAAATATTCTGAATTTTCGAACTTTCAACAATAAATTCACGACGCTAAAAGCGCCGAAACAATAAAACGACTTCATTTTTTGGTATCTACGAGCTACTATGATCATTTCGGTATATTATACGATTAATTCTGGTAAATGCCGGCAATCGAGCACAGCGGCGATGATATAGAAAAGGAAATAAGAGGAAATAAGAAAGAAATAAGATAGGTTTACCTAACTTATCCGAAAATTGCTTAAAGGCTAAGTTTTGTGCGGGTAAGTAGGGTTTCAGTAGGGTTTTTCTTAGATCAGACACCTTGTCGAGTTGCCTGATATCAGTCATGCTTTATAATTGTGTCATTGTACTGCGTCGCACTAACCTGCTACCTGTTGAGTTCATATATTATTTTAAAATTATTTTTTAAATTGTAAATTTTAAGTTACTATTGTGCCCTTTTAAAATAAAATTATATAAACTATTAGTATATTCAAATATTAATTGAATCCTTAAAAAAGGATTTAATTGAACGCAGGTTTCATGTTCTTGGCGAAAAGAGAACCCCAAGAAATCTGTGCTGCTCCCATCTACACTTCCACTGTCGGCGCCGCTCCCAGCGTCACTACCACCTCCCGCCGCCACTCTCCTAGCCCTGTGAAGCAAACCAAATTGCTCGCCGCTCGACTCAACTTCGCTCATCGGTGGCTCGTTTGATCTTTTATAGAATGATACTTTACATAATTCACTACACACAATCTATCCGACTCTCATCTCTTTCTTATCGCAAATTGGGCACTTTTGAACGAGTTATTGAATTGTGTCCATCAATATTATTCAAGAATTTTTCAATCAGGTAATGCATACCATCTATTTGATAATATTTCTAGAATAATTCCTTCATCTATTTTATGAATTTGATTTTTATTAGTTTGATATAGAAATTAATTTTAGCTTTATATTATCTGTACATTCATATGAAGTTAATTTGCAATAGAAATTCATTTGAAGCTAATTTGATATTATTAGTGTAAAGATTTACATGAAATTCATGTGAAGTTATCAGGTTGGTGCATAAGAAACTCAAACTTTTGGTCAGTTTTATATGAGTTTCTGGTGGTGCGTTTCAGTGTGGATGAGTGCGTGTTTCTCCAGAATTTATTGTTTTCACCCTTTTTTTTTTCCTTTAGTTTAATCGATGAATAGAGGAGAAATTGGGCAGCAGGGGTTAATGATAAGCTGAGGAAATGAAATTCTGTAATAAATATGAAGAGTTAATGCAGGAGCTGGTTGGGCACAAGAAATTGCCTCGTATTGGATGCCGCAAACTCCCAAATATCTTGGAAAGTTGCGGAAAACAGCTCCATAATCACGATAATTGCGACCGGGTTTCTAATGGCGCCTTCAAACAATCATGCCCAGGTTCATAAATTATAAATTTCGATCCTATTTTTTAGTTTGTTTAATCTTCTAGTTTTTAATTTTCCTTTTTAGCTGTAGTTGTGTTGTTTGATTCATACAAGGACAAGGTTTCATATTCTTGGTTGAGAGTAGACTAGGTTGAACTTGAATTTTACATCTTTACAAATGCAGGTTGACTTTCATTTTGGTTCTTCTTATGCGGAGTGTTTACGCTCTTCTTCTTAAATTTTATTGGGATGTAGACTTTGGAAATGAAAATATTTCAAAATTGGTCTTCTTAATATCATTTGTTGGGATATGTTTTAGTTTTGATGATTTTCCAAAACAACATGTAATAGGGTTGAAAGCAGTCAGGATAGTATCCTCTGTTTCAGGTCAGGCTAGGTTAGTCTTTCAATAGAATAGGCTGTCAGTTGAGAAGAACTCAGTTGAGGGAACACTCAGTTGAGGGGGAACTCAGCGAGGGGGAACTCAACATCAAAGCCTGAGAAAATCAAGATGACATCAAGAAGAACAGACTGAAGCCAAGTCAGAAACCTGAACCAGAAGAGAAGCCTGAAGGATGTCCCACTGAGTGTAAACCGGGCTGATCTAAGCTAAGTCAGGTGGATCACTCAGTGAAGAGCATGATCAGGAGGATCAGTGCTGCACCAAGTAGGCCCTGAAAGAGTTAGGCTACTGTGGTCAGGGAACTTTGTCATTCAGCCTTATGACAAAGTTCTTGGAATGATCTTCAAACAGTCTCTGAAGGACAACTACACTGAAGATAAGAATGTCTGCTGAAGATCGTCAGAGTCAGTGGAGGATATGCTAACTGAAGTCAGTGCGCCCTAATCAAGCACACTGAGTCAAAGATCCGTTGGATTCAGTCCACGTGGACCAATCAAGTCAAGTCAAACATGTCTGGCACTGACAAGGCCGCATTCCAAGAAAAGTGGTTGAAACCATTTAATGTTGGATTCAAATGTATCTTCCCTCCAACGGATACATTTGAATCCCCATTATAAATACAAGCTCATAGCTGCGTATTCAAGTGTGTTGAAGTGTTGTATTGTGTAAAAAGAAAATCAAACACCTACAAGCTGTGAGGGTGTGTTAGGGAGTCATAAGGAAGTGTTACACACCCACGACACTGAACTTTAGGGTTATCACTTATATTCATTGAGTGTCAAGCTTGTAACTCATAGCTTAGAGAGGTTTTCCTAATCTTAGCTTTAGGCTAACACATTGTAAAGGAAAGCCTCACCTAGTTGGAGAAACCAGACTGAAACCAAAACCCTCTAGTTAGGTTTGTTGGTGGAAGTTAGTTAGTGAGGAGGGGCAGCCCAGGGAGTGGCGTGAGTCCAGTTGTAAGTGCACCTTGGCACGTTAAAACAAGAATCCCTTGAGTGGATTTCTTGTTAAACCAGGCCGTGGATGTAAGAGCTTGAGTCTTTGAACCACGTTAAACTGAGCATTTGTTTTCATTAAAGTATTTACTAAAGTGTTGTGAAAATCTGCTCACTGAGAGCATTGTTTAAAAGGAAAACTTTGGTTAGGTATTCAGGTCAGGGGGATTCCTCTCACTGACCAGTTCAGGCAACGCACTCGAGAGTTCAGCATCTCGAGTCACCGCCCTGTTAAGAGCATGAGCCTCCAAGTCTCACTGACTTGGTAGCTCAGCCTCTTAGCAGAGTGGTGACTTGAAGTGAAACCTCTCGAGTCACTGCCTTGTTTAGAGCCTGAGTCCTCAAGTCATCCCACTGACTTGACTACTCTGACTCTAAGCAATGCAGTGACTTGAGTATTATTCACTCTTGCTGAACTCCCTGAGGATAGGTTTATAAAAAAAAAAATTGCTCCTGAATTCCCATTTTGTCCTTTAAAAACGGGACCATCATCATTTAAATTCATACCTTATAATATAAATAAATATTCTGTAGTACCCTTCAAACTAGTTTTAGGATGAAACTTGTTCACCCAAGATTTTGCCATAAGATAAAATGTTATTGAGTACCAATTGCCCGTGCAACAAAAGAGTATTAATATAATATGTGATGTAGTACAATTGATGTGATAAAAGAGAGAATAAAGTGTAGTGTGGGATTAGTGGCAAATGATAAAATTAAATGAAGCGTAGAGATAATTATTTGATGGATTTTCTTTTTAAAAATGAAGTGTGAAGCTTTTGGTGGGACGTCCAAAGAGAAAAAATGGAAAGCTTCCGGTGGGAGGGAGGAAGTAGTTCGTATGATGAAAAGTATTAGTTGTATATTGAAAAAGTGTTAATAATATTCATTTTGCAAACGAATACGTTTCTTTTATATTAACTGATACCTTCTTCACATGAACATTTTATTTTGTGAATGGGTCATAATAGCATCAGTTGCAGATGTTTTTATTAGGTACTAATAATGAAAATCACAATCATTATTTAGTTGAGTAATAATAACCGCCTCGGTGAAGCAAAGAAAAGGCAAGACGATAATTTACTGATTAATAGTTTAGGCCTGTTGAATTTCATACGCAACCATGAAACAAATCCTGCCTTCTTGTAGTGTTTTTCGGATCATACATTATCATCTTTAGTATTTTGATACAATCTATAATGTCCCCTGTAGTCTGTGATGGTACATTTTTCCCATTGCTTCTCAAGGAAATGTCTGCAGTAGTAAGATTCTTCAATAATCGAGCGCATATATTGCTCGATCGCCACCTAGAATCAGGTTGCAGCAAGTGTTTCATCTGGTTAGAAGACAGATTCATAAGAAATCAAATTACCCTTGTTCAAGAATGTGAGAATCTGGTCACCTATGCCAGCATTAATGCGATTGCTATGCGTAGAATACTGAAAAAATACGATAAGGTAGCAAGATACATAAGCACATTCCATTCATTCTGATTGTCGTTATTTTATCCACTTGCATTTCGCTTTACAACTTCACTATTCTAAGCAAGGTCAAGACTTCAAATCCCGATCCCAAAACATGCAAATTAAGATCCTTCAGTCACTGTGGCTATATGAAATCATGGCTTTTCATATAAACTTGAGAGATTCCAACACAAACAAAGCAAATGCTTCAGCGCTATTGGCGGGGTGTTCTCTCATTTTTAATGATGCAAAATCATATCTCTCGATTGAGCTCGTTGATTTAGTCAAGCTCGACATTGACTTGACCTGCTCCATATGTTTGGTGAGTCTAAAGCCAATCAGGATACTATGTCTGAAAAGCGTTATCTATTACGCGTTCTTGGTACACATCTCCGGTGGAGTACACTCAAGAATGAAATCCTTGATCTTACAAAGATAAAGGTACAACTTTATTTCATAAAAAGATTTAGAGTAATGCTTTAATTTCCTTCTAAAGTGATAGTATTCCCTCTTACTTATTTCTTGCATGTTAATGATGCGTTTATTTTTCAAGTGTTGCTTATTTAAATTTTTCATCAGGATACATCGTTTGATCCAGTGTCGCTTAACTGTGGTCATTTCTTTTGCTACATGTGCGCGTGTAAAGCTGGTTTGGTGAGCATAATAGACGGGCTGAAGGCAGCATATCCTCATAAAAAGTGCCCAATTTGCCGAGAGGTATCATTAAAGTAGTTGGTGGTCTTGCTTGATTGATGGGTTGTATGTATTTCTCTCTCTTTCATTGTTAATAATTATATAATTCTAACTTGTTTTTTGCTGAATCAAATGAGTGAAGACCAGGTCCTACTAACTTGTCACATGATTACAAAATTTTAGGGAGGAGTATATGAATCTGCTATATATTTGGAAGAACTACACATCCTATTAAAACGAAGGTAATTAAATCCATAACTTATAGTATTTGAAGCTCGTTTGCTTGGCATTAACTAGAGTGGTACGTTTCTACAGTTGTCCCAAGTACTGGGAAGAACGGCAAAAATTAGAAAAACCGAGAGAGTTCTGCAGGCAAATGAGCACTGGCAGTCCCGGGCCGCTCGATTCATGGGTATCTGACCACAAAATATTCATTCTTGTTTGCTTGATTTCATCTTCTTTTCCTCTTCAAAAAAAAAAAGATTTCATCTTCTTTTAGGCCAATAGAGTTCATCAAACGCCCGTATGTATGTATTTATGTTATTTTGACGTGCCTGAAAATCTCATTGAAACACTAGTTATTCAAGAAACAAATGTATTCTCCTTCGAATCAGTATAGTATAGGCATACAAAATGGATCATTTTTTTCCTTATCATAATGTTTTAATGTACACAATCGACTACTCCTTAGAGTATGTTTTCTGACGTCTCCGTTCTGTTTTGAGATTTTCACATTTACATAAAACTAGAAATTCACAACGGACAAATATCCAGATCAAGTGTATTTGTGAATTTGGAATTCCCTGATAACATCTTGAGTACTATTTGTAAACCGTAATTGATGAGTTTCAGCTATAGTCTAAATTCATTTGTCAAATTAAATGAAACCTAATAAATACATTCCATATACTTAAGTTTGCTCATAAAAAAATATGGTAATTAATAGCCAGGTACCGATTTAGAAGCACAAATTTTTTTAGCCTTCTCCAATACCCTTGCCGGGCTCATCTTCAAATTGTTAGCCACAATTGTCACCACTTCAGCAGCACCTACAATTACAAAGTAAACCCTAAAACCTAAATTACCAATCCAATCATTGAGCATTTGGAATTGGCTGGCCGATCAACAAATTGAATGTTGGATTGCTTTCTACAAATCTAGATAAGTCTAATTCAGAACAATTGATCTTTAAAATTTACTAACTGCAAAATGAAACTCCTGGCATTTAAAAATAATAAATCTAGGCTGACACAACATTGGATCTAAACAAGAGAGAACACACTGGGGCCAGAGAAGCCAACAACGGAGGAGGAGGAGGGGGAAGGGTAAAATTTAGGAGATTTGGGTTAAAAGAGGAGAAAACGGGCCGAAAAAACCGACCCAGAAAACTTACCCGGAAATTACTAAGTTTGCATGACCGTGCAAGGAATTTTTTGCTCGTGCGTTAATTGTGTGCACGGCCCGTAGCCTATGTACACGATCGTGTGCATTCCCTCGCTCCCGTGCAGCTCAGTCGCGTACGAGCCATGGCCAAGGCGCACGGTCGTGTGATGTTGCTTTCACCCGTGCACCAATTTTGTGCACGAGTCGTGGCTAAAGCGCACGGTCGTGCTCTATTTTCTTTCGTCCGTGCACCAATTTAGCGCACGAGCCATGGCCAAAGCGCACGGTCGTGCGCTATTCATCTCGCCCGTGCACCAAATTTGCACACGAGCCGTGGCCAAAGCGCACGGTCGTGCGCTATTCATGTCGCCCATGCACTAAATTTGCGCATAAGCCGCGGCCAAAGCGCACGGTCGTGCGCTATTTCTCCCTTCGAGCACTTTTTTTTGCGCGACCGTGCTAAGATTTGCGCGGTCGTGCATTCTCTTGCGCGATCCGTATGCCCATTTTTCCTCAATACTTTCGCTTCATTCTCGACATTCTTTTCTCCAAAATAACGAATAAGTCACCTACTAATAGCAATCAAAACAAACAAAGAATGCTCCAATATTGACATTAAAATGGTGCAATTATTACCCTAATCACAAAACTGTTCATACTTCTAAACCCTCCAATTGGAATAGAGCTAATGATGTGTTAATACAAATGCAAAAATTAGTATTTTCTATGTGAATATTTTTTTTTGGTATTAAAGTATTAAACCAATGAAAACACATAGCAAGTATGATTCCTAAAACATATCCAAGTGAATCCCATAATAAAACATTCACAACCCAAAAAAAGAGTCAAAATATGAATTAAAAAAAGAACAAAAAAAAAAAAAAACAATCTACAACTTTTTCACAATCTTCTTCATTGCAGTGAGTAATTTCTGTAATTTACTAGCAAAGTCTATCTCATCCGGACTTTCAGTTCCATCAAGAAGATTTCAGTTCATAGTAAAATATATGTCCCGCACTCCAACATCCAAGCATTTTTGTACATACTTCTTCAAACCATCATCGTTCCTAAGACGAACTAGCCATTGATGTCCATCAAAAGGTGATTTGCCAATAGATGATGCTGACAATGTTAAAGAAGTTGTATCTAGGGTACTGGGCACTTTTATGCGATCCAAAATAAACTTTAATATTTCACGCACAGTCATGTTGGTAGGTTCCAAGCTCTTGTGCAGTACTTCGAATTTCTTGCTGACGAATTTATACCCACCCCAAGCTGCAACAGAGCTTCTGAACAAGCGAAAAAGCACACATTAATTAGACGTAAGTAATTGAACATGAGAATTCTATTAAATAATCAATTGTAAAATAAATATGTAATTAATGTGTTACCTATTGAAAAGTTTATTTTCTCTACAAGTAAACAACTTCAGGGCTAGTCTCCTACGAGTGGATACTGATTCTTTCTGCATATTCAAATGCGAATAAATAGAAATTACGAGTAAACAGCTCATACAAATTAATAAAATAATTTTATAGTCCAGTACCTCTGTTAATGCTCGATTTACACCATGTGAAAACATCATGAAGAGGCACACATATAGGCCGCAATCGTAGCTATAGTAAATGCAATGAAGAAAACGTGGTTAAGATAGTGCAACAAAATGTTATTCGTGAATTTCTATGATTACGGAAAGTAAACTTTACCCGTTTGGTTGTTCGAGTACTGTTTTTGGGTACACAAATTCCCAAGTATCCCAATCTTTCCATTTAAACGGTTCTCCTCCCCACAGTTTGCTAATTCTCTCAAGTCGTCTCACCTATAGTACAACTTATATTTATTGGAACGTAATTTTGGAAAGTAATTTAAAATATTATTAATGTCACTCTTACCGCCTTCTTCAGAATCAATTTTCTTATACCATCATATCCAAAACACCGCATCATATCAAAAATCTGTATTTCTTGTTCGTAAAAGTCCACCCTACCCAAGTAGAAATGGTTATGGTCCAAAACTGGTATACAAATTGAATTGCAAGTGGATGGGGAACCCCTATATAAAGCCTTTTCTCCACCAAACATTTGACGGTTTATATATTCATCACTGTTACTATCATCCTGTGCATAACCCTGTATGTCGCAATCATGAATTACGTTAACAATATTTTTTCTATAATTGGTATGCTCATTATTATGAATTAAGCATACCGCGAAATAAGTAAGGATATTCTAGTTGCAGCTTGCTTCGGGGCAGGATTTCCTCTCGTTCTAAAAAGTTCCACAACATGATTAATAACCTGCAGTAATATTATTCAATACATTCAGATGTAAATACTTCGACTAATCCATATTGAAGATAAAATGTTGAAGTAAATGCTTTTACTTCTGCATATAGCCATTGTCCCTCGTTCAGGGTACGTAATTCCCGACGTTCCATGTGTCTATTACCATAATCTACCAATATTTCACTGCGATAAATAGATTGTTATCATTAGAAAAAATATTATATAGAAAAAAACATTATAATCAATAATAATAATGGACACATCCTTTGTAGGTAACGAATGGCTGAATAGTTTCTCATCAATCATCGATTCATCGTGTGGTAGCAGCATATACTTGCAAATGCGGTTGAAAATATCATCGTCATTCAACATTATACATGAATCATCTTCACTGCTACTATCCATATCGTCATTCAACATTGTAGGTGATTCATGTCCACCCTCAACATCCAAAGTGTGTGGACTCTGGTTCATGGCTCGTCTTTGACTACCTTTAGACGAATCATCTTCAATATTTTTAGCCCCAACAGTGTGTGTCCTCGGGCTTTTTGTCAATGATTTACTATATGTAGATGAGACATCTTCAGGATCAACTTCCGAAGTGTGTCGACGAAACTGTTGTGCCTGTCCTTGCATGGTGTCTGATTCTAAATTTATTTTTCCCTCTGAGGTTGGAATATTGACCTCCTTGTGAGAATATCTTTTTTTAAGTAATTCTTAATAAAAAAATTAATATTGTCCTTGCAACTATAATCTTTCAAGTTTGAGTCCATGGTCTTAACCTTATTTGAGGAATATGTATAGAGTGAATTTGGTTCGTACATGAATTATTAAAGAATGTTAATTGTTTTAATAAAGAATATATTAGTTGTTTCACTGAAGTGTATTAGTTGTTAACACTGAAAAGTCGGGAAAATTAAATTTTTTGGACACTATCTTATAGCAAATTGCAAAATGAGGACACTTTCTTATCTTATGGAAAATTGCTACAAGATAGTGTCCTAAAAATTAAATTTTCCCCTGAAAAGTCTTACTTTATTTTCAGTGAACATGTAATACTCATCTGTGATAACAATTAATACACTCCAGTGTAATCAAATCATACTTTTCAGTGTAAACATTCTCAACTTCTGAATGAGTGCACCATACACCAAGTGCACAAGAGAATTAACCAAGATGATGAATTTGTAAATCTCAGACTTCGATATTAAAAAAAACATTTCATCTATTTCAAAATAAGTTTCTCATGGGAAATTTGCATGAAGATTAAGTTCGACTCTTCTCCATTACTACAAAATTTGAGTGTTAATTGTTTTAATAAAGAATATATTAGTTGTTTCACTGAAGTGTATTAGTTGTTAACACTGAAAAGTCGGAAAAATTAAATTTTTAGGACACTATCTTATAGCAAATTGCAAAATGAGGACACTTTCTTATCTTATGGAAAATTGCTACAAGATAGTGTCCTAAAAATTAAATTTTCCCCTGAAAAGTCTTAATTTATTTTCAGTGAACATGTAATACTCTTTTGTGATAACAACTAATACACTCCAGTGTAATCAAATCATACTTTTCAGTGTAAACATTCTCAACTTCTGAATGAGTGCACCATACACCAAGTGCACAAGAGAATTAACCAAGATGATGAGTTTGTAAATCTCAGAATTCGATATTAAAAAAAACATTTCATCTATTTCAAAATAAGTTTCTCATGGGAAAATTGCATGAAGATTAAGTTCGACTCTTCTCCATTACTACAAAATTTGTGTCTTCAATCCGCCCAATATCCGAATATGTACAATGTGTAACTAGTTTGCAAGTAATGTCATTTAGTGAAAACAACTACACAAAGTTTCTTATCTACATGTCTCATAATATAAAATTTATACCATTATATATAGGGCGGCGCTATTCACCTACACCAAAATAACTTGCTCACATATTTCTTATTTTGGAAAAAATATTATTAATGTGAAATACTAAAATACTCTTATATGGTGGGTAATTAGGAATGTGTGTACTAAGAAAATTTGTGGGTGTAAATAGCCGCACCCGTATACATATTATTGGCGTCGTTCCCTACATGTATTCCTCTGTACCGTAACAATTTATAATGTAAAGTGATTTTTCAATCAGTGAATGAATGTAATGATATCAATTACTGTATATAACGATATCGATTTCATACTATGAGAAAATTTCAAACGAAACATACTCAAACATGCAATTAAGGAGGTATAACTCCTCGCATCTCACTGCTCCGACTTCCTTCCGAGCACCCACATTTTTGGCAAGGATCCGATGTGCGTAGTTGAGGATGGGGTTTGTGATCTTTGCATTTTTTGAAGTGCGGGGATCATAAACAGAATCTTCATCATCGATAGAAATCTCCTCCCAAAACTCTTGCGCCATCCTATATGTGAAACGATCCTTTGAGAAATGATTCTCAGCGGGCACATTGTTAGAAGTTCCAAACATCTCATTGAATTTTTTACAAGTGAATGAATGGGTAACCTTCCCAACCCTCACAGTTCCAGAGCAGGGCACTCCATCCTTCTCCCGATATTCCAGTGTGCTAAAAAACTCAAGATTTAGGGTATCATATGAAATCTGGTCTACGTTCAACACATTCTCCCATCCAAGATTATCCATTAGCTCCTCAATATCTCCTCTAAATCTCAGCTCCTCCATTGCCTCTTTATCATAGACTTTGCCTGCGTGGTTCTCGAATTTCACCAAAATCTGAAATCTGCCAAAGTATATCTCCGTATCTCCGAAATACAACCCAAAATCTCCTGGTGAATGACCACAATTTTCGCTTTACACGTCATCTCAAAGTCGGGGTTATTAAACAACGAGGAGGCAGAGGCCTTGCCCTTTCCTTTTTTTGAACTCATTGTTCCTACAATAAAATGTTCCCCTATTAAATTCATTCCTCAAATGCAAGATTCAATTAATAGTAAATTCTACCTACTTACAGAATACCACTATTCTCATTCATTCCTCAATATTCACTTGTCTCCACACAATGCATATATACAAAGCAAAATTCATCTCTTAATTTGATACTCATGACTTCTCGTGTGCTCATTCCTTCATTATTAAATTTCAATTCCCACAAAATGTTCACAATAAATCCGAAATTGAGCATACACATCAATTACCCATATCATATAATCAATAAACAACTCATAAGATAGAAGAAATTAGCACACAAGCATCACTATCCAAATTTCCCAAAATTTCTGTCACTATTCATGCCAAGAAATTAAAAACTTGCAAATCCTCAAAATTCTCATAAATTATCACCAAATTGGAGAGGGATTGACTTACCCATCAATAAAAGCATTCAAACAACATCAAACAAGAGTCATGGAAGCAACATATCATGATTTCCATAAAATTCCCAATTCATGAAAATTTAAACCTAGGCACAATTTCATCTCAACTTCCAATTGATGCAAGGTGTAAACCCTAATCGAGTGAAATAGAGAATGATACATACCTTTGAGTAGGGAATTAAGGGAGAAAATAAGCCCAAAGTGAGACCAAGGTGAGAAAAATTGGAGTATGTAGGTCGATCGTGCAAGGGGAGAGGGGAAGTGAATTTTCGTGTGTGCAGCTGAAGGTGTGTGAGTGTGTGAGGGGGTAGGGTAAAATTTAGGAGATTTGGGTTAAAAGGGGAGAAAATGGGCCGAAAAAACCGACCCGCAAAAATTACCCAAAAGCAAGAAGTGTGCACGACCGTGCAGTGTTTGTTCTGCTCGTGCTTTATTCATGTGCACGACCCGTGGCCAAAGCACACGGTCGTGTGCTATTTATTTTGCCCGTGCACCTATTTTGCGCACGAGCCGTGGCCAAAGCGCACGGTCGTGCGCTATTTATTTTGCCCGTGCACGAATTTAGCGCACGAGCCGTGGCCAAATCACACGGTCGTGCGCTATTTATTTTGCCCGTGCACCATGTATCATTCCAACATGCTAACATATGATAATCTATGAGATTGGGTTACAGTTGCATATGTGTGTAGTAGCTTAGTGGTTTTTGTGTATATAAATTCCTCTCTTATATATATATATATATATATATATATATATATATATATATATCGCTGGTTCAAATCCTTGAGCCAGCGAATCTCCTCTTTTTTTTTCTTCTCTTCCTATCCATGATTAGTTTAGTCAATTTTATTTATTCATATCTAACTTTTACACTAAAAAATTAATGTGAATAGGATATATATATATATAAATAAATAAAGTAGAAATTTTATGATTTAGCCAGTTAATACCATATTGTTTATCAGCTAATACCATATAATTCATTCACTGATATCACATCTAATTCATGTGCCTTTTTTTCCAATTTTATTTTACTCCACATACTTTTAAGTCAATATTTATATGGGTCTACCTTTAGACTAAAATGAATTTAAATAGGATATATAAATAATAAAAATTGAAAAAATTATGCTTTAGCCAACTAATACCATATAGTTTACCAGCTAAAACCATATCATTCATTCACCGATACCAAATCTAATTCATCAGTTAAAATCGTTGCATTTATCCACTAATACTATAACACATGTAAGCTAATACCATAAATTGCAAATGCTTCTTTATATTTCATCACTAAATTGCAAATGCTTCTCCTCCAATCAACATCACAACTTTCTCATTCAAAAGTTATTATCGCTACAAAACCATCCACAACAGAACAAAAAAGATCTTAAAGCTTCACTTTTTAACCTGGTATATAAAAAAACCCATGTAATCATGCTCAGGAACTATTGCTATTTTTGTAATGGTAGCACTAAACGGGCAGGTAAACATCGGCACCACATATGAGCTCGGTCTGCATCTCCCCATTCTTCCTCAAAGTGAACAATATATGTTAACCACATAATTCAACCAATGCTATCAACTTTGTTATGGTATCAACAAGCGCAATGATATTCATCACCAGCCCAAAACTCATTCATAGCACAAAGTTCTCCATTCAAACAAACAAATCATCCATACACAGTAACTAGTCCCCAAGTTCATAAAAAATTCACACTGACCACACAAAATATTTAAAGTCTAAATAATTAAAAAAAATTATTTTCTACAAGCTGGGATATCATCATTGTGGGGGTCATCACTGCCTTTGTTGAAGTTTGTATTCTTCTCTTTCTCATCTTTGCTCTTTTTTTCTGGACATCCACCAATTTTATGCCCTACATGTCTGTACATAAGAATTTATTAATTTAGCAATATGCCTTACAAAAAGTAGTAGTTTTCATAGACGATTACTAAACGACAAGCAAAAAATAGATAACATTAGAATCTTAGTCACATACCTACAATACCCACACCTCTGCATTCGATTTTTTGGTGCTCCACGAGGCTTACTCTTTGAAGGGTTACCAATACCATAATTTTGTGACTGCCTAATAGGATCTGGAACTTGATTCTGCTCACCAGACATTTCATCATTACTGGGGATTTCTGAGCTTCCACACGCCATATATTTTTGATATTTTTTGGCTTTTCGTAATCGCTTCATAAAATCTTCAGTGCCCAAGGCAGATTGAGAAGCAGACAAACACACACCAACACTTTCCCTATGCAATTTCATGAATCTTTCACGTTGGGGATCATCGACTGAAAATAAATTAGAAATATATACATGAAGCATCCATTCGGGATCCTTGAGATACCTAATTGTTTGAAGGCAGCAAATAAGTGGCGGCAAGGATAACCCATTGACTCCAAAATCTTGCAATCACAACAAAATTTCTCATTCACGAGATCTATTTCGACCGAACAACTATTTTTTTCTGGAGAACCGAATGTCATGAATGTTAATCTTGTAACCCCACTAGGCAAATGTATTTTATCTGCAACAACGAGTGCTTGTTCTCTACCAATTTCCTCATGAACCTTTACGCGTATGCTTTTACTGTACACTCCAGACACCTGATCCACAAACGAATGCAATGCAACATGACTGTCTGGTTTAATAGGCACTTCTGACTCACATTGGCTTTCCGAAGCTGCAGTCCTAAGAGTACGGAGGTCGTTAAAAAACTGCTTTAGAAATTCACACAAATTATATCCTTGTTTACCCTTTAATTTAAATCGTGAGTTCATCGACTCCGATCTTTGGTTGCTTCTCATCATTCCAAAAAAGTGACCTCTAAGGTATGCTTCAGCCCACATTTCTCTTTTTTCATATGTCTCCACCACCCAAGAATTTTTTCCAACGCCATGCTTTTCAGTTATACTTTTCCATTCATGCTCAAATTCATCTATGGACAAATTTTGGGTTGTTAGCTTAGAAAAATAATTGCAGAAATCAGAATTTTGAACATGTTGCCTATAGTTCCTCACCAGGTGCCAATTACAGAGCCTGTGTTTCGTTCCAGGAAACACATCCTGAATAGCCTTCTGCATGGCAGCGTCCTGATCAGTAATTACAGACGATGGGGGCTGCCCATCCATTACTCTAAGAAATGTCTCCAATAGCCAACTGTACGATTCAGATGTCTCGTTGTTAATCAATGCACCACCAAAAACACAGGTCTTCAAATTATTATCAACTCCTGATAGAATAACAAGAGGAAAGTTGTATGTGTTTGTTTTGTACGTGCTGTCAAAAACAATAACATCACCAAATAACTTGTACTGTGCACGACCAAGACCATCAGCCCAGAATAATTTAGTACCAGATCCATCCCCACCAGCTGTTTTCTCGTAAGTGAAGTCAACGTCGCTGATTTTCATTCCATCTAATAGATACAAAGTTGTGGTGGCATCTCCGTGTTTTACAAAGTCCTTTCGTTCATTATCCAGAAAATTATGTATATCCTTATTTGTGAACGAAAGATTAGAAGGTCCCTCTACAACCTTAAAAAAATTATGTATATGGTTTGTTTTAATTCCGACATCACTCATTAGACGCATAACACCTTTATTGCCGGGAGGTATGACCCTGACACATGTAACCAATTTAAAATTTTAAATAAGATGCACATTGACATAAACCTAAAACATGACACTAGTTGAATGCATAGTAGGCATGTAAATTGTGAAATTAATATACGTACATAATTCATCAAGCATTACGCGCGTACCTTTTAGCCTTCTTGAAGGTGTTGACCTTTGCTAAGTCATGATTATGTGCAGACTCAAATTTGGTGACCTTATAAATCTCATTTTGTAGAGCAACCCGGAAAGATACCTTGCAACCGCATGTGATATCCGGTTTCGACTTGCGAGTGAACTTGACTCCATCTTCACGAGGATTACGAAATCCAGCACAAGAACATTCCCAATTCATATTTCTTATGACACTTTTTTTACGGCCAGTATGGCATCTTCGAGTTGTAAATCCCATCCGACTTCCATATGTCTTAAAAAATCTACTGCTTCTGTGGAAACAAAGGTCATCTCCCTAATTTAATTGTCCTCTAAAGGAACATCGTCGTCGCTGACATAACCAGTATCCTCTTCGGACTCTTCTTCTGAACCCATGTGTGTCTCAGACGAAGAATTGTCAATTTCCATATCTTCAGTTACACTTTCTAGGAACATTATCGGTGCGTTCTAAGTAGTAACTATACACATAATTGAGAAAATACTTCAACGAGTAACAAAATAAGCAAAACTCAATTCAAAATTGTCTAAAAAATATCTTCGAAGCGCGTGCACACACACACACACATATATATACACATATGAGATTGTAGATATAGTGTACATTCCTCAAAATTTCCAAGTTTTGATATTTATAAGGCCATCATACATAGACACTCAAACACTTAAGCAACTTATAATCTATTTAAAATTATATCTTATAAGCTTTTAAAACAACTTATAAGATGTTAAAAATTATAAGGTGTTTTAAATAAACTTAGTCAAACGGGCTCTTAATGTCCAAACTGTTAACATCAATTTCGTAAAATATATATTTCGTAGCAGGATTTTAAGATTACAGGTAATATGCCAAAAACTAATAATACAACAGCACACACTCATACACATCAATTTGAACCAGGCAATATGCCAAAATAAAATCTCATAGATCATTGGGAAGTACCATAAGATCAAGATGTTCAACTCACTTTTGTTTCAGACAATTATGCCATCAGAAAATATGTTTAACAATTTGCTCTGGAGAAAATCTCCATAAACTTCTTTTCCACGCTATTATTGGCATCTAAACGAGGCAAGGAAATTAGTTTGCCCACCTAATATTGTAATACCCCGTCCCGTTCTGTACCCTTTTCTTAATTAGAAACCTTTTTATTTTATTTTATTTTATTTTATTTTCTCTTCTTTGTTTCTTTTATTTTAATTATTTTGTGTGCTATTTGTGTATTTAAATATACATACCCTTTTTATAAAACTCCTAAATTCGAAGAAAGAAAACGAATTCTTTCAAACGAATAAAGGACTACGAGAAATTAATTATTCAAATTAAATTAAGGATTTTGATCCGTTTAATTTATTGAGAAAAATCAAAATACAATAAAATATTACTTGAGTTTAAAAACTGTATTATTTTCTGAATCGGAATTATACTCGTGAACAAAACGATCCCTGAACCGTATATTTGGGAACGAAAATATCGAAAATTTTTGGATAAGTTTTGAGGAGTAGATAAGTTTGGAAAGAGGGAGTATAAATAGGAAAAGCCAAAATTCTCTCCTCATTTTTCTTCTTTCATTTCACACAAAAAAAAAAATTCCCTCTCTCTAAAATTTCTCTCCTCCTCCTTCGGCCTCTTCTCTCCACCGCCTCCTTCCTCCCCCTCCGGCGTCTCGCCGCCACGCCCCTCCGCCTCGCCGTTCCGCCCACCTCTCGCCCAGCCGCGACGCCCAGCGTCTCCTCCCTTCGCCCAGCCGAACGCCGCTGTCCTCTGTACTCCGGCGAACGACGCCGCCGCCGCGGCCCAGATGCAGCGCCGTCGTGCCCAGCGCCTCTCTCTCCTTCGGTCGCGACGCAGACCACCAGAGAGCGCCACCGTCTCTCCGTCGCACTCCCCCTCTCCCCTGCTCCCGTCGCTCGCTCTCTCTCTCCGTTGGAACCGAGCGCCGCCACTCCGCCGAAGCCGCCGCTCCGCCGCCGCCGCCGTCTCCTCCTCCACCTCCAGTAAGATGGATTTCTTCCTTCTTACTTCGAAATTCATTTCCATTTAATTCGATTTCGATTACCGAACTATTTCAATTTCTAACCGTAGCCGTTCTTTTCGTTTATTTTCCGATCGATTTTGACGCCGTTGAACCGGTTGTTATCGCCAAAATTCTGGAATTTCAAACCGACGCCGTTAGGCTGCCCAAATCATTTTTCCAAATTCCCGAACAACGCCGTAAGGCTGCCCAATTTTCGTGAACAATTTCCGGGTTTCGAAACGACACCGTTAGGCCGCCCGTTTAACGTCTCAAACTGAAGCTCGTAAGGTTTCTATCTTCGTTTTTACCTTGGGTAGAATTTTGGATTTATTTTGCTAATTTTTAGAGCTTAGAACAAGAAAAGAAATGAAAGAAAACTTACTGTTAGTGGTTAGATGGATTAGTATTAGTTATGGACTTATTTAGTATTATTGTTTTGTTTCACTTGTATCACTCTTTAGAAGTGAGTTTTTGGATAGATTGTTTCTTTGTTTTATTTCTTTCACAAGCCATAAGATTTGGTTTCTTAGTTTAGTATTTAGTATTAGTAATTGAATGTTGAAATATTATTGTTTTAGATGAATGGTAGTAATGACTTAGAGGACTAGTATTATTCTTATGAATGTTTAGTATCATTGTTTTTAGTGTTATGATGATATTAGCAAAATCCTATAGTATCCTTGTTTTGATGTTTTTCAAGGATTAAAAACACGTTTGAGTAAATTTCGTAATCAAAGGGAAACTCGTCTTCAACTCGTAACCCTATTAGAATTTTAGAAAACGCAAAAATAAAGTCTTTTAATAAGTTTAGAAAAGAAAAGTTTTATATTCAAGTTTTCGTTTAAAAACGAGAATTAGGATTCGTAAGAAAGAATAACCTTTTCTTTAATTTTATCAAGAAATAATCTTATTTTTCTAAGTATTTTCCAAGTTTAATAATTATATTTTTCCTTAAAAGGCCTTTTTGAGAACACCACTCAATTCAGTAAATACACCCCCTGTTACATCACCAATTTCAGTAAATACACCCTCTGTTACACTACCAATTTCAGTAAATACACCCCCTGTTACACCACTAAATTTAGTAAATACACTCCCCTAATACACCTCCCCTTTAAAAGAGGTGTACTTATCAATTTGAAATCAACCTTTGGAAACTTTAGTTTTCAATAATTTTCTGAAGACAACGACCTACTCAATCCTCGAGTTTCGCGCTCTTAAGCTTTTCAAATTCAAAAGTCAATCTTTTAATCGAAATACTCCTTATTAGGATTCTGTACTTTTCGGAACACGCACGAAGGACTCGACTGTCTGCCTACCCAATATTCCCGGAACTCAGAACAATCAGGTGGGTGATGATCCGTTGATTGATCTGTTATTAATAACTTCGTGCCGGTATTTTCTGAACTCGACTAAATCAAATCAAAAGTATCTAATCCAACATAAATGTAACACCTATCTATATAATTGTTTGGATTATGTGATATGACTATATATGTTATATATTAGCCTGTTGTTTTGTGAATCGATCACCACTGCATGAGTAAACACCATACGTGAGCATGAATCAGTTCGGTTATCAGTCAAGTGTTATTCTTTGTAAAGTTTATTGAGTCAGTTTTGTGGAAGGTCAGTATGTACGGAGTCGGGATCGAGTTTTAAATCCGACCTCCGGGGCTGCTGTCGGGGACGCCCTCGGAATCAAGGTTGTTGATCAAGTAGATCTGGTCCCCGGCCAGCTGTCGTTTGACGCACTGGGAAGAAGGCCATTGATACTTGCTTATTTTGAGGGATGTTATAAGGTTGGATGATGTGAGCTTGTGTGATTGGATGAAGTAAGTTTTGGTTGGAGTTGAAAAGGATAACTTTGTTGATTGTTGGAGTTGAAAAGAGTAACATTGTTGGAAGTGGAATTGTCGTACGTTTATGGTTTGTCAGTTTGTGATAATACGTGATATGACTTTGGGCTTTGCCCTAATGTGAATCAACTTGTGCTATTTCAATTATATCATGCGCAATATGCTTAATCACCGTTTAAATCTTTATAATCTTTTATATACGACAACTGATTAAATATAATAAACTTTTTATTAATGAGTATAACGTAATATATTTCGGATTTACCAATCCCATGATGTTGCAATCACCCATAAGTGAGAATTCAATTCTCACGCCCCCTTTTCCTAACCCCTTGCAGATTACAACTATGGGGAGCAAGGACAGTGACACAGAAGACACAAAGTCTCCCTTTTTCTTAAAATATATTATTATTAATACAATGATGCCTATCATTTCAATTTTCCGAATAAATGTTATCGCTACCGTCATGCAAGGCGATACTCTTTCCGTGTGTTTAAGTTATCCAAACTCAGTGTGTATTATTCTGAAGATACAGAACCCTCTATCCATCTTTATATATATGCAAATACACTTACGTTATAATATTCCTTCCCACTTATCCGCTGCATGAAACTTCTCTCTCCCAATTCAGTTATATTCCTTTCAAAAATTTTATAATTCGGACTTTTGATCACAATAACACTTCGAATCCGATATAATTAATATATTCTGGGTTCGGGGCGTTACAAATATAATAAATCAAGTCTTGTTTCAATTTGTAGGATAATAGTCAGATGACTCAGATCCAACTACAACAAAGTCAAAAGTAAAAGAAAACAAACAAGGACTATAAATTGTGAGCAATGCAAGATGAATCTCCCAGAAGAATGATGTGCAATCAATTAGCAAATAGAAACATCTGAAACCTAAAAGGAAAACAGAGATAAGAACACCCAAACCTAAGTAAAACTGTTTAGGAACACAATAAAATAACAGGAGTTGAACATCTTGATCTTATGCTAGCAGTTAAAATTGCATTAGCACACAAATACATACCTTCTTTTCCTTGGGAAAATTATTGGCTTTCAAGTACAATTCCACAGCAAATGATAAGGAAAATATCTTGTCCTGCAACCAGCAAGAGATTAATCCTGCTATCAGGTCTTATCCGGCGACAACAGTGCAGCGAATTCCTCGGCGCTATCAGGCGACAAAAAAAAACCTAAGATACTGATTTAATGGATGATGAAACGAATTCTTCGGCGGCGCTTCTTCTATGATTTATCCGTCAATAAAAGAAAAAAAAACCTAAGATACTGATTTAATGAATGATGAACGATGATGAAAATAATAAACCTAAGATACAAATTTAATTTCAGATTTATTTAGAATTTTTTTTTCTAAATGTATGATTACAAATTAATTAGAATATTTTTATTATAAATCAAATAGGGATAAATTTGTAAATAATAATTTTAGATTTATAAATTATTAAATTTAATATAATATTTAAATAAGACGATAAACTCGACGGAACTCGATAGAAAATTCCATCATTAATTCAACAGGTAGCAAGTCACCAATTATAAACCATTAGATTTTAGATCTAGTGGTTTATAGAGCATGACTGATATCAGGCAACTCGACAGGGTGCCTGATCTAAGGGTGCCATATATCTGCGGAGTTACTTTTTTTTTCCTTTTATTATTAATTATAGTAATATAGGTAATTATCCTCAGTATATAACTTAAAGTTTAAATTTTATACTTCAATTTATTTATATAACTATATCATTATATACACCTATGTACCCATTGTACATAATACACATATATTTATCCGTATTATTATAATTAAAATATAATAACTTAAAAATATTACTCATTTTAACATCAAAATCAAGTACTTCTAATAATAACATAATACTAATTTATATAATAAATTTGGGTGTTACACTCTACCCTCCTTAAAAACTTTCATCCTCGAAATTACTTACCAAGCAAGGCAGATTGGGATATTTCTCTCGGACTTCGTCCTCTCGTTCCCAGGTTGCCTCTTCTTGACCATGCCTATTCCATTGTACCTTAACTAAGGTAATCCCTTTATTTCTTAACTTGTGAATTTTTCGATCGAGAATAGCTACTGGAAATTCCTCGTATGACAAGTTGTTGTTAATATCTATCATCTCATGATTGACTATATGGCCTGGATCAAATACATATCTTCGCAGCATTGACACGTGAAATACATCATGTACTCCAGCTAAACTTGGCGGTAACGCCAGTCGATAAGCTAAACTTCCCACGCATTCCAAAATTTCATAAGGTCCGATAAATCTTGGTTTTAGTTTTCCCTTCTTGCCAAAGCGAAAAATTCTTTTCGTGGGTATGACCTTTAAAAACACCTTGTCTCCAGGTTGAAATTCCAGATCCTTGCATCGTTTATCAGCATATGACTTTTTTCAGTCCTGGGCCACCTTAATTCTTTCCTGGATCTTTTCGATTGCCAACACCGTCTTTTCTATTATTTCGGGCCCTAGAATTTTCTTCTCGCCGACTTCGTCCAAATACAAGGGCGATCTACACTTCCTTCCGTAAAGAGCTTCATAAGGAGCCATATGGATCGAGGCTTGGTAGCTAGTATTGTAAGCGAATTCCACCAATGGTAAATAACTCTCCCAACTTCCTTTGAAATCCAAAACACAAGCTCTAAACATATCTTCTAATATTTGGATGGTTCTCTCTGATTGTCCATCAGTTTGAGGGGGGAAAGTTGTGCTGAAATTTAATTTAGTACCCATGGCAGTTTGCAAACTATACCAAAATTTGGAAGTAAATCTTGGATCCCTATCACTGACTATTGAAACTGGCACTCCATGTAGCCTGATAATTTCTTCTAGATATATTTGTGCAAGTCTATCTAGTCCAAAAGTCATCTTAATTGGCAGAAAGTGCACTGATTTGGTCAATCGATCGACAATAACCCAGATGGCCTGATTTCATCTCATAGATTTTGGTAAGCCGACAACAAAATCCATCGCGATATGCTCCCATTTCCATTATGGAATTTCTAATGTTTTTAATAGTCCAGATGGTCGTTGATGTTCCGCTTTCACCTGTTGACAACTCATGCACTTCTGAATAAAAGATCCTATACTTCCCTTCATACTTTTCCACCAGAACATCTTTTTCAAGTCCTGGTACATTTTTGTGCCTCCTGGATGAGCGGTGTATGGAGTACAGTGAGCTTCTTCCAATATTGTTCTCCTTATTTCTTCCTCATCTGGAATGCACGGCCTTCCTTAAAAAACAAGCGCCCCATCGCTGGTTAATGTGAAACCTTTTGCCTTCCCAATTCCAATATAACCTTTAATCTTATTCAGGAGGTTATTGTTCTTCTAAGCTTCGATAATTCTTTCCTTTAGGGTTGGCTTTACCACCATTGCGGCTATCATCACCTCGATCTTCTTTGGGGGTACCACTACTTCTAATCTCATTTATGCAAACTCAGTTATCAATTGTTTTTGACTCGTTATTACACAAGTCAAATCTCCTTTTCCCTTTCGACTTAAGGCGTCTGCTACAACGTTTGCTTTTACAGGGTGGTATAAAATTGAACAATCATAATCTTTTACTAATCCCAACCACCTTCTCTGTCTCATATTCAACTCTTTCTGCTCAAAGAAATACTTCAAGCTTTTATGATCTGTGTAAATTTGACACTTCCCTCCGTACAAATAGTGTCGCTAAATCTTCAAAGCGTAAACTACTGCTGCTAATTCTAGATCATGAGTTGGATAATTTTGCTCGTGAGGCTTCAATTGCCTAGATGCGTAAGCGATCACCTTTCCATGTTGCATCAAAACACATCCCAAACCTTTCTTCGATGCGTCGTTGTACATGATAAACTCTTCTGATCCATCGGGAAGAGCCAAAACTGGTGTCGAGACCAGTCTTTACTTCAATTCCCTAAAACTGTTCTCACACTCATCTGTCCATTGAAATTTAACTTCTTTCCTGGTCAATTTCGTTAAAGGTCCTGCAATCCTCGAGAAGTCTTCTATAAATCTTCGGTAATATCCAGCCAACCCAAGAAAACTCCGTATTTCACTCACATTTGTAGGTGCCTTCCACTTATTCACAGCTTCGACTTTTGCTGGATCCACTTTAATTCCTCGAGTTGAAACAATGTGACCAAGAAAAATAACCCTATCTAACCAAAATTCACATTTTTTAAATTTAGCGTACAATTTCTCCTTCCTTAGCGTTTCCAGAGTGATTCTAAGATGTTCTTCGTGTTGTTCCCGATTTTTTGAATACACCAGGATATCGTCAATGAATACAATTACAAACTTATCAAGGTATGGATGGAAAAACACGATTCATCAGATCCATAAAGATTGATGGTGCATTACTAAGCCCAAATGGCATCACTATGAATTCATAGTGTCCATAACGTGTCCTAAAAGCAGTCTTTGGAATATCACCATCCTTAATTCTTACTTGATGGTATCCAGACCTTAGATCAATCTTAGAGAATATTGTTGCACCATTCAATTGGTCAAACAAATCATTTATCCTTGGTAGGGGGTATTTGTTCTTGATGGTCAATTTATTTAATTCCCGATAGTCTATACACATCCTAAACGAACCATCTTTCTTCTTCACAAATAACACAGGCGCTCCCCAAGGTGAAACACTAGGTCTTATAAAACCCAAATCTAAAAGCTCCTGAAGTTGAACTTTTAATTCTTGCAACTCCTTTGGCGCCATCATGTAGGGTGCTTTTGAAATTGGTGCAGCTCCTGGTACTAGATCAATTGTGAACTCTACTTGTCGATCAGGCGGTAAACCTGGCAAATCTTCTGGAAAGACATCTTGGTAATCTTGCACGATAGGAATGTCATCTATTCTCACTCCCTTTTCCTCAGAACTTACCACGTTAACAAGATATGCTTGACAATTCCCTTTTCTCAACATTCTCTTTGCTTTCATCATAGTCACTATTCGTGGAAGTATTCCAACCTTAGTTCCAATGAATGTGAATTTATCCTCTTTAGGTGGTTGAAATATCACTTTTTTTTCATGACAACGAATGACGGCGTGATTGACTCTAAGCCAGTCCATACCCAAAATTACATCGAAATATTTCATCTTAAGTACATGTAAATTCGCCTTCAAGATCTTATTATCAACTTCTATAGGCACGCTTTGACACAATTTCTCAGTCTGTATAACTCTACCAGATGGTATGCTAACCTCAAGTGTATCATTACTTATTGCATCGAATTTATCGCCTAGTACCTCAAACATTCGGGTAGAGATAAAGGAATTGGTAGCTCCAGTATCGAAAAGTACAAGTGCAGGTATATTAAAAATTGATAACATACCCGTCATCGTCTCTAGCTCATCTGCATCTTCCTGTTCTGTCATGACAAAAACACGAGCAGTCCTCGCATTTGGCTTTCCTTTATTGTTACGTAGCGGGCAGTTCAATATAGTATGTCCCGGCTTCCTACAACGATAACATACACCTGCCCCAAACAGACACTCTCCAAGATGATTTTTCCCACATTTAGGGTAGGGTGGAACATTCCTCTGAGTTGTTGATGTTGAATCTCCACTTGTTCCAACTTGCTTTCCTGGAAAGTTATTATTTCCTCTTCCCATGTTCAGGTTCCCAAATTTTGGTTTCATCGGAGTAGTCATCGTGCCTTTGTTAGCGTTATCATTCTTCATTCGTGACTCAATTTCCTGAGCTCTAGCAAAAGCTTCTACAAAGTTCATGCATCCTTGTCCTGCCAAAATCGTACTAATTTCCGAACATAAACCCTTCTCAAATCGCCTCGCCTTTTTCGCCTCAGTATTCACCAGATGGGTGGCATACCTAGAAAGTTGGTTGAATTGACGTTCATATTCTAATACAGTCATCGATCCTTGCTTCAGAAAAAGGAATTTGTTTTCCTTACGGTCTTGATACGACTGTGACATGAAGTTCTGGATAACGACTTCCTTAAAGTTGAGCCAAGTCATAGCGGCTCTTTGTTCAGGGGTTTGAGTGCGGTAATAAGCCTCCCACCAGTAATCAGCCTCTTCAGTAAATTAAAACACAGCGCATGAAATCTTTTGTACATCGTTGCACTCGAAATGAGCGAAGATCTTTTCCAACTATCTCAACCATATTTCCGTTTTAGCTGGACCTTTCTTCCCATTAAAGACAGGCGGTTTAAAAAGTCTGAATTGTTCGATGACTGGTATTCTTTCCACTCTAGGTGCAGGTTGTGGCGGTGGGACAGGTTGTGCAGGGTCTGCATGATCTGGTACGAGTGGAGCTTCTGCTAGTGGTTGTTTACGTGGTCTACCACGCTTCATGATCTGTTGTCGTGTACCAAACCAATTTAATAATTCACATAAACTTTAATGAAAATATACGAATAAACAAACACTTATTTATGCACACAAAATCACATATAGCAAAAGTTGCCACTTGGCTTCACTATATATATATATATAACACTCATCGTGACCAATATATACATATCCTCACTTCTGTTCAAAACCACCCATTGATAAAGTTACTACGGCACCTAGGTGAATATATACAAATATACAACATGCCAAAAAGAGTGCTCTGTTCTCTCACAGAGTGTGCCGCTATCCTATCCAAAAATATATCAATGGGCCACTACTTCATTCCTCTAATCACCATCGGACATATCGGTGAGCTCCTCTTCTCCCAGTGGGATCTCCTCTGGCTCCTCATTTAGTTCATCGGGATCTTCCTCCGGGTCCTCCTCCAGTTCCTCCTCCGGTACCACATTAGCCGGAACCATAACCGGGTTTTGTGGAGCATCACTCCACACCCATTCACGGAATAAAGCAGCTGAGAAGTCCTGATAGCTAATCTCGGGATCCGCACCTCCGGGAGAAAAGTGTACCATCAGATTGTATAGTGCTGCAGCGCGAAAACGCCAAATATCTGGTAGGGACCATATGAGGATATCACAGTGTTGGAAATCCGGTCTTTCGAAGCCTATAAATCGGGCCTCCCTCCAGAGGATCGTTAGTTCCGCGATGTGTGCTCTCACATCCGTCTCCTCGTTCCTTCCATGACGCAAACATCTATCGAGACGCCATTGGTTTAAATCGTAGTCCATCTGTCACGCAAAATAAATTAAAATCTAAGTCTCGTATCTAATACATAAATATTAGTATGAACCAAAAATCTCATATTAGGTCATGTAGTTGCTCCACCACAAAATGGAATATCTCACATTAATCATATGACATCAAGTTATATGCATTACATAATCAATTTATCACACACAAAATCACATAGGCCACATAGTACACGTTGAGCACTTACGAGAGTCTAATGAAGTCGAAACGTAAAGATGCAGACACTGATGAAATTCTTTTATAAATTAACTACTATGACTCGATAAAATATCGTTGAAAAAATAACACTCAGAATAAATCTACCAAATGCAGATCGTTGCTCTGATACCAACTGTAACGCCCCAACATTTAGCTTTTCGAATGATGATGCTTTAGGGCTGAGGCGCTACTAAATACCGTCTTTTAACCCAAATCCAGAGTTAGCGAAACTAAATCCATATTTCGTAAGTGGAAGCTATAAATAGTTTGAAAAATAATACCCCTAAAGCAACCAGAAACCAAGGATACATATGTAAGAAAAACGAACTAAGAAACTTCGCTCACAGGCGATAATTATACATAGGAAGTGGTAGAGCAAAATATGATGTTTGTTACAACATATTCAACCAGTAGACTTCTAATTATACATAAATACGACTGGCCTTTATCCGAGTAGCAAAAACTAAGAATATTTATTTATTTCACAATGTTTCAACAGAAAATAGTACTGCATCTTCATCATCCTTCCACACCAGACTCGACATCTGAAATAATGAATAGGGGAGGAGGGGGTGAGTGTTTCAAATACACTCAGTGGAACAATCTCAATGATTGCACTGTTAAAAGGCATATGCAAATAACACATAACATGAAAATATAACTCATGCTCACATAGTACGGGCCATTACCCGGATTGCATATAGTATGGGCCATTACCCAGATTGCACATAGTACGGGCCATTACCCAGATTGCACATAGTACGGGCCATTACCCGGCTTGAATACATTACGGGCCATTACCCGGCTTGAATACAAATTTCACATTTATTGCACAGTAATGACATATATCACTCACATATCACATTTTAACATAACAATCATAACATAGAATGTTAAACTCAGTTAAGAGTGGAAATTATCCCACCTCAGTGTGGAGTATCTTGTGTTGGAGCACAACACTTTTCTATGGTTCGCAGCCCTCCTCTGGCCCTACAAAGAATATTACACTAGATGCTTAGAATTCTCAGTAGAGTTATTTTTATATAATAATTAATTAATTATAACGATAACAATTGTTCTCTAGAGTTTTAGGGTTATTAAGCTTCATTTTAGACTGAAGGGTATAATAGTCATTTCCTAAAATTGTTTGATTTGTCTTTTAGTTAAAAGGTATATTCGAGGGATCTTATTGGTTAAGAGACTTACTGGAAGTACAATGAAACTCGTTAGAGCTAAAACGGACTTAAAACGAGAATTTAGGACTCATAACCGTTCAGGGGTAAAATAGTCATTTTACCAGGATTTTTATCACCCAACTTTAATACTAAATTGTAAGGTTTTGAATTTATAACATTTTGACACTTGTTTGGATCGAATCGGATGAAAAACGAAGATTTTACGAGCGTTTGAAAATGAGTGGCAAAATTGTAATTTCTCTAAAGTTTGACTTTTGACCAGTTGACCGGTCAAACTTGACCAAAAGTTTAATATTTGCAAAATGGTCCCTGGACTTAATTTAATTCTCTTTGGCATCCCCTAAACTTATAACCTTTTATACAAATAGGTCATATTCGGAGTTTTACACCTCCAATCGCAAAGCCGAAAATACCGTTGGGATCCTTACGATCTCGGCTACCTTTTTCACTAAAAATACGAAACAATCGGACACCGGAAAGCATCGTCGATCGGCAACGGCCGTTCCTGTATCTGTCGAAGCTTCAAAGCTGAAATTTCATGGCCGTTTGGTCTATTTCTCACCATTTACAACAAAAAATCAAGCCTATACCTTTCATTACACCCAATTCCAACAACAAACTCTTCGATTTCATACGAAAATAGAATTCCAAAATTTACAATGGAACTAAGTTTAAAATGTCAATTTCCAACTCAAATTCAAGACGATTCCTAAAGTGATTTTACAAATTGAAGACATAACTATAATCTACGCATTACAGGCTTCAAAACGTTATAAGGCTCGTCACCTATCATTCACCGAAACGATGGTGGCGGCCGGAGGAAAGTATGAAAATATTCTGAATTTTCGGACTTTCAACAATAAATTCATGACACTACAAGCGCCGAAACAATAAAACGAATTCATTTTTGGTATCTACGAGTTACTACGATCATTTCGGTATATTGTACGATTAATTCCGGTAAATGCCGGCGATCAAGCACAACACAGATGATATATAAAAGGAAATAAGAGGAAATAAGAAAGAAAGAAGATAGGTTTACTTGACTTATCCAAAAATTGCTTAAAGGCTAAGTTTTGTGCGGGTAAGTATGAGTACCTTTTTTTTCTTTACCATGTATATATGTGCGGAGTTACTTTTTTTTTCCTTTTATTATTAATTATAGTAATATAGGTAATTATCCTCAGTATATAACTTAAAGTTTAAATTCTATACTTCAGTTTATTTATATAACTATATCATTATATACACCTATGTACCCATTGTACATAATACATATATATTTATCCGTATTATTATAATTAAAATATAATAACTTAAAAATATTACTCATTTTAACATCAAAATCAAGTACTTCTAATAATAACATAATACTAATTTATATGATAAGTTTGGGTGTTACAATTTGCTTACATGTCGTCTTTTGGTTGATTTCGCTTATGTGTTTATATCTATGTCCATGTGTCAAGTTTGTATTGAATTCTTATACATCTTATGTGGTCTTTTAATTAATGGTCTAATTAAGAAAAAAAATGCACCTATTTCGGATTTGAACCTTGCACCTCATGAGTAACATTTATTTTACTTATTTTATTGTTTCATTAAATTGGAGAAAGTCATAACTTTTGGAAATACCCATATATACTAATAGATAATTTATACTGCATATGTACCGAAATTTTATGAGTTTTGATGATGTGTCGTAATTTGAAAGATAGGGTCATCCCCATGTACTTAATAGAGTTTATACTATTAAAGCGACAATTTTTTGTGAGTTTTGATGCTACGCCATTAAATGGAAAGATTGAGTTATATGTGAGATTATGTGTCAAGTTTGCAGAGGGTTCGATATATTAGAATGATGATGTGTTAATGTATAATTAGACCATAAAATCTCTTATGAACAAGTTTCATAATATAAAATTTATATTATTACACGTACTTATTGATACCATTACATACATTCAATGTTACCATTAAACTTATAACTCTAATCACAATATAAAATAGTATGATATCAATGCATGCATCTAATGGTATCAGTGGTTGCATGTAATGATATTCGTTTTATATTATGAACAAGTTTCATGAGAGACATACTCTAATTATCCTCCTATATAATTGTATTAATAAATTGAGTAAAGTAAAATTATAAAAAAAAATCAATAGTTGATTAAATAAATAAATATAATATGTAATTTTAATACATTTATTTAATAATTATAGAGTAGGTTTTATAGAAAATAGTTCATGATAAATTTATCATGAAATTATTTTAAAGTATAAAAAATCTCATTAGAAATATTAAAAGTTGGGGTAAAGCCTAATCAACAACAATTACAATATAATACCGTTGACCCTGGTTTTTTTATACCCTTGATGAGATATTTGATACTTTTGATCAAATATTTTATACTTTAAAACAATTTTAAAGTATAAAAATATCATGAACAATGTAACGCCCCGAACCCGATATATATTAATTATATCGAATTCGAAGTGTTATTGTGATCAAAAGTCCGAACTATAAATTTTTTGAAGGAAATATAACGGAAATGAGAGATGATGAGTTTTTATGCAGCGGAAGAAATGGATAGAATAAATTTAATATGTATATCACACACATATATGTGTACATAAAGCATAGTATTATCAGTAACGTTTTATTTAAGTGGGGAACTCCGTGTTGTCTCTATTACTGTCCTTGCTCCACGAAATCATAATCTGCAAGGGGTTTAGGGAAATGGGGCGTGAGAATTGAATTCTCACATATGGGTGATTTGCAACGTCATGGGATTGGTAAATCCGAAATATATTAAGTTATACTCATTAATAAAGTGTTTATTTTATTTAATCAATTTACATAATAATAAGATTACAATATTTCATAGAAGGAAACAGTTCATATAATGATTCATCGGCATTTAAGCATATTTCACATGGTATAATTGAAATAACACAAGTTGGTTCACATTAAGGCAAAGCCCAAAGTCATATCACATATTATCACAACTATCAAACCATAAACGTACAACCATTCCACTTCCAACAAAGTTACTCTTTTCAACTCCAACAAATCAACAAAGTTACTCTTTTCAACTCCAACCAAAACTTACTTAATCCAACCACACAAGCTCACATCATCCAACCTTATAACATCCCTCAAAATAAGCAAGTATCAATGGCCTTCTTCCCAGTGCGTCAAACGACAGCTGACCGGGGACCAGATCTACTTGATCAACAACCTTGATTCCGAGGGCGTCCCCGACAGCAGCCCCGGAGGTCGGATTTAAAACTCGATCCCGACTCCGTACATACTGACCTTCCACAAAACTGACTCAATAAACTTTACAAAGAATAATACTTGACTGATAACTGAACTGATTCATGCTCACGTAAGGTGTTTACTCATGCAGTGGTGATCGATTCACAAAACAACAGGCTAATATATAACATATATAGTCATATCACATAATCCAAACAGTTATATAGATAGGTGTTACATTTATGTTGGATTAGATATTTTTGATTTGATTTAGTCGAGTTCAGAAAATACCGGCACGACGTTATTAATAGCAGATCAATCAACGGATCATCACCCACCTGATTGTTTCGAGTCCCGAGAATGATGTGTAGGCAGAGGGTCGAAAACCTCGTGCGCGTTCCAACTAGTACCGAATCCTAGTAGGAAGATATTTAATTAAAAGTTGACCTTTGAAAACGTTTAGGAAAACTTGAGAGTTTGTGTTACGAGAATCGAGAAAGTTGTGGTCTTATAAACTCAAAAAGGACTCGCTTAAGGGTCACACCCTATTTTGGTAAGTACACTACTTCTAAAAAGGTGAGTGTATTTACTAGTATACTTGTGGTATGACTATCTCGATTACTACAAAAACAATCTTTTGATAAGTACACCCCTTTTTAAGAGGAGGTGTATTAGGGGGGTGTATTTACTAAAAGCTGTATTGTAACAGGGGGGTGTATTTACTGAAAGCAGTGGTGTGACAGGGGGAGTGTATTTACTGAAAGCAGGGATGTCCTTAACAAAGGCCCTTTAAGGAAAACATATAAGAATTCATCTTGGAATTACTTAGAAAAATATTAATAAAATTAAAGAAATGGTTTTTCTTTCTTAAGGATTATATTTCTCATTTTAAAAGAAATCTTGAATATAATTAATCATATTTCATAAATAAAAACCCTTTATTAATCTTATTAATAAACTTAGACTTTCTAAGGAGTTTATAAAAAGTACTTTTCTTTTCTAATATTAATAACACTTCTAAAATTGATTAGTGACACTTTCTAAACAAAAGAATAATACTATTTTCCACCTTTTCATTTGTTACTAATTTGGATGTAATTCGACTTATCTTTTTCGTTCCTTTTTTCTAGATTCAACTAATAATAAAACAAATTAATTTCGGCACCACATCATCAGCTAACCAAACCAAACTAATTCATCCATTCATTAATACCCTCCAACTAAAACAACAGTACTAAACAGCTAAACCAACGATATTAATCAACAAACCCAATAATACTAAACAACTAACTTAACAATACTAAACAATAAAATACCAACAGTCCATCTACAAGTCTCAAAACCAAAATAATTATCTTAAAACTTACAACGGCTCAACGGAAAACAACTCAATTCCTAATCCAACTATTACGAGAAATAGAAATAAGGTAGCAATTCTTACGAGTCCGGTTCGGGGTGGTAAACGAACGGCCTAACGGCGTCCTAAAAGAAATCGGTTATTCATCGGATTATTTGGGCAGTATAACGGCGTCGTTCGGGGATTCGGGAAAATGAATCGAACAGCCTAACGGCGTCGTTCGAGGTCTCCAAAAATTCCGGCAACATCAATTCGTCATTTCGATCGGAAATTAACACAAAAGAGAAGAGTTACAAAGTGAAATTGATCTCGACGGATTAGAAATCGAAAAGGGGCTTTTTCTTAAAACTTACTGGAAGGAAATTAAAGAGGCGGCGGCTGGGATGAAGGAGGCGGCGGCGTTGCTTTGGTCGGGAACTGGGATCAACGGCAGCGCTGCTCTTCGGCGGTGGATGCGTCGCGACGGCACCTGGGCTGGAGCGATAGCCGTCGCGCATCAGAGAGAGAGACGGTGGCCACTTGGCTTCGGCTTCGTCGGAGAAACAGGGGAGGCGGCAGCGAGCTTCGTTCGCCGGAAGGAAGAGTGTTGGGATATTTAGTTTTGATGATTTTCCAAAACGACTTGTAATAGAATGTGTGCGGTCAGGATTGTCTTGTAAAGGTTCAGGTTAGGATAGTTTGTTTTCTGTTTACAGGTACTCTGTTGAGGGGGAACTCAGCGGACTCATAAACCTGAAGAAGTCAGAAGCCATCCAAGAGGAAACAAACTCAAGTCCCCTGAAGACCTGAAGACCGTCCTGAAGGAAGTCCCACTGAGTATAAACCTGACTTTCTAAGCTGGTCAGTGGACTACTCAGTGAAGAGCGTGGTCATGAGGATCAGTGTTGTGCCGAGTAGATCCTGAAGGAGTCAGGCTACTGAGGAATGAGAGGCTGACAATTTGCCTTATGTCAACTCTCCTGAGTAGACTTAAAATCCAATGAAGGAAGTCCAATGAAGGAAGTCTACTGAAAAACTCTCCTGAGTAGACTTAAAGTCCAATGAAGGAAGTCTACTGAGAAAGTCTACTGAGAAACTCTCCTGAGTAGACTTAAAGTCCAATGAAGGAAGTCCAGTGAGTAGACTTCAAGTCCAATGAAAGTTCCTAAGAAGACCTCAAGTCTACTGAAGAAAAGTATCCTAAGAGGACTTCAAGTCAGCTGAAGAGAAGTCACCTGAAGTCAGGACTACCCTGATCAAGTACCCTGAACAAAAGAGCCGTTGGACTCAGTCCACGTGGACCAATCAAGTCAAGGCAGCAAATCTGACAAAAGCTGACAAAGGCCATACTTTACTGAAAAGGAGAATTTCACTCCAGAGATAGTCTGGATTTGAATGTTACTCTCTCCAACGGTAACATTCAAATCCACACTATAAATACAAACTCAAGCTTCATTTGTGAATAAGCAAGGAGCTGATGTGAGAGTGGTGCGTTTCAAGGGAGGCATAAGGAGGCACCATCTCCATCAAGAACACTGACCTGAGTTCTTCATAGTCATATTTGAGTGTTCCAGTTTGTATACTCGAGCTCATCATATACATCCTAAGCTTAGAGAGATTTTCCCAACCTTAGCTTAAAGGCTAAAACCATGTAAGGGAAAATCTCACCTAGTTGGAGAGAACCAAACCAAACTAAACCCTTTCCAGAATAGTGTTAGGTGTTGCAGTGAGGTGAGGAGAGGCAGTCCCTGAGTGAAGAGGGATGTGAGGCCAGTTCGAGAGGCAGCTCCGCGGAGGGGTGTGAGTCCAGTTGTGAGTGCACCTTGGCACGTTAAAAACAAGAATCCCGGGTAGTGGATTTCCTGTTAAATCAGGCAGTGGATGTAGGAGCTTGAGCCTCCGAACCACTTTACATTGTTTTGTTCATTATTGCCATACATTAGTTTACTTCAGTGTTTTAAAAAAAATAATTCTCCTAAATTCCCATATTGTCCTTATTTGTGAAAGAAAAACGGGACCAACAAAGAGGACAGCGGCGCTCCGGGCTGGAGCAAGAGGCCGCGGCGGTGCTCGCGACCGGCGATTGGAGGGAGACGGAGGCGCGGCTCGGCTGGGGACGGCGGAGAGAGCGGGTTGCGGCGTGGGGGATTGGGGGGGTGAGCGACCGAGAGAGAGAGAACGAGTGAAATTTTTGGGGAAAGAAAAATGAAGAGGAAGATAAGAGTATGCGTATGTGTTTTTGGGAGAAGAGGATAATTAATGAAAATCAATTTTTTAAAAGATTAATTATAAAGGAGGAATAAATATGTGGATGGGGTATTTTCTCAATTTAATTTAATTCAAAAAGAAAAGTAAATTATGTGGTTAGGATTAATTCCCCTTAATTCTGATATTTTCGATCCCAATTGATACGGTTTAGGGATCGTTTGGTTTACGAGTTAAATCCCGATTTGAAAATTAATACAGTTTTAAAATTCAAATAATATTTTATTGTATTTTAATTATTCTCAATAAATTATACGGATCGAAATCCTTAATTTAATTTGAGTATTTAATTTCTCGTAATCCTTTATTCGTTTGAAAGATTCGATTCTTTCTACGAATTTAGGAATTTGTAAAAAGGGTATATATTTAAATTACACAAAAGCACACAAAATAATAAAATAAAAAGAAACAAAGATAATAAAATAAAAATAAGGGTTCTAGGAATATAAAAGGTATAAAACGGGACGGGGTATTACATCCTCACCCCCTTAACAGAATTTCGCCCCCGAAATTCAGCTTCTAGGTATTGCTTAAGCAATTGAAGGTATTTGGTTAGGACTTCATCCTCTACTTCCCAAGTTGTTTCTTCTTTCCCGTATCGTTTTCACTGGACTAGAACTAATGGTATCTCTTGATTCCTTAATAAGTGTAACTTCCTTCCTAGGATAGTAACTGGAACTTCTTCATAAGTCAGGTCACAACTTAAACTTAAATCTATACGATTAATAACAGGGTTTGGATCGCTTATGTACTTCCTGAGTGTAGATATGTGAAACACACCATGCACTCGTGATAACTCCGGTGGTAGTGCTAAGCGATAAGCCACATCCCCGATTCTATTCAGGATGTCAAATGGCCCATTGTATCGCGACTTTAGCTTACCTCTTTTACCAAAACGGATTAGACCTTTCATTGGTGTCACTCGGAGAATTACTTTATCGCAAACGTCAAATTGTAAATCTCTTCTCCTAGTGTCCGCATATGACTTCTGACGGTTTTGAGCCGCTTTGATTTTTCCTTTAATCTTTGCGACTATCTCAACCGATCTTTCAACTAGTTCGGGTTCGAAAATCTTTCGAATTCCGACTTCATCCCAACAAACTGGTGATCTACACCTTTTCCCGTAACGTTCTTCGTACAGTATCGTTTGTATTGTCGCCTGATAACTATTGTTATATGCGAACTCTACAAATGGCAGGTGGCTCTTCCAACTTCCTGCAAGATCTAGAGCGCAAGCTCTCAGCATACTTTCGAGTGTCTAGATAGTTCTTTCCGATTGTCCATCAGTCTGCGGGTGGTATGCGGTGTTGAACTTCAATTCAGTACCCAAGGCTCGTTGCAAACTTCCCCAGAACTTAGAGGTAAAACGGGGATTTCTATCGGACACTATCAAGACTGGTACACCGTGCAGTCTAATTACTTCTGCTATGTATAATTGGGCGAGCTTGTCCAACGTATACGTCATTATAACAGGGATAGAGTGGGCAGTTTTCGTAAGTCTATCTACGATAACCTAAATGGCATCGTGATTTTTCACCGTTTTCGGAAATCCGGTGACAAAATCCATAGTGATGTTCTCCCATTTCCACTCTGGCATCTCCAGAGGATGCAACAACTCTAGAGGTCATTGGTGATCTGCCTTAACTCGTTGGCAGGTTAAACAGCTCCTGACGAATTGAGCTATCGATCTCTTCATACCCTTCACCAAAAGTTTTCTTCCAGTCCCCGATACATCATCGTCTCTCTGGGGTGAATGGTATATGGAGTGTTATGTGCCTCTTTCAGAATTTCATTCCTTATTCCTTCATCCTTAGGCACACAGATTTTGTTATCGAACATCAAAGCTCACTCAGTGCTCAATACGAACCTCTAAATGGTTCCTTCCTCAGCGCGCTTACGTATTCCTTTCAAGAATTTATCATCCTTTTGCGCTCCTAGGATTCTTTCTCGTAAGGTCGGCTGTAGGGTGAACGCGTAAACCATGGTATCTGCACAATTCTGCGTGGAGAATTCTAGGTTTAGGATGAACTGATACTATATCTTACTCCACTCAAAGTAGTTTTGTCTAACTACTTACTCTAAAAACTTCTGGTTCAAAAGGGGTGGTAAACCTTAGTGGAGAGGTTTGATTTCTGAAAGGTCCTCCATTAGTTAAAACCAAAATAACTTCTCGGTTTCCTTGGTCGACTAAGTTTGTTGTCGCCCTACCAGATCTGAGACTTAAAAGGTTTTCTAGTCCTCAAACATGCAAACTTTTCTTCCTACATAGTTGCAAATTTCCTCTACTTCGAAGTCCACTATGTATCCCATAGATAAAAATCAATTGTCCTTTCTTTTTCAACTAAAGTATTCCCATAACATATAAATGTTAATTCTTAACACGTAAGACTTAATATCACATCTAGCTTACTCATTCCACAAAAAGGCTCTACTTAAGCTTAAAATCTTATGTTATCCCAAAAGGAAGTAACTATGCCCAAGTTTCATATTCCTTCATATGCATAGAACTAGTTCGTTTTCAATAACGCCTAACTACTCAACTTAAGAACGTGCAGTTCAGTTTCTATTTGATGTTCATCCAAGTCTATCTCCAAATCAATTCACTCGGCTTAGGTTCTCATTGTATTCCTCAAAAGTTCACTTTCACTTAAGGTCTATTCTTCTATACTCTATATCCTCAAATTTTCTTAAATTCTTAGACACAAGGGAGTGAGATGCTCTAGTACTAATCGATACATAAGCAGTTGATCCAAAATTCACACTTGCTGAATTTGGAATAAAACTTCTCTTGTCTCATTGTCTTTAAGACTGCCTTGAGATGTTCTTCGTGTTGCTCTTTGTCCTTAGAGTACACAAGACGATGACGAATTGGTCCAGGTACAGATGAAACACTCTATTTATCATATCCATGAAAATTATCGGAGCGTTTGTTACTCTGAAAGGCATCATGGTGAACTCGTAATGTCCATACCGAGTCCGGAATGCTGTCTTCGGGATATTCTCGCTCTTGACCTTTAGCTGGTGGTAACCAGACCTTAGATCGATCTTTGAGAATACCGTAGCATTCTTCAACTGGTCGAATAAGTCTTCTATCCTCGAAAGAGGATATTTGTTCTTAATGATCAGTTGATTGAGACTTCGATAGTCTATGTACATACGGAAAGTTCCATCTTTCTTCTTTACGAACAACACGGGTGCTCCCCATGGTGATGCACTAGGCTTGATGAACTTCTTTTCAAGCAAGCATTGCAGTTGTTCCTTCAGTTCTTCTAATGCCTTTGGCGTCATTCAATAGTGTACTTTAGATACTGGTGCTGCCCCAGGTATCAAGTTGATGGAGAACTCTATCTGACGATCTGGAGGTAACCCGGTTAATTCCTCGGGAAACACGTCAAGATATCCATCCACGATTGGCACCTTGATGCGCAACTTGTCGTCTTTCTCTCCTGCTGAGATGTGGACGAGGTAAGCTTGGCATTTCTCCTTTCGTAATATTACTGCAGCTTAGATTGCTGATATTACTCGGGTTTCCTTCTTGGTCCTAATTTCACGAAATGTGAAGCGTTGACCATTACGGGTTTCGAGGTTGATCTCACGTTCTGTGCATTTTATTATCGCTTCGTCCTTTATTAAACAGTCAAAGCCTAAGATTACGCCAACGATTTTCATCTTAAGGATGTGGAGGTCGAACTCTACTAAGTAATCGCTTAGCGTTAGGGGTAAATATCAAATTCGGTCCTTAATTTCCATAGTAGTTCCAGACATTTCTTAGCGCGGCCTGCTGAGGTGGCTTAAGTTCAGCCTGAGAAGGTGAGTTCTATCCTATAGGATTCACTGATACATGAATGGGGTTAACGCGGGGTCGTCCACGTCTACGTTCTGGTGCCGTTCTAAAGGTGGTTCTGATCGGAAAAGAATAATATTTTTACGATATGTATAGGTGCGAGAAAGTTATAAAAACATAATCGGACTAACCAAAATTAACACACAACGTTCACTGAAAACACGTGTGGTACATAATTCACCAGCTGCGCATTGGGGCCCCAATGGTACAGTGCTCACATTCGCACAGTATTCTAGGAACAACTAATGTGTCATTAAGTGATAATCAGATAAAATATGACATTTAATATATAAAGCAAGTAAAACACATTGACAAGTAGTGAGCACATAATAAGTATATATAAATCTAAAAAGTTTTGGTCCTACGGAGGTCAGTCTCCTTACATTACGTCATAGAATACAAAAGGCTTCTAAGTATAATTCTAACGCACCGTATCCTTGCATCAGTACAGACCACAAGTTACAAAAGGAGCAGGTTGGAGCTACGCTGCTATGGTCTAAGTAAAACGGTCATACATCTGACTACTACTATATGTCAGGAAAGGGTGGCACATCTATGTTGTACATATTTGTGACTACAACAAAAAGGATAACTGCTTAAAAGGATTTGATCACTCTGGCTGATCACTACTATCATACGGAAATACCCATCGCCGACTTCTTTCTAGGTATGTCTCCAAGCGAATGTGGGGCCTTTGTACTGGGTCTTCTATTCTCGTCCGTTCGAGTAGTCTTACAACGATAGAACGGAGAACAACTCAGTAACTCTTCTGCCGAAATGAATCACGGCTGTCAGATATGTCTCGTCTGGGGATATTGGAGTGGCTATTGCCTTTGCACGCAGTCTCTTAAACTGGGTTATAAACACACTTATAGAATTCTAAGGTTAGCTAAGTGTCTTCTAATTATCGGGATATAACTATCTTAGGTGGATTCTTATATGGAGAGGAAAATCCTAGTCAAAATTTTAGTTATGCAGAAATATTATTTAAACAATTAAGGCACATAGTTCAAATAATCATATAACATCATTTATGAAGTTTATAACTTTACACAAATATATTTATTTCTATCTTTCACTAATTATCTGTATTTCAATAGTATTATAAACGACATTTCGGGGTTCTTTCTACACCTCGTAGGTGTTGTTTCGAGTTCGCGATCTTTTGATTGGAGTTTTGTTATGAAAGTCAAGTTGTCGTAATATAAAAAACTTTTAGGCAATAAAATAAGGACATACCTTCGAGGAGCTTTTGACGGTAATAGGAGACACATTTCCCCTCAAGTAAATTAATTAGTGATCTATACTTACATGATAAGAAAATTTATTTTAAGAAAAGGAAATTTTGGTTTAATGAAAACAATGATTTTGAGTTTAGGTCCGAAAGTTTGAACCTAAGCTCTGATACCACCTGTAACGCCCCGAACCCGATATATATTAATTATATCGAATTCGAAGTGTTATTGTGATCAAAAGTCCGAACTATAAAATTTTTGAAGGAAATATAACGGAAATGAGAGATGATGAGTTTTTATGCAGCGGAAGAAATGGATAGAATAAATTTAATATGTATATCACACACATATATGTGTACATAAAGCATAGTATTATCAGTAACATTTTATTTAAGTGGGGAACTCCGTGTCGTCTCTATTACTGTCCTTGCTCCACGAAATCATAATCTGCAAGGGGTTTAGGGAAATGGGTGATTTGCAACATCATGGGATTGGTAAATCCGAAATATATTAAGTTATACTCATTAATAAAGAGTTTATTTTATTTAATCAATTTACATAATAATAAGATTACAATATTTCATAGAAGGAAACAGTTCATATAATGATTCATCGGCATTTAAGCATATTTCACATGGTATAATTGAAATAACACAAGTTGGTTCACATTAAGGCAAAGCCCAAAGTCATATCACATATTATCACAACTATCAAACCATAAACGTACAACCATTCCACTTCCAACAAAGTTACTCTTTTCAACTCCAACAAATCAACAAAGTTACTCTTTTCAACTCCAACCAAAACTTACTTAATCCAACCACACAAGCTCACATCATCCAACCTTATAACATCCCTCAAAATAAGCAAGTATCAATGGCCTTCTTCCCAGTGCGTCAAACGACAGCTGACCGGGGACCAGATCTACTTGATCAACAACCTTGATTCCGAGGGCGTCCCCGACAGCAGCCCCGGAGGTCGAATATAAAACTCGATCCCGACTCCGTACATACTGACCTTCCACAAAACTGACTCAATAAACTTTACAAAGAATAATACTTGACTGATAACTGAACTGATTCATGCTCACGTAAGGTGTTTACTCATGCAGTGGTGATCGATTCACAAAACAACAGGCTAATATATAACATATATAGTCATATCACATAATCCAAACAGTTATATAGATAGGTGTTACATTTATGTTGGATTAGATATTTTTGATTTGATTTAGTCGAGTTCAGAAAATACCGGCACGACGTTATTAATAGCAGATCAATCAACGGATCATCACCCACCTGATTGTTTCGAGTCCCGAGAATGATGTGTAGGCAGAGGGTCGAAAACCTCGTGCGCGTTCCAACTAGTACCGAATCCTAGTAGGAAGATATTTAATTAAAAGTTGACCTTTGAAAACGTTTAGGAAAACTTGAGAGTTTGTGTAACGAGAATCGAGAAAGTTGTGGTCTTATAAACTCAAAAAGGACTCGCTTAAGGGTCACACCCTATTTTGGTAAGTACACTACTTCTAAAAAGGTGAGTGTATTTACTAGTATACTTGTGGTATGACTATCTCGATTACTACAAAAACAATCTTTTGATAAGTACACCCCTTTTTAAGAGGAGGTGTATTAGGGGGTGTATTTACTAAAAGCTGTATTGTAACAGGGGGGTGTATTTACTGAAAGCAGGGATGTCCTTAACAAAGGCCCTTTAAGGAAAACATATAAGAATTCATCTTGGAATTACTTAGAAAAATATTAATAAAATTAAAGAAATGGTTTTTCTTTCTTAAGGATTATATTTCTCATTTTAAAAGAAATCTTGAATATAATTAATCATATTTCATAAATAAAAACCCTCTTATTAATCTTATTAATAAACTTAGACTTTCTAAGAAGTTTATAAAAAGTACTTTTCTTTTCTAATATTAATAACACTTCTAAAATTGATTAGTGACACTTTCTAAACAAAAGAATAATACTATTTTCCACCTTTTCATTTGTTACTAATTTGGATGTAATTCGACTTATCTTTTTCGTTCCTTTTTTCTAGATTCAACTAATAATAAAACAAATTAATTTCGGCACCACATCATCAGCTAACCAAACCAAACTAATTCATCCATTCATTAATACCCTCCAACTAAAACAACAGTACTAAACAGCTAAACCAACGATATTAATCAACAAACCCAATAATACTAAACAACTAACTTAACAATACTAAACAATAAAATACCAACAGTCCATCTACAAGTCTCAAAACCAAAATAATTATCTTAAAAGTTACAACGGCTCAACGGAAAACAACTCAATTCCTAATCCAACTATTACGAGAAATAGAAATAAGGTAGCAATTCTTACGAGTCCGGTTCGGGGTGGTAAACGAACGGCCTAACGGCGTCCTAAAAGAAATCGGCTATTCATCGGATTATTTGGGCAATATAACGGCGTCGTTCGGGGATTCGGGAAAATGAATCGAACAGCCTAACGGCATCGTTCGAGGTCTCCAAAAATTCCGGCAACATCAATTCGTCATTTCGATCGGAAATTAACACAAAAGAGAAGAGTTACAAAGTGAAATTGATCTCGACGGATTAGAAATCGAAAAGGGGCTTTTTCTTAAAACTTACTGGAAGGAAATTAAAGAGGCGGCGGCTGGGATGAAGGAGGCGGCGGCGTTGCTTTGGTCGGGATCTGGGATCAACGGCAGCGCTGCTCTTCGGCGGTGGATGCGTCGCGACGGCACCTGGGCTGGAGCGATAGCCGTCGCGCATCAGAGAGAGAGACGGTGGCCACTTGGCTTCGGCTTCGTCGGAGAAACAGGGGAGGCGGCAGCGAGCTTCGTTCGCCGGAAGGAAGAGGACAGCGGCGCTCCGGGCTGGAGCAAGTGGCCGCGGCGGTGCTCGCGACCTGCGATTGGAGGGAGACGGAGGCGCGGCTCGGCTGGGGACGGCGGAGAGAGCGGGTTGCGGCGTGGGGGATTGGGGGGGTGAGCGACCGAGAGAGAGAGAACGAGTGAAATTTTTGGGGAAAGAAAAATGAAGAGGAAGATAAGAGTATGCGTATGTGTTTTTGGGAGAAGAGGATAATTAATGAAAATCAATTTTTTAAAAGATTAATTATAAATGAGGAATAAATATGTGGATGGGGTATTTTCTCAATTTAATTTAATTCAAAAAGAAAAGTAAATTATGTGGTTAGGATTAATTCCCCTTAATTCTGATATTTTCGATCCCAATTGATACGGTTTAAGGATCGTTTGGTTTACGAGTTAAATCGCGATTTGAAAATTAATACAGTTTTAAAATTCGAATAATATTTTATTGTATTTTAATTATTCACAATAAATTATACGGATCGAAATCCTTAATTTAATTTGAGTATTTAATTTCTCGTAATCCTTTATTCGTTTGAAAGATTCGATTCTTTTTACGAATTTAGGAATTTGTAAAAAGGGTATATATTTAAATTACACAAAAGCACACAAAATAATAAAATAAAAAGAAACAAAGATAATAAAATAAAAATAAGGGTTCTAGGAATATAAAAGGTATAAAACGGGACGGGGTATTACAAACAATTTACATATAAACCTTTGTCATAATTATTATATTACTATTTGATAAAAATATTAATTTAAATATATACAATATAATTTATTATGTTGTAAAATTGAATATAACGAAAATTTCGCGTAATACATGGGGTCTCATCTAGTTATTTAACTAACAAAGACTAAATACCGAATAGAGTGGTCCAAAATAAAGTACACCGTACACAGCATTGGAAATGAGTTTTCGTCAATGGCAAACAAAGCAATCACAATACAGTAGACTACTCAATGATAAAATAAATACAAAAGTTGACATCAGGAATCTGAATAGGCTTATAATATATCTAAATGCTAAAAGGGAAGAGATAATAGATGTTGTATCAGTGCAATTTTGTTGTGTTGCGTTGATAAGACTACTCATATACTGATCAATGAAATTTATAAACATTTATTTTACAGTTATTTATGTTGTTTATACTACTATACACATGTGACCATCATATTTCTATATAAAGGTTATGTTAGATATGCTACCAAGCGAAATAAATTCACAAGTTCAAATACCTCTAATATGGCGAAATTGAGGCAGAATAATTTCCTGTTTGGCCCGGATTGGGATGTTACTGTTGATACCACTTTCGTTGAAGCTCTCTCTGATCAGGCACTGAATGAGAATTTTCAAGCGTTTGGGTTTTATAACACTGACGCTATCGAAATTGCACAACTTGCGGTGAACATTTGTTGCAAAAAGGATATCAGCTTCAACAAATGCCATCATCAAACTACAAAATTGTGAAAACGACACATTGTTTTGTCATGGTTGCTTTATGTACCAGGTGTAACTTATGATGAGTCTTCTAACCGAATCTATGCCGATCCTAACGTCTGGCGTAACATTGTTGATGTAAGATCTCTTATTTTCCATACATTAGAAATTCCCACTTTTTTGTTACTCACACATTTATTAATTTTGTTGATAGGCGACTCCTTTTGCTGAAGCTTATGCAGTCTACGGTGATCCGTGTTGGACGGATTTGAAAGTTTTATTTGGAGATCCTTCTGCTGGTGCATCTCAAAGTGCTGAAATGGTGGAAATCATCGATATTCCATCAGATGAAGATGACAAATCAACTCCTATTCAACCTGATGTGACAGAGGTCATTGACATTGACAGTGATGACAATGATTCAACAGTATCTTCTACGGTTAACATAGGGACGAGCTCATCCAACCCAAAAAAATATTGGGGGAAGAAGAAAATGAAAGGGACAACCGGACTGGCACTGTGGTCTAGTTTTAAGAAATAATTGGCGTTTCTACATCTAACGACCAATGTGTCCTACCGTGAAGTTTTTGTGTGTGTTGTTTCCGTTAACAAAATAAGTATGGCATGTACTAGGATGAAATCGTATGTACTTCAAGCTTGTGTTTTAGGGTTTAATAGGAAGAACTCGCATGTCTTTGTGTAGTCATTTCCTTGGATTTGGTCTATTAATGAAATATTGATATTCGATAATTTTTGGTGTATTAATGCAAAATATTATAATTCAGGAAAATGAATGATAACAGTTAACTTGTAGTTCTAAAGGAATGCAGGTATATAATTTTTTTATTATTAATGAATGTGTATTAATGAATTTGTATTAGTATGTGCATATTATTAATATGAGATGCAAGTATACTAGTTTTGCAGGAAAAGTATTAGTTGTTTTAAATTTAGAGTATTAGTAGTTCTAAAGGAATAATATTAGTTTATTTTCACAATACTACTAATACTCTTCATTAAGAATAACTAATACAGTGCATTAGTGAAACAAACTAATACTCTTCATTGGTGTGAAATTGGTTCATTCCTAAACCATTGAAGGTTATTAGTTGTTTTCACTGAAGAGTCTTAGTTTGTTTCACTAATGAACAACTATGACTCTTCCGTGTAAATAAATAATACCCTTCAGTCAGATCAATTAATACTCTTTAGGGAAGCAACTAATATCCTTCAATGGTTTAGGAATGATCTATTTTCACTCTATAATTTGTCTGTTAATTAATATATGATTCACTGTTGCGTTTAGCGACCGACATGCTTATAACTCTACCCAACCCAAAGTTGTTTGCTACTTAAATATATACCTCCCTAAACTAAATTGAGTTAAATTAATGAATTTGTATTAGTATGTGTATTAGTATTAATAAGAGATGCAAGTATACTAGTTTTGCAGGAAAAGTATTAGTTGTTTTAAGTACAGAGTATTAATAGTTCTAAAGGAATAATATTAGTTGTTTTAAATGCAAAGTATTAGTAGTTCTAAAGGAATAGTATTAATTGTTTTAAATGCAGAGTATTAGTAGTTCTAAAGGAAAAGTATTAGTTGTTTTAAATGCAGAGTATTAGTAGTTCTAAAGGAATAGTATTAATTGTTTTAAATGCAGAGTATTAGCAGTTTTAAAGGAAAAGTATTAGTTGTTTTAAATGCAAAGAATTAGTAGTTCTAAAGAATAGTATTAATTGTTTTAACTGCAGAGTATTAGTAGTTCTAAAGGAATAATATTAATTGTTTTAAATGCAGAGTAATAGTAATTCTAAAGGAAAAGTATTAGTTGTTTTAAATACAGAGTATTAGTAGATCTAAAGGAATAATATTAGTTGTTTTAAATGCAGAGTATTAGTAGTTCTAAAGGAATAATATTACTTGTTTTAAATGCAGAGTATTAGTAGTTCTGAAGGAATAGTATTAATTGTTTTAAATGCAAAGTATTAGTAGTTCTAAAGGAAAAGTATTAGTTCTTTTAAATGCAAAGTATTAGTAGTTCTAAAGGAATAGTATTAATTGTTTTTTTACAACTAATACTCTTCATTAAGAATAACTAATAGTCTTCATTAGTGAAACAAACTAATACTCTTAGTTTATTTCCCTAAGTATTTCTTCCATTTCTCCCATTTCTCCTTCCTTCCACCATTTCTCACTTCCTTCCAAATACGTCAGCCTCCGCCACTCCACGCCAGCCCCCGCTACTCCACGACAGCGTCCGCCACCGTCCGCCTTTCACGTAACCATCCTCCAGCGACGCAACCGTCCTCCAGCCAACTGTCCTCCAGCGCCGCCACCGTCCTCTAAAGCCGCCACCGTCCTCCAGCGCTGCGACCCTACTCCAGCGCCGCCAACGTCCTCCACCCTTCGCCAACCATAAATACTGTCCGAATCTCATTTTAAGGTAAAATATTTTTAGTGTTTTTTGTTTAGATGCTTGGATGTTGTGTCAATTGAGTATTTGTAACCACACATTTTCTATAAATCGTACATTTACTATAAATTGTATGATTTAGGGCTTTAATTTTTAACCAGAGCCATTATAGTTTGGGTTCAATTTCGTTCTTTTCGACCCTGAAATTTGTTTTGATTTTGCAGTAGTAATGTATCGACTTGGAAAAAGAAGTAAGTTTTACATTTTCGTACAAATATTGTTGTTATACCTTCTTGTTTTAAATGTATTAGAATACTCATTTGTTATTGTTTTTTTTTTTTTTTTGTGATTGTTAGGGGATGATGTTGTTGTGTCTTATGCTTACATTGATAGATATGCAACCAGATTTAACTTTGTTATTTGATGGTGGTGAAAATTTATATGTGAATGTTTATCTGGATAATGGCTGCAAGATTGGGATACTGGATGAAGAACTTGATGGTAATTTTTTGAACTTGGTTATTAAGTTAACTTTAGATACTAGTAGTAATACCAAAACTTTAGATGCTTGTTAATTTTCTTATTTTAGTGGGTTGTGATAGATGTTGGCGTTGGTTCATCCCGTTCAAATTCTTCCGATGATTCTAATGGTAAGATGGAGGTTGATTATGGTTTGAACTTTTCAAATCTATGTCGTTTTTCGGATACGGAGCAGCGAATGATCATTGATGGAGTAAAATGACGAGAATGAAGTTTCCCGCATTCAGAGCATCTCTTCAAAAGATTATTTTGGACGAAATTCCTCTGGTAAATTTTGGTCCTCATGGGAGACCACGCACAATAAGATCACCTGGAGTTTTGAACAGGATATGATTTAATATATTTTCTTTTATAGCTAAATATAGTGCCAACAATTCATTTTAGATCCTATATGTTTCCTTCTGTTAGTTCACTTGGATTGTGTATGTTTCCTTCTGTTTTTAGCACACATCTACTCACTTTTTGGATTTGTTATTTTGTATAGGGTGGTGCAGGTGTATCCAAAAATGCTTGGTTACCAAAGTTTACCCGAAAGCTCACTTCATCGGACATAAAAAAAGGAAGACCGGTAGGTATTTATACATTACTTTGTTAGTTTATAAAATAACTTACTTTGACCCTATTTTATTTTATAGCTTATACCAACTGCATTCTGGGAGGAACACATCAAAGAATTTTATAAATTTTACCCAGATGTCGAGGTTAGGTGTCAGGACAAATGTTGGACAGTGTCTTTCAAAGATGAAGATAGTCGGTATATGATATCAGCGGGATGCACGAAATTGCTAAATGATTTGGGTCTGTATGAAGGATCTACTGTAGATGTTCATCTTGTTCAGTGTCAGCCATTTATTTTAGAAGTATCTGTGGTGGGTTAGTGGTTGGTTGTAGTATCATGCACTTTGTTTTAAACTATTTTGGTGTAGTTGTTGTGTATGTCAAACAATATTGTCATGGTTGTTTAATTTAAATGCATATTGCTTGCTTATATTGCTTTTTATCGCTCAAAATATTAGATATTTGGGTTAATTATTGTGCGAATAAGTTGGATATTAGTGCTTGAAATATTAATTTTTTTGGGGCTTAAATGATTTATACGAAAAATTTTAATATATTTTTTTTGAAGGAATTTTAATTACATGTTCTATTTATTTCCCCAAAATCAAATTTCCACCCAAAATCAAAATTCCTTCAAAATTCAAATTTCACCCAAATTCAAAATTTCCCCCTACAATCAACAACCTTCCCCCCAAAATCAATTTCCTCCCAAATTTAAACCCCCCCCCCCCCCCCCACATTTAAACTTCCCCCCAAAATGTTGATAAGTCCAAGAAAGTAGACCAAAAAACTAGAAAGAGAGGTGAACAGATCTCACTCGGCCTATCTAGGGAGACAATCGACTGAGTGGAGTTTAATTTTAGTCGTGTGTGATGTTCTGGAAGATTCACTTAGCAAAAAAAAAACTTCTCACTCGCCCCGAGTGTGGTATATTTTTGGTCGAGTGTGATGTTCTGGAAGATTCACTCGGCCAAGAAAAACTTCTCACTCGCCCCGAGTATCATATATTTTTGGCCGAGTGTGATGTTTTGGAAGATTCACTCGGCCAAGAATAACTTCTCACTTGCCCCGAGTGTCGTATATTTTTGGCCGAGTGAGATCTAATTCAGTAATTTCTATATCCTATCTTAAACTAAAATTAATTAGAGTAATTTTTTTTCATATGTTGAAAAGATAAAAAAAAAATCATTCCATCCAATCTCACATAAAAAAATAAAATATTTTGTTCTTCTAAGTCTCAAGCATGCTTTGCTTTAAGTTGTCATTTCATTTGATTGGTGGGACCAACTAAATTTAAAGGTGTGCAAGAATATTGTATTTAATCATAGTTTGTATTTCCAATGTCCTTCATTTTTTATATTTAGGCAAATTGGTGTTTCTCCCGTGCGATGCACGGTATGAATATTCGTTTATATTCGCATGGAAAATATTCATAAGAATTTAAATTTAGATTAATTTGTTCATTTGCGCATTGAATCATTATATATTTAATAATATATTTGAAATGAAAATTTATCGAACTTTGAAAATGTAAATGAATAATGTTGGGATTGGAAGAATTCATTATCTTAGAGAGATATTAATTTATCCATAAATTAATAATTTATTAATTTCAAGGGTGTTTTTCCAATACGATGAATAACAATTTTATTTTTATTGAAGTGGGTCATTTCACACGTACTAATTTATATATGAGTTTTTAAAAAATTATTATCTTATCGTAATCGATAAATTTTTGAACTGGCTCAAGTTGGGACCGAAGAAAATTATTATTTTAAAGAATTTTCTTATTTTATGGAGGCTTTACAGTGATACAGATAAAAACATAGTGTTGTAAACAATAGATATTAATATTTTACATTTTCATGCATTAAAAATATAAATAGACAGTGAATTAAAATAAATTAAGTATAATTTTTTGGATCATGTAACCAATAATTAAATTAAATTCATTCCATAATTTGGACAAAGGACATAGCATATGCACAACCTCGCCTCTTTTGTCGTGCGAAGGGTGTTCAAGATAAAAATGAACCCAACAAGGTTCTATGACTCGAGGGCTACCACTATTTTGGGGATACAGAGTAAAGTTGAAGAGCTTTTTGGTCGTATAGGCTAGAAATAGATGCTTACGGTGCACAAGCCAATGTATAAGAACTTAGTCATTGAATTCTTAAGTACGGTTGAGGTATTATATGATGATCGTGGAATTCCCGAATCGATGAGTTTTAGAGCAGGGAACGTGAATTACTCCGTAACCTGCGAACGGTTGAATCAGTTTTTCACACAAGTCAAAATGTGGATCCTCAAAATCATTTTGTCCGGAACTGCTTTGATGATGAGCAAGAAATATGGGACGCCATCTCTTCCAAGAAAGCGACGGAAAAAAAGTTTGATCAATGCCACTCAAAGCCAAAGAGAATCCGTAATCTGATTTTTCGAATAGTGCACAGGGTGTTGTGCAACAGTGTTTGCCAGGAGCGCAGCTGGGGAAAAAATATTATAAGTTTAAATGGTGTTAAATATGATATACTATATTTCTCTGACAATTCATTTAAATAGGTAAATGCAATGTAAATTTAAAAAAATGTTATAAGCCTCAACTAGGTTATAAAGTTGATTTTTCTAAGTAAGATTAACCCAAAGATTGATTCCGACACACCTTCGAAATAAATATTATAAATTTAAATGGACAAATGCAATGTAAATTAAAAAAAAATATTTATACGGTAGAAAAAAATTTAAAAGTCTATATTTTTAGGTCAAATCAACCCAAAGAGTTATTCCGACACATCTCCGACAAAAATACAAATTTTCTCCGATAATTCATAAAAATAGAGAAATACAATATAAATATAAAAAAATAGTTATACGCAAAAAATAAGTTAGAAGGTACATTTTCCCTAGTTCAAACAATCCAAAGATTGATTCCGATACACCTCCGACAAAAATATTATAAGTTTAAATGGTGTTAATTGAGATACTATATATCTCCGACACTTCATTAAATTTGACAAATGCAATGTAAATTTAAATAATATTTATAAGGCAGAAAAAAAATTTAAACTTAATTTTTCTAGGTCAAATCCATCCAAAGAGTGATTCCGACACATTTCCGACAAAAATACATATTTTCTCCGAAAATTCATAAAAATCGAGAAATACAATATAAATACTAAAAAATAGTTATACGCAACAAATAAGTTAGAATGTAATGCCCCGAATCCAGAATATATTAATTATATCGGATTCGAAGTGTTATTGTGATCAAAAGTCCGAACTATAAAATTTTTGAAGGAAATATAACGGAAATGAGAGATGATGAGTTTTTATGCAGCGGAAGAAATGGGTAGAATAATTTTAATAAGTATCTTACACACATATATGTGTACATAAAACATAGTATCAACAGTAATGTTTTATTTAAGTGGGGAACTCCGTGTCGTCTCTATTACTGTTCTTGCTCCATGAAATCATAATCTGCAAGGGGTTAGGAAAATGGGGCGTGAGAATTGAATTCTCACATATGGGTGATTGCAACATCATGGGATTGGTAAATCCGAAATATATTAAGTTATACTCATTGATAAAGTGTTTATTTTATTTAATCAGTTTCATATAAAATTTAAACGTCATTTAAACATATTTCGCATAATATAATTGAAATAACACAAGTTGGTTCACATTAAGGCGAAGCCAAAGTCATAGCACATATTATCACAACTGTCAAACCATAAACCTACAATCATTCCACTTCCAACAAAATTACTCTTTTCAACTCCAACCAAAACTTACTTCATCCAACCACACAAACTCACATCATCCAACCATAAAATCCCTCAAAATAAGCAAGTATCAATGGCCTTATTCCCAGTGCGTCTAACGACAGCTGACCGGGGACCAGATCTACTTGATCAACAACCTTGATTCCGAGGGCGTCCCCGACAGCGGCCCCGGAGGTCGGATTTAAAACTCGATCCCGACTCCGTACATACTGACTCTCCACAAAACTGACTCAATAAACTTTACAAAGAATAAATACTTGACTGACAACTGAACTGATTCATGCTCACGTAAGGTGTTTACTCATGCAGTGATGATCGATTCACAAAACAACAGGCTAATGTATAACATATATAGTTATATCACATAATCCAAACAGTTATATAGATAGGTGTTACATTTATGTTGGATTAGATATTTTTGATTTGATTTAATCGAGTTTAGGAAATACCGGCACGACGTTATTATTAGCAGATCAATCAACAGATCATCACCCACCTGTTCGTTCCGGATTTCGGAAATGATGTGTAGAGAGACGGTCGAAAACCTCGTGTGCGTTCTAACTAGTACCGAATCCTAGTAGGAAAATATTTAATTAAAAGTTGACCTTTGAAAACGTTTAGGAAAACTTGAGAGTTTGTGTTACGAGAATCGAGAAAGTTGTGATCTTATAAACTCAAAAAGGACTTGCTTAAGGGTCACACCCTATTTTGGTAAATACGCCACTTCTAAAAAGGTGAGTGTATTGAGGGAGTGTATTTACTAGTAACTTGTGGTATGACTATTTCGATTACTACAAAAATAATCTTTTGATAAGTACACCCCTTTTTAAGAGGAGGTGTATTAGGGGGGTGTATTTACTAATTTATGTTGTGTCCTTAACAAAAGCCCTTTATAAAATTAAAAGTATAAGAATTTATATCTTATAAAAACCTCTTATTAAAACTTATTAATAACTTGATTTTTCTAAGAATTTATATTATAACTAATATAGTTTATAAAAAGTATTTTTCTTTTCTAACTTTAGTAACACTTCTAAAACAAAGGAATTATACTATTTTCCACCTTTTCATTTATTTACTAAATTTTGAATATTAAACGACTTATCTTTTCGTTTCTAATTTTCTAACAGTCGCACAAGGGGAAGACGAGTTTCCTTTGGTCTTTAAAAACTCAACTAATATTACTAACAACTAATTTCATCACCATTCAGCTAATTCAATAATACTAATCCATCAATTCAGTAATATCATCTAACTAATCCAATAATACGAAGTAGCTAAAAATAACAATACTAGACAACTAAATCAACAACACTTAAAGACTATACCAGTAATACAACACCATGTCCACTGCTTTGGACTAAAACTAACCATAGGAGTTTTACATCAACAAAACAAAATTTGTGTACCTCTAATTCCTTCTTACAAGATTAACCAAAATAGTCTTATTCCCAAACCCGAAATCGCGAAAGAAATAGGGAAAAGAAGGCTAGTAATCTTACGAGTCCCAAATCGGGCAGCCTAACGGCGTTCGATTAAGGATTTGATGGTTCTTTAGATTATTCGGACAGCCTAACGGCGTTGTTTCGATTCTTCAAAAATCGAACGAGCAGCGGTTCGTCCTAAGAGCTTCATCGGAAAGGGCGGAGACGACAACGTCTCGATTATACGTCAAAGGAAACGGAAAAGCATGAGTCTTAAATTGATTTAATCGGAATTGAGAAATTGGGGGAAATTGTAATTGAAGGAATTGAACCATTGAATGAATCGAGAGAGATAAAATAAGACTCACCAAGTCAAGAGCACGGCGGCGCTGGGACGACGGCGGAGCGGCGGTCGCGCTCATGCGACAGAGAGAGAGGAAAGGAGTCGGCGGTGTTCTGCTTGGAGGCGCGACGGCATCGCTGGAAAGCGGTGGTGCTTCGCGAAGGAGGCGGTGGCCTCGCGTCGGACTCAGGGCACGACGGCGACAGGAGAGGCGGCGCTCGCTGGCTACGTCGCGGTGGCTACGGCGGCGTGGCTGATTTCGTGAAGAGGGGCGACGCTCCGGCTGGGACAGAGGCGACGGACGGAGGTCGAAGGCGGCGCTGCTTCTTCGGCGGTGAACAAGGGGGAGAGGCGTCGCGGCGTGAGGGCTGGGCCGCGGCGGTCTTCCGCCGTGAAAAGAAAAGAGGAAGGAGACGGTGATTTCGGCTGAAGGAGGAGAGAGCCGAGAGGAGAGATGAGTGAAATCCGTAAATGGAAGAAAAACATCTTCTATTCTGTATAGATAAGGAGAGAGAGATATTTTCTTGGAAAATTAGTTTCTTAATTAATTAATTTAAAAGAAAGAAATAAACATGTGGCTGTGATTAATTTTTCTAATTAATTTAATTCAAAAAGTGAAAGTAATTCATGTGGTTAGGGATTAATCCCCTTAAATTCTGATATTTTCGTTCCCACTTGATACGGTTTAGGGATCGTTTGGCTCACGAGTTAAATCCCGATTCGATAATTAATACAGTTTTAAAACTCAAATAATATTTTATTGTATTTTAATTATACTCAATAAATTATACGGATCGAAATCCTAATTTCAAACTTGAATATTTAATTTCTCGTAGTCCTTTATTCGCTTTGAAAGATTCGATTCCTTTCTTCGAATTTAGGAATTTATAAAAGGGTATATATTTAAGTTACACAAATAGCACTCAAAATAATAAAATAAAAAGAAACAAAGATAATAATATAAAATAAGGGTTCTAGGAATATTAAAGGTATAAAACGGGACGGGGTATTACATCCTCACCCCCTTAACAGAATTTCGCCCCCGAAATTCATCTCCTAGGTATTGCTTAGGTATTGAGGGTATTTGGTTTGGACTTCATCCTCTATTTCCCAAGTTGTTTCTTCTTTCTCGTGTCGGCTCCACTGGACTAGAATTAATGGTATCTCTTGATTCCTTAATAAGTGTAACTTCCTTCCTAGGATAGTAACTGGAACTTCTTCATAAGTCAGGTCACAACTTAAACTTAAATCTATACGACTAAAAACAGGGTTTGGATCGCTTATGTACTTCCTGAGTGTAGATATGTGGAACACATCATGCACTCGTGATAACTCTGGTGGTAGTGCTAAGCGATAAGCCACATCCCCGATTCTATTCAGGATGTCAAATGACCCATTGTATCGCGACTTTAGCTCACCTCTTTTATCAAAACAGATTAGACCTTTCATTGGTGTCACTCGGAGAAATACTTTATCGCCAATGTCGAATTGTAAATCTCTTCTCCTAGCGTCCGCATATGACTTCTGACGGTCTTGAGCCGCTTTGATTCTTCCTTTAATCTTTGCGACTATCTCAACCGATCTTTCAACTAGTTCGGGTTCGAGAATCTTTCGAATTCCGACTTCATCCCAACAAACTGGTGATCTACACCTTTTCCCGTAAAGTGCTTCGTACGATGCCGTTTGTATTGTCGCCTGATAACTGTTGTTGTATGCGAACTCTACAAATGGCAGGTGGTTCTTCCAACTTCCTGCAAGATCTAGAGCGCAAGCTCTCAGCATACCTTCGAGTGTCTGGATAGTTCTTTCCGATTGTCCGTCAGTCTGCGGGTGGTATGCGGTGCTGAATTTCAATTCAGTCCCTAAGGCTCATTGCAGACTTCCCCAGAACTTAGAGGTAAAACGGGGTCTCTATCGGACACTATCGAGACCGGTACACCATGCAGTCTAACTACCTTTGCTATGTATAGTTGGATGAGCTTGTCCAACGTATATGTCATTATAACAGGGACAAAGTGGGCAGTTATCGTAAGTCTATCTACGATTACCTAAATGGCATCGTGATTTTTCACCGTTTACGGAAATTCGGTGACAAAATCCATAGAGATGTTCTCCCATTCCCACTCTGGCATCTCCAGAGGATGCAACAACCCTGGAGGTCGTTGGTGATCTGCTTTAACTCGTTGGCAGGTTAAACAACTTCTGACGAATTGAGCTATCGACCTCTTCATACCCTTCACCAAAAGTTTCCTTCCAGTCCCCGATACATCATTGTCTCTCTGGGGTGAATGGAGTATGGAGTGTTATGTGCCTCTTTCAGAATTTCATTCCTCATTCCTTCATCCTTAGGCACACAGATTCTGTTATCGAACATCAAAGCTCACTCAGTACTCAATACGAACTTCTAAATGGTTCCTTCCTCAGCGCGCTTACGTATTCCTCTCAAGAATTTATTGTTCTTTTGCGCTCCTAGGATCCCTTCTCGTAAGGTTGGTTATAGGGTGAACGCGTAAACCATGGTATCTGCACAATACTGTGTGGAGAATTCTAGGTTTAGGATGAACTGGTACTATATCTTACTCCACTCAAAATAGTTTTGTCTAACTAATTACTCTAAAACTTCTGGTTCAAAAGGGGTGGTAAACCTTAGTGGGGAGGTTTGATTTTTGAAAGGTCCTCCATTAGTTAAAGCCAAAATAACTTCTCGGTTTTTCTTGGTCGACTAAGTTTTTTTTCACTCTACCTGATCTAAGACTTTGAAGGTTTTCTAGTCCTCAAGCATGCAAACTTTTCTTCCTATATAGTTGCAAATTTTCCTCTACTTCGAAGTCCACTATGTATCCCATAGATTAAAAATCAATTGTCCTTTAATTTTCAACTAAAGTATTCCCATAACATATAAATGTTAATCTTAACACGTAAGACTTAAGATCACATCTAGCTTACTCATTCCACAAAAAGGCTCTACTTAAGCTTAAAATCTTATGTTATCCCAAAAGAAAGTAACTATTTCCGTGTTTCATACTTCTTCTTATGCATAGAACTAGTTCGTTTTCAATAACGTCTAACTACTCAACTCAAGAACGTGCAGTTCAGTTCCTATTTGATGTTCATCCAAGTCTATCTCCAATCAATTCACTCGGCTTAGGTTCTCATTGTATTCCTCAAAAGTTCACTTTCACTTAAGGTCTATCCTTCTATACTCTATATCCTCAAATTTTCTTAAATTCTTAGACACAAGGGAGTGAGATGCTCTAGTACTAATCGATACATAAGCAGTTGATCCAAAATTCACACTTGCTGAATTTGGAATAAAACTTCTCTCGTCGCATTGTCTTTAAGACTGACTTGAGATGTTCTTCGTGTTGCTCTTTGCTCTTAGAGTACACAAGACGATGACGAATTGATCCAGGTACAGATGAAACACTTTATTCATCAGATCCATGAAAATTATCGGAGCGTTTGTTACTCTAAAAGGCATCACGGTGAACTCGTAATGTCCATACCGAGTCCGGAATGCTGTCTTCGGGATATTCTCGCTCTTGACCTTTAGCTGGTGGTAACCAGACCTCAGATCGATCTTTGAGAATACGGTAGCATTCTTCAACTGGTCGAACAAGTCTTCTATCCTCGGAAGAGAATATTTGTTCTTAATAGTCAGTTGATTGAGACCTCGATAGTCTATGCACATACGGAAAGTTCCATCTTTCTTCTTTACGAACAACACGGGTGTTCCCCATGGTGATGCACTATGCCTGATGAACTTATTTTCAAGCAAGCCTTGCAGTTGTTCCTTCAGTTCTTCTAATTCCTTTGGTGCCATTCGATATGGTGCTTTAGATACTGGTGCTGCCCCAGGTATCAAGTCGATGGAGAACTCCATCTGACGATCCGGAGGTAACCCAATTAATTCCTCAGGAAACACGTCAAGATATCCATCCACAATTGGCACCTTTATGCGTAACTTATCGTCTTTCTCTCCTGCTGAGATGTGGACGAGGTAAGCTTGGCATTTCTCCTTCGTAATATTACTGCAGCTTGGATTGCTGATATTACTCGGGTTTCCTTCTTGGTCTTGATTTCACGAAAGGTGAAGCGTTGATCATTATGGGTTTCGAGGTTGATCTCACGTTCTGCGCATTTTATTATCGCTTCATCCTTTGTTAACTAGTCAATGCCCAAGATTATATCAAAGGTTTTCATCTTAAGGATGTGAAGATCGGACTCAACTAAGTGATCGCTTAGCATTAGGGGTAAACCTCAAATTCGGTCCTTAATCTCCATAGTAGTTCCAGACATTTCTTAGCGCGGCCTGCTGAGGTGGCTTAGGTTCAGCCTGAGAAGGTGAGTTCTGTCCTATAGGATTCACTGATATAGTAATAGGGTTAACGTGGGGTCATCCACGTCTACGTTCTGGTGCCATTCTAAAGGTGGTTCTGATCGGAAAGGATAATATTTTTACGATATGTATAGGTGTGAGAAAGTTATAAAAATATAACCGGATTAACCAAATTAACACAAAACGTTAACACTGAAAACACGTGTGGTACGTAATTCACCGCTTCGCATTGGGGCCCCAATGGTACAGTGCTCACATTCGCACAGTATTCTAGGAACTAGTAATGTGTCATTAAGTGATAATCAGTTAAAATATGACATTTAATATATAAAGCAAGTAAAACACATTGACAAGTAGTGAGCACATAATAAGTATATATATATCTAAAAGTTTTGGTCCTACGGAGGTCAGTCTCCTGACATTACGTCATAGAATACAAAAGGCTTCTAAGTATAATTCTAACACATCGTATCCTTGCATCAGTACGGACCACGAGCGACAAAAAGAGTGGGTTAAAGCCATGCTGCTATGGTCTAAGTAAAACGGTCATACGTCTGACTACTACTATATGTCAGGAAACGGTGACACGTCTATGTTGTACGTATTTGTGACTACATCAAAAGGATAACCGCTTAAAAGGATTTGATCACTCTGACTGATCACTACTATCATACGGAAATACCCATCATCGACTTTTCTAGGCATGTCTTCAAGTGAAATGTGGGGTCGTTGAACTGGGTCTTCTATTCTCATCCGTTCGAGTAGTCTTACAGTGATAGGACGGAGAACAACTCAATAACCCTTCTGGAAAAACGAATCACGACTATCAAATATGTCTCGTCTTGGGATATTGGAGTGGCTCTTGCCCTTGACACGCAGTCTTGTGAATTGGGTTATAAACACACTGATAGATTCTAAGGTTAGCTAAGTGTCTTCTAATTATCGAGATATAACTATCTTAGGTGGATTCTTATATGGAAATGAGTTTCCTAGTCAAAATTTTAGTTATTCAGAAACATAATTTAAACAATTAAAGCACATAGTTTCAATAATCATATAACATCATTTATGAAGTTTATAACTTTACACAAATATATTTATTTCTATCTTTCACTAATTATCTGCATTTCAATAGTAATATAAACGACATTTCGTGGTTCTTTCTACACCTCGTAGGTGTTGTTTCGAGTTCGCGATCTTTTGATTGGAGTTTTGTTATGAAAGTCAAGTTGGCGTAATATCATAAACTTTTAGGCACTTTTAAAAATAAAACAAGAACATACCTTCGAGGAGCTTCTGATGGTAATAGGAGACACATTTCCCCTCAAGTGATTTAATTAGTGATTTATACTTACATGATAAGAAAGTTTAATAAAGAAAAGGAATTATGGTTTGATGAAAACAATGATTTGGGTTTTGGTCCGAAAGTTTTGAACATAAGCTCTGATACCACCTGTAACGCCCCGAATCCAGAATATATTAATTATATCGGATTCGAAGTGTTATTGTGATCAAAAGTCCGAACTATAAAATTTTTGAAGGAAATATAACGGAAATGAGAGATGATGAGTTTTTATGCAGCGGAAGAAATGGGTAGAATAATTTTAATAAGTATCTTACACACATATATGTGTACATAAAACATAGTATCAACAGTAATGTTTTATTTAAGTGGGGAACTCCGTGTCGTCTCTATTACTGTCCTTGCTCCACGAAATCATAATCTGCAAGGGGTTAGGAAAATGGGGCGTGAGAATTGAATTCTCACATATGGGTGATTACAACATCATGGGATTGGTAAATCCGAAATATATTAAGTTATACTCATTGATAAAGTGTTTATTTTATTTAATCAGTTTCATATAAAATTTAAACGGCATTTAAACATATTTCGCATAATATAATTGAAATAGCACAAGTTGGTTCACATTAAGGCGAAGCCAAAGTCATAGCACATATTATCACAACTGTCAAACCATAAACGTACAATCATTCCACTTCCAACAAAATTACTCTTTTCAACTCCAACCATAACTTACTTCATCCAACCACACAAACTCACATCATCCAACCATAAAATCCCTCAAAATAAGCAAGTATCAATGGTCTTATTCCCAGTGCGTCTAACGACCGCTGACTGGGGACCAGATCTACTTGATCAACAACCTTGATTCCGAGGGCGTCCCCGACAGCGGCCTCGGAGGTCGGATTTAAAACTCGATCCCGACTCCGTACATACTGACTCTCCACAAAACTGACTCAATAAACTTTACAAAGAATAAATACTTGACTGACAACTGAACTGATTCATACTCACGTAAGGTGTTTACTCATGCAGTGATGATCGATTCACAAAACAACAGGCTAATGTATAACATATATAGTTATATCACATAATCCAAACAGTTATATAGATAGGTGTTACATTTATGTTGGATTAGATATTTTTTATTTGATTTAATCGAGTTCAGGAAATACCGGCACGACGTTATTATTAGCAGATCAATCAACAGATCATCACCCACTTGCTTGTTCCGAATTTCGGAAATGATGTGTAGAGAGACGGTCGAAAACCTCGTGTGCGTTCCAACTAGTACCGAATCCTAGTAGAAAAATATTTAATTAAAAGCTGACCTTTGAAAACGTTTAGGAAAACTTGAGAGTTTGTGTTACGAGAATCGAGAAAGTTGTGATCTTATAAACTCAAAAAAGACTTGCTTAAGGGTCACACCCTATTTTGGTAAATATGACACTTCTAAAAAGGTGAGTGTATTTACTAGTATACTTGTAGTATGACTATTTCGATTACTACAAAAACAATCTTTTGATAAGTACACCCCTTTTTAAGAGGAGGTGTATTAGGGGGGTGTATTTACTAACTTCTATTGTGTCCTTAACAAAAGCCCTTTATAAAATTAAAAGTATAAGAATTTATATCTTATAAAAACCTCTTATTAAAACTTATTAATAACTTGATTTTTCTAAGAATTTATATTATAACTAATATAGTTTATAAAAAGTATTTTTCTTTTCTAACTTTAGTAACACTTCTAAAACAAAGGAATTATACTATTTTCCACCTTTTCATTTGTTTACTAAATTTTGAATATTAAACGACTTATCTTTTCGTTTCTAATTTTCTAACAGTCGCGCAAGGGGAAGACGAGTTTCCTTTTGTCTTTAAAAACTCAACTAATATTACTAATAACTAATTTCATCACCATTCAGCTAATTCAATAATACTAATCCATCAATTCAGTAATATCATCTAACTAATCCAATAATACGAAGTAGCTAAAAATAACAATACTAGACAACTAAATCAACAACACTTAAAGTGTAACGCCCCGAACCCAGAATATATTAATTATATCGGATTCGAAGTGTTATTGTGATCAAAAGTCCGAATTATAAAATTTTTTGAAAGGAATATAACTGAAATGAGAGACAGAAATTTATGCAGCGGATAAGTGGGAAGGAATATTAGAATATGAGTGTATTTGTGTGTATATATATATATATATATATATAAAGATGGATAGAAGGTTATGTATCTTCAAAATAATACATACTGAGTTTGGATAATTTAAAACACACGGAAAGAGTATCGTCTTGCATAGCAGTAGCGATAACATTTATTTGGAAATAGAAATGATAGGCATCGTTGTATTAGTAATAATATATTTTAAGGAAAGGGGAGACTTTGTGTCTTCTGTGTCACTGTCCTTGCTCCCCATAATTGTAATCTGCAAGGGTTTAAGAAAATGGGGCGTGAGAATTGAATTCTCACTTATGGGTGATTGCAACATCATGGGATTGGTAAATCCGAAATATATTAAGTTATACTCATTGATAAAAGTTTATTTTATTTAAACAGTTAATGTATATAAAAGATTATAAAACTTAAACGGTACTTAAGCATATTTCACATGGCATACTTGGAATAACACAAGTTGATTCATATTAGGGCAAAGCCCAAAATCATATCACATATTATCACAAACTGACAAACCATAAATGTACAACCATTCTCCTTCCATCATAGTTATCCTTTTCAACTCCAACCATCAACAACCTTGATTCCGAGGGCGTCCAACGACAGCGTCCCCGGAGACCGGGAAATAATCAACAACCTTGATTCCGAGGGCGTCCAACGACAGCGTCCCCGGAGGTCGGAAAACAATACCCAAAACACAACTCCGTACTTACTGATTTTTCATAAAACTGATACAACAACCTCACTGAGAAAATACTTGACTGATAACTGAACAGATTCATGCTCACGTAAGGTGTTTACTCATGCAGTGGTGATCGATTCACAAAACAACAGGCTAATATATAACATATGTAGTTATATCACATAATCCAAACAGTTATATAGATAGGTGTTACATTTATGTTGAATTAGGTATTTTTGATTTGATTTAATTTAGTTGAGTTCAGAAAATACCGGCACGACGTTATTTATAGCAGATCAATCAACGGATCATCACCCACCTGATTGTTCTGAGTTCCGGGAATATTGGGTAGGTAGGCAGTCGAGTCCTTCGTGCGTATTCCGAAAAGTACAGAATCCTAATAAGGAGTATTTTGATTAAAAGATTGACTTTTGAATTTGAAAAGCTTAAGAGCGCGAAACTCAAGGATTTAGTAGGTCGTTGTCTTCAGAGAACTATTGAAAACTAAAGTTTTCAAAGGTTGATTTCAAATTGATAAGTACACCTCTTTTAAAGGGGAGGTGTATTAGGGGAGTGTATTTACTAAATTCAGTGTTGCAACAGGGGGTGTATTTACTGAATTTAGTGGTGTAACAGGGGGTGTATTTACTGAAATTGGTGGTGTAATAGGGGGTGTATTTACTGAAATTGGTAGTGTATTAGGGGGTGTATTTACTGAAATTGGTAGTGTATCAGGGAGTGTATTTACTGAAATTGGTGTGTTCTCGGAGAGTGTATTTACCGAATCTGGTGGTGTACACAGGGGGTGTATTTACTGAATTTGGTGGTGTACACAGGGGGTGTATTTACTGAATTGAAAGGTGTTCTAAAAAAAAACCTTTTTAAGGAAAAAAAATATCTTTATTAAGCTTGGAAAAATACTTAGAAAATAAGATTATTAATTTATAAAAAATTAAAGAAAAGGTTATTCTTTCTTACGAATCCTATTTGTTGGTCCCGAACGAGTAAACAGGTGTATGGGGGGGGGGGGAATACACCTGTGGTTACAAATTGAAACTTCTTTAAAACTTATCAGGTTACTTAAGACAGTAGCTCGTCAGTGGACTTGAGGTCTGCTGAGAGTTACTCTGTGAAAGCTTACTGAGATAATACCTCCACTGAAAGCACAAGACTTTCAGTTGAACTACTATCTAATTAGCTTTCAGATGCGGATTAGTGAGCCCTTTTAGAAAACTCGTTTTACTTTGATAAACTTGAGATTAACACACACTTATGAAATAGCAGAATGTAAGTACACAAGATGTAAAGTGGTTCAGAGATAAATCTCCTACGTCCACTGGCCTGATCAAACAGGAGAATTCCTTTCACTTGGAATTCCTTGTGTTATAGTGCCAAGGTGCACTGATCAACTTTTCCTCTCTTAGGATGATTGATCACTAGGAAATTCCAGGTCCTAGTTCCCAAAACAAACCAGCTTTCAGACTGATACAACAATCAGCTTACTAACACCACTTAACACTAGCTCTCAACCTAAACACTGAGTAGGGTTTTGAGTAGGGTTTTGGTTCCAACTATTTTGAGATAATCCTTACAAGTTTAGCTCAAGGCTTAGGATTGGATTATCTCTTTCTAAGGTTTGGATATAGCTTTAAGCTTGGTTACAGAAGGTTTGTTAGTTTCTCTACAATTGTGAAACACTTGGGAAACAATGATAATTTCGAGTGTTTCTAGATAGTTATGAATGTAGAGATAGCTTTGATCTTGTGAGTTTCCCGTGCTTGTAAAATGTGCACGTCCTTCTGTATTTATAGGCTTCCTTGAAAATCTTCCCGTTGGATTTGAATCTTCTCAAGTAAGTCTTCTTGTATCTGATTGGTTCAAACGGCTCTATTTGAAGCTTTAAGTCTTGTCAAGAAACGGCTGCAAAACCATGCCTGTTCACCAACTTTCTGTAGATTGCTAGGTGAAAGACTTTTGGTACTTGTCAGGCTGGGACAGGTCGGCTGTCAGTAAGGTACACTGACGTGTCATCTTCTCATTGGACCTTAAGTCTGTATGCCCAGATTCTTGTCTTGCTTTAAGGTGGAACTCCTCTGATGAGAACCTTCTTATTCCTTCATTTATTGTAAGCTTCACTGAGATTCATTTTGCCTTGTTCCAACCAGATTTAACTAACAGCTTTAAATATGCTTAGCATTAAATGTACTTGTTAGTTCCCATCAGTGGACCTTCGTCCTCTACTGATAGATTTAGTCTTAGTGAGAATGTACTTAGAAAACATTCAAGACTTAGACTTCTTTCTCAGATCACTTAGTCTTCAGCGGACTTCACTTCAGCAGACTTCATACTAAAATACACTCTAGTTTTTACTAACTGCACTTCAGTTCTTAACACTTAGAACTGTTAATTTAAACTCTAACTCTACTGAATAATTTACTTACAAACAACTTAGGGAGGGACATGTTGGCATCTAATCAAAACAAGTCTTATACATTTTCCCAACAATTTCCCCCTTTTTGATTATGCCGGAACCTATCTTATTACATATCTTCTTCTAGATGAGGTTCTTCAGATGACATTCAAAGTTCACAGTTTTTGTAAGTAAAACATTCAAGTACATAAGCCTAAATGATAATGAGATATTATCTTGGGCAAAACATCAGCAGAGTTCCTTTCATTGAAAAATATGAAGTACAAATTACATGAAGTCAACTCTAAAAAAGTTTCAAACTTAAAAACATCTGGGACTTATAAACAAATGCCCAGCAAAAGATACAACTTTCTCAGATGGACTCAAAAAGAGGTTCAAGTCCATATTGCTTAAAGACTCTAATCTTCAGCTCATTCTTCCTTTCCATCATCTCCTTGGAATGTCCTCTGAGACCAGTATGTGATTGGCTCAGGGGCCTTCAGAGCATGATCCTTTCTCTATCAACAGCTCCTGTTGCATCTTGAGGAGGCCAGTATGTGATTGGCTCAGGGGCCTTCAGAGCATGATCTGGGAAGGCATCATTCCAAGCATCACAGATCTCGGGATAGAGTTTGGGATAGGCATCAAACAACCATGAGTTGAAGACTTCTTGTGCATTGTCCCTTCCTAACTCTCCACTGACATAGAAGGAATATACAAAGTCCCTTTTTGCAGTCTCCCAAGCATCATTGAGCTTCTTAGGAACCCAGGCATCGTGGTGAGGGAATCTGTTCTGAGATGGTGTGATCTTGTCTTTCTTCAGTTTGGCAGCCCACTTAAGATAACCACTTCTGAACTTTTTAGAAGTAGTTTTGTCAAAAGTGGCTAACCTCTCCTGCTTCTTCCTCTCAGCCAGTTCTGCAATGGTTTCCATCTTCCCAACCACCTTATCTCTCCTCTCCTGCTGTTGGGCTGTTAGCTTCCTTGCTCTCTCGTTCATTCCACCAGCCTCTTTGATTAGCTCAGTGAGCTCCGTGACTCGGGTGGGTGCAGATTTGGGAATTTCAGAAGACAAAGGATCAGGGTTAAGAATGGGGAGTACCTCAACTTCATCAGTAGAGGTTGTGGACTTAGCTGCCAACCTCCCTGAGGTTCTTGTCTTTTTAGCAACCTCTGCTGATAGTACATCAGTTGCCTTCCTCTTGGCAGGTTCCCCCTTCTTTGCAGCTCTCTCTTCCTTCTCCTTCAGATGAGCTTCCTTGAACTTTGAGAGGTCCACTGATGCGGTCTCCTTTCCCTTCTTTTCCTCAGCCAGCTTCTGGGCCTCAGCATCAACTTTCTTTATGGTGCTTTTGATTTGTTGACCTTTCTCGAACTCCGGGGTTTCAAAGATGATTTGCATTTTGTTCCTTGGATCAGCCTTCAGCTCTTTAGAAGATATCAATCTTTCCCCCTTTCCGGCATTAATCATGCACTCAGCCACAGTGATGTTTAACTTCATCTGATCGTGAGCGATGGCCTTCAGTTCAGTCGAGCAGTGGTCAACTTCATCTTCCATCCTTTCCAGTGCAGCTCCAGCAGTTTGACCAAATTGCACAAATTGGGCCAGTTTCTCATTGATTAGCACATTGGTCTTTTCTTGAGTTGGGAAGTCCTCAGCAGCCTTCTTGAGAACTTCACCAAGCTTGGCTTCGAGTTCTTCGTGCTTTGCCTCGAACTCCTGCATCTTCTGGTTCCACAACCCTTCAACTTTCCCAACAAGGTCAGCTGAGAAAGCTTCAACAGAAGACTTTAGGTTGATAGACACGTTCTCCACTGAGTCCTTCAGGAATTGAGCTCTGGCTTCTTCCTCCTTCTTCTCCAGATCTTTCAGAGCCTCAATGACTAGCACACTTTGTCCCTCAACTACATCAATTACCATCTGCTGTGAGTCTTCAACTTTCAGTGTGAGATTTTGAAGTGATGTAGTTGTGGACTCCATGAGTTCGTCAATGTGATCTGAGAGTATGATCATTTCGTCTACCTCCTCTTGGACAACTTCTTGGACATCTTTCAGCTGAGTTTCAAGAGCAGGGATTCTTTCTTCTTGAAGTTTAATCACTTCATCCCTCAGGGGAGTTAGGTTGATCTGGACTGAGGGGATCTCATCAGTTTGGGTACCTGCATTTAAGACAGTGTTAGTTTTTCCTCCCTCAATCTCACAACCTAGATCTCCTGAAGTCTCTAACTCCATTGGAACTCCCTCCTCCTCACTCAGCTTACTTCTTTCATCACTCTTATTTTCAACTAAGATTTTTTCAGCCAATGCATCCTTTACAGGAATGATTGCTTTTATTTGGCCACTCACAACTCCTGTGATTTCAACATCTCTTTCAGCACCCTCATCTTTTTCTTTTTCTTTTTCAACTCCTTCTATTCCAGTCACCTCAGTTGACTCTGAAGCCACCACTGAGGGCTGTTGTGGGAGAATCTCAGTAGACACCTCTACTGGACTCTCCTGTGGCAAATTTTGAGCCTCAGTATCCCTTGCCTTGGATACATCCTTGGCTACCTCACCATCACCTAGCCTTGGTGAGGTCCCTCCTCCTTGTACATTTTCCTCCATCTCTTTCTCCTTCTCCTCCTCTGCTTCAGCAACCACATCAGCTGACTTCTTAGCCTCAACTATCTTCTCCATCACCAGACTCTCAAAAATTTTCTCATCACAGAGAAGTCTGGATTTGGTCATCCCTGCAAACTGCAACACCTCCATCTCCTCCTTCTTCCAATCATCGGCATTGCTGCCTCTGACTGCCAATAGAATTTCTCCTAGCCTCCTATCTTTGAGCTGGACAAGGAGTCTCAGCCTCAAGAATAAAGCCTTGAGAGTGGGGAAGTTGTCAAGTTCAGGGTACTTAGACTCCAAAGAGTAAGCAACCTCATCCTTAAGGGTGTCTAAGAATGAGTACTCTTCTTCATCGTCTGAAGGAAGGGAAGGGGTAGGGGATCTGATATCAGTGGGTTCTTCTGGAATAGATTCCAGGTGAGTTGAGGTTTGGGTTTCAGGAGGGTTAGTTTCAGAAGAGGTTTGAGTGTCAGGTGAGGTTGGGTTTTGGTCAGTGGGGGTTGAGGGAATGGGTTCAGTAGGATTTGATGGGGTGGTTTCAGTTGGGGTGGAGATGAGTTCAGTGGGGGTTTGAGTTTGAGATCCACTGGCTGGCTTTTGAGAGCCATCAGTGGGGGTTTGAGTGTGAGTTATTTTGGAGATGCGTTTGGTTTTGGCTACAGGGGTGCGAGGTTTAGTCTTGGGTTTAATAGGAGTAGGAGCAGGAACATCTGAGTCAGACTCAGTTGAGATAGTGTTGGGGGAAGAGGTAGGGTTACCTGATGAAGACTCATCAGTAGAGTCTGTGACTCTGACTTTCTTCAAAGCAGCCTCTTTCACTGCTTCAGAAGACCTCTTCTTCTCCTTCCTTGAGGCCTTCTCTGCCACAGCCTCCTTATGTTGAGCCATTTTGTCACTCAACTTTACCAGTCTCCTTTTCAGCTTTGTTTTCTTCCCCTCAGCTGGGGTATCTTCCTCCTCCTCTACTGCCTCTGGGCTTTCCACAACAGGCTTAATCATCCTAGCCTCCAGAGTCTTTCCAGACTTGAATAAAATCTTTAGATTGCTCCATTTCCTATCAGGGATCCAATCTACGCCCAAATCTACATTCTCTATCAAGTAAGAGATTTTTGTTGCGTAGTTTAGCTTACTTGATAGTTGGGGAGTTTTGTCGGGTTGAAACTTTGAATGCTCCTTATTCAAGGCCCTCAGAAAGAACTGCTGCCAGTTGTATGGCCTTTCCTTGCTCTCAACAATCGCCTTCATCAGCCTGAGCTTTGGCTTGCTCACTTGCTCAGTACTCCCTTGGTTTCCCAAAATACACTTACTCACAATTTCACAGAGAACATTGTAAACTGGCAGGAGTTCACTTCTGTTCATTGTTGGAGTGTATGGTACCTTCCTCTGCATTATGGTTTTGACCCATTCTTCCTCCTTCTCCACAATGCACGTGTCTGGATTGGGACCTTCAGAAGGAAGATCAAAAAGCTCCTTCAGGACATCTCCGCTTACACGAATCTGCTTCTTTATCTTCTGGTGTTCAATGACCTCCATGTCATCCCTCATAACTTTCTTCTTCCTTTGCAAGATCAGATGAGACCTGATCTTTGTATCTGAGTTGGAGACATTGTTGTAGAAATCAAGAACCTGTCTGTCAAAACAGTTCTCTGGATGAACAGATAGGAATTTCTCTAACCCAGCACTTTTTATCATTTCAAGGGCCTCTTTGATGTGAGCGTACTCTGGTCTGGACTCAATTTCTGGGTTATCGAAAACCACGATGGGTTCATACCAGAAGTTATCTTTTTGGGTAAGGAAACTGAGATTTAGTTTCGCCATTTGAACAAGAGGGTTTGAGAGAACAAATTACAGAGTAAGATAGTAAGTGTTTGCTTGGAAGTGTATTCGAAAAGGTTTACAAGCTTAAGGTTGGGGATTTTATATCAGAAATAAACGGTTAGATCTAATTTCACAATCAACGTCTGAGATTGAATGATTTTGAGATCGTGGATAGTTGCAGGGTTTAGTGGGGGGTTTTAAGAAATCTTGACGGTTTAGAAAAGAACCGCCTAATTGAATGGTATGGATTGAAAAGGTTGGTAACCGGAAGGTCACATCATCCGGCTTTTAGAGCGCGTGAGATAGGTAATTGAAAAAGCATGTCTGACTTGTACCACGCGCATTAAATGCTTGCCATACCAAAATCTCTTCGGAACAGTGGAAAGAGATTTAGTTTTCCAGAAAGCACTCATTAGTAAATATATTGAAACCAATTAAAATATATATAACACTAAGAGGCTTTATCTTTGAAAATAACATAAGTATAGACTTGACCTCTACTGAGGTTCGACCTCGTCTGATATATAGATCTCTTCTGAGATGGGGAGCTTCTTCTGAGAGAAGATCCTCTTCTGAGTATGAACCTCCACTGAGTTGAAGGTAACTCTACTGAGATTCAATCCTTTCTTTACTCTCCTGGATCTAGGAGTCCAAGCTCCACTGACAACTCTTGAAACCTTGCTTCAGCAAAAGGTTTAGTGAAGATATCTGCCTTCTGCTTGTCAGTGTGGATTTTGAGCATCTTGATGTCCTTCTTCTCCACATGATCTCTGATGAAGTGATGCCTTATATCCACATGTTTGCATCTTGTGTGGAGAACTGGATTTTCTGAAATAGCAATTGCACTATTGTTGTCACAGAAAATAGGGACTTCATTGGCAAAGATGTTGTAATCTCTCAGTTGTTGTCTTAGCCAAAGAATTTGAGCACAACAACTTCCAGCTGCCATATACTCAGCTTCAGTAGTGCTTGTGGCTACTGAATTTTGTTTCTTGGAAAACCAAGAAATCAGTTTACTTCCCAAGAATTGACAAGTGCCTGAGGTTGATTTTCTATCAATTCTGCATCCTCCATAGTCAGCATCTGAGTATCCTGTGAGTTCTAGATTGTCATCTGAGGGATACCACAATCCCATATTCACAGTACCCTTAAGATATTTGAGAATCCTCTTGGCAGCTTCCAGGTGACTTTTCTTGGGATTGGCTTGATATCTAGCACAAATGCCAACTGCAAATGTGATATCAGGCCGGCTTGCTGTGAGATACAGTAGAGATCCAATAATGGCTCTGTAGGAAGTCTGGTCTACTGATTCTCCATCCTCATCTGGTTCCATCTTGGTGTTGGTGTTGAGTGGAACTCTTGCAACCTTGCTGGTCTGGCATCCAAACTTGTTGATCAGCTCCCTTGTGTATTTGGCTTGGTTGATGAAGATTCCTTCAGTGGACTGCTTGACTTGAAGTCCTAGGAAGAAATTCATTTCTCCCATCATAGACATCTCAAACTTTCCCTTCATCAGTTGAGAAAACTTCTCACAGAGGACTTGGTTAGGACAACCAAAGATGATATCATCCACATAAATTTGAACCAGCAATGTGTCCTCTCCTTTTGTGATTCTGAAAAGTGTTCTATCAACTCTCCCTTTGATAAAACCATGATCCAAAAGGAATTGAGACAAAGTATCATACCAAGCTCTTGGAGCCTGTTTCAGTCCATATAGAGCTTTCCTCAGTCTATATACTTTGTGACTTTCTTCAAAACCTGGGGGTTGCTCCACATAGACTTCTTCATTGAGTACTCCATTCAAGAAGGCACTTTTAACATCCATCTGGTACACCTTGAATTTCTTGTGAGCAGCATATGCAAGAAATAACCTTATTGCCTCCAATCTGGCTACTGGAGCAAATGTTTCATCATAGTCAAATCCTTCAACTTGAGAGTAGCCCTTTGCAACTAGCCTGGCCTTGTTTCTGACTATGATATCATTCTCATCCTTCTTGTTTTTGAATACCCACTTGGTTCCTATCACATTGCAGTGATATGGTCTGTCCACCAACTCCCATACTTGGTTCTTTGTGAACTGGTTGAGCTCTTCTTGCATGGCAATGATCCAGTTGGAATCTTGAAGTGCTTCTACTATGGAACTTGGTTCCTGGTTTGATAAGAAACAACAAAACAAAGCACTTTCACCATGAAAACTTCTAGTTTTGACTCCTGAGGAAGGATCACCTAGGATTTGCTCAACAGGGTGATCTGAGAGCCAAGTCCTCCTAGGCTGATGCCCTTCAGTTGAGTTTAACTCTTCTGAAGTTGAGTCACTAGATATTGGAATGAAATCGAATTCAGGAAATAAGACAGAGGGTTGAAGTCCTGAGTCATCATTCAAGGTATTTTCATTCTCAATGGTAATTTCATTGGTTCCCCCTTGAATAATGGGTTCAGTGAATGTCTCAGCTGTGACCACATCTTCATTGACATTGGTTACCTCTTGAACTGGGATGGTGTTCATCAGTTCAGTTACATCTTCAGGAGAGCTCTCAGGTGAGCTTTGAGGAGTGGTCTGATTTTGAGTGTCCTCTTTGAATTGTTGATCATTGAGGTCCCAGGTTGTCCCAAAGTTGAGGTTGTCCCAGGTTGGGATGAATGTATCAACAGAATTCTCAGGATATCCTTTTGATTTGATACTCAGTCTAGTTAGCCTTTTGCTTATCACATCCTCAGTCTCCTTACTTCTGGACTCAAAAGTAGATTCATCAAATACCACATGAGGTGTTTCTTCCACAACAAGAGATCTACAGTTGTAAACTCTGAAAGCTCTACTGATTTGGGAATATCCTAAGAAAATTCCTTCATCAGCTTTGCTATCAAAAGCTTTCAGTTGAGTTTTCCCATTGTTGTGAATGAAACACTTGCAACCAAAAATATGAAAGTAAGATACCTGTGGCTTTCTGCCATTCCATAACTCATATGGAGTTTTTCCTTGATGTTTGGTTACCATGGATCTGTTTTGAGTGTGGCAGGCAGTATTAATAGCTTCAGCCCAGAATCTTTTAGGAACCTGAGCTTCAGCTAACATTGTCCTTGCTGCCTCCTTGAGAGTCCTATTTCTTCTTTCAGCTACTCCATTTTGTTGTGGAGTTCTTGCAGCTGATGTCTCATGAAAGATACCTAATTCTTTACAATAATCAGATATGATAGAATTTATGAATTCAGTGCCCTTATCTGATCTTATCTTTACAATGTTCAGGCTCTTTTCATTGCTAACTTTCTTCAGGAGCTCTGGCAGTCTCAGTTGAGTCTCCTTTTTGCTTGCAAGGAATATCACCCATGTGTACCTGGAGAAGTCATCAACAACAACAAGTGTATACTTTCTCCCATTTATACTTACAGGGGTTACTGGACCAAAAAGATCCATATGTAATAGTTGAAGTACTCTGTCAGTAGAGGTTGCTACTTTGCTTTTGAAAGATGCCTTTACTTGCTTCCCCTCCTGACAGGCTTTACAGATATGTTCTTTATTGTATACTTCATTTGGCATTCCTTCTACCAGTCCATGTCTTGCTATCCTGTTCATCATCTTGAAGTTCAGATGACTTAGCCTTTTGTGCCACAACCAATTAGTGTCAGTTGAGCTTTTGGCAATAAGACATGCATTTGGTGTGCAAGACTTCCAATCTGCAAGATAGATATTTCCCTTTCTTGACCCAGTTAGTAATACCTGTTGTGAAGATATATTCTTAACAAAACACAGGTTACATGAAAATTCAACACTGTATCCCTTATCACAGAATTGACTTATGGACAGAAGATTATGCTTAAGTCCACTGACAAAGGATACATTGCTTACTCTTACTGAGCCAATTATTAAAGTACCATAACCTCTAGTGGCTCCTTGAGAGTTGTCACCAAAGGTGACTTGTGGACCTTCCTTCTCAACAAATTCTGTCAGGAGATCTTTGTTGCCAGTCATGTGCCTAGAACATCCACTGTCCAAGTACCAGACTGATGATTTAAGAGCTTCTCCTTTGTTGAGGTCCACTGAGCCCTGCAATCACAGATCAAGCTTTAGGTACCCATTTGGTGTTGGGTCCTACAAGGTTAGCTGTACCTTTCGGAATCCAAATTTGCCTCACAGTTCTAATTATTTTAGATTGGCTAATTTGTCTTCCATAAACATCTACATAGATTGTTATCTCCCTGGGTGCCTTGGGAGTAAACTTTCTATGGGTGTCAGCCTTTGAAGGAACAGGAACCTTCTTCACATTCTTTCTCTTTGGCTTGGGTGCACCTGGTCTTGGTTTTTGTTGATAAAGGTATGAAGGACCTTTTCCTTTAGGCACAAAAGGACTAGGTCTTCCATATGAGTCATTCCTTGAGGACTGCTTATGCCTGGGTGTTCTCAGCTGAGGTTGCTTCATCTGTGAAGACCTCGGCTGATAGTACCTCTGCTGAGATCTATTTTGATAAGTCACCTGAGCCTTTCCATTTGGTTTTGGCTTAGATTGACTTTTCTTTTGTGTGATCTCAGCTGGTCTTTTTCCTTTATCTACAGTCTGTGGTTGAAATGTCACAGACTTAACAAAAACTCTCTTTGTGCCACTTGAAGAAGCAACACTCAGAGGACCTTCTGAAGGTTTTGGAATAAAGCCTATCCCACACTTGTTATTTGGATTGGTTTGAAAACTTTGGATCTCCTCTATGGCAAGAGAGGGTTTGTTTAGAGCATCAATCCTTTTTAACAAGGTCTCTTCAGATTTTTGTAAGACATCAATTTTCAGGAGAGAATCCTTTATTTGGCTTACCAATTTTAAATTCTCTTTAGTTAACTTTGTTTTAGATTCATTGAGATCTTTTATCAGTTGATCTCTACCATTTCCTTGACTCCTGAGGGTTTCCACCTCTTTTGTCAGTTCAATGGTAGATTTGGCTGAGTTCAGATCTTTTTGATTCCCAGACTCGATTAACTTGGAGTTTTCACTCAAGAGTTGTTTGTTCTCATCTTGAAGACAGAAACTTGCTTCTTGCAACCTTGAGAAATCAATCATCAATTGTTCCAAGGCGGACTGAAGATTGAGTTCCTCAGTTGACTCTGAGCTTAGCTCAGGTGTGTGTTCTAGAGAAATGGATGGTTTAGATTGTACCTCTGGTTCTTCTCTTGCCATGAGGCACATGTCATCTTCACTGCTGTCAGAGAACAGTTCATCAGGTGACTCCAGGTTTTCATCAACATCCCCAGCCATCATGGCTTTCCTTTCTCCATATCTTCTGTCTCTTTTGGCTTGCCTTTCTCTTCTTTCTTTAGTGCTCAGTTGAGGACAATCATATTGAAAGTGCCCAATCTTCTTGCACTGAAAACACCTGTTGGCATCATCATTCTTTTCTTCAGTGGACTCTCTGGTCTTTGATGATGAACCTTCAGCCTTGGTGTAATTCTTGTATTCCTTCTTCTTTTCCAGCTCAGATGAGCTTTTCTCTCCTTCTCTGGTAGTCTTTTGTGGATAACTTCTACCTTCCCTGTTATCCCTGTAAAATCTCTTATATTTGCCAAAGCGGCTGTTAAGTTGTTCAAACCTTCTAGCCATCAGGCTGAGTTCCTCCTGCATCTCAGCCTTGCTTTGAGACTTACTTGCCTTTGAACTCTTCTGAGGCTTTGGGGATTTTGGCTCAGGCTCCTTAGCTTTGAAGGCAACTTCCTTCTCAGCTGAGGTCTCATCAGGAGCCCTTTTCCTGTTCAGATCAAACTCATAAGCCTTAAGTTCAGAGAATACCTGTTGCATAGACATGCTGGATAGATCCTTGGTATTCTGCATCATCACAGAGTACACATCCCATCTTGAGGTTAGACCTCTCAGGATCTTTAAGGCAACTTCTCTTTTGGTGTAGACCTTTCCCAGAGAATTAATCTCATTCATGATGTCAGTGAACCTCCCATCAAGCTGGTCTATGGTCTCAGTGGACTCCATGGTGAACTACTCATACTTTTGAACAGCTACTGAAAGCTTGTTCTCTTTTATTTTGTCAGTTCCTTCACACATGAGAGCAAGAGTGTCCCATAGTTCCTTTGCTGTCTTGCAGTGGATCACTCTTCCCATTACAGAGTCTGGAATAGTGGTGTAGAGAATGTTCATGGCAATGAAGTTGAGGTTGTTTCTCCTCCTCTCATCTGCAGTGAAATTATCTTCATCTTTGGGCCATTCTTCTCTAGGATCTGCAATAGTTTCAGCTGTAGTTCTAGGGTTAGGTGTCATAAACACAAATGGACCTTTAGTAATAACCCTTAACATTTCATCATGCACACAGGCAAGATGAGCTCTCATTCTGATTTTCCAGAAGTCATAGTTTTCCACTGAGAATTGTGGAAGCTTGTGATGAGACATATGGTTCAAGGGATTAACTCCCATGTTGTTCTCTGCAGGTGGTGCAACCCTAGCTGTGTTGTCAGCCATAGAATAAAAACAAGTTTATCAAAAGATCAATTCAGGTGACCTTAAAAAAATACCTTTGAGCACAAGGTATACTTAGAACAATGGTCTTTTGAACCACTGCTCTGATACCAATTGTTGGTCCCGAACGAGTAAACAGGTTTATGGGGGGGGGGGGGAATACACCTGTGGTTACAAATTGAAACTTCTTTAAAACTTATCAGGTTACTTAAGACAGTAGCTCGTCAGTGGACTTGAGGTCTGCTGAGAGTTACTCTGTGAAAGCTTACTGAGATAATACCTCCACTGAAAGCACAAGACTTTCAGTTGAACTACTATCTAATTAGCTTTCAGATGCGGATTAGTGAGCCCTTTTAGAAAACTCGTTTTACTTTGATAAACTTGAGATTAACACACACTTATGAAATAGCAGAATGTAAGTACACAAGATGTAAAGTGGTTCAGAGATAAATCTCCTACGTCCACTGGCCTGATCAAACAGGAGAATTCCTTTCACTTGGAATTCCTTGTGTTATAGTGCCAAGGTGCACTGATCAACTTTTCCTCTCTTAGGATGATTGATCACTAGGAAATTCCAGGTCCTAGTTCCCAAAACAAACCAGCTTTCAGACTGATACAACAATCAGCTTACTAACACCACTTAACACTAGCTCTCAACCTAAACACTGAGTAGGGTTTTGAGTAGGGTTTTGGTTCCAACTATTTTGAGATAATCCTTACAAGTTTAGCTCAAGGCTTAGGATTGGATTATCTCTTTCTAAGGTTTGGATATAGCTTTAAGCTTGGTTACAGAAGGTTTGTTAGTTTCTCTACAATTGTGAAACACTTGGGAAACAATGATAATTTCGAGTGTTTCTAGATAGTTATGAATGTAGAGATAGCTTTGATCTTGTGAGTTTCCCGTGCTTGTAAAATGTGCACGTCCTTCTGTATTTATAGGCTTCCTTGAAAATCTTCCCGTTGGATTTGAATCTTCTCAAGTAAGTCTTCTTGTATCTGATTGGTTCAAACGGCTCTATTTGAAGCTTTAAGTCTTGTCAAGAAACGGCTGCAAAACCATGCCTGTTCACCAACTTTCTGTAGATTGCTAGGTGAAAGACTTTTGGTACTTGTCAGGCTGGGACAGGTCGGCTGTCAGTAAGGTACACTGATGTGTCATCTTCTCATTGGACCTTAAGTCTGTATGCCCAGATTCTTGTCTTGCTTTAAGGTGGAACTCCTCTGATGAGAACCTTCTTATTCCTTCATTTATTGTAAGCTTCACTGAGATTCATTTTGCCTTGTTCCAACCAGATTTAACTAACAGCTTTAAATATGCTTAGCATTAAATGTACTTGTTAGTTCCCATCAGTGGACCTTCGTCCTCTACTGATAGATTTAGTCTTAGTGAGAATGTACTTAGAAAACATTCAAGACTTAGACTTCTTTCTCAGATCACTTAGTCTTCAGCGGACTTCACTTCAGCAGACTTCATACTAAAATACACTCTAGTTTTTACTAACTGCACTTCAGTTCTTAACACTTAGAACTGTTAATTTAAACTCTAACTCTACTGAATAATTTACTTACAAACAACTTAGGGAGGAACATGTTGGCATCTAATCAAAACAAGTCTTATACATTTTCCCAACACTATTTCTCGTTTTTAGACGAAAACTTAATTATAAAACTTTTCTTTTCTAAACTTATTAAAAGACTTTATTTTGTTTGCGTTTTCTAAAAATTCTAATAGGGTTACGAGGTGAAGACGAGTTTCCCTTTGATTACGAAATTTGTTCAAACGTGTTTTCACTCTTGGAAAACGTCAAAACAAGGATACTATAGGATTTTGCTAATATCATCATAATACTAAAAACAATGATACTAAACATTTCATAATAATAATACTAGTCCTCTAAGTCATTTCTATCATTCATCTAAAACAATAATATTCCAACATTCAACTACTAATACTAAATACTAAACTAAAAATCCAATCTCATGGTTTGTGAAAGTAAAATAAAACAAAGAAACAATCTACCCAAAACTCACTTCTAAAGAGTGATACAAATGAAACAAAACAATAATACTAAATAAGTCCATAACTAATACTAAATCATCTAACCAACTAACAGTAACTTTTCTTTCATTTCTTTTCTTTGTTCTAAGGTCTAACAATTAACAAAATAACCCAAAAATCTACCCAAGGTAAAAACGAAGATAGAAACCTTACGAGCTTCAGTTTGAGACGTTAAACGGGCGGCCTAACGGCGTCGTTTCGAAACTCGGAAATTGTTCACGAAATTTGGGCAGCCTTACAGCGTCGTTCGGAAATTCGGAAAAATGATTTGGGCAGCCTAACGGCGTGGGTTTGAAATTCCAGAATTTTGGCGATAACAACCGGTTCAACGGCGTCAAATAACGATCGGAAATTAACGAAAAGAACGGTTACGGGTGAAAATTGAAATTGAACTTCAAAGAGTGGAATTTAAAGAGGGCTTTTTGTATAAACTTACTGGAAGAGGAGGAATCAAGAGGCGGCGGCGGCGGCAAGCGGCGGCGGCAGGGGAGGGGAAAACGCGATGGGAGCAGGGGAGTCCGGAGAAGGGAGTCGCTGCCTGGTTTCGTCGCGTCTGGGCTGGTCCACGGCGGAGCGGTGACGGCGTGGGAGGCTTCGCGGCTGAGCGGAGTTCCGGCGGCGCTCGGTTCCAATCGAGCGGCGGCGTCGTTTGCCGTGGCTGGGCGAAGGGAGGCGGAGCTCGGCGTCGCGGCTGGGCGAAGGGAGGAGGGAGGTGGCTGGACCGAGTTCCGTCGCCGGAGGAGGAGAGGACAGCGGCGGCGATAGGCGGAAGGAGGCGGAGCAAGCCGAAGGAGGAGAGAAAAAGAGAAGGGAAATTTTGCGTGAAAGAAAAATGAAAGAAAATGAAAGGAAAATTTGGCTTCTTTCTATTTATACTCCCTAATTCCAAACTTATCCTTTTTCTAAAATCTTATCCAATATTTCGATATTTTCGTTCCCAAAAGATACGGTTCAGGGATTGTTTTGTTCACGAGTATAATTCCGATTCAGAAAATAATACAGTTTTTAAACTCAAGGAATATTTTATTGTATTTTGATTTTTCTCAAAAATTTAAACGGATCGAAATCCTTAATTTAATTTGAATAATTAATTTCTCGTAGTCCTTTATTCGTTTGAAAGAATTCGTTTTTCTTTCTTCGAATTTAGGAGTTTTATAAAAAGGGTATGTATATTTAAATACACAAATAGCACACAAAATAATTAAAATTAAAAGAAACAAAGAAGAGAAAATAAAATAAAATAAAATAAAATAAAAAGTTTCTAATTAAGGAAAAGGTACAGAACGGGACGGGGTATTACATAAAGACTATACCAGTAATACAACACCATGTCCACTGCTTTGGACTAAAACTAACCATAGGAGTTTTATATCAACAAAACAAAATATGTGTACCTCTAATTCCTTCTTACAAGATTAACCAAAATAGTCTTATTCCCAAACCCGAAATCGCGAAAGAAATAGGGAAAAGAAGGCTAGTAATCTTACGAGTCCCAAATCAGGCAGCCTAACGGCGTTCGATTAAGGATTTGATGGTTCTTCAGATTATTCGGACAGCCTAACAGCGTTATTTCGATTCTTCAAAAATCGAACGAGCAGCGGTTCGTCCTAAGAGCTTCATCGGAAAGGGCGGAGATGACAACGTCTCGATTATACGTCAAAGGAAACGGAAAAGCATGAGTCTTAAATTGATTTAATCGGAATTGAGAAATTGGGGGAAATTATAATTGAAGGAATTGAACCATTGAATGAATCAGGAGAGATAAAATAAGACTCACCAAGTCAAGAGCACGGCGGCGCTGGGACGACGGCAGAGCGGCGGTCGCGCTCGTGCGACGGAGAGAGAGGAAAGGAGTCGGCGGTGTTCTGCTTGGAGGCGCGACGGCGTCGCTGGAAAGCGGTGGTGCTTCGCGAAGGAGACGGTGGCCTCGCGTCGGACTCAGGGCACGACGGCGACAGGAGAGGCGGCGCTCGCTGGCTACGTCGCGGTGGCTACGGCGGCGTGGCTGATTTCGTGAAGAGGGGCGACGCTCCAGCTGGGACAGAGGCGACGGACGGAGGTCAAAGGCGGCGCTGCTTCTTCGGCGGTGAACAAGGGGGAGAGGCGTCGCGGCGTGAGGGCTGGGCCGCGGCGGTCTTCCGCTGGGAAAAGAAAAGAGGAAGGAGACGGTGATTTCGGCTGAAGGAGGAGAGAGCCGAGAGGAGAGATGAGTGAAATCCGTAAATGGAAGAAAAATGTCTTCTGTTCTGTATAGATAAGAAGAGAGATATATTTTCTTGGAAAATTAGTTTCTTAATTAATTAATTTAAAAGAAAGAAATAAACATGTGGCTGTGATTAATTTTTCTAATTAATTTAATTCAAAAAGTGAAAGTAATTCATGTGGTTAGGGATTAATCCCCTTAAATTCTGATATTTTCGTTCCCACTTGATACGGTTTAGGGATCGTTTGGCTCACGAGTTAAATCCCGATTCGATAATTAATACAGTTTTAAAACTCAAATAATATTTTATTGTATTTTAATTATACTCAATAAATTATACGGATCGAAATCCTAATTTCAAACTTGAATATTTAATTTCTCGTAGTCCTTTATTCGCTTTGAAAGATTCGATTCCTTTCTTCGAATTTAGGAATTTATAAAAGGGTATATATTTAAGTTACACAAATAGCACTCAAAATAATAAAATAAAAAGAAACAAAGATAATAATATAAAATAAAGGTTCTAGGAATATTAAAGGTATAAAACGGGACGGGGTATTACATAGAAGGTCCGTTTTCCCTAGTTCAAACAACCCAAAGATTGATTCCTACACACCTCCATAAAAAATAATATAAGTTTAAATGGTGTTAAGTGATATACTATATATCTCCGACATTTCATTAAAATGGACAAATGCAATGTAAATTTAAAAAAATATTTAACGGTAGAAAAAAAATTTAAACTCTATATTCCTAGGTCAAATCCACCCAAAGTGTTATTCCGACACATCTCCGACAAAAATACAATTTTTCTCCGATTCATAAAGAAATACAATATAAATATAAAAAAAAGTTATACGGAAAAAATAAGTTAGAAGGTCCATTTTTCCTAGTTCAAATAACCCAAAGATTGATTCCGACACACCTCCGATAAAAATATTATAAGTTTAAATGGTGTTAAGTGAGATACTATATATCTCCGACACTTCATTAAAATGGACAAATGCAATGTAAATTTAAAAAAATATTTATACGGCAGAAAAAAATTTCAAACTTAATTTTTCTAGGTCAAATCCACCCAAAGAGTGATTCTGACACATCTCCGACAAAAATACATATTTTCTCCGACAATTCATAAAAATGGAGAAATACAATATAAATACTAAAAAATAGTTATACACAACAAATATGTTAGAAGATCCGTTTTTCCTAGTTCAAACAACCCAAAGATTGATTCCGACACATCTCCGATAAATTTTTTATAAATTTAAATGGTGTTAAGTAGGATTACTATATTTCTCCGACAATTCATAAAAATAGAGAAACACAATATAAATTTTAAAAAGTAGTTATACGAAATAAATAAGTTAGAAGGTTCATATTCCCTAGTTCAAACAACACAAAAATTGATTCTGACACATCTCCGACAAAAATATTATAAATTTAAATGGTGTTAAGTAGGATATATTATATTTCTCCGATAATTAATAAAAATAGAGAAATACAATTTAAATTTTAAAAAACTTTTATATGTCTCAACTAAGTTATACAGTTAATTTTTCCAAGTAAGATCAACCCAAAGATTGATTCCGACACATCTCCGATAAAAATCTTATAAATTTAAATGGTTTTAAGTAAGATATACTATATTTCTACGACAATTCATTAAAATGGATAAATGCAATGTAAATTTAAAAAAAAAATTAATACGGCACAAAAAAATTTCAAACTTAATTTTTCTAGGTCAAATCCAACCAAAGAGTGATTCCGATACATCTCCAGCAAAAATACAAATTTTCTCCGATAATTCATTTAAAATAGAGAAATTCCATGTAAATTTTTAAAAATAAGGATGCACCTTAAATAAATTAATCGCTTAACTTTTCTAAATAAGATCCACCCAAAGAGTGATTCCGACACATCTCCGAAATTGAATGTAAACTTAAAACAATAAGGACGCACCTTCAATAAATTATTAGCTTTATTTTTATAAATAAGATTCAGCCAAAGAGTGATTCCGACACATCTCCGACAAAAATATGAATTTTATCCGATAGAGAAATGCAATTAAAAATATAGAAATTTATAAAAATGGAGAAATGCAATGTAAATTTTAAAAAATTATTATACACCTCAAATAAGTTAGAAACTTAATTTTTCTAAGTCAAATCCACCCAAAAAGTTAGAAGAAGAGCCGAGAAGGTCAGAAGTTTAAAAACAAAAAAACCTTCTAAGTGAAAATATGTCACTCGACCAAGTGAAATTGAAGAGGCCGAGTTGAATTCACTGGAAATATCACTCGGCCATAATAGGGTATCACTCGGACCGAGTGTCAGAGTGAAGAGGCCGAGTGACACTCCCTGGAAAAATCATTGTTTTTCAAAAGTGGGCATTTTCCAAGACATATAAAAGGGCGAATTCAGAGTATAGGAGGCTTCAACACTCCTTTAAAATTTGGAGAAATGAAAGTTTTAATTATCAATAAAAACTTCAAGAAACTGCTAAATAAAACATCAACATAATTATTATGTTTAATACAACACAAACAAATGAAAAATAAACCATTCAAAGTTTAAATCGGTACAACTCAAATTCTACTCATATCAAAAAAATGTGAACTTTAGACATTTTGTTTTATAATGCCCAACTTCACCGCAAATCGAACACTTACGCGGTCCATTTCTCTTCTTAGAACATTGTGGCATATCGAATTGATCGTCATTGTCATCTTTAGAAGATTGTGCACCATCAATGTTAGGAACAAGAATATGCACTTGACAATTAACTCGATTGTGGTTTGGTTTCTTGCACCGTCAAGGATGAAAATATCGCGATATATCGCGGATATATCGCAAATTTTGAGATTGGGATACGGATATTGGGGTGCAATGTATTTTTTACAACGTATCGCGGATATATCGCGATATATCGCAACTTATCGATATCGATATCGATATCGGTTCACGCGTAGTACAAAAATGCATGAGAATTGGGAAATATCGCGGATATATCGCAAAATATCGCATATATAAAAAATATCGCGATTTTTTTTTCTTTCAATTTTTTTTAATATATTTTTTTTCCTTCTTTTTTTGTTTGTTTCCTACAAAAAAATCCTTGGTGGTGTGACTTATATTGACTTGTAAACATAACTTTTCAGAGAATATATTCTCTTTAGTCATCAAACTCATCACTTCATCTTACATTTTTATTTTTACTTTTCAGAGATTATTTTTACTTTGCAGAGAGAATATATTGACTTGTAAATATTATTTGTAAACATTATTTTTACTTTTACTTTGCAGAGAGATTCTTTCAATTATCACACTCCCCAATTATTACTCAATTTACCATTTTATTTTTTAATTATTTTATACTCCAAAATTATCTATAAATTACCATGAATGCAATCCAACAATCTACACTTCTCGGTTGTTCATTTTTAAGGTGTTGTATCTCTCTCTTTCAACTTTTCAAGGTCCTTATTATATTAACTTTAATTATTTATTTTCTTAATTAACACTATTTCTTCTTATCTTCAATAAATGACCACAGAGACTTGGAAAGGAAATATTTGCATCATTCTAATGCCATTTTGAAGAGATACACTTGGTATGTAAATTTCAAGTTCTTAACTCATGCGTATGTTATTTTTTGTGTAAATGGTTATGAATATTTTGTATTTGTATCATAAAAAATATAATAGAGTTGGGAAATGTTTAGTATTAAACCTACCATTTCTTCTTTTATAAAAATAGGATATATGTTTAGTGTTATTATAAGTAATCAATATGTGTATATTATTGTGATTGTGCATGCAAATCAATATTTCTTTTTTTAGGAGTCAACTTGCATATTAAATAGTTGTTTGCATTAAATGTATTAATTGTTTCACTATAAAATATTAGTAAATTGTTGTTTACGATTATAGTTATTGTGAGTATTATTCGCATAATACTTTGCCAACAGATAGATATATTATAACAATATTATCTTATACCTCTAAAATTATGATTTGAACCCTTTATTACAAAATAGTTAATTATTCCTATTTTTTTAAGAATAATATCACTATTGTCTAATTGTATATTTTGTATCCACCAATAATATGATACTAAGTTCAAATATTATTATGTGAAAAAGAACCCTAACAACTAATAAAGCACACATTTAGTGGTTGAATAGAGGTAATTTAATTTCTATAAAAGTCCATGTAATTATTTGAGAGTATTATTGAAATTATTATTTTTTAGATAAAAATTTATCACTGTAATCATTCCCATTTAAGAAAATAAAGAACTCCAAGTAGAAAAATTATTGAATACGGCCCCATGTGTTAAAATGGTTGAATTTTTATACTTATTTTTTAAATTTAAATTTTTTTATGTTGTAAAACATTGATAATGATTATTGTTTATTCCCCCACACGTGCACATCATTACTTCATTCACCAATCATTCTTGAGGGGTAACAAAATTTTTGTTTGTTTCTGAAATGGTAGATAAATTGTAATGAAGCCGTAAGATTATTTGGGTATATAAAGAGTGCAAATAATTTTAGATTTCGAATTAATATTCAATGAACTGACTTAAATATTAATAGAATATAAATTGAATTTAATTCCAACTTTTTTATTTTATTATTTAACTATAACTTTCTCTTTTTAAAGGATACATATAAAGTGAATGGCCACCGAAGGAGGAAGTGGTAGTGGTGCAGTTGGAAATACAAGACTTGATCCTGCATGGAAGTATTGCAAAGTCATTCCGAACAACAGAAATGGAACTATTTGCAATTTCTGTGATCTTGTACTTCAAAGTGGAGGTATTACTCGTTTCAAATATCATTTGAGTCACACAGATGCTAGAAAGAATTCAAGAACATGCCCAAGTGTGCCTCCCGAAGTGAAGCAAGAGATTCGTAACATGCTAAAAATGAAAGATGTTGCAAAGCAAAAGAAAGCTGAAAAAATGAAGGACATTAGAGCAGAATTGCGTCATGGCTTAATAGACGAGGATGAGGAAGAAGATGAGGATGATGTGCTCATGTATCCCGTTGATCTTGATCCATCAGAGCGACAATCATATCGTGCAGCTATGAATGCTTCTAAGGCCAGTGAATGGGAACGACAACAAAAACAGAGTTGGACTAGTAATAAAAGAGGCAGTTCAAGTCAAAGTATGGATGCAACTTCTTCCTATTTTCGTCGAACACACAGTTTTCGAGAATCAAGTTATGAACCTCCAGCTGCACCGTCTTTGTATAAATCACAAGTTGCAAAACAAAAAAAGATCAAGGACGTATTTTCTCGTGGCAACCTCAAAGAAAAATTGGGCAGATTGGTGAGTAAGTTTTTTATTTATAAGAATTTACCACCCAACAAAGCATCCTCACACCACTTCAAAAATATGATTGCTGGAGTGCAAGAAGTAGGTACAGGAGTGCTGCCACCGACTCCATATGAGATCAAACACAAATATCTCGATATGGAGTATAAAGAAATGAGTGAGTATGTAGATTCTCAGAAAGAGAAATGGAATACTTACGGGTGCACGATCATGTCAGATGGATGGACTGGGCCAACAAAGTTATCCATTATAAATTTCATGGTTTATTGTAAAGGCAGAACTGTATTTCTCAAATCAGTTGATTCATCCAACAAAATCAAGGATCATAAATACATATACGGTTTGCTTAAAGAAGTGGTGTTGGAGGTTGGGAAGAATAATGTTGTACAAATTGTTACTGATAATGGGTCAGCTTTTGTGAAAGCGGGAAAAAAGCTAATGAGCAGATATAATTTGTACTGGACTCCATGTGCTGCCCACTGTATCGACTTAATATTTGAGGACATTGGAAAAAGAGAGGGTGTTGCAGAGGTAATCTCAAAGGCTAGGCATTTAACCAACTACATATATAATCATGGTTGGTTACTTGCACTAATGCGAGAGATATGTCAAGGAGAGCTTGTACGACCAGGAGCGACACGATTTGCAACAAATTACATCGCATTGGACAGTCTTCTAAAGAAAAAGTCTAGCTTGAAAAAGTTGTTTACTAGTGATGAATGGGGAAATAATCGATTAAGTCGAACAGATACAGGCAGAAAATTAGAAAGACAAGTTCTTGATCACACGTTTTGGGATGGAGTACAACAAGTAGTTCATTTTTATGAGCCCTTGTATCAAATTCTGCGAGTGGTGGACACCGAGGTGGTTCCTACTATGCCCATATTGTATGATTTAGTTCGTGTTATGAAAGAGAAAGTTGAGAACTTAAGAGGATCACGATGGATGGTGAAAATAATTGAATCTAGGTGGGATCGTACACTTTATCATCCATTGCATGCGGCTGGTAATGACTCCTTTATTTTGCAAGAATTGTTTACAGTTTTACATTATATACATGATAAATTTTAACAATTTTCAATAATTTTGTAGCTTATTACTTGAATCCGCAATTCCAATATCGGCCCGGGGTTGGTGATGATGCTAAATTAATTCAAGCTGTTCATGAAGTTTTTAACAAGTTGGACCCAACCTCTAATGGTGTGGCTCAATTTGGAAATGAGGTGCTATGCTTTATTTATATTTCTTTGTTTTAGTAAATATAATATTTTTTATTTCAAGATAAAAACTCATAAAATGGTAATAAATGTGAAGCTTACATATTTTCGTGACGGGAGAAAAGGGTTTGGTGATCGTGCTGCAATTGCTTCTCGGTCTACAATGGTTCCATGTAAGTATTTTAGTTTAATTTTCATAATAAGGAAAGACGACTTTACACTTGAAGATTATTTATATAACTCACCTTTATTAAATTAAAAAGTATTTTATATCTATTGGTGTTTGACAGCCGAGTGGTGGGTTATGTATGGTCATTCATCACCTACACTAAGAGATTTGACTGTACGAATATTATCACAGACAGCGACATCTTCTGCATGTGAAAGGAACTGGAGCACTTTCGCGCTAATACACACTAAGCAAAGGAATCGTCTTGCATATCCAAAACTTCAACAACTTGTCTTTTGTTATTATAATATGAAGTTAAGGATACGAGATATGGAGGCTGAAAATGATAAGGTTGCAGAGGAAGAATATCTTGACCTTGTAGATATAACTGCTGAAGAAAATGATGAGGAGGAGAATCCGTTTTTTCAATGGATTCGGCCTGCACACTTAGATGACAATGAGGGAAATCCTGATCCAAAAGTAGCGGCAATGGCTCATGATTATGGCATTAATGTGAATCAAGTATTACAACAAGAAGTTGGTGGTACTTCATGTGGTTCAAAAATAGATAGCTCAACAGATGATGGAGGAAATAGTGGAAACAGTGATGGTGGAAATGATGATGGTGATGGAAATGGTGGAAATAATGAGGATAGTTTTATTTCAAATCAAGTGTTATTGAGTCCATTCACTTGTGAGGCTGATTTCACTCATGCAACACAAGATATGGACCATGGAAGCAGAGCAGGAGGTCCAGGGATTGGTGCTATTGGAAAGGAATACATAAGACGACGTGCTTGGAATCAAGAAGAAAGCTCTAGTACTAACATTGAACCACTTTCAACCAATTTTGATTCAATGAGTATGGGCACTGATCATAGTGATATGTCGCAAGATTCAAATGCTACTGACACAAATGCGAGTTCACAATTTAATTGGACTACTCAAAATGTGTTTCATCATCCACTCCCTCAAATGCCATTTGGATGTCAAACTACGTATCAACAAAATCATTGGGTCAGTGCAAACTATCCAATCTATGGTGAAGCAGTTGGAAGAGATAGAGAAACATATGAATGGCACGTGCATAACTTTATCCAGGATTACTCCAATGTGATGAGTTGGTATCAATATTGTTTGGACAAAGATGGCATTCCATGCTCTATATTTGAACCTCACAGGTCCTCATTTTGGTACTAGTTGTATTGTATCATGTAATATTTATTATCTTATACTGTATTATGTATTGTATTATATTATGTATTATATCTTGTATTGTATTATATTATGAATTATATCTTGTATTGTATTATGTATTATATCTTGTATTGTATTGTATTTTATTAATTATTATATTGTCAATTGTTTTACTTCAGACAGTGTTTATATAGTCTATTATCTATATGTTTACTTTAAACATGTAATTTTATAGTGATTTTGAATGGATCATATGCATAATATCATATTATAATACTCCCTAAAATTTCATGTTAAATTTCCAAAATTTTAATAATGTTTCCGTCTTTTTTTAAAAAAATATGCGATATCGATATGCGATATCGATATATCCAGCGATATATCCATAAATTTAAGGTTGCGATATTACTTGCGATAGCGATATTTTCGTCCTTGTGCACCGTAAACATTTTTGTTTCTTACGAATTGAAGACAAACTCTCGAGAGGTGAACGGTTTCTCCTATGTTTAGGACATCCTGCTTGCCTTAAACAAGATGGAGTCTCGCATTTGATTAGTTTCACATGATCAGGCACCAACCATTCACTGGGGTCAGGTAAAGGCATGACTCATCCACCCCACATGCCCTGTAGATGTGTAAAGATGTAACAATCATCAACATATACACGAGTTGGATAATTTGAGAACCTGTGTAGGGAGTAAAAGTCAAAGTTATTGTATAAAGTACTCCGTTATATATCTCATAATATTTCAACGAGCATATTTGAAACCAAGAAAATACTAATTACCATACACTTAGGAATTGCATAAGAAAAAACCTAAGTCAAGTATTTAACAAGCGTATAAGAGTATAAATGCAGTTTGGGCCAATTACATTCAGGAACCTGTTTAAGATCAAATTGATACATTTTTTCTTTTATATAACAATGTAAGAACCAAGTGATAATAAATAGACGTTCTACAGTTCTTTTTATTTACCTGATTGCAGCAACGACGTGACTGCACGACATCTGGTCTAACTGAAACACACAACATTCACACTCTTTGTTTGTCAAATTAACTATGTGACTCTTGGTACCGTGAACCACCTTAAACTGATCTCCAGCCAACGGCTTCACATTAAACGTATCAGACACCAAATTCATACGTGACAACTTAGATGTGACTCTACTACAAAAAGGCCCCCCATTTAATTTTTCTTCAACAAGTCTGGTGTGAAACCACTCTTGAATTATTTGTCTAAAAGATTCGAGCACATACACAATAGACATCTTACGGGTTGACATAATACGGTGGTTCCAAGATTCTGCTGCATTAGAAGTCATGAACTCATATCTTGGTAGGACAATGAACTCTCGACCACCGCGCGGGCTTAACATTATCCAAAATTTTCATTATATTGCCGGTGCCGGTGTCAATACGTTTGATAAAAGCCATAATTCTGAAATATTATTGAAAATATAAGTTTGTGCAAGAAATATAAATATATAAATTTAATTTTACGTACGTAGAACAAAAGATACTAAAAATGGTAATACCTATCGTACTCAGTCTTCCGGTATGCATATGCAGCTTTCTTAAAAAACTTAACAACATTACGAATGTTGACGATAAATTTCTTCTGGATATGGTGATAACACAGTCCATGAGATGCGGTTGGGTAGACTATGCTCATAGCATGGATTATGCTTCTGTGTTGATCAGGAACAATCAACAAATTCTTCGGACATTCATATGCCTCTCACAAATTCTTAAGAAACCACATCCAAGATTCATTATTCTCCATATCACCAACACTAGTTGCAAGCGGAAAAATTTGCTGATTGCAATCTTGAGTTACAGCAACAAAAATAACTCCTTTGTACTTGCCCTTCAAATGTGTCGCATCTATAACAATTACAGGTCTCCCATAATTTTTAAAGCCATCAATTGAAGCCTGAAGAGCTTAGAAGACATATTTAAAAATATTATCATCATCCACCTCAAGCTTTGTATGACTTCTAGGATTCGCAACTTCAAGCTGATACAAATACAATCGAAGCGATCTAAACGATTCCTTGGCATCACCAAATATCAAATCTCTAGCACATTGTCTCGACCTAAAAGCCTGATTGCATTGTAAATCTAAACCGTAATCTTTGAACATCTCTTTCTTTATAACTCTAGGAGACTTGGCAGTAGTTTGGTCTAGTTGATCAGCCGCAAAAATGATCCAACAACTTTAGCGGGCAGTGTACGTGGTGCATTGCAAAGTGGATCCAAACGACACGTGTGAGGTATGAACTTTGTTATCTTCCATAAATTATATATCCCTGTCGCTCGGAAGATAAAATCACAGTTTTCAAACCTGCATTTCAAATACCATCTACGCGGGTCAGATTTATTCACACGGTACTCCACCTTCTTGTGCAGATGGTAGTGCCCAATCGATGTACACATTTCAACTTTACTAAGAAATACGCTATCGAAATTGAGTTTACCAGGAGGTGGATCAGAATACTCAAGATCCATACGCGGAAGTGGAAAAGACGAGGGTATACCGGGGATTTTCCATGGACGTCCAGCCTGTTTTTTCTTGCTGCATGGGGTATTATTATTTTCCGGATGAGTTTCAGACGGATTATCAAATGACACATAACAATCATAGGAAGAATCATTTGAAAGTTCATCGGTATTTGAATCAGTACCAATATCAGTGGCTCCAACACTATTGTGGCTTGGTGTTTTCAAGTGTTCATCGGAGTCTTCATCACACTCTTCATCAGAGTCTTCATCGGAGTCTTCCGAAATGTATTTTGAAGGATTGCTAAAGTGACTTGACTTCTTCACATAATCAAAACTATTCATCAAATTCACAAAGCCTCTCCCTTGTGTGAATGCACTTGGAGTACCAACATGTCCACCAAAATTTGAGTTTTCCATCCCCGTTTTTATATTAGGAAAATACACATAGACCGCAGGTGAATTTGATGAACTAAGTAAGTGCTTAACATCGGTGTCAGTTCCTATAATCGTCATCAACGATTGAACATCCAGCTCAACAAGGTAATAAATTCTAATCTCGTGTTCAATGATGTCTCTCATATCTAAAGTTTTAAAACAAGCCCTGTAAGAGTTGTTAAGTCCATACCTCCATCGGGAATGAGAACTCCTCGGAGATAACCACCTATGTATGAACTACCATTCCATACTCCATTATAATATACCTTCAAATATCTTCTTTAACTCATCTGTCAATTGAGGAAAAATTAAAAAAAAATTCCCCAAAAAATAAAATAGTGCAAATAGCAGAATTCAAATCACTCGACCAGGATCGAAGGAACTCGGCCGAGTTATGTTGTTTTTTGGTCGAGTTATTTTTTATGAAGCCAAAGTAATTGAATAAGCACAAATCCAATCGACCGAGTGAAACTCTGTCGGGGTCGAGTGGTTCTTCCTGTGCAAAAAACTACATATAGATGTGGATTTTGAATTCGAAATGGAGACACAGCTCCAACATTGAGAGAATAACATGAGGTTTCCATTTAATTCAAGCAACTAAAACAACATTTAAACCACATTGTAATGCATTTTTCTACAAAAATTTTGTGTGTGACATTTCATCGAGCATGTGGTGTGCACATTACTATGTGTTCATGAAATTAACTTGGAAAAAAATGGAAATGCCGTTTTTGCAATCACGTTTTCAACAACACAAAATCCATTAACACATGTCCATTATCAAACTAAAATAGTTGAATTCGAAAATAAATTAAAACTAATTTTGAATCAAACATACCATGGATGGGATGGTGGTTTCCGTCGAACACTTCGAGCTTTCGATAATGAAAACTTTTGTATTTTGGTGTTCCTGGGAGGTATGTGTTTTTTTTGGAGGAAAGGGTAGTGTATACGTTTTCTTCAATTCTTAGTTGTTAGGGTTGGTCGAAATTAGATGTTAGTTATTAGCAACATGACGAAATTGTTAAGGTTTGTATTAGGGTGGGATAGATTTAATGTTAGTATTAGTTAAGGATGTGTTTGTTTGTTGTACTAAAATTTAGAAGAATAATGAGATAAGTTAAGGGCTTGTTTGTTTGGGGTTGTGGGATAAACAATCAAGCGGGATAGACAAAATTTGGTGCTACCCTTGTAGGACAAAAAAAAAGTTTTTTACAATCATGGGGTAAAAAAGAGTTTGGTATATAAAAATTGGGCTAAAAAGAATTTCTCCCTAATTTTTTTTGGCTAATGTACAATTTATATCAAAAAGTTATCGAACTTGACGATGTCATGCACGTGTTAGCTAAATTTGAGAGTTTCCTGTCAATATGTTTATTTGGTTATTAAAATGTTAGCTAAATTTGAGAGTTTCCTCACTACAAAAAACTCGCTGATTAGCGACGGAAATTTGCGACGGACACCTTATCCGTCGCTAATTTTAGTATTTTGCGACGGATTAGCGACGGATTTTGACCATTAGTCGTAAATTCTAAAAATTTGCGACGGACTTATCCATCCGTCGCTAATTCTTGGGTTTTGCGACGGAAAGTCCGTCTCAAATTCCAAAGTGAAAATTAAAATAAAAAAATAAATAATTTGCGACGGACACATGTCCGTCGCAAATTTTGGAGATCCGCTTCGCGACGGAACGTCCGTCGCAAATTTTAAATTTGAAATTAGCGACGGACATTTGCGACGGAATGTCCGTCTCAAATTTCAAAGTTGAAATTTAAAAAAGTAATTAAATAATTTGCGACGGACACGTGTCCGTCGCAAATTTTGGAGATCCAACCGGGTCTTGACCCGACTTATTTGCGACGGAAAGTCCGTCGCAAATTTCAAATTTGAAATTAGCGACGGACATTTGCGACGGAATGTCCGTCTCAAATTTCAAAGTTGAAATTTAAAAAATTAATTAAATAATTTGCGACGGACACGTGTCCGTCGCAAATTTTGGAGATCCAACCGGGTCTTGACCCGAGATATTTGCGACGGAATGTTCGTCGCAAATTTCAAATTTAAAATTAGCGACGGAAATTTGCGACGGAATGTCCGTCTCAAATTTCAAAGTTGAAATTTAAAAAAGTAATTAAATAATTTGCGACGAACACGTGCGTCGCAAATACAATTAATTGTGTATAAACGAACAAATTATAAATTTACGCATTGTCAACATAAAGAAAAGGAATAAATTTTTTGAATTATGAAAAAAGAATGAGTCAATTTAGATGCATATACAATTAATTGCGTAGAAATGGACGAATTATAAATTTATGTATTGTCGAAATAAATAATTTTACAAAATAAAAGTTTGGGCACACAATATAAACAAGCTATAACGAAAAGGAATTAATTTGGTGAATTATGGAAAAAAAATGACTCAATTTGAATACATATACAATTAGTTGTGTATAAAATGAACGAATTATAAATCTACACGTTGAAATAAATAATTTTACAAAAACAAAAAAGTTGGGCACACCATTTATATAAACAAAATTAGAAACGAAAAGGAATTAATTTGGTGAATTATGAAAAAAATTCAATTTGGATACATATACAATTAATTGCATAAAAATGAAAGAATTATAAATTTATTTTTTTTAAACAAATAATTTTATAAAAAAAAAGTTGGGCACAACATTTATATAAATAGGTTAGAAACGAAAAGGAATTAATTTGATGAATTATTAAAAAAATGAATTAATTTGAATACATATAAAATTGATTGCATAAAAATGAATAAAAGAAGCTCATGGTCTAGCGGCGCGCGCCTCCTTCGCATGCACAAGAGGTCGCGTGTTCGCATGCACAAGGAAAAAAATTAGTCAATTTGGATACGTATACAATTAATTGCGTACAAATGAACGAATTATAAATTTAAGCGGGAGTCGAAATAAATAATTTTACCAAAGTAATAAAAATTAAATGGCCACAACATTTATAAAAACAAGTGAGAAATGAAAATGAATTAATTTGGTGAATTATGGTAAAAAAAATGAATCAATTTGGATACATATACAATTAATTGTGTACAAATGAACGAATTATAAATTTAAGCGGGAGTCGAAATAAATAATTTTACCAAAGTAATAAAAATTAAATGGCCACAACATTTATAAAAACAAGTGTGAAATGAAAATGAATTAATTTGGTGAATTATGGGAAAAAATGAGTCAATTTAGATACATATACAATTAATTGCGTACAAATGAATGAATTATAAATTTAAGCGGGAGTCGAAATAAATAATTTTACCAAAGTAATAAAAATTAAATGGCCACAACATTTATAAAAACAAGTGAGAAACGAAAATGAATTAATTTGGTGAATTATGGAAAAAAAATGAATCAATTTGGATACATATACAATTAATTGTGTACAAATGAACGAATTATAAATTTAAGCGGGAGTCGAAATAAATAATTTTACCAAAGTAATAAAAATTAAATGGCCACAACATTTATAAAAACAAGTGAGAAATGAAAATGAATTAATTTGGTGAATTATGGAAAAAAAATGAGTCAATTTAGATACATATACAATTAATTGCGTACAAATGAACGAATTATAAAATTACGCGTTGTCGAAATAAATAATTTTACAAAATAAAAAATAGTTAGGCACAACATTTATAAAAACAAGTGAGAAACGAAAATGAATTAATTTGGTGAATTATGGAAAAAAAAAGAGTCATTTTGGATACATATACAATTAATTGCGTACAAATGAACGAATTATAAATTTAAGCGGGAGTCGAAATAAATAATTTTACCAAAGTAATAAAAATTATATGGCCACAACATTTATAAAAACAAGTGAGAAACGAAAATGAATTAATTTGGTGAATTATGGAAAAAAAAAAGAGTCAATTTGGATACATATACAATTAATTGCGTACAAATGAATGAATTATAAATTTAAGCGGGAGTCGAAATAAATAATTTTACCAAAGTAATAAAAATTAAATGGCCACAACATTTATAAAAACAAGTGAGAAATAAAAATGAATTAATTTGGTGAATTATGAAAAAAAAAAAGAATCAATTTGGATACATATACAATTAATTGTGTACAAATGAACGAATTATAAAATTGCGTATTGTCAAAATAAATAATTTTACGAAATAAAAAAATAGTTGGGCAAAATATTTTTATAAACAAGTTAGATACGAAAAGAAATTAATTTAGTGAATTATAAAAAAAATGACTTAATTTTAATACATATACAATTAATTGCGTAAAAATGAATGAAAGTAGCACGTGTCCGAGTGGCGCGCGCCCCTTCCACATGCACAAGAGGTCGCGCGTTCGATTCCCCTTGGGCGCAAATTTGGATTAATTGTTCAAGACCCAATAAGACTAATATAGAAGGTGGGCCGCCTATAATAAGCTATGGGCCGGTAGCCCAGTGGTCCGCGCCCGCCCCGGCCGCCCCGGGTGCCCGGGCTCGAACCACGCGAGCCACATTTTTTTTTTTGTATAGGCTCGGTATTTTGCGACGGCCAAATTCCGTCGCAAATTTTTAATTTGCGACGGAAAAATGTCCGTCGCAAATTATAACCGAAAAAAATAAAAAAAATTTAATAAATATTTGCGACGGACTGTTGCCGTCGCAAATATTGTTGACCCGACCCGAATAATTTGCGACGGACTACTGTCCGTCGCAAATTTTGAGCGACCCGGTCGGGTTTGACCCGCCAATTTTGCGACGGTTTTATCCGTCGTTAATTTGCGACGGACGGCAAAATTCGTCGCAAAAATTAGCTACGGCTGTTTTAGGAACGGACACGTGTCCGTCGCAAATTCCGTCGCAAAACACTGTTTGCGACGGATTTTCCGTCGCAAAAATCCGTCGCTAAACAGTGTTTTTTTTGTAGTGCCTGTCAATATGTTTATTTGGTTATTAAAATTTATTTTTGAATTATTTTCAAGCTCAAATCAACTAAGAACATGTCGACCACATTTTAATATCAAAAGAGTGTTAATAACAAAAAATATATTAAAATAAAAGGATTAAAAAAATTATCCCATCACCCCTACTCCCGATCTGGATCATCTTCCTCGCGACTCCAATCACGGCCCTAACCCTTGATCAGTATGAATAAGCTTTTCCATCCACTCCACTCACACTGAATAAAAACAACTAAGATTATTTGATAAAAACAATAAATATTCTTCAACGAAATAACTTATACTCCCTCCGTCCAATATTAGTAGTCTTACTTTTTGGGTTGTTATTTTTTGTCACAAGTTGATTGGTAAGGTACTAGTAATTCTCCCGTGCGATGCACAGATTGAATTAATATGTACAAAATTTAGCTCTCGAATTTTCATAGTAATTTAAATTAAATTTTTTTATTTATTTATTTACTATTTTTATGCAATATATGAATGCCTCGCAAATATTAAATTAAAATTTATAAAAATTATTAGATTTTTACCTCGTTTAATTCAATTTTCTAGTCACGGGTAAAATTGTAGTGTGATTTCATTATTTTTAGTTGCACACCAGTAATGAAGTAAGGTCAATAAATTATTAAAAAATATCACCACAAAAAAATAACCTAAAATTAAATTAATGACAATTCTACTTATATAATGAGTAAAGTTTAGATAATAACATTACTAATTTTAAATATACAACACGATTGCAAATTTGCAATTGTATATTCACCGTCTCATAAAAATAGTGTTAATTTTCTTTTTTTATTTGTTTCCAATTATAGTTATTTTTAAAAAAATTCACTCCACGTTCCACAAAGACAGTGATTTAAAAAAAAATTATAATCATTTCCAAGCTAAAAGTGTATAATAACTTGCATTCAATTAATTTGACGCACTAATATTTGATTGACTGTTTTTTGGGAGGATGAAAAATTATTGAATAAAGGAAAAACACAACAAAAAGAAGGAAAACGGTTCACAAAAGCACTACTCAAAAAAACTAATAGGGAATATCCGAACGAATATTCAGATGACTAAGTCAAATTTGAGATATTGCCATATATTTGTAAATCTTGTATTTATTGTTGTAGATTTACCATGATCCTCTCCTAATATACAGGATCATTTTCTTGTACAATAAGTTGTAAATTATTATTTATAGTGAGAATATCTGTCACCAATTTCACACGGTGATCAAATCATCTGTCTCACATGGTATCAGCAGATAAACACTGAAAATCCTCTCTTTTCCCGTCATCATTCCCACCGCCTAACCTTCTTCTCTGTTTTTTTTTTATTTCCTCCGTCCAATTCTCACAGCCTATATTACCACCGCCTATATCTATTACTCATTAATAGGATTATCATCTAAATTCCTATTTCTTCTCTACCTCATCATCGTCCCTTTCTTCCTCTCTATATCTCACATGATGGCTGCCGACCAACATAATCCCGATTTCATCCCCTTGGCAACCTTAATACATATGGTCACTATTAAACTATCATCTTCAAACTACCTGTTGTGGAAGAACCAAGTTGTCCCCATGCTTCGTTGCGACAAACTTATATCTTTTGTCGACGGTACCGGCGTCGAGCCTCCTCTCACAATCAAGGACGACAAAGATAAGGATATTGTTAATCCTGCACACACTACGTGGGTCTCCCGCCATGATCGTGTGTTGAGTCTTCTTTTGTCCTCTCTTACAGAAGAAGCAATGACTGAAGTTCTCGGCCTCACACGAGCTCGAGACGTGTGGCTAGCTTTGGAATCAGCCTTCAATCCTTCCTCTCCATCTCATGCCCAACAATTGCGTGATGAATTGCAGTTTCTCCGCCGGGGTTCCTCCTCCGTAATCGAATTCGGTCGGAAATTCAATGGCATCTGCCATCAACTCGCCGCGATTGGCGAGAATATATCTGATGCGGACAAGTGCCGCTGGTTTCTCCGTGGCTTAGGACCACAATTCCGTGCTTTCACCGAGGTCCGTTTGGCCATCTCTCCATTACCTACATTTCGTGATTTGCTAAGCCAAGCTCGCGATCATGAGCTTCGCGAGAAAGCCATGGATGCCATTGAAACTCAACAGCCCACAGCTGCCTTTTTTGCTAACAGGGGACGTGGTAGTCAAAAACAAGGTCAGAACGTCAACTCTCGACGATCTGTTGATGGTTCTGGACGTGGCAGTAGTTTGGCGCCGATACCTCATTCCCATGGCCGTGGCTCCACCTCGCAAATTCATGGTTCCAACTCTTCTACCCAGTCCGTTGATGGCAACCGTAAAAACTACACGCCTCGTTGTCAAATATGTCGGGGGCCGCACTATGCGAATCGTTGTCCGGATCGCTATGCTCGTGACACCTCTTCCGCTGCCCACATTGCCCAAGCTTTTGAGGCGCAATGTGCACTCAATCCTACATCCCAGTCTGATTGGTACGTTGACACCGGAGCCTCGGCACATATGACGTCTTCTCCATCAACATTGGATGCCTTTGAACCTTATACCGGTAATGGTAACGTCATTGTTGGTAATGGTGACGCACTCTCCATCTCTCATTTAGGCTCTCGTTATATTAATAATCGTTTACCTTTATTAAATGTCCTGGTCGTGCCGCATATAACTAAAAATCTTCTTTCTATTAGTAAGCTTACTAATGATTTACCTGTTGATGTTCTATTTTCTAATAGTTCATTTGTGATTCAGACTCGGTTGACAAAGGAGCCACTAGCAAGGGGAAAGTGTAAGGATGGGTTATACATCTTGGAGCAGGGTTCTATGGCTTTGGTTGCAGCTTTAAATTCTAGGAATTTTAAGTCTTCTTTTGAACTTTGGCACTCTCGTCTGGGACATGCCCCATTTTCTGTTATTCAGTTATTAAAGTCGTCAGGTTGCTTGGATGTGACATCTATTTTGCCTAAACCGTCTATTTGTTCTTCTTGTCAAATAGCTAAGAGCAAAAATTATCTTTTCCTTTGAATGATAAGCGTGCATTACATGTTCTTGATTTAGTACACTGTGATTTATGGGGTCCTGCGCCAGTACTCTCTGTGGATGGTTTTCGTTTTTATGCTTTGTTTGTCGATGATTACTCCCGTTTTTCATGGTTATACCCTATGCGTGCTAAGTCGGAATTTCCTGATGTCATTGAGCGTTTTACTAATTTGGTGTGCAATCAATTTGACACTAAAATCAAAGTTTTTCAAAGTGATGGTGGAACTGAATTTACAAATAATCGAGTGCGTGATTTCTTTGCTTCTCATGGTGTTTTACATCGTTTCTCTTGCCCCTATACACCTCAGCAAAATGGGCGAGCTGAACGTAAACATCATCACATATCTGAAACTGGTCTTTCAATGCTCTTTCATGCACATGCACCCATTCCATACTGGATTGATGCTTTTTCTACTGCTGTCTATATTATAAACCGATTGCCTACTCCTGTGTTAGACAATAAGTCTCCTTTTGAATTGTTGTTTAACTCTGTGCCTAATTATGCAAATTTTAGGGTCTTTGGTTGTCGAGTCTTTCCTTATCTCCGTGATTATGCACCTCACAAGTTTGCACCACGTAGTCAACCATGCATATTTCTTGGTTATAGTTCTATTCACAAGGGTTTTCGGTGTTATGATCCTGTCACCTCACGTGTCTACATCACACGACATGCTCAGTTTGATGAGACTTATTTTCCCTTTTCTAATGTTACTAATCCGGAATCTAACAAGCGTATGGATTTTTCTGATTTTTTGCAATTTCAGGATGCGCTTAATCCATCTCCCTTGATCTCGAAGGATATGCCACGATCAGATCATTCATCCAGATCCAATGTTGATCCTTCACTAGTCCAGAGCCCTTTAAGCCCATGTGGCCTATGCATCAATCCCGCTGACGTCCCTACTAGACAACCCCATATGCCCGACATGTCCATGCAGGAAGTGTCACATGCTCAACCCGTCCATGACATTCCTAATGATCACTCTGATGATGATGTTCTAGATGTCTCTCCCATCAGTGTGGCACCTCCAGTTGTACCACCTGCTACATCTGATGATGTCGGCCCTGTCAATCCAATCCCTTCCACTCATCCAATGCAAACACGAGCCAAATCTGGTATTTTTAAACCCAAGTATAATCTTGATTTAGCTTGTACGGCTTTGCTTTCTTCTCTAACTGATTGCGCAGTACCTAAAGGCTTTAAGTCGGCTATTAAGATTCCGCATTGGCTCAGTGCCATGCAAGATGAGATGAATGCTCTCATCTCAAATGATACTTGGGATCTCGTACCGCGTCCGTCAGGCGAAAATATAGTTGGTTCTAAATGGGTATTTCGTACCAAATTCAAATCTGATGGGTCTATTGACCGTTACAAGGCCCGTTTAGTCGCACAAGGTTTCACTCAAATACCAGGTTTTGATTTCACTCATACTTTTAGCCCAGTTGTTCGAGCTGCTACTGTTAGAGTAATTCTTTCTCTGGCAGTTCAACATCACTGGCCCCTTCACCAACTTGATGTCAAAAATGCATTTTTGCATGGTATACTTGCAAAACCTATTTTTATGTCACAACCTCCAGGATTTATTGATCCACGTTTTCCGCATCACGTCTGCAAACTCAAGAAAGCTCTTTATGGTCTTCGTCAAGCCCCTCGTGCCTGGTTTGAACGTTTCAGTTCTTTTCTTATTTCCTTGGGTTTTACTCGTAGTCGTGCTGACACTTCTTTATTTTTTCTTCATCATCGTCATTGCACTATTTATCTCCTATTGTATGTTGATGATATCATTGTTACAGGTAGTAACACTGCTCTTCTACGGAGATTCATTGAGCGAGTCAATAAAGAATTTGCAGTCAAAGACCTTGGACGTCTGAGCTACTTTCTCGGTCTTGAAATCAGTCACACTAATTCTGGTTTGTTCTTGGGACAAGCTAAATATGCACATGATATTCTCACACGAGCTGAACTTCTCGACTCGAAACCTGTTTCCACTCCTTTGGTCTCAGGTGAATCCTTAATCAGCTCTGGTGATTCGTTCAAGGATCCTACTTTATTCAGGTCTCTGGTCGGTGCTCTCCAGTATCTCACCATCACTCGTCCAGATCTGTCTTACGCCGTAAATCATGTAAGCCAATTCCTTCAGCATCCTACATCTGAGCATTTTTTGGCTGTTAAGAGGATCCTCCGTTATGTCAAAGGAACGATTCACTATGGCCTCTCATTTACTCCCTCTTCGGACTACTCTATTCTCGGCTACTCTGATGCCGATTGGGCCCGTTGTGTTGAAACTCGTCGATCCACTTACGGGTACTCTATTTTTTTGGGCGGCAATTTGGTTTCTTGGAGTGCAAAGAAACAACCCACTGTTGCCCGCTCCAGCTGTGAGTCCGAATACCGTGCACTTGCTAATACAGCACAAGAAATGGTTTGGTTGACCAATTTATTGAAAGAGTTACATGCACTACCCCCTTCCCGTCCACTACTTCTTTGCGATAATAAGAGCTCATTATTCTTGAGTCAAAATCCAATTGCGCATAAGCGTGCCAAACACATTGATCTCGACTATCACTTTGTACGAGAGCTGGTCACTAGTGGACGATTGGATACACAATTTGTCCCTTCTAATCTCCAATTGGCAGACATATTCACAAAGAGCTTACCTCGCCCATTATTTGAATTTTTTCGATCCAAGCTTCGTGTCAATCAAAATCCAACACTTCGCTTGAGGGGGGGTAATAGGGAATATCCGAACGAATATTCAGATGACTAAGTCAAATTTGAGATATTGCCATATATTTGTAAATCTTGTATTTATTGTTGTAGATTTACCATGATCCTCTCCTAATATACAGGATCATTTTCTTGTACAATAAGTTGTAAATTATTATTTATAGTGAGAATATCTGTCACCAATTTCACACGGTGATCAAATCATCTGTCTCACAAAAACCATAAGAAAGTAAAAGTTAAAACCAGCATGTAACCAAAAAGTCCATCAACATTGGGAAATCAACCTAATAGAATAAATGGACTCTTAGCCAAGAAGCTCGATGAGCAACAAAGGCTGTTTTTCCATAGTAGGGAAATGTCTCAGGAAATTTTAATAACAACTTGGGATGAAGGATTAAAATAAATACCTGCAACATATATTAATTTCAATTCATTAACGAAGTAGAAGCCTCAACAATTCATTGTGTTTTGGATTAATACTCGATTGATGGTTGCAGAGATCACGCTTATTATTGGCAATGGCATGCCTGCTTCAAATTCAAATTAAAGGAAGAGTTAGCAGAATTTAATTTCTTAATCAAATTGGATTTGGTGCATGCCTACATTGATTCAGACAAGGATGAAAATATCGGTATCGGTGGAAATATCGGTATCTTAAATTTACGGATATATCTCATTCCGGTGGATATCCATATCGAGACCTCCAAAAAACCAAAATTTCGGCGAAATTTCGGCGAAATTTTGCGATTTTTTCATCCTTGGATTCAGACGCCCATGAGTGTATAGACTCAGGTTCCAATGCGGCAATGCTTCTTAACCCAAGACACATGATCAAAAAGGTAATTACTTTATAGAAAAATATTAAACAAATAATTATTTCCAAAATAAGTAGGAAAAATGAGCGGAAAATAGAGATTACTATTTTTAGCGGACTTTTGTGTTTATATATATATATATATAGATATATAGATATAGATTGTGAGGTCAATTTATGAATAAACTATAAATTAAGTTATTGTTTATGAAAAATATAATATTTAAATTCTTCATAAACAGTAACTTTATTGATAAATGAACCTCACAATATCTCATAATACCCTCCAACTTTTGACTAAAAATAACAGTTCAAAAAGTAGGACTACTAATATTGGACGGAGGGAGTATCATTTAAAAATACAAACTAATTGCACAGTACAATTAGTGTGTACAAAAATGTGCATATAATTGATTTTTTTTAAATGTTAGTATGTGTTGCTGTGTGAATTTTTTCTTTCTTCTTTTTCGTCTTTGAAACGTAGAACTCCCTCATAATTTTTTGTTGTGTTGCTTAATAAATGTGTATTTTTATGTTTTTGTTGTTTTGTTTAAGAGTGTGATGCTCTATAGGTCTCGGGTTCGAAATTCATTGGGTGCGATCAATTCTTGAGATGGGTCAGTCCATATAAAACTTAACTCTAACTTGAAATGAGAACCCCGCTAGTGGACGGTGGGTTATAGGTCCACTTAATTAGTCGGCCATTGAGCCGGATACCGAGTCCAAAAAAAAAAAATATATATATATATATATATATATATATATGTGTGTGTGTGTGTTTGTGTGTGTGTGTGTGATGGGTAACATGCTGATTTTTGTGTGAAAGTAATGAATAATGTTGAAATGTTAAAAGTAGTTACTTAAAAAAAATTATTTATTAATATATAGATTGCATGTCTTGCCATTTATGAAGCGGAAATTTATTGTTGGACAGTCAAAATGTAAAACTGAGATTTTAATTTTAATTTTTTAGGACTAAGTCATTTTAAAAATTTAATTATAGCGTGATTTCATTTTACGTAAAGTGTACAATTTTTCAATAACAAATTATCATTTTAATATGAATTACATCGTTTAAAAAAAACAGGATTAAAAAAACAATATTATTGAAAAAATTTAAATGATAATTTTTCACCGTTGAACACATTCTGTTAGACTGTCTCACTATTCGGGTAATTATTACATCTAATTTGATTGTTATATAGTGTCTAATTTTGTAGGGTTACGTGCAAATTTCTGATCATTTATAAGAATTGATGTATGGAGTGAATTTGTTTCATATATAAATCACTTGTATCAAGTTTACCCGTGCTTTGCACGGAAGTCGTGTTCATATCACAAAAAAAATTAGTATAATAATTTATATTTTAATGTGTTTGAAGCTTCGTACATAATATATTTTATGTTCATTACTGGTGCTTTGCAAAAAAAAAAAAAAAAAACAAAATTAACATAACATTTTCTAATTTCACATAATTGTATTGTGAAAATATATATGTTTTATCATAATTATGAAAAAAAAAAATTATTTTCACATAAATATATCTTATTCAAATGGTTTCCCGTATAAATTTTTTAGATTTAATTGTAATTTAATCTAAATTTTTTAATTTTGCCAAATAAAATCATCAACTAAACTTTGTTTTGCAACTTAAACTTGCGGTCAATTGACCCTTTGCCCGAAGCTAATGTTGCAATTAAATTACACAACCACTCATTTCAATTGGACCACTTACCCTATGTTTTGATACAATGTTCATGAAAATTACAATTATATCCCATAATATATATGAGTTTGTATTTGATCAAAAGTTCAGCTAGACAATTACCCTGCTTAATATTAAATGTAGAATATATCTTTAATGAAATTGGTTGGAATACAAAATCTAGGATGTGCATTACGTCCACCGGGTAGAAGAAGCGAATATATACCACTTGATGCTATATTCAGTACTATATTACCTTTGATAAGTTCTTAAACTTGAAGATAGGGTCTTGCACAAAAATATTTTTTCAGTACCACCACCATAAACAAAAAAGATATCACCCACGTTTAACGTGACTGATATCATTATTGTATCGTAAACACCACGTAGTTTATCATTTAATATGTTCAACAAAAGTTCATACTCTATCCTCAATTTATAACTATTATATGATAACTTTATCATAACCTTCTATTACAGGATGTTGAATTATTATCATTAACTGGTATAGGCATTCGTATTAAAAAACAGACTCTTGTCCAGAAAATGCAACATATTGTCTATCACCACCAAAAGACAACAATTCTTGATCTCATCATCAGTCATTCTCAATTCTACAACACATAAATAAAATGCATATTTACTGCATTTATGAACAAAACTAAACAGTTTATTTACAAATACAAATACATTAACTAATTAAAATCAATACATTAAATGAAAAAAAAAATTGATGTTAAAACAAATATAACAAATATTTTAAAAAACAAATAACAGATTTAATCAGTTTCAATAAAAAATTTAAAGTATTAAAATGCAAAAGTATTATAAATATATTAATTTCAACATATATACATACATATACGTATATATATGTATTAATTTTTGCAATCTTCATACATATAACTATCAAAGGACAATATACATAAAAAAATAAAATAAATAATATAAAATGAAATATTATATTTAAACAATAACTTCAACAAATTTAAATGTACCTGGATAATGCACAATCTTCCTTCTTTTGCATACAATATAATCTGAAAGATATTTAGAGTTTATATCACATACATCACATGGATTACTTATAAATCTAGATGTGATGAGAGTAACAAAAATAGACCTCATGGACAACGCAGAAGCCCAAACGCTAGTCTGCTCAAATCCATCAATATACTCACTCTCATTGTCCAACAAACCCCTAGCAAAACAGGCATCACAAAATTTTGGATGAATTGCTCTTTTAAATTTTAATATCACCAAAACACGTAGGATCAGTAACAAAATTAAAAAATAATAAGCTTCACCAGTACCACAAGGCACATAACAAATAGGACTAACAGAAAACCCTCTCTGTCTTTCTTTCCATGTTCTCGACTTTGGCTTCCACACCAAAAATTAGGGAACTTCAACATATGTCAACTTAGATGTTTTTTCAGATACCTTATGCACATCAAATCAAGCTAATAAGATGCTAGTCTTCACATTTGGTCTATCTAACACATAATTCAACGAATCTCCATTCTTGAATATAACATTTTGCTTTTTTTTTTTTTTTTGATCGGTAAATGTTAGTTGTTAGTAGTTAGATTAGTTCACCAAGTCTCCATACACTCCCAGAAATCTCCAAGCCTACCTTATAACTCCCTCCCAATTCGTTCCCAAAGGGAATCGAACCCAGGTCACATTCAACAAAATGATATCTCCAATTCCTACCTTATAACATTTTGCTTTTCTTGAAGATGAAAACCCAAACACATTCAACAAAATGATATCTACAATTAATTTCAAAACCAAATAATCTTCAAGCAGCTTCACATAGAGAGATATATCTACAATCGCAGTACATCAAGATCTCATCAACATCTATAGAACTATTAGAATATATAATATTTTTAATACACGTGGCAGTCACACGGTCATGACCTTTGTTAATATACATAAATAAGTATTTAATAACTCTTGACTTATTACACCACTCAACATTCATATGTGCACCATATTTCAAAAGAAAGTACTGATTGTGAGGAAACAACATACTTATTATCCAAGTTAACACCATTTTTCGTAATAATATTTCCATTATTCCTTCTCCTATAAATAGAATACCCATCATTGTCAATTGCAGCAACATATTTATTTGGAAAGTTTTTTTGAGCATTCACTTTCATCAAACATGCAAGGTGAAAATTTAACGCATGGACCACTTGGATTATGCATCATGATATTACGTTCAATTTCATATATTTGGCCTCATTTGATAATTCAGCTGAAGTTATATGATCAATATCACCACCTGAAGGAACCTCATTATGTTTTTCGAGAAAAATCAACATCTCACGTTTCTGAAATTCAACAATATATACAGCTGCAAAATAAAACATGAAACATATTAAATCATTATATATTTAACAAATCTTAGTAATATATTAATTTTTTTTAAGAAATCAACAAAAATTTAATATTAAATAAATTTGTATATCTGCTTTAATATTTTATTTTGACAAATATCATAAATTTAATCAATCCAACGAAAATTTAATATTAGGATTTTTTTCCCTCTAGCTGACATAAAATTAAAAAAATTAGGTCACTTTTGGTTACACATGATTATTATGAAGAGTTGTCGATAGCAAATCCAACGACAAATTGTCAAATAATCCTGATAACTCTACATCATATAACCAAGATCTCCTGTAAATAAAGGAGGCAAAATAATATGTTTACCGATCGGCATACCTTCTATCTCTCTCAACATTCAAATAGGCATCTTCAACACCACATTACATGTCATAACAAAGTTCCCATTGATAATTTTTAATGTATAAAACTCTTCCAAATTCAACCATCGTATATACGCCCCTATAATAAATTGTTGTGTCAATCTCTTGCAAGATATGTAATATAGTAGAAGATTCACCAATTCTTTAATATAGTAAATCTAATTCTTCTCCAAATATTTACACCCGATAGTGGTATATGCAAAAAATTAAAAGGATTAATAACATATTAAATTTACAGATTCAGTAATAAATTAAAAGGAATAAATATTCATCCAAAGAAATATAAATCTCACCAAACATTTAACTTTTAAAGTTAACATTATTGCATTTCAAAAGAAGCTAAATGATTTTCACCAATATTTATTGGTTCTAATTTTCCTTCAACATATACTTAACTAACATTAATTTCATTCAACGTAATTTTCAAACTGAACAATTTAACTTTCAACTAAAACATTTAGAGAAAGCTTAAATTTCCTATAAATGTTCAAATAACAATTTCATCATTTTTCACATAAAAAGTAGTAAAAATAATAATATAATTCAAAGAAAAAAGAAGTTTAAAAATTAACATTTAAAAAATACATATGAACATATTACCTTGCTTTGTAAGTTTCTTTCACACCCAATTTTAAATCTCTCTGACTAATAAACACTATTGTTCAAAGATATTAATCATGTCATTCACTAGTTAATTAGAAATGTGGGGGATTGAGCATGTTTGGTAGTTGCTCTTAAATTGAATAAGATTGGTGGTGATTATTTTTAGTGATATTGATGTAAAAATTATAGTTGGTTAAATTTTTTATTTTAAAATGATATATTTAAATAAGTTAGGTGAACTTAGTAAAATAGTTGGTGTTAATATATGTGAGCAATAATTTTTTGGTGAAATATATTATGAAATCAAAATTACCATTAAATGCAATATATTACTTTTAATATCAATTTAACATGGCATCTGCTTTAATGTATAAGTTATGTGTAATATTCATCATAATGCAACCACATATAGCATAAGTATTTTGATATAGATTTTATAGGTTGCACATAGAATAAAAAATTTAAAAGACATAATTATATAGAGAGTAGTTCTAGTGTGCACTTGAGTGAATGATATGCACTTGAATTTTGTAAAAAATAAATACTCCAAGCAGAAATCAGTAATACCCTAAGAAATAGTCAGTAATACCCCAATAATTAATTAGTAATATTTCTAGATGTAATCAACAATATTTCAATTGAAAACACACACACACACATTTTGACTTGTTAGTGTGTGATTTGAAAAAAAATCAACATTGAGCTTAAAATTCAAGTGCTTGCTAATTTGTGCTATATAGAAGGTTGTGATATCAAATTCTATTTATCGATTAAAATTAACCGAACAAATTGCTAATGGAATATAATTTAGACATCCTATTTAGAAAATTTTAATGGAATTTCCTATGCACGAAGAATCCAATAATGGATTATAAATTTCAGCACCATCAATGACAATTGGAGAGACATAAAATAGATGCATACCATTATAGTACTAATTTTGGTGTTATTGTATATTTTACAAATTTCGGTGTTATTACTAAATATAAATAATTTATATATTAATTTAAATAAAAGTCGTATTTTCAATATAAGAAATGATTACTTCTGTGATTTGCCATATCCCATAATTTGTATCATAGTCCCATAATTTGTATCATAGTCCCATGATTTGTGTAATGTCACAGTAAATTCGAAAAAAACTCTTACAAAATTTCGGTGTTATCATTGAATATATATAATTTATATATTAATTTATAAATTAGTACTAATTAGTCATCATGAAGGTTACTACTATAATTTTGTACTTTTGACCATTAATTAATACCAATTAGTCAACAACTCAAAACTGAACTCAAAATTAACGTTAATTTCATTACATTCATATTTTTTAAAAAGATAAAGAGCGCAACTAAAGATTATGTAAATAATAAATTGAAATACATTCATATTTTAATATTATTATTTAAATTGTGGACTTTTAAAATATTATAGTTGAAATGCAATCTTTTGGATTTCTAAATACATAATTTGCATTCATATGTTTAATTTTTTTTTAATGTATTTAAAAAATAGCATCAATAATTATAAATGACTTTTATTTTGGTAAGTGCAATATAATTTTATTTTTTAGGAAATCCATTTAACAAACAATTTTACATATCGAATATAAGAAATGTATCAAATGAGAGATTGTGTTTTATTTATAAAGGTAAGACAATCAATTAATTTAAATTCAGCAAATGGAAATATATATGAGAATGATTTCCCGTTTCTTGTGAAGAAAAATAAATAAGCATTGTAAATAAAATAATAAAAAATATAAATAATAAACGTGTATCATTTACTCTAAAAGATAAAAACTAAAAAAACACAAAAATAAAAAATTTCATGAGGAAAAAATGCACAAAAGAGAGAAGAAAAATATTCTTTAAAATGAGATTGTTGACTCTTATTCTCCATATAACTATATGACGTAGCGGAAGGTTAAACACGAAGAGTAGATCACCTTGATACTACGTATACTAGGCGTCTATCACTTTTCATTAATCAATTATCAAAAAAACCGTCTCACAATGACTAAAAAACTCGAATAAATAGCAAAGCGAGGCCCGTGCAAGGGTCCGATAAAACCCTAAAATGTTTGGGCTTATTTCATAAAACATATAAAAATAGCATAAAATAATTACTTATTTCTTGGGCTTGAAAACACGATCGTATGCATCCCAATAATTCAACTACTCCGTAACCACATCATTCTCCCCCACCAAAAGAAGGTTCGCCCTCGAACCCGAAGCATCAACAGCCCAATCATCGTTGTCACCCGTGTAAGGAATCAAATGCTTGACATTGAAGACGTCTGAAGTGCGAATGTGTGAAGGAAGCTTTAAACGATAAGCATATGATTTATTTTCTCTAGTACCTCCAATAGACCAATCTTCCGTGCAGCGAGTTTGTTAAATTCATGAGCAGTGTAGCGCTCATGAGTCAAAACAGCCCATACATAATCACCAGGTTCAAACTCCAAGAGGCGTCTCCCTTTATCAGCAGCGTTCTTGTAAGCAGTAGAGGCGACAACTAACTGATCATGTGTAAAACAGTGTGTACTACGGAGAGCTTCGATCATATCAACAGCCCTACCCTCCGCACTAACCGGAGATGGCAAGGACATCAAATCCGTTGGCCCTCGAGGTATGGTAGCATACACAACCTGAAAAGGAGCGAGGCCTGTGCTACGATTCACAGCATCATTGTGCGCAAACTCAGCCTGGCTCACACGAACATCCCAAGAACGCAGATTCTCCCCCACCAAACAGCACAGTAAATTTCCCAAAGAGCGGTTGACTACTTCAGTCTGCCCATCTGTCTGCGGATGATAGGCACTACTGAAGTCTAATCGTGTATTATTCATACGCCATAAACTCTTCCAAAAGAAGCTGAGAAAACGAGTGTTATGATCTGAGACAATGGAAGAGGGTAGGCCGTGCAAACGGTACACCTCACGAAAGAATAACTGTGCGACACGGACGGCATCGGCAGTTTTCTTGCAAGGTATAAAATGGGCCATTTTAGAGAAACGGTCCACCACCACCAAGATAGAATCATTACCCCGTTGCGTATGAGGTAGACCCACAACAAAGTCCATGCTAATAGCCACCCAAGGAGAACTGGGAATATGAAGAGGACGGTAGAGGCCAGCATTAGTGGCAGTTCCCTTCGAAACCTGACAAATTCGGTACCTCAAAACATAGCGAGATACATCTCGTCGGATAGTAGGCCAAAAATAAGAACGCTGCACCAACTCGATAGAACGATCACGACCCACATGGCCAGCCCCATGCAATTCCGAAATAATTTTCAAGCGGAGACTCGTGTCAGGAATACAAAGACGAGTGCCTTTGAAAAGAAATCCATCGACCAAAATAAAATCTGTATCCTCACCCGCAGTAAGACGAGCCAAAATGGGAGCAAAGAACCTATCAGTAGCATAAGATTCTCCCAACAACTCCAAACCTGGAACCGAAATGTGCAAATTCGAGACAACCAGTGCACGCCTACTCAAAGCATTGGCTACCCTGTTCGAAGTCCCAGACCAATGCTTCAAGACAAATGTAAACTGCTGAAGGTAAGCGACCCAAGAGGCATGCCGAGCGGAAAGATTATCCTGAGTGGCCAAATGACGAAGGCGTCATGATCCGAGTATAAAATAAACTCTCGGTGAAAAAGATAATGTCGCCAGTGATGAACAGCACGAACAACCGCATAAAATTCCACATCATAAGTGCTGTAACGACTCCGAGGTCCCGCTAACTTCTCACTAAAGAAAGCAACAGGACGACCACCCTGATTAAGAACTGCACCAATACCACTTTTCGAAGCATCACAACAAAGCTCAAATTGCTCAAAAATAGGGAGGAGAAGAATAGGAGCCGACACAAGGCGTTCCTTGATCAGACAAAACGCCAATTCGGCAGCAGGTGTCCATACAAAAGGCTTAGTACCAATACAGTCAGTCACAGGAGCCATGATAGAACTAAAATGTGCAATGAAACGTCGATAAAAGAAAGCTAACCCGTGAAAACTACGAGCCTCAGTAACTGTAGTTGGCGAAGGCCAATCCCGAATAGCACCAATCTTCGAGTCATCCACACGAATACCCTTAGCTGAAATAATGTATTCGAGAAAAAGGACCGAATCCAACCCAAACACACACTTCTTCGGCACAACAAAAAATTTCTCAGCCCTCAAAATAGTCAAGACGGAACGCAAATGTTCCACATGTGCCTCCAAAGTACGGCTGTAAACCAAGATATCATCAAAGTAGACGACAACACAAGAACCAATCAAAGATCTCAAAGTCTGGTTCATAATGCGCATAAAAGTGCTATGTGCATTAGAGAGGCCAAAAGGCATGACTAACCACTAAAAAAGGCCTTCCATAGTCTTGAACGCCATTTTCCATTCATCGCCTGGCCGAATGCGAATCTGGTGATAACCGCTGCGGAGATCGAGCTTACTAAAAACTGAGGCACCACTCAACTGATCAAGTAGATCATCTAAACGAGGTATCAGAAACCTGTAGCGCACCGTTATTTTATTTATAGCGCGACTATCAACACACATCCTCCAAGAAGAGTCTTTCTTGGGAATAAGAAGAGCTGGCACTGCACACGGACTCAAACTTTGTCGTACTGTCCCACGGGATAACAAATCCTCGACTTGTCGTCGTAACTCTTCATGTTCCATTGGACTCATACAGTAATAAGGCCTATTTGGGAGGGAGGCACCTGGAACTAGATCAATGTGGTGCTGAATATCCCGTAAAGGAGGTAAGCCCGAAGGTAACTCATCTGGAAAAACATCAAAAAATTCATCTTGGAGAGACTGAATAAATGGATGAGTGATAGGAGTATCAACAATACAATCAACACCCAGTAACAAAAGCATAATCGGGGCACTAGTCGTCTCCTTAAAAAATTCGGCTCGAGACAACAACAATAAAGAATCAGATGGGGGTGGCGGTTTTGGGGGTGTAGAGTGTAACACAGTTTTTATCCCCTCAAAAATAAAACTGTATGTATTGTGACGCCCATCATGCATAACCGAACGATCAAACTGCCATGGACGACCCAACAACAAATGGCAGGCATCCATGGGAACAACATCACACCAAATCATATCTTTGTATTTCAACCCAACAGAAAAATGCACACAAACACAACGCTCTACAGTAACAGAATTCCCACGTTGTATCCAAGCCAAAGTGTAAGGGAACGGGTGGGGTTCAGTAGATAAATTTAATTTGTGCACAGCTTCTTCAGAAATTAAATTTTCGCACGACCCGGAATCAACAATGAAATGACAAATTTTACCTCCAATGGTGCACGTGGATTCAAATATGTGGTGGCGTTGGGCATCTCCCACAACATCAGATTTCGGTGCAAGAAAGGAACGCCGAATGACTAGCATATTTCCAACATCCCCTTCGATGTGTTCCTCGGGGCAATCCAGCGGTGATTCCTCATCGAAAATAGGAGGTCCGGTATATTGGGTCGTCTCCCAATCATCAATCAGCAGGGTCCGTTGGCGGGCACGAGGGCAATTAGCACGTCGGTGACCCGCCTCACCACAATCATAGCAGCGTACCGCCAAGGGGGGGTAGTACCTGCCGCTGGGAACGCTGGCGATGCCGAGATGACAACAGACGGAGGCGCGCCGTGGATGCCGACAGAAGTGCTTCCGCGCGCGGGGGGCCGAGAAGAGGAGCCAGCCGTGTGTGGGCTAAATGGATTCGGCTGCGGCGCTGGGTGAAAATGGGATGAGGAAGAAGATCCCGGCGTTGCGGACCCCAGCAGAGGCCGACGAGAATTCTGCAACTCCAAGAGTTGGGCCTGCTGATGGGCCTCTGGTACTGTTATGGGCGCGAGGAGAGTAATTGTGTCCTGTATGGGCCGATTCAAACCACCAACATAGCGAGAAACCAATTGTGCAGGCGTATCACGTAGATCAATTCTGGAAAGATATTGATAAAATTCCTCTGTATAAGAGTCAACCGATCGCGATCCTTGCCGTAAATTATGGAAGCGCTGATACAAAGTGCTTTCAAAATTATGAGGAAGAAACTCACGCTCCAAGTGTTTTCGAAATTTACCCCACGAATCAATTTTCAATTTACCCTGACGGCGACGAGTATTTTTCAATTGTGACCACCACGATGATGCCCGGTTGCGAAAACGGGTAGCCACCAGTGCCACGCGTTTATCATCAGGGACAGATTTGAAATCTAAAAGATCCTCCACGGTGTTGATCCAATCTAGAAATTCGCACGGGTCGAGACCCCCCGTGAACTCAGGAATTTCAAGCTTGAATCCGGATTCCCAACGACGATCATCTTCCCTCCTATAGCATTGTGCTGGCGCCAACGGAGCAAAAGGATTGTCGACGGTAAGTGTCTCGTCCTCTTGATCTGTGTCTTCCGTAGACTCAGGGGCAGGCTGCGGTCCAGGACGCTGGCGTCCACCATGAGCACGGTCCAAATCAGGAAGAGGGCCGTGTCTGCCAGCCGGTAAGGCATTGGCAACTGTGAGACGAAGTTGATTAAGTCCCTCCGCCAGCGTGGTGATCTGATGGCCCAGGGCGGCGATCTCAGCATCCCGCTGTGCATCGGCTTGGGCCAAGGTTGGATCAACAGGGGCTGGACATTTCGGAGGCATCGTACCCAGTCTCGTGATACCAACTGACGTAGCGGATGGTTAAACACGAAGAGTAGATCACCTTGATACTACGTATACTAGGCGTCTATCACTTTTAATTAATCAATTATCAAAAAAACCATCTCACAATGATTCAAAAACTCGAATAAATAGCAAAGCGAGGCCCGTGCAAGGGTCCGATAAAACCCTAAAATGTTTGGGCTTATTTCATAAAACATATAAAATAGCATAAAATAATTACTTATTTTTTGGGCTTGAAAACATGATCGTATGCATCCCAATAATTCAACGACTCCGTAACCACATCACTATATATAAGGATTTTCAATTTATGTTTACTATTTCCACTCTAGGGAGATTAAATGAATCAAATTTCATAATTAAAAAAATTTGTTGTGCTTTTTGAGCGAGATGAAGAAAAAATAGGTCAAAATTCTTGGAAAGAGAACTCCTATAAATTCAGTATTTTAATAATAAAAAAAATTCCGTTTAATAAAAGAATAATGTACACAAATATATAAATTTGAAGTTTTTTAACAAATAAATTCATTTGATAGACAACTTATACACATAAGAGACACGATTAACATAATTACATTAAATTATTCAAAAGTAATACAATTTTGGTGTTAGCCTCCTAATAATAATTTTCCATAAAAAGAGGGGAGGGGAGGGGAGGGGAGGGGTGGGGTGGGGTGGGGGTCCTGATATTTTTTTTAATGTGGGGACCACTTTTGAACTAAAATGACATTTATAAAAAGTACTATACTAAAGTGTTATATAAGAGTAAGGAATGAACCATTTAGTAATAATTTTTTTTTTAAAAAAATTAATAATAATTATATCTTCCAAATAATTCAATCAAAAATAAAATTCGATTTAAAAAAAAATTAGAAAACTAACTAAATTAAAAAAAAAAACTTCAAAACTAAATAAAAATTAATTAATTTTTATGTTAATTATTTAAGATGATTGAATTGACTATTACAAAATATTTTTCTGGTTTTATTTGGGTTTAACCTATTCCTTTTGAAGTTTTTATTTTTTATTTGATTTTTAAATATTAATTTTATTTTCTTAATTATTTACAAATTTATTTAGTTTTTTTTTTTAATTTTCAGATTTATATTTTTAATTAATTTTTTTCAATTTAATTTATTTTTTAAAACATTATATTTTATTATATTTTTAAGAATTATATTTTATTAATTGATTTTTGTAATTTATATATTTTTTAAAATTTGGTTGATTTTATATAATATTTTTCAAAATATATTTAATTTTTTAATATTTTCTTTTTTAAATTCGATCAAAAGTTAAAGAATAAGAAGGAATAATTTTTTTTTTCTTGAGAAAAGAGACAATTATGAGAATATGAAATAGGAAAGTGTTATATTTTATTTTGATAGGACAAGAATATTATAGGAATAAAATGATGTATATTTAATAATACATATTAATTTTATTGGGGTATGTTTAGTAAATAGGGTGAGTTTTGATGATTTTAAGGTTTGTGTGGTGGGAATTTAGAATAAATTCACAATTTTTTTTTATTTTTTTTGTAACACACAAATAAATATTTGTAAAATATATTTTTGTAAATTTTTTCACAAGTGTTAGTTGTCATGAAAAGGCAACTTAATGGTGGCGGAGACATATTGACTATGGAGAATTTGTTCGTGATAGGTCTCCGACATAATCACGACATATTAATTGAGTGAACATCGGAGGAACAGCTGACCTTCAAATATTTTGATAAAAAAATTATTCCTAAGAAATTACTATTGTTCGTTTGTCTTAAATAAAAAAAATATCCATGTCCCATATAGGAGATGCACTTATTAGTTCTTTCACCTGCTCGATTAATTTAATGTGAACACAGGAGATGCACTTGTACTATTTAAGAAGATTATGTGTCTTAGCTATAAGCACGCCGATCAATATGGCGGGGTGTGGGGGAGAAGAAGTTCTTTCAAAACACAAATACCTCAAGACCATTAAATTTGAAGGGATGAAAATTCCCGTTAAAATTAGAGTTACACTACTGCACAACAATTGCACAGTGCTACTCGTGCAATTTTGCCTTTGTTTTATTTATTTTTTAAGTGGATCGAATTAGTACAAGAAGATATTAATAAAGGTCGAATTAGAATTAAAGTTGAACTGAGTAAGAATACAATAATTAAGTCAAACTAAAGAATCTGAAGATTAAGTCAAACTAAAGCTGACTTCTCCTTCTCACATATTATTGTTTGTGTTAAAATAACATAAATAACATCGATTTTTAAACAAAGGGAAAGCACTTATTAATTCTATTTAATAAGGCTATGTGTCTGGGGTTCGGGCGTGATGAATTATTTTCAGACAACATAAGGACATTAAATTTTAAGTGATGAAAATTCCTTTCAAAACTAGAGTTACCCATCAATCCACAATTGCATAAAAGTGGTCGTAACACGATTCCTATAAATTTATTATTTTAAATAGTTCACGTGGCTATGAGGTGTAGTCCAAATATGCTCAAATAACCACACGAATTAATATGCAAATTTTGTATTTCTAAGCAAAATTCGTCAAATAGAAACTAAAGTGTCCTTAAATTGTTACCTCCCAAATTAGTGTCTTACAAAAAGTTAAATCCCATTAAATCGCTGTTCTTGTATAATTAAGCTTCGGTCGATTCGTTCCGTTTCTTTTATTTTTGTATTCTTACCCTATTGATATATAGTGATAATTTGTTCATAATCCCTCATATTTTATATAGCAAGTAGTACACGAGAGAGAAATTATTTTAAAGAATCATAACTTGGGATGGAAAAATGAGGACCATAGCTTTCGAGGTTAGCAATTTAAGGATAATAACTTTTAAAGTTGCGAATTGTGGACAAATTTAGCCAAAATATGATTTATTTGGCCTAGATTCATGACTTTTAAAAATCAAAGAGTTACAGTCCTAATTTTGTCAACACAAAGAGTTACAGTTCTCATTTTACCACTGTCTCTAAGTTACAGTCCTCATTTTGCCACCCTCTAAAATTACTCCTATACACTAGATATTCACAAAGTTCGAATTAAAATTAGACAAAATAAATAAGAAGATTCCTCTAATTAATCTAGATGAGCAGCAAATTAATTTAAACTTAAACAACTTCGCTTTCTCACTTGGGTTTGTGTCAAAATAAAATAAATATAGTTGTCCCACATCGGTTTGTGAAGAAATGAAATGAACTTAATAATATTATTTAAGGAGGTGGTGTATTTTACAAGTGCACCGGTCAATATAGCTTAGTCTCGTGTTTGATTCTAATTAAAATCATTTTCTCATATTTATTTTTTGGGAAGAGCGTTGTTAGAAGGGTGACATTAAGTCATTCAGAGACCCCATGATATGATAGGGGTGCGGGCAAGAGAGAATCTTTTTGTGTTATTTTAAAGATTTTCATACAATTAGTAGTTGGTTGTTTTGTTTCTTCATTTTATTTCTCGTTCATTTCATTTTCCCATGAATGAATGGGGACTTTATGGAAGGCAGCAAGCATGCAACGTTCACCTCCAGCGGCGGCCCCAGTTGGGAGCACTCTTGTGCGCCGGACCAAGACGGCGCTAATGGGGTGAAATAGCGGCTACGTGATCAAATCTGGTCATCATCCCGATCCGTTATGCTGCATAAATGAAAGAATTGTTGTACCTTCGACTGTTGGTGTGCATTCTACCGTAGAAGGAATCATCTGTGTCATTTTTGGTGTTCTACTCTACGTTTCAAATTATGGATATATGATATGTGGAATCTTTAAAAAAAATCCAATAAATCACCACAATTATGGATTCATGTATATTTCAGTAGGTGGAATGCAAAGTGAAAAAAAAAAAAAATGGCACATAAAAATTCAATTGTGTAACCTGACGTTATAATCGAGGTTATAATATATATAAGTTTATAAACTGATTCACCAGCTCAATATATTTCGAACAACGGTAACCCATATGCGGAACCGTGTTGTATTTAATATAAATACAAGTAGCTTATATATACTAAATGTATTAATTGTTGGAATTTTTGTTTTATTTAATATCATTTTGGGTTGTGTTTGGATGGAAGAATTCGATTGGAAGATGTATTTGAAATAGATGGATTAAATAATCCATAAATTCAGGGATTCCAAATTAGTGGATTACTTGTTTGGGGATTTATGAATTTTTTTCTCAAATTCATAGATTTGAAACTTTGTGATTTGGAAAATAAATCATTTTTTTATTTTATAATTAATTTGAAATTAGACTCAAAATCCAATCAAAAATTTATAATAATGCAATTGATCCTCCCCCACGTCTAGAATGATAGTAAAAAAATTGTGTGTTTGAATGAGTATGCAAATATGTTTATGTTTAATTTGTCGTTTGTGTAACCGGTTATGAAACACAGAGTTGGTTTGATTCCTAGATGTTATAATATCTATAATCAATATACAATAAATGGATACTTCCATGGAAACTGATATGGATCAACGAGCAAATATTGCATTCCTTGAGCGTATGGATAGGCGCAAGTGTGTCTAGAAGTAGTGTTTTTTTTTCCTCCATGTATAAAGTAAAATTGGTTTATATATAAATTATTGAAAGGAATTAGTTGTTTTCATTGAACAATACTAAGAATTGCCTACAAAATTAGAAATTGCCTACAAAATTTCTCCAATAAAAAAGTTTGTAATAAGAATTGTCTACGAAATTTTATAATTATGAAAGCTTCCACATTTCTCAACCTAGAATAGACTTGCCTAAGAAATTAATTTGCATACGAAATAAAATTCTAAGGACCAACAAGTTATTTGCCTACGAAATCCCCGAAGGCAAATTTTTTTTGTAGTTGGTGAAGGAAGATGTCTATGCAAATTAATTTTTTAGGCAATTCGTAGGTAATCCCAACTACAAAATTTTTTGTTGGAAATTTTGTAGCCACATTGACAATTTCCGTAGGTAATTATATATTTTAGTGTAGTGCAACTAATAATCTTTAGTGAAAATAACTAATATCATTTAGTGAAAACAACTAATATTGTTTAGTAAAAACAACTTATACATTTGAATAATTTATGTATGAAACATTTTCAGTATATACTTTGTCTTCGTAGAATTAGTTTTCAAATTATGGTCATATAAATGTATAATTCTATTTACACTTATTTTTCAAGAATAACTTGTTTTCTAAAATTCTTACTACATTCGCTTTCTCTCAACTCTTCAAACAAGTAGTATCGACATGACAACAACGTTGTAAAGTGAAAAAATAATACCCATACGTTTAATTCTATTAGTTCTATTTTTTTTTTATCTATTAATTAAAATTAGTCTTGTTTTCTAAAAAAAAAAAAATTTACACTTTAAATTTACAATCGACTTTACTTTTATACACAATTTATCAATTTTTAAAAAATCCGTGTAAAAGCAAATAAATCTGATAAAATTGGACAGAGGGGTACATGATTGAGATCAAATAATTATTCTACTTTAAAAATAAGAACACCGACTTTTTTTTTTAAAGTAAAAAAAACACATAATTGAAATCAATAATTGCTCTACTTTAGATAACGTTTGTCCACCATACACTTTTGTTCCTTGAAAAGCATATATCCAAGTGGTGGGAATGTTAATAAGTATTTCTCCCCCAAAAGATGAGCTGAAAGTTTTAGGAAAAATTACAGTCACATACGTGCTTTAAAGTCCAATATACACTTTAATAGTCAAGCTAAAATTAGTTTTTATTAAGTAGTTTCTTTGTGCCTTTTAATACATATTTCAATACTGATTTGTAAATCCCATTTTCTGCCTCAAAGGACAATTAGTCGTCTACAACCTATCAATCTAATACAGTAGCCTTTTCTTTCTCCCCTGATTTTTTTTTTCAATTAAACTTGATTTCAAATTTCAAATCTTATTTTCGATCAATTTCTCTAGGATTTCTGCTCTTTTCCCCCCACAACGATTATGTACAATTCCAAATTGAAATCTAACAAATTCACATCATCATTCAAATTCTCTTGTTCATTCCGAAAATCTTATCCGGTGGATTCCATCATTTAAAGACGCCGAACGCCGGCGATGGCGCTCTCGGAGCGCTAGCCTTTCAAATACAAGCAACGAGGGCGCTCTCGCCGGAGTGATACGCGAAACAACCTTTGCATTGGAGGAAGGAGAGCATGCCAGAGGCGGATACCGGATGGAAATAGAGCAAGATTGGTGGTTGAGTTTCTTCCAATTCTCTGACGAGTTGAAAATGATTGGGTAGTGAGTCGACTGGTGTTAATTATTCACCGTGAGGTATTTTGGTATCCATGAGGTATTTTGGTATCCATGAGGAATTTTGGTGAAATGAAGGAATAGATAGAGAAGAAATTTTGATGGGCAGAAAAAATGACTAATATAATTGAGTTGAAGGTGTTCGAAGAATTTCCTAAATGGAAAATTACTTGATTTTGATGAGAATTAAAATTTTAATGCTTGTAATAGGGGAAGATTGTTGCTTGAGATTAGATTATGTGCAGATTGTTAAGGTTAAAGAAGTTTATTCTGTGTTATCGGTTACTCTATGCAGCAATTTGAGCAGTTTATAGGGCTAATCTATACTCTTTTTTGTTCAATAATGGAGGGAAATTATACCATACATGAGTACATCTTTTTGAAGGGGTTTTATATTCCCCCCTTCTTTTGGGAGGAAGAAGTTGCAGAGATTTTGTTCTTGGTAATTGAACTTACATTTTTTGTGTTTAATTGGGAAAATTGTCATTCCTAGGCTTGTGAGTGAAAAAAGAGATGGCTTTCTTTAAGTATGTGAGTTATTTCATCTATGATGATTACTAAGATAGGACATATTTTGCCTCCCAAGTTTCGTGGACATTAGTTAAAGAAGATTGTTCTGTGTTAGTAATTTCTAGTCAATTATACCTTAACTAGAGAAGAAGTTCGTTGTATTGAAAGCATTTCTAGCATTACTTGTAATTAGCTTTCTTGAAATTTCTGTAAGAGCTTTCTAATCGTTAATATTGCTAAACTAATGGCCTCTGATCAACTCTCAAGAGTCCTCCATATTTGAACTTTTGCATGTCATGGTCATAGACGATATGGTATACCTGATCAATGTCAGATCACTGGTGGATTTTGCCGAATCAAGATATTGAAGGAGCAGGAAGAGGGGCCATAGCTAGAGAGGACCTAAAAGTTGGAGATACTTCACTAGAGATTCCCGTGCCTGTCATCATCTCCGGAGAGCTTTTGCATGAATCTGACATGGTAACTTATTGGTTTAAAAAAATTATATTTGGTGGCAGACTTGCTAGTAGGTAGTAGCCCTCTTATATTTGCATACCATAAATAAACTTTATCTTGAAGGTAGTTTCCTATTTTTGGAAAAATTGATGGGATTTCTGAGGAGACAATGTTGCTCTTGTGTAGCATGAAGGAGAAGCACAACAAGCAATCTAAATTCAAATTGTACTTTATCACTCTACTCGAAAAGTTTAACACGGGTATGTTGTAGGTTAACATACTTGCGAGTTGAGAACACTTTTTGTTAGATTACAATTCATTCACTTCTGCTGAACTTGGTTAAGCATTGAATAACATGTCATTTGTAATTTGATTTTTCTCACAACTCAGGATTGAGCTTTGGAGTTGATGCTGTCGTGGCTTTAGATGGAACCTTGCTGTTAGAAGAGACTGTGCAAGCCAAAGAGGTAACCAACTTTTCTGCTTGAATTATAGTAATATTTTAATGTATATTTAGCTTTTCTGTTGCATCTTGAGACTTTGATGCTACTTTCTTTGTTGTTTCAGCACCTGCACACACAATATGATGAGTTATTTCCAGTATTGACCAATCATTATCCCGATGTATTTCCCCCTGAGTTGTATACATGGGAGCAATTCATGTGGGCATGTGAGCTCTAGTACTCAATTATCATGAAATTTATCTTCAAAGATGAAAAGCTAAGGACCTGCTTAATACCTGTTGCTAACTTTCTTAATCACTCGGTAATTAAACCTTTGTTGACACCACTAGGCCTCTTTCTTCAGCAAGTATCGGTCTTAGTTGATATCAACATGCATAACTTTTTTTTTTATTGTATTGTTCAGTTTCTTAGGCATTTATTTTTCTCATCTTTTTAAATATGTTTAAAGCTTTATTTTACTTTTGTTGTCCACAGATATGCCCACACATAATGCACTATGGCAAGATAGTAAACATTTTATGTATTGTCGTCATTACTTAAAATTGGAATTTAGAAGATTGAATAAGAGAAGCTCATAATAATCTAGATCCTGGTGCTAATATGTGTATTGTCTAAATATTTTTTAGTAAACATGTGTAGTGCAATTGTTGTTCCTGAGAAGTAACATAGTAGTTGGCAGGATAGGAGAAACTGGAGGTTGAAGAAGGGGGAAAGGATACTCCATTTATTAAGATAAAGATCCACTTCTTTGCTCGAGCAAGAGACATAACAGGAATGATGGACATGTCTCTACAAGTCTGATTAGGCATGAAATTGTCATGATTCGTCGCTCGAAATGCCCTAGTTTTGGTTGATTTTGTTGAGTATTTATAGTCATTTGTGTATCATTTTCATAAACTAATAAATTTGTCTCTTTAATGTTCGTAGGTGAATCGAGGGTAAAGAACGGAGTTTGTAGGACTTTGAATCGACTCAAACGGATGCCCGGATGAGAAGATATCGAAGGAATACGATTGGTGTTAGTGTTGAAGAAGAAAAGTACTAATTGGAACAATTTTGGGAGTCATTCGAGTGGACCACTCGAGCACTAGCGCTCAAGCACGTTGCTCGAGCGCCCAAAATGTACAGAAAAATTCGAGCATTCGAGCAGCTCGAGCATCACCGCTCGAGCGTGTTGCTCGAGCGCCCAAAACGTACAGAAAAATTCGAGCATTCGAGCAGCTCGAGCGTCACCGCTCGAGCGCCCCAAAACTTGCAGAGGAATCTGAGCGCTCGACCAGCTCGAGCGCCACCGCTCGAGCACTTGCACCATTTGAGCTCCATGCTCGAGCGCCACCGCTCGAGCGGGTCTGCTCGAGCGCCTTCACGTTTTGCGCTTTAAAAGTTGTTTTTCTGCCCATGAGTTTACGATTCGGCCTGTTGCTTATATATACTCGTCTCAAGCTCGTTTTTGGGAGATCACATATCACTTGATAGATTTTAACTTTTAGAGTTCGTTTTTGGAGAGGAATGAGAGAAGCAAGCTTTAAGTTTACGTTTTTGAGGTTTTCGTTATGAATTCATATTACGATTTTGCTTTTTAGTTTCGTTTCTTTCTATCTTTGTTCTTGAACACATTGAGACTTCTTTTATTGATTTAATTTCAGTTTATTCTTTTATTTCTTTAAACCCTAGTTTATGTTTGATCTCTTCTTCGTCCTAATTATCATGTTCATGTTCGTTACTCATTCAATTGTTCTTGTTTACGTAAAACTCATGTCTAGCTAAAATACTTGCATGCTTGGGGTAGGATGAACTCGTAGAAGTAGGTTGTGGGTACATAATTAGGGTAACTTGTGACGTTAGGTTTTAATTCTCTTGATTAATGAATTCTTAAAATTAATCTTAACTTTAATTTTGAATTTCGTTCGAAAAGTGTTAGAGAGAGGACAACCGTATCACTCTTTAACAACGAGTAGACTAAACTAGAGGGTTTAGAAAGGGTTAATTCATCTACCAGTTTAGCGAAGGAGGACGACCGCATCACCTTAGTTAATTTAGGGTCTCATTAATTAAGCACAATCTATTAACTTGTTAGTGGATTAGTGAAGTCGAGTGTTAGGGTAAAGTATTAGGGTTTATAATCTTGAGCTTTTATCTTGCATTCTTTTACTTAGGTTATTTCTTGCGCGTCACGATTATTTTGATTATGTACCTGCTTCGTTAGTATACGTAGGGATTCCTATCCTGAGCATCACCATCTCTCATTTAAAAACAACCCTTCGATTCTTAGTTTAATTTTTCTTTTTGCATTCCTAGGATAATTTTAGTCTTTTAATTAATCTTTAAAAAAAAAACCCTAAAACATTACACTCATATTAGCTACGACACGTAGATCTTCAGGGATCTATTTGCATACACTCCATCCCTTGGGTTCGATAATACTTGGTCATTATACTTACTCATACTACAGTGAACCCGTCCGCTTGCGGGGAAACGACTAGTAGAAGTTAGTATATTCCTTTCAAGTCAATAGCGCCATTGCCGGGGATGGCGTTGTATGTCTTTTGAATAGGACTTGTAGATAGCTTAGTAGTTAGTAGTGAGTGATTTTCTTTTCTGTTTATTTTTATTTTTATTCAATCGGCAGTTGCGTTTTGATCCTTCTGCTAGTGTGTCAGGTATATGAAAACACGCTCACAAGCAATACGAGCGAAGAGAGAATACTGTTGGACCCTGAGACGATAGCTAGAAGGAACCGAGCTTTCTTGAGGAGAATGAATACTGCCGGAGGAGGGAAAGAACCAATGGACATCTCTAATGAGTTGGATGATGCTGCGAACGAGTTCAATCAGGAATTGGGCCGAGTTTAAGGCACTGGAGTTAGTGGTAGCCAGAATCAAGTTCCTTTTGGGGATAGCCAGAGCCTAAACCCGGATACACAAAACGTAGGCAGTCCAGCTCATAACATTGTCCAAAACCCTCATAACAACCCTGCTTACCCACATCCTAACTTACTACAAAACAACTTACCTTATCCACCCTACCCATACCCACTTTATCCATATCCGCCATATCCGTACCCTCCACCTCCTGTCTACAACCAACCACCTGTCTATCAACCACCACCACCCCAACAAGTACCCGTACCAGCTGTTAATCCTCAACACGTTCCTCAGAACGCAGATCAAAATATGGCTATTCGAGGGAGGTTTGCAGCGCAGCCACAACGGTACTATGATGGAGTGGTATTGCCTCCTGTTGAGGCAAATAACTTCTCGATTTCCCCGAGAATTTTAAAGCTGCTTACAGAGAACCAGTTCAAGGGGGTGATCGGGAAGGAGAATCCTCATACACATCTGAGGAGTTTTCTAATGATAGCCTCCACTTTCAATTACAATGGCATGTCTAAAGATGCCAAGAGGCTTAGGTTGTTCTCATTCTCATTGACGGGAATAGCTAAAGAGTGGTACGATAATACGCTTCCATGGGGAGGTATTACCATTTGGGCCGAGCTCGAGCGTCTGTTCCTTGAGCGATTCTACCCTCCATCGAGAACTATTAAAGCAAGAATTGAGATCTCTTCCTTTCGCCAGAAGTCAGGAGAGGATTTACGCCAAGCGTGGAAAAGATACTCAAACATGTTGATAGAGTGCCCGCAGCACGGGTACAATGAGGGAAATGTGATGACATTTTTCTATAGTGGTGCCAACAAGGCTGGGCAAGACCATCTAGACGCCTGTGCTAGTGGATCATTCCTGAATCAAGAAATAGTGAGGTGTAGAGAGATCATGGACAACATTGTCACGAATGCCGGGGCTTGGAATGTGGACGCAGATTTCCAGAGAGTTCAGTAGGTTGAGGAAGGTGAAGGAACGAGAAGGCTGTTGATGGCCATGATGGAAAAGATTAACAATCTTGAGTTGGGGAAGAATATGGTTGGAGGGAATGCAACAGAAAATGAGCAAGAGGACAAACCCACAATTCAGCAAGAAGTAGTCAATTATATGGAAGGTCCTTATTACAATCAGAATGGGTATCCACAAGGTGGAAATTTTCAAGGAAGGCCTTCTTATGGCCAACCATTTGTACCTCCAGGTCCACAGCCGCCTCAAAATCAATGGAGGAACACACAAGGGTACCAAGGAGGCCAGCAGCTTCCTCAGAACCAATGGAGGAAGAACGAAATTTTTTCATATGCTAACCCGAAGGCGGGTATTACAGTTCCTCCAGGTGTTGATCCGGGTTCTAAACCTCCTGGTGGAGAAGGCGGTGCCTCAACCGAGGAGATGTTGAGAGCTATCCTTCAGAAGGTGGAGGAAGGAAGCAAGAGATTATCCTCTTTGGAGTATGATGTGAAGGAGTTGCATAAGAAAGGTGATCAGCGTGATCAAGAACTCCAAAAGAGAGATGTAGAGCTGAATCGAATTCAGCAAGAGAACAATAGACGGTTCACCTCAGTAGAGTTTCAAATAAGCCAAATTGCAAAATCGTTGAATAGGGAGCCGGGTAAGTATCCTTCCATGCCGGAGGGGAACCCGAAAGAGCATTGCAAGGCTATCCAGTTAAGAAGTGGAACCAACTATGAAGGTCCTCAGATGCCTGTTGATTCTGAGACGCCCCAAGATAGAGATGAGATTGAAGAGATGATAGTTGAGAAGAAGGTTGAGGGTGAAAGCACTCAAGCGAGCAAAGAGCTTGAAGAGGAATACATTGAGAAAGTTGAGAGGGTTCCTAAGTGGAAGAAGGCAAAGGAAGCAAGGGAGAAAGTGAAAGAGACCGAAAAAGATGAATGGGGGGTACCCAAAAACTTGTGATACCCGTTCCATATCCACAACGCTTCATGAAAAAGAAGCTTGATGAGAAATTCGCTAAATTCCTTGATGTGTTTAAACAATTGCATATTAATATCCCTTTTTATGATGCTTTGGAACAGATGCCCAATTATGCAAAGTTTTTGAAGGACTTGATCGCGAAAAGACGGCGAGTGGATGAGCCGAAGTTGGTGCAGCTGAACCATGAGGTGAGTGCATTAGTGCACAAGGCGCTTCCTCCAAAGCTGAAGGATCCCGGGAGCTTTGCCATTCTCTGTGATATTGGGAATGGGATCAAGAAGGGAGCGTTGTGCGACCTCGGAGCGAGCATTAATTTGATGTCGTTTTCGCTTTTCAAGAAGTTGGAAGGTGGTGAACTTCAGCCGACAATGATGACGCTTCAACTTGCCGACCGGTCTATTACACGACCTCAAGGTGTGGTGGAAGACGTCCTCGTGAGAGTTGGAGATCATATTTTTCCAGCCGATTTTGTAGTCCTAGAGATGGAGGAAGATGAGCACGTGCCCTTGATCTTAGGAAGACCGTTCTTAGCGACGGCGGGGATGGTGCTAGACGTGACAAATGGGAAGATTACGTTGAAGGTCGATGATCAAGAAGTGAAGATTCTCCTATATGAAGCCATGAAGCACCCGAAGGAGGATGAGAGTTTGTATTGCATGGATGCAATTGATCCTCGTGTTGAAGACACATCTCCTATCCCTAATCCTTCTTATATTCATGAATTTTATAATCCTTCACTTGATGATTTAACCAATGTGCATTATGATCGTGATTATTTTGATAGGGATAAAGTGAAGAAGTTGAAGGAGGAAGAAATGAAAAAGGTGGACGTGATCCAGTTGGAAGGGAAAGGAGAAGATAAGAAGAAAACGTTCAAATTCAAGAAACTGTTTGGTAAGACCCCTCCAGATAAAGGTGAGAAGGAGTTGAGACCCATAACACTTGGGGATGAGAAGAAAGAAAAAGAGCTCATGATGGAGGGGCATCAAGGAAAGACATGCAAGCACCACTCTTATGAGAGTAAGGGAGGTGAATTTGAGTATAATGTCCCATAAGCTCCTTTGAGCTCGGTCCAGCATGAGGACCTTAAAAATAGTGCTGAATGGGAGACAACCCATTTTTTTTATTTGTTTTCAGTATTTTTAAGTTATTAGAGTGTTTGTGAATCGTAAGTTTTAACCTCGTACTTGAGAGTTTCTTTTGTAGGCTTGTCTCGATGGAGTACTCAAAAGGGAGGAACTCAAGCAAGGGAGTGTGCAACGTTGTTGAGAGAAACTAAATTGTTTGGTTGAGGTAACCCACAACCCCAAACTTAGACCTCTTCACAAGGTCGAAGTTTGGGGGGTGGAGTTTTTTTTATGTTTCTTGTTACATTGCACCGGAGCACCCCTTATCTTTGAGTGTGTTTGGTTATTTGGTGCCTTGAGATGCTTCTTGAGGTGATTTTGATCTGAGTCGCTATTGCATATTTCATGCCTATCAATCATCTTATGCTTGTTGATTGCTATCTTTGAGTATGATTTGATGAGTAGGGTGATTTGTGGATTTGAGTTAGGGACTCTTTTGTGCGAGTGTTTGAATGAGAGTTGATTTGAGAAAGAACTTGTATGCTTGTGAATTTTTCTTTTGAGTACTTGTGTGATGAGAGTGAGAATTCACTAGGACTAGCATAGATGTGAAAGCTGTGAGACTTGAGCCTTATGAGATTTTGATACATGATTTGATCTCTTCGTTTGTGAGTGGATCATCACCTTAGAGGATGCTAGAACTTGTGTGTGCTCTTGCTTCTTGATTGTGTCTAGTTTGATATGCCGAATGTGATTTTAGGTCATCTTTGATTTTATTGAGTCACTTAGCCAAATTTTTCCTTACCATTGATATTTGTCCATTGTTAGCCAGTTTGAGCCTTAAGCCTATTTCATTTGCTAGCACCATTAAACACTATTCCAGTTCCGAAGCCTTTTTGTCCCAATTTGAGTGGAGAATAGGAAAGTGTGAAAGTGAAGGGATTGAATTGAGTTGAGAAAAAGGAATTATGATGGTTGAGTGGTGATAAAATAAGGGTGTGATGAAGTTATGAGTTGTGGGAAAAAGAAAAAAATTGAGAATGAGCAAAAGAAAATGAGCTCATGTGTTGTGCGAAAAAAAAAAGTAAAAAAAAGTGAAGTGATTGAAAAATGTGAAAAGAGTGAGAAAGAAAAAAAAAATTGAAGTGTTGAGAGTGTTGGAATTGAAAGTGTGTTGATTGAGAATGTTTGAAGTATTCTGTTCCTAATCTCGAAGTACCGAAGTTTGATTTTCTATTTTCCATTCACTTGAGTCACTTACCATATTGTTATCCCACCTGTCCAAAGAGCCTACATTACAACCTTGAGAAAAGTCCTTTTTGATTCGGCATTGATTTCTAGAGTATGGTCGGAGTTAAGAGTGCTTACAAGCCTATGGCTGCTAATATGTGTGATTGATTGATTGAGTGAGTCCCTTTATCATTGATATACACTTGTGAGGGAGTGAAACACATCGTAGAGAGCACATCCATGTTTTATTTTGGTGATTCTTGCTGTTGTTGCATGAGTATGATGAGAGAAGGTGAGTGAGTATATTTGGATTGAACTTTGAAGCCGAATTCATTTGCTTGCGTGATTTGATTCGCTGACTCATTCCTAACAATTTCACTTGACTTATTATTTCGTTGCTTGAGGACAAGCAACATGGTAAGTTTGGGGGGGGGTTGATTAGGCGTGAAATTGTCATTGATTCGTCGCTCGAAATGCCCTAGTTTTGGTTGATTTTGTTGAGTATTTAGAGTCATTTGTGTATCATTTTCATAAACTAATGAATTTGTCTCTTTAATGTTTGTAGGTGAATTGAGGGCGAAGAACGGAGTTCGTAGGACTTTGAATCGACTCAAACGGATGCCCAGATGAGAAGATATCGAAGGAATACGATTGGTGTTAGTGTTGAAGAAGAAAAGTACTAATTGGAGCAATTTTGGGAGTCATTCGAGTGGACCACTCGAGCACTAGCGCTCGAGCACGTTGCTCGAGCGCCCAAAACGTACAGAAAAATTCAAGCATTCGAGCAGCTCGAGCGTCACCGCTCGAGCGTGTTGCTCGAGCGCTCCAAAACTTGCAGAGGAATCCGAGCGCTCGACCAGTTCGAGCGCCACCGCTCGAGCACTTGCACCATTCGAGCTCCACGCTCGAGTGCCACCGCTCGAGCGGGTCTGCTCGAGCGCCTTCATGTTTTGCGCTTTAAAAGTCGTTTTTCGGCCCATGAGTTCACGATTCGGCCCGTTGCTTACATATACTCGTCACAAGCTCGTTTTTGGTAGACCACATATCACTTGATAGATTTTGACTTTTAGAGTTCGTTTTTGGAGAGGAAGGAGAGAAGCAAGCTTTACGTTTACGTTTTTTAGGTTTTCGTTACGAATTCATATTATGATTTTACTTTTTAGTTTCCTTTCTTTCTATCTTTGTTCTTGAACACATTGAGACTTCTTTTATTGATTTAATTTTAGTTTATTCTTTTATTTCTTTAAACCCTAGTTTATGTTTGATCTCTTCTTCGTCCTAATTATCATGTTCATGTTCGTTACTCATTCAATTGTTCTTGTTTACGTAAAACCCATGTCTAGCTAAAACCCTTGCATGCTTGGGGTAGGATGAACTCGTAGAAGTAGGTTGTGGGTACATAATTAGGGTAACTTGTGACGTTAGGTTTTAATTCTCTTGATTAATGAATTCTTAAAATTAATCTTAACTTTATTTTTGAATTTCGTTCGAAAAGTGTTAGAGAGAGGACGACCGTATCACTCTTTAACAACGAGTAGACTAAACTAGAGGGTTTAGAAAGGGTTAATTCATCTACCAGTTTAGCGAAGGAGGACGACCGCATCACCTTAGTTAAATTAGGGTCTCATTAATTAAGCACAATCTATTAACTTGTTAGTGGATTAGTGAAGTCGAGTGTTAGGGTAAAGTATTAGGGTTTAGAATCTTGAGCTTTTATCTTGCATTCTTTTACTTAGGTTATTTCTTGCGCGTCACGATTATTTTGATTATGTACCTGCTCCGTTAGTATACGTAGGGATTCCTATCCTGAGCATCACCATATCTCATTTAAAAACAACCCTTCGATTCTTAGTTTAATTTTTCTTTTTGCATTCCTAGGATAATTTTAGTCTTTTAATTAATATTTTAAAAAAACCCAAAAATATTACACTCATATTAGCTACGACGCGTAGATCTTCAGGGATCTATTTGCATACACTCCATCCCTTGGGTTCGATAATACTTGGTAATTATACTTACTCATACTACAATGAACCCGTCCGCTTGCGGGGAAGCGACTAGTAGAATTTAGTATATCCGCTTCAAGTCAAAGTCCCGATGGGTACCACAGCTCAAGATTGCTCGAAGAAGTTGTTTTCACAATTTCCAAGCCTTGAAGGGATCCGTAACTGTATGGTACTTGCTATAAACGAGGAATACACACTTTGAGTATACTTTTGTAAAAATGGAGATGAACTGGCTATTATACCCCCATAAGTTGAGGCTAGATTTTTTCCATTTTTTGTTAACAACACATTGCATCCTGGATTATTGAATCATAGATGTTCATGGTATACCAATGTTTTTTTTTCCTAGCATCATATTATTTTCATGGCGTCCAATATTTTTTAATGGCACGTGAAATGTCAAACTTTCATGTAACAACTAAATTAATGAATTGATGTTCATATACCAACAAAATTACCAACTAGCGCTTACATGATATAATTGATAGTGCAAGCACTAACAGTACAGTGTAAGCACTAACAGTGCAGACACTAATAGTATAGTGCTAGCACTAACTATAAAGTGCAAGTAATAACAGTATAGTGCTAACATTAACAACATAATTAATGCAGGCAATAATACTATAGTGCAAACACTAACCATAGAGTGCAAGCACTAACAGTACAGTGTAAGCACTAACAGTGCATGTACTAACAGTAAAGTGCCAACACTAATAGTATAGTGCTAGCACTAACAGTATAGTGTAAGTAATAACAGTAAAGTGCTAGCACTAACAGTAAAGTGCAAGCAATAACAGTATAGTGCAAGCACTAACAACATAATTAATGGAAGCAATAATACTATAGTGCAAACACTAACCATAGAGTGCAAGCACTAACAGTATAATGCAAGCACAAACATAGTTAATGCAAGCAATAATACTATAATGCAAACAATAACCGTAGAGTGTAAGTAATAACAATACAATTAATGCAGACAATAAAATTATAGTGTAAACAATATTATAGTATATCTTTTAGAACATAACTCCACATTTTTTGCAATTTTCCTCTATCAAATACTTAAAGATAACAATAGAATTTTTACAAATAATAAAATCATATTCTATTTTAGAGTTCAAGGGACACTCAACCATTACAATAAAATTTCACCGGAACAGCGCCGATCTAATGGTGGTGAAATTTCTATAGCGTCGATCTGGTGGTGGTGATGGTTGTGGCGGTGGAAGAGCATCGATTACAGATATGTTAGAGAGAGAGAAAATCTGTGAAAATGTAAAATGAGAAATGAGAGAGACTTCTTTTACCTTTAATTTGAATTTCTTTGGAACAGTAAAAATTTAAAAAAAGGCAGACATGTCAGGAAGTGTACAGGACTTTGCAGAAATGATATACAAATGAGCACAATGTAGTAAATAGAAACTCAAAAAGTAAAAACTAGTTGGTAGCATTTTCTCTTAATAAAGTTTACCTATTGGCTTCTGCCCCAATGTTTTAAACAAGTGTTGGGACATTGTCAGTTTTGATTAAGATCCCAAAGCCCCTGAAAAGATGTTTGCCTTAATCTGTCTTTGTCAGGCTAGTCTTGATTAGGGTTTGTACTTAGTCATTTTACACTTCACAGGTACTCAGTGAGGGAAGAACTCACTGGAGACAATCAAGACTCAGAGCCTGAAGACGAAGAGCACCATCCTGAACTTATGGCAGTCTTCTAAGCTGGCTGAGTAAGTGTCAGTGATGAAGAGTATGACCCTGAGGTCATTACTAACTCAGTCCTGAAGGGAACAGGATGTCACTGAGTTAATGGGAAGACTTGGAGTAGAGCCAAGCAATGCAAAAAGAATTTCAGCGTCAGGACAAGACTGGTGGGCTCAAGACAGAATGAACTTAATAAGACAAGCCTGAAGCTCAGGAATAAGTTCTGACATTCTCACCAACCTGATGACGTGGACCAATCCAAGAAGGACACGCACATACGGAACCTGACATGAAGACTGAATTCAGACTGCATATTCAACGGGCAAGCATTCAATGTGCATTTAATGCAAATACCAAATCCATGCAAGGATGGCTGCTGCATGAAGATATGTCCGTTTGAAGCCACTCTACATAGATGACTCGAAGGCTATCTCTCCAACGGATAGTTTTTCAAATCATCTATAAATACAGAAGACCTTGAACCCATTCAAGGTTAAGGGAAATTTCCAAGCCAGAAATTACTCAAACTCTCAAGCATTCAAAGCGTTCAACCCTTAAGAAGAAGCACTCTAAACCATTTAAATTTCCCAAGTGTTTCTTAGCAACCGAGAGTTATTCTGTATTCCAAGAGCTAAATAGAATTATTTTAAGCTTAGAGAGATTATCCCATCCTTAGCATAGCTTTGCCTTGTAAGGATAATCTCAACTTAGTTGGAATCCAAACTGAAACCAAAACCCTAAGTTAGGTTTGTTGGGAGTAAGTCAGTTAGTGTGTTAGTAAGTGGAGTTGTATAGATCAGTGAGGATAGCTGGTCTTGGTGCACCTTGGCACGTTAAAAACAAGAATCCCTTGAGTGGATTTCCTGTTAAGTCAGGCCGTGGACGTAGGAGCTTGAGACTCTGAACCACGTTAAACTCCTTGTGTTCTTACTGCTTTGATATTGTGCGCGCATACTTGCCATATTACTTGCTCATTCATTGCATTCAGTTTATCAGACCTGAATCAATCAGGCTGATCTTCAAAAGAACACTGCCCTACTAACACCATTCAGAATTGAGTAAAACAAGTTTTTCAGAAAGCAAACTAAACAAGACTTTAAACTTTCAGGGCTCAAACATTTCCGCACTGAACTCGAACTGATAGTTAGCCAACTGACCCGCACCAAGTGTAGTCAGTAGGTGTGTTATCAGCTCCTAGTTCTTTACCACTCTGAGTAAAGGGGACTCAGTCAGTTTTAAGTTTGAAAAATCAGGTATACGTGTATTCCCCCCCCCATACACGTATTCCTCAGTCTTGTACCGGGACCAACAAGTGGTATCAGAGCAGTGGTTCGAAAGACCACTGACTTTGAATACTAATAGTTTCAGAGGAGAAACTGTTGGTGGTCACTGAACAGATCTGAGTTTGCTTTTCATAAAACTTGCATCATCATGACTTCGAGGAGACTTGAAGCTTCGTTACCTGAATTCTCTGTGTCTAACTTTGTCTATTGGAAGTTCAGATTAGAAGCACATCTAGATGCCATCCATGACCAGATGCCGCGTGTACTCAGGGAGGGACCGATCAAGATCACTATTCCTAACGTCAGAGGACTGGGATATGAGGATCTTGCGATTGGCGTGCAGGTTCCTAAAGAAAGGAAAGACATGACCAACGATGAAATCAAGATGGTGGGACTTGACAACGTCGCCAGAAACATCATCTTGCACACGGTGCCCTTCGAGGAGTCAGCTAGACTGATGAACTTAAAGACGGCAAAGGAGGTCTGAGATGAGCTGACAAGGATGTGTGAGGGATCTGCAAAGATCAAGGAGAACAAGAGAAACATTGCCATTCAGAAATTCAAGGCGTTCGAGATGCTGCCTGACGAGAGCATAGATCAAATGGAGTCTAGATTCATCAAGTTGATGAATGAGTTGGTGATGCTGGACAAGGATGTCCCAAGGAGAGATGTTGCTTCAAAGATCCTGAATGCCCTCCCTGAGAGATGGGACAACAGTGTAATTATGCTTAAGAACACTCAGGATATGAGTAACATAACTTCTGCTTTAATTTTTTCAGAGCTCAAAGCGCTTGAATTTGACCTTAACAAAAGAAAGAAGAAAGTTCAGTCAGAAGAGGAAGTGAAGGAGAAAACTCCTGAGAAAAGTGTGGCGTTCAAGGCCAGGTCTGAACTTGTTGAGCCCTCATCAAATTCTTCATCAAAGTCACTGATGGAGATGAGCAGGGAAGAACTCGCTGAGGAGTACAGCCTGATGGCCAGACGATTTGACAAGCTCAATTCCAGGTTTGGTCGTTATAAAAAGTTTTATCAGGACTCACGTGACAGGAAACCTGAAGGAACCCACCAAAGCTCGAGGAGATATGAGGAGCGAAGGAACACTGACCAGAGGAGAGAACGTGGTGATGAAAGGAGATATTCTGAACCAAAACCTGAAAGAAGAGACGAACAGAGACGTACTCGCGATGATAGATATCCAACCAAGGCTGAAAGCTCACCAAGAACCAGGGAACCTGACTCAAGGAGGAACCATGAACCAAGAAAAGAAAGAGTAAGTGAGCAGGTAGCATGTTACAACTGTAACAAGATTGGTCACTATCAGTACGACTGCCCGGAGCTGAGTGCAAGGGAGAGAGAGGAAAGGAGAGCCACTAGGGACCTAAGATCTGCTGATCAGAGAGCAATGGTCGCTGAAGATGCAACAGACTCTGACGGTCCAGCTGAAAGGTCACCTGAACTCTTCTCAGATGACGAGTACGATGATGTCTGTCTGATGGCTAGGGATGGGCCTGAGGTAACATCAAATTCTGTTTGTGCTTCTTACACTGGTCAAAATCCTGAGCTTAGCTCAGAGTCAGTCAGAGAAATGAACCTTCAGATCTGCCTTGATCAATTGATGGTTGATTTCTCCAGATTGCAGGAAACTAATGTCTTCTTGGTAGAGGAGAACAAGAAATTGAGTAATGAGGTTCAAAACCTGAATGAACAACTCACTCAGACTGATCTTAAAGAATCAGCTCAAATTGTGAGACTAACTCAGGAGATTGATTTAATCAATGGAAGCGTCTTCCAAGAGAGAAGATTCTGAAGGAACTGGCTGAGGAAGAGCTGGTCAGGAAGGAAGAACTAAAAGTACTTAAAAGTAAGTTTGATGACCTCTTTACCAGACATGAAATCCTGAAAAAGAGTGAGGACTCTCTCAAGAAAAAGGTTGCTGCAATGAATAAATCCTCAGTGTCTAGAGAGGAAATAAATAGCAGCCAGATACTTGGGAACAAGAAAAAGGGACTTGGTTATGTTCCTGAGAAATCCTCACAAGGTCAATCTCATGTTGCTTCAGGGAGCAACACTGAGAGGGTATTTGTTCAGACAGGCCAGAGTGCACCTAAGGTTGTGCTTCAGGCCCGTCAAACCGATAAGGGAAAGGAAACCGTTGACACAGTCAGGGTTGCTCCTAAGGTAGCTAAGCCAAAACCCAAGGGAAAGGCGAAGCAACCTAAGGAAGCCCCTGAGAGCTCAGGCCAGGGAAAACCTCAGCGAAAGCAGAGGAAGACTCAGGCCAAGAGCCCTCAGACTGGTCAGCGAGGGTACCATAATGCTTGGCAATACCAACAGGGAAGGCCAAATATGATGACACCCCCATGGTTTTGGCATCCTGAGGCCTTTAACTGCTTTCCATTCCCTCACTTGCCTGGGGGGAATAGAAATCAGGGTCCTTATCAAGAACAAGGCCCAAGACCTGCTGCACCCAGACCTAGGAAGAACAGGAAGCCAGCCCAAAAGGCAACCACTCAGGCTCCTGTGAAGCCTAAGTCTAACACTCATACACCATCTTCCTCTCAGGCAAAGAAGAAGAAAGTTGTGTATGTCGATGTTTCAGGGAGACAGATTTACCACTCTGAGGCAATCAGGGTTGTGAAGCAAGTCTGGATCCCGAAGGGTACAGCTGACACGATAGGACCCAACACCCAATGAGTACCTAAAGCCTGATTTGCTTGCAGGCGGCTGTGGATCACAACAAGAGGAGAGGAGACTCAATCAAAGCTGTTTGGTACCTAGACAGTGGTTGCTCAAGGCACATGACTGGAATGAAGAGTCTTCTCCAAGAATATCAAGATAAAAATGGTCCACAGGTAACCTTTGGTGATAATTCAAAAGGTGTTACTAAAGGTTTTGGTGTTTTGATAATAGGTACAGTCAGAGTGGAAAATGTGTCCTTTGTGGAAGGACTGAAGCATAACCTGCTGTCAGTAAGTCAATTCTGTGACAAAGGGTTCAGTGTTGAGTTCTCATCGAATATATGTTCAGTCAAGGACAAATCAACACAAGTGCTTCTATCAGGTATAAGGAAGGGTAATGTTTATCTCGCTGATTGGAGCAGCACTATTCCTAATACTTGTCTAGTTGCTAAAAGCTCGGTAGAGCTCAGTTGGTTATGGCATAAAAGATTAAGCCACCTGAACTTCAAGATTCTTAACAAAATTTCTAGACAGTCACTTGTTGATGGTCTACCTAATGATGTTTTTAGCAAAGATCACGTGTGCAAAGCTTGTCAGGAAGGGAAGCAGGTCAGAGCGTCATTCAAAGAGAAAGTTTCTTATTCCACTGACAGGATACTTCAACTCTTGCACATGGATTTGTTTGGCCCCATAACACCTGTGAGTATGAATGGTAGAAAGTATACCCTTGTGGTTATTGATGATTATTCTAGATATACTTGGGTTATTTTCTTGTTGAATAAGAAGGAAACACATGTGAAGCTTCCAGAGTTGCTCAGAAGACTCAGCAATGAGAAGAATCAGTCCATTACTAAGATCAGATCTGACAAGGGGACTGAATTTATAAATTCATATATTTCTGACTTTTGTAATGAACTTGGTATAGCTCATGAGACTTCTGCAGCTAGAACCCCACAACAGAATGGTGTCGCTGAAAGGAGGAACAGGACACTGAAGGAAGCTGCAAGGACCATGCTGGCAGAGTCAGGATTGCCCAAGAAATTCTGGGCTGAGGCAATCAACACTGCATGCTACACTCAGAACAGATCCATGCTAAACAAACAACATGCTCAGACCCCATTGAGACATGGAACAAAAGGAAACCTCGTATTTCTTATTTCCATGTATTTGGTTGTAAGTGCTTCATACTCAACAATGGGAAGACCCAATTGAAAGCCTTTGATAGCAAATCTGATGAAGGAATATTCTTAGGATATTCTGAAGTTAGTAAAGCCTTCAGGGTTTACAATTGTAGGACCCTTGTTGTGGAAGAATCACCTCATGTTGTCTTTGATGAGTCTGCTAATGAGTCTAGGGCAAAGGTGTTGAATCCTGACACTGAGGAGGTCACAAGGAGTGTGACAAGGCTGAGCTTGAAGAATCAACCTGATCCCAAGATCAAAACTGTGCCAATTCCGAGATGGGATGATGATGACGATCAGGATGATGAATCAGGTGCCACTCATAAGCCCAGCACATCAGGGATTGTTGAGCCTCAGACTGAGGAACAGGCTCAACCTGAGGTAAGCACCGTCTATGAAGATGTTGTCACAGTTGAGACGGTTCCTGAGTCACCTAATCAAGGGGGAATCAATGTTCCTGACATTGAGCTTGTTAATCCCTTTGGTATAGACTCAGGATCATCCCCTTCTGTTCAATTTCCTGAATTTTATGAGCCTGTAGACACTAACATTGCAGGTATTTCAGGAACAACTCCTGGCAAAAGAACATGGTTAGAAGATCATCCCATTGATCAAATCATTGGTGATCCAACTGAGGGAGTCAGGACCAGACGGTTCCATGGTGAGAGTGCATTGTTCTGTTGCTTTCTCTCTGAGCAAGAGCCTCAGAACATTGAAGAAGCTCTCACTGACTCGAACTGGATCATTGCCATGCAAGAGGAGCTGAATCAGTTCACAAGGAATCAGGTTTGGGAACTGGTAGATAGACCTAGGCATCAAGGTGTGATTGGTACCAAGTGGGTCTTTAAGAACAAGAAGGATGAGAATGGTGTTGTGGTAAGGAACAAGGCTAGACTGGTTGCAAAAGAGTATTGTCAGTCTGAAGGAATAGACTATGATGAGACTTTTGCTCCAGTGGCTAGGTTGGAAGCTATCAGGTTGTTCCTTGCATATGCAACGTATAAGAAGTTCAAGGTGTATCAAATGGATGTCAAAAGTGCCTTCCTGAATGGTGTACTCAATGAAGAGGTATATGTTGAACAACCTACCGGGTTTGAGGTTGGAGATAGAGTATACCATTTGAAGAAAGCACTCTATGGACTTAAGCAAGCACCAAGAGCTTGGTATGATACCCTCTCTCAATTTCTGACAGACCATGGGTTCAAAAAGGGAACTGTGGACAGGACATTGTTCAGGATCACTGAAGGTGATGACATTCTCTTGGTCCAGATTTATGTGGATGACATAATTTTTGGATCACCAAATCATCAGCTCTGTGAGAAATTCTCTAAGTTGATGACTGGTAAATTTGAGATGTCCATGATGGGAGAGATGAACTTCTTCTTAGGATTGCAGGTCAAGCAGACTGATCAAGGTATATTCATTAATCAGGCCAAGTATACAAGAGACTTGATTCATAAGTTTGGTGTTCAGAACAACAATCCAGCCAGGATCCCTATGAACACAAATTGGAAGATGGATCCTGACACTGAAGGGACGTCAGTAAATCAGACTGAGTATCGTGGGCTGATAGGTTCTTTGTTGTACCTGACTGCAAGTAGGCCTGACATTACGTTTGCAGTTGGTGTGTGTGCTAGGTATCAGTCTGATCCCAAAAGAAGTCATTTGGAGGCTGCTAAGAGGATACTTAAGTATTTGAAAAGGACAGTCAATATGGGACTATGGTATCCTTCAGATGACAACTTAGAACTGACAGGTTATTCAGATGCAGATTATGGAGGTTGTAGGATTGATAGGAAATCAACCTCAGGGACATGTCAGTTTTTGGGAAGTAAGTTGATCTCGTGGTTTAGTAAGAAGCAGAACTCAGTGGCGACATCCACGACTGAGGCTGAGTATATGGCTGCAGGTAGTTGTTGTGCTCAGATTTTATGGTTGAGGCAACAGTTGAGGGACTACCAAGTGTTTGCTAATCAGGTTCCAATCTATTGTGACAACAATAGTGCAATAGCAATTACTCAGAACCCAGTGCTTCACACAAGGTGCAAGCATGTGGATATTAGACACCACTTCATTCGAGATCATGTGGAGAAGAAAGATATTAAGATGGAGAAGATTCACACTGACAGGCAAAGAGCTGACATCTTGACTAAGCCTCTGGCTGAAGCAAGGTTTATGGAACTGTCAGTGGAGTTAGGACTCTTAGATCCGGGGGAGCAGTCAGCGTAGGGTTTTAGGGGGAACTCAGGCCAGACTCGACTCAGCAAGGTATCAGGGTGCTACAATGTCTCCCTGACAGGTATGAATTCTAACATGACTCTTGTGAATTTCAAGCGTCTCCCTGAGTCCTTCGTCCTGAAAATCTTTATTAAATGCATTCTGTTTTCATTAAAAGCGCGCCTTTTCATATTTAAAACCCACGCGCACGGAGCATTTAATGCTACAGTTACTTTTTCATATACGTGTCCGTGTTATACGGAATATGACTGACATGGGGTTTAATTGAAGCTGAGATTAATCCTGGCCCTTCATTTCAAAACCTTTCGAATTCAGGGATCAATCTCAACCTCACGTTTGAGTAACTGACTTAGTCTTATCAATCAAGAGTGCCATTTGAGGTTTTTACGCAAACACAACGCACAATCTGCTCACTGAGTTTTTTCTTGCTCAAACACAGAAATTTTCAAAAACCTTTTTCTTTTAAAACAATGGCATTCCTTGATTCCAACTAGACAACCGACAAGATCGTGGACGTTGTCGAAAGCAAGCTGGTACACATGGAGCAAGTCATCTCCATGGAAGGTATCTGTCTTACGGTTGAGGAAATCAAACCCGTATTTAAATGGATTTCCGATGCCGGGTTGGAAACATACTTCACCACCCGCCCCATTTCCTTGCTCCCAAGAACAGTGGTGGAAGCCTATTTAAATATGTTCTTAAGGAAGGGGGAGATCTTTACAAAGGTGACTGCGCTTAAGCCGACGGGAGAGAAGGACGGCGACGGCGAACCTCTCTACAACTCGGAGGAAGTTACTATCGACGTCAGGAGGGCGGTGAGGGAAGTCTTTAAGTTGCCTTTCACAGGCATTAACCCAAGAACCTACAAGGAGAACTCAGAGGGAGAGCTTCTTGCGAAATGGACCAAGTCAGGGTCATCGGAGTTCAAGGCTCGTCAGAACAAGAATACTCCGAAGCTTGAGTACAGAGCGCTGGTGGACTTGGTGTCCAAGTTAGTGATGGGTGCAACTGGCTCTCACGAGCAGTTGAGTCTGCCCAAGCTGAGGCTCATGGGGGCAATTGCTGATGGAGTGGAAGCGAACTGGGAGCAGTTCTTCCTCGATCAACTCCATCAGGCAGGATTGGACAAGCTTAAGCGAGATGAGGAGAAGAAGCACATATCCATCAATGCCATCTTGCCATTCGGAACGAGGATGTCCATCCTGATTGCTCATGCCTGCCATGGGTATACCTTCGATTTTGAGGACAGTCTCTCCTCAAAGAAGGTAATGTTTTCCTCACTGAGTGATACCTATTCAGTGCTAGGGCTGACTGATCCCAATGCGAAAGCAAAGGGTCAGGCCAAAAAGCCAGCTGGTAAGGCCAAGAGAGTGGCAACCAGTCTCATTGAACGGGTAGATGACCTCTTTGAGAGGAGTAAAGTTGGTGAGGAGGTTGCAGCTGAAGAGGTGGAGCAGCCTGAGGCGGAGAAGGCTGAGAAGAGGAGGAAGGTAAGGGTCGTGTTGTCAGGGAAGAGCACGAAATCTGGGACTGAGTCTGATCCCAAAAAGGCCGGGTCAGAGGCTGATGGAACTGACGATGACGTCAGGAAGGCGGGTGCTCAGGGAGAGAGGCCCCTAAAAAGGCTTAGGAAGGGGACCGGAAAATCCCCTGCTAAGAAGCTGCCTGAAGTGAGTGAGAGGGAGAAGTCAAGCTCTCCTGGAGCCTCTGACTTGGAGGAAGTGAGAAAAACTGTCGAGACGGCTGAGTCGTTGCAGCCTGAGACAGTACCCACTCAAACACCCCCACACCCTGAAACCCAAACACCTTCCATCCCTGACCCCACACCTCAAACTCCCCAACCACCCCAAACCTCAGAGCCAAACCATCTTACTGAGTCAGCGCCATCAACTTCACACATGAATGAGCCTGACCAGTCAGCCGAGCCAAACCTTCCAAACCCTACTGACTTTCCCTCATACCCCAATCCCAAGGACTGCCCCAAATCCATTTCAGCTGAAGAGGATGAATTCCTCGAAGTGGAGGAGGAGGAATTAGACGAGCACATGGCAGGAGGGATTCTTGAGAACACTCTCAGGGGGAGCGCCACAGAATGGGCAGGCAAGTGCTGGCCTGGGCTATACAAGTATACTGAGCTGCTGGCGTATGTGATTGAGCTCAAGGTTTGGTTGGACTTCAAACAATCAAACATGCAGGAGCAACATATGCTAGTGGATGCTCGTGGCTGGGAGCACTGGGAGGCGGAGGAGGCCAAGATTTGCTCGTTCTTTGGACTTACTAGCTGGCTTCAACTTTTGAACTTCGACAACCTGAAGCAGTTAGTGGCTGAATTGATGTCCAAGAGCAAGGCTGACATCCTGTCAGGTGATGACGAGAAGGAGGATGAGGATGATGAAGGAGCTCGGGGGGAGACCTGGAGAAGGCAGTGGAGGAGACTGCACAGGAGGTTGATGAGATGAACTCTGAGCCTCAGGCTCAGGGGGAAGGTGGAAAAGACACTGGTGCCAAGGGTGGACCAGTGGCTGAGGATGTTGTGAACATCTCAGCTGCCAATGAGACATCTGTCGATGAAGGGATTCCCTGCCCTGAGATAAGAGAGGAAGATGTTGAGGCATCCAAGGAGACTCTCAGTTCCGAGGGACTTGCTCCTAAGGTTCAAGTTAGCTTAGCTGAGCCTGAGGAGGCGGCTATGACTACTTCACAACTGCCTTCAGTGCACCTTGAAGAAGGGACTGATGCTGCAGGGGCTGACAAGGGAAAGCAGCCAATCACTGATGCAGCCGTTGATGATGAGGATGTGATCATAACCGGGGTCGGACGTGCTGAATTCACAAGCATAGTGGAGGTCAAGCAGGAGAAAACCACAGAAAATCTAGCTGAACTTCAGGAGGAGGTAATGAGGCTACGAGCTGAGAAGAAAGAAGACTCCAAGGCCCTGGCGAAGCACATCAGGTGGACAAAGTCAGCCTACAACACCCTTGCTAACAGGGAGCTGATTTTGTTAAAGAAAACGATGACTGACACGGCCAAGTCAGTGAGGAATGAGAGGAAGTGCACCAAGAAGATGCTTAGGGACACTCTCAGGAAGCTTGAAGAGAGGGATGCGATCAGGGATGAGAAGATGAACCAGGCAGTTGACAAGCTTGCAGTTCAGACTGGAGCTATTGTCACTCAGGCCATGAAGGACTCAGCGTCCAAACTGGAGCTGGAGTCAGGAAGGTTGGATCGCACCTCTCAGTCAGTGGCAGACACTTTGGCAAAGGCCACTGAGGAATCGGCAAAGATACTAGCTGAGGCCAGCAGAGTCAGCGGTGAGTCCTTGAAGGTGGAGGAAAGGATCACAAAGGCTGAACAAAGGCTCCAACTCTCTATGGAGGTCTTTGAGAAGAAAGTCAATGCTGCTATCAGTTCAGTTTCTTTTGCAGGCACTGGGATTGCCACGGGAGTTGAGATGCTGAAGGAGGGCGTATTGGAAGTTCAATCCTTAGCCTCATTTGTTATCAACAGTGGAGCTGAGTCACTCCCATCTCAGGCCAATGATGATGCCAAAAAGGGGGAAAAGAAGAAGAAAAGATCCCGCCCTGAGGCATCGGAGGCAGTCAACCAAGGTGAGACCGTTCTAGATGACCCTGAAGCCAATCCTGAAGGGAATATATTAAGGGTGAGGAAGTCAGCTAGGTTAGCGACAGTGGAGAAGGAAGGAGAGGAAGTTGTTGCCAGGCTGAGGGCGGAGGCAACAAAGGCAAAGGCTGATGAACCTTCCAAGCAACAACCTGAGCCAATTCAGAGATCGTCTCCCATGAGCTCAAGGAAGAATCCCATCACTTACTCAGGTGAGTTGGTTGCGGAGTTATGTGCTGAAGCATGGGGAGATCACTCTGAAAAATCTGAGGCTATGCGCAGAGCTGAAATTGCTCAGAAGGAGAAGATGCGCATTTTGGAGAAAAAGGTTGAGAAGCTGACCGATATCACTGAGTTTCAACAACGAGAACTGGATGATGCAGTGATCAGCTTGCTAAGGAGGAAGAAGGCGAAGCCTGAGCCCAGGAAGTACAGGAAGAAGCCAACAGTTAAGAAATCAACTATTCTTCAAATCAGTAGGCCACAATCAGGAATAAGGGAAGCTTTTGTTGATGAGTTCGTCTCAGAGATATTGAAGGAGTTTTGGACTGATGCAAGGGATGAATTTGTTAGATTGTGGTATGTTGTGAAGAAGTGGGGCGACACTGACGACATCAATGCCCACTTCACTGACTACATGATGGACAATCATCCTGAGCTATTCCAGAAGATCTTGGAGGAGGCTGATGCAACTCAAGTTCAAGTGAAGGCTCCTGAGTTCACCATTCGAGCTCCTCCCTTGGTTCCTGGAACTCTAAAGCATGATACAAAGGCCATAATGATGGAAGTATTGAAGATAGCCAAAGCTGAAGGATACGTGAACCAACCTGGAAGACTTGACGAGCTGAAGGCAAGAGTTTATGCAGGATATGGACTCAAGCCTGAAATGAGATTAGTCTAGGTGTTCACAGGCTTCCTTGTAATAGATTAGATTCATTGTAATCATTTCCATATCAATCAATGAAATCTGTTACTTTTGCCCAGAGACAAAAACTCATTGTCTTTTTGGCTGTTTGTTTTTAAATTCTGTACTTTATCAAAAACTGCTCTAACACTATCTTATCTTATAGATAGGTTTATCATATTTCCTCTAAATGTTTTGAGGATCTTTTCAGTGTTTTGGCATCATCAAAAAGGGGGAAATTGTTGGGACATTGTCAGTTTTGATTAAGATCCCAAAGCCCCTGAAAAGATGTTTGCCTTAATCTGTCTTTGTCAGGCTAGTCTTGATTAGGGTTTGTACTTAGTCATTTTACACTTCACAGGTACTCAGTGAGGGGAGAACTCACTGGAGACAATCAAGACTCAGAGCCTGAAGACGAAGAGCACCATCCTGAACTTATGGCAGTCTTCTAAGCTGGCTGAGTAAGTGTCAGTGATGAAGAGTATGACCCTGAGGTCATTACTAACTCAGTCCTGAAGGGAACAGGATGTCACTGAGTTAATGGGAAGACTTGGAGTAGAGCCAAGCAATGCAAAAAGAATTTCAGCGTCAGGACAAGACTGGTGGGCTCAAGACAGAATGAACTTAATAAGACAAGCCTGAAGCTCAGGAATAAGTTCTGACATTCTCACCAACCTGATGACGTGGACCAATCCAAGAAGGACACGCACATACGGAACCTGACATGAAGACTGAATTCAGACTGCATATTCAACGGGCAAGCATTCAATGTGCATTTAATGCAAATACCAAATCCATGCAAGGATGGCTGCTGCATGAAGATATGTTCGTTTGAAGCCACTCTACATAGATGACTCGAAGGCTATCTCTCCAACGGATAGTTTTTCAAATCATCTATAAATACAGAAGACCTTGAACCCATTCAAGGTTAAGGGAAATTTCCAAGCCAGAAATTACTCAAACTCTCAAGCATTCAAAGCGTTCAACCCTTAAGAAGAAGCACTCTAAACCATTTAAATTTCCCAAGTGTTTCTTAGCAACCGAGAGTTATTCTGTATTCCAAGAGCTAAATAGCATTATCTTAAGCTTAGAGAGATTATCCCATCCTTAGCATAGCTTTGCCTTGTAAGGATAATCTCAACTTAGTTGGAATCCAAACTGAAACCAAAACCCTAAGTTAGGTTTGTTGGGAGTAAGTCAGTTAGTGTGTTAGTAAGTGGAGTTGTATAGATCAGTGAGAATAGCTGGTCTTGGTGCACCTTGACACGTTAAAAACAAGAATCCCTTGAGTGGATTTCCTGTTAAGTCAGGCCGTGGACGTAGGAGCTTGAGACTCTGAACCACGTTAAACTCCTTGTGTTCTTACTGCTTTGATATTGTGCGCGCATACTTGCCATATTACTTGCTCATTCATTGCATTCAGTTTATCAGACCTGAATCAATCAGGCTGATCTTCAAAAGAACACTGCCCTACTAACACCATTCAGAATTGAGTAAAACAAGTTTTTCAGAAAGCAAACTAAACAAGACTTTAAACTTTCAGGGCTCAAACATTTCTGCACTGAACTCGAACAGATAGTTAGCCAACTGACCCGCACCAAGTGTAGTTAGTAGGTGTGTTATCAGCTCCTAGTTCTTTACCACTCTGAGTAAAGGGGACTCAGTCAGTTTTAAGTTTGAAAAATCTGGTATACGTGTATTCCCCCCCCCCCCCATACACGTATTCCTCAGTCTTGTACCGGGACCAACAACAAGATTTACATCGGAGCCCTCTTTCAAACCAATTGTTGATGATATCACAATGCTCAGACTCATTTCTCCAACCAAACATTAACTAGATGCATGAGTGCCCGCGTATTACGCGGAATTTTCGTAAAAATTAATTATATATGCGCTATATATATATAAATAAATTTGTTCACCATAAAATAATATAATTATATTATATAATAAATATATTCGAATAATATGTATTTATTAAATTTTGGGATAATTTTTTATTAATTCACTCACGACTTTTAGACTCAATTTTAATTTAATTACGATTTTAAATATTTTTATAAAAATTTATGTAAGTTTGTTTTAATTTGGTATACACTTTTAAATTATGACCTAATTTTCTCAAACAGGCATCAGATACTTCTCTTTACCTTCCCAAGACGATTTCCTCAATGTAGGGAGATTTTCAATCCAATCACTAACGCGTTCTCATATATATATATATATATATATATATGTTTTTCTTCTTCTAAAAGTGCAAGTCAAATATTATATTGAAACAACTAAAGAGGTAGTGAATTTTCATAAAATTATTGATATTTTTTTATTAAAATGAGATTAAGTCTAAAGATCGCGAATTAATATATAATTAATCCTAAAGTTATTAATTTCTTTTTGATATTGTATTTTAAAGTTTTTTTTCCAAATATATTAAATCTATAAGTTATTTAAATAATATATTATATGATACAAATATGCAGTTCATTGCACATATATAAAATATGTAATTTATATATATGTCATTTAATTTATATAATATATAAAACAAACTACCAAGCAATATCAAATAAAATAAAATAAAAATAACCTTAACATCATGAATAATTAGCGGATTTTAATACAATTTTGAAATAAAAATATATAAAAATTGTGCAAAAAAAAAAAAAATGGTATTCAAAATATAAAATTTATATATGTGTGCAAGGTTCAAATTCATGTGTTTGCATTTCAATGCAATCATAATGTCACATATTAAACAAAATTAAGTTAAAAAGAAAATGATATATCAAGTTTGATTTAAGATTAAAAGGGATCGATAGTTATAATTTTGGTTTACTGTGTGTTTCTAGGTAATAAGAATTTGTCAGTTAAAAGTTAAAATTTAAGACAATCAGATATTTTTGTAAATAATTAATATTTAATTGATAGAATAAATTAAAATTATTTAATATACTTAATTCTATTCTTCAAATTTTCACAAATTAAGATTTTCTAAATAGGAAATCCTCAAATATAGTGACACAATAAAAAATAAAAATAACTCAATTAAATATTAAAATTTTACATAATTAGAATTTTTTAAATTATCTAATCAATTTAATAATAGAATGTAGAATTAAATATACTTATGTTATTTAGTTGGATTACTAACACATTGAGATTTTTTATATATAGGAATATAGTTAAATAAAAGAGTATGTATAGAGTGAAATTGGTTCATACATGAATCATTGAAGAGTATTAGTTATTTTTCCTAAAGAGTATTAATTATTTTTATTGAAGATTATTAGTTATTTTCACTGAAGTGTCTTAATTTGTTTTTAGTAACAACTAATACTCTTCAGTAAAAACAACTAATACCCTTCAGAGAAAATAACTAATATTTTTTAGTAAAAACAATTGACACCCTTGATTCATGTATGAATCATTTTCACTATGTATTGTCTAAATAAAATTTAAAGTGGTATAATTACAATAAATTTATAATATACTTTTGTAAACTCAAGTTATATTCAATAGTATTCAAATTTTAAACATGTTCATAACATCGTTTAATTGGTAAATATTATTAATATTACTTATGAGGTATAGGGTTCAAATCCTTGTGAGTAGATTTTTTTTTATTAGACTCCTTCTTATATAATAAGACCACATAAATGACACATATGATTAATAAAATTGGCATGTATGGCTTCCACGAAATTAATTTCAGAATAACATAGAAGCAAAACGAATCACACGACGACACATAAGCGAAATAAAAAATTAACATCAGAGCAACACATAAGCAAAATGAACCACACAACGACACATAAGCAAAACGAACCACATGACGACACATAAGAGTACGTACTATCTTCATTATTTCTATCAATATATGGCTTGGTCTTTTTCTGAAGACTTGTGTTTTTCTAAAAATACAATTTTCCCTTTTTGTTAACGTTTGTGTTTCTCTAATTATTTGTTGGATTATCCGTATTACCATAAAAGGAAGGTATTTTTTTTTTCCACTTACCCAAAATAGCAAAAAACAAACACTACCCCTTTTAACTTACCTCTTAAAAACATCGTTTATTTACACTTATGTCACTACTTTATCAACTTTATACCCACAAATACTAATAAACAACTCTTATCCCTTTTAAAAATTTACTTTATACCCACAAATACTAATAAACAACTTATTTATTAAAACCCGTGCACTTTGAAAGTGGAAATCAAAACCAATTTGGAGGGAGTAACATTCAACTTGTAGTGAAGAGAACTAATGCAATTTTTGCTACTCCCTCCCTCCGTTGCGATTTAGATTATTCATGACGAATAGTGCATGTTTTATTAAAAAAATATTCATTATTGTTAAAAGATGTAAAATTGATGATTTATTAGTCCATCTTTTTTATTGCAGGAAGTTTAGTATATTGCTTAAGGGTATATTGAAAAATATAGTTCAATAAAATATAAATAAGTGATGTTTGGAATTGATTAGTTTTAGATAGTAAAACTGTTTTATGTAGTTTGAAATAATTTAAATTGTAACAGAGGGGGTATAAATCAGGATAATTATAATTTGTTATTGTAAAATTGGAAATAAATAATATTTACTTATTTCTTCCATTTTCTGATCAATTTGTTTGAATACCTTTTTTTTTTCTTGGTCTGCCTATAAATGCCCGTAAAATTACTCAATACATCTAAGTATAGAGTGAAACAAGAGTTGGATCGGAGCCTTCTTTCAAAGCAATTGTTGAAGAATATCGATCGGTACGTATACGTATACGTATAGGCTACATTATTTCTATCAAATAGATGGCTTGTTCTTTTTCTGCAGACTTGTTTTTTTCTGAAAATACAATTTTGCATTTTTTGTTAACGTTTATGTCTCTCTAATTATTTGTTGGGTTATTTAATACACTCTCCGTCCCAGTTTTGTTTTTCCATTTGCCAAAAAAATCCGTCTCAATTTTGTTTTTTCATCCCTAAAATGGAAACTACTTTATTCATTTAAATAAGAATTCACCATTCACCATTCCCAATACTACTTTATTCATTTAAATACTATTTTATTCACCATTTATCATTCCCAATACTACTTTATTCATTTAAATATTAAAATTCAACTCTCGCATTAAACTCCGCGTACAGTCAAACGGGAAAACAAAATTGGGACGCAGGGAGTAACATTCAACCTGTAGCTAGTGAAGAGAAATAATGCAATTTTTGTTATAACTCTGCATAATTATAATTTGCTTTCGTAAAATTGGAAATAAATTTATTTTACTCATTTCTTCCATTATCTGATCAATTTGTTTGAATACTAATTTTTTTTTTTTCTTTTGAGTCTGCCTAATTTCGTCGCAGGGCTAGGAATAAAAAATACTGAGATGTGCGTACTATACAACATGTAGCTATTTTTCATGTGTTCATCTTAACGTAGACAACTGTATGCAACGTTTTATCATTGAAAAAATAAAAAAAAGTAGTGATATTTTTACTTTAAGACATACCATTAATTAAAGTTCAAGAAGTTAATAAATTATCACCTTATTTGATTTCTCTAGTATATGAGTAGGAAATATAATGTAAACGAATAAGTATAGAGTGAAAATGGTTCATGGGAATTAGTTGTTTTTATTAATAAGTGTAAGTTGTTTTATTTAGGGGGATTAGTTCTTTTTACTTATAAAGAGTATTAGTTGTTTACTGAAACAACTAATACCCTCCAATAATTAGGAATCAATTTCACTATTGTTATGGTTCAAATCAAATTGAGAAGTGATCGAATGATGCTCTTAAGTATGCGGACTAATATTTTGAGAATGAAGGATGAAGGAACCGGTTTACTTATTGACTGAACCTGCCGCTTATTCAAAACCGGCTCCAAAGAAAGGAATCGGAAGATAGTTAATAACTAACTCTGCAGATTTGTGATTCGAAGCAAGGTGAAGGATTGAAGAGGTAGTTACATAACAGAATTCATCTTAATTCTTGAGGGGTATTGATCAGTTTTCAATTGCGGTTGTAATCGTATGATTTTCCCTATGAATGATTCTGTATATAAGCTTAATTGATCGAAGTTAGAGTTAGTCAGTTCATCTTGATAGATTAGCTTTGAGGGGATTCAATTGAGTGTGTATACTGTAATTCTTCATTGATTCATAGTGAATGTGGTGCTATCTCCCGTGGAAGAAGATCAATTTGGATTTAACCACGTAAATCTTGTTTCAATTTCGATTTTGTTTCGTTTTCGTTCATAGTCGAGCTCTAGTTTTGTGTGTTGCTAGTTTTTCGAAGTTTTTCTGGGAGATTTGTGAAATCAATTTCGATTGATTTCTTAACAAGTGGCGCCGTCTGTGAGAATATTGAGAGGGAGTATCTTCAGAAATGGCATCTACGAAGTTGGATTTCGAGAAATTCACAGGTGTGAATGACTTCGGGCTGTGGAAGGTGAAGATGAAAGCTCTACTAACTCATCATGGACTTGTGAATGCTTTAAAACCTACTGATCAATGGCCCTCTTCATCCTCGACTAATGAATCTAAGAGGCAGGAGATCTAGGATAAAGCGCATAGTACTATTATACTATGCCTTGGAGATAAGCCACTTAGGGAAATACACAAGGAGAAGACAACCATTTATATATGGAGAAGACTTGAAGAGGTGTATGAAGCAAAATCTATGACCAATAAAATCTTTGTTTTTCGGAATTGATCAAACGCACAAAAAAACCAGGTTAATTAATATTGACTTAATTGGGGAAATGGGCTTTTAATTTTTAATGAATGGGCTTTTAATTTTTTTGGGGTTTTTAAATTTGTTGGGCTAAGGGCACAAAAAAATCAGGTTAATTGATATTGTCCAAATTGGGGGAATGGATTTTTAATTTTTAATGAATGGGCTTTCAATTTTTTTTGGGCTTTTAAATTTGTTGGGCTAATGTATTAGTTGGTCCACAATTATTCAGAAAGATTATAATGGATTTAATTATAACATAATACAATTATTCTCTTGGTATGCAGACATGGGTTACGATTATTCAATATTTTGAAAATGAATAACTGATCTACATATTCTGCATAACCGTTGATTTTTTTTTTCGGCCTGATCGTTTGGTTAATATGAATAACCATATTAATATTAATTTCGAGAATAATTAAAAAACAATTATTTTATATTTATTCCCAGAATTTTGGGTACTTAAAATTAAATCAAATAATTGTCTAAAAACAACGGTTAACTTTCCTTGCCCATTTTTCATTTCAATTTTCCACCCTCACCGAAAAATCTATAACTCTATGTAATTGTTTTTCTAATATAGAAAGGGCGTCTAACATAATTTAAAAGCGACTAACATAATTGTTTTCATCTTCTTTGTTTTTTCAGGTTCCAAACAATGTTGAATGAGCCTGGATTTTCTGATTCAATTTCAACAACATAAAGATGATGCTTTTTTTTTTTTTTTTTCAAAACTAGAATAATGGATTTTTAAATGCATAACTGTAATAATGGGCTTTTAAATGCATAACTATAATAATGGACTTCTTTGGTGTTTTAGGATCTACACAAAAATCTGTAACTTAATGTTGGGCTTTTAAAAATTGTGAGAGTGCATATTGGGCTTGTAATATTTATTGGGCTTATATATTTGTTGGGCTTATATATTTGTTCGAATTAATTTCAGAGAGTGTCATTATTGTTTGAATTAATGGAATTAATTAAAGCCCATTCACTACAGTATTAGAGTTAGAATATTAATGAGTTCTCTTTTTTGGAATTGATCAAACGTAACAGGTAGGGGCACAAAAAAATCAGGGTAATTAATATTGCCCAAATTGGGGAAATGGGCTTTTAATTTTTAATGAATGGGCTTTTAATTTTTTGGGATTTTTAAATTTGTTGGGCTATGGGCACAAAAAAATCAAGTTAATTAATATTGTATGGGATTGGGGAAATGGGCTTTTAATTTTTAATGAATGGGCTCTTAATTTTTTTGTGGTTTTTAAATTTGTTGGGCTAATATGTTAGTTGGGCTTTTAAATTTAGAAAGATTATAATGGATTTAATTGTAACATAATACAATTATTCAATTGGTATGCAGGCATGGGTTACGATTTATTCAGTATTTTGAAAATGAATAACTGATCTACATATTCTGCAAAACAGTTGGTTTTTTTTGTTTTTTTTTTCGGCCCGATCGTTTTGTTAATATGAATAACCATATTAATATTAATTTAGAGAATAATTAAAAAACAATTATATTATATTTATTCCAGGAATTTTGGGTACTTAAAATTAAATCAAATAATTGTCTAAAAACAATGGTTAACTTTCCTTAGATCTTTTTCATTTCAATTTTCCACCCTCACCGAAAAATCTATAACTCTATGTAATTGTTTTGCTAATATAGAAAGGGTGTCTAACATAATTTAAAAGCGACGTTTGAAGCGATCGAATGAGCCCATTGAACAGAGATTATTATACATTCGATGTGTAATTATCAGAACTATTACAATTTTTTTTTGTCAGAAAAAGAATATTATTGCAAATAGGTATGAGTAATACCCCACAAAGTTCACATCATCGTTACACCAAGGAAACAGAATTCTATCAACCAAGATAAGCCTATTACAGAAAATACTCCTATGCGTACAGGAACAAAACAGAATGTGCTCAAGACAGGATGCCTTTGGGTCTAACACTCCATTCTTCGAACGTGCTTTTATTTCTCCAATCAGTTCTTGCACTGAACCAACTCCAAAGTCTTACTTTGATGTCGTCCGTAATTTCTCTGATTTCTATCCTCTCGCTTAAGAATATAGCAGCGTTTCGGCACTTCCAAATGGACCATACGATACACTCCCATAAGCAAAATAGCAAAATTCTCCCCTCCTTTTCCTATGATAAGTCTACTGAAATGGAGCAAACTTATCTTCGGATTAGAGGAGAGCACGGTATTCAACCCAAACCATCTTACACATTCCATCCAAATCTCATATGCAAAAAGGACTTTCAAATATAACGTGTCTTACAGATCCGAGTTCAATACCGCAGAAAGGACAATGCAAGTTCGCATTGGGTGGGAGTGCATGTCTTTTCTTCAGATTTGACGTCATAGGCAAGCTTTCCCATATTACTCTCCAAGCGTTGATTCGGATCTTAGACGGAATCCACTTGTTCCATATAGCTTTGAAAAACTTTTTATCCTCCTCGTTGACAGCTTCATTAACGTGAGTGAGAACACCACATGCAGATCTAGTATTATACTCTCTGCTCGGTGATAAGCTCCATCTCCATTTGTTCTCTTCCTCTTGCACCGGTTTGTGCCTGTTCAACAAATCATCTAAGTTATTAAACAGAGGATATTCCCTATCAAAAAGTCCCCTCCTTCATTGTCAAGCCCATTTCCCACTCTCCCTCCCTCCACTCACCCATCTCCCTCACACTAACCGATATATCCCTACATAACCTGTAAAGCCTAGGAAAAGACAGTTTTATTGCAAATAGGTATGAGTAATACCCCACAAAGTTCACATCATCATTACAACAAGGAAACATAATTTGTTCATTCACATAAGCCTATTACAGAAAATACTCATATGCGTACAGGAACAAAACAAAATGTGCTCAAGACAGGATGCCTTTGGGTCTAACACTCCATTCTTCGAACGTAATTTTATTTCTCCAATCAGTTCTTGCACTGAACCAGCTCCAAAGTCTTACTTTGATGTCGTCCGTAATTTCTCTGATTTCTTTCCTCTCGCTTAGGAATATAGCAGCATTTCGGCACTTCCAAATGGACAATACGATACACTCCCATAAGCAAACTAGTAAAATTCTCCCCTCCTTTCCTATGATAAGTCTACTGAAATGGAGCAGACTTATCTTCGGATTAGAGGAGAGCACGGTGTTCAACCCAAACCATCTTACACATTCCATCCAAATCTCATATGCAAAAAGGACATTCAAATAGAACGTGTCTTACATATTTGGGTTCAATACCGCAAAAAGGACAATGCAAGTTCGCATTGGGTGGGAGTGTAGCGCCCCGAATCCAAAACACATAAATATCTCAGATTCGAGGTGCCACTTGTAACTAAAATCCGAACTATAAAATTTTTGATATAAAAAGAGGGATGATAAAATGAGAGATGAGTTTTATGCAGCGGAAGAAATTAGTGTAATATTTAAATAAGTAACTCAGACATATATATATATATATATATATATATATGAATATAAAGCTTAGTATTAACAGTAATATTTTATTTAAGCGGGGAACTCCATGTCGTCTCTATTACTGTCCTTGCTCCGCGAAATCATAATCTGCAAGGGTTGTAAAAAGGGGGGGGGGGGCGTGAGATTTGAATTCTCACGTATGGGTGATTTGCAACGTCATGGGATTGGTAAATCCGAAGTATATTAAAATTGTACTCATTCATAAAACATATTGATTTTGTTAAACAAATGACAAGTAAACACGAATATCAAATCACACAAGTAACAAGTCCACAATACTAATTAGTTGGACATTACAAGTTTCAAATCATATAATTGAAATATCACAAGTTGATTCACAATAAGGGGCAAAGCCCAAAGTCATTTTCAAGTAACGGCCGAATCTGCCAAAATCATTTTCAACACATTGTGAATCTCCCCCAAACCGTTTCCCACCAACAAATCATGTGACCATGAATCTGAATAATTATTATCACTCATGGTCACCACAAATAATATCAGTGACCATGAATCTGACCTATTGTCACTCATGGCCATACGTGTCAATCCACAGACAAAACTACTCAATGATTACTCGCTTTCCTCTTTCTCATAACAACTGTCATTTCAAATTGTGGGGAGAATTCACATAATTCGTACTTGTATAAATTCATGCTCACAAAATGCCCTTTATCATGCAATGGTGCTCGATTTAAATAAAACAATAGACATATTGTATCATATATAAGTATAACAAGTAATTCAAATATTAATATAATAGGTGTACATTTATGTTTGATAAGTTGTTTTAGATTTATTTGGTCGAGTTCAGAGTATACCAGCACAACGTATTATAAGCATATCAATCAACAGATCATCACCCACCTATTTGCTCCGGGTCCCGTGAACGATATTCAAACAGATGGTCGGATCCCCCGTGCGTATTCCGATTAGCACAGAGTCCTAATATGAAATCATTTGATTAAAAGTTGGCTCTCGAATTAATGAAAGGCCTAGGAGTTCGTGTTACGAGAACGAGGAAGTTGTTGTCTTGAAAACTTGTTGAATAGACCTACTTAAAAATACACACTAACTTGGTAAATACACCACTTTCAAAAAGGGTAGTGTATTGGGGATGTACTTACTATTCTCCATGTTGTATGACTATTTCGACTCTTATAAAACAATTTATTTGATATTCTTATTTTTTTCATAACTAAAAAGCTTTTATAAATTAAAAGTATATCCATATAATATTTTTCTCAAAATAATTAAAAGAATAAGAAAATTATTTAAATAATATTAATATAATAAAGAAATCACAATTTAACATTTTACTTTCTAAAATTTCCATTTTTTATTTCAAAAGAACTTTTGAGTATAATTTATATTTTTATAAATAACACCCCTTTGTTAATCTTATTAAGAAACTTGGATTTGAATAAGTTTGTATTATAAAACTAAAATAATATATTTTTCTTTTAGTAATACTTCTAAAGTTGATTAGTGCTACTTTCAAAACAAAATAATAATACTATTTTCCAAAAATAACCTTTTTTCTATTTGTTACTAATTTGGATGTTAAAAGGCTTATCTTTTCTTTTTTTTTTTTTTTCAAAACTTGACTAACATAATAATTTTGATGACCAAAGTACCTCTTTTAAAATCTAGTAGTACTAGTTTTTTTTCCTCATAAAATTGGAATAAGGTTTTTAAAGAAAATATAAAGTTTCTCCTTTGTTCCTAATTTTCGAAGAGTGGCTCAGGGAGAAGACGAATTTCCCTTTGTCACTAACAACTTCAACCAACAATAATACTAAAGAACTAAAACAGTAATACTAATCAATTATTTCAGTAATACTAAACAGCTATATCAACACAACTTAACAATATCAATCAAACCAACTCCATGGTACGAAATTAACATCAAAAGTCCATCCAAGCTCTAATCCAAAAACAACTATCTTAATTTTACAAGGTCTCAAAATAAGGAGAAGTAACAATTCGATCTCTATACCAACAGCTATGAGAAATAGAGTGAAGGTTAGCGATTCTTACGAGTCCCAAATCGGGCAGCCTAACGGCGCTCGTTTAAGAATTTGTCGGGTAATTTCGGCAGCGTAACAGCGTCTTTTGGGATTTCCAAAAATTCCAACAGCAGCAGCTCCGATTTGCAGCGTAATCTCGATCGAAAATTAAATGGAAAAGGTCACGGGATGGAATCGAAATTAGCGGAATTGAAATTGAAGAAGGGGGAAATTATTTGGGGAAACTGAAATTGAAGGAAATTGGGGGAAAACAAATAACGGGACTCAATCAAAGGGAAAAAGAGGACGACGAAGGCGATCGGCTGGAGGCGTTGCAGCGCGGCGGCGTTCGTGAAGGGCGGCGACGCTGGCCTTTGTGCGACGGGGAAGAGGGCTGGGGCGGCGATTAGCTCCGTGCGGGAGGCAGTGAGGCGCGCGGCGGCTTTGACGGGCGCTGGGCGGTGGCTGGCTTCGGGTCACCGGAAAGAGAAAAGAGGCGCGACGGCTGGAGTCGATTCGGCGGACGATCGGAGCAGCGGTGGGCGGCGCTTGGTCGCGACGGTGTCGAAGAAGGCGACAGCGTCCGTCGATCGGTCGGAGGGCGCCAGGTGGTGGCCGGCGTGAAGAGAAGAGTGAAATTTGGGATTTTGAGGAGAGAGGATAGGGAATTCTGTGAGTGAATTTTGGAAACTGATCCCCTTCCTGCGTAAGCTTTGAGAGGGATATTTATAGAATATTTATTTATTTAATTAACTTATAATTTAAAAGAAAAGAAAAGGAACTTATGGATAAGAATTAAAGAAAGGGAGATTTACTTGAGATCCTTTGTACTTCTTATAAGGAGCTGTTTGTTTTTGCACTTTAATTCGAAAATTGGAAATTAATACCGATTTAAGACTCAATTAATATTTTATTGTATTTTAATTATACTCAATAAATTATACGAATCGAAAACATAATTTTAAACTTTGAATATTTAATTTATCATAGTCCCTTATTCGTTTGAAATATTCGATTTCTTTCTTCGAATTCGGGAATTTGAAATAGGGTATATATTTAAATTACAAAATAGCATACAAAATAATCAAATTAAAAGAAACATAAAAATATTAATATATAATTATATAATTAAGGTTTCTAGGAAATTAAAAGGCATAAAACGGGACGGGGTATTACAGGGAGTGCATGTCTTCTCTTCAGATTTGACGTTGTATGCAAGCTTTCCCATATTACTCTCCAAGCCTTGATTCGGATCTTAGACGGAATCCATTGTTCCATATAGCTTTGAAAAACTTTTTATCCTCCTCGTTGACAGCTTCATTAACGTGAGTGAGAACACCATATGCAGATTTAATATTATACTCTCCGCTCGGTGATAAGCTCCATCCACATTTGTCCTCTTTCTCTTGCGCCGGTCTATGCCTGTTCACCAAATCAACTAAGTTATTAAACAGAGGATATTCCCTATCAAAAAGTTCTCTCCTCCATTGTCAAGCCCATTTCCCACTGTCCCTCCCTCCACTCACCCGTCTCCCTCACACTAACCGAGTTATCCCTACATAACCTGTAAAGCCTAGGAAAAGACAGTTTTAGAGAAGAATCCCTTGCCCAGATATCAGAACTTTACAATTAGAAATTAGAGTATTTGTTATGCACAAATTAATTTAAATATTCTTTCTTTTGACATTGAATAACTTATATTCCTATTCAGCATAATCAGGGTATTTTTTTGGCGACTGGTTCATTTTGGTATTTATAGAATGGTTGTGTGATTTCAATTATTCAATATTTTTAAAAAATAATACCTGATCTACCGATTCTGCATAATCGTTGTTTTTTTTATTTTTTATTTTTGCGGCTTGATCATTTGGTTAATATGAATACCCATATTAATATTAATTTCGAGAATAATTAAACAAATAATATTTTATATTTATTCCCATAATTTGGGGTGCTTGGATTAAATAAACTAATTCTGGGTACTTAAAAAACCTATACCTCACTGTAATTAAACCTATTTCCCAGTATTAGAACAACTCATTGTTTACGCATTTTTCAATTAAATTTATCCCCATAACCAAAAAACCTATACCTCACTGTAATTATTCTCATAGAAAAAAATGACGTCTAAAAAATCGCGAAAGCGACGTTTGAAGTGATCGAATGCCCCCATTGGTCGCTACGTTTCCCGAAGATAATAATTTTGAAGATGACTGCATTTTACCCCCATTGTACTTTGTCAAGAACACTGTTTCGGGAATTATTGAAAAAACCTAGGGAAAAATCAAGAAGAAACATAGAAAAATGGAGGTTTCACGAAATTCTTCCTTCTCCGATTTACCAGATGAGTTGGTGTCTTCAATCTTCGTGGGAATTCCTTCCAAAGCGATCGGAGCAATGAAATGTGTGAGCAAAGACTTCCTCTCAAAGCTTGGGGTAAAGGAATTTCGAAAAAGATATCTGGAGAAAATGGTGGCCATGAATCGGTTCGTGTTCTTGCCCATTTCATATTACGGGAATGTGCCGTTGAAATATGATTCGACGGTCTCTGGGAGCAATTTTAATCAGAGGTCCGCCCCTGAGTTGGACGGAAAGGTCGAGTATATGGCCAGTTTGTTGGCGATCAATAATTTTTGAGTGGATTAGTGGTTGTTTAATTTCGGTTTAAAGATCATCAATCAATTACGTGTGATCGGTTATCACCGTAAATGATAAATCGAGGTTCGGGTTATGAAGTCGGATATACAAAAATCGAAATCGAAATAGTTTCGTATGTGTGCACGTTTAGGTGTGTTAGTGTGTGTTTTGGGAGTGTTTATGAATTTGAACTTGTATTTCTTAAGCTGGAGAGCAACTATTTATAGAGACTAGCAAGCATGAGGTGTTCCTGACTCTTGGTCTCCCTAGCCTGCATGCTTGACATGTGTCTCTTTGACCTTATCTAAGCTGAATCTTAGTTACAAAGTCTTCTTTGGTCTTATCTCGGACTCATTGTTGTTCGCTTAGGTCGGCTTGACGGATCTTGATGATCCTCCAACTGAAAGTTGTTCGCCTCTGGAGATTGTACTTTGGAAGTTGTTCGCCTTTTGGCTTTATTTAGCTTGGCTTTGGGATTTTAGTCCTTTGTTCACTGTTACACATCTTAACTGTGTTGTATCATAGTTTGACCAAGTTGTTCGTCATTGGCGACTTCACAGCTGGCTCATTCTTGGTCTCAGGTCTTAATACCTGTTCGCCTATTAGTTGTTCGTCGATGGAGTTGTTCGTCATTTTAAACATCTCCCGGATTGGTAGGTGCACCCCAATCCTGATTTTCTTTGCTCAAGCCCTTAATTCTTGTTCGCTCCATGCTGGATGATGTTCGCCTATCAACAATTGCCCTCTATCCTGACTAGATGTTGCTTTAAACGAGCAACTTTGTGGCGAGCAACTGTAGTTAGGATATTGTTCTGGTCAAGACTTGGACGAACAGCATCTTTGTGATGAGCAACATCGTGGCGTCCGTTTCGTCTTCCCACGAACTGGGGAGATCACGAAGATGACGCCAGCGCAATGATTGCGCGCCGTTCACGCGCGAGCAGTCCCGAGGCCACGCGCCTCTATAATTGCTCATAGGTCCTTCAACTTTTAGTTTGGCTCGGATTTGACCCCTCTTTCTCATAATTCAGTCCCTGAACTTTTAGAAAATTAGGCCTTTGACCCCGTTTTTGCTTGGGGTATAAATAGTGGGAAAACTGAAAATTTTCCCACTTTCCCCTCTCTTACTACAGTGCTCCTGTGATTTTCTCCTCCCTCCGGCGATTCCAAGCTTTCCGACGTCCGTCCTCTAGCATTTGGCTTCAAATTTCAATTCCCAGGTAGTTACTCTTTTTTCTCTCTATCTTTTTCTCTACTTTTTCTCCCGAAAATTCTTTTGCCGCCGTGTGGATCCGAGCGCCACCGTCTTCTCTGGGAAAGCACCGCCGTCTGCAACACTCTCCACCGCTGCTTGGATTTTTCTCTCCCTCCTATGTCTTCGCACTCGAGCAACAAAACCGAGGAGACCCTAGATCCCCTTTTCCCAACTGTGGTTTACGATCCACAACCGGTTGAAGTTTCTTCAGCGTCGAACGCTCACGTGGATTCAGTTGTTCGCTCTGTGGAAAACACTGGTGTGGGCCCATCTGAGAGAGAACTGACAGTTGTGGCGAACAACAATTTGAACGACGACTCTTCGTCTTCCGCTGAATCTGAAGATCCAGGTCTTGACGAACTCACTCGCGAGTTCTTGGAGGGTATTAACTTCCCATCCCCAAAGATGTTGGAAAATGAGATTCCAACAGGAGTTGCTCGGCCATTCGAATGGCAAGCATACGCTGAGGAGTATGCGAACAACTTTCCTCGCCCACAGAGGCAAATTATGGACAAGGTGAAAACTGGATACCAGACGAGCAAGATCAAAAGTGTTGTTCGCGAAGATGAACTGGACTCTATCCGTAGGGACTACAAAATCCCATATGATATTCACATGTGGGCCCCTCGGAGAAAGAAGAGAGCTGATCGCCCACCCCCAGGATGCACGGCGATCAACATTCATACCTTGATCGCCGGATTAAGGCTGCCTCTTCCACCCATTGTTGGTCGATTCCTGGAGGCGACCAACTTGGCCATCACCCAAATTACTCCAATTGGGTGGATGAATCTCTTAGGCTCCATGTGCTTGTTCGCCTTGGAGGGGTACGTTGATCGGCTTACTGCGGAAGAGATCAACTACCTGATGACAATTACAAAGTGCCCCCAAGGAGAAGAAGGTTACCACTATCTCAAGGCCAGAACTGGGCTAAAAATGGTGGAAGATGTGCCGAACAAGGTTTACAACTGGAAGCAACACTTCTTCTTTATTGGGGGTGATTGGCGAGCATCTTCTGGTCCACACGGTGGTCCTGGACGAATAAATTCTCTAGCAATTTATGGAAAACTGAAACGTAAGTTCCCTTCTTGCTCGCCTTTGGGCTAAGTTGTTCTAATTTAACTTTTCTTGTTTGTTCGCAGGCCCTCGTCTACCTAAGTGGGATTCGGAAGAGGAGGAGTTGAGTTCCGAGTTTTTATTTACCTCGTGCTTGGTTGGCCTCCGCAATAGGGCAGATAGGACTATTGACTATCTTTGCCGAGCAAGGTGTCTAAAAGCTGCTCGCCTTTTGACATACCCACACCACTTGGAGGCCCAGGCTGAGGTGCCCCCAGGTATGAATTTCTAAAATTTGGGTTCAAGTCTTGTTCGTCGTTGATTTTCTTAACTTGCTCGTCTCACTTTTTTTTTTTTTAGCCGAGCAAGTGACAGTTGCTGTTCCTCCCTCTTACGCCCTCCTTGAGCAAAGGGTCCTTGAAATGGCGCCGCCAAAAGGGAAGAAAAGGAGAGGTGACCACCCTCAAAAGGTGCTTGCCATGACGAACAAACCCGAGGGGGCTAAAGTTCTAAGACAGGCTGCCCTCCCTATTCAAGTTCATTCTCCTCCCATTTCCCCTCCTCGTGGGGGGAAACGTTTAAAGAAGGCAGACGGGACTCCATTGTCCCATGATGCTCCTGACAAGGGGAAGGAGAAGGTGGGCTCGAGTCATGCTCGCCCTAAAGGGGACGTTGTACGCCGCTCATCTGTAGAGCTCACAGAGAGGTCTGGCAAGGCGAGTAAGGACATAGGCTCCCCCAGAGGCCCAGAGGACATTTCATACTTAGGCCGGGATGAACGGAAATTCTCTGAGTAAGTTCTTACTCTCTTGCCGAACAAGTTTTTTCTTTGCCAAATTTCCAAGTGTTGATCTTCTTTCTTGTTCGCAGATACCGGCCCAGCGATTACCCAGGGCGAGCAAACCTGGTTCACCAGTTTGCCTGCTCTAAGACCCCGGCGAGCATCCGTGACATTCCGGATGAACATGTTCATCGAGCAACTGAAGTCATTGCTCGCGCCTGGTCGCGGCCACTGAACAAAGTCGTCCTCGCCCAGGGTCCCATTGATAATTTTCACCTATCAATGGTCCAAGCCGCCAACTCCCTTGTCTCCGCCCAAAGGGGGATGGCTCAAGTTGCCGAGCTAGAGGAGACTGCTCGTCACCATGCCGCCTCCATTCGCCAGCTTACTGAGGAGAAGGAGAAATTGGCAAAAAATTTCAATGGCCAGATTGCTCGCCTAAAGGATCAATTAAAGCTGGCCAACGACCTGGAGAAGAAGCGCATTGAGGACTATCAGCTTGTCTCTGGTGAGCTTAAGGATATAAAGGCCGAGCTACTTTCCTCAAAAGCTGTGTTGGACGAAGAGAGGAAGAAGAGGGAAGAAGCAGAAGAAGAAATTGCTCGCCTGAAGAAGCAAATGTCTGAGATGCTCTCCAAGGAAGAAGCCGAGCAAGAATTTCAAGCTCGGAGTGGGCCTATCTCAAACTTGGGCTACATCTGCGCCTACGCGGACAGCATCCGCACGGCCGATGCTTATGACTTCAAAGATTTGGTTGAAGAAATGAGCAAAGATCTGAATGAATTCCTGGAGCACTATCCTCCGCCGAACAATATCGAAATTCAGCTGGCGGATCTGGCAGTACTAGGGGTTAAACTTGACAAACTCGACCCTAGTATTTCCATTACTCACCCCCCGCCCCCAACTGATGAAGGCGAACAAGAGGAAGGGGTGGCCGTGGCTGACGAGCAAAATGCAAAAGAGGCTGAGGATAAGGCTGCTGAAGATTTGGCCCGAGAAATGATCGTTGAACCCCCCGTCGAGCAGGCTCAAGATCCTCCCCCCGCCGAGCAACAATAGTTCTTAGGACTTAGCTTTTTTCTTTTCTTCTTCTCTGTAATAGTTGTTCGTTCCTTTTGTAGTACTTGACTTCTTGAATCATTGTACTATTTTTGAGGCTCAATACCTTTTGATTAATGGAATGTCTTTCTCATGTTCGCTCATTTTCTTTATATGTTAATTGCCTTTACATTTTTATCAATGCCTTTGCAATTATAACATATAGTGTTGGGCTTTTGTTTGAATTGAACTTTGCCTTTAGTGGAATCAGGGTTCGGCCTTAGGTTCTGTTCATTTTAAAAAACGAACAACCTTTAAGTGGCTTTGGTCCTTAGGTTCTGTTCATTTTAAAAATGAACAACCTTTAAATGGACTTGTACCTCGAGCTTTGGACTTTTCCTCTTTGATGAACAACTATTATATTTACATTCATAAATAATTACAAGTGTTGTAATACTGCTCGTCACTAACATATACAAATCGACGAACAACTTTAAACACTAATCAAAACATGCTCGCTTATAATATTTTTGCCAAGTAACTTTATCTAAAAAACAAAAGATGAAACAGCACCAGACTATACAATGTGCCGAACAGCTTTACATTTTATTCTTAGTAAAAATTTCAAAAAATTAGGCAAGTTTTTGGTTCATCTTTCTTGGTTACTGGCACCCCAAGACATTTGTTCGCCCAATTAAGAACTTGTTCGTCTTAGTGATAGTACTTCTTTAAATGTATGGCGTTCCAGGAGTATTGGGCCGGCTTGCCTTCCATATCTTCAATATCGTATACGCCATTAACGAATTTTTCCGTTATACGATACGGGCCCTCCCAAGTTGGTCCCAATAAACCTGGAGGTTGGGCGAGCAACTTTCTTAGAACCAAATCTCCAACTCTGAATTCCCTAAGTTTAACATGGGAATTATAGTAGCGTTCTGCTCGCTGCTTATAGGTAGCATTTTTTAGCTCGGCACTCAGTCTTTTTTCCTCGAGCAAATTTATTTCAGCAGCCAGAGCATAGTTGTTCGCTTGCTCATCAAAGTTGGTCCGTCCTGATTGTGTTGGTCTTTAATTCAATTGGTATAACAGCTTCTGTTCCGAAAGTCATTGCAAAGGGTGTTTCTCCGGTGCTTGACCTGGGAGAAACTCTGTATGCCCATAAGACTTCCGGAAGCTCTGTTGACCAACTGCTTTTGCTTTCCGCTAGCCGTACTTTTAACGTATGCTTGATGATTTTGTTTACGGCTTCGACTTGTCCATTTGACTGGGGATGATAGGGCGTAGAGTAATGTTTCTTGATCCCCCATTTTGTACAGAAATCTCTCAACTCTTTTCCATCAAACTGCGGACCATTGTCTGTCACGATGGTTTGTGGAATTCCAAAACGACAGACAATGTTCTTCCAAATGAAGTTAATCATTTTTTGTTGCGTGATTTTCAACATGGCCTCTGCTTCTGCCCATTTTGTGTAATAGTCGACTGCCACAACGGCAAATCGAACTCCTCCAACTCCTGCTGGGAAGGGACCAATAATGTCCATTCCCCATCTAGCAAAAGGCCATGGGCTATAAACCGATACGAGCTGTTGGGCCGGGGTATGAATGTTTGGTGCAAAAATTTGGCATTGGTGGCAAGTCTTTGCTTTTTTAATTGCGTCCTGGCGTAAAGTCGACCAGTAATAGCCTTGTCTAATAGTTTTGTACGCCAAGGCTTGCCCCCCAATGTGATTTCCACATACTCCGGCATGTATTTCTTCGAGTATTGCTCGTCCTTGCCCCCTAGGCAAACATTTGAGAAGTGGGAGTGATATTCCTCTTTTGTAAAGTTGCTCGCCTACCAGAGTATATCTAGCGGCTTGCTTTATTAGCTTGGCAGCTTCAAAAAAGTTGTTTGGTTTTTCCCCACTTTTCAAGTATTTGACTATACTTGTTCTCCAGTCTTCTTCTTCACTGGCTTGATCATTTAGTTGGTTGACATTATAACTTGTTGTTGATGGGTCATTCATCTTCGTAATTATAATGTCTGCCAACTCTGCAGGTCCTTCGCTTGTTGCTAGTCGGGCCAGTGCATCTGCTTGAGTGTTGCTCGTCCTTGGGATTTGTTCAATGAATACTTGATCTAACAAGGACATCAGGTGAGCAACAATCCGTTGATATTCGGTCATATGTCCGTCCTTCGCCTCATATTCACCTCGGACTTGGTTCACTATCAATTGTGAATTGCCGAATATTTGCAATCGTCTGACACCTACTGCAAGGGATAGATGGAGACCAGCAATGAGAGCTTCATACTCGGCCTCGTTGTTGGTTGCCATAAAGCCAAATCTGATTGCCGAAGTGAATACTTGTCTGCCTGGACTGATTAGAACCACTCCTGCCCCTGAGGCTACGTTAGTCGAAGATCCGTCAACATAAAGATGCCAGGGGTGATCAAGTCCTCTCGTCGGATCTGGTGGGAAGGTTAGTTCGACTATAAAGTCGGCCAACGCTTGCCCTTTGATCGCTGTTCGAGGAGCATAAGTCACCCCGAATTGGCTAATCTCTAGTGACCATTTTAATAGACGACCAGCTGTGTCGGGGCGATGGAGAATTTGTCTGAGTGGGAAAGTTGTTAGCACTTCAACTTGATGATCAAAAAAGTATGGCCGTAACTTTCTCACACTCATAACTAGTGCATACGCTAGCTTCTCGGTTGGGAAGTACTTGATCTCCGCCTCATGCAAAGCTTGGCTGACGTAGTAGATAGGTTGATGGAATTTGCCGTCTTCTCGTACCAGAACGGAGCTGATGGCCACCTCCGACGCTGCCAAGTATAAATTTAGCTTTTCTCCTGGAGCAGGTTTTGATAGGATTTTTACATCTTCCAGATAGTCTTTGAGTTGGTCGAACGCCTTTTGACAGCTGTTAGTCCATGTGAACTGTCCTTTCTTGATGGCTTCAAAGAATGGACGACATTTGTCCCCCGATCTGGATATGAACCGGTTTAGTGCTGCTAGACATCCTGTGAGTCTTTGCACTTCTTTTATTGAACGTGGTGGTTGCATATCCACTATGGCTTTGACTTTTGTTGGATTAGCCTCAATTCCTCGTTGACTAACAAGATGACCCAAGAATTTGCCTGAATGGACTCCAAAGCTGCTCTTCTTTGGATTCAGCTTCATATTGTAATGTCGAAGAATTTCGAACACTTGGGTCAAGTGTTGGAGATGATCTTCTTTATGGGGACTTTTGACTACGATGTCATCAACGTAGACTTCTACTGTATCTCTAATTTGTTGGTCGAACATTTTGTTCACCAGCCTTTGGTAAGTTGCTCCGGCGTTGATGAGGCCAAAGGGCATTCTCTTCCAACACAGCAAGTTTTTGTTAGTATAGAATGCTGTGTTCTCTTGATCATCTGGATGCATCGGGATTTGATGGTACCCGGCAAAGGCATCCATGAATGTTAGCATTTCATGACCCGCAGTGCTGTCCACCAATTGGTCAATATGAGGAAGTGGGAAGTTATCCTTCGGGCATGCTGCATTCAGATCTGTAAAGTCTATGCATAGCCTCCAGGTCCCGTTTGGTTTCCTCACAAGGACTGGGTTTGCTACCCATTGTGGACAGAGTGCTTGTCGGATTAGGTCGTTGTCTAACAACTTCTTTACTTCTTCGTTCAAAGCTTGATATTTGTCTGGGCCATATTTTCTTCGCTTTTGATGGATTGGTCTTTTTGCTTGATTGATATTGAGCTTGTGACAAGCATGTTTTGGATCTATCCCCACCATGTCTGCATGAGACCAAGCAAAAACATCTAGATTTTTGCTGAGGAACTCTTTCATTCGGGATCTGTAAGGCTCAGGGAGCTCAGATCCTATGTATAATTCAAGATCCGGGTTTTCAGGATTAACTTTGAACGCCTCCAGCTCTTCAACTGGAGTTGCTCGTCGTTTTTATCCTTTCCACCGAGGATCAAGTATTGGTCCCTCAGAGTTGAAATCATTTTCGATGTTCATCGGCTCTGCCCCCAGGCGGGGATCAAGATCATCTGTTGGCCCTGATTCGTTGTTGTTAGTCAACACCTGGCCCTCCAAGCCATCATATGAATGTTGCTCGTCACCACCCATTCGTTGTTCGTCAGGATGATGTTCCTTATGGGTGGTAAGGAGTTGTTCGTCCAAAACCTGTTCGTCCTGATGTTGTTCGTCAGTATCCATGTGGTCTTCCTCTATGTCCATCATGTTCTCCAATATTGATGATTCTTCAGTAGGAAAGCTTCTTGTGGCCTCCATCATGGATACTTGCGCATGTTTTGCTTGCATTTGTAAGAGGCATTCCCGAGCCTTTCTTTGATCTCCTTTAACTGTGCCTGCTCCACTTGCTGTTGGAAACTTCAAACAATAATGGTAAGTTGAACAAGCAGCTTTAAATTCATTCAGAAAAGGTCGACCAAGAAACCCGTTATAGGTTGATTCCTAGTCTACAACCAAGAAATCTACCATTCTTGTAATATTCTTTTCGGGTTCTTCGATCGTTACAAGTTGTACAAGCAAAGAAATTTCTCCCAACGAGACTGTTACTGCATTTCCGAAGCCTAGGATTCGATGGTTTGAGTCCCGAATATGGGCTGAAAAGTCCCCAAGTTTATCAAGTGTACTTTTGAACAAGATGTTGGTATAGGCTCCAGTGTCTACCAACAATCTATGGACTCGAGTCCCCATGATCTTTACGCAGATTACGAGCGAATCGTTATGTGGAGTCAAAACTCCTTCTAAGTCCTTTTCGGTGAAGGTCAATTCTGTTGTCTGCATGATAGATGGGTTGACCCCCATTTCTTGAACTTGATCGATTGCTCGTAATTCAGCCTTTCTTTTTTCGATTAGAGATTGGTGGCCGTCCATCAGAACATCCTCCTGCGGGACCTGCAGGTTCCATCATATACAAATCTTCCAATGGACGAGTAAGAATGGCAGGAACTGGTCGTGCCGGCTTATTATTCTTCTGGGGTTGATCATCTTCCTCCTCAGAGTTGTTCTCCCGGATTCTTTTTCCGGGTTGTCTCTTGACAAAATCGGAGAGCTTTCCATCCTCGTAGAAACGCCATAGCTGCCTGAGCAAATCTCTACATTCACTTGTAAAATGCCCCACGCTTTGATGGTAGGCACAATACTTGTTAGGATTGAGTTTGCCAGTGTCTTGGCGAATTTTCCGGGGAGGGGAGAGCAACTCCTTATCCTTCACATTCTCATAAACAGTATCGACTGACACTGTTAGCACCTGATTCAACTTTTCTTTGAGTTATGTCCCTTCAGTGAATGCTTTCATGTTTTTAGGGACTCGATAGCTTGTTGCACCAGGTTTTTTGTTGTTCTCCTTGGGGTCGGCTTTGTTCTCCCCCAAGTTTGACTGCAGGGCTTCATGCATAGAAACGAATATGCCGGCCTGATTTCTGAACTCGGCGTAGCTTCTTGGGCACTTCAGATGTACCTCTTTCCATAGCTTTGACCCTTTCTTCAGTCCTGCCATAATAGCAACAATTTTTGTGTCCTCGCTGACGGGCTCACCCTCCAATAGCACCTTGTCAAACCTTTCCATGAATGCTCGATCTGACTCGTCATCATTTTGTTTCAGGTCTGACAATCGGTGTTTCTGGGACAGGTACGATCCCGCCGTTGAGAAATGAGACAGGAACTCCCGACTCAGCTGAGTAAATGAATGGATGGATGCTGGTGGCAATGCTGAGAACCATTTGTGCACCCGGTCCCCCAAAGTTAACGGGAAGTTCCGGCATTGAGTGGCATCGCTGGCTCCCACCGAGACCATATAGTCCGAGTATTTTGTTAGATGAACTCTGGGATCAGCAAGGCCGTCATATTGTATGCTTGCAGGGAATTGGACTTTCTTCTGAATCGGGGCTTTCAGAATGTAGGTTGATAATGGTGAAGATGGCAAGCTGGTCGTCCCTACGCCTCTTTGCTGGTCCAATTGTCCCTGCATACTTTCAATCACCCTCCTCAAGCTTGATAGCTCATCCAGAGATGCCCCCTGACTTGGAGGCTGTTCGGCGAACAAAGGTACAAACCTTTCTGTTCGTCGCAGTCCCTCGCTTGGAGAAGGCAAATCCTGGAGCTGCTTTTTTGGGTTGCTCACCGCATTAGGTCCCAAAACGTCTAAAGACAGACTGGGAAAGTCTCTCACGGACTGAAGGGCGAGGCTTTTCAATTGTTGCTCGCCCATGTCCTTCTTCCTGGCGAGCAACTTTCTCCTGTTGTTGGGGTTGGCCAAGTCTGTCCTGGGCACTGGAGCGGGTTGTTCCGTGGCTCGACATTGTTGTTCGCCCGCGAGCAGACTCTGCTTGGCCCTCCCTTGGCTCGACCATCTTAGTCTTGCCCTTGTCCCGCCCGACCTGGGCAATACTCACCTCACGTTGTTCGCCCCTTGTTGACCTGGCCCTAACAACCTCCAAGGGTCTATCCTTAGGCCTTGCTTGTGAAGGCTTATTCTGTTCTTGCTGTCTCTGGAGAGCTTGGAGAGCAGCAATGGTTCTCGATAATTCGTTAGGGTTGTTCGCCAAGGCCTCCATTTCAGGGGGGAGATTATGTGTTATGGTTGTATGTTGTGACCTGTTCACATGTCTAGGATTTCGATCCTGGTGGTCGGCCGACGAGGCTCGGGTGGGAGATGCATTTCAATATAAATTGTTTCTTTAATTTTAATATTGAAGAACACCAAGAACACCTTTGCTTGAATTTTCAAATATTTCTTGAGGTTTTCTTTGAATCTTCAAGTTTTCAACTTGAAGTTCTTGAGTAATCACACTAACCAAAGGTTCGAACCCTCCTTCTAGCGCCAAAATTGTTGGCTATCAATAATTTTTGAGTGGATTAGTGGCTGTTTAATTTCGGTTTAAAGATCATCAATCAATTACGTGTGATCGGTTATCACTGTAAATGATAAATCGAGGTTCGGGTTATGAAGTCGGATATACAAAAATCGAAATCAAAATAGTTTCGTATGTGTGCACGTTTAGGTGTGTTAGTGTGTGTTTTGGGAGTGTTTATGAATTTGAACTTGTATTTCTTAAGCTGGAGAGCAACTATTTATAGAGACTAGCAAGCATGAGGTGTTCCTGACTCTTGGTCTCCCTAGCCTGCATGCTTGACATGTGTCTCTTTGACCTTATCTAAGCTGAATCTTACTTTCAAAGTCTTCTTTGGTCTTATCTCGGACTCATTGTTGTTCGCTTAGGTCGGCTTGATGGATCTTGATGATTCTCCAACTGAAAGTTGTTCGCCTCTGGAGATTGTACTTTGGAAGTTGTTCGCCTTTTGGCTTTATTTAGCTTGGCTTTAGGATTTTAGTCCTTTGTTCACTGTTACACATCTTAACTGTGTTGTATCATAGTTTGACCAAGCTGTTCGTCATTGGCGACTTCACAGCTGGCTCATTCTTGGTCTCGGGTCTTAATACCTGTTCGCCTATTAGTTGTTCGTCGATGGAGTTGTTCGTCATTTTAAACATCTCCCGGATTGGTAGGTGCACCCCAATCCTGATTTTCTTAGCTCAAGCCCTTAATTCTTGTTCGCTCCATGCTGGATGATGTTCGCCTATCAACACAGTTGCTTCCACTTTGCCCTGTATGCGACGCGCCGAGACAGGGTGTATGTGTTTAATCCCACCATTAAAAAATTACGGCCTATTCCTTTCGAAAAAAAATCCACTTTCCAGTCTAATCCCATAATGCTTGGGTGTTTTGGGATATGGGGGTTTCTTCTAAGACAAAGGATTGCCGAATTGTAAGAATTGCGTGGTTCCCCACCCCAATCTCTGTGACTGAGGTAAAGATGTGGTCTCTCGCGACGGGGCAATGGTCGGAGTGGCGATCATTTCCATAAACAGAATTCATCCCCAGGCCAGGAGTGTGTGTCTTGGGAAATCTCCACTGGTAGGTATTTCTCGATCATAAGGGTTATATTGTTGCGCTAAACTTGGAGAGTGGGGAGTATAATTTGATTGATGCCCCTGATAGTTCGATGACTAGCACTAGGGATTGTGACCTGGGGGCTGTTAGTGAGGAAAAGTTGGTTTTGTGTAAATATAGATATTGCGATTCTGATGCGTATCGTTTCTGGATTCTGCAAAATTATTTTGATTATTCGTCTTGGACGAGTTACAAGATCTGTTTGGGGAGTGGGGTCACAATGAATAGGGAGTTTGTAATGATTCGGCCACTACATGTTTTAAGCCCATCCGACGATAAAATTCTAATTCAGGTTTTCCCTACTGGTGTTTTTGTGGTATATGACACAAAGTGTCAAACATACTCTGTCTCGGCTGACTATACAATAGGGGAGGGTGTGCTCATCAAACATGCGGTTATGGAGAGTATGTTATCTCCTTTTGAGTACATCTAAATTGGGCCTCCATTTAGCTAGCCCAAAGTAATATATCTAGGTTTTTATTTTTTATTTTTTTTTTGTGGAAAAGCAATGTAATATGCTTTTGTAAATTCTAGATTTTGAATATATATGATCGTTTTGGCATTCGTATGGCTTCAAATAGCATGTTTCTTCTATTCAATCTGGAGTAGATTTTGCTTGTTGCCGAAAAGAATCATGAGGTGTCAAAAAACATGAGTTATGCAAAAAATATGTATATATTATTTGAATGTTATAATAAGCATAATAAGAATAAAATGGTTACATGTTTTGAATAACAAAGCTTGTTATTTGTAGGAATTTTTGTATTATTCATTCAGAGAGATTTTGAAAAATCACTTATATTATTTTATCGGATATTACATATAGTTGATATTTTTTGAGCTATAGTTTCATTTTTTGAGCCAATGACAAATGGGTTGCAACACAAATAGACGATTGGGTCCATGGAGGCTTGCTTACAAAAATTTGGGCCAAAATCACAATATTCATCGATGGCCCCTTCAAAAAATTTTAAAGTCAAGCACAATATGGATCAAGATTTTTTTGGGCCATCTATATATTTATACTGGGCCACACTATTATAATAAACTGCATCAGGATTTAATCTTTTTGCCACTTTCTCCATTATATAACCGTTGCTGCTCCGCAGTATTAAAAAATCAGACCGTTGGATCTGCTGACAGAACTGGATCTTATCATACCAAAAAGCTCTATATATATGTCGCAATACAAAGCAAAAACACAAAACTCTTGAGCAAAAAAATAAATCCTACCTACACAAAATATAGTACTGATTAAATTACATTATATTTTACTGCAATGTCTCAGGCCAGTAACAATCAAAATGATGCAGCATATCCTAAATACGCACGTTCGTATTGCCATGTATGCCGTTGTCCATCCATCAAGGTTTCTGAGACTCGTACCAACCCAGGTAGGTTATTTTACTCTAGTGAAATACACGGCTGGTCGCATTGGTGTGTGCCAATAGAGTATGTCAACTCAAGAAATAAAGATGATGCTACATTGTCAAGACGTGTCATGTACAGAAACGCACAGATGGGGCTTGGAACACAGTACGCCGGTCGATGCAACCTAACACTTGGGACAAGAATGCTAGCAAATGCAATAACAGTTGGAGCAATACTTTTCATATTTGCTATCATAGCAGTGAAGTTTATGTAAAAACAGTGAATAATAAGAGTCCAATTTTTCAGCTAGTAGTCTAGGACCCTAAATGACATGATGTAATGGGACTCGATTATGTAACTTTCTGAAATATCATTTTGCTTATAAAATATTCTAATGTGTTCTAGCATCAATTATTTGTGAGAGCTAACATGCCATAACAGTATGGAATATCTCATGAATATACAAAATTGTATAAACACAATCACATAAAACCCACATATGAATCTTCCACCGAGGTGCACAAATTTTATATAATTGATTTGGAATCAGTCAAAATACAAGAGGAATAATACCAATAAAATACTACAAAAATAAGTAGCAGCAAACATCTCAAACCTAGTATGTGTTCCAAGAATCCAAAATACAAAATGCTTAATCACAACTAACTAGAACAACCTAGTCTTCAAAAGTGAATCAACAAAAAATAATTCACACGTAACCATTGAGATGCGTTGCGCTGCCTAAATGTTACATACTTGATTCACCCCAACAAAACTAGCACACAAGAGCATAATCTGCGTAACAGTTTCACTAGACTGACCTTGAACATCTTCAATTACCAAAAATCCCCATCCTATAATCTGCTATATGAACAAGAGACGGTTTGGTGACAAAAACTGCACAATTTGAAAACAGATAAACCCAAATCAATCATAATTGTTTATCATGTTCAAGGATGCAGAAGTCGGAAAACGCTAGGCGGGCATTTTTGGGCCGCCTAGCGCCTAGGCCGCCTAGGCGCCGCTTAGGAAATCCGCCTACTTTTTTTTTTACACCTTGAAATTTTAATTTGAAACTTTAGAAATGAAATGTCACAACAATTAACATAAAATCATAGTCATAATAACCTACTGTCTGTACTATATCTCCAATTAGGCGATTAAATAATGTATCAACTATCAGGAAAAAAAAAAAACAAACCTGCTTCGGCGGCGACCGGCAGCAGGCGGAAGAGGGCGGCGGCAACGGCAGCGGATGGCCGGCGGCGGGAGAGGACGGGCGGCGGCGGCAAAAGAGGGGTTAGGGTTTTATTTTTCTTTTCTTTTCCCCAACTCGTCGGTCTGAGAAAACAGAAATGAAAGAACTGAATTTTGTATTTTATTTTTCCAATTTTAAGTTTGATTAAAAAAAAAATACAACCGCCTAGACCCACTTGGGCGCCTAGGCGGCGCTTAGAACCTAAAACGCCTACTATGGCCGATTAGGCCCAAATCGCGGCGGCCGGGCGGCGCCTAGCGCCTAGGCGGCCGCCTAGGCCTTTTTTTGCATCCCTGATCATGTTAGGTATGAATGGAGTTATAAGAAGACTAAAGATTGAACTGCAAATATACCAAAGTAAACCTATCACTTTGGTGGTGATGGTCGAGCCTTCTTCTTCGTTACATGTTCACCGCGAGAGGGGAGTCTTTTCATTTTAGGTCGGCCGGGGGGTCGTTTTAGGATAGGTGGGAGAATCTTCTCTTGGCCAACCATATTCTGCAGCTCAAACTTCAGGGTTTGTGGAATTGGATGAATATCAGATTTGTAACAGTTTCGGTATGTGTTTGTAAAAAATGCTGAATCAATGTATTCAGTTATATCGCATCGACTACGGCTTAAAACAGCTATGGCATGGGCACATGGGAAACCAGAGAGTTTCCATTGAAAACAAGAGCATACCCTACCTTACAAATTTACCACAGCTGAAATATCCGACTTCACATGAAACTCCGAAGTTGAACTCTTACTTATGGACCAAGACTTGCCATCTTGTAGGAGGGAGTTCCATATCTGCTGCCACTTAGGGACAAGATCATCGTTCCATTTTTTGGCCTGAACACGTCTTTCAACAAACCAACGACCAATCTCGTTATGAATATACTCTAACATATTTGTAATGGGGAGGGACCGACCCTTGAGAATCCAATTGTTGAAGGATTCGGCTGCATTAGAGGTCATCTCACCGTAACGTTGAATGTGGGAGGAGTACACAACTGCCCACTTTTCTACAGCGGTTTTACCACCCAACTCTACGAATTTGGTAACGTTTTCCTGGAATAACCGCTCATTAGGGGCATAATACTCAACCAGCTGGCAACGATTGGTGTTTGTCCAACCCTTTGCAAAACGAGCCTTCAGATTCAGTTTAAGATGATACAGACAGTAAAAGTGAATAGGTTCAACGAAGACATTATTAAATGCATTGAGCAAACCTAGGTTCCGATCAGAGACGAAACATATAGGCTGATCATGCTTTACAAAATCACAAATATTCAACATAAACCATGTCCAATTAGGAATGTCTTCAGCTCCAACAATAGCAAATGAAACAGGATATAACCCTACAATGATGACACGAATTAGAGAGATTATACACCGAATCTTGTGAAAAAGGATAGCAGATTGAAACAATGGAAATATACATCATTCCATGATTGACACAAGATCCCTGGGACCACATAAAGGGGACAAGACATATTACGGGAAAATAAATAGAAAGTGGTAACAACACACTCTTAGTAAGTACCATTGTTTCCGTTCTTTGCCGTGGCAGCTAAGAGTATGCCTTTGGCACGACCCTTCATGAATGTGCCATCGACGAACAGCATAGGACGATAGTCTCAGAACCCATCTAAGCAAGCCTTGAATGAAACAAACAACCGTTCAAACCTCCTGGAAGTATTATCCGACTCAAGTAGTACAACGCTTTCGGGGTTTGTGCGTTTGATAGCTTCGCAATACCAATGGAGTTGGTCATATGACTCATCGAAGGTACCGTATATCTGGTCTTTTGCAGCCTCAATAATGCGCCACGCTTTGTGATATGGGATTTGAAAGCCATAATCATTTTTCATCTTGTCAACTACATCCCTACCACATACTTCGCGATCATCCTTAAAGTTTTCTAAAAAGAACTGACACATTATTTTCGGACTAAGCCTTTCGGGAGTAACATTCGACAACTTACCAATACAACTGTGAGTTAGCTTAGCCTTGTAAACCTGATAATTACCAGTAACAGGGTGAACCCTGACCTTTAAGAACCAACCACAACCTTGGGCATCGTTCTGCGAACATACTACATACTTGTACTTAATGTCATTTTTTGAGAACTTAAAGTTAAACTTCATTTGTGATGAGTACTTGATGATTGCTTCCTTAAAGCCTTCTTTACCACCAGGAAAAACAGTGCCTACCCCACCCTTTAACAAATCTGCCCATGCATCAGCTAAGTAAGTCTTCTTTGGTAGTCTAGGACAAACATCATACCTCGGGATGTCATCAAAATCATCATCCAAAACATGATCCGGGTGGTCATCAAATGAACTAGATTTATCACTATATTCTTGACTGCATGCATCATTAATTACATCAACATCTACACTATTAATGTTGCTGCTATTGGGGGTGGAAGGTGATGCATCATTTAGGCGTACATCAACTGTAACTACCCTAGTTGAATCCAAATCTCAAAGCAAGAAAATACTAAGCATATCATCATCACTTTCAAGCACACAATTTCTAAGGGTACCTAGACAACATGATAAAGAAAATGACTTAAACATAAGAACACCCCACTTAGCTATAACTTGGGATCGGAACTCGGTAAAAGAATAATTGGAGCCAATTGAGAATAACTTGCGTCCCCCCTGAAAATCGTGGAAAAAATAAGCTTGTCAACCATTATAAATGCATATATACCGACAACCCACGACAAATTTGAGCGAAATAGACGAAGAACGTGAAATTTTTGGGAAGAAGGTATGCGAAAATTAGGATACAAACTTGTAAGATGATTGAAATAAGATTAATTTCAAAATTTGAATTAGAAACGTACGAGTGTAATGGAACTGAGACCGACATACCTCCAAAAAAACCTTCAGCTGAGCTCGCCGCTATTCCAGGTTCCAAGGTAGAGAAGGAGAGCTGAGGAAGAAGAAATGTATTTAATATTACCCCCCGTGGGGCCCACAAGAAAAGAAAAGTGTGCCTACATGTAATAAAGTGTGCCTTTTTGTAATGAAGGGAAATTCATGGGTCTTTCTTAAATTTGAGAGAAAAATGTGTGGCTCCATGTAATTATTTCAATAAGAATCTATTGTTGATCATTTCTTGTTAAACTCCAAATCTGTTTGAATCTCATCTCTAAGTTTTCTGGTCACATACAATAGTTCTGGTGTTGTTTTCTCAAACTACACCAAAAAGTTGTGAAGCCAAAATACCAAATTCTTTTTAGTGCACGTGGGGTGCTCTCTTTTATACTCACACTATGCTTTACGAATTTGATCCGTCATTGCTTAATTTTGGATAACCTTTTAAATGAGAAACTATTGTCTTGTATGAATTTTATGAATTTTTACTCAGTTCATATAGATTTATTTAGTTAATAGATTCGATGTATATATAGTGTATATTAAACTAATGCAATGATATTCAACTTCACACGTACATAGATGGATATGATGCATGATGTATATATTATGTTATGTACGATGAATATATTTATTTTACAAATAGTTCAATGAATATAATTTATATATTAATTAAATGAACGCATTTTTATAAAAATATTTTTTTGTTCATCATCATGGAAAAACACTCTTTAAATTAATAAATTATTAATTTATAGATAAATTAATATCTCTCTAAAATAATAAATTTTCTCAATCTCAACAATATTAATTTACAGAAGTTTTACTGTAATACCCTTTAGTGAAAACAATTAATATTATTTAGTGAAAACAATTAATACCTTTAAATGATTCATGTATGAACCATTTTCACTCTATATGTCTTCATAGAGTTAGTTTTCAAATTATGGACATGTAAATGTATGATTCTATTTGTACACTTATTTTTCAAGAATAATTGGTTTCCTAAAATTCTTGCTACTACTATTTCAACATTGTTATTCAAATTAACATAGTAAAAATCACTCAATTCTTGAGGTGCACCCTCACTAGCCCAATTATTATATTAGCTCCATCTCAACCCTTAAAAAAAGAAGTATCGACATAACACAAAGTCGCAAAGTGAAAAAATAATACAACTTCCGTCAAATTTTATTAGTTCCATTTTTTATTTTGGTCTGTCCAGTAAAATTAGTTATAGTTTCTAAAAGGTAAATATTTTACAATTCACTTTACTTTTACTCAAAATCCGTGTAAAATCCGTGTAAAAGAAAATCCACTGTCTTCAAATCCGTGTAAAAGAAAATAGATCTAGTAAAATTGGAGGGAGAGAGGACATGATTGAGATCAATAATTATTCTACTTAAAAAAACCGACTTTTTAATTTTTTTTAAAGAAAAAAGAACACATAATTGAAATCAATAATTGCTCTACTTTAGATAACGTTTGTCCACCACACACTTTTGTTCCTGGAAAAGCAAATATCCAATTGGTGGGAATATTAATAATTATTTCTCCCACAAAAGTATGAGCTGAAAGTTAGAAAAAAAAGAGTTCGATCGGAGCCCTCTTTCAATCCAATTGTTGATGATATCACAGAGCTCAGATCCATCTCTCTAACAAAGCATTAATTTGAATATCGGTACGTAGCTACATTATTTCTATCAATTTAGATGGCTTTTTCTTTTTCTCAAGACTTGTGTTTTTCTGATAATACAAATTTGCATTTTTTGTTAACGTTTATGTCTCTCTAATTATTTGTTGGGTTATTTAATAACCTTCAACTTGTATTGAAGAGAAATAATGCAATTTTTGTTATAAGTCTGCATAATTATTATTTGCTTTCGTAAAATTGGAAATAAATTTATTTTACTTAATTATTCCATTTATTTCTGACAATTTGTTTGAATACTTAGTGTTTTTTTTTTTTTTTTTGGGTCTGCCTATTAATACCCACAAAACGTTAAGAGACCTTAAAGTTATGTTTGATTGTACAGTAATTTCATAATATTATCAAAATTACAAGACATTTTTTTTTTTCAATTTACCCTAATGATAATAAAAATAGAGTTCAAAATCACGGTAAACCATTTTTTCATCCTATAGGTCTCTTAACGTTTAAGTCTGAGTTAGGCTGTAGTTAGATGGTATGTGAAAGGGATAGATACGCTAATTTCGTTGCAGAGCTAGGAATAAAAAATAGGCATTATATATTGAGATGTGCGTAATACTAGTATAAAACGTTTAGCAATTTTTCATGGGTTCATCATCTTAACGTAGACAACTGTAAATAAAAAAGGTACTGATATTTTTACTTTAAGATATACCATTAATTAAAGTTCAAGAAGTTAATAAATTATCACCTTATTTGATTTCTTTAGTATATGAGTGGGAAATATAATCTATACTACTAAGTATAAAGTGAAAATGGTTCATGAGGTATTAGTTGTTTTTTATTAAAAAGTGTAAGTTGTTTTTTGAATGGTATTAGTTTTTTTCATTTAAAAGTATTAATTGAGGAAGGGTAGTGCAATGTGCTTGGAGACGTGTTCCCGAGATCAATAGAGTTGGGAATGTGCCATTGATCTGGCTATGAGAAAAGTAGTGGAGAGAAAGACCTCAACCTCAGCTAACATCATATACGTTATTTATTGGTATACAAGATAAAGATAAGGAGTTCGTGAAACTTAGCTGAAAATAACTAATAATTTTCAGTGAAAACAACTAATACTCTTTAATAATTCATGTATGCTCTTCACCATGTACATACTCAATCAAAACAATAAGTAATAAAGTCGGAATACTGACATTGAATATTTGGAGCAGAACTACGGGAGATTAAATAAAGTGTAATTAATAATTAACTATTAATAAAGAGTAGTCCAAACAAAAATAGAGTTTCAACATATTATGTGGCTCCCACATAATGTTTAAATATTTTATAATTAATTTGAGTTAGTGAGTTCAAATTGGTTGTCATGTGAACATAAATACATTTATCTATTGGAATATCAGTGTTTACAATATTCACAAACAATGTTTTGTCTTATAATAATCATGAAAATTAATTTATGGATTAATTTGATTAATATAGTTCGTTTTCCTACGTATTATTACTTCCCTAGCTAACGATCTTAATTATGTTTGCATGAAATAAAAAGAAGAAATAAAGAGGAAATGGCAGAATTGGTTGGACCTGTTATAGAAGTCGGAAAATGCATTGCTGAGCCGATTAAACGCCAACTCAACTATCTCTGTTGCTTCAATACTAATATCCAGAATCTAAGGGATGAAGCTAAAGGATTGGATGATGCTAAGGAAGGGCTACAAAGGCAAGTAGAAGCGGCTAAGAGGAACACCGAAGATATTTTTCCTGAAGTTGAGACTTGGCTAGGCAATGTCGATAAGATTCAAGAGAATTATACGAGCGGAATTGAGCCTGAAATTCTAAACGTGAAAAGTGGTTGTTTGGCAATCAAATCACGTTTTTCACTAAGTAGAAAAGCTACGAAGATGACTACGGCTATGAAAGAGCTTCAAGATGATGGCAAGTTTGCACGAATATCTCTTCCTGCTCCCCCAGCCGCGATGTCTTCAATTCCTCTTGGACAGGTTTATGAGCTTAAATCTAGAAAAGATTTTGAAGAAGACATCATGACAACTTTAAGAGAGAAGAAGGTGAATTTGATGGGGATATACGGGATGGGAGGTGTGGGGAAGACAACTATGGCAAAAAAGATCATGACTAGAGCCCGAGAAGAAGGTTTATTTGATGAAATTGTGATTGCCGTTGTCAGTCAACCAGTAGACATGTTGAGAATTCAGAAAGAAATGGCTGAATTACTCGGTTTGAAATTGGAAGTTGAAAGCTTACTTGCTAGAGCACATCTCTTACGCGTTAGATTAAGGAATACCAAGAGTATCCTCATAATCTTGGACGATCTTTGGAAAGGACTCAATTTGGAGGATTTGGGAATACCGAAAGAATGTACGATTCTTTTAACATCTCGTGATAGGGATGTTTTCAGTGCAATGAATGTCGAAAAGACTTTTCAGATGGAAATCTTGAAGGCTCCAGAAGCGTGGTCTCTCTTTAAAGAAAAAGTTGGTGCTTGCGCAGATGATCAAAGTTTGTTACCTATGGCGCAAGAAATTGTACGAGAGTGCAATGGTCTGCCGATTGCTCTTGTCACTGTTGGTATGGCGCTGAAAGATAAGATGAATAAATCTATTTGGGAAAATGCAGTGCAAGAATTAAGAAGTTGCAACCCACAAGATATTCCAGATTTTCTTGCACTAGTTTATAATCCTCTTAAACTAAGCTATGACTTATTGCCGAGCGAGCACGCAAAATCTATATTCTTGTTATGTTGTATTTTTCCAGAAGATTATAACATTCTTATATCCAACTTGAGTCTTTATGCTTGGGGATTAGACATGTTTGAAGGAATAAGAAGTTTGCAAGTTGTAACAAATAAAGTGCAAACGTTAGTCGAAATGCTCAAAAGTCGTTCTTTGCTATTGGACGGCCCTGATAGAGTATATGTCAAAATGCACGATGTTGTTCGTGATGTTGGCATTTTTATAGCTGCAAAAGAAGGGTTGATGGATCCTAACCTTAATTGGAAGGGTTGGGCAAGAGAAGAGAGTGATTACATCATTGACTGCAGTTGGATTTCTTTATTTGATGCAGACAAAACCACGCTTCCTGGAGGGACAGTTTTCCCGAACCTTCGTTTCTTGTTGATTGAGGGACAAAATTACCAAGATAGAGACCCAATCTGTGACAATTTATTTGAAGGTGCTACAAAACTCAACGTGTTGTCCATCCAAAATTACGGCGGAATGAGATCCTTACCGCATACAATACAATTGCAAAAAAATATGCGAACATTGATCTTACATGAATGCTCATCCTTGGAGGACATATCAGTTGTCGGTGAGTTGGTAAGTCTAGAAATTCTCTGTTGTCGACACTGTCATAGGGTGACAGAGTTACCTGTGGAGATAGTAAGACTAAATCAGCTAAAGTTGCTAGACATCTCGTATTGTTACAATCTCGATACAATAAAAGCGGGAGTAATATCAAGGCTGATTAGATTGGAGGTGCTGACGATGCTTGGCAGCTTCAAAAATTGGGAATTAGCAGTGGAAGAAGGGAGAAACGCAGCTCTATGTGAGCTTAGTTACTTATCCAGTCTAACTACATTGAAAATTCATATCCACAACGCTTCTTTAGCTGCCGAACAGATCCATCTACCAAATTTAGTAGAATTCGACATAACATTTGGGAGTATCGAAAGAGAGGTTGTTATAGGTGGTAGTTATGGAAGATATATGAGGCTAGAGTGTGAAAGAGAGGTTATTATAGGAGATTGGATTCACCAACTCCTAAGGAGCACCGAAAGCTTATTTCTAATCGGAGAAGGTACAAGCCAGTTGCTCCCACTTCTACCAAAATTTCAGAGTTTGAAGCAGTTGGGTATTCGTAATGCCAAAATGACGAGATTAAGTGATGATACTGCTACTGTTTTTCCTCTCCTGGAGAATCTTGACCTCATAGGCAATGACGACTTAGAGGAGATACACAAGGGTCCTATTTCTTCAGATTATTTCAAAATTCTCTGTTCTATTACTATTATCAGATGTCGTAGCCTACGAAGTGTGCTTTCCCTCAAAATGGGGAAAAATAACGTTTTACGACTTGAAAGCCTTACAATAGAGTCTTGCAGGATGCTGGAACAAGTAGTGTTGTGGAATGAAGAAGAAAGTGACCAAAGTAGTTGTATCACTTTCCCCAAACTGAAAACACTGTTTCTAAATGATCTTCCAAGGCTCACCACTCTTTGTAAAGGAATTGACAGCATTCAGCTCCCAGCACTATCTCGTATGAAGATCGTGAAATGCCCAAACCTGAAGAGTCTAGTTTCTTCATCGAAGAATGATCATAGAACATGTTTGGATGACGATTCACTGCATTTGTTATGCAAACCGGTACGCGACACACTAATATTATTTTTTATACTTTGACATCCTATAACATTCTTTTCTACTAATAATATAAGAGGTATTGCATTCTTTTATTTATTGAGTTAAGCGTTTTGTAAACTTTAATTTGTCACAAACGTAACTGACAATACTACACATTCTAACTTTATAGATGTATTTATTTGTAGGCTGCAATTAGTAGGCTGGAATATCTATTGATAAATGGGTACGATGGCATTAGCAGCTTATGGTGTGACCAAATTCCAATTGACTCCTTCACTAAACTTGTTGATTTGAATGTATCCAATTGTAACAATATAAATAGCTTAGTTTCACCTTACATAGCCGGAAATCTTGTCAATCTCAGATGTTTAAGTATCATAAGCTGTCGCGAGATGGTAAAAGTGATTGAAGACAAAGGCGACAACGTGGTTGAAAGGTCTCCATTTGTCAACTTAGTACTGCTTGTGCTTGAAGACCTTCCAAGGCTCATATCTTTAGGTAAAGGAATTCAAAGCATTGAATTTCCTCTGTTAACTGGGATGAAGATTCTGAATTGCCCAAACATGAAGAGTTTTGTTTCTTCAATTGAGAACGATAGAAAATGTCCAGGAGCCATCAATCACGATGCTGATGATTCATTGCATTTATTTTGCAAATCACAGGTACACACGAATGTCATTTATATTTTTGCAAGATTTTTTGAAACACAGAGTTTCGCAAGATTTTAAAAAATTCGGAGGGGTATCTTAGAATTTTAATTACTTACCCAGTATTTAATCTTTGAAAACTAATTTTTAAAATTAATATTTTATTCAAATTAAAGAATCTATTCGTATGAGACTAGTTTAGTAAATTTCGTTCTTTTTTTATATATAGTGCTAAAATAGACTCGCTAAAACTCATGCTCATAAGGGGTTGGGTTTTTAAATGAATATAGCAAATCACAGAAATGACATAATTAAAAATGTAAAATAATTTTCTTATATCCACTCAAGTGCATGACATGTACCTAAATTTTAAGTTTAATTTTGACTTTCTCAATTAAAAATATATAATAAAAAGAAGAAGTTGAGGTATTATTGATTACTGTTTATAGGGGTATTGTTGATTACTGCTTATTATTACTTGGGGTATTGTTGTTTGGTTTCGGGTAAGTACATGTTGACTACTGCTTGGAGTATTGTTGATTATTTTTTGGGGTATTACTGATTCAAACCACATAGTACACACCGAATTGTGTATTTTTTGCAATTGATTTTCAAAATTCAAGTGCATGTCATGCACTTATGTGCACGTAAGAATCACTCATAATGTAATGACTTAGGAATAACATATTAAAATGTAATATTTTATCTTAATTTTTTTTTTAAATTTGTGTTTTAATTGCAAATAAAATACACAACTTTTTCGCACATTGCAATCTAATCTAAACTTTTGAATCTTTGCAAATAAGACCATATTTAATATTTGATTGCATCTCGAACCACATTTAAAAAATTTACTGTTTGGAATGATGTTTCACCTACTTAACAATGAACAATTAATTGTATTAATATGTTTAGATTGATTTAGATGACAACACACAATTAATCACCATTTTTGGGAAGATTGAAATTGACAATTTGGTAAGACTTGCTAACAAATTCTAAATTGATGTTTTGTTTGTTACGATTCAGAAGTTTAGATGAGATTGCAATTTGTGAAAAAATTGTAATTTCACCTGCAATTTACCCTTAACGCAACCTCTCATGTGAAATTTGTTCATAATTTGAAATTAAAACCATTACATGGAGTTTAAACTACAAAACGTCCCATAACTTTCCGACAAAATAGTTTTAGTCCCAAAATTAACATTTTATCATATTTAGTCCCAAGCTCTCTAACAAAGTCTAATTTTGGTCCAAAATCGGCATGAAAAATCTATACGACGTCGTTTTGAAGTTCGATATAGGGATTCATGGCAAGAGTGTTGATTTGGCGTCCATATCTGCTAATTATATTTGATTTTTCTTTTTTCTTTTAGGATTTTTAAATATACATGATGTGTAGTAAAATTGTAAAATAAAAGAAAAAAAAATCAAATATAAGCAGCAAATATAAATGCCACATCAACACTCTTGTTGGAAATCACCAAATTCAAACTTCAAAGTGACGTCGTTTTGCTTTTTACAGCCAATTTGAGACCAAAATTAAAACCTATAAAAAAAATTGGGATTAAATGTATTAAATGCAGGCTGCATTTGGAAAGCTGAAAGACTTAAGCATTAGCAGCGACAAATCATTGAGCTTATGGTGTAGCCAAATTCCATTTGGCTTTTTCACTGGACTTGAGGTTTTGAAGGTAAAAAATTGTGGCAACATTAAGAGCTTATTTTCACCATCAATAGCTGGAAAACTGGTCAATCTCGAAGAGCTAACTATAAAAAGTTGTCCCGAGATGGTAAAGGTAATTGAAGAAGATGAGGATAAAAGCTCTCGGATATTTATCAAGTTGAAAGTGCTAAAGCTCAAAAAGCTACCAAACTTGAAGATTTTTAGCAATGGGAGATGTGCTCTTCAGTTGCCATTACTGAAAGAAGTGGTTATTTCAGAGTGCCCTCAAATGAAAAGATTTTCACCATTTTCTTCTGATTCTTTAAATGAGCTCAATAGCATTACAATCGAGTCTTGCTTGATACTGGAACAAGTAATGTTTTGGAACGAGGATGAAAGTGGAAAGGATATTAATCGTATCACTTTCCCAAAATTGAATGTACTATTCTTACGTGATCTTCCGAGGCTCACATCATTCTGTAAAGGAATTCAAAGCATTGAATTTCCTCTATTAATTGTGATGGAGATCAAGAATTGCCCAAGCATGAAGAGTCTAGTTTCTTCAACTGAGAACAATAAAAAATGTTCAGGAGCCATCAACCGTAATGCTGATCATTCATTGCATTTGTTTTGCAAATCAGAGGTACGCAAAAACATCATTTATATTTTCGCATGCGCGATTTTAAAATAGGAGAGAAGGTACGAAATGCCTAATTTCAAGTGACCAAAGTCTTTTTATGCACAAGTGTATAAAATTATTCTTTTTTTTATTTTTCTCCAGGTCGGTGAAAATGTCCCCAAATATAGTTGTAAAAATGTTTGTAATACGATTGAAAAAGTTTGGGAGCATTGGTGAGTAAGGATAAATGTGTCTTGATTGAAATTGGGCTAAAAAAGATTTTTTTTTTCCCTTTAATTTTTTTCCCCCAGTTCATTGTATTTGTTTTGCAAATCAGAGATATGCCGCGTTTGAGATTTTATAAAATATGTAGGCGTTACTTAGTATTTTATATCAATTGCCCAGTATATTATTTTTAAAACACTAATATTTTTACAATTAATTCAAAGTAAACAATCTCTTCGTGTGAGACTAGTTTAGTCAATTTTGTTTAACTTTATATATTTTGTAACGCAAGATAGTGTTAACAAAAAAATGTGTGAAACTTAGTTCACGTGAATTAGGATTTTTGAGCCCCTTACCTGGAGTTTATCACTTTGTTGTTTGATCGAGATGACAAATTGTGAAGAATTAATCACATATCAACCCACACTAACACTATAAATATATTAAATAATGCAGGCTGCATTTGACAAGCTGGAATATCTCATAATAGATGCATATGGTAACGTTTGCAGCGAGAGATCATTGAGCTTATGGTGTGATCAAATTCCATTTGGCTTTTTCACTGGACTTGGGGTTTTGAATCTAAGAAATTGTGGTAACATGAAGAGCTTATTTTCACCATCAATAGCCGAAAATCTCGTTAATCTCAGAGAGCTAACGATAGAAAGCTGTGGTGAGACGGTAAAGGTAATCGAAGAAGATGGAGATGAAAGATCTTCTCTATTTATCAAGTTGAAAGTGCTAGAGCTCATAAAGCTACCTAACTTAGAGGCTTTTTGCGATTGGAGATGTGTTCTTCAGTTGCCGTCACTGAAAGAAGTGGTTATTTCAGAGTGCCATCGAATGGAAAGATTTTCATTTGGAGGCTTAACCACACCCAATTTGAAAATAATTAGTGTCAACAACGAAGACATTACTAGTTACACCAAAGACTTGAATGATGCACTGTTTGGGGGAGATTTTCTTCACCTTGAGAATCTTTTTGGTAGTGATCAGTGAAGTAAAAAAAAACAAAACAAAAAAACATAATTAAGCACAAGAGAGTGATTGATGTACTAATGTATTTGAATTTGTAGAGAGTGATTGATGTACTAATGTATTTGAATTTGTAGAGTGTGATTGATGTACTAATGTATTTGAATTTGCTTCATTTTTATTGTTTCAATTTTATGTATTGAATATATATTTATCTTGGGTAAATTATCACTTATCTCTTTCCATATTGTAAGTACATCAAAACCAGTTTGCAAGTAGATGGACTCCTAACAATAATAAAATATGAGATTACAAAATATAAGTAGAAATATTTTATCCCAGAAATTCACTTCTTGCATGTCTGTTCGTTAATTTAGACACTTTTTGAAGACTAGCTTCTTGGTAAGCCAAAAGCTGAAACCAACGTTGTACGCATAGACTATTTACTCAAACATCTCTTTCTATTTATCTGTGAATTTTGCTGCTGCCTTAATTAGCCGTTTGGTAGTTTTATGATAGAAGTAAATTTCATATTGTTTAATATTCTCTCCGTCCCGGAATCACTCTCATAATAGAAGGTGATACATCTTTTAAGATAAAGAGAGTATCTGTGTGAGATTTAATAAAATAATGATATTTTATTGACTTTTGTGAGAGATGGTTGTTTTTTTTAGAATATCTTTATCAACAATCTCTCATAATCCAATCTCATAATAAATAATTTATTTCTCTCTCCTCCACATACTATTTACAACTCAATCATTTTTCTTACTTTATCAACAACTCAACACAACCTAAATAATTTTTTTTTCTTATTATTTAAAACTATTTCCGTCTCAACTCTATTTTTACACTACTTTTTTCTCGTATTTTAGCGAGCGAACAAGTTGTTTATTATTATATGAAATAATAAAGGAAATTAAAAAAAAAAAAAAGAGTATCTCCTACTATATTATATATATTCTTAAAAAATATATTATTATTTCAAATACTAATAAAAAAATGTGCTCACTAAAACATGAGAATACAGTAAACGTGAAGAAAAATGTAGGACGGAGGTAGTAATTACATTTATCCTATAATCAATTTTTATTATATTTATAAAGTGATATATTAAATTATTTGATATTCAAAATAAAAATAGAATATGAGACTGTAGTTCAAAATATATCAATATTGGTCTCTATTTATAGTTATAAAAAATTAAAAAAATTGATATAATTATTTTCTTATTAATAATATCTTAAAATTTAAAATTCAAAACTTATTTAATAAAATCAATAATAACTAATAGAATGTTGACACGTGCCATTAGCATGGAGGAAGTGGATTGCCGGACGGATCGCGGTAATGAATACTCCCTCCGTCCCAATTTAGATTACCCATTTCAAAAGAACACAAATTTTAAGAAATAAATTATTTATTAATATTTTTGAGTATAAAGTAGTTTTTTGGGGGTTGGGTTTGAAAAAGTGGTATTGCTTTTTGCAATTTTAGGAAATGGATAAACAAAAAATAACCTTCTTTTTTGGGGCTTTTGGGTAAACAAAATTGGGACGGAGGAAGTATCATTTTTCTTTTCTTCTATATTATTTCTTTTGTCTTTTAGTTTATAAACGATCGTGAGGACTCCAATGATGATAGTCTTAAGAGTGTGAAAGTAATTGTAGGATGTACAAATTAGGGCTACTCACGGAGTTCAGAGATTACCGAATTCGTACTGAACTCCTCACCGGAAAAGAATCGAACCGCAAAAATCTGTTGACTTTTTTTACTTTAACCATACTTAAACCGAACCGAAAGATTTTTCGGTACGGAGTTGGATATTACCAAATTAACCGTACCGAAAATCGAATAAAACCGTACCGAATAACTGAATTAAATATGTATTAAATTTTAATTATTTCCTTTTTTGCATTCATCAAATCCTCTATTATACTAATAGGGAGTTGGTCTTGCTTATGTGTCATGATATGGTTGATTCTGTCTACGTGTCATATGCTTATATGTCATCTATGTCCTACGTGGCAAGTTTGTCAATTTATCATGCTTATGTGTCATTATATAATAAATAGTCTAATTAAAAAATATATGCATATATATGGGTTCGAACCTAGGACCACATGAGTACAACTTATGATATTAACCAATTAAGCTAAACTATGAATATACACACAATTGGAATATCTTTTTTTTTTTTAACAGACAAAGAAAATTGTATTACTCATAATCAATTGGCATAAGATATGCCTACAATTTTGAGTAACAAGTATCATAGTTCTTATGATTCCTCATACAATTATCAAACTAGGACATTCAAGTCAATCTTTAAGATTAGAATTACAATGGATTGCATTCTTAACTAATAGCCAACACCAGGTCCTTCATTTGATTTCCTCCAACAACTTTTCTACAGTCATCTCCCCTTCTTAAATAATTATTTTATTCTTCGCTTTCCACAGTGCTCATACCACACACTTTTATATCACCACCCCCACACATTTTGCTTTCTTCTTTCTCCATAGACCAGAAAATAAAAGAAAATGATCAACAATCTTACCGGCAAGGTTATAGGAAATCCAAACCATGCCAAGCTTTTTCTCCATATTTCTTCTGCAAAGTTGCACTTAATGAAGAAATGTCACAAAGTTGGAATATTTATTGTATATAACTTGAGTCTATAAAAATATATTAAATTGGATTGATCAATTAAATTTAAAACTCTAATTATATAAAATTTTAATGTATAATCAACTTATTTTTATTGCCTGACTATATTTGAGGATTTTCAATTTAAAAAATCCTAATTTGTTAAAATAAATTAAAAATGGAATTAAACATATTAAATAATTTTGATTGTTTTATTTATTAAATGATTGATTGATATTTTTTTAAATCAAATTATTGTAAATCTAGCACATTTATTATATCAAATCTAGAAGATTTGATGTGGACATTACTAATGTGCCTTTAACCTAAACAGGTTTTAGGTTTAGACTAGGTCTTTATTCTTATAAATAGATCATTGTACTCAGAATTGTATACACTCATACACACACATATTAGTGAAACTCTTGGCTTGGTACGCCCCCAGACGTAGTCGTTATCGACGAACTGGGTGAACAAATCTCGCGCCTTTATTTTACGCTCTCGATTTACAACACAAATAACTAAAAAAATTAACATTTAATTGACAAAGTTTTATTGTCTTGAAAATACAGTGCACCAATTTTTTTTATTATTTGAATTTTTTTGAATCTCAAATTAAAATTAATATGTCATTATATTGACTTAACTGTGTTTAACATGCGATATTATTTTAAATATATTTATTATATAATATAATTATATTATTCTAAGATGAATAAATTTATAATGTTATTGTATATGTAATGCATAATCAACTCTTTTACGAAAATCTCGCGCAATACGCGGGACACTCATCTTGTTGTATTATAATGTTATTAAATTCTAGTACAACTATATCATATTAAGTTTTTAAAACGTTAACTCATGTTTATGAATATATATCAAAATGATTTAAATTTAATTTGTCTCATTCTAAATATATATTCATTTCTTAACAAAAAATTGGATATGGTGTATCACGTGTTAGAAATCACGATCAACATGGTTTTAATATTGCATATTTTTTCATAAGATATTCCAAATGGATTGTTTGTATATATATAACATATTTTAGACGTGTTATCTTTTTAACCATCTATTATTATATAATGTGTTATATTTGGGTTTGAAATGGTATTGTGGTTGAAAATGTGTAGTATTCGAATGAATGTGCATAAAATATTTAAAAAGGGAAAAAATAACAAAAAAAATTCATTTCTCCGTTCCATACCGATCCGATCTATTTGTAACCGAAAATCCATTCCAATCCGTATCGAAAAATAAAATATCCATACCGTACTGTGCCAAAATTTTGGCATGGACACATACACTCAATTTAAATTAAACAACCAAATTTCGGTACGGACACAAATAATTTCAAATATCCATTTTGGTACCGTGAACGACCCTATCTATATCTATCTATAATAATATATAATACACCCTGCCTTTCCTATTTTGGTTTTGGGCGGGAGATTTTGTCAACCGTTTGATCTCTTTTTTCTTCGTCATCTTATTTCGATTTCGATTTTGCTTTTGCTTTAGATTTTCTGTGTAATATACTATAATTTTGTATTGACGTGTCTTCTAACAAAAAAGGGAACTGTATTGGAGCTGTTGGTTACTTTATGATTTGGGATTTATTGCTTCTTCTCCCCCTTGTGTTTCAGAAATTTGAATTTGTGGATTGACGGGTTCTATTCCGATATCATATGATTAGTTATTTCTCATTTCCAGTTTATGTTATTTCAGACATTTAGCATAGTAGAGAATATATGGTTGCAGATGACTTTGAATGCCATACGTTTACCGAATAGTTATTGTTTAATCCAAAAGAAACTTGTGTAAATTTATAAAGAATCATAAAATTTTGATATGATTATTAATCATTTAATCTAAAAATACTATTATGTAAATTACAAATAAACCGTCATATTTTGTCAGAGGGAAGGCGACTCCTCTTTCAATTTCCGAAATTAATGGTGTGGTGATGAGCTCCAATTTCCATTAATGACTTGAAGCTAAAGAAGAAAAAAAATGACAGCTCCCTTCTATCTCTTCTGTTTTAGCAGCAGTTCCCAATTTTATGCCGAACACGGTAGCTTTCCTTGGTCAAACATGTGGGACCCCACAGCTATTCTACCTTGAAATTTGCTAACCATTACTTGGGCATCAACATAGAATCTTCGTTAAAAAATTTAGCGGTTTATTTACTAAACTTTGGTGACAATTTTAGTTAACTTTATAGATTTAGGTGTTAGTAATTGAATGACTTAATTTTCGTTCAACTGGTGTATATAGAAGTTGGTAGTCAATGTTGTTATTGGTATTAGTCAATTTTTATAGATTTATGGTGTTAGTAATTGGTTAAATTATATCTTTATTGAATTTTAATGAATTTTTTTATATAATGTACACTTGAAAGTCTTTAGTAACAAATTAGTCGGTGGTTGAAGTCTAACGCATACTCCATATTAGTATTTTAGTATCAAATATATACTTATGTTAATTATTAGTATTTTTATATATATACTATTTTAATATATTAGTATTTTAGTATTTCGTGTGTTAGTTATTTTACTAAATAATATTAGTTGTTTTTAATGAAAAATATTAGTTATTTTACTAAATAATATTAGTTGTTTTTAATGAAAAATATTAGTTGTTTTTATCGAAAAGTTTTAGTTTATTTTTACTATACAACTAATACTCTTCAGTGAAAACAAGTATAACCTTTAGTAAAAATAACTAATTTTCTTTAGTGAAAAAAACTAATATAGTTTAATGGTTCATATATGAATCATTTTCACTCTATACTTTGTGTATGTACATATTTATAATGAGATTGCATCGCAATTACTTTGAGCTTGATAATGTCCAGAATTTTATAATTCATATTTATGATTGAAATTTTTACCATTAATAAATTCAATTTGTAATATATTATTATTAATATTTGTAATTGCACAAAATGTAAATATTGTTGATACTAAAAAATTATATTTTTGGTTCATGCAATGGGTATGTCTTGCTTATTATTAAAATATAATAGTATTGATATCAAAACCCTAATAATTTTCATTATTTGTATTAAAAGATTGAGTACTTGATATTGATTTTTTTAATTAAGTTATTTTGTCGATTTTTTTGTTTGTGTTGTTGAATCTTGAAGATTATATAATATTTTGTTATTGTATCGAAAAATTATTATTTTATATGAATTTTAAAGTTTGAAAATAGTTCGTTATTCGTTTATAGAGATTTGAGTTTGATGATTTTTAAGATCTAAGGTATTTATTTTTGTTATATTTGGCTAAAAAATTTGATATTTAATTTTTTTTTTGTGTTTGTAATCGTTATTCATTTAAAGTTAATTTTATGATAATTTAAAAAATAGCACTGATCTTCTTATTATGAAACTATTTATAAAATATTCAAGTTTGTTTTCTTTTTAATTAAAAATAAAGGATTAAATGCAAATAAAATCACATTGTTTTTGTAATTTGCAATCTAATCTAAAATTTTGAATCTTTGCAAACAAAATCTCAACTTACATTTGGTTGCAATTCAAACCAACAAATAATTTTTTTATTGTCCGGATTTGATGTTTCTTTTACCCGACAATTAATATGTTTAGATTGGTTTGATGAAAACGCATAAGTAATCAACTTTTTCGGGTAGATTGAAATATGTCATTTAGTTAGAATTGCTAACCAATTTTAAGTTGGAGTTTCATTTGCAACGAGAAAATTTGGATTAAATTGTAATTTCCAAAAATATCGTAATTTTATTTGCAACAAATCCTAAAATAAAATATTAAAAGTCACCGTCACAGAATTGTATTTGGTGGTTTTTATTATTACAAGAGGTTTTGTCTTAAATAATTTGATATTTAATTTTGTTTGTATATTTGTTACCATAAATATAAAGTTGATATTTTGCAAAGTTTAAAAATATTATTGACTTTATTATTATATAATTTTTTTAAAATAAACATGTTTATTAATTTATTTTATTAAACTCAAATATTAAATATTTTTAAGTCTTAATCAATTAAAAATTAATTTGTTTATAGATAAAAATGTTATAGGCCGCAACTTTGGTCCCCGAATTTGTCAATCCTTGGACTAGATACCAAGTCATTCAAAATTATATGGTGCAACTATCTACACCACTAATTTTGTAAGTTTACTCACCTCATTTATAATTTTTACTAAATATACCCACTTTATCAAACATATAATACTTACACACATCTCTAAAAATACTCACTATCAATCTCATTCAATTTCAGTAAAATCACAAAAAATACTTAATTCTCCACCTCTTTAATCCATCATTGAAAAACATGATTAACAATGTGTACAAAAGGTTTATTAGGTAGGTGAATTTGGAATTGAGTGTGAAAGAAACGAACAAAGCAAGACAATTAGTTCAAGTGTATTTTATTTTTTTGCATCTTAAGTAATAGTCTTATTTTGTTATATTATATTATTATTATTTTTTATTACTTTATTATTGAACGATGGTGAAAAATATTATTGGATCATTTTTAGATAATTCAAGTTTTCCTCCAACTGTTTCGACTTAAAGTCAAATTAATCATTTTGAAGATTATTTTGAGGGAAAACTAGAGCAAGTGTATGTTGGTGAATTAATTGGGTTTTTGCAAAATGTTAAGTTCTTATAGAAAAGATGAATTTAATATGTTTTCATATTTTTATTATTTTTTAGTACATACTGGTGTCGGGTGAAAACTTAAATGAACTCGGGTTACGTTATATTGAATTATGTTAGAGCTGAAGATATTTGCTCTTCTTATATTATGAATCTAAGTTTATTGGCGATATGGATTGTTGCATATTTCGTCTCGCTAAATTATGTTAAAATTTTATTAGAAATAATGCATTGCACAAAGATGATACAATGTTTTTAAGAATTATAATGTTATTTATGTTTGAGAAAATAAAAATTTATTGTTTGTGTTCCAAGGTTGAGTATTTTACATGAATTTTTTTAATTAAGTTCCTTTTGTTGATTATTTTATTTGTACTGCAATATTTTAACTCGATACATTATTTTAATATAGTATCAAAAAATTATTATTTTATATGGATGTTAAGGTTTTAAAAAAGTTCATTATTGAGTTACTATGCTTCGAGGTTAGTAATTTTTTATTATATATGATCTGAGATGCTTTTTTTTTTCTTAAATAATTTGATATTCAATTTTTGTGTGTGAGTGTTATCATTATTAGTATAAAGTTCATATTCTGATTTTTTTTTTTTAAATAACAATGACTTTATTATTAGTTAAGTGTTTAGTAATAAATAAATTTACTATATGTCTTTTTTACTTAAAAATAATATATTGAAATTGTTAATTTGTTATCAAATTAATTATAAAATTGTTAATAAGATATATATGTTATAAAATGCAACTATCTGTTGTGGCCATTTTTCACCACAGGTTGGCACCGACCTTACTCCAATAAAAGCGACAAAATACCGCGGTCACGTCGGGCCTGCCAGGCTGGAAGCTCTCCGTCCTATACGGTCTCCGACCTTCCTCTTTCGGCTACACCATCAGGGTCGGCGTCAGGCATCAGAATATGTTCGCCTCCTGTCAGATTTGTGCTAAGAGGACATCGACCAGGCCGGGCCGGCCACGGCTAAAGAAGGCAATAAAGGGTCTCCTCCGATCGGTCAAGCCCCGGAGACTCTTTCGACCCCCAGAAAAATCAGAGTCCGACCTCCGACCTCAGCAAGCCTTCGACCTGATGAAGCGACTCAAGGAGCACGTGATAGAATCTGACGAGATCTTCCCATATGAGGAAAAGAGCCGCCTCCGTACTAAGCGACAGAGGAAATATTCCCATCAAATAAGGAAATGGCACAGAGAATTATCTCTGTGGGACACGTGGAGAGATCTCAATGGCCAACTGCCTGCAAACAAGGACGATCGGGCGCCTACTCTCCTCCAAGGACTCCAGTCATTAAATGTGGTTGTCCCCCACGGAGGTCGAAAAAGACGAGAATACACCTGTAAAAGAAACCTATAAATAGGACTATCCTTGTACCAAGAAAACAAGTTCACTTTCAATAGAAAAAAGCTATACAAGCATTCAAGTCCAGGGACTAATAACCCCTGGCAAATCTTTGTGTTCTTGCATTTATTTCTCTTCATCAACATTCATAAACACTGGCATTAATGGAGCATTCAATCCATATTTCCCTTGATGTTTTTATCTAATCCTGCACATTGACATTAAATTCCAGCACCTATTTTTAGATAAACAACATTTGGCGCTAGAAGGAGGGTATAAAACCCTTTAAACCCAGTTTTCAATTCATTTCTTTGAAGAACACTCACTGTTCTTCAAAGCTCCTTCAACAATATGCAAATCTTCAAAAGTTTCCTACCTTTTTCCTCTAAAAAAATAATGACGAACCAAAGATCATCTCAGGCCCTCAGAGCCACGGGAGCTCCGGCCACGCCCCAGGCTCCCATAGCCCGGGTCTCAGGGGAACCTACTCCCATTCGGCCTAGAAAGGCCGCCCGCGCCGCTTCTCTGATTCGATACCCGGAAGAGCCACACCCATCGCAGAATCGAAACTTCATCACTCCGGATCAAGCAGAGTCGGGCCGACGCCGTCGCGCCGAGGAGGCCAGAGCTTGCCAAAGCACCCCCTCGGCCTCAAGGAGAAGGCTACAAGCGTGCGCCCTCAAAGGGAAGGCAAGGGCCCGGGAATGCCAGGGAGAAAGCCAGTGCCAGGCCGACCTCACTCCCATGGTACCCGAGCCGGTTCTCGAGCAGCGACACCGGGTACGGTAACACCGAGTCCGTCTCCAACACCTAGAGCACGGCACAAATGCCCCACAAAAGGGCAGCCAAAGTCAGCTTGGCGCCGGCCAACTCAGCTAGGAGGAAGCTAAGCTTCGCTCAAAGCGGCCTCTTGGAGCACGGCACCCCGCGTGGTGCCATTTTCGATCGAATCAGACCTATAGCCGATGGAGATGATCAGTGGGTCGAGCCACCAAACCCGGAAATAATCAAGATGCAGAAATAGCTTGACGAGATGCAAGCTCTCATGGAGGCGCAAGGCCAGACCAAAGCTCGGCCTGTTGCGAACGAGCCCCTATCCGTCGATATCGAGCTCGCCCCCATCCAGCTGAAGATCACTCCACCGTCGACCCCTCCCTACGAAGGGAAGACGGACCTAGAGACCTATCTGAGCAAATTCCGGGTCTTCATGACCGGGCGAGGCGCGACCGATGCAACTAAGTGCAGGCTCTTCCTACTCACTTTGGGCGATCTCGCCCATAAGTGGTATATTTCGCTCCCGGCCCGCTCAATCGACTCTTTCTCCACTTTGAGAACCCAGTTAACCTCCTACTTTGCGGCTAAAATTGCCCGACCAGAGAACTGGCATCGTCTAATGCGCATCCGCCAGGAGAAAGAGGAATCGGACGAGGACTACGTCGCCTGGGTGGACGAGGTCATTCTGACCGGAGAATCGGTCGGCGACCAGCTAGCTCTGCATGCCACCCTTGGAGGGTTCCACGGCCGATCTCCCATGTTCAAGCACCTCACCAAGGATTTCTCAAAGACGTACGCTGATTTCCGAGTTCGGGCTGGAGACTAGTTGGCTCGGAGGAAATTACTTGCTCTCAGGCTTGGGGAATCTGAACCCACTGCAAAGGAGCCAGAGGTTGCTCAGGCCTCCCCGAAGGGTGGCCCTAAGGCTAAGAAAATTGCTAAGCCGCCCGGCAACTTCAAGTCTTTCGAGGACGTCGAAGTCCATCTTACCCAGGCGCTGAGACAGTCACCCGCTCATATCTTCAATGCCATCCAACACCGGGACGTGCTCCCGAGGCCTAGACCGTTTATGGGAGACCGATCCAGACTAGACCCTAAAAAGTTTTGTGCCTATCACGACTCAATCGGCCATAATACGAGCCAGTGTCGTGATCTCCTAAAACAGCTGTGGAAGCTGTTTGATGAAGGGCACTTGAACGACCTCATACAAAGGCCAGCCAGACGGCAGGAGCAACAACAGCAGCAACAGCAATAGCGTCCCCCCTCCCCCCGCAGAAATGAGGAAGGCGGCTGACCTCTCCGGCACGTCGCAGCTCTGGAGGACGATGATGACGATGACGACCTTCCCCCACTGAACCCAGGCGGCCAGGTGAACATGATTCAGGCCGGTGGAGGAAAGCTGGGCGGCCTGACCCCCATCTCTACACTTTCAAACAGGAAGCGGAAAACCGAGATCCATATGGTGACAAAAGTAAATCTGGTCACGTTGCCCGAGCCCACTATCCATAAGGATCTGAAGATCACTTTCTCTAATCGGGATCGAAATGGGGTACTTTACCCCAAGGGCGACGCCTTGGTGATCGCGGCCAACATAATGGGGAAGGAGGTCCAGCGCGTACTGATCGACAACGGGTGCTTCTATAATATCATCTTCAAGTCGGCCTTAGATCAGCTCGGCGACCTCGTCAACTTCATCAAGCCGATCGATCTCCAGCTCAAAGGCTTTGGGGATGCTACTGTTGCTACGTATGGAAGGATTAAGCTCTCGGTAAAGCTCGTCTACTGCTATAACGAGAAGGTTAGGATTACTAGGCCATTGGATTTCATCATTGTAGACCAGCCGAATTCTTATAACAGTTTTTTAGGTCGGCCTTTCCTAGAAATTTTCGAGGCTGTTGCCTCTTCTTACTACTACTGTATCAAATTTGCCACCCCTGAGGGGGTGGTCGGCACCGTTAGGAGTAACTAATCAATGGCTAGAAAATGTTTGAACTATCTCTATTCTTTTTTATTTTCAGTTTGTAATAATCGAATGATAGATATATCACAAACCGACCTCGAGGTGACCCTTCCGACCACTGAAAATGTGATTGAGGTTGGGTCCACCTCAACCGATCACGGTCTCCCGAACGAGTCCGATCCGCAAGCGATGTAAATCGATGATCCCGAGCCAAGGATAGGTTTCGAGCCTTCCGAGCTCGACCTCGATCCGAGATTCTATGCAAGCAACCGGCGGAGTTACGAGCAAGCCACGACCTTGGAGGACTTGGAACACATCCAAGTCGATCCTTCGAGGCCGGAACTGGAAGTCCTGATCAGCTCTTGCATACCAACTGAAATGCGGGGGGAAGTGATCGATTTCCTCAAGGCCAACATAGAAGTCTTCGCTTGGTCCCATCAAGACATGGTCAGAATCGACCCCAAGCACGCCTGCCATCGTTTGAAGATCGATCCTAACAAGAGGCCGGTTCATCATAAAAGAAGAAAATTCGGCCCGGAGAAATATAAAGCACTGGCCCAGGAAGTAAAAAAACTACTGGACAACAAGCTCATTGAACAAGCTAAAGACGAACCTCAATGGGTCGCCAATGCCGTCCTGGTCAAGAAAACAAACAACACCTGGAGACTGTGTATTGACTTCACCGACCTCAACACCGCATGCTCAAAGGATCACTTTCTGATGCCGCACATCGACCACTTGGTCGATAGTACGGCCGGTCATGAAATGATGTCATATATGGACACTTTCACCGGCTACCACTAGATCCCGATGGCCGTCGAAGACATCAAGCATACCTATTTCCATCCAGAAAAGGATATATTTTAATGGCTTTGAAAGCCCTTCGGCCTGATCAACGCCGGGGCGACCTACCAGCGACTGGTCAACAAGATGTTTGCGGACCAGATAGGAAAGACCATGGAAGTCTACATCGACGACATCGTCGTGAAGAGCTTGAAGAAGGAAGACCACCTCAGAGACCTCGATGAGACCTTCAAAATCCTTAAAGCATACAACATGAAGCTGAACCCGAAGAAGTGCAACTTCGGGGTAGAGGTCGGAAAGTTCCTAGGGCATATCATCAGCCAGAGGGTAATTGAGGCCAACCCAGAAAAAACAAAATTGTTCTCGACATGCAGGAGCCGAGGACGATCAACCAAGTCCAACACCTGACCGGGTGCTTGGCTTAACTAAAAAGATTCATAGCCCGGCTCGGAGATAAAAGTAAGCATTTCTTCTCGACCATCAAGAACGGCAAGTTTTCCTGGAATAGTAATACTTGGCGAACCCCCAAATTCTGGTCAAACCGGTCCCGGGGAAGAAACTTTACTTATATCTTGCGGCCTCCGAGGTTGCTCTTAGCGCGGTGCTCATCCGAGCGGACGGTCAGAACCACCTTCCAATCTACTTTGTAAGCCAAGCACTGCACGACGCCGAGCTTGCCTACGCTTTGGTCATGAGTGTCAGGAAGCTGAGGCCATATTTCTTCGACCACCAAGTGGAGGTCCTGACCACCTTACCCCTAAGGCAAGTTCTACACCGGCCGGACACCAGCGGTCAGTTGTTGAAATAGTCGCTGGAGATAGCTCAGTACGGCGTCACCTACGCCCCGAGGACGACCATCAAGGGCCAGGCTCTTGCCGACTTCATCGTGGAGCTCAAGTTCCCCCCAAAGTTCACAAGGATCGACCACCCCCCATGGAAGCTCTATGTGGACGGATCGTCAACAAACACATGCGCCGGGGCTGGCATCGTCTTGGTCGGACCGGAGGGCCAAAGTTTCACCCACGCAGTCCGTTTTAGTTTCGCCGCCACGAACAATGAAGCTGAGTACGAAGCCCTGGTCGGAGGCCTCGAGCTTGTGATCGCCATTGGGGTATGTTGTCTTCATGTTTTCATGGACTCCTTAGTCGTAGTAAACCATATAAAAGGAGAATACGAGGCCCGAGGAGAGCAGATTGTGAAATACCTCGACCTGGTGATGACCCTGTGTGAAATTTTTTATCAAGTCTTCATAGAGCAAATCCCGAGGGAGCACAACACCCAGGCCGACGCCCTATCCAAACTCGCAACCGCAGAAGGAGCCGCCGACCTCGCCAACATCCAGCTCTCCACGTTTGGAACCCCCACAGTGATCCGGGCACAAGTATCAACCATTCTGAACACCGACAAAAGCTGGATGACCCCGATCGTGAAGTACTTGAAGACCGGCATGCTCCCAAAAGACAGGATCCGGGCTCAACAACTCCAACTCCGGTCGTCAAGGTACACTCCTATTGACGACCTCCTGTATAAGAGAAGTTTTACCCTCCCACTCCTAAAATGTATACCCCGGAGCAAGGTCGGATCATTATGGCCGAGATCCACGAAGGGGTATGTAGGAACCATGCCGGAGGCCGGGCCCTGGCCCACAAGGTGATCAGACAAGGATACTTCTGACCGACCTTGAACAAGGATTGCATCAACTTTGCGAGGTCGTGCCACAAGTGTCAAATCCTGGTACCCAACATAAAATTATCCCCCGAGCAGCTCTCCTCCATGTACAGCCCTTGGCCATTTGCTCAGTGGGGCATCGACCTGATCGGACCAATGCCCACTGGGCCCGGGGGCCACAAATTCGTCGTAGTAGCCGTCGACTATTTTACAAAGTGGGCAGAGGCCTAGCCGCTCAACAAAATCAACCAGGCCCAGATCATAAGGTTCATTTGGAGGAACATTATCTGCCATTTCGGCCTACCACAAGTGATCATCTCCGACAATGGGAAGCAATTTGACGGCCTCCAGATGATCCAGTTTTGTAATAAATGGAAAATCAAAAAAGTTTTCTCCACCCCTACCACCCACAGACAAAGGGCCAGGTGAAGGCCGTAAACAAGATCCTCAAGCACACCATCAAGGCAAAGCTCAAGGATAGGAAGGGGAAATGGGCGGCCGAGCTCCCCGACGTACTCTGGTCGATCGGACAACTACCAGAAACTCAACGGGCGAAACACCTTTCGCTTTGGCTTTTGGGACCGAGGCCATCATCCCATTGGAGGTCTCCCTCCCTAGCCACCGGACGGCCCAGACGATCACTTAAGACAACGACACCACCTGGAGAATCGACTTGGACATGCTAGAAGAAAGGAGACTCAATTCCGACCTCAAGAACGCGGCCTACAAGAAAAAAACTGAAAAAAATTTCAACTCGAAAGTGAAGGCCAGGCAATTCCAGGTCGGCAACCTCGTCCTCAAGAAGATTCAAGGTCCCAAAGGGGTATTCGGCCCGAACTGGGAGGGCCCGTTCAGGGTGTCCAAGTGGCTCTCCAAAGGGGCCTACGAGCTCGAACTCATGGATGGTACTCCGGACCAATACCCCTGGAATGCGGTACACTTGAAGAAGTATTATCAATAACAACATTGTACTTTGTAACGGAGTTCTTATCAATAAAAAGCCCTTTTACGATGCAAATCTTTATTAAAAAACTGAGCTCGGTTCAAAAGTGTATGCCGACCGTATCGAGGTCGGCATATCTCACTCGAGCTCAGGAAGACCATCAAGGTCATTCTAATACCGAGCTCAGTTCAAAAGCGTATGCTGACCGTATCGAGGTCGGCATATCTCACTTGAGCTCGGGAATATGCACGAGGATATGCCGACCTCCATTCAAATGGTTTCGTACTAGGATTCCGTGCTAATCGGAATATGCATGAGGGACCGACATTTTGTTTGTATATCACTTTCGGGACGTCTCTACAACGCAAGTTATCTTCCAAAGGGATTTCAAGACAGTTGTGACTTAGCTATAAAGTTAACAGGTGGGTGATGATCTGTTGATTGATCTACTAATAATAACGTTGTGCTGGTATTTTCTGAACTCGACCAAATTAATCTAAAACATTAATCCAACATAAATGTAACACCTATTATATAACTGTTTGAATTATGTGATATGACTATAAATGATATCTAATGTCTGTTATTTTGTAAATCGATCACCATTGCATGAGTAAATACCCTATGTGAGCATGAATCAGTTCTGTTGTCAATCACGTATTTTTCTCTGTAAAGTTTGTTGTGTCAGTTTTATGGAAAGTCAGTAAGTACGGAGTCGGGATTGAGTTTTTAATCCAACGTCCGGGGAGCTGTCGGGGACGCCCTCGGAATGTAGGTTGTTGATTCAAATAGATCTGGTCCCCGGGTCAGCCGCCTACGTTGCGCACTGGGAATAAGGCCATTGATGGTTTGCTTGTATTTTAAGGGATGTTATGGTTGGATGAAGTGAGTTTTGATGATGGTTGGATGAAGTAAGTTTTGTTGTGGTTGGAAAGAGTAAGTTTGTTGAAAGTGAAATGATCGTACGAATGTGGTTTGACAGTTTGTGATAATACGTGAACATAACTTTGGGCTTTGCCTTAATATGAATCAACATTTGCTATTTCAATTATATTATGTGAAATATGTTAATACCGATCAATTATTATGTAAACTTGTTATTGCTGTGATATATCGTAATCATGTATATCTGTGAAACTGATTAAATGGAATAAACACTTTATTAATGAGTATAACTTAATATATTTCGGATTTACCAATCCCATGACGTTGCAAATCACCCATACGTGAGAATTCAAATCTCACGCCCCATTTTTACAACCCTTGCAGATTATGATTTCGTGGAGCAAGGACAGTAATAGAGACGACACGGAGTTTCCCACTTAAATAAAACATTACTGATAATACTATATTTTATGTACACATATATATGTGTGAGATACTTATTAAAATTATTCTATTCATTTCTTTCGCTGCATAAAACTCATCATCTCTCATTTCCGTTATATTTCCTTCAAAAAATTTATAGTTCGGACTTTTGATCACAATAATACTTCGAATCCGATATAATTAATATATTCTGGATTCGGGGCATTACAGGTGGTATCAGAGCCTAGGTTCAAAACTTTCGGACCAAAACCCAAATCATTATTTTCATCAAACCAAATTTCTCTTTCTTTATTAAATTTTCTTATCATGTAAGTATAGATCACTAATTAAATTCACTTGAGGGGAAATGTGTCTCCTATTACCGTCAGAAGCTCCTCGAAGGTATGTTCTTATTTTATTGCCTAAAAGTTTATGGTATTGCGACAACTTGACTTTCATAACAAAACTCCAATCAAAAGATTGCGAACTCGAAACAACACCTACGAGGTGTAGAAAGAACACGAAATGTCGTTTATAATACTATCAAAATGTAGATAATTAGTGAATGATAGAAATAAATATATTTGTGTAAATTTATAAACTTCATAAATGATGTTATATGATTATTTGAACTATGTACCTTAATTGTTTAAATAATGTTTCTGAATAACTAAAATTTTGACTAGGAATTTCCTTTCCGTATAAGAATCCACCTAAGATAGTTATATCCCGATAATTAGAAGACACTTAGCTAACCTTAGTTCTGTCAGTGTGTTTATAACCCAGTTCATGAGACTGTGTGCGGAGGCAAGAGCCACTCCAATATTCCACGACGAGACATATTTGACAGTCGTGATTCATTTTGCCATAAGGGTTACTGAGTTGTTCTCCGTCCTATCGCTGTAAGACTACTCGAACGGACGAGAATAGAAGACCCAGTTCAAAGGCCCCACATTCACTTGGAGACATACCTAGAAAAAGCCGACGATGGGTATTTCCATATGATAGTAGCGATCAGTCAGAGTGATAAAATCCTTTTAGACAGTTATCCTTTTGATGTAGTCACAAATACGTACAAAATAGATGTGCCACCCTTTCCTGACATATAGTAGTAGTCAGATGTATGACCGTTTTACTTAGACCATAGCAGCATAGCTTTAACCCACTCCTTTTGTCGCTCGTGGTCCGTACTGATGCAAGGATACGATGCGTTAGAATTATACGTAGAAGCCTTTTGTATTCTATGATGTAATGTAAAGAGACTGACTCCGTAGAACTAAAAATTTTTAGATATATATATATACTTATTACGTGCTCACTGCTTGTCAATGTGTTTTACTTGCTTTATATATTGACTGTCATATTTTACCTGATTATCACTTAATGACACATTACTGGTTCCTATTATACTGTGCGAATGTGAGGCACTGTACCATTGGGGCCCCAATGCGAAGCGGTGAATTACGTACCACACGTGTTTTCAGTGTTAACGTTGTGTGTTAATTTGGTTAATCCGGTTATGTTTTTATAACTTTCTCACACCTATACATATCGTAACAATATTATTCTTTTTCGATTAGAACCACCTTTAGAATAACACCAGGACATAGACGTGGACGACCCCGCATTAACCCCATTTCTGTACCAATGGATCCTATAGGACAGGACCCACCTCCTCAGGCTGAACCTGAGCCACCTCAGCAGGCCGCGCCAGGAAATGTCTGGAACTACTATGGAAATTGAGGGCCGAATTATAGGTTTACCCCTAATGCTAAGCGATCACTTGGTAGAGTCCGACCTCCACGTCCTTAAGATGGAAACCTTGGACATAATCTTAGGCTTTGACTAGTTAACAAAGGATGAAGCGATAATAAAATACGCAGAACGTGAGATCGACCTCGAAATCTGTAATGGTCAATGCTTCACATTTCGTGAAATCAAGACCAAGAAGGAAATCCGAGTAATATTGGCTATCTAAGCTGCAGCGATATTACGAAAAGAGGAATGCCAAGCTTACCTCGTCCACATCTCAGCAGGAGAGAAAGACGATAAGTTGCGCATCAAAGTGTCAATCGTGGATGAATATCTTGACGTGTTTCCCCGAGGAATTAATCGGGTTACCTCCTGATCGTCAGATAGAGTTCTCCATCGACTTGATACCTGGGGCAGCACCAGTATCTAAAGCACCCTACCGAATGGCTCCAAAGGAATTGGAAGAACTGAAGGAACAACTGCAATGCTTGCTTGAAAAGAAGTTCATCAGGCCTAGTGCATCACCATGGGGAGCACCCGTGTTGTTCGTAAAGAAGAAAGATGGAACTTTCCGTATGTGCATAGACTATCGAGGTCTCAATCAACTGACCATTAAGAACAAATATCCTCTTTCAAGGATAGAAGACTTGTTCGACCAGTTGAAGAATGCTACGGTATTCTCAAAGATCGATCTAAGGTCTGGTTACCACCAGCTAAAGGTTAAGAGCGAGGATATCCTAGAGACAGCATTCCGGACTCGGTATGGACATTACGAGTTCACCGTGATGCCTTTTGGAGTAACAAATGCTCCGGCGATCTTCATGGATCTGATGAATAGAGTGTTTCATCCGTACCTGGACTAATTCGTCATCGTCTTCATTGACGACTTTCTTGTGTACTCTAAGGACAAAGAGCAACACGAAGAACATCTCAAGGCAGTCTTAAAGATAATGAGACGAGAGAAGTTGTCTTCCAAATTCAGCAAGTGTGAATTTTGGATCAACTGCTTATGTATCGATTAGTACTAGAGCATCTCACTCCCTTATGTCTAAGAATTTAAGAAAATTTAGGGATATAAAGTATAGAAGAATAGACCTTAAGTGAAAGTGAACTTTTGAGGAATACAATGAGAACCTAAAGCCGAGTGAATTGATTGGAGATAGACTTGGAAGAACATCAAATAGAAACTGAACTGCATGTTCTTAAGTTGAGTAGTTAGACGTTATTGAAAACGAACTAGTTTTATGCATATGAAGGAATATGAAATGGACATAGTTACTTTCTTTTGGGATAACATAAGATTTTAATCTTAAGTAGAGCCTTTTAGGATAAAGTGGAATGAGCAAGCTAGATGTGATCTTAGTCTTACGTGTTAAGATTAACATTTATATGTTATGGGAATACTTTAGTTGAAAAAGAATCAACAATTGATTTTTATCTATGAGATACATAGTAGACTTTGAAGTAGAGGAAAATTGGCAAAAATTGCATGTTTAAAGACTAGAATACCTTCTAAGTCTTAGATCTGGTCGGGTGACAACAAACTTAGTCAACCAAGAAAACCGAGAAGTTATTTTGGCTTTAACTAATGAAAAACCTTTCAAAAATCAAACCTCCCCACTAAGGTTTACCACCCCTTTTGAACCAGAAGTTTTAGAGTAAGTAGTTAGACAAAACTATTTTGAGTGGAGTAAGATATAGTACCAATTCATCCTAAACCTAGAATAAGATGTGTTATTATACAACAAGGGTAGGTCATTGCCTATATGTACAATTGCCGAAGCTACATGAACATAATTACCCAATCTAAGATTTAGATACTCACCTTACAACTAGTGAGAATTTCTTTTGTGAAAATAATTACCAAGTGGCGGTACTTTTGATGTCACTTATAAAACTGTGTGGATAGAAGTACATAGAGAATTATTTCACAAGCCATGTGAAGGATTAAAACAACACAAGGTCATTAGAGATTAATTTTCATGTTGAGACTATTAAGGAAGCATTTCTTAAGGTTACACTGATGAAGGAATTTACTTTTGGAAAGAAAGGCAAGTTAAAAGTCTTGCTGCATAGGAATGCTGGATATATTGGATAAGATTAGATATGTTGTCTACCGCTTAGTTTTACCATCGAGACATATCATGCAGAAAATGTCTATCACTTTTCTTCCACCAAAAAATACTTGAGTATTTCAGTTCTTGTAACCTGCAATAGAGACTTAGAAGTAAGTTGTGTTTTTAACTTATGAAGAATTGTTTATGACTATAGTACGGTTGAGATTTATATTCGAGAAATACTTTGATGTTAGTTCAATAAGTTTGGTTTGTAGAGGAAGAATCCAACTTGGAGATGAGCATATGAAATTTAACCGAGCAATACCTAAGCAATACCTAGACGCTGAATTTCGGGGGCGAAATTCTGTTAAAGGGGAGAGGATGTAACACCCCGTCCCGTTTTATACCTTTTATATTCCTAGAACCCTTATTTTATATTATTATCTTTGTTCCTTTAATTTTATTATTTTGAGTGCTATTTGTGTAATTTAATATATATATATATATACCCTTTTATAAATTCCTAAATTCGAAGAAAGGAATCGAATCTTCAAACGAATAAAGGATTACGAGAAATTAAATATTCAAGTTTAATTAAGGATTTCGATCCGTATAATTTATTGATAAAAATATACTTTTATAATTCAAATACAGTAAAATATTAATTGAGTTTTAAAACTGTATTAATTATTAAATGGGGATTAAACTCGTGAACCAAACGATCCCTAAACCGTATCTAGTGGGAACGAAAATATCTGGAATTGTAAGATAATCCCTAACCACATAATATACTTTCCTTTTTGAATTAAATTAATTTGAGAATTAATCTCATCCACATGAAATGTCTCCTTCTTTAAAATTAATAAATAATTTAAAATATAATTTCCTTATAAAGAACCCACGACTCTTTCTCTTAGTTTTCATTTACAAAACCAGAAACTCTCATTCTCTCTCCTCAAACGCAAAAACGCATTCTCTCTTCCCTCTGCAAAGTCGACCGCCTCTCATCTCTCTCTCCCTTTCGTTTCCGGCGGACAACGCCGCCGCCGCCTCCTTCCTTCTCTCCCATCGCCGCCGCGCCCTCCCTCTGCCTAAATCGGAGTCGCCGCCCAGCCTCTCCCTCTCGCAACCTCCGGCCACCGCCTCGGTCGCCGCCGCCTCCCCTGTTCCCAGTCGAAGCCGAGCAGCGCCACCTCCTCCATCCAAGCGCCGCTCACAACCACCGATCGGAACAACTTCCTTCTTCCAGACGCTCGCGCCACCGTGAAGCCGCAACGCCTCCTCCTCTCTCGCTCTTCCCGCTCGCGAAGCAGCGCCGCCGTCGCCTCTTTTCGCTCTGCCTCCTCAAAATCAGCGCCGCCGTCGAAGCCCGAAGCCAATCGCCGCTTCTTTCTTCCTTTTCCAGTAAGTATTTGAGTTTCCCCTTCTTAATTTTCAACTCCGTTTAATTCGATTTCGATACCGTAATCCAACTCCTTGTTTTCCTCTTCCGAGATGATGCCGAGCCAAACCCCTGTTGCTGGAATTTTTGGAAATCCCGAACGATGCCGTTAGGCTGGTTAATTTATTTTCCGAATCCCCGATCGACGCCGTTAGGCCGCCCGTTTACCACCTCGAACCCGGAGAACGTAAGGTTTCTACCTTCGTTTTCTTCTTTCGTAATTTCCGGAATTTTAATCAAGATGATTGCGGAACCGTGTAACAAGAAAACGGAAGATGATAAATGTTTGTGTTGAATCCTTATTTTTCTTTCTTCTGTTGTTTTCCAATTCCATTCTTTCCCTGACTGTTAGTTTGAGTTATTTCCTTTTGGACCTTGGATGGTTGTTTAGTAGCAGTAGATGTTTTCTTTGAGAACTGTTGTGTTGAGATGTTGTAGTATTTTGACTTAGTCGACTAGTATTATTCATTTAGCTGCTTAGTATCATTATTATAGTAGTATAGTGCCATTGTTTTAGTTAATTAGTATTTGAAACTAGTGTTTTTTTAGTATGGTTGTTTTGATGATGGAATTGATACCATTAGTTGAGTTTAAAAGACAAAGGGAAACTCGTCTTCCCCTCGTACCCCTGTTAGAAAATTAGAAACACAAGATAAAGTCTTTTAATATCCAAAGCTAGCATCAACTAAAAATAGTTTTCTTGGGAAAGATTAATATAATTTTCTTAGAAAAGTCAAAGTCTATTAATAAGTTTAATAAGGGAGTTTAATTTATAAAATATGAATACTTATATTCAAGAATTCTTTTAAAATGGGAAATAGAAATCTTAGAAAGAAAAACCATTTCTTTATCCTTATTAGTACCTCTTAAGTAATTATTTTTATTCTTTTAAGTTTTTCCAAGAATAATAAAATTATGACTATACTTTTAATTTTATAAAAGGCTTTTGTTAAGGACACCAAAAAAATTAGTAAATACACCACCCAATTCACCTCCTCTTGAAAAGGGGTGTACTTATCAATTAGAAATCAACCTTTAGGAGTTTTAGCTTTCGATAAGTTTTCTAAAGACAACGACCCCCTCAATTCTCGTACCTCAAACTCACAAGTTTTTCTATTAATTCAAAGGTCAACTTTTAACCAAATGGTTTCGTACTAGGATTCTGTGCTAATCGGAATATGCACGAGGGATCCGACATTCTGTTTGTATATCACTTTCGGGACGTCTCTACAACGCAAGTTATCTTTGATTAGGCGTGAAATTGTCATGATTCGTAGCTAGAAACGCCCTAGTTTTGGTCGAGTTTATAGAGTATTTAGAGTCAATTGAGCATTATTTCTATACATTGATAAATTTGTCTCTTTGATGCTCATAGGTGAATAGAGGACGAAAAACGGAGTTCGTAGGACTTTGAATCGACTCAAACGGATGCCCGGATGAGAAGATATTGAAGAAATACGATCGGTATTAGTGCGGACGAGGAAAAGTATCACTTGGGAGAAGTTTTGAGATCACTCGAGCGCCCTACTCGAGCGCCACCGCTCGAGCGCCTTACTCGAGCGCGCAAACATACAGAACCATTCTTGCGCTCGAGCAGCTCGAGCGCCACCGCTCGAGCGAATCACTCGAGCGCCCAAGAGTAACAGTGTCATTTCAGCGCTCGAGCAGCTCGAGCGCGACCGCTCGAGCGAATGCACCATTCGAGCTACACTGCTCGAGCGCGACCGCTCGAGCGTTTTGCTCGAGCGCCCGTATACTTTCGCCTCCGGATGCGTATTTTCGGCCCATTAACTCCCGTTTCGACCCGGTGCCTATATATACCTCTTCCAAACACGTTTTGAAGGATCCCCAACTTTTAGAAATACTTTAGACTTAGTTTTTGAAGAGGAGAAGAACGAGCAAGCTTTATTTTACGTTTTGTTGAGGTTTTTCATACGAATTCGTAGTTTCTTTTCATTAGTACGTTACTTTAAACGCTTTTAATTTCGTTTTAGTTAATTCAATTTCAGTTCTTCATATTTATTTCTTTTTAAACCCTAGTTAATGTTTCTTATTTTCTTCGTTCAATTCATCATGTTTATGTTCGTTGTTTCTTCTGTTGCTTTTATTTATGTTAAAACCATGTCCGGCTAAAACCCTTGCATGCTTAGGTTAGGATGAACTCGTAGAAGTAGGATGTGGGTACGTAATTAGGGTAATTCGTGACGTTAGTTTTAATTCTCTTAATTAATGAATTCTTATAATTAATCTGAACTTCACCTTTAAATTTAGTACGAAAGTGTTAGAGAGAGGACGACCGCATCACTCAATAACAATTAGTAGTCTTAACGAGAAGGTTTAGGAAAGGTTAATTCATTTACCGGTTTAGCGAAGGAGGACGACCGCATCACCTTAGTTAAATTAGGGTCTCATTAATTGAGCACAATCCATTAACTTGTTAGTGGATTAGTGAAGTCGAGTGTTAGGGTAAAGTATTAGGGTTAGAATCTTGAGCTTTCACCTTGCATTCTTTTACTTAGGTTAATTCTTGTTTGTCACGGTTATTTTGATTATGTACCTGCTCCGTTAGTATACGTAGGGATTCCTATCCTGAGCATCACCATCTCTCATTAGAAAACAACCTGTAGTTAATTCGTTCTTTTTCATTCTTTAGTTAATTAGTCTATTTTAGTCTTTTAATTAATTTTTCAAAAACCCAAAAACATCACACTCATATTAACTACGACGCGTAGATCTTCAGGGATCTATTCGCATATACACCATCCCTTGGGTTCGATAATACTTGGTCCCTATACTTGCCCATACTACAGTGAACCCGTTCTCTTGCGGGGTAGCTACTAGTAGAAGCTAGTGTAGTCGCTTCAAGTCAATGGCGCCGTTGCCGGGGATGGCGTTTTATGCTTTTTGAATAGGACTTGTCGATAGCGTAGTAGTTAGTAGTGGGTGCTTATTTTCTGTTTTTATTTTTTATTTTTTATTTTTATTTTTATTTATTCGGCAGTTGCGTTTTGATCCATCTGCTAGTGTGTCAGGTTTATGAGAACACGCTCACAAGGCAATACGAGCGAAGAGAGAATACCTGCAGATCCTGAGACAATAGCCAGAAGGAACCGAGCTTACTTGAGAAGAATGAACGCAGCCGACTTAGGGAAGGAACCGATGGATCTCAGTAATGAGTTGGACGATGCTGCCAACGATTTCAATCAGGTAGTAAACCGGGTTGATGGCTCTGGAGGGAGTGGTGGTCAGAATCAAGACCAGTTCGTGGATAGTCAAAGCCAGAACCCGGGTGCACAAAATGTAAACAATCCAGCTCAGAACCGAGTCCCAAATCCTCTGAACAATCCTGCTTACCCACAAAACCCACATAACCCTTTCCACAACCCAGCATATCAACATTACCCATACCCACCATACCCGTATCCTCCACCTCCTGTCTATAACCAACCACCTGTGTACCAACAACCTCCAGTTCAAAACATACCAGCACCACCTGTCGCTCCTCAGCCTGCGCCCCAGAACGCAGATCAGAATATGGCAATTCGGGGCAGGTTCGCGGCACAACCGCAGAGGTATTACGATGGAGTGGCCTTACCACCTGTGGAGGCCAATAACTTTTCAATCTCCCCAGGAATTCTCAAGCTGCTTACTGAGAATCAATTCAAGGGGGAGGTTGGGAAGGAGAACCCTCACACTCACTTGAGGAGTTTCCTCATGATTGCATCTACTTTCAATTACAATGGCATGTCTGAAGATGCCAAGAGGCTCAGGTTGTTCCCATTCTCTCTTACGGGAATAGCCAAGGAATGGTATGATAACACGCTTCCACGGGGAGGTGTTAATACATGGGCCGAGCTCGAGCGTCTGTTCCTCGAGCGATTCTACCCTCCATCTAGGACGATCAAGGCTAGAATTGAGATCTCGTCCTTTCGCCAGAAATCTGGAGAGGATTTACGCCAGGCGTGGGAGAGATACTCGAATATGTTGATCGAGTGCCCGCAGCACGGGTACAACGAGGGAGATATAATGGCGTTCTTCTACAGTGGAGCCAGCAAGGCTGGCCAAGCCCACCTAGATGCATGTGCAAGTGGAGCTTTTCTGAACCAGGGAGTAACGAGGTGTAGAGAGATCGTGGACAATATTGTCACGAATGCTGGTGCATGGAACGAGGATCCAGAATTTCAGAGGGTATGCAAGTTGGAGGAGAATGAGGGTACGAGGAAGCTATTGATGGCTATGATGGAGAAGATCAGCAACCTCGAGATGGGGCAGAACTTAGTTGGAGGGAATGGAGCAGCAAGCGAGAAAGTGGAACCACCCACGAGTCAGCTAGAAGAGGCCAACTATATGGGAAGGCCTAATTACCCACAAGGGGGGTATCCACAAGGTGGAAACCAGTATGGAAGACCTTCTTATGGTCAACCATTTGTGCCTCCAGGCCCACAGCCGCCTCAAAACCAATGGAGGAACACACAAGGGTATCAAGGAGGCCAGCAGCTTCCTCAAAACACATGGAGGAAGAATGATAATTTTTCTTATGCTAACCCAAAAGCTGGTGTTACTGTTCCTGCAGGTGTTGATCCGGGGTCTAAACCTCCTGGTGGAGAAGGCGGTGCATCAACCGAGGAAATGTTGAGAGCGATCCTTCAGAAGGTGGAGGAAGGGAGCAAGAGATTGTCATCCTTGGAGTATGATGTGAAGGAGTTGCATAAGAAGGGTGATCAACGTGATCAAGAGCTCCAGAAGATGAACGTTGAGTGGACTAGAACTCAACAAGAGAACAATCGAAGGTTCACCTCTTTAGAGCTCCAGATGAGCCAGATTGCAAAATCAGTGAATAGAATGCCGGAGGGGAACCCGAAAGAGCAGTGCAAGGCGATCCAGCTTAGAAGTGGAACCAATTATGAAGGTCCTCAGATGCCTGCTGATTCTGAGACGCCCCAAGTTGAGAAGGGGATTGAAAGTAAAGGGATTGAGAAGCATGAAGATATGGATGAGTCCCAGAAGGGGAAAGACTTTAAGGAGGGTGAGAGAGTTCCTAAGTGGAAAAAGGCAAAGGAAGCAAGGGAGAAAGTGAAAGAAACAGAAAGAGATGAATGGGGGGTACCCAAATCTGTGATACCCGTCCCATATCCACAGCGCTTCATGAAAAAGAAGCTTGATGAAAAATTTGCAAAATTTCTTGACGTTTTTAAACAATTGCATATTAATATTCCTTTTTATGATGCTTTGGAACAGATGCCGCACTATGCGAAGTTTTTGAAGGACTTGATCGCGAAAAGACGGCGAGTGGATGAGCCGAAGTTGGTGCAGCTGAACCACGAGGTGAGTGCATTAGTGCACAAGGCGCTTCCACCGAAGCTGAAGGATCCCGGGAGCTTCACGATCCTATGTGACATTGGAAACGGGATCAAGAAGGGAGCGTTGTGCGACCTCGGGGCGAGCATCAATCTCATGCCGTTGTCGCTTTTCAAGAAGTTGGAAGGTGTTGAACTTCAACCCACAATGATGACGCTTCAACTTGCCGATCGGTCTATTACTCGACCTCAAGGTGTTGTTGAAGACGTTCTCGTGAGAGTTGGAGGTCACATCTTTCCAGCCGACTTTGTAGTGCTAGAGATGGAGGAAGATGAGCACGTTCCATTGATCTTGGGAAGACCGTTCTTAGCTACGGCGGGGATGGTGCTAGACGTGGCGAATGGGAAGATTACATTGAAGGTTGATGATCAAGAAGTGAAGATCTCCCTATATGAAGCCATGAAGCACCCGAAGGAGGATGAGAGCTTGTATTGCATGGATGCAATTGATCCTAGTGTTGAAGACACGCCTTATATCCCTAACTCTTCTCATATTCATGAATTTTATAATTCTTCACTTGATAATTTAACCCATGAGCGTTATGATCTTGATTATTTTGATAGGGATAAAGTGAAGAAGTTGAAGGATGAAGAGGTGAAGAAAGTGGACGTGGTCCAGCTAGAGGAAAAAGGAGGAGTTAAGAAGAAGAAGTCAAAACTCAAGAAATTGTTTAGTAAGACTCCTCCAGATAAAGGTGAGAAGGAGTTGAGACCTATACCACTTGAGGTGAGAAAGGAAGCAAAGGGGCTCATGATGGTGGGGCATCAAGGAAAGAAGTTCAAACACCACTCTTATGAGAGTAAGGGAGGTAGATTTGAGTATGATGTCCCATAAGCTCATTTGAGCTTGGTCCGGCATGAGGACCTTAAAAATAGCGCTGAATGGGAGGCAACCCATTTTTATTTGCTTTTGAGTGTTTTTAGTTATTTTCCTTTTATGTTACTAGGATGTTGTTGAGTCGTATGTTTAACCTCGTACTTGAGAGTTTTATTTTGTAGGCTTGTCTCTAAAGGAGTAAAGGTATCATGGAGTTATTTAGATTGAAGGAACCAACTTGAGACAAGGGAGTGTGCAAAGCTATTGAGAGAAACTGAATTGTTCGGTTGAGGTAACCCACAACCCCAAACTTAGACCTCTAGCAAGGTCGAAGTTTGGGGGGGTGGAGTTTTTTTATGTTTCTTGTTACATTGCACATGCATGCACCCCTTATCTTTGAGTTGAGTTAGTTATTTGGTGCCTTGAGATGCTCCTTGGGCTATTATTAATTTGTTTTGTTACTCAATATTTTATGCCTATCAATCACCTTATGCTTGTTGATTGCTATCTTTGAGTATGATTTGATGAGTAGGGTGAATTGTGAGGATGAGTTAGGAGTTTTCTTGTGTGAGTGTTTGAATTTGAGCTGATTTGAGAAAGAACTTGTATGCTTATGAGTTTTCTTTTGAGTACTTGTGTGATGAGAGTGAGAATGCACTAGGACTAGCATGGATGTGAAAGCTGTGAGATTTGAGCCTTACGAGATTTAAATGCATGATTTAATCTCTTCGTTTGAGAGTGGATCGTCACCTTAGAGGATGCTAGAACTTGCATGTGCTCTTGCTTCTAGATTGTGTCTAGTTTGATATGCCGAATGTGATCTTAGGCCATCTTTGATTTAATTGAGTCACTTAGCCAAAATTTTCCTTACCAATGACATTGAATCCCTTGTTAGCCCCTTTGAGCCTAAAGCCTATGTTATTTGCTAGCACATATGAACACTATTCCAATTCCTAAGCCTTTTTGTCCCAACTTGAGTGGAGAATAGGAAAGTGTGAATATGAAGGGTCGAAGTGAGTTGAAAAAGGAAAAGGTTGTTTGTTGAGTGAATATGAGAAGAAGGTGTGATGAAGTTTTGAGATGTGAAAAAGAAGAACAAAAAAAAAATTTGAGAATGAGCAAAAGGAAAAAAAAAATGAGCTCATGTGTTTGTGCGAAAAAGAAAAAAATGATGAAGTGATTGAAAAAGTGAAGGAGTGAGAAAGATAAAAAAATTGAAGTGTTGAGAGAATTAAAAGCGAAAGTGTAGTGATTGAATATGTTTGAAGTAGTTCGTTCTTAATCTCGAAGTACCGAAGTTTTGAAGTTCTATTCTCCATTCACTTGAGTCACTTTACCCATATTGTTATCCCACCTGTCCAAAGAGCCTACATTACAACCTTGAGAAAAGTCCTTTTTGATTCGGCATTGATTTCTAGAGTATGGTCGGAGGTGAGAGTGCTTACAAGCCTATGGCTGCCAATTTGTGTGATTGATTGATTGAGTGAGTCCCTTTATCATTGTTATACACTTGTGAGGGAGTTAAACACATCGTTGAGTGCACATCCATGCTTGATCTTGGTGCTTCTTATTATTGTTGCATGAGTACGATAAAAGGAATTGAGTGAGTATACGGGTGATTGACTTTTGAAGCTTGAATTCATTAGCTTGCATGATTGATTTTTCCTACTCATTCCTAACAATTTCACTTGACTTATTATTTCATTGCTTGGGGACAAGCAATATGGTAAGTTTGGGGGGGTTGATTAGGCGTGAAATTGTCATGATTCGTAGCTAGAAACGCCCTAGTTTTGGTCGAGTTTATAGAGTATTTAGAGTCAATTGAGCATTATTTCTATACATTGATAAATTTGTCTCTTTGATGCTCATAGGTGAATAGAGGACGAAAAACGGAGTTCGTAGGACTTTGAATCGACTCAAACGGATGCCCGGATGAGAAGATATTGAAGAAATACGATCGGTATTAGTGCGGACGAGGAAAAGTATCACTTGGGAGAAGTTTTGAGATCACTCGAGCGCCCTACTCGAGCGCCACCGCTCGAGCGCCTTACTCGAGCGCGCAAACATACAGAACCATTCTTGCGCTCGAGCAGCTCGAGCGCCACCGCTCGAGCGAATCACTCGAGCGCCCAAGAGTAACAGTGTCATTTCAGCGCTCGAGCAGCTCGAGCGCGACCGCTCGAGCGAATGCACCATTCGAGCTACACTGCTCGAGCGCGACCGCTCGAGCGTTTTGCTCGAGCGCCCGTATACTTTCGCCTCCGGATGCGTATTTTCGGCCCATTAACTCCCGTTTCGACCCGGTGCCTATATATACCTCTTCCAAACACGTTTTGAAGGATCCCCAACTTTTAGAAATACTTTAGACTTAGTTTTTGAAGAGGAGAAGAACGAGCAAGCTTTATTTTACGTTTTGTTGAGGTTTTTCATACGAATTCGTAGTTTCTTTTCATTAGTACGTTACTTTAAACGCTTTTAATTTCGTTTTAGTTAATTCAATTTCAGTTCTTCATATTTATTTCTTTTTAAACCCTAGTTAATGTTTCTTATTTTCTTCGTTCAATTCATCATGTTTATGTTCGTTGTTTCTTCTGTTGCTTTTATTTATGTTAAAACCATGTCCGGCTAAAACCCTTGCATGCTTAGGTTAGGATGAACTCGTAGAAGTAGGATGTGGGTACGTAATTAGGGTAATTCGTGACGTTAGTTTTAATTCTCTTAATTAATGAATTCTTATAATTAATCTGAACTTCACCTTTAAATTTAGTACGAAAGTGTTAGAGAGAGGACGACCGCATCACTCAATAACAATTAGTAGTCTTAACGAGAAGGTTTAGGAAAGGTTAATTCATTTACCGGTTTAGCGAAGGAGGACGACCGCATCACCTTAGTTAAATTAGGGTCTCATTAATTGAGCACAATCCATTAACTTGTTAGTGGATTAGTGAAGTCGAGTGTTAGGGTAAAGTATTAGGGTTAGAATCTTGAGCTTTCACCTTGCATTCTTTTACTTAGGTTAATTCTTGTTTGTCACGGTTATTTTGATTATGTACCTGCTCCGTTAGTATACGTAGGGATTCCTATCCTGAGCATCACCATCTCTCATTAGAAAACAACCTGTAGTTAATTCGTTCTTTTTCATTCTTTAGTTAATTAGTCTATTTTAGTCTTTTAATTAATTTTTCAAAAACCCAAAAACATCACACTCATATTAACTACGACGCGTAGATCTTCAGGGATCTATTCGCATATACACCATCCCTTGGGTTCGATAATACTTGGTCCCTATACTTGCCCATACTACAGTGAACCCGTTCTCTTGCGGGGTAGCTACTAGTAGAAGCTAGTGTAGTCGCTTCAAGTCAATCTTCCAAAGGGATTTCAAGACAGTTGTGACTTAGCTATAAAGTTAACAGGTGGGTGATGATCTGTTGATTGATCTGCTAATAATAACGTTGTGCTGGTATTTTTTGAACTCGACCAAATCAATCTAAAACAATAATCCAACATAAATGTAACACCTATTATATAACTGTTTGAATTATGTGATATGACTATATATGATATCTAATGTCTGTTATTTTGTAAATCGATCACCATTGCATGAGTAAATACCCTATGTGAGCATGAATCAGTTCTGTTGTCAATCAAGTATTTTTCTATGTAAAGTTTGTTGTGTCAGTTTTATGGAAAGTCAGTAAGTACGGAGTCGGGATCGAGTTTTTAATCCAACCTCCGGGGAGCTGTCGGGGACGCCCTCGGAATGTAGGTTGTTGATTCAAACAGATCTGGTCCCCGGGTCAGCCGCCTACGTTGCGCACTGGGAATAAGGCCATTGATGGTTTGCTTGTATTTTGAGGGATGTTATGGTTGGATGAAGTAAGTTTTGATGATGGTTGGATGAAGTAAGTTTTGTTGTGGTTGGAAAGAGTAAGTTTGTTGAAAGTGGAATGATCGTACGAATGTGGTTTGACAGTTTGTGATAATACGTGAACATAACTTTGGGCTTTGCCTTAATATGAATCAACTTGTGCTATTTCAATTATATTATGTGAAATATGTTAATACCGATCAATTATTATGTAAACTTGTTATTGTTGTGATATATCGTAATCATGTATATCTGTGAAACAGATTAAATGGAATAAACACTTTATTAATGAGTATAATTTAATATATTTCGGATTTACCAATCCCATGACGTTGCAAATCACCCATACGTGAGAAATCAAATCTCACGCCCCATTTTTACAACCCTGGCAGATTATGATTTCGTGGAGCAAGGACAGAAATAGAGACGACACGGAGTTTCCCACTTAAATAAAATATTACTGATAATACTATGTTTTATGTACACACATATGTATGTGAGATACTTATTAAAATTATTCTATTCATTTCTTCCGCTGCATAAAACTCATCATCTCTCATTTCCGTTATATTTCCTTCAAAAATTTTATAGTTCGGACTTTTGATCACAATAATACTTCGAATCCGATATAATTAATATATTCTGGATTCTGGGCGTTACAAGTAGAAGTCATGCACTTTTGATGGCGGAAGCATGCAACATTCACTTCCAGCGGGACCCACATTGAAATTCCGGGGCCAACCCCTAAGAATTTTGTACCGTTTTATATGTTGGTCCACTACCCGAAAACACTATGCATGCAATCCCACCTCGGGGAATTCATGTATTTATTAGTTCCTAAGGGAAGTCTAGATCTAGTGTTCCATATTCCTGGAAAGATTATCGGTTTTATGAGAGGAGGTATGAGGAGCTTATTGACTTGAGTTTTTACGAGGATGGTTTGTTGAGTCTCTTGCTCCCGTCTAATAGGATCTTATGTTATTACATTTTTTATTTGTACTCAGAATTTAGGGTATGAAAGAGGCTTAGGTTTTTGAGCATTTTATGAGTATATATACCCTTGTTAGTGGCGATGGTAAGAAATCAGTGATTCTTCTGGTCCAGATTTAATAATTGGTTCGTGGAAAACCACTATGTTTCAATGTATTTAAGAGAAATTTAAATGATGCTTTCAAAAAAAAAAAGATATTTAAAATAACACAAACAGAGTTATGCTTATTTTCTTGCAACTAGAAGAATATCTGCTTACCAATGTTGTTTGTATAAGATACATATAATATAATTAATTGATATATTAAGAATATTGTTTAAAATATGATGATTGATCTAAAATTTAAAAAATATTGATTTATATCAAGATATATTAGTTTTGAAGAAGTGATATAAATACATATATAAAGCATGAAAATGGATCACCTCTAGTATATGAGGGTCAAATGCACATTTTCAATTGATTTGATTAAGTCAAATTAATCTAATGGTTGTAAGATAAATATAAGAATTAGGTAGGATTTCAAATACTAGAAATGTGCATTAATTCTCCCGTGTAGAGGGGACTCAATTCCTTATAATTGATTCTCATGAATTTTAATAGGAAATAGTTGATGATTGTGATAGTCAAGATTAGATATTCGAAATGTGCACGAAAAAAAACAAAAGATTTGGGACCATGTTTATTTGTAGTTTTGCAATGGTTGCATGTCCTAGGCAACTAAAAGTATATTCGCATCTGGAATCATTGTCGCATCAATACCTTAAACCTCGACTCAACTCGATCCTATTAAAAAACTTTTATATTTTTATCCAATTGAAATATAGCGACAATTTTTTCCAATTTATCTTATAAAGTAGCACAAAAGATATCAATAAAATATATAATTAAAAAATTCCACCCATTAATCTAGAGGAGCGGGGAAATTTATGTCAAATTGAATAAAAAGAGCGTCTTCGTGTGGTCATTTGTGGCGTTATTGTTAAAATAAAGGGAGCATCTATGTCCCACATCGGTTTGTGAGCGAATAGTATGAACTCAATATTACTATTTAAAAAGACCAAGTGCATTTGGTACAAGTGCACCAATCAATACTCTTTAGTTGTGTTCGATTCTACTTGAATTCCTTTCTTATGTTTCATGTTGTTGCAAAGTTTTCCATACGGTGACATTTCTTTCCAGGGCCTTGATTTTTATTCGATTTGTGGATTTTATTCTAATTTTGCAATTTATTTTACCCTTCGTTTAATTTTCCCCTATGAATGAATGGGGACTTAATATCAATCTTAATATGCTTCTCTTGCTCTGCATCCGAAGTCGGCATCATGCTCTCGTTTGCATTGTTGGAAGACTCAGAAGGCGGCAAGCACACAACATTCACTTCCAGCGGTGGCTACATTTATGTGGAAAAGATGGCGAATAGAAACCTAGGGTTTCATATATGTGCAAAATATCCCATAAATATAAAAGAAAGAAAAAAGCCAAAAAATTCTGGGCCAAAATTTATTCAACAGTGGCAACCACAGTGATGATCAGCCATAAACGGAGCCTGTTCATCAATTTTTTCCTCTGCTTCTACTGCTCGTCTATTTTCTTCTTTGTCAGTAGAAGACTCCGGCAGCGATTCCAGTGTGGGACCCACCTTTTGGGAAATTTCCCTTGTATTCAACGAAGCCGAAACTCTAGGCAGCTTGCTCATTAACTAGTGCCACCTCCTTCTTCTCTGGAATAGTTATCTTTGACCTGTGGCGTCGACTCCCATCTTTTACGAAGGCCATATACATCATAAACTGAGGCGTTAGATCTAATTCATTTGGCAACGGTGTGTTTGATATAGATACATTTATATATGTCAAATGTATTGGTGGAGTCTTTTGTTTTATTTAATCATTTTGTGTTTGTATTTTGAAATAAGGTATGTTTTTCTATATGACTGGGGTTTAGGGTTTTGAGCATTTTATAGCCGCCTTTGTTATGTGTTTTGAGGCAGTGCAGTAATTTGTAAGTGAAAATAGTGGTATTGTTTGGTGAAAGTAATTGTATATTTCTATAAAAACAATTGTATTAATTTTTATCAAATTAAACTTCATAGTTGAAAAAAGTCTTCTAAGATAAATAAATTTTAAGTCCAAAAGAAATTTTTAATAATAAAAATAAAATTGAAGGTGTTTAACAAAAAAAAAATAAAAAATAAAAGAAAAGAAACAAGAAATGATTTGAAAGTAAGCTGATTTTTTTTTAAAAAAAATTGTGTCTAGCATGATTCACACCAACAACAATCTTTATTTTCTTGTGGGTCCTCAACAATAGGTATACCATTAATACCACATTTTACGTCTTTTTTAATTCCTTGTAGGGCCCTCAGCTGTAGGTATATCATTAATACCATAATTACACCCTTTTTAATTTCATATGGGGTCATCAACTATAGGCATACCATTAATACTACCATTTTCATTATATGTTATTTCGTATTGGGCCCTCAAAAATAGATATGCCATTAATACCAAAATTTTCATCATCTATCATATCATATGGGTTTCTTAACCATATGCATTCTACTAGTACCTACAATTTAAGTCTTTTTTATTATTTCATGTGAGGCCTTTACCGATAATAAAGTAATTTATGTTTTTTTTAATTTCTTGTGGGGCCTTTTGTGATAAGTATATATACCATTAATACCTTAATTTACATTATATGCTACTTTTTGTTAGGCCCCCATAGATAGGTATTGTACAATTTATGTCATTTTTCATTTCATGTGGTCCTCTCAACGATATGTATACTATTAATACTATAATTTACTTCTTTTTTCAATTTTTGTGAGGCCTCCATCAAAAATACCACAATTTGAATTAATTGTTGTTTCTTGTGGTGCCTCATGATTGGTAGGTATTCCATTAATACCAAATTTTATATCATCACTTGTTTCCTGTGGGTCCCTCAACAATAAGCATACCATTAATTCCACAATTTACGTCATAGGTCATATTAGGAAATTAATAGAAATAAATTGATTTCAAACCTTTCTACAAAGTTCGAGCTTTTAGATAAGATGAAATTCATTCATTGTACCATAGCTTTTGGAACACACTCACATCCTAGGTTCAAATCTTGCCGATAAACTGTTCACTTGATAGGCTTACTCAGTAGAGGATTCAAACCACAAGGGAGAGTATTAGGAAACTAATTCACGTGTCTTTTCTACAGGTGAACAAATCAATATGTTAGGGGTGTGGGCGAGATGAAATTCTTTAAGTCAGTACAAAGATCGCAAAGCAATTAAATTTTGAAGTGATGAAAAATTCCTTTAGAACTAAAGTCACACTTTAGAACACCAATTGTACAGTGCAACCGGTGCAATTTTGAATTAGTTTGGTCCAATTTTTTAGCGTAATGTAGTACAAATTTGATTAGGCATGAAATTGTAATGATTCGTCGTTAGAAATACCCCAATTTTGGTTGATTCTGTCGAGTATTTAGAGTCAATTGAGCATTATTTCTATACATTGATGAATTTTTCTCTTTGATGCTCATAGGTGAACAGAGGGTGAAAAACGGAGTTCGTAGGACTTTGAATCGACTCAAACGGATGCCAGGATGAGAAGATATCGAAGAAATACGATTGGTATTAGTGCGGAAGAAGAAAAGTATTTGTTGGAGCATTTTCGAAGTCACTCGAGTGGATCAGGAGAATATACAGAAGAGTTTTTTTCATTCGAGCGCCAAAAATATACAGAAGAGTTTTTTTTCATTCGAGCAGCTCGAGCGCCACCGCTCGAGCGTGTTGCTCGAACGCCCAAAATATGCAGAAGAATTAGAGCGCTCGACCAGCTCGAGCGCCACAACTCGAGCGATTGCACCATTCGAGCTACACAGCTCGAGCGCCACCGCTCGAGCGTGCCAGCTCGAGCACTTCCAAAATTCGTGCTTCCGGATGCATTTTTCGGCCCATGAGTTCACGATTCGGCCCGATGCTTATATATACTCGTCCCGAGCTTGTTTTTACACACACCTTGATACCACTTGATACCATATCGCCTTTAGAGTTAGTTTTTGGAGAAAAAGGAATGAGCAATCTTTAGATTTACATTTTCGAGGTTTTCTTTACGAATTCATAGTACGATTTTGCTTTTTAGTTTCGTTTCTTTAAACCTTTGTTTATTAATACTTTGAGACTTCATTTTCTTAATTTAAATTCAGTTCTTAGCCTTATTTTCTTTAAACCATAGTTTATGTTTGATTATTTATTCGTTATAATTATTATGTTCGTGTTCGTTTCTTCTTCAATTGTTTTTGTTTTCGTAAAACCCATGTCTAGCTAAAACCCTTGCATGGTTGGGGTAGGATGAACTCGTAGAAGTAGGTTGTGGGTACGTAATTAGGGTAACTCGTGATGTTAGGTTTTAATTCTCTTAGTTAATGAATTCTTAAAATCACTCTTAACTTTATTCTTGAATTTCGTTCGAAAGGTGTTAGAGAGAGGACGATCTTATCACTCTTTGACAACGAGTAGACTTAATGAGAGGGTTTAGAAAGAGTTAATTAATCTACCGGTTTATCTAGGGAGGACGACCGCATCACCTTAGTTAAATTAGAGTCTCGTTAATTAAGCACAATCTATTAACTTGTTAGTGGATTAGTGAAGTCGATTGTTAGGATAATGTATTAGGATTTTAGTTCTTGAGCTTTCATCTTGCAATCTTTTACTTGGGTTATTACTTAGGAGGAAGCTTAGCTTTGCACAGAGCGGCCTCTTAGGGAAAGACACCCCACGAGGGGCCATTTTTTACCGGATTGGGCCTTTAGCCGGTGGAGGCGACCAACTGGTCGAGCCACTGAACCCGGAGATCGTCAAGATGCAAAAGCAGCTTGATGAGATGCGGGCCCTCATGGAGGCACAGGGCCAACCAAAAGCTCTGCCGATCGCAAACAAGCCTTTACCCGTGGATATTGAGCTCGCCCCCGTCCAGCTCAAGATAACTCCACCGCCGACCCCTCTTTACGAAGGGAAGATGGACCTGGAGACCCACCTGAGCAAGTTCCGGATCTTTGTGGCCGGACGGGGCGCAACGGATGCGACGAAATGCAGGCTTTTCCCCCTTACTTTGGGCGACCTCGCCCATAGGTGGTATGTCTCGCTCCCGGTCCGCTCAATCGACTTTTTCTCCGCTCTAAGCACCCAGTTCACTTCTTACTTTGTGGCCAAGATCGCCCGGTCGGAGAACTGGCATCGCCTAATGCGCATCCACCAGGAGAAAGATGAATCGGACGAGGATTATATCGTGCGGGTAGACGAGGTCATCCTGACCGGGGAGCCTGTCGGCGACCAGCTGGTTCTACATGCCACCCTTGGAGGTTTCCATGGCAGATCTCCCATGTTCAAGCACCCCACAAAGGACTTCCCTAAAACTTACGCCGACTTCTGAGCTCGGGCTGGAGATTACCTAGCTCGGAAGAAGTTACTGGCTCTCAGGCTCGGGGAATCCGAGCCCGCTGTGAAGGAGCCGGAGGTCGCTCAAGCCTCCCCCAAGGGTGACCCTAAAACTAAGAAAATCGCCAAGCCGCCCGACAACTTCAAGTCCTTCGAGGACATCGGGGTCCATCTTACTCAAGCCCTTAGGCAGTCCCCCGCTCATGTGTTCAACGCCATCCAGCACAGGGACATGCTCCCTAGGCCCAAACCGTACATGGGGGACCGGGCAAGGTTGGACCCTAAAAAGTTCTGCGCCTATCTTGACTCACTTGGCCATAATACGAGCCAGTGTCGTGATCTCTTAAAATAACTCTGGAAGTTATTGGACGAAGGGCGTTTGAACGACCTGATTCAAAGGCCGGCAGGACGGTAGGAGCAATAGCAACAGTAACGACCTCACCGCAGGGGTGAGGAAGGCGGTCGACCTCTCCGGCCGGTCGTAGCTTTGGAGGACGACAAGGACGATGATCTTCCCCCACTAAATCCCGGCAGCCGAGTGAACATGATTCAGGCCGGGGGAGAAAACCTGGGTGGCTTGACCCCCGTTTCCACGCTTTCAAGCCAAAAGCGCAAGGCCGAGATCCGTGCAGTGACCAATGTCAACCCTGGTCACACCGCCCGAGCCCACTATTCACAAAGACCTGGAGATCACTTTCTCCTACAGGGATCAGAGTGGGGTGCTATACCCCAAGGGCGATGCACTGGTGATCGCAGCCAACATCCTAGGGAAGGAGGTGCAATGGGTGTTTCTATAACATCATCTTTAAGTCGGCCCTAGATCAATTGGGCGACCTCGTCAACTTCATCAAGCCGGTCGACCTCCAACTCAAAGGCTTTGGAGACGCTACTGTGGCTGCCTATGGAAGGATCAAGCTTTCGGTTGAGCTTATCTACTGCTATGACGAGAAGGTTAGGATCACTAGGCCATTAGATTTCATAATTGTAGACCAGCCGAACTCATATAACAGATTTTTAGGTCGCCATTTCCTAAAAACTTTCAAGGTAGTTGCCTCTTCGTACTTCTATTGTATTAAGTTTTCCACCCCCAAGGGGTGGTTGGCACCGTTAGGAATGACCAATTTATGGCAAGAAAGTGTTTGAATTACCTTTATCACATTTTACATTCTGTTTGTAATGATCAAATTCAAAAAGATGCATCACAAGCCGATCTCTAGGTGATCCCTCCGATCTCAAGAAACTTAAATGAGGTCGGATCGTCCCCAACCGATCATAACTCCCATAGTGAGCCCGGTCCTCAACTAATGCAAATCGACGATCTTGAGCCAAGGATCGGATTTGAGCCCTCCGAACTCAATCTCGACCCAAGATTCGATACTGGTGATTGGCAAAGCTTCGAACAGGCCACGGCTCTGGAAGACTTGGAACATATTCCAGTCGACCCTTCAAGGCCAGAATTAGAGGTCCTCATTGGCTCTCGAATACCAACTGAACTACGGGGGAGGTGATCGACTTCCTCAAGGCCAACGTCGACGTCTTCGCCTGGTCTCACTATAACATGGTCGGGATCGACCCCAAACATGTTTATCGCCGATTGAAGATCGACCCCAACAAGAGTCCGGTCTATAAAAAAAAAAGGAAGTTCGGCCTAGAAAAGTATGAGGCATTGGCCCAAGAGGTCAAAAAGCTGCTGGACAACAAGCTCATTGAGCAGGCTAAAGACGAACCACAATGGGTCGCCAACGCCATTCTTGTCAAGAAAACGAACAACACCTGGAGACTGTATATCGACTTCACCGACCTCAATGCAACGTGTCCGAAAGACCATTTTCCGATGCCTCACATAGATCACCTAGTGGACAGCACGGCCGGCCACGAAATGATGTCATTTATGGATGCTTTTGCCGGCTACCACCAGATCCCGATGGCCATCGAGGACATCAAACATACCTCTTTTCATAACGAGAAGAACATGTTCTCATGGCTAAGGATGTCATTCGTCCTAATCAACGCTGGAGCAACTTACCAACGACTGGTCAACAAAATGTTTGCAGACCAGATTGGAAAGACCATGGAGGTCTACATCGACGACATTGTTGTGAAGAGCTTGAAAAAAGAAGATCACCTCAGAGATCTCGAGGAGACCTTCAAAATCCTCAAAGCCTACAACATGAAGTTGAACCCGAAGAAGTGCAATCTCGGGGTCGAGGCCGGCAAGTTCTTGGGACATATTGTCAGTCAAAAGGGAATCGAGGCTAACCCGGCTAAGATCAAAGCCGTTCTCGGTATGCAACAGCCGAGGATAATCAAGCAAGTTCAACGCCTGATCGGGTGTCTAGCCTCATTGAACAGATTCATTTCCTGGCTCGGAGACAAAAGTAAGCCTTTCTTTTCCACCATTAAGAACGAAAAATTCTCCTGGAATAGAGAGAGCCAAGTAGCCTTTGCAAAATTAAAGGAATACTTGGTAAATCCCCAAATTTTGGTCATGCCGATCCCGGGGGAAAAACTTTATCTATATCTTGCGGCCTCCGAGGGCGCCTTGAGTGCAGTACTCGTCCGAGCTAACGGCCAGAACCATCTCCCCATCTACTTCTTAAGCCAGGCTCTGCATGATGCCGAGCTCAGATACAAACCTCTCGAAAAGTTGGCATACACCTTGGTTATGAGCATTAGGAAGATAAGGCCTTACTTCTTCGACCATTAAGTGGAGGTCCTGACCACGTTGCCTCTAAGACAAGTTCTACACTGGCCAGACACAAGTGGTCGGCTTTTAAAGTGGTCGCTGGAAATAGCCCAGTACGGGGTCACCTATTCCCTGAGGACGGCCATCAAGGACCAGGCCCTTGCCGATTTCATAGTGGAACTTACATTCCCACCAAAATTCTCCAGAATCGACCACCCCCCATGGAAACTCTATGTGGATGGGTCCTCGACCAGTTCATGTGTCGGGGCCGACATTGTTCTGGTCGGACCGGAGGGCCAAAGCTTCACTCATGCGGTCCGGTTCGATTTCCCCGCTACAAACAACTAGGCCGAGTACGAAGCCTTGGTCGGAGGTCTCGAGCTTGCGATCGCTATCGGGGTATGTCGTCTTCATATTTTCATGGATTCTTTGCTCGTAGTAAATCAGATAAAAGGAGAATACGAGGCTCGGGGAGAGCAAATGATGAAATATCTAGACTTGGTCATGTCCTTGTGTGAGAAGTTTCATCAAGTTTTCATAGAGCAAATCCCAAGGGAACACAACTCCCAGACCGATGCCTTGTCCAAACTTGCAACCGCCGAGGGAGCCGCCGACCTCGCTAATATCCAGCTCTTCACGCTCGGCACCCCCACAGTGGTCCGGGCACATCGACCGTCCTAAGTGTTGGGAAAAACTGGATGACCCCGATCGTGAGGTACTTAAAGACCGGCGAACTCCCAAAAGAGAGAACCCGAGCTCGACAACTCTAACTCCGGTCTTCAAGATACACACTCATTGAAGACCTCTTATACAAAAGAAGTTTCACCCTCCCACTCCTAAAGTGCAAAACCCCAGAACAAGGCCAAAGTATCCTGACCGAGATCCACGAGGGGGTATGTGGGAACCACGCTGGAGGCCTGGCCCTACCTCACAAGGCAATTAGGGAGGGATGCTTTTGGCCAACCTTGAACAAAGACGCTGTCAACTTTGCGAGATCGTGCCACAAATGCCAGATTCTGGGACCCTACATTAAACTATCTCCGGAACAGCTTTCCTCTATGTACAGCCCTTGGCCATTTGCACAATGGGGCATCGACCTCATCGTACCGATGCCCACTGCGCCCGGGGACCATAAATTCACCGTAGTGGCCGTCGATTATTTCACAAAATGGGCGGAGGCCGAGCCACTCAACAAGATTGATCAGACCCATATCATAAGGTTCATTTAGAAAAACATTATTTGCCGATTCAGCCTGCCACAAGTGATCATCTCGGACAATGGAAAATAGTTCGATGGCCTCCAAATGATTCAATTTTGTGAGAAATGGAAAATCAAGGAAATTTTCTCCACCCCCTACCACCCACAAACAAACGGCTAGGTAGAGGCCATGAATAAGATCCTCAAGTATACCATCAAGGCAAAGCTCGAGGACAAGAAGGGAAAGTGGGCGGCCAAGCTCCCCGACGTACTTTGGTCTTACCGTACGACCACCAGAAACTCAACGGGCAAAACACCTTTCGCCTTGGCTTTTGGAACCGAGGCCGTCATCCCCTCGAAGGTCGCCCTCCCAAGCCACAGGATGGCCCAGATGATCACTGAAGATAACGACACAGCTCGAAGAATTGACTTAGACATGCTAGAAGAAAGAAGACTCAACTCCGATCTCAGGAATGCGGCCTACGAGAAAAAATCGGAGAAATTTTTCAACACAAAGGTGAAGGCCAGACAATTCCAAGTCGGTGATCTCGTTCTAAAGAAGATCCAAGGTCCTAAAGGGATATTCGGCCAGAACTGGGAGGGCCCATTCAGGATATCCAAGTGGCTCTCCAAGGGAGCATACGAGCTCGAACTCATGGATGGCACTCCGGATCAATACCCCTGGAATGCGATTCACTTGAAGAAATATTATCAGTAACTACGTTGTATTTTGTAACGAAGCTCCTACTTATCAATAAAAAGCCTCTTTTATGATGCAAATCTTCATCTAGAAACCGAGCTCAGTTCAAACGCATATGCCGGCCGTTTCAAGGTTGGCATATCACAATTGAGCTCGGGAAGACCGTCAAGGTCATTCAAAAACCGAGTTCAGTTCAAAAGCATATGCCGACCGTTTCAAGGTTGGCATGTCACACTTGAGCTCAGGAAGACCGTCAAAATCATTAAAAAACCGAGCTCAGTTCAAAAAGCATGTACTGGCCGTATCAAGGTTGGCACATCTCACTTGAGCTCGGGAAGACCACTAAGGTCACCTGAAAAACCGAGCCCAGTTTAAAGGTGCATGCCGACCGTATCGAGGTCGGCATACCACAACTGAGCTCGGGAAAGATCATTTCCATAACACAGATCGGGGCAGACTAGTTGAGAAGCAAAAGAGACGCACGTCCGACCATCAACCAGAAAATCATCCGACATCATGAGGTCATCACTCCACTAACTAAAGATAAGTCCAGATTTCTTTTATGAATATAAAAAAATTTCACTCAAACACTTAGCCAATTTATCACAAACTCTCCCATCCACAATACTTAGCCAAATTATCACAAAAACCTCTTCCTCTATACGTCGGAAATACTTAGGAAAACTCCACATACATACACCAAAACATAAAAGCAAGCAATAAAGAGAGTAATATTAATAAATCGAAAAAGCAGGATCATTTCATTCAGATAAATAGAAAGACAAGAATTGTTCAAAAACTCGGTCAGAAGCCGGATACATGCCAAAACGAAAATGGAAAGCAGTGTTCATTTAAAAGCAAGATGAAAAGTTTTTAAGGATGGTTAGCACCATCCACAACACCTGCCTCCTCACCGACCCCCGTGACAAAGTCCGTGACCTCTTCCATGCAGGCTTCCACCCCATCTCTGCCCAACACCGAGGCATCGACGACCTCCTCATCCTCATCCTCGTCTTCGTCTCCGTCCCTGGCCTCCTCGACTTGAACAACAGGAGGATCGCGACCCGGAAGGAGCAGTCCTTGCCGGTATGGAAACCATGATAGGTCCACCGTGAGCTTAGTCTCGAGGTCCAGGAAGTGGAGATAATAGCTTTCATGGAGGGGGGATTTGGCGACGTACTCCTGGAAGTAGTCTTCGTAAACTTTGGTGTCGAGATTGGCCTTCCATCCCACCCGGATCAAGTCAGCAATTTCCATGTAGTAGCAGAACTTTGAGAAGAGCATCGGACTGGTGGCCAGGTCGTTGGGACCATAAGCTGACCTCTGCATAGCCGCGACCACCTCCGCAACCTTGTACTGCATTTCCTTCTCCAACGCAAATTATCGGGCGCGGGCCTTGTCGGAATCTCTCTGTACGGCCTCATTCTCCAGACGGAGATTCACCATAGCCATCTCCATCTCCGCCATCCTGGTCTGGCTCTCATTGTAGGCTTTCCAGGTCATCTCTGCTCGGGTAAGAGCATCGTCTTTCTCCTTCAACACAGCCTCGAACTGGCCGACCGCATTGTCCCTCTCTTTCTTGAGCACGATATTCTCGCTCTCGAAATTTTCCCTCTCATCCCAAGCCCGGGTAAGATCAGCCTTGGCTTTCCGGAGTGATCTTACGGTGTTGTTAAACTCGTTCTCTACAAATTGGCCATAATCGCCGCTTGGTTGGCCAAGGCGACGCTGGCTCTGCCGGCGGTCGACAATCTCCGCCAGGTCACGGGTCCAAGATTGGGGCAGAGAGTTTACTGCCCGGCTCATGTACTCCGGTATCTCAACGATAGAGCCCGGAGCTCGGGAGGAGTGGAAGTCCAGCACCAACGGTGGCAGGTCAGAATCGTTCCGAGTCAGACTGAGACAAAGAAAAAAAAACTCAGTCGGACACACCATAAACAAGAAAATATTCTTAAAACAAAAAAGAGAAGTAACTTACGCTTGGAATCGGGCCGGATCGCGACCAAAGAAAGTCCGATCATCTTCCCGCCTGGGAGCATCGGAAGAGTAGACCGCAGGGGCAATGCCGGCCGATCTCTGCTCCGGAGGCGTGTCATCTGGAAGTTCAATCGACGCGGGACTCGACCCTTCAACGCCAGCTCCGTCCCTCTCAAGTTCTTCCCGCCCTTTTTTTCGGCCCCTTTCTTCTTCTTCATCACCTTGGTGACCTCCGATTTCTTGAGATTGGCTTCGAACTGGGCAAACATCTCTGGGCACTGGTTGGAAAAGACCTTGGGGCACCTTGTTACAACCCGGAACTCAAACACTGCAACAAGGGAAAGAGGCCGTTTAAAGAAAATGTATACTAGCAATAAGGCACATACCCGGAAGTCTCAAATGTCGAGGATAGCAAAAGATCCAACCCCTCAACCTCGCCTGCCGGGTCCGGAGGAGCACCTGGTTCCTTTCGTTCTCTGGCAACTTGAGGATCCGCTCGCGAATGACCGCGAAATCAAAGTTAAGCCCCGTTCAGTAGGGGCCAAGTAACCTGCAATAAAAAATGAAGAATTAGATCAGTACGACGCGCCCTAAGGTCAAGTTTTAATATTCTTACTCTCATGTTTTGGCTGAGGGTTGGTAGGAATATCGATTTGTTCTCCACAGGTCTCAGAGATTCTGAGCCTTGCTCAGGACGCCAGTCACGAACTTGGGACCTTTCGTTTGAACAAAGACCTCCCCATCTCGGATCTTATCGCTCATAAGCCTTAGCATAAAGGCCATCTCTCCAGGGGTCGGAAGCCGGGTAAGATAATTTTGGCAGAAAAGGGTCATTATCCCCAGAACAATCATCTAGGCATTGGGGAGCAATTGGATCGGCGCATGGTCCCAGAAGTTCAACAGATAGGTGATGGCCGGGTGTAAAGGGAACCGGAGCCCGACCTCCATCGTGTCAAGATTGACGGCCACTATACCTCGGGGAGGTTGATCCGCCCTCTCATTATCTCGGGAGCGTAAAGTTGTACGTCGAACGGGATATCCCAATCAACCCGAGCTTGATCCAAAAATTCTTGGCTAATTTCGCTCTGGACCAACCCACACGTCCACTTCTCCGACTCCGTCAAATCTGCCGGCCTCACTATGGCAGGATCTCGGGGAGTTGGGACATGGACATGACGATCATGATAGACATCGAAGTTGAATTTTAAGATCTCATATCCATCCTGGCTCTCCACAAACTCTTTCCAGAGTTGGAAGATCTTTCTCACTTGATCTTTATAATCCTGGGTATCCCGGGCCCCGGGATTCACCTTTTTGGCCCTCACCTGCTCACGCCGTCCCGTAGAGGCTTCGACATCCTCCAACCCCGCCAGTTCCTCCACTCAGACCTCTTAGCTGGCCCTCCTCCGACAACCTCCTGACTCGGTTAGGCCGAAATCGACCTCTCCCGTAATTCAGCCAAGGATAGCTGCCCTTGTACCCGCTCGGCCGCTAGATTCCTCAATAGAAGATTGCCTTCCAGGTCATCTCTTTCATTCGCTCCCTCAAAGCGCTCGTCATCTTCCTCCAACAGATCATCCAGGGGATCCCTATTTTCCGCCGGGCCCACAACGCGGGGGGTACTAAAACTTCCGGCCGGGGCAACCGCCTCACGGGATGACTCTCGTGCATCCCCAAACCGGGCGCCAGCCAATGAACTGCCTTCATCTAGCAAAGAGCGGCCCAGATTCCTGAAGATTGATTCCAAACCGTCTTCTTCGCGTGCCCAGAAGTTCCCCGCTGTCGTACGCGGCGGCGAAGGATCACCACCGCTCGAACTCCCACCTTCTTCGAACAACCTCCTCCCAGCGCCACCGCTTCCGGAGGCGCCACCTCTCCTATGACCCGGGGGAGGCCCAGTCCACCGCCGTACCATCGTAGCAATTTGAAATAAAATAAAGAGGAGATTAGAGAAATCGAACCTTACCAATGAATCACCGCCGCAGTCGCCACTGTGAATTCTTTGTCACCGCCGTACACCTCGCTGCAAAGAGAATCAGAGAATTAGAAACTTGCTATAAGCTCTCAGTGAAGCACGAAAGTGAAAAATCCAAAATAAATGAAACCCCAACTATTTATAGAGTGAGGAAGGGGTCAATTCACAATTAAATTTTTAGGCCTAGGGGCCTAGATGCAAGAATTCAAAACGGCGGGCCCCTATTCAAAATGACTGCGCTACATTAATTGCGTGTGCAGAATCCCAGGCGACGCATGACATCACGCGTGCTTTCCCAAAAATGTTTACCCTTACGCGTCCCTTCAAATGTCCAGAGCAATCATGATCCGATCTTCGACCTTAGAAATCGGCCTGGAGCCGACGCCGATCACCCTCTCCAAACGACCAGTTCACCCCCCACTTTTTGTGAAGGCTGAACTGGGGGGCAATTGTTATGACCATTTCTGTACGAGGTCGGCACCGACCTCCCCAAGAAGGGCCACATCGGCGCATCCGACTGGGAGTCGCCGACCTCCATCGCTTCCGGCCTCCTGGCGACCACTTCTGACCTCCTCAGACCTAAGCTCCAGTTAGCTATTTCCGAACGTCACGGCCACCGACCTCTCTAGTTGGCCGTAGATCGCTTTCTCCGACTCCGACCTGGACCAGGTCCCTCGCTACAAGGACCCAGGATCACGTCGCTGCCACCCGATCTCCGACCTCACCTCCAGTCGCCAAGGCCACCGACTCACCAGTCTCCAACCTCACCAATCAAGAAGACCCTTCGAGCACGTGGTAGAATCCGATAGAATCGTCCTAGATATTGCAAGGAGCCACCTCCGTACGATGCGACATAGAGGATATTCCAGCCAAATAGAGAAATAATTCAGAGAATTGTCATTTTTGGACACGTGGCGATGTCTTAGTGGACGATCTCCTGTACACGGGTACGAACGGGCGCTCACGCGCATCCAGGGCCTGCATCCAATTAATGCGGCTGTCCTCCGTAGAGGTCGGAAATAACCTAAATACCCCTATATATGAAACCTATAAATATGTCTACTCTTGTACAAAAAAGGACGACTATTCAATTAATTAAAAAAAACACACTATCCTTCAAGTCCAGGGAGCCTAAAATTCCTGGCAATTCTTGGCTTATTTATTGCAAACTTAACTTCATCTTCATCATTGATCCATGATGAACTTGCAAGCATTTATTATGTCATTTAACACTCAAGATATTGATGTTTTAGCCTAGATCCTCCACATTCTCTCATAAAATCCAGCCCTAGTTTTTAGGCTAACGACACTACAGTTGTGTTGCAAGGGTTTTTGAGATCTGAAATATATAAGTTTTCGGTTATGCTTATTTCTATAAGCCTTTTATTTTTATTTTTATTTTTTGTGCATTACTAATGTAGTACAGAGCAAACATCCTTTAGTTTTTTTCTTTATCGGATTAATATTAGTGTTGTTTATGCAACATGATACCTTAAACGTGAGAAGCCCGAAATTAGATCATCACGTGTGAGAGATGTGCTAATTTAGCCAATCAGACCTAATCCAGACTCAATTATCCTACATTTATCACTTTTTAAAATTATTGTCCTTCTTCTCCAAGCCCAAAAATGTATTGTCCACCTTTTTGAATAACATTAAAGATACGAGCCAAAAAATTATTTTTCCCCATGCATAAGATGTATTGTGCAACTAGAGGGTATTGTTACACTATATTAGTTGTTTTAGTATGTTGTTATTTACATTGAACATGTATTAGTATTTAGTGCACCTGATACTGTAAGCAATACATATTATTCAGTGACAAAATTAATATATTTTAAAAATGCACTTGAATTGCACGGTGCACTAGTGTACAAGAGACCAACTCTTATTAGATATAGGCATGCCAAAGGGGTCTCCGAGGGGTTTCACCAATCTCAGCATCCGTCCCGCTAACATTATCATGGATCTGGGACTCAACCTGCAATACCCCAGTGGACATGTCAGTTCTGCCCACCTCGTGAACACGTCGGTTCCAACCATCCCCCACCCCACCGTATCACCCCAATTTGATTTTATAATATTTTTAAGAAAAAATTTAAAATGTAAATTTTTTATTTTGACATAAATAATTCAAATTTAAACATATATGCACTTGAAAGAGTAAGTATAATTTTTCCCTTTCATTGCAGATTACACTTGTGCCCAATAAAGTGATTAATGGGGTGGGCTTAAAAAGAAATACCAATAGGCTGCTTCTTCGGGCTTGTTTTTCTTCTTCATTGTTGTTGATTGGGCCTCATTTAATATATTTTTAGGTCAAGTTATATAAAATTCTATCTTTTGTTAATACACTCCACCCAAAAAAAATGTAAGGAAAAAAAATCCGCAAATTTTGTTCATGTTTGGATTTTATTTTTGAAAATACAAAAGAAAACAACTAGTTATATGAATTGTTGGATTAATGGTTCTAAAATTGTTACATTTTTCGAAAAAAATTCCAAACATTTTTTGGATGAAATTTATTAACAAAATATGAAAATATATTTAATCAGGACCTTTCTTTTTTATCATCGACTCTTGGACAAAATCTTATAATACATTAATTTAACCATCCAATTCATATGCATTTTTTTAGTGATATCAGTTATTTAACAGAACATTATAGTTATGCCCCTAACAGTAAATGTGATTTGCCTTTAAAAAAAGTAGAGAAAATAATAATAATATATAAATGTAATTTGCCTTAAAATATTTTAAAAAAATCATTTTTATTTCGTGGAAAGAAAGGACTTCATTAATTCCAGGGAAATAAAACTAATTTTATTTTCTTTCATAAAAAAATGAACTACGCAATAAATGTGACTTCAATACATCTTTTAGAAAATAATAATAAATGTAATTTGCTTTAAAAACATAATAATTAATTTAATTTTCTATATAAAAATTAGAGTTAAGGGAATCCCTCTATATATTAATAGGGAGTTTTTTTGCTGATGTGTCGATTTCTGGTGCGTTTTGCTTATGTGTCAAGTCTTACGTGACATGATTGTGCGTCACTTTATCTTATGTGTCATTCATGTGGCATTGTGACCTTTCATAAGAAGAAGTCTAATAAAAAAAAATTGGTTTTAGTTGGGTTTGAACCAAGGACCTCATGAGTATTTTATATTATGCTTACCAATTAAGCTAACTATGAATCATTGTGAAATTTAAATATTTATTATTTACAACTTGAGTTAAATATATATATATATATATATATATATATATATATATATATATCTTCTGAAAGACTCTTAATTATTTGCAATTTTATTATTCTAAACTCTATATTTTTTCTTTTTCCTTCTTTGACTTTTTCTTTTCACAATATTTTAGTTGTTCCTCGATTATTTGTCCACACATAAATGTATAATTGCTAATATTTGACGATTACTTTATTTTTAAATATATATATTTTTTCATATAAACTCTACTTTCTTTCTCTCTTCTTCTATCTTGACAATATTATGTTTGTTTTCTATGTATTGTAAATTAGCGGGTGAAGATTTTCAAGGAAAATTTGAAGGTTATCTATGGTGTTTTTTTTTTTCATTTCGATTGAATCATTTTTTTAATAGATTATATTATATAATATTATAATATTGAATAATGCGATGTGTTAATAAAATATAAATTTTTAAATTAATTTTACGAACACCCCGCATAATATGCGGGGTACTCATCTAGTTCAATTATATTTCATAGAACTAATGTCCCTTATAAAATTTTATAAAATAATAATAAATGTGGTTAGCCTTTAAATAAAATGGAACTACACAATAAATGCAACTTCAATCTATCCTTTTGCAAATAATTATAAATGTGATTTGTCATAAAAAAAGAAAGTAAGTACTCTGAAAAAAAAAGGAAAATAATAATAAATATGGATTTTTTTTAAATAAATTAAAGAAAATGCATGGAATCATTTTTAATGCTTCAATGTTTAAAAGGAACCACAAATAAATATGACTCTAGTGCATTTTCTGGGAAATTATAATAAATGTTTTTTTGCCTTCATAAAAATTAAAAATTAAAAATGAAATTATTCTCTCCCCCCCTCCCCCTCCCCCTCCCCCCTTCTCTAAATTTTAGTGAAACAATAATAAATGTGATTTGCATTAAAATCAAATAAAAAAGGAACTGTACAATAAAAATGCTAATAAGATTAAATGAGAAATAATAATAAAGGTGATTTGTTTAAAATTAATTTTAGATTTTTTTTTTGTTTTATTTCATAAATCTTTCGTCCCCCATTTATTTAAGGAAAATAATAATAAATATGATTTGCCTTAAAAAAAAGGTAGATGAACTACACAATACATGTCACTCTAGTGCCTATTTTGAGAAATTATAATATAGTGGTTTTCCTTAAAAAAAAAAATAAACAAAAGAGGGAGTCTTTAAATAATAATAAATGATATGTGGCAAAAGAAAAGAAAAAAATATAGAAAAAGGAACTAATTCTATTTTGTAAATCCAATTGTCTGCAATAAATTTTAGAAAAATAATAAATGTGATTTTCCTTAAAAAAATAGCCAAGGATTACACAATAAAATCTCTTTTATTTAGTAAATGACCCCATAAATTTTAGGGAAACAATAATAAATATGATTTTCCTTCAAAATGAAAAAACATCTACACAATAATGTGACCCCAATACATCTATGGGAAATTATAATAAATGTTATTTGCCTTTAAAATAAAAGGAAAATTAACATAATAAAAATTTGATTTCCTTTTAAAAAAAAGTTAGAGAAAAGGGAATCTATTTCTTCCGTCGTAGAACTAAACATCCACCATAACATTAAGGAAATAATAATAAATATGATTTGCCTTCAAAAAGGAAAAAACTAGACTACACAATAAATGAGACTTCAGTCTAACTTTTAGCAAATAATATTAGATGTGATTTGTCTTAAAAGAAAAAAAAAATTTAATTGCATATTAAATCACGATTTTCTACAAAATTGTATTCTAAATTAAACTTTTAAATTTTATTAAAAAAAAAACTCGAACTTAGCTTTTTTGTCAATTAAGACTTTTGGGTAGATTTGCCTTTACTTGTCACTGATGTGGCGTTTACGTCACAACGACCCACAAAAAAAATGAAATTAGGTGCCAAATTTTTTTAAGGCTTAATTGCAATTTAAATGACGACCTTCTCCAAAATTGCATTTTAAGATTAACGTTTGGATCTTGTTAAAAAATTCTCAATTATTTTTTTCTACAATTAGGACTTATGGAAAGATTTGTAGAGGCTCGTTGTTGATGTATCGTCTACGTGTCAACGGCCCACAAAAAACTTAAGTTATGTGAATTTTTTTTTAAATACGTAACAAAACTTAAGATTACATTACCAAATTAAAAATCTTGCATTAATAAGAACATAAACAAATGAACTCGAATTGAAAGAAAATAAGTAAAGAAAAAATGAAATCAAGATGCAAAATTCTTGCATTAATGAGAATATAAATGAATACAAATAGGATAAATAAAACTATTTTACCATAAAATAATTATAATAATTCATTTTACCATGAAATTAGGGTTTAGGGCTTTGACAAATTATTTGGAAGTTCAGAATTTAATTTTAAAATTTGTCATGTATTTAAAGTTTTTTGCCACAATATTTAACTATTTTTTTTAGCCATTGTCACTGGCGTCAATGATGGGCATCTACAAATCTGTCAATAAGTCTTAAAAAAAAAGTTCAATCTGAATTTTTTTGGGACAAAATCCAAATGTTTAGTTTAAAATGCATTTTTGGAAAAGGTCGTGACTTAAATTGTAATTAAGTCTCAAAGTTTTTTACCACCTAATTTAAGTTTTTTGTGGGTCATTGCCACGTAGACGTCACATTAGCGACAAACAGAGAAAAATCTATCTGCATGTCATAATTGCCAAAAAATAAGTTACATTGAAGCTTTTTTTTTAACAAAATTCAAAAGTTTATCTTAAAATAAAAATTTTAGAAAAAGTCGTGAATTAAAATGCAACTAAGCCAAAAAAGAAAGAAATAAGGAGCCTTAAAATAATACTCCCTCCATCCAACAAAAGTGTGCTAATTTGTTTGGGCATAGATTAAAATAAAGTATATAAAGTAGGTACAATAAAGATAAAGTAAGAATAAAATATGAATAAAATAATTATTTGTTAGTGTAAAGTTAAAATGATTGTTGATAATAAGGAATGAACACATTTTGGTGGACAGACAAATAAAGAAAATGAGCACACTTGTAGTGGATAGAGGGAATAGTAATAATAATAATAATAATAAATGGTTTTTGCCTCAAGAAACGAGGGAGTATTAAAATATTATTACAAATTGAAAATTACAATAAATGTGATTTTCCTTAATTAACAAAGATATGAGTGAATTAAATTTTATTTTTTATAATTAAATGCCTCTAATAAATTTTAGGTAAATAACAATAAATATGATTTTCATAAACATGAAAAGACAACATAATATAAGTGAATTTAGTTCTTTTGGCAAATAAAAATAAATGTGATTTGCCTTCAAAAAGGAAAAATCTAGACTATGCAATAAATGGGACTTCCGCCTAACTTTTAACAAATAATATTAAATGTGATTTGTTTAAAAAAAAAGTAATAGTCTCATTCGGTCCACCAAAAATGTGCTAATTATTTTGAACACGCTTTTGGTGGACAGACAGACAAGTAAAGAAAGTAAACACACTCACTTATAGTAGATGGAGGGAGTAATAATAATAATAATCAAAATAATAGTAATATTAATAAATATTTTTTGACTTAAAAAAAAGGAAAACGAGGGAGTCCTAAAATAATATTAGAAATTGAAAATTACAATAAATGTTATTTACCTTAATAATAAAAGATATAAGGAAATTAATTTTTAAACATTATATAACTAAATGCCTATAATAAATGTTAGGTAAAAAACAATAATTGTGATTTTTCATAAAAAAAAGGGAAAAGGGACAACATATTAATAGTGAATTTAGTTTTTTGGCAAATAACTGTAAATGTGATTTGCCTTAAAAATGAGAGAAAGAGGTAGTCTTAAAATAATAACAATAAAAAATTGTAAATGGCAAATGGAAATAAATATTGCTCTAAAAAATTTATAGAAAGGGGTCTCTTTTTACTCCGTAAAACCAAACACCCCCCATAAATAATACGAAAATAATACTCCCTGCGTCCAATATTAGTAGTCCTATTTTCTCGGCTGTTATTTTTTGTCATTAGTTGGAGGGTATTGTGAGGTTCATTTATCAATAAAGTAATTGTTTATGGGAAATATAAGTATCATATTTTCCATAAACAATAACTTTATTGATAAATGAACCTCACAATACTTCATAATACCCTCCAACTTATGACAAAAAATAACAGCCCAAAAAATAGGACTACTAATATTGTTATTTTATATATTTGTTTTGATTACTTATTTTAAGTTTTTATATTACTTTTAATATGAGAGTGTACGTGTGGAGAAAAAGGAAAGATAATGAGAAAAAATAACATCGGTTGTGTTTCTGACTATAACTGTAATTAAATATATTATACATAAATATTAAATATATTAATATACATATATAAGTATCACTACAAAATACTGTCTAATTAAAGAGGGATATAGAGAGGGATTTAAAGAGGGGCAAAGGGCTAAAGAGGGATTTAAAGAGGGGGAGAGGCCCTCGACAAAACAGACCTCGCCAAACAACCCCTCGGCTCGCCCCTCGCCAACTAACGAGGGGAGAGCGCCCTCGCCAACTAACGAGGGCAAGGCCCTCGTCTCGGGTGGTTGAAGCTTAGCGAGCACCACGGCCCTCGTCTACTAAAGCCCTCGTCTCGCCCCTCGTTAGTTAACGAGGGGAGGCGCACTCGTCAGCCTAATTTAAAAAAATAATCGCGGGCAAGCAGGCACAAACCTGTGACCTCCCAAGAGGGAGAGACCTATCCCTTTCTCCTTACCGTTTGGACAAGGCTTATCATTCGAAATATTTTATATTGTAATAGTATATGTATTATTTCTTATTTTGATTTTTTTTATAAAAACATTTAATTAACTCCTATTTTGTTTATACCTTTAATTAATATTATTATAAATTATTTTATTTATGATAACACCATCAAAATTAATTAAATTAATATTATCATTTTAAATTACATGATTTTCATATTTTGATGTATTTATTAAAACTTTGAATTATTCTAATAATTTATTAATTTCTATTATGATTACACTTTTAATTAATTATTATATATCTTTACATTTATTGTAACAATTTTAAAATGAAATTTATATTTATTCTTACATATAAAATAAAATTAACACTTGCAAAATTACTTTTCACTTATTTATATATTCTTTTTAATATAAATAAAAAATTAACGCCCCTTGTGCATACATGCATATATATATATATATATATATATATATATATTATTTTTTAAATTAAAATATTTTGAATATATTATGGATAATTTAATCAGATATTAATTATAATTAAAGCACATACACAAATTAACCTAAATAATTCATTAAAAATTTTACTAATTAAAATATTTAAAATAAAATTAATATATCACTCGTAAAAAAAATTAGTTGTATATTAAGACATATATATTTATTTAAAATTAAATAAATTATCACTTTTATATTCAACATATATATTTGTTCATTTAAATTAAAATATTTAGAATAAAATCAAAATATCATGTATATTTATTTTAAATATATATTAACACATACATATTTATTTTAATTAAAATGAAATTAAATATTACTTAATGTGGGCTTTAAGAAGGATAATAATTAACAAAGAGTAGTTATCCCCCATAATATTGTAATGGAGTCTACCAAGGGCAATTTTGCCCTTGTTAATTAGCGAGGGCAATGCCCTCGTTAACTTTATAATTTGAAATAGCCGAGGGGGACGGCCCTCGTTACCTACCGAGGGGATCCACACCCTCGTTAAGTTGCTGCAATTTGACCGAGGCGAGGGAAAAACCCTTGTTAATTGACGAGGGGGCCCACGCCCTCGTTAGTTTTGCTAACGTGTGACCGAGACGAGGGGACGCCCTCTTTAACTAACGAGGGGGCCCACACCCTCGTTAATGCCCTCGTTAATTTAAAAATATTTATCCCTCGCCTCGCCCCTCTTTAATAACGAGGGTTATAAAAGCCCTCTTTAAGTCCCCTCTTTATTTGAGCCTTTTTTTGTAGTGTATTTTTATACGGTTTATAAATTAAGAGGGTGTAAATATAAGAATTGTGCATTTTGTCAAATGTAATCCAATAGTTTTTTTTATTTTTTATAACAATTATGTACATCATTTATTTTTCTTTATTTCTTTGGTAACTTTAAATTAAATAGGCCTAAATTTACAAAATATATTTTTTTGCAATGGAAAATGAATCTTTTTTAGGTAATTTGCAAATATTAATTGTTTGCTGCCCAACATTTTCGCCAAAAAATATTTTTGGCCTATATTTGTAAGAATACAAACATATAGTCCTTAAATTGTTATACCACTATAGTTACGAGCCTTAAAAATATCTTCTCTACATAAATGTATATTCATATAAACATATGCATATTTGAATTTAAATCTACATAAAGTGATGCAAATTCTGTATAACTTAGGGCATGGGAAAAATTGAATTTTTAGGACACTATCTTATGGGTGTTTGCAAAATTATGACACTGTCTTTAAAGACTTGCAAAATTGAGACACTATCTTTATGAGTTTCCAATTTTAGGACATTATCTTTACAAATTTTCAAAATTAGGACACTATCTATTAATTAAGGCAAATTTAGGCCAACTATATAAAATTTCGGTCAATTAGACACATCATAATCGGGCTTTATTTGGCCCGAATTTTATAAATTTGGACTAAATTTGCTCAACATAAAATATAGTGTCTTTATTTTGTAAGATTGTAAAGATAGTGCCGTAATTTTGCAAGCCTGAAAATATAATATCCTATTTTTGCAAAAATCCATAAGACAATGTCCTAAAATATTAATTTCATTGTTTTTTTTATTTTTTTATTTTGGTTCATCAAGACTAAAATAGGAAAAATAAAAACATACTAGAATAAGTAAAACATAGATGACCAAAATTGTAGTCCTGTATGTTTTTATTTTCTTCAATTTTGGCATAAAAAAATTGACACAAAAAGGATCAAGGTTGAAAAGGTAAAAACATATAGGATTACAATTGGACCCAACCTAAGTTATAGGATGATTTTTTATATTAATCCCCTTGTAGAACATATCCTCCTCATGTACCCTTTCCCCCATTTCCTTCATTTCTTATTTATCCCTTTGCCTATAATTACATTCGACATAATTGTTCCCAATAAAACGGGGTTGTAGATAAAATAGAACTAAGAAAACTTTTTTATGCTTAGATTATTAAGTGAAGTCCCAAAGGTAGAGTAATTGTAAACTTGAATATTAGTTTTTGTATAGTATCTTATACTCCCTTGTTCCTTGATATATAAACTTTCCATTGCTAAACTGATGTCCTAAGCAGTGTTTCACATTTTGTAATAGGGAAAGTTATGTTCCCATTTCTCTCTTTACCTTTTTCTCTTTTCTATAACACCTCAACACCTCACTGCACATTTAATTAGTAATATATTCCTTAAAACCAACTAAAAATGATATGGGAAGCTATCAAGATTGGTATAAATCCATTCCTGGCCTGATACAGCCCTCCAACATTGTCAGCGTCCTAAGTGAATTAGTTCAACAAATAGTGCTTATTAGGGATTTAGACCAAAATCGTCATGTAACTTTGCACCTTCATTAGAATGGCCATCTAATTATTTGTTTGGGAAAAATACACTTTTTTACCTTTAAATTTGGTTGAATTTGGTTTTTGTCCTGTTAACTTTGAAATTTTGAATTTCATCCTGTAACTTACAAAAATTGTGATGTTTGTTTTGTTACCTGCTACACCAGGTAACTCTTCTGATAAATATGACATGACATCAACCTTTTGTAAGTTATAGAACGAAATTCATAATGCTACGTCAGATTACCGAAAGAGTTACCTGGTATAGTAGGTAACATGATCAAAAATACAAATTTTGTAAGTTATAGGCTGAAATTTAAAATTCCAAAGTTAACAGGATGAAAACCAAAATCAACCAATGTAAAAGGACAAAAAGTGTATTTTTGTCATTTATTATATTGATTTAGTCCTGTATGTATTCAAATTTCGCCAAATTGGCCCTATTTGGCTGAAAAATGCATAAAACGTCATTCAAGTCCAACTAATGATTCAACATAGATTCAACTTTTGAAGTGTTCTAATTTGGTTTCAAGTTCGAATTGGTGAAATTATGATTGTGAATTTTTAATGTTGTCGCAATTGAAGTGCGACTTTGCTAGTATGGTGAAATTTTGATTAGATATGAGATGATATACAGAGATTTAGATTTATAAATATTAACTGTGGGCAAGAAGATGGAAGAAGATTTGTGAAAATTAACACTCACCGTGTCACATGGAATAAAAAAGCCCAGTCATCAGCTTTCACCGAAAGACAAGTGAACATGACCAACACGGTATTGTTTGATGCATTTTCCGGCCAAATGAGACTAAATCAATAAAGCAAATAGTTAAAGGACCAGTTTTAATAAAGGTGAAAAATTACAGGGCGGGTTTTGTTTAAATACCATGGTAAGTAAGTAAATTTCACGGCATATGATTTGTTGTCTGCAAGAGTCCACATCCAACAGTCATTCCTAAAATGGAATCTAGCATATCTGCCCAACAAGACAAAACAATTATTTAATTAATGCCTCTTCCCACACAAAGAAAGATCTCCTCCAACTCAAAACTCCTTCCCATTTGCCCCACTCGACATATCAATCATACAACAATTTGAAAACCAAACACTAGCAGCAAATTTCGAAATGAGATCCCTCCACCACAACGACCAATATTTACATTTACACCGCCTATTATGCCATTCGTCAACATATTAAAAACGTCGTCGTATTTGGAAAAGATAACCTTGGATCACAAACTTTCGTTCCCCTCAATAACACAATTAAGCGCGTTATTTGCCTAACAAATCCAAGTTGAAGAACTCAAGTTTATAACCCCAAGCCCCCCTTCCACCCTCACCCCTGTTATTTAGGTAAACAATCCACATCCCATGTTGGAAAATTATTTTTTAGAACACTATCTTGTGGGTGTTTGTAAAATTAAGGGACTATCTTACGGGCTTATAAAATTGGGACAGTGTCCTTATGAGCTTGCAAAATTAGGACATTATCTTAACAAGCTTGCAACACTAGGACACTGTCTTTTAATTTTGGTAAATTTAGCCAAATATTCTAAAATTCAGCCAATTGGACACATCATAATCTGGTTTTATTTAGCCTGCATTTTATAAATTTTGGCATAAATTTGCCCAACTTAAAAGGTAATGTCCTTGTTTTGCAAGATTGTAAAGATATTGTCCTAATTTTGCAAGTCTATAAAGATAGTGTTCTAATTATACAAGCTAAAAAATATAGTGTCATAATTCTGCAAACACCCATAAATTACTGCCCTAAAAAATAATTTTCACACCACCTATACGGATTGATTATCGTATAGGTAATGATATTATTAATATAACATGGGGGTGGCTGGAAGAATTTCATTCTTCTAAAAATTTGAAGTTGTAGAGACGTGTGAAACTTTAAATTCTCTAATACTCTCACCCATTCGTGTGCTGAATTTTTTATTCTACCCTCTTGTGAGGATGCCCAGCAATAGACAATTTAATATGAGTCCTGACATTGCCTCATAGTATCTTATTCTCTTCTTTTGCCTCCAAACTTCTCTGATGCAATACTCACATTGTTGAAGTTACGTACATTAACCCCATTGTGATTGATTAAATCTAGATGAGAAATCAAGACTACATAGAGAAGGATTTACATAAGAATCCGTAAATCGCCAATTTTGATTATTCCATAAAGCCATATATCAGTATATCTCTCATTAAAGTATTGTTTGGAAAGAAAATGAAATCCACAACAGAATAGAGAGGACAACCACCCACGAAAAAATGCCCACATTCTGACATTCGGAAAATGAATTCTCTGATTTTGCTTTATATTTAGCTTGATATTTAAGAGCTCTAATTATTTTATTTAAAATAAGGTTTACAAGCATCTTAAAACTTTTTTTTTTGTTATCAGCAAAAAAAGAATTATATTAACAATAGAGAAACAGGAATTGCCAAACACCTAGATTATTGTTCCAGAATACGATGAATACTCTTAGTCTAGTCTCTAAAATGGACACTATTTAACTTCAAAATTTCAACTCGTAACTAGCTCCAAAACTCTATTTTCAGGTAACATTAAACAATTTTTTTTGTACATACGTAATATTTGTTGATTAAAATATTTAATCTAATAAAGTATTCTCTTGGTCGGCGCAGGATCTTACCTCCCTCATTATTTATTTAAAATTGTAATTTATCTATACTAAATCAAACATCTATATTTTGATTTCGTTTTATAATTTTTAATTAATACTCTGATTTAACCATATATTCTCTCTCCCCCTTCTGCCTTTCTTTTTTTTTTTTTTAATCGTCCGCTTCTCTTTAACTATTGCAACTCTAAATAAATCATAGAAACATTCCAAGTAACATGAATTATTTAACAAAAACTGTTACATTACAATTCCTCTAGGTGATTTTTTGATATATCGGGTCGAATCAGTTCAATTCTCTTGTACGTACCACTTTTTATGTTCCACTTTATATTCCACGTGTTGGATCTTTAACATATGGACCCATAATTGTTGTGATCCGTTGAATATTTCTAAAGATTTCACATGTCATACATCCAGAAAATGGAACATAAAGCGGAATATATTGGTTTTGCGTTTGCTTTAATGCTTTACAATATCATACATTTGTTTTTAACTTAACGCGAACAAACTAATTTAAATAAATGTCTAAATAAACAAATATACAATAGCTAATTAATAATTAAAATTAATGCCCCCTTACATCCATTCCCAATTAAAGGCACTCACATGCATTAAGTTTTTTTTTTTACTACTCTCTCCATCCCATAAATGTTTGCACTATGAGGTGGACACAACTCTTAAGAAAATAGTGTAATGAGTAGTTTTTTGTGGGGTATAAAGTGATGAATTGATTGGACTGAGTATAGTGTAGGCCCAAAAGGCAAAAAATTATGACAATTCTTATATATATGTGAATATTGTGAGGGTAGATTTTATGAAAGTGTTTCTTTTTTTGGGTGTGCAAACAATTGTGCGACAGACGAATAAGGAAAGTGTGCTAACAATTATAGGACGGAAGAGTAATATTTACTTGAAATGGTGGGATTTTAAGCACTACAAGAAAATAAAGAGAAGCCTACTAAATAATAGGTTGAGAATTGAAGATGCAATTTTCATACAGAAGTCATTAGCAATCACAATTTTTTGTTAAAATTTTTGTAGCAATATTTACAAATTTTGTAGGCAATATTTCTCTTGTAGTTAAAGGATATATATGATATTTATTAGATGGGATAGAGATAAGATAAGACTGTATTCTCAATTATTTTTTCTTTGGAGAAGTCTAATGAGTGGAGAATTTAATATGAGTACAGTTGTTGTTTGTCGAAATCAAACTCAGGGTCAAAGGCTCTGAGACAATGTAAGAATTCAAACTCATCATAAAGTACAAGAATTTATAGAGCTGAATTCTCGATTTTTTTATATGATACCCTATAAGAATTTCAACTTATCTAAAAGTTTGAATTTATAAGGAGGAGTGAAATTAATTAATTATTTCTAGCACTCCTCTTCAATCATGGGTTGAATTCTCAAATTAAAGATTCTCAATAAGTGGAAAATGTAATATGGATGGAGTTGCTTTACGCAGGAATCGAAATTAAATACTTTAATACAATGTTAGAATTTGACCTTATCTAAAAGTCCAAATTTATACAGAGGTGTAAAATAATTAATTAATTTTCCTAAACAATACCCACCATGTATTAACCTACCAAATCTTTTGTACTGAAAAATGGAAATTTAATTTATTGGCTAGGGGTACAGAGGAGCTATAAAACGCTCATAACCCTAAGCCTATTTCATAACCTAATTTGTGTATATTCACAAATGAAAAATGGAGAAGGCCGCCACTGCAAGAAGAGGAGAATGTGGCTCGGCTCCCTCATCAAGGAGGAGGAAGAGACCGCGCTCTCTTATGACCGAGTTGCCCGGAATTTCCCCACCGGTGAGATGCATGTTGACCAACAGAAAAGGACGGTCACAGAAGCTGAGATTAACAGATGTTACACCATCGATGCTCCAATTCTGCCCATCATCAAACGCCCTAAAGTTTTGGAGTTTGATGAACAACTGAGCCATGTGTTCAAGGTATGACTGTTTTGTCCATTTAATATTACTTATTTAATATAAGCCTCGTTAAATTTTGTTTTTAATTTATTGTTATTATAACTATATATTTTCATGTCCGCCAACAGGTTGGCTTCCAGGTGTACCCTCTACCCCCATCAAACGACGCCGTTGTGACCTGCTTCAACGGCTACTCTACATCCCATTTGCGACGCCACCAAATCCTTATAAAGAGGGAAATGGGATTTCAAGGGGGTGGATATCTACCATACTCCACGACCCTGATTTCAGGCTATACGTAGGTAATTCCCCTGAAGTGAACGATATGAATATCCTCACAGCTTTGTAGTCATCTGTATCTCGATCATATCCTAATCCAAACCCAAAGACCCAGCGGGGCATCCTGCGGGGCTCCCAGTCAATTGTTTATAAGATATGAGAATTAGACCGTTGCATGAGGCTATGTAGTAGTTATCTTGTTGTAGAGGATGCACGCCTCGGATTATCAATTGTTTAACACGGATTGTGTCAATCAATTGAGGGCTCTTAATAAAGTTAACACGGATTGTGTCAATCAATTGAGGGCTCTTAATAAAGTTAACACGGATTGTGTCAATCAATTGAGGGCCCTTAATAAAGTTGAGGGAGTCGAGAGAGATAGAATACAGGTGGTGGTTGCTGAGGCGGAAGCAAAGAGGCGAGCTAAGGAGGCACCGGGAGATGTTTCTCATTTGGTGACAAAGGAGGAATTGAGGAAGAGTGAAACAGAACCACGATTTCAGTTGTTGGAATCTATGTAGTTTTTATGTAGGATATTCAACAGACGAGTCACATGGTTGTTACCAGAAAATTATCAGATGTTTCAAATTGAAAAACTTGAAAAAGTGGTGTATTAAATTGCAAAGAAAAAAAAAATACGTGTTGTAATTGATAAAAGCAATAAAGTTCGTTATTTTTTTATTTATCATTAACATTATGAGTCTACTAATATTATATATTGGATTAATTATAAAGTGTAGGTAAAATTAAGGATTTATGGTATGAAACTGAAAAGCGTTAAGTGTTTGGCGTCACTTTGTGTTGCAATTTCCCTCCAAATATTATTTGGTACTAAAATTGTTGTTTTTGTTAATTTTGGGACTAAATTTGTATGATTGGGACCAAAAGTGTTTGATCTCTAACGGAGAAATTAACTACTGCTACCGGCCGTTAAAATTGGTACTAAAATCGCAATTTTTCGTGATGATTGAGACTAAAAATGTGTATTTTTTTACGGTTGGGACCAAAATCATGGAATGTTGTGACGAATAGGACCAAAAGTGTAATTTTCTCTTTTATAGATCCTCTATACTCATCATCATTAATGTAATTTTCCATTTTTCGGTACATATGATTAATTTGGGTAGGGTTAATCCATGGATGGTATTATTAGAAAAGTAAAATAATCAATTAATTTCATACTTCTTTATAAATTCAGACTTTTAAATGAGTTGGAATTCTTACATGGTCCTTTGACTCATGACTATATCTTCGTTTGATTACCACAGAAAACTATTTTAACCAAATTAAAAAATTTCACTAATTGGGTCTTCTCAAAGGAAAAAAATATAAAATAATTAGAATTTAGTCTATGAGTGAGGAATTGTTAAGGAAAATTTACTGAATTCTCTACAATTTTGATATTTTAGATGGGATGTGTATTTTGAGGACGAGTTTCATACAAGTTTTTGTGAACAAGAAATTGTTTGCAGAATTAAATAAATAATATTCACTGTAACGCCCCAACATTTAGCTTTTCGAATAATGATGCTTTACGGCTGAGGCACTACTAAATACCATCATTGAACTCAAATCTAGAGTTAGCGAACCAAATCTATATTTTGTAAGCTGAAGCTATAAATAGTTCAAAAAACAATACCCGTAAAGCAACCAGAAATTAAGGATGCCTATGTAAGAAAAACGAACTATGAAACTTCGCTCACAGGCGATAATTATACATAGGAAGTGGTAGAGCAAAGTACGATGTTTGTTACAACATATTCAACCAATATACTTCTAACTATACATAAACACGACTAGCCTTTATCCGAGTAGCAAAAACTAAGAACATTTATTTATTTCACAATGTTTCAAAAAAAAACAGTACTGCATCTTCATCATCCTTCCACACAAGACTCGACATCTGAAACAATGAATAGGGGAAGGGGGGGTGAGTGTCTCAAATACACTCAGTGGAACAATCTCAATGATTGCACTGTTAAAAGGCATATGCAAATAACACATAACGTAAAAATGTAACTCATTTGTACATAGTACGGGCCATTACCCGGATTGCACATAGTATGGGCCATTACCCGGATTGAATACATTACGGGCCATTACCCGGCTTGAATACATCACGGCTCATTACCCAGCTTGAATACAAATTTCACATTTGTTGCACAGTCATGACATATATCACTCACATATCACATTTTAACATAAAAATCATAACATAGAATGTTAAGCTCAGTTAAGAGTGGAAATCATCCCACCTCAGTGCGGAGTATCTTGTGTTGGAGCACATCACTTTTCTATGGTTCGCAACCCTCCTCTGGCCCTACAAAGAATATTACACTGGATGCTTAGAATTCTCAGTAGAGCTGTTTTTATATAACAATTAACTTATTATAACGATAACAGGTGTATTCTAGAGTTTCAGGGTTATTAGGCTTCACTTTAGACTTAAGGGTGTACTAGCCTTTTCTAAAATTTGTTTGATTAAGAGACTTACTGGAAGTACAATGAAACTCGTTAGAGCTAAAATTGACTTAAAATGAAGAATTTGGAATTAAAACGAGAATTTAGGACTCGTACCCGTTCAGGGGTAAAATAGTAATTTTACCAGGTTTTGTCTCACCCAACTTTAATACTAAATTGTAGGGTTTTCAATGTAGAACATTTTGACACTGGTTTAGATCGAATCGGATGAAAAACGAAGATTTTACGAGCATTTGAAAATGAGTGGCAAAATTGTAATTTTAATAAAGTTGATACTTTGACCAGTTGACGGTCAAACTTGACCAAAACTATATTATTTGCAAAATGGTCCCTGAACTTAATCTAATTCTCTTTGGCATCTCCTAAACTTATAACCTTTTATACAAATAGGCCCTATTCGGAGTTTTAAACTTTCGATCGCAAAACCGAAAACACCGTTGGAATCCTTACGATCTCGGCTACCTATTACACTAAAAATATGAAACAATCGGACACCGGAAAGCGTCATCGACCGGTAACCGCCATGGCTGCAACAACCAAAGCTTCAACTCTGTAAATTCATGGCAGTTTCGCCTATTTCTCACCATTTACAACAAAAAATCAAGCATATACCTTCCACTACACCCAATTCCAACAACAAACTCTTCGATTTCATACAAATATAGAATTCCAAAATTTACAATGAAAATAAGTTTAAAACATCAATTTCCAACTCAAATTTTAAATGATTCCTACAGTGATTTTACAAATTGAAGACATAACTATAATCTATGCATTACAGGCTTCAAAATGGTATAAGGCTCGTCACCTATCGTTCACCGGAACAACGGCGGCGGCCGGAGGAAAATATAAAAATATTCCAAATTCTCGGACTTTCAACAACAAATTTACGACGCTACAAGCGCCGAATCAACAAAACAACTTCATTCTTGGAATCTACGAGTTACTACGATCATTTCGATATATTATAAGAACCATTCTGATAAACACCGGCGACCGAGCACGACGGGGATGAAATTAAAAAATAAAAATAAAAGAAAGAAAAGGAAAGTTATCTGTTATCCGAAATCTTCCGAGTCAAGTTTTTCTGGGGGATCAATATGATCTTCCTTTTTATAGTATATATCTGCGAGTTCCCTTTTATTATTAAGTATAAATAAATATAGATAGTTATCCGAATAGTAACTTAAGTTACTTACCAATCAAATTTTATTCCTCTATTTATTTGTACAACTATAATTATATCATTATATACATATATACCCATATTGTACATAATACACATATATTTATTCATATTATTATAATTAAAATATAATAACTCGAAAATATTACTCATTTTAACATCAAAATCAAATACTTCTAATGATAATATAATACTAATTTATATAATAATTTTGGGTGTTACACTCCACCCACCTTAATAAAAATTTTGTCCTCGAAATTACTTACCAAGCCAAGGCAGATTGGGATATTTCTCTCGGACTTCGTCTTCTAGTTCCCTGGTTGACTCTTCTTGACCATGCCTATTCCATTGTACCTTAACTAAGGTAATCCCTTTATTTCTTAACTTGTGAATTTTTCGGTCGAGAATAACTACTGGAAATTCCTCGTATGACAAGTTGTTGTCAATATCTATCACCTCATGATTGACTATATGGCTTGGATCAAATACATATCTTTGCAGCATTGACACATGAAATACATCATGTACTCCAGTTAAACTTGGCGGTAACGCCAGTCGATAAGCTAAACTTCCCACACAATCTAAAATTTCATAAGGTCCGATAAATCTTGGTTTTAGTTTTCCCTTCTTGCCAAAGCGAAAAATTCCTTTCATGGGTGTGACCTTTAAAAATGCCTTATCTCCAGGTTGAAATTCCAGATCCTTGCGTTGTTTATCAGCATATGACTTTTGTCGGTCCTGGGCCACCTTAATTCTTTCCCGGATCGTTTCGATTGCCAACACCGTCTTTTCTATTATTTCGGGCCCTAGAATTTTCTTCTCGCCGACTTCGTCCCAATACAAGAGCGATCTACACTTTCTCTCGTAAAGAGCTTCATAAGGAGCCATATGGATCGAGGCTTGGTAGCTATTATTGTAAGCGAATTCCACCAATGGTAAATAACTCTCCCAACTTCCTTTGAAATCTAAAACACAAGCTCTCAGCATATCTTCTAATATTAGGATGGTTCTCTCTGATTGTCCTTCAGTTTGAGGCTGGAAAGTTGTGCTGCAATTTAATTTAGTACCATGGCAGTTTGTAGACTGTACCAAAATTTGGAAGTAAATCTTGGATCCCTATCACTGACTATTGAAACTGGCACTCCATGTAGCCTTGCAATTTCTTCTAAATATATTTGTGCAAGTCTATCTAGTCCAAAAGTCATCTTAATTGGCAGAAAGTGCACCGATTTGGTCAATCGATCGACAATAACCCAGATGGCCTGATTTCCTGTCATAGATTTTGGTAAGCCGACAACAAAATCCATCGCGATATGCTCCCATTTTCATTTTGGAATTTCTAATGGTTTTAGTAGTCCAGATGGTCGTTGATGTTCCGCTTTCACCTGTTGACAACTAATGTACTTCTGAATAAAAGATCCTATACTTCCCTTCATACTTCTCTACCAGAATATCTTTTTCAAGTCCTGGTACATTTTTGTACGTCTTGGATGAGCGGTGTATGGAGTACAGTGAGCTTCTTCCAATATTGTTCTCCTTATTTCTTCCTCATCTAGAACGCACAGCCTTCCTTCAAAAACAAGCTCCCCATCCCTGGTTAATGTAAATCCTTTTACCTTCCTTGTTCCAATATAACCTTTAATCTTCAGAAGGTTATCGTTCTTCTGAGCTTCGATAATTCTTTCCTTTAGGGTTGGCTTTACCACCATAGCAGCTATCATCACCTCGATCTTCTTTGGGAGCACCACTACTTCTAATCTCATTTGTGCAAACTCAGTTATCAATTGTTTTTTACTAGTTATTACACAAGTCAAATCTCCTTTTCCCTTTAGACTTAAGGCTTCTGCTACAACATTTTCTTTTCCAGGGTGGTATAAAATTGAACAATCATAATCTTTTACTAATTCCAACCACATTCTCTGTCTCATATTCAACTCTTTCTGCTCAAAGAAATACTTCAAGCTTTTATGATCTGTGTAAATTTGACACTTCCCTCCGTACAAATAGTGTCGCCAAATCTTCAAAGCGTAAACTACTGCTGCTAATTCTAGATCATGAGTTGGATAGTTTTTCTCGTGAGGCTTCAATTGCCTAGATGTGTAGGCGATCACCTTTCCGTTGCATCAAAACACATCCCAAACCTTTCTTCGATGCGTCGCTTTAGATGACAAACTCTTCTGATCCATCGGGAAGAGCCAAAACTAGTGCTGACCAGTCTTTGCTTCAATTCCCTAAAACTGTTCTCACACTCATCTGTCCATTGAAATTTAACTTCTTTCCTGGTCAATTTCGTTAAAGGTCCTGCAATCCTCGAGAAGTCCTCTATAAATCTTCGGTAATATCCAGGTAACCCAAGAAAACTCTGTATTTCACTCACATTTGTAGGTGCCTTCTACTTATTCACAGCTTCGACTTTTGCTGGATCCACTTAAATTCCTCGAATTGAAACGATGTGACCTAGAAAAATAACCCTATCCAACCAAAATTCACATTATTTGAATTATAGCGTACAATTTCTCCTTCCTTAGCGTCTCCAGAGTGATTCTAAGATGTTCTTCTTGTTGTTCCCGATTTTGTGAATACACCAGGATATCGTCAATGAATACAATTACAAACTTATCAAGGTATGGATGAAAAATACGATTCATCAGATCCATAAAGATTGCTGGTGCATTACTAAGCCCAAATGGCATCACTATGAATTCATAGTGTCCATAACGTTTCCTAAAACAGTCTTTGGAATATCACCCTCCTTAATTCCTACTTGATGGTATCCAGACCTTAGATCAATCTTAGAGAATATTGTTGCACCATTCAATTGGTCAAACAAATCATCTATCCTTGGTAGGGGGTATTTGTTCTTGATGGTCATATTATTTAATTCCCGATAGTCTATACACATCCTAAACGAACCATCTTTCTTCTTCACAAATAACACAGGCGCTCCCCAAGGTGAAACACTAAGTCTTATAAAACCCAAATCTAAAAGCTCCTGAAGTTGGACTTTTAATTCTTGCAACTCCTTTGGCGCTATCCTGTAGGGTGCTTTTGAAATTGGTGCAGCTCCTGGTACTAGATCAATTGTGAACTCTACTTGTCGATCAGGCGGTGAACCTGACAAATCTTCTGGGAAGACGTCTTGGTAATCTTACACGATAGGAATGTCATCTATTCTCACTCCATTTTCTTCAGAACTTACCGCTTTAAAAAGATATGCTTGGCAATTTCCTTTTCTCGACATTCTCTTTGCTTTCATCACAGTCACTATCCGTGGAAGTATTCCAACCTTAGTTCCAATGAATATGAATTTATCTTCTTTAGGCGGTTGAAATATCACTTCTTTTTCATGACAACGAATGACGGCGTGATTGGCTCTAAGCCAGTCCATACCCAAAATTACATCGAAATATTTTATCTTAAGTACATGTAAATTTGCCATCAAGATTTTATTATCAACTTATATAGGCACGCTTTGACACAATTTCTCAGTCTGTATAACTCTACCAGATGGTATGCTAACCTCAAGTGTATAATTACTTATTGCATCGAATTTATCGCCTAGTACCTCAAACATTCAGGTAGAGATACAGGAATTGGTAGCTCCAGTATCGAAAAGTACAAGTGCAGGTATATTAAAAATTGATAACATACCCGTCATCGTCTCTGGCTCATCTGCAACTTTCTGTTCTGTCATGACAAAAACACGAGCAGGCCTCGTATTTGGCTTTCTTTTGTTGTTACGTAGCGGGCAGTTCAATATAGTATGTCCCGGCTTCCTACAATGATAACATACACCTGCCGCAAACAGACACTCTCCAAGATGATTTTTTTCCACATTTGGGATAGGGTGGAACGTTTCTCTGAGTTGTTCATGTTGAACCTCCGCTCGTCCCAACTTGCTTTCCTGGAAAGTTATTATTTCTTCTTCCCATGTTCGGGTTCCCAAATTTCCATTTCATTGGAGTAATCATTGTGTCTTTGTTAGCATTATCATTCCTCGTTCGTGACTCAATCTACTGAGCTCTAGCAAAAGCTTCTGCAAAGGTCATGCATCCTTGTCCTGCCAAAATCGTACTAATTTCCGAACATAAACCCTTCTCAAATTGCCTCACCTTTTTTGCCTCAGTATTCACCAGATGGGTGGCATACCAAGAAAGTTGGTTGAATTGATGTTCATATTCCGATACGGTCATCGATCCTTGCTTCAGAAAAAGGAATTCGTTTTCCTTACGGTTTTGATACGACTGTGACATGAAGTTCTGGATAACGACTTCCTTTAAGTTAAGCCAAGCCATAGTGGCTCTTTGTTTAGGGGTTTGAGTGCGGCAATAAGCCTCCCACCAGTAATCAGCCTCTTCAGTAAATTGAAATACAGCGCATGAAATCTTTTGCACATCGTTGCACTCAAAATGAGCGAAGATCTTCTCCAACGATCTCAACCATATTTCCGTTTTAGCTAGATCTTCCTTCCCATTAAAGACAGGTGGTTTGAAAAGTCTGAATTGTTCGATGACTGGTATTGTTTCCACTCTAGGTGCAGGTTCTGGCGGTGGGACAGGTTGTGCAGGGTTGCCCATAAAATGTTGTGCTAATCCTCGGAGAATTGTTATAAAATCATCGTCAGGTTCATCATTAGCATTTTCAGGTACTGGTGGAGCATCAGGGACTAGTATTGGTGCTGGTGGAGCTTCAGGTACTGGTGCTGGTATTGGTGCTGATGGAGCTTCAAGTACTGGTGCTGGTATTGGTGCTGGTACGAGTGGAGCTTCTGCTAGTGGTTGCCTACGTGGTCTACCGCGCTTCATGATCTGTTGTCGTGTACCAAACCAATTTAATAATTCACATAAATTTTAATGAAAATATACGAACAAACAAACTCTTATTTATGCACACAAAATCACATATAGCAAAAGTTGCCACTTGGCTTCACTATATATATATTTATAACATCCATCGTAACCAATATATATATATCCCCGCTTCTGTTCAAAACAACTCATTGATAAAGTTACTACGATACCTAGTTGAATATATACAAACATTCAACATGCCAAAAAAAGTGCTCTGTTCTATCACAGAGCGTGCCGCTATCCTATCCAAAAATATATCAATGGGCCACTACATCATTCCTCTAATCACCATCGGACGTATAGGTTAGCTCCCCCTCTCCCAGTGGAATCTCCTCTGGCTCCTCATTTGGTTCATCGGGATCTTCCTCCGAGTCCTCCTCCAGTTCCTCCTCCGGTACCACATTAGCCAGAACCATAACCGGGTTTCGTATAGCATCACTCCACACCCATTCACGGAATAAAGTAGCTGAGAAGTCCCGATAGCTAAACTCGGGATCCGCACCTCTGGGAGGAAAGTGTACCATTTGATTGTATAGTGCTGCAGCACGAAAACGCCAAATATCTGGCAGGGACCATATGAGGATATCACAGTGTTGTAAATCCGGTCTTTCGAAGCCTATAAATTGGGCCTCCCTCCAGAGGATCGTTACTTCCGCGATGTGTGCTCCCACATCCGTCTCCTCATTCCTTCCATGACGCAAACATCTATCGAGACGCTATTGGTTTAAGTCGTAGTCCATCTATCACGCAAAATAAATTAAAATCTAAGTCTCGTATCTAATACATAAATATTGGTATGAACCGGAAATCTCATATTAGGTCATGTAGTTGCTCCAACACAGAGTGGAAATATCACAAATTAATCACATTGTACCAAAGTATATGCATCAAATTATGTCACACATAATCATATAAGCCACACAGTACACATTAAGCACTTACTAGAGTCTAATGAAGTCGAAAGCTTAAAGATGCAGACAATAATACAATTCTTTTATAAATTAAATACTATGACTCAATAAGATATCGTTAAGAATGACACTCATAACAAATCTACTTAATGCAGATCATTTTTTTTATACCAACTGTAATGCCCCGACATTTAGCTTTTTGAATATTGATGCTTTAGGGCTGAGGCGCTACTAAATACCATCATTGAACTCAAATCCTGAGTTAGCGAAACCAACTCAATATTTTGTAAGCGGTAGTTTGAAAAATAATACCACTAAAGCAACCAGAAATTAAGGATACCTATGTAAGAAAAATGAACTAAGAAACTTCGCTCACATGCGATAATTATACATAGGAAGTGGTAGAGCAAAATACGATGTTTGTGGAGAATAAAAGTTTTTTGGTCCCATAACTTATTGAGTGTCCGATTTTGGTCCCAAAAATTTTGACTCTTCAATTTTGGTCCCATAACTTCTACGGTTTGCCTAATTTTGGTCCCATTCTTGCTGGGAAATTTCTTTTTGGTCCCATAACTTATCGAGTGTCCGATTTTAGTCCCAAAAATTTTGACTCTTAAATTTTAGTCCCGTAACTCCTATGGTTTGTCCATTTTTCAACCACATATTAGTGATATGGAAAAAATGATTAAAAAATACAAAACGAAAAAAAATATTGTTTTGCGGATACATCTTCGAGGGTACCGTAAAGGCCCAAATTTGGGCAGAATGTGAGTTGAGCATGACAAAAAAGGGCACCATTTTTGTATTTTTGAAGAAAATGGGACCAAAATTGGACAATTCCTAGAAGTTACGGGACCAATATTGAAGAGTCAAGATTTTTGGGAACAAAATCGGACACTTGATAAGTTATGGGACCAAATAACTTTTTTTCTCACATATTCAACCAATATACTTCTAACTATACATAAACACGACTGGCCTTTATCCGAGTAGCAAAAATTAAGAAAATTTATTTATTTCACAATGTTTCAACAGAAAGCAGTACTGCATCTTCATCATCCTTCCACACCAGACTCGACATCTGAAATAATGAATAGGGGAAGGGAGGTGAGTGTCTCAAATACACTCAGTGTAACAATCTCAATGATTGCACTGTTAAAAGACATATGCAAATAACACGTAACATAAAAATGTAACTCATGCTCACATAGTACAGTCCATTACCCGGATTGTACATAGTACGAGCCATTACCCGGATTGCACATAGTACGGGCCATTACCCGGATTGAATACATTACGGGCCATTACCCGGCTTGAATACATCACGGGCCATTACCCGGCTTGAATACAAATTTCACATTTGTTGCACAGTCATGACATATATCACTCACATATCACATTTTAACATAACAATCGTAACATAGAATGTTAAACTCAATTAAGAGTGGAAATCATCCCACCTCAGTGTGGAGTATCTTGTGTTGGAGCACAACACTTTTCTATGGTTCGCAGCCCTCCTCTGGCCCTACAAAGAATATTACACTGGATGCTTAAAATTCTCAGTAGAGCTATTTTTATATAATAATTAACTTGTTATAACTATAACAGGTGTATTCTATAGTTTCAGGGTTATTAGGTTTCATTTTAGACTGATGGGTATACTAGACTTTTAAAAAATTTGTTTGATTCGTCTGTTAGTTAAAAGGTATATTCGAGGGCTCTTATTGGTTAAGAGACTTGCTGGAAGTACAATGAAACTCATTAGAGTTAAAACGGACCTAAAACGAAGAATTTGGAATTAAAACGAGAATTTAGGACTCGTAACCGTTCAGGGGTAAAATAGTCATTTTACCAGGTTTTGTCTCACCCAACTTTAATACTAAATTGTAGGGTTTTGAATTTAGAACATTTTGGCACTGCTTTGGATTGAATCGGATGAAAAACGAAGATTTTACTAGCATTTGAAAATGAGTGGCAAAATTGTAATTTTAATAAAGTTGACCTTTGACCAGTTGACCGGTTGACCGGTCAAACTTGACCAGAACTTTATTATTTGCAAAATGGTCCCTAGACTTAATCTAATTCTCTTTGGCATCTCCTAAACTTATAACCTTTTATACAAATAGGTCATATTCGGAGTTTTACACCTTCGATCGCAAAACCGAAAACACCGTTGGAATCCTTATGATCTCGGTTACCTTTTCCACTAAAAATACGAAACAATCGGACATCGGAAAGCATCATCGACCGGCCACCGCCATGGCTGCAACAATCGAAGCTTCAACTCTGTAAATTCATGGTCGTTTCGCCTATTTCTCACCATTTACAACCAAAAATCAAGCCTATACCTTCCACTACACCCAATTCCAACAACAAACTCTTCGATTTCATACAAAGATAGAATTCCAAAATTTACTATGAAAATAAGTTTAAAACGTCAATTTTCAACTCAAATTCCAAACGATTCCTACAGTGATTTTACAAATTGAAGACATAACTATAATCTAATGTTAATCACGTTTTGGATTCACAAGAAAACTTGTTTCCGGGAATCGGAATATGAAAGCAATAAGAAAGAAATTGAAAATCACACAAGAACACCAGATTTACGTGGTTCGGAGATAAAGCTCCTACGTCCACGGGATCCGAGAGGATATCTTTTCACTAAGATGAGAAATGGAAATTACAAGTTACAATCACACAATCTCACAGTGTTTTCGCTCACAGATGAAGTTCTTGTTTCTCTCAGTTGAGAAACCCCCTTTTATAGATACAGAGATTGAGAAACGAACCCTAGATTCGATTCAGTTGTAACAAATTCAATGTAAGCAGTTATCCAGCTGGCTAACGACTTCAATATCCGCCATAGATGATTCAGTTAGAACCGCCTTCGAATTAGCTTCAATTTGGTGTATTTCGCGAATATCGAATTTCAGGATCAGATGACAAGACCTCCTCTGGCTCTGGTCACTTACACCAGATGACCTCTGATCCCAGACCTCCTCTGATAGACCTCCCCTGATGACTCATCTACCAGACTCGTCTGACCAGACCTCACCTGATGGACCTCCTCTGATAGCTCTCCTGCCAGACTTCTCTGGTCAAGCTTCTCTGGTCAACCTCATCTGGTCCACCTCTTCTGGTATCCCAAATTCTCTAACTCCCACGGCTAACACTTTCTCAACTTAGCCTCCTATTGAATTAAGCCCAGCAGACTACATACTTCACATATGACCCTTCACATCTATGCATTACATGCTTCAAAACGGTATAAGGCTCGTCACCTATCGTTCACCGGAACGACGGCGGTGGCCGGAGGAAAATATGAAAATAATCCGAATTTTCGGACTTTCAACAACAAATCCACGACGCTACAAGCGCCGAATCAACAAAACGACTTCATTCTTGGAATCTACAAGTTACAACGATCATTTCGGTATATTGTACGAACAATTCCGATAAATGCCGGTGACCGAGCACGGCGGGGATGAAAAGAAAAAATAAAAATAAAAGAAAGAAAAGTAAAGTTACCTGTTATCCGAAATCTTCTGAGTCAAGTTTTTCTAGGGGATCAATATGATCTTCCTTTCTACAGTATATATCTGCAAGTTCCCTTTTATTATTAAGTATAACTAAATATAAATAGTTATCCGAATAGTAACTTTAGTTACTTACTAGTCAAATTATATTCCTCTATTTATTTGTACCACTGTAATTATATCATTATATACATATATACCCATATGGTACATAATACATATATATTTATTCATATTATTATAATTAAAATATAATAACCCGAAAATATTACTCATTTTAACATCAAAATCAAATACTTCTAATAATAACATAATACTAATTTATATAATAATTTTGGGTGTTACATTCACACATCCCAAAAAATACAAATTCAACATTTTAAATTGTTTGCTCATTGAGTTTCCTACACAAAGAAGGGAGAAAGTTAGGAAAAATAAATAAACAAATAAATTTATTTAACACTGCTTTATAAATTTAGACTTTTGGATGAAATATAATTCATTCAGTCCAACTCACAAAATTTGTTGATTTATCCGAACTCAAGGATACATAGTCTATTATTTTATCCTTATCTCATTTAAATATCCAATATATCCCTTCTAATCCTACCTATTTGAGTAGATAAATAAAAATTAATGCACGCGACGTGTGAGTGCTTTTGCCCATGGATGAATTTTGGTGGTGTTGTTTTTTTTTATTTGAGCGTAATTTGACCAATCCTAATTGGGAAAATTATAGATGGGGCAAACCCAATGAATAATAAATTTGTATTATAATTTAAAATGTAAAAATAATAGTGAATGTAACTTTTTGTCAAACCGATAATTTAATGTTATCTCTACAAGAAAATAATGTAGTGCCCAAGAAATTAGAGATTTTTTTTATGGACATCAGAATCAACGATGCTTTAAGAAATATTATATTGATCATATGGCTTTATGGAGTAATCAAACTTGGCGATTTATGGGGTTTTATGTAAACACTTACGATGTTATTCGTAGAACTACTGCCTACTTTTGCTTTTCACTTATATTTAATCAATCTCTCTATGGTTGGTGGAGGAAACTTTAACAGTGTGTGTTTTGCATTTGGGAAGTTTGGAGGCAACAAAAGAGCACAAGATAATATGAGGGGCAACAACTGAATATGTTCTTCCTGATCTGCATGGAGGAGGTAAATTCTTAACGTTGGATGATAGACAATTTTTGAACGACTTGGTAGATTTTTCAGAGATGAAAGATGAAGGATTTATTTCAATGGCTCGTGTTGAAACCTAAGATTTACATGGATCAAAGAGCCGTGAATATTTTATATGAGAAAATTAGGATGGTTCACACAAGATTTATGGTGGAACACAAATTGTTAATCTTGCGAGGAATATTTTTATAGATTTTATTGTTGTCGGTCATATAAACATCTGAAAGACAACACATTTATGGTTATTCAAAGTTATTAATCGGTCACAAATGCATGTTTCGCCCTTTATTTGATTTATTTAACGTACCCCAAATTTGTGTAAATTTAAAAGATAGTTATAAGTTCAAATATGACTATGTGATTACAAACAATCTTAATTTTGCAAAAATTGTCTATATATAATGGTTATAATATACCACCATATTTTTACAAGGAGGAAAAATGTATTGGTGACCCTATTAGACCATCAAGATTATAGTTTTTAGGATAAAATTAAAGATTCGTCCCTTGAAGTAAATTAATGCAATTATAAAAGAAAAATCATATAAGGGCTACAAAAGTTTGGAGGCAACAGAACACAAGATATTATGAGGGGCAATGTCTGATTATTTTTTACAAGATTTGTATGGAGGAGGTAAATTCTTCACAGTGTACATTAAGCGGACGGGGATGCCAGCCAATTTTTGAACAACTTGGTAAAATTTTCACAAATAAAAGTTGGAGAACTTATTTCAACGGCCCGTGTTGAAACCTAATATTTACATGGACAAGATCATAGAGTATTTGGTTTGAGAAGATTGAGAGGTTTTGGATGGTTCAGACAAGATTTATGATGGAGCAAAGATGGTTAACCGTACGAGGAATTACTTTTATATATTTTATTATTGTTGGTCGTATAAAAAATCACAGGGCACATAATACATATATGGTTATTCGTGGAGTCATTATTTGATTGCAAATGCATGTTTTCACAAAAAAAATATTCGATTTAAATAACATCCCTCAAATCTATGTAAAGTTAAAAGACGATTCTAAGCTCAATTGTGGCTATGAGAAGAACCACCAAGCTTAAATTCGTGAAAAATTGTCTATATATATAATGGTTATAATACACCACCATATTTTTACGAGGAGTATAATGTATTGGTGACTATATTAGACCGTCAAGATTTTCATTTTTTAGGATAAAATTATTGATTCGTCCCTTGAAGAAAATTAATGCATGAATGTTTGGAGGCAACAGATGAATACAACATACTATGAGATAAAATATCTGATTATGTATTTTCTAGGAGGAGGTAAAATCTTCAAAGTGTGCAATAAGTGGTCGGTACGACAAACAATTTTTAAACGACTTAGTAGATTTTTCACAAATGAAATTGAACTTATTTCAATAGCACATGTGTTTAAACCTATGATTTACATGACCAAAGAGTGGTGAGTAATTTTGTGTTAGAAGATTGAGAAGTATAGGATGGTTCATACGAGATTCATGGAGTAGTATAAATGTTTAATTCTGCAAGGAATATTATTATAGATTTTATTGTTGTTAGTCGGAGAAATAATCACAGGGCAACACATTTATCGTCATTCATGGAGTTATTATTCGGCGATGAATAGTAACAAGTGAAGACCAAATTCAAAGGAAATAGTACCCAAAGATAAAAGAAAAAAATATTTTAAGAGAAATAGACGGAAAAGATTGACAATATAAAAGAAACACAGAGCCCACTTGTACAACCACACAAAGGTCTGATCTTCATTTTGGTAAAGTGGGATTTTTGCACATAGGGTTTGGAGAATTGGTGTATATGAAGAATTCGCATGAAATGTAAGCTTTAATTTTATTTTTATTTTAAAAAGTATTTTATTATTTTGTTTTTTGTTATTTGTTTTGTTTTGCATATTTTCTTTGATGTGGCATCTAACGCGGCTTCCTGGCACCCACATCAACTTTAAAATGTTTGAAAAGTGTACGATATATCAAATTACAACATTTTGTTAGTTTTTTGTATTGAATTGCCAATTTTATAAAAACATGTTATTTATAAATACCTGAAAAGTTGGTGATTTCTATGGAATTAATGCTTTGAAGTTAATCCTTAACTTTACCCTATATTTTATTAGTAATCCAATAATATTAGTAAAATAACATAGTATTTTCGATTATGTACAACATTTTATGCAATAAATAAATTTATAAGGATGTTAATGATTAAAACATTACAAACTTTATTACTTTTATCAATTACAACATATATATTTTTTTCTTTACAAATCAATACACCACTTTTTTTGGTAACAACTAACTAACTCGGTTGCCTCATTTGCTCGCCTCTCTGCTTCCATCTTAGCAACTATCGCGACTTTGTTCATTGATACCTACACAATTTTTATTTTTATATCCACTGCCCTGAATATTCAGTATTTTTAAAATAACTTTACCATTTTAATTATAATATTACAAAATTTCAGTCAAATGACTAAATAAAAAATTAATAGTTGGTATTTTCTAAAATATTTTGTGGTATTTTTTAAAAATTATATATATTGCTCCAAAATTAAATATGGTCAATTATTTTGTGAGAGAGTGGTGTGTGTGATACATCTAAATTGAGTGCAGTATTATCACCTACTCATTTACTCACTAAACCTACATTTTTTTTAAAATTAATTAGTGAATTATGATTATCTACTTAAGATTATCTCACAAGAGAGTATCTTATCATATATAAATTACAAAATTCTAACTTAGTAACTCATTTAATTACAATCCATGTAATAATTTGAATAAGATTTAACAAGAGTCAGAGGCAATCTCTTAAAAACGTCGGACCTTTCTTGAGGAGGGGAGGTTAGTTTTCAGTCGAGGACAATTACACTCGGTATTCGGGAATGTAGTGAGAAGATTTGAAAATTCTTATATGCGATGGTGATGGCAATAACAAAAATAACAATAAACGTGAATTATAAGGAAGTACTCCAAAATTTATAAGATAATATAACATATTTCATATTAGGTCTACTTAACAATGTAAACATTTTTCATGTTTTGAGCGCGAAACGTTTTATGCGCCTGACTTGAAAAATAAAAACATGCTAACAAGTAGAGCATCATATCAAATCTATGATGATTGGTGTTATATATACAAAAGTATTGAAAACAGACAATCAACTACACATACAATGTAAAATAAAAAATATATATAGAATAATTATGGATAATAGGTATTTCTTACCCATTTAACGCCCACAAAAAATTGAGCATATATTTTTTCCCAGTTGATATAATTATAACTAAAAATGAACATTATATTTATTCAATACTTACAAATCGTTTGTACGCACGGGTAATATACTGCTAGTTTGAACGTTATTGATTAAAACATTACCAACTTTATTGCTTTTATCGTTTACAACATTTTTTTCTTTGCAATATAACACATTAATTTTTTAAGTTTTGCAATTTGAAACATCTGATAATTTTTTCTGGTGACAACTAATTGACTCGGCTTTTGAATATCACCAAATGTCATATTATGTTCTACAATATTTTCTAGGAAGAGGTGAATTCTTCATAATAAGCGTTCGGGATGACAAACAATTTTTGAACGAATTGGTAGATTTCTCACAGATGAAAGAGAAGTTATTTCAATAGCTCATGCTAAAGCTAAAATTTACATGGACCAAAGAGCAGTGAGTATTTTGTAAGAGAACATTGAGATATGCTTTCTTTTAAGTATTATGTTATAGGATGGTTCATATGAGATTCATGGTGGAACATAGGTGCTTAATCCTGCAAGGGATATTTTATTGATTTTATTATTGTTTGTCGGATAAACAATAGCATAGAAACATATTTAATGTCATTCCTGGAGTATTTAATCCGATGATGAATTCATGTTTCACCCTTTTAATCAATTTAATTAACGTCCCTCAAATTTATATAATTTCAAAAGATGACTTTAAGTTCAACTATGACTATGTGATGAACTACCAATCTTAATATGCAAAACTTGTCTATAAATAATGGTTTTAATACACCACCATATTTTTAGTCCAGTTTTAGCCGCACTCATAATTTTATTGCAAAAATTAATGTCATTTTAGTTCAGTTTTAGCCACACTCATAACTTTATATATAGTACACGTGATTATTAATTAAATAAATAAATAAAACAAAACAAAACACTACATCGACACATTGAATTTGTTACTGCCAAAAAAAATACATTTATTTTGGTATACATAAAACTACTTTCTATACTTTCTTGGTCAAATAAATAAATAAAACAAGAAGTCCTAAAAAAAGTATCTTATTTAAAAATTTGAATTTATAAAAAATTATAAAATCAGTTCATTTATTTAATTTTCTTAACAGATCCACCAATACATTTAATTTGATTCTGCCAAAAAAAAAAAAATACATTTAATTTGGTATACATAAAACTACTTTCTTGATTCCGGCCATGTCATCAGAAATATAAATCATTTGTGCCATTGTGGGTCCCTCTCGCATCCCATTACGGCGTCGCTAATGATCCTACTCTTTTGTCCCCACAACTCCCTAAAAAACATACCATGCTTTGGTTGCCATGCTTTTGTAGTTGCGTCTATTAAAGTTGAAGTATTCCAGTTTTTCTTCGTAACAAGCCTTCCCATAAGACATGATTGTTTCTGCCCCGTTAAATTACTTCCATTTCAACTTCTATCATATTTTCCATAGCTAGAGTAAGAACATAATAATTAATGGGTCAAAACTGGCATACACTACGGTGTTAGTTGAAGGGCAGAATTGCAGCATCGATGGTGTAACGTCTATTAATCTCAGCTTCTCTGACCATCCTTTTTCAGGCAAGAAAATTCAGTTACAATTTTTAATAAATAAAACAAAATCATTAGTGTGATGGAGAGAAATGCATGCACCTTGCAAGGAAATACAACAGTAGAAAAAATGACTCTTGCAACTCTCGATCGCAGGTGATGCAGAGCCTGCCGGAACTCCTTGGTGGCTTGCTTGTCTGCTGCCTCTGATTTAAAAAAGACAACTTTTAGATGAGATGCAATTCTTTCAGCTCTTCCTCCTCCTTTACCAAAATTGTTGAGCCACATCCTCCCTTTCTTCCCGGATATTCTTATTCTGACGCCGCAGAATTTTGAAGACCCCTTCTTCTGTTGAGGCTGTGCTATATGGGCAGTGGTGGCATTCTCCATTTTTCATTTGTGATAGAGGCTTAGGGTTATGACCATTTTATAGTTCCTCTGTACCCCTCGTCATTAATATAATTTTCCATTTTTTTGTACATAAGATTTAGGTAGGGTTAATCCATGGAAAATATAATTTATTAATTTCACAGGACCTATCTATAATTCAAACTTTTAAATGAATTAAAATTCTTACAAGGCCCTTCAATTCACGATTATATTTGGGTTTGATTCCCATAATAAATAATTTTATCCATATTAAATTTTTCACTCAAAGAGAAAATTTTAAAATCCGAGTGAGAGGGTCTTAAGAAATTTATAAGTGAATTAATTACATATATATCTACAATTTCGATCTTTTGGATGAGATGCATTGAGAACCCGACTCAAACAAGTTTTTGTAGACAGGAAATTGTTAGGGGAATTAAAAAAATGAATTGATTCCACACTACTCTATAATTCGGATAAGGATATATCGTCTTTTATTTTATCTCTATCTCATCTAGTATCCTATAAATCCCTTCTAATCCTACCTACTAAATAAATTAAATTTTAATTTAAAAGAAAACATATAATGCATGTGAGTGTGTTTATATGGGGATGGATTTAGGGATAAGGCAAATTTAATGAATAGTAAATATGTATTACTTGTGAGATGTAGGAATAGTTGTGGATGTAATTTTGAATCAAATTAATATTTTTGTGTTATGATGGTATCACTACAAGAAAATAAAGTAGTTTCCAGGAAATTAGGTTTTACTAATTTATCAATATGACTAAGAAATTTTCAGTAAAAAATTTTGTAGTGGAACTTACGACTTTCCTACAAAATTTTACAGTCATGTAAACATTTTAATTTCACAATCTAAGAACAATTAGATTAAAAATATGATGGAAAATTTTCGGAGGTTTTCTGGTTGTTACCCTATTGCCAAAAGTAACACTTTATAAATATTAATTAACAAATAATTTATTTTCATTTAAAATATAAAATTTATGACATAAGGCCTAGGGTTTTGAGCATTTTTATAGCTCCTCTTCGGTACCACTCGTCATTAATATTATTTTCAATTTATTTGTTTTTTCCCATTTAAAATTCCAAATTTATAACATAAGCCCTAGGGTTTTGGGCGTTTTTATAGCTCCTCTTCATGACCACTCGTCATTAATATCATTTTCAATTTTTCGATATCATTAACTCACGCCTAAATCCTATGTTTTATTCTTGCATAAAGCAACTCAAATTATCCTTCTATTAAGCCTCCCTAACATAAAGAAATATATATATAAACAGTGAGGGAGGTATGATCTTGTATTATCGGCCGACATCATGTTATAATCTTAGTACAAGATTTGCATGGCGGTAAATTCTAAATAGTGTACAATAAGAGGTTGGAAAGGTATGCAGTTTTGAAAAAACTTGGTAGATTTTTTGCAGGTGAAAGTTAGAGGAATGAATATGTTCTACGGTTTGTCGAAACCTAAGATTTAGATAGATTTAACCATAGAACAGTCTGTAATTTGCATGAGAAGATTGAAAGTTTAGACAATTCCAAAGAAATTTATGGTGGAGCAAAGATGGTTAGTCGTGCGAGGATTTAATTTTTATAGATTTTATTCTTATTGGTCGTTGAACAGTCACAAACTAACCCATTTATGGTGATTCGTGATGTTATTTTAGGAGAAGTCTTACACTTGTATCACTTTGAATGATTTTTTATAGCTTTCGCATGTATCACTTGGAATAAGGTGGTTGATTAGTTAGCGTGTTTTTCTATTTTTCCATTTGATGTCCTTCTATATATTTTGAGAACAATTATCCGTTTTAGCTAGAGACACTAGATTCATATTATATTTTTCACTGATGAAAATATAAATTAAACAACCCGTTGTGTGCATGTCCCAATGCACCGCCACTTGTTTTGCCTCTGCGTCTGTCCTTATACATTTGCTTCCGATTAGCCAAGGTATGTGGGTTTCTTTTGTTTTGAGTAACAACTGTGTTTTTTGTGGGTTATAGGCATATTACGCAAAGAATGAGACTAATTAATGACGGAAATGGAGCTGCTCTTTGTGGTAAATTGCTGCCCACTTTGGAAATTAAGATTTAGAATTCTTTTGTAGGATTCTGATCACGTAACTTTAACACTATGTTTTTTCCATCGCTGTGTGGCGGCTTGTTACGGGTTTAATGCTTTTGTAGTATAGTCGCTTGTAGCGGGCTTAGGTTGATTGAGTTATGCGTTGTAGTTGCGGGTTTAATTATATTTTTGTGGTACGTATATTGAATTTTCTTTCTTTGCGGTGTTCGTGTCTTGTGTGACCTATGTATTGCTTTCATTGAATTGTGTTGGATTTTGATTATTTAAGCATTATTGTCTTTGCATGTTTTATTTTGAAATGTGTTAAGTATATGATTTCGTTCTATTGATCAATGGTTTTTACGTTTTTCATAATATTTTTCTCATCACTTTGAACTTTTATGATGGGAAGATGATGTGCTTGTGGGAATGGGAGAGGGGATGGTTGCATGAAAGTACTTGTGGATTCTTATGGGAATTATGAGTATGTGTATGGTTTTTATGTGTGTTTTGCATAATTATATAAAGCTTTATCTCGTGTTTTCCCGCTACCCCTATACATTTATTTCTATGTTGAGTTTTTGAGCATTCGTTTGTCTTTGTGGTGTGCTATGTGATTTCCAGTGTATTATTGCCTTTGTTTTATTTTTTTGAATGGTTGTTTGTTGCTAAATGGTGTAAGACTTTGTGTGTGTGTGTTTTTTTTTTTTTTTTGACAAGCATGTTTTTTTGTGTTTAATTTCTCTTTGTGGTTGAGTCGTCGTGATTTTTTTTTACTCCGTGTCATGATTGGTTCGAGTGAATAATTGTTTTTGTGGTTGTTAAATTATTTGTGTTATAATCAAGATGAAAATATCGTGAAATATCGCTACAACATAATTGACTTTAAGTAATATCTTATTGTAACACATTTAGTTTATATAACACATTATGGTAACACTTCTTTTAGTTTATATATAATGTAACACCTTATGTAAAAATTTTAGTAAGTTAAGTAATATTGAAGTCCAAAATGTGTAAAGAATTTCAAGTAACCTAGATGGTAAGTAATTCATATCCTACAGCAAAAGGTGCAGGGTTCCAAACCCAAGAACTACATGTTTTTTCCTTCTATTTATCTATATTTATCTATTTATATTTATTATTTATTTACTTACACAAGTGTTACCCAAAGTTTTTATATAAGTGTTACATATATATGTAATATTTTTTAATAGTGTTACATATATTATAAAAAGTGTTGCATTAGACTTTAGATTACGCGAGCAAGTGCAACACCCTTAAAAGTGTTACTTATTGTACATAGGTAACACTTTATACATATTATGTAATATTTTTTAGATGTTACATAATATCACTTATCGCAAATTTTGAGATTGTGATATGGATATTGAGGTGCAATATATTTTTTATAGTGTATCGTGGAAATATTGCGAAATATCGATATTGATGTCAATATTGGTTTACTTGCAGTACAAAATTGAATAAAAATTGGAAAATATTACGTATAAATCACAAAATATCGCATGTAAACTAAAAGTCGGAAAAAAAAATTCATCAATTTTTACATGAGTTTTATGAATATAAATATTTTTTTCCTTTTCACTTTTATTTGTAGTGGTTGTAAGTTTGTCATAAGAATATATTCTCTCTCACATATGATTAACACATAACTATATACAAGATTACTCAAATTTAATGAGTTGGTACCAATATTCGTTGGACAAAAATAAGAGTTAATTATAGTTAGAATATTTCAAATCTTGCTTTATTTTAGCATTTAGCCCCTTATTGCTACTCATTTTCCAAGACAATTACTAGTACAAAGAATAAATAGGGACAAATATGAAAATGCAAATTTAATGATATCTTAAAGGGATTTAAACCAAATCCATCCTGTATCTTTTCACCTTTATCAAAATGGTCCTCTACTTATTTGCTTTATCAATTTAGTCCCGTATCTATTCTAGTTTCGCCAAAATGATCCTAATTGGCCTAAAAATGTACAAAATCTCACCGTTTTGGTCCTATATTTATTTTCTTTGTCAATTTAGTCCCGTATCAATTCACATTTCTTCAATTAGGTCCTAATTGAACGCATAAAGCATAAAATGTCACCTTTTTAGTCATGCACACTAGTGTTTTCGGTGGAAGTCATGATGTGGTTTTTTTTTTCAATGTGGCACGTTAGGTGGCCATCTTTGCCAAATAAAAAAAAAACATGAAATAAAATACAAAAAATCAATTAGGACCATTTTTCACCAAATTAGGACCATTTTGGTGAAACTTGAAAAAATACAGGACTAAATTGATAAAGCAAATAAGTAGAGGACCATTTAGATAAAGGTGAAAAGATAGAGGACGGATTTGGTTTAAATCCCATATCTTAAATATAATAACAAGTCTATCTTTGTGGAACGAATGAAAATAGAAAGTATGTCTATCTTTGTGGCATGTAGAGAATATTATATTATCAATTATTTTGTACTAATTGAGATTTGTTCAGGCTTTGTACTAACGGTGGTTTGTGCCAATGCACTGACTTGGTGTTTGTTTCTAGTGTGTTTAGGTAAAATGATGACTTCCCTTTGGCATTGTTTTGGCACTGTTGCTAGGGTTTAGAATTCTTGAATTTTTGGAAGGAGGAGATTTGTTGATTAACTGGTAACTATGTCGTATATCTTTGTGATACAGTTTTTGCACAAACTGGTAATGCAGTCGCGTATTTATGTGTGATAAAATCTTCACTAATGTGAGTAGCGATGACTACCAAGTGTTTGTGATACTCACTATAAGGCTCCTGTACTATTGGCATAGCTTATCAACAGAGAATCTCTTGTGTAAACAAGTATCCCTTCTATTGACATCTCTAGTATTGGTGCTATTAATATATGTAAAAAAAATACAATGTTGTGATTATGCAACATAATCTATAAAAAAAAGGAGGGAAGAGATAAATCTAAATAATACACTCTCGGCGGAATTTAAAATCCCAAAAGATCTCATATCTATTGTATTAATATCACATATTCATGAAAAAACTCTTAGTCTTTCTATACCCCACAATAATAAACTCAAAAATAATTTCTCTCTTTGATATGGAGAATGGAAAGCACCAGAGCTCCTCCATCGAGAAAAATCAAAGCTCCCTCTTTTACTTAGGAAATCATTATCGAAGAAATCTTGTTAAAATCACTGTTGAAATTCAGGTGCATTTCGAAATCGTGGTGCTCTGTAATTCATGAAAACCCACCTCACAAATCAAATTAAAACCTCAAGATTCGGCCACCATTGGATCCTTTCGGACACTTGTGAAGGATTGAAACAATTTTCTCTGCCATTTACTGATCCAAGTACTTGTGATCTTGAAGTCGGTTTTAAGTGGACGTCGATTAGTGTTGTGGGTTCTTGTAATGGTGTTGTTTATGTTCTTATAAATAGTAAAAGATTCATATTGTGGAACCCAACCATTAAAAAGTCCAGGAATTTGCCTGATTTTGACAATAAATTGAAATATGTAAGCATTGCGGCTCGCGGGTTTGGATTTGATGAGTCGAATGATGATTACAAGGTTTTTGTAGATGGTGGATTGCACCACTCTATTGGAAAAGTTTATAGTCTAATTTAATTATGTTATAATTTGTAAGCTAATGGAGTCATATCTTAATGATCGAAATGCTAGATGAAGACCATCGTACGTATGAAATGGCTTCGTACAAGACCCTCTATTGATTTAATATTTTTTTTCCCATTTTGAATAAATAATTATTATATTAACTAACACCCAGAAAATCAAACTTAGGGGAGGACTTCTCCTATCTGCCCTTCTCTGGGAGAAGGAATAGTTGGCCGATAGGTGTTCAGGCCGGGACATCATAAGTTTCTCCTCCTCTAGCTGTTGGTGAGGAGCATTTGTCTGATCCTTGGAACAACATTTGTAATAGGTTCATGGATAGATAGATAGATAGATAGATACCAACTTTTTCTCTAGATTGCGAGGAGTGGAAAGAGAATACGCGCTTTCTCAATGAACATACTTTTGGGAACCTTCAAAGTATTGAGAATGATATATCTAAAAAGATATTGTTGTCCCGTCGAGTCCAAATGATTATTAAATATCTAGGCAATCCTCAAACGAAAAGGCGGGTCAGCATAAACAATCGCATGATAGCAAAAATGAGGTGTCTAGTTTTTTGCCACTTATTTCTAGGCCACTTTGTAATTAGTCACCATAACTTTACATGATATTTTAATTTTAGTCCTCTATTTTGTTTGCTTGAGTTTTCATCCCTTGACTTGCTAGTGTAAAATATTTTTTATTTTGATTTTAATCCTTTTATTTTTGTGGGATTTTTTTGATCCCCTTAGTCACAAAACGAATAGTGAGGGGATGTATTACTCTTAGTCTCACTACAAGAAATATGGTCTTTAGTCACAAAAAGAATAGTGAGGGGATGTATTACTCTTAGTCTCACTACAAGAAATATGGTCTTTATTCACAAAAAGAATAGTGAAGGGATGTATTACTCTCACTAATGTGCATTTCAGCCTTAGTTTTAGTGGGGCTTTAAATTCATCTAATTAATTGTTCATTTTTATTCCTAACAAATATTATACTGTCACTAAAAGTGTTTTTGTTTTTTAGTTTAACAGAAGTCATTAAAACAAAATCATAAAAAATATAATCCTATTGTATTCGACAAAATTGGGGAAAACCTTCAGAATTCGCCAGGAAGAAATGGCGATGAGTTCGAGAATTCTTGCCATTGAAGGAGCTAAGAAGAAATTGGGTACAAATCGAAAAGTTAAGGAGAAATCCGGTACAGATCGAGCACTCAAGCAATTCGATCAAACGTTTCGAGGGTTATTTGTGGAAAAAAAACACTCGAGGGAAGATCTACGTTGCAATTGATTGTTGCGAGGATTCTATACCGGTATGTCTTTCTTCTTTCTCTCCAGCTAGATTCGTTAAGCAATATTCCTCTATAGCTACTAGGTTCAACAATATCCCTTCGTCTTTAGATGAGATTATGTAATTAGTCCGAACAAGTTTGATTGAGTGAAAAATTAGAAACGATGAAGGAATAGGTTCGCCGACGAATTTTCTCCTCCTTCCTGGTTCAATTTGTTCGCATCTTCCGACGCTGCCTCCATTAGAATAGGCAATACTTCATCGCGCTATTTTACTGATGCTGAAGATGCGCTCCCTCGCCCGACGAAATTGATAAAAGGCTTAGATGTGATCCTGAAGTTGAGATACATTATCTATATCTTATTTTCAACTTAGAATTTTGATCTAAATTGATGCATGACGTGAACCTTATTATACGATATGGATCAGTTTCTGGATGAATTAAAATTTTGTCTTTAAACCATGGGTTAATATCATTATTGCATCTCAGAAAGCAATTGAAGTTTGATTGGTAGAAGTTCATACAAATGAGTCAATTATCCATCATTTCCTCCCAGCTTAAATGTGATCTATTTGAATTCTTTAATAATGCCTTCAAGAATAATATGACTGATTAGAGATTTTCTACTGATTGCTACAGTCTGATTCTGAAACCTAATGATAATTGAATAATTCCATTTTTCTGCTGCCTTTATTGTTTATTTTTTATCTAAACTTTGATGATTGATAAGTCGTAATTATTGAGTAATTTGTGTGCTTTAATTCATTTTTTTATAACAACAATTTTATATTTTACTCGTAGTTATTGGACTTATGCTATTATAGCCTCAAGACATTGATATTATATTTTTCTATGAATTTCAGAGTATTTAGGAACTTTTTGAGTTGGAGGAGAAAAATTACTGAGGCTGATACAGATGAGTAATGAAGATAAGACTTTAACCATTTGAAGCATCTTGAAACCAGGATTGCAACAAAAAAAGAATCGAGTCAATCGGAGTTCGAAAGCTCAAGATATGGGCGAAATAAAATCGGTGCGCAGCAGCCTAAATTCCACTGGCCAAACTCAACGAATAAAGTCCACCTGTGCAGGCCCATTCAAAGAACCCCCATCATAAGTTGAGGCCATAAGAATTCACGTACGGTGTGGACGCTGGGAACGCAACCAAGGAGGCCTGGACGTGAACCACCGAGACAGTCGTTGCAAAGATGATGAATTCCATGGAGATGCCCACAACCACTTCTAGTTAGTTTGTTTTTATTTCGATTCTGGGGATTTTGACACTTGTGTTTTTTAGGATTGCTATTTGAACCGGTTTTATTCGTCAGACTTATTACACGGATTAATTTATCATCTAATTTTACTGTTTAATTGCTTGAGTAATTAATTTAGCTTGATCACCTAGGTTAATTATTTTGTGCATGTTTGCTAGTTCATATTTCGTAATCTGTAATTGTTGCGATTATATGACAATTGGTAGCAACTGAATTATATTGTGTTATTTGTTTGCTTAGTTTATTTAATTTTTTGCTTTAATAGTTTTAGGAAAATCATTCCAAACTTCCCCCTACTTGTTTGTCCCATTAATTATTCCAAAAGACATAATTTTGATTTCTATATTCTACGTGGATCGACCCCTTGCTTGCCACTACTACGAGTTAGTAGAGTAACTGAGGGTTATTTATCGACAGCACGATCCAAATTTTGGCGTCGTTTCCGGGGAACGGTGTGAAATTATTTTTGTGTCTATTGAGTGTGATTAGTGGGACTAATTTTTCTGTTATATTTTTTGTGTGTGTTTTAGTTGGTATTTTTTTTCTCTCCTTAATCCCCCGATTATTTTGTGTGTCAGTTGCATAATTTCTGCAATTTTGACACTGGGTTGTCCAGTGTCACTATAGCAGCGAATTTTTGCAGATTATTTTTGTTTAGTTTTTTTTGTTCGGTTTCACGTGCTTTGAGTATTTTCTCAGGTGCTCAACGTTATGGCAGCAGAACGAACTTTGCAGTTGACAAACACATGGTTTTGAATAGTTTACCCAACTGACAATGATGATTTTAAGCTTAAATCTAGTTTAATTCGCTTGTTGTCTGTGTTTCATGGTCGTGCAGGTGAGGATCCACACATTTTCTTGAAGGATTTTCATGTTGTCTGCTCGCACATGAGGCCTAAAGATGTGACGGATGAACTGGTGAAACTGAAGGCCTTTCCATTCTCTGTGAATGACTCAGCAAAGGAATGGCTATACGATTTGCCTTCTGCGACGGTCACTACATGGGCTCAGATGGAGCAGTCGTTCTTGCAGAAGTACTTTCCAGCTACTAGGGTGGCGAGTCTACGCAAAGAAATGTGTGGTGCGGAGCAAGCCCAAGGGGAAACTATTTACGAGTACTAGGAACGATTTAACAAGTTGGTGGCAAGCTGTCCACTACATCAGATCATTGAACAACTTCTGATCCAGTACTTTTATGATGGGTTGACCCTCACCGATCGAAGCTTGATAGATGCAGCAAGTGGAGGAGCCCTAGTTGACAAGACCCCATCACAAGCAAGAACTCTCATTGCAAATATGGCAGCGAATTCTCAACAATTTAGTCATCGGGATGCATAAGTAAGAGTGGTTCAAGAGCAGCAGAGAGAGCAATACCAAGTCCAAGTATCTGTGGATAGCTCTGGACAATCCACATAAGAATTGATAAAGCTGCTCACTACTCAATCTTTGTAATTTCAGCAAGACATGCAACAGACTATGCTGCAGTTCCAACAAAATACTCTCTCTACAATCATGAACTTGGAGATGCAAATGAGTCAGCTTTTCACTGCTGTCGGCCGAATGGGAGGTCAAACTGGTGAGAAGTTACCATCCCAACCTGAAGTTAATCCAAGAAACGTGAACAATATCAGAGAGCCTATTTTGTCAACTTCTATTGATGAAAATGAAGAGAAAAATTTAACACAGACTGACACTGGGCTACCTAGTGTGGAGCAGAATCCGAAAACCAGAGATGAAAAGGTTAGTGCTTCAGTTCTCAAGTCTTGTTATGCTAATATTTTGCATTTTCATTCCAGGTTGGAACCACCAGCAATGGAGAAATATTCTAAAAATGGGGTTGAAGTCGTCTCAGATGATGTTGGCATTGTGAACTTTGTTCAAGAAGTTCAAACTGCACAAACAAAATCTGCATTCCCCAATGCCAAGGCAGCTGAAGTGAAATATGAGATGGATGAACTTTATGTACCTTTATATGAGCCGATAAAATAAATTTTGGGATATGCTATGTTTTTAATGGAGTTCCTCACCAACTACCCAAGGGTAACTGAGAATGAAAAGATCATGATGGATGGAAGCACTGTTCGTCACGAAATACAAGAATTTGACCGAAAGGATTACTTCACTCCTATAACGTGAAGAAAGGGAGGTTGGTCGTCGAGCTAAAAGACGTTAAACAAAAGCGCTCTACGGGAGTCAACCCGTATTATTCTTAATTTTCATACTTTTTATTTTTATTTTGTGGTTGTCTTCTTCGTAGATTTCTTCATGTTTTTGTCTACAGCTTCTTGAGTTCTTAAGAATGGCGGCCGCCCTAGTCAGCTAGCAATTTATTCAACCCAGGTGACTTCTTTCCATGTCTTTCACATCCTCCTTATTTTTATTTTTATTTTGATATTTTGTTGTTGCTTGATGCCAAGCAACGTATTAAGTGTGGGGGGTGACTTTGCAAGACATAATCATGTGGGGTTGTTGGTTATTAGATACTTGCTTCATTTGAGATTTTTGTATTATGCTAAGCGTCATAAGTCGAGTTTTGTACATTCCTAGTTTGAGTAATATGACATGACAAGAGAGACACGTGTGATTGATTTTTGTGTTGAATTTTTTGGAATTATGGTCGCATTGCTAATTTTTAGTGATGGATTTGAATAAAAATGCACAAGATTTGATGCTAAAACCCCTTTTTGTGAGCTTTTGAGCCTAGGAGCAATTCATCGTATATATGCTCAATTTTTCTTGTTATGTGGTCAATCTTGGTGTGTTTAATCTAGAACTTGCTCTCTTATGCATTTCGAGACCACATTTGTGAACTCATACATTAAAGTGATAAAGGCATCTAGGGTTACCCCTTTTGGCTTATATGTTCCCACCCTATTACATTTATCCTTTGAAGTCAAGTTGAGCCTAAGCCTTTTCTTTGATCAAGCACACTATTTAGTCATTATCCATAGTTTGTTGAAGACTCAACCATTTGCACCCTTGGTTGAGATTTGATTGTGAATTATATGCATGATAACTTGGGTCTTGTGATGAGTGGAAATGTTGTGAATGTGGAAAGTGGTGTTGAAAAAAAAAGTTTGAAAAGTGTTGAAAAAGGAGAGAAAATCCAGCATAAAAAAAATGCTGGAAGAAAAAAAATGGAGGGTTGAAAAAGAAAAGAGAAAGAGATTTGAATGTTGATCCATTGACATGCTTGTATTATGGAATTTATGCTATCAATAGGAAATGTATTCTTATTATGGAGATTTGTGACTTGGGTGATGAGTTGTTATTGCAATAGAAGGGAGATGATCGATCTTTTTTTAGGTGTGTTATGCATCTATTTCACAATTGAGCTTGACTAGCAAACCTTATATTTTCCCCTTTATTCTATCCTTACCCGAAGCCACATTACAACTAATGAAAAGACATTTTGATTTTGCATGAGTTTCACTCTTTTTAGTGGCGGAGATCTGATTTTTGATCAAGCATATGGTAATGGCACATTATGATTTGACATGAATGATTTTTATACCCCTTTATACACTTGAGCGAAAAAGAGTGATATCCATTGTGAGGGTATTGAATCTTTGTGCATTTGAGTCTGATTAAGTTGTTAGAAGTTGGTGAGACGTCCAATTTTCTTTGATCACACTTGAGTCACGATCACTTGTTCTCTCTTGATCTTGCTATTGTCTTGAACTCTTTAGTGTATGAGATTTGATTCATTTTGCTTTGGTTTATTTGATTGCTTGAGGACAAGCAAGGATTTAAGTGAGGGGGATTTGATAAGTCGTAATTATTGAGAAATTTGTGTGCTTTAATTCGTTGTTTTATAACAAAAATTTTATATTTTACTCGTAGTTATTCGACTTATGCTATTATGGTCTCAATACATTGATATTATATTTTTATATGAATTTCAGGGTATTTTGGAACATTTTGAGTTGGAGGAGAAAAATTACTGAGGCTGATATAGATGAGTAATGAAGATAAGACTTGAACCATGTGAAGCATCTTGAAACTAGGATAGCAACGAAAAAAAGAATCAAGTCGAGTCAATCGGAGTTCGAAAGCTCAAGATATGGGCGAGATAAAATCGGTGCGCAGCAACCTAAATTCCACTCGCCAAACTCAACGAATAAAACCCACCTGTGCAGGCCCATTCAAAGAACCCACATCATAAGTTGAGGCCGTAAGAATTCACGTACGGTGTGGACGTGGGAACGTAGCCAAGGAGGTCTGGACGTGAACCACCGAGACAGCCGTTGCAAAGATGATGAATTCCATGGAGATGCCCACAACCACTTCTAGTTAGTTTGTTTTTATTTCGATTCCGGGGATTTTGATACTTGTGTTTTTTATGATTGCTATTTGAACCCGTTTTATTCATCAGACTTATGACACAGATTATTTATATCATCTAATTTTACTATTTAATTGTTTGAGTAATTAATTTAGCTTGATCACCTAGGTTAATTATTTCTTGCATGTTTGCTAGTTCATATTTCGTAATCCGTAATTGTTGCGATTATATGACAATTGGTAGCAACTAGTATTTTACTAGGGTGATATAAATCGAATTCTTTCGAACCGAGATTGCGTGTTTGGGAATTTGTTTTATCTTTATCCTAGGACTTAATGTTTCTATCAAATTAAATCTAAGAGCGTATCTAGGCTTTTTGGTTAGAAGGGTTCGTTGGAGAGCTTGTTTCAATTGAATATTATTAAGGGATAAAACCGATAAACAAAGCTTGTTGTTTGTCGATGGTCAATAATCCGTGAGATAAGTTGAGCGAATATAAATTTGGATAGTATAGTCAAAATCAAGTGGAGATTGAACCGCGAATTGAAATCCATTAATTAATTGAATTTGTATTGTGTTATTTGTTTGCTTAGTTTATTTAATTTATTGATTTAGTAGTAGAGTAATTGAGAGTTATTTGTAATTGTAGAAGATGATAAGGATGTAGACCCTCAGCTTCTCAGAACTTTGGTTGAAGGACGTGATTATGTGTTAGTTCTACAAGAAGTCTGGAAGAAGCTTACAAAGTGGTACTTACTCGTATTGTTCCTGGAACTTCATATTTTTCCATGTTTTAACAAAATTGACAGTTCTATATTGGGCTCAATATTTAAGAGGCTGAATTGTGAACTTATATATATATATTCTCTTCTTTCATCTGAAGACGGGAAAACAAAGAATTCTGAAGAATCATTGGTATTAACTCTACTGCATGTTTTTGTGGGATTTTAAGAATTTTTTTTGTTGTCACTTGACTCTTAGGGCTTATGTGCATCCTATGCGAGATTACCATGCATCTCCCTCTTCCTTAAGTTTTATAATCTAAAACTTGTAAGCTTTAATAATATTTATTCATTGCATACATATGGGCACCCACTTTATCTTTTATTGCAATTGGGGCTAGAATTCATCCAACATGAGTTTTTGCATAGGCATGTATTAAGATAGACTTGAGCTTTTATAATATTTTCATATCATTGACTCAATAGTCTAGTGAAGTATTTGAAGTAATGTTGATTTTTTGAATTCCTGGTTTTGAATCTATAATGCTATATGCACGCACTACTACACATTTGGACTTAGACAGCTCTACTGCCCTTTTTGATAACCGCTGTGCAAGATAAGCTTTGGACAGCGGTTATACAATAAATATTGAAAACCGCTGTGTATGTGTTTGGATAGCGGTTGAAAACCGCACTCCAAGAATACTAATGCGGTTATCAACCGCACTCTAAGTGCCTATATTCAATTTAACCCCGAGCTGCTTTGAGTCATATGCATATCTCCCTCTAAAAAATTATGCCCTAGCTTTGCCGCCTCTCTCTTCCACAGTGCGCGACGTCCTCCCTTCTCCAGTCGACCCACCAACCGCAGCCTCTCACACGGCCGCGCCCTCCTAGCGCCGCCGCCGCCCATCTTTCCCTTCAAACGACCATCGTCGCCTTTGACAACACTGCCGACCGAGTAGCCTCTCACGGCCGCGCCCTCGCCATCGACCGTTGCCCATCTCCTCCTTCGAACGACTGTCGCCGCCTCACTCTCATTGGCCACGCACGACTACCGATCGCCTCCCCTTTCTTCTCCCGTTGCTGCCATTGCAGCACCGCAAGACCGATCTCGATTCCGGTACCAGTAGAAAGCCCTTGACGAGGAGAGTAAAACCCCTCAATCAATTTGAGGGTGGGACCTCGGAAAAACTGTAAGTTTTCGGAATTACCTATATTGTCGTGAATTGTATGCCAACCTATACGTTAAAGCTGGAATTAATGTACAAAGAAAGAAAGAGGTAAATATGTTATAAGAGGGAGGCTATATATGTGCTATAATATAATTTACTGTTCATCTTTTTATTTTTCAAGATTTGTTGCATGCTTCAATATATATACGCTTACTGCTGGAGTCAATTTGCATATATGAAGAAAAAAACATTTCTTTATTTTGGTTTGAGGGAGAAACCGTGTTATAAAATAAGGAGGGAGGAGATAAGTTTAGTAGAGGAAATTATGGAATATGGAGGCTCTTATCCACTACTAGTTAAAACCGTGGAAATATGCATTCCCCAATCTTTGAATCATAACTCCAATAGATTATGGAAATATGAGATAAAATTAGAAATTTAGAATTAAGAGAGAACTTGCGGAAAAAATGGTTATAGTTGAGAAGATTTAGGATAAAGAATTATAAGTACGTGATTCTACCTTTTTAAAAGCTTAAATGAGAATTGATGGTCTAATCAAAACAAATTATGAGTTGATTGGGGAATAAGTTTTCAAGATTAACTTGGTCAAATATTGATGCAAACGTTTTATGTCTTAATTAAAATACATTAAAAAAAATGAGCTTCATATTTAAGGAAATATAATTGTAATATTACTCATTACTTTTAATAATAATAAGATTTAAATTTAAATGCACTTAAAAATCTTTGTTGATAGGAATTTTTTATTAATAAATTTCTAAAATTAATAACTTAATAATTTTTTTAAGTGAGTTACAGTTCCCTAATCTCTTGGAGGCTAATTTATATCAGTCCATGCCTTTGCCTCCTCTATTTGTTCACATCTATTATCTAGGACTAGGATACATACGAAATATATTGTTATTCATATTGTAATTATGAAATAAGAATAGTATGGTACGGTATTCGATTTAATTACTTTCTTGCTGATGATCATTTTTCAAATAATGATCTCAATTCTTTAGTCGTGATCTATTTTCTGTTTGTGGGATATATGTTATGGTAAAAGAGATACATGATATGTTTGTGGGGTATATTCTTTAATCATGTTCTATTTAATTTCAATTCTTTAGTCCTATTCAATTCTTTAGTCGTAATATCTAATTAAATTTTCAATGTTTGCAATTTATCTATGATCGTTCGATTGCTTCTTACAACAAGAAAATAATTGACAAATGAAAAATGGATTAGACGGGATATTTTTACAATCGATTCTTGTATTCTATGACTTTATTAACTTTTGGTACCATGTAACTTATATATTAATTTGTGATGACATATATTTAATGTTTTTGGTGTATTTAATTGATGTGTATGTTTATTTATTTGATGTTTTGGTGTTGGATTTATATATACTAGTATAGATTTTGGTAATTTTGTAAAATTAGGTTTATTAAAATATAAAAAACAAATTATATTTAAAAATTATATAAAAAAATCATCAAAAAAATTATATAAAAAATCGCGTAAATAAAAAAAAAAATGTATATAATAGACAGCGGCTATTAACCGCTGTCTAAGTGTTTATAACCGTTGTCTAGGTGGTTTACCTCGGACAGCGGTTTATAACCGCTGTCTAAGTCTTTACCTTAGACAGCGGTTATAAACCACTGTCTAAGTGCCTGTTGAACTTAGATAGTTGTTTATTGGAAAGCCTTTTAACCGTTGTCTAAGGGCAAATTTAACCGCTTTTTAAGGCCTAATATGTACTAGTGACGAGCTTGATATGTTGCACAAAAAAAAAATGCAATATTTGCCTAAGAAGATGTTCATGATGATAATATATGGTGATTTTTTTTGGATACTAATTGGAAATAGCGAGTTACATTCTCTCTGATTTTTTGTTTCAGGGTATTAATATTTATCTAGTGTTTTATTTCTACAGAATTACCTAGAGAAGAAAGCACACCTGCTGCTGACATTTAATAGGGTATTAATATTTATTTAGTGTTTTATTTCTTTCAATTACTGTTTGGTTTTGATTATATATAAAAGTTTTAATGTATGTTTATGTGGTATGGGCTATTTATATCTTGATTAAAGTATATTGTTTTGGTGCTATTAGTATTGTTTTCATTAACTTTTTGGGTGGAGTAAATTAATCTGCTAAACTAAGATGAGATTCTTGGATTGAGGATGCATTTCTGGATTAGATTAATTTAAAATTTGAAACTTAGGATATATACATATATTTGCTCCGTTGTTTCTGAGGGCATACATAAAAATCGAATATTTTCACAATTGATGGGATTCATTAATGGGAATAATTATTTATATCTTTCCATTGTCATTATAATATTCATTATTGCTGGTTAGTTTGCTTCCACGAAAATTAGGATATTAGTACACAGTGATGTCTAAAGTACCTTCAGTTCTGTTGGTAGCCAATTTCATAGTTTAAAGTAATTACCAATATTTGAATATGATGTTTTTGAATAAGTTTAATCTCAATTAGAGTCTAATTTCCTTTTTCTATTTGATTGTTCTATAAAATCTTACCAATATGAGTTTTCTGGTATTTCTTCAGTTAGTAAGCTCTTTATGGGTTGAATATGCAGAATCTACAAGCTTTTGTCATAGGAAATACCAAGGGAAGAAGCACTAGCAAGATTATTAGAGCTTGGAAAGGTACAATATTTTGTTCATTGTCAGTTATGACTTTGATTTAGATCTCGTAAAAAGACAGAGAGTATCTAGCACAAAATATAGGTTAAAAATATAGGAATCCAATTCCTTAACAAAGTTAGTGTATTTTGCTTAACTGAAAAAGCTGCTGCTTTAACTGTTTTAACTAAGTTAACTGCTAATAGTAACAAAAAGGCATAAATGCTCCCTTATTTCATTATATCTATCTACACTCTTTAATTGTGATTGCTTTAGTATTTTGTATAGTTCTAAATTGTATTTATTTCTTCTTGAAAGCACACATCTTATTACACCGTCGAATTGTGCACTATGGAGATTGTGAATTCCATGACGATGTCAATGAATATAGTTCTTTCTTGGATATCTTGATTAAAGTATGTGGCTATTTTGCTTTATATTTCTTGCTAAAATTATATTATTTTGGTGCTAGTAGTATTGTTATTATTGACTTTGTGGGTCGAGTAAATCTGTTAAACTAAGATGACATTCCTGGATTGAGGATACGTTTCTGGATTAGATTAAGATAAAATTTGAAGCTCATCATCCGAAGCATTGAATTGTCACTGCGTAGATCTCTCTCTCTCTCTTATTGACATACCTTCTAAAGGTTTGTAATTTGAACTCTGTTTACCTATGTTACTGAATCAGCTGCACCTTTTGCAATGTCTAATTTAGATGTCTAGTTTCTTTTACTTTTCTTTTACTTGTTTAGTTTCAATACCAACAATAATAAGTTTTATATCAACAGAGGTAAAGATAGCATTGAGAGCTTTGGAATTGTAGCTTGCCGTCATGGTCTCCTCATTTGTCCATTCAATCTCCCGTTTGACTCTTGTCTCGCCATCATCATCTGCTTGGTTTCTGGGCCATTCCCATCCGGTCAGAACACTTCTCCAAGCACGTTCATCAATAGACTTGATGTACATGCGCATCTTAGGTTTTCAATAGGCATAGTTATTTCCATCTAGAATAGGGGGCCTAAGTGGGGTGTTTACAGGATATTCCATAGCAAAAGACACACTTAAAAACTCAGGATCTAAACTTAGTATATCAACTTTATGGCTCTGATACCAATTGAAAGTATGCGTGTGTTATAAAGTGCAGATGTTGTAACAAATGTTAAAACAAGTATTACAACAATCTGGTATATCAGAATATAGAACGTGTACAGCGGAAGACTTAAACACACAATTGCAAAAGGGAATACTTTTTAACTCAAACTATCATAAATAGCTTGTGCTAGCCTTATGGCGAAAGGTTCACTATAAAAGATTAGTGATACAAAAGTTGTGTGAAGAGTAAAATCGTTCACAACGGAAACAAGACTTGATATCACCTATCAAATCTAAATTGGCTAAGTGTATAACATAATACACCGTCAAAATTGATCTCACTCTATATCGATGATCTCACTATCTATGGATATAAGTTCGATCACAAGCTATGCGTGAAAAAATCTATTTCAAGGCATAACATAAATGTTGGAATAACTGCCCTATCACCTTTAAACTCAGGATCAACACTAGAGTAGGTGTACTCGTTTACTCCAAACTTGGTACTGAAAGATTCGGCCTCTATTTATAGGCAGAAGTCTTCAATCCAAAAATAACTTCTCTTTGTAACCGCCTCCATGATCTTTATGTTGTCCCACGTCTCTTTCTTTATTCTTCATGCTTCTTGATGCAACCGCCTGATCTAGACAGTTCTAAAACGTCCTGGATAAGTCTGGAACGTGTAGGTCCTTGTAGATCCTTGTAGATCCTTCTGGAACCCGTAACCGCTCATGTTGCTACCAATGTTATGCAACATTCACTGCAACATTGAGTATTCCAGAACCTTGTAGATCCTTCTAGATCTTCATCCTGCATGTTAAAACATCTAAGACAACACTTGATCATAAAGTGTTGGTTAATGAGAAGAAAGGGCAAATTCATGTTGTTTCAAAGTAAATAGTGAATACTTCACTACCAACAACATCAACAATCTCTCCCAATTTGACCTTTCTGCTACAACACACCTGATGTATATATTTGTTTAATATATAAGTCAGTGATGTATGTACAATAGAGATCAACATAGTATTGTACACTTATCTTTTCACCCTTGTGTAGCAAAACAGCCAAAAAACAAGATGATCAACTGTAAGTTGAACCACCAAAAACAAGATGAAATAACACTATGTTAATTTCACCAAAACAGAATGAACATCATCAACACAATTTGTCTACGGAATTTCCGTAGGCAAATTATTGTGTAGGTGGGGAAGGAAAATGCCTATACAATTAGAGGTTTTTGTAGGCAATTCGTAGGCAATCCCCCCTACGAATTTTTTTTGTTGGTAATTCCGTAGCTATATTGACAATTTCCGTAGGCAATATTAAACTTTCTTGTAGTGTATGGCTTGGATCTTGATTTTTGTATTATTGCAGTGTTTGTTGTTATGCAGTCGACGTAAAATATAAGAAGCTAAAGCTGTTACTTACTGTTTGGTAATCTAGAGTGGTGTTAAAAGCTAAATGTGGTGCTAATATTGGATGCTAATCATCGCTTATCATCACCATTATGAACCTTAGATTAGGAAGTTGGTGACACTATTTGAGAAACAAATAACAAAATTAATAACTTATGGTTTTGGCATGAATATTTTGTGATGTTTGCACTATGTACTGCTGTTTGGGTAAATTTGTCCAAAACAAATCATATAGAATTCTTGAATTTATTGATGTCTTAAATCATTTGATCAATACGGGTTTGGTTTGTGCCTCTGCCGGCCCCATCCTCAACGGGAATTTTTGTTCCTGAACCTTCCAGGGAATATATTTTTTTTTTCATCCCCTCTCCTAGGAGTATCGATCCTCAATCATAGCAGATTATTTTACGCAGGAGAGGGAGGGAGGGAGAGAGAGAGAAATTTTAAACAGATTATTTATGAAATTTAAATGGGAAAATTAGTTTTTTTGTCCTTTAAGTTTGGTCAATTTTGTTTTTCGTCCTCTAACTTTTGACTTTATTTTTTAGTCCGATAACTTTTAAAAAATTAACATTTTCGTCCTAAAACCGATAATTTTTTAGTCCTAAAATTAACATTTTAGTCCGATAACTTATGTTTTAGGACGAAAACGTTAATTTTTTGAAAGTTATCGGACTAAAAAATAAAGTCAAAAGTTAGAGGACGAAAAACAAAGTTGACCAAACTTAGAGGACAAAAAACTCAATTTTCCCAATTTAAATTATATAGATACCTTCATTTCTTAATTTGTTTACTGAATTTTTGTAGGTAAATTGTTTAAAGGAAAATTTTTGTAGTCAAGTTGCTTGTATGTAATTACTCCCTTTGTCCAATAATTACTTTCACACTTGTCTTATTTGGACGTCACACGACTACTCACACTCCTAAAAATAAAATAATATTTTCGCAAAAGTGAATAAAATACAATTATTTTATTAAATCCCACACACATTATTTTTTCTTAAAAAATGTGTCATCTTCTACTATTAATATAAATTTGGGATAGAGGGAGTAATTACGTAGAAATTTTATTTTGTAGGTAAATTCATGGTAGGTTGACGAATGAAAATTTCTACATGATTAGAAAATTTGCCGACAAATCATTGAAAATTCTCCAGCGAATTTTTTTCATTAAAAAATTTTATAGGCATTTTTTTAGTGTTGTCTCTTTTGTATATCAACAAAGTTATACAACAGTATCCCTTCTGTCGATATCTCCAAAATAGTACTATTAATATGTATAAAGATACATTTTTATGTACACTTAAGTTCACGTGAATTCAAATCCGTCAAGTATTTATACACATAATTATTGTTATACATATTTATTAGCTATTATTGCTATTCATATTACATATAATATTGTGAAAATTACATAATGTACAATAAATCTATAAACAAGGAAAGTGATAAATTTGGGCCAGGAGGTGGGGGCCCTGGGGGCGAGGGCTTCGCCTTGTGCTACAAGAGAAGTGATAAATTTAAATAATACACCTAATCAACACTAAAATAATATTAAGTTATATTTAAATAGAGAGATTTGAGTTATAGATTTGAAATATACAATTTAAATTCAATCCACTTGTTTTAGTAAGATATTTAAGTGGATAGATTTCATATTTTTAGGTCTCATCCCAATTCAAATTGAAATAATTTTAAATATCCACAATAATAATTGAAATTCATATTCTCAAATTCATTTATTTTTAAATTTCTTGAATTTCAAATAAAATACAGTCTAAGGCTAAGATACTCCAAAATTGAAAAAGTTTAAGGATATGAAGTGATATTTTTCCTTTAGAATCGGACGACTATTTAGCCAGAAAAATTAAACTCCGTGAAGAAATTTCTCGTCTTCCTCAGGAAGTAGCAATGGTGACCAATTAAAAGGCATTAAATGGATGCGATGAGAAAAGATTTGTGTTAAAAAGGAAGCATGAGGGTGAGGATTTCCAGATCCAATCGATTTTTTAAAATAACCGAGTTCTAAGTGATAAGTCACTCTTGTTATTATCGAAAAGTTATTTTTTGATTTTTCAATTCAATTATAAAAACAAGAGTGTGACCATTTTCGTAATAACATGATTAAATTTTTAAAAAAAAAATATACTTAAATTGTACGGTGTACTTGGTGCACATGATACTTATTCCTTTGACACACATGTATACAATAGTTTCACTTCTGAGTCTCTATTGGTAATGTATATAGATACAATGTTTGTGACAACCACCACTACAAGATAATTGACCTTTAGTGTCAACAACCATGTGATCTGTCATTATTGCGATCTTGTCAGGAATAATTGTTTTTTGTCATTAAAATTTTTTATCTAGAGAAACAATAATGACAAGATTATTGTCACTTAATGTAGTGCTCATATATACAATAAATCTATGAACAATAAAAGTGAACAATCTAAATAATACATCTACTAAAATAACTTAAAATACTAGACATCTCGAAAATAGAAAAAGGTTTAAATTTAGGCATAAAAAATATAGAGTAGATCTTTTGTGAAACTTGTTAATAGTATAAAATTGATAATATTAGATGTACTCGTTGATACCAGACTACAAGTCTTATGATATTAGTGAATGTATGCAATGGTATCAGTAAATATATATCTAGTGATATTAATTTTATTGTATGAAACATGGTCATAGTAGAATTTGTATAAAATATAATGTTGTCCTATGATAAAGTATTGTGTAAACAAATTTCACATTAATATATATTTTGAGAGTATTATTTTTTTATTAAAAGGGTATTGAATTTCTTTTAATTTTTTTTATTACAAGGTATTAGTCCTAACTTTTAATCGGCTCACACAAATCCTATACTTATCCCCCTTATAAAATATTCATATATTAATTTAAGTGTGTAGAGAGATTATAGGCTTATTTAGTCGGATCACAAAATGATTTCTTAGCGGATTTTTAAATCCAAAAAAGTTGAATAAATAAGGGAAAATGCATTTTTTTATCCTTTAACTTTTGTTGATTTTTTTTTTCGTCCCGTTAACTTTGGAATTTTGAATTTTATCCTATAACATACAAAAAATGTGTTTTTCGTCCTGTTAACTTTGAAATTTTTGATTTCGTCCTATAACTTACAAAATATTTGTGTTTTTTCATCCTATAACTTACAAAAAATTATTTTTTTGTTCGGGAAATCTGACGGGGCACCAATTTTTTGTAAGTTATAGGACGAAATTCGAAATTTTAAAGTTAACAGGACGAAAAACACCATATTTTTCAAGTTATAGGACGAAATTCAAAATTATAAAGTTAAGAGGACGAAAACCAAAATCAAACAAAGTTGAAGGACAAAAAAGTGCATTTTCCCAATAAATAAATCCCAAAAGATCACATATCTTTTGATTATATATAATATATATATATATATATATATATATATATATATCAGAACCAAATTCGTTCCTCGTCCTACGCATATATAAGTATCACAACCTCCATCAAGAAAAATCAGAGCTCCTCAGGAAATCTTCATCGAAGAAATATTTGCAAGACTCCCCGTTAAATCGCTCTTGAAATTCAGGTGCGTTTCCAAATCATGGTGCTTTCTAATTGGGAGCAAAAAATTCCTGAAAGCCCATCTCAGACATTCAGTTAAAACCTCAAGATTTCCCCACCATTGGATCTTTTTCGACACTTTCCAAGGATCGAAGCAATGTCCCCTGCCCTCTTTGTGCCGTAAGCCAATTACTAATCTAATTAAATGTGATCTTGGAGGTTTTGATTGGAAGTCGATTAGTGTTTGTTAGAAAATGAAGAGTATGAATTTCTACAAGAGTATAAAACTCAAGAGTGGAGGAAACTATTTTGAATTTTTTCAACTTAATTTCTTGTGACTTGATACAAAATGATGAATACATGGGGTATTTATAGGTTATACCCATAATGCATCTATACAAAATGCATGAACCATAATTAATTCTAATGCATGAACTTCTAATTAATTTCATACATGTATTGACCAAGAGTTCAAAGGTCATTCATGTATTCAACAATGTTTATCCATAATTTTGACTCATTTAATTAATCTAGTTTATTATTTTCAACATCCTCTCTTAAACTAGATTAATTACTCCAAGTGAAAAACATAGCTTCTTAAAGACATCGAACTTCAATGGTTTCGTGAAGATATCGGCAACTTGATCTTGTGACTTCACGTACTCGAGCTTCACTTCCTCCTTTGATATGCATTCTCGAATAAAATGATATCTAGTATCAATATGTTTGCTCTTCCCATGAAACACTGGATTCTTTGCCAAAGCAATTGCAGATTTATCATCAACATAAATCTCCGTCGCATCTTCTTGTGCCAATTTCAATTCCTTCAACAAACTTCTTAGCCACACAGCATGGCAAACACAGGAAGTAGCAGCAACATATTCAGCCTCACAAGTAGATAGAGTCACAATAGGTTGTTTCTTTGAATTCCAAGTAAAAGCTGAATTTCCCATAAAGAAAACGAACCCGGTCGTACTCTTCCGACTATCAACATCACCAGCCCAATCGCTATCGCATTAGCCAACAAGCTTAAAATTATCAGAAAAAGCGTACAAGATGCCATAATCAAAATCGTACCTTTTCCCTTTACTTGAACTTTTGAAGAGTCTCCAAAAGTTATATCACCTCCGGTTGATTCATCAAGTTCCACGAATAAATTTTTCCTTCCGCAAATGTGACTACTTGCACCAGAGTCAAGGTACCATTGATTCTCATTCTCATCTTGAATGGTTTTGCATGCCCGAAGTAAAGTACAATCTCCATCTTCTTTTACATTGCTGCTTTCCGCAAAGTTATTTTTCTCCTCCACTTTACTTCTACATTCCCAAGCAAAATGGCCAAGACGATGACAAGAAAAACACTCAACTTCGGATTTGTCATACCTTGATTGGTTTGGCCTATTTCCTCCACGACTTCTTCCTCTTCCACGACTTCTTCCTTGATTGGAGTTTTGACCCGTCTCATAATTATTATTTGAGGTGTGTTTATCACCTTGTCCACCTCTTCCATGACCACGTCCTCGACCATGTCCTCGAAATCCTCCAAGTCCTCGACCTCTTTGTAATGTGCCTTGATTTGTCTCATTCAAAGACAACTTTGCCTTCAAGGCTTGTTCACCTGATTCTTGAACTGGTTTCAACAATCTCTCTTCATGAGCTTGCAATGAACCGACCAGTTCATCAACGGTCATGGTGTCTAAATCCTTAGATTCTTCGATGGCAACCACAATGTAATTAAATTTTGGATCCAAAGATCTCAAAATTTTTGCAACAATGCGATCATCTTTCATGTCATCTCCATATCTTTTCATTTGATTCGTGATAGCTAAAACTCTTGAAATGTAATCCGAAATAGATTCGGAATCTTTCATGGGTAGAGATTCAAACTCCCCTCTTAATGTTTGGAGACGTACCTTCTTCACTTTATCAACGCCTTTGAATGAAGCTTGAAGAGTTTCCCATGCTTGCTTGGAAGTAGTTGCCGCAACGACTTTCTCGAACATCTTCTCATCCAAACTTTGATGGATGAGGGTTAGTGCCTTTTGGTCTTTCTTCTTGTCGGATGCTTCACTTTCATCAACACCATTTTCCACAGGATCCCAAGCTTCATAGGCTCCAAGTAAAGCCTTCATCCTTATGCACCAATTATCATAATTATCCTTGGTGAGAGATGGAACGACAAATGGAGTTCCATTTGACATTTCTTCTAGCTTTGTCTCCAAACACAAGTGGCTCTAGATATCAATTTGTTAGAAATTGAAGAGTATGAATTTCTACAAGAGTATAAAACTCAAGAGTGGAGGAAACTATTTTGAATTTTCTCAACTTAATTTTCTTGTGACTTGATACAAAATGATGAATACATGGGGTATTTATAGGTGATACCCATAATGCATCATGAACCATAATTAATTTTAATGCATGAACTTCTAATTAATTCCATACATGTATTGACCAAGAGTTCAAAGGTCATTCATGTATTCAACAATGTTTATCCATAATTTTGACTCATTTAATTAATCTAGTTTATTATTTTCAACAGTGTTGTGGGTGCTTGCAATGGTCTCGTTTGTGTTCTTATAGATTCTAAAAGATTCATGTTGTGGAACCCCGCCACTAAAAGTTCCAAGGTTTTGCTCGATTTCGACGATAAATTTAGTTTGGATTCGATTACGACCGGGGGTTTGGATTTGATGAATTGAACGACGATTACAAGGTTGTCGGAGTGTAAATGGTGCCTTGCATCATTTATAGTTTAAGGACTAATTCTTGGAAAATTATTGAGGCAACAAGTGTTTATACTTTAATGGCTAATATTGTGGAAAACAAAGCATCTCCACACAACGAAGCGGTGGGAAGCTTCATTGGTACGGCCATCAATGTGACGTCGTTTCGTTCGATTTGAATAGCCACGTGTGTAGAGGGGTAGAGCTACCGAAGGGCGAGTTTTGCCCAAGAATGGGAGTGATTGGGGGTTGCCTTAGTGCGCATATATTTAATCCAAATAACGACTTGGGTCATGAAGGAGAAAGAGTCTTGGACTAAGTGGCGTCTGTTCGGTTTCGTAATTATCCAATCCCGACCCCACTCGCCGTACTTCCAAATGGGGAAGTTTTGCTTACGTACGGGTTCATTTTCTTGATTTACAATCCGAAATTTGACGGGTTTCGGCGATCCCGGGTAAATGGTTATACTCGGTTTTTTTATATGGGTGGTTACATTGAAAGTTTAGCCTCACTTGCTTCTGATGCCGAACGGGCTTGCACCAAAGGTCCAAGTAATACTTTATAATGCTGTTATCAACAATTTGTCTTACTTCTGTTCTTGCCTATGTCCTATTATGAAATGTTCTGTCATTTGCCCTACTCACTTGGATTGCCTTCTTGAATATGCATGTTTTCATTGTTTGAGTATGGAAATATTTTTGTGTAGTTGCAACGTGTGTTGTGTAATTTTTACCTTTTTCACAAATCGTCCCAATATATTTTTAAAAATATAATTTAGTTTTGTAACTTTGTACATTGCTCATTTTATGGCAACTTTTTTTGCATCACGGCGTCGTTTTTTTTTGTCACATTTTTGACCTTGTAACTTTCACCTTTGCGCAAATCATCTCAAAGCATGTGTCAAGCGCGATAACATTTGACAAAAAAATGAACGTAAATTGAACAAAGTACAATGATGCGGGACCAATTTTTTCCTTTTTAAAGTATTTTGGGATTATCGGCGAAATAATTGAAAGTTACGGGACCAAAAATATTTTAACTCGTTTTAGCTACTTAATAAATCAATATACTACTTGTATTGTTATATCTGAAATTATGTTAGTTTAAGATGAAAAGTAGTAATCAATTTACTCATATTATGTGGTTTGTGGTTTATGAAGTTTCATCTCAATCACATTTTAGGAATCCCTTGAACCCTATGCATCTGAACTGGTCTGGGGTAATTTGAGTTCTGGACATAATTTGAGGTTTAATCGGTTAAGAATATATAAATAGTTCGCCCTATAATTTATTTATGTTGTACATTACCTGTTTTGTTATATTTGAAGAATGTCAATTTGGTTTTGCATTTTTTGAATAAATAATTTTTGTAACACATGGTTTTCATATAAGTGTTTTTTCTTGTAACTTTTTTTTTTCATTTTCTCAATAGAAGAATATTTTGAGTACATATGTAGCTTCAATGCCCCCTCAACATGACAGACTATACACCATGTATAAATACCATTCAATCTCTACTCAACACAATTGCACAGGTTTGGCAATAGTTCAACCGAAAGAAAAATTTGAACTGACCGACTCCCTAACGTCTGACCAGGATCAAGCTTTTGCTTTGATTTTCTGCACTTTTATCTCTACATTTAATTTGACTTTTCACTTTTTAACACAAATTCATTTATCTCCCAAATTGACAAAATGATGTCATTTTATATTTTAAAAGCGGAAGCGGACGTTGACTCGGACAGCCTCGGCGCTTTCGGTCAGACCGGGTCCAATTTGGTCTGATCGTTTTTAAAGCGATTGAGTCAGTACGACATTATAATTATATAATGTATTAACTAAAATTTTGAATTATTCTTCACTCTATTGGGCCCTTATCTAACAAAAAAGTGTCAAGTTGAAAATTAATCAGACCCATTATTTAGTGATATAGTCCATTTTAAATTAAAAATGCAAAATCCAACCTAGCTACTTAAAAGTCAAAGCTAACTTCCGCCCCTCTCTTTCCCCCCAACCTTCTCCCCTCCCGCTTATTCCTTTCTTCTTTTTTATTACTAGCAAATTATTTTATTATATGGGATGGAGAGAGTAATATACTTAGCAATTTATTTTATTATATTTAAAAAAATTATAATTATTTTAAAATAGAGTATTTTTGAAATATATTGTACTCAAAGTTCTTCTCATTATCATAGCGACTTTCTTGTTGTTGTGGTGGTGGATAAGGATATGGATATGAGTTTTGTGGAGGAAGGTGGTATGGGTATTGTGAATATTATTGATATTGAGGAGGTTGTTGTTGTAGATACGAGTATGGGTTGGGATATGGATATGGGTGAAGATCCGCAGGATAAACCATGTTAGAATGGTAATGACCCGTCTTCCACAAATATGTGTGATATGATATCCCTCCATCTTCTCAGTTCAAAGCACACCTAAAAAAATGAGAAGTATCAAATTCAAATAGAAACAAAACAAAAACAAAGTAATAAATGCAACTACTAACACTCCTCGGGAAAATTGTTTTTTTAGGACTATAACTTAGGGGGTAGCATTTTCAGGACCGTATCTTTACGGGCTGACAATTTCAGGACCGTAACTTTAAAAAGTGGCAATTTAAGGACAAATTGGCCCGAAATTGTGTAATATGGGTCAATTTTTCCTTAAATTGCCACTTTTTAAAGTTGCGGTCCTGGAATTGCCAGCCCATAAAGATACGGTCCTGAAAATGCTACACTCCTAAGTTACAGTCCTAAAAAAACTATCTCCCCTAAATTTATACATCCACCTAAATGTGATAATAACACATAATAGAGTCAATAGGATCATACCCGAACAAAGATTCTAAACCTCATTAAACAAGATATCGTCCTGAATCTTCCAAATGAAGTGAATGTGTTTGGGATATGATTTGTGCTGCATAACTAATTAATTAAATATTAAGTTAAATATTTTAAATATTTATTACAAAGAATTAAATAATAATGTTGTCTTAGTTAGTTGAAAAAATTTAATATGAGTTATTATATTAATAAAATGCTATAGAATAATTAGTATAAATAAATTAATTTGTTTTTGCTTCTGGTTGTACCGTATATGCAATTACAATTAATATTATCTGTTTCTGGTTGTACCGTAAGCAACCACTAATTGCAATTGTGAAGGATCCGTGAATTATTGTGTGGATCTTAGGAATTATTAGAACTAGAATTATAAAAAATGTAAAAAAAGACAAATATAAGAAATTAATTAATTATTTCTTAAACAAAAATCCGGTGGGCATTGAACCCCACTTGTTTTACGTACGTATTCAAGGGAGATGGGCACTATTTTTTGTTAATTATTTTAAGTATTTATTACTAATTAAATAATAATGTTTGCTTAGTTAGTTGAAAAAAGAAATATTAATAATAGTTATTAGAATTTATATAAATTAATTAATTTCACGTACACCTCCCTACGAGCCATTTTGATGCAAGTGATATCATATGTGTCAGTTTTCAAGTTTCATATGTGTCACTTATGTTTCATAATCTAGTGGAATGTTAAAAATTATTCAATAAACCACAATTATTTTGGGTTTACATTGTAAAAGATGAAGGTGGAATACAAATTGAAACATATGAAATAATACAAAGGAATGAAATTATTTTTGATGAGAGAAATTATTTTTGATGTTGGACCACTAATTTTTCCTTTTGTTTTTTTTATAAACCTTAATGTAAAAGACAGGGGCATAATTTTTTTCTTTTTGTTTTACTCAAATAAATTTAACATTATTCACTTGATACAAATTACATAATATAACAAAAAATCAACAATAAATTATATAAATAATAAAATAATTGATTTTTTCCTTAATAAAAATGTTGTTTACCAAATATATTTTACTGGGATCGGATGGCTATTTATAGAAGCTTTGGTAAAAACATCAAATGATTGGGTTCTTAAATGCTAGAATGAGTGCTTGAATGAAGAAAAGCAATAAATGCATAAGAACACTAAGAACACCAAGAATTGCCAGGGGTTGTGAGTCCCTGGACTTGAACGAGTATGTGTATTGATTATACTGAGAGAGAGATTGAACTCTTTTTTCTACATTACAAATGTGGGGGTATTTATAGTTTTCTCACTATAGGGGTATTCTGGTCATTTCCGGCCTCTTGGGGGACAGGTGCATTAAATACCTCTTGCCTCTGAGGACGCGCGGGCACTGGAATGTCAGAACCCACAGGTGGCCGGCCACTAGGGTGTTGACGCGTGTCCAAAAAGGACGATTCTCTGACATATTTCCTCATTTGGATGGAATATTCTCTGTATCTCTGAGTACGGAGGCGGTCTTTTTCCCTCTTGGGAGAGGATCTTGCTTGATTCTATCACGTGCTCCAGATCTCTCTTGCCGGCCGGGGGCCTTGAGTAATCGGAGGCCGGCCTCCTGGCGGACAATGAGGTCGGAGATTCTTCCAGCCGGTTGGTCGCGTCTGGGCGACCTCCGCTGGACTTTTCGGATCTTGGCCGGGCCGGTCCGGCCACGACCGGACTTCGAGGTGGCCGCGATGAACGTGGACGAGTGCCCCAGGCGGGCTTCCGGCCTCATTTTCGAGGTCGGAACCTGTGGTCGGAGCCCGCTGATGTCGGACATAGACCGGCCAGGTCGGTCCCATCCTCTGGGCGTCCTTGTGCCCTTTTCCGGCTTTCTTCCGGCCGGACCCAACGCGTGGTCCGAAATGGTCACAACAATTGCCCCCCAGCTCGTCGCTCAGAGTTGATGAGGGGCGAGGTGGTCGTTTGTCGTTTTGTGTTGGTGCCGGCCTCGATCTGCCCGGGGTGGTCGGAGACCAGCCTATGGCTACGCGATGACTGGGAGGACATGCGTTGTACTTATTTTGCCTAAAAAGGTACGCATGACGTCAGGCGACGCCTCGGATTACGCGCATTAAAAGCTGACGTGCGTGACATGATTTGATCTCCTCGAATCTCGCGCATTTAATGCGTGCGATGTACGAGGCGTCTGACGCCAAAACCGTCTCTTCACCTTCTTGCACCTAGGTCCCTAAACCTAGGATTTTATTTCGAAATAGGCCCTCACCCATTCCCTATAAATAGGGGAGTCATTCTATTCCCAAAGGCTTTTACTCTTTCGCGATTTGGAGCTGCTCTTTGGCGATTTCCGGCGAACTTCTCACGGCGGCGACAAGCTTTGCACGACGACGATTGGTGTTTTGAAGGTAAATTTCAAATTTTCGTATCTCAACTCTTTTAGTTTATACAATGGTGCGATGATGGGCGGGTCCTCCGCCCGGGCAGAGAGACGGCGCCTCTTCTAGCGGCGGAGGAGGTGGCGGTGCCAATCGGCGCCTTTTTTACGAGGGAGAAAGCTCTCGCGGTGGGAGTGGTGCCTCTCCATCCCGTCTGGCGGGCTCTATCTGGGCGCACGATGACGATGGCTTAGATGCCTTATTCCCACGCCCGGGGCGGTCACTACTGGGTGAAGGTGCCCGGGAGGGAGTTCCTTTGGCTACGGAACGATCCCAGGGTGAAGAGGCGGCCCGACCCGTGGGGGGTAGGGATCCACTGGACGACCTCCTGGAGGAAGGCGATGAAGAAAGCGGCCGAGGCGAGGGCGACGACCGGGCCACCAACTTGCTCCTCAAAAATCTCGCGGCCGAGATGATTAAAGAAAGGCTCGGGAGTGCGGGAGAGGCCTCGGGGTCTGATTCTGAGGAGGATGAGAGGCCGGCCGTTGTACGGAGTGTCAGCCAAGATCGGCGAGACCAGGTCAGACAGGTCTTTCGTCTGTGGTCGGAATATGTGGAGAGGAAGGATGAGGTCGAGTCCCTCTCCTTTGACTATGAAGAGTATCTGGATCACTTCCCGCGTGGGCCGACCGTTCGCGATCCGGCCACCATACGGATAGCCAATTTGGAGGAGTCCCGTAGATGGACTATTGGCCAAGTACAGTGCAAGATGTCCCAGCGCCAACTCGACGAAACCCGGGCCGGATGGGAGATACCTTTTGACGTTCATCTCTACGCACCCGAGCCAAACGAACGGGCGGACCAGCCTCCGCGTGGGATGGTGGCCGTAACCCAGGATATGATGGAGGTCGGGCTCCGCTTCCCCCTCCATCCGGCCGTATCGTACCTGTTGAACTACTGGAATCAGGCGCCCATCCAGCTGCTGCCGAACGCCTGGATGATAATAGTGAGCGTCATGACCTTATTTGGCAGGAATCGACTCTACCGGATGCCGACCCCCGGAGAGATGACTTATCTCTATCGGATCCAGAGCGAAAGGAGTGGGACCGGAGAGGTCTACATCCAGACGAAAGGGCAGAAACTGGTAACCGGCCTGCCCAGTAAAGGTAGGAACGATTGAAAGAAATGGTTCTTTGTTGGTGGGGCGTGGAAGACCGGGTACCCTGATGGAGCGGAGATCGACGTTCCGACCGACATCCGCCCTAAAAATCCCAGTAAGGAATCTTTAATTTGCCTTTGAACTAAAAGTACTGATCTAATCTTTGCCTTCTTTTGCAGGTTATCCCTGCCCTTCCGATCGAGAATTGAACTTTGATTTCGCGGTCGTCAGAGAGCAGATCCTGTCCCTGCCTGCCTCGGAAAGGAATCAAGCCGTCCTCCGGACACGAGAAGCCAGAATTTCCGGCCGGTTCTTCCAGTTTCTCGTCATATAAAATTGACGGGTAAGTGACCGGGTTCCGATCTGTATTTATATATATATTTTTTTTAACTTGGATTTTGGTCATTTAGTGCCAGATTTTCCGATCGTCAGGCAGTGCCCCCCTGAGTTTTTCGATCGTTGCCCGGAGATGTTTGCCTTAATGGGAGCTTGCGCGGCAAAGAAAGCGGCTAAAGGAGCGAAGAAGAAAAAAGGAACCGGCGTCCGGACCGGGATCGTGATAGAGGAGCCTCTCCCCCTCCAGTCTGTTCCGGCCGCCGGGGCAGCAGCTGCTGAGGTCCCGACCTCTTCTCCGATTACGGGGAAGAAACGGAGTTGGGAGGAGGCCGGGATCGAGGGATCCGGCCAGCATGGGTCGAGTCCGGCCCCGATAGACGTTTCCGACGATACCCCCCCTGGGGCCGGGCTGGTCGGAACAGAAGCTGTGGCTCGTCTGGAGCCCGTTCTTGGACAAGGGGATGACCGGACCTACTTTGGTCGGGACCCGGTCCGCTTCCAAGCGTAAGTCTTTTAACTTCGACGTTCTCACTCTCACACCATTTCATTTCTGTACCTGATCTGACTTTTCACTTGTCCAGGTTGACTCGAAATGACTCCGAAGTCCCTCCGATGGTGCTCAATTTCCTCTCCTCTCGTGCCCCGAGTTCAACGGCTGAGATGCCGGATTACATGCGCCGGGCTGCGAATTCCCTCCCCCAGGCGTGGACAAAGGATCTGGCCGACATTGTCGAGCGCCGTCCCCAGCACGCGGGCCGGACTGGGGTCGCGCTGATCAGTCAGGCGGCCATCGTGGTCAACACGATGGAGAGCGAGCTTTCAGAGATCTCCAGGTCGCTTCGGAGGACCGAGAGTGCCCTGACCCGTGCCCGGGAGGAGAAAGCCGGGCTAGAGAGCGAAGTCGCCCAGCTCAAGAAGGAAAGAGACGGCGCAGTCGGTCAGATGGAGGCCGTCTTGAAGGAAAAGGACGATGCCCTGGGCCGGGCGGAGATGGCATTTAAAGCCCTGGAAGGTGCCCGGAACCGGGTATCCGAGATGGAAGACACCAACGCCGACCTGCGGTTGGAGGCGCACCGAGCTCGAGGGGATGCCGACCAGGTTTTGGCCCGGCAGGATGAGATGGAGAAGGAGCTTGAAAAGAAGACTGAAAATCTGGCCGCCGCACTGAACCGGCCGGCGTATGATCCCTTGGATCCGACCGCGAACCCAGCGCTGTTCTCCGAGTTTTGCTTCTACGTAGCTGCTGCCAGCATGATCCGGGTAGGGCGCCAGACCGGTCTCGACACTAAATCCCTAGAGGATTACTTCCGGGAGTATGCTGCCAAGAACCCGGTCAGCGACGGTTTCTGGTTCCCCTTTCTCGACCTCGAGACCGACCACGGGGTGGACCTCTCGTGGTTTCCCCATCGGCACAGGCTGTTCAAAAATGGTGAGAATCCGCCGGCCGATGACGAAGAAGAAGGGGATGAGGAGGGGGAGGTCCTTCCGGAGGGCCCCCAGGCACCGGGCGGAGACGGGGCTGTGGTGGAGGCCCTGGTCGATGAAGTGGCCGACTATGTGGCCGGGACCGAAGGGCAGGCAAGCCCGGCGGCCGAAGAGGGCGGCCCTTGAACTCAAACTGCCTTGGATTTTTCATACTGCTTTCCTGAATGTAACCGGCTTCCGACCGGATTTATCTTATTTTAAACCGTTGTACTTCCCGGCTTTCAGACAGGTTTTGACTTTATAAAATTCAGTTTTTCCTTGAACTTTATTATTTTGTTATTGCTCTCTTGCTTTCTTATACTTACCAAAGTAAACTTTCATAAGTATGAATGAGATTTTGACCCGGGCCCGAGTATGATATGCCGACCTCGACACGGTCGGCGTATGTTTTGGACTGAGCCCGGTTTCTAGGATTGCCTTGGTTGCCTTGCCGAGCTCAAGTGTGATATACCGACCTCGATACGGTCGGCATATGCTTTTGAACCGAGCTCGGCTTTTAAAGTGGCTAGGGTGGCCTTTCCGAGCTCAAGTGTGATACGCCGACCTCGATACGGTCGGCGTACGCTTTTGAACTGGGCTCGGTTTTTGGGTGGCCTTGAGTGGCTTTTCCGGGCTCAAGTGTGATATGCCGTCCTCTATACGGCCGGCATATGCCTTTGAACTGAGCCCGGTGCTTGGGAAAAGATTGAGCTGTGTTAAGCGCCTTGTATTGATAAAAACTTTTGAAAACATAGTACAAAATCATTGGTAGTACTTCTTCAAGTGAATTGCATTCCAAGGGTATTGGTCCGGAGTTCCATCCATGAGTTCCAGCTCGTAAGCTCCCTTGGAGAGCCATTTGGATATCCTGAACGGACCCTCCCAGTTCGGGCCGAATACCCCTTTTGGTACTTGAACCTTCTTGAGGACGAGGTCCCCGACCTGGAATTGTCTGGCCTTCACTTTGGAGTTCAAAAATTTTTCGGATTTCTTCTTGTAGGCCGCATTTCGGAGGTCGGAATTTAGTCTCCTTTCCTCCAACATGTCCAAATCGACCATCCGGGCGGTGTCATTGTCTTCGGTGATCGTCTGGGCTGTCCGGTGGCTTGGTAGGGAGACCTCTGAAGGGATGACGGCCTCGGTCCCGAAGGCTAAAGCGAAAGGTGTTTCGCCCGTTGAGTTCCTTGTGGTCGTTCGATACGACCAGAGTACGTCTGGCAGCTCGGCTGCCCACTTCCCCTTCCTGTCCTCAAGCTTGGCTTTGATAGTGTGCTTGAGGATCTTGTTTATGGCCTCTACCTGGCCGTTCGTTTGCGGGTGGTAGGGGGTGGAGAAAACCTTCTTGATATTCCACTTTTCACAAAACTGAATCATCTGGAGACCGTCAAACTGTTTCCCATTGTCGGAGATGATCACTTGAGGTAGGCCGAAACGGCAGATGATGTTTTTCCAAATGAACTTGATGATTTGAGTCTGGCTGATCTTGTTGAGTGGCTCGGCCTCGGCCCACTTTGTGAAATAGTCGACGGCCACGACGGCGAATTTGTGGCCCCCGGGCGCAGTGGGTATCGGTCCGATCAGGTCGATGCCCCACTGGGCAAAAGGCCAGGGGCTATACATGGAGGAGAGCTGCTCGGGGGACAGTTTGATATTGGGTCCCAAGACTTGACACTTGTGGCACGACCTCGCGAAGTTGACGGCGTCCTTGTTTAAAGTCGGCCAGAAATACCCTTGTCTGATCACTTTGTGGGCTAGGGCCCGGCCTCCGGCATGATTTCCACATACCCCCTCATGGATTTCGGCCAGGATAGTCCGGCCTTGCTCCGGGGTTATGCATTTTAGGAGTGGGAGGGTAAAGCTTCTCTTATATAAAAGATCGTCGATGAGGGTGTACCTTGATGACCGGAGTTGTAGTTGTCGTGCCCGAGTTCTATCTTCGGGGAGCCCGCCGGTCTTGAGATACTTTACGATCGGCGTCATCCAATTTTCTTCCGTGCTCAGAACGGTCGCCACATGTGCTCGGATGACCGTGGGCGTTCCGAGCGTGGAAAGTTGAATATTGGCGAGGTCGGCAGCTCCCTCCGCGGTCGCAAGTTTGGAAAGAGCGTCGGCCTGGGTGTTGTGCTCCCTTGGGATCTGCTCAATGAAAACTTGATGAAATTTCTCGCATAAGGTTGTAACCAGGTCGAGGTACTTCATCATCTGCTCTCCCCGGGCCTCGTATTCACCTTTGATTTGGTTGACCACGAGTAGGGAGTCCATAAAAACGTGCAGTCGGCAAACTCCGATGGCGATCGCGAGTTCAAGGCCTCCGACCAGAGCCTCATACTCGGCCTCGTTGTTGGTGGCCGGAAAGCTGAAGCGGACTGCATGGGTGAAATTTTGGCCCTCCGGGCCGATCAGGACGATACCGGCCCCGGCACAAGTATTAGTTGACGATCCGTCCACATAGAGTTTCCAAGGGGGGTGGTTGATTCTTGTGAACTTGGGTGGGAAAGTTAACTCTACTATAAAGTCGGCCAGGGCCTGGCCCTTGATGGCCGTCCTTGGGGCGTATGAGACCCCGTACTGAGCTATCTCTAAAGACCACTTCAACAACCTGCCACTCGTGTCCGGCCGGTGTAGGACTTGCCTAAGGGGTAGGGTGGTGAGGACCTTTACTTGGTGGTCGAAGAAATAAGGCCTTAGCTTCCTCACGCTCATGACCAGAGCGTACGCTAATTTTTCGAGCGGAGTGTACCTGAGCTCGGCATCGTGTAGGGCTTGACTCACGAAGTAGATCGGAAGGTGGTTCTGACCATCCGCCCGGACTAGTACCGCGCTCAGTGCGACCTCGGATGCCGCAAGATATAAGTAAAGCTTCTCCCCCGGGACTGGCTTGACTAAGATTTGTGGGTTTGCCAAATATTCCTTTAGTTTCGCAAAGGCTACTTGACTTTCCCTATTCCAAGAAAACTTGACATTTTTAATAGTCGAGAAGAAAGGCTTACTTTTATCTCCGAGCCGGGCTATGAATCTGTTGAGAGAGGCGAGGCATCCGGTCAGGCGTTGCACTTGTTTGATCGTCCTTGGCTCTTGCATGTCAAGGACGGCCTTGATCTTGGCCGGGTTGGCCTCGATCCCACGCTGGCTGACGATGTGTCCCAGGAATTTGCCAGCCTCCACCCCAAAGTTGCATTTCTTCGGGTTCAGCTTCATATTGTAGGCCTTGAGGATCTTGAAAGTCTCTTCGAGATCCCTGAGATGGTCTTCTTTCTTCAAGCTTTTCACCACAATGTCGTCGATGTAGACCTCCATGGTCTTTCCGATCTGATCTGCAAACATCTTGTTGACTAGGCGTTGGTAGGTCGCGCCGGCGTTGATCAGGCCGAAAGGCATCCGGAGCCAAGAGAAAATGTTCTTCTCCGTGTGGAATGAGGTGTGCTTGATGTCTTCGACGGCCATGGGAATTTGATGGTAGCCGGCGAAAGCGTCCATGAAGGACATCATCTCGTGACCGGCCGTGCCATCCACCAGGTGGTCGATGTGCGGCATCGGAAAGTGATCTTTTGGGCATGCTGCGTTGAGGTCGGTGAAGTCTATACATAGCCTCCAGGCATTGTTTGTCTTTTTGACCAGGACGGCGTTCGCGACCCATTGGGGCTCGTCCCGGGCTTGCTCGATCAGCTTGTTGTCTAGCAACTTCTTGACCTCTTCAGCCAAAGCTTCGTACTTTTCCGGGCCGAACTTCTTTCTTTTTTGATGGACCGGCCTCTTGTTGGAGTCAATCTTTAAACGATGGCATGCGTGTTTTGGGTCTATCCCGACCATGTCTTGGTGAGACCAGGCAAAGACTCCAACGTTGGCTTTGAGGAATTCGATCACCTCTCCCCGCATTTCGGTCGGTATGCGAGAGCCGATCAGAACTTCCAATTCTGGCCTCGAGGGGTCGACTGGAATGTGTTCCAATTTCTCCAAAGCCGTAGCTTGTTCATAGCTCCGTCGGTCGGAAGAATCGAATCTGGGATCGAGATCGAGCTCGGATGGTTCGAAACCGATCCTTGGCTCGGGATCGTCGATCTGCATAGGCCGGGGGTCGGCGGATGTGGATCCGACCTCCGCTATGGGTTCTGCGGCCGGAGTGGCAGTTTCAGAGTCGGGGTGTGGCCCGTCCGGTGTTTGGTCGTTGCTAATTGAAAATAAATGAGAGTAGGAATAGTTCAAACACCTTCTAGCCATTGCCTGGTCACCCCTATCTGTGCCGACCACCCCCTCGGGGGTGGGAATTTTGATACAGTAATAGTAGGAAGAAGCAACAGCTTCAAAAACTTCTAAAAAGGGCCTAGCCAGAAAGCCATTATACGAGCTTGGCTGATCTACAATTATAAAATCTAACGGCCTAGTTATCCTGACTTCCTCGTTGTAGCAGCAGATGAGTTCTACGGAGAGCTTTATCCTCCCGTACGCAGCGACCGTTGCGTCCCCAAATCCCTTCAGTTGAAGGTCGATTGGCCTGATGAAGTTGACGAGGTCTCCGAGCTGGTCTAGGGCTGTTTTGAAGATGATATTGCAAAAACACCCATTGTCGACCAAAATGCGCTGAACCTCTTTGTCCAGGATCCGGGCGGAATCACCAACGCATCGCCCTTCGGGAACAACACCCCGGTCCTATCCTGGTTGGAGAAAGTTATCTCCAAGCTCTTGTGAATCTTTGGTTCTGGGGGCGTGACCAAGTTGACGTTGGTCACCGCCCGGACCTCTGCTTTCCGCTTCCGGTTGGACTGCATCGAGATGGGGGTGAGGCCGCCTAGGTTCCCCCCGCCGGCCTGGATTATGTTGACCCGACCACCGGGATTCATGGGTGGGAGGAGATCATCCTCGTCATCATCCTCCTCCAAAGCAGCGACCGGCCTGAGAGGCCGGCCGCCTTCCTCGTTTCTCCGAGGGTGGCGCTAGGGCTGCTGCTGCTGCTGTTGGTCCTGCCGGCCGGCTGGCCTCTGAAGGAGGTCGTTCAGACGCCCTTCGTCAAACAGCTTCCAAAGCTGCTTGAGGAGATCACGACACTGGCTCGTATTGTGGCCAATAGAGTCGTGATAGGCGCAGAACTTTTTAGGGTCCAGTCGGGACCGGTCTCCAGAATAGGGCCTTGGCCTGGGAAGCACGTCCCGGTGCTGAATCGCATTGAAGATATGCGCGGGGGACTGCCTCATGGCCTGGGTTAGGTGAATCTCAACGTCCTCGAAGGACTTGAAGTTACCGGGCGGTTTGGCCACTCTTCTAGCCTTAGGGCCGCTCTTGGGGGAGGTTTGGGCTACGGCCTCCGTCTCATTTGGGGCTGGCTCGGTCTCTCCCAGCCTTAGTGCCAGAAGTTTCCTCCGAGCCAGGTAGTCACCGGCTCGGGCGCGGAATTCGGCATAGGTTTTAGGGAAGTCCTTGGTGAGGTGCTTGAACATAGGAGACCGGCCGTGGAAACCCCCAAGAGTTGCGTGCAAAGCCAGTTGATCGCTTACCGCCTCGCCGGTCAGCATGACCTCGTCCACTCTGGCCACGTAGTCCTCGTCGGACTCTTCTTTCTCTTGGCGGATTCGCATCAGGCGATGCCAGCTTTCCGGCCGGGCAATTTTGGCCGCAAAGTATGATGAGAATTGGGCGCTTAAAGTGGCGAATGAGTCAATAGACCGTGCCGGGAGAGATACGTACCATCTGTGGGCGAGGTCGCCCAGGGTGAGTGGGAAGAGCCTGCACTTTGTGGCGTCGGTAGCGCCACGTTCGGTCATGTAGATCCGGAACTTGCTCAGGTGAGTCTCCGGATCTGTTTTCCCCTCGTAGAGAGGGGCCGGCGGGGGGACGATTTTGAGCTGGATCGGCGCGAGCTCAATATCGACCGCCAGAGGCTCGCTGGCGACTGGCCGGGCCTTAGTTTGGCCTTGCGCTTCGAGGAGCGCCTTCATTTCGTCAAGTTGCTTTTGCATCCTGGCGAATTCAGGATTGGGGGTTTCGACCAGCTGGTCGCCTCCGTCGGCTAGGGGGCCGATTCGGTCGAAAACGGCCGCACGGGGGACTCCGCGTCCCAAAAGCCCGCTTTGGGCGAAGCTTAGCTTGCACCTGGCGGAGTTTGCCGGGGTCAGGCTGACCTCGGCCGCCCTCTTGTGGGGCATTTGGGCCGTGCTCCCAGAGTTGGAGATGGACTCGGTGTCCCCGTACCCAGTGTCGTAACTGGGTACGCGGCTCGGATACCACGACGGGTCTGTCGTGCCCAAACGGTCGAAAACCGGATGGGCAGAGCCTCGCAAACGGGCGGAGATGGGGTTCGCCCGACATTGGCTTTCGCCTTGGTGCTCTCTGGCTTTCGCCTTACCCTTGAGAGCGCGAGTCTGGGCCTTCTTTTTGGAGGCAGAGGTGGTGCTCCGGCACCCCCTCGCCTCTTCCGCCTAGCGGCGTCTTCCTGACCCGGCCTGGTCAGGAGTAAAGAAACCTCGACCTCCGGATGGGAGGGGTTCCTCCAGAAAATGAATTGGGGATGCCACGCGTGTGGCTTTCCCATGGGCATGGGATGATCTCTGGGGATCCATTGCTTTCAGGAGAGGAGTTTGTGGTTTGAAGACTTGAAGACTTGAGGGTATGAGGCTTTGAAGAACAGTGAGTGTTCTTCAAAGAGAGGTGAAGAAGATATGAGTTTGATGGGTTAGATACCCTCCTTCTAGCGCCAAATGTTGTTTACCAAATATATTTTGCTGGGATCGGATGGCTATTTATAGAAGCTTTGGTAAAAACATCAAATGATTGGGTTCTTAAATGCTAGAATGAGTGCTTGAATGAAGAAAAGCAATAAATGCATAAGAACACTAAGAACACCAAGAATTGCCAGGGGTTGTGAGTCCCTGGACTTGAACGAGTATGTGTATTGATTATACTGAGAGAGAGATTGAACTCTTTTTTCTACATTACAAATGTGGGGGTATTTATAGTTTTCTCACTATAGGGGTATTCTGGTCATTTTCGGCCTCTTGGGGGACAGGTGCATTAAATGCCTCTTGCCTCTGAGGACGCGCGGGCACTGGAATGTCAGAACCCGCAGGTGGCCGGCCACTAGGGTGTTGACGCGTGTCCAAAAAGGACGATTCTCTGGCATATTTCCTCATTTGGATGGAATATTCTCTGTATCTCTGAGTACGGAGGCGGCCTTTTTCCCTCTTGGGAGAGGATCTTGCTTGATTCTATCACGTGTTCCAGATCTCTCTTGCCGGCCGGGGGCCTTGAGTAATCGGAGGCCGGCCTCCTGGCGGACAATGAGGTCGGAGATTCTTCCAGCCGGTTGGTCGCGTCTGGGCGACCTCCGCTGGACTTTTCGGATCTTGGCCGGGCCGGTCCGGCCACGACCGGACTTCAAGGTGGCCGCGATGAACGGGGACGAGTGCCCCAGGCGGGCTTCCGGCCTCATTTTCGAGGTCGGAACCTGTGGTCGGAGCCCGCTGATGTCGGACATAGACCGGCCAGGTCGGTCCCATCCTCTGGGCGTCCTTGTGCCCTTTTCCGGCTTTCTTCCAGCTGGACCCAACGCGTGGTCCGAAATGGTCACAACAAAAAACTCAACGATAAAAATATAGAAAATAATATATCTCTATCCCCAAAAACTTTGCACAATTCGCTATTTATCTCCAACAAAGACCTTTTCAAATTACATCTCATTCCACTAATGGTTACACACTAAAACAAGTGCTTTTGTTTTTTGCTTTATATACTTAAATTTGTAATAAATATCTCAAAATAATTATAAAATTGAAGGCTACTGATTCTTTGAATTAAAAGAAAATATAATTTTGAATTAAAAGACTACTGATTCTTTGATTATAGGGGAGAGAATTTAATTTTGAATTAAAAGACAATACAGGGGTTTTACGTGATAAATATTAATTAAATGATTTGAAATTGGTGGGTTCTACATATTCCAAGTTATTAAATTAATTTTTTATGTGAAGAAAATATTTTATTTGCATTAACAAACAAAAGAAGAACTATAACGTCAACGTCTGACAAAATTAGCTAGAATGAATTAAAAGGGAAAATTATTTTTTTTAGGACTGTAACTTAGGGGGCAGTATTTTTAGGACTGTATCTTTATGGGTTGGCAATTTCAGGCCCGTAACTTTTAAAAGTGGCAATTTAAGGACAAATTGGCCCGAAATTGTGTAATATGGGCCAATTTGTCCTTAAATTGCCACTTTTTAAAGTTACGGTCCTGAAATTGCCAGCCCGTAAAGATACGGTCCTGAAAATGCTACCCCCCCCCCTAAGTTACAGTCCTAAAAAAATAATTTTCCCCTAATTTGTGTATATTCACAGATGAAAAATGGAGAAGGCCGCCACTGCAAGAAGAGGAGAATGTGGCTCGGCTCCCTCATCAAGGAGGAGGAAGAGACCGCGCTCTCTTATGACCGAGCTGCCCGGAATTTCCCCACCGGTGAGATGCAGTCAGAGAAGCTGAGATTAACAGACGTTACACCATCAATTCTGCCCATCACTACAAGAAAACACAAATTTACCAACGGATTTTACCAACTGATGTCATCTGTTGGTAAATACAAACAGAATAAGTACAGATTAGAAACGAAATTCATGTTTTATGTTCAGTAACAGATTTAACAACAGGTTTGCAACAAAAATATACTAACAAACTTATTTTGTTGGTAATTATGGCGCACTTTTTTTGCGCCAACTTTTGCAACTACTTAACAACAAATCATTAACGGAATTTAGTAACTAATGTTTGTTGTTGGTAATATCTGTTACAAAGGAATGTATAACTTCCCCAACCAAAATATGTATTACTAATTTCCAACGAATTTATTGTGTATTGGTATATGCTAACAGATGTACCATCCATTGATAATTACTAATGAATTATCAATTAGTTGGTAATTTACTAATAATTTTGTCCAATTAGTGATTACTAATAAAGACAAGTGTGTTGGTAAAGACCAACAACATTCTGCTCGTCGTTGGTAACATAAGCTCGAAAGAAATGCATTACAAATCAACCAAAATATATATTAGTAAATCCAAACGAGTTTGTAGTGCGTTGCTATATGTTAACAAATTTACCATCCATTGGTAATTACCAACGGATTATCATAATTAGTTGGTAATTTACTAATACATATCATTATTTGTAATTATTAATGAACATATAAGTGGTTGGTAAATATCAACAACATTATGGTCCGTTGTTAATTACGACAAAATTAACTTCAATATGGGTTAACCTCCAACATATTTTTATTTTAGTACTAATAATATATAATTATGTTATTAATTGACAAATAAATTATAAAGTAATTACTAGCGTGTAATAATTGTTTAGCAATTTATCAATTAATTTATTATGTTGTAAATAGGTACCGATGAATATATATATATATATACATATATATATATATATATATATATATATTATAAGTAAATATGTGTATATGTTTGTGAGTGTGCATGCAAATTAATGTTTCCTTTTTTGGTAGTGTGGAAATTGATGTGGGATGGATAAATATTGAAAGAGTGTAAAAATAATCTAAATATTTATTCTTTTTTTTTCACTAGATAAAATGTTATAGCTAGCGTGTTTAAATAGCATAAACTTTCCTACTTATCTAAAATTATTTTTCACTATGTTTGATTTTTTTTTTCAACTTTCATTAAACTCATTCTTAAAATTTATTCGAGTTGATTAGTGTGAAAATTACTTGAAAATATTGTATTTTATTTGCTTAGTTTAATACAATTTTATGCAAAATTTACATTAAACTAATTATTTGAACTTAAAATGAGAGTGATAGTGTTTGTTAATTTTCATAGGTGGATTGAGATTTATTTTAGCAAAACACATGCCCATTAACTATTAAGTTCAATCGAGAAGAGAAAATATAAAAAAAAAAAAAACAAAAATGGAGAAGCCCAGTTGCGGCCCAATAAAAAAAGCATAAATATTCCCTCCCCCCACATAGTTCACCTCCTAAATTCATGTTCAAAATTATTTAATTGATCAGAACCAATGTGTCGAACATTGTTCAGTTTTTTTGGATAATTTGTGGGTGGTGAACTGAACTAAGGGGTGAAGTAGTGAAAAAAAAAAATAGGGACAAATATCCTTGCCCAAAAAAGAAAAAGAAAAAAGTGATGCAGCCCACTAAATGTTATTATATATAAATTCACGACCTTTATGTCAAATATTAATTTAATCACGCACTACAAGAAAATAATGATTTGCCTACGGAATTAAATTGCCCACAAAAATTTACCAACAAAAAAGTTTGTAGTAAAAATTGCCTACGATTTGCCCACAGAATTTTTTAATTATGAAAGCATCTACATTTTTCAACCTAAAACAATTTGCCTACGGAATAAAATCCCTAGGTATAATTACCTACAAGCCATTTGCCTAAAAAAATTTACCTACAACACAATTTGCCTACGGAATTTCCGTAGGTAAATTATTGTGTAGGTGGGGAAGGAAAATGCCTATACAATTAGATATTTTTGTAGGCAATTCGTAGGCAATCCCCCCTACGAATTTTTTTGTTGGTAATTCCGTAGCTATATTGACAATTTCCGTAGGCAATATTAAACTTTCTTGTAGTGACGGGTATCATCTATTGCCAATCGAAGAAAAAAAAAGTACCGAATTGCAACCATATTAAAGGTTGGTTTTTTTTTTTTTTTTTTTTACTATAATCACGAAACCCGTGATTAAATTGATATTCGACCTAAAGATCATGAATTTATATAGAATTAACCTTAATTTGTGGATAGTAAATTAACTAAGGGGGACAAATATCCTTGCACATAAGAAATAAAATGATGCAGACACTAAATGTTATTATATAATAACGTGGCCCATTTGTTCTTGAAATTTAACCTTTGATTTTATTAGTCAACTAAACAACTAGTAAAAAGAAGGAAAAAAAATCATCTAGTCAACAAGAGAAATAGACACTGGAATTAAGAAAGAAAGCATCGCATGACCCTACCATAACATATACTTGGGTATTTTTTTTCCTTAACAGAAATCGGCCCAATAAGGTATTATATATATTTTTTTTGGCACAGGTTATTTGCACTAGCCTCTATGTTAAATACACTATTAGGATGAATACACTACTCGTGTTCGGAATTTTTTTTCGAACTTTTTTCACTTTTTCGGCAATATTTTTCGAACATTGTGTGATTGAAGGAAAAATTCGGAAATTTTTTCCGAAAATTTAACAAATTTTCGGAAAAAAAGGTCGAAGGTAGTGTATTTAACAAAATGGGTACTGCAAATAACCGTGGCCTTTTTTGTTATGGCAGCTCCCAGCCCAATAAGGTACTCCTAATAGTAAATTTTAGCTGGAAACTCTTCATTTGAGTTACGAATTTCACTCATTTGTCAAACTCCAGCTGAAAACTCGCCCAAAAATCTGTTCTCTCAATTTTTTGCGTGTGGCAGAAAATTTTGCAGCCCTGAAACTCTCCCCCAACCACGGGCAATCACTCCGTGGCGCCGAAGGACACAGAAAATAGATTTGAGGTATGTTATTTGAGATTCACATGTCCAACTTCGATTGTCTTGATTTATATAATAAGATATTATGATATCTTTTGCTTCCATCTTATTGCATTTTATAGTCTAAATTATGAGCTTAAATATAGAAACATTATATAATTTCCTTGGAGTGTCAAAGTAGGAGGGGAAATGCAAGCTAAAATTATGCTGTGTAATTAAACCTTTAACTCTTAATTTACAAATTCCAGATCTTGAGAGGGGTGTTAATATTAGGGGTTTACCCTCTAGTTGGATAATTTGAGATTAATAGATTCCAATTTATTTAGGTGATAATTGATTAAAAATCAATCCCTAGAATTATCGTACACCAAGTGTTTGATCATTTGTTTCTGACACCAAAGATTTAATGCAATTCAACTTATGATTGCTGTTGAAACAAAAACACCCTATGCACTCCATTTTACATAATTTTACTCCATACGCTTTTGATAGGAAATATGAATTATATACATAATTGTTATATATTTTAACTCTGTTTTTCAATACTTGTTTGGACTCCGTTGCACTTGCACTTGAGTCTTGCTTTTTAATATTTTCTTGCTGAAAATGTTCAATCCATAGTTGTAGATACGAAAAGGATAAATACAAGTTATATTACTAGAAGAGTTAATACAATGATTATGCACACTTTGTTTCTACTTGATGTCCCGATTGTAAATAGAGACAAGATGATTTAGATTTAAATATTGGCAATTTTAGGAAGACTGGACCCTTATAATAGAGAAGAGTGGACGAGCCTCAACCACAATATAATTAGTAAGATGAGTTTTATATGCTAATAAAAATTAGATTGCAATAGTACAAAAATTAAAATAAGGAATAGATAATATAAATTATCATTTTAAGTAATATATACTAGTAGGTGTTTTTTCTTTTTCTTTTTTTGGTCGGGGAAGCTGAAGCCCCTGCAAGGTTCTATGAGGATATACCCCTGCCTCTAGCTACAGTTATATATTTATACACTACAAATTTCAGACTCTATATACTATACATAAGATAAAGCTTTTGTCTTTTAGTTTTTCAAGCCATATTTAGTCTCATAAAAAGATATAATATTCAATCACATCCGTCAGTTTCTGATAGGATAATTTGGAAAACAAATAAAAGTTATTTTCTAATTAGACTAATACTAGTTTAATCATCCATCAGAAAATATATTTAGTTTGACATATGGAAAAAAATTATTAAATAAAATTATCTTCCATATTTGATAATTTTTGCATTTTCTTTGGTCAAAAAAATGTAGTTCATCGTTAGGTGTCATGAGTATTTAAGACCTGAATTGCCATGCCTAATGTAGTTCTGTAGGCAGGGCCAATGCTTCCGGACGTACAAAATCTACGGTGGGAAACATTCCTTGTCTCAACTCTCATTTGAACTTAAGTAAATATTATCATTTCTACTTTTCGGGAAAATATTGAAGATTATCTGTATGAAAATATGGTGGTTGTTTAACACGATCCTACTCAGTGTAGTTAAAACAACTCACATTTTTGTCTTTTGTATCAGAATGCTTTGGCAAGAAAAAATTATCATCATCTCACTTGATTTCTATGATTTCTGTTTAGGTATTGAATAAGAATATTATTTGTAACTAAATTTTTATGACTTTTGATTTTGTATTTAAATCGAAAGAAATAATTGAATGTCCAATATTTTTATTATATAGTGGATCGAATAATTATTTTTTTTAATTTTTTATAATTCAGCACGCCCTATATCACGTAATATTTTTCATCATTAGGTTCACAATGAGACCAGATCGTCAATGGATGTATCAACGGATGACAAGAGGTTGTTTAAACCAAGAATTTAAGGATGGTCTTCAGAAATTTATTGAATTTGCTAGTAGCCAATCAAATGACAAAGACGGAGACAAAATCAGATGCCCTTGTAATGGCCATAAGTGTCAAAATCGTGTATATCATGATTTAGATACAGTTAAATTCCATGTGGCTAAATATGGATTTGTTCCAGAATATTATGTTTGGGATTGCCATGGGGAAACCAATGTGTATGCTGACAACTTCGAAGATGCAACTTTTAGCCATGAATCAGATAATGTAGATAATTTAAGTACATACCACTCTATGGTGTTTGATGCTGCTGGTCCTGATTTTAATCATGAGGACTTGGATGAACCTCCAAACCCAGATGCTAACAAAATTTATGACATGCTTGATGCTGCAAATAAAGAGTTGTGGCCTGATTGTAAAAATCACTCGTTACTCTCATTTGTTGCTCGAGTTATGACCATGAAATCAGAAAACCATATGACAGAAAAGAATTTTGATCAGATGCTTGGATATATGAAAGAGATTCTTCCAGATGGTGATGTGGTGCCTGAGAACTTCTATAGCACTAAGAAGTTGTTACGAGGTATGGGCTTACCGATGACAAAGATCGATTGTTGTAATAATCGATGTATGATATACTGGGGTGAAGATAGTGCGTTGACCAGTTGCAAGTTCTGTGCACATCCTCGTTACAAGAGAGCGCCCCAAGGAAGTGGTAAAAGAAGAAAAACTAATATCCCATATAAGAAAATGTACTACTTTCCTCTCACCGATAGACTCAAAAGATTGTATGCATCTAATGTCACGGCTAAGGAAATGAGATGGCATGCAGAGCATGTGACTAAGGATGGTGTTATGATTCATCCATCAGATTCCCCTGCTTGGAAGCATTTTGATCAGACATATCCATATTTTGCAAGTGAAATTCGTAATGTGCGACTAGGACTTTGTACTGATGGTTTTCAACCATTTGGGCAATCAGGGTCACAATATTCTTCATGGCCAGTAATTGTAACACCATACAATTTGCCACCAGGGTTGTGTATGAAGGAACAACACATGTTCTTAACTGTATTAGTTCCTGGACCAGAAAATCCAAAAGATAAATTAGATGTATTCTTGCAGCCTCTCATTGTGGAACTTAAACAATTATGGGAGGTCGGTGTTGTGACATATGACATTTTTAAGAAGCAAAATTTTCAGATGAGAGCTGCTCTTATGTGGACAATAAGCGATTTCCCAGCATTCTATATGTTATCTGGTTGGAGTACTGCCGGTCGATTAGCTTGTCCATACTGCATGGAGGACGCAGATGCATTTAGTCTGTCAAGAAGTAGGAAACAATCCTGGTTTGACAATCATCGCAAGTTTTTACCTAAGGATCATATATTTCGGACTAACACGACCTCGTTTTTGAAAAATAAGATTGTGGACAAGGTTGCACCACCAATTAAATCTGGAACTGAAATATTGAGAGAAATTGAGGATTTGGGAATAGTGAAAATCACAGAATTGGATGCTAACGAGGTTAATAAAGTGAAATGCAAGGACTGTGGTTGGAAAAAAAGAAGTATATTCTGGGATTTGCCTTATTGGAGTTCAAACTTGATTCGCCACAGCTTAGATGTTATGCACATTGAGAAGAATGTGTTTGACAACATCTTTAACACGGTCATGAATGTAGAAGGATAAACAAAAGACACTTCCAAATCTAGGGATGAGTTGAATGAATATTGTCGTCGTCCCGAGTTGGCAAAGAATGAATCACTAAGAAAATACCCAAAAGCATGTTATAGTTTGGACAAGCAGGGGAAACAAGCTGTGTGTGAATGGGTAAGAAGCCTCCAGTTCCCAGATGGGTACGCTTCGAATTTGGCAAGATGTTTAGATATGAAGAAACATAAATTGTATGGCATGAAAAGTCATGATTGCCATGTTTTTATGCAGAGATTAATACCTATCGTATTTCGTAAGCTACTCCCATCCAATGTTTGGAAGGCACTAACAGAGTTGAGTCTATTCTTCAAAGAGCTATCAACTACTACTATAAGATATGAAGACATGATTCAATTGGAAAATCAAATTCCTGTCATCATGTGCAATCTTGAGCGAATATTCCCTCCAAGTTTCTTTAACTCCATGGAGCATCTTCCTATACATTTGGCTTATGAAGCAAAGATAGCAGGTCCTGTTCAATATCGGTGGATGTATCCTTTCGAGAGGTAATAGATAACATGTTTCTTTTTTTTAATAAATATATATATACACACAATTGTGATATTGATGGTCTTTGATGTGTATGTTATAGGTACCTACGAAAGTTAAAAAATAGTGTGAATAACAAAGCTAAAGTTGAAGGTTCAATATGCAATGCATATGTGGTTGAAGAAGCTACATCATTTTGTTCATACTACTTTGAAGACCATATGAGCACAAGACATAGAAAAGTGTCTCGCAACGATGACACGCGTATTCATGAAGAGGATGGTGAAGAACATGAACAAAACCTATCAATATTCAAATTTCCGGCCGACCATTCGGAAAATCTATAACAAGATATTTGACCGATGAAGAATATAAAGCTACTCGAAGCTATATTTTATTAAATTGCTCGGAAGTAGAACCATTTATCAGTTTGTGCTCAATATTTTTTGTTGTTTACAGTTTGTTCGTACACTTCTAACATTTCAGTTTGTCTTTTTTTTTTTTTTTTGTGCATATTTTGTCTTTTATGAAGAGTCTACAGAGACTTTCTCGCACAATCCCAACGAAGTATAACCGAGAAGGAAGTTGATTACAAGCTAGAAAATGAATTTTCAGATTGGTTCAATACATATGTGAGTATTAAAAGAAAAACTGCTATTTTTGTTCATTGATGGTGTTTTTTCTTCTTCTAATGACTAGCTTATCTCTTTTAATATAAAGGCACATGATCCTTCCAACAATGTTGTTAACAAGTTTGTAAAGGATCTTGCAAAAGGCCTACTGCGAAGTGTTTTGTCATATAATGGCTACTACATAAATGGTTATAGATTTCATACTTTACAGCATGGTTCTATAAGATCTGCCAAGAATAGTGGGGTGTGCATTAGAGGCTCTAACATATGTGTTAGTGAGAGTGATTATTATGGTCATTTGAGAGAAGTGATTGAGCTAGAATACCCTGCCTTACCAATCAAGAGGACTGTCTTATTCAAGTGTGATTGGTTTGACCCTACTCCAAATTTGGGTACAAATGTCCATAAAGAGTACAAGTTGGTGGAGGTGAACTATGAACGAAAACTTAATGGATATGAACCATTTGTGTTGGCTGTACAAGCAAGTCAAGTGTACTATTGTAAATATCCTAGCATAAGGCGTGAAAAGGGGGATTGGAGGGCTGTGTTAAAAATAAAAGCTAGGTCTGTTGTGGATTTTACAGAAACTACAGAGGGAAATGATCAACCACCATTTCAAGAGGATGAAGTTCATATTCATAATCATGATGTGACGCAATTGGATGAAGTAGTTCCCTTAAATGATACAAATGGCTCATTTATAGACCTAGAGGATGATGATATTGAAGTGGAAGATGAACCATTACTTGAATCAGATGAAGAAAGCTTGGATTCAACCGAAGAAGATGAAGAGTTATATGAAGAAAACACTGATAGCGACTAAGGTTATTTCTCATTTCATCATCTTATTAATGTCATGATTTCAAAATCAGTGCACATTTGCAAAGAGAAACTATCATATTTTGTGTTTATTTGTTATTTTGAGGTTGTCTACTGTTTGCTTATTTATAGTTGTTGGCTTTCTGCTTTAACTTGCTGGTTTGATATATATTTTGATATTGTTTGTATCAGGTTACTGCTGATTTTACTAGTTTGCTACAGATTGGTATCGGTGTGCTATTTGGAGTTGCTTCTTGCTGTTCTGATGGTCAGCTACGTTGCTGAAGAGGTGTTTGTTATGTGAAGAACCTCACAAAGGATGCTATTGTTATTCGTACAGATTTTGGCGGTGTTTGTTTAATGAAATTGTTTTAGGAGTTATTGATGCCTGTGGTTTATTCATATTTTTTATTTGATTGCTCAACTTGCTTTTCTAGATTGTCATAGCTTGGTTGCCTATGTGTATTGACATTTTATTCAAAACTTTGTTTCATTTTATCTATCACTAAATGTATCAGCTCTAAACAGTATTAGTTGAAGTGATATTAGTTAATTTTACTAAAAATATTAGTTATTTTAATATAAAATATTAGTAAATTATTGTCCAGGTTAGTAGTTAGCGTGAATATTATTTACATAATATTTTGCCAAAATAAAGAGTATATATAGAATGCAATTTGGTTGTGATCAAACTGATTTGCAATTAATACTTTTTAGTATAACAACTAGTATCATTTAGTGAAATAATTTTTATCCTTTAACCAATTAATACCATTTAGTGAATCATTGCATGAATAAAAAATATTAATATAAAACTACCAAAATTAATACAAAACTATCAAAATGACCTTAAAATTGTTTTAAAAGAAAATACATATTCCATAAATCTACAAATTTAACTTTTTATTCTATTTATATTAAGTTCATAAATTTTTTTTTTGAATCCCAAACTTATTTTCTACTTATCGAAACTATTCTTCACCTTACTTAACCGATATTTTTATAAATGACAATACAACAATAATATTTTTTACAATAATATCTTCCTTACACTAGTATATTTATATCTCATGTTATTACTTTGTATTTACTAATTCACATTTATTAATTAAACTCAATTTAGTTTAGGGTAGTAAACAGTAAAATAGAAAACAACTTCGTGACAAAGGGAGTATAAATTATTTCTTTTCTCTCTTCAAAAAATAATAAAAAAACTCTGCAATTACTAAAAGAATTAATTTTGAAAACAAATCAAAATTCAGGGTCGTGTCGATTAATCGGGTGGCTTTGAGACTTGCAGATGTGCTGTTGAATATTTTTTTCTTTCTATTTTCCTATTCAATTTATATTCATAAGTAAATTGAGTTTCTTCACTTTTCATCTTCTCCTCTAATCTTATTCCTACCAACTATTATTATTGAAGAATATAATATTTTGTCAGTAATATCTAATGCCCATAATAAATACTACCTACGTCCAGGAGGAACTTACCCATTTACTGTTTTCTCGTGTTTTAACGAGCGAATTTTTTTATTAGCATTTAAACTGATAAAGTAATTTTTAAGTCATTTTATAATAGAGGAGAGATAGATCTATCATACACTACCTTAAAAGTCATTTTATCATTTAAAATATTAATAACATCTCGCTCGCTAAAACACGAAAATAAATGTAGTTTGCAAGTTCCTCCGGGACGGAGGGAGTACTTAACTTGAAATAAGGTTCAAAATACTTAATTATTTTAACTGGATAATATACTCCCTCCGTCCTTTTTTTTAGACATGACATATTAATACTTTGACACAGATAAATGTTCATTTGCGTTGTCTCATGCCATGAGACACTATCACGCACATTCTTGTCATTTTCTCGTTATTATTATAGGTACATTATGATCTCACAGGATTCAAAATCAATTCAAGTATAAAAATTAGTTTAGGCTTATCACAACCCATTTAATTTATGTATAGTATTATGCATATGGTACTAACAATAACTATTACCGTAAATAACAATTTAATAATATCTTCTGTTGAAATAACTAATACTTTAGAGTATGTTATCTTTGCAGAATGAGATTGATAATACATAATACATAACACTAATACCCATCGGAGCTAACACCTTTAGTTCAATTCAATGATACTCTTAGTGAAATTTATTAATATCTTTCAAATAAATTTTATTGTAAATATCATTCACATAATATATTCTCTTTAATTTATGATTTGAATAATTATCATGACTCTATCCAATTTAATAATATAAATAGTCTTTTTTATATGACGAATAACTAAATGCTTTATCTAATTAATAAAAGGATTAATATTATTGCATGTTAAGTGTATAAACATATTCAATTATATAACTTGTCAAACAATTCAAATCTTACGAAGAGTTAATTAATATTTAATTAACAAAGCAATTCTTATTGGATAGGCAACAGCTTGGATACGTATATATTAGAGTGAAATTTACAAATAGAATTCTAGAACAGCCTAATTGCATTAGAAGGGAAAAAGAAAATTAATTTGTCTTGGATAGGTAATAGCTAGCTAGCTTGATAGGAATAACTTTTTTATTAAAGAAATACTCTGCCCAATTTTTTACAATTCATGTGATATTTATTTTTAATCTGTAACAAATGCAATTTCCAGATCGTGGTTGGATGTACTCAATACCTAGAATGATAGGAGGAGGCTTTAACTCTGTCTTTTGCAATAAAACTGATGAGTTTATTGAGTTTGCACTACAACTTCCATGCAGTATGGATTGTATGGGTAATATTAGGTGTCCGTGTAAAGACAGAAAATGCAGAAATATGAGATTCTTGAGTGTTGATGAGGTTAGAACTCATCTTGTGATTTTCGGTTTTGTTCCCCGTTATTACAACTGGACCAGTCACGGTGAACAACGGTGGAATGTTGACATCGAAACCGTTGAATACTTTTATACTGGGTGGAGCGGTGGTGGAAGTTCTGATGTTGGTGGTTCAAGTTATGTTCCGTATACTCAATTTGAACCACAAATAGAGGATGAATTTGATAGATATTGGATGATGACTGCAGAATCTGTTTTGGGTGGTCAACCACAATTCAATGAAACACCTATGGAGGAGGAACCAAATCATCGGTCAAATAAGTTTTTTGATATGCTTAAAACTGTTGATCAAAAGCTCTTTCCTGGTTGTGAGACTGAGACGCAGTTGTCATTCAATGCTCAAATGTTGAACATCAAAAATTAAGGCAAGGTCAGTCAAAAAGTGTTCAATCAATTTGCTAAATTGTTCAAACGAGCTCAAAATCTCTTTTATCTCATTCATTACATTATTTAGTTTCAATCTGATTAGTGTGATTTTTGCTCGAAATTAGTGTACTTAAATAGCTTATTTTATTGAGTTTCTTGCAATTATTTAGATTAAATTGACAACTTGTGCTTAATTGTTGAGAAAGGTGTTTGCGTTTATTTTATAGGAAATTGAGGAATTTTTGGATCAAATACGTGCTAATTGAGGTCGGTCGAGAAAAGGAATCGAGAAGAAAACGAGTGAAATGTGACAAAGATCAAATTTGAGCTGAGCAAGAACATCCTAAGGAGGAAGAATCATCATCCCAAATGAGAAATCTACTCAAAATGCACGTAGAGTCAAGAAGAATCGAGTCAAAATCGTGTTTAAGAGTGGAGTAAAGCAAAACGGGGCTTGGAAAGACCGGAAAACAAGTTGGGGGTTCAAAATGGAAAGAAACCAAGTCAAAACAAGCCAAACCGAGCCAAAGAGGGAGCAAAACAAGCTAAAAAACTAATTCATCTCGGTTAGCAGGCTTTGTACCGCCCGAGATGAAAGGTGCTTAACCGAGATTTTGGTTTCGGCCTCAATGTCTCGGTTAACACTCTTCCGTACCACCCGAGACACATGGGTGTTATCCGAGATGAACTTCCCCTGCTTTAAAAAATCTGAAAACTCCAACTTTCGAGGGACTTAAATGCAATTTCGTCCAAGGGCTTTTCACTCAGTTTACACATATAAATACCTTTCTTCCTGAGTTTACACTCAGTTTTTCAAGGGCTTTAGAACCCTAATCCCCTAGAATAGTTTTCTTTCATTTTTTTTCTTTTCAATTTTAATTTTCTTTTGCATTTCTTTCAATTTCTAGCATAGGTTAGATTAGATTAAGCTTTCAATTGAGTGTTACTTTCATTTCAAGCAAGGATTCTCAAGTTTTGTAGCTAAATCAACTCAATAGAGGTGACTTCTTTCCTTAATCTCATTTCCTTTTGGATTGATTTTCATGTTTATGGCTTATTGTTCTTTATTTCATATTAGTTTGTTTGATACGATGCTTAGTTAATTGTCTTGTGTTTGGGTGTTTGGATTTACATGGGTAATTGAGTATTTGATTTGATTTGTGATATCTATTCTAGTTGAAGGTCAATCTATTAGGATTATGGACTTTGATTGTTCGATTTCATGATTGCTCTTGTAATTCATATTTAGATTGTGTGTTTATTGCAAAGAGTTGGGTCGGTGCATGATCTAGTATGAGTGTGGGTGATTTATGCGATTTGAGTGGTTATTGAGGTATCGCAACGAGAGTTGGGTATTTTCATTAGAACCCCATATTTCCTACACTTGTTGCTTAATTGAGAAATTGGTGATAAGTGAGAAGATTAACGATCCAATGTTTTCATTTGACGTGTTTACCTAGGCTTATCCAGTACGGTGAATACGTAATGTTTAGTGATTGCTTCTATAGTTGATCAGAAACTTGAATAGTTATTACTTATTGACCGTGTACTTGATTCTCATGTGATGATAAACACCCGAACACGTCTCTTTTGATTGTTCGAAAATTCCTAAAAAATTGCTTATTGTTTTTGTTTAGTTAATTGCTTTAATTTGTTTAACGCTTTAATTTCTAGAAAACCCCTTCCAAAATATTGATTTGCACTACAATTACGCGCCGACGTATAGTATTAGGGATACACTAGCCACTAGTCCCGTGGTTTGATATTTAACTTGGTCACTTGCCAAACTACGACAACACTCGTACACTTGCGAGTAGTTAAATTTTGTGCATAACGAAATTTGGCAATCACAATCTCAACCTTTAATTTTTATCTTCTAATCTTAACCTTCCATTTCATTTAACAATATCTATAAATTCAATAACCCAATCAATTAAACATCCTATTCCATTTCACTGGCTAATCATTTATTTCTCTCAAGATCTAAAGAATTGACTATTTCTTATTTCTTTTTGCAGATATTATCGAAGATTAAATTGTTTCCAGGTATTAACGAAAATTGATTATAATCTTATTATATTTTTGTTCTCATTAATCTTTCTTAGTGTTCATTTTTTTTTTTTTTTGCATATTTTATAAGATTTGTTGTTAGTTTACTATTTTTTGTAGGTTTCCGCATGATTCGTAACATTTTATTTTATTGGGTAATCATTTTAATTTTTTCTCAAGATCTATAGAATTAGAAAAATTCTTTTTCTTTTTTGCAGGTGTTATAGAAAAATGAATTTCTTTATTTTAGATATTAAAGAAAATCTTCTTATATTTTTATTCGTAACAATCTTTCTTATGTTTCAATCTTTCTTTTTTTGCAGGTTCCACAAGATTTATTTTTAGTTTCATTCTTTCTTTTTGTTGATTTATTTTGTGACTCATTCTATTGTTTTTTATGCAGGAGTTTATGAAAATCATTTCTAATGTTTGATGATTATCAATACGTATTACATCGATTATGAAACAATCATCTCAACAGGAATTGGAGTCGCACAAGTAGATATAATCTCTGACAATAGATATTGAAGAAGGGTGTGTATGACCAAAGACGAAATTAATTCGATGAGAATATTTTGTTATTAAATTAGAGGAGTTAAATTTAATGGATATTTTGTCTTCTTTAAATTTTTTTATCAATAAGATCATTCTTCTTTAAGAAAAAAAAAAAAGAGAAAAATAGGGTAAATGCGTAATGATCAAACACTTATTACGCAGATTTAAATCTTCTAAAATGTTTAAAATTAAGCAATCAATTGTTTAAGAAGTAGCTAAATATATTATAATTGAATTAAAGTACAATTAGATTGCAAAATCAACTCACTTTAATGAATAGTTTGAATTTTGTATTCTTACCGAAAATTGAACAAGTCCTATGCTAATGATGTATATGGACAGACAGAGCCTATTTCATAGGAAATTTTCAATTAAAAGTAATATTTTATCATACATATTAATTACATCTAAGGATAGCATTTATTTCAAATTATTCTTAAATTAAAAATATTTATCATATTATAACTTTGTTACCTATTATATGGTGGAGTTTTTTATGGAGTGTCATAACTACTTGTTAATCAAAATTAAAGTTCTTCTTCAATTTAAAAAAAAAAATCATATGCTAATTATATTGGTAGAAGTGTATCCAACTTTGATTTAGCAACATTAAATTGATGTTTCATATTATTCAATTTCCATTGTTGATGATCTTTTCTAATCACAAGGATTAGTGGTTGTTTTTAATCGTTAATTAGATCACCAAACAATTACGTGTGATTGATCACTAACGTATTTAGTGAATACGAAAATTTAGATTAAGGTAGAATTAATACGTGTGTCGATTACGTATTTGATTCGTATATAAGAGAATCAAGCAGCTTTAGGTATATAATCGAAGTTTGGACGTGTATATGAATTTGTGCATGCTTTATTAATTAAAAATCAGAGTATTTATACAAGTTTGCCTAGCAGGAGGTGTACATGACCTTTGACATTCCAAGTGTGCATGTATGACACTTGGAATATTGACTATTTGACCTTATCTTAACTAAATTCAATTCTAATGATGGATTTGTTCGTATTCAGGCGTTGTTCGCCACTTTGGACTTGTCCTTGAGGAGTCTTTAGCTTGATTTTGTTAGTCATTCGCTTTGATGCTTGAATATCTTGTTACTTTAACTGGATCTGTTCGCCCATGAGCAGGATTTGCTCGCCGGACCTCATTTTGAGTAATATGGCTTTTGTAATCCAGGTTACTCGCTTTGTTAGATATGTTCGCCTGACAATTCTAGCTTGATATGGCTTTAACTTAATCCGACCTTTAAGATGCATGATTTGGGATAATCTTGTTCGCCTTAGTTGTAGTTCTGCTCGCCTATCAACAATTTCCCTCTTGCCAATCATTTTGTTGTTATATAGCAAGGCGAACAACTTATGAGTTGGCAACTAATCAGAGTTATAAAGGCGAGCTGATTCTACTTGGAGCGTACTACTTCAGATGGGCGGACATTCATGGTTGAGCAGACTTAGGCAGACGACTGTTGGGATCCCAATGTCTGGGTGCGGCTCGAGGTGTGACGTGGGTGGAATGATTGCTGGCGCCCACACGCACACAAAATCGAGGCGACGCGCCCCCAATTTTATCGGAGAGAACTTGCACGCGCCTGGTAATTGTAATCTAGTCCCTTTTCTTTCGATTTTGTTCGCCTGGGACCCTATTTTTCCTTTTACTATGAAAGGAAAAATTTCCCAAATTTTTAGTTTTCACTATTCATTCTCAGCGGGAAATTTTCTTCTTTCTTCTTTCAAATTTTCCGGCAACCGTGTTCTTCATTTCCGGCTACGATTCTCTTCCAATCCAAGCATTTAAGGTAACATTTCTAACGTATTCTTCTTCTTCTCTTTTTTTTATTGTTATCACGGGTTTGAAAAACGTCCGAAAACCCTAACTCCACCGCCTGGAATTTTTGAACCGTCGTCTTCCCTTGCTTGACACCGGAATCCACCATTAACACCTCCCAAAGCTTCGCCATTCCCATCCTAATCCAAAATCAATCCCCTATACTAAATGTCCTCTCACTCCGAAACTGGTTCACATCCTCCAAGCAACCCTGGAAAACGGCCAATCGAAGAATTCCCCGTCCCAGTAGTTAACTTAGAATCCGACCCCGACGCGGCCTCAGTAGCCCGCTCAGTGAATTCGGGAGCTTGCCCATCTAGGGAAAGAGAGGAGCGAGCGAATCCTGCTCGCCAGGTTGAGGAGGAGACCAGTTTCGACCTCCACGAGGACGAGGAGGAAATTGAGGTGCAACAGCCTGCCAACCCTGAAGAACTAACTTGGGGATATTTGAAGAATATCCAATTTCCTATGCCAGACCCTATTGAATGTTAAGTCCCGGTTGCCATTGCTCACCGAGTTAACTGGGACGAGTATGAAAGGGAATACTTCAACCACTTTGAGATTCCTGCTCATGGAAAGCGAAAACTCAGGGGGACTGAGTACGCGGCGATCTGTATTGTGTCCGCTGTCACGGAGGAGGAGCTACCCAGAATCAGGAGGCATTACAAGATTCCCTATGACATACACATGTATGCCCCACTGAAGGACGATAGGGCTGATCGCCCACCGCGTAGGCTCACGACGATGAACCTGGCAACATTAAATGCTGGTGTCACATTGCCATTGCATCCTCTGGTTGGCAGGTTCCTGGAGCGAACAAACCTAGCCATAAACCAGCTAACTCCAGTTGGATGGATGAATCTCATGTCGCTAATGGTTATGTTCGCCCTGGAGGGGTATCCAAATAAATTGACCGCCGATGAAGTAAGTTATCTCATGACGGTCACGACTTGTACTGGGGAAGAGGCGGGCTGGTACTACCTAAAAGCGCGGCTAGGTTTGAGGCTTGTGGAGGACATTCCTGGAAAGGTGCGAGACTGGAAGCACGACTGGTTCTGGATAGGGGGTGACTGGCGTGCTTCTGCTCGCCCTTATGGCGGTCCCAAGTGAATTGACACCCCGGCGGAGTTTAGGAACCTAAAGCGTGAGTCTTATCTCTTCTGTTTATTTGAAGTGATAAGACTAATTTTAATTTCTTTCTTTTTGTGTTTCAGGTCCCAAGAATCTCAAATGGCTAAGTACTAAGGACAACATCAGCGATTAATTCTTGTTTACCGTCAGCCTGGTCGCTCTCTGTCGCCGAGCAGATCGCAACATCAACCACCTCTTCCTCGAGTCCACACTGAGGGTTGCTCACTTCACAACTTACCCCCACCATCTTGAGGCTCAAGCCCCAGTTCCCGAGGGTAAGGTTCTTTAAAAATGGCAAGCAAATCTGCTTTTCTAGTTCATTTTAACTTAAAAACCGGCGAACAGAGATTGACCTAAAACTGCTCGCTCAACATGCAGATTAGCTCGTCACCGTTGCCCTTCATCCTTCCTATCACCTTCTCGACCAACACCTGTGGGAGATGCCGACCAAGCGCGGACGGAAGAAGGGAGACCCACTGGCAAAAATGATCGCCCTAGCCGCAAAGGCGGGCAAAGATGATCCCCGACAGGCTGGCGGATCCAGTTCAGCAAAAAAGCCTGCCCATGCAAGCAGTCCGCCGACAGCTACAACTCCTAAGTCGAAGAGACTGCTTCGAGGAGATGGCACTCCCATCTCGGATGCGGATAGGACGGCTAAAAAAGCCAAGGTCGGCCAAGGAAGTGGGGCCTCTTCTGCTTGCCCTACTAAAGTTGAAGGTGAGCGGACTCCCTCGCTGGAGTTACACCCAGAGCAACATGTGATCGCCGCCACTCCTAAAAGACAACTGAGACCTTTCGACCCAACTTATCTTGGCTGGGACAAAGGCTGTCATGATTCGTAAGTTCTTTAACTTGAACTTTTTTTTAACATCTTGGCCTGTTTTCATGCAGTTATGACCCCAACAATTATCCAGGACGATCAGACATGGTGCACCAATACTCCTGCTCGAAGGTGCCCGCCAACTATCGCGAAATTCATGACCCTTTTGTCTGATGCGCCTCCGAGACGGTCCCTCGCTCCAGGACCAAAGAATTGAATGAAGTTGCTAAGACAAAAAAAACTCATGATAATTGTGTCTTATGGAGGTGAGCAGGTCCCTGGTCGCCGTACAAAAGCTGGTCGATGATCTGGAGAGGGATGCCCGTCACCATGCGGCTACCGTAAACCGCATTGCCAAAGAAAGGGACGAGGCAAAAGACGAGGCAAAAAAGACGGTGGCTAGTCTTCAGGACAAGGTGAAGGCACACCAAATGAGCGAGCAGCGCGCCCTCGATCTTCATATAAAAGTCTCCGAGGAGCTCAAGGCAAAAATGGTCGAGGTCGAACAGATATGAGAAGAACTTACTCGCGTTCAAAAGCAGAAAGAGGTCGTTGAGAAGTATGCGACAGAAGCGACTGCTAAGATCGCCGATCTCGAGAGCCAGCTCGCCAACTCCATCACTCCAGAAGAACTAATTCTAAAAATGGAGGCGGGCTCAATCATTGGCTTTGTGACAGGCTACGCCGAGAGCATCCGTATTGCTAATGAGTTCAAAGCCCAGTCTGTGGTTGAGGAGATTGGCAAGGAGCTTACTAACTTTATTGAATCCAATCCTCCAGCCCCAGGCTCAACACTCCAAATTGGTGATCTACCCGATTATGGGGTTAAGCTTGACTTTATTAACTCTGGGGTAATAATTACAAGTCCCCCAGAGGACGGCGAGGAGGATGAGACCGCGAAGGGCGAGCAGACCCAGCTGGTTGAGCAAAGTGAGAAAGTTTTTCTAGAGCGAGTTGATGCTGAGGGACTGATTGTCGAGCTCACTCGAGAGGTCCCTATTGACCCTCTTATAGCTGGGACACCTCTTGAAGATCCCAAGGACGATGACATTCCTTCTCCCGCCGGGCAGGACTCTTAGATAATAGGAGTAGCTAGGTTTTTTTATTTCTTTCTCTTTTGTTGTAGTTGTTCGCTCCTTTAAGGAGTTGATTTTGTAACCTTTTGGGGTGATCATGCCTTGTTTTTATTAATGAAACAACATTTGCTCGATTTTTTCTCTTTACATTAATTGTTCTTTGCATTTTCAATCATGCTTTAACAATCTTAATGTAGTTGGGCCTTGTTCCTTAAGAACTTTTTCCTTAGAAATTTGAGGGCTTTGGCCTTAGGCTATGTTCATTTAAAAACGAACAACCTTTGATGGGCTTGATTGTATTACCAATTTGTGCCTTGATGTAATACCCCGTCCCGTTTTATACCTTTTATATTCCTAGAACCCTTATTTTATATTATTATCTTTGTTTCTTTTTATTTTATTATTTTGTGTGCTTTTGTGTAATTTAAATATATACCCTTTTATAAATTCCTAAATTCGAAGAAAGAAATCGAATCTTTCAAACGAATAAAGGACTACGAGAAATTTAATATTCAAGTTTAATTAAGGATTTCGATCCGTATAATTTGTTGATAAAAATATACTTTTATAATTCAAATACAATAAAATATTAATTGAGTTTTAAAAACAGTATTAATTATAAAATCGGGATTAAACTCGTGAACCAAATGATTATTAAACCATATCAATTGGGAACGAAAATATCGAAGAAATAAGGGAATAATTCTTAACCACATAAATTAGTATCTCTTTTTAATTAAATTAATTAGAAGAATTTATCTCATCCACACATCATTTTCCTCTTCTTAAAATTTATTAATTAAGTAAAGATATTATTCCTTATAAATAAAGGACGCGTCCCTATCCTTTGAGTTTCAGAAATCAGTTTCCCAAATTTCATTCTCAGCCAAAAATCTCTCTCTCTCTCTCTTAAATTAAGAAACCCCGTTTCTCTCTCTCAATTGAAGCCAAGGCCGCTCCCTCTTCCCTCTTCGGCAACACACAGCCGCCCACCCTCGTCGGCCGCCGCTTCGCTCCCAGCGCAGCGGCGCCTCTTCTCAGCAGCCCGACGTCCGCCTCCAGCCTCCGTCGTGCGACGCCGTGAAACAGCGCCGCCTCCCTCCTCACGCACCGCCGCCGTGCACCAGACGCAGAATGCATCGCTCAACCCAGCGCCAGTGCCGCCGCGCGCTTTCCCCTGTCCCCGATCGAAGCAACACTTCGCCGTCGCACTCCCAGCCGCCCTTCGTCGTCGCCCCTTTCCCGACAGTTCCAGCCGAAGCCGCTCAAAGCGCCGCCGCCTCTTCTCCGTCGCCCGGAGTCCAACGCCGCTTTAAGTGAGTCCCCTCTTTTCTATCCGTTCCCGAATTCGTTCAATTTTACAGTTTCCCCAATTAATTCCCTTCGAGAAAAGACTCACGGTTTAATTTTACTTCTTTTCAATTCCATCGAGGCGTTATCATAATGAATAGCTGCTTGTTTTGATTTCGGAAAATCCAAAGGACGCCGTTAGGCTGCTCGAATTTATTCAACGAGTCTTCGAGCTACGCCGTTAGGCTGCCCGGTTTGTGACTCATAAGAATTACTAATCTTCTCTCTAATTCTCGTAATAGTTGGATTAGGAATTTTTAGTTCCCCGCTGAGACTTTGTAAGTTAAGAATAATTGTTCTTGGTTTGGAACCTGTGAGCTTGTAGATGGAGTTTGTTATTGATTAAATTCCTACGGGACCGTGTTGGTATTTTAAGATAAGTATTATTGTTTTGGTTGGATTATATTACTGAATTGATGGATTAGTATTATTGAATTAGCTGAATGGTGATGAAATTAGTTGTTAGTAATATTAGTTGAGTTTTTAAACACAAAGGGAAACTCGTCTTCTACTGTTCAAATGTTTGAAACAAATGGAAAAGGACTTTTAGAAGATAATACTACTCTTTTGTTTTGAAAATGACACAAGTAAACTTGGTTAGTAATACTAGTAATATAAGAAAATATTTATTCTATTATTTGTTATGAAAACTTCTTTAAATCAAGTATTACTAACAATAAAGAAAAGTATATATTATATTATTTTTAGTATTTATTATATAAAATTCTTTAAGCAAAATAAGTTTAATAAGGGAGTTTTATTTATAAAATATGAATATTTATATTCAAGAATTCTTTTGAAATGAGAAATAGAAATCTTAGAAAGAAAAACCTTTTCTTAATTTCTTATTAATACTCTTAAGTAATTATTCTTATTCTTTTAAGTATTTACAAGAATGATATTTTTTATGAATATACTTTTAATTTTATAAAAGGCTTTTGTTAAGGACACAACAAAAATTAGTAAATACACCCCCAATACACCTCCTCTTGAAAAGGGGTGTACTTATCAATTAGAAATCAACCTTTAGGAGTTTTAGCTTTCGATAAGTTTTCTAAAGACGACGACCCCCTCAATTCTCGTAACACAAACTCTCAAGTTTTCGTAATAATTCAAAGGTCAACTTTTATCCAAATGGTTTCGTACTAGGATTCTGTGCTAATCGGAATATGCACGAGGGATCTGACATTCTGTTTGTATATCACTCTCGGGACGTCTCTACAACGCAAGTTATCTTCCAAAGAGATTTCAAGACAGTTGTGACTTAGCTATGAAGTTAACAGGTGGGTGATGATCTGTTGATTGATCTACTAATAATGACGTTGTGTCGGTATTTTCTGAACTCGACTAAATCAATCTAAAACAATTAATCCAACATAAATGTAGCACCTATTATATAATTGTTTGAATTACGTGATATTACTATATATGTTATATAATGCCTATTGTTTTATAAATCGATTACCACTGTGTGAGTAAGCACCTTATGTGAGCATGAATCAATTCTGTTGTCAATCAAGTATTTTTCTCTGTGAAGTTTATTGAGTCAGTTTTATGGAAAGTTAGTAAGTACAGAGTTAGAATCGAGTTTTAAATCCGACCTCCGGGGAGCTGTCGGGGACGCCCTCGGAATGAAGGTTGTTGATCAAGCAGATCTGGTCCCCGGTCAGCTGCCTACGTGCGCACTGGGAATAAGACCATTGATGCTTGCTTATTTTGGTTGTAGTTGAAAAGGGTAACTTTGTTGTGATTGGATGAAGTAAGTTTTGGTTGTAGTTGAAAAGGGTAACTTTGTTGTGATTGGATGAAGTAAGTTTTGGTTGTAGTTGAAAAGGGTAACTTTGTTGTGGTTGGATGAAGTAAGTTTTGGTTGTAGTTGAAAAGGGTAACTTTGTTGGAAGTGGAATGCTCGTACGAATATGGTTTGACAGTTTGTGACAATATGTGAATATGCTTCTGGCTCTGCCCTAATGTGAATCAACTTGTGCTATTTCAATTATATTATGTGAAATATGCTTAAATGCCGATGAATCATTATATGAACTGTTTCTTCTATGGAATATTGTAATCTTGTTTATATGTCAACTGCTTAAATAAATTAAACACTTTATCAATGAGTATAACTTAATATATTTCGGATTTGCCAATCCCATGACGTTGCAAATCATCCATACGTGAGAATTCAAATCTCACGCCCCATTTTTACAACCCTTGCAGATTATGATTTCGTGGAGCAAGGACAGTAATAGAGACGGCACGGAGTTCCCCACTTAAATAAAACATTACTGATAATACTATATTTTATGTACACATATATGTGAGTGAGATACTTACTAATATTATTCTATTCATTTCTTCCGCTGCATAAAACTCATCATCTCTCATTTCCGTTATATTTCCTTCAAAAATTTTATAGTTCGGACTTTTGATCACAATAATACTTCGAATCCGATATAATTAATATATTATGGATTTTGGGCGTTACAGGTGGTATCAGAGCCTAGGTTCAAAACTTTCGGACCAAAACCCTAATCATTATTTTCATCAAACCAAAATTATTTTTCTTTAATTAAAATTTTCTTATCATGTAAGTATAGATCACTAATTAAATCACTTGAGGGAAAATGTGTCTCCTATTACCGTCAAAAGCTCCTCGAAGGTATGTTCTTATTATATTGCCTAAAAGTTAATGATATTGCGACAACTTGACTTTCATAACAAAACTCCAATCAATAGATCGCGAACTCGAAACAACACCTACGAGGTGTAGAAAAAACACGAAATGTCGTTTATATTACTATTGAAATGCAGATAATTAGTGAATGATAGAAATAAATATATTTGTGTAAATTTATAAACTTCATAAATGATGTTATATGATTATTTGAACTATGTGCCTTAATTGTTTAAATAATGTTTCTGAATAACTAAAATTTTGACTAGGAATTTCCTTCCTATATAAGAATCCACCTAAGATAGTTATATCTCGATAATTAAAAGACACTTAACTAACCTTAGAATCTATAAGTGTGTTTATAACCCAGTTCACGAGACTGCGTTCGAAGGCAAGAGCCACTCCAATATCCCACGAGGAGATGTATTTGACAGTCGTGATTCGTTTCGGCAGAAGGGTTACTGAGTTGTTCTCCATCCTATCGCTGTAGGACTACTCGAACGGATGAGAATAGAAGACCCGGTTCAAAGGCCCCACATTCACTTGGAGACATACCTAGAAAAAGTCGACGATGGGTATTTTCGTATGATAGCAGTGATCAGTCAGAGTGATCAAATCCTTTTAAACGGTTATCCTTTTGATGTAGTCACAAATACGTACAGCATAGATGTGCCACCCTTTCCTGACATATAGTAGTAGTCAGACGTATGACCGTTTTACTTAGACCATAGCAACATAGCTTTAACCCACTCCTTTTGTCGCTCGTGGTCTGTACTGATGCAAGGATACGATGCGTTAGAATTATACTTAGACGCCTTTTGTATTCTATGACGTAATGTAAGGAGACTGACCTCCGTAGGACCAAAACTTTTAGATATATATATACTTATTATGTGCTCACTGCTTGTCAATGTGTTTTACCTGCTTTATATATTGACTGTCATATTTTATCTGATTATCACTTAATGACACATCACTGGTTCCTAGTATACTGTGCGAATGTGAGCACTGTACCATTGGGGTTCCAATGCGAAGCGGTGAATTACGTACCACACGTATTTTCAGTGTTAACGTTTTGTGTTAATTTGGTTAATCCAGTTATGTTTTTATAACTTTCTCACACCTATACGTATTGTAACAATATTATTCTTTTCCGATCAGAACCACCTTTAGAATGGCACCAGGCCGTAGACGTGGACGACCCCGCGTTAATCCCATTACTGTACCAATGGATCCTATAGGACAGAACCCACCTCCTCAGGCTGAACCTAAGCCACCTCAGCAGGCCGCGCCAGGAAATGTCTGGAACTACTATGGAAATTGAGGGCTGAATTAGAAGTTTACCCTAATGCTAAACGATCACTTGGTAGAGTCCGATCTTCACATCCTTAGATGAAAACCTTTGACATAATCTTAGGCTTTGACTAGTTAACAAAGGACGAAGCGATAATAAAATGTGCAGAACGTGAGATCGACCTCGAAACCCGTAATGGTCAACGCTTCACATTTCGTGAAATCAAGACTAAGAAGAAAACCCGAGTAATATCAGCAATCCAAGCTTCAGCAATATTACGAAAGGAGGAATGCCAAGCTTACTTCGTCCACATCTCAGCAGGAGAGAAAGACGACAAGTTGCGCATCAAGGTGCCAATTATGGATGGATATCTTGACGTGTTCCCCGAGGAATTGATAGGGTTACCTCCTGATCGTCAGATAGAGTTCTCCATCGACTTGATACCTGGGGCAGGACTAGTATCTAAAGCACATTACAGAATGGCTCCAAAGGAATTGGAAGAACTGAAGGAACAACTGCAATGCTTGCTTGAAAAGAAGTTTATCAGGCCTAGTGCATCACCATGGGGAGCACCCATGTTGTTCGTAAAGAAGAAAGATGGAACTTTCCGTATATGTATAGACTATCGAGGACTCAATCAACTTACCATTAAGAACAAATATCCTCTTCCGAGGATAGAAGACTTGTTCGACCAGTTGAAGAATGCTACCGTATTCTCAAAGATCGATCTAAGGTCTGGTTACCACCAGCTAAAGGTCAAGAGCGAGAATATCCCGAAGACAGCATTTCGGACTTGATATGGACATTTCGAGTTCACCGTGATACCTTTTAGAGTAACAAACGCTCCGACAATTTTCATGGATATGATAAATAGAGTGTTTTACCCGTACCTGGATTAATTCGTCATTGTCTTGTGTAATCTAAGAGCAAAGAGCAACACGAAGAACATCTCAAGGCAGTCTTAAAGACAATGAGACGAGAGAAGTTGTATTCCAAGTTCAGCAAGTGTGAATTTTGGATCAACTGCTTATATATCGATTAGTACTAGAGCATCTCACTCCCTTGTGTCTAAGAATTTAAGAAAATTTGGGGATATAAAGTATAGAAGAATAGACCTTAAGTGAAAGTGAACTTTTGAGGAATACAATGAGAACCTAAAACCGAGTGAATTGATTGGAGATAGACTTGGATGGACATCAAAGAGAAACTGAACTACACGTTCTTAAGTTGAGTAGCTAGACGTTATTGAAAACGAACTAGTTCTATGCATAAGAAGAAATATGAAACATGGGCATAGTTACTTTCTTTTGGGATAACATAAGATTTTAAGCTTAAGTAGAGCCTTTTTGTGGAATGAGTAAGCTAGACGTGATCTTAAGTCTTACGTGTTAAGATTAACATTTATATGTTATGGGAATACTTTAGTTGAAAAAGAAAGGACAATTGATTTTTATCTATGGGATACATAGTAGACTTTGAAGTAGAGGAAAAATTTGCAACTATGTAGGAAGAAAAGTTTGCATGTTTAAAGACAAGAAACCCTTCTAAGTCTTAGATCAGGTAGAGTGACAACAAACATAGTCGACCAAGAAAACCGAGAAGTTATTTTGGCTTTAACTAATGGGAGACCTTTCAAAAATCAAACCTCCCCACTAAGGTTTACCACCCCTTTTGAACCAGAAGTTTTAGAGTAAGTAGTTAGACAAAACTATTTTGAGTGGAGTAAGATATAGTACCAATTCATCCTAAACCTAGAATAAGATGTGTTATTATACGACAAGGGTAGGTCATTACCTATGTGTACAATTGCCGAAGCTACATGAACATAGTTACCCAATCTAAGATTTAGATACTCACCTTACAACTAGTGAAATTTTCTTATGAAAATAATTACCAAGTGGCGGTACTTTTGATGTCGCTTATAAAACTTTGTGGGTAGAAGTACATAGAGAATTATTTCACAAGCCATGTGAAGGATTAAAACAACACAAGGTCATTAGGGATTAATTTTCATGTTGAGACTATTAAGGAAGCGTTTCTTAAGGTTACACTGATGAAGGAATTTACTTTTGGAAAGAGAGGCAAGTTAAAGTCTTGCTGCATAGGAATGCTGGATATATTGGATAAGATGAGATTATGTTGTCCACCGTTTAGTTTTACCATCGAGACATATCATGCAGCAAATGTCTATCACCTTTCTTCTACCACAAAATACTTAAGTATTTCAGTTCTTGTAACCTGCAATAGAGACTTAGAAGTAAGTTGTGTTTTTAACTTATGAAGAACTGTTTATGACTATAGTACGGTTGAGATTTATATTCGAGAAATACTTTGGTGTTAGTTCAATAAGTTTGGTTTGTAGAGGAAGAATCCAACTTGGAGATGAGCATATGAAATTTAACCGAGCAATACCTAAGCAATGCCTAGAAGCTGAATTTCGGGGACGAAATTATGTTAAGGGGGTGAGGATGTAATACCCCGTCCCGTTTTATACCTTTTATATTCCTAGAACCCTTATTTTATATCATTATCTTTGTTTCTTTTTATTTTATTATTTTGTGTGCTTTTGTGTAATTTAAATATATACCCTTTTATAAATTCCTAAATTCGAAGAAAGAAATCGAATCTTTCAAACGAATAAAGGACTACGAGAAATTTAATATTCAAGTTTAATTAAGGATTTCGATCCGTATATTTTGTTGATAAAAATATACTTTTACAATTCAAATACAATAAAATATTAATTGAGTTTTAAAAACTGTATTAATTATAAAATCGGGATTAAACTCGTGAATCAAATGATTGTGAAACCGTATCAATTGGGAACGAAAATATCGAAGAAATAAGGGAATAATTCATAACCACATAAATTAGTATCTCTTTTTAATTAAATTAATTAGAAGAATTTATCTCATCCACACATCATTTTCCTCTTCTTAAAATTTATTAATTAAGTAAAGATATTATTCCTTATAAATAAAGGACGCGTCCCTATCCTTTGAGTTCCAGAAATCAGTTTCCCAAATTTCATTCTCAGCCAAAAATCTCTCTCTCTCTCTTAAATTAAGAAACCCCGTTTCTCTCTCTCAATTGAAGCCAAGGCCGCTCCCTCTTCCCTCTTCGGCAACACACAACCGCCCACCCTCGTCGGCCGCCGCTTCGCTCCCAGCGCCGTGGCGCCACTTCTCAGAAGCCCGACGTCCGCCTCCAGCCTCCGCCGTGCGACGCCGTGAAACAGCGCCGCCTCCCTCCTCACGCACCGCCACCGTGCACCAGACGCAGAACGCATCGCTCAACCCAGCGCCGCCGCGCGCTTTCCCCTGTCCCCGATCGAAGCAGCGCTTCGCCATCGCACTCCCAGCCGCCCTTCGCCGTCGCCCCTTCCCCGACGGTTCCAGCCGAAGCCACTCAAAGCGCCGCTGCCTCTTCTCCGTCGCTCGGAGTCCAACGCCACTTTAAGTGAGTCCCCTCTTTTCTATCCGTTCCCGAATTCGTTCAATTTTACAGTTTCCCCAATTAATTCCCTTCGAGAAAAGACTCACGGTTTAATTTTACTTCTTTTCAATTCCATCGAGACGTTATCGTAATGAATAGCTGCTTGTTTTGATTTCGGAAAATCCAAAGGACGCCGTTAGGCTGCTCGAATTTATTCAACGAGTCTTCGAGCTACGCCGTTAGGCTGCCCGGTTTGTGACTCGTAAGAATTATCAATCTTCTCTCTAATTCTCGTAATAGTTGGATTAGGAATTTTTAGTTCCCCGCTGAGACTTTGTAAGTTAAGAATAATTGTTCTTGGTTTGGAACCTGTGAGCTTGTAGATGGAGTTTGTTATTGATTAAATTCCTACGGGACCGTGTTGGTATTTTAAGATAAGTATTATTGTTTTGGTTGGATGATATTACTGAATTGATGGATTAGTATTATTGAATTAGCTGAATGGTGATGAAATTAGTTGTTAGTAATATTAGTTGAGTTTTTAAACACAAAGGGAAACTCGTCTTCTACTGTTCAAATGTTTGAAACAAATGGAAAAGGACTTTTAGAAGATAATACTACTCTTTTGTTTTGAAAATGACAAAAGTAAACTTGGTTAGGAAAATATTTATTCTATTATTTGTTATGAAAACTTCTTTAAATCAAGTATTACTAACAATAAAGAAAAGTATATATTATATTATTTTTAGTATTTATTATATAAAATTCTTTAAGCAAAATAAGTTTAATAAGGGAGTTTTATTTATAAAATATGAATATTTATATTCAAGAATTCTTTTGAAATGAGAAATAGAAATCTTAGAAAGAAAAACCTTTTTCTTTATTTCTTATTAATACTCTTAAGTAATTATTCTTATTCTCTTAAGTATTTCCAAGAATGATAATTTTTATGAATATACTTTTAATTTTATAAAAGTCTTTTGTTAAGGACATCACAAAAATTTGTAAATACACCCCCCAATACACCTCCTCTTGAAAAGGGGTGTACTTATCAATTAGAAATCAACCTTTAGGAGTTTTAGCTTTCGATAAGTTTTCTAAAGACGACGACCCCCTCAATTCTCGTAACACAAACTCTCAAGTTTTCGTAATAATTCAAAGGTCAACTTTTAATCAAATGGTTTCGTACTAGGATTCTGTGCTAATCGGAATATGCACGAGGGATCCGACATTCTGTTTGTATATCACTCTCGGGACGTCTCTACAACGGAAGTTATCTTCCAAAGGGATTTCAAGACAGTTGTGACTTAGCTATAAAGTTAACAGGTGGGTGGTGATCTGTTGATTGATCTGCTAATAATGACATTGTGCCGATATTTTCTGAACTCGACTAAATCAATCTAAAACAATAAATACAACATAAATGTAGCACCTATTATATAATTGTTTGAATTACGTGATATTACTATATATGTTATATAATGCCTATTGTTTTATAAATCGATTACCACTGTGTGAGTAAGCACCTTATGTGAGCATGAATCAATTCTGTTGTCAATCAAGTATTTTTCTCTGTGAAGTTTATTGAGTCAGTTTTATGGAAAGTCAGTAAGTACAGAGTTAGAATCGAGTATTAAATCCGACCTCCGGGGAGCTGTTGGGGACGCCCTCGGAATGAAGGTTGTTGATCAAGCAGATCTGGTCCCCGGTCAGCTGCCTACGTGCGCACTGGGAATAAGGCCATTGATGCTTGCTTATTTTGGTTGTAGTTGAAAAGGGTAACTTTGTTGTGATTGGATGAAGTAAGTTTTGGTTGTAGTTGAAAAGGGTAACTTTGTTGTGATTGGATGAATTAAGTTTTGGTTGTAGTTGAAAAGGGTAACTTTGTTGTGGTTGGATGAAGTAAGTTTTGGTTGTAGTTGAAAAGGGTAACTTTGTTGGAAGTGGAATGGTCGTACGAATATGGTTTGACAGTTTGTGACAATACGTGAATATGCTTTGGGCTCTGTCCTAATGTGAATCAACTTGTGTTATTTCAATTATATTATGTGAAATATGCTTAAATGCCGATGAATCATTATATGAACTGTTTCTTCTATGGAATATTGTAATCTTCTTTATATGTCAACTGCATAAATAAATTAAACACTTTATCAATGAGTATAACTTAATATATTTCGGATTTGCCAATCCCATGACGTTGGAAATCACCCATACGTGAGAATTCAAATCTCACGCCCCATTTTTACAACCCTTGCAGATTATGATTTCGTGGAGCAAGGACAGTAATAGAGACGACACGGAGTTCCCCACTTAAATAAAACATTACTGATAATACTATGTTTTATGTACACATATATGTGAGTGAGATACTTACTAAAATTATTCTATTCATTTCTTCCGCTGCATAAAACTCATCATCTCTCATTTCCGTTATATTTCCTTCAAAAATTTTATAGTTCGGACTTTTGATCACAATAATACTTCGAATCCGATATAATTAATATATTCTGGATTCGGGGCGTTACACTTGAGCTTGAATCTCCTTTGAACGAACAACTTAAAATTAAACTTACTCTAAAAAATTACAAGTATAAATGGCGACCTGACTTGCAAACTATACTAAACTTAAGTTGAAGTTGTTCGACCTATACATTTTGTCAAACAATCAACTTATCAAAATACATAATTTACATATAAAGTTAAAGTAGCTCGACCACTATACATCCTTGCCAAGCTAGCTTTGAACTTACCAACAGATTAAACTATATAAAGAAAAACAAGATTTGATCGCAACAGCTTGACCAAACAAGTTTTGCTCGACCACCTATGCTTGGTGGATTTTTTCAAAAAATTAGGCAAGTTTTTGGATCTTACTTGCGCATATGTAATCCTAGCTCGCGCCTATGACAAAATAGCTCGCCCTATTGGAAGTATTTCTTCAGATTTGTTGCATTCTAGGAATATTGGGCCGAGTTGCCATCTAAGTCTTCAATATCATATGCACCATTGGGTAACCTGTCTGTTACCCTGTATGGGCCCTCCTAAGTCGGGCCAAATATGCCTGGTGGTGGAGCGAGCTTCTTTCTTAAAATGAAGTCGCCGGTTTCAAACTCTTTTTTCTTAACTTGAGAATTGTAATAGCGTTCTGCTCTCTGTTTATATATTGCATTCTTCATTTCAGCAGTAATCCTCATTTCTTCGAGCAAATCTAGCTCGACTGATAGGGTAAAACTGTTCGCCACTTCTTCCAAATTGGTTGTTCTTAATGTCTTGGTCTTTAATTCTACTGGAATGACTGCTTCAGTTCCAAATGCCAATGCAAAAGGTGTTTCTCCGGTGCTGGACCTGGGAGAAACTCTGTATGCCCACAATACGCTTGGTAGCTCTATAGACCACTTGCCTTTACTTTCTGTTAGCCGTACCTTGAGAATATGTTTGATTATCTTGTTGACGGCCTCAACTTGACCATTTGACTGTGGGTGATAGGGGGTTGGATAGTGTTTTCTGATCCCCCACTTAGTGCAGAAGTCCTGGAATTTTTTCCCGTTAAACTGAGGACCATTGCCTGTGACTAATGTTTGAGGAATTCCGAATCGGCAGACAATGTTCTTCCAAACAAGGGCTTTAACAAGGGCTTCTGCCTCTGCCCACTTGGTATAATAGTCCACAACCACGAAAGAAAATTGTACGTTCCCTTTCCCTCGCGGGAAAGGTCCAATAATGTCCATTCCCCATCGTACAAATGGCCATGGGCTGAAAATCAAAACAAGTTCCTGGGCAGGTGAATGAATGTTCAGAGCAAAGATTTGACACCGGTGGCAGGCTCTGGCAACTTGGATTGCATCTTTTCGTAAGGTCGGCCAGTAATAGCCTAGCCTTACTGTTTTGTAAGCCAAGGCTTGCCCCCCAATATGATTCCCACAGGCTCTGGAATGTATATCTTCCAGAGTAGTCCTTCCCTACCCCCTAGACAAACACTTGAGTAGCGGGACCGAAAAGCCTCTTTTGTAAAACTGCTCGTCTACCAGGGTATACATGGCTGCTTGTTTTACTATTCTTGCAGCCTCAAAAGAATTGCTTGGTAGTTCACCGTCTTTCAAGTATTTGGCTATAGGAGTTCTCCAATCATTGTCATCTTTTTATTCGACCACCTGATTTACTTCGTAATCCACTGTCGAAAGTTGGGTTTTTCTAGTGATGATGATGTCTGTTAGATCTGCTGACCCATTACTTGTTGCTAATCTTGCTAGGGCATCAGCTTGTTTGTTGCTCGTTCGTGTTACTTGCTGGATGTATACTTGATCTAACATTGATATCAAATGTGCAACAATTCTCTGATATTCGATCATATGTTCGTCTCTGGCCTCGTATTCACCTCGTACCTGGCTTACAATGAGTTGAGAATCTCCAAAGATTTGGAGTTGCCTAGCCCCAACAACTAATGATAAATGGAGACCTGCAATGAGGGCTTCGTATTCAGCTTCATTGTTGGTGGCCATGAATTCAAATCTGACTGCCGAAGTAAATACTTGTCCATCGGGGATGATGAGAATGATTCCTGCCCCCGAGGCCAGTTTTGTTGACTATCCGTCCACATAGAGATGCCATGAATGATCTAGCCCTCTCGTCGAATTATGGGGAAAAGTTAGCTCGACTATAAAATCTGCTAATGCTTGACCCTTTATCGCTGTTCGAGATGCATATGTCACTCTGAATTGGCTAATTTTTATTGACCATTTGAGTAAGCGACATGCTGTATCTACTCGATGCAGTATCTATCTGAGTGGGAAAGTAGTGAGTACTTCGACTTGATGATCGAAAAAGTACGGCCTTAACTTTCTAACACTCATGATTAAGGCATATGCCAACTTTTCTGTGGGTGAATATTTCACCTCAGCTTCGTGTAGTGCTTGGCTGACATAGTAGATGGGAAGATGAAATTTGCCTTCTGCTCGAACCAGAACCGAACTTATCGCCACTTCCGATGCTACCAGGTATAAGCAAAGCTTTTCTCCCGGGACTGGTTTTGATAGAATCTTTACATCTCCCAGGTAGTCTTTTAATTGATTAAAAGCCTTCTGGCAGCTTCCCGTCCATTCAAAATTGCCTTTTTTTATTGCCTCAAAGAATGGACGACACTTATCACCTGAACATGATATAAATCTTTTCAGTGCAGCAAGGTATCCTGTCAGCCTTTGTACCTCTTTGATAGAACGAGGAGGTTCCATATCAGTGATAGCTTTGACTTTAGCAGGATTGGCTTCAATTCCACGTTTGCTGACCAGGTGGCCCAGAAATTTCCCCGAGTGTACTCCGAAACTGCTCTTTTTCGGGTTTAACTTCATGTTGTATCTTCGGAGAATATTGAACACTTGTGATAGATGATGGAGGTGGTCTTCTTTCTGAGTACTTTTGATGACTATGTCTTCTACATATACATCCACTGTTTCTCTGATGTGTTCGTCAAACATTTTGTTGACGAGCCTTTGATAGGTTGTCTCTGCATTGATTAATCCAAACGATATTCTTTTCCAGCAGAGTAGATTTTTGTTTGTGTAGAAAGCTGTATTCTCTTGATCGTCTGGATGCATCGGAATATGGTGGTATCCAGCAAAAACATCCATGAATTTAAACATCTCATGCCCAGTTGTACTGTCCACCAGTTGGTCTATGTGTGGAAGCAGAAAGTTATCCTTCGGGCATGCTGCATTCAGATCTGTAAAATCTATGCATAGCCTCCAGGTTCCATTTAACTTCCGCACTAGAATGGGATTTGCAACCCACTGTGGACATAGTGTCTGCCTGATTAAATCATTGTCCAACAATTTCTTGACCTCTTCATTAAGAGCTTGATACTTATCCGGCCCGTATTTTCGCCGTTTTTTATGGACTGGTCTTCGGGCCGGATTAATATTCAAGGTTGGCTTTAAGAAATTCCGCCATACGAGTTCTGTAGGGCTCAGGAAGTTCGGACCCAATATAGAGTTCAAGATCGTCATGGCTAGGGTTAATTTTGAGGGCTTCTAGTTCTTCAACTGGAGTTGCTCGCCGTTTCTGTCCCTTTCCACCATGGATCAATAATTGGCCCTTTAAGATTTAATTCATCCTCGATGTTCATGGGTTCAACGCCTAGGCGGGGATCAACATCGTCTGTTATGTTGGGGATAATGTCAGTTATCAAGACCGCGTTCTGTTCGCCAATGGTAATTGACGGTTCTGGTGCTGGCAGGATTTGCCCGCCATCTGACAAGTTCTGGTCGCCCATAGGTATGGGTTGTTCATCAACTTCCATTTGGTTATTCTGATCTCCTAGGATGTCTTCAAGAATAGATGGTTCATTGTCAGAATGGCTGGTTGATGCTTTCATCATTGACACTTGTTCTTCAATTGTATGTATTTGAAGGAGACATTCTCGAGTTTTTCTTTGGTCTCTCTTCAACGTTCCAGCTCTACTGGCTGTTGGAAACTTAACACAATAATGATAGGTTGAAACAGGAACTTTGAATTCATTTAAGAACGGTTGGCTAAGGAACCCATTATAAGTGGATTCTTGATCTACGACAAAAAAATCCACCATTCTAGTTATATTCTTTTCTGGGTCCTTGGTCGATACAAATTGTACTGACAACCTAATTATTCCTAAAGGTTCCGTTACAGCATTTCCGAAACCTAGAATTCGATGATTGGAATATTCAATATAGCCAGCATAATCTCCCATTTGATCGAGCGTCTTTTTGAAGATGATGTTGGTGTAGGCTCCGGTATCTACTAATAATCGATGAACTTTGGTCCCCATTATCTTGGCACAGATTATGAGAGAATTATTATGGGGCATCACGATCCCATCTAAATCTTTATTTGTGAAGGTCAACTCTATTGTTTGAAGAATTGATGGATTGACCCCCATTTCTTGAACCTGAGCTATGGCACGTGGCTCAGCTTTCCTCTTACGATTTGATATTGGTGGTCGTCCATCAGAACAACCACCAACTGGTACCGCAGGTTCCATCATTTGAATCTCAGGGACTGGTCCTCTTGCTGGTGTTGGTGCTGGTTGCCCAGCTCGATTCCGATGAGGAGCTTGCTCTATATCCTCTTCTTCAGAATCATCGTCTCTATTCCGTTTGCTAGGTTGTCGTTTTACGAACACAAATAACTTACCCTCCTCATAGAATCGCCATAACTGCTTTAACAAGTCACGACATTCACTAGTAAAATGCCCCACACTTTGGTGGTAGGCACAATACTTGTTTGGGTTTAACTTGCTAGCATCTTGACGAATCTTCCGTGGAGGGGTAAGTAATTCTTTTTCCCGAACATTGTTATATATTGCATCAATTGATATGGTAAGCACTTGGTTTAACTTGTCCTTCAGTTCTGCCCCTTCATTAAATACTTTCATGTTCTTAGGGGCACGATAACCCCCCCCACCAGTCTTCTTTGTACTCTCTTTCAGATCGCCTTTGTCCCCCATATCCTTTTGCAGAGCCTCATGCATTGAGACAAAGACTCCCGCCCGATCACGAAATTCAGCATAAGTTTTCGGGCATCTTAGATGTACGTCTTTCCAGAGATCAGTACCTTTCTTCAATTCAGCTAGAACGACCACAATTTTAGTATCTTTACTAACGGATTCCCCTTCCAACAAGACCTTATCAAACCTTTTCAAATACGATCGGCCCGGCTCGTCATCTGCTTATTTCAAATCGGATAACCGATGTCGTTGGGACTAATATGATCCGGTCGTGGAGAAGTGGGATAGGAATTCTTTGCCTAGCTGGACAAACGAATGAATGGAAGCTGGTGGCAGAGCCGAGAACCACTTATGAACACGATCTCCCAGGGTTAATGAAAAGTTTCGACATTGGGTAGCATCACTTGCCCCCATTGATATCATATAATCAGAATACTTCATCAGATGTACCCTGGGATCTGCCATGCCTTCGTATTGTATACTTGCAGGGAACTAAATCTTCTTTTGGATAGGAGCTTTTAAAATCGCCGAAGATAATGGAAAGGATGGAAGTGAAGTATTTCCATAACCCCTGTACTGGTCTAGTTGGCCCTGCATGCTTTCAATCGCCCTCCGCATAGACACCAGTTCATCTAATGATCCCCCCACACTTGGAGACAGTTCGGCGAGCAATGGTGCATGACCATCAGTTCGTCGCTGTCCCTCACTCGATTGGGGGGAAACATTGACTGGCCTTCGAGGATTAAGGGCCCCATTAGGGCCTAGATGACCAAATGCTGACCTAGCCAGCCTTTCATGAATAGATGGGCGAGCTGGGCGAGCTCTTCTTGCTCCAGGGTGCACCCCAACCGCCATATGTTCAGGGCGACCTAACTTGTTCTTTACACTCTGGCGTGTAGTCCCATGACTCACTCCGACAACTCAACTGGGAGTTGATTCCCCATGGCTGGAAACTTCGGTGAGTTGTTTCTCCTTACCTTTCATCTTACGAACGTGGGCACTATCAGCTTCATTTTGATTGTTATCCCTGGCTTTCTCATGTCCATGAGCTCTTGATGGGCTAATCCTTGCTCGGGTATGAGATGGGCCAGGTTGCCCTTGTTGTCTTTGTAATGCTTGAAGCATTTCAATAGTCTGAGCTAGTTCATCAGGATTGCGAACAAAAGCATCTAGCTCAGGTGGCATTGGTTGGTATGTAGCTGCCGGATGGTTTTCTTGTCCGCGGAGAGCTACTTCTGCTCACCGCCAGCCTGGGGTGCCCTTGAATGTGAATTTCTTGTAACATGCTGAGAATGTTGGGTTTCATGTGATTGAGGCATCTCTGTACCAAGTGTAAGTGTTAATCTTCAATGGTTCAAGCTTGGTATGAAGAACACCAAGAACACCAAGAACACCCTTGCACTAATTTTCAAAGAAAATCTGAAAAACTTCTTTAAATCTTCAAGTTTTAAGCTTGAAGTTCTTGACTAATCACTCTCTAATCTTTAACCGGAGGTTCGACCCCTTCCTCTAGTGCCAATTTGTTGATGATCTTTTCTAATCACGAGGATTAGTGGCTGTTTTTAATCGTTAATTAGATCATCAAACAATTACGTGTGATTGATCACTAACGTATTTAGTGAATACGAAAATTTAGATTAAGGTAGAATTAATATGTGTGTCGATTACGTATTTAATTCGTATATAAAAGAATCGAGCTGCTTTGGATATATAATCGAAGTTTGGACGTGTATATGAATTTGTTCTTGCTTTATTAATTAAAAATCAAAGTATTTATACAAGTTTGCCTAGCAGGATGTGTACATGACCTTTGACATTCCAAGTGTTCATGTATGACACTTGGAATGTTGACTATTTGACCTTATCTTAACTAAATTCTATCCTCTAATGATGGATTTGTTCGTATTCAGGTGTTGTTCGCCACTTTGGACTTTTCCTTGAGGAGTCTTTAGCTTGATTTTGTTAGTCATTCATTTTGATGCTTGAATATCTTGTTACTTTGACTGGATCTGTTCGCCCATGAGCAGGATTTGCTCGCCGGACCTCATTTTGAGTAACATGGATTTTGTATTCCAGGTTACTCGCTTTGTTAGATTTGTTCGCCTGGCAATCCTAGCTTGATATGGCTTTAACTTAATCCGACTTTTAAGTTGCATAATTCGGGATAATCCTGTTCGCCTTAGTTATAGTTATGCTCGCCTATCAACATCCATAACTTGAATATATGGTGTGGTTGACTAAAAAATCTTGAATTTAATATATTATATATTTAAGTTAATTAATTCTTCCTTAATAAAGAATTAATTTATGCCCAAAAAATGAGGGGCATTTTAATTTATCCTTTTAATTTCCCCTAATTTTTAGGTATCATAAATTGATCATATTTACTTATCTTTTAAATTTTGGATTCATTATTTTTTATCAGCCTTTATCAACCTAGCTTAATTAACATGCAGTGTATCTGGACTTAATTTAAATGAATTAATAATTACTATCTTTTGATATATAATTAGTATGGAAATAATCATTAATTATTAAAAAATTATATTCTTTCTTTTTGCCATGAATTATTAATTTGCTCATGAAATTAAAAGGATTAATTTATATATATATATGTTGGTTTAAATTTTAATGTGTTGATGAGTGTAATTGTAGATCGAGATGAATTTATAGTAGGAGATTTGCGTAAATGCCCTTGGTTGTCAATCTCTCAATTTCAAAATATATAAATGGCCATAAAAATTGGCACTCAATATTTGGACTTGCATATTCTTGTCAAAATTCGTTTCTGGAATGTAGCTAATTTTACTTGCATGTACCTAATTTGTAGGGACGAATCTGGTGTGGGTTGTGGAGCCTAATGTGCTATACAATCAATGACAGATTCAAGATTAAAATTTTGATATTATTTTATATAAGATGTAATTGTTATGTGTTGTTACCGATTTTATCGAGTCTAGATGACGAATTTATGTGGCTATCGGGGTAGTCCCAATTATCGGGTAACAAACATATAAAATAATATGAACACGAAGAACACAAGAATGCGGGAAGAACCGATGGGTTCTTCCCTTGAAGATGGCTTTGGGAGTCCCCAAGAAGGGTCTCCCTTGCCTAGTGATTTATTTATGTAGAGAGAATTTAGGGGAAGGAGAAAGCTAATGAGCTCTCTTTTTACAATGGGTTGGGGCCTCTATTTATAGATCCCCAAGCTTCTAACTAAGGAAGCAATCCTTACCCTTTATTTTAGGGTATTTATTACAACCGTAGATCTAATAAACAATAATGAATAGTAATAAATCTATTATTACAATATCTTGTTAGTACTTCGATATCTTCACTGGTGTTGACCCTCAATTTTGTTGGATTGTTTAATGCCGAAATCCTGTTGTCGGGGCCTAATCCTCGGTTCCGGTATACCCCGGTTCTGAGATAGTATTTAGGCCAAATACGGGATTATTTGTGCCACAACATTATGATTAATACTATAGTGTCATGTGTTGAAATTGAATCAATACTTATAATTATTACTTCCTCTCTTAAATTACGTATTTCTATTAAGAAATTATAATTATTTAAAATTAATACTAAAATAAATTAATAATATATTTTAAATTAATGTAAAAAAAATTTAAGCTTGTGTAACACGCGAGTGAAATATCTAGTAATAAATAAATAAGAAAAACATGCAAAGGTAATTAAATCAGAACAAGAGATGTTTTAAAAATAAAGAGAGAAAAAATAGCACTGAGCATGATTTGATCGATCAACAGTTTTTCATTTTCGGTGGGGCCATAACAATTTGCATATCATTAATACCAAAATATGCTTTTTTAAATTCATTACTTATACTATAATTTTTTTTATCGCAAATTCTAGGGTGCACTTGGATGCATAGCATGCACTTGGAATTTTGAAATCAATTTGAAATTAATTTTGACCAATTAAGATCCAACAAAAACTCGCGGGTCAGGCCCAACTCGACCGAAATTTGCGGGTCTGGCAACAAACGGGTCACAAATGGCCACGCGCGCTTCGGATCGATACCCGAAGTTATATCACCAATACCCGAAGTTATATCACCAATACCCAAAGTTATAATCACCAATACCCGAAGTTATATTACCAATACCCCAAATTATAATCACCAATACCCTAAGTTAAATTCAACAATACCCTAAGTTATATTCATCAATACCCTAAGTTATAATTGTTGTTTAACAAATAAATGAGGCTGGGAATTAATGACTATTTATGATAGCTTTGGTAAAAACATCAAATGATTGGAATCATAAATGCAAAATGGATGATTATGATGAAGAACGATAATGATGATGATGAACTAAATGCAAGAACACCAAGACTTGCCAGGGTTTTTAGTCCCTGGACTTAAATGAGAATTGTATTGCTTTGATTGAATGAGTTGAACTTTTTTTTCTTGTTACAAATGTGGGACTATTTATACTTTTCTCCATACAGGGGTACAAACGTCATTTCCGACCTCTCGGGGGACAGAGGCATTAAATGCCTCCAGCCTCTAAGGACGCACGGGCGTCCGTATGCCACAGTCTGCAGGTGGCCGACCACTGGCGCATTGACACGTGTCCGAAAAGGACGATTCTCTGAGAATTTTCTTCATTTGGGTGGAATATTTTCTCTGTCACTAAGTATGGAGGCGACTCTTTTTCTCTTGGGGGAAGATCTCGCCAGATTCTATCACGTGCTCTACTTCCCTTTCATAGGTCGGAGATGCTTTAAGGTCGGAGGCCGGTTCTCTTGGTTGGCCATGAGGTCGGGAAGCCCTCCTGAACATTGGCCGTGCCCCAGCGACCTCTATTGGCTTTACTTGGTCAAGGCCGGATCGGTCCGGTCCCGGCCCATTTGTCCTGTATCTTGGTCAAGGTAGATAAGTGTTTTAGCTCATTTCCGACCATGTTTTTTAGGTCAGAAAATGGGGTCGGAACCCATGGAGGTCGAAAACCGTCCAGCCAGATCGATGCTGTTGCGAACGTGTTGTTTTGTCACTTCTGGCTTATTTCAGGTCGGTGCCGACCTGTGGTACTAAATGGCTACAACAATTGCCCCCTAGCTCGGCTCCCAGAGTTGATGGGAGGCGAGGTGGTCGTTTGCCATTCGTTTGCAGGCGCCGGCCTTGAATTGCCCAGCATGGTCAGGGGTCGGTCTTCCGATATATGACGTCTGAAAGGACGTGCATTGTTACGTGTGTCTGAAAAGGCGTGCGTACCGTTAGATGATGCCTCGGATCCCGCACATTAAAGACTGATATGCGTGACGTCATGTGACGCCTCGAATCCCTCGCATTAATCGCTGACGTGCGTAGGCGTTTGGCGTGGGATTCGTCGTTTCAACTTCTTGCAATTAGGCCCCTGGGCCTAGAACTTTATTTTTGAAATAGGCCCCTCCCCCTTTCTTACAAATAGGAGAGATACTCACCATTTTGAGTTTTCACTTTTGCGCCTTTGAGTTTTCCATAGCAGACATTGCAATCTTATGGCGATTACTCCGGCGAAATCCTCGAAGTGGCGTTCGAACTTGTACGACGGCGATTTAGACGGTTGAGAAAGGTAATTTCACTTTTACTTTCGAAAAACCTTCTTCTTTTTCTTCTACTTCGAAATGGTACGGCGGTGGACTGGTCCTCCGCCTGGGGAAAGAGGTGGCGCCCCCTCGAGCGGCGGCGGCGGAGCCAACCGGAGGCTGTTTGATGAAGGGGTGGAGTTCTAGTGGTGGAAGCGGCGCCTCCCCGTCGCACCTGAGCGCGAGCTCGATCTGGGCTCGTGATGATGATGGCCTGGATTCGCTCTTCCCAAGCCCGGGCCGGTCACTTCTGGGAGAGGATGCCAGGGAGAGAGGCCCTGGAGCGGTTGGGAGTTCCAGGACCGAAACGATGGCCCATCCGGGCGAGAACCGGGATCCGTTGGATGATCTTCTTGAAGAAGACGATGAGGACGGTGGTCGCGGCGAGGGCGACGATTTGGCCAACAACCTACTGCTTCAAAATCTCATAGCCGAGCAAATCAAGAAGAGGCTCGGCATGGCGAACGAGGCCTCGGGATCGGAGGCCGAGGAGGTTGGAGGGTCGCCCGTTGCGGCTCGGAGTGTTGGTCAGGATTGGCGGGACCAGGTTAGAAGGGCCTTTCGCTTATGGTTGGAATACATGGAAGAGAAAGACGAGGTTGAATCTCTCCATTTCAATTTTAAGGGGTACCAAGAGCGTTTCCCGCGGGGGCCGACCGTTCGCGATCCGGCCACCATTCGAATAGCCAATCTGGAGGAGTCTCAGAGGTGGAGCATTGGTCAAATATAGAGCAAAGTGACCCAGAGCTATCTCGACGAAGCCCGGGCTGAATGGGACATTTCCTTTAATGTTCAGCTTTACGCCCCTGAGCCAAATGAGCGGGCGGATCAGCCTCCTCGAGGGATGGTGGCCGTAACCCAGGACATGATGGAGGTCGGACTCCATTTCCCCCTCCATCCGGCCATCTCTTGTTTGCTAATTTACTGGAATCAGGCGCCCTTCCAGCTGCTGCCGAACGCGTGGATGATCATCTTGAGCGTCATGGTGTTGTTTGGCCAGAACCGGCTGTTCCAGATGTCGACCCCGGGGGAGATGACTTACCTTTACCGAATCCAAAGTGAGAAGAGTGGGATCGGCGAGGTCTTCATTCAAACTAAAGGGTAAAAACTTGTGACCGGTCTCCCGAGAAAGGCCCGTAATGACCGGAAAAAGTGGTTCTTCGTGGGAGGAGCCTGGCAGAATGGATACCCGGGCGGAATCGAGATTGGGGTTCCGACCAACATCCGCCTTAAAAATCCAAGTAAGAAATTTTGAACTTATCTTTGAATAAAAAGTACTGATCTAATTTTTTATCTTTCTTTGCAGGCTACCCTTGTCCTTCCGATCGTGAGTTGAACTTTGACTTTGCGGTCGTTTAGATATTGTCCTTGCCGGCCACAGAGAGGAACCAAGCTATCCTTCGGACTTGACAAGATCGACTTTCAAGCCGTTTCTTCTAGTTTCCGCGCCATCTGAATTTGACGGGTAAGTACTAGGGTGAGCCCGGGTCTCGAGTTGTAGTAGTGTTTATTTTTTTTAACACTTTACACTTTGCATATGCAGTGCCTGAATTCCCGGTCGTGAAAAGGTGTCCACCAGAGTTCTCCGACCGCTGCCCAGAGATGTTTTCCCGGCTAGGCACTGCCCTGCAGCAACCGAAGGTCCTCAAGGTGGCAAAGAAGAAGAAGAATGGGACCGGAACCTGGAAGGGAATCGTGATCCAAGAGCCGGCCCCAGTGCAGTCTGTCCCGGTCGCCGAGGGCATTGCGGCCGGAACTACCTCATCCTCCCCCCTAACCGGCCGGAAGCGGGGGCAAGAAGAACTTGAGAGGGAGAAAGATGGTGCTGGTGGGTTGAGCCCTGCACCGATCGACATTTCTGACGACACGCCCCCTGGGCAGAGGTCGGCCAGCATTGCCACGATGGCCCACGTGGCCCATGCCCCCGGCCGGGAGGATGATTGGACCTTCTTTGGTCGCGATCCCGCACGTTTCCAAGCGTAAGTTGCTTTAAATTACAAGTTTCTTTGTTACCTTGTGGTTTCTGACTTGATCTTTTGTTTGATTCAGATTGACCCGTAACGACTCCGGCTTGCCGCCGATGGTGCTGGACTTCCTTTCCTCCCGGGTTCCAAGCTCGATAGTGGAGATACCGGAATACATGAGCCGGGCGGTGAACTCTCTCCCCCATCCTGGACCCGTGATTTGGCCGAAATCACCGACCATCGCCCCCGTTACGCCGGTCGGGCTAGTGTTGCCCTTGCGAACCAAGCGGCCATCATGGCCAACTTCGTAGAGAGTGAGCTCAACTCTGTCGTAAGCTCACTTCGGAAAGCCGAGGTGGATCTTACCCGAGCCCGGGAGGAGAAGGCGCAGTTCGAAAGCGCGAACGCCGGGTTGACGAAGGAAAGGGATCATGCGGTTGGGCAACTCGAGGCCGTGCTGAAAGAGAAGGATGATGCCCTTGCTTGGGTGGAGATGGCTTGGAAAGCCTGTAACGATTGTCGGGCACGAATTGTGGAGATGGAGGTGGCTGTGGCGGGCCTTCGCCAAGAAAATGAAGCCGCGCGGAAGGATGCCAACCAAGCTCGCGCCCGGCAGACCGAGCTGGAGAGGGAGGTGCGAGAGAAAGCGGTTGAGGTGGCTGCGGCCCTGCAGCGGCTGGCTTATGATCCCAATGACCCGGCCACAAGTCCGATGCTGTTTTCTGAGTTCTGCTACTACATGGTCATCGCCGACCTGATCCGCGTGGGACGTAAGGCCAACCTAGACACCAAAGTCTACGAGGATTACTTCCGGGAGTACGTTGCCAAGACTCTGATCTATGAAAGCTACTATCTTCACTTCCTAGACCTCGAGACTGAGCTCGGGGTGGATTTATCATGGTTTCCGTACCGGCACCGGTTGCTCCTCCCGGGCCATGGTCCTCTAGTTTTTCAGGTCGAGGAGGGAAGACGGGGAGGAAGAAGATGATGAGGAAGCTCCACTTGATGGGTCGTCGGTGCCGGAAGGTGGAGTGGCGGAAGCCTGCGTGAACGAAGTTGTGGACTTCGTTGCTGGGGTCGAAGAACAGGCGGGTGCCGAGGGCGATGCTGGCAATTGAAGGCTTTTTTCTTTGTTTTATCTTTCTGGCTTGTAACCGGCATCTGACCGAATTTATCTGAACAATTTGTAGTATTCCTTTTGCCGGCTTCTGACCGTTTTTTTAATTGTTGAAGTGAAATTCAATTCTACCTTGTCGCTTTGTTGTTACTTCCTCGTTGTTTATCCCTGTTAAAAATGTTTAAATTTTAACGAGTGTATATGAGATTTTTCCCGGGCAAAAGTGAGAGATATGCCGACCTTGACATGGTCGGCATATGCTTTGGACCGAGCCTGGTGTATGAAATGGCCTTGGTTGCCTTACCGAGCTCAAGTGTGGTATGCCGACCTCGATATGGTCGGCATACGCTTTTGAACTTGAGCTTGGTTTTTTTGAAATGACTCGGATGGCCTACCCGAGCTCAAGTGTGATATGCCGACCTCGATTCGGTCAGCATATGCTTTTGAACTGAGCTTGGTTTTTAGATGGCCTTGGGTGGCTTTCCCGAGCTCAAGTGTGATATGCCGACCTCGATACGGTCGGCATATGCTTTTGAACTGAGCTCGGTTTTTTGATGGCCTTGGGTGGCCTTCCCGAGCTCAAGTATGATATGTCGACCTCGATACGGTCGGCATATGCTTTTGAACTGAGCTCGGTTTTTTGATGGCCTTGGGTGGCCTTCCCGAGCTCAAGTGTGATATGCTGACCTCGATACGGTCGATATATGCTTTTGAACTGAGCTCGGTTTTTTGAATGAGATTGAGTTGTGCGTAGAACTTTGTATTGATAAGAACTTTGACTACATAGTACAACTTAATTATTGATAGTATTTCTTCAAGTGAATTGCATTCCAGGGGTATTGGTCTGGAGTGCCATCCATGAGTTCTAGCTCGTAAGCTCCTTTGGAGAGCCACTTGGATATCCTAAATGGACCCTCCCAGTTCGGGCCGAATACCCCTTTAGGAACTTGAACCTTCTTGAGGACGAGGTCACCGACCTGGAATTGTCTGGCCTTCACCTTAGAGTTGAATTTTTTTTTCGGATTTCTTCTTGTAGGCCGCATTCCGGAGATCGGAGTTGAGTCTTCGTTCTTCAAGCATGTCCAGATCGATCATCCGGGCGGTGTCATTCTCTTTAGTGATCGTCTGGGCTGTCCGGTGGCTCGGGAAGGAGACCTCCGATGGGATGACGGCCTCGGTACCAAAAGCTAAATCGAAAGGTGTTTTGCCCGTCGAGTTTCTTGTGGTTGTTCGGTACGACCAAAACACGTCGGGGAGCTCGGCCGCCCACTTTCCTTTCTTGTCCTCAAGCTTAGCTTTGATAGTGTGCTTGAGGATTTTGTTTACGACCTCTACCTGGCCGTTCGTCTGCGGGTAGTAGGAGGTGGAGAACACTTTCTTGATTTTCCATTTTTCACAAAACTGATTCATCTGGAGACCGTCAAACTGCTTCCCATTGTCGGAGATGATCACTTGTGGTAGGCCGAAACGGCAGATGTTTTTCCAAATGAACTTTATGGTCTGGGCTTGATTGATTTTGTTGAGCGGCTCGGCCTCCGCCCACTTTGTAAAATAATCGACGGCCACAATGATGAATTTGTGGCCCCCGGGCGCAGTGGGCATCGGTCCGATCAGGTCGATGCCCCACTGGGCAAAAGGCCAAGGGTTGTACATGGAGGAGAGCTGCTCGGGGGAAATTTGATGTTGGGTCCCAAGATTTGACATTTGTGGCACGACCTTGCAAAGTTGACAGCGTCCTTGTTCAGGGTCGGCCAGAAATATCCTTGCATGATCACTTTATGGGCCAGGACCCGGCCTCCGGCGTGATTTCCACATACCCCCTCATGGATCTCGGCCAGAATGCTCTGGCCTTGCTCTGGGGTTATACATTTCAGGAGTGGGAGGGTGAAACTTCTTTTGTATAGGAGGTCGTCAATGAGAGTGTACCTTGATGACCGGAGTTGTAGCTGCCAGGCCCGGACTCTATCTTCTAGGAGTGTGCCGGTCTTCAAGTATTTCACAATCGGGGTCATCCAATTCTCGTCGGTGCTCAGAACGGTTGATACCTGTGCCCGGACCACTGTAGGGGTCCCGAGCATGGTGAGCTGGAGGTTGGAGAGGTCGGCGGTTCAAACTGCGGTTGTGAGCTTGGAAAGGGCGTTGGCCTGGGTGTTGTGCTCCCTCGGGATTTGCTCTATGAAAACTTGATGAAATTTCTCGCACAAGGTCGTGACCAGGTCGAGATATTTCACCATTTGCTCTTCCCGGGCCTCGTATTCTCCTTTTATTTGGTTTACTATGAGTAGGGAGTCCATGAAGACGTACAGTCGGCATACTCCCATGGCGATTGCGAGCTTGAGGCCCCCGACCAAAGCTTCATACTCAGCCTCGTTGTTAGTGGTCGTGAAGCTGAAACAGACCGCATGAGTGAAACTTTGGCCCTCCGGTCCGACCAGAACGATGCCGGCCCCGGCGCAAGTATTGGTCGACGACCCGTCTACGTAGAGCTTCCACGGGGGGTGGTCGATTCTTGTGAATTTTAGGGGGAACGTAAGTTCCACTATTAAGTCGGCCAGAGCCTGGCCCTTAATGGCCGTTCTTGCGGCGTATGTGACTCCGTACTGATCTATCTCCAACGACCACTTCAATAACCTGCCGCTGGTGTCCGGCCGGTGTAATACTTGCCTCAGGGGTAGAGTGATAAGGACTTCCACTTGGTGATCGAAAAAGTAGGGCCTTAGTTTCCTCACGCTCATGACCAGAGCATAGGCCAATTTTTCGAGTGTGGTATATCTGAGCTCGGCATCGTGCAGAGCTTGACTTACGAAGTAGATCGGGAGGTGGTTCTGACCGTCCACCCGGACGAGTACCGTGCTGAGGGCGACCTCGGAGACCGCAAGATATAAGTAAAACTTCTCTCCTGGGACCGGCTTGACTAGAATTTGTGGGTTTGTTAAGTATTCTTTTAATTTTGAAATGGCTACTTGGCTTTCCCTATTCCAAGAAAACTTGCCATTTTTAATAGTCGAGAAGAAAGGCTTACTTTTATCTCTGAGTTGGGCTATGAATCTATTCAGTGAAGCTAGGCAACCGGTCAGGCGTTGTACTTGTTTGATCGTCCTGGGCTCCTGCATGTCGAGGACGGCCTTGATCTTAGCCGGGTTGGCCTCGATTCCTCGCTGGCTGACGATGTGCCCAAGGAACTTGCTGGCCTCCACCCCGAAGTTGCATTTCTTCGGGTTCAGCTTCATATTGTATGCCTTGAGGATCTTGAAGGTCTCCTCGAGGTCTCTGAGGTGGTCTTCATTTTTCAGGCTTTTTACCACGATGTCATCGATGTAGACCTCCATGGTCTTTCCGATCTGATCTGCAAACATTTTATTGACCAACCGTTGGTAGGTCGCACCGGTGTTGATCAGGCCGAAAGGTATTCGGAGCCAAGAAAATATGTCCTTTTCCGTATGGAAAGAGGTGTGCTTGATGTCTTCGACGGCCATCGGAATTCGGTGATAGCCGGCGAAGGCGTCCATGAAGGACATCATCTCATGACCGGCCGTGCTATCCACTAGATGGTCGATGTGCAGCATCGGGAAATGATCCTTCGGGCATACCGCGTTGACGTCGGTGAAGTCGATACACAACCTGCAAGTGTTGTTTGTTTTCTTGACTAGAACGACATTGGCCACCCATTGGGGCTCGTCTTTGGCCTGCTCGATCAGTTTGTTGTCCAACAATTTCTTGACCTCTTGGGCCAGTGCTTCATATTTTTCCGGGCCGAACTTTCTTCTTTTCTGGTGGACCGGCCACTTGTTAGGGTCGATCTTCAATCGATGGCAGGTGTGTTTTGGATCTATTCTGACCATGTCTTGGTGAGACCAAGCGAAAACTCCTATGTTGGCCTTGAGGAATTTGATCACTTCCCCCGCATTTCGGTCGGTATGCGAGAGCCGATCAGGACTTCCAATTCCGGCCTCGAAGGATCGACTGGAATATGTTCCAAGTCCTCCAAGGCCGTGGCTTGTTGGTAGCTTCGTCGGTCGCTTGTGTCGAACCTGGGATCGAGATCGAGCTCGGAGGGCTCGAAGCCGATCCAAGGCTCAGGATCGTCAACTTGCATTGGTTGTAGGTCGGGACCATTATCGGGGCCGGTAGAGGTGGACCCGACCTCCAATATAACTTTAGTGGTCGAGAGGGTCCCCTCTAGGCCGGTTTGTGACTTATCTAATGTTTGATCGTTACAAATTGGAAATAAACAAGAATCGAAATAGTTCAAATATTTTTTGGCCATTAATTGATCACCTCTAACGGTGCCGACCACCCCCTCAGGGGTGGGAAACTTAATACAATAGTAATAAGAAGAGGCTACGGCCTCAAAAACTTCTAGAAAATGCCTACCTAAGAAGCCGTTATAAGAGCTCGGCTGATCTACAATTATGAAGTCCAGAGGCCTAGTGATCTTGACGTTCTCGTCGTAACAGCAAACGAGTTCCACAGTGAGCTTTATCCTCCCGTAAGCAGTGACCGTAGCATCACCGAAGCCCTTCAGCTGGAGGTCGAGGGGTTTGATGAAGCTGACGAGGTCGCCGAGCTGATCTAGGGCCGCTTTGAATATGATGTTCCAGAAGCACCCGTTGTCGATCAAGACTCATTGGACCTCCTTGCCCAGGATGCGGGCAGCGATCACCAAAGCTTCTCCTTTGGGTACAGCACCCCGCTCTGGTCTCGGTTGGAGAAAGTGATCTCCAGATCCTTGTGAATTTTGGGCTCGGGCGGGGTGACCAAGTTGACATTGGTCACGGCCCGGACTTCGGCCTTGCGCTTTCTGTTAGAAAGCGTGGAGATGAGAGTGAGGCCGCCCAAGTTTCCCCCACCAGCCTGGATCATATTGACCCGACCACCGGGGTTCATTGGTGGGAGGTCGTCGTCATCGTCGTCCTCTTCCAATGTTGCGACCGGCCTGAGAGGCCGGCCCCCTTCCTCGTTCCTCCGAGGGGGACGCTGCTGTTGCTGCTGCTGGGGCTCTTGACGGCCGGCTGGCCTTTGTAGAAGGTCGTTCAGACGCCCTTCGTCAAATAGTTTCCATAACTGTTTTAAGAGATCACGACACTGGCTCGTATTATGGCCAATAGAGTCGTGATAGGTGCAGAACTTTTTTGGGTCCAGCCGGGACCGGTCTCCCGTAAAGGGTCTTGGCTGGGGAAGCACATCCCTGTGTTGGATCGCGTTGAAGATGTGCGCAGGGGATTGCCACAGGGCCTGGGTGAGGTGTACTTCAACGTCCTCGAATGACTTGAAGTTTCCGGGCAGCTTGGCTATCTTCTTGGCCTTGGGACCACCCTTGAGGGAGGCCCGGGCGACGACCTCTGGTTCTTTGGCTGCTGGTTCGGACTCCCCCAGCCTGAGTGCCAGTAGTTTCCTCCAAGCCAGGTAATCGCCTGCCCGAACTCGGAAGTTGGTATATATTTTTGGGAAGTCCTTGGTGAGATGCCTGAACATTGGAGATCGGCCGTGGAAACCTCCCAAGGTGGCCTGCAGTGCCAGCAGGTCGCCGACTGGCTCGTCGGTCAAAATAACCTCGTCCACCCGAGCGACATAGTCCTCATTGGATTCCTCCTTCTCTTGGCGGATGCACATCAGTCGGTGCCAGTTCTCCGGCCGGGCGATTTTGGCCGCGAAATAAGATGCAAACTGGGGTGCTCAAATTAGCGAAGGAATTGATTGAGTGGGTCGAGAGTGAGACGTACCACCTGTGGGTGAGGTCACCCAGAGTGAGTGGGAAACGCCTGCACTTTGTGGCATCGGTCGCGGCACGCCCGGTCATATAAATCTGGAATTTACTCAGGTGAGTTTCTGGGTCTGTCTTTCTTTCGTAAAGAGGAGTCGACAGCGGAACAATTTTGAGTTGGACCGGGGTGAGCTCGATGTCGACGGCCAAGGGCTCGTTTGCGACCGGCCGGGCCTTAGGTTGGCCTTGCGCTTCCATGAGCGCTCTCATCTCGTCAAGCTGCTTTTGCATCTTGACGATCTCCAGGTTCAGACTTTCGACCAGCTGGTCGTCACCGTTGGCCAGGGGGCCGATCCGGTCAATTACGGCCGCTCGAGGGGTGCCGCGTCCCAATAGGCTGCTTTGGGCAAAGCTAAGCTTACGCTTGGCGGAGTTGTCCGGGGCCAGGCTGACCTCGGCCGCCCTCTTATGGGGCATCTGCGCCGTGCTCCATGAGTTGGAGATGGACTCCGTGTCTCCGTACCTAGTATCATAACTGGGGAGTTGATTGGGGTACCAGGAAGGATCGCTTGAGCCCAGGCGGCCAAAAACCGGATGGGCAGAGCCACGAGACTGAGCGGAACTGGGGTTAGCCTGGCACTGGCATTCCCCCTGGTGCTCCAGGGCCTTTGCCTTTCCTTTAAGGATGCGGGCATGCGACCTCCTCTTTGAGGTGGAGGGAGTGTTTTGGCACTCTCTTGCTTCGTAAGCCTGACGGCGTCGTCCCGACCCAGCCTGGTCGGGAGTGAGGAAGTTCCGTGGCTGCGACGTGTGGGGATCCTCTGGATATCGGATGGGAGAGGCCACGCGTGTGGTCTTTCCGTGGCGAGCGGGGATCGGTTCCCCAGAGGCCCGAGCCGCGGGGTCCCGTGGCGTGGCCGGAGCTCCGACGGCTCTGTGGGTCTGTGATGATCTTTAGTTCGTCATCGTTTTGTGGGGAGGAGCTTGTAACTTGAGGATTTGAAGATGGGAAGCTTGAAGAATAGTGAGTGTTCTTCAAAGAGGTAAAGATAAGATGACTTTGATGGGTTAGATACCCTTCCTCTAGCGCCAAATGTTGTTTACCAAATAAATGAGGCTGGGAATTAATGGATAAATATGATAGCTTTGGTAAAAACATCAAATGATTGGAATCATAAATGCAAAATGGATGATTATGATGAAGAACGATAATGATGATGATGAACTAAATGCAAGAACACCAAGATTTGCCAGGTGTTTTTAGTCCCTGGACTTAAATGAGAATTGTATTGCTTTGATTGAATGAGTTGAACTTTTTTTTCTTGTTACAAATGTGGGACTATTTATACTTTTCTCCATACAGGGGTACAAACGTCATTTCCGACCTCTCGGGGGACAGAGGAATTAAATGCCTCCAGCCTCTGGGCGTCCGTATACCACAGTCTGCAGGCGGCCGACCACTGGCGCATTGACACGTGTCCGAAAAGGATGATTCTTTGAGAATTTTCCTCATTTGGGTGGAATATTCTCTCTGTTACTGAGTACGGAGGCGGGTCTTTTCCTCTTGGGGGAAGATCTCGCCAGATTTTATCACGTGCTCTACTTCCCTTTCGTAGGTCGGAGATGATTTAAGGTCGGAGGCCGGTCCTCTTGATAGGCCATGAGGTCGGGAAGCCCTCCTGAACATTGGCCGTGCCCCAGCGACCTCTATTGGCTTTACTTGGTCGAGGCCGGACCGGTCCGGTCCCGGCCCATTTGTCCTGTATCTTGGTCAAGGTAGATAAGTGTTTAAGCTCGTTTTCAACCTCGTTTTTTAGGTCAGAAAATGGGGTCGAAACCCATGGAGGTCGGAAACCGTCCGGCCAGATCGGTACCATTGCCGACGTGTTGTTTTGTCACTTCCGGCTTGTTTCAGGTCGGTGTCGACCTGTGGTACGAAATGGCTACAACAATAATCACCAATACCCTAAGAATTACTCAATAATAATATCTCAAATAATTATTCAGTATTACCCCAAGACTTAATCACCAATACCCCAAGTTATAATCACCAATACCCCAAGTTATAATCACCAATACCCCAAGACTTAATCACCAATACCCGAAGTTATAATCACCAATACCCCAAGTTATAATCACCAATACCCCAAGTTGTAATTACCAATACCCGAAGTTATAATCACCAATACCGGAAGTTGTACTAACCAATACCCTAAGTTATTATTACCAATACCCCAAGTTATAATCACTAATACCTCAAGTTATATCCCAAAAAAATTATTTACCAATATCTCAAGACTTAATCTCCAATACCCCAAGTTATAATCACCAATACCCTAAGTTATATTCACCAATACCCTAAGTTATATTCACCAATACCCTAAGTTATAATCACCAATACCCTAAGAATTACTCAATAATAATATATCAAATAATTATTCAGTATTACCCCAAGACTTAATCACCAATACCCCAAATTATAATTACCAATACCCCAAGATTTGATTACTAATACCCGAAGTTATAATCACCAATATCTCAGGTCTTAATCACCAATATCTCAAGTTGTAATAACCAATACCCCAAGATATAATAACCAATACCCCAAGATATAATCACCAATACCCCAAGTTGTATTAAGTCTAAAACAGAAAAAGTAGGTCCAACGCTATCAAACATTGGAATTTAGGCCCAGGCTTGCGTACATCAGCGCGCGGTGCGCAGTGAGTTCAACTCGAATCGTAGATCCGCTTCCAAAAAGGTAAGATGAGCCCGATTCCAAAATTTACGTCCGTTTTGATTTCTGCCGACGAGCACCAGTAAGCTGCCGGAATAAGAGATGAAGAATCGGAATTTATGCAATAAGAGATGAAGAATCGGGATTTAGATCTGAGGAGAAAAACTCCACTCCACTGCATCGCCGGAAAATAGGTAATCGCACCAGAAAGAGAAAGTGCACCAGAGGGAAAAACACCAGTATGAATTATTGTGGCGACCACCGCGTCACCATTAATGGCGGAAGAAGCAGAAGACCATCAAATCGCTAAAGGAAGAAGAGATGACCCGTTTCTGGGAGGAAGAAGAGATGACCCGCGAATTTTTTAAATTGGTCAAAATTGATTTTAAATTAGGGTGCAAAATCCAAGTGCATAGTGTATGCACTTGGATGCACCCTAGAACTACTTTTTTTTTATTGGTAAATTTTTAACTCGAACCCATGACCTCTCGTCCATAGATAGTGAATCTCTAACCACCTGAGCTATACCACTTCATCCATTATTTATACCATAATTTGTATTATTTATTGTATATTGTGTACCCCTCAGCGATAGGTATACCATTAATACCACAATCTATATTATTTTTCATTAATTTGTTGTGTGCTCCTCACTGATAGGTATACCATTAATATCACCATTCACATCTTTTTTCATTTTTTGTACCGCCCTAGCGTTAGGTATACTATTAATACCAGAATTTGCATTATATGTTGTTTCTTGTGGACTCTTCAACTATAGGTAAAGCTGTGAAGACAATCCGACAGGCAGCAAAACTCCCCAACCCAATTCACTTATTAGCAGTCAGTGGATTTAGACAGGTCGATCCACATATAAATTCATATAATAATTTTTACTTTTTAAAATTTTAAAAATTATACAATTTAAAAGTTCTAGTACATATATAAAGTTCATCAAAATCAAATGTAATCAGATATTTATCTTGGTAACTATCACTATAAAAATAGCAAAGTGAAAAAGTTCAAGTGGTTGGAGTTCCACTGCCTGGAGATCATTAGTTCGAGTCATTACTTGCACGATAAAAAAAAAATATACCACTTTAAAAATATTAAAACATAATTTATCTTACAAATAAAGTTCATCATTCAATATTGTCATTGTTAATAACGTACAAAAAAACTGCGTAAAAAAATGGAGGTGGGCCAGTCTGCCAAATCCCATGGCCCAAACAGGACAACTCGTTTAGACTCGACTCCAAGCAGGTTAAGAAATATTTGTCTCAACCCTCCTATTATGTATGGCAAGGTAGGCTGGTGCAATGGGCCCAACTTGCTTTGACAACTCTAGCGATAGGTAAACCATTTATAACACAATTTACATCATTTACCGATACTATAACATTAATACCACAATTTGCATTATATTTGTTATTTTTTGTGAACTCTTCAGCGATAAGTATGCCATTAATATCACAATTTACATTTTTTTTTTGTATGCTTCTCAACTATAGGTATATCCTTAGTACCATAATTTACTATTTTGTTCTTTTCTTGTTGGATCCACTGCGGTAGGTATACCATCAATGCACCAATACATTTGGATTGGTTTATGGTCTTATGGCTCTAGGTTTTAGTTTCTATTTTAATAAATATCTAATTAGTAGTTTGACCTTTAGCGGTTGATATACCATTAATACCATTTTTTCATCTCTTATTTCCCGTGGGCCCCTTTGGGGTAAGTAATTTCATTAATACTAGAAATTAACATCTTTTTTGTGAGGCCTTTAGTGATGGATATACCATTACAACCATAATTTACGTCTTTCTTTTGTTTCTTTTGGGGCTCTCTGCACTAAGTAGAATGAGAAAACTCAAATACACAATTTGCATTATTGATTTTTCCCGTTGACCCTTTTAAATATAAATATTTTTACAAATATGATGAAAGATAAGCTTCTTTATTATATATTATTAATTATAAGGTGTTTGAACTACTATAAGAAACTAAATGATGTTTTTCTCCACAATTTATTAAGTTAGTATTAAAAATTATCTTGTAACTTTATGCCTAAAGAAAGGGTAGTTTCATACATATAGATAGGTTATTTCAGTGAAATACATATTTACCATTTTCAAATCTTGAGTCATGATCGTTGTTTACTATATTTGTATAACTATAAGTTATTGTGAAAATTTGCCACGAGGCTCGTATAGACTAATTTAGTTAGTTATAAAATTTTGAATCTGTTTACAAAGTGTTTATCTTTTTTGAAGAAAACAATATATAGATATAATAGTGGCCTAGATGTGTTCTGACATCCTTATCCCTCCTAATAATTGTGTTACAAACAAAAATAACACAAAGAGGGTTATGCTTATTTTCTTGCAACTAGAAGAATACCCGCTTACCAATATTGTTTGTATAAGATACATGTAATATAATTAGTTGATATTTTATGAATTTTGTTTAAAATATGATGATTGATCTAAAATTTAAAAAATTATTGATTATATTAAGATATATTAGTTTTGAAGAAGTGATATATATATATATATATATCATATATAAAGCTTCAAAATGGATCACCTCTAGTATATGAGGGTCAAATGCACATTTTCAATTGATTTGATTAAGTCAAATTAATCAAATGGTTGTAAGATAAATATAAGAATTATGTAAGATTTCAAATACTAGAAACGTGCATTAATTCTCCCGTGCAGAGGTGACTCAATTCCTTATAATTGATCCTCATGAATTTTAATAGGAAATAGTTGTTGACTGTGATAGTCAAGATTAGATATTCGAAATGTGCACGAAAAAAAACAAAAGATTTGGGACCATGTTTATTTGCAGTTTTGCAATGGTTGCACGTCTTATTAAACAACTTTTATATTTTTATCCAGTTGAAATATAGCAACAATTTTTTCCAATCTATCTTATAAAGTAGCACAAAAGATATCAATAAAATATATAATTAAAAAATTCCACCAATTAATCTAGAGGAGCGGGGAAATTTATGTCAAACTGAATAAAAAGAGCGTCTCCGCGTGGTCATTTGTAGGGTTAGTGTTAAAATAAATGGAGCATCTATGTCCCACATCGGTTTGTGAGCGAATAGTATGAACTCAATATTACTTTTTAAAAAGACCAAGTGCATTTGGTACAAGTGCACCAATCAATACTTTTTAGTTGTGTTTGATTTTACTTGAATTACTTTCTTATATTTCATGTTGTTGCAAAGTTTTTCATACGGTCATATTTTTTTCCAGGGCCCTGATTTTTATCCGATTTGTGGATTTTATTCTAATTTTGCAATTTATTTCACCCTTCGTTTAATTTTCCCCTATGAATGAATGGGGACTTAATATCAATCTTAATAGGCTTCTCTTGCTCTGCATCCGAAGTCGGCATCATGCTCTCGTCTGCATTGTTGGAAGACTCAGAAGGCGGCAAGCACACAACATTCACTTCCAGCGGCGGCTACATTTATGTGGAAAAGATGGCGCTAGAAACCTAGGGTTTCATATATGTGCAAAATATCCCATAAATATAAAAGAAAGCAGAAGGCCAAAAAAACCTTGGCCAAAATTTATTCTACAGCAACAACCACAGTGATGATCTGCCATAAACGGAGCCTGTTCATCAAATTTTTCCTCTGCTTTTGCTGCTCGTCTATTTTCTTCTTCGTTAGTAGAAGACTCCGGCGGCGATTCCTGTGTGGGACCCACCTTTCGGGAAATTTCCCATGTATTCAACGAAGCCGAAACTCTAGGCAGCTTGCTCGTTAGCTAGTGTCGCCTCCTTCTTTGGAAAAGTTATCTTTGCCCTGTGGCGTCGACCCCCATCTTTTACGAAGGCCATATACATCATAAACTGCAGCGTTAGATCTAATTCATTTGGCAATGGTGTGTTTGATATAGATACATTTATATATGTCAAATCTATTGGTGGAGTCTTTTGTTTTATTTAATCATTTTGTGTTTGTATTCTGAAATAAGGTACGCTTTTCTATATGACTGAGGTTTAGGGTTTTTAGCATTTTATAGCCGCTTTGTTATGTGTTTTGAGGCGTTGCAGTAATTTGTAATGAAAATAATGGTATTGTTTGGTGAAAGTAATTGTATATTTCTAATAAAATAATTGTATTAATTTTAATCAAATTAAAATTCATAGCTAAAAAAAGTCTTCAAAGATAAACAAATTATTAAGTCCAAAAGAAAAATTTAATAATAATAAAAAAACTTGAAGGTGTTTACCAAAAAAAAAGAAAAAAGATTTGAAAATAAGCTGATTTTTTAAAAAAATAAAAAATTGCGTCTAGCATGATTTGCACCAACAACAATCTTTATTTTCTTGTGGGTCCACAACAATAGGTATACCATTAATACCATATTTTACGTCTTTTTTAATTTCTTGTAGGGTCCTCAGCTGTAGGTATATCATTAATACAATAATTACACCGTTTTTAATTTCATGTGGGGTCATCAACCATAGGCATACCATTAATACTACCATTTTCATTATATGTTATTTCGTATTGGGCCCTCAACGATAGGTATACCATTAATACCAACATTTACATCATCTGTCATTTCATATGGGTTTCTTAACCATATGCATTCTACTAATACCCACAATTTAAGTCTTTTTTTTTTATTTCATGTGAGGCCTTTACCGATAATAAAGTAATTTATGTTTTTTTTTAATTTCTTGTGGGGCCCTCTGTGATAAGTATATATACCATTAATACCTTAATTTACATTATATGCTGTTTTTTGTTAGGCCCCATAGATAGGTATTGCACAATTTATGTCATTTTTCATTTCATGTTGTCCTCTCAACGATATGTATACTATTGATACTATAATTTACTTCTTTTTTCAATTTTTGTGAGGCCTCCATCAATAGTTATACAAATAATACCACAATTTGAATTAATTTTTGTTTCTTGTGGTGCCTCATGAGTGGTAGGTATTCCACTAGTACCACATTTTATATCATCTCTTGTTTCCTGTGGGTCCCTCAACAATAGGCATACCATTAATTCCACAATTTACGTCATATGTCATTTTAGGAAATTATAAGAAATAAATTGATTCCAAACCTTTCTACAAAGTTCGAGCTTTTAGATAAGATGAAATTCATTCATTGTACCATAGCTTTCGGATCACACTCACATCCTAGGTTCAAATCTTGCCGATAAACTGTTCACTTGATAGGCTTACTCAATAGAGGATTCAGACCACAAGGGAGAGTATTAGGAAACTAATCCGCGTGTCTTTTCTACAGGTGAACAAATCAATATGTTAGGGGTGTGGGTGAGATGAAATTCTTTAAGTCAGTACAAAGATCGCAAAGCAATTAAATTTTTAAGTGATGATAAATTCCCTTTAGAACTAAAGTCACACTTTAGAACACCAATTGCACAGTGCAACCGGTGCAATTTTGAATTAGTTTGGTCTAATTTTTTAGCGTATTGTAGTATAAATCCTACATATTTAATTATTTTAATTAGTTCATGTGGTGTTTATTTGGCTCTAATCAGGAGTCTAAATTAAGTCAAACATGTGAGCATACATAAGAACTAACATTCAATTTTGGATTTCTTTTCAAAATTAATTTGTCAAGCTAAAAAAAAATATAGTGTCCTAAATTATTATTTCCAAAATTAATGTACTAAAAAAAGTATAAATCCCAATTAATCGTTCTTGTATAAAAGAGCTCGGCTCGATTTAATCAGATTAAATTATATTTATATTCTTACTCAATTTAAATATAGGAACAATTTCTTTTTTATAACTCATATTTTTATATATATAGTAGAACACGAGATATTCATATAGATTGAATTAAAATTAAATTTAATACAGAAAATAAAAAAAAAATCCACAAATTTATGTAGAGGAGTGGAAGATTAAGTCAAACTGAACGACTTCTCCGTCCAACTTGTTGGGTTTATGTTAAAATAAAAGATATGTCTTTATCTCTCATTAATATTTGAACAAAGAGGATGAACTTCATAATACTCTTTAAGGATGTTATATATCATTGATACAAGTGCACAAGCAATATGGTAAGGGTGTGGGCAAGATGAAATTATTTAGACAACACAGAGACAACAAGGCCATTAAATTTTTAGGTGATGAAAATTTCTTTTAAAATTAGAGTCACACTTCAGCTATGCAATTGGTGCAATTTTAACATAGTTTGATCCACTTTTTAAAAAGGTATTTTCATGGATCCTATAAATTTTATTATTTAAATAGTTCATATGGAGCTTATTTGGCATTGCTTAGGAGTTCAAATAGGCTAAAATAAAGTCTAGCACGTTTGACACACACAAGAAATTTATAACGTGCAATTTTGGATATATTGCCAAAATTCGTCAGTCTAAACTAAAGTGTCCTAAAAAAATTTAAATTCTAATTAATCATTCCTGTACAATTGAGCTACCCTTGATTTGATCAGATTCAATTATTTTTTTATTCTTACTCCCATTGAAATATAGTGATGATTTCTTTCTAGTCGCTCATATGTTATATGGTTGTAAACATGATTTCACAAGAATTAAAGTTATAATTAAACTAAATAAAAAAAAAAAGATTCCACCAATTAATTTAGACGAGCCGAAAGATTAAGTCTAACTTATCTCACTTGTTGGATTTGTGTTAAAATAAAATAAAATAAATCTCTATAGTTCACATTGATTTGTGAACAAAATGGGATGAACTTAATAATACTATTTGAGAAGGCTATGAGTCTTTGCTACCCATGCACCAATTAATGGTAGGAATGTGGAGATGGAATTCTTTCAAGAGAAAATAAACCACAAGACGATTACAGTTTGATGAAAAACTCCCATTAAAACTAGAGTCATATTTCCATCAAACCAATTAAAAATGTGAATTGTGCAATTTTGACTCATTTGGTCCATTTTTAAAGTGGGTCGTAGCAGGAATCCTATAAAATTTATTATTTTAAATAGTATATGTGGAGCTTATTTGGTGCTGATTTGGAATCCAAATGATCTAAAATTAAGACAAACACGTCAAATGCACGCAAGAAATAACATGCAATTTTAGACTCCGTGCCAAAATTCGTTTAACCAAAACCAAAGTACGTATCCTTAAATTCCTACTTCCAAAATTAGGGTCCTAAAAAAAGTTAAACCTCATTTATTTGTTCCTCTTTTATAATTAAGCTCGATTCGATCCTATTAAATTATTTTTATATTCTTACCCATTAAAATATAGAGATAATATTTTTATTGACTCATATTTTATATAGCAGTACACAAGTTATTCGGAAGATTAAGTCACACTGGACGACTTCTGTGTCTCAGTTGTGGGGTTTGTTTTAAAATAAAACAAATGTATGTGTCCCATATTTATTTGTAATCAAAGGGGATGAGATTATTAATACTATTTAGAAAGCTATATATGTCTTTGCTACAAGTATATGTGGTAGAGGTGTGTGGTAGAGGTGAAATTCTTTTAGACAAAACAAAGACTACAAGACCATTAAATTTTAGGTTGTGAAAATTCCCTTTTAAGACTAGATTTATACTTCCGCACGCCAATTGCACAGTGTAACTAGTGCAATTTTAACTTAGCTAGTTCCAGTTTTAAGTGGATCGTTGCATTGATCCTATAAATTTTATTATTTTAAATAATTCATTTGAGCTTATTTGGAGTCCAAACAGGCTCCAGCTAAGTCAAACACACGAGAAATTACCATGCAATTTTTAATTTCTTGTTGAAATCCGTCTACGTGAAACTAAAGTGTCCTTTGATTGCTACTTCCCAAATTAGTGTCTTAAAAAAATTAAATTCCAATTAATCATTCTTGTATAATATAGGCAGACTCGATTCGACTTGGTTCAATTATTTTTATATTTACACCCCACACACACCAACTAATAATTAAATTCGGACCACAATAATCACTGGCTTGTTATTTCTTGGCAGCTATAAAATGCTTAAAACCTTAGAGGGTAGGCTCGATTGTCTTATATTTATATGTTGTTTATCTAAAAGTATATGCTGGAATTTAATGGCTATTTAATGAGTTTAGATAAAAACATCAAAGGAAAGGTGGATTGAATACTCCATAAATGCAAGAATTAATGAGTGATGATGATGAAGGAATGAGTGAAAGAACACCAAGAATTGACAGGGGTTACTAATCCCTGGACTTGAATGCTTGTAGAGCTTTTTGTATTGATTGAATTGTTCTTCTATTTTGTACAAGAGTGGGGGACAGCCGCATTAAATGGTTGCAGGCCTTGGATGCGCGCGAGCGCCCTTTTGTACCTGTATTCAGAGGATCGGCCATTGAGACGTCGCCACGTGTCCCGAAAGGACGATTCTCTGAGTTATTTCTCTATTTGGTAGGAATATTCTCTCTGTCGCGTTGTACGGAGACGGCTCCTTGCCATGTTTGGGACAATTCTGTTGGATCCTGTCACGTGCTCAAGGGGCCTTATTATCTAGAGAGGTTGGAGATCGGTATGTCACCGGCTTCGGCGACCAGACGTAAAGGTCGGAGATCGGTATGTCGCCGGCCTCAGCGACCAGATGTAAAGGTCGGAGATCGGTATGCCGCCGGCCTCGGCGACCAGACGTAAGGTCGGAGATCGGACGAGGGACACTTGACCCTGGATCCCTGTGGCGGGGACTTTGGGCTAGGTCGGAATCGGAGATAGCGACGATCGGAAATAGTCATCTAAAGCCTGGGTAAAAGGTTGCCAGGAGGTCAGGCGCACTTGAGATCGGCGACTCCTAAAGCCTCCCTTTGACGCCTCCCGGTCGGATCATGACTACTCTGGAAATTTGAAAGGACACGTACAGACGAACGTGTTTGGGAAAGCACGCGTGACGTCATGCGTCGCATGGGATTCGACGCACGTAATTATTGTTGCGCAGTTAATTCGAGTAGGGGCCCGCCATTTCGAATCCTTGCATCTAGGCCCCTAGGCCTAAAAATTTAATTGCGAATTGTCCCTTTCCCTACTCTATAAATAGTTGGGGTTTAATTTGTTTTGGATTTTTCACTTTCACGCTTCACTGAGAGCTTATAGCAAATTTCAAAGTTCCCGATTATTTTCACGGCGAAGTGTGCGGCGGTGATAGAGTATTCACGGCGGTGACTGCGACGGTGATTCATTGGTAAGATTCAATTTCTTTAATCTCTTATTTCTTTTTCGAATTGCTACGATGGTGCGGCGGTGGACTGGTCCTCCGCCAGGTAGGAGAGGTGGCGCCACCTCTGGGAGTGGTGGCGCTGGACGGCGGCTGTTTGATAAAGCTGGGAGTTCAAGCGGTGGCGATCCCTCGCCGCCGCGCACGACGGCGGGGCATTTTTGGGCCCACGACGAAGACGGCTTGGAGTCAATCTTTCGTAACTCGGGTCGTTCTCTGCTGGGCGAAGGCAGTTCTTTGGCCGGTGCAAGGGATGGGGGTGTGCAAGGGTCGTCTCGCGAGGCGTTTGCCCCGGTCGAAAACTTTGGTACCATTCGCATTGCGGGGCCGGCGAAGAACAGAGATCCCCTGGATGACTTGCTAGAGAAAGACGACGAGCTCTTCAAAAGGGCAAATGAGAAGGAAGATATGGCTGGCAACCTCTTACTAAGGAATCTAGCGGCTGAGCGGGTTCAAGAGCAATTGTCCACGGCTGAATTCTGGGAGAGGTCGACTCTGGCCCAAACGAGCCAGGAGGTCGTTGGAGGAGAGCCGGCCGAGAGGCCTGGGACGGAGGAAATGGCGGGGTCAGAGGATTTCGAGGTCTCTCCGAGTCGGCGCGAACCGGTATGTGGGAAATTTTCTGAGTGTTTTTCGAAATAAAAGTCTTTAAAATTTTGGCTAAGTATGGGGGGAAAAGAAGACTTGTGGTAAATTTGGCTAAGTGTATGAGGGAAAATTAAGGAAAAATAAAAAATGGGAATTTGGACTTAACTTCGGTCAGATGCCGGGGTCGCCTTTTTCATTGATGGTCGGGCGTTCCGTCCTCCTATTTGTGAGGTCGGCTTTATTCCGATCTGGGCTTAGCTTTGGATGACCTTGATGGTTTTATCGAGCTTAAGTGTGTTAAGTCGACCTCGATACGGTCAACACATGCTTTTGAACTAAACTCGGTTTTAAGGTGACCTTGATGGTCTTATCGAGCTTAAGTGTGATATGCCGACCTCGATACGGTCGGCATATGCTTTTGAACTAAGACCAGTTTTTAGATGACCTTGATGGTCTTATCGAGCTTAAGTGTGATATGCCGACCTCGATATGGTCGGCATATGCTTTTGAACTAAGCTCATTTTTTGGATGACCTTGATGGTCTTATCGAGCTTAAGTGTGATATGTTGACCTCGATACGGTCGGTATATGCTTTTGAACTAAGCCCGATTTTTAGATGAGAAATGCATTGTTAAAAAGAGCTTTTATTGATAGGTAGGAGCTTTGTTACAAGATACAACGTAATTACTGATAATATTTCTTCAAGTAAATCGCATTCCAGGGGTATTGGTCCGGAGTGCCGTCCATGAGTTCGAGCTCGTATGCTCCCTTGGAGAGCCACTTGGATATCCTAAACGGGCCCTTCCAATTCGGGCCGAATACCCCTTTAGGACCCTGGATTTTCTTTAGAACGAGATCACCGACTTGAAATTGTCTGGCCTTCACCTTTGTGTTAAAAAAATTCTTGGATTTTTTCTTGTAGGCCGCGTTCCTGAGATCGAAGTTGAGTCTTCTTTCCTCTAGCATGTCTAAGTCGATTCTAAAGTTGTGTCGTTATCTTCAGTGATTGTTTGGGCCGTCCTATGGCTTGGGAGGGCGACCTCCGAGGGGATGACGGCCTCGGTCCCAAAAGCCAAGGCGAAAGGTATTTCGCCTGTTGAGTTTCTGGTGGTCGTGCGGTAAGACCAGAGTACGTCAGGGAGCTCAGCCGCCCACTTCCCCATTTTGTCCTCGAGCTTTGCCTTGATGGTATGCTTGAGGATCTTGATCACGGCCTCCACATGGCCGTTCGTTTGCGGGTGGTAGGGGGTGGAGAACATTTTCTTGATTTTCCATTTCTCACAAAATTGGATCATTTGGAGGCCATCGAACTGCTTTCCATTGTCAGAGATGATCACTTGTGGTAGGTCGAAATGGCAGATGATGTTTTTCCAAATGAATCTTATGATTTGAGTCTGATTGATCTTGTTGAGCGGCTCGGCCTCTGTCCATTTTTTGAAATAATCGACGGCCACTACGGCGAATTTGTGGCCCCCGGGCGCAGTGGGCATCGGTCCGATGAGGTCGATACCCCACTGCATAAATGGCCAAGGGCTGTACATAGAGGAGAGTTGTTCTGGAGATAATTTGATGTTGGGTCCCGGAATCTGGCATTTGTGGCACGATCTCGCAAAGTTGACGACGTCTTTGTTCAAGGTCGGCCAAAAGTATCCCTGCCTGATTGCCTTGTAGGCCAGGGCCCGGCCTCCAGCATGGTTCCCACATACTCCCTCATGGATCTCGGCCAGAATATTCTGGCCTTGTTCCGGGGTTATGCATTTTAGGAGTGGGAGGGTGAAACTTCTTTTATATAAGAGGTTGTCGATGAGTGTGTACCTTGACGACCGGAGTTGAAGTTGTCAAGCTCGGATCTTATCTTCTGGGAGTTCACCGGTCTTCAGGTACCTTGGGATCGGTCATCCAGCTTTCTTCGACATTTAAGATGGTTGACACTTGTGCTCGGACCACAGTGAGGGTGCCAAGCGTGGAGAGCTGGATGTTGGCGAGGTCGGCGGCTCCCTCGGCGGTTGCAAGTTTGGACAAGGCGTTGGCCTGGGAGTTGTGCTCCCTTGGGATTTGTTCTATGAAAACTTGATGAAACTTCTCACACTGGGACGTAACCAAGTCGAGATATTTCATCATTTGCTCTCCCCGGGCATCATATTCTCCTTTCATCTGATTTACTACCAGCAAGGAGTCCATGAAAATATGAAGATGACACACCCCAATAGCGATCGCGAGCTCGAGACCTACGACCAGGGCTTCATACTCAGCCCCGTTGTTTATAGTGGCAAAATCGAACCGCACCGCATGGGTGAAACTTTGGCCCTCCAGTCCGAGCAGAACAATGTCGGCCCCGACACATGAGCTGGTCGAGGACCCGTCCACGTAGAGTTTCCATGGGGGGTGGTCGATTCTGGAGAATTTTGGTGGGAATGTAAGTTCCACGATGAAGTCAGCGTGGGCCTGGCCCTTGATGGCCGTCCTCGGGGCATAGGTGACCCCGTACTGGGCTATTTCCAGCGACCATTTTAAAAGCCGACCACTAGTGTCTGGCCGGTGTAGAACTTGTCTTAGAGGCAAGGTGGTTAGGACCTCCACTTGATGGTCGAAGAAGTAAGGCCTTAGCTTCCTAATGCATATAACCAAGGCGTATGCCAACTTTTCGAGAGGGGTGTATCTGAGTTCTGCGTCGTGCAGAGCTTGGCTTGCGAAGTAGATGGGGAGATGGTTCTGGCCGTCTGCTCGGATGAGTACTACGCTTAAAGCAACCTCTGAGGCTGCAAGATATAAATAAAGCTTTTCCCCCGGGATCGGCTTGACCAAAATTTGGGGATTTGACAAGTATTCCTTCAATTTTTCTAAGAGAATTTACCGTTCTTAATGGTGGAAAAGAAAGGCTTACTTTTATCTCCGAGCCGAGAGATGGATCTGTTCTATGAGGCTAGACACCCGGTCAGGCGCTGAACTTGCTTGATCGTCCTCGGCTCTTGCATGTCGAGAACGACTTTAATCTTCACCGGGTTAGCCTCGATTCCCCTTTGACTGACGATATGTCCCAAGAATTTGCTGGCCTCGACCTTGAAATTGCACTTCTTCGGGTTCAACTTCATGTTGTAGGCTTTGAGGATTTTGAATGTCTCCTCGAGATCTCTGAGATGGTCTTCTTTTTTCAAGCTCTTCACAACGATGTCGTCGATGTAGACCTCCATGGTCCTTCCGATCTGATCCGCAAACATCTTGTTGACCAGTCGCTGGTAAGTTGCTCCAAAGTTTATCAGGCTGAAAGGCATCCTTAGCCATGAGAACATGTTCTTTTCTGTATGGAAATAGGTATGTTTAATGTCCTCAATGGCCATCGGAATTTGGTGGTAGCCAGCAAAAGCATCCATAAACGACATCATTTCGTGGCCGGCCGTGCTGTCCACCAGGTGATCTATGTGAGGTATTGCAAAATGGTCTTTTCGGCACTCTGCGTTGAGGTCGGTGAAGTCAATACACTGGCTCCAGGTGTTGTTCGTTTTCTTAACAAGAACGGCGTTGGCGACCCACTGTGGTTCGTCTTCCGCTTGCACAATGAGCTTGTTGTCCAGCAGCTTTTTGACCTCTTGGGCCAATGCCTCGTATTTCTCTGGGCCGAACTTCCTTTTTTTTATGGACCGGCCTCTTGTTAGGGTCGATCTTCAATCGGTGACAAGCATGTTTGGGGTCAATCCCGACCATGTCCTTGTGAGACCAGGCGAAGACGTCGATGTTGGCCTTGAGGAAGTCGATCACCTCCCCCCGTAGTTCAGTTGGTATTCGAGAGCCAATGAGGACATCTAGTTCCGGCCTCGAAGGATCGACTAGAATATATTCCAAGTCTTCCAGAGTCGTGGCATGTTCGAAGCTTCACAGATCACCAGTATCGAATCTTAGGTCGAGATTGAGCTCGGAGGGCTCGAATCCAATCCTCGGCTCAAGGTCGTCGACTTGCATTGGTTGAGGACCGGGCTCGCTATGGGAGCCGTGATTGGTTGAGGACGGTCCGACCTCCTTTAAGCTTTTTGAGATCGAAGGGAACACTTCGAAATCGGTTTGTGATGCATCTTTTTTAATTTGATCATTACAGACAGAAAGCAAAATGGGATAAAGGTAATTCAAAAATTTTCTTGCCATAAATTGGCCACCCTTAACGGTGCCGATCACCCCCGAGGGGGTGGGAAACTTAATACAGTAAAAGTACGAAGAGGCAACTGCCTCGAAACTTTCTAGGAAAGGGCAACCTAAAAAGCCGTTATATGAGTTCGGCTGGTCTACAATTATGAAATCTAATGGCCTAGTGATCCTAACCTTCTCGTCATAGCAGCAGACGAGCTCGACCGAGAGTTTGATCCTTCCATAGACGGCCACTATAGCGTCTCCAAAACCTTTGAGCTGGAGGTCGACTGGCCTGATGAAGTTGACGAGGTTGCCCAGCTGATCCAGGGCCGACTTAAATATGATGTTGCAGAAACAACTGTTGTCGATCAGCACGCGCTGGACCTCATTCCCCAGTATGTTGGTCGCGATCACCAGTGCACCGCCCTTGGGGTATAGCACCCCACTCCGATCCCTATTGGAGAAAGTGATCTCCAGATCTTTGTGAATAATAGGCTCGGGCGGTGTGACAAGGTAGACATTGGTCACTGCACGGATCTCAGCCTTGCGCTTTCGGTTTGAAAGCGTGGAAATAGGGGTTAAGCCACCCAGGTTTCCTCACCCGGCCTGAATCATGTTTACCCGGCCGCCGGGGTTTAGTGGGGGGGAGATCATCATCCTCGTCGTCCTCCAAAGCCGCGACCGGCCGTAGAGGTCGGCCGCCTTTCTCATTTCTGCGGTGAGGTCGTTGCTGCTGCTGTTGCTGTTGTTGTTGCTCCTGCCGGCCTTTGAATCAAGTCGTTCAAATGCCCTTCGTCAAACAACTTCCAGAGTTGTTTTAAGAGATCACGACACTGGCTCGTATTGTGGCCAATTGAGTCGTGATAGGCGCATAACTTTTTAGGGTCCAATCTTGATCGGTCCCCCATGTACGGTTTGGGCTTAGGGAGTATGTCCCTGTGCTGGATGGCGTTGAAGACGTGAGCGGGGGACTGCCTAAAGGCTTGGGTAAGATGGACCTCGACATCCTCGAAGGACTGGAAGTTACCGGGTGGCTTGGCGATTTTCTTGGCCTTAGGACCACCCTTAGAAGAGGCTTGAACGACCTCCGGCTCCTTCACCGCGGGCTCGGACTCCCCGAGCCTGAGAGCCAGCAACTTCTTCCGAGCTAGGTAATCTCCGGCTCGAGCTCGGAAATCGGCATAAGTTTTAGGGAAGTCCTTTGTTAGGTGTTTGAACATGGGAGATTTGCCATGGAAACCTCCAAGGGTGGCATGTAGAACCAGTTGGTCGCCGACCGGTTCCCCGGTCAGGATGACCTCGTCCACCTGGGCTACATAATCCTCATCCGACTCCTCTTTCTCCTGGCGGATGCGCATTAGGCGATGCCAGTTCTCTGGCCGGGCGATCTTGGCCGCAAAGTATGAAGTGAACTGGGTACTTAGAGTTGAGAAATAGTCGATTGAGCGGGCCGGGAGCGAGACGTACCACCTGTGGGCGAGATCGCCCAACGTGAGGGGAAAAAACTTGCATTTCGCCGCGTCCATTGTGCCCTGTCCGGTCATGAAAATCCAGAATTTACTCAGGTGGGTCTCCGGGTCCGTCTTCCCTTCGTAAAGAGGGGTCGGTAATGGAGTGATCTTGAGCTGGACGGGGGCGACCTCAACGTCCACGGACAGAGGCTCGTTCGTGACTGGCCGAGCTTTGGGCTGGCCCTGCGCCTCCATGAGGGCCCGCATTTTGTTAAGCTGCTTGTGCATCTTGATGATCTCCGGGTTTGGCAGCTCGACCAGTTGGTCGTCTCATCGGCTAAAGGCCCAATCCGGTCGAAAACGACCCCTCGAGGGGCGTCTTGCCCTTGGAGGCCGCTCTGTGCAAAGCTAAGCTTCCTCCTGGCGGAGTTGGCCGGAATGAGGCTGATATCGGTCGTCCGTTTAAGAGGCAAGTGTGCTGTGCTTCTTGAGTTGGAGATGGATTCAGAGTCTCCATGCTCTGTAAAACTGCTCGGGTACCAGGAGGAGGAGTTGGTTCCTAGTCAGCTAAAGACAGGAAAAGAGGAGACGCGTGAGGGCCTCCGGTGCTGGCTTTCCCCCTGGCACTCTTGGGCCTTCGATTTCCCCTTAAGAGCGCGGGCCATTCGCCTTCTCTTCGAGGCCGAGGGGGTGCTTCTGCAAGCCCTCGTCTCCTCGGCATGTCGGCACCAGTTCGACTCCGCTTAGTCGGGGGTCACGAAGTGTTGGCCCAACGACGGTTGTGGCTCCTCCGGGTAGCGGATCGGAGAAGCTGCACGGTTGGCCTTTCTAGGTCGGCTGGGGGTAGCTTCCCCTGAGACCCGAGCTGCGGGGGCTTTGGGCGTGGCCGGAGCCCCCGCACCTCTGAGGGCCTGAGATGATCTCTGGTTGGTCATGTTTCCCTTGAACGAGTGGAAACAAAGCTTCTTGAAGATTTAAAGATGGGTGATGAAGCTTTGAAGAACATGGAGTGTTCTTCAATAAAAAGAAGAGAAAAAACTAGGTTTTAAGGGTTTGATACCCTCCTTCTAGCGCCAAATATTGTTTAACTAAAAGTATATGCTGGGATTTAATGGCTATTTAATGAGTTTAGATAAAAACATTAAAGGAAAGACGAATTGAATACTCCATAAATGCAAGAATTAATGAGTGATGATGATGAAGGAATGAGTGAAAGAACACCAAGAATTGCCAGTGGATACAAAACCTATACCAATAAACATCAAATAAATTGAACATACACATCAATTAAATTAAAACACCAAAAACATGAAATATATATATATCATCACAAATTATTACATAAGTTACATGCTACCAAAAGTTATACTAATGTCATAGAATACAAAAATCGATCGTAAAAATTATCCCGTCCAATCTAATTTACATTTCTCCATTCTTTTCTTGAGGTAAGAAGCGAGCGGCCGATCATAGATAAACTTATCTGCAAAACATTGAAAATTTAATTATATATCATCAAGTGAATGTAGCTATGTACTGTAACCAAACCACTATAGATACCACTAAATAAGCCACACTTTCCCATCATCAATTAACTTGATCGAAATATATATAAGATCCCCAAAAGATTTTTCTTTACTAAATAAATAAATAAAACCTCTACTAAACATATACTAATTTTTCCCCCTAAAATCCACTAAATCTGAAAAAATCAAATTAAGAAATTATATTATAGATTTCAAGTTGTTACAGTTTTTCTAATTTCCAGGCACACAAATCTACTAAATCAAATTGAGGAATTACTAATGCAAACCCCTCCTCACGTATCCCAACCCAGAATTTTGCTTCAGTTCAACTCCTCAAACAATTCAACAATCCAGAAATTTCTAAGAACCAAGAGACGCATAGAAGAGAACTCCCATTTCATATAATCCAATTTTTAATGCTTAATATAAAAAAGGGTCTTGAAACGAAATCAATTTACCTTTTGTTTCATCCCAAATGAAACGGGCCTTCAATCTTTTGAAGCAATCTCTAAGCACAGACTGAAAACAACAAGATACAAGCAATCTCTAAGCACAGACCGAAAACAACAAAATCTGGAAAATTAGGGCTTCAACATTTGGAATGGAATATTATTCAAAATCTGGAAAATTATTCAACATAAGACAGACCTTGCCCGTGTGCCCTTGCAGAGTCCGGCGACAAACCAGATCACTGGGCCCAAAAGTCACCGAAGCTTTCCCCTGCGAACGCGCGTAGCCGGCGAAGGGCGCGGACGGCTCGCCTCAAACTGGTTAGCAACAAAGTTCCTTCTTAGAGGCATTTTGTCTGATCGTGGATTGAAAAGGTTGTGCGAGATTTTCTGGCTGGGGCGCGGCGGTTTGGAGTTCCGGTCTCTATCGTCAGCAATGGTCGTGTAGAGGGCTTGGCCTGGCGAGGCGGCAATTGTGATTTCGGGCAGATTGCGACACGGTCAGAGGCCCGGGCTGTGACGGTTTCGTGCGGTAGCGATTTGGGCGGCGTCGGTGACATCGTCCGGCTGAAGGGACGCGGCGGCCCTGGCGATTCGTGGCGGCGGAATCGCAGCGGGATTCGGACTGAGGTAGATCGCAATCTGCGAGGCATAGAGAAGGCGTCGGATTTGTGACTTCCGGCCTTGCTTGTTGACGGCATCTGAGGCGCAAAATGCGGCGGCCGCTTCTCGGCGTGAGGCTAACTAGGGCGACGGATAGAGAAGGAGAGAGGAGGGTTGTGACTTATTGAAGGGATATTATAATTATATACATGTGAAGGCCTTAGAGTGCGGTTAATAACCGCACTCCAAGACCCCTATCCAAACCACACTTGCAATGCAGTTGACAACCGCTATCTAATACCTTTTCTTTATTTTTTAATTATTTTTTATAAAACTGTATACTTACCATGCGGTGATTAACCGCTTTCTAAGGAAAACTTTGGAGTGCTGTTAAAAACCGCTATCTAGTACATTTTTTAATTTTTTTTTTAATATTTATTGTATAACCGCAGTCCAAAGCTTATCTTGGACAGCGGTTATTAAAAGGGCTCTCCAAGTAGAGCTGTGTAAGTGCAAAAGTGTAGTAGTGACAATAAATGTGATTTTTCATAAAAAAAAATGGGAAAAGAGACAACATTAATATTGAATTTAGTTTTTTTGGCAAATAACAGTAAATGTGATTTTCCTTAAAAATGAGAGAAAGATGTAGTCTTAAAATAATAATAATAAAAAAATAGTAAATGACAAATGGAAATAAATGTTGCTCTAAAAAATTTATAGAAAGGGGTGGCTTTTTACTCCGTAGAACCAAACATCCCCCATAAATAATAGGAAAATAATACTCCCTACGTCCAATATTAGTAGTCCTACTTTTTGGGCTGTTATTTTTTATCATAAGTTGGAGGGTATTATGGGGTATTGTGAGGTTCATTTATCAATAAAGTTATTGTTTATGGAATATATGATACTTATATTTCCCATAAACAAGTTGGAAGGTATTATAGGGTATTATGAGGTTCATTTATCAATAAAGTTATTGTTTATGGAAAATATAAGCATCATATATTCCATAAACAATAACTTTATTGATAAATGAACCTCACAATACCCCATAATACCCTCCAACTTATGACAAAAAATAACAGCCCAAAAAATAGGACTACTAATATTGTTATTTTATATATTTTTTTTGATTACTTATTTTAAGTTTTTATATTATTTTTAATATGAGAGTGTACGTGTGGAGAAAAAGGAAAGATAATGAGAAAAAATAACATCGGTTGTGTTTCTGACTATAAATGTAATTAAATATATTATGCATAAATATTAAATATATAAATATACATATATAAGTATGTTTATACGGTTTTTAAATTAAGAGGGTGTAAATTTAAGAACTGTGCATTTTTTCAAATGTAATCCAATAGTTTTTTTTATAACAACTATGTACATCATTTATTTTTCTTTATTTTTTTGGTAACTTTAAACTAAACAGGCCTAAATTTACAAAAAATATTTTTTTGCAATGGAAAATTAATCTTTTTTAGGTAATTTGCAAAAATTAATTTTTTACTGCCCAACATTTGCGCTAAAAAATATTTTTGGCCTATATTCGCCAGAATACGAACATATAGTCCTTAAATTGTTATACCACTATAGTTACGAGCCTTAAAAAATATGTTCTCTACATACATGTATATACATATAAACATATGGATATTTGAATTTAATTAAATCTACATAAAGTGATGCAAATTCTATATAACTTAGGGCGTGTCTAATTCTAGTCTAGTATTTCATGGGAAAATTGAATTTTTAGAACACTATCTTATGGGTGTTTGCAAAATTATGACACTATCTTTAAAGACTTACAAAATTGGGACACTATCTTTCTGAGTTTCCAAAAATAGAACATTATCTTTACAAATTTGCAAAACTAGGACACTATCTGTTAATTTAGGTAAGTTTAGGCCAACTATATAAAATTTCGGTCAATTAGACACATCATAATCGGGCTTTATTTGGCCCGTATATTATAAAATTTGGACTAAATTTGCTCAACATAAAATATAGTGTCTTTATTTTGTAAGATTGTAAAGATAGTGCCCTATTTTTGCAAGCCTTTACAGATAATATCCTATTTTTGCAAAAATTCATAAGACAATGTCCTAAAAAAAAAATTCCCAGTATTTCATTTATTTATTTTTATTTTGGTTCTTCAAGACTAAAATTGGAAAAATAAAAACATACTAAAATAAATTGAACACAAGAAAGGAATAACATTGAAAAAGTACAACATAGATGGCCAAAATTGTAGTCTTGTATGTTTTTATTTTCTTCAATTTTGGTAACAAAAAATTGACTCAAAAAGGATCAAGTTTGAAAAGGTAAAAACATATAGGATTACAATTGGACTCAACCTAAATTATAGGATGATGTTTTATATTAATCCCCTTGTAGAACATATCCTCCTCATGTACCCTTTCCCCCATTTCCTTCATTTCTTATTTATCCCTTTGCCTATAATTACATTCGACATAGTTTTTCCCAACAAAACGGGGTTGTTGATAAAATAGAACTAAGAAAACTTTTTTATGCTTAGATTATTAAGTGAAGTCCCTAAGGTAGAGTAATTTTAAACTTGAATATTATTTTTTGTATAGTACCTTATACTCCCTTGTTCCATATATAAACTTTTTGTTGCTAAACGGATGTCCTAAGAAGCGTTTCACATTTTCTAATAGGGAAAGTTATGTTCCCATTTCTCTCTTTACCTTTTTGTCTTTCCTATAACACCTCAACACCCCACTGCACATTTAATTAGTACTATATTCCTTAAAACCAATTAAAAATGATACGGGAAGCTATCAAGGGACAAAAGAATTTCATATGGAATCTAGATTTGATTTTATCATTGCTTCAAATATACAACAATTACAGATGAATCACAGTAGGAATGCTTCTCAAGAGTTAAAATTCATATAAAGTTTACTGTCAAAGAAGAAAGCTTAAATGAGTATAATGAACAAATGTGTGATGATATATCACTTCTCAAATCTAGTGGCTAAGTATATATTCCGCATGCTCATCACATTTATCAATATTAAATTTCGTAGGACTCCTCAATAAAAATGAAAAAACCATTCCTCCATTCATGAGAACTAAATCCATACTTGTAGGTGCTCCTATATACATGCATAGATAAAAGACATCAACACCAAGATGTAATTCATTGAAGTGCTAACAATATTACAATAAAACCAAACACCTAAAATTAAATAAATGAAAACCCCGGGGTTTTTCTAATAGTTTAGGCTTGGGACTCAGGAGTATGCTCTTCTCTAGGTCCCAGGTTCGAAACCCTCAAGTGCTATCAATTCCTACGTTGAGCAAGTCAATATAGAACTTTGCTATGACTTCAATTAGCCCTTGCCAATGGATGGTGGGATTAGTCCCCTTAATTAGTTGGTCTGTGGACCCTATACCAAGTCATTGAAACAAAATAAAAGACTGAAAATTCGTATATTGAGGATGCTATGATTTTGATGGTCACAATGGTGTAGAGACCGTCAAGAACATGGCCTTCTTCAGTGGATTAAACCAAGACAAAAAAATTGGTTCCATAACTTCTCAAGTGTCCGATTTTGGTCCCAAAATCTTAGAGTCTTCGATATTGGTATGTAACTACTTGGATTGTCCAATTTTGGTCCCATTTTTGCCGGAAAAAGGAAAATAGTAATATTTTTTTATCATGGGCAACTCATGTGCCGGCTAAATTCAGGGCTTTCCGATATCCTCGCTGATGTGGCAGCTAAATATCTTTTTTTTTCATTTTTAGTACAATGGATATTAAAAATGATTTTATGTTTTCTTTTATATAAAAACTAATACATAATTTATTTCATAGAATAATGAACACAATTAAAGAATAGAAGAAAATCATGTCTCTTTCTTCCTAATTCACGCCACCGCTATTTCTTAAATCTCCGGAAAATCCTCCACCTGCAAGTCCATCAATAAGCACGCCTCTCTTTATAACCTACAAACCACATATGCATCGATGTCAAGCCCAAAATTCAACCCCCCTTTTCGGTTACGCTGACATCATTAATCGAAATTTCGAAAATCTACAACCTTCCCAAGTTCAGATCGTGAAATTTCTTGAGGGGTTTTGCTCCTCTAATCTTGAGGTTTAAATGGTACATATCTTGAAGTCCATCGTTCACTGAAAATGAAAAGAACACAATCGCCATTTTTTAGAAGAAAACGTCTTCTTCAAGAGACCCATCCTAAAATCTGATCTACTAGGGTGGGTAGATTGTTCACTAAATGGCGATTGTTCTGAGGCGAAAGAAGGGACTTGGGGGGGGGGACTAATTTGGTTTAGATTTAGTTGATATAGAAAGTAAAATTAGGTTAATTTGCAAGCAAGAAAAATGAGGTTAATTTTTTTATAATTTTGATTTATTTGAATTCCTATATTTCTTAATGTGTAACTTTTTTGTAAAATGAAAATATTATAAATTTATTAAAAATGCAACTTGGCGGCCACATCCGCGAGGATACCAAAAAGTCCCAAATTTGACCAGCACATGACCTGTGCATAACAAAAAACGACGTTACTTTTATTTTTCCTGCAAAAATTGAACCAAAATGGGACAATCCAAGGGATTACAGGACCAATATCGAATAGTATAAAAAATTTGGAACCAAAATCTGACACTCGATAAGTTATGGGACCAAAAACTTTTTTACTCTACACAAATTGGAACGCAAGTCACTCTATTTATGTCAACAACATTTATACCCTTGACCTCAAATAATACAAAAGATATCAAAGTTGTCATTAAAATTTAAAGTTAAATAATCACAAGCTAAAAAAACATTATGGTCCCAAAAAATTAACTATTTTGATTTAGTCCCAATATTAAAAGGGTATCTAATTTTGACCTTGAAAACGTAAAAAGTTTAAACCTGATGTCGGTTTAGGTCCCATGAGAAATTCATTTAGGGCCAAAAATTTCCACCAGTTTTTTATAGATTTTTATTTTTGAATTTAATATTTTTTATTTAAAATAAATAAAATGAGAAATTTTAAATTACTTGTGGTAGCCAGTCATAGGACCCAAAAAAAAAAGTAGTTTGAAGACTAATTTTAAAGTGAAAAAGTTTGGAAATGAAACCAAAATTGAAAAAATTTAAGGGACTAAAAATAAATTTATCGTATCTCTACAAAAGTTTAGGAACCCTTTGATTATTGAAAGACTGTAGAGGGAATTTAGAGTCCCTGGTCTAAATTTTTAATTGAATAAGATTGAGTTATACGATATAATTAGTGCACACAAGACTAACTCTTTTGAACTCTTATTAAAAGTATTTTTTTTATTCTGGTCACATTGAAATATAATGTTAATTTATTTTTAATTCACTCGTATTATAAAAGTTATTAATAGTAGTATTTTAAATTCTTGTCCCATTGTAATAAATAAAAATAACTCATATATAGTATATAGTACATAAGATATTCACAGATATCGAATTAATATAAATATTAAACACAATAAATTAAAAATATTACAAATTAAAAATGTATTAGTTCGAAGATTTATGTTAAGCGGAAACGACATCTCAATCTTGTGTTAAAACAAAAAGAGCGTCTTTGTCCCACATCGGTTTGGAATAGAGGGGACGAGATTAATATTTCTATTTAAGAAGGTTATATGTCTTCGTTACAAGTGCACCAATTAACACACTAGTGTTGTATTTGATTCTAATTAAGTTATTGTCTTATATTTTATTTTGAAAGAGTGTTGTGAGAAGAGTGGGAGTCATTCAAAGACTTGTAATAGTATTTGGGTGTGGGTGAGGGAGATATAATTTTTGTGTGATATTTCTTTTGGGGGCATCATTTTTTCTTTCCGATTTTAGGGTTTCTACGTAAATTCTTTTGTTTGTTGATATCTATTTTGTTTCTTCATTTTATTTCTTGTTTATTTTATTTTTCCCTATGAATGAATGGGTATATAATATCACTTTTAATCTGCTTCTCTTGCTCTGCATCTAATTTCTCTGAAGTCGGCATTGATAACAAGATTGATAGCATTTGAGCAAGTATATGCAACATATCTCAAGGTTCGAGCAATAATGAGTCCATGAACATATTGGATTACACATGCTATTATACAATTAGAATATAAACAACATTTCAAGCAATTCTAGCCATGGATTCGAAAAGTAAAATAAAGGAAATGTAGAAGGGAGAAGGTACAAAGAATAAAAGTAAAACTTCGACTATGGTGGATTTTGTAGAAGCAAGACTTCTAATTGTAGAAGCAAAACTTCAACCATCCATGCCTCTTTCATCTTCTCATGAGGATCACACAAGAACTTTCACAACTAAGCTAATATGGAAGAACTCACTTGATAATCTCTGTCTCTATTTTTGTGTTTTGGCTTATTATTTATGGTGTATGGGGTTTATGAGCTTATAGGCACAAGTGTGAAGGTGTAGATCAATTAGAAATTAAATAATTATTTTCATTATGGGTTATGGGTGGCAAATCCATCCAATGTCCTATTTTATAAAAGTTCCTATTTAAATTTAATTGCATCATTTGACCAAGCCTTTGATTGAATTTTGTGGAAGTCATCTAAGGACTCTCATTCATCCACATTTTATATTTCAATTTGAATAAATTTTTAGGAAGAAAAGACACACATGGGCGTGTGCTTCTAGGTGGGGAAGAGAATATGTGATTTTCTTATAAGGATTCTAATTATGAGCACAATATTTTTTAAGGATTCTATTTCAATTTAATTTAATTTCTTACATGAATTAATTAATTACTAAGGTTCATGCGACAAATTAATAAGAACAACATGTTATATTAATTTAATTCTAATATGGGGATCATTTATTTAATTAATTCAAGAACACATGGTATTCATACAAAATTATACTAAGTACATGGTAGTTAATTAATAATTTAATCTTATGACCACAATATCATACTCATGTTTCGAAAAAATAACACATGGGAATTTGATTATTTCAATTAGGCATGCATTAGTATTAGCCATAATATAATATTATCCCTCCTTAGCAATAAATAGTATATATCATTTATGTTTTGTAATCTACCTAATTATGAAAGCTCATTAATGGAATTATTATTATTACCCATCATCTTTACTTTAATTGTCATTGCTAGGGTTTGTCGAGCTTCATCTCGTGGCCATTTCTTCCTGCATATCTTTTGGAACAATTAGTAGCATTTAAGAGAAAATAATATATGTTGTCCAAATAAAAAGTAGTGCAACCTTTGGCATTCATGTATGAAATATTACGTATGCATGTTTAAATAAAAATATATACATGGATATTTATATTGGCATTTTAGGTTCAGGCTTGGTTACTGGTTACTGGTTTTGGGTTAAGTATTTTCTACGTGGTGTCACAGAAAATGTAAAAAGGACCATTTTGTAGTGCACCTATTCTCTTGTGACAAAAGTGTAATTTACCCTTTTTACCAATTAACCTAACAATGTAAGAATGTGCACAATTTTGGAAAATCTATGAAAAACAATAAAAACAGATCAATCACACGTTGAATTTGGTGTAGAACACGTAAAGCCACACAAGTCCTCCAACATCCTTCTCTTTAGCATCAAAAGTGTTGGCTAACTCCTGGATATGCATTTCCCCAACCTTGCCGAAGAAAGGCCAAATCGTAAGCCAACAATAACTTCCTTTTAAACTTTTTCAGCCGTTGTGCACCCATATAAGAAAAGGGAGAATATATTTTTAGGACGGTAAGTTAGGAAGGTTGTGTTTTAAAGAAAATAATTCTCCGAACTTGTTAATGTAAATGTGGTCCATTAAATTTTTTTTTTTTTAGAAAATCTAGGCCATTATACTGGCCTTAATATACGAAAATAATCATTTGTTGCCTAAGCAAAATTTCAAAATAATGGGCCTACATTTGCAGCGAAAAAAGTTAATGTCCTACATTCATATGTTAGAAAATTATTGTTTTTAAAACCCAACCTCTAAATTACGTGCCTAAAAGCAACATTATTCCCATTAATAAATGTTTAGGATTTTAAAGAAATCAAAGACACACCAATAGTAGTACTGGTTGAATTTCATATTGTAAGTCAAACTTTGAGTGGTACAAATTCATTCCTGGCCTGATCCAGCCCTCTAACATTGTCAGTGACCTAAGTGAATTAGTTCAATAAATAGTGGTAATTAGGGATTTAGACCAAAATCGTCATTTAACTTTGCACCTTCATTAGAATGGCAATCTAATTATTTTGTTTGGGAAAAAGACACTTTTTTTACCTTTAAATTTGGTTGAATTTGGTTTTTGTCCTGTTAACTTTGAAATTTTGAATCTCATCCAGTAACTTACAAAAAATTGTGATGTTTGTTTTGTTACCTGCTACACCAGGTAACTCTTCTGATAAATATGACATGGCATCAACCTTTTGTAAGTTATAGAAAAAAATTCATAATGCTACGTCAGATTACAAAAGGAGTTACCTGGTATAGTAGGTAACATGACCAAAAATACAAATTTTGTAAGTTATAGGATGAAATTTAAAATTCCAAAGTTTAGAGGATAAAAACCAAAATCAACCAATGTAAAAGGACAAAAAGCGCATTCTTATTATTTATTATATTGATTTAGTCCTTATGTATTCAAATTTCGCCAAATTGGCCCTATTTGGCTGAAAAATGCATAAAACGACATTCAAGTCCAACTAATGATTCAACACAGATTCAACTTTTGAAGTACATAAATTATATTTTTTCATCTATATTTGCAAGTTATAATATTAATTCATTTTTAGGCCATTTCTAATGTGCAGGGTCCTACATGAGTTGCAAAAAGTCTTAAATTAACATGTATTTAATTTGGCAAGTAGTTGCAAAGTATTCATAAGTTTCATGTTCCAATTTATTTAATTAATCATGTTATTCATTGTAAAAGGATGCAATAAATTTTTTATGGGAAAATACACTTTTTTGTCCAATTAAATTTGGTTGAATTTGGTTTTTGTCCTATTAACTTTGGACTTTTGAATTTCGTCCTATACTTACAAAGTTTGTGTTTTTTGTCATGTTACCTACAATACCAGGTACCTCTTTGTCGTGACATTTTGAAATAAGAATCTTAATTTTGCCCATTTCAAGTAAGACTTTTGAAATATAACATTAAATCAAATTAGAAAGAAGACAATTAGACAAATTCTTTTAAACATCAATATTACTATGTCCACTCTCTTTCAAATTTCATCTCCTAAACACTCACAAGGTTCGAAAGTTTACACCAATTAGCATACTAGTTCTCATTGTTAATTATAGCATAAGCACATTAATCAATATTTACAAGAATCAAATCGTGGTTCATTCACATGCATAATCTTCTTTGTTTGGATTTATAACATGTATAGCTCTTCCAGTTTTTTTAATGCCTAAATTCGAAAATTAACAATCAAAATTTGGGGTTTCTTCAATTTATGATAGATTCGACATGCAATCATATTTCTAGTCTGTATTCATCATTTTAAAAATAATGTTAACAAGAAATTAGGCATTTAATCACATATGGGGAACATGACTTTTAAATTTGAAAGTTTCCAAGAATTACCCGAATTACACATAAAATTATACCATTTCGTTCCACTAATTATTCTAAACATGATGGTAACAAAAAATTTAAAGTTCAAGCACATATTAATCAATTTTGAAAATTCCAAGAGTGGTTCAATTCAATATGCAATTGTATTTCTAGAATCAACACAAGATTTCAAGTATAATGCTATCAAGTTCATCATATTTTAAACATTATTTGTACAAGTTAGGCATGGTTCAAATATTCCAAGAGATGATTCAAGAGATGATTGAAGCTCACATGCAATTCATATTTAGCCTCTAAACATCAAGACAAGCACATTGATAACAAGATTGATAGCATTTGAGCAAGTATATGCAACATATCTCAAGGTTCGAGCAATAATGAGTCCATGAACATATTGGATTACACATGCTATTATACAATTAGAATATAAACAACATTTCAAGCAATTCTAGCCATGGATTCGAAAAGTAAAATAAAGGAAATGTAGAAGGGAGAAGGTACAAAGAATAAAAGTAAAACTTCGACTATGGTGGATTTTGTAGAAGCAAGACTTCTAATTGTAGAAGCAAAACTTCAACCATCCATGCCTCTTTCATCTTCTCATGAGGATCACACAAGAACTTTCACAACTAAGCTAATATGGAAGAACTCACTTGATAATCTCTGTCTCTATTTTTGTGTTTTGGCTTATTATTTATGGTGTATGGGGTTTATGAGCTTATAGGCACAAGTGTGAAGGTGTAGATCAATTAGAAATTAAATAATTATTTTCATTATGGGTTATGGGTGGCAAATCCATCCAATGTCTTATTTTATAAAAGTTCCTATTTAAATTTAATTGCATCATTTGACCAAGCCTTTGATTGAATTTTGTGGAAGTCATCTAAGGACTCTCATTCATCCACATTTTATATTTCAATTTGAATAAATTTTTAGGAAGAAAAGACACACATGGGCGTGTGCTTCTACATCGGTGGGGAAGAGAATATGTGACTTTCTTATAAGGATTCTAATTATGAGCACAATATTTTTTAAGGATTCTATTTCAATTTAATTTAATTTCTTACATGAATTAATTAATTACTAAGGTTCATGCGACAAATTAATAAGAACAACATGTTATATTAATTTAATTCTAATATGGGGATCATTTATTTAATTAATTCAAGAACACATGGTATTCATACAAAATTATACTAAGTACATGGTAGTTAATTAATAATTTAATCTTATGACCACAATATCATACTCATGTTTCGAAAAAATAACACATGGGAATTTGATTATTTCAATTAGGCATGCATTAGTATTAGCCATAATATAATATTATCCCTCCTTAGCAATAAATAGTATATATCATTTATGTTTTGTAATCTACCTAATTATGAAAGCTCATTAATGGAATTATTATTATTACCCATCATCTTTACTTTAATTGTCATTGCTAGGGTTTGTCGAGCTTCATCTCGTGGCCATTTCTTCCTGCATATCTTTTGGAACAATTAGTAGCATTTAAGAGAAAATAATATATGTTGTCCAAATAAAAAGTAGTGCAACCTTTGGCATTCATGTATGAAATATTACGTATGCATGTTTAAATAAAAATATATACATGGATATTTATATTGGCATTTTAGGTTCAGGCTTGGTTACTGGTTACTGGTTTTGGGTTAAGTATTTTCTACGTGGTGTCACAGAAAATGTAAAAAGGACCATTTTGTAGTGCACCTATTCTCTTGTGACAAAAGTGTAATTTACCCTTTTTACCAATTAACCTAACAATGTAAGAATGTGCACAATTTTGGAAAATCTATGAAAAACAATAAAAACAGATCAATCACACGTTGAATTTGGTGTAGAACACGTAAAGCCACACAAGTCCTCCAACATCCTTCTCTTTAGCATCAAAAGTGTTGGCTAACTCCTGGATATGCATTTCCCCAACCTTGCCGAAGAAAGGCCAAATCGTAAGCCAACAATAACTTCCTTTTAAACTTTTTTAGCCGTTGTGCACCCATATAAGAAAAGGGAGAATATATTTTTAGGACGGTAAGTTAGGAAGGTTGTGTTTTAAAGAAAATAATTCTCCGAACTTGTTAATGTAAATGTGGTCCATTAAATTTTTTTTTTTTAGAAAATCTAGGCCATTATACTGGCCTTAATATACGAAAATAATCATTTGTTGCCTATGCAAAATTTCAAAATAATGGGCCTACATTTGCAGCGAAAAAAGTTAATGTCCTACATTCATATGTTAGAAAATTATTGTTTTTAAAACCCAACCTCTAAATTACGTGCCTAAAAGCAACATTATTCCCATTAATAAATGTTTAGGATTTTAAAGAAATCAAAGACACACCAATAGTAGTACTGGTTGAATTTCATATTGTAAGTCAAACTTTGAGTGGTACAAATTCATTCCTGGCCTGATCCAGCCCTCTAACATTGTCAGTGACCTAAGTGAATTAGTTCAACAAATAGTGGTAATTAGGGATTTAGACCAAAATCGTCATTTAACTTTGCACCTTCATTAGAATGGCAATCTAATTATTTTGTTTGGGAAAAACACACTTTTTTTACCTTTAAATTTGGTTGAATTTGGTTTTTGTCCTGTTAACTTTGAAATTTTGAATTTCATCCAGTAACTTACAAAAAATTGTGATGTTTGTTTTGTTACCTGCTACACCAGGTAACTCTTCTGATAAATATGACATGGCATCAACCTTTTGTAAGTTATAGAAAAAAATTCATAATGCTACGTCAGATTACAAAAGGAGTTACCTGGTATAGTAGGTAACATGACCAAAAATACAAATTTTGTAAGTTATAGGATGAAATTTAAAATTCCAAAGTTTATAGGATAAAAACCAAAATCAACCAATGTAAAAGGACAAAAAGCGCATTCTTATTATTTATTATATTGATTTAGTCCTTATGTATTCAAATTTCGCCAAATTGGCCCTATTTGGCTGAAAAATGCATAAAACGACATTCAAGTCCAACTAATGATTCAACACAGATTCAACTTTTGAAGTACATAAATTATATTTTTTCATCTATATTTGCAAGTTATAATATTAATTCATTTTTAGGCCATTTCTAATGTGCAGGGTCCTACATGAGTTGCAAAAAGTCTTAAATTAACATGTATTTAATTTGGCAAGTAGTTGCAAAGTATTCATAAGTTTCATGTTCCAATTTATTTAATTAATCATGTTATTCATTGTAAAAGGATGCAATAAATTTTTTATGGGAAAATACACTTTTTTGTCCAATTAAATTTGGTTGAATTTGGTTTTTGTCCTATTAACTTTGGACTTTTGAATTTCGTCCTATACTTACAAAGTTTGTGTTTTTTGTCATGTTACCTACAATACCAGGTACCTCTTTGTCGTGACATTTTGAAATAAGAATCTTAATTTTGCCCATTTCAAGTAAGACTTTTGAAATATAACATTAAATCAAATTAGAAAGAAGACAATTAGACAAATTCTTTTAAACATCAAGATTACTATGTCCACTCTCTTTCAAATTTCATCTCCTAAACTCTCACAAGGTTCGAAAGTTTACACCAATTAGCATACTAGTTCTCATTGTTAATTATAGCATAAGCACATTAATCAATATTTACAAGAATCAAATCGTGGTTCATTCACATGCATAATCTTCTTTGTTTGGATTTATAACATGTATAGCTCTTCCAGTTTTTTTAATGCCTAAATTCGAAAATTAACAGTCAAAATTTGGGGTTTCTTCAATTTATGATAGATTCGACATGCAATCATATTTCTAGTCTGTATTCATCATTTTAAAAATAATGTTAACAAGAAATTAGGCATTTAATCACATATGGGGAACATGACTTTTAAATTTGAAAGTTTCCAAGAATTACCCGAATTACACATAAAATTATACCATTTCGTTCCACTAATTATTCTAAACATGATGGTAACAAAAAATTTAAAGTTCAAGCACATATTAATCAATTTTGAAAATTCCAAGAGTGGTTCAATTCAATATGCAATTGTATTTCTAGAATCAACACAAGATTTCAAGTATAATGCTATCAAGTTCATCATATTTTAAACATTATTTGTACAAGTTAGGCATGGTTCAAATATTCCAAGAGATGATTCAAGAGATGATTGAAGCTCACATGCAATTCATATTTAGCCTCTAATCATCAAGACAAGCACATTGATAACAAGATTGATAGCATTTGAGCAAGTATATGCAACATATCTCAAGGTTCGAGCAATAATGAGTCCATGAACATATTGGATTACACATGCTATTATACAATTAGAATATAAACAACATTTCAAGCAATTCTAGCCATGGATTCGAAAGTAAAATAAAGGAAATGTAGAAGGGAGAAGGTACAAAGAATAAAAGTAAAACTTCGACTATGGTGGATTTTGTAGAAGCAAGACTTCTAATTGTAGAAGCAAAACTTCAACCATCCATGCCTCTTTCATCTTCTCATGAGGATCACACAAGAACTTTCACAACTAAGCTAATATGGAAGAACTCACTTGATAATCTTTGTCTCTATTTTTGTGTTTTGGCTTATTATTTATGGTGTATGGGGTTTATGAGCTTATAGGCACAAGTGTGAAGGTGTAGATCAATTAGAAATTAAATAATTATTTTCATTATGGGTTATGGGTGGCAAATCCATCCAATGTCCTATTTTATAAAAGTTCCTATTTAAATTTAATTGCATCATTTGACCAAGCCTTTGATTGAATTTTGTGGAAGTCATCTAAGGACTCTCATTCATCCACATTTCATATTTCAATTTGAATAAATTTTTAGGAAGAAAAGACACACATGGGCGTGTGCTTCTACATCGGTGGGGAAGAGAATATGTGACTTTCTTATAAGGATTCTAATTATGAGCACAATATTTTTTAAGGATTCTATTTCAATTTAATTTAATTTCTTACATGAATTAATTAATTACTAAGGTTCATGCGACAAATTAATAAGAACAACATGTTATATTAATTTAATTCTAATATGGGGATCATTTATTTAATTAATTCAAGAACACATGGTATTCATACAAAATTATACTAAGTACATGGTAGTTAATTAATAATTTAATCTTATGACCACAATATCATACTCATGTTTCGAAAAAATAACACATGGGAATTTGATTATTTCAATTAGGCATGCATTAGTATTAGCCATAATATAATATTATCCCTCCTTAGCAATAAATAGTATATATCATTTATGTTTTGTAATCTACCTAATTATGGAAGCTCATTAATGGAATTATTATTATTACCCATCATCTTTACTTTAATTGTCATTGCTAGGGTTTGTCGAGCTTCATCTCGTGGCCATTTCTTCCTGCATATCTTTTGGAACAATTAGTAGCATTTAAGAGAAAATAATATATGTTGTCCAAATAAAAAAGTAGTGCAACCTTTGGCATTCATGTATGAAATATTACGTATGCATGTTTAAATAAAAATATATACATGGATATTTATATTGGCATTTTAGGTTCAGGCTTGGTTACTGGTTACTGGTTTTGGGTTAAGTATTTTCTACGTGGTGTCACAGAAAATGTAAAAAGGACCATTTTGTAGTGCACCTATTCTCTTGTGACAAAAGTGTAATTTGCCCTTTTTACCAATTAACCTAACAATGTAAGAATGTGCACAATTTTGGAAAATCTATGAAAAACAATAAAAACAGATCAATCACACGTTGAATTTGGTGTAGAACACGTAAAGCCACACAAGTCCTCCAACATCCTTCTCTTTAGCATCAAAAGTGTTGGCTAACTCCTGGATATGCATTTCCCCAACCTTGCCGAAGAAAGGCCAAATCGTAAGCCAACAATAACTTCCTTTTAAACTTTTTCAGCCGTTGTGCACCCATATAAGAAAAGGGAGAATATATTTTTAGGACGGTAAGTTAGGAAGGTTGTGTTTTAAAGAAAATAATTCTCCGAACTTGTTAATGTAAATGTGGTCCATTAAATTTTTTTTTTTTTAGAAAATCTAGGCCATTATACTGGCCTTAATATACGAAAATAATCATTTGTTGCCTAAGCAAAATTTCAAAATAATGGGCCTACATTTGCAGCGAAAAAAGTTAATGTCCTACATTCATATGTTAGAAAATTATTGTTTTTAAAACCCAACCTCTAAATTACGTGCCTAAAAGCAACATTATTCCCATTAATAAATGTTTAGGATTTTAAAGAAATCAAAGACACACCAATAGTAGTACTGGTTGAATTTCATATTGTAAGTCAAACTTTGAGTGGTACAAATTCATTCCTGGCCTGATCCAGCCCTCTAACATTGTCAGTGACCTAAGTGAATTAGTTCAACAAATAGTGGTAATTAGGGATTTAGACCAAAATCGTCATTTAACTTTGCACCTTCATTAGAATGGCAATCTAATTATTTTGTTTGGGAAAAAGACACTTTTTTTACCTTTAAATTTGGTTGAATTTGGTTTTTGTCCTGTTAACTTTGAAATTTTGAATTTCATCCAGTAACTTACAAAAAATTGTGATGTTTGTTTTGTTACCTGCTACACCAGGTAACTCTTCTAATAAATATGACATGGCATCAACCTTTTGTAAGTTATAGAAAAAAATTCATAATGCTACGTCAGATTACAAAAGGAGTTACCTGGTATAGTAGGTAACATGACCAAAAATACAAATTTTGTAAGTTATAGGATGAAATTTAAAATTCCAAAGTTTATAGGATAAAAACCAAAATCAACCAATGTAAAAGGACAAAAAGCGCATTCTTATTATTTATTATATTGATTTAGTCCTTATGTATTCAAATTTCGCCAAATTGGCCCTATTTGGCTGAAAAATGCATAAATCGACATTCAAGTCCAACTAATGATTCAACACAGATTCAACTTTTGAAGTGTTCTAATTTTGTTATGAGTTCGAATTGGTGAAATTATGATTGTGAATTTTTAATGTTGTCACAATTGAAGTGCGACTTTGCTAGTATGGTGAAATTTTGATTAGATATGAGATGATATACAAAGATTTAGATTTATAAATATTAACTGTGGGCAAGAAGATGGAAGAAGATTGGTGAAAATTAACACCCACCGTGTCACATGGAATAAAAAATCCCAGTCATCAGCTTTCACCGAAAGACAAGTGAACATGACCAACACGGTATTGTTTGATGCATTTTCCGGCCAAATGAGACTAAATCAATAAAGCAAATAGTTAAAGGACCAGTTTTAATAAAGGTGAAAAATTACAAGGCGGGTTTTGTTTAAATACCATGGTAAGTAAGTAAATTTCACGGCATATGATTTGTTGTCTGCAAGAGTCCACATCCAACAGTCATTCCCAAAATGGAATCTAGCATATCTGCTCAACAAGACAAAATAATTATTTAATTAATGCCTCTTCCCACACAAAGAAAGATCTCCTCCAACTCAAAACTCCTTCCCATTTGCCCCACTCGACATATCAATCATACAACACAATTTTTCACTCTCCAATATGTACATTCTAAGTTATAAATCTTTGGGACGCCCTCCCTCAACCCACCTCTATTCCCACAACAATTTGAAAACCAAACACTAGCAGCAAATTTCGAAATGAGATCCCTCCACCACAACGACCAATATTTACATTTACACCGCCTATTATGCCATTCGTCAACACATTAAAAACGTCGTCGTATTTGGAAAAGATAACCTTGGATCACAAACTTTCGTTCCCCTCAATAACACAATTAAGCGCGTTATTTGCCTAACAAATCCAAGTTGAAGAACTCAAGTTTATAACCCCAAGCCCCCCTTCCACCCTCACCCCTGTTATTTAGGTAAACAATCCACATCCCATGTTGGAAAATTATTTTTTAGAACACTATCTTGTGGGTGTTTGTAAAATTAAGGGACTATCTTACGGGCTTATAAAATTGGGACAATGTCCTTATGAGCTTGCAAAATTAGGACATTATCTTAAAAAGCTTGCAACACTAGGACACTATATTTTAATTTTGGTAAATTTAGCCAAATATTCTAAAATTCAGCCAACTGGACACATCATAATCTGGTTTTATTTAGCCTGCATTTTATAAATTTTGGCATAAATTTGCCCAACTTAAAAGGTAATGTCCTTGTTTTGCAAGATTGTAAGGATATTGTCCTAATTTTGCAAGTCTATAAAGATAGTGTTCTAATTATGCAAGCTAAAAAATATAGTGTCATAATTCTGCAAACACCCATAAATTACTGCCCTAAAAAATAATTTTCACACCACCTATACGGATTGATTATCGTATAGGTAATGATATTATTAATATAACATGGGTGTGGCTGGAAGAATTTCATTCTTCTAAAAATTTGAAGTTGTAGAAACGTGTGAAACTTTAAATTCTCTAATACTCTCACCCATTGCTGAATTTTTTATTCTACCCTCTTGTGAGGATGCCCAGCAATAGACAATTTAATATGAGTCCTGACATTGCCTCATAGTATCTTATTCTCTTCTTTTGCCTCCAAACTTCTCTGATGCAATACACACATTGTTGAAGTTACGTACATTAACCCCATTGTGATTGATTAAATCTAGATGAGAAATCAAGACTACATAGAGAAGGATTTACATAAGAATCCGTAAATCGCCAATTTTGATTATTCCATAAAGCCATATATCAGTATATCTCTCATTAAAGTATTGTTTGGAAAGAAAATGAAATCCACAACAGAATAGAGAGGACAACAACCCACGAAAAAATGCCCACATTCTGACATTCGGAAAATGAATTCTCTGATTTTGCTTTATATTTAGCTTGATATTTAAGAGCTCTAATTATTTTATTTAAAATATGGTTTACAAGCATCTTAAAACTTTTTTTTTTGTTATCAGCAAAAAAATAATTATATTAACAATTCAGGAATGAGGGTATAAAGGATACTCCTTACGCATCATACAATAGAGAAATAGGAATTGCCAAACACCTAGATTATTGTTCCAGAATACGATGAATACTCTTTGTCCAGTCTCTAAAACGGACACTATTTAACTTCAAATTTCCAACTCGTAACTAGCTCCAAATATCTACTTTTCTTGTAACATTAAACAATTTTTCTTGTATATACGTAATATTTGTTGATTAAAATATTTAATCTAATAAAGTATTCTCTTGGTCGGGGCGCAGGATCTTACCTCCCTCGTTATTTATTTAAAATTGTAATTTATGTATACTAAATCAAATATCTATAATTTGATTTCGTTTTATAATTTTTAATTAATACTCTGATTTAACCATATATTCTCTCTCCCCCTTCTGCCTTTCTTCTTATTTTTTTTAATCGTCCGCTTCACTTTAACTATTGCAACTCTAAATGAATCATAGAAACATTCCAAGTAACATGAATTATTTAACAAAAACTGTTACATTACAATTCCTCTAAGTGTTTTTTGATATATCGGGTCGAATCACTTCAATTCTCTTGTACGTACCATTTTTTATATATGTTCCACTTTATATTCCATGTGTTGGATCTTTAACATATGGACCCATAATTGTGGTGATCCATTGAATATTTCTAAAGATTTCACATGTCATACATCCAAAAAATAGAACATAAAGCGGAATAGGGATTTAAACCAAATCCGTCCTCTATCTTTTCACCTTTATCAAAATGGTCCTCTATTTATTTGCTTTATCAATTTAGTCCTGTATCTATTCAAGTTTCGCCAAAATGATCCTAATTGGCCTAAAAATGTACAAAACCTCACCGTTTTGGTCCAATATTTTTTTTTTTTACCAATTTAGTCTTGTATCAATTCACATTCTCCAATTAGGTCCTAATTGAACGCATAAAGCATAAAACCATTTTTCACCAAATTAGGACCAATTTGACGAAACTTGAAGAAATACAGGACTAAATTGATAAAACAAATAATAAATGACTATTTAGATAAAGGTGAAAAGATAGATAATGGATTTGGTTTAAATCCCATCAAAATAATATGGGAGTTTCTTGGGGTTTATAAGGATGAACAAGTTCTCCATTGGTATGATATATTTTTAGGAAGGCCCAAAAATAAATTTGTGCAGGCTAGCTCGTTCCAAAGCGGACAATATCATACCAATGCAGAGGTGGAGGTCCATCGGGGGCCCTAAATATGTTATCAGAACCATGTTCCCAGGTGAATCGGTGTGGAGGAGTTTTCCGGTGTCAAACGGAAAAAAAATTTGAACCTAGTTAAACGACTGGGTCTATATGCAAAGCTGGTCACCGCTAGTGCCAAATTGAAAAAAAAAATCACATCATAGGCTTCCCCCAAAAAAACTAGTGCGCATGACTAAAAATGTGGCATTTTATGTTTTATGCGTTCAATTAGGACCTAATTGGAGAAATGTGAATTGATACAGGACTAAATTGGTAAAAAAAATAAATATAGGACCAAAACGGTGAGGTTTTGTATATTTTTAGGCCAATTAGGATCATTTTGGAGAAACTTGAATAGATACAGGACTAAATTGATAAAGCAAATAAATAGAGGACCATTTTGATAAAGGTGAAAAGATAGAGGACGGATTTGGTTTAAATCCCAAGCGGAATATATTGATTTTGCATTTGCTTTAATGCTTTACAATAGCATACATTTGTTTTAACTTAACGCGAACAAACTAATTTAAATAAATGTCTAAATAAACAAATATACAATAGCTAATTAATAATTAAAATCAATGCCCCCTTAAATCCATTCCCAATAAAGGCACTCACATGCATTAAGTTGTTTTTTACTACTCTCTCCATCCCATTAATGTTTGCACTATGAGGTGGACACAACTCTTAAGAAAATAGTGTAATGAGTAGTGTTTTGTGGGGGATAAAGTGATGAATTGATTGAATTGACACTACAAAAAAACTCTTATTTAAAGAGGGAAGTTAAAGAGGGAAATTAAGCGCTCGGTATTAAAGAGGGAATTAACGAGGAAAAAATATTAATGAGGAAAATCACGAGGGAAAAATTTCCCTCGTCCATAAAAAGGGAATTAACGAGCAAAAATGGGAGCCACAAATATTACCGAGTAAATTGACGAGGATCCGGACCATTTCAAAATTCACGAGGGATTGGCCCTCGTCTTTTTCCTGACACCTGCAGACTCACGAGGGTTCTTGTTCCCTCAATAATTTCACAAGGGAAAATTCCCTCGTTCTGACATTTTTTCATTTCATTTGCCATTTACGAGGGGAAATTCCCTCGTCTTGATTTTTTTTCATTTCATATATATGTGAATTCAAAGTCGTGCATGTGGTAGTGCATATATGTTTAATTAATTGCATGCATACATACATGTCTAATTAATTATATATATATATATATATATATATATATATATATTTGCATGTGTTTTGCTAATAAGAAGAAGTTAGTTAAGTTGTTTAATAATATTAGTACTGATTGGTATATTGTGTAGTGTTAGCTAAATTAGTGTAAACAATTAATTAATTTTGTTAATAATTATATTATATAGATGATTAATGTATACTTAAGAATTAATTAGTTATATATGTAAATTTTTACGTGCTTATAGTTCCTTCATATTATAGTTGCTTAATATAATTTATTTAATTATTAGTATATATAATAAATTTAATTAATTAATAATTAGTACTCCCTCCTTCCCCAAACATTCTTCACAGTTATTTTTTTCTCGTGTTTTTGCGAGCAAGTTTTTTATTAGTATTTAAAATAATAAAGTAATTTTAAAAGGGGGGTATGATAAACCTATATCTCGTCTATTATATGTCTCATAAAAAAATATTTTATCATTTCAAATACTAATAAAAAATTTGCTCGCTAAAACACGAAAAAAACAGTAATTATTAAGAGTGTTTGGGGTCGGAGGAAGTATATTAGTTTATACGTGTAGTAATTGATGATATATATATATATATACACACACATGTCAAATAAATAGTGAAAAAGAAGATAACAAGTAATTATTTTATAGTTTTATTGAAAATATTTTAATAAAAACGATTAATATAAGTGTATATATGTATACATGTTAGTAAAGAGTGAAAAAGAATTTAAAAAGAATTTATTTTACAATTTAATTGAAAATATTTAACAAAAACGATCAATGTAAATGTATATATATATACATGTTAGTAAATAATGAAAAATGATCTAAAAATTATTTATTTTACATTTTATTGGAAACATTTAAATAAAAACGATCAATATAAATGTATATATGTATACATGTTAGTTAATAGTGAAAAAATAAATATAAAAAGTGATAATTTAATTTTATATGTATTTATCATTAAGTAAATAGAATATATAATAAACACTTAAAATTACAAATAAAATAAATAACAAAAAGTATATGATATAGATATATTTAAAAAGGTCAACATAACAAGTAAGTTACGATGCCCGAGCGGCATGGCGAAACACACTAGGTCTTTGCACACATGGAAGTCGCGTGTTCGAATCATGCGAGGGGCAAAATTTCGCCTAATTCACGCCCCCAATTAGGGGGCAAATGTAAGGTTGTTTGTACTATGCACAATGGTGTAAGGTGTCCCAGCGGAATTGCAGGGGTGCAATTAGGCGAGAGGTTGTGGGTTCGAAACCCATGAAATTTATTTTTATCAAGTAATACATTTGAAGAGGGTATATGGGTCCCTCGCCACATTTTACAAGGGTTTTGGTGAGGGAAATGGTGTCAGTGGAAGGAGAGGGATTTGGTGAGGGAATGTGGGCCCTCGTCAAATCTGACATAAATTCCCTCTTTATTTCCCTCGTCCTTTATGAGGGACCACATTTTCCCTCGTGAAACATTTCCTGACCAGCATTTTAAAGAGGAAAGTATTCCTTCTTTAAAACCCTCTTTAAGTTCAATTCCCTCTTTAAGTCTCTCTTTAATTTCCTCTTTAAATGCTCAATTTTTTGTGGTGTGAGTGTAGTGTAGGCCCATAAGGCAAAAAATTATGACAATTCTTATATATATGTGAATATTGTGAGGGTAGATTTTATGAAAATGTTTCTTTTTTTGGGTGTGCAAACAATTGTGCGACAGACGAATAAGGAAAGCCTGCTAACAATTATAGGACGGAGGAGTAATATTTACTTGAAATGGTGGGATTTTAAGAACTACAAGAAAATAAAGAATAGCCTACTAAATAATAGGTTGAGAATTGAAGATGCCTACATGAATAAAATTTTCATACAGAAATCATTAGCAATCACAATTTTTTTGTTAAAATTTTTGTAGCAATATTTACAAATTTTGTAGGAAATATTTCTCTTGTAGTTAAAGGATATATATGATATATATTAGATGGGATAGAGATAAGATAAGACTGTATTCTCAATTATTTTTTCTTTGGAGAAGTCTAATGACTGGAGAATTTAATATGGGTACAGTTGTTTTTTGTTAAAATCAAACTCAGGGTCAAAGACTCTAATACACTGTAAGAATTCAAACTCATCAAAAAGTACAAGAATTTATAGAGCTGAATTCTCAATTTTTTATATGCTACTCTATAAGAATTTCAACTCATCTAAAAGTTCGAATTTATAAGGAGGAGTGAAATTAATTAATTATTTCAGTTATTTATAACACTCCTCTTCAGTTATGGGTTGAATTCTCAAATTAAAGATTCTCAATAAGTGGATAATGTAATATGGATGGAGTTGCTTTACGCGGGAATCGAAATTAAAGACTGTAATACAATGTAAGAATTTGACCTTATCTAAAAGTCCAAATTTATACAGAGGTGTAAAATAATTAATTAATTTTCCTAACAATACCAACCATGTATTAACCTACCAAATCTTTTGTAATGAAAAATGGAAAATTTAATTTATTGACTAGGGGTACAGAGGAGCTATAAAAGGGTCATAACCCTAAGCCTATTTTATAACCTAATTTGTGTATATTCACAGATGAAAAATGGAGAAGGCCGCCACTGCAAGAAGAGGAGAATGTGGCTCGGCTCCCTCATCAAGGAGGAGGAAGAGACCGCGCTCTCTTATGACCGAGCTGCCCGGAATTTTCCCACCGGTGAGATGCATGTTGACCAGCAGAAAAGGACGGTCAGAGAAGCTGAGATTAACTGACGTTACACCATCGATGCTCCAATTCTGCCCATCATCAAACGCCCTAAAGTTTTGGTTTTGATGAACAACTGAGCCATGTGTTCAAGGTATGACTGTTTTGTCCATTTAATTTTACTTATTTAATATAAGTCCCGTTAAATTTTGTTTTTAATTTATTGTTATTTTAACAATATATTTTCATGTCCGCCAATAGGTTGGCTTCCAGGTGTACCCTCTACCCCCATCAAACGACGCCGTTGTGACCTGCTTAAACGGCTACTCTGCTTCCACGTTTTGGTTATGTGTGTATAAGATATGAGGATTAGACTGTTGCATGAGGCTATGTAGTAGTTATCTTGTTGTAGAGGATGCACGCCTCGGATTGTGTCAATCAATTGAGGGCCCTTAATAAAGTTGAGGGAGTCGAGACAGATGGGTCCCCACGGTGGTTGCTGAGGCGGAAGATGTTTCTCATTTGGTGACGAAGGAGGAATTGAGGAAGAGTGAATTGGCTTTAGCAATGACTGGTGAAGGATTCAGTGGGATCGGTACTAATGTAATGTAAATGTTACATTAGAACAACGATTTTTAGTTGTTGGTATTTATGTAGTTTTTGTGTAGGATATTCAACAGATGAGTCATATATATAGTTGTTAAGATGTTTCAAATTGCAAAACTTTAAAAAGTGGTGTATTAAATTGTTAAGAAAAAATTGATAAAAGCAATAAAGTTCGTGATTTTTTTATTTATCATTAACCTTATGAGTTCATTTATCGCATAAAAATGTTGTGCATAATTGCCAATATTATGTTATTTTACTTATATTATTGGATTATTTATAAAATATAGGGTAAAATTAAGGATTTATGGTATCAAACTGAAATGATAATTGTATAAAATTCACGGACTTTTTAGGTGTTCATATTACATGTTTTTATAATATTTGCAAGCAATACAAAATGTAATAAATTGTAGCAATGTGTGCCAGAAAGCTATGTAATATATATGCCACAGAAAATGTTTTTAAAATAAAAAAAAAATAAACGTTTTTTGTATACAAATTCTTAAAACCCTCTCCGCAAAACAGTCACTTTACCAAAATGAAGATTAGGCCTCTGTGTGGTTTTGCAAGTGGACTTTGTGTCCACATTTTTCGTCTATTTCTCTGAATAAGTTATTTCCACATTCAGGTCCATTTGTGTGGGATTAATGTTGACCTACATTTAAAAAAAAAAAAAAAACAAGTTAATTAATATCCTATTTTTCCCCTATTGTGAATTTATTGTCCTTATATCAAGCCTAATTTAGAGTATGGTTCTTTGGTTGAGGATTAGGTTTTGAATTTTTGCAAACATAACCTCAACTTAACATTTGATTAATGCTATTCATACCAACAAACAAAATTTTTATTGTCCGAAAATGATATTTCACTTACCTGACAATGAATATTTAATTGTATTAATATGTTTAGATTGATTCGAATGAAAATACATAAATAAACATCATTTTCGGGCTGATTGAAATATGTCTTTTGTTAAGAATTGCAACCAAATATTAAGTTTAGGTATCGTTTGCAAAGATTAAATTGCAATTTGCGATAAGGTTGTGATTTTATTTGCAATTAACTCTTTTTAATAGTTGGCCTTGAGCAAAAAATCTTGTGTTTGATATCGATGATGCGCATCGCCATTCATACACTACAAAAAAAACACTGTTTTGCGACGGAATTAGCGACGGAAAATCCGTCGCAAACATTGTTTTGCGACGGGATCTGCAACGGACACGTATCCGTACCTAAAACAGCCGTAGCAAATTTTTGCGACGGATTCAGCCATCCGTCGCAAATTAACGACGGACAAATCCGTCGCAAAATCGGCGGGTCAGATCCGGCCGGGTCACACAGAATTTGCGACGGACAGTAGTCCGTCGCAAACTTTTCGGGTCAGACCCGATCGGGTCAACAACATTTGCGACGGCTAAATTCCGTCGCAATTGTTTTTATATATTTTTTATACTTTTGTGTTATAATTTGCGACGGGCTGTTTTCCGTCGCAAAATTAAATATTTGCGACGGAATATGGCCGTCGCAAATTACCGAGCCTATACAAAAAAAAAGTGGCTCCCGTGGTTCGAGCCCGGGCACCCGAGGCGGCCGGGGTGGGCGCGGACCACTGGGCCAACCGGCCCATTCCTTGTTATATGCAGCCCACCTTCTATATTAGTCTTATTAGGCCTGAAACAATTAATCCATTTTTTGCGTCCAAGGGGAATCGAACACGGGACCTTTTGTGCAAGAGGAGATGGCGCGCGCCACTAGGGCACAAGCTACTTTCGTTTATTTTTTTGCAATTAATTGTATATGTATTCAAATTAAGTCATTTTTTTTATAATTCACCAAATTAATTTCTTTTCGTATCTAAGTTGTTTATTAAAATATTTTGCCCAACTATTTTTTTTATTTTGTAAAATTATTTATTTCGACTCCCGCTTAAATTTATAATTCGTTCATTTGTACGCAATTAATTGTATATGTATCCAAATTGACTCATTTTTTTTTCTACAATTCACCAAATTAATTCATTTTCGTTTCTAACTTGTTTTTATAAATATTGGGGCCATTTAATTTTTATTATTTCTGTAAAACTATTTATTTCGACTCCCGCTTAAATTTATAATTCGTTCATTTGTACGCAATTAATTGTATATGTATCCAAATTGACTCATTTTTTTTTCTACAATTCACCAAATTAATTCATTTTCGTTTCTAACTTGTTTTTATAAATATTGGGGCCATTTAATTATTATTATTTCTGTAAAACTATTTATTTCGACTCCCGCTTAAATTTATAATTCGTTCATTTGTACGCAATTAATTGTATATGTATCCAAATTGACTCATTTTTTTTCTACAATTCACCAAATTAATTCATTTTCGTTTCTAACTTGTTTTTATAAATATTGGGGCAATTTAATTTTTATTATTTCTGTAAAACTATTTATTTCGACTCCCGCTTAAATTTATAATTCGTTCATTTGTACGCAATTAATTGTATATGTATCCAAATTGACTCATTTTTTTTCTACAATTCACCAAATTAATTCATTTTCGTTTCTAACTTGTTTTTATAAATATTGGGGCCATTTAATTTTTATTATTTCTGTAAAACTATTTATTTCGACTCCCGCTTAAATTTATAATTCGTTCATTTGTACGCAATTAATTGTATATGTATCCAAATTGACTCATTTTTTTTCTACAATTCACCAAATTAATTCATTTTCGTTTCTAACTTGTTTTTATAAATATTGGGGCCATTTAATTTTTATTATTTCTGTAAAACTATTTATTTCGACTCCCGCTTAAATTTATAATTCGTTCATTTGTACGCAATTAATTGTATATGTATCCAAATTGACTCATTTTTTTTCTACAATTCACCAAATTAATTCATTTTCGTTTCTAACTTGTTTTTATAAATATTGGGGCCATTTAATTTTTATTATTTCTGTAAAATTATTTATTTCGACTCCCGCTTAAATTTATAATTCGTTCATTTGTACGCAATTAATTGTATATGTATCCAAATTGACTCATTCTTTTTTGTACAATTCACCAAATTAATTCATTTTCGTTTCTAACTTGTTTTTATAAATATTGGGGCCATTTAATTTTTATTATTTCTGTAAAATTATTTATTTCGACTCCCGCTTAAATTTATAATTCGTTCATTTGCTTAAAATTTTTTTTCATAATTCACCAAATTAATTCATTTTCGTTTTTCACTTGTTTTTATAAATGTTGTGTCCATTAAATAAAAGTAAATTCAAACTAATAAATTCACAAAATTATAAATTAAAGTAACAAATCAAACTAAAAAAAAATTGTACTTCATAGTTATTAAAAATCAAATTTTTTTAACAATCGGAATTAAATCCGTCTTCCTCTTCATCCTCGCCCAGGTTAACAATCGGCGACATCGATGGCTGGGTCGGCGGGATCGGCGGCATCGATGGCTGGGTCGGCGGGATCGGCGGCATCGGTGGCGCAGGCATTTGCGCTCGTGGCATTGAATCAGAGGCGAATATCTGCCACCACGCCTGCATGGCGGCTGTATACTCCTGCAGCTCGGCCCGATACCGCTCCACCTCAGCTGTATACCGGTCGTGCTCCTCTCGCTACTGCCTCTCATACTCTTCCTTCTCTCGCTGCTGCCTCTGCATGTTCTTCATCTGCTCCACCACCGTGGCAAGCTGTCTCTCGACCTCACTGGGATGAGAGTCGATGGAAGACTGAGAGGAGGATGAGCCTGAGCCACGAGGTCGGAAAAAGTTCTTTCCGAAGCTGCCCAATCCAGCGAACCGCCCCTTTTTAGCCTTGATGTTCTTGAAGTACAATTCATTTTGAACGTCAACAGAAGGCTGTGTGGGGGGCATCGACCCCGACCCCGACCCCGACCCCTCTGCCGTTTCCTCAGGCTGAGGCTGAGAGGCAACATCCTTGAGCATCTTTCTCTGCAAATTAATTATACAAAAAATTAAATAAATTGAACACAAAATATAAAAAATACTTTTAATATTAAAAATTTAAATAATACTATTAATATTGAAATAATACTTACGTGGATCTCGGTGGTACGGCCGTAGGTAGACTTCCCAGTCTCCTCGACGAATGGGTGGGCGAGCTGCAATCTCTCAAAATGAGAGGGCTCGCGTCCTTGCTCCGCCGCCTAATTAGAAAAAAAGATAGTAAAAATTAACAACACTCATAAAAATTAGGAAAAAAATAATATAAATTCAAAAACTACAAAATTGAAGACGAAACTTACAAATCTCAACCCGTGCTCATAAATGGACCGAGAACCGGCCCGATGTCTTGCCATCCCTTCTCCATCAGGGTCACTACGCCGATTCGCCTTGTTTTTCGCCGACTTCTCTTGGAATGCAGGGGAATCCCAGTAGCGGAGGAATTGGTCCCAAATCGACCGTCTTTCACTGTCAAGCCCCAAGTCGGTGGCCTCTCCCTTCTTGTACCACTTCTCCCTCATTTTGTAAAGGAGGTCTCTGTACCTTTCCTTTCCATATTTATCGAAATTCCTCCACATCTGGTCATCGTGCTCCGGTGCCCAGACACATTCTTTCTGCAATTACAATTTAGATGTAAATATATGTTTATATATTTGTTATTAATAAACGGTGAATTAATAAATTAAATTAATACCTTAAACTCCTCGAAGTATGTCTTTTTTCTTGCATCGGACACTAACCTCCAACTGTAAGCGGTGGGCTCGAATCCACCGCGAAAGATGGAGTCAGAAACCTGATTAGCAGCCTCATGACCCGGAATCCAACTGTAAAATTAAAATTTCAAAGTTAGTAAAATAATTAGGTTTTAATTAATAAAAAAATTGAGTATAAAATATTAAAACTTACATATGACCACATGGCTTAACAGGCATCCGTCCTTCAACAACCGGATGCTGGCGGGAGGAGGATGAGCCCTCAGCAGTCTACTGTGAGGAGGAGGAGGAGCCCGCACCAGGCTGTGAAGAGGTCTCTGATAGAGACCTCGGCCTGAAAATAGGTGGAACCACGGGTCTTAGTGAGGGCCGTCGTCTCCTCCCTCCTCGTCCTCCTCGACTCGCCTCCTCATCCCTCGGAGGCTGCTGACTGTCATTGCCACTGCCTTGTCCGCTCATCTATAACAAATTTCACGAATTATTCATTCAACTAAATTAAAATCAATCAACTAATAATATTATTTTATAAATTATATATTAAACTAAAATCAAACAACTAATATTATTTAAAATCAAACAACTAATATTATTTAAAATCAATTAACAACCTACTCAACTAAATTCATTCAACTAAATTAAAATCAATCATCAACTAATATTATTTTGTAAAATTATTAAACTTAAATCAAGCAACTAAAATTATTTTGTAATATTATTTAAACATGCTTAACAATTAAAAATTAACAAATTACTAAAATAATTCAACTAAAATCAAACAACTCAGCTAAAATCAATTCTAAACTTAACAAATTCAACTATTTCTAAACATGCTTTAAAATTAAATTAAAATTCGATCAACTAATTAAATTATAATTCAACTAATTCAACTAAAATCAATTCATTTCTAATATAATTCAAACAATTCAACTAATTCAATTCTAAACTTAACAAAAATTAAACATACTTTAAATTAAAATTCGATCAACTAATTAAATTATAATTCAACTAATTCAACTAAAATCAATTTATTTTTAATATAATTCAAACAATTCAACTAATTCAATTCTAAACTAAAAAAAAATTAAACATTCTTTAAATTAAAATTCGATCAACTAAAATCAATTCATTACTAATATAATTCAAATAATTCAACTAAAATCAATTCTCTAAACATGCTTTAAAATTAAATTTTAAACGGTAAAAATGAAGAAAACTTACGGTTTATTTGTAGAAGATGACGAAACGAGAACTCGGTGGGGACGGATTGGCTCTACAGAGATGGCACCCGACTTCTCCTTCATTTTCCTCTCTTTTTCCTCTTCTTCTTCTTCTTTTCTCTCTTTCTCCGTCTGCAACGCGGCGGGCCTGTATAAATAAGTGGAAAAAAATTTGCGACGGACGCCTGTCCGTCGCAAATTTTGCCCGTCAAACGCAAAACGACGCCGTTTCTTACTGATTTGCGACGGAAAAGCCATCGCAAATCAGTCAACGCACCGTTTCCCGATAAGATGAGTAAAACGGCTCGAATTTGCGACGGACTTTCCGTCGCAAATCAGTCAATGGGCCGTTTCCCGAGAGGTCGCGAATATAAATGTAAGCATTGCGACGGCTTTCGTCCGTCGCAATTACAAAGTTTAAAATTGCGACGGCTTCTTCCGTCGCAAATCAGTCAAACGGGTCGCTTCCCGAACGGTCACCTTTAAACGGGTATGTTTTGCGACGGAATTGACCGTCGCAAACTCAAAATTGAAATTTGCGACGACCTTTCCGTCGCAAATGTAGCCGGTTCAAGACCAAGTCGGTGGGCCCTAGATTTTGCGACGGCTTATCCGTCGCAAATTACTATCATTTGCGACGGACTTCCTAAGTCGTCGCAAATTTTCATTTTTTGCGACGACTTACAAAAATCCGTCGCAAATGATAGTAATTTGCGACGGATATTCTTGCCGTCGCAAAATTCCCGTCGCTAAACTCCATCTTTTTTGTAATGATAATGTTTAAAGAAACAAATAATTATCTTCTGAACTGATAAAATTGTTTTAGAATTCATTTGATATGCACAAGACAAACACATTTTTTTTCAAATTTGTGCCTTGGCTTAACAAAAAATCTTGTGTCCGCTTGGCTTAACAAAAAATCTTGTGTTAGTAAAAGAGTGAAGGGCGTCATTTTTCTTTTTACGATTGGATCACCAACGTAAAGTATGTATCAAAAGAGGGAGGTGCTGTTTTTGTCTACTTTGTACAGTTTAGAGCAATTCTTTTGCTCATCCAATAAATTTGCTTTTTCATAAAAGAAAAGAGAAGAGTTCTCCCTCTCTATATACTTCATCTGTTTAATGCTTTTGTCGGTGACGAATACATTTAACCTTTTATTCGATTTAATCAATGTCTCTCAAATTTATATGTATTTAAAAGGACGATGATTATATAATGAACCATCAATCTTAATTTTGCAGATGTTGTCTATATATAATGGTTTGTGGTTATAATACACATCGATATTTTTCCGAGGACCTCCTTAAAATTATAGTTAGAGGATAACATTATAAATTCTTCCCTTAAACTAAATTAATGCAGTTATTAAAAAGTTATCACGCGATTATGCAAGGGCCTCCTAAAATTTATTAGGGAAACAAAACTCAGAATTTAGATTCTCCCGAATCCTTGAATTAGATTGGAATTTTCACAATCCGTAAATTTTAAAAATCATCGAATTCTTGAATCAAGTCCAATCCTATGATTATAACTTTGAATTGGTGTAATAGTAATACAGTGCTAAAGCTTGTTTAAATATATTAAATGCTCAGTTTACATGTACTTTCTTAGTCAAGTAAACAAGAATCGAGTGGTTACACTCGACATTTCTTTAAATTAATTATAAAACAACAAATTGTATGCAACGAATGTCATGTTAGTTTCTGTTAATCACGATTTTGGATTCACAAGAAAAACTTGTTTCCGGGAATCGGAATCAAATGCAATAAGAACGTAATTGAAAATCACACAAGAACACCAGAGTTACGTGGTTCGGAGAAGAACTCCTACGTCCACGGGATCCGAGAGGATAGACTTTTCACTAAGCACGAAATGGAAGTTACAAGTTACAGAGCACTCAATCTCACAGTGTTTTTCGCTCATAGATGATCTCACACAGATTGTCTAAGTTTCTCTCAGCTAGGAAACTCCTTTTATAGTTACAGAGATTGAGATGAATCTAGACTTGATTCAGTTGTAACTAACTCATAAGTAAAGCAGTTATCCAGCTGGCTAACAAACTCCAATAACCGCTTCAGTTGATTCAGTTAGAACCGCCTTCAGTTAGCTTCAACTTGGTGTTTCGCGTCTTTGTACTTTATATCAGATGACTTGACCTCAGCTGACTTGATCACTTACCATCAGATGACTTCCGGTCTAGACATCCTCTGATGGGACTCCACTGTTAGACCTCATCTGATCAACCTCATCTGATATAACTCTACTGATACCCCAAATAGACTAACTCCCACGGCTAACACTTCATCAACATAGCTCCTTATTGAATTAAGCTCAGTAGACTTCATACTTCACATATGACACTTCACAATTCTCCACCTCAGATGAGAAGTATCAATCCTCTCCTCCTCTCCTCCATGCTCCAGCTTGGGCCTAAGGAACATCCCATACACTCATCTTTACCAATTCAACACAAAACTTGAATTTAGTACCTGGTAAAGACTTTGTACACATATCTGCAGCATTGTCATCTGTAGATATCTTCTGGATGAGAACCACTCCTTTATCAATGATTTCCCTCACAAAATGCAACCTTACATCAATGTGCTTTGATCTCTCATGGAACACTTGATGTTTAACCAGATGTATTGCACTCTGATTATCACAATGAACAACCACAGCCCTTTGGTTTATGCCAAAATCCTTGATTATGCCTTTCAACCACAAAGCCTCCTTAACAGCCTCTGACACTGCAACAAACTCTGCTTCTGTAGTAGATAAAGCAACTCCACTCTGCAGAACAGATCTCCAGCTCACAGCAGTATTGTAAAGTGTAAAGATATACCCTGTTAAAGATCTTCTGGTATCCAGATTAGCAGCAAAATCAGAATCTACAAAACCTTCCAGTGGACTCTTCTGGTCAGTCATCCTCTCAAACATCAATCCCAGATCAGATGACCCTTTAAGGTATCTGAAGATCCATTTCAAAGCTTCCCAATGTAATCTTCCAGGATTAGCCATGTATCTGCTCACCATACTCAATGCATAAGCTAAATCTGGTCTGCTGCAGACCAGAGCATACATCAGGCTTCCAACCCCACTTGCATAAGGTACTTTCATCATAGTCTTCTTCTCTTCTTCAGACCTTGGTTCCATTTCCTTAGATAATTTGAACTGTTGTCCCAGAGGAGTTGACACAGCTCTACTCTCATGCATGTTAAACCTCTTCAGGACCTTCTCAATGTAACTCTTCTGGGATAAGAATAGTCTTCCACCTTTTCTGTCCCTAAGAATATCCATTCCAAGAATCCTCTTAGCATTTCCCAAGTCCTTCATATCAAATCTAGCACTTAGCTTCCTTTTGATACTCTGAATCTTCAGAAGGCTTTTACTGGCAATAAGCATGTCATCTACATAGATCAGAAGATAGGCTATCACATCACTACCTTGCCTTTCCAGGTATACACAAGTATCATACTTGCTCCTTACAAAACCAATGGATAGCATAACTTCATTGAACTTCTTGTGCCATTGTCTTGGACTTTGCTTGAGGCCATACAATGATTTCTTGAGCAGGCACACCTTTCCTTCACTCCCTGGTTCAACAAACCCTTCTGGCTGGTGCATGTACAGATCCTCAATAAGATCACCATGCAGAAAAGCTGTCTTTACATCAAGTTGTTGTAGCTCCAGATCCTCTTGGACAACTCTACTGAGAAGTAGCCTGATTGAACAATGCTTAACAACAGGTGAGAAAACCTCATTGTAATCAATTCCTTCCCTCTGAGTAAATCCTCTGGCAACTAGCCTGGCTTTAAACCTCACCTGATCTTTCAAACCAGATTCAAGCTTCCTTTTAAACAGCCATTTACAACTGATTAGCTTCTGCCTAGGTGGCTTATCAACAAGAATCCAAGTTTGATTCTTCTTAAGAGACTCCATCTCTTCTGTCATGGCTGTAATCCATGACTCCCTATCATCACACTCAAGGGCTTCCTTGTAGTTCTTAGGTTCTTGGTACTCTATGGCTTCTGCTGTAACAAGTGCATAGGAGACCAGATCCACACGGCCAAACCTTGCTGGAGGATGTATTTGTCTTCTGGATCTGTCTCTTGTCAAACTATAATTTCTCAAGTCTGCTTCTGGCACTTCTTCCTCCTCTTCTGCAGGTGCACTATCCTCATCTGATGACCCATTCTCTCCTGTTTCCTGCTCTGGTTCAGAACCAGATGCACTCTCATGATTATCATGATCAGGCTCAACCTCAACTTGAGTAATTGGCTCAGAAATAACACCATCCATCTCTTCAGCTGATGGCCCTCCATCACCTCCACCAGACTTGTATCCCATCTGTGATTCATTGAACACTACATCTCTACTGGTAATACACTTCTGGTTCCCAGGCTCTAGACACCACAGCTTGTACCCCTTAACACCCTTTGGATACCCAATGAAAACACACTTTAAAGCTCTAGGTTCAAGTTTGTCTTGCCTCACATGAACATAAGCCAGGCACCCAAATACTTTCAACTTTGAGTAATCTGATATCTTTCCATACCAAACCTCATCTGGGGTTTTAAACTCAATGGCAGATGATGGCACTTTATTAATGAGATACATAGCTGTGTTAACAGCTTCCCCCCAAAAACTCTTAGGTAAATGAGCATCAGATAACATACACCTAACCCTTTCCAGAATAGTTCTATTCATCCTCTCTGCTAGACCATTCTGCTGGGGGTTTGAAGGAACAGTTTTATGCCTAGTAATACCCTTCTCCCTACAGAATTGTTGAAACTCCTCTGATAGGAATTCAAGCCCATTATCAGTCCTTAAGTGCTTGATAGTCCTGCCTCTCTTATTCTCAAGTTCAATTAACCATTCTTTGAACTTAGAGAAGGCATCACTCTTCTGTTTAAGAATGTAAACCCAAACTTTTCTGGAATAATCATCAATAAGGGTAAGGAAATACCTGCCTCCACCATGAGTGGATACCCTTGCTGGGCCCCATACATCAGAATGTATGTAATCCATAACCTCCTTGGTGGTATGCTTCCCCTTCTGGTATGCTTGCTTCTTTGATTTCCCAAGAACACACCTCTCACAGAATTCCAGCTTACATATCCTCTTCCCAGGGATTGCTCCCTTCTTGGATAACTCCACCAGGCCCTTCTCACCAACATGTGCCAATCTCTTGTGCCACAAGTTAACCTCAGAAGACCCCATGGTAACATCAGCTGACCCTGTAACAGTTCTTCCAATCAAAGTATACAAACCATTCTTGATAGCCCCCTTCATGACAATCCTTCCAGATTTGGTTATTGACAGACTTCCCTTGTCTGTCTTGAATTCAAAGCCCTTAGAATTCAATGTACCAAGAGAAACAAGATTTCTCTTCAACTCAGGAACAAACCTGACATCAGATAAGATCCTATCCACCCCATCAAACATCTTGATCTTGATAGAACCAGATCCTTGCACCCTACAGCTCTCATCATTACCCAAAAGAACAAGACCTCCATCAGTTTTCTCAAGATCCAGGAACCAGTCTTCATGTGGACACATATGAAAAGTACACCCAGAGTCCAGGACCCACTCTTGACTTAGCCTCTCATGACTAACCATCAAGACCTCTGCACTATCATATCCTTCAACCTCCACAACAGCTGCATCTCCATCTTGATCACCTTGATTGTCTTTCTTCTTTCTTTCAGGGCAATTCTTTCTCAGATGACCTTCCTTATGGCAAGTGAAACACTTCCTCTTCTCAACAAAATCAGATTTCTTCCCACCCTTATTCCCTTTTCCACCATCCTTCTTCTTGGACTGAAACCCCTTCTTCTTCTTGGATTGAACATTCAATCCTTCAGCAGGCTTCTTCCCATCAGCTTGGATCTGTAGAAACTTGGTTTTCAGGGCAGTTTGAACATCATCAAACATCACCTGATCTTGCCTACCAAACAACAAGGCATCTTTGAAATTTTCCAGAGACTTAGGTAGGGCATTCAACAACATCAATGACTTATCTTCATCATCAATTGTAACATCCAAACTCTCCAGATCATCCACCAATCTGTTGAACTCGTCCAACTGATCACCAAGATTCTTATCTTCACTCATTTTGAAGACTTGAAGCTTTTGTTTCATGTATAACTTGTTCGTAACAGACTTGGTCTGGTATAACTGCTCCAACTTATTCCAGATCCCAAGAGCGGTTTCCTCCTTCGATACTTCTCTCAATGGCTTGTCCCCAAGACACAAGATAAGGGCACTATGCGCCTTCCTCTTGTTCTCCTCCACCTTCGCCGGATTAGATCCAGAAGCCACCTGAGCCGGTGGCAACAAGGCTTCGTACAACCCATTGTGTACCAGGAGTGCCTTCATCTTGATCTTCCATAAGCTGAAATCGTTCTTCCCCGTGAACTTCTCAATATCGAACTTAGTTGCAGCCATGATTGCTTCCCACAGACGGCGCCACTTGTTAATCACAATTTTGGATTCACAAGAAAAACTTGTTTCCGGGAATCGGAATCAAATGCAATAAGAACGTAATTGAAAATCACACAAGAACACCAGAGTTACGTGGTTCGGAGAAGAACTCCTACGTCCACGGGATCCGAGAGGATAGACTTTTCACTAAGCACGAAATGGAAGTTACAAGTTACAGAGCACTCAATCTCACAGTGTTTTTCGCTCACAGATGATCTCACACAGATTGTCTAAGTTTCTCTCAGCTAGGAAACTCCTTTTATAGTTACAGAGATTGAGATGAATCTAGACTTGATTCAGTTGTAACTAACTCATAAGTAAAGCAGTTATCCAGCTGGCTAACAAACTCCAATAACCGCTTCAGTTGATTCAGTTAGAACCGCCTTCAGTTAGCTTCAACTTGGTGTTTCGCGTCTTTGTACTTTATATCAGATGACTTGACCTCAGCTGACTTGATCACTTACCATCAGATGACTTCCGGTCTAGACATCCTCTGATGGGACTCCACTGTTAGACCTCATCTGATCAACCTCATCTGATATAACTCTACTGATACCCCAAATAGACTAACTCCCACGGCTAACACTTCATCAACATAGCTCCTTATTGAATTAAGCTCAGTAGACTTCATACTTCACATATGACACTTCACAGTTTCATTTTAGCCACTCGCGTAATTATATACATGGGCAAATTGCACAAATGGTCCAATGAGAATCATGTGGTCTCATGAAATTGGTCATTTTCTTAACACAAATGGTCTCATACGATTTTCCGTCCAAAATTTAACGGATTAAAGAGCATGAATATCACGCGCCCATTAGCTTTTTTTTTTTTTAATAAACCCATTAACTGTGCTAGTTGTTCTTTTTTTTTTTTTGGTTTATAAGTCATTGATAATTCCCAAATATCACAGACTTGAATACCATGCACATATCATTCATAATAATTTTAAAAAAAATTACATTTATTATTAAACAACCTGCAACTTAATAAATATTAATTTTATAATTTTTTATTAGGTTGGACAGACGATAGGTTGTAGGATAGCTAATTTTTCTTTTAAATATATTTTAAGACATTATTTAGATTTTAAAATATATTTAACTCTCTTTATTTTTGTAGGGTTTTTTTTTTAATCTTTAATGAATTTGCTAAATAAATTGTTTTTTGTTTTTATTTGATATTATTAAATACTCCCTCAGTCCACAAAAAGTATGTTCGTTATTTTTTTTTATAGGTTTTTGGGATCCATATATAAGTTAAGTGGTTGTTTGTGAGTGTAAAGTCAATGACATGTGAAATAATTAAGTGATGGTTGAATGAGAAAGAAAACAAATTTGTTATAATTAATAAAAATTAATATTATTTTTTTGTATGCATTTTAAATATTCGTATAATTATAAAATTATTTATTTTTACAATAAATTTCAAAAACTAACGGAAACCGCTAGAAACTTAACGGTTGAGACCATTTCTACCAAATATAGGACTAAAAAATAACGTGGAACTAAGTCTGTCATGTACAAATTCTCATGGGGCCAATATTGCAATATACGCTTATATACATAGTAAATGTGATTATTAAATAAATAAATAAAACAAAAGACTTCATCGATACATTTTAATTTGGTCCAGCCTAAAAAAGGAAAATGCATATAATTCGGTATACACATAAACCTGCTATTTATACTTTTTCAGTGAAATAAATAAATAAAACAAGAGACCTCCACCAATACATTTAATTTGGTCCCGTCAAAATACTACATTTAATTTGGTATACATAAAATAAAACTACTTTCTTGATTTTCCGAAATTAGAAGTTCCCGCCGTTCCCTCTTTTCTCCATCTCAGTTTGAAAATGGGGTTACAAGGTGGCAAGTGTACTTAATAGTTAATCCAATAATATTAGTAAATAATATAATATTGGCAATTATGTACAACATTTATATGCGATGAATGAATTTATAAGGATAAAAATAAATTACGAACTTTATTGTTACAACATATACTTTTTTTTCTTTGCAATTTAATACACAACTTTTTCAAGTTTTGCAATTTGAAACATCTGATAATATTCTGGTTACAACTATATGACTCGGCTGTTGAATATGCTTGCCTCTCAGCAGCCACCGCGGCTTTGTTCATTGATCTTGTTCAAACGATATCTTTTCTTTAACGGCAAATGACTTTCATGACTCAAATCGGATGAGGAAGAATCGCATGGCCTACTTCTCGAGTCTACATTTGGATTTGCCCCTGATAATATGTAGTTACAATGCAAGAATTAATAAAATCACATAACCAAATGAATCGTTACTAAATTATTTCCGACACACATCCAGAATAAGATACCTTGTGAAGATAGAGAAAATATAATATCCTCACGATCACTGAAATTGGTTGTAGGTGTAAGCAAAGGTTTTGGGATTTGAAAACCGGTTGAGTTCACGATCTTGGCCATCCCTTTTTGTTGGTAACTCACCAGTGAAAAAATTCCGGGCAGCTCGGTCATAAGACAATACCGCTGTAAGAGAAATAATTTAATTAATTAATTTCATACGTATATTCAAGTTCGAATATTTAAATTTGATGAAATATCAGAGCCAAAAGGCGCATGCCCAAATAAAGATCTGGGTTCGATTTCCGTTGAGAACAACTCCACCCATATTAAACTAATTCCATACCCCTCTATAAGTTCGAATTTTTAGATAAGATAAAAAAAATTCCGCTCTTCCATCCTCCTTATCTCCGTACTTCCCCGATCTCCTTATTCTGATGCTGCGGAATTTAGAAGACCCCTTCTTCTGTTGAGACCAAGCTACATGGGTAATGGCGGCCTTCTCCATTTTTCATTTGTGAAAATACTCAAATTAGGTTATGACATAGGCATAGGGTTATGTTGGGAGATTTGTATACACTACTACACATTTGGACTTGGAGAGCTATACTTGGAGAGCTATTAAAAAAACCGCTCTCCAAAACAAAGCTTGGAGAGCGGTTTTACATAATTATATTAAAAAAAAAAAAGGCTAAGACAGCGGTTATTAACCGCTCTCTTAGGGTTAGTCTTAGAGAGCGGTTTAAAACCGCTGTGTAAGATGGGAAGTGCAAGAAAGCGGTTAAAAACCGCTATCTAAGTGAGGACTTAGAGAGCGGTTTAAAACCGCTGTCCAAGTGATACTTAAAGAGTGGTTTTTAACCGCTATCTTAGGATTTTTCTTGCATAGCGGTTTTTAACCGCTGTCTTAGCGTTTGACCCTATTTACCCCCCTTTGACCACTAAAAATCCCTAACCTCTACGCGTAATTTTCTTCCTCACGACGCGGTTCCCCCACCCCCGCCGCCGTCGTCGACCTTCCTCCACCACCGCCGCCTCTGCCCTGCCCAGCCACCGCCGCCCCTGCCCTGCCCAGCCACCGCCGTTCTCTCCGCCGCCGCCGCTCAGCCCTCCCCCGACGCGGATAGGCCCCCGACGCGACGAGCCACTGCCTCCGCCCCTCCACTGCCGCCGCCCCTCCGCCGCCTCCTCCAGGTATGTATATAATACGTATTTTAAATGTATTAAAATGTATATGTATGTATATGTGTATATATATGAATAATATGTATATATAAAAAAAATGTATAATGTATGAATATGTATATATATATATATATATATGAATATGTATGAATATGTATATATATATATATGAATATGTATGAACATGTATGAAGGCTTTTGAATATGAATATGTATGAAGGCTTTTGGATTAATTTTAGATGAAATTGTTGCAAGTTATATAGGTTTAATATGTTAAAATTATTTTAGATGAAATTGTTAGAATTTGTTAGAATTTTAGATGGACATATTATAATTTTTTAGAATTTTAGATGTATATTTGTTAATTAGTATTAAAATGTTAGACTTTATTTCAAGAGGTTTATAGATATGAAATATTGAAGGCTTTAGGAATAATTTTAGATGGAATTGTTATAATGAATGTTAGGATTAATATGTTAGAATTTTAGATGAAATTATTTTAGTGTGCATGCTAATTATAGTATTAAAATGTTAGAATTTATTTCAAGAGGTTTATAGATGGGAAATATTGAAGGCTTTAAGAATATTTTTAGATGAAATTGTTAGAATGCATGTTAGGATTCATATGTTGAAATTTTAGATGAAATTGTTTTAGGGTGCATGTTAGGATTAATATGTTAGACTCAACACGTGTATTTTTCGATTAATCTATATAGGCATCTCTAGTTCTATATGGATCGAAAGTGGGTTCGGGCAGATAGATTATCAGAGGAGTATAGGAATGGGGTAGAAGAGTTTTGTAATCATGCAATTAGACACTGCACCGACCATCGATACATTCTATGTCCGTGTTGGAAATGTATGAATGGAAAAACTGTTAGTGGTCGAGAAAGTTTGTTTGACCACTTGATGTGTCACGGTATTGATAAAACATATACCGTTTGGACATTTCATGGTGAGGGAAGAGATGGATGTAGCTCTAGCAACATAAGAACTGACTTTAGGTTTGAAGATACAGTGGATGAGGATAGTTTCAGAGATGTACCGAATGTTGATACATCGAGTGGGGATGACACCAATCTGCGAGATCACCCTTATATGTCTGAAAAATTAAGGGATGACGCTGGATTGCCCCTTTGGCCCGGGTGTAAGAAGGCAACAAAAGTGTCAGCTGTGTTGATATTGTTCAACCTAAAAGCAGCACATGAGTTATCTGATGTGTGCTTCTCAAGTATGCTGGAAGCAATTAGTGGTCTATTGCCCGATGGAAATGTACTGCCTACGAAAGCATATGAGGCTAAGCAAATGCTTAAGTCCATCGGGTTAACACATCAGAAAATTCATGCTTGCCCGGGTGATTGTATCTTATTTCAGAAGGAGTACGAAGACCTCGATGAATGTCCCAAGTGTGGGAAGAAGAGATATCTGAAGAATAAATCTCCAACGAAGGTGATGTGGTACTTTCCAATAATACCAAGGTTCAGGAGAATGTATAGTAGCGGTGTGGATGCTAGAAATTTAACTTGGCATCATGATGATAGGATCGATGATGGAATGCTAAGACACCCTGCTGATTCACCCTAGTGGAAGACATTCGATGTCAGACATCCAGAATTTGGTGATGAGCCACGACACTTGCGTCTTGCACTCTCAACTGACGGAATGAATCTGTTCGGTATCCAAAGTACCAACCACAGTACATGGCCAGTGATTCTGATGGTTTATAATCTTTCACCGGAGTTGTGCATGAAGCGCACTTATATGATGTTGTCTATATTGATATCAGGACCCAAACAACCTGGTAACGACATAGATGTATATCTGGCTCCTTTAATAGAGGACTTGAAGCTCCTGTGGAATGAGGGCGCCAATGTGTATGAAGCTTATAGAAAGGAGAATTTCAAGTTGAAGGCCATGTTGTTTGGGACTATCAATGACTTCCCCGCTTATGGGAATGTATCTGGATATAGTGTGAAGGGGGCCGATGCATGTCCTTGGTGTACCACGAATACAGATCACATTCGTTTATGTCATTGTAGGAAGACTGTTTATATGGGGCATAGAAGGTGGTTGGAGCCAACACATGAGTACAGAAGAATGGCCGATGCATTCGATGGCACAATCGAGACACGTGGAGCACCACGTTTATTGTCAGGTACATATGTATTGAACGAGATGAAGAATGTCAACACACAATACGGAAAACACTTTGCAAAGAGTCTCCCAACTAGAGGCTGGATTCAATTTTCTTTCAATTGCCCTATTGGAAAGAGTTGTATGTTAGACACTTCATTGATCTAATGCACGTTGAGAAGAATGTTTGTGCTAGTTTGCTCAATACTCTGCTAGCTGATAACAAGTCTAAGGATGGTTACAATGCAAGAATGGATATGGTTATATTCTATATGTATATGCAGTCAACATTCATCGGCCTTGATCACACAAAGAAGCATGATATACTTAAACAAGCTGGAAATAAGGTAAAAAAAATTCGGACTTTTCTGAGGAATAAGGCACGAGACTTGAAGACTGGTTTGTATTCGCCTACACCGCCTAAAGACTATGCGGAATCCCCTATGGTGGCTCCTTATTGGCAGGAGTTTGTGCGTAGATCTATGCTTGATGATTTCAAGGTAAAATTGATTAATGTTATTTCACCTATTATTTTTTTTCAGTATTTATCGTATTTATATTACACTGTAGGATAAAAGTAACAGAAATAGCATACAAGCTAAGAATATGGAGGCGCGATATCGTGGATCTTCCAGAGGTTATGCACGCATTAGGGAAGATTTGGTGAGATTTGCTAACTTTTAATTTTTTTTTATGATCATTCACTTCATTAATATATATTCAGTTTTAATGATTTTTTACTTGTTTATTATTATCGTAGAAAGAAGAAAAAAGGAAAGGTGGAGAGAGTGCACCTGTTGTTACCCGTTATGAGTTATTTCAGACTACAAGAAAGACTCGAGATGGGAATGTTCCCGATCCCAAAACACAGCATATCATTGATGAAGCGGTAATTCATCCATTATTTTTATCTTTAACATTATAAACTATTATTTAATTTGAAATGATTTAATAATATTTGTTTGTTATTTAGGAGCGCATATCTCAGAGCATGACGCCCGACGAGGCTCGCACTGTGGGGACTGATGATCTGTTTGCACGGGCAATAAATTGTCAGGAGCATCCCGGACGCATACGGGGACTTGGATTTGGCGTCACGAAGAAATCATTGAGTATGGCACCTGGTATGGCGGCTATGTCTAAGGTGGATCAACTTTCAGCACAGGTTGCCGACTTAGCTAAACAAGTTTCGATGATATCAAACCATCGAATGAGATACGGGATGTCATCTAGTGGTGCTAGCTGTGAAAACAGTGCTCCTATGTTTTCCGCTGAGGCTAGAGAGAGTGCTGTTAGAAACAATGCTTCAGACGACTTTCATGATGCACTTCAAAACGTCTCCAAGGTATCAGATGTATCTCGTATTTGTTTTAATTAAATACTAGTATAAATTTTCTAACTGAATATCCTCTTCGAACAGACGACTCCTTGTTACCTTTATTTGGATTATCCTCTTCGGTTGGTGGCCACTGGAATGTTGTTCGATAGCTCCAGTGGAGTGATCCATGGTCGCCCAATCACTCCTGGTTTTGTGAAAGTCACCCTCACTGTACCTGAAATTGGACAAGAGACTTCACTGTTGCCAAAACCAGAAGATGTGGCCACCACAGTCGGAGACGCGGTCGGGCATTTCCTCGAATGGCCGCAAAACTTGGTTTCTCTCACAAAAAAGGTAAAATACATGTTATTAAAGTAATTAATAAGTCAATTTATTTTAAATAATATTACAAATATTGATTGTAGATACTCCCGACTCCACAAAAGACTACACAGAGGGAGAGACCAGGGGAACCAACTGTTGGTGTGCGCAGACGGCGATTAGGGTACCCCCTGGCCGGAGACGTACCCCACGATGTCACTGTAATGAGTACGGTGCACAACATGGTGTCCTCCAGCTTCAATACAATCACAGTGCCCATTAATGCTTACTTTAACTATGTTGGATATGAGGAGTTCATCATACGAGATTATGTCGAAGAAGTCTTCGGTGACAAGTGGTTGAGTGCAACTACCATGACTTTTTACCTCAGGTGTGTTTACTTAATTCTCAACATTTACTTCATTTATAGTTTAACTTACTTATTAAATATTAATATTAGCGTATGTTGGTTAAAGGTATTTGGGCGAGGTATATTTAACCGTAGATGTCGTTGCAAGTGCAAAATATTCCTTCATCTGCCCCCAAGTGTGTAGCATTTTTGGTAATAGGACACAGTATATGAACGACATTGTTCAACATATGTTGAAATATAGAGAGAGAGACATCTCATTTTTTGGCCAACAAATGTGGGGTAAGTATAATAAATATTTCATAAAAAAATTTATTTATACGAACAAGCGATTAATTTTAATATTGTTATATATAATGTAGTAATCATTGGGTGATGTTGGCCATAAGAATGGAGGATCTTACTGTGTATTATTTGGATCCAGCTACGGATGGGGTGTATACACGTCGTCCCGATCTTATAGCATTTATGGAATGGTACGTAAGTTAATTTTTAATATTCTCATATTAAGATTTTTTTTACTTTTAAGATTATGAATATCTAATCTATATTTATTTTTTAAAATAATTATATAGTGTGATGGCAATGTATCAGACTAGCCTTCCAGGTAAAAAATCAGATACCACCAATATTAGTAAAGTGTTGTGGAAAAACATTAAGGTGAGTTACTTTAGAAAATTATAAAATCAATAGAAAATAATCATAGTTATAGTACATGATTGTAATTGTTAATCAATAGGTTCCGAGGCAGCAAGATGGCAATCACTGTGGACATTTTGTGTGTTGCTACATTGAAGATATAATCTTGACTTCTCGGACCACCATTCCTGAAGAAGTAAGTCGATTATCGATTTATTTAAAATATTATTGAATGAATAAAAAATGTTTATTATTTAATTAAATTTTCTATGTAATTTGCAGTTTGTGCATAGGCCCTCGGATCCCTTTTTACAACAACGCTCGAATGGAGAAATGGAAGATGGATTGGATTGGGTATCTTTACAATCGATTCTTGTAACATTATTATAACTTTTGATAGCATCATATAACTTATATATTAATTTGTGATGAATTAATATTTCATGTTATTGGATCTTATATTATATTTATTTGATGTTACGAATAAATTATTAGTATATGTGTTTTGGTAACTTTGTATATATTAGCAGGTTTATTATTTAATTGAAAAAAATATATATATAATTGAATAAAATATATATATAATTGAAAAAAACGGTTAAAAAAACAGGTTTATTTATATATATATAAATAAAAAAATTAAAAAAGATCTTGGAGAGCGGTTAATAACCGTTGTCTAAACAAATAAAAAAAAATAGAAAAGACTCTTGGAGAGCGGTTATTAACCGCTATCTAAGAGTGAGGCTTGGATAGCGGTTATTAACCGCTATCTAAGAGTGAGGCTTGGATAGCGGTTATTAACCGCTCTCTTAGTGTGGCACTTGGAGAGCGGTTTTTAACCGCTCTTTTAGTTCTTCCTCTTGGAGAGCGGTTCAAAACCGCTCTCTTAGCTCCTACCTTGCACAGCGGTTTCTTAACCGCTCTCTTAGACTAACATAGCTGTTTCTTAGAAAGCGGTTTTAACCGCTTTCTAAGGGGAAAATCAACCGCTTTTTAAGGTCTAATTTGTACTAGTGATATTTGTATATAGTTTGTCCCACATTGTTTTGTGTATAGCAATTATCTCTTGTAATTTGTACAAATACTTCCTCTTGATATATTAATAAATACTCATAAATTATATCCATCCAACATGATAACCAGAGCCTAATTGGCAAAAGCCACGATTTTTTGATCCTTTTTTTTCTCCTAACCGGGTGGACCATTACCCATTACCCAGGCCCTTTAATTTTTCGGGTGACCCATTTCCCTTCCCAGGCCATCTCACTTTTGTTGGCCCATTACCCAGGCCCAATCCTCTCTCCTTCCGCCCCAACCGTGCAACCCTTCCTCTGGCACGCCTACAAGGCTCCCCCCCCCCGCTCCTCCGTCCAGATCGCGCACTGCCGCGCCACCCACCCTGCACAGTCCTGCCCCTCCGTCGCACCTCTATCCGGCGACCCGACACACAGTCTGTGCGCCGTCGCACACCGTCCCTGCGCGCACCCACCTCGGCCGCCTCCTCCTCTCTCCCGGTCACGGCTCTGTGCCACCTGGGCCCCACGGCCTGCTGCCCTTCTGCTGTCGTCCCCGGGCCGTCTACTACTACGATGTTTACCTCGGTCCCTGTTTCGTCATCGGCTCTTCTCATACAATCCTCTCCCTCTAATTGGATTCTCGTCTCCGGTGCATTGCACCCTATCACTAGGGATTTGTCTAATCTATCCCTACACGTTCCGTATGATGGTGTTGATGGTGTGGTTGTTGGTGACAGTAACGGTTTGCATATTGCTAATGTTGGAACCTTGCACTTTGACTTCGCACAATCTTTCAAATTTCTGGATACTCTGCATGTGTCATCTATTTCCAGGAATTTAATTTCTATTTCTCGTGTTTGTATTGATAATGATGTTGATGTCCTGTTCTGTGATTTTGAATTTCAGGTGATGGATCGTCGTACCAAGGAGATTCGCCTATGCGGTCCCCGCGTTAAAGGCTCTATCATTGGCCGTTTGGGAGTGTACATGCTTCCCAATCTGTAGCCTTATCATCTTCTCGTCAACTGTTGTCCACCTGGCACGCTAGACTCGGTCACCCCTCCACTCTTATTCTCAATAATGTTATATCTCAATATAAATTGTCTGCTTTTAAGTTGTCTAGTTTTTCATGTAATTCATGTAAATGAATCAAAAGTCATAAACTTCCTTTTTCGGACTCTAATCTTACATCATCCATGCCACTTGAATTGATTTATTCTGATGTTTGGACTTCTTCTGTTTTATCTGTTGATGGTTTCAAATACTATGTTATTTTTGTTGACCATTTCACACGTTATATCTGGTTGTATCCATTAAAATGAAAAGCTGATGTTCTATCCACTTTTGTTGCCTTTAAATCTCTTGTTGAGAACTTTCACAAAACCAAAATCATCACTCTCTACTCTGATAATGGAGAAGAGTTTATTGCTCTCCGTCCCTTTCTGCAATCTCATGGCATTAGCCATCTCACATCCCCACCTCACACACCAGAACATAACGGTTGGGCTGAGAGTCATCATCGTCACATTATTGACACTGGCCTCGCTCTCCTTCATCAAGCCTCTATCCCCACCACATATTGGCCATACGCCTTGTCCGCTACCACCTACATAATAAATCGTCTCCCTAAAGTCAACCTGTCCATGCTATCCTCATATGAAAAACTCTTTGGTCACCCTCCACACATCTCCAAGCTTCGAGTCTTTGGATGTCTATGTTATCCTTGGCTCCGTCAATATTCTCCTCACAAACTGGACTCTCGCTCCTCTCCATGTTTCTTTATGGGTTACTCTCTTACGCAGAGTACCTATATCTGTCTTGATCCTACTATCCAGCGCCTTTACATCTCTCGTCATGTTGACTTTGTTGAACATGAATTTCCCTTTACTGGCTCTCTGCTCCTCACCCTTCCTCTGACTCCAACATAACACCACCCACATCTGTTATTCCCGTTCTATCTATAAACACTACTCCCTCTCCACCACCTTCCCCAGACCCGGTCAGTCTGTCACCCTCCTCATCCACTCCTGATCCTCCATCGGTGCTGCATGTACCTACTCAGTCGACCTCAAATCCTTCTCCTAGCATGGCTCCATCACCAACCCCGCTGGTATCTCAGCACCCTATGGTTACTAAGCTGCACAACAACATTGTGAAACCCAATCCGAGGTACTGTATTCTCGCATCTCATTCTACTGATATTGAGCCTACCACTATATCACAGGCACTTGCAGACCCTAGGTGGAGGGATGCTATGTCTGCTAAATTTAATGCCTTACTCAGGAATGGTACTTGGGATCTTGTCCCTCCTGATTCTTCCCAGAGTGTTGTTGGGTGCAAATGGGTCTTTCGAATCAAACGCAACCCTGATGGTTCGATTGAAAAATTCAAAGCTCGCCTTGTTGCTAAAGGTTTTCATCAACGCCCCGGTGTTGATTACTCTGAGACCTTCAGTCCTGTAGTCAAGCCTGCTACTGTTCGTCTTGTTCTCAGTCTTGCAGTCTCGCAGGATTGGCCCCTTCGTCAGTTTGATGTGAATAATGCATTTCTTCATGGCTCTCTCCCAGATGAAGTATACATAACTCAACCTCCAGGCTTCTCTGACAAGAACTGTCCCTCGTATGTTTGCAAACTTCACAAATCCATCTACGGTCTCAAGCAGGCCCCTCGTACTTGGTACAACACCCTTCGACAGTTTTTGGCCTCGGTTGGCTTTACTCATGCTCATTCTGATGAGTCTCTCTTTGTGTTCTCCCATGGCAGTACACTAGCATAATTTTTTGTCTATGTTGATGACTTGATTCTCACCGGCAATGACTCCACCTTCCTCAATCATATTGTCTCAGCCTTGGCATCCGTTTTCTCTGTTAAAGACCTTGGTGATCTCTCGTACTTCCTTGGGGTGGAGGTGCTTCGTTCTTCGTCAGCATGTGTTCTTCTTCAACGAAAGTACATCACTGATCTGCTTGCCAAGCACAACATGCTTGACTCTAAGCCGGTTCAAACACCATTTGCTTCTGGTATAATACTCTCGCTACATGACGGCACTGCACCCGCCGATGCAGCTTTGTACAGACAAGTTCTTGGTTGTCTACAGTATCTGCTTCTTACTCGTCTGGACATTGCCTTTGCTGTCAATAATCTCTCTCAATTCATGCATGCTCCCACTGCCACACACTGGGGAGCTGTCAAGCCACTACTTCGCTATCTAAATGACACTCGACACTTGGGTCTCACACTTCGCTGGGACTCGCCCATCTCCCTTCATTGTTTCACAGATACCGACTGGGCTGGTGATTGTGATGACTGCACATCGACTGGGGCTTACATTATTTTCCTTGGTGCTAATCCTATTTCTTGGAGCTCTAAGAAACAATGGTCGGTCGCTCGTTCCTCCACCGAGGCCGAGTACAGATCCATTGCATCTGCTGCTGCTGAGGTTCAGTGGATGCGTTCCATTCTCAGTGAACTTAAGGTAGTCCTACCCTCTTCGCCCGTTATTTACAGTGACAACATTGGGGCTACCTATCTCTGCTCGAATCCGGTGTTTCACTCCCGTATGAAACACATTGCTATTGATTATCACTTTGTTCGGTATCTTGTTCAACACTCATTGCTTCGTGTTTCTCATGTCTCCTCCGCTGATCAACTTGCTGATGCTCTCACCAAGCCTCTTTCACGTGCTCGGCTATCTCTACTTATGTCCAAGATTGGTGTCACTCAACGTGCCCCATCTTGAGGGAGGATGTTAGGAGATTTGTATATTTGTATATAGTTTGTCCCACATTGTTTTTTGTATAGCAATTATCTCTTGTAATTTGTACAAATACTTCCTCTTGATATATTAATAAATGCTCAGAAATTATATCCATCCAACAGGTTATGACCATTTTATAGATACTCTATACTCCTCGTCATTAATATAATTTTCCATTTTTTGGTACATAAGTTATGGGTAGGGTTAATCCATGGATGGTATTATTAGAAAAGTAAATTAATCAATTAATTTCATTCTTCTTTATAAATTCAGACTTTTAAATGAGTTGGAATTCTTACATGGTCCTTTGACTCATGACTATATCTTTGTTTGATTTCCACATAAAATAATTTTAACCAAATTAAATTTTTTCACTCATTCAGTCTTCTCAAAGGAAAAAAATATAATAAAATTAGAATCTAGTCTATGAGTGAGGAAGTGTTAAGGAAAATTAACTACATAACTCTCTACGATTTTGAAATTTTAGATGGGATGTGTATTTTGAGGACGAGTTTCATACAGGTTTTTGCGAACAAGAAAGTGTTTGCAGAATTAAATAAATGATCTTCACACATCATGAAAAATACAAATTCACCATATATATTAAAATTGTTTACTCATTGGGTTTCCTAGCTAAAGGAAGGACAAAGTTTGGAAAAATAAATAAATAAATAAATCCATTTCACACTTCTTTATAAATTTAAACTTTTGGATGAAAATAAATAAATAAATAAATTTTTCACACTTCATCTCACAAAATTTGTTGATTTATCCGAACTCAAGGATACATAGTCTATTATTTTATCTTTGTCTCATTTAAATATCCAATATATCCCTTCTAATCCTACCTATTTGAGTAGATAAAATTAAAAAATAAAAATAATGCACGCGACGTGTAGATGAATTTTGGGGGTGTTCTTGTTTTTATTTGAGCGTAATTTGACAAATCCTAATTGGGAAAAATATAGATGGGGCAAATCCAATGAAAAATAAATTTGTATTATAATTTAGGATGTAAAAATAATAGTGAATGTAACTTTCTGTCAAACCGATACTTTTGAGTGATAATGTTATCACTACAAGAAAATAATGCAGTGCCCTAGAAATTAGAGATTTTTTTTTATGGACATCATGAGGGTTATATATGGAGGATAGTTGTCCTATAAAATTGCATTGCGGATTCACTTCTCTATCAGAATCAACGACGCTTTAAGAAAGAGTATACTGATCATATGGCTTTATGGAGTAATCAAATTTGGTGATTTATGGGTTTTTATGTAAACACTTCTCTAGTTTTACGATGTTATTCATAGAACTACTACGTACTTTAGCTTATCACCTATATTTAATCAATCTCTCTATGGTTGGTGAAGGAAACTTTAATAATGTGTGTTTTGCATTTGAGACGTTTGGAGGCAACAAAAGATTACAAGATAATATGAGGGTCAACGACTGATTATGTTCTTCAATATTTGCATGGAGGAGGTAAATTTTTCACGTTGGATGACATACAATTTTTGAACGACTTGGTAGATTTTTCACAGATGAAAGATGAAGGATTTATTTCCATGACTCGTGTTGAAACCTAAGTTTTACATGGACCAAATAGCAACAAATATTTTATATGAGAAAATTAGGATGATTCTCACTAGATTTATGGTGGAACACCATATTGTTAATCTTGCGAGGAATATTTTTATAGATTTTATTGTTGTCGGTCATATAAACATCCGCAAGACAACACATTTATGGTTATTCGAAGTTATTAATCGGTGACAAATGCATGTTTCGCCCTTTATTTGATTTATTTAACGTACCTGAAATTTATGTAAATTTGAAAGATGATTCTAAGTTCAAATATGACTATGTGATTACCAGCAATATAATATACCACCATATTTTTACAAGGAAGAAAAATGTATTGGTGACCATATTAGACCATCAAGATTATAGTTTTTTAGGATAAAATTAAAGATTTGCCCCTTGAAGTAAATTAAGGCAATTATAAAATAAAAATCATATAAGGGCTACAAAAGTTTGGAGGCAACATGACGCAAGATATTATGAGGGGCAATGTTAGATGATTTTTTACAAGATTTGCATGGAGGTGGTAAATTCACAGTGTACATTAAGCGGGCTGGATGATAGACAATTTTTGAACGACTTGGTAAAATTTTCACAAATAAAAGTTGGAGAACTTATTTCAACGACCCGTGTTGAAACCTAATATTTACATGGACCAAAGAGCGTAGAGTATTTTGTTTGAGAAGATTGAGAGGTTTTGGATGGTTCAGACAAGATTTATGATGGAGCAAAGATGGTTAACCCAGTGAGGAATTACTTTTACAGATTTTATTATTGTTGGTCATATAAAAAAATCACAGTGCGCATAATATATATATGGTTATTCGTGGAGTTATTATTTGATTGCAAATGCATGTTTTCATATTTCTTTTTTCGATTTAAATAACATCCCACAAATCTATGTAAAGTTAAAAGACGATTCTAAGTTTAACTGTGGTAATCTGAAGAACCACCAAGCTTAAATTCGCAAAAAATTGTCTATATATATAATGGTTATAATACACCACCATATTTTTACGAGGAGAATAATGTATTGGTGATTGTATTAGACCGTCAAGATTTACCTTTTTAGTATAAAATTATTGATTCGTCTCTTAAAGTAAATTAATGCAAAAAGTACATTTTTATAGATTTTATTGTTGTTGGTCGGATAAATAATCACAGGGCAACACACTTATCGTCATTCATGGAGTATCGTCATTCATGGAGTTATTATTCGGTGATGAATAGTAAAAAGTGAAGACCAAATTCAAAGGAAATATTACCCAAAAATAAAAGAAAAAATCTATTTAGAGAAATAGACGAAAAAGATTGACAATATAAAAGAAACATAGAGCCCACTTGTAAAACCACACAGAGGTCTAATCTTCATTTTGGTAAAGTGAGATTTTTGCACATAAGGTTTGGAGAATTGGTGTATATGAAAAATTTGCATGAAATGTAAGCTTTAATTTTATTTTTATTTTAAAAAGTGTTTTGCATTTTGTCTTTGATGTGGCATCATACATGGCTTTCTGGCAGACACATCTAGTTTAAAATGTTTGAAAAATGTATGATATATCAAATTGCAACACTTTGTTAGTTTTTGTATTGAATTGAAAATTTTATTAAAACATGTTATTTATAAATACCTGACAAGTTGGTGAATTTCAATGGAATTAATGCTTTGAAGTTAATCCTTAATTATACCCTATATTTTATAATTAATCCAATAATATTAGTAACATAATATTGGCGATTATGTACAACATTTTATGCGATATATAAATTTATAAGGATGTTAATGATTAAAACATTACAAACTTTATTGCTTTTATCAATTACAACATATATTTTTTTTTCTTCACAAATTAATACACCACTTTTTTAAGTTTTATAATTTGGAACATCTGTTAATTTTCTGGTAACAACTAACTAACTCGGTTGCCTCCTTTGCTCGCCTCTCTGCTTCCATCTTAGCAACTATCGCGGCCTTGTTCATTGATACCTACACAATTTTTATTTTTATGTCCACCGCCCTGAATATTCAGTATTTTTAAAATAACTTTACCATTCTAGTTATAATATTACAAAATTTCAGCCAAATGACTAAATAAAAATTTAACAGTTGGTATTTTCTAAATTTTTTGTGATATTTTAATATATATATATATATATATATATATTGCTCCAAAATTAAATATGGTCAATTATTGTGTGAGACAGTTGTGCGTGAGACACGTCTAAATTGAGTGTAATTTTATCACCTACTCATTTACTTAGTAAACCTACATATATTTTAAATTAATAAGTGAATTATGACTATCTATGTAACACCCCATTTTCCTTAAAAATACATTATATATATATATGGTTTTTTTTAGCAATTTAATTATTTTGGTGGACTATTTTATTGTTTCTAAAAGTTATAATAATGAGATGAGAGAACTAATGATATCTACAAGTTTTAGAAAATTTTGCAGGATAGCCAACTGAGGAGACCGGGCTCGATTGCAATGCACTTGACACAAATAAATGGAAATAGGAAAGAAAAAAAAAAATATATATATATAATTCAGCGATAATAAAAAGGAAGTACTAAAGCATAATATTTGAGACTTATGTGTTTAGAAAAATATTACTGCTAGTGGAAAAAAAAATACAATTTCTTTTTAATTAATTAGGAATCATATATGAGTTTAATTATATGTATTTCCAAATACATATTAAGATGATTAAATTAAAATTTTAAATATATATATATATATGAATTATATATTCTTGAAATAAATTCAGGATTTGAATTGGTCTCTCCCCGATAGATAAATATATTCCCTAATATCTTACTCAAGAATATGAACCGTCATTCTCTTCTTCACCATGTCTTCTTCCTCTTTCTCTCTCTACTCCTTCCTTCCCTTCTCCGGATAAAAAAAAAAAAAAAAAACCCTCCACCTCCATCATCATAAGAGCTTTCATTGTAGTAGAAGAGTCTCTTTAAAGCTTTCATTGTAGTAGAAGAGTCTCTTTAAAGCTTTCATTGAAGTACAAGTTTTTATCTAGAGGTAAATGAAAGAAAGAAACTGATCTTTTTATTCCGCATACGAAGTGGTTTTTCTTTCTCTTTCATGTGGTCTTCTTTTCTACGATTCTTAGTAATGAGGTGCTCAAAATATTACCTTTTGAAACAAAAAAATAAAAATAAAAATTCATTTTAGGGTTTTTGATTTAATATCCTGCATAAATTTTGGTGTATCTTGTGAAAATTGCTAACTATGTGAATCAAGAGTGTTAATTTATGGAGTGCATGTAATATATGTCATTGCATGTGAATTTTGTGTCGTTTTTCTTTCCCTTCACCTACTGCAAGTCCTTTCTTTTTATGTGCGAAGACTTATTTGGTGGATATATGGTGATTAAATTGAGCTGGGTGCCCCAACTAGACTATTATATGTGTAAATTTTGATTTTGAAATCTGCTATGAAATTGCATGTTAATTTCGAGAGTTGTTCTGACCTTTTCCCAACGAATTTGATGAAGTCCTTTTGCCAAATAAAAGTTCTGGAAGTTTTTAGTGTGTGGTAAAAGTTTCGGAATTGTTGAAGTCATTTTCAATTTTATGTGAATTTTATATTATACTGCTGTACAGCAGAAAATCGGCCCCGTTTTTAGTGATGATTGTAAAATTTACTGGGTACAGATTATTTTTTATTTGAAATTGATTTTCGACTATATTGTTATATTGAATCTTATCTTTCATATAAATTTTATTTGGATGAATTTGGAGGTATATTATATTTTTAATGAATTTTCTAAAAAACAGTGACCTCACAGTAAAAACGAGCAGTTTTAGAGCTCTAGAACAATATATAAATAAATAGGAAACCAAAGCCTTAAATTGTGACTATTTTTATGGTATTACTACTGACTCTTAGGATCATATTGAAATTTTTACTTGACCTTATTTAAGTCATTTTCATGTGTTACTAAATATTGGAAAACGATGTGTAACAACAATATTTTGGGGCTTGTTTTTGCCTAACTCGAAAAATTCATAAATCACAAACTAGGGAGTATTTCTATGTGAAATTTTTATTGTGTGTACCTATACGTGTTTAGAAGATACTGTATAAATTTGACAAATTAATAGTGTGTTCAAAATTTATGGTGAATACTTCGTTTCAATATGTTATTCTAATGTGTTAACCCAAGATATAAGTTATTAAACTATTTTTTGATTATCTTGTGTAAATGAGAATTAATACCTTTGGCATGATTATGACATGTGAGTTTTAAAAATATATATGTTTTGATAACATTTAATGAGTATGAGACTAAAGGACTACAAAACGTGTCGAGTGCAGCACGAGTTAGCGGGCTTCTGGGAAGTTATCCTGAAACGTTCGACTCCAAAAAAAGTGGGTAACATTTAATTGCTTTTGTATTAGTTATTCCATTTGTATGTGAGATGCAAATAAGTATATCTTCGGTTTTTGCTCTGTGTGGATTATGTTGTGTGGATTATACTGTGTGAAATTATGCTATGTGGAATAGCCGGGTCGACGGGCCTCGGCAAGTACTCACTCTTTCATATCAAATGTGTTTTTTTAAAGCAATAGTATATTGAATGTTATCCCACTGGGTTTCCTCTCCGGGGTAAGACTCATGATGTTCCTTAAATTATTTCAGGTTTTGTTGGAGACGAGGCGGACGTGTAATTGACAGTGGCGGACTCCTCAAACTTTAATTATTATGTTTCAAAACTCCGTAAGAAGTGTACCAAGTATTGTGTGAAATATTTAGTTTGGTTTAGATGTTTGTGTCTAAATTTCTATGACTGGAATCTAACTTTTCGTATAACCTTAAGCTAATATGACATCTCTTAAACCTAACTCCCATGCATGACACGATCAACTCTTTTGAATGTGTTTTAATCTAATTATAATATCTTATTTTGTGTATGGTATCACATCTTGAGAATTGTATTTGAATAAGTGTTTGACTTAGATGTGTGGGTAATATATGAGTTAAATACAAATTGGTTTAGACATGTTACTTAGAAAAAAAAATGGGGTGGGGGGGCTCATATTTTCATAGTGTGGTCTTCCACATTAATCAATTTAAGTATGAAACTTTAAAATTTAAAAAATAAAAAAAAAATCCTAAGTAAGTGGCGCTAGTTTTGGGGCGCTACTGCGTGGTATCAGAGCCGAGGTCTAGTTTTCCCTCCTCGGACTCTAAGTCAAATATTTTCAAAATTTAAATAATCATAAGTCAGTAAAAATGTATAAAAGTCATTATATGGCGATCAAGATAAATACTAGTAAAGAGGAAGTCTGCGGTCAGTACACTTCCGGATCGTCTCCAGGTAACCATTTAAGACTGTAATCTTTTTTATTTTATTTTATTGAGTTTTAAGAAAGGTTTTATGGGAAATATGTTATAATTAAATTATTTGTCATCATATTACTTTATAACGAGAACAACTTATGAAAAGAGAAGTGCCTTAAAATTTATGTTTGTGGTTAATGAATATGTTTTAAATGATGAATTGATTATTGCTTTTATCGCAATTATTTAATTTATAAATTTTTATTGTTGATTTAGAAAATATGGGGCATTTGAAACCACATGCATTGATTTAGATGTAACCCCGTGATTAATTATGTGACCAACTCCTGACCTAGTACTAGTGGTTTAGGATGGACCGTGATGCAGCCCGCAGAGAGCGTTACGAGATAGAGTATCGCGAGTGCTACCAGAGAGGATGGGAGACTATGGAGGAATTCGTGGTTCGCATTAGTAAGGCACGTAGGCGTGCTCAGGCTTTTGGCATGACAGACACAGATTACGAGGCGGCTAGGCATATGAGGGATAGGGTTTATCCTTTATACCGAGCGGTTGCGCGGAGGACGTTTCATTATTTGACTATCTACGATTGCGCGGAGGGACCTCAGATGCACCTTGAGACTTATCAGTCGGAGTTACAGGAGGAAGCAAAAAGGTATGATGCGAGGGTGCAGGAGATAGCTGATTTGGAAGCTGATGGACATCGCTATACTATATGCGCGACTGACTCGGCGATTCGCCTCCAGAAATTGGAGGAGCGTATTGCCGAAGAGCGTGTAGCTCAGGAGGTTTATAACACCCATGCTCAGGAGGCCTTCCAGTGAGCTGAGGCCATCCGGACATACCTCCATACAGAGTATAGCTCTGATGATATAGGCAGTGGTCACTCTATCGTGGCCGTTTCGCCTGAGTATACCCCGACCCCTTACCCGCATGTTAGCCAGATGGTAACCCCGGCTGGGGATAGAGTGGTACCCGATGAGGCTGGACCTAGTGAGCCTCCCCGTGAGGATATTGGACGTGCCGCAAAATGTGCACGCTATGGGCAGTTTGATGAGGGTCGTGATGAGAGTTGAGTGGTAGGATAAATTTTGTGGGTGTATCTTTTGTACGCCGGTTAAATGGCATAGTAGGCCTCCCGGCTAGACCTTAGAGATTGTATGTATATCTTTTTGTTGACATGATGGATGTATCTTTTGTAACCGGTTGGGAAGGTATTGTAGACCTCCCGGTTAGATTGTAGGGGACTTATGCTTTTACCTTTTGTTGTGTATAATGGTGGGCCATAACACTAACCCCTACCTTGACATGCTTTTGCTCCTACCTATGATAAAGTCGTTCCGCTTTTGTCCGTACGTGAATGTTATTTAAGAAATTGGTGTTATCTTGATGAAATCAAATGTATACTTTCTCGAGTGTCCATGAAGATTTCTTGTTGGAAGATAACTTTTAACTACTTGCATATCTTCACCTAGTTATAACCAATAGAATGAATATGGAACTTTTTATATTTTTTTTCTTCCCTGTAGAGAACAAGTACTATGGCCACCCCACCACGAGGGAGAGGTAGACCTCGGACTAGGGAGCAACCTGATGAGAAAAACCCAGATGCGAATATGGCAAGAGATTTTTTCGCACAAATGCGGGAGTTCATGCAACAACAACAACAACCACCTGCACCAGTTCAAGATAATCAGGAACATAACCCATGGCCAAGACCCGTGGTGGAACAGTTCAGGAGGTTTCAACCACCTAGATTCAATGGGAGAGGTGGACCAGCAGTGGTTGAGGAATGGATTGTTGAGCTCGAAAGGATTTTTTAGCATATGGAATTAGCCGAAACACAAAAGGTTTCGTGCGCAAGATTTCAGTTGGCTGAGGATGCAGGGCAGTGGTGGCTATCCTATGAAAGGACCCTGACAGTGGAGGCAAAACGAGCACTAGTATGGACAGATTTCAAGGAGATTATCCTTGACCGCTACTTTCCTCAGTCACTAAGAGACTAAAAAGAAATAGAGTTTATGAATCTGCGGCAAGGGACCGATACTGTGACCGAGTATGAACGTAAGTTCAATTTGCTCTCTCGCTATACCCCACATCTGGTGGACACGGATGACCGAAAAGCACGTAGGTTTGAAAGAGGACTACGCCCAGAAGTGGGAGGGATAGTATCCGGTTTAAGACTACCACACTTCAGGGATGTTTTTGAAAGGGTAAGGATAGTGTCGATGAGTTTGGGTTTGGAGAATGAACAGCTACAGACGTCGAAACAATTTAAGTGAAAAAATGCACCATGTCCTGCACTGAGAGGAAATACTGTGGCTAGGAATGTTCGACCCTCTGTGATCCCACCCCCGAGTATGAACCCACCATGTCCGATGTGCCACAAGAATCATCAAGGGGAGTGCTTTCTAAGAACACGATTCTATTTCCACTGTCGAAAACCTGGTCACATAGCTAATGAATGTCCAAATTCGAAGGATATCCAGACCGTGAGTGGTGGAAATGTTGTACCACGACAGCCAAGGGTGGTAAATCCTCGAAAAGTGAACCAGAAGGGTAAGGCCAAGCTGAACGCAATGTCCAATGCTGAATACACTGAGGAAGAAGAGTACCCAGAGGAAGGACAATTTGAGGAAGGTGATGAGGCAAATGAAACTGTGGCAGGTACGATACTTGTCTCAAATATTTCTGCACATATTTTATTTGATACCGGAGCGTCATACTCATTTGTGTCTGATACCTTTAAGAAGAAACTTAAGCTAAATTGTGTTAAGATTTCGAACTTAGAGGTTAGTGTGCCTTCAGGAGAAAACATTAGAATTAGAAACTTAGCTAGAGATGTTAAGTTAGATATCGGTGGAAACAACCTATTCACCGATTTGCATGTGATTGGAATGAAGAGTTATGATGTCATCTTAGGGATGGACTGGTTGAGCAAACACAAAGCTGTGGTCCGATGTATGGAACGAGAAGTAGACTTAGAAACCTTGGATGGTCAGCGTCTCACTTTCTACAGGACAAATAAGCGGGGGTACATACACGTCATATCTGCAATGAAGACGGTTAAGCTGTTGAAGAAAGGAGGATGTCAGGCGTACCTAGTAAATTTTGTAAAGGTAGAAAATGAGAAGCTGGCACCGAAAGATGTACCTGTGGTGAAGGACTATCTTGACGTCTTCCCAGAAGATCTTCCTGGTATCCCACCAGATCGATCCATAGAGTTCACCATCGACCTGATCCCCGGGGTGACACCAGTGTCTAAGCCTTCATATCGAATGGCACCAAAGGAGTTGCAGGAATTGAAGGTACAGTTAGAAGAACTGTTGGATAAGAAGTTTATCCGACCTAGTGCTTCGCCATGGGGAGTACCCGTTTTGTTTGTGAAGAAAAAGGATGGGACGATGAGAATGTGCATTGATTACCGAGGACTTAATCAGTTAACAATTAAAAATAAATAACCATTACCAAGAATTGAAGATCTTTTCGATCAGTTGAAGAACGCAGGGGTATTTTCTAAGATCGATCTCAGGTCTGGGTATCACCAACTCAAGGTCAAGGAAAGTGATATACCTAAGACAACATTTAGAACGCGCTATAGTCATTATGAGTTTACTGTGATGCCATTTGGGGTTACAAATGCTCCCGCAGTATTCATGGATCTAATGAACCGTGTGTTTCACGAATACCTGGACAAGTTTGTCATTGTATTCATTGATGACATCTTGATCTACTCAAAGGACACAGAGCAACATGAAGGACACCTCAGAACAATTTTGGAAGTATTGCGCCAAGAAAAGTTGTACGCTAAGTTCAGTAAATGCGAATTTTGGCTCAACAAAGTTGTTTTTCTGGGGCATGTAATTACGACACGAGGAATAGAAGTTGATCCGGCTAAAGTTGAGGCAGTTCTGAACTGGAAAATACCTGCCAATGCACATGAAGTTTGCAGCTTTCTTGGCTTGGCAGGGTACTACAGAAGGTTCATTCAAAACTTTTCACGTATTGCAAAACCACTCACACATCTTACAAAGAAGAGTGAAAATTTCAAGTGGACGCTTGAATGTGAGGCTAGTTTCCAAAACTTAAAGCAGAAGCTAACCACAGCACCAGTTCTAATAGTTCCTGAAGGATCAGAAGGGTTCGTAATCTACACGGAAGCCTCTAAGTCGGGATTAGGTTGTGTGTTGATGCAACATGGGAAGGTTGTAGCTTATGCATCACGACAACTTAAGGTGCACGAGCAAAACTATCCAACGCATGACTTGGAGTTAGCTGCTGTCGTACATGCACTGGAAATTTGGAGACACTATCTGTATGGCGGGAAGTGTGAGATTTACACAGACCATAAAAGTCTGAAATATTTCTTCACACAGAAGGAACTAAACATGCGTCAAAGAAGATGGCTGGAATTAGTCAAGGATTATGATTGCACTATCCTTTACCACCCAGGTAAGGCGAATGTGGTGGCAGATGCACTCAGCAGGAAAGGAGAAGGACAATTAGCCGTGCTACCCACTCAACAAGAGTACTTAATTAAGGAATTTGATAAGATGAAGTTGAAAATCGTCAACCCAGGGAAGTCAACCTCAATATTAGCTGCAATGACAATCCAACCGACTTTGAGAGAACGAATAATAGAAGCTCAGAAAAGTGACCGGTTTCTATAGTTAATGAGCAACAAAGTGAAAGAGGGATTAACCAAGGATTTTTCTATAGCCTTAGATGGAGCACTGACATTTCAAGGAAGGATTTGTGTGCCCAAGAAGGAGGATCTGAGGGATGACATAATGAGAGAAGCTCATAACACATTGTATACTGCACATCCCGGTGAAACAAAGATGTACCGAGACCTCAGAAGTAGTTTCTGGTGGAGGGCCATGAAACGGTCAATTGGACAGTTTGTTAGGACATGTCTCACGTGCCAAATGACCAAGTCTGAACATCAACGACCTGCTGGATTGTTGAAACCATTAGATATTCCTGAATGGAAATGGGAACATGTAACAATGGATTTTGTGACAGGATTGCCGAGTAGCCCAAGACAACATGAAGCAGTATGGGTCATAGTAGACAGACTAACAAAAGTAGCTCGATTCATACCAGTCAAGATGACCTACTCGATGGATCGATTGGCTAAGTTGTACATTGATAAAGTAGTACGATTATATGGGGTGCCGATATCCATTGTATCCGATCGTGATCCGCGGTTTACTTCAAAATTTTGGAAGAGTTTACAGATGGCCATGGGCACTAAACTAAATTTTAGTACAACTTTCCACCCGCAGACGGATGGACAATCAGAGAGAACAAATCGAACACTAGAAGATCTATTGAGGACATGTACTTTGGACTTTGGAGGAAACTGGGAAGATTACCTGTCATTAGTAGAATTTGCTTACAATAATAGCTATCAGTCTACCATTGGAATGGCTCCATATGAAGCACTCTATGGACGAAGATGTAGAACGCCAATCCATTGGGATGAAGTTGGAGTGAGAAAAATTTTGGGACCAGAGCTTGTAGAGAAAACGGTGGAAACCGTCAGTAAAATTCGGGAGAGAATCAAGATTGCCCAAAATCGACAAAAATCTTATGCTGATTCTTGGAGAAAGGACTTACAATTCGAAAAGGGAGAAAAGGTGTTCCTGAAAGTTTCACCTATTAAAGGGATAATTAGGTTTGGAAAGAAAGGGAAATTAAGTCCAAGATTTGTGGGACCATTTGAAATCTTAGAGCGAATTGGAGATGTAGCATATCGACTGGCCCTGACCCCAGAGTTATCCGCAATCCATGATGTATTTCACGTATCCATGCTTCGAAAATATATACCCGACCCCAGTCACCAAATAAAATACGAGGATTTAGACCTCAATAAGGATCTTACATATGAAGAGCAACCCATAAGCATACTCGGAAGGAAAGTTAAGACCTTGAGGAATAGAGAAGTACCCCTAATTTTAATACAGTGGAATAGACATGGAGAAAGAGAGGCGACATGGGAACGTGAAGAAGAAATTTTAAGCAAATACCCTGAACTTTTCACATAGTTGGTCCAAATTTCGGGGGCGAAATTCTAAAAAGGTGGGGGAAGCTGTAACACCCCATTTTCCTTAAAAATACATTATATATATATATGGTTTTTTTTAGCAATTTAATTATTTTGGTGGACTATTTTATTGTTTCTAAAAGTTATAATTATGAGGTGAGAGAACTAATGATATCTACAAGTTTTAGAAAATTTTGCAGGATAGCCAACTGAGGAGACCGGGCTCGATTGCAATCCACTTGACACAAATAAATGGAAATAGGAAAGAAAAAAAATATATATATATATAATTCAGCGATAATAAAAAGGAAGTACTAAAGCATAATATTTGAGACTTATGTGTTTAGAAAAATATTATTGCTAGTGGAAAAAAAAAACAATTTCTTTTTAATTAATTAGAAATCATATATGAGTTTAATTATATGTATTTCCAAATACATATTAAGATGATTAAATTAAAATTTTAAATATATATATATATATGAATTATATATTCTTGAAATAAATTCAGGATTTGAATTGGTCTCTCCCCGATAGATAAATATATTCCCTAATATCTTACTCAAGAATACGAACCGTCATTCTCTTCTTCACCATGTCTTCTTCCTCTTTCTCTCTCTACTCCTTCCTTCCCTTCTCCGGATAAAAAAAAAAAACCCTCCACCTCCATCATCATAAGAGCTTTCATTGTAGTAGAAGAGTCTCTTTAAAGCTTTAATTGAAGTAGAAGTTTTTATCTAGAGGTAAATGAAAGAAAGAAACTGATCTTTTTATTCCGCATACGAAGTGGTTTTTCTTTCCCTTTCATGTGGTCTTCTTTTCTACGATTCTTAGTAATGAGGTGCTCAATATATTAATAAAATATAAATTCATTTTAGGGTTTTTGATTTAATATCCTGCATAAATTTTGGTTTATCTTGTGAAAATTGCTAACTATGTGACTCAAGAGTGTTAATTTATGGAGTGCATGTGATATATGTCATTGCATGTGAATTTTGTGTCGTTTTTCTTTCCCTTCTCCTACTGCAAGTCCTTTCTTTTTATGTGCGAACACTAATTTGGTGGATATATGGTGATTAAATTGAGTTGGGTGCCCCAACTAGACTATTATATGTGTAATTTTGATGTTGAAATCTGCTATGATATTGCATGTTAATTTCGAGAGTTGTCCTGACCTTTTCCCAACGAATTTGATGAAATCCTTTTGCCAAATAAAAGTTCTGGAAGTTTTTAGTGCGTGGTAAAAGTGTCGGAATTTTTGAAGTCGTTTTCAATTTTATGTGAATTTTATATTATACTGCTGTACAGCAGAAAATCGGCCCCATTTTTGGTGATGATTGTAAAATTTACTGGGTACAGATTATTTTATATTTGAAATTGATTTTCGACTATATTTTTATATTGAATCTTATCTTTCATATGAATTTTATTTGGATGAATTTGGAGTTATATTATATTTTTAATGAATTTTCTAACAAACAGTGACCTCACAATAAAAACGAGCAGTTTTAGAGCTCTAGAACAATATATAAATAAATAGGAAATTCAAAGCCTTAAATTGTGACCATTTTTATGGTATTACTAATGACTCTTAGGATCATATTGAAATTTTTACTTGACCTTATTTAAGTCATTTTCATGTGTTACTAAATTTTGGAAAATGATGTGTCACAACAGTATTTTGGGGCTTGTTTTTGCCTAACTCGGAAACTTCATAAATCACAAACTAGGGAGTATTTCTATGTGAAATTTTTATTGTGTGTACCTATACGTGTTTAGAAGATACTGTATAAATTTGATAAATTAATAGTGTGTTCAAAATTTATGGTGAATACTTCATTTCAATGTGTTATTCTAATGTGTTAACCCAAGATATAAGTTATTAAACTATTTTCTGATTATCTTGTGTAAATGAGAATTAATACCTTTGGCATGATTATGACATGTGAGTTTTAAAAATATATATGTTTTGATAATATTTAATGATTATGAGACTAAAGGTCTACAAAAAGTGTCAAGTGCAGCACGAGTTAGCGGGCTTCTGGGAAGTTATCCTGAAACGTTCGACTCCAAGAAAAGTGGGTAACATTTAATTGCTTTTGTATTAGTTATTCCATTTTTATGTGAGATGCAAATAAGTATATCTTCAGTTTTTGCTCTGTGTGGATTATGCTGTGTGGATTATACTGTGTGGAATTATGTTATGTGGAATAGCCGGGTCGACGGGCCCGGCAAGTACTCACTCTTTCATATCAAATGGGTTTTCTTTAAAGCAATAGTATATTGAATGTTATCCCACTGGGCTTCCTCTTCAGGGGAAGACTCATGCTGTTCCTTAAATTATTTCAGGTTTTGTTGGAGACGAGGCGGACGTGTAATTGACAGTGGCGGACTCCTCAAACTTTAATTGTTATGTTTCAAAACTCCGTAAGAAGTGTACCAAGTATTGTGTGAAATATTTAGTTTGGTTCAGATGTTTGTGTCTAAATTTCTATGACTGGAATCTAACTTTTCGTATAACCTTAAGCTAATATGACATCTCTTAAACCTAACTCCCATGCATGACACGATCAACTCTTTTGAATGTGTTTTAATCTAATTATAATATCTTATTTTGTGTATGGTATCACATCTTGAGAATTGTATTTGAATAAGTGTTTGACTTAGATGTGTGGGTAATATATGAGTTAAATACAAATTGATTTAGACATGTTACTTAGAAAAAAGGGGGGGGGGGGGGGGGGGGGCTCGTATTTTCATAGTGTGGTCTTCCACATTAATCAATTTAAGTATGAAACTTTAAAATTTAAAAAACAAAAAAAAAAATCCTAAGTAAGTGGCGCTGGTTTTGGGGCGCTACAATCTACTTAAGATTTTCTCACAAGTGAGTATCTTATTATATATAAATTGCAAAATTCTAACTTAGTATGTAACGTCCCGAATCCAGAACACGTTAACTGTATCGAATTCGAGGTGCCACTTGTGACTAAAATCCGAACTATAAAATTTTGGATACTAAAAAGAAGATAATACAATGAGAGATGAGTTTTATGCAGCGGAAGAAATGAGTAGAATAATTTTAATGAATATCTCACACACACATATGTGTACATAAAGTTTAGTATTAACAGTAACATTTTATTTAAGCGGGGAAATCCGTGTCGTCTCTATTACTGTCCTTGCTCCATGAAATCATAATCTGCAAGGGTTGTACAAAAAGGGGCGTGAGATTTGAATTCTCACGTATGGGTGATTTGCAACGTCATGAGATTGGTAAATCCGAAGTATATTAAATTGTACTCATTAATAAAGTATTTAATTTATTTAAGCAGTTGACATATAAGTATGAAATACATATATCACAGAAGTAACAAGTTCACGTAATAAATAATTGGGCATAACAGATTCCACATTCACATAATTAATATCACAAGTTGGTTCACGTTAAGGGGCAAAGCCCACAATCAATTTCACATATAGTAAATCTCTTCACAAAACAATATAAATAATTCTCCGTGACCATGCACCTGATCTATTATCAAACATGGCCACATCCACTATAAACAAATCCCGTGACCATGCACCTGATCTATTATCAAACATGGCCACATCCACTGTAAACAAAATCCCGTGACCATGCACCTGATCTATTATCAAACATGGCCACATCCACTGTAAACAAAATCCCGTGACCATGCACCTGATTTATTATCAAACATGGTCACATCCACTGTAAACAAAATCCCGTGACCATGCACCTGATTTATTATCAAACATGGTCACATCCACTTTCCTCTTCCTTACTAAAACTGACAATTCGAACTGCACACATAATTCATACTTAGATAGATTCATGCTCACAAAATGCCCTTATATTAAGCAGTAGTGATAGATTTAAATAAAAACAATAGACATTATGCATCATATATAATTATATCACGTAATTCAAACATTTATATAGTAGGTGTACATTTATGTTGGATAAGTTGTTTTAGATTGATTTAGTCGAGTTCAGAGTATACCAGCACAACGTATTATAAGCAGATCAATCAACCGATCATCACCCACCTGTTTGCTCCGGGTCCCATGAACGATGTTCAAACAAATGGTCGGATCCTTCGTGCGGATTCCAACTAGCACTGAATCCTAATATGAAATCATTTAATTAAAAGTTGACCTTTGAATTATTAGGAAAACTTGAGAGTTTGTGTCACGAGAATCGAGGAGGTCGTTTGTCCTAAAAACTTATTGAATAGACTTGTTTAAAGGTCACACCCTATATCAGTAAATACACCACTTCTAAAAGGTTGGTGTATTGAGTGGGTGTATTTACTAATATACTTGTTGTACAACTATTTCGATTCTATAAAGACGAACTTTTGATATTTTTAGACTTTTAAAACTAAAAGCTTTTGGTAACTTAAAAGTATAACCATATAATATTTTTCTTGAAAATAATTAAAAGAATAAGAAATTTATTTAAATAATATTAATATAATAAAAATAGGTTTTTCTTTTTAACATTTCTATTTCTTATTTTAAAAGAACTTGAATATGATTTATATTTTATAAATAAAACCCCTTTATCATATAATTTTCTTCTTATTAATAATAATACTTTTGAAATTGATTAGTGACACTTTCAAAACAAAAGAATAATACTATTTTCCAAAATCACTCTTTTTCATTTGTTAATAAAATTGGAAATAACCATATATCAGTTTTCTGTTATCTTTTCCGTTTCAACTAATACGACAAAACAATACTTTTGAAACCAATAGTATTATTTTGAAAAGTACAACATATTAATTAGATTAATTCCATCATCCACTCAACTATGTCAATACCATCAATAGGGAAGTTAAACGATATAAGTCCATAAACAGTCCATATACAGTCCAGTCCAGTCCATCTTTGAACGGAAAACAATACTCTCATCTTTCTTTTTGTTTTTACAGAATACGAATGGAAGAACAAGATACAAAACTCATATCCCCAAGCTACAAAATAAAAAGGGAGAAGGGAATAGCAAATCTTACGAGTCCCAAATCGGGCAGCCTAACAGCGCTCGTTTAAGGATTCGTGGGGTAATTTCGACAGCATGACGGCGTGATTCTGGATTTTCCGAAAACAAAACAAACAGTTATTCGACATCTCGATCATACACCAAAGGTAACGAAATCGATGTTAATTAAATAACAGTTGAAACGAAAGGATATTCAATAATTGAAATTGAAATCGAAAAGGGATTTATTTGGGGAAACTGAAATTGAAAGGAAATTGGGGGAAAACAAACGGGACTCACTCAAAACGAGGAGAGGGGGTATCGGCCGGAGGCGGTGCTGCCGTGAGAAGCGACGGCGGCGGAGGGAGAGGGGCGGCGGCTCGCTGGAATCGAGACGGAGGCGTGACAGTCCGGGCGACACAACGACGGTGTTGCTTCGCGGCTGGTGGCGCTGCTCGTCGCCTAGGAACAGGAAGGCGGAACAGCGGCGCTTCGCCGGAACCGAGAGCGGAGGCAGCGCTGCGTGCTGCGCGACGGTGCTGGAGTGCGATGGGGTCGCGTCGCGCGGCGGAGTCAGGTGGGAGAGGCGGTGCGAGCGGCTGAGGCTGCTACTAGAAGAGGGCGGCGTCGCACGGTGGTGGTGAGCGGAGGACAGAGCAGCGTGGAATCGAAGAGAGAGGAAGGGGCTTTTTGGCTGAGAAGGGAATTTGGAAACTGATTTCTGTGTGGGAATTGAGGATAAGGACACAGTTATTTTATAGAAGGAAAGTAATATGTGGTTAGGATTAATTAATTAATTTAATTAAAAAAGGAAAGTAATTTATGTGGTTTAGGATTAACCCCCTTTAATTCGGATATTTTCGTTCCCAATTGATACGGTTTAGGGATCGTTTGGTTCACGAGTTTAATCCCAAATTGAAAATTAATACAGTTTTAAAATTCGATTAATATTTTATTGTATTTTAATTATTCTCAATAATTTATTCGGATCGAAATCTTAATTTTTAATCTTTTAATATTTAATTTCTCGTAGTCCCTTATCTGTTTGAAATATTCAATTTCTTTCTTTGAATTCGGGAATTTAAAATAGGGTATAAATTTAAATTACACAGTAGCACACAAAAATAATAAAATTAAAAGAAACACAATAGTAATAATATAAAATAAGGCTTTCTAGGAAAATAAAAGGTATAAAACAGGACGGGGTATTACATAGTAACTCGTTTAATTACTATTCAGGTAATAATTTGAGTAATATTTAACAAGAGTTAGAGGTAATCGCTTAAAAACGACGGACCTTTCTTGAGGAGGAGGGGAGGTTAGTTTTCAGTCGTAGACAATTACACTCGATATTCAGGGAATGGAGTGAGAAGATTTGAAAATCCTTATATGCGATGGTGATGACAATAACAAAAACAACAATCAGCATGAATTGTAAGGAATTATATATTCCAAAATTTATAATCAAATATGAAATATTTCATATTAGGTCTACTTAACAATGTAAACATTTTTCATGTTTTGAGCGCGAAACGTTTTATGCACCTGACTTGAAGAACAAAAACATCTATAATATATACAAATCTATGATGATTGGTGTTATATATACAAAAGTTTTGAAAATAGAAAATCAACTACACATCTATAATTTATAATCTATAATCTATAATATCTATAATCTATAATATCTATAATAATATATAATACACCCTATATATCCATATATAGGTTTGGGCGGGAGTCATTTTCGGCCGTTCATTGTTTTTCCTTTTCATCATATCCGTTCCTTTTATATATAGTATTGGGAGTATTTTTTTGGTTCTAATTTGCTCCAGAATTTTGGTAGGTTTTTGTGTTCTAATTTTCTGCACGATTGGAGGGGTATTAATTTGCTTTTCTTATATATATATGTGAGGTTCGTTTGCTGATTTAATCATCGCCTCCAATTACCGTCGGTGTTAGTTGATTCACTTTGGACTTCTGTGTTCTTTCCCTTCCGATGGTTCGCATACCGGATCTTTGGTTCTTTCCCTTCCGATAGTATGGTCACCGTGTCGCTGTTCTTTTGTCGATTTAAATTGGGGTTGTTGTGGAGTGTTTGTCTGTTGTCATCATGTCCATCTTCAGTATTTCAATGAATTCTCGGTCCGACGATTGTCTTTTTTCTGTGGTTTTGTTTGACAATGTAATCTTCCATGGGTTGTTTGTTTTCCATGGGTTGTTTGTTTGTCGGTTCTGCAATCGATCTTCTTAATTATGCAAATTGTTGATGGGTCGGTGCTCTTTATATATAATATTGTTAATGTGTAATATCAATTGTTATCTGGGGTTGATTATTTTGTTTTAGTTGTTAAATTTTCATATATAAAAAATATTCAGTATTGTTCGTGCATTAATTGATTTGATTGAAGTGATTAATTTTATGTATGAATTAAATTAAAATTGTTTACAACTCAAAATATTCAGTATGTGCATATATTGATCAGAGTAAAGTGATTAATTTTGAATATGGAATGAGTTATAATTGTTTACAACTCATAGTCATATACATCATACGAAAATCAATTAAATTAAAAAGGTTTAGTACAATTAAATAAAAATCATTGAATCATGTTAATTATACCAAATTATTAGTATGATTTGTGCTTAAATTAATTAAATTAATGTAATAAATCTTATTAATGGTTTGAGCAGTTTTCCGTAAATTGCTATAAATTAGGAATCAATTTATCTATCATTGCTACAATTTAGTAGTTGTGTAACGCCCCGAATCCAAAATACATTAAACATCTCAGATTCGAGGTGTCACTTGTAACTAAAATACGAACTATAAAATTTTTGATATAAAAATGGATAAAATCAGAGATAAGTTTTATGCAGCGGAAGAAATGAGTAGAATAATATTTATAATATATCTCACACATATATAAAGTTTATTATCATTAGTATTATTTTATTTAAGTGGGGAACTCCGTGTCGTCTCTATTACTGTCCTTGCTCCACGAACTCATAATCTGCAAGGGTTGTAAAAAGGGGGCGTGAGATTTGAATTCTCACGTATGGGTGATTTGCAACGTCATGGGATTGGTAAATCCGAAATATGTTAAAGTATACTCATTGAGAAAATATATAATTTATTTAAGCAGTTGATATATAAATATAATTAACATACAACACAAAAGTAACAAGATCACGTAACAATTAATTGGGCATAACAGGGTTTCACATCATACAATTGATACATCACAAGTTAATTCACATTAAGGGACAAAGCCCAAAATCGTTTTCAAGTATCGGCCAAATCTAGCAAAATCATTTCCAACACATTGTGAATCTCCCCCAAACCGTTTCTCACCAACAAATCATGTGACCATGAATCTGAATAATTATTATCACTCATGGTCACCACAAATAATATCAGCGACCATGAATCTGATCTATTATCACTCATGGCCGTACGTGTCAATCCACAAACATAACTGCTCAATGATTACTCGCTTTCCTCTTTCTCATAAAAACTGTCATTTCAAATTGTGGGGAGAATTCACATAATTCACACTTAAATTGGTTCATGCTCAGATAATGCCCTTAATCATGCAGTCGTGATTAATTTGAATAGAAACAATAGATATTTGTATCATATATAAATACATCACGTAATTCAAATATTTATATTATAGGGATACATTTATGTTGGATTAGTTGTTTTAGATTGATTTAGTCGAGTTCAGAGTATACCAGCACAACGTATTATAAGCAGATCGATCAACAGATCATCACCCACCTGTTTGCTCCGGGTCCCGAGAGTGATATACGAATAGAATGTCGGATCCCTCGTGCGTATTCCGATTAGCACAGAGTCCTAATATGAAATCATTTGATTAAAAGTTGGCCCTTGAATTATTGAAAAGGCCTAGAAGTACGTGTTACGAAACGAGGAAGTTGTTATCTTATAAACTCATTGAAAAGGGCCTACTTAAGAACACACACTAACTTGGTAAATACACCACTTTCAAAAGGGTAGTGCATTGGGGTGTATTTACTAATTTTCTTGTTGTATGACTATTTCGACTCTTATAAAAAAAACGATCTTTTGGTTTCCTTTGTTCTTTTATAAATTTTTTTTATAGTTTTAAAAGTATATCCATATAATTCTTTTCTTAAAAGAATTAAAAGTCTAAGTAATATATTTAAAAAAAAAAATACTAATATAATATAGGTCCCAAATTAATATTTTTCTTGAAAATAATTAAAAGAATAAGAAAGTTATATAAATAATATTGATATAATTAAAACCTCAATTTAATATTTTCTTTCTAAAATTTATATTTTATTTTAAAAGAACTTAGAATATAAATTATATTTTATAAATAAAAACCCATTTATTAATACTCATTTTGTTTAAAGAATTTTATATAATAAATACTGAAAATAATATAATATATACTTTTCTTTATAATTAGTAATATTTGATTTAAAGAAGTTTTCATAACAAATAAAATAATAGAATAAATATTTTTCCTATATTACTAGTATTACTAACCAAGTTGATTTGTGTCATTTTCAAAACAAAAGAGTAGTAATATTTTCTAAAAGTTATTTTCCATTTGTTTCAAACATTTGAACAGTAGAAGACGAGTTTCCCTTTGTCTTTAAAAACTCAACTGATATTACTAACAACTAATTTCAACACAACTTAACAATATTAATCAAACCAACTCCATGGTACAAATTTAACATCAAAAGTCCATCTAAGCTCTTAATCCAAAAACAACTATCTTAATATTACAAGGTCTCAAAATAAGGAGAAGTAACAATTCGATCTCTATACCAACAGCTACGAGAATTAGAGCGAAGGTTAGCGATTCTTACGAGTCCCAAATCGGGCAGCCTAACGGCGCTCGTTTAAAGATTCGTCGGGTAATTTTGACAGCGTAACGGCGTCGTTCCGGATTTTCCAAAAAACAAAACAAGCAGCTATTTAATACGATATCTCAATTAAAACGAAAGAGCGAAAATCAATTTAATCAAAACGAGAATTAAAGGGGGGAAACTGAAATTGAAAGGAAACGAAGGACCGAGGAGGAAAATCGAGACTCACTCAAGGGGAGGGCAAAATTGACCCGATTGAAACAGGAGAGCACGGTGGCGGAGCACGGCGCTTCGATCGGCGCTGGTCTGGGAGCGGCGGCGCTCGGCGGTCGTCGCGGAGGAGGTGGGCGCGCGGCTGTTGGCGCTCACGGGGCGGAACGGCGGCGGAGGGCTGGGGCGGCCGAGCGGAACGATCAGAGGCGCGAGGCGGTTGGGCGAGCGGCGCTGGGAGCGAAGCGGTGATGCGAGGCGGCCGGTCGTCTGGGCCGTTCGATCGGAGGACGGCGGCGACGGAAGAGCGTCGCACGGCGGCGCGGGTTCGAACGGAGGAGGAGAGGCGTGAGCGGTGTGGCGGTCCGCGGCTTCCGGGCGAGGAGCGACGGCAGCGTTCGCGACGGAAGGAGGCGGTGGCGGTGCTGCTTTGGCTGGAGACGGCGATCGGCGTTTGGAACGAGAGGGAGGAAGAGAAAACGCGTGAGAGAGATGAGTGGCTGAGGAAAAAATTGGATTTTTGATTCCTTTTTGAAAGAGTTATACGGGCACGGTTATTTATAGAAAATTTAGAAATATAAAATTTAATTAATTTGGGATTAAAAGAAAGGTAGGGAATAATATGTGGATGAGAATTATCCCCTTTAAGTTGTGATATTTTCGATCCCACTTAATACGTTTTAGGGATCGTTTGGTTCACGAGTTTAATCCCGAATTGAGAATTAATACAGTTTTAGAACTCAATTAATATTTTAAAGTATTTTAATTATTCTCAACACAATATACGAATTGAAAACATAATTTTAAACTTTGAATAATTAATTTCTCGTAGTCCCTTATCCGTTTGAAATATTCGATTTCTTTCTTCGAACTTGGGAATTTGAAATAGAGTATATATTTAAATTATACAGTAGCACACAAAATAATAAAATTAAAAGAAACAAGGATAATAATAATATAAAATTATATAATTAAGGTTTCTTAGCAAAATAAAAGGTATAAAACGGGACGGGGTATTACAAGTTGATTACATCTCTCTCCTATTAATACTCCATACGCTGTTAATGTGGGGTGAGGATTTGGTCAAATCCGATTTTTTTTAAAGTTAAACCATATTTTCAATATCATATTAACAATAATAATTTTTTTTTATATCATTTGTATATAAATTATTTACATGTCATTTATATATATAAATTTATACATTAAAGAATTCTTGATTCTAGGCATTTGCAAATGCTATTAATTAATTTTGATATTATAGACATTTGCACCATGCACCAAGTGCATATGACAGAGTGTGTCTTGCACAAAATTTATCACAAATTATATGGAGCATACAAATAATAATTAATTATATGGAAAATTATCAAAAGGCTAATTCTAATAACTAATACCGGAACTATAGGACTTCTTTAAAATAATTTAATGAGCATATGTTGACGGCGTCTCTCATGTTTATAAATTGTCTATCAAATTAATATATATTTTAATCTCCAAATAAATAAGATAATTGACACTTTTACACATTAACACATATTAATTTTCTAATTATGTTTTGTTGATTCATATAATTTAAGTGGTTCTTTTTTTATATTTTTCTTTTTTAAAGGGGATTTGTTGCCTAATTTTATGAGAATGATGTGAGTTACATATGCTGTCAAATCTTTAAATGGTTTTTATTTTAATTACCTTTTCAATGCTAAACCAATCATTGCAGCCATCAAATTTTAATCAATTTAAATTGTTAATATATTTATGAATTATATTGATTGACTAAACAAATTAAGATCCCCATATCTCTCAAATCAACCTAACCAAATATTTCTCTCTCTTAAATAAATTTTGATATTATTGATTAATACAGATTATGTGATACGTATGAATTTTCAATTATGTGTGATTGATAAGTTATTTCTTAATTAACATCAAGTTATCTGTGTTTAATTTTTTTAAAATATAATATCAACATTTTAATTCAAGAACATTATTTGGCGTATGAGAAATTGTACTCCTCATTCATATTTTAAAAAAAAAAAAAATCCACACCCATTTTTTTCCACTAACAAATAACATATTCTTTAAGGAGAATAAGTAAAGTGAATATGGAGTCGAATATTTGTTAATAAAGTAAAATTATTTTATTGACTTTTCTTTTTAAAAGTGTGAAAATAATTGTGGGACTTCCAAATGACAAGTATGAAAGTAATTGTGAGACAGAGGTAATATTAGTTAATGATAAAAAATTGCTAGATTCAAATTTTTTTTTTTTTGAAAGAAAAAGGCATTCTTTAGTGCACAAATTCTAGCATGCACCCAAGTATATGACATGCACTTGGATTTTAAGCTAAATGTTAACTTTTATTTTTCAAAAGACACAATAACACGCAGAACTGTGTTTTTTTTTTTTTTTGTAATTGGGGTATTATTGATTACTTTTTGAGGTATTATTGATTACTCTTTAGAGTATTACTGATTACTCCTTGGGGTATTACTGATTTTTGTTTGAATATTTTTTTTCTTTTCAAAATCCAAGTGCATATCATGCACTCAAGTGCACACTAGAACTATTCTTCTGAGTTCGCTTATTGACTATCCTGTGAATTTTATCCTAATAGTCATCAATTTATAATGTTTTTAAGTTTTCTATATATTGAAGTTATTATTGTGTAAGTGTGTGTTTGCAAATTTCATGATATTTTAAAGTATCAAATATTTGAATAAAAGTATAAAAAATATTTTATCAGGAGTATTAAATGTTGGGAACAACAAACAATAAGTATAATATGCCGACCTCAATTTTTTATACTCCTGGTGATATTTTATTCTTAATTAAATATTTGATACTTTAAGATAATTTCATGAGAAGCTTAGCATAAATCGTGTGCAACCACTTCTTAAGTTCTTATCATCAATTTTGGCACTGTCATTTGCTTTTGAATTCTTTAATCCATTCTTACGGGGAAAGAGATAAAAAGACATAACTACACCTGCTATTAATAAAATAAAATAAAAATTTACAAACACATCTTTCCCCACTTTAGTTTAAAATTACTTTATTTCCAAATACTTATCAAAATTAATTTTACTATCACTTTTTAAAGGGAATAGAGTTTCAAAACACACTATAACACTAAAGTTTTTTAAACGTTTTTTAAAATAACCTTTTCTTTTTTATTATTCTTTGGGTAACCATAATCAAAGTCATGATATTATTTATGGAAAATAATAAATAGTCAAAGTAATGATATTAATATATTTTTTTGATTAAAATCTAAAAAGACTAATTAGAATATGATTAATCCTATCAATTTAACATTAAAATTTACTTATGATTTAATTACATCAGTACTTATATTAATTGTCATTTTTTAGTTGTATGAAACAAAGTGTAATATTAATTGATAGTCAGATGAACACATAAAATCAAAAGTATGCCTTGTATGAATTTGTCTAATGCCATGATACGGTGGGATGTGGTATAAATTGAACATGTTTGTTAACAACTTTATAGGGATGTGTATTGTTTTGTGCTATCTCACGTCAAGAGATGGACTCACACAAATTTTTACCTAAAATCAAATATTTTTATGGACATATTTTTTTATGAAATGGTCTCATACATGATACGAATTTCATTTACTCTATTACTATTTCATATTATGTTACATCAATATAAATTGATCTAAAAAAACTTATGGAATTAAATTATCTTTTTTATACTATACATACTAATAAATAATAACATATTGTATTTATAAATTTATATATATTATTATTTATATAATATAATGGGGTAAGAAGGGGTTGGTCAAATTGTTGATCAGATATAACACACGTTTTGTCTCACTAAAGCTTGACATAAATTTTTGCTTGAAGTGTGAATTTTCTAAATATGATAACATTATTTTAAAAATATATAATTATATTGATGTCGGAGAAAAATTGAAATTCGGTGTTTATGTAGCAATATTTAGTATTTGATATTTACCTTTTTAATAATGTTCATTTGTTGGTTTTTAAATAAATAATTGTTTAATTAAAATATAAATATGGAAATTAATAATTTTATCAAATAAAATATGACATTGTATATAATTAATTTAATTATACGAAACTATATTGACCCATTTTTTTCCTTTTTGACAGGCATCACCCACTTCTAAATTCACTATAAAATTATAATTTATCCAACATATAATAATTAAACCCACTTTTCTAAAAATATTCATCCACTCCATCTCATTTAAACCACAAAATATGCACACTGTCACACCTCTCTAATCCAGGGATGACAATGAAGTGGATTTAAACCCGGACCCACATTGAATCCACTCCGCTCAGACGCGGGTAACCCGATCAAGGGGTTCGGGGCTGGCCGTGGTATTTATAGGAACCATCCCGTGAACCTAACTTATTAAAATATTATTATTATTTTATGTATATGTATGCATTTTTATAAACTTATATTTTATAATGCATTTGTTAATATATTTATTAATATATATCTTTAAGTATTATATGAATATTAAATATGATTTTAAGCATTAATGTTAAAATAATATATTTTACATTTAAAATTAATTTTAAAATAATATTAGATCAAAGGGGTCTAGGCAGGTTGGACCGAACCGATTAAGGGGCTGGTCCGGGTCCATAAAATTCTGGCGGAGCAGATTCTGGGAGTAGTCAAACCCATCTCAGACCTGCTTCGTTGCCATCACTACTCTAATGCATTGGTGAAAATATTATTATTTTCATTGCGCATGAGTATCAACAAAGCAATCTAATCTATTAGCGACATGTATCGTTGTATACTTCGTCTCACTAAAACATGATATAAATTTGTTAGAAGTGTGGAATTGCGTTAAAGTAATTAAGAAGTACAACCTCCGTCCCAGTTTTGTCTGTAACGCCCCAAACCCAGAATATATTAATTATATTGGATTCGAAGTGTTATTGTGAACAAAAGTCCGAACTATAAAATTTTTGAAGGGAATATAACTGAATTGAGAGAGAAGTTTCATGCAGCGGATAAGTGGGAAGAAATATTATAACGTAAGTATATATATATATATATATATAAAGCTGGATAGAGGGTTCTGTATCTTCAGGATAATACACACTAAGTTTGGGTAATTAAAACACACGGTAAGAGTATCGTCTTGCATGGCAGTAGCAATAACATTTATTTGGGGAAAATAGAAATAATAGGCATCATTGTATTAGTAATAATATTTTAAGCAAATGGGAGACTTTGTGTCTTCTGTGTCACTGTCCTTGCTCCCCGTAATTGTAATCTGCAAGGGGTTAGGAAAAAGGGGCGTGAGAATTGAATTCTCACTTATGGGTGATTGCAACATCATGGGATTGGTAAATCCGAAATATATTAAGTTATACTCATTAATAAAGTGTTTATTTTATTTAATCAGTTGACATATATAAGAATTTAAAGTCTAAACGGCATTTAAGCATATTTCGCATAATATAATTGAAATAGCACAAGCTGATTCACATTAGGGCAAAGCCCAAATCATATCACATATTATCACAAATTGACAAACCATAAACGTACGATCATTCCACATCCAACAAAGTTACTCTTTTCAACTCCAACCAAAACTTACTTCATCCAACCACACAAACTCACATCATCCAACCATAACATCCCTCAAAATAAGCAAGTATCAATGGCCTTCTTCCCAGTGCGTCAAACGACAGCTGACCGGGGACCAGATCTACTTGATCAACAACCTTGATTCCGAGGGCGTCCCCGACAGCGGCCCCGGAGGTCGGATTTAAAAATCGATCCCGACTCCGTACATACTGACTTTCCACAAAACTGACTCAATAAACTTTACAAAGAATAATACTTGACTGACAACTGAACTGATTCATGCTCACGTAAGGTGTTTACTCATGCAGTGGTGATTGACTCACAAAACAACATGCATTATATAACATATGTAGTAATATCACATAATCCAAACAATTATATAGATAGGTGTTACATTTATGTTGGATTAGATATTTTTTATTTGATTTAATCGAGTTCAGAAAATACCGGCACAACGTTATTATTAGCAGATCAATCAACAGATCATCACCCACCTGATTGTTCTGAGTTCCGGGAATATTGTGTAGGCAGACAGTCGAGTCCTTCGTGCGTGTTCCGAAAAGTACAGAATCCTAATAAGGAGTATTCCGATTAAAAGATCGACTTTTGAATTTGAAAAGCTTAAGCGTGTGAAACTCGAGGATTGAGTAGATTGTTGTCTTTAGAAAACTATTGAAAACTAAAGTTTTCAAAGGTTGATTTCAAATTGATAAGTACACCCCTTTTTAAGAGGAGGTGTAACAGGGGGTGTATTTACTGAATTCAGTGGTGTCCTTAATAAAGGCCCTTTAAGGAAAAATATAATTATTAAACTTGGAATTACTTAGAAAAATAAGATTATTACTTAGAAAAAATTAATAAAATTAAAGAAAATGTTTTTCTTTCTTAAGAATTCTATTTCTCGTTTTTTTTAAACGAATCTATTAATTTCTCCAAGAAAACTCTTTTACTAAATTGGATATTTAAGAGACTTATCTTTTTTTTATTCTTAATTTTCTAACGGTCGCACAAGGGGAAGACGAGTTTCCCTTTGTCTATGAAATTTACTCAAAAGTGTTTTACCCTTGAAAAACATCATCCAAATAATAATACTAATTCATCAAAACAAGGATACTAAAGGATTTTGCTAATATCATCATAATACTAAAACAATGACACTAAACATTCACAAGAATAATACTAGTCCACTAAGTCATTAATACCATACATCTAAAACAACATTACTCAAAGATTCAACCAGTCAACTAAAAATCAATACTAATTCATCTAATTCCAATAATCCAACTCAAGTTTTGTGAAGGAAAGAAACAAGGAAAACAACTATCCAAAACCTACTTCTAAAGAGTGATACAAAAGGGCTAAACTAACAATACTACACAAGTCAACAATTAACACTAACCATCTAACTAAAACTAACAGTAAATTCTCTTTTCTTTTCCTTGTTCTAAGCATCTAACAAATTAACTAAATAACCCAAAATCTACCCAAGAAGAAAAAAAACAAAGTAGAAACCTTACGAGCTTCGGTTCGAGATGTTAAACGGGCGGCCTAACGGTGTCGTTTTCAAACTCGGAATTCGCTCACGAAAATTGGGCAGCCTAACGGCGTCGTTCGGGAATTTGGAAAAAACGAATCGAACAGCCTAACGGCATCGATCGAAATTTCCAGAAATTTGGCAACAGCAACCGGTTCAACGGCGTCAAAATTGAACGGGAAAATAAATGAAATAAGGTTTCGGTTAGAAATTGGAATAAACCGGTGTTTGAAATCGAATTTAAACGGAATAAAATTCGAACAATAGAGGAAAGAATTCAACTCACTGGAGATTGAGGAGGAGGCGGCGACGGCGGAGCTAGCTTCGGCGGCGACGCGGCGGCGCTACGGGCTGAGGCAGCGGCGCTTCGAACAGAGTGGGAGCTGGGTCGCGGCTGGGGTTGCGTCGTGACGGCGGAGCTTCGGCTGAGGGGTGGCGTCGCGCCTGGGGCCACGGCGGAACGGGAGCAGCGGCGAGAGAGGAGAAAGAAGAGCGGCGCGGTGGCGCTGGACTTCTCGTCCGGCGTCGATTCTTGGTGGGAGGAGGGCGTCGCGCTGGAGCTTCGTCGTGGAGGAGCGGCGGAACGGCGAGGGGCGACGGCGGCGTTCCGCGGTGGAGGAAGAAGGAGGCGGAGGGCGGAGAAAAGGAAACCGAAGGAGGAGGAGAAAAACTGAATATGCGTGAATGAAACAAATGAGGAGAGAGAGAGACAATTCTTCCTTTTATACTCATTCTTTTTCCAAGCCTTATCTATTCCCATTTAATCTTATCCAAAATTTGATATTTTCGTTCCCAACTGATACGGTTTAGGGATCGTTTGGTTCACGAGTGTAACCCCGATTCAGAAATTAATACAGTTTTAAAACTCAATTAATATTTTATTGTATTTTGATTTTTCTCAGTAAATTAAACGGATCGAAATCCTTAATTTAATTTGAATAATTAATTTCTCGTAGTCCTTTATTCGTTTGAAATAATTCGATTTCTTTCTTCGAATTTAGGAATTTATAAAAAGGGGTTTATATATTTAAATACACAAATAACACACACAATAATTGAAATTAAAAGAAACAAAGAAAAGAAAATAAAATAAGGTTTCTAAATAAAGAAAAAGGGTACAAAACGGGACGGGGTATTACATCCTCACCCCCTTAACAGAATTTTGCCCCCGAAATTCATGTCTTAGGTATTACTTAAGCATTGAGAGTATTTGGCTAGGACTTCGTCCTCTCTTTCCCAAGTCACTTCTTCTTTCCCGTGTCGGCTCCACTGAACGAGCACTAAAGGTATCTCTCGATTCCTTAACAAGTGTAACTTTCTTCCTAGGATAGTTACTGGAACTTCTTCATAAGTCAGGTCACTGCCTAGACCTAATTCTACGTGATTAATAACGTGGTTTGGATCGCTCACGTATTTCCTGAGTGTAGATATGTGGAACACATTATGCACTCGTGACAATTCCGGTGGTAAAGCTATGCGATAAGCTACATCCCCGATTCTATTCAGGATGTCGAATGGTCCAATGTATCGCGGCTTTAGCTTACCTCTTTTCCCAAAACGGATTAGACATTTCATTGGTGCAACTTTGAGAAATACTTTCTCGCCAATGTCAAATTGTAAATCCCTTCTTCGGGTGTCTGCATAAGATTTCTGACGATCCTGGGCCGACTTGATTCTCTCTTTAATCTTTGCGACTATCTCAGCCGATCTTTCGACTAGCTCGGGTCCGAGAATCTTTCGAATCCTGACTTCGTCCCAACAAACTGGCGATCTACACCTCTTCCCGTAGAGTGCTTCGTACGGCGCCATTTGCATTGTTGCTTGATAACTGTTGTTATATGCAAACTCTACCAATGGTAGATGGTTTTCCCAACTTCCTTCTAGATCTAGAGCGCAAGCTCTGAGCATATCTTCAAGCGTCTGAATGGTCCTTTCCGATTGCCCGTCAGTCTGCGAGTGGTACGCGGTGCTGAACTTCAATTCAGTACCTAAGGCTCGTTGCAGACTTCCCCAGAACTTGGAGGTAAAACGGGGGTCTCTATCGGATACTATTGAAACTGGTACTCCGTGCAGTTTGACTATCTCTGCTATGTATAGTTGGGCAAGCTTGTCTAACGTATACGTCATTCTTATAGGGATAAAATGGGCAGTTTTCGTAAGTCTATCTACGATAACCCAAATGGCATCGTGATTCTTCACCGTTTTCGGAAAACTGGTGACAAAATCCATAGTGATGTCCTCCCATTTCCACTCTGGCATCTCCAGAGGGTGCAACAACCCTGAAGGTCGTTGGTGATCTGCTTTAACTCGTTGGCAGGTTAAACAACTCCTGACGAATTGAGCTATCGATCTCTTCATACCCCTCCACCAAAAGTTCTCTTTCAGTCCCCGGTACATTTTCGTCTCTCCGGGATGAACAGTGTAAGGAGTGTTATGTGCCTCTTTCAGAATTTCGTTCCTCATTCCGTCATCCTTAGGGACACAGATTCTGTTATCGAACATTAAAGCTCCATCAGTACTCCACACGAACCTCTGAATGGTTCCTTCCTCAGCGCGTTTACGTATTCCTTTTAAGAATTTATCGTCCTTTTGTGCTCCTAGGATCCTTTCTCGTAAGGTTGGTTGTAGGGTGAACGCGTAAACCATGGAATCTGCACAACACTGTGTGGAAAATTTCAAGTTTAAACGAGATAGTTCTCCCATTAGTGGTAATTGTGTGGTCGGAACGACGCTTAGTTTTGTATCCTCCTTTCTACTCAAAGCGTCTGCCACTACGTTTACCTTTCCAGGGTGATAGTGGATAGTGCAATCGTAATCTTTTACTAACTCGAGCCATCTTCTCTGACGCATGTTCAATTCCTTCTGCGTAAAGAAGTATTTTAGACTCTTATGGTCAGTGTAGATCTCACACTTTCCTCCATATAGGTAGTGTCTCCAAATCTTTAACGCGTGAACTACTGCGGCCAGTTCTAAGTCGTGTGTTGGGTAGTTTTGTTCGTGGTCTTTAAGTTGCCGAGATGCATAAGCTACAACTTTCTTATTCTGCATCAGAACACAACCCAAACCTGATAAAGAAGCGTCTGTGTAAATGACGAATCCTTCTGATCCATCTCGGATGGTTAACACAGGCGACGTGGTTAGCCTTTTCTTTAGCTCTTGAAAGCTTTCTTCACAAGTTGAATCCCAAGTAAACTTCTCAGTTTTCTTGGTCAGTTTCGTCAGTGCTTTCGTAATGCTGGAAAAATCTTGTATGAACCTGCGATAGTACCCTGCTAACCCAAGAAAACTCCGAATTTCATTGACGTTAGTAGGTGCCTTCAAGTTCATAATGGCTTCTACCTTTGCTGGGTCCACTTCAATCCCTTTTGCGGAGATTATATGCCCTAAGAACATCACACGGTCGATCCAAAATTCACACTTGCTAAATTTGGCATACAACTTCTCTCGTCTCATTGTCTCTAAGACTGCCTTGAGATGTTCTTCGTGTTACTCTTTGCTCTTAGAGTACACGAGTATGTCGTCGATGAAGACAATGACGAATTGATCTAGGTACGGATGAAATGCTCTATTCATCAGATCCATGAAGATTGCTGGAGCATTCGTTACTCCAAAGGGCATCACGGTGAACTCGTAATGTCCATACCAAGTCCGGAATGCTGTCTTCGGGATATCCTCGCTCTTGACCTTTAGCTGGTGATAACCAGACCTCAGATCGATCTTTGAGAATATCGTAGCATTCTTTGACTGATCAAACAAATCTTCTATCCTCGGAAGAGGGTATTTGTTCTTAATGGTAATTTGATTGAGACCTCGGTAGTCTATGCACATACGGAAAGTTCCATCTTTCTTTTTCAAGAACAACACGGGTGCTCCCCATGGTGATGCACTAGGTCTGATGAACTTCTTTTCAAACAAACCTTGCAGTTGTTCCTTCAGTTCTTCTAATTCCTTTGGAGCCATTCGATAGGGTGCTTTAGATACTGGTGCTGCCCCAGGTATCAAGTCGATGGAGAACTCTATCTGACGATCGGGAGGTAACCCGTTTAATTCCTCGGGGAATACGTCAAGATATCCATCCACAATTGGCACTTTGATGCGTAACTTATCGTCTATCTCTCCTGCTGAGATGTGAACGAGGTAAGCTTGGCATTTCTCTTTTCGTAAAATTGTAGCAGCTTGGATTGCTGATATTACTCGGGTTTCCTTCTTGGTCTTGATTTCACAAAACGTGAAGCGTTGGCCATCACGAGTTTCGAGGTCGATCTCGCGTTCGGCGCATTTTATTATCGCTTTGTTTCTCGTTAACCAGTCAATGCCTAAGATTATGTCAAAGGTTTTCATCTTAAGGACGTGAAGGTCGGACTCTATCAAATTATTGTCTAGCGTTAGAGGTAAACCTGAAGGCCAATTATTATTCCTGCTATCTCGGGCCTCAAACCCTGCTCGAACCTGCGAGCTTTCCTTTCATCATCACCCACCAGATGTGGGGCAAAACGAGACAGTTGGTTGAATCTTCTCTCGTACTCTATCACTGAGAGAGTTCCCTATCGAAGGTTGACAAATTCTTGTTCTTTCCGATCCCTCAGGACTCGTGGAAAGTATCGATCCAGTATAGCTTTCTTAAAGTCCTCCCAAGTAAGGACCTGTCTAGCTTCTTCGTCCATAGTTCGCTCATAAGACTCCCACCATTGGGCCGCATTCTCCATCAGTTGGAACTGGGCACAGGAGACTTTCTGTGCATCAGCCAGTGCCATGTGTCTGAAGATATGTTCCAATCCCGATATCCACTCCTCGACTTCAAAGGGATCTTCTTTCCCATCCAGCCTAGGTGGCTGCAGTCGTTGAAAGCGTTCGACAAAGTCATTTACCCTGGGCGCTATCTGAGGTATAGGCCCGTACAACGGCGGAGGAGGTGGTGGAACTTGCTGCTGAATGTAGTTCTGAAGAGAGATCAGTATTTCTCTCGCAATATCGTTTTCTGGCGCGGCCTGTTGAGGCGGCTCAGGTTCAGCCTGAAGGGGTGGGTCTTGTTCTATCGGATCCACGGGTTCAGGGATAGGGTTAACGCGGGGTCGTCCACATTTACGTCCAGGTGTCATTCTAAAGGTAGTTCTGATCGAAAAGAATAATATTGTTACGATACGTATAGGTGCGAGAAAGTTATAAAAACATAACCGGATTAACCAAATCAACACAACGCTAGCACTGAAACACGTGTGGTACGTAATTCACCAGCTGCGCATTGGGGCCCTCAATGGTACAGTGCTCACATTCGCACAGTATTCTAGGAACCAGTGATGTGTCATTAAGCGATAATCAGATAAAATATATGACAGTCAATATATAAAGCAAGTAAAACACATTGACAAGCAGTGAGCACATAATAAGTATGTATATATCTAAAAAGTTTTGGTTCTACGGAGTCAGTCTCCTTACATTCGTCATGGAATGCAAAAGGGTTCTAGGTAATGCTATAGCATTGTGTCCTCAATCAAAATGGACCACGAGCGACAAAAAGGAGGGGTTAGAGCTACGCTGCAATGGCCTATAAGGAAAACGACCATGCAAAATGACTACTACTATAAGTCAAGCGGCTACCACCTATGCTACATATATGCATCTACTACTATATACAAAGTTTGGTAGTCCAACTAATCATCAACCTCTGACTCTGGCGGGGAATCTATCTCTACCTCTGGCTCGTCTCCCGCTAGTTCGTCTGCCTCGACCTCTGCTACCCCCGGCTCAATCCCTTTTGGCTCAAACACAGGAGGTGCGGCTTCCCCAAAGCCGAAAGGTCCCTCCCTAGCCAGTCCACTTGCTAACCAGTAGGCGATGGAGTTATCCCGCTGCGCGAGAGCTGCATCCAAGTAGAGCATGGACCTCCTGAGAGTGGTACGGGAGAACTCTTCTTGAGAGTTTGCGGCAGCCCTTGATGCGGCGGCTGAGACTCGGGCAAGTACGGCGTCCTCGTGAAGAGCTCCGGACATGGCAAAATCACTCCGAGAAATTCCGGCGGCCTGTCGGGACAGGGTGCGGTGATCATCCGCGTGCCGAATCACTCTCTGGGCCTCCACCCAGTAAGCGTCTAAGTGAACCTGAGGTCCCTGCTCTGGGTCATACACCCTCATACGATCTAACAGTCCGGCAGCGATGGGGCGGAAGATTTCGATCACTCCTCCCGCAAATCGGGTCGCAGCTGCGAAGTCAGTCTCAATGTGGGGCTCTGGGGCAGTCCTTGCCCTTTCGCGTGACTCTAAAACGCGGGCATTGAAGGCATCAATGGTCTCTACTTCTAATTGCTCTATCTCTAAGTACTGGGCCACATCCATCTTAGGCTTCCTATAGGGAAAGGAAAGTTCTAGTCAAATTTTAGTTTAAAAGGAAAAATAACCGTAAAGTAAACATTTAAAGCACGTAATCAAAGAAATCACATAATATTATTTACGAAGTTCACAATTTATTCGAGCATTCTTATCAATTATTCGAGTTTCAAAAGCAACTTAGACTAGATTTTGTAGTTCCTCCTTCATAGCACAAACATTATTTTGAGTTATCGTAACCTTTTTGATCGGGTAATATTATGAAGTCAAGCAGTTGTGAATTTAAAGGCCTTTAAGCAATTTTATAAAAGTAGTAACGTACCTTCGAGGAGCTTGTAGACAGTAACCAGAGACACGTTTCCCTCAGAAAATTTTAATATTTTAATACTTAAGTGATAATAAATAATTTTTGTGGAATGGGAAAACAAGATTTGGGGTTGGGTCCGAAAGTTGTGAAACCTAGGCTCTGATACCACCTGTAACGCCCCGAACCCAGAATATATTAATTATATCGGATTCGAAGTGTTATTTTGAACAAAAGTCCGAACTATAAATTTTTTGAAGGGAATATAACTGAATTGAGAGAGAAGTTTCATGCAGCGGATAAGTGGGAAGAAATATTATAACGTAAGTATATATATATATATATATATATATATATATATATATATATATATATAAAGATTGATAGAGGGTTTTGTATCTTCAGGATAATACACACTAAGTTTGGGTAATTAAAACACACGGTAAGAGTATCGTCTTGCATGGCAGTAGCAATAACATTTATTTGGGAAAAATAGAAATAATAGACATCATTGTATTAGTACTAATATATTAAGCAAATGGGAGACTTTGTGTCTTCTGTGTCACTGTCCTTGCTCCCCGTAATTGTAATCTGCAAGGGGTTAGGATAAAGGGGCGTGAGAATTGAATTCTCACTTATGGGTGATTGCAACATCATGGGATTGGTAAATCCGAAATATATTAAGTTATACTCATTAATAAAGTGTTTATTTTATTTAATCAGTTGACATATATAAGAATTTAAAGTCTAAACGACATTTAAGCATATTTCGCATAATATAATTGAAATAGCACAAGTTGATTCACATTAGGGCAAAGCTCAAATCATATCACATATTATCACAAATTGACAAACCATAAACGTACGATCATTCCACTTCCAACAAAGTTACTCTTTTCAACTCCAACCAAAACTTACTACATCCAACCACACAAACTCACATCATCCAACCATAACATCCCTCAAAATAAGCAAGTATCAATGGCCTTCTTCCCAGTGCGTCAAACGACAGCTGACCGGGGACCAGATCTACTTGATCAACAACCTTGATTCCGAGGGCGTCCCCGACAGCGGCCCCGGAGGTCGGATTTAAAACTCGATCCCGACTCCGTACATACTGACTTTCCACAAAACTGACTCAATAAACTTTACAAAGAATAATACTTGACTGACAACTGAATTGATTCATGCTCACGTAAGGTGTTTACTCATGCAGTGGTGATTGACTCACAAAACAACAGGCATTATATAACATATGTAGTAATATCACATAATCCAAACAGTTATATAGATAGGTGTTACATTTATGTTGGATTAGATATTTTTGATTTGATTTAATCGAGTTCAGAAAATACCGGCACGACGTTATTATTAGCAGATCAATCAACAGATCATCACCCACCTGATTGTTCTGAGTTCCGGGAATATTGTGTAGGCAGACAGTCGAGTCCTTCGTGCATGTTCCGAAAAGTACAGAATCCTAATAAGGAGTATTCCGATTAAAATATCGACTTTTGAATTTGAAAAACTTAAGCGTGTGAAACTCGAGGATTGAGTAGATTGTTGTCTTTAGAAAACTATTGAAAACTAAAGTTTTCAAAGGTTGATTTCAAATTGATAAGTACACCCCTTTTTAAGAGGAGGTGTATCAGGGGGTGTATTTACTAAATTCAGTGTTGTAACAGGGGGGTGTATTTACTGAATTCAATGTTGTCCTTAATAAAGGCCCTTTAAGGAAAAATATAATTATTAAACTTGGAATTACTCAGAAAAATAAGATTATTACTTAGAAAAAATTAATAAAATTAAAGAAAAGGTTTTTCTTTCTTAAGAATTCTATTTCTCGTTTTTTTTAAACGAATCTATTAATTTCTCCAAGAAAACTCTTTTACTAAATTGGATATTTAAGAGACTTATCTTTTTTTTATTCTTAATTTTCTAACGGTCGCACAAGGGGAAGACGAGTTTCCCTTTGTCTACGAAATTTACTCAAAAGTGTTTTACCCTTGAAAAACATCATCCAAATAATAATACTAATTCATCAAAACAAGGATACTAAAGGATTTTGCTAATATCATCATAATACTAAAACAATGACACTAAACATTCACAAGAATAATACTAGTCCACTAAGTCATTAATACCATACATCTAAAACAACATTACTCAAAGATTCAACCAGTCAACTAAAAATCAATACTAATTCATCTAATTCCAATAATCCAACTCAAGTTTTGTGAAGGAAAGAAACAAGGAAAACAACTATCCAAAACCTACTTCTAAAGAGTGATACAAAAGGGCTAAACTAACAATACTACACAAGTCAACAATTAACACTAACCATCTAACTAAAACTAACAGTAAATTCTCTTTTCTTTTCCTTGTTCTAAGCTTCTAAAAAATTAACTAAATAACCCAAAATCTACCCAAGAAGAAAAAAAAAACAAAGTAGAAACCTTACGAGCTTCGGTTCGAGATGTTAAACGGGCGGCCTAACGGCGTCATTTTGAAACTCGGAATTCGCTCATGAAAATTGGGCAGCCTAACGGCGTCGTTCGGGAATTCGGAAAAAACGAATCGAACAGCGTAACGGCGTCGATCGAAATTTCCAGAAATTTGGCAACAGCAACCGGTTCAACGGCGTCAAAATTGAACGGTAAAATAAACGAAATAAGGTATCGGTTAGAAATTGGAATAAATCGGTGTTCGAAATTGAATTTAAACGGAATGAAATTCGATCAATAGAGGAAAGAATTCAACTCACTGGAGATTGAGGAGGAGGCGGCGACGGCGGAGCTAGCTTCGGCGGCGATGCGGCGGCGCTTCGAACAGAGGGGGAGCTGGGTCGCGGCTGGGGTCGCGTCGTGACGGCGGAGCTTCGGCTGAGCGGTGGCATCGCGCCTGGGGCCACGGCGGCACGAGAGCGGCGGCGAGAGAGGAGAAAGAGGAGCGGCGCGGTGGCGCTGGACTTCTCGTCCGGCGTCGATTCTTGGTGGGAGGAGGGCGTTGCGCTGGAGCTTCGTCGTGGAGGAGCGGCGGAACGGCGAGGGGCGGCGGCGGCGTTCCGCGGTGGAGGAAGAAGGAAGCGGAGGGCGGAGAAAAGGAAACCGAAGGAGGAGGAGAAAAACTGAATATGCGTGAATGAAACAAATGAGGAGAGAGAGAGATAATTCTTCCTTTTATACTCATTCTTTTTCCAAGCCTTATCTATTCTCATTTAATCTTATCCAAAATTTGATATTTTCGTTCCCAACTGATACGGTTTAGGGATCGTTTGGTTCACGAGTGTAACCCCGATTCAGAAATTTATACAGTTTTAAAACTCAATTAATATTTTATTGTATTTTGATTTTTCTCAGTAAATTAAACGGATCGAAATCCTTAATTTAATTTGAATAATTAATTTCTCGTAGTCCTTTATTCGTTTGAAATAATTCGATTTCTTTCTTCGAATTTAGGAATTTATAAAAATGGGTTTATATATTTAAATACACAAATAACACACAAAATAATTGAAATTAAAAGAAACAAAGAAAAGAAAATAAAATAAGTTTTCTAAATAAAGAAAAAGGGTACAAAACGGGACGGGGTATTACATTGTCTGTCCATTTGACTATGCAAGGAGTTTAATGCGAGAGTTAAATTTTAGTATTTTAATGAATAAAGTAGTATTAGGAATGGTGAATGGTGAATAAATTAGTATTTAAATGAATAAAGTAGTATTGAGAATGATGGATGGTGAATAAAGTAATATTTAAATAAATAAAAGTGAATCACTTTGTTTTCATTTTAGGGAAGTGAAAACAAAATTAGGACGGACCTTTTTGACAAATGGACAAATAAAACTGAGACATAGGGGGGATAATGCTATTGACGTTGAAGCAAAAATAAATCTTTTTAAGCAAGAATGATATCCTTTTAATTAAGTTTCTTCATTTTTTCTTTATTTGTATTGCTCAATTTCAACATTGACATAATATTTGTTATTTTATCAATTTTTTTTTATTATATGTGAATGTTGGTTACATGGAATTGAGTTTGGTGATTTTTAAATGAGGTAATTTTTTTTTCTTAAATCATTTGCTATTTAATTAATTTTGTTTGTGTTTGTTACTGTTATTAATATAAAGTTGATATATTTTTTTTTTAGTTTTAAGATATCATTGACTTTATTTTTATGTAATTATTTTAATAACAAATAAGATTGTTGTTGTTATTTATTAAAACTTAAATATGTAAATTATTAGCTCTTAATCAAATCAAATACAAACTTATTTATATATAAATTTAGATTATGTTTTATATGAAAATGGTTCATGATAAGCTTATCATGAAACTGTTTTAATGTATCGAATATTTGACCAGGAGTATCGATAATCTCATCAGGAGTATCATTAATCTGAGTTCAATAAAATTTACAACAATTACAATATAATATCACTGACCCAGATTAATGATACTCCTGGTCAAATATTCTATAGTTTAAAACAGTTTCATGATAAGCTTATGATAAACTATTTTCATATATGTAGGTAGTTTAAAATTATTTGATAAAAATCTTTTTTTTTTTTTGCCTAAATATGTTTTGTCATAAAGTTTTGTGACGATTTTTAGTTTAAACTCTCAAATCTTATATGTTTGATCACAAATTTTTAAAAGACAAAGTTAACCTTGCTTCATTACTTGATTATGTTAGATCTATAAATGATTACATGATTTGTTTAAATGAGGAGTCACTTAAATATTTTAGTTTTGATAGTGTTTGCAAGTCTGAATCGAATTTGATATTATTGGTGATTTGCATATTTCTGAATTTCTCAACACTTCATAGTTCTCCTACATGCCTAATCATTTTGGAACACCGGTGATATTGTTGAGAAATATGTAATCATTTAAAGGGATTGTGTAATGGAACCAAGTAAGTTTATAATTTGTGTGTATATATATGTATATATATTTATATATTTACATATTTACGCGGAATCTCCGTTGAATTCAACTTTACAATATAATGCATTATATACATTGTTTAATTCAGTCAATGGTAACTGAAATCATAAATAATATTTTTTATAATTTATTTTTTAATTAAATTTTATAAATTTTAATGTACAATCACAATAAAAAATTTAAATTGATACAATCACAATAATATTTTTTAATGTACTTTCGTAGATATTCATAATTTAAGAGGGGAGTATAAATTTAGTATTGATTTTATTTAATACATTGCTTGGTACATCATATTATCAAAGACTGTATTAATCTATGAAAATTCTCACATTTACTTGGTAGGGAATAATAAAAATGGTACAATACATAAAAAATAATTACAAAAAATATAAAAGTACTAATTTTCCCTTATAGAGAAGAAGGGGTGGAGGGGAAAGAGAGTGTAAAGTGGGTACAAAATTTTATTTTCATCCATAATAAAATTGTAAGGGTGGGATGACCTTACAATTTTTGTGGAAGAAAATAGTGTCAAATCCATATTATGGGCTCTTACCGGATCAAAATATTACATCCGGATCCATATTAAATTAGTATTGTCTACTAAACAAATTTGAGGTGGTATAAAATGCGGTAATATGACTTTATAAAGGCTACCAAGTGGATCCTCAAATTAACTATAATATGTATTAAAAATTTATAAAATTTCATAGTTTGGGCACAAGCTATTTTCGTTCATTTTTATGCAATTAATTGTATATGTATTCAAATTAAGTCATTTATTTTTATAATTCACCAAATTAATTTTTTCTTTTCATATTTAAATTGTTTATTAAAATATTTTGCCCAACTATTTTTTTTTATTTTGTAAAATTATTTATTTCGACAATGCATAATTTTATAATTCGTTCATTTGTACGCAATTAATTGTATATGTATCCAAATTGACTCATTTTTTTCTATAATTCACCAAATTAATTCATTTTTGTTTCTCACTTGTTTTTATAAATGTTGTGGCCATTTAATTTTTATTAGTTTGGTAAAATTATTTATTTCGACTCCCGCTTAAAATTATAATTCGTTCATTTGTACGCAATTAATTGTATATGTATCGAAATTGACTCATTTTTTTTCTACAATTCACCAAATTAATTCATTTTCGTTTCTAACTTATTTTTATAAATATTGGGGCCATTTAATTTTTATTATTTCTGTAAAATTATTTATTTCGACTCCCGCTTAAAATTATAATTTGTTCATTTGTATGCAATTAATTGTATATGTATCCAAATTGACTTGTTTTTTTTTCCCCATAATTCACAAAATTAATTCATTTTAGTTTCTCACTTGTTTTTATAAATTTTGTGGCTATTTAATATTTTTTTGGTAAACTTATTTATTTCAACTCCCGTTTAAATTTATAATTCGTTCATTTGTACACAATTAATTGTATATGTATCCAAATTGACTCATTTTTTTTTCATAATTCATCAAATTAATTCATTTTCGTTTCTCACTTGTTTTTATAAATTTTGTGGCTATTTAATATTTTTTTGGTAAACTTATTTATTTCAACTCCCGTTTAAATGTATAATTCGTTCATTTGTACACAATTAATTGTATATGTATCCAAATTGACTCTTTTTTTTTTCCATAATTCACCAAATTAATTCATTTTCGTTTCTCACTTGTTTTTATAAATTTTGTGGCTATTTAATATTTTTTTGTTAAACTTATTTATTTCGACTCCCGCTTAAAATTATAATTTGTTCATTTGTATGCAATTAATTGTATATGTATCCAAATTGACTCGTTTTTTTTCCATAATTCACCAAATTAATTCATTTTCGTTTCTCACTTGTTTTTATAAATTTTGTGGCTATTTAATATTTTTTTGGTAAACTTATTTATTTCAACTCCCGTTTAAATTTATAATTCGTTCATTTGTACACAATTAATTGTATATGTATCCAAATTGACTCATTTTTTTTCATAATTCATCAAATTAATTCATTTTCGTTTCTCACTTGTTTTTATAAATTTTGTGGCTATTTAATATTTTTTTGGTAAACTTATTTATTTCAACTCCCGTTTAAATGTATAATTCGTTCATTTGTACACAATTAATTGTATATGTATCCAAATTGACTCTTTTTTTTTCCATAATTCACCAAATTAATTCATTTTCGTTTCTCACTTGTTTTTATAAATTTTGTGGCTATTTAATATTTTTTTGTTAAACTTATTTATTTCGACTCCCGCTTAAAATTATAATTTGTTCATTTGTATGCAATTAATTGTATATGTATCCAAATTGACTCGTTTTTTTTCCATAATTCACCAAATTAATTCATTTTCGTTTCTCACTTGTTTTTATAAATTTTTTGGCTATTTAATATTTTTTTGGTAAACTTATTTATTTCAACTCCCGTTTAAATTTATAATTCGTTCATTTGTACACAATTAATTGTATATGTATCCAATTTGACTCTTTTTTTTTTCAAAATTCACCAAATTAATTTATTTTCGTTTCTCACTTATTTTTATATATGTTGTGACCTTTTAAATGAAACTCACGAGGTATATAAATGATTAATAGAACAACATGATCTAAGATCATGTATATGTTTGCTACAAGTAATTAATTAATTAACACTGAATCTAAGCATTCCCGGTCACAAGGTTTCCGCCATTATTACAGAGATAATGAGGGATAATCTAGAGGAGAACGCAATGAAGTTCAAACTCGTCTCATCGCAGCGGAAGCAGTACTACTTGGATGAGTTTCGGGTATATATATGCAAATATTTTTAAATCAACTTATTTGCATATATATACCCGAAATTCATCCAAGTAGTACTGTTTCCGCTGCGATGAGACGAGTTTGAACTTCATTGCGTTCTCCTCTAGATTATCCCTCATTATCTCTGTAATAATGGCAGAAACCTTGTGACCGGGAATGATGCTACAAAAATTGTTCAAAAAATATAAATAAATTGTTCAAGAAACATAAATAAATTGTTCAAAAAACATAAATAAATTGTTCAAACTGACTCTCTCTCTCTCTCTCTCTCTCTCTCTCTCTCTCTCTCTTCATGATCTTCTGAATGATGGTTCACTGTTCCAGTGATCCACCAAACCATCCCATATCGATCGTCCGTCTGGTGCTCGACCCAACTCCACCCGATCCCCATGCTCCCACCGCTTCTTCAGGCCGTAGATAATATTTTTGTACCGTTCTTGCGCTTTTGCACAGAACAATTGGTACATAATACTATCGTTGGCAGGGTCCCAAACGCACCGCCTCTGCAAATAAATTAAAATAGAATATTAACGAATAAATTAAAAAATTAAAAGTTAAATTAAAATCATAATAAATAAATTTATTATACCTTGAAGTCATCAAAGTACTCCATCCTCTTTTGCTCGGACACTTGACTCCACGAGTGGGCACCATACTCAAACCGTCTCATCCTAATGATTTGTGAGACGATTGAGCTAGTCTCATGGGCTGGAAGCAGTCTGTGACAACAAAATTAAAAAATCAAGTTAATTATATTAATATATATAATTAAAAGTATACATAATTCATTAAAAAAATACTTATTTGTTGTCGACTATAATGATAGTAAGAAAATTATCTTGACCTGGGTTCATCTGTAATAATTTTAAATTCAACTAATAAAATCAATCAACTAATATTATTCAACTAAACTAAAATCAAACAAATAATAATGTTATTTTGTAAAATTATTAAACTTAAATCAAGCAACTAATATTATTTAAAATCATTAAACTAAAATCATATAACTAATATAATTCAAACTACCTACTCAACTAAATTCAATCAACTAATATTATTTTGTAAAATTATATATTAAACTTAAATCAAACAACTAATATTATTTAAAATCAATTAACTACCTACTCAACTAAATTCAATCAACTAATATTATTGTGTAAAATTATATATTAAACTTAAATCAAACAACTAATATTATTTAAAATCATTAAACTACCTACTCAACTAAAATCAAACAACTTATAAATATTATTTTGTAAAATTATATATTAAACTTAAATCAATTTACTAATATTATTTTGTAAAATTATTAAAAAATTCAACTAAAATCAATCAACTAAAATTATTTTGTAATATTATTTAAACATGCTTAACAATTAAAAATTAACAAATTACTAAAACAATTCAACTAAAATCAAACAACTAAAATTACTAAAATAAAAAATATAATATAAACTTAACAATTCAACTAAATTCAATTTTAAATTTAACAAATTCTAAACATGCTTGGAAATTAAATTTTAAACGGTAAAAATAAAGAAAACTTACGATTTAATGAAGAAACGAGCACTCGATTGGGACGGATTGGCTCTACAGCGACTGCACCCGACTTCTCCCTCCTTTTCCTCTCTTTTTCCTCTTCTTCCTCTTACTCTTCTCGCCGGCTGCGCTGTGCTTTATATAAGGCGAAAAAATTTACGACGGACGACTGTCCGTCGCAAATTGCGACCGCCAAACACCTGAACGACGTCGTTTTTTTAGTATTGGCCGTCGCAAATGTGAAATTTAAAATTTTGTGACGAACGATCCGTCGCAAAACAGTCAACGCGACGTTTCCCGAAAGGTCGCGCGACGTTTCCAGAAAGGTCGGGTCAATATTTGCGACGGAATAGGCCGTCGTAAATTCGAAGTTAAACATTGCGATGACAATATCCGTCGCAAAATAGTCAAGTGGACCGTTTCCCCAACGTGTATTTTTTACCGGGTCATTTTGCGACGGACACGTCCGTCGCAAATATGAAATTGAAATTTGCGACAGCTAATTAGTCGCAAAATTTGTCGGTATGCAACGAAGTTAATGGACCCCACACTTTGCGACGGACTAGCCGTCGCAAAACAGTGCAGTTTGCGATGGTTTTTTATTTCCGTCGCAAATTGTCTTTTTTTTCCGACGGGTCTCCAATATCCGTCGCAAATGCATGAAATTTGCGACGGATAATTGTCCGTCGCAAGTTTTCCGTCGCAAAACAATGTTTTTTTGTACTGTCTGTACCACTCGTCATTAATATCATTTTCAATTTTTCGATATCATTAACTCACGCCTAAATCCTAAGTTTGATTCTTGTGAAAAGCAACTCAAATTATCCTTCTATTAGGCCTCCCCAACATAAAAAAATATATTTAAACAGTGAGGGAGGTATGATCTAGTACTACCAACCGAGAGAATACTTGATTAAATTTGATTTTTAAATAAACAAATATTACATATATACAAGAAAAATTATTTAATGATTCAAGGTTGAAGATGCTTCCGAATCTTATTTTAAATATATTATAGGTCTTAAGTCAAATAATTAAATCTCTTAGATATAAATCAAAATTGGAGAACTCATTTTTCCAACGTCGGAATGCGGGTGGTTGTCACTTTTTTCTTCAAATGACAATACTATAATGAGAGGTATATTGATGAGTTTGAATTACAAATTGTCCCATAACTTTTAGACCAAATAGATATAGTCCAATTTTATTTTTTTCAGATTTAATCCTGATATTCCTAACAAGCTGGTCCAATATATAGGTCCCAAATCGGCCAGAAAAAAAAAAAGAGAGAGAATTTTTTTTTCTCATTAAGTGACACATGACAGGCAAAAGTAGGGACTTATAGCATTGAAACTTTTATGGACAAACAATATCCCCCATCAGATTCACAAGGGAGGATCATGGGGTTAATAAGGATGGACAAATATCACCATTTGTATGAAGCCTTTTTGGGTAACCCAAAAAATAAATCCGTGCGGGCTCGACCTCAAAAGCAGGCAATATCATACCAATGGAAGATCGAGGTTCATCCGCCGGGGTCCAACAAACTGGTACCAAGGCCATTGTTCCTGATGGATCGATGGTGTCGAATAGGTAAAAATGTGATTATGGTGAAACGATAGAGTTCTTTTTAGATGGTACGGCGTCGCCTCTATAGTTAGGGACAAATAATATCCCACATTGGATTCAAAAGGGAGGATCGTGGGGTTAATAACGATGGACAAGTATTTCAAAAAGAAATTAATCCCTTTTGTACATAGGCACTAAAATGTTTTTGAACTCATTCTCTTGGGACTAAAAATGCAATTATTCACACCTGGATTTAATCAACCTCTTTTTGTTATTGGAGGTAACTTCAACAATGTGTGTATTATGTCAAAGAGGTTTGGAGGCAAATAAGACCATAGGATATTATAAGGGGAAATATCATGTTATATTCTAGTACAAGATTTGCATAGCGGTAAATTCTAAATATTGTACAATAAGCGGTCGGGATGGTGTGCAGTTTTGGAAAAACTTGGTAGATTTTTTGTAGGTGAAAGTTGGAGGAATATTTATGATCTACGGTTTGTGTCGAAACCTAAGATTTACATGGATTTAACCATAGAACAGTCTGTATTTTGCATGAGAAGATTGAAAGGTTAGGATGCGAGGATTTCTTTGTTATAGATTTTATTCCTATTGGTCGTCGAACAGTCACAAACTAACCCATTTATGGTGATTCGTGATGTTATTTTAGGGGAAGTCTTACACTTGTATCACACATTGAATGATTTCTTATAGCTTTCGCATGTATCATGGACGACAAAGAAGGTGGTTGATTAATTAGTTAGCGTGTTTTTCTATTTTTCCATTTGATGTCCTTTTATATATTTTGAGAACCAGTCCATGTTTCGGTGTCGTTGTGTGTGTGTCCCAATGCACCGCCACTTGTTCTGCCTCTGCGCCTGTCCTTATCCATTTGCTTCCGGTCAGTCAAGGTATGTGGGTTTCTTTTGTTTTGAGTAACAACGGTGTTTTTTGTGGGATATCAGTGTATTATGCAAAGAATGAGACTAGTTAATGACGGAAATAGAGCTGCTCTTTGTGGTAAATTGTTGTCCACTTTGGAAATTAAGATTTAGAATTCTTTTGTAGGATTCTGATCACATAAGTAGCTTTAACACTATGTTTTTTTCATCGATGTGTAGCGTTGTTACAGGTTTAATGCTTTTGTAGTATAGTCGCTTATAGCGGGCTTAGGTTAATTGAGTTATGTGTTGTAGTTGCAGGTTTAATTATATTTTTGTGGTACGTATATTAAATTTTCTTTCTTTGTGGTGTTCTTGTCTTGTATGACCTATGTATTGCTTTCGTTGAATTGTGTTGGATTTTGATTGTTTAAGTATTATTGTCTTTGCATGTTGTACTTTGAAATGTGTTAAGTATATGATTTCTTTCTATGGATCCATGGCTTTTACATTTTTATAATGTTTTTCTTATCTCTTTGAACTTTTATAATGGGGAGATGATGTGCCTGTGTGAATGGGACGGGATATGGTTGCATGAAAGTACTTGTGGGTTCTATGGAAATTATGTGTATGTGTATGGTTTGTATGTGTATTTTGCATAATTATATAAAACTTTATCTCGTGTTTTCCCCCTACCCCTCTACATTTATTTGTATGTTGAGTTTCTTGAGCATTCGTTTGTCTTTGTGGCGTGCTATGTAATTTTCAATGCATTATTGCCTTTGTTTTTTTTTTTTTTTAAATGCTTGATTGTTGCTTAATGGTGTAAGACTTCGTGTCTTTCTTTGTATTTAGCATGTCTTTTTTTTTTTTTTTTTGGACAAGCATGTTTTTTGTGTTTAATTTCTCTTTGTGGTTGAGTGGTGATTTTTTTACTCTGTGTCGTGATTGGTTCGAGTGAGTGGAGTGATTGTATTTGTGGGTGTTAAATTCTTTCTGTTATAATCAAGAATGAAAATATCGCGGATATATCGAAAAATTTGAGATTGTGATATGAATATTGAGGCACAATGTATTTTTTATAGTGTATCGTGGAAAAATCACAAAATATCGATATTGATGTCGACATCGGTTTACTTGCAGTATAAAATTGAATAAAAAATGGAATATATTGCCTATAAATCGTAAAATATCGCATGTAAACTAAAAGTCGGAAAAAAAATTCATCAATTTTTACATGAGTTTTATGAATATAAATATTTTTTTTCCTTTTCACTTTTATTTGTAGTGGTTGTAAGTTTGTCATAAGAATATATATTCTCTCACATATGATTAACATAACTATATATATACTATATTACTCTAATTTAATGAGTTGATACCAATATTGTTTGGACAAAAATAAGAGTTAATTATAGTTAGAATATTCAAATCTTGCTTTATTTTCGCATTTAGCCTCTTATTGTTACTCATTTTCTAAGACAATTACTAGTAACAAGAATAAATAGAGTTTGTGCCAACCAGGGGCGGAGCCAGGATTTAAGGTGAGAGGGGCCACAAAATATGTAGTTCAACATTATATGCTCGAAAAAAAATTTAAATATTTTATAGTTACACCAATATACCATTAATAATATATAAATACATTTTTAATATATTAAAACTCAGAACATTTCTCTATAATATCACATATATCATAGTATAAGTACCTTGAAGATTCTTAGAAAATCATCTTCCATTTTATTTCGAAGCGTAGTCTTAATCAAATACATTTAAGTGAGATTGAATAATATTTAAATAATGAAGAAAATTTGATACTCCCTTCATCCCAATTTTTTTTTTTTTTTTGATTTTTAATGTCAGACTTGATTTTTAGTATTTAAATGGATAAAATAATTTTTTTATGATGAAGTATTATGCAATTTAAGTACATGAGACAAAATAAAAATATTTTTCTATTTAATTATTAGTGGAATAAAATGTAAATTAAAAGTATTTGAAGGAGTGCGAATAGCGGAATGAGAAAATAAAATTGGGACAAAAGGAGTACCATAGCAAATACATAAAAAAAAATTATACAAATTTTGCAAAGCTTAAAAGTATATATAATTGATCCCAAATACGTTTAATTAAATTACTACACAATACATAACATATATACACAACACTTATATATAACATATAATATATATACATTATTTATAGATTACATAGTAAACGAACAAAGTTTGGGGGGGGGGGGGGGGCCGGGCGGGGGGGCATGGCCACCAGGGGCGGAGCCAGGATTTAAGGTGAGGGCTGCCACAAAATATGTAGTTCAACATTATATGCTCGATAAAAAATTTAAATATTTTATAGTTACACCAATATACCATTAATAATATATAAATATGTTTTTAATATATTAAAACTCAAAACGTTTCTCTATAATATCACATATATCATAGTATAAGTACCTTGAAGATTCTTAGAAAATCATCTTCCATTTTATTTTGAAGTGTAGTCTTAATCAAATACATTTAAGTGAGATTGAATAATATTTAAATAATGAAGAAAATTTGATACTCCCTCCGTCCCAATTTTATTTTCTCTTTTGATTTTTAATGTCAGACTTGATTTTTAATATTTAAATCGATAAAATAATTTTTTTAATGATGAAGTATTATTCAATTTAAGTACATGAGACAATTTAGCAAATTGATTGAATACTTTTTGACTGACCTTGCCTTCAGTTTTGATGTTCAACATTTGAGCATTGAATGACAATTGTGTCTCAGTCTCACAACCAGGAAAGAGCTTTTGATCAACAGTTTTAAGCATATCAAAAAACTTCTTTGACCGATGATTTGGTTCCTCCTCCATAGGTGTTTCATTGAATTATGGTTGACCACCCAAAACAGATTCTACAATCATCATCCGATATTTATCAGGTTCATCCTCTATTTGTTGTTCAAATTGAGTATACGGAACATAACTTGAACCACCAACATCAGAACTTCCACCACCGCTCCACCCAGTATAAAAGTATTCTACAGTTTCGATGTCAACATTCCACCGTTCTTCCCCGTGACTGGTCCAGTTGTAATAACGGGGAGCAAAACCGGAAATCACAAGATGAGTTCTAAGCTCATCAACACTCAAGAATCTCATATTTCTGCATCTTCTGTCTTTACAAGGACACCTAATATTACCCATACAATCCATACTGCATGGTTGTTGTAGTGCAAACTCAATAAACTCATCAATTTCATTGCAAAAGACAGAGTTAAATGCCTCCTCCTATTATTCTAGGTATTGAGTACATCCAACCACGATCTGGAAATTGCATCTGTTACAGATTAAAAGTAAATATCACATGAGTTGTAAAAAATTGGGCAGAGTTTGCCTTAAAATAGGGATATACAAATATTTCCTTCACAAAAATCAATCCAACACAACCATATATCAATCATAGTAAACCAATCAAATAAACAAATATCACACAATTTATCTAATAGTGTACAGAAAAATTGAGCAGAGTTTCGACTAAAAATAGGTATAAATATCACACAAACTAAAATTAACCCATCAAATATAACCATATATCATCAATTATACTAAAACCACTATAAGAAAAAAGATGTTATACAACACTGAAAAGACAACGGTTCTCGGGAAAAAATGTTGTCTAAGGTAAAAAAACGTGTTGTCTAAACTATAACCGTTGTCTTTCAGATCAGGTATTTGATGATATACAATGGTTATGGACAACCGATGTAGTTCCGCATTGTAAATTGACGAAAAACTGCTGATATACAACGGTTATAACACTGTTGTTGTTCATCGTTTTTTTTTTTGCGAAATTATTAGAATGACAATGTTTTTCAACCGTTGTATTTTCAAATTGTAAAATGTAAAAATACACGCACATCTTTTTCAATGAACTACTAAAACAACGTCTTTTAGGTGTTGTCATTCCACAATTTTAAATTAAATATTATTATTTTGTAAAATTAAACTAAATCATATATTAAAATCAACCCTTTTAACTATGAAAATAACACTTTATTTATTTGGATTGACACTTTTAGTAAATTAAATTAACATTTTTACAAATACACATTAAAAAAAAATAGCAATTTCAACATTCCCAAATAACACTTTTAAGCATTTTTAAATTAACACTTTTAAAGATACACATAAAAAATAAAACTAGCACTCTAAGAAATACTTAGTAAAATTTACGTTCAATTCCCTCCTCTCTTTCACAATTCATTCTCCTTTCATGCTGCTACCTCCATCGACTGTGCTCCATTGCCTTCCAAATTTCTCTCCATCGTGCTCCATCGCAGCCTCCATCGTACTCCATCAGCTCACCGCCGACTTCACCTCCCTCCGCCACGCCTGAAGCCTAGCGGCTCCTGCCCACAAGCCCTTGATACAGAAAAGAGGGGTTGGATTGGGCATTGAAGTGGTCGTGGTAAGCAATTTCTTTGCTCTCACTTTCTCGCTCTCCCGCTCTTTCTCTTTTACACTCGCTCTGTGTGTGTCCTGCTCTAAATTAGAAATAAATTAATGTTAGAAGGGTTAGGGAGATTCACACGTATGATATTAAATGGGTTTATGTCTATTTATTTGCCCTTACTGGTGTAATGAATTTATATTAAAAAAATACCGAGAATTCATGAGGCATATAAGGTGTTCGAGAAAATGCCTGAGAGAGGTTTAGTGTGTTGGAATATTCAATAAGCTTGTGCTTCTTCCTAGTAGAAAATCTGGAAAGGGGAAAAAGAAATAGTTCTGAGATTGTGTTCCATTTGCTTTTATAATTGTTTAATTTTGTTCTTGGGACATGAATTAATACTTGGGATTATTTTAGTGCAATGAGAAGCAACTTATTGGTTTTTGATTTGTGAATTTGGTTTCTGTAATTTTTCGAGTGTTTATCTTATGTGGAATGATGCTGGATTTCTTTTTCTAGATTTGATTGTTGGTTGTGTAGTTTTTTTATTATTGGTTTGATTACTGGTTATATTTTCACTTTATCTTTGTGCAGGACATATTTTGGGGAAATTGAAGTCTTTCTCAATGTGCAACAATGAATGCATCTTCTACCAATAAATTTTGGTAATGTTTTCTTTGGGTTTGATATCTACACTTTTGAAAGTGGATTTAATAGATAGAAATTGTGAGAAAAATTTTGTTGATTTTTTTATTATGTTGGAGTATGAATTGATCAGAGATTGTAGATATAATTTCTAGTGAAGGGTATAGATCACTAATACATCTCCTGGTATGGACCAGGAATATGGTAGCAAGGAATATTAATTACTTGTGTCAAACATTCAAAATCTGCATTTTGTTTTGTGCATCAAGATAAAATATTAAAAATAGGGGATTATGCCATCTATATAACCTTATCCTTCCCCTTTGCTTGGATTAAAGTATGATCAGCTGAAGTTTGAGGATATATTATAATATGCTTCTTGATGTGGGAAAGAGCACCTTATTTCTTGTTTTTTGGGTTGCCTAAGCTGCAATTATACCTTACACTTCCCGTATTATCCCGAGGTATATAATACATAATTTAATTCTCAACATTCTCATATATACTTCAGCTTAATTTCGTCTCACCGAAAGCTTTCAGCAGTTCTCTTCTATTGAACTGTTGATCATCAGCTGATAAGACATCTATTCATCTTGCCATCTCTATAGAAACTTGATTAATTTTGTGATAAATCAATTTCTGAATGTAATATGTTTATATGGAAGAGATAACATTATTTTATATTATTTATATGTAGTGGTCCCGTGGAAGATGCTTGTAAATTGGCTAATAATTCCAACTACTGACTTTGAATTATTTCTTTTAATTGTATGAGATTTGGTGATTATTACGTGTCTGCATAAATGAGATGTTAACTAATGCAATTTTATTATGAGGATATGGCAATATAATTGGTAATATATATTAGATACAGTCAAACAATAATATAAAGCATTTAAAGTGTCGTGATATTAAATCAACAGAATAAATGAGCTCTACCTAGTGAGTCTTGTTTTGAAGATAAATGTGAAGGTAGTCTAGTTCTTGTGTTTGTTATAGTCTTCTTGATTTCCATTACTCACTCTCTGCATTATGATATAATTCATGTCAAAATTTAGAAGTTCAAAAGGCGCGCGCCGCACCTTTAAAACTGTGTTTCAACTTGGAATTGATAGAACAAAATCAAAGAGGCCTTATTAAAGCTCTCTTCTCTTGTGTTTTTCTGTTAACTATAGAGTAAAAGTTCAAGTTCAAGTGTGTCTACATCAGCTCAGGTATGATTTTGGATTATTATTTCTTCTATATCTGTTTCTTTTGTTCTCTATGTTATAAATTCCTAATGCCTTACTGTTATTACAGTCACCACCTGCACCTCGTGCTGTACCAAATTGTACTCCTACTTCTGCTGGTGAGGCTCGATAGTTTGGTGAATACAAACAGTAGTGTTTTAAGAAATTTTAAGAAACTTTTCCCCTCATGGTATGGATGGATTGCCCTAATTCTCTGTTTTTTTTTATCGTTGTTGGCTAAACTTTTGCCGAATATTTCAAGCATGTTCTTGAATTGGTAACTTAGTTTCTAAAACAAAATCAATTAGGGCACCAATTAAGTTGTATTTTCCCCTTCGCGTCATTGTTGTCTTTTGTTTACTACACATTTTTCTCATCAAGTGCAGTGAGGTTCTGCCTGGAGAAAATGCAGAGGTTGGTGATAAGGAGAGAGAGTTTCCAACATTCGATGGAGAGGAGAGCGATAGTGAAAAAGAGAATTGGGGATGCACTTACTTTTCACTTAAGTCGAGTAAGTCTGATATCATAAATCTTGTTGTATATGTTCGGATGGGAAGCTTGTACCTTTTGAGTTCAATGGGTCCAATTTCGAAATGCATTTCTGTTTCGCCATTTCCATTGATGTTCTATTGGGATCTCATGTTCGGTTATTTTGTGTTATTCCGTAGCTTTTGTTTACCAATTACCAACTTTTGATATCCTTCCAAATATTTATAGACATCCTTAAGTGTCACAGTAAAAATAATTATTTTGTGGAAATAATTTATTTCAATCTTCTTACAAGTAAATACTCAAGGAGACAATTTATATTTTTGGGCATGTTGGGATATGGATCGTGGCATCGTAGTAAACAATAATCTTATATTTTGGTCTAGATGTGATATTATGAATGCAAGAGGGTGCAGACGAGTGTTTCCATCAATATCACACGTAGTTAAATATACAATCATATGGTCATCTTTCTTTAGAAAGCTTGTCATGGATCCTTAGTACTTCTACATAAATAGTAAATGACACTTTTTGATTCACTGATAATAAAATTGACAGCACAACTTTATTAGAGTTACTTGAGTTGTGCATTATAATTTATCTTCGTAAATGGATCGCTAATTGATTACTTTCTAATAACTTACACCATTGTTTGTTTACTTAACAAGTGGAATTCTATCTTTACTGATGCCTTTCCTCTTACGGTTTATGAACTTGCAGAACAGCTTTTGAAAATGCATTCCAGAGAATGTAGGAGTTGCCATCAAATGTAGAAGTTCTTCCACCCATGCCTCAAAGTGTTGGGCATTGTTTGGCACTGCATAGTTGGGTGATGCCAACCTCTTCCTTTCTCGAGTTCATAATGTTCTCCAGGTACTTTTATACTTGTACCATTATTAGTTAGGGTAGATTACAAAATCGACTTGAGTTTTGCCTATAAATAAAATAACCGTATTATTATTATTTTAACACCTTTTAATGTTTGTATTTTCTTTACAAGTACCCCACTTTTGGTGCAATTAGTATAAAAGAAGCAAAAAGTAGGTATAAATTACAAGCTTTACGAATTATTTTTCTAAATAGGTCAATTTTGAAAGGTAGTTTCTATTATTACCTTGGAATTAATTAATTCTTTCATTGGTATAAATCAGTTTTTATTGACTGGATTACTAATTTACTATCAAAGAGATGATAGCTAAGCTCTAACTACTGAGTTGATGATGACCCCTGGATGTTTGTCGATTCTCGTCGTAGTCCAATTGATTTCTATGCTTTTCTGCACCCGAGTACGGACACAAAACACAGTATCAACTTTTTATCAGTTTGAGAAATAATAAGTGAAAAGAATGCTTATGATGCTCTATTTGTGCTTATTATATGGTTGGTGGTGAGTAAAGGTTATTGCAATATATTTGAGATCCTAGTGATGTTTGAGTAAACAATTCAAATTATAGCAGTGTCAGTGGTATAAATTAAATGTGAGTAATTTGAGGATTTGTGTGCATAGTGCTAATTAAATTTAGTTTAGATAATTAAATAGTATTAATATAAATATTAATATTAAAGTAAACCTTAATTAGTTAAGTATGTATGTAAAAAATGTGGGTATATACTTCCACTTGCATGTTAGTAATAATAATTATATAATACTAAATATACATATATTATATATGATCATTAGTAATGCCTTAGTTAAGGTAATAAAAGGAAAAGAAGACTTCCAGATTAAAGAAAGCTAAAGGCAGTGGGCTCTAATAACTAAGGTAGGATATATATGCTTGCATGCCTTATTTCTTAGTTACAGAACATGGAAATGAAAGAAATAAAATGACGATTTACTCCCAATGTGATGTGAAATCAGCGAAGTCACAATAGGAACTTTTTATGCTAAGCTTGATTGATTTATTTTAGGTACGTGTTTTATTTTTTATGCTAAGTTTGATTATTTATTTTGGGTACTAATTAGAGTATTTAGTGTCAAAATAATTATTTTGTTAATTTCTGGTGAAAAGACTACGCTTAGTATTAGTGTGAGATGTTCTTTTCATGTATTTTTATTGATTTATATATAAGAATTGGTGTAATCTTCTAATTATTATACGCATCGAAATGAGTTTCATCACTTATTGTGGTGTATTTTAAATAATTAGAGTACTTGTTGATTTGTATGTTTGCTATAATATTATTCGTTGTCAATGTAGTGGTGAGAGCTACAAAGAGGATGCATGACCTTCGTTGGTAGAGACATGCCTTTTGCATAAGAAGAAAGATGTACGAGGTGGTTGAAATTTATGTAAATGAATGTTAAGGCATTCATTTAATTAGTAGTTAAAACTTTTGTAAACTAATGTTTATGGTATTTTGTTGATGATGTGGAAACACTTTAATGAACTTCTATTATACAATGGTTTTGTAGTACTTGGAATGAATGTTAATGGTATTATGGTTATTTTTGCTTAAATTTTATCTTGAAAATATATTACAGGTTTTATTATATATTTACGTAATTGAAATATAAAAAATACAAACAAAGGTTCAAAACTGATGTATTAAATATAAATAGACAATTGTTTATAACTGTTGTCTATCCAAGAAATTTATGAAATATCTTTAATGGAAAGACAACGGTCCAAATACAATGTAGTTAACATGAACAGACAACGGTTAATAAACATTGTCTTTCCTTTGAAATTTAAGAAAAATGTATGGTACGACAACTTCTTTTTTAAAGAAAGACAATGGTTATAAGACGTTGTATGTGTTAAAGAACAACAACGGTTTATCAATGTTGTCTATCCCTATATTTATGAAATTATTATGCTACAACAACATATTTGAATAGTTATACACAACTGTTCTTGACCGTTGTAGTAATTGAAGAAATACGACGGTCTGTTAACCGTCGTCTATTTATACCCACCTACTACAACGTGATCTTCTACATCGGCTATTTTTTTCGAGAGACAATGGTTTTGAACCGTTGTAAAACCTCTTTTTTCTTGTAGTGAACCCATCAAATAAATATATATCATGCTCATTACCTAATAGCGTACTAAAAAAATTGAAACAATAAAAATATGACATTTAAACGGTTAAAAATGTGAAAATGTACGGTGAAGTTGAAGGCAATGACAAATACGTACTGTGAGGTTGAAGACAATGACAAATACACCAATTATACGTGAACAACATATGAAAACCGCATCATTTTTTATTTTTTTCGTGAGTGAAAGTGAAAGGGAAGGAAAAGGAAGTGGACTGTAATAAATCTGCTCAAATTTGCGACAGACTTATTTTCCGTGGCAAATTCAATATTTTGCGACGACTTTTCCGTCGCAAAAACAGTTTGCGACGACCCGGGTCAATTATTGGTCACCAACCCGTCTGACGAGCTTCAACCACTCAATTTTGCGACGGAAAAGTGGTCGTTGCAAATATGAATTTAAAATTTGCGACGGCTTTCCATCGTAAAAAGTTACAACAACCGGATTTGCGGCAGACGGAGATCCATCGCAAATTTTTTTCTTAACATTTGCGATGGCTTCCATTGCAAATCACTACAAAACGTCACTGTTTTGTGTTTCCGTCGTTAAAATCCGTTGCAAATATGCGACGGGCTGCTGGTGCCGTCGCAAAATCAGTCAACATTGACCAACTAACAAGACCGGTCGCAAATCCATCGTAAATGACATATATTTGGAACGGATATATGTCCGTCGCAAAATTTCCGTCGTTAATTCCCTTATTTTTTGTAGTGTACACAATACATAACATATATACACAACACTTATATATAATATATAATATATATATACATTATCTATACCTAGGATTACATTGTAAACGAACAAAGTTTGGGAGGGGGGGCTGGCCACCCTTGGCTTAGGCATGGCTCCGCCACTGGTGCCAACGCACTGACTTGGTGTTTGTTGCTAGTGTATTTTGGTAATGATGACTTCATGTGGATCCGGTTTTATAAATTGTGTAGTATGAATGGCCAAAAAGGTGGAGATTGTTGGGCTTTAGACCCTTGATATTATTTTAACTTGGGCCTAAGGCAATTGGCTTAACCCACTTCTCCAAGCACTAAGCTTGATGGATGCCTCCCATATATATGATTTCCCATTTTTTGTGAGTATATTGGAGTACAACCCATTTTTTGCTCTTGTGTTCTCGTTGTTTGTATTTTCTCTCACATTCAATCTTACACTCGCAATCCTTGAATTAGATTAGAATTCTTCACAATTCTTAAAAACAATTAAATTGAATCAAGTCCGATCTTATAATTATAACTTTGCGTTGGTGTAATAGTTGTTGTAGTCATTTTGCACCACAGACTGGCACCGACCTATAGCACGCCAAAATGGTCAGACCACACGACCACGACGACCCCGATCCTGCCGGATGGAGTCCGACCTCCACGGACTCCGAACCCATTCTCCAACCTCAAGAACGAGGTCGGAAGCAGATTTAATAGGCACGCTCGCTCCGGCAAACAAACAGGCCGGACCAACTGGGATCGGACCGAGCCGACCTCAACGCAATAAGGCCTATAGAGGTCGCCGGGACACGGCCGACGCGCAGGAAGTATTGCAGACCTCCACACTCTCCAGGAGGCCGGCCTCCGACCTCGAAACATCTCCGACCTCCAAGGTAGTAGAAGAGCACGTAACAGAATCAGGCAAGATCCACCTACATGAGGGAAAGAGCCGCCTCCGTACTCCGTGACAGAGAGAATATTCCACCCAAATAAGGAAACAAGCCAGAGAATCGTCCTTTTGGGACACGCATCTACACGCCAGTGGCCGGCCATCTGCAAGTCCTATCCCGCCAGTGCCCACGCGCGCTTAGAGGTTGGGGGCATTTAATGCCCTTGTCCCCTGAGGGGCCGGAAAAGACAAATGTACCCCTGTAGGGAGAAAACTATAAATAGCCCCATATTTGTAACAAGAAAGAGAGTTCAATCCCATCTATCAAAGCAATACAATCCTCATTTAAGTCCAGGGACTAACAACCCCTGGCAATTCTTGGTGTTCTTACAGTTCTTACGCATTTATTATCATTCTTCACTCAAACAATCATTTTAACATTTAAGAACCCAATCATTTGATGTTTTTACCAGAAACCACTTGAATAGCCATTTAATCCCAGCCTCATATATTTGGTAAACAACATTTGGCGCTAGAATAAGGGAATCAACCCATCAAACTCATTTTCTCTCTACTTCTTTGAAGAACACTCACTGTTCTTCAAAGCTCCTTACCTTCAAGTCTTCAAATTTTCAGGCTACCAATCTTTTCCCCACGAAAAGAAATAACGAACCAAAAATCGTCTCAGGCCCACAGAGCCATTGGGGCTCCGGCCACGCCGCGGGATCCTGCAGCACAAGCCTCGGGATAACCGACCCCCGCTCGCTATGGGAAGGCCACTCGTGTAGCCTCCCCAATCCGCTTCCCTGAGGAACCCCTCCCTTCCCAGGGCCGGAATTTCCTCATTCCTGACCAAGCCGGGTCAGGACGACGCCGCCAGGCGGAAGAGGCTAGGGGATGCCGAAGCGCCTCCTCCGCCTCCAAGAGAAGAGCCCATGACCGTGCTCTCAAAGGAAAGACGAAAGCCTTGGAGCAACAAGGTGAAAGATAATGCCGAGCAGACTCCATCTCCGCTCGGTCGCGTGGCTCTGCGCACCTGGTGTTCGACCGCTTGGGCACGACGGACCCGTCCTGGTACCCTAGTCACCTCCCCAGCTACGATACGGGGTACGGGGTCATCAAATCCATCTCCAACTCACGGAATACAGCCCAAATGCCCCACAAACGGGCGGCCGAGGTCAGCTTGGCCCCGGCCAACTCCGCCAGGCGCAATCTAAGCTTCGCCCAAAGTGGCCTTCTGGGGCACGGGGTCCCCCGAGCGGCCGTCTTTGACCGAATCGGCCCCCTGGCCGAAGCTGACGACCAAATGGTCGAAACTCCGAGCCCGGAGCTCGTCAAGATGCAAAAGCAGCTTGACGAGATGAAGGCACTTCTAGAGAGGTAGGGCCAACCGAAGCCTCGGCCGGTCGCCAACGAGCCTCTCACGGCCGATATTGAGCTCTCCCCGGTTCAGCTAAAAATCATCCCTCCACCGACCCCTCTCTACGAGGGAAGGACGGATTCGGAGACTCATCTGAGCAAGTTCCGGATCTACATGACCGGGTGTGGCGCTACTGATGCCACAAAATGCAGGCTCTTCCCTCTCACCCTGGGCGATCTCGCCCACAAATGGTACGTATCTCTCCCGGCTCGATCTATCGATTCCTTCGCCACTCTGAGCACGCAATTCACATCCTACTTCGCGGCCAAGATTGCCCGACCGGAAAACTGGCACCGTCTGATGTGGATCCGCCAGGAGAAGGATGAATCCGACGAGGATTATGTGGCCAGGGTCGACGAAGTCATGCTGACCGGCGAGCCCGTAAGCGACCAGCTGGCCTTACACGCCACTCTAGGGGGTTTCTATGGCCAGTCTCCGATGTTCAAACATCTCACTAAAGATTTCCCTAAGACCTACGCCGAGTTCTGCGCCCGAGCCGGTGATTACCTGGCTCGGAGGAAACTACTGGCGCTCAGGCTAGGAGAGTCCGAGCCAACACCGAAGGAGACGGAGGCCGTAGCCCAAGCCTCCCCCAAGAGCGGCCTCAAAGCCAGAAAAGTGGCCAAACCGCCCGGCAACTTCAAGTCCTTCGAGGACGTTGAGGTGCACCTTACTAAGGCCATGAGGCAGTCCCCCGCGCATATCTTCAATGCGATCCAGCACCGGGACGTGCTTCCCTGGCCAAGGCCCTTTTCTGGAGACCGGTCCCGGCTGGACCCTAAAAAGTTCTGCGCCTATCACAACTCAATCGGCCATAATACGAGGCAGTGTCGTGATCTCCTCAAGCAGCTTTAGAAGCTGTTTGACGAAGGGCATTTGAACGACCTTCTACAGAGGCCAGCCGGCCGTCAGGAGAACCCGCAGCAGCAGCAATGTCCCCCTCGAAGAAACAAGGAAGGAGGCCGGCCTCTTAGACCGGTCGCAGCCTTAGAGGAAGACGATGATGAAGACGACCTTCCGCTAATGAACCCCGGCGGTCGGATCAATATGATCCAGGCCAGTGGGGGGAATTTGGGCGGCCTCACTCCCGTCCCAACGCTGTCCAACCGGAAACGCAAAGCCGAGGTCCGGGCAGTGACCAACGTCAACTTAGTCACCCCCCAGAGCAAAAAATTCACAAAGATCTAGAAATAACTTTATCCAATCAGGACCGGACCGGGGTTTTGTATCCCAAGGGCGACGCGTTGGTGATCGCCGCCCACATCTTGGGCAAGGAGGTTCAACGGGTCTTGATCGACAATGGGTGTTTCTGTAACATCATTTTCAAAGCAGCCCTAGATCAGCTCGGAGACCTCGTCAACTTCATCAAACCGATCGATCTTCAACTGAAGGGCTTCGGGGACGCGACGGTCGCTGCTTATGGGAGGATCAAGCTCTCGGTGGAACTCATCTGTTTCTATAACAAAGACGTCAAGATAACAAGGTCACTAGATTTTATAATCGTAGATCAGCCAAGTTCATATAATAGCTTTCTAGGTAGGCCATTTCTAGAGGTTTTTGAGGCAGTTGCCTCCTCTTACTATTACTGTATTAAGTTTCCCACCCCCGAGGGGGTGGTCGGCACCGTTAAGGGTGACCAATCAATGGCTAGAAGATGTTTGAACTACTTCGATTCCAGTTTATTTCCTATTTGTAACAATCAAACGTTAGATAGATCGCATACCGGCCTCGACGAAACCTCTCCAGCCACTGAGGCCATAATGGAGGTCGGATCCTCCTCGGCCGGTCCCGATAACAATCCCGACCTACAACCAATGCATGTTGACGACCGGCTTCGATACTAGCGACCGGCGAAGCTACCAGCAAGCCACGACCTTGAGGACTTGGAACACATTTCAGTCGATCCTTCGAGGCCGGAATTGGAAGTCCTGATCGGCTCTCGCATACCGACCAAAATATGGGAGGAAGTGATCGAATTTCTTAAGGCCAGCATAGGAGTTTTCGCTTGATCTCACCAAGACATGGTCGGAATTGACCCAAAACATGCCTACCATCGATTGAAGATCGATCCTAACAAGAGACCGGTCCACCAGAAAAAAAGAAAGTTCGGCCCGGAAAAATATAAAGCACTGGCCCAGGAAGTCAAAAAGTTGTTGGACAACAAACTGATCGAGCAAGCCAAAGATGAGCCCCAATGGGTCGCCAACGCCGTCCTAGTCAAGAAGACAAACAACACCTGGAGGTTGTGCATCGACTTCACCAACCTCAACGCTGCATGCCCAAAAGATCATTTTCCAATGCCGTACATTGACCACCTGGTGGATAGCACGGCCGACCACGAGATGATGTCCTTCATTGACGCCTTCGCCGGCTACCACCGAATCCCGATGGCCATCGAGGACATCAAACACACCTCTTTCCATACGGAAAAGGACATACTTTCTTGGCTCCGAATGCCGTTCGGCCTGATCAACGCCGGGGCAACCTACCAACGGTTGGTCAACAAGATGTTAAGAAGATCAGATCGGAAAGACCATGGAGGTCTACATCGACGACATCGTGGTAAAAAGCCTAAAAAAGGAAGACCACCTCAGAGACCTCGAGGAGACCTTCAAGATCCTCAAGGCATACAATATGAAGCTGAACCCGAAGAAATACAACTTCGGGGTAGAGGCCAATCCGGCCAAGATCAAGGCCATTCTCGACATGCAGGAGCCCAGGATGATCAAACAAGTGCAACGCCTGACCGGGTGCCTTGCTTCTCTTAACAGATTTGTTGGTCCCACTAGTTAGATTAATTGCGGAAGCTTAAGTTAAATGTCTTTCAAAGTCTTTTACAAGAGGGCAAAAATCAACAAACAAAAAGTAAAGTAAACCAATAAATAACACAAGATGTATAGTGGTTCGGATTGAATATCCTACGTCCACTCTCCCTTATAACCAAGGGGTCTCACTACCAACCAACTCACAAACTTACTTACTGGAATTGGGAAGTACCAGTTCCTTCTTACAGCCTCTTTAGATTTGACTTCAATCTAAAGATCAACCAGCCAACAACCTTGTCTAATAGATGAACAGGTTGTGGTTTGAGTAACTCCTTTAGAGTAGATAAATATTATGAACAGTAAGAGTGCTTGGTATGAATATCAAAAAGCTTGGATCACTTATGCGCGTGTAGAGTCTCTAGAGCTTTTTCTTGAACTGCACTCTTGTATATATAGAGGGGATTAGGGCTAGCCGTTGGAGGACTAATCCAATCAGATCCTCTATATAAGGAAGCCTCAATCAATCAATTCCCTAATTGATTGATTGGGTTGGTGGGATCCTATGATTGATTATCTTCAAATACTTTCCAATCCTGATCATGTTGACTTGATTTGAATCACCAACGGTCAATAGCTTCCTCTGCCTAACTCTGATTCTCTCCAGAGAAGGCAGGACCAGACACCAGGCAACCTCGGTGTCTTCTGGTCCTCATCTGGTCAAGAACCAGAATACTCAGTAGAGTCAGGGGATCAAACTGAGCATCTTTTGTTCTACCAGACTCGTTTGGTCTGGACTCGTCTGGTCTGGGGAAGGTCCTCTGCCTCTGGTCAAATCTCATCTGGTGAAGTCTTCTGGTGGAGTCCTCTGGTGAAGTCCTCTGGTGGGGTCTTCTGGTGACTCTTCTGGTCTGGCAGTTCCCCCTAGACTAAGTCCTAATCTAGATCATCATCTGGCTAACAGGTCCAGATGGTCCTATTACATCTTCTGGTTTGTTTTAACTCATCAAAACTAACAATTTTTATCCTAACAATTTCCCCCTTTTTGATGGAGTTAAAACACTACCAGAACTGATCACAAAGAAAACTTTAAGCAAGAAAACATATAAAGGATAAGACCTTAGAATAGATCTTATCAGGCAAACAATTAAGACAACAAGAGGTTGTCTTTTGAACAGAGAAGATATGAGATTTTCATTGATAATAAGGACAAAGAAGAATACAGATTACAAAGCAATTCTGGTCCTATTCTAAGCATATCTTATGTTGTCTTTGGGCACCAGAAACCAGTCAAGAAATCTATCTTGAATGGCCTTCAACTCTGCAGAAGATACTGGGGTGATGTTTGCCAACACCTTGGTCTTGTACAATTTCTTCAGCTCAGCCCAATCAACCTGGTCTCCTGCCATTGGAGTGTTGAGAAAATGGAACTCAGGAGCAGTGACTTCCAGGTTGAATTCAATAGTTGAATCCATCAACTGCTTGTACAAATCTGCATCATATGCCTGCATCCAAGAATGGAAAGTCCTGTTGATGAGAGCATCATCCTCTGGTGGAGGTCTCTGGATGTAATGTTGAATGAACCAGAGAGTCTTGGCTTCTCTCCATTTTTCTATCAAAGGCACATGAACAGTTGAGTCAAAGGACCCTTCTGTCCTGAGAGGGAGGATGTTCATGACTTCAACAGGCCCTTTTCTCTTCTGGCTGGATCCACTAGCACCAGGAGTGATGCCAGCTTCTCTGCTCTTCTTATTTTGCCTTCTAACATATCGGAGCCTCTGCTCTTCATCTATGTTTTTCTTTATCCTTGCTTGCCTCTCTTCAGGCGACTCTTCCTTGAATCTCTTCTCTGTTTCTTCAACCACAAATTCAAGGAAGCTCTTCTTTACTTTCCTTATCTTCCTCTTTGCAGGTCCAGAGATGGAAATTGGATCCTGCTCTGCTTCGGACTCCTCTTCTGCAGCAAGCTGCTTAGCCATGGAAAGTGATTTGAGCTCTTCCTTCTTCTTCTTCTGCAACTCAGCCTGGGCCAATGTATTCTCCAGCAGGTCCAGACGAGCTCCATGGCTGAAGAGAGTTTCATTTGTGGTCTTTGCCAGATCAGTTCTGGCTTTCTCTTTCCCCTTTTTAACTTCATCAAGGAGGGGATCCACTACCTGCCTTATAAGATCAGGCAAGGCAGTGTTGGAGGAAGAGTGAAGATCACGCAGCTGCTTGGCCTCCTCCAGGTAAGCTTTAGACTCTGCAACAAGTCTCTCTTGCTTCTCCAACATCTCCTGGAGGGAATCTTTCAGCTTGGCAGTTTGAATCATCTGGCTGGCCATCTCCACTTTGAAAACAGAGACAGGTCTCAACTGCTCCAGCATGTGCTCCTGTAGCTGCTTCTGGCTGTGCATGACATCCAGCTTGACAAATAAGCCATTAGCCTTAAAAGAAGCCTTTACCTCTGCCAGAGAAGACTTTAGCTGCTTCAGGAAGATTCTCCTCTCATGCCTGATCTGGTGCTCTATCATAGAAGGGGCCATATGTTGAATAGCTTTTGAAAAGCGCCCAATCTGCATGATTTGCTCATTCAAGAAAACTTTCATCTTCTGGAGCACGGCAGGAGACATCTCAAAATCTTCCTCATCTGAATACAGCTCTGGAGGGAAGACAAAATGAGGACCAAACTTGTAAGTGGGGCCCTCTGGAGTGAGCATTACTCCTCTCTGGATGAGCAGGGTGCGAATCAAAACTTTAGCAGCACCATGAGTCTCCATCTCTGCTGGGTTCTGAATATTCAGCCTCTGCTTTAGCTCAATCTCCCAAGCAGTGAAGTTGGAGGGACCCATTTCCTCAAGCAATAACATTTGATCCTCCACATCTTCAAGTCTGGCCTTGCTCCAGACCTTGGCATCAGTAAGCTCTGCCAGAAGTGGTAAGTGCTCCAGAAGAACTGGGAAATGCTCTCTTAGCCAGAGCTGAGCACTTACACTCATACTCTGCCTAATGGGACCCATTTCTGCAGATGAGAAAGTGAAGGGTTTGGGCCCAGAGGCAGAGGAGGAAGGTGCTAAGTCAGCAGGCTCAAGTGAAGCTTCCTCATCTTCACTATCATCGCTGGTTAAACATGTAGGAGAAGGGGGAGGGCCAACGAATCCCAGAGCCATAGAAATGGTTGGGTCCTGGTCTGTATGGGTTTGGGGAGGGTTAGGATTTTGTGAAGTAGAGGGTGTAGGAATGGGTTGCTCTGCACCAGAAGATGATGGAATATCTGATACAGAGGGTGTAGGAGGTATCTGGGAGGTGGAAGTGTTTGAAGGGGGGAATTCTGCACCAGAAGAGGTTGAGGGTACCTCTGGTACAGAAGGTGGGGGAGAGGGGTTTGTGGGAAGATGTGTTTGGGAAGTTGGGGGAGAAGGTGTTTGGGTATGAATGGTAGAGGGAGTATATACTGGGGTATCTGGGATAATCTGCTCTGGTGGAATAATAGGGTCACCAGAGGCAGATGGGTTTTGGGGAATATTATCTGGGGGAGAGGTAGAGGGGGAGACAAGATTAATGGGGAAAAAAGATGGAAGGGAAGGGTTTACCTTTGCTGGGTCAACACCAGCAGGTACATTAGTCTCTGGAGCATCCTCCATCATCTGGGAGGCATCCTCAATTGCCTTCTCCATGGCCTCTCCAAGATCAGATCCAGAGTCTGGATCCTGAAGAAGGGCTCTCTTGGCCTTGGATTTCCTCACAAGAGGCTCAATCTCTTCCTCTTCTTCCTCCTCTGACGGCTCATCCACCAGGAGGGATTTCTTGGGAGCTCTTCTGCCAGTCCTTGGCTTCTTGGCAGATTTCTTCTTGGCCTCCTCTGGCCTCTTCCTCTTTGAAGCTCCTGCCTTCGAGAAAACAACATCCTCTGAATCAATCTTGGATGAAATATGGTCTTCATGGATCTTCATCCGGATAAGAAACTGAGCAGCATATCCATCCAAGGTACGCAGATCCTTGGGAACCTTTGAGATCAACTCCTCCAGCCCAGAACGTCGGAGAAGCTCCAAAATCTCCAAAGCGGCCGGATTCTTAGTGGAATAGAAGTCCATCACCATTTCTGTCTTGAGTTTCTTGCAGACATAGTCTGGATCGAAATTGCACTTGGGTGCCATTACTGTGAAAGAGAGAAAGAGAGAGAGAGAGAAAATTCTTTGCAGAGAGAGGTTAGAGTTTGAAAGTATGGAAACGTGAAAGGACAGATTGACAGGAAATTTGATTTAAATAGGGTAATACGCGTGGCTAGATTATTAAATGATGTGTGAACGCGTGTAATTTTAAAAATTAATTGAGGAAACAAAATCAATTTTAGCATTGATTGACATTTTGCACAGTGATTAAATATGATGGCCACGATGAAGGGCAAGATACAGATTTAATCTGGTGCGTTGGCATAGTCATTGGGACTGGGCATAAAGGGGTTTTGTGGCAGTCAAGAGAAAAAAGCGAAATGATTGCCTAGGCCCTATACCCTAGTCTTAAATACATTCCGAAGTTGAAACGTTTTGAGTGTACTTACTAATTTGAAAGGTATATCCCAATGATCAGAGGCCAGAGAAGTAAAGACATACCTGTCACCTGATATTGTAACCAGATGAAACCACAGCCAGTCTGGTGCTACATCTCCTCTGATGGAACTCATCTGGTTCTGGTCAGAGAAGACTATGGATATTGTGGAATCTGGCTCAGCACTTCATCTGGGACAAGTGTCACCTGGTGTATACCTTATCTGGAGATATTCCTTCTCTGATATGTCTAATCTGCAGGTATGTTAGTTTAAGAAAATGTATGAAGTAAAGTACTAAAACAAAGGATACTTCTCTGTTTTTCCCTCTAAAACAAATCTGTCTCTGGATACAACAATCCTAACTCAAAAGCTAACTCTCTGAATCTGGTCTCCCTTGAGTCTCCAGATGTCTTCTCCTTCTCTGCAGGCTTGAAAGAACTCTTCCTGTCTCTGGTAGACTCCCTCCAATGCCTTTTGTACCTGCCATACTTTGAACTCATTTTATCTAATTTACGAGTTTGGAGTGCTACCTGCTCCTTGAGGCTTAAGTCATCTGCAGTAGACTCCTTTGGCTTTACATCAGGCTTGAGAGTTGAAGAGAATGCAACTCCTTTCTGGCCAGAAGAGGAAACCTCTTCTGTTTGATCCTCCTCTTGAAGATCATACTCGTAAGCTTTGAGATCAGACAACAGAAGATGATGATCCAGAGTATTGAGATCCTTGTTGTCCTTGATCACGGTGACTTTAATTCTCCACCTGCTTGTTAGTAAACGCAAGATTTTACTATTAATTTCTTTTTCAGAGTAGGTCTTACCTAAGGCACTAGCCTTGTTCAGGAGGTTTGTGAGACGCATGTCCAGCTGGTCAATGGTCTCGTCTGGTTTCATCTTGAATGTGTCAAACGAGTGTTGAACAGCTTGGAGCTTGTTGTCCTTAATCTTCTCTGTTCCTTCGCAGAGAAGTGCAAGTTTGTCCCACATCTCCTTCGCAGTGACACAGGTTCTGACCTTCTCTATTACCTCCTTAGTGAGAGTGTTGATGATCTCGGTTCTTGCCACCTGGTCCAGGTTATATAGCTTTCTCTCATCATTATCAAGCTCATCTTTCTTTTTGAGGATTTTCTGCCTGGGGACTCTATCCTCTGCAGTTTTCTGGGCAGCTTCACTAGTTTCTTCTCTGGACTCAGACCTGCCACTATCAATGGGAGTCCAGTAAAATTGTATGGGGCCACTTTCAACCACATCTAGCATGCGGTGGTGAATAGCTCCAAGATGATTGCTCATCATGAAACTCCAGTGGCTGTAATCCTCAAAGGAGAATTCTGGGAGCTTACGGCTCTTGTAAGAAGATTTTGCAGACATTTTGATAAGAAATTTATGGAAAAACAAGAACTTGAACAAAAGCACTTAAGAGCAATGGATCTGCCCGGTGACCACCAAAAGCTTTACAAAGCAGTGGTCATTGGACACACTGCTCTGATACCACTTGTTGGTCCCACTAGTTAGATTAATTGCGGAAGCTTAAGTTAAATATCTTTCAAAGTCTTTTACAAGAGGGCAAAAATCAACAAACAAAAAGTAAAGTAAAGCAATAAATAACACAAGATGTATAGTGGTTCGGATTGAATATCCTACGTCCACTCTCCCTTATAACCAAGGGGTCTCACTACCAACCAACTCACAAACTTACTTACTGGAATTGGGAAGTACCGGTTCCTTCTTACAGCCTCTTTAGATTTGACTTCAATCTAAAGATCAACCAGCCAACAACCTTGTCTAATAGATGAACAGGTTGTGGTTTGAGTAACTCCTTTAGAGTAGATAAATATTATGAACAGTAAGAGTGCTTGGTATGAATATCAAAAGCTTGGATCACTTATTCGCGTGTAGAGTCTCTAAAGCTTTTTCTTGAACTGCACTCTTGTATATATAGAGGGGATTAGGGCTAGCCGTTGAAGGGCTAATCCAATCAGATCCTCTATATAAGGAAGCCTCAATCAATCAATTCCCTAATTGATTGATTGGGTTGGTGGGATCCTTGGATTGATTATCTTCAAATACTTTCCAATCCTGATCATGTTGACTTGATTTGAATCACCAACGGTCAATAGCTTCCTCTGCCTAACTCTGATTCTCTCCAGAGAAGGCAGGACCAGACACCAGGCAACCTCGGTATCTTCTGGTCCTCATCTGGTCAAGAACCAGAATACTCAGTAGAGTCAGGGGATCAAACTGAGCATCTTTTGTTCTACCAGACTCGTCTGGTCCGGACTCGTCTGGTCTGGGGAAGGTCCTCTGCCTCTGGTCAAATCTCATCTGGTGAAGTCTTCTGGTGGAGTCCTCTGGTGAAGTCCTCTGGTGGGGTCTTCTGGTGACTCTTCTGGTGAAGTCTTCTGGTCTGGCAGTTCCCCCTAGACTAAGTCCTAATCTAGATCATCATCTGGCTAACAGGTCCAGATGGTCCTATTATATCTTCTGGTTTGTTTTAACTCATCAAAACTAACAATTTTTATCCTAACAAGATTCATAGCCCGACTCAGAGACAAAAGTAAGACTTTCTTCTCGACCATAAAAAATGGGAAATTTTCATGGAACAGGGAAAGCCAAGGGGCCTTCTCTAAACTAAAGGAGTACCTAGCAAATCCACAAATCCTAGTCAATCCGGTCCCAGGAGAGAAGCTTTACTTATATCTCACGGCCTCCGAGGTCGCCCTGTGCGCGGTACTTATCCGGACGGACGGTCAGAACCACCTTCTAATCTACTTCGTGAGTCAAGCCCTACACGACGCCGAGCTCAGGTACACGCCACTCGAAAAATTGGCTTACGCTCTGGTCATGAGTGTAAGAAAGCTAAGGCCCTACTTTTTCGACCACCAAGTGGAGGTCCTCACCACCCTACCCTTGAGGCAAGTCTTACACCGGCCGGACACCAGCGGCAGGTTGTTAAAGTGGTCTTTGGAGATAGCTCAGTACGGAGTCACTTACGCCCCAAGAACGGCCATCAAGGGCCAGGCACTGGCCGACTTCATAGTAGAGCTCACCTTCCCTCCGAAGATCACAAGGATCGATCATCCCCGTGGAAACTCTACGTGGACAGATCGTCAACCAACACTTGCGCTGGGGCCGGAATCGTTCTGGTCGGACCGGAGGGCCAGAGTTTCACCCATGCGGTCTACTTTAGCTTCCCGGCAACTAACAATAAAGCCGAATATGAGGCCCTGGTCGGAGATCTCGAACTCGCAATCGTCATTGGAGTATGCCGACTGCACGTCTTCATGGACTCCCTACTCGTAGTAAATCAAATAAAAGGAGAATACAAGGCTCGGGGAGAGCAAATGGTGAAATATCTCGACCTGGTCACAACCTTGTGCGAGAAATTTCACCAAGTTTTTATAGAACAAATCCCGAGGGAGCACAACACCCAGGCCGACGCCCTTTCAAAGCTTGCGACCGCAGAGAGGGCCACCAACCTCGCTAACATCCAGCTCTCCACGCTCGGGACCCCCAAAGTAATCCGTGCTCAAGTATCAACCGTTCTAAGCACAGACGAAAGTTGGATGACTCCGATCTTGAAATACTTAAAGACCGACATTCTCCCAGAAGACAGAGTCCGGGCCTGGCAACTGCAACTTCGGTCATCAAGGTACACCCTCATTGACGATCTCTTGTATAAAAGAAGTTTCATCCTCCCACTCCTAAAATGTATAACCCCGGAGCAAGGCCAGAGCATTCTGACCGAGATCCAAGAGGGGGTGTGTGGGAATCATGCCGGAGGTCGGGCTCTAGCCCATAAAGTGATCAGGCAAGGATATTTCTGGCCGACCCTGAACAAAGACGCTGTCAACTTTGCAAGGTCGTGCCACAAGTGTCAAATCTTGGGACCCAACATCAAGTTGTCCCCCGAGCAGCTCTCCTCCATGTACAACCCTTGGCCTTTTACTCAGTGGGGCATCGATCTGATCGAACCGATGCCCACTGCACCCGGGGGCCACAAATTTGTCGTCGTGGCCGTCGACTATTTCACAAAGTGGGCGGAGGCCGAGCCGCTCAACAAAATCAACCAAACTCAAATCATAAAGTTCATTTGGAGGAACATCATCTGCCATTTCGGCCTACCTCAAGTGATCATCTCCGACAACGGGAAGCAGTTTGACGGTCTCCAGATGATTCAATTTTGTGAGAAATTGAATATCAAGAAAGTGTTCTCCACCCCCTACCACCCGCAGACGAACGACCAAGTAGAGACCGTAAACAAAATCCTCAAGCATACTATCAAAGCAAAGCTTGAGGACAAGAAGGGAAACTGGGCGGCCGAGCTGCCCGATGTGCTTTGGTCGTACTGAGCTACTACAAGAAACTCAACGGGCAAAATGCCTTTCGCTTTAGCCTTTAGGACCGAGGCCGTCATCCCATCAGAGGTCTCTGAGTAGGCGTGAAATTGTCATGATTCGTAGCTAGAAACGCCCTAGTTTTGGTCGAATTTATTGAGTTTTTAGAGCCAAATGAGTACTATTTCTATACATTGATGAATTTGTCTATTTGATACTCATAGGTGAATCAAGGACGAAAAACGAAGTTGGTAGGAATTTGAATCGACTCAAATGGATGCCCAGATGAGAAGATATCGAAGAAATACGATTGGTATTAGTACGTGAGAAGAAAATTGTTAGTTGCAAGGAAGGAAGGCCCACTCGAGCACCATCACTCGAGCACCATCGCTCGAGCAACGTAGGTCGAGCGCTCCGGACTTACAGAACGTTTTTGCCGCTCGAGGGGTACAGCTCGAGCGCCCCGCTCGACCTCTTGAACCATTCGAGCAACGCAGCTCGAGCGCCCCGCTCGACCTCTTGAATCATTTGAGAAACGCAGCTCGAGCGCCCCGCTCGACCGAGACGGGTCGAGCGCTTCCGAGGCTTATTTGCCAAATTTCGTTTTTCGGCCCATTAACTCCCGTTTCGACCCGGTGCATATATATACTCTTTAAAAACTCATTTTGACCGACGACTTACCCACCACGAGATTTATAGTTCGTTTTTGGAGAGAAAGGGGAAAGGTTGTTTGTTGAGTGAATATGAGAAGAAGGTGTGATGAAGTTTTGAGATGTGGAAAAAAGAGAAAAAAAATTGAGAATGAGCAAAAGAAAAAAAAATTGAGCTCATGTGTTTGTGCGAAAAAAAATGAAGTGATTGAAAAAAAAAGGTGAAAGAGTGAGAAAGAAAAAAAAAATTGAAGTGTTGAGAGAATTGGATTGAAAGGTTGTTGATTGAACATGTTTGAAGTATTCTGTTCCTAATCTCGAAGTACCGAAGTTTGATTTTCTATTCTCCATTCACTTTAGTCACTTTACCATATATTGTTATCCCACCTGTCCAAAGAGCCTACATTACAACCTTGAGAAAAGTCCTTTTTGATTCGGCATTGATTTCTAGAGTATGGTCGAAGTTAAGAGCACTTACAAGCCTATGGCTGCCAATTTGTGTGATTGATTGTTTGAGTGAGTCCCTTGATCATTGTTATACACTTGTGAGGGAGTGAAACACATCGTAGAGTGCACATCCATGTTTGATTTTGGTGATTCTTGCTGTTGTTGCATGAGTATGATAAAGGAAAGTGAGTGAGTATACGGGTGATTGATTTTTGAAGCTCGAATTCATATACTTGCATGATTGAATTCTTTGACTCATTCCTAACAATTTCACTTGACTTATTATTTCGTTGCTTGAGGACAAGCAACATGGTAAGTTTGGGGGGGTTGATTAGGTGTGAAATTGTCATGATTCGTAGCTAGAAACGCCCTAGTTTTGGTCGAATTTATTGAGTTTTTAGAGTCAAATAAGTACTATTTCTATACATTGATGAATTTGTCTCTTTGATACTCATAGGTGAATCGAGGATGAAAAACGGAGTTCATAGGACTTTGAATCGACTCAAACGGATGCCCGGATGAGAAGATATCGAAGAAATACGATTGATATTAGTACGTGAGAAGAAAAGTGTTAGTTGCAAGGAAGGAAGGCCCACTCGAGCACCATCACTCGAGAACCATCGCTCGAGCAACGTAGGTCGAGCGCTCCGGACTTACAGAACATTTTTGCTGCTCGAGGGGTACAGCTCGAGCGCCCCGCTCGACCTCTTGAACCATTAGAGCAACGCAGCTCGAGCGCCCCGCTCGACCGAGATGGGTCGAGCGCTTCCGAGGCTTATTTGCCAAATTTCGTTTTTCGGCCCATTAACTCCCGTTTCGACCCGGTGCATATATATACTCTTTAAAAACTCGTTTTGACCGACGACTTACCCACCACGAGATTTAGAGTTCGTTTTTGGAGAGGAAGGGGAGAAGCAAGTTTACTATTACGTTTTTTAGGTTTTCATTATGAATTCGAATTACGATTTTACTTTCGGGTTGTGTTTCTTAATATTTTCGTCCTTGAACACGTTGAGACCTAATTCATTGAGTTAATTTAAGTTTATTCTTTCAATTAGTTAAACCCTATTTTATGTTTGATCTCTTCTTCGTCTTAATTATCATGTTCTTTTTCGTTACTTAATTAATCGTTATTATTTTCGTTAAATCTATGTCTAGCTAAAACTCTTGCATGCTTAGGGTAGGATGAACTCGTAGAAGTAGGTTGTGGGTACGTAATTAGGGTAATTCGTGACGTTAGTTTTAATTCTCTTGGTTAATGAATTCGTAAAATTAATCTAGACTTTACTTTTGAATTTCGTTCGAAAGGTGTTAGAGAGAGGACGACCGCATCACTCTTTAACAACAAGTAGACTTAACTAGAAGGTTTAGGAAGGTTTAATTCATCTACCAATTTAGCGAAGGAGGACGACCGCATCACCTTAGTTAAATTAGGGTCTCATTAATTAAGCACAATTTATTAACTTGTTAGTAGATTAGTGAAGTCGAGTGATAGGGTAAAGTATTAGGGTTTAGAATCTTGAGCTTTCACTTTTCATTCTTAGACTTAGGTTAATTCTTGTGTGTCACAGTTATTCTGATTATGTACCTGCTCCGTTAGTATACGTAGGGATTCCTATCCTGAGCATCGCCATCTCTCATTAGAACACAATCCTTAGTTAATTTGATTTCTTTAGTATTTTAGTTTACTTAGTTTATTTTAGTCTTTTAATTAATCCTTCCAAAATTCCAAAAACAACACACTCATATTAACTACGACGCGTAGATCTTCAGGGATCTATTTGCATACACTCCATCTCGTGGGTTCGATAATACTTGGTCATTATACTTACTAATACTACAGTGAACCCGTCCGCTTGCGGGTGAGCGATTAGTAGAAGTTAGTGTAATTCGCTTCAAGTCAGTCTCTCTCCCAAGCCACCGGATGGCCCAGACAATCATGAAGGACAACGACACCACCCGGATGATCGATCTGGACATGTTGGAGGAAAAGAGACTCAATTTTGACCTCCGAAATGCAGCCTATAAGAAGAAATCCAAAAAAAAATTTCAACTCCAAAGTAAGGGTTATACAATTCCAGGTCGGTGACCTCGTCCTCAAGAAGGTTCAAGTCCCCAAAGGGGAATTCGGCCCGAACTGGGAGGGCCCGTTTAGGATATCCAAATGGCTCTCCAAGGGGGCTTACGAGCTAGAGCTTATGGATGGCACTCCGGACCAATACCTCTGGAATGCAATTCACTTGAAGAAATACTATCAGTAATCAAAATTATACTATGTAATCAAAGTTTCCATCAATACAAAGTTCTACGTGCAGCTCAATCTCATTCAAAAAAACCGAGCTCAGTTCAAAAGCATATGCCGACCGTATCGAGGTCGGCATATCACACTTGAGCTCGGGAAGGCCACTCCAGGCAATTCAAAAACCGAGCTCAGTTCAAAAGTATATGCCGACCGTTTCAAGGTCGGCATATCACAATTAAGCTCGGACAAGCCACCTATGCCATTTTTTAAGCCGAGCTCAGTTCAAAAGTGTATGCCGGCCGAATCGAAGTCGGCATACCACACTTGAGCTTGGCAAGGCAACCAAGGCCACTCCAAATGCCGGGCTCAGTCTAAAGTGTATGCCGACCATGTCAAGGTCGGCATATCTCACTTATGCCCGGGAGAAATCTCATATACTTGTTAAAAATTTTAAGCATTTTTTAGCAGGGATAAACAACAAGGCAATTAAATGCGAGATAATAAAGTTAAGAGAAACTGGTTCATAGCAAAACCGGTTTAAAGCCGGAAAAAAATACAACAATTCAAAGTAAAGAAAAGCAACATCCGGTCGGAGGCCGGTTACATTCGGGAAAGTAATAGAGAAAAAGATAATGCAAAGAAAATCTAAGGGTCGCCAGCCCCTGCCGCCGGGCTCGCCTGCCCTCCAGTCCCGGCTACAAAGGCAGCCACCTCATCAATGCAGGCCTCCACGACACTCCCGCCCGGCACCTGTGAGCCCTCCGGAGGGGCCTCCTCCTCTTCCACCTCTTCTTCTCCTTCGTCGGCAGCCGGGGGAGCCAGACCCGGTTTGATCAGCCTATGCCGATGGGGGTACCAAGAAAGATCTACCCCATGATCGGTTTCGAGGTCGAGAAGGGGAAGCCAGTACCCCTCATGGATTGGATTCTTGGCCACATAGTCGCGGAAGTAGTCCTCTTGGGCTTTGGTGTCGGCTCCGGCCTGGCGCCCAACTCGGATCAGACTAGTGGCGGCCATATAGAAGCAAAACTTGGAGAAGAGCGTCGGGTTAGTGACTGGGTCGTCCGAGTCATAAGCCGGCCAGCTCAGAGAAGCAGCCATCTCGTCATTCTTTTTCTGAAGCTCTTTCTCCAGCTCGACCTGCCGGGCCAGGACCTGGTCGGCATCCCCCCGGGCTCGGTGCGCCTCCAGCCGCAGCTCGGCGTTGGCGTCCTCCATCTCAGCTACCCGTTTCCGGGCATCCGCTAGGGCTTTGTACGCCGTTTCCGCCCGGCCTAAGGCATCCTCCTTCTCCTTCAAAACGGCCTCTATCTGGCCGACCGCGTAGTTCTTCTCCTTTTTTAGCGCGGCGTTTTCGCTCTCAAGGCCGACTTTCTCTTCCCGGGCCTGGGTCAAGTCAGCCTCCACCCTCCGAAGTGAGCTATCTGCACGGTTGAGCTCGCTCTCCACGAAGTTGGCCATGATCATCGTCTGGTTGGCCAATGCAATTCAGGCTCGACCGGCATGTCGGGGACGGTGCTCGGTGATATCGGCCAGCTCCCGAGTCCAGGCCTGGGGCAGAGAGTTCACTGCCCGGCTCACATACTCCGGCATGTCTACGATTGAGCCCGGAGCCTGGGAGGACAAGAAGTCCAACACCAGTGGGGGAAGGTCAGAGTCGTTTCGCGTCAGCCTAAAGAGAGAAATAATTGAGTCAGATACGTTTAGAATGTGACTAAGGAATTTCATGAGTTAAGAAAACTTACGATTGGAAGCGGGCTGGATCACGACCAAAGTAGGTCCTGTCATCCTCCCAGCCATGAGTTGGCGCCGCGTGGGCCACAACCTCCGTCCCGACCGGCCTGAGTCCGGGCGGAGTGTCGTCGGAGATATCGATCGGGGCCGGGCTCGACCCATGCAGGCCGACCTCTTCACTCTCAACCTCCTCCCGGCCCCTCTTCTTGCCGGTAATCGGGGAGGTCGGGACCTCGGTGGCAGCTGTCCCGGCGGCCGGAACAGACTGGAGGGGAGTAGGCTCCTGGATCATAATCCCGGTTCGGGCTCTGCCCCCTTCTTCTTCTTTGCCCCTTTGGCCGTCTTCTTCACCGTGCAGGCGCCGAGCAGGGAAAATATTTTTGGACAGCGGTCGAGAAGCTCTGGAGGGCACTGTCTCACGATCGGGAAGTCAGGCACTGCAATGTCAAAGATTCGAGGTGTTAAAAAAAACTAACTACAACTCGAGACCCGGGCAAGAACAAATCACTTACATGTCAAATTTAGATGATGCGGAAACTGGAAGAACCAGCCGGAGATTCGGGGTTGTTGAGTTCGGAGGATGGCTTGATTCCTTTCAGCGGCCGGTAGCGACAGTATCCGCTCCCTGACGACTGCAAAGTCGAAGTTCAGCTCCCGGTCGGAAGGGCAAGGATAACCTGCAAAGGAAGATAAAAAATTAGATCAGTACTCTTTATTCAAAGATGAGTAAAAAATTCCTTACTAGGGTGCTTAAGACGGATGTTGGTCGGAACCCCGATCTCGAGTCCGCCCGGGTACCCGGTCTGCCAAGCCCCCCCCACGATGAACCACTTCTTCCGGTCGTTACGGGCTTTGCTAGGGAGACCGGTCACCAACTTCTGCCCTTTGGTTTGAATAAAGACCTCGCCGGTCCCACTCTTTTCGCTCTGGATCCGGTAGAGGTAGGTCATCTCTCCCGGGGTCGGCATCCGATACAGCCGATTCTGCCCAAACAACGTCATAATGCTGACGATGATCATCCACGCGTTCGGCAACAGCTGGATGGGCGCCTGGTCCCAATAGTTTAACAAGTAGGAAATGGCTAGATGGAGAGGAAAGCGAAGTCCGACCTCCATCATGTCATGTGTGACAGCCGTCATCCCATGGGGAGGTTGATCGGCTCGTTCGTTCGGCTCCGGGGCATAAAGGTGAACATCGTAGGGAATGTCCCACTCAGCCCGTTTCTCATCGAGGTAATCTTGCTTTAATACACTCCGAACTCGACCGATGGTCCACCTATCGGACTCCTCCAGGTTGGCTATACGGATCGTGGCCGGGTCGCGAACGGTCGGCCCCCGAGGGTAATGTTCCAAATATTCCTCATAATCAAAAGCGAGGGCCGCAACTTCATCCTTCTCCTTCACATAATCCGACCACAGCCAATAGGCCCTCCTGACCTCATCTTTCCGGGCCTTGCCCGCGCTTCAGACCGCAGCGGGCGACCCCCCGACCTCTTTGGCCTCCGACCCGAGGCCTCGTTCACCATCCCCAGCCTCTCCTTGATCTGCTCGGCTGCAAGATTCTGGAGCATTAGATTATTGGCCAGGTTGTCACATTCTTCATGGCCGCCGTCCTTATCCTCCTCCAGAAGGTCGTCCAGTGGTTCCCGACGCTCCACCGGAGGAGCCACCGATTCGATCCGGGAAACCGCAGCCGGGCCGCTCTCCCTGGCACCCTCACCCAATAGCGACCGGCCCGAGCTCGGAAAGAGCGCGTCCAAGCAATCATCATCGCGAGCCCAAATCGAGCTTGCGCTCAGGCGTGATGGAGAAGCCCCACCTCCTCCGCTTGAACTTCCTCCTTCGCCAAAAAGTCGCCGATTGGCTCCTCCGCTGGCGCTGCCGCTCGAAGAGGCGCCACCTCTCTACCCAGGCGGAGGACCAGTCCACCGCCGTACCATTTTGAAGAAAAAAGGGGAAAAAAAGAGTTTTATCAAGATAAAAGAAACGAAAATACCTCAAACCGCCTTAATCACCACCGTCACCGCCATACGAAAACGAAACACCATCGCAAGATGCTCGCCGGAAAAATCGTAGAGGTTTTGTAAATCTTTTGCTCAAGAAGTTTAGGAAGTGCGAAAGTGAAAAACTCAAAATAGCGAAAATCCCCCCTATTTATAAGAAATGGGAAGGGGCCTATTTCGAAATAAAATTCTAGGCCCAGGGGCCTAGATGCAAGGAAGCTGAAACGACACATCGAAATGGCTGCGCACGCCATCAATAAATGCGCGGGATCCGAAACGTCGCCTGACGTCACGCACGCCTTTTCAAGCGCACCTACCCATGCACGTCAACTCAAACGATAGCCCGTAAGGGGCCGACCAGCGACCGCCCCGGGCAATTGAGGATCGGTGCCGATGACCAAATGGCAGACGACCACCTCGCCTCTCATCAACCCTGAGAGCCGAGTTGGGGGGCAATTGTTGTAACCATTTTGCACCATAGACCGGCACCGACCTATAGCATACCAAAATGGTCAGACCGCACGACCACGACGACCCCGATCCTGCCAGATGGAGTCGGACCTCCACGGGCTCCGACCCCATTCTCCGACCTCAAGAACGAGGTCGGAAGCGAATTTAATAGGCACGCTCGCTCCGGCAAACAAACAGGCCGGACCAACCGGGATCGGACCGGGCCGACCTCAACGCAATAAGGCCTATAGAGGTCGCCGGGACACAGCCGACGCGCAGGAAGTATTGCCGATCTCCACACTCTCCAGGAGGCCGGCCTTCGACCTCGAAACATCTCCGACCTCCAAGGTAGTAGAAGAGCACGTAACAGAATCAGGTAAGATCCACCTATAAGAGGAAAAGAGCCGCCTCCGTACTCTGTGATAGAGAGAATATTCCACCCAAATAAGGAAACAAGCCAGAGAATCGTTCTTTTGGGACACGCCAGTGGCCGGCCATCTGCAGGTCCTGTCCCGCCAGTGCCCGCGCGCGCTCAAAGGCTGGGGGCATTTAATGCTCTTGTCCCCTGAGGGGCCGGAAAAGACAAATGTACCCCTGTAGGGAGAAAACTATAAATAGCCTCATATTTGTAACAAGAAAGAGAGTTCAATCCCATCTATCAAAGCAATACAATCCTCATTTAAGTCCAGGGACTAACAACCCCTGACAATTCTTGGTGTTCTTAGAATTCTTACGCATTTATTATCATTCTTCACTCAAACAATCATTTTAACATTTAAGAACCCAATCATTTGATGTTTTTACCAGAAACCACTTGAATAGCCATTTAATCCCAGCCTCATATATTTGGTAAACAACAATAGTAATATAGTGCTAAGCTTGTATAAATATAATAAAGTCCCAGTCAAGTAATTTTACTAAAATAGCTAGTTCAATTATCTCAAACTCTACGTACATCCTAACAAGTTATATACATCCTAACAAGTTTATATATATCTTCATTTACATCACTTGCTTAGTCAAGTAAACAAGAATCGAATGTCTACACCGACATATAACCTTAAATTATTTATAAAACAAATATTTTTTCCATTTTGTATTTTTTAATCATTTTTTTCATATCACTAATATGTGGTTGAAAAATGGACAAACCATAGGAGTTACGGGACTGAAATTGAAGAGTAAAATTTTTGGGACTAAAATCGGACATTCGATAAGTTATGGGACCAAAAAGAAATTTCCCAGCAAGAATGGGACCAAAATTGGGCAAATCATAGAAGTTATGGGACCAAAATTGAAGAGTCAAAATTTTTGGGACCAAAATCGGACACTCGATAAGTTATGGGACCAAAAAACTTTTATTCTCTTTCATTTTAGCAACTCTCGTTATTTTATACATAGTACACGTGATTACTAAGTAAATAAAACAAAAGACTCCACCGATACATTTAATTTTGTCCGGCCCAAAGAAAAAAATGCATTTAATTTGAAATACACATAAAACTACTATTTATGCTTTCTCAGTGAAATAAATAATCAAAACAAGAGACATCCACCAATACATTTAATTTGGTCCTGCCAAAAAACTACTTTCTTGATTTTCTGAAATTAGAAGTTCCCGGCGTTCCCTCTTTTCGCCAAAAAACTACATTTAATTTGGTATACATAAAATATTGTTATCGTGTAATAAACTACAAAAACGAGAGGATTAAAGTATAAAACTGATTGACTCTTAATTTATTAGGGAAACAAAACTCAGAATTTAGATTCTCCCCAATCCTTTAATTAGATTGGATTTTTTCAAAATCCATAATTTTATTTATATAAAAATATATCATTGAATTCTTGAATCAAGTCCAATCCTATGAAAGTGCTACATAGTAAATAGTAATACAGTGCTAAAGCTTGGTGTAATAGTAATACAGTGCTAAAGCTTGTATAAATATATTAAATGTTCAGTTTACATTCACATTCTTAGTCAAATGAACAAGCATCGAGTGGTTACACTGACATTTCCTTAAATTAATTATAAAACATGTATGCAACGAATATCAGTTAGTTTCATTTTAGCAACTCTCGTAATTATATACATATAGTACACGTGTTATTAAATAAATAAATAAAACAAAAGACTCCATTGATACATTTTAATTTGGTCCAACCTAAAAAAGAAAATGCATTTAATTTGGTCCAGCCTAAAAAAGAAAATGCATTAAATTTCGTATACCATAAACCTACTATTAATGCTTTCTCTAAGATAAATAAATAAAACAAGAGACCTCCACCAATACATTTAAATTGGTCCTGCCAAAATACTTACATTTAATTTGGTATACATAAAATAAAACTACTTTTTTTATTTTCCAAAATTAAAAGTTCCCGCCGTTCCTTCTTTTCTCCATCTCAGTTTGAAAATGGTGTATTTATAAGGGGGCAAGTGTACTTATAGTTAATCCAATAATATTAGTAAAATAACATAATATTGGCAATTATGACAACATTTATATGCGATGAATGAATTTATAAGGTTAACGATAAAAAGAAATCACGAACTTTATTGTTTTTATCAATTACAATATATACTTTGTTTCTTTGTAATTTAATACACCACTTTTTCAAGTTTTTCAATTTGAAACATCTGATAATTTTCAGGTAACAACTATATGACTCGTTGTTGAATATCAGCAAATGAGCAAAATCTTTCCAGGCCTCCTTTGCTCGCCTCTTGGCTTCCGCCTTAGCAGCCACCGCGGCTTTGTTCATTGATACCGATGCAATTTTAATTTTTATATCAATCGCCTTGAATTCCGTATTTTCCTCTCTTCTTTATAGGCCAATGACTTTCATGACTCAAATCGAGAGTAGGGATGACTTTCGTGACCCAAATCGGAAGAGTGGTGATGACTTTCATGACCCAAATCGGAAGAGTGGGGATGACTTTCATGACCCAAATCGCATGGCCTACTTCTCGAGTCTACATTAGGATTTGCCATTCTTTTTTGACAAGTCAATGCCTTGCTCCAAGTACTCTGGATGCCCTTTAAGGAATCTAGCGCAAATCTTCACAATCTTGACCATTCTTTTTTGTTGGTATCTCACCGGTGAGAAAATTCCGGGCAGCTCGGTCATAAGAAAATACCGCTGCAAGAGAAATAATTAAATTAATTAATTTCATACTTATCTACAAATTCGAATTTTTAAATGAGATGAAATATCAGGGTCAAAAGGTTCATGTCCAAACAAAGATCTGAGTTCGATTTCCACTGAGAACAACTCCACCCTTATTAAATTAATTTCATACCTCTGTACATGTTCGAACTTTTAAATGAGATGAAATTCTTTCAGCTCTTCCTCCTCCTTGACGAAGGTGTTGAGCCACATCCTCCTTATCTCCGCCCCGTATCACAGATCTCTTTTTTCTGATGCCGCCGAAATTGGAAAACCCCTTTTTCTGTTGAGGCTGTGCTACATGGGTAATGGCGGCCTTCTCCATTTTTCATTTGTTAATATACACAAATTAGGTTATAAAATAGGCTTAGGGTTATGACCTTTTTATAGCTTCTCTGTACCCCTCCTCATTAATAAAATTTTCCATTTTTCGATACATAAGATTTGGGTAGGGTTAATCCATTAATGGTTTTGTTAGAAAAATTAATTAATTGATTAATTTAAAATCGTTTTATAAATTCGAACTTTTAAATGATTTCTACATGGAGTTCTTACAGGATCCCTTGACTCTTTACTATATCTTCCTTTGATTTCTACAGAAAATAATTTTACCCATATTAAATTATTCACTCATTGGGTTTTCTCAAAGAAAAATAATAGCATTAGAATTTAGCCTATGAGTGAGGAAGTGTTGAGGAAATTATCTGCATACCTCTCGACAATTTCGAACATTTGGATGTATATTTTGAGGACTAGTTTCATACAAGTTTTTGTGAACAGGAAATTATATATTGGCAGAATTAAATAAATGGTCTTCACACATCCCGACAAATACAAATTCAACATATTAAATTGTTTACTCGTTTGAATTTCCTACACAAAGGAGGGAGAAAGTTAGAAAAACATATATAAATTAATTGATTTCACACTTCTTTATAAATTTAGACTTTTGGATGAAATATAATTCTTTCAGTCCGATTTAAAAAATTTGTTGATTTATCTGAACTCAGGGATACATTGTCTATTTTTTATTCCTATCTCATTTAAATGTCCAATATATCCCTTTTAATCCCACCTATTTGAGTAGATAAAATACAAAAATAAAAATTAATGCATGTAACGTATGAGTGCTTTTGTCTAGCGATGAATTTTGGGGATGTTCTTTTTTTATTTGAGCGTAATTTGACAAATTCTAATTGAGAAAAATATGGATGGAATGAATCCAATGAATAATAAATTTGTTAATAATTTAAGATGTACAAATAGTAGTGGCTGTAAATTTGTGTCAAATCGATACTTTTGATTGATAATGTTATCACTACAGGAAAATATTATAGTGCCCAAGAAATTAGAGATTTTTTTTATGGACGACGGAATGAGGGTATTTTAAGGAGGATGAATGTCCTATATATTGCATAGCGGATTCACTTCTCTATCAGAATCAACGATGCTTTAAGTAAGAGTATATTGATCATATGGTTTAATTTATGGAGTAATCAAACTTGGCTATTTACGGGTTTTTATGTAAACACTTATCTAGTTTTACGATGTTTTTGGTAGACCTACTATGTACTTTTGCTTCTTACCTAGATTTAATTAATCTCTCTATTGTTGGTGGAGGAATCTTTAACAAGCACTACAAAAAAAACACTGTTTTGCGACGGAATTAGCGACGGAAAATCCGTCGCAAACAGTGTTTTGCGACGGTATCTGCGACGGACACGTATCCGTCCCTAAAACAGCCGTAGCTAATTTTTGCGACGGATTTCGACTTCTGTCGCAAATTAACGACGGACAAATCCGTCGCAAAATCGGCAGGTCAGACCCGGCCGGGTCACACAGAATTTGCGACGGACAGTATTCCGTCGCAAATATTTCGGGTCAGACCCGTTCGGGTCAACAACATTTGCGACGGCCACATTCCGTCGCAAATGTTTATATATATATTTTTTATTTTTTTCTGTTATAATTTGCGACGGGTTGTTTTCCGTCGCAAAATTCAATATTTGCGACGGAATTTGGCCGTCGCAAATTACCGAGCCTATACAAAAAAAAAAGTGGCTCGCGTGGTTCGAGCCCGGGCACCCGAGGCGGCCGGGGCGGGCGCGGACCACTGGGCCAACCGACCCATCTCTTTTTATATGCGGCCCACCTTCTATATTAGTCTTATTAGGCCTTGAACAATTAATCCATTTTTTGCGTCCAAGGGGAATCGAACACGGGACCTCTTGTGCAAGAGGAGGGGGAGCGCGCCACTAGGGCACAAGCTACTTTCGTTTATTTTTATGCAATTAATTGTATATGTATTCAAATTAAGTCATTTTTTTTTATAATTCACCAAATTAATTTCTTTTCGTATCTATGTTGTTTATTAAAATATTTTGCCCAACTATTTTTTTTATTTTGTAAAATTATTTATTTCGACTCCCACTTAAATTTATAATTCGTTCATTTGTACGCAATTAATTGTATATGTATCCAAATTGACTCGTTTTTTTTTTCTACAATTCACCAAATTAATTCATTTTCGTTTCTAACTTGTTTTTATAAATATTGGGGCCATTTAATTTTTATTATTTCTGTAAAACTATTTATTTCGACTCCCGCTTAAATTTATAATTCGTTCATTTGTACGCAATTAATTGTGTATGTATCCAAATTGACTCATTTTTTTTCTACAATTCACCAAATTAATTCATTTTTGTTTCTAACTTGTTTTTATAAATATTGGGGCCATTTAATTTTTATTATTTCTGTAAATTTATTTATTTCGACTCCCGCTTAAATTTATAATTCGTTCATTTGTACGCAATTAATTGTGTATGTATCTAAATTGACTCATTTTTTTTCTACAATTCACCAAATTAATTCATTTTCGTTTCTAACTTGTTTTTATAAATATTGGGGCCATTTAATTTTTAGTATTTCTGTAAATTTATTTATTTCGACTCCCGCTTAAATTTATAATTCGTTCATTTGTACGCAATTAATTGTGTATGTATCCAAATTGACTCGTTTTTTTTTTCATAATTCACCAAATTAATTCATTTTCGTTTTTCACTTGTTATATATACAATAATTTAGTAATTCTAATCGTCGTCTTCTTCCTCGTCATCCTCATCATCATCTTCATCCTCTTCCTCATCTTCATCCTCTTTCTCTTCCTCTTCCTCTTCTTCTTCCTCCCCACCGCGCTCTTGTCCATCACCCTCATGATCACTTTCAATCATTATCATTTCTGGATTTGCAGCAAGTAAGTCGACAAAAATATTCACACCTGCTTGATCAACCTCTGTTTGAGCCTCTTGTATCTCTGTTTGAAATGGATCTGTTGGTTCTACACCGTCTTTGTTTGACGGATTAGAAACTTCAACCAGTGATCTTGCCTTTACTTTGCAAATTGTCCTCAAGTTGGGCCTACTTGATCCGGGGTATTTGCAATAATATACCTGAGATGCTTGCGTTGCAAAAATATAAGGATCGTATGCCGCCGGAAACTTCTTTCCGGTGTGGATATCAACAATCTTGTAGTTTTTGTCGACTCTTGTTCCTTGGTTCCCTGGATCATACCATTCACACAAGAACAACACTATCGTCCTGCTCGGCCAACCCGGATATTCTATTTCAACTATTTCTTGCAGCACTCCATAGTAATCGATGGGTTCTTCGTTGTAGTTTGCACCGATAACGCAAACACCACTGTTTGTAGTCGATTTCGTTGAAGCATACGCTTCAGTATGAAATTTGTATCCATTTGCGTAATATCCGTGGTATGATACCACACTACGTAGTGGTCTTTTGCTCAGAGCTTCAAGATGTGGGTTGTTATTAAGTAGGCCATTTTGTCCCTGTAAATATTAAATTATCATGTATAAAAATAGTAACATATTTGTTATAAGGTAAAAATCATATAATTATGTGGTACTCACGTAACGTTGGAACCAAAACATAAAATCATTGCGGATGGATTGAAAAACTGTTGCATCTGTGATGTCTGGTTCTACTTGACGCTTATACTCACAGAACATGCTTATATATCAGAAAAAAGAAATTAATTACATTTCAGATATCAACAATATACATATTGTAAAAAACTCAACTATAAAATTAAATTACTTACTCTATATACGGTTGGACTTCAGGACAATTCATCAAAACATATGAATGTATTGTTTTCTCTTCAATACTGCCCCTGAACTGTCGTTTGGTGCCCTTACCCATTGGTCGACCCGGATGCAAAAATACAGATAACATACCTTCAACATCACGAAGGGGATGGTCTACTCCACGACCATCGTAGTTGCGAGGCACATTTCTGATTCTGGTTTGAACTTGATCGCCGAAGTAGTAAGAACAAAATGCTCAAACCTCTTCAGTAAGGTATGCATTAACAATTGATTCTTCGATGTGGGCCGCATTTCCAATATTGAGCTTTAAATTGTGCAAATACCTAAAACATTCTTGTGTTAGAAAATTTATTCAGTATTGATCTTAAAAGTCGATTTAAAAAATGGTATAGAATTACCTCTCAAAAGGGTACATCCATCGATACTGTACGGGACCAGCAATTGAGGCTTCATACGCTAAGTGTACGGGTAAGTGCTCCATCGAGTCGAAGAAGCTGGGTGGAAAAATCCGCTCAAGTTTGCATAGAATAACAGGGATCTCCTCATCCAAACGCCTCATGTCCTCAACTGTAATCGTTGATGCCGTTAAGTGTCTGAAAAAGAGACTTAATTCCGTGATGACACTCCATACATTCTTGGGAAGTGAGTACCGAAATGCAATAAGTAAGAGTCGTTGCATGAACACGTGACAATCATGACTCTTCATTCCAGACACCTTTCCGGTTTCCGTGTCAACTCTGTCTCCCAAATTCGACACATAATTGTCAGGGAAGCTCAACTCTTTCACCCACTTACACAAATTCTTCCTTTCTGCTTTACTAATTGTGTAAGAGGCCTGGGGATATGTTCTTGTCTGCTCATCCTTGTGTAGGGAAGCACGAGAACAGAAGAGCCTCAACTCATCTCTGGATTTTGAAGTGTCTTTGGTCTTCCCTTCAGTACCCACGACCGTATGAAACAAGTTGTCGAAAACATTCTTCTCTATATGCATCACATCCAAATTGTGTCGAATCAACAACTTGCTCTAATAAGGTAAGTCCCAAAAGATACTTCTCTTCTTCCAACCAACCTGGATACGTTTATTGTGCTCCATTGCACCCGCCTCAGTTGTCTTCATCAAATCAGTGACTGTAACCTCATACAACAACGAATCACCTGAAATAATTAATTTATATATGGTTAACTTATATATATGAGACACATAGACATCAGTAGTGATTCAGTACCCAGACACATACCTGATCGAATCCGTGGTCTTGGGCGGCCTACTGCATTTTTACCCTTTAGAAAGTCTGTTTTGTTCCTCCGAAAGGGATGATCAGGAGGAAGAAACTTGCGATGGTTGTCGAACCATGACACTTTTCTACTCAACGGAAGATAGAATGAATCAGAACCGTCCATGCAATACGGGCATGCTAGTTTTCCTGCTGTTGACCACCCAGACAACATAGAAAATGCTGGAAAGTCACTAATGGTCCACAAAAGTGCAGCTCGCATCGTGAAGTTCTGCTTCCTATGAACGTCGTAGGCCTCCACCCCCGTAGACCACAAAGATTTCAACTCTTTAATCAATGGCTGGAGATATACATCCAATTTATGCTTGGGGTTGTGTGGTCCAGGCACCAAGATACTAAGAAATATATGTTGAGGCTTCATGCACAACCGAGGAGGTAGATTGTACGGGGTCAACAACACAGGCCATAATGAATACTTTTTTCCGTGCATTCCAAATGGGGCAAAACCATCCGTGCACAAGCCTAACCTCACATTTCTCGTCTCCCTTGCAAAATATGGTAACTCCCTATCAAGATGTTTCCATGCCTCCGAGTCTGCAGGATGCCGCATCTCTCCAGAATTCTCACCAGAACACTCCTCAGCATGCCATGTCATGTCTTTAGCCGTGGCACTGGACTGATACAACCTCTCTAGACGAGGAGTGATGGGAAGGTAATACATTGCCTTATAAGCCTTCAACTGCACTTTCTTCTTACTTTTTTTACGACCAGATAGTTTGTACCGTGGGTGACCACACATCTTGCAATGATTCTCATCCTCATCCACATCCCAAAACAACATGCAACCGTTTGTACAACAATCAATCTTCTCAAAGGGTAGACCCATATCCTTCAAGAGCCTCTTGCTCTGATAGAAATTATCAGGCGCCGTGTTTTCTTCAGGTAGAGCTCGTTTGAACAATTTAGCAAATTGATTGAACACTTTTGACTGACCTTGCCTTCAGTTTTGATGTTCAACATTTGAGCATTGAATGACAATTGCGTCTCAGTCTCACAACCAGGAAACAACTTTTGATCAACGGTTTTAAGCATATCAAAAAACTTCTTTGACCGATGATTTGGTTCCTCCTCCATAAGTGTTTCATTGAATTGTGGTTGACCACCCAAAATAGATTCTGCAATCATCATCCGATATCTATCATGTTCATCCTCTATTTGTGGTTCAAATTGAGTATACGGAACATAACTTGAACCACCAACATCAAAATTTCCACCACCGCTCCACCCAGTATACCAGTATTCTACGGTTTCGATGTCAACATTCCACCGTTGTTCACCGTGACTGGTCCAGTTGTAATAACGGGGAACAAAACCGGAAATCACAAGATGAGTTCTAACCTCATCAACACTCAAGAATCTCATATTTCTGCATCTTCTGTCTTTACACGGACTCCTAATATTACCCATACAATCCATACTGCATGGATGTTGTAGTGCAAACTCAATAAACTAATCAATTTTATTGCAAAAGGCAGAGTTAATGCCTCCTCCTATCATTCTAGGTATTGAGTACATCCAACCACGATCTGGAAATTGCATCTGTTACAGATTAAAAGTAAATATCACGTGAGTTATAAAAAATTGGGCAGAGTTTGCCTAAAAATAAGGATATACAAAAATTTCCTTCACAAAAATCAATCCAACACAACCATATATATCAATCATAGTAAACCAATCAAATAAACAAATATCACACAATTTATCTAATAGTGTACATAAAAATTGAGCAGAGTTTCGACTAAAAATAGGTATAAATATCACACAAACTAAAATTAACGTACCCATCAAATAAACATATATCATCAATAATACCTAAACCCATCAAATAAACATATATCATGCTCATTACCTGATAGTGTACTAAAAAATTGAAACAATAAAAATATGACATTTAAACGGTTAAAAATGTGAAAACGTACGGTGAAGTAGAAGGCAATGACAAATACGTACGGTGAGGTTGAAGGCAATGACAAATACACCAATTATACGTGAAGAACATATGAAAACCGCATCATTTCTTATTTTTTTCGTGAGTGAAAGTGAAAGGGAAAGAAGAGTGAAAGTGAAAGGGAAGGAAAAGGAAGGGGATTGTTATAAATCTGCACAAATTTGCGACGGACTGATTTTCCGTCGCAAATTCTATATTTTGCGACGGCAATTCCGTCGCAAATACGCTTTGCGACGACCCAGGTCAATTATTGGTCACCAACCACTCTGACGAGCTTCAACTACTCAATTTTGCGACGGAAAAGTGGCCGTCGCAAATATGAATTTAAAATTTACGACGGCCATTCCGTCGCAAAACAGGCAAATGGGTCATTTTCCGGGTGGCTACTTTTAAACGGGTCGTTTTGCGACTGAAAATTCCGTCGCAAATTTCAATTTTGACTTTGCGACGACATATCCGTCGCAAATGAGCAGGAGTACAACGAAGGTGGTGGGCCCTAGGATTTGCGACGGACATTTCCGTCGCAAAACACTAACTGTTGCGACGGAATTTCATATCCGTCGCAAACCGACATTTTTTACGACGGCTTGCCCAAATCCGTCGCAAATACACGAAATTTGCGACGAATATTTGGCCGTCGCAAATTTTCCGTCATTAAACCGCGTCTTTTTTGTAGTGAAGGTGTGTTTTGCATTTGAGAAGTTTGAAGGCAATAGAAGAGCACAAGATAATATGAGAGGCAATATTTTATTATGTTCTACATGATTTGCATGGAGGAGGTAAATTCTTCATGTTGAATAGTACACTATTTTGAACGGCTTGGTAGATTTTTCAAAGATGAATGATGAAGGATTTATTTCAATGGCTCGTGTTGAAACCTAAGTTTTACATGGACCGAAAAGCAGTGGGTATTTTATATGGGAAAATTAGGATTGTTCACCTAAGATTTATGGCAGAACATAGATTGTTAATCTTGGGAGGAATATTTTTATAGATTTTATTGTTGTTAGTCATATAAACATCCACAGGACAACACATTTATGGTTATTCACGAAGTTGTTAATCGGTGACAAATTGTATGTTTCTCCCTTTAATTAATTAACGTACGTCAAATTTATGGGGTAAATTGCAAGAATGGTCCCATGAGAATTTGTACTTGATAGATTTGGTCTCATGTTCTTTTTTGGTCCCATTTTTAGTAGTAAAGGTCCCATCCGTTAAATATTTTACAGTTTTCTATGTAATACTGGAATGAAAAAACCTTTTCAACTTGATATTTGGAGGAAAATGGGCCAGCTTTTGCTATTAACAATCATTTCAAGGTAAAATACAAATATGGAGACGATTCTGCAACTTTAGTTCTTAGAGTTTTAAGATGCTGGAAATTAATTATTTTTAAGTTGGGAATTATACGCGCGAGTTTTTGGAATAAAACTAACGGGCGTGTGGGCTTCATGCTCGTTAATGTGTTATTTTTTGACGGAAAAATCGTATGGGACTATTTGCGCTTAAAAAAGGACCAAATTCATGAGGACCAATTCTTATGGGACCATTTCTGCAATTTCCCCCAAATTTATGTAAATTTAAAAGATGATTCTAAGTTCAAATATGAATATGTGATTACCACCTATCTTAATTTTGCAAAAGTTGTCTATATATAATTGTTATAATATACCACCATATTTTTACTAGAAGGAAGAATGTATTTGTGACCGTATTAGACCATCAAGACTATAGTTTTTTAGGATAAAATTAAAGATTCGTCCCTTGAGGTAATTTAATGTAATTTTAAAAGAAAAATCATATAAGGGCTACAAAGGTTTGGAGGTAATAGAACACAAGATTTTATGAGGGGCAATTTCTGATTATTTTTCAAAAGATTTGCATGGAGGATGTAAATTATTCATAGTGTACATTAAGCGGACAGGATGACAACCAATTTTTGAATGAATTGGTAAATTTTTAACAAATGAAATTTGGAGAACCTATTTTAACGTCCCGTGTTGAAACCTAAGTTATACATTTGAGAAGAATGAGAAGTTTTGGATGGTTTATACAAGATTTATGATGGAGCAAAGATGGTTAATCCTGCGAGAAATTACTTTTATAGAATTTATTATTGTTGGTCTTATAAACAATTATAAGGCACATAATACATATATGGTTATTCATGGAGTTATTATTTGATGTCAAATGCATGTGCTCACATTTTTATTCAATTTAAATAACATCTCTCAAATCTATGTAAAGTCAAAAGATGACTCTTAAGTTCAACTATAGCTATGTGAAAAACCACCAAGCTTAAATTCGCAAAAAATTGTCTATATATATAATGGTTATAATACACCACCATATTTTTACGAGGAGAATAGTGCATTGGTGATTGTATTAGACCATCAAGATTTTCATTTTTTAGGATAAATTATTCAGTCGTCCCTTGAAGTAAATTAATGTAGATACAATGTTTGATTATGTATTTTCTAGGAGGAGGTAAAATCTTCAAAGTGTGCGATAAGTGGTCGGTACGACAGACAATTTTTAAACGACTTGGTAGATTTTTCACAAATGAAATTGGACTTATTTCAACAGCTCATGTGTTAAAACCTAAGATTTACATTGACCAAAGAGTGGTGAGTAATTTTGTTTTAGAAGATTGAGGAGTATAGGATGGTTCATACGATATTCATGGTGGAATATAAATGGTTAATCCTGCAAGGGATATCTTTATGGTCATTCGTGGAGTTATTATTAAGTGTTTAATAGTAACAAGTGAAGACCAGATTCAAAAGAAATAGTACTCAGAGAAAAAAGAAAAAATATTTTCAGAGAAATAGACGAAAAAGATTGACTAGATAAAAGAAACCCAAAGCCCACTTGTAAAACCACACAGAGGTCTAGTCTTCATTTTGGTAAATTGACAATTTCGCACATAGGGTTTGGAGAATTGGTGTATACGAAGAATTCACATGAATGCAAGCTTTAATTTTATTTTTATTTTAAGAAGTGTTTTTTTTTTTTCGTTTTGCATAGTATCTTTAATGTGGCATCTTACGTGGTTCCCGGCAGCCACGTCAACTTTAAACTGTTTGAAAAGTATCTGATATATCAAATTGCAACAATTTATTAGTTTTTATATTGAATTACAAATTTTATAAAAACATGTTATATATAAATACCTAAAAATTTGGTGAATTTTTATGGAATTAATGTTTTGAACACTACAAAAAAGATGGAGATTAGCGACGGGAATTTTGCGACGGCAAGAATATCCGTCGCAAATTCCTGAATTTGCGACGGATTTTTGTAAGCCGTCGCAAAAAATGACAATTTGCGACGGCTTAGGAAGTCTGTCGCCAAAAATAGTAATTTGCGACGGATAAGCCGTCGCAAAATCTAGGGCCCACCGACTTCGTCTTGAACCGGCTACATTTGCGACGGAAAGGTCGTCGCAAATTTCAATTTTGAGTTTGCGAAGGTCAATTCCGTCGCAAAACATACCCGTTTAAAGGTGACCGTTCGGGAAGCGACCCGTTTGACTGATTTGCGATGGAAGAGGCCGTCGCAATTTTAAACTTTGTAATTGCGACGGACTAAAGTCGTCGCAAATGTGAGCGGTTGAAATTTGTCAGATGGGTTGGTGGCCAATAATTGACCCGTGTCGTCGCAAAAGAGCTCTGCGACGGAATAGCCGTTTGACTGTTTTGCGACGGAAATTTAGGCCGTCGCAAATTTACGCAGTTTTATACCAGTCTCCTTCCTTTTCCTTCCCTTTCACTTTCACTCACGAAAAAAAATAAGAAATAATACGGTTTTAATATGTTCTTCACGTATAATTGGTGTATTTGTCATTGCCTTCAACCTCAGCGTACGTATTTGTCATTGCCTTCAACTTCACCGTACGTTTTCACATTTTTAACCGTTTAATTGTCATATTTTTATTGTTTCAATTTTTTAGTACACTATTAGGTAATGAGCATGATATATGTTTATTTGATGGGTTTTAGTATGATTGATGATATATGTTTATTTGATGGGTTTAGGTTAATTTTAGTTTGTGTGATATTTTATACCTATTTTTAGTCGAAACTCTGCTCAATTTTTCTGTACACTATTAGATAAATTGTGTGATGTTTGTTTATTTGATTGGTTTACTATGATTGATATATATGGTTGCGTTGGATTGATTTTTGTGAAGAAAAATTGTGTATATCCTTATTTTTAGGCAAACTTTGCCCAATTTTTTACAACTCATGAGATATTTACTTTTAATTTGTAACAGATGCAATTTCCAGATCGTGGTTGGATGTACTCAATACCTAAAATGATAGGAGGAGGCATTAACTATGTCTTTTGCAATTAAATTGATGAGTTTATTGAGTTTGCACTACAACATCCATGCAATATGGATTGTATGGATAATATTAGGTGTCCGTGTAAAGACAGAAGATGTAGAAATATGAGATTCTTGAGTGTTGATGAGGTTAGAACTCATCTTGTGATTTCCGGTTTTGTTCCACGTTATTACAACTGGACCAGTCACGGTGAACAACGGTGGAATGTTGACATCGAAACCGTAGAATACTGGTATACTGGGTGGAGCGGTGGTGGAAGTTTTGATGTTGGTGGTTCAAGTTATGTTCCGTATACTCAATTTGAACCACAAATAGAGGATGAACCTGATAGATATCGGATGATGATTGCAGAATCTGTTTTGGGTGGTCAACCACAATTCAATGAAACACCTATGGGGGAGGAACCAAATCATCGGTCAAAGAAGTTTTTTGATATGCTTAAAACCGTTGATCAAAAGTTGTTTCCTGGTTGTGAGACTGAGACGCAATTGTCATTCAATGCTCAAACGTTGAACATCAAAACTGAAGGCAAGGTCAGTCAAAAAGTGTTCAATCAATTTGCTAAATTGTTCAAACGAGCTCTACCTGAAGACAACACGGCGCCTGATAATTTCTATCAGAGCAAGAGGCTCTTGAAACATACGGGTCTACACTTTGAAAAGATTGATTGTTGTACAAACGGTTGCATGTTGTTTTGGGATGAGGATCAGGATCATTGCAAGATGTGTGGTCACCCACGGTACAAACCATCTGGTCGTACAAAGAGTAAGAAGAAAGTGCAGTTGAAGGCTTATAAGGCAATGTATTACCTTCCCATCACTCCTCATCTAGAGAGGTTGTATCAGTCCAGTGCCACGGCTAAAGACATGACATGGCATGCTGAGGAGTGTTCTGGTGAGAATTCTAGAGAGATGCGGCATCCTGCAGACTCGGAGGCATGGAAACATCTTGATAGGGAGTTCCCAGATTTTGCAAGGGAGACGAGAAATGTGAGGTTAGGCTTGTGCACGGATGGTTTTGCCCCATTTGGAATGCACGGAAAAAAGTATTCATTATGGCCTGTGTTGTTGACCCCGTACAATCTACCTCCTTGGTTGTGCATGAAGCCTCAACATATATTTCTTAGTATCTTGGTGCCTGGACAACACAACCCCAAGCATAAATTGGATGTATATCTCCAGCCATTGATTAAAGTGTTGAAATCTTTGTGGTCTACGGGGGTGGAGGCCTACGACGTTCATAGGAAGCAGAACTTCACGATGCGAGCTGCACTTTTGTGGACCATTAGTGACTTTCCAGCATTTTCTATGTTGTCTGGGTGGTCAACAGCAGGAAAACTAGCATGCTAATATTTACAGGGATAAAATGGCCTACTTAATAACAACCCACATCTTGAAGCTCTGAGCAAAAGACCACTACGTAGTGTGGTATCATACCACGGATATTACGCAAATGGATACAAATTTCATACTGAAGCGTATGCTTCAACGAAATCGACTACAAAGAGTGGTGTTTGCATTATCGGTGCAAACTACAACGAAGAACCCATCGATTACTATGGAGTGCTGCAAGAAGTAGTTGAAATAGAATATCCGGGTTGGCCGAGCAGGACGATAGTGTTGTTCTTGTGTGAATGGTATGATCCATGGAACCAAGGAACATGAGTCGACAAAAACTACAAGATTGTTGATATCAACACCGGAAAGAAGTTTCCGGCGGCATACGATCCTTATATTTTTGCAACGCAAGCATCTCAGGTATATTATTGCAAATACCCCGGATCAAGTAGGCCCAACTTGAGGACAGTTTGCAAAGTAAAGGCAAGATCATTGGTTGAAGTTTCTAATCCGTCAAACAAAGACGGTGTAGAACCAACAGATCCATTTCAAACAGAGATACAAGAGGCTCAAACAGAGGTTGATCAAGCAGGTGTGAATATTTTTGTCGACTTACTTGCTGCAAATCCAGAAATGATAATGATTGAAAGTGATCATGAGGGTGATGGACAAGAGCGCGGTGGGGAGGAAGAAGAAGAGGAAGAGGAAGGGGAAGAGGAAGAGGAAGAGGAAGATAAAGAGGATGAAGATGAGGAAGAGGATGAAGATGATGATGAGGATGACGAGGAAGAAGACGACGATTAGAATTACTAAATTATTGTATATATAACAAGTGAAAAACGAAAATGAATTAATTTGGTGAATTGTGAAAAAAAAACGAGTCAATTTGGATACATACACAATTAATTGCGTACAAATGAACGAATTATAAATTTAAGCGGGAGTCAAAATAAATAAATTTACAGAAATAATAAAAATTAAATGGCCCCAATATTTATAAAAACAAGTTAGAAACGAAAATGAATTAATTTGGTGAATTGTAGAAAAAAAAATGAGTCAATTTGGATACATATACAATTAATTGCGTACAAATGAACGAATTATAAATTTAAGCGGGAGTCGAAATAAATAGTTTTACAGAAATAATAAAAATTAAATGGCCCCAATATTTATAAAAACAAGTTAGAAACGAAAATGAATTAATTTGGTGAATTGTAGAAAAAAAAATGAGTCAATTTGGATACATATACAATTAATTGCGTACAAATGAACGAATTATAAATTTAAGCGGGAGTCGAAATAAATAATTTTACAAAATAAAAAAAATAGTTGGGCAAAATATTTTAATAAACAACTTAGATACGAAAATAAATTAATTTGGTGAATTATAAAAAAAAAGACTTAATTTGAATACATATACAATTAATTGCAAAAAAATAAACGAAAGTAGCTTGTGCCCTAGTGGCGCGCGCCCTCTCCTCTTGCACAAAAGGTCCCGTGTTCGATTCCCCTTGGACGCAAAAAATGGATTAATTGTTCCAGGCCTACTAAGACTAATATAGAAGGTGGGCTGCATATAATAAGGAATGGGCCGGTTAGCCCAGTGGTCCGCGCCCGCCCCGGCCGCCTCGGGTGCCCGGGCTCGAACCACGCGAGCCACTTTTTTTTTTGTATAGGCTCGGTAATTTGCGACGGCCATATTCCGTCGCAAATATTGAATTTTGCGACGGAAAACAGCCCGTCGCAAATTATAACACAAAAAAGTATAAAAAATATATAAAAACATTTGCGACGGAATTTAGCCGTCACAAATGTTGTTCACCCGATCGGGCCTGACCCGAAAAGTTTGCGACGGATTACTGTCCGTCGCAAATTCTGTGTGACCCGGCCGGATCTGACCTGCCGATTTTGCGACGGATTTTTCCGTCGTTAATTTGCGACGGATGGCCGAATCCGTCGCAAAAATTTGCTACGGCTGTTTTAGGTACGGATACGTGTCCGTCGCAGATCCCGTCGCAAAACACTATTTGCGACGGATTTTCCGTCGCTAATTCCGTCGCAAAACAGTGTTTTTTTTGTAGTGGAAGTTAATCTTAATTTTACCCTATATTTTATAATTAATCCAACAATATTAGTAAAATAGCATAATATTGGCAATTATGTACAATATTTTTATGCAATAAATGAATTTATAAGGATGTTAATGATTAAAACTTAACCAACTTTATTGATTTTATCAATTACATTAATATATATATTTTTTCATTACAAATCAATATACCACTTTTTTAAGTTTTATAATTTAAAACATCTGTTAATTTTCTGGTAACAACTAATTAAATGACTGTTTGTTGAATATCACCAAATGAGGAACATCTTCCAAGGCCTCATTTGCTCGCCTCTCCACTTCCATCTTAGCAGCTCTCGCGGCTTTGTTCATTGATACCTACGCAGATTTTATTTTTATATCCACCACCCTGAATATTAACTATTTTTAAAATATTTTTTTACCATTCTAATTATTATAATACAAAAATTTAGTCAAATGACTAAATAAAAAATTAACAGGTGATATTTTCTAAATTTTTTAATTATAATTTTTAAAAAAAAAAGTATATTGCTCCAAAATTAAATATGGTCTATTATTGTGTGAAACAGTGGTGTGTGAGACACATCTAAATTGCGTGTAGTTTAATCACCTACTCATTTACTCACTAATCCTACATTTTTTAAAAAAAAATTAATGAATTATTTATCTACTTAATATTTTCTCACAAGTGAGTATCTTATCATATATAGATTGCAAAATTATAACTTAGTAACTTGTTTCATCACAATCCACGCAATAATTTGAATAACATTTAACAAGAATTAGAGGCAATCGCGTAAAAACGTCGGACCTTTCTTGAGGAGGGGAAGCCAGTTTTCAGTCGCGGATAGTTACACTCAGTATCTAGGGAATGGAGTGAGAAGATTTGGAAATCCTAATATGCGATGGTGATGGCAATAACAAAAATCAACAATCATGATTTGTAAGGAAATATTTCAAAATTTATAAGCATATATATAATATATTTTATATTTGGTCTACTTAACAATGTAAATGTTTTTCATGTTTCGAGCGCAAAATATTTAATGCGCTTGATTTGAAGACAAAAAGATGTTGGCAAGTAGAGCATCACATAAAATCTATGATGATTTGTGATATATATACAAAAAATTAGAAAATAGAAAATCAACAACACATAAAATGTAAAAAGAAAAAAATATATAGAAAAATTATGGATAATAAATATTTCTTAACCATTTAATGCACAAAACAGAAAAGCATTTATTTTATCTTAGTCGATACAATTATAACGAAAATGAAAAATATATTTATTCTATACTTACAAATCGTGTGTACCCCGGGTAATATAGTACTGGCTAGTAAAATAACAAAATATTGGCAATTATGTACAACATTTTTATGCGGTTAATTAATGAATTTATAAGGACATTAATGATTAAAACATTACTAACTTTATTGCTTTTATTAATTACATTCTTTTTCATTATAATTTAATACAACACCTTTTTAACTTTTGCAATTTGAAACATTTGATAATTTCAAGGCCTCTCCTTTGCTCGCCTCTCCGCTTCCGCCTTAGCAGCCACTGCGGCGTTGTTCATTGATACCAACAAAAATTTTATTTTTAAGACATGTAATGTCTATTAATTGTGATCTAAGTTGTCTATCGTATCTCGGTTATATCTTCATTTACATGTAGGGACGGATCCAGGATTTCGGTTCAAGGGGGCGAAATATATAAAGGATAAAATAATTTAATCCAGGGGGACGAAATAACAAAATTTCATGAATTTAAGACATATATATAAAAAAATTCTACATAGTTAATATAGAAATTTTAAATACCAAGGGGGGCGATCGACCCCCCCCCCCCCCTCCCCCTCCCCCTCCCCCTCCCCCTCCCCCTCCCTAAATCCGTCCATGTTTACATACACTCGCTCATTCATGTAAACAAGAATCGATCGATTGGTTATACTGACATTTCCTTGAATTAATTATAAAACAAAAGGTTGTGGGCGACCTTTGCATGAATCTATTTATCCGTACAATTCATTCGCTGCACTTGTTTTTTTTTTTTTCACCCATTTCAAAGAAACTTTTGGATATTTTTTCAAATTAAAGAGAAGTTGAAAAAATTGTGTGAAACTTGTGTATAGGAGATTAGCCCCCTAATAAAAAGTTAGCATTTCAAATTCATATAACATTAAAAAGGAATATTTGTAAAGTTTTAACACTAAAAATTAATGTCATGTTAATTTCATTTTAGCCACCCTCATATTTTTTTACATAGCACCCGTGATTATTAAATAAATAAACAAAACAAAAGACTCCAACGATTACATAAAACTACTATCTATGCTTTCTCAGTGAAATATATAAATAAAATAAGAGACTCCACCAGTACACTTAATTTGGTCCTCCAAAAGAGTATACATTTAATTTGGTTCTCCCAAAAAGTATACATAAAATAAAACTACTTTAGAACTTGCTGATGGAGATATATAGTGGGTCCCCCAATTTTTCATTCTCGCACTCCCCATTTCCATCTCAATTTAAAAATTAATGGAGGTATTTGGGAGGCGTGTGGGGCCGGATTCAACGTATCGCAAATGGGAGGTACAATAGGCCTTGAAGCAGGTCACAACAGCGTCGTTTGATAAGGGTGAAGGGTAGACCTGGAATCTAGCCTGGTGGCAGAAATGAAAATATATAGTCAATGATGAGAGCTGTAGAGTGCAAGGATCTGGTTCTATCAAGATCAAGATATTTGATGGAGTTGCACTCTTGATCAGATAAGATTCTATCAACTCCATCAAACATCTTGATCTTGATAGAACCAGATCCTTGCACTTACAGCTCTCATCATTACCCAAAAGAACAAGACCTCCATCAATCTTCTCAAGATTCAGGAACCAGTCTTCATGTGGACACATATGAAAAGTACACCAAGAGTCCAGGACTCATTCTTGAATTAGTCTCTCATGACTAACCATCAAGACTTCTGCACTATCATAGCCTTCAACCTCCACCACAGCTGCATTTCCATCTTGATCATTTTGATTGTCTTTCTTCCTCCTTTCAGGGCAATTCTTTCTCAGATGACCTTCCTTATGGCAAGTGAAACACTTTCTCTTCTCAACAAAATCAGATTTCTTCCCACCCTTATTCCCTTTTCCACCATCCTTCTTCTTGGACTGAAACCCCTTCTTCTTCTTAGATTGCACATTCAATCCTTCAGTAGGCTTCTTCCCTTCAGTCTGGATCTGTAGAAACTTGGTTTTCAGGGCAGTTTGAATATCATCAAACATCACCTGATCTTGTCTTCCAAATAGCAAGGCATCTTTGAAATTTTCCAGAGACTTAGGTAGAGAATTCAGCAACATCAATGACTTGTCTTCATCATCAATTGTAACATCCAAACTCTCCAGATCATCCACCAATCTGTTGAACTCGTCCAACTGATCACCAAGATTCTTGTCTTCATTCATCTTGAAGACTTGAAGCTTCTGTTTTATGTATAACTTGTTCGTAACAGACTTGGTCTGGTTGACTGCTCCAGCTTATTCCAGACTTCAAAAGCAGTTTTCTCCTTCGATACTTCCCTCAATGGTTTATCCCCAAGACACAAGATAAGCGCACTGTGTGCTTTCCTCTTATTCTCCTCCACCTTTGCCGGATTAGTTCCAGAAGCCACCTAATTCGGTGGCAACAAGGCTTCGTACAAACCATTGTGTACCAGGAGAGCCTTCATCTTAATCTTCCATAAGCTGAAATCGTTCTTCCCCGTGAACTTCTCAATGTCGAACTTAGTTGAAGCCATCATTGCTTCCCACAGACGGCGCCACTTGTTAATCATTAGATTCACAAGAAAATTTGTAATCAGGGAATCGGAATTAAGGTAACAATAAGAACGAAATTGAAATCACACAAGAACACCAGATTTACGTGGTTCGAAGATGAATACTCCTACGTCCACGGGATCGGAGAGGATAGCTTTTCACTAAGAAAGAATGGAAGAAGTTACAATTCACTCAATCTCACAAACTCTCTGTGTTTGCACTCAATAATGTTCTCACTTGTGATGTGTTAGTTTCTCAGCTAAGAAACCCCTTTATATATAGTTACAGAGATTGAGATGAACCCTATATTCGATTCAGTTGTAACGAACTCAATGTAAGGTAGTTATCCAGCTGGCTAACGAATTCAATAACCGCTCCAGTTGATTAAGGTAGAACCGCCATCGCGCTAGCTTCAATTTGGTGTACTTCGCGTATAACGAACTTTGGATCAGATGACTTAACCTCGTCTGATTCTGGTCACTTATATCAGATGACTTCTGGTCCAGACCTCCTCTAATAGGACTCTTCTGGTATACCTCATCTGATGGACCTCCTCTGGTAGCTCATCTGCCAAACTACTCTGGTCAGACTCCTCTGGTCATCCTCATCTGATGCAACTCCTCTGGTACCCCAAATTTGATTAACTCTTACGGCCAACACTTATCAACATAGCTTCCTATTAAATCAAGCACATCAGACAAGATACTTCACATTTGACACTTCACAATTTCCAAAGGTTTTGAATTCACGACAGAAAAATGAGTTCTGTCTATAACCAAATCTGGAAGAATTGTTATGAGGGGTATGATTAAGAATGGTTTGTATACTTTGATTGGAAGAACTGTAACAGGATCAGCTGATGTTACCATGGAATCTTCTGATGTTAACTTGTGGCACAAGAGATTGGCACATGTTGGTGAGAAGGGCCTGGTGGAGTTATCCAAGAAGGGAGTAATCCCTGGGAAGAGGATATGTAAGCTGGAATTCTGTGAGAGGTGTGTTATGGGGAAATCAAAGAAGCAAGCATACCAGAAGGGGAAGCATACCACCAAGGAGGTTATGGATTACATACATTCTGATGTATCAGGACCAGCAAGGGTATCCACTCATGGTGGAGGCAGGTATTTCCTTACCCTTATTGATGATTATTCCAGAAAGGTTTGGGTTTACATTCTTAAACAGAAGAGTGATGCCTTCTCTAAGTTCAAAGAATGGTTGATTGAAATTGAGAATAAGAGAGGCAGGACTATTAAGCACTTAAGGACTGATAATGGGCTTGAATTTCTATCAGAAGAGTTTCAACAATTTTGTAGGGAGAAGGGTATTACTAGGCATAAAACTGTTCCTTCAAACCCCCAACAGAATGGTCTAGCTGAGAGAATGAATAAAACTATTCTGGAAAGGGTTAGGTGTATGTTATCTGATGCTCATTTACCTCAGAGTTTTTGGGGCGAAGCTGTTGACACAACTGTGTATCTCATTAATAAAGTGCCATCATCTGCTATTGAGTTTAAAACCCCAGATGAGATCTGGAATGGAAAGATATCAGATTACTCAAAGTTGAAAGTGTTTGGGTGCCTAGCTTATGTTCATGTGAAGCAAGACAAACTTGAACCTAGAGCTTTAAAATGTGTTTTCATTGGGTATCCAAAGGGTCTTAAAGGGTATAAGTTGTGGTGTCTAGAGCCTGGGAACCAGAAGTGTATTACCAGCAGAGATGTTGTGTTTAATGAATCACAGATGGGGTACAAGTCTGGTGGAGGTGATAGAGAGCCATTAATTGAAGAGATGGATGGTGTTATTTCTGAGCCAATTACTCAAGTTGAGGTGGAGCCTGATCATGATAAACATGATAGTGCATCTGGTTCTGAACCAGAGTAGGATACAGGAGAGAATGAGTCATCTATTGAGGAAAATGCACCAGCAGAAGAGGAGGACACTATGCCAGAAATGATTTTCGACAACGGAGAAAAGACAACAGGGATCGGTTTCCACCGTTGTCTTAAGTGTTACGCCCGTGGTCTTAGGTATCCCCGTTGTCTTAAATCCAGGGTTCCCAACAAAAGACCACGGGGATATGCCCCCGTTATCTTTTCCCGTGGTCTTAACTCAGATCTGGCAACATAGGACAATGGGTATTATCCCCGTTGTCTTATCCCGTGGTCTTATATTTTTATTTATTTTTGTAATTTTTTTATTTGTTCAATTATTAAAGGTTATAAAAGGCACGCTTAGAATTTTTTCACATTGATCTATTCTCACTTCGTACCTGTAGACCCACAAGACGTCCCAGGCTAAATTTCACGTTCGCTCAGCGCCACCACTGCCGCCGTCCGTTCGCTCAGCGCCGCCACACCACCACAACTGCTGTCGTCCATCGCTCAGCGCCGGCTGCACCACCGCCTCCACTACTATCGTTGTTTTCTCGACTTCCATGAATCCCTCCGTCGTAAACCATCGGCTTCGTCCACCATCGTGAATCGCCGGCCGACTTCGTCCACCATCGTGAACTAACTGCTCATCCTCCATGGTGAATCGCCTAGGTTGAATTTCCCCCAGGTAATTAAGCTCTAATTTTTGCCCAAGCCCTAATTTTGTCCTAGCCCTGAATGTCTCTCTCTCTCTCTCTCTCTCTCTCACACTGTATGTACGTGCGACCCTAGCCCTTGAAAACATTGTGTGCACATTTGACTTAAATTTCTATTATTGATTGTTTGATTTAGGTGTAGTCGCGTTTGAAATTTTAATTGCTCATTCATCGTCGAACGAATCTCCACGTCATTGCGAGAGGGGAAAAGCTATAGAAACACCAAGGTATTTTCATATAGATTAATTTTATTTTTTTGCATATAGGTATTTGATACTATCCATGTTGTTTGGCTTCTGCATACTGGAAATGTTGCCGATAAATTTGATACTCTATTTTTCAAAAGGTTTAGTGTTCCAAAAACGTCTACACAATGGATATTAAATCTGGTGTACCTTTTGTTTGCCTGGACATAACTTTGTAAACAAAGTATGAGAAAATAATTAGTGGGCTCATTTGGAAACAAAACAAAACTGATATGCTCTGTTTTAGAGATTAAATTTGCAGAAATACTCTGGATTGTTTCTTTGTTGAGGAACTCAAAATACTGTATTGGCAATTTCCATGCTTCCTTTTGTTAAAGTTTTGTGATAATTATCCACATGAATTGATATGGTACCAAATGGTTAGTTGGTTTCCTAGCAAACAAATCACCACAGCCCACCTTTGAAAATTTCCATATGGTAGTAGTTGACTAGTTTTGATCGCCCAAGTATAATTCAGATATCATAACTTGGTGTATAAAACCAGGATATATGCAGAGTATTAGCGAAATTTCTGCCAAAAAAGCATAACAGGGGAGGGAAGAAGAATTTAGTGTTGAAAAAAATGTTGGATAGTATCAATCTAAAAATGTAATTATTGATTAATTGATAGCTTCAGTAATTTTAATTAAATTAGGAGTGTAGGTTCGTATATTGGGCATACTTTGAGTGAGTTATATATTGGGCATACTTTGAGTGATATCATCTTAATTTATTTATGTAAAAAATGATAATTCTAAAGTGAATTAAAGTGAAAATTAAAGTGAATTTTGTTTTTTTTTTTTATCTTTTTCTGCATCAAATTTAGAGAGCTCTTCTTTGAAGGATTAGTTATATACACACTTAATTAGAAAGTATTCCTATAGATAGTTTGACTTAGAAAAAAATAATTTTTTTAATGTCTATGAAATATATATCTAATACTTTTGAATATTCATATTCTAAAATCCACCGATTATGTTAACTCATTTATAAAACAGAGTACAAGATTTAACACCTACTTACCTATAATAATATATAAATATCCCAATAGTAGTTAATTATTTATGCTTTTAAAATTATCACTTGGTAGTTTAGATTTTGCCCCCAATAGATTTTGTTGTGCAATGTGTGGGTATGAATTCATACACATGCATCTCTAGTTCTCTTTAGATGTCTAAATTTTATGTACCTCTTGATTTACTCTATTACTTGGTGTAAATTTGATTAGAATAGCATGTGAAGGCTATTATTGTCCAGCACAAGTGTATCTCAGGGGACTGCTCGGGCTTTTGCTTGATTTTTCTTTGCCCTTGTTAAATGCACTGCTCATCCCAGGTTGGTACCATCTCAATTATTTCAATTTTTGTCAGCGGAAATCTAGCCAATTTATGCTTCTATTTCAAAAACATCCACCTTTTTTACACCAGAGGAATTATTTTAGGTTGAACATCTTTTCCCACACTTGTTAGTTATGTTGCCCCACATGATTTTTGCCGTATGCTGAAAACCGGAGTATATTTTTAATAGATTAAAGAGGTTAAGGAAGTTGATGCTTGGCATAGGATGGTGGTTTGATATTATTTCCACAGTTTTTGATGTAGAAAATATATGGTATATTTTTGCACAACAAATAAAAAAAAATTCTAGTATATTAATCAATTATACAACAGCAGAACTGTAAGTACGGAATGATGAAATTCACCTTTTTTTTCATTGCTTGACTAATTGAATATTGAATCCTAGTATTGTATTCGATGTCAGTTTTTAATCAAACACAAATAGATTTATGAAGCTAAACACAATTATTGCTACTATTAGGTTTGGTTACAATGTATATAGTGTAACAACTTAATATATTTTAATTATTGATATGCTGATGCACTGTGAGTATTAGACCAACTACTGGAGATATTATGTTCACAAAAGTTTTAAATCATTCTGGCATCTCTTCATATTATACACCTGTTTATGATTCATTTTTGTCTAATATAATGATATAAGGATTTTTTTACTCATTAGTTTTGTTGTCTGATAGAATTGATTGATTTTTGTTGACATTTAATTGTTTGGTTCCTCAACATGAACACACTTTGATATTAGTAAATTTAAAAGTTAATGATAAAAAAAGAAGAAGTTGGTCTTATATATAGTGGATTGACTGAGAATAGAGGCGGAGGGAAAATGAATAGAGCCTTGGTAGAGAAGTGATGATACTTGTAGCTTTGAATCACCATTTTGAACCCAAAGAGAAAAGATTGTGGTGTTAGCTTTGAACTCAATATGCCACTGCTCTGTTTTTGAACGCCTTTTATATTGAATTTTCTAGTTTAAGCTCAAGAGTTCACTGATCTATTTTATTGTAATGTTTAAACTCCTCAGCTATTACTAAGTTTGAGTGTATAATTTTGGGTATTCTCTTTGAGGTTCTTCTTCATCTTGTCCAAGTTAAATTTTGGGTGTTCACTTTGAGGTTCTTCTTCATCTTGTTTAAAAAGTGAGTAATTACAGCTTCATTATTGTCTCTTTAAAAAAATCATATATTAATGCCTTTATGTCTATTTATGCACTTAGAATACTTTAGTATATTCCACCCTCCATGTCCCTATGTTTATGGTTTTGCTATCATTTTATTGAACATACTTGTCAAGGCAACCATTTTCCCTTTTGACAAAGAAATAGGTTATTTTTGCTGTTAATCTTAACTTATAGTTTGAAGCAATTTCATCTGCAGTTAATTATTTCTTCTGTAATAGTTATCCATTTAACTTAAGCATATGTGTATAGTTTGGAGTTTACTAAGCAGTCTTGATGATTTGAATGTTTTCTAAGCTGGGACCTTTAGGTGGAATCAACAATGAAATGCAATCTTTATCATATATGTTAGGTGATTGTTATATATATTAAGTCTTTATCATGTTCTGATGGAAAAAAATCAATATGTCAGTGGCAAATTTTTTCTATTATTCTGCAACGGGAAACTGGCTAAATTTAGGCATTTTTGGTTAAATCTTATGTTTGGCCACAGGAATGAATTCTCCTCATTGAGAAACCGAGTCCCAGAGAACACCATAATTATGGTACTTGTTAAATATTTGTTGCATTGTGTTTAGAAGTTACTTAATTTAAGAATTATTATGATATATTTTGTGTATAATAATAGTATAAAATAAGAAGTATGTATTTTTTTTCAGTAAGCATTTCATATATGTACTGTAGAGAGTATACTCAGGTTTTTTGTCACAATCCAATTGGGAGATATGTGATTTCAATAGCTCTGAATATTTGCTTACTAGATGGTTATATATTGTTGTTGATTTTCACTTATCACTGCAACGTTCTTCATTTTTTTTATATTACTAATTTTAATGTGCTCAATTATTTTTTGAATTTCTTTTGTAGGAATGACGTGACTTGGGATAGAAGATGAAACATGGAAAGAGTCTATATTAGAACTTGTGTCTAGATTTTTGTGTTTTTATAATATGTCCATAAGTTACATTGTCGAATTATAAATTGTTATATTATCAAGAATTTGAATCTCGGTGTATTATAGAGTTAATAATGTATTGAATATTATTTTAATTTTATAATATATTGTTTATTATCTTATTAGCAATTAAAATTATGAAAAATTTATATTGCAAAAAAAAAAAAAAACTACAACAACGGGTAAATTGAAATGACAACGGTTTTCGCTGTTGTCGTAGGGTTATTACAACAATGATTTAATATATAAAAGCTACGTCAACGGTTAAATTGAAATGACAACGGGTTTTCACCGTTGTTGTAGGGATTTACAACAACGGGGATTCCCCGTTGTCTTATGTGTTTTTCCACCGTTGTTGATCGGCTCGTAGTCGTAGCTTTGGACCTTTGACAACGGTTAAAACCCGTTGTCGTAAGCCTTTTCGACAACGGTGGAAAAATAAATAAGACAACGGGGATTCTTTGTTGTTGTAAATCCCTACGACAACGGTGGAAAAACCGTAGTCAAAAGTTTAGAGCTACGACAACGAGTCCATCAACAACGGTGGATAAATACCTAAGACAACGGGGATTCCCCGTTGTCGTAGCCCTTTTCTGGCATAGTGGGAAGGAGTGCCAGAGGCAGACTTGAGAAATTATAGTCTGACTAGAGACAGAACAAGAAGACAAATACATCCTCCAGCAAGGTTTGGTCGAGTTGATCTGATCTCCTGTGCACTTGTTACTACAGAAGCCATAGAGTACCAAGAACCTAAGAACTACAAGGAAGCCCTTGAGTGTGGTGATAGGGAGTCATGGATTACAGCCATGACAGAAGAGATGGAGTCTCTTAAGAAGAATCATACTTGGATTCTTGTTAATAAGCCACCTAGGCAGAAGCTAATCAGTTGTAAATGACTGTTTAAAAGGAAGCTTGAATCTGGAGTGAAGGATCAAGTGAGGTTTAAAGCCAGGCTTGTAGCCAGAGGATTTACTCAAAGGGAAGGAATTGATTACAATGAGGTATTTTCACCTGTGGTTAAGCATTGTTCAATCAGATTACTTCTCAGTAGAGTTGTCCAAGAAGATCTGGAGCTGCAACAACTTGATGTCAAGACAGTTTTTCTGCATGGGGATCTTATTGAGAGTTTATACATGCACCAACCAGAAGGGTTTGTTGAACCAGGGAGAGAAGGAAAGGTGTGTCTACTCAAGAAATCATTGTATGGCCTCAAGCAAAGTCCAAGACAATGGCACAAGAAGTTCAATGAAGTTATACTATCCATTGGTTTTGTAAGGAGCAAGTATGATACTTGTGTATATCTGGAAAGGCAAGGGAGTGATGTGATAGCCTATCTTCTGATCTATGTAGATGACATGCTTATTGCCAGTAAGAGTCTGTTGAAAATTCAGAGTATCAAAAGGAAGCTCAGTGCCAGATTTGATATGAAGGACTTGGGAAATGCTAAAAGGATTCTTGGAATGGATATTCTTAGGGACAGAGCAGCTGGAAGACTATTCTTATCCCAAAAGAGTTATATTGAGAAGGTCCTGAAGAGGTTTAACATGCATGAGAGTAGGTCTGTATCAACTCCTCTGGGACAACAGTTCAAATTATCTAAGGAGATGGAACCAAAGTCTGAAGAAGAAAAGAAGGCTATGATGAAAGTACCTTATGCAAATGTGGTTGGAAGCTTGATGTATGCTCTAGTCTGCAGCAGACCAGACTTAGCTTATGCATTGAGTATGGTAAGCAGATACAAGTCCAATCCAGGTAAGTTACATTGGGAAGCTTTGAAATGGATATTCACATACCTTAAAGGGTCATCTGATCTGGGTTTGATGTTTGAAATGATGACTGACCAGAAGAGTCCACTGGAAGGATTTGTAGATTCTGATTTTGCTGCTAATCTGGATACCAGAAGATCCTTAACAGAGTATATCTTTACACTTTACAATACTGCTGTGAGCTGGAGATCTGTTCTGCAAAGTGGAGTTGCTTTATCTACTACAGAAGCAGAGTTTGTTGCAGTATCTGAGGCTATTAAGGAGGCTTTGTGGTTGAAAGGCATTATCAAGGATTTTGGTATATACCAAAGGGCTATGGTCATTCATTGTGATAATCAGAGTGCAGTTCATCTGGTTAAACATCAAGTGTTCCATGAGAGGTCAAAGCACATTGATGTAAGGTTGCATTTTGTAAGGGAAATCATTGACAAAGGTGTGGTTCTGATCCAGAAGATATCTACAGAGGACAATGCTGCAGATATGTGTACTAAATCTTTACCAGGTACGAAATTCAAGTTATGTGTTGAATTGGTAAATATGAGTGTATGGGATGTTCCTTAGGCCCAAGCTGGAGTGTGGAGGAGAGGAAGAGAGGATTATACTTCTCATCTGAGGTGGAGAATTGTGAAGTGTCAAATGTGAAGTATCTTGTCTGCTGAGCTTGATTTAATAGGAAGCTATGTTGATAAGTGTTGGCCGTAAGAGTTAGTCAAATTTGGGGTACCAGAGGAGTTGCATCAGATGAGGATGACCAGAGGAGTCTGACCAGAGTAGTCTGGCAGATGAGCTACCAGAGGAGTTCCATCAGATGAGGTATACCAGAGGAGTCCTATCAGAGGAGGTCTGGACCAGAAGTCATCTGATATGAGTGACCAGAATCAGACGAGGTCAAGTCATCTGATCCAAAGTTCGTTATACACGAAGTACACCAAATTGAAGCTAGCGCGATGGCGGTTCTAACTGAATCAACTAGAGCGGTTATTGAATTCGTTAGCCAGCTGGATAACTATCTTACATTGAGTTCGTTACAACTGAATCGAATCTAGAGTTCATCTCAATCTCTGTAACTATATATAAAGGGGTTTCTTAGCTGAAAAACTAACACGTCACGAGTGAGAACATTATTGAGTGCAAACACATAGAGTTTGTGAGATTGAGTGAATTGTAACTTCTTCCAATCTTTCTTAGTGAAAAGCTATCCTCTCCGATCCCGTGGACGTAGGAGTATTCATCTCCGAACCACGTAAATCTGGTGTTCTTGTGTGATTTCAATTTCGTTCTTATTGTTGCCTTAATTCCGATTCCCTGATTACAAGTTTTTTTGTGAATCTAAAACGATTAACAGTTAAAATAACAATAATTAGAAATAAAATTTAACGAGACTTTTATTAAATAAGTAATATGAAAGGTTCAAAATTATCATATATATACATTGAACACATGGCACAGCCGTTGCTGCCGAAGAGTTTAGGGCATTTGATGAATCGATGGTGTAATGTCTGTCAATCTTCACATCTTTTCCGTTGGTCAATAGAAGACCCCTTCTTCTGTTGAGGCCTTCTCCATTTTTCATTTGTGAATATACTCAAATTAGGTTATGACATAGGCTTAGGGTTATGACCATTTTATAGCTCCTCTGTACCCCTCCTCATTATAATTTTCCATTTTTCGCTACATGAGGTTTGGTAGGGTTAATCCATGGATGGTATTGTTAGAAAAATATATTAATGGATTTATTTCACTCCTCTTTATAAATTCAGAATTTTAAATGAGTTTTAATTTTTACAAGGTAATATCCATAGAAAATAATTTCATCAATATTAAATTGTTCACTCATTATAATTAATAGACGACGAGTAAAGGGTGTTAAGAAAATTAATAAGTGGATTAATTGCATACATCTCTATAATTTCAAACTTTTGGATGGATGTATGTATTTTGGACTAGTTTCATAAAGGTTTTTTTGAAGATGAAATATTTAGGAATTAAATAAATGAATTGATTTCACATTACTTCCCTACATATTTGGACTTTTAGACGAGACGTAACTCTTAATTGCTATCAGAGTCAAAAGGTTTATGTCCATATATTCAAGTTTTGATTCTGGTTGAAAGCAACGCTAGCTATCTATATTAAATTGTTAACTCATTCGATCTTCTACCCAAAGGAGGGAGAAAGTTAGGATGTTATTTGGTCATGTGCCATATGGTTGATCTGGAAAGGGAGAAACGAAAAAATCTTTAGCAATCAAGAGTTCTCAAGGGAAAAAGCGATAGATGAATTGAAAATCAGGACGTGGAGCTGGATGGTGCACAAGGAGAATAAATACAGAGAGATTAATTTTCATGAGTGGTATGAAAATCTGAAAGTAGTGCTTGGAGCGAATTAGTTTTTCTTTTCGAGAGTGTATAACCATAAAAAAGGAAAGAATGTAAGGTATCACCCATGTCTATGTATTCTATGTGTCTTTTTTATGGAATAAAAAAGTTTTTACTGATAAAAAAAAAAAAAAAATTGATTTCACACATATCTAAAAATTTAACTTTTAGATGAGATGAAAAAATTTCAATCCAACCCACAAAATGTTTTGATTTATCCCAACCCAAAAAGGTGCTATGGATATATATCTGCTATTATTTTATCTCCATCTCATCTCATCTAAGTATCTTATACATCCCTACTAATCCAATCTATTTAAGTAAATGCAGTTTTAATAAAATAAATAAATAAAAATATTATGCATGTGACTAGCGATTGCCATATAGGGATGAATTTAGGGGTGTTTTTTTTTTTTTTGATTTAAGTGAAATTTGTCAAATTCTAAGTGGGAAAAACATAGATGAGGCAAATTCAATGAATAATAAATTTGTATTATAATTTGAGATGTTGGAATAGTAGTGGATGTTACTTGGGGCTTTCTTAGATCAGGCACCCTGTCGAGTTGCCTGATATCAGGTATGCTCTATAAACTATTAGATCTAAAATCTAATAAAATCTAATGGTTTATATTTGGTGACCTGCTACCTGTTGAATTAATGATGGAATTTTCTATCGAGTTCCGTCGAGTTTATCGTCTTATTTAAATATTATATTAAATTTAATAATTTAATAATTTATAAATCTAAAATTATTAATTTACAAATTTATCCCTATTTAATTTATAATAAAAATATTCTAATTAATTTGTAATCATACAATTAGAAAAAAAACATTCTAAATAAATCTGAAATTAAATTTGTATCTTAGGTTTATTATTTTCACCATCGTTCATCATTCATTAAATTAGTATCTTAGGTTTTTTTTTTTATTGTCGCCGGAAAACTCATATTGCAGAGAAGCGCCGCCGAGGAAGAGAAGAAGCGCGGCCGAGCGCCGCCGAGGAAGAGAAGAAACGCCGCCGAGGAAGAGAAGAAGCTGGACAATTATATATTCCTCCTGCTATTCCGTCGGTCGCTCCAATTATCTTGCGGTTTTCTCGCTCACAAGAAGTCGTGTGTATTAACTCTCTGTGAGTGTGTGTATTTCCTTAAGATTTCTGTTTGTGTGTGTGTATTTCCTTAAAAATTATCATCATTAATGTATTATCTTTCTCTGTGTGCGTGTGTTCCTCGGTTATTAATTTCGGTTGTCGATCGATTGTTTGATACCCTAGCTTCTATGTTGGTGTTGACATTATCAGAAATATCATGTTTGTAGTTATGCCCAAGGATGTGTATGGAACTTATATAATTCACCTTTGGATGTGAAGCAACACTGCTTCCTACTGCTGTTCATGTATGTTATAGGAGTCCAGCTGTTTATGTTTTTAAACTTAGGAAAATAAGAGAAGAAACAACAGGGCATAACTTCAATATGTAATAAAAAAAATAAACCTACTTCGTATGACTTGCACTACACAATCCTAACAAAAAAATATCCCCTCACCTCTACGGCTTCTTCTAAGTCCTCAAAAATGAAAATTCCTAAAGTTTCTTTCTTTCTAACTTCAAATTTAGCTTTATTGTATAGTAACAGTTTTCAATAAAAAGAAGTAACACGAAATAGCTTACAATGCATCTCCAACCAAAGAGAAAGTCACAAAGAGAATCGGTAGGTTTTACGTAAACAAAATATAAAAAATGCTTAGTCTCCAGTCAAGAACTATATAATATTACTTCGTCAACGCTGTAACTTTGGATGACGTGTATCTAAAAAAGGTACATAAAAGTACTTTCTTCGGGAATCAGTGCCTAAAGTCATAAGATACATAAATCTTAATGGAAAGTCCTACCACTATTTAAACTTAAAGATGATCCAATATCAGAGATATGTCTATACGTGCATATAAGTATAAACCGTTTTTGTATGCAGCCGGATGGTTTGGAATTCTTATGGAGTCCACGCATAAAATACTTGTACCGTACTTTTTCATGTTAATGAAGAAGTGTTTATGCAGATCTTGAGCTACATATCAGTACTCTATATGTATCTATTAATGTACTTGTAAGCTTAATTCAAGTATTAGACTTAAATTGCTATATACCTGAAGGACAAGTGCACTTTCTATTTATGTATGCTCAAGATTGAATTAGAGTGATGTCTTTGGGTTCAGGTGAAAGGAATCCAAACTTCCCTTATCTAGATTTGGTTTTGATGATCATATTTTATTCTTGTTACTGCAGTCCATGATTATAATTGTTGGCATTCCATTTGTGCTCGTTTGTTCTTCGAACATTAATGCGTTGTGTGACTTTATAAATTAGGATCCGTCGCAGGGGTTGAAGTATTGGGAGTAAGAAAGGGTTAGTTAATGAAATATCCTTCAAACTTGTCAGTGTGAAATTAAGCTTCAGAGTCATCTTTCACTTTAAGGTTAAAGGGTGAAATAAAATATGTTTCATACAATTCCACTTTTATGCTTGCCCGAGGGGATAGTCACTTCTTAGAAAGCAAGGACGGGACTAGGTTGAAAGCGGAATTCGAAGATTGCCTCGCCTTTATCTAGGGTGGTTCGAAAAGAAGGACGATATAGAAAAGGAGGACACTAATTTTAAAAAGTGATAAATGTGGGACAATTTAATCCGAATTAGGCCCGATTGATTATAAACTCTCATTTTACTTGAATTAGAGGTTGTGTGTACCCACCTTTTGCTCGAAACAGGGGCTGTGAACCAAATTTAGCCATCATTGTGGTATATGTTTGATTTGGCAGTAAAAACAAAACAAAAAAATTATGTCTTCCTAAATCCCAAATCATGGACAACTTACCTCATAAGATGCCCCCCCCCCCCCCCCCCCCTTCAATCCTTCCAAATTACCTTTTTTTCTTGATTGATTTCGTAAGGATAATCATCCCCTTCTTGCATTACCTCATAAGATGTATAATGTCGTCACCTCCCCTCCCCCCCCCCCCCCACTTCAATCGTTCCAAATTACCTTTTTTTTGTTGATTGATTTCGTAAGGATAATCATCCACTTCTTTCCCTATTTTCTTGTTTTCTTTGTATTTCTTTTGTGGCCTATTGCTTTAATTATGTCAGTGTATGTATTTAGTGAGACCTCCAATTTTCTATTTTTTTTATTAATCTAAATCTGCAATGTTGTCAAATTGAAGGGAGTAAAAAATGCCCCACCCCTACCCTACCCCACCCTCCATTCATTTGTGGTGCACCAGTTATTGAAACCTGTTTTTTTCACTAAAAAACTATTAGCAATCAAGCACAATGTTTACAAGATGGGTAGTGGTCATGTGTTGCTCTGAAAATGTGAATGTGACCTTTTCTATGAAGAGAAGATTCATTGATGTGTGGTCCCTATTCGTACATGTATATATATGTGTGTGTATAGTAATTGCATTAATGGGGTTTTGAGTGTCACTGTATGATGGCCTTGTAAATATCAGTACTTGGAAATTTTGAGGAATGTACACTATTTATATCTATAATCTCACATGTGTATATATATGTTTGTGTGTGTGTGTGTGCTTCGAAGATAATTTTTAGACAATTTTGAATTGAGTTTGCTTATTTTGTTACTCGTTAAAATATTTTTTCAATTATGTGTATAGTTACTACTTAGAACGCACCGACAATGTTCCCAGAAGGTGAAACTGAAGATATGGAAATTGACAATTCTTCGTCTGAGACACACATGGGTTCAGAAGAAGAGTCCGAAGAGGATACTGGTTATGTCAGTGACGACGATGTTCCTTTAGAGGACAATAAAATTAGGGAGATGACCTTTGTTTCCACAGAAGCAGCAGATATTTTTTTTAAGACATATGGAAGTCGGATGGGATTTACAACTCGAAGATGCCATACTGGCCATAAAAAAGTGTCATAAGAAATATGAATTGGGAATGTTCTTGTGCTGGATTTCGTAATCCTCGTGAAGATGGAGTCAAGTTCACTCGCAAGTCGAAACCGGATATCAGATGCGGTTGCAAGGTATCTTTCCGGGTTGCTCTACAAAATGAGATCTATAAGGTCACCAAATTTGAGTCTGCACATAATCATGACTTAGCAAAGGCCAACATGCTTCAAGAAGGCCAAATTTGATGAATTATGTACGTATATTAATTTCACAATTTACATGCCTACTATGCACTCAACTAGTGTCATGTTTTAGGTTTATGTCAATGTGCGCCTTATTTAAATTTTTAAATTGGTTACATGTGTCAGGGTCATACCTCCCGACAATAAAGGTGTTATACGTCTAATGAGTGATGCTGGAATTAAAACAAGCCATATACATAATTTTTTTAAGGTTGTAGAGGGACCTTCTAATCTTTCGTTCACAAATAAGGATATACATAATTTTCTGGATAATGAACGAAAGGACTTTGTAAAACACGGAGATGCCACCACAGCTTTATATCTACTAGATGGAATGAAACTCAGCGACGTTGACTTTACTTACGAGAAAACAATTGGTGAGGATGGATCTGTTACTAAATTATTCTGGGCTGATGGTCTTGGTCGCGCACAGTACAAGTTATTTGGTGATGTTATTGTTTTTGACAGCACGTACAAAACAAACAAATACAACTTTCCTCTTGTTATTCTATCAGGAGTTGATAATAATTTGAAGACCTGTGTTTTTGGTGGTGCATTGATTAACAACGAGACATCAGAATCGTACAGTTGGCTATTGGAGACATTCCTTAGAGTAATGGATGGGCAGCCCCCATTGTCTGTAATTACTGATCAGGACGCTGCCATGCAGAAGGCTATTCAGGATGTGTTTCCTGGAACGAAACACAGGCTCTGTAATTGGCACCTGTGGAGGAACTGTAGGCAGCATGTTCAAAATTCTAATTTCTGCAATTATTTTTCTAAGCTAACAACCCAAAATTTATCCATAGATGAATTTGAGCATGCATGGAAAAGTATAACTGAAAAGCATGGCGTTGGAAAAAATTCTTGGGTGGTGGAGACATATGAAAAAAGAGAAATGTGGGCTGAAGCATACCTTAGAGGTCATTTTTTTGGAATGATGAGGAGCAACCAAAGATCGGAGTCGATGAACTCACGATTTAAATTAAAGGGTAAACAAGGATATAATTTTTGTGAATTTCTAAAGCAGTTTTTTAACGACCTCCGTACTCTTAGGACTGCAGCTTCGGAAAGCCAATGTGAGTCAGAAGTACCTATTAAACTAGACAGTCGTGTTGCATTGCATTCGTTTGTGGATCAGGCGTCTGGAGTGTACAGTAAAAGCGTACGCGTAAAGGTTCATGATGAAATTAGTAGAGAACAAGCACTCGTTGTTGCAGATAAAATACATTTGCCTAGTGGGGTTACAAGATTAACATTCATGACATTCGGTTCTCCAGAAAAAAATAGTTGTTCAGTCGAAATAGATCTCGTGAATGAGAAATTTTGCTGTGATTGCAAGACTTTGGAGTCAATGGGTTATCCTTGCTGCCACTTATTTGCTGCCTTCAAACTATTAGGTATCTCAAGGATCCCGAATGGATGCATCCGTGAACGTTGGACTACTAAAATTGGACAACAACTTCATGTATATATTTCTAATTTGTTTTCAGTCGATGATCCACAACGTGAAAGATTCATGAAATTGCATAGGGAAAGTGTTGGTGTGTGTTTGTCTGCTTCTCAATCTGCCTTGGGCACTGAAGATTTTATGAAGCGATTACGAAAAGCCAAAAAATATCAAAAATATATGGCGTGTGGAAGCTCGAAAATCCCCAGTAAGGATGAAATGTCTGGTGAGCAGAATCAAGTTCCAGATCCTATTAGGCAGTCACAAAATTATGGTATTGGTAACCCTTCAAAGAGTAAGCCTCGTGGAGCACCAAAAAATCGAATGCAGAGGTGTGGGTATTGTAGGTATGTGACTAATCATCTAATGTTATCTATTTTTTGCTTGTCGTTTAGTAATCGTCTATGAAAACTACTACTTTTTGTTAGGCATATTGCTAAATTAATAAATTCTTATGTACAGACATGTAGGGCATAAAATTGGTGGATGTCCAGAAAAAAAGAGCAAAAATGAGAAAGAGAAGAATACAAACTTCAACAAAGACAATGATGACCCCCACAATGATGATATCCCAGCTTGTAGAAAATAATTTTTTTTAAAATTATTTAGACTTAAAATATTTTGTGTGGTCAGTGTGAATTTTTTATGAACTTGGGGACTAGTTACTGTGTATGGATGATTTGTTTGTTTTGAATGGAGAACTTTGTGCTGTGAATGAGTTTTGGGCTAGTGATGAATATCATTGCACTTGTTGATACCATAACAAAGTTGATAGCATTGGTTGAATTATGTGGTTAACATATATTGTTCACTTTGAGGAAGAATGGGGAGATGCAGACCGAGCTCATATGTGGTGCCGATGTTTATGTATGTGGAGTAAAATAAAATTGAAAAAAAAGGCACATGAATTAGATGTGATATCAGTGAATGGATTATATGGTATTAGCTGATAAATGATATGGTATTAGTTGGCTAAAGCATAAAATTTCTACTTTTTTTTTCGAATACAAGGGGGCACTTTGTTTACCATTGTATAAGTTTTTCCTGATCCAGTTTGACCATAAGCAAATATGCAAACGTTGTAACCATCAAGAACAGACCGAATCAGTGGCTGAGTATCAGCAAATACTTCTTCTGCATAAGTGAAAGAACACATTTAAGTCATTAAATGCTGGCATTTTAAGGGATTTATGCATGAATTCATATCATCAATATAGTTTATTAGATCACTAAACATCATTAATTCAAATGCATGTTAATAAGTAATGTATAAGCCAAACCAACACAATCAAACCTCTGCCTCCCCAGTGCAGGATTTGGAATCGTCCTTAACTGGTGAAGTAGGTCTAATCTGCCATTAAAAAAATAGCCCTTTAATTTATTTTTTTAAGTTGTTCCTCGTTTGTGCAGGAATCAGAAACACTCTTCTCTTGCAAAGTTTTCCTAATCTGTCGTACCAACAAATAAAGAAAAAGAAGAGAATTCATTCAACATTTCAAAATTAGATCCTCTTGCTTCAGAAAGTGTTGCAACTTATATTAAGTAATGAGTCATCTGTTGAATTCAGTTCTTCGTGAAATGAAGTACAGTCACTTGGAAATATGATCAGGATTACTTGTTCGTGTTGGCTTTCCAGTCTACACTCGAATTCTTCCATAACATTGCTTAACATATTCTCTACAATCTGTTCAATGTTTAGTGAACAAAATTATGTTTGGCCACGGCTTGGGCGAAAATTTGGTGCACGGGCGAGATGAATAGCGCACGACCGTGCGCTTTGGCCACGGCTCGTGCGCTAAATTGGTGCACGGACGAAAGAAATAGAGCACGACCGTGCGATTTGGCCACGGCTCGTGCACCAAATTGGTGCACTGGTGAAGGTAATATCGCACGACCGTGCGCCTTGGCCACGACTCGTACGCTACTGAGTTGCACGGGAGCGAGGGAATTCACACGATCGTGCACATAGGCTACGGGTCGTGCGCATAATTAACGCACGAGCAAGAAATTCCTTGCACGGTCGTGCAAACTTAGTAATTTCCGGGTAAGTTTTCCGGGTCGGTTTTTCCGGCCCGTTTTCCCCTCTTTTAACCCAAATCTCCTAAATTTTACCCTACCCCCTCACATACTCACACACCTTCAGCTACACACACAAAAAAATCACTTCCCCTTTCCCTCACTTGCACGATCGACGACTACACTAGGGGAGATAAATTTTCTCCTCCAATTTTCTCACCTTGGGCTTATTTTCTTCCTTAATTCCCCACTCAAAGGTATGTATCCTTCTCTATTTTACTCGATTAGTTCAACTATTGCATCAATTGGAAGTTGAGATGAAATTGTGCCTAGGTTTAAATTTTCATGAATTGGGAATTTTATGGAAATCATGATATGTTGCTTCCATGACTCTTGTTTGATGTTTTTTGAATGCTTTTATTGATGGGTAAGTCAATCCCTCTCCAATTTGGTGAAAATTTGTGAGAATTTTGAGGATTTGCAAGTTTTCAATTTCTTGGCATGAATAGTGACGAAAATTTTAGGAATTTTGGATAGTGATGCTTGTGTGCTAATTTATTCTATGTTATGAGTTGTTTATTGATTATATGATATGGGTAATTGATGTGTATGCTCAATTTTTAATTTATTGTGGACATTTTGTGGGAATTGAAGTATAATAATGAAGGAATGAGCACACGGGAAGTCATGAAAATCAAATTAAGACATGAATTTTGCTTTGTATATATGCATTGTGTAGAGACAAGTGAATATTGAGGAATGAATGGGAATAGTGGTATTCTGTAAGTAGGTAGAATTTACTATTAATTGAATCTTGCATTTGAGGAATGAATTTAATTGGGGAACATTTTATTGTAGGAACAATGAGTTCAAAAAAAGGAAAGGGCAAGAACTCTGCCTCCTCGTTGTTTAATAACCCCGACTTTGAGATGACGTGTAAAGCGAGTTGTGGTCATTAACCAGGAGATTTTGGGTTGTATTTCGGAGATACGGAGATATACTTTGGCAGATTTTAGATTTTGGTGAAATTCGAGAATCTCGCAGGCAAAGTCTATGATGAGGAGGCAATGGAGGAGCTGGGATTTAGAGGAGATATTGAGGAGCTAATGGATAATCTTGGATGGAAGAATGTGTTGAACGTAGACCAGATTTCATATGATACCTTAAATCTTGAGTTTTTTAGCACACTGGAATATCTGGAGAAGGATGGAGTGCCCTCCTCTGGAACCGTGAGGGTTGGGAATGTTACCCATTCATTCACCTGTAAAAAAATCAATGAGATGTTTGGAACTTCTAGCAATGTGCCCGCTGAGAATCATTTCTCAAAGGATCATTTCACAGATAAGATGGCGCAAGAGTTTTGGGAGGAGATTTCTATCGATGATGAAAATTCTGTTTATGATCCCCGCACTTCTAAAAATGCAAAGATCAAAAACCCCATCCTCAACTACGCACATCGGATCCTTGCCAACACTGTGGGTGCTCGGAAGGAAGTCGGAGCGGTGAGATGCGAGGAGTTATACCTCCTTAATTGCATGGTTACGGAAAAAGAGGCCAATTTTGCGGCGTATCTTCTTGAACACTTGGGAAAGCAAAAGCAAAAGCAAAAGCAAAAGGGGACGATCATATTTACAGGAGGAGGAATGATAACACACATAGCCCACAAATTGGGGTGGAAGCCAACAGAGAAAGGACGCGAACCTGTGAAAATGGGTATTCATTACCTTATTCGAGCCGAGGTGATCTCCCAGGAGCGCAAAGTCTATTGTGCAAAAAGCCGATCAAGTGAGTTTCTCTCTTTTCCTTTGAATGAGCATCGATTGTATACATGGCGAGGAGGTCCGGACAACTGGCTGTTCTCTTCTGAGGAGCATCTAGAGCATGCCAGAGCATTCTTTGGGACATATCCAACTCAGAGCACAGGAATCAAGAGGGTAAGGACTGAAGGATCGAGTCGAGGTTTCCTTAGAAAGAGTGATGACAATGAGGTTTTGGAGATCTTGAAGAGGCAAGAGGAGAAACAAGATGATATGATGAAGATGGTAAAGACCATGTTTGATTGGCATATCGAGCAAGGGCATTTTCAGTACCCACACCCTCCTCCACAGTGAATTTATGCTTGCTAACTTCAGTGTGGACAGGGTGGTACCATGCTGTTTCTCTCTATATGACACATCTAGTTCACTGCTATGACACATCTAATTTATTTGGGGATTGTACTTAATTTTAGGATGTTTTCAGTTTATTTTGATTGATGATGTTGGATGATTTGGTGATGAATGATCTTTATGCATTTTTGCCTTGATATATTTGATTGTGAATGATTCTGTCTATCGTGAGTTAATGTTCCTAACTTTTCCTCGCGTTGCTTGTTTTATAATTTTGCTGATAGAATAGATATTTTGATTACTAATCCAAGTAATAAATTGTGCTTGCTGTATCATAACTAAAATTATCCTTTCATTCTTCAAAAACTAACGTGTCTGTGTATATTGAGAGGAATGATACGGAGTCGGTAATGGGTTTCTGATTAAAGCTTACCAGATTGTGTGATAATTACTATGTTTTGAACCTTTTCATGAGCATGATTAGAACTAACCAAAAACTTTGGTTATTTATTTATTATAAGTAGGATGACACCATTATTTTAAAGTCATGTTGGACTCTATAAGAATTCCACTATCGAAAGTGTAGCTCAATCATTTTATAGAAAGCAATTGACATACCCGTTTGAGCTGCTAATCAGAAATTAATGTTAACTAACAATTTTACAAATGCGTCATATTATAATAACAAAAATAGAATAATATTAGTTACACGCCACAGAATCATCAACCCACAACTAAGACAAAAATAGAATAATATTAGTTACACGCCACAGAATCATCAGGCCCACTTCCCATGAGCAGAGGCCTAATGTAGAGAGACCCTTTTCCTGGAGGAGGAATCTGCCCAAATCAAGAGACAATCAGTTAGTTGTGCTACAATTGATTGCAGGAATGGAGAAATGGATTACCCATCGGGTATTGGCGAGAGCGATCAGTGTGACAACAGCCATGAATTGGGGCAGAGAAGAAGAAGGCATGCACACCTCAGATATTAGGACCATGAACGTGTAAAGCTGCCCCTCCCCAGTAAGCATGGAATATGCTACTGCAATTGCTGAAAGAGAGTGAAGGAGAATCTGAAACTCAAAAGAAGAAAGTTTTTAGATTAAGCATATCCTATAGAGCTTTTTAGTCAATACGGACCAACATAATGCAGAAATACACTAAATTAAACTTGAAACATGTGGATATGATTCACTTAAACCGAATAATATCTCTACAGACAAAGATAGTAGGATCTTAAACCAGCTACATAATACCACTCAAATGCATGGTTTAGCTCTATTCTCAACCCCCATCTTCAACGTCTATATGTGCTAGATGATTCATTATGTTCCAACATGTTTAAGTTCATATTATCTTTCAAACTACTTATCATATTGTTTGATAAAAATGTTTATTTGCTCTGTCTAGTAAGCATAAATCAATCAACCACACACTTTCCTATGCAATAGACAAATATAAATCAAACCTGTTATATGACAAAGTAATGTTGGAGTTTAAAGATAATAGGATCTTAAACCAGCTAAAACTGAAATCGAAACAGGATCATATGCAGTTCACCCTAATAAACTTAGACCGGCAACTTCAATTAATATTGGATCCAAGAAGTTATATATGACAACTAGTATAAGCATTTTCCCAAGTTTGGATACGAAAGGATAGCATTATCAAGTAGCGTCATGCAATGAAATCAGGTAAATACATTAGAGAATGCCATACATGTATGAGACAGTAGAATAGTCCTGTAACATACCTAAAATAATTATTTAGCCACGAAATTCAAAAGAATACGAAGCAGGATGACGCTATGTAGTACAGAGATGTGATAATACCCTTCGATGTGAACCAAATCTGAATCATGACCAATCTGGTGGCTTCAAACGCAACCGCGCCTAATTAGAGAAATTCTCCGTAGGAATCGTATTTCGCCTCACTGTTGGCGGCAATCGAAACGCCGACGGAGATTGCGAGCTTATATTCATGATGGCGGTTCTTTTATGCTGTCATTTTTTAGGATGGTTCCGGTAAATAGACGGCGACATGCATTAGGGCTTTGAGCATTCGGATGAAAGAGACGAAGAGGTATACACAAGTGGAATTGGAGAGCCAGAGGGAGAGGGAGAAGAGAGCACCGATGGGGAGAAGCAGACGCGACGGAAGAGGCAGCATCGTGGCGGTTGAACCTAACATTGATCTAAATTGATTATGTTGGAATTTTTCCGTAATTCAAAAATTAAATGCCCTTTAAGATTTTGAAACTCCCGCCCCGCTAAATTTTTGGCTCCGAAATGTTCTTTTAGTATAAATTGTTTTTTTAATTATTTGGTTATAATAATTTGGGAAAATGCACCATTTTTTCCTTAACTTTGTTTGATTTTGGTTTTCGTCCTGTTAACTTTAGAATTTTGAATTTCGTCCTATAACTTTCCAAAAATAGTGTTTTCCGTCCTGTTAACTTTGGAATTTGGAAATTCGTCCTACAACTTACAAAAAGTTGGTGTCACGTCAAATTTACCGGACACAATTTTTTTTTTTTTTTTTGTAATTTATAGAATGAAAAAACACAAATATTTTATTAGTTATAGGACGAAATCCAAAATTTCAAAGTTAACAAAACGAAAAACACAATTTTTGTAAGTTATAGGATGAAATTCAAAATTCCAAAGGTAACAACTGGGAGAAAAACCAAAATCTACAAAAATTAAAGGACAAAAAAGTGCATTTTCCCTAATAATTTAAATAAACTAATTATTTATAGGCATATAATAAATAGTTTTTAATAAGTACTTTGTACACTAATTGCATTGTGGAATTGATGCACTCATATTGATAAATTAAAATTAATTAGTATTATTCTATGAAAATCCACCAGATATTGACCAACTAATATTTCCAAGTGAAACACATAATAACATTTAAAAGTAAACTAAAGTTGTACTGTGTGCATACTAGTATTTATCATAATATTTTTAGACAAAAATTAATTTTCACGTAAGTAGGAATTTTACATATTATTTTATCTCTTATCATATCAGTATTTTGAAACATCAAAACCTCTTATATGAAACTTGTTCACCCTATGAAGTTAATATTATTACATACACTCACTGATAGCATTATATTTATAAAATATTTTCACAATTTTAAAAATTAAGGTATCAATAAATACAGGTCATGATACCAGTTTCATACTATAAGAAGTTTCACAAGAGGACGACTCTTTATTCAATCATATACGTTTTGTAATTTCATAAACTTCCAAACTATAGGTATTTCTAGTTTTCTAGTATTTATATATTTTTTTTAAATTTTGTAACATGTACATAATTACTAGCATGTTAGTTGAAGAGTATGAGTTATTTTATTAAATAATATTAGTTCTGAAGGGTATTAGTTGTTTGAGTATGTTTCGTTTGAAATTTGCTCATAGTACACCCACAAATTTTTTTAGTACACACATTCCTAATTACCCACCATATAAGAGTATTTTAGTATTTCACATTAATATTTTTTTTTCCAAAATAAGAAATATGTGAGCAAATTATTTTGGTGTAGGTGAATAGCGCCGCCCTATATACACTGAAGTGTATTAGTTGTTATCACAGAAGAGTATTACATGTTCACTGAAAATAAAGTAACACTTCTCAGGGGAAATTTTAATTTTTAGGACACTATCTTGTAGCAATTTTCCATAAGATAAGAAAGTGTTCTCATTTTGCAATTTGCTATAAGATAGTGTCCTAAAAATTTAATTTTTCCGACTTTTCAGTGTTAACAACTAATACACTTCAGTGAAACAACTAATATATTCTTTATTACAACAATTAACACTCAAATTTTGTAGTAATGGAGAAGAGTCGAACTTAATCTTCATGCAATTTTCCCATGAGAAACTTATTTTGAAATAGATGAAATATTTTTTTAATATCGAAGTATGAGATTTACAAACTCATCATCTTGGTTAATTCTCTTGTGCACTTGGTGTATGGTGCACTCATTCAGAAGTTGAGAATGTTTACACTGAAAAGTATGATTTGATTACACTGGAGTGTATTAGTTGTTATCACAAAAGAGTATTACATGTTCACTGAAAATAAAGTTAGACTTTCCAGGAGGAAATTTAATTTTTAGGACACTATCTTGTAGCAATTTTCCATTAGATAAGAAAGTGTCCTCATTTTGCAATTTGCTATAAGATAGTGTCGGCAATAGATATTGATTAAGCATAATTTTATATGCGTGGCAATCCCCTAAAGATACTATTATATGCGTGTCAATCCCCTAAAGAACGGCGCCAATAGATATTCACTTATCTAATTTTATTTAATTTTTAAATTTATTCAAATTTTTTGATAAGTTATATACATAATAATATGAAATTGTCGGATAAAGTTGATGATAATATGTGTAAAATCACCTAATATCACATTATTATGGAAAATCAATATTTTCATATCTTTTTCATATTTATTAGAGATATAAATCTCAAATCTTTCACCCTAAAAAATCTCTCGTCTCTCTCTTATAAATATAAGATCAACGTGTCCATAGCCTAAACACGCTTAAAAAAAATTTAAATCTTTGGTGAGACATATCATTCAAATTCATTATTATTTTCAACTGCTTCAAATTTTGAAGGTGAGTTTTGATGCTTTATATTAAATTTAGTTGTCAAGTAATCTCTATTTTTTTATACGGAATTGAATCCTATTGAATTTAGACGATTACGATAGATGTGTTTTCAGATTAGAAGTAGTTTAGTCTTTATTGGTTGTATACCATATTTTATAATATGTGGATAAAATATTTTGTGTGTTTTCGTAATTTATTTTGCCCTAAATAACCACTCCCTGTTTCGTGCTTTATTGTTTTCACCTTTGTGAAACAACTGACTTTGATTCTTTGAATTAAATAATTACACAGAACTTTGATTTCGACATTCAAAGATTTGACTCAAACTACCAGTAAGTTGGATCTATTTTATTAAATTATATTTTAATTATAATAATGGGGGGTTTGATTTTGAGTAACAGTTGAAGCGTGCGGTTGCTGCAACAACCACTAGCCGTGGACTTCGGATACGGGCCGCGGACTTCGAATTTAAACCGATGTTTACTTGCTTAATATTTTTATTATTCGTGTAACAGGTGAAGCATGTTCACTCCAAAGGTAACCAAGTCAAACAAAAGGAGTTTCGTCGACATCCATTCACCGGATAAACCATCTAGACCAACGATGTTTAGCATGAATTCTCCGTTAGATGACAACAACAAAAACACAGACAGAAAAATAAAGTTGGACCACAGAACATCCCTTCCAAGACTGTGTACTGTTCATGGCAAATTAAGGGTGGAGCAACAAAAAGCTGTTGCATCAATGGGATTTTTCTCGATGTTGGATCTTAGGATTAATAAGATAGACCTTACCATGATGTCGTGGGTGTTAGATAATTTCGATTCATCTACCCGTACATTATACATAAATGGTACGAAAATCCACATCACAGTTGACATGGTAGGACGAGCATTGGGTATTCCTTGTTCTGGGAAACGAATTCCAAACCCCGTGAACTCAAATTTAGGGAGGACTGTCTACGGTATGTTGTTCGAGAATCTTAAGGGAGAGGTGTTGAGTATTGCACAACTGGGAGAAAAGGTTATAAATAATACTGAAGGTGATTTTAAGATCTTATACATGATGCTTTTATGCACTACAGTTCTTCTCCCAAAGTATGGAAATACATTGGATTTTGAGATTTTGGAGTACCTGGTAGATTCAGAAAACATACATTGGTACAACTGGGGTGAGCTTGTTTTGGACAGGCTGGTGGAGGGTGTCAATAGATACAAAAAGAGTAATTCGATGGTGACGGGATGCATTCTGTTACTCCAGGTACTAATATTTGAATATTTAAGATTTATATTGACCATTATTAATATACAATAACATATATTGAATTTTGGATACATAGGTTATATTCGTCACAGAGTTATCTCGCATGCTTCCAAATCCTTGCAAAGTAATTGTCTCAACAAAACCATATGTTGCACAGTGGAATCAGGATGAGGTGGTTGTTATTTTGCAAAAATTTAAAGAGCATGGAGGATATGAGGTTTGCTAATCCTGTTATTTCATTTAATTTACCTTTACACAATACATTAGTCATAATTTTGGGTCATCTTTTTATAACACACCGCGTACTAATTTTATAGGGTAGATTTGGCCCAATGGGAACCAAGAAGTTTAAACAAGGGAAAAGTCATGATAGAACCGATCAACAACCATTTCAATCCTCAGACGTTGCAGGTGTCCAATCGGATGATCATACGCGACTACAACTCACATATGATCATATTCAACAATTGGGTGTGCAAATGGGTTTTCTGGAAAATGATGTTGGCATATTACTAGGTAATATAGATGGGCAATGTGCAACACCTCAGTACGACTTGCTTGCATACATAGATAAACAAACAGATATACTGTGTGAGAGGATGCACAGTGTACGGACTGGGATACAGAAGGGTAAATTTAAAGCAGATGCAGATGCAAACACAAGGAGCGAAAAACATAAGTCTCAAAGGATTTCCACTGGAGCCAACTTTGCCACGCCCGATTCGAAAGAGGTGCATGATCCATTGGACACACAAGAGAATGTTCACAAGGAGGTCAATTTTCCAACCTCAGAGGAAAAAATAAAGCCGAAAACAGACACCATGCAAGGACAGGCACAACAGTTTCGTCAACACACTTCAAAAGTTGATCCTGAAGATGGTTCATCTACATATAGTAAATCACCGACAAAAAGCCTGAGGACACACACTGTTGGGGCTAAAAATAATGGAGATGATTCGCCTAAAGGTAGTTAAAGACGAGCCATAAACCGGAGTCCACACACTTTGGATGTTGAGGGTGGACATGATTCACCTATAAGCATGCATGGATCGAAAAAAATATTTATTCGGGACGATATGGATACAAGCAGTGAAGACGATTCATCTATAATGTTGAATGACGATGATATTTTCAACCGCATTTGCAAGTATATGCCGCTACCACACGATGAATCCATGATTGATGAGACACTATTCAGTGCGTCGTTACCTACAAAGTATGTGTCCATTATTATTATTGATTATAATGTTTTTTTCTATATAATATTTTTTCTAATGATAATGATCTATTTATCGCAGTGAAATATTGGTAGACTATGGTAATAGACACATGGAACGTCGAGAATTACGGACCTTGAACAAGGGACAATGGCTATATTCAGAAGTAAAAGCATTTACTTCAACATTTTAACTTCAATACGGATTAGTCTAAGTATTTACGTCTGAATGTATTAAATAATATTACTGCAGGTTATTAATCATGTTGTGGAACTTCTTTGGAACGAGAGGAAATCCTGCCCAGAAGCAAGCTGCAACTGGAATATCCCTACTTATTTCGCGGTATGCTTAATTCATAATAATGAGCATACCAATTATAGAAAAAATATAGTTAACGTAATTCATGCTTGCGACATACAGGGTTATGCACAAGATGATAGTAACAGTGACGAATCTTTAAACCGTCGAATGTTTGGTGGAGAAAAGGCTATATATAGGGGTTCTCCATCCACTTGCAATTCAATTTGTATACCAGTTTTAGACAATAATCATTTCTACTTGGGTAAGGTGGACTTTTACGAACAAGAAATACAGATTTTTGATACGATGTGGGGTTTTGGATATGATGGTATAAGAAAATTGATTCTGAAGAAGGCGGTAAGAGTGACATTAATAATATTTTAAAATACTTTCCAAAATTACGTTCCAATAAAAATAAGTTGTGCTATAGGTGAGACGACTTGAGAGAATTAGTAAACTGTGGGTAGGAGAACCGTTTAAATGGAAAGATTGGGATACTTGGGAATTTGTGTACCCAAAAACTGTACCGGAACAACCAAACAGGTAAAGTTTACTTTCCCTGATCATAGAAATTCACGAATAACATTTTGTTGCACTATCTTAACCACGTTTACATCATTGCATTACTATAGCTACGATTGCGGCCTATATGTGTGCCTCTTCATGATGTTTTCACATGGTGTAAATCGAGCATTAACAGAGGTACTGGACTTTACAATTATTTTATTAATTTGCATAAGATGTGTACTGGTAATTTCTATTTATTTGTGTTTGAATATGCAGAAAGAGTCAGTATCCACTCGTAGAAGACTAGCCCTGAAGTTGTTTACTTGTAGAGAAAACAAACTTTTCAATAGGTAACACATTAATTTTTTATATTTACATATTTATTTTCCAATTGTTATTTAACAGAATCCTCATGTTCAATTACTTGCGTCTATGTGTGCTTTTTCGCTTGGTCAGAAGCTCTGTTGCAGCTTGGGGTGGGTATAAATTCGTCAGCAACAAATTCGAGCTACTGCACAAGAGCTTAGAACCTACCAACATGACTGTGCGTGAAATATTAAGGCTGATTTTGGATCGCATTGAAGTGCCCAGTACCCTAGATACAACTTCTTTAACATTGTCAGCATCATCTATTGGCAAATCACCTTTTGATGGACATCAATGGCTAGTTCATCTTAGGAACGATGATGGCTTGAAGAAATATGTACAAAAATGCTTGGGTGTTGGAGTACGGGACATATATTTTACTATGAACTGGATGCTTCTTGATTGAATTGAAAATGCGGCTGACATAGACTTTGCTCGTGAATTAAAGGGATTAGTCACTGCAATGAAGAAGGAGTTGAAAAAGTTGTAGATTGATATTTTTTGTTCTTTTTTTAATTCATATTTTGACTCTTTATTTGGATTGTGAATGTTTTATTATGGGATTCACTTGGTTTGTTTTTAGGAATCGTACTTGCTATGTGTTTTTATTGGTTTAATGCTTGAACAATATATTATTTTTTAACATAAAAATATGAATTGTTGCATTTGTATAGACACATGATTAGCTCAAACATTAATCCAATATTTGATGCAAAAGGGGACTTTGGGAAACAGGAATTTACTTAAAAAAAACATAAAATTGATGGATCTATATAGAAAAATAATATTGCTTTTCGAGTGTTGTAATGCGGATAATATGCCAATATACATGCATAAGATAACTGTAAATATTCAAAGCTAGAAATTATTTTCAAAGCATGAAATTATTTTCATAGCAAGATATAGTATCATATATTAGCTTTTGATTTCTTGGTGTTAGTCGCATTATATGTGAAATTACAGTTGCTTTCTGTATTTTATTGCATAACTTCTCTACTCAACTTGAAAAGGAAATTCTGGCATCTGGTAATTAACTATCTTCATCATTCCAGAAATTTTATATTGCAGCAGTGCTAAATTGTGTCTCAACAGAATAAAAAAATAAAAAAACAAAATCAAGATGTTGACTGACTGCATAATATTAAGCTTTGTTGTACGCAAAATCTAGGCACCCAACTAATTCCATAGCTTGCAATTTCAAGTTTCCACGAGTCTATTTATTTATATTATTATAGAAAAGACCCAAGGGAAAAAAATTGAATGAAAGAGAGACCTTGATAAATATTTGTTTCATAATTCGCAAGAGAAATGTGCACGACTGCGCAAATCTTGGCACGGTCGCGCAAAAGAGAGTGTGTACTGGGAGAAATGGCGCACGACCGTGCTCTTTGGCCACGGCTCGTGCGCAAAATTGGTGCACGGGCGAGATGAAAAGCGCACGACCGTGCGCTTTGGCCACGGCTCGTGCGCTTAATTGGTGCACGGGCGAAATAAATAGCTCACGACCGTGCGATTTGGCCACGTTTCGTGCGCTTAACTGGTGCACGGGCAAAATAAATAGCGCACGACCGTGCGCTTTGGCCACGGCTCGTGCGCAATATTGGTGCACGATTGAGATGAAAATCGCACGACCGTGCGCTTTGGCCACGGCTCGTGCGCTTAATTGGTGCACGGGCGAAATAAATAGCGCACGACCGTGCGCTTTGGCCACGGCTCGTACGCTTAATTGGTGCACGGGCAAAATAAATAGCGCACGACCGTGCGCTATGGCCACGGCTCGTGTGCTAAAATGGTGCACGGACGAAAAAAATAATGCACGACCGTGCGCTTTGGCCACGGGTCGTGCACATAAATACAGCACAAGCCGAGCAAACACTGAACGGTCGTGGTGAAGATAAACATGGTAGAACATATAGCCGAACAAAAGAATTCTTGCCACCTAAAGAAGACAAGTAAACGTTAGAAATATAAGATGAGGTCTTCAAAATTGCAGTAGTTGTATCAACTATATAATAAAATTCTATATCGTCTCAGAAGCCTAACTTCTTTATTGCAAATAACCATCATATGAATATTATACATTTCAATCAAGTATCAATATATATAGTTCTACTCTGGATAAAACCAAAATGGAAATGGCAACAACAAATAACCCATGTGTCCACATTCTTAAATGAACACATTACATTTCTCATATAAATGTAAGAGGCAAAATATGATAAATCTAAAAAATATCTTTTAGTCGGATGTAGAAATTTCAGAATTAATTGACCTTAACACCTATAAAACAAACACTGGAAAAGTTTCATGAAATATACTGCTTACATCACTAAATATATTGATCATAATCTGCATTCAGACCTAAGAACAAAAGAACAAGTCTATCCATATTCTCAAATGAACAGAATACAACTTTCATATCAATCTAAGAGACAAAAACGTAGACATCTAATGCTTCTCCGACTCCCTAATGCTTTTGTGATATTCTACTTCATTATAGGATCTGTTTGTGTCAAATAATAAAATTGGCAGGTTGACATTTTATTTTGGAAAACTAATTTAAACTCGTTATTTGGATCCCACTATATGTGTTGAAAGTCCTATTGTTATTCAAATAAATCTCACTTAACTGTCATTTAATATCAAGAGCCATCATAGATCAAACTCGTTATAACATCACGAGCAAGAGCAATAATGTGCTGCATCTCACCTCTACTTGACGCCGAAGTCCCTGGACATGGTTGATTATCTCATCTTACACCATTGCAGTACATGGAATCTGAAGAAGAAGAAGAAGAAGAAGAAGAAGAAGAAGAAGAAGAAGAAGAAGAAGAAGAAGAAGAAGAAGAAGAAGAAGAAGAAGAAGAAGAAGAAGAAGAAGAAGAAGAAGAAGAAGAAGAAGAAGAAGAAGAAGAAGAAGAAGAAGAAGAAGAAGAAGAAGAAGAAGAAGAAGAAGAAGAAGAAGAAGAAGAAGAAGAAGCAGAAGAAGAAAGGGCAAAAACTGATTTCTATTATAGGCGGAAACATAGTCCTACTAAAGAAATGCAGGGCAGGAGAAGAACACAAAAGACCCTAAAACTAACACCTTCTATCATTTTCACCATAACTAATTCGTACATTACTATCCTCATCAGCCGAACTTTCAACTGGTCCTCCACCTAAAGTAGAATGACTACCATTTCCAAAAAAAAAAAACTCAATGCTAGGAACTGATGATAAACTAATTAAGACCAATATAAGAATGAAGTATACATGCCCCCTATAAAACTTCACCAACATAAGAATGAAGTATACATGCACCAACATAAGAATATAAGAATAAAGTATACATGCACCATTCGCACGAGAGAATTTATAGTTTAGATGACATGCATCTTCTCCTTCCTACTAGAAACTAGTAGAATTTATCATAAGATTTAGTGGGTTTAAGAGCCAGATTCGTTTTCTAATTTCTAGCATTTCAGCAATTCCATCGACTCTTAAATAGGATTTTTTTAAGGATTTTCCAGCATAGACATGTGATCTTACAGAATGGGATATCAACAAGGAAAAATATATACCATCAAATTTAGAAGGCAAGAATGCATCCGTTGCAGGGTTCCAAATTCCAGTATCTATCCCATTCAAAATACCGAAGTACCTAAAAAATGTTTGTCACGGTGTCTATTCATTGATCACGAACAGTTAACTATCTCGTGTAAAGCCAGATGTACTTAAAAGTTGACGTCAAGGGTATAAATAGGTGAGCTCACTTGTCACGGTGTCTTATCAGCGTACTAGCAAGCCATCCCGAGCAAAGTGTTTCCTTGAGATATGTTGGAGAAACTGTGCTGGAGATTACATGAATTCGAAGCTTTATAAATTACTTGCCCAGAGAGATTTTGTATTGCAACAGGCAGATTGCACTAAAACGATAGGCTGACTTTCAGGAGTAAAATTTAAGAGCATTTTGACGCAAACTACAACTTACATTGTTGATTACTGTAGACAATGCTTCCTTTCAGTAAACTTAATCTCTCAGGGCTATGCCCAATAGTTCCATCATCCATAATCTGAAAGTTTGACCCAAAAGACAGAAACTTATATAATTTGTTCAATACTGATTTGCATATGAGATGGTGGCAATAGAATAGTTAATAGTGACGACTAGTAGCACCATGCAATTCAAGTACATTTTTAAATTGTATTAATTGTGTTACTAAAAGATAATTACTAGTTATATGTTTATCATATGTATTTTCAGTAAGAAAATTTTACCTTTCCTTTCTTCTTAATGATCACGGTTAAGACACAATGCTTCACTCCTTTTCAACGGGAAACACAGCATTGGGAGCAGCAGAAGATAATCGTTTACGACATTATTGCCTATAAAGTACTTCCTCTGCAGGCTTTTACTGAATTCAAGGAGCAGATGAAATACCACACATGTATAGCATGCAAGACATATTTAACGTTAACCTTCTCTTGAAACACCAAATGACATAAAAAAACTGCCTACAAAGTTTCAATGCGAACATTCAAATGGCATGGCTTTGGAAAAGTTCAGACACCTCTTCGAAACAAAGCCAACCTTTTCATGTAAAACATAACAAAAAACAGATGACCCTAATGAATTTCTTTCACTAATGTATTGCTCAGAAGTACAGCTGATGGAGACACAATAACAACTAATCACAACCACTTACACTCTAATACAGTGGTTTTGAGAAGGATTATAAATGAATTTGACGATTTCACTATCAGTTGGTCTTTCAATGTTCAGAATTCTTATAGGCATTTTCACAAACACTTGGCGGGTCTAAGTATTATGCTGAAATTTGTTGATTTTGTTTGAATTAAATGAGCCAATACCAAGCAAGGTCATGTTTTGTGAAAACTCAATCCCTAAATTAGAAGTCTCAATATAATCCCATAGTTTCGTGAAACTCAATCCATAAATAAAAAATCTCAAGGAACAGAATTTGAGCAAAGAATGAGGACATGGATGTATCACACTACGAATTAAAAATACAACTTACTAGTGGAAGTGGACGGTCTGAATGTGGTGGCGGGTGGATAATGCTACGGTCAGCGGCGGCGCATCCTGTTGGATTTACTCTCTTTTATTTTCCGCAAGTGTTTCATTGCCAATGCGGGTGGACAGATCTCTTTTCCTATTCAAAGCAGGTTCATTGCCTCTATTCGCCGCAATGGAAGCGGCGCCGATGTGCAGGGGCCGGAGGCACCAAATCGTTGCCGGAATTTTTTTGCAAAATATTAGTTCATGGCCGTGAGTCTCAATTCTGGAGGTGGGAGAAATTGTGCCTGACCTTTTTTATTTGAATTAAAAATGTTCCTAACTTTGATATATACATATTTTAATTAATTTTTGAATTAATATATATGAATAATTATAAAATTTATGTAATTTAAGTAAAAGGGTATAAAAGTAAATTCAAAATTAAAATTTTAAAAAATATTTTAAAATAATATATGAACTCAACAGGTTGCAGGTCAGTGCGATACAGTGCGATGACACATGGCATAATTATAGAGCATGACTGATATCAGACAACTCGACAGGGTGTCTGATCTAAGAAAAACCCATGTTACTTTGCCAAATGGCCATGTTTAACTTACAAGGAAATTCCTCAATATTGCTACGAAATATATAGTAAAGAATTTTGTAGTGGCTGCTTACGACTGGCCCACATAAATTTCTTGTCATGTAAATATCTTCATTTCTCAATCTATAAACAATTTTATTAAAAATGTGATGGAAAATTTCCGGAAGTTGTTTGGTTGTTACACATGTCCTTTTAAAGTTTTACCCTGTTGCAAAAATGCAACACTTTATACATATTCACTAATAAATAAATTATTTCTCCTAAGAATCCAAACGTTAATTAATTTGTTTAATTCCATACCATGGGGATTCTTTGGATATCTCATCTTCGTCCCATTTAATATCCTATATACCCCATCGCCCTTTTAAGTAACTATTAGTAATAAAAAAAACCTTAATGCATGTGAGTGACTTTTATTAGGAACGGATTTATGGGGCTCTGTTAATTTTTAACTTTTAAGCTATTATATATGTAGATATTTTTCTATTTCGACATATATTTAAATGATTTTTTTCATTTTTATTGAAAATATATATATGATAATATTGTAAATAGAGGTATGCAAACGGAAAGCTAATTCCACAAATGACACCTAGAGAAATTGCAATGCAAGGTTTGTATGTAGTGGACAATTATAAAATAAAAAAGGGCCGAAGGGGAAGAGAGGATATTAGGTTAAATTAGTGAATTAAAAATCATAAAATGAAATCTAATTGTTTGAATTATTTTTCATAAAATACATATTTAGATAATTAAATAATTGAAAGAGGGAGATCCTGCATTACTTAACCAAGAGATAATACTTGATTAGATTAAATTTAAAATCATCAAATATTATGTGTATACAAGAAAAGTTGTTTAATAATTTAAGTTTGAAGATTCTTGTAAATCTTATTTAAAATATATTAATTGGTCTTTAAAAATAAATTAGCGCTCTTCAAAATCAAGAAAAAATATAAATCCAAATTAGAGAAATTTTTTATTTTGGACGTCGGAATGAGGGAATTTTATGGAGGATAATTTTCCTATCTATTGCGGATTCACTTCTCTATCTAAGTCAACAATACTTTAAGGAGAGTATAATGATCATATATATGGCTTTATGGAGTAACCAAACTTGGCGATTTACAGGTTTTTATGTAAACACTTCTATTGGTTTACGATGTTATTCATAGAAGTACTATGTACTCTTGCTTCTCAAGTAGATTTAATAATCTCTCTAAGGTTAGTGGATCCAGGAAATTCTAACAATGTGTGTTTTGCGTTTGAAAAGTTTGAAAGCAATAAAAGAGCACAAAACACTAAGACGGGCAATGTTTGATTATGTTCTATAGGATTTGCATGGAGATGGAAGGGGTAAATTCTTCACAATGTACAATAAGCCGTTGGAGGACTTATTTCACCGGCTCGTGTTGAAATCTAAGATTTAGATGGACCAAAGAGTAGTGAGTATTTTTTGTGAGGAAATTGAGAGGTTTGGGATGGTTCACACGAAATTTATGGTGGAACATAGATGGTTAATCCTGCGAAGAATATTTTTTTAGATTTTATTGTAGTTGGTCATATAAACAATCACAGGATGACACATTTATGGTTATTCGTGGAGTTATTATTCGGTGATAAATGCATGTTTCATCATTTTATTTTGATTTAATTAACCGCCCCCAAACTTATGTAAATTTAAAATATGTTTCTAAGTTCATTTATAACTATGCGATGAAGCACCAATCTTAATTTTGCGAAAATTGTATATATATAATGGTTATAACACACCACCAATTTTTTACAAGGAGGATAAATGTGTTGGTGATCGTATTAGACCGTTAAGATTTTAGTTTTGAGGATAAAATTATAGATTCGCCCCTTGAAGTATACTAATGCAATTATAAAAAAAAAAAATCATATGGGGGCAACAAAAGTTTGGAGGAATTAGAAGAACACAAGATACAATGAGGGGTAATATCTGATTATGTTCTACAATATTTGCATGGAGGAGGTAAATTCTTCACAATGTACAAGAAACCGTCACAGGATGGCAGACATTTTTTTGATCGTCATGGTAAATTTTGATCGGTGGAAAGTTGGAGGACTTATTTCAACGGCTTGTGTTAAAACCTAAGACTTACATGAATAAAAAACCAGCGAATATTTTGTTAAAGAAGATTGAGAGGTTTTGGATGGTTCATACGAGATTTATGGTGGAGCTTAAATGTTAATCCTGCAAGAAATAATTTTTATAGATTTTATTGTTGTTGGTCGTATAAACAATCACAGGGCACTACATTTATGGTTAGAGTTATTATTCGGTGGTGAATGCATGTTTTACCCTATTATTTGATTTTAATAATGTCGCTCAAAATTATGAATATGTGATGAACCACCAATCTTAATTGTCTATAAATAATGGTCATAGTACACCAGGATATAGGTATGTGTGACTGTATTTTCCCGTCAAGATTTTAGTTTTTTATGTTAAAATTATAGATTCGTCCCTTGAAGTAAATTAATGCAGAAAGTTTGGAGGCAACAGAAGAACACAAGATACTAAGAGGCGCAATGTCTGATTATGTTTTAAAATATTTGCTAGGAAGAGGTAAACTCTTCATAGTGTGCAATAAGCGGTCGGGATGGTAAATAATTTTTTAACGACTTGGTAGATTTTCACAGATGAAAGAGAACTTATTTCTACAGCTCGTGTTGAAACCTAAGATTTACATAAACCAAAGAATGGTGAGTATTTTTGTGTGAGAAGATTGTGAGGTCGAGGATTGTTCATACGAGATTCATGGTGGTTCATAGATGGTTAGGAATATATATTTTTATAGATTTAATTGTTGTTGGTGGGATAACAATCACAGGGCAACACATTTAGAGTAATTCGTGGAGTTATTATTCGATGATGAATTCATGTTTTAACATTTTATTCGATTTAATTAACGTCCCTGAAATTTATGTAAATTCAAAAGATGATTATAAGTTCAACAATGATTATATGTGATGAACTACCAATCTAATTTTGCGAATTTTTTTTCTATATGTATATAAATATATATTAATGGTTATAATGCATCACCATATTTTTACGAGGAGGTTACACTAAAAATAACTCGCGTTTTAGCGACCGGAATTTGCAACCGCCAAAAAGTCGGTCTCTAAATAATGTATTAGCAACCGAAAGAGACCACCGGTCTGAAATTCAAAATATTTACAACCGCCATAAAGGACGGTCGCTAAATTGAAAGATTAGCGACCGCCTACGACCACCTACACGGTCGCTAAAACTCAAAAGACGATCAAAACTGACCAATAATTTTTACCGCCTGATTAGCGACCGCCGTGGCGGTCGCTGATTTCAAATTTATACTCAGCGACCGCCGTCAGGCGGTCGCAGACTTGTAACGTTTGACCCTGGTTGGTAACGGTTGAGGGTCATTAATGCGGAACGTATAGCGACCGCCGAGAGGCGGTCGCTAATCAGTTTTTAAAAATTATAAATACCTTCTCCTCCGTACGACATTTTACATACTCATAAACCCATTGTGTACCAGGAGTGCCTTCATCTTGATCTTCCATAAGCTAAAATCGTTCTTCCCCGTGAACTTCTCAATGTCGAACTTAGTTGCAGCCATGATTGCTTCCCACAGACGGCGCCACTTGTTAATCACGTTTTGGATTCACAAGAAAACTTGTTTCCGGGAATCGGAATATGAAAGCAATAAGAAAGAAATTGAAAATCACACAAGAACACCAGATTTACGTGGTTCGGAGATAAAGCTCCTACGTCCACGGGATCCGAGAGGATATCTTTTCACTAAGATGAGAAATGGAAGTTACAAGTTTTCAATCACACAATCTCACAGTGTTTTTGCTCACAGATGAAGTTCTTGTTTCTCTCAGTTGAGAAACCCCCTTTTATAGAAACAGAGATTGAGAAACGAACCCTAGATTTGATTCAGTTGTAACAAACTCAATGTAAGCAGTTATCCAGCTGGCTAACGACTTCAATAACCGCCATAGATGATTCAGTTAGAACCGCCTTCGAATTAGCTTCAATTTGGTGTATTTCGCGAATATCGAATTTCAGGATCAGATGACAAGACCTCCTCTGGCTCTGGTCACTTACACCAGATGACCTCTGATCCCAGACCTCCTCTGATAGACCTCCCCTGATGACTCATCTACCAGACTCGTCTGACCAGACCTCACCTGATGGACCTCCTCTGATAGCTCTCCTGCCAGACTTCTCTGGTCAGGCTTCTCTGGTCAACCTCATCTGGTCCACCTCTTCTGGTACCCCAAATTCTCTAACTCCCACGGCTAACACTTTCTCAACATAGCCTCCTATTGAATTAAGCCCAACAGACTACATACTTCACATATGACCCTTCACAACACCAATTTTTCAAGTTTTATGATTTGAAACATCTCATAATTTTCTATTAACAACTATATGACTCGGATGTTGAATATCAGCAAATTAGCAAAATCTTCCAAGGCCTCCTTTGCTCTCCTCTCAGCTTCCGCCTTAGCAGCCACCCCGGCTTTTTATAACAATCGCCTTGAAATACGCATTTCCCTCTTTTCGCCATCTCAGTTTGAAAATGGGGGTATACTCTTCTTTGACGGAAAATGACTTTCATGACTCAAATCTGGAGAGTGGGGATGACTTTCATGACTCAAATCGGAAGAGGAAGAATCGCATGGCCTACTTCTCAGAGTCTACGTTAGGATTTGCCCCTGATAATATATAGTTACAATGCAAGAATTAATAAAATCACATAACCAAATGAATTGCTACTAAATTATATATTTCCAACACACATTAAGAATAAGATACCTTGTGAAGATAGAGACAATATAATATCCTCACGATCACCGAAATTGGTTGTAGGTGTAAGCAAAGGTTTTGGGATTTGAACAAAAAATCTTGACGAGTCAATGCCTTGCTCTAAGTACTCTGGATGCCCCTTAAGGTGTTGGGATTTGAGCAACAAATAAACATATACGCACACACACAACACAATTAAAGGACAGAAACTAAATTGCACAGATGATTTTACGTGGTTCAATCTTAGAAGATCTACGTCCACGGGGAGGATCAAAACACTTTATTAATGCAACTTGCAATTCCAACTATTACAGAATCACACTCAATTTAGAAGCTCTCTTCACCAAGTGATGAATTTCACTCAAGAACCCTAATTCCCTGAATTGAACTGCTCTCGTCAAATTGATGGATGAAAACTGTATGTAAACTCTCACATAAGCCTTGTACATATATGCCCTATATATATTCGAGTTGTCCTCGAGTTGGTTATGAATTCCCAGCTTCGAATTTGCCAACTTCCGTAACAGATTAACGGTTATTCTGTTATAACTGTCAATATTAGATACACTCCTCAAGTTGATATTTTCATACATTTGATATACTCTACAGCTATCAAACTCTGCATCTAATATATGCAGCCACCAAACTCTGCATCTGTAGACTTTGCATTCTGCATCCGTTAAACTCTACATCTGTTAACAAATCATGCAGCTTCTTCATATCACCAAACTCTACAGTTCAATGAACCAACTCTACATTTCAATGGACAAATGCAGTGATGCTTACTTCACAATCTTCCTCCTCAGTACATATTGTCCATCACTTCCTCCCAGTCTCATGTCCAAATCAATAAACATCCCATGTCACTAAGTTCATTAAGCTCATACAATGAGTAAACTTTGAGCTAGAAAGAAGTTTAGTAAATATGTCTGTTGCATTCTCTTCAGTTGCAACTTTCTTGACCACCACAACACCTTTGTCAACCATACCTCTAACAAAGTGTAGCCTAACATCAATATGTTTCGACCTCTCATGAAAAACTTGATGCTTAGCAAGATGGATAGCACTTTGATTATCACAAAATATCTCAACACTGCTCTGAATGATGCCAAAATCTTTCAGTATGCCTCTCAGCCATATTGCTTCCTTGATTGCTTCAGTCAATGCAATATACTCTGCCCCAGTTGTAGATAAAGCTACTACTGATTGTTGTACTGCTCTTCACACTACTGTTGTTCCAAATAGTGTAAAAATATATCCAGAAATTGACCTTCTTGTGTCAATGTTCCCTGCAAAGTCTGAATCAACATACCTTTCAAGTGGATTTCCTCCTACCTCTGATTTCCTGAACATCAATCCAGTATTGAGTGATCCTTTCAGGTACCTAAAAGCCCACTTCAATGCTTCCCAGTGGCTCTTACCAGGATCTACCATAAATCTGCTCACCACAGATATATCATGGCATACATGATACTACCAACACCACTAGCATATGGTATCTTAGCCATTTCATTTCTGTCATCATTGGTCCTTGGTGATTGAGTCACTGAAAGTCTAAATTGTTGTCCCAAAGGTACAGTCACAGCTCTGGCCTCATGCATATTGAATCTCTTGAGAACTTTGGTTATATAATTCTTCTGAGATAAGAACAAAGTTTCAACTGCTCTATCTCTATAAATGTCCATTACCAAAATCCTTTTTGCATCTCCCAGGTCCTTCATCTCAAAATTCGAACTCAATTTTCCTTTCAGTATGCCAATCCTCTTCATGCTCTTACTAGCAATGAGCATGTCATCCACATAAATCAACGGATATGTAACCACCTGATTCCCACGTTTCTCAAAGTAAACACAATTATCATATCTGCATCTCTCAAGACCAATCTCATTCATGAAACTATTAAATTTCTTGTTCCACTGTCTTGAACTCTTGTTTAAGTCCATATAAAGACTTTCTCAAGTAACACACCTTGTCTTCATTTCCTGGAAGTACAAAACCTTCAGGTTGTCTCATGTAGATATCTTCCACCAAATCTCCATTCAGGAATGCAGTCTTGACATCCAATTGCTGCAATTCCAGATCATCTTGGGCCACCTTTTCAAGTAACAATATAATGGAACAATGTTTAACAACTGGAGAGAAAACTTCATTAAAATCAATACCTTCCTTCTGAGTGAAACCTTTTGCTACCAACCTTGCTTTGTATCTTATCTGCTCAGTTTTAGCACATTCAATCTTCTTTTTGAACACCCATTTACAGCTGATAACCTTCTTTCCATTTGGTTTATCCATGAGTTTCCAGGTTCCATTCTTCTCAAGTGATTGTAGTTCCTCCATCATTACCATCATCCACTGATCTTTCTCCTTGCTTGCAATAGCTTCTTTAAAACTCAGTGGCTCATGGTACTCAATTTCTTCAGCAGCTACCAGTGCATATGAGACCATATCAACATGACCAAACTTGTTTGGTGGATGTATTTACCTCCTGACTCTGTCTCTTGTGAGACTATAGTTCCTGAGATCATGATCTTCAGCAACATCTTTCTCTTGATCTTCTTCAGAATCTGAGACTTGCTCATTTTCCTCTTGATCTTCTTCATGAGGTTGTGCTTGATCGGTACCAACCCCATCTGACTCAACTGATGTAGTGACAGTGGTTATATCTCCATCCAAATCCTGAGCATCCCCTGTGTGCTCATAACCCATCACATCTTCATTGAAAATTACATCCCAGCTAACAAGACATCTCTTATGTCCTTGTTCTAAGCACCAGAGCTTGTAACCTTTAAATCCCTTAGGATAACCAATGAAGATGCATCTCAATGCTCTAGGTTCCAGCTTATCCTGCTTGATATGCACAAAAGTCTGGCAACCAAATACCTTGAGATCAGAGTAGTTGGACAACTTTCCATACCAGACTTCATCTGGAGTTTTGAAGTCTACAGCTGATGATGGTGTCATGTTTATTAAGAAACAAGTTGTACTTACTGCCTCTCCCCAGAATGCCTTTGGCAACTTTGCATCTGAAAGCATGCATCTCACTCTTTCAAGTATAGTCACGTTCATTCTTTCTGCAAGACCATTTTGCTGTGGATTTGATAGTGTTGTTTTGTGCCTTGTGATTCCTCTCTGTCTACAGTAATTTCTCTAAAAGATACTCAAGCCCATTATCAGTTCTAAGATATTTTATCTTTTTTTCCTTTTGATTTTCTTGTTTGACAACCCATTCTTTGAACTTCTTAAAGACTTCACTCTTGTGTTTCATGATGTACACCCAGACTTTCCTACTGAAATCATCAATTAAGGTCATAAAATATATGCCATCTCCATGGGTTTCAACTCTAGCTGGCCCCCAAACATCAGAATGGATGTAATCCAAGACATCTTTAGTCTTATGTATTCCTTTAGGATATGGGTGCTTCTTAGATTTCCCAAGTACACAGTGATCACAGAACTGCAGACTTACTTCAGTGGCAGTCCCAAACACCTTTCTCTTGGATAGTTTGTTCATCCCTTTTTCACCTATATGGCCCAATCTCCTGTGCCATAGTAGTGCCTCCTTGGGATCCATGGAATAATCAGTGGATCCAGATATAGAATTTCCCATAAGTATATACAACCCATTAACTTTCTTTCCTGTCATCACCACCTTTCCTTTCTTGGTAACCATCATAGAACCATTTTGAGTGTTGAACTCACATCTAGCAGCATTCAAAGATCCTAGAGATATCAAATTCCTCTTTAGATCTGGTACATACCTGACTTTTGTGATTTGACTATCATTGTCATTTGTCATTCTGATCCTGATGGATCCTATTCCTTCCACCTTGCATGATTGATCATTCCCAAGTAATACATGTCCCCCATCTATCTCCTTCAAATCTTGAAACCAGCCTTGATGTGGACACATGTGAAAGGAACATCCAGAATCCATTCTGGGATTTCTTGTCATTTACACCCCTGTCCCCATTCATCTGCAGAAACTTGGTTTTGATTGCAGCTTGAATCTGATCAAAAGATAATTGATCCTGTCTAGCAAACAACAATGTATCCTTGAAATGATCTAGTGACTTTGGTAATGAGTTAAGCAACATCAGTGCCTTGTCATCTTCCTCCATAATCACACCTAGTTCTTCAAGATCATCAATGCATTTGTTGAATTCACACAACTGCTCACCCAGATTCTTGTCATCCTTCATCTTGAAGGTAAGAAGTTTCTGCCTCATGAACAACTTATTCGAGACAAATTTGGTTTGATACAAGCTCTCTAGTTTGTTCGTTACCTCGATGGCTGACTTTGCCTTGCAAACCTCTCTCAGGGGTTTATCACCAACACACAGGATTATGGCACTATGAGCCCTGTCCAACACCTCAGCCTTTCGATTCAAGTTAGGCGCATTCGCCCATTGCTCATCCGTAAGGAAAGCGTTCCCCAAACCATGTTGCACCAATAGAGTCTTCACCTTGATCTTCCACAATCCAAAATCATTCTTCCCTGTGAACTTATCCACCTCTAACTGTAGCGTCGTCATGCTTCACGTATTTCCCACCATTGTCTATAAATACTTAGATTTTTTCAGCTAATAAAACAAGTACAAATTATTATACACGTCCAAACTTCGATTACGAATCCAAAGCAGCTCGATTAACTTATAATCGAACTTAAACACGTAAGCTTTCATACGATTCTAATCCATCTAAACCCGAAAAATCGTATTCACTAATTACGTTAGTGATCAATCACACGTAATTGTTTGATGATCAATTAACCATCTAAAACAGCCATTAATCTTCAAGATTAGAACTGATCGTCAATAAATTGGCGCTAGAAGGAGGGTCCGAACCTTCGAATCATTGAAAACTCGGAGGTTAGCTCAAAATTGAAGATCAAGGTTGAACTTTTGAAGGAAACATTCAAGAATATTAAGAACAATATTTAAAATCTCCTGTGAACATGCCTCAATCACGAGAGACACAACGTTCACAACATGTAACAAGGGATTCACACTCCCGGATGTCCCAGGTTGGTGGGCGAGCAGGGGCAAGCAGAAATGACCAAGAGATTCAAACCCATGTTGCTCGTCAGTTAATACCACCGAAATTGGACGCCATTGCTCGTAACCCTGACGAATTGGCGTGCACAATTGCCATGCTCCAGGCTTTACAAAGACAACAAGCCCAACCTGGCCCTTCATATGTACGAGCAAGGTGTAGCCCCACAAAGACTCATGAACATGAAAAGGCTAGGGGGGATCATTTAAATGAGGCATACAGTGCCCAAGCTCGTAAGGCCAAAGGCAAAGAGAAACAACGCGTCGAGGCCGCCAGTCAGGGAGGTTCGACTCAGAATCCGGCCATGGCAGGGAGTCAGGGCACACGCCAAAGTGCTCTCGAAAGATTAGGTCGCCGTGGCCGAGGAATCATGGAAGTCCATCCCACTGCAGGAGCAGCTCGCCCAGCTGTAGTACCTACTCGCCAATCAGTCCATGACAGGCTGACTAGGTCAGCTTTCGGTCGCCTTAGCCCAAACGCAGAGCCCAATCCTAGGAGGCCTGTTGGTCCCACTAGATAGATTAATTGCGGAAGCCTTTATAACCAAAATGTCTTTAGAGAAAATCTTTTCTAAGAGCACAAATAATAATCAACAGGTATTAAAGAAAGCAATAAATAACACCGTATTTATAGTGGTTCGGATCTGAATATCCTACGTCCACTCTCCCTTGATCAAGGGGTCTCACTATCCAACCAACAAACTCACTACTTACTGGAATTTCCAAAGTACCAGCACCTTCTTACAATCTCTTTAGATCTAACTTCGATCTAAAGACAAACTTACTCCAACCTTGTCTAACAAGATGAACAGGTTGAGTATATAAACTCCTTACGAGTTGGATGAGTAATTAAGAACAAAGTGAGTGCAAATGCTTGGTGATCAAAAAGCTTAGAATGCTATGTGCGCGTGTAGAGTCTCTAGAGCTTTTTCTTGAACTGCACTCTTGTATATATAGAGTGGATTAGGGCTAGCCGTTGGAGGGCTAATCCAATCAGATCCTCTATATAAGGAAGCCTCAATCAATCAATTCCCTAATTGATTGATTGGGTTGGTGGGATCTGATTAGGCGTGAAATTGTCATGATTCGTAGCTAGAAACGCCCTAGTTTTGGTCGAGTTTATAGAGTATTTAGAGTCAATTGAGCATTATTTCTATACATTGATAAATTTGTCTCTTTGATGCTCATAGGTGAATAGAGGACGAAAAACGGAGTTCGTAGGACTTTGAATCGACTCAAACGGATGCCCGGATGAGAAGATATTGAAGAAATACGATCGGTATTAGTGCGGACGAGGAAAAGTATCACTTGGGAGAAGTTTTGAGATCACTCGAGCGCCCTACTCGAGCGCCACCGCTCGAGCGCCTTACTCGAGCGCGCAAACGTACAGAACTGTTCTTGCGCTCGAGCAGCTCGAGCGCCACCGCTCGAGCGAATCGCTCGAGCGCCCAAAACTTACAGAATGATTTAAGCGCTCGAGCAGCTCGAGCGCGACCGCTCGAGCGAATGCACCATTCGAGCTACACTGCTCGAGCGGGACCGCTCGAGCGTTTTGCTCGAGCGCCCCTATACTTTTGCCTCCGGATTCGTATTTTTGGCCGGTTAACTCCCGTTTCGACCCGTGCCTATATATATCTCGTCCAAACACGTTTTGAAGGATCCCCAACTTTTAGAAATACTTTAGACTTAGTTTTTGGAGAGGAACGAGACGAGCAAGCTTTACTTTTACGTTGTTAAGGTTTTTCATACGAATTCGTAGTTTCTTTTCATTAGTTCGTTACTTTAAACGCTTTTAATTTCGTTTTAGTCAATTCAATTTCAGTTCTTCGTATTTATTTTCTTTCAACCCTAGTTCATGTTTCTTATGTTCTTCGTTCAATTAAATATGTTTATGTTCGTTGTTTCTTTAATTGCTTTTAGTTTTGTTAAAACCATGTCCGGCTAAAACCCTTGCATGCTTAGGTTAGGATGAACTCGTAGAAGTAGGATGTGGGTACGTAATTAAGGTAATTGGTGACGTTAGTTTTAATTCTCTTAATTAATGAATTCTTATAATTAATCTGAACTTTACCTTTAAATTTAGTACGAAAGTGTTAGAGAGAGGACGACCGCATCACTCAATAACAACTAGTAGTCTTAACGAGAGGGTTTAGGAAAGGTTAATTCATTTACCGGTTTAGCGAAGGAGGACGACCGCATCACCTTAGTTAAATTAGGGTCTCATTAATTGAGCACAATTCATTAACTTGTTAGTGGATTAGTGAAGTCGAGTGTTAGGGTAAAGTATTAGGGTTTAGAATCTTGAGCTTTCACCTTGCATTCTTTTACTTAGGTTAATTCTTGTTTGTCACAATTACTTTGATTATGTACCTGCTCCGTTAGTATACGTAGGGATTCCTATCCTAAGCATCACCATCTCATACTTGCATATACACCTTAGATACTTAGTTTAATTTTCCTTTTGCATTCATAGGATAATTTAGTTTAGTTTAATTTTCTCTTTCCAAAAATCCAAAAACAACACACTCATATTAACTACGACGCGTAGATCTTCAGGGATCTATTCGCATATACACCATCCCTTGGGTTCGATAATACTTGGTCCCTATACTTGCCCATACTACAGTGAACCCGTTCTCTTGCGGGGTAGCTACTAGTAGAAGCTAGTGTAGTCGCTTCAAGTCAATGGCGCCGTTGCCGGGGATGGCGTTTTATGCTTTTTGAATAGGACTTGTCGATAGCGTAGTAGTTAGTAGTGGGTGCTTATTTTCTGTTTTTATTTTTTATTTTTATTTTTATTTATTCGGCAGTTGCGTTTTGATCCATCTGCTAGTGTGTCAGGTTTATGAGAACACGCTCACAAGGCAATACGAGCGAAGAGAGAATACCTGCAGATCCTGAGACAATAGCCAGAAGGAACCGAGCTTACTTGAGAAGAATGAACGCAGCCGACTTAGGGAAGGAACCGATGGATCTCAGTAATGAGTTGGACGATGCTGCCAACGATTTCAATCAGGCAGTAAACCGGGTTGATGGCTCTGGAGGGAGTGGTGGTCAGAATCAAGACCAGTTCGTGGATAGTCAAAGCCAGAACCCGGGTGCACAAAATGTAAACAATCCAGCTCAGAACCGAGTCCCAAATCCTCTGAACAATCCTGCTTACCCACAAAACCCACATAACCCTTTCCACAACCCAGCATATCAACATTACCCATACCCACCATACCCTTATCCACCATACCCGTATCCTCCACCTCCTGTCTATAACCAACCACCTGTGTACCAACAACCTCCAGTTCAAAACATACCAGCACCACCTGTCGCTCCTCAGCCTGCGCCCCAGAACGCAGATCAGAATATGGCAATTCGGGGCAGGTTCGCGGCACAACCGCAGAGGTATTACGATGGAGTGGCCTTACCACCTGTGGAGGCCAATAACTTTTCAATCTCCCCAGGAATTCTCAAGCTGCTTACTGAGAATCAATTCAAGGGGGAGGTTGGGAAGGAGAACCCTCACACTCACTTGAGGAGTTTCCTCATGATTGCATCTACTTTCAATTACAATGGCATGTCTGAAGATGCCAAGAGGCTCAGGTTGTTCCCATTCTCTCTTACGGGAATAGCCAAGGAATGGTATGATAACACGCTCCCACGGGGAGGTGTTAATACATGGGCCGAGCTCGAGCGTCTGTTCCTCGAGCGATTCTACCCTCCATCGAGAACGATTAAAGCGAGAATTGAGATCTCTTCCTTTCGCCAGAAATCTGGAGAGGATTTACGCCAGGCGTGGGAGAGATACTCGAATATGTTGATCGAGTGCCCGCAGCACGGGTACAACGAGGGAGATATAATGGCGTTCTTCTACAGTGGAGCCAGCAAGGCTGGCCAAGCCCACCTAGATGCATGTGCAAGTGGAGCTTTTCTGAACCAGGGAGTAACGAGGTGTAGAGAGATCGTGGACAATATTGTCACGAATGCTGGTGCATGGAACGAGGATCCAGAATTTCAGAGGGTATGCAAGTGGAGGAGAATGAGGGTACGAGGAAGTTATTGATGGCTATGATGGAGAAGATAAGCAACCTCGAGATGGGGCAGAACTTAGTTGGAGGGAATGGAGCAGCAAGCGAGAAAGTGGAACCACCCACGAGTCAGCTAGAAGAGGCCAACTATATGGGAAGGCCTAATTACCCACAAGGGGGGTATCCACAAGGTGGAAACCAGTATGGAAGACCTTCTTATGGTCAACCATTTGTGCCTCCAGGCCCACAGCCGCCTCAAAACCAATGGAGGAACACACAAGGGTATCAAGGAGGCCAGCAGCCTCCTCAAAACACTTGGAGGAAAAATGAGAATTTCTCTTATGCTAACCCAAAAGCTGGAATTACTGTGCCTGCAGGTGTTGATCCAGGTTCTAAACCTCCTGGTGGAGAAGGCGGTGCATCAACCGAAGAAATGTTGAGAGCGATCCTTCAGAAAGTGGAGGAAGGTAGCAAGCGATTGTCCTCTTTGGAGTACGATGTGAAGGAGTTGCATAAGAAAGGCGATCAACGAGATCAAGAACTCCAGAAGAGAGACATCGAGTGGAATCGAGCTCAGCAAGAGAACAACAGAAGATTCAATTCCATTGAGTACCAAATCAGCCAGATCGCAAAGTCTCAGCCAAGAGAGCCTGGCAAGTACCCATCAATGCCCGAGGATAACCCAAAGGAACATTGCAAGGCTATTGAGTTGAGAAGTGGGACCAACTATGGTGGTCCCGAGATGCCTGCTGATTCTGAGACGCTCAAGGAGAAAGATGAGACAGAAGGGATAGAGTCTCAAAGTGATGGAGTTGAGGTTGAGAAGGAAGGAGTTAAGATGAAAAGTGATGATAAGAGTCAAGATGTGGATGAGACCCAGAAGAGCAAAGTGCCTGATGAGGAGATTGAGGAGATAGAGAGAATTCCAAAGTGGAAAAAGGCAAAGGAAGCAAGGGAGAAAGTGAAAGAAACTGAGAAAGATGAATGGGGGGTACCCAAATCGGTGATACCCGTCCCATATCCACAGCGCTTCATGAAAAAGAAGCTTGATGAGAAGTTTTCTAAATTCCTTGATGTTTTTAAAAAGTTGCATATTAACATACCCTTTTATGATGCTTTGGAACAGATGCCGAACTACGCCAAGTTCCTGAAGGACTTGATTGCGAAGAGACGGAGAATAGATGGACCCGAGCTAGTGCACTTGAACCATGAGGTGAGTGCTATGGTGCACAAGGCACTTCCGCCCAAGCTAAAGGATCCCGGGAGCTTCACCATTCTTTGCGATATCGGGAACGGGATCAAGAAAGGAGCTTTGTGTGATCTCGGGGCGAGCATTAATCTGATGCCTCTTTCGTTGTTCAAGAAGTTGGAGGGAGTTGAGCTTCAACCCACGATGATGACACTCCAGCTTGCTGATAGGTCCATTACGAGACCTCAAGGAGTAGTGGAGGATGTTCTAGTGACGGTGGAGAATCACGTTTTTCCCGCCGACTTCGTAGTACTCGAGATGGAAGAGGATGAGCATGTCCCGCTGATTTTGGGAAGGCCGTTTCTAGCTACTGCCGGGATGGTGCTTGATGTAGCAAATGGGAAGATCACGGTCAAAGTTGATGATCAAGAAGTGAAGATAGCTATCTACGAAGCTATGAAATATCCCATGGGAGATGAGAGTTGCCACTTCATTGACATCACGGATGCTTGTGTTGATGACACACTTCTAGACCCTTGCTCTTTCTATGTTCATCAATTTGATTATCCTATTCTTGACGATTTGTCTTATGATTCTTATGATCTTGACTATTTTGACAGCTTGAAAGACAATGAAGACGTCAAGTTCTTGGAGTTGAAGAAAGTAGAGGATGATGATGACTTGGAAGCCGAGGAGTCAACTTTCGAGAAGATGTTCGATAAGGCGCCACCATTGGAGGCGAAGAAGGAGTTGAAGCCGCTGCCCGACCACCTCAAGTACGCTTACTTGGATGAGACCGACAAGTATCCGGTAATTGTATCTGCCCTTTTATCTGATGATCAGCTTGAGAGACTTTTAGTGGTGCTTCGTAAGCACAAATCAGCTATAGGATGGTCGATCGCGGATATTAAGGGAATTAGCCCCTCGATTTGCATGCATAGGATTAGATTAGAAGAGGGTAGAAAACCGATAGTGCAAAATCAGCGTAGAGTTAATCCGGTTATTCAAGAGGTGATACATAAGGAAGTGTTGAAGTTGTTAGATAGCAACATGATTTTTGCCATTTCTGATAGTCCATGGGTGAGTCCTTTACACGTAGTTGCTAAGAAGGGGGGTACCACGGTGATTAAGACGGAGTCTAATGAATTGGTAGCCACTAGATTAGTGACGGGATGGCGTGTATGTGTTGACTATAGAGAGTTGAACAAGGCAACGTGTAAGGATCACTTTCCTTTACCGTTCCTTGATCAAATGATAGATCGATTAGGTGGTTTTGAGTATTATTGTTTCTTAGATGGGTACTCGGGGTATAATCAGATCATGATAGCCCCCGAGGATCAAGAGAAAACCACCTTCACCTGCTATTATGGTACATTTGCTTTTAGGAGAATGCCGTTTGGGTTGTGTAACGCACCCGCCACCTTTCAAAGGTGTATGATGGCGATTTTTCATGGCTTGATTGAGAAGATTATGGAGGTTTTCATGGACGACTTCTCCGTTTATGGGGAGTCGTTTGATAATTGTCTGATCAATCTTGAAGTTGTGTTGAGCAGGTGTGAAGAGACGGACTTAGTGCTTAATTGGGAGAAGTGTCACTTCATGGTAAGAGAGGGTATTGTTCTTGGACATCATGTGTCCTCGAAAGGTATCCAAGTGGACAAGGCGAAAGTGATTGCTATCGAGAAGCTTCCACCACCTTCGACCGAGAAGGGGATTCGGTCATTCTTAGGACATGCGGGTTTTTATAGACGTTTTATAAAAGACTTTTCACAAATAGCTAAACCCCTTTCGCGGCTTCTTGAAAAAGAAGTCGTCTTTGAGTTTACTAATGAGTGTTTAGTGGCTTTTAATAGGTTGAAAGAAGCGTTGGTGAATGCCCCGATACTTGTCACACCGGATTGGTCTAGCCCGTTCGTGCTCATGTGTGATGCTAGCGACTATGCGATGGGGGTTGCTTTGGGGCAAATTCGTGAGAAGCGTTTTCACGCTATTTACTATGCCTCGAAGATGCTGAATTCTGCTCAAGTGAATTACACTACGACCGAAAAGGAGCTGTTAGCGGTCGTGTATGCTTTTGATAAATTTCGACCCTACCTAGTAGGGACGAAAACAATTGTATATACGGACCACGCAGCGATTCGGTATCTTATGAGCAAGAAGGATGCAAAGCCCCGTCTCATTCGTTGGATCTTGTTGCTCCAGGAGTTTGATGTAGAGATTCGAGACAAGAAGGGATGCGAGAACGTGATAGCCGATCACCTTTCTAGATTGGAGCTCACCAAGGAGAACACCGTGGAGGATCGAGAGGTGAACGATGAATTCCCCGATGAGAAGCTCTTTGGCTTAGGAGAAATCCCGGTGTATAGAGTTGAGGGGAGGGCACCTTGGTTTGCAGACTATGCTAACTATTTAGCAAGTGGTGAGCTGCCCGTTGAGATAGACTCGGTGCAGCGGAAGGCATTTTTGAAGAAGGTTCGGGAGTTCATTTGGGATGACCCCTACTTGTTCAAAAGAGGGATTGATCACGTGTTGAGAAGGTGTGTGCCAGAGGAAGAGTGGAGTGATATCATAAGGCATTGTCACGCCTTGCCATGTGGAGGACATTTGGGTGGAGAGAAGACCGGAAGGAAAGTCCTTCAATCCGGTTTTTATTGGCCAACTCTATTGAGAGATTGCATGGAATGGGTTAAGAGGTGTGAGAAGTGCCAACGATTCGGCTCCATTACTAAGAGGGACGAGATGCCTATGCACGTGTTCATGGAAGTCGAGATATTCGACGTATGGGGGATTGATTTCATGGGTCCATTTCCTCCTAGCAATGGATTCTTGTACATTCTCGTATGCGTCGACTATGTCTCGAAGTGGATTGAAGCTGTCCCAACTCGCGTGAATGACTCCCGTGTCGTTATCGAATTCTTGAGGAAGAACATCTTTACAAGATATGGAGTTCCAAGAGCTTTGGTAAGTGATGGGGGAAGTCATTTCGTGAACAAATGGATGGAAAAGCTGCTGTCAAAATACGAGGTAAGTCATCGAATCTCTACTGCTTATCATCCTCAATCTAACGGGCTTGCAGAGGTTTCTAACCGTCAAATCAAGGAGATCCTTGAGAAGACCGTGAGCATAAGTAGGAAAGATTGGGCGATGAAGTTGGATGATGCACTTTGGGCATATAGGACAGCTTTCAAAACTCCTCTTGGTATGTCTCCATATCAATTGGTGTTTGGAAAGGCATGTCACTTGCCCGTGGAGTTGGAGCACAAGGCATATTGGGCGATCAAAAAGCTTAATTTTGATAGTGCCTTGGTTGGTGAGAGGAGATTACTCCAACTTCATGAGTTGGAGGAGTTTCGAGACGTCGCCTACGAGAATGCCCGAATTTTCAAAGAAAAGACGAAGAAGTGGCATGATGCACGGTTGAAGAAGAAGGAATTCAAGGTGGGTGATCAAGTCCTCGTATTCAATTCGAGGATGAAGCTGTTTGGTGGAAAGCTTAAGTCCAAGTGGAACGGGCCGTATATTGTGAAGGGAGTGCACAAGAGTGGATTCCTTGACGTTGAGACGGACGATGGACAGAAATTCATGGTGAACGGGCATCGAGTGAAGAAATTCTTTAACTTCTCTTATGAGAATAAGGGAGGTATTTTAGATTCTCAAGTCCCGTGAGCTCCTTTGAGCACGGTCCGGCATTAGGACCTTAAAACTAGCGCTTAATGGGAGGCAACCCATTTTTACTTGTTTTTTTTAGGTGTTCTGTTTATTTTTAGTAGTTAGGGAATCGTAAGTGTTAACCTCGTTTGTTGAGATTTGTGATGTAGGCTTGCTTCGTGGAGTGAAATTCTGAGAGAGAGAGCTTAAGGAGGAAAGTCATGAAGTTAAGCATGTTGAAGTTGAGCACATTTCGAAGAGGAAAGCATTCAATTCTTGAAGTTAGAGGTAACCGAACCCCAAACGTCGACCTCTTTGCGAAGTCGAAGTTTGGGGGGGTGATGTTTCTTTTTGTTCATTAGTGTGCATTGGTAGAAGTCGAATTCATACGAATTTTGTGTACTTGCTCTTACGTACTCATTCGTTTCAAACTTTGTTATCGCATAGCAAGAACAAAGTTTGGGGGGGTGTGTATTCGTACTTCGAGTTCGTACACGAAATTCTATGAAAAATTGGGTCAAATTTTTCGAAAACATCAATGCTTGAGGGTCGTTGAGTCGAATTGAGTGAGAGTGCTAAGTTCGACTTGAAGTGAATTGGTGATTTGCACGTATGGAAGAGACCCCAACTCCTCGGTCGAATGAGCGACCTGGCTTAAATCGAGGAGTTCTCAGGTTAGTTCGTGTCTTGGGTTGAATGTGATAAGTTGTCGAGCTTGGTTCGGATGAAAATTTCAAGTGTTGAGCATAAAAAAACGAACTTGAAATTTTGTCGCGCTCGAGCAGCTCGAGCGCCACCGCTCGAGCGTATTGCTCGAGCGCAAAAATCTTACAGAACCATTCCAGCGCTCGAGCAGCTCGAGCGCCACCGCTCGAGCGAATCGCTCGAGCGCCCAAATCTTACAGAACGTTTTACCCGCTCGAGCGAATTGCTCGAGCGCGACCGCTCGAGCGTATCACTCGAGCGGGTCGCGGGTTGACCCGTCGGACTTCCCCCTCTATAAATACCCACTTTCACACTTTCACACACATTTTCACACACTCAAGGGGCGATTTGGGGCGATTTTCAGCGATTCTTCACTATTTTGCTCGATTTTTCACGTATTTGTTCGAATTTCTTCACACCTCTCCTTAAATCTTCAACCAAGGTATGTAATCTCTATCCCTTGCCGATTAATTCGAAGTTTAAAGTTGAATTAGGCATTAGTGATGCATATGAACTAGGGTTCATGAGTTAGTCGAAATTTTTGGGGATTTTTGCGAAACTTGTTGATTCTTGATTCCTTGATTGATGAATGTTGATAATATGCTATGGGTTTGCTTATTTTACTTTCAATTTTGGAATTGAATGAGTAGAAGGGGTGAATTTCTAGAGTGAGGAATAGGAATTTGAGAAAAGGAAATGGGTTTTGCATATTGAGAAGAAATTTTTGTGAATTGAGATGATATTGAGCATGAATGAGTATGAGTTGAGTCTTGAGCATGTAAATTACTTAACTTGGGTAATGTTACTTCATGATAGACTTAAATGTGGGGAATTTTGAGTTGAAATGGAGAATTAAGCGTTGAAGGCTTGAGAACTTTGAACGAAAAACATGGTTTAATTGTGTGAATTGCTTTGAACTTGATTGAATGCTTTGAAATGAATATTGCTTTGAGCTTGAGAAGAGCATGAATAGTGAGTTGAATTGAATTGAGATGCATTACTTGGAATTGCTTGAGTTTGAATGTATGTTGAACTGTTGTGAACTTCAAGAATGTTGCTTAAATCCTTGCTATTTCATGATTAGGTACAATGGCTCCCAAACATAAACTCCTGAGCGACGAAGAAGTGAGAGTGCTAACAGAACAGCTTAGACAGAAGAACTTGTTGCCCGCGAGATGGGGAGGGTTAGATTATCACGATGACTGGAGGTATGTGGCTTACAGATGGAGCCTCATAACCGGGAAAGTTGAGAAAACCCGGAGACCAGTAGTGAGCTTCATGAAGGACCTGGGGATTGAAGAGGAAATACGAAGAATATTCACCAGGAACAACATGGCTGAGTTCTTCGACATGCTGCTGACCATGGAGACTAACGCCGATCTGGTAGAGCAATTTCTGGCCACAGTAGAAAAGACGCGCACCGACACCTTCAAATTCAAGTACCAGAACGATTGGCAATACCACGAGGTGGGGATTGTCAACCTCGCATTCGGGCTCCCGGCCCTATCTCGTCCCAACCGTGAGAACAAGGTGTACAACGCTAACGCGTTTTGGAAGGAAATCACGGGGGGCTTGGTTGGGGACTACAAGGGGCAGCATGCGAGGGCGTCGGCTATCCGGAACCCGGTGATCAGATATCTGGAGAGGATTTTGGGGAACACGATTTATGCCAGATCTGAGACGGGAACGGTGACGAGCAAGCAGCTCTACGGAATCTGGTGCCTTTTGCATAAAAAGGACCATGACTTTGGAAGGGACTTCCTAGAGCACCACTTCGAGGCTCCGTTCAAGCTTGGAACGAGAACCTCGAAGATCCGAGGAGGAGGGCTAATCTCAGTTTTGATGAAGCACCTCGGATTTGAGCCGTGCTCGGGGCCTTGCAAGGGCATGGATTTGGGATTCGAGCAGATGAACAACACTTGGATGTTTGAGCACTGGTTGGGCAAGTACTGCATCCGGTACAATGATGATGGCTTGTTCCCGCTGCCGAACAAAAAGCTTGTGACGCTTGTGGGGATGAAGAAGGAGAACGTCGGGATGAACGGAGAGCAGCACCTCGCTATAGGTGCTAAGTACACATCAGAGATAGATGGCAAAGGACTCCGGGACGTTAGGCCGGTCAAGAGGAGCCGAGGAGAAGGCACGAGTGGTGCCGGATCGAGTGGAGCAGCTGAGCTACAAGAGGAGGAAGAAGCTGAGTACGAGGAAGGAGGAAACATGGCTGAGGAGGAAGAAGCTGATGTGAGTGAAGGAGGTCAGGGACCTCAAGAGATGGAGTTCGGGATGCCTGATGCACCGACTCCAGAGCAGTGGTACCCAAACCAGATGGAGTGGTACGGAATGCGAACTGACATTCAGGGCCTGAGGGCAGATGTCACGGAGCTTCGCACCACTCAAAATCAGTGGTACACGGAGGCTTCTAGCATGAGAGGGGAGTTTCAAGAAGTTCGATCGGAGGTGTCAGATTTGAAACGCTGGATGGAGGCACTCTTTGTCTCCCACTTAGGACCCGATCACCCTAGCTACCGGCCACCACCACCTCCAGATGCTTGAGAAGACTTGGGATGCCCCCAACTTTCTTTTCCTTTTTTCTTTCCTTTTCTTTTTCTTTTCTTTTTCTTTTCTTTTCTTATTTATTTCTGTTCCTGAGTATGAATTGTAGTGCTTGCTTGGAGTGTTTGTTTTGGGGATTGTATTGGAAGTCTTTTAACTGTTAAGGGCTTTGTTTCGACTTGTGTTGATTGATGATTTCATGCTTATTAACTCTTCTAGACTGCTTATTGTTTAATCTTGAGTATGACTTAGTGAGGAAAGTTGAGTTGTGAAAGTGAGTTGAAAATTCCTTTGTGTAGGTAAGTGAGTTTGAGCTGATTAGGGAGAGAACCCGTATGCTTATGAGTTTTCTTTTGAGTACTTGTGTGACAAGAGTGAGAACTCACTAGGACTAGCTTGGATGTGAAAGCCGTGAGCTTTTGAGCCTTACGAGATTTAAATGCATGATTTAATCTCTTCGTTTGTGAGTGGATCGTCACCCTAGAGGATGCTAGAACTTGCATGTGCTCTTGCTTCTAGATTGTGTCTAGTTTGATATGCCGAATAGGATCTTAGGCCATTTTTGATTTGAATAAGTCACTTAGCCAAAATTTTCCTTACCAATGACATTGATCCCTTGTTAGCCCCTTGAGCCTAAAGCCTATTTTATTTGCTAGTACATATGAACACTATTCCAATTCCTAAGCCTTTTTGTCCCAATTTGAGTGGAGAATAGGAAAGTGTGAATATGAAGGGAGTGAATTGAGTTGAAAAAAGGAGAAGGTTGTATGTTGAGTGAATATGAGAAAAAGGTGTGATGAAGTTTTGAGATGTGGGAAAAAGAACAAAAAATTTGAGAATGAGCAAAAGAAGAAAAAAATGAGCTCACGTGTTGTGCGAAAAAGAAAAAAAATGATGAAGTGATTGCAAAAGTGAAAAAGAGAGAAAGAAAAAAAATTGAAGTGTTGAGAGAATTGAAAGCGAAAGTGCAGTGATTGAATATGTTTGAAGTAGATCGTTTTTAATCCCGAAGTACCGAAGTTTTGAATTTCTATTCTCCATTCACTTGAGTCACTTTACCATATTGTTATCCCACCTGTCCAAAGAGCTTACATTACAACCTTTTGAAAGTCCTTTTTGATTCGGCATTGATTTCTAGAGTATGGTCGAAGTAGAGAGCATTTACAAGCCTATGGCTGCCAATTTGTGTGATTGATTGATTGAGTGAGTCCCTTTATCATTGTTATACACTTGTGAGGGAGTTAAACACATCGTTGAGTGCACATCCATGCTTGATCTTGGTGCTTCTTATTATTGTTGCATGAGTACGATAAAAGGAATTGAGTGAGTATACGGGTGATTGACTTTTGAAGCTTGAATTCATTAGCTTGCATGATTGATTTTTCCTACTCATTCCTAACAATTTCACTTGACTTATTAGTTCATTGCTTGGGGACAAGCAATATGGTAAGTTTGGGGGGGTTGATTAGGCGTGAAATTGTCATGATTCGTAGCTAGAAACGCCCTAGTTTTGGTCGAGTTTATAGAGTATTTAGAGTCAATTGAGCATTATTTCTATACATTGATAAATTTGTCTCTTTGATGCTCATAGGTGAATAGAGGACGAAAAACGGAGTTCGTAGGACTTTGAATCGACTCAAACGGATGCCCGGATGAGAAGATATTGAAGAAATACGATCGGTATTAGTGCGGACGAGGAAAAGTATCACTTGGGAGAAGTTTTGAGATCACTCGAGCGCCCTACTCGAGCGCCACCGCTCGAGCGCCTTACTCGAGCGCGCAAACGTACAGAACTGTTCTTGCGCTCGAGCAGCTCGAGCGCCACCGCTCGAGCGAATCGCTCGAGCGCCCAAAACTTACAGAATGATTTAAGCGCTCGAGCAGCTCGAGCGCGACCGCTCGAGCGAATGCACCATTCGAGCTACACTGCTCGAGCGGGACCGCTCGAGCGTTTTGCTCGAGCGCCCCTATACTTTTGCCTCCGGATTCGTATTTTCGGCCCGTTAACTCCCGTTTCGACCCGTGCCTATATATATCTCGTCCAAACACGTTTTGAAGGATCCCCAACTTTTAGAAATACTTTAGACTTAGTTTTTGGAGAGGAACGAGACGAGCAAGCTTTACTTTTACGTTGTTAAGGTTTTTCATACGAATTCGTAGTTTCTTTTCATTAGTTCGTTACTTTAAACGCTTTTAATTTCGTTTTAGTCAATTCAATTTCAGTTCTTCGTATTTATTTTCTTTCAACCCTAGTTCATGTTTCTTATGTTCTTCGTTCAATTAAATATGTTTATGTTCGTTGTTTCTTTAATTGCTTTTAGTTTTGTTAAAACCATGTCCGGCTAAAACCCTTGCATGCTTAGGTTAGGATGAACTCGTAGAAGTAGGATGTGGGTACGTAATTAAGGTAATTGGTGACGTTAGTTTTAATTCTCTTAATTAATGAATTCTTATAATTAATCTGAACTTTACCTTTAAATTTAGTACGAAAGTGTTAGAGAGAGGACGACCGCATCACTCAATAACAACTAGTAGTCTTAACGAGAGGGTTTAGGAAAGGTTAATTCATTTACCGGTTTAGCGAAGGAGGACGACCGCATCACCTTAGTTAAATTAGGGTCTCATTAATTGAGCACAATTCATTAACTTGTTAGTGGATTAGTGAAGTCGAGTGTTAGGGTAAAGTATTAGGGTTTAGAATCTTGAGCTTTCACCTTGCATTCTTTTACTTAGGTTAATTCTTGTTTGTCACAATTACTTTGATTATGTACCTGCTCCGTTAGTATACGTAGGGATTCCTATCCTAAGCATCACCATCTCATACTTGCATATACACCTTAGATACTTAGTTTAATTTTCCTTTTGCATTCATAGGATAATTTAGTTTAGTTTAATTTTCTCTTTCCAAAAATCCAAAAACAACACACTCATATTAACTACGACGCGTAGATCTTCAGGGATCTATTCGCATATACACCATCCCTTGGGTTCGATAATACTTGGTCCCTATACTTGCCCATACTACAGTGAACCCGTTCTCTTGCGGGGTAGCTACTAGTAGAAGCTAGTGTAGTCGCTTCAAGTCAGGATCCTTGGATTGATTATCTTCAAATACTTTCCAATCCTGATCTTGTTGACTTGATTGAATCACCAACGGTCAATAGCTTCCTTTGCCTAACTCTGATTCTCAACAGAGAAGGCAAGACCAGACACCAGGCAACCTCGGTGTCTTCTGGTCCTTATCTGGTGAACAACCAGAATACTCAGTAGAATCAGGGGATCAAACTGAGCATCTTTTGTTCCACCAGACTCGTCTGGTCCGGGGAAGGTCCTCTGCCTCTGGTCTGTCTCATCTGGTGAAGTCTTCTGGTGGAGTCCTCTGGTGAAGTCCTCTGGTGTGGTCTTCTGGTGACTCTTCTGGTGAAGTCTTCTGGTCTGGCAGTTTCCCCTAGACTAAGTCCTAATCTAGATCATCATCTGGCTAACAGGTCCAGATGGTCCTATTACATCTTCTGGTTTGTTTTAACTCATCAAAACTAACAATTTTTATCCTAACAATTTCCCCCTTTTTGATGGAGTTAAAACACTACCAGAACTGATCACAAAGAAGATTTAAGCAAGAAAACATATAAAGGATAAGACCTTAGAATAGATCTTATCAGGCAAATAATTAAGACAACAAGAGGTTGTCTTTAGAACAGAGAAGATATGATATTTTCATTAATAGTAAGGACAAGAATGATTACAAATTACATTGAATATCAGATCCTATTCTATGCATATCTTCTGTTGTCTTTGGGCACCAGAAACCAGTCAAGAAACCTGTCTTGAATGGCCTTCAACTCTGCAGAAGATGATGGGGTGAAGTTTGCCAACACCTTTGTCTTGTAAAGTTTCTTCAGCTCAGCCCAATCAACCTGGTCTCCTGCCATTGGAGTGTTGAGAAAATGGAACTCAGGAGCAGTGACTTCCAGGTTGAATTCAATGGTTGAATCCATCAACTGCTTGTATAGATCTGCATCATATGCCTGCATCCAAGAATGGAAGGTCCTGTTGATGAGAGCATCATCCTCTGGTGGAGGTCTCTGGATGTAATGTTGAATGAACCAGAGAGTCTTGGCTTCTCTCCATTTTTCTATCAAAGGCACAGGAACAGTTGAGTCAAAGGACCCTTCTGTCCTGAGAGGAAGGATGTTCATGACTTCAACAGGCCCTTTTCTCTTCTGGCTGGATCCACTAGCACCAGGAGTGATGCCAGCTTCTCTGCTCTTCTTATTTTGCCTTCTAACATATCGGAGCCTCTGCTCTTCATCTATGTTCTTCCTTATCCTTGCTTGCCTCTCTTCAGGCGACTCTTCCTTAAATCTCTTCTCTGCTTCTTCAACCACAGATTCAAGGAAGCTTTTCTTTACTTTCCTTATCTTCCTCTTTGCAGGTCCAGAGATGGAAATTGGATCCTGCTCTGCTTCAGACTCCTCTTCTGCAGCAAGCTGCTTAGCCATGGAAAGAGATTTGAGCTCTTTCTTCTTCTTCTTCTGCAACTCCGCCTGGGCCAATGTATTCTCCAGCAGGTCCAGACGAGCTCCATGGCTGAAGAGAGTTTCATTTGTGGTCTTCGCCAGATCAGTTCTGGCCTTCTCTTCCCCCTTTTTAACTTCATCAAGAAGGGGCTCCACTACCTGCCGTATAAGATCAGGCAAGGCAGTGTTGCAGGAAGAGTGAAGATCACGCAGCTGCTTGGCCTCCTCCAGGTAAGCTTTAGACTCTGCAACAAGTCTCTCTTGCTTCTCCAACATCTTCTGGAGGGAGTCTTTCAGCTTGGCAGTTTGAATCATCTGGCTGGCCATCTCCACTTTGAGCACAGAGACAGGTCTCAACTGCTCCAGCACGTGCTCTTGAAGCTGCTTCTGGCTATGCATGACATCCAGCTTGACAAATAAGCTATTAGCTTTAAAAGAAGCCTTTACCTCTGCCAGAGAAGACTTTAGCTGCTTCAGGAAGATTCTCCTCTCATGCTTGATCTGGTGCTCTATCATAGCAGGGGCCATATGTTGAATAGCTTTTGAAAAGCGCCCAATCTGCATGATTTGCTCATTGAAGAAAACTTTCATCTTCTGGAGCACGGCAGGAGACATCTCAAAGTCTTCCTCATCTGAATATAGCTCTGGAGGAAAGACAAAATGAGGACCAAACTTGTAAGTGGGGCCCTCTGGGGTGAGCATTACTCCTCTCTGGATAAGCAGGGTGCGAATCAAGACTTTAGCAGCACCTGGAGTCTCCAGCTCTGCTGGGTTCTGAATATTCAGCCTTTGCTTTAGCTCAATCTCCCAAGCAGTGAAGTTGGAGGGACCCATTTCCTCAAGCAACATCATTAGGTCCTCCACATCTTCAAGTCTGGCCTTGCTCCAGACCTTGGCATCAGTAAGCTCTGCCAGAAGTGTTAAGTGCTCCAGAAGAACTGGGAAATGCTCTCTTAGCCAGAGCTGAGCACTTACACTCATACTCTGCCTAATGGGACCCATTTCTGCAGATAAGAAAGTGAAGGGTTTGGGCCCAGAGGCAGAGGAGGAAGGAGCTAAGTCAGCAGGCTCAAGTGAAGCTTCCTCATCTTCACTATCATCGCTGGTTAAACAGGTAGGAGAAGGGGGAGGGCCAACGAATCCCAGAGCCATAGAAATGGTTGGATCCTGGCCTGTATGGGTTTGGGGAGGGTTAGGATTTTGTGAAGTAGAGGGTGTAGAAATAGGTTGCTCTGCACCAGAAGATGATGGAACATCTGGTACAGAAGGTGTAGGAGGTATCTGGGAGGTGGAAGTGTTTGGAGGGGGGATTTCTGCACCAGAAGATGTTGAGGGTACCTCTGGTACAGAAGGTGGGGGAGAGGGGTTTGTGGGAAGATGTGTTTGGGAAGTTGGGGGAGAAGGTGTTTGGGTATGAATGGTAGAGGGAGTATATACTGGGGTATCTGGAATAATCTGCTCTGGTGGAACAATAGGGGTACCAGAGGCAGATGGGTTTTGGGGAATATTATCTGGGGGAGAGGTAGAGGGGGAGACAAGATTAATGGGGGAAAAAGATGGAAGGGAAGGGTTTACCTCTGCTGGGTCAACACCAGCAGGTACAGCAGACTCTGGAGCATCCTCCATCATCTGGGAGGCATCCTCAATTGCCTTTTCCAAGGCCTCTCCAAGATCAGATCCAGAGTCAAGATCCTGAAGAAGGGCTCTCTTGGCCTTGGATTTCCTCACAAGAGGCTCAATCTCTTCCTCTTCATCCTCCTCTGACGGCTCATCCACCAGGAGGGATTTCTTGGGAGCTCTTCTGCCAGTCCTTGGTTTCTTGGCAGATTTCTTCTTGGCCTCCTCTGGCCTCTTCCTCTTTGAAGCTCCTGCCTTCTTGGCAACCTCACTCTTCTTCTTCAGTACATCAAGAAGAGGGATCTGGTCCTCCTCAGAGGAACCAGAGAAAGCAATGGTTGATAAACCAGTTACTTCAGCAGCTTTCCTCTGGGTCTTCTGCTGCTGCTGCTGCTTCTGCCCCTTAGCAGGTGAGGGAATGGCTTGGAGGGGAGGTGCAGGGATGGCTTGCTCACCATCAGAATCAGGATGGCCATGAAGGGAACCATCCTTGGAGAACATAATCTTGGACTTATGAAAGCCCTTACACCAGGATTGTCTCCATTTCTTCTCTGGAAGGATCGAATCCAGAATTAGGGTGAGTTTTGTGCCCAATGATACATTATCATTGAACACAAATTGTTGCTCTCCTGGTAACTGGGGGCATTCTTCCTTCTGGATTTTCACCTTGTTCTTCCTCAGCACCCCCCAGAAGAACTCAGCCAAGTTACATTGAACACCATCCAGAATGGCCCTCATAACACAGAGCCTGCCAACGAAGATGGCATCTGTGCTATGGCTCTCACACATGAGAATCTTTACCAGAATGTCAAATAACACCTTATACTTCTGCCTAAGATGCTTGTCCAAGAAGCCCTTAGTAATATTCTGGCATGAATTTCTGCCAAACATCTTGAAGGATTCCAACGCCTCTCCTTCTCTTTACTTCAGTGGGTCCACACCTTCCACAGAAAGGTTACCAAAAAGACCACAGAAGTCTGCCTTCGAGAAAACAACATCCTCTGAATCAATCTTGATTGAAATATGGTCTTCATGGATCTTCATCCGGATAAGAAACTGAGCAGCATATCCATCCAAGGTACGCAGATCCTTGGGAACTTTTGAGATCAACTCCTCCAGCCCAGAACGTCGGAGAAGTTCCAAAATCTCCAAAGCGGCCGGATTCTTAGTGGAATAGAAGTCCACCACCATTTCTGTCTTGAGTTTCTTACAGACATAGTCTGGATCGAAATTGCATTTGGGTGCCATTACTGTGAAAGAGAGAAAGAAAGAGAGAGAGAGAAAATGCTTTGCAGAGAGAGGTTAGAGTTTGAAAGTATGGAAACGTGAAAAGACAGATTGACAGGAAATTTGATTTAAATAGGGTAATACGCGTGGCTAGATTATTAAATGAGGTGTGAACGTGTGTAATTTTAGAAATTAATTGAGGAAACAAAATCAATTTTAGCATTGATTGACATTTTGCACAGTGATTAAATCCGACGGCCACAAAGTAAGGCAAGATACAGATTTAATCTGGTGTGTTGGCATAGTCATTGGGACGGGGCATAAAGCGGTTTTGTGGCAGTCAAGAGAAAAAACGAAATGATTGCCTAGGCCCTATACCCTAGTCTTAAATACACTCCGAAGTTGAAACATTTTGAGTGTACTTACTAATTTGAAAAGTGTATCCCAATGATCAGAGGCCAGAGAAGTAAAACCATACCTGTCACCTGATATTGTAACCAGATGATACCACAGCTAATCTGATGTTACACCTCCTCTGATGAAACTCATCTGGTCCTGGTCAGAGAAGATTCTGGACATTTGACTCAGCACCTCATCTGGGACAAGTGTCACCTGGTGCATACCTTATCTGGTACCTTCTCTGATATGTCTATTCTGCAGGTATGTTAGCTCAAGAAAATAAATATATGAAGAAAAGTAATGAAACAATGATACTTCTCTGATGTTCCCCCTAAAACAAATTTGTCTCTGGATCCAACAATCCTAATTCAAAAGCTAACTCTCTGAATCTGGTCTCAGCCAAAGGCTTAGTTAAGATATCTGCTCTCTGCTTCTCTGTTGCAATCTTTTCCATCCTTATATCTCCCTTCTCAACATGATCTCTGATAAAATGATGCCTTATATCAACATGTTTACACCTGGTATGAAGAACTGGATTCTGTGTAATTGCAATGGCACTATTACTATCACAGAATATAGGAATATCCTTGGCTCTAATCTGGTAATCCCTAAGCTGTTGACTAATCCAAAGTAGTTGAGAACAACAGCTCCCTGCAGCCATGTACTCTGCTTCTGTTGTTGATGTAGCAACTAAAGCCTGCTTCTTAGAAAACCAGGATACCAATTTATTCCCTAGAAATTGGCATGTTCCACTTGTAGATTTTCTATCTATTCTGCATCCACCATAGTCTGAATCTGAATAACCACTCAATTCCAAATTGTCATCTGCAGGATACCATAATCCTAAATTCACTGTTCCCTTAAGATATTTCAAAATCTTCCTTGCTGCTTCCAAGTGACTTTTATTGGGATTAGCTTGAAATCTGGCACAAACTCCAACAGCAAAGGTAATATCTGGTCTGCTTGCAGTCAGGTACAGAAGAGAACCAATAAGTGCTCTGTACTGAGTCTGGTCCACACTCTCTCCAGACTCATCTGGATCCATGTTGAAATTTGTCATCATAGGGATCTTGGCTGCTTTGCTAGATCCTATTCCAAATTTCTCTAACATGTTTCTGGTGTAATTTGCCCGATTAATGAAGATTCCCTTCTCTGATTGCTTAACCTGCAAACCTAAAAAATAATTCATCTCACCCATCATGGACATCTCAAACTGACTCTGCATGAGTTCACCAAACTTCTCACACAGCTTCTTGTTAGGGGATCCAAATATGATGTCATCAACATATATTTGGACCAGAAGGATGTCCTTTCCTTCTTCTTTCCTAAACAAGGTTCTATCAATCTTACCCTTAGAAAAACCATTGTCCAGAAGAAACTGAGATAGAGTGTCATACCATGCTCTGGATGCCTGCTTCAGCCCATAAAGAGCTTTCTTAAGCTTGAACACCTTGTCACCTTGTTCAAAACCAGGAGGTTGTTCCACATACACTTCCTCAATGAGAATCCCATTAAGAAAGGCAGATTTCACATCCATCTGGTATACTTTGAACTTCATGTGAGCAGCATATGCTAAGAACAATCTGATGGCTTCTAGTCTGGCAACAGGAGCAAATGTCTCATCATAGTCTATTCCTTCAGACTGAGAATAGCCCTGAGCCACTAGCCTTGCCTTGTTCCTAGTAATGACATCATTCTCATCTTTCTTATTCTTGAAGACCCACTTAGTGCCTATCACCTTTTGATGTCTTGGTCTGTCTACCAGCTCCCAAACATCCTGTCTGGTGAATTGATTCAACTCCTCTTGCATAGCAATAATCCAATTTGAATCGTTCAGTGCCTCCTTGATGTTCTTGGGCTCAATCAAGGACACATAGCAACTGAATAAGGCAGCTAAGTTAAGAGTTCTCCTAGTCTGGACACCCTTAGTTGGATCTCCAAGGATTAGGTCATTGGGGTGATCAACCAGGGTCCTCCTTCCCGTGGTCTTGCCTGGTTGATCATCTTCTGCAGTGCCTTGGTGATTATCACCACCTGCAGAAGAGCTTCCCCCTACAGGAGTTCCAACCTCTTCTGGTTCTGCTCCTTGTGAAAGCTGCTGCTTCAGAGAACCAGAAGATGGGTCATCATCTGAATCTGAATCTGAATCAAGAACAGGTGGATTGACTTTGATAACTCTGGGTGTAGTCTGATTCTGGGTCTCATCAGAAGACTTAGAATCCACCTTGAACTCAAAAGTAGATTCATCAAAAACAACATGAGGTGTTTCCTCCACACAAAGTGAATTCTTATTAAAAACTCTAAAAGCTTTACTGGTGCTGGAATATCCTAAGAATATTCCATCAGCCACTTTAGCATCAAAGGTTCTTAATTTAGATTTCCCATTGTCATGGATGAAACACTTACATCCAAAAACATGAAAATATGAAACAGATGGGGTTTTACCTTTCCATACCTCATATGGAGTCTTATTATGTCTCTGGGCAATCAGGCATCTGTTCTGAGTGTAGCAAGCTGTATTGATGGCCTCTGCCCAAAATCTCTGTGGAGTGCTGTATTCTGCCATAAGTGTTCTTGCAACTTCTTTGAGGGTCCTATTCCTCCTTTCTGCTACTCCATTTTGTTGGGGTGTTCTGGCAGCAGATGTCTCATGAAAAATCCCATGATCCTTGCAGTAATCTGCAATGTGTGAATTCAAAAACTCTGTTCCTTTGTCACTTCTGATTCTGACTATGCTCTGGTTCTGCTCATTCTGAAACTGCTTGAAGAACTCTGGCAGCTTAGTCATAGTTTCATTTTTCTTAAACAAGAACACTACCCAAGTGTATCTTGAAAAGTCATCTACTATCACTAAGGTGTACTTCCTTCCACTGAAACTAAGAGGAGAAACAGGTCCAAACAGGTCCATGTGAAGTAGTTGAAGTACTCTGGTTGTGGTTGTGCTCTGGACATCCTTAAAGGAAGTCTTGGGTTGTTTACCCTTCTGGCATGAACCACAAACCTGATCCTTCTTAAACACTTCATTAGGAAGACCTCGAATGAGACCTTTTCTGGCAATCTTATTCAGTGTTTTGAAGTTAAGATGACACAATCTCTTGTGCCAAATCCAGCTATTCTCTGCAGATCCTTTTGCAACTAGGCATGCATTTCTTGGGCAACTGTTAAAATCTGCAAGATAAATATTACCCTTCCTCAAGCCTATTAGCAAAATATCATTATAATCAGAAGAGAAAACAGTGCATGAATCACTAGAAAACTTCACTGAGTATCCCTTGTCACAGAATTGGGATACTGAAAGCAGATTATGCTTGAGTCCTTCTACGTAGTAGACTTCATCTACAGATACTCCATTGAAGGTCAACTTTCCAACTCCTCTGGTGACTCCATAGTTGTTGTCACCAAACATCACTCTTGGTCCATTCAATGGCTTGAAATCTTGGAGATTATCTTTCTGGAAGGTCATGTGCTTGGAACATCCACTATCAATGTACCAGACATGGTTGCTTGAAAATCCTTTCTCCAATGGACTCTTATCTACCTGTAGAGAAATCAATTAGGTCCCCTACTAGTGCTGGGTCCTGATTGGTTAGTTGCAGGTTTTGTAGGAGTCCATAGATAAAGATCATCCCTTGATGGATGAGGAGATCTTATCTTTCTTCCAAATCTATCTACCAGCACATGTCCTCTTACAATGACATATTGAGCTACTGGTCTGATAAGGACACCTTTCCTATAAACAGGTCTGGTGTACCTTTTCTCAAATCTGGCCTTTGGAATGGCCTGCCTCAAAGACATGGTCTTAAAGGTCTGGTTGAAAGGGTACATCCTAGAAGAACCATCTCTGGTGTCATAACTACCCAGATCAGTTGGTTTTCTATAGATGGGTCTGGAAGACCTCCTCTGGTTCTGATAATTAGACTGTCTCTGGTGGTTATAGTTCCTTTGAGTATACCTATTCTGGAATTGATTCCTCTGAGAAAATTGTCTCTGGGGTACCTGGTTCTATTGAACATTGTTCCTTCTCTGGTAGTTGTTACTCTGATTGGTATTCCCCTTTCTTGAGTGTTTCCTTTGAGGTCCCCTAATCTGTTTAGGTTCCCTTTGAGGATTTCTCTGGGGTCCTCCAATTTGAGTAATTTCTACTCCTTGGGACTCATTGTTCACAGTACCATCAATCTTTAATGATTCCCTTTTTTGACACTTATTTTCTAGCATCTTCTCTTCCAGAACAGTCAACTCTTCTGGACCATTTGTTATGTGATTAACAGAGTGATTCCTTTTCCAATCAGGATTGTGAACCACCTTGTAACCATTACCAGTTAAGTCTTTATCATTCCAGATTTCTACCAATTTACCAGCTCTTACAGACTTGTCTTTATTATAAAGGTATTTATGAGTTTTAGTGGTAATTCCAGAATATCCTAAACCACTCTTATCACAAATGCGCTGAGAAGACTCTGATATGATAGATACAACAGACGGTATCTTAGGAGCTTCTCTGGGCATAGGTATCTCCTCTATGTTGTGAGCAACTTGTTTTCCCTTGATGAGAGTCTGGTATTTTGCTCTGAGTTCAGTGATCTCATCTTCTTGAGAGTTCCTTTCTTTCATGAGTTGATCTACCAGAGTATCTCTTTCTGTGATCTTATCCTGAAGTTCAGAGACTTCTTTGGAATGATCTTTCATGAGTTCTCTGGTGGATTTGTGCTCATGAGAGAGTGATTGAACTTCAGCTCTGAGCCTACCATTCTCTTTCTCAAGTTTTTGACAAAGTTGGACACAATTTTGGAGATCTGATAGCATTTGTTGCATATCAGACTCTCTGGAGTTACCAGATGAATTAGAGGATTCAGTACATTTGGAATTTGATAAAACTAGAGTAGTTTCATTTACCTCAGTGATGTCTGCCATGAGACACACATCATCATCTGATCCAAAGTCAGAAGAAGAAGAACTGGAACTAGTATCCTCCTCCTCTGCTTCTGCCAGCAAAGCTCTCTTATCTGCATATCTCCTGTCTCTCTTGATTCTTTTCTCTTCTCTTTCCCTAGGAGTAAGCTGAGGACAATCATAACTGTAGTGACCAGTCTTGTTGCATGTGTAGCAGGCATTGTCTCCTCTGGGACTAGGACTTGGCTCTCTCTTCCTCTGGTTGTAGTCTGATCTGGCTGGACTACTCTCTCTCTTCTGGTAGTCAGGTCTGCCAGAGCTACCATCCCTCCTCTGATAATCTGATCTCCCAGAGCTGCCAGGGTTGTCATCTCTCCTCCTCTCTGGAGTTCTGAATCTGGTCTCCCTTGAGTCTCCAGATGTCTTCTCCTTCTCTGCAGGCTTCAAAGAACTCTTCCTGTCTCTGGTAGACTCCTTCCAATGCCTTTTATACCTGCCATACTTTGAACTCATTTTATCTAATTTACGAGTTAGAAGTGCTACCTGCTCCTTGAGGCTCAAGTCATCTGCAGTAGACTCCTTTGGCTTGACATCAGGCTTGAGAGTTGAAGAGAATGCAACTCCTTTCTGGCCAGAAGAGGAAACCTCTTCTGTTTGATCCTCCTCTTGAAGATCATAGTCGTAAGCTTTGAGATCAGACAACAAAAGATGATGATCCAGAGTATTGAGATCCTTGTTGTCCTTGATCACAGTAACTTTGATTCTCCACCTGCTAGTTAGTGAACGCAAAATTTTACTATTAATTTCCTTTTCAGAGTAGGTCTTACCTAAGGCACTAGCCTTGTTTAGGAGGTTTGTGAGGCGCATGTCCAGCTGGTCTATGGTCTCGTCTGGTTTCATTTTGAACGTATCAAATGAGTGTTGAACAGCCTGGAGCTTGTTATCTTTAATCTTCTCTGTTCCCTCGCAGAGAATTACAAGTTTGTCCCACATCTCCTTCGCAGTGACACAGGTTCTGACCTTCTCTATTACCTCCTTGGTGAGAGTGTTAATAATCTCGGTTCTTGCCACCTGGTCCAGGTTATATAGCTTTCTCTCATCGTTGTCAAGTTCTTCTTTCTTTTTGAGGATTCGTTGTCTGGGAACTCTATCCTCTGCAGCATCGCTAGTTTCTTCTCTGGACTCTGACCTGCCACTATCAATAGGAGTCCAGTAAAATTGTATGGGGCCACTCTCTACCACATCTAACATGCGGTGGTGGATAGCTCCCAGATGATTACTCATCATGAAGCTCCAGTGGCTATAGTCCTCAAATGAGAACTCTGGCAATTTGCGACTCTTATAAGAAGATTTTGCAGACATTTTAAATGAAATTTGGGAAATGATAAGAACTTTAACAAAAGCACTTTAAGAGCAATGGATCTGCCCGGTGACCACCAAAAGCTTTACAAAGCAGTGGTCGTTGGACACACTGCTCTGATACCACTTGTTGGTCCCACTAGATAGATTAATTGCGGAAGCCTTTATAACCAAAATGTCTTTAGAGAAAATCGTTTCTAAGAGCACAAATAATAATCAACAGGTATTAAAGAAAGCAATAAATAACACCGTATTTATAGTGGTTCGGATCTGAATATCCTACGTCCACTCTCCCTTGATCAAGGGGTCTCACTATCCAACCAACAAACTCACTACTTACTGGAATTTCCGAAGTACCAGCACCTTCTTACAATCTCTTTAGATCTAACTTCGATCTAAAGACAAACTTACTCCAACCTTGTCTAACAAGATGAACAGGTTGAGTATATAAACTCCTTACGAGTTGGATGAGTAATTAAGAACAAAGTGAGTGCAAATGCTTGGTGATCAAAAATCTTAGAATGTTATGTGCGCGTGTAGAGTCTCTAGAGCTTTTTCTTGAACTGCACTCTTGTATATATAGAGGGGATTAGGGCTAGCCGTTGGAGGGCTAATCCAATCAGATCCTCTATATAAGGAAGCCTCAATCAATCAATTCCCTAATTGATTGATTGGGTTGGTGGGATCCTTGGATTGATTATCTTCAGATACTTTCCAATCCTGATCTTGTTGACTTGATTGAATCACCAACGGTCAATAGCTTTCTTTGCCTAACTCTGATTCTCAACAGAGAAGGCAAGACCAGACACCAGGCAACCTCGGTGTCTTCTGGTCCTTATCTGGTGAACAACCAGAATACTCAGTAGAATCAGGGGATCAAACTGAGCATCTTTTGTTCCACCAGACTCGTCTGGTCCGGACTCGTCTGGTCCGGGGAAGGTCCTCTGCCTCTGGTCTGTCTCATCTGGTGAAGTCTTCTGGTGGAGTCCTCTGGTGAAGTCCTCTGGTGTGGTCTTCTGGTGACTCTTCTGGTGAAGTCTTCTGGTCTGGCAGTTCCCCCTAGACTAAGTCCTAATCTAGATCATCATCTGGCTAACAGGTCCAGATGGTCCTATTACATCTTCTGGTTTATTTTAACTCATCAAAACTAACAAATTTTTATCCTAACAAGGCCAATCCAGGGGGTTCCCGCTCCCAATGAGGGATTGGAGCTAACAGACGGTTGTGCGCCTCTGCTCGCCGGATAGCCTCAGAGTCAGGGGGGATCCTTGGAAGATCTCGCCTCCATGAGAAAGGCCATAGAGAGCATGCAGGGCCAGCTAGATCAACAAAGAGGATCTGGGAACACAACTCTTCCAGTCTCACCTCTATCTGTGGTGATTCTGAAGGCCCCAATTCAGCAAAAGATTCAGTTTCCGGCAAGTATCCAATATGAGGGCACGGCGGACCCCCGGGTGCATCTTATGAAGTATACCAATTATATGGTATCAGTGGGGGCAAGTGACGCAACACAATGTCGCAACTTTCCTTTAACTCTGGGAGATCGTGTCCATAAATGGTTTTCAGCCTTGCCACCAGCTTCAATTCATTCGCTTGCCCAGCTGGGCAAAGAGTTCTTGTCCCATTTCTCTACATCCGGGTCTTATCTATCCCAGAGACATCGGTTATCCGACTTGAAACAAACTGACGACGAGTCGGACCGATCGTACCTGGAAAGATTCGACAAGGTCCTGTTAGATGGGGAGTCTGTCAGTGAAGACACCAAGATTGTGGCCGTCCTAGCTGGGCTCAAGAAGGGCACTGAACACTGGAAAGATGTACACCTAAGATGCCCAAGACATATGACGAATTTTGGGATCGGGCAGGCGTCTTTATCTCCATGCATGAAGCCCTGCAAAAGGACATGGGAGACAAAGGAGAGCAGAAAGAGGGTGCGAAGAAGCCTGGAACTGGTTATCGAGCTCCCAAGAACATGAAAACATTTACTGAAGGAACGGAGCTGAAGGACAAATTGAACCACATTCTTACTGTATCAATCGATACAGTTTATAATAATGTTAGAGACAAAGAATTGCTCATACCACCCCATAAAATACGTTAAGATACAAGTAACTTGAACCAGAATAAATATTGTGCCTACCACCAGAGTGTGGGACACTTTACGAGCGAGTGTCGTGACTTGCTGAAGCAGTTGTGGCATTTTTAAAAAGAGGGAAAGTTATCCGAGTTCGTGAAAAGACAGTCCAGCAAAAGAAACAGAGACGAAGATTCTGATGAAGAAGACCTGGAACAGGCACCTCATCAGAATCGAGCTGGGCGACCAGCTCAGGTACCAGCCGGAGGACCAGTTCCAGACATCCAGATGATGGAACCTGCAGGGCCCATAGGTGGTTATTCTGATGGACGACCACCAATTTCTAATCGGAAGAGAAAGGCAGAATTACGAGCGATCTGTCATGTACAGGAAATGGGGGTTTTTCCACCTACCATGCAAACATCGGAATTGACTTTTACCGATAGAGACTTAGAAGGGGTACTGACCTCTCACAATGATTCGCTGGTGATATGTGCCAAGATTATGGAAACTAGGGTGCATAGATTGCTGGTGGATACTGGAGCCTACACTAATGTCCTTTTTAAAAAAGATGTTTGACCAAATGGGAGATTATGCAGGCTACATCAGAGACAAATCATCGTATTCTGGGGTTCGGAAATGCTGTAACAATCCCATTGGGAATAGTAACTTTAGCTATGCAACTTGTGACGGTCAAAGAGCCTGAGAAAAATATCGCAAGAATGGTGGACTTCTTGGTCGTTGATCCAGAGTCAACATACAACGGATTCTTGGGCCGACCTTTCTTAAATGAATTCAAGGCCGCGTGTTCGACTTACTATTATTGCATAAAATTCCCAACAGCAAGTGGAGTTGGCACAGTTAAAGGAGACCAGAGAAAAGCTCGAGAATTGATGGTCCCGTTTTCGAAGGGCAGAATGGGAATTCAGGAGCAAATTTTTTTTAAAAAACCTTTTCCTCAGTGAGTTCAGCAAGAGTGAGTAATACTCAAGTCACTGCTCTGCTCAGAGGCTGAGCTACCATGTCCGTCTGAAGGCTTGGAGGCTCATGCTCTGAGCAAGGACAGTGGCTTGAGATGCTGAACTCTCGAGTGCGTTATAAAACACAGCGTCGCACCCTAACTGAGTTCAGTGACGGAATACTCAAGTCACTGCGTTGCTAAGAGTCAGAGCACTCAAGTTAGTCCAAACTGACTTGTGAGCTCAGGCACTTAACAAGGCAGTGACTCGAGAGACTGAGCTCTCGAGTGCTAGCCTAAGCTTGTCAGTGAGATTGGTTCTCCCTGACTAAAATACTTAGCTAATCTTCTTTTCAAAATTTCCAAGTACACTCAGAGAGTATACACTACAAATAATTAGCAAGTGCTTAGACAATAAACAACGCTCAGTTTAACGTGGTTCAGAGACTCAAGCTCTTACATCCACGGCCTGATTTAACAGGAAATCCACTACTTGGGATTCTTGTTTTTAACGTGCCAAGGTGCACCAGATCTATACTCCAGATCTTACTTCCTTCCTTACTTCCTTTCAAACAACTTACTACCAACAAACCTGACAATGGTTGTGGTTTCAGTTGGGCTTTCTCCAACTAGGTGAGGTTTTCCTTTACAATGTGTTAGCCTAAAGCTAAGATTAGGAAAACCTCTCTAAGCTATGAGTTACAAGTTGAAACACTCATTTGTGTATGTATTTGAACCCTAATGGTCAGTGTACAAGGTGTTAATTGTGCCTCCTTATAACTCCCTATAATGCACTAAAACACTCACACTTTCACAGCTCGTAGGTGTTGATTTTCTCCTCACACACACCATACAACGAAGCTATGAGCTTGTATTTATAGTGTGGATTCAAATGTTACCGTTGGAGGAAATTACATTTGTATCCCTACAATTAATGGTTTCAACCATTTTTCTTGGAATTCGGCCTTTGTCAGTGTCAGAGTTGCTGCCTCGTGCTGATTGGTCCACGTGGCCTGGATTCACGGATCTTTGACTCAGTGGGTTTGACTGAGACCCACTGAGTTTAGGTAACTTCCTCCTTCACTGACTGATGATCTTCAGTGGACTGAACGTCTTCAGTGTAGTTGTCCTTCAGAGACTGTTTGAAGATCATTCCAAGAACTTTGTCATAAGGCTGAATGACAAAGTTCCCTGACCACAGTAGCCTGACTCCTTCAGGGCCTACTTGGTGCAGCACTGACCCTCCTGATCATGCTCTTCACTGAGTGCTCCACCTGACTTAGCTTAGATCAGCCCGGTTTACACTCAGTGGGACATCCTTCAGGTTTCTCTTCTGGTTCAGGTTTCTGACTTGGCTTCAGTCTGTTCTCCTTGGTGTCATCTTGAAATCTTCAGGCTGTGTTGCTGAGTTCCCCCTCGCTGAGTTCCCCCTCACTGAGTTCCCCCTCAACTAAACAGCCTATTCTACTGAAAGATTAACCTAGCCTGACCTGAAACAAAGGATACTATCCTGACTGCTTTCAAACCTATTACATGTTGTTTTGGAAAATCATCAAAACTAGAATACATATCCCAACAATTTCCCCCTTTTTGATGATTCCAAGACTTCTAACCAAATGATTTTCTATTACAAGAATAATGTCAGAGTACAGGTAATAGTTTGAAATATGCAGGAATTCCCATAGTTTAAAACGTTTAAGATCTATTCGGTTGACCATTTTTCTTAACAAAACTGGATCAGTGGTCATGTGAACAACCCGCTCTGATACCAATTGATGGTCCCGTTTTCGAAGGGCAGAATGGGAATTCAGGAGCAAATTTTTTTTTAAAAACCTTTTCCTCAGTGAGTTCAGCAAGAGTGAGTAATACTCAAGTCCATGCAAACATCGGAATTGACTTTTACCGACAGAGACTTAGAAGGGGTACTGACCCCTCACAATGATTCGCTGGTGATATGTGCCAAGATTATGAAAACTAGGGTGCATAGATTGCTGGTGGATACTGGAGCCTACACTAATGTCCTTTTTAAAAAGATACTTGACCAAATGGGAGATTATGCAGGCTACATCAGAGACACAAATCATCGTATTCTGGGGTTCGGAAATGCTGTAACAATCCCATTGGGAATAGTAACTTTAGCTATGCAACTTGTGACGGTCAAAGAGCCCGAGAAAAATATCACAAGAATGGTGGACTTCTTGGTCGTTGATCAAGAGTCAACATACAACGGATTCTTTGGCCGACCTTTCTTAAATGAATTTAGGGCCGCGTGTTCGACTTACTATTATTGCATAAAATTCCCAACAGCAAGTGGAGTTGGCACAGTTAAAGGAGACCAGAGAAAAGCTCGAGAATTGATGGTCCCGTTTTCGAAGGGCAGAATGGGAATTCAGGAGAATTTTTTTTTTAAAAACCTTTTCCTCAGTGAGTTCAGCAAGAGTGAGTAATACTCAAGTCACTGCTCTGCTCAGAGGCTGAGCTACCATGTCAGTGTGAAGGCTTGGAGGCTCATGCTCTGAGCAAGGACAGTGGCTTAAGATGCTGAACTCTCGAGTGCGTTATAAAACACAGCGTCGCACCCTGACTGAGTTCAGTGACGGAATACTCAAGTCACTGCGTTGCTAAGAGTCAGAGCACTCAAGTCAGTCCAAACTGACTTGTGAGCTCAGGCGCTTAATAAGGCAGTGACTCGAGAGACTGAACTCTCGAGTGCTAGCCTAAGCTTGTCAGTGATATTGGTTCTCCCTGACTAAAATACTTAGCTAATCTTCTTTTCAAACTTTCCAAGTACACTTAGAGAGCATACACTACAAATAATTAGCAAGTGCTTAGACAATAAACAACGCTCAGTTTAACGTGGTTCAGAGACTCAAGCTCTTACATCCACGGCCTGATTTAACAGGAAATCCACTACTTGGGATTCTTGTTTTTAACGTGCCAAGGTGCACCAGATCTATACTCCTGGTCTTACTTCCTTCCTTACTTCCTTTCAAACAACTTACTACCAACAAACCTGACAATGGTTGTGGTTTCAGTTGGGCTTTCTCCAACTAGGTGAGGCTTTCCTTTACAATGTGTTAGCCTAAAGCTAAGATTAGGAAAACCTCTCTAAGCTATGAGTTACAAGTTGAAACACTCATTTGTGTATGTATTTGAACCCTAATGGTCAGTGTACAAGGTGTTAATTGTGCCTCCTTATAACTCCCTATAATGCACTAAAACACTCACACCTTCACAGCTCGTAGGTGCTGATTTTCTCCTCACACACACCTTACAACGAAGCTATGAGCGTGTATTTATAGTGTGGATTCAAATGTAACCGTTGGAGGAAATTACATTTGAATCCCTACAATTAATGGTTTCAACCACTTTTCTTGGAATTCGGCCTTTGTCAGTGTCAGAGTTGCTGCCTCGTGCTGATTGGTCCACATGGCCTGGATTCACGGATCTTTGACTCAGTGGGTTTGACTGAGACCCACTGAGTTTAGGTAACTTCCTCCTTCACTGACTGATGATCTTCAGTGGACTGAACGTCTTCAGTGTAGTTGTCCTTCAGAGACTGTTTGAAGATCATTCCAAGAACTTTGTCATAAGGCTGAATGACAAAGTTCCCTGACCACAGTAGTCTGACTCCTTCAGGGCCTACTTGGTGCAGCACTGATCCTCCTGATCATGCTCTTCACTGAGTGCTCCACCTGACTTAGCTTAGATCAGCCCGGTTTACACTCAGTGGGACATCCTTCAGGTTTCTCTTCTGGTTCAGGTTTCTGACTTGGCTTCAGTCTGTTCTCCTTGGTGTCATCTTGAAATCTTCAGGCTGTGTTGCTGAGTTCCCCCTCGCTGAGTTCCCCCTCACTGGGCTATTGTGATATCTTTCTTTCATTCACGAATACTCGATTAAGTCTTGAACATGATGAAGTGTCTATTCAAATAACTTAATCATATTATCTCAAATCACTAATTGATCAAGTATATCACACTTAGCCACAAAGTCTAAATTTATGTGTGTCGGCCGACGGCTTAGATCCAATTATGATGAGAAGACGAGTATTCTCTCTAAATCCACATTGAGGAATGAATCCTATTCTTGGCTCAACTACCACGCACATGCATTTCGTGATGAATCCAATCCATGCCATATCTACCCGTGGAAGGGTGATGGAACGCGCCGGTGAAGGTGGTCCGTCCCCAAGATCGTTGTTGGGATACCGAATGTGTATAAACAATTAAGGACCTAAACATGCATCTAAAGACAAGTTTAGATCAGTTACCCTTGAAGACCGAGGCGTTGATTCCACCACTGATCTTCTAGTCTGTCTCCCAACCTCGTTCGTACACCGGGTGGACGGGAACTAGCAAACATGGAGAAAAGTGCCTCACAATTTCGTCTCTCTCTCAACCCCACTCACGAATTTCGGCTGCTGCACGTTTTATCTTAGAGTGCTAGGGTTTTAAACACAAAATTGAAGCCTTTATATAGACTCCTTAAGTTTCATGGGCCAGACTAGGGATCTGTTAGAAGGTATAGGGTTTGGGCTCCTCACGGACCCAAATACTCTTATGTTCAGCCCAGAACATTTATTTGGCCCATGAACATTAATTCATTCCACTAGAGAATTAATGTTGCACTCCCATCCTATCCCGAACCGAATCAGGGCTTCTATTAGACTCTATAATTCCCCGTGTTAAAGATATCACACGTCCATTAATTATTAAAGCTCCTGACCGCTTTAATTAATTAACATCTATTATTCCTTGAGTAGTACCACTCAACCTTGTTGTCGTACGGATATAATCCACCTGCAGGGTTTAATACGACAATCCTTTATGAGTTTCCTCAAGGGGACGTCATCAACCTGGATCACCAGGACACGGTGCCTTAATGTCAATAAATAGACATCGTGCAAATGATGTCACTACCCAAAATACATAGTGCGTTGAATCTAACAAGATTCTCACCCATAGTAAATCAAAGTAGTGAACAAGCGCTCCACATATCTAGATATCACAATTAGGGTCAAGAATTACAAGAGTCACCAAGACCTTTAGTTCTTCATAACAGTCAGAATAGAAGAACATGTCTTAACTGTGATCCATTCAATACGACATAGCGTACTAGTATGAACTAATGGCCAAGACAAGCCACTAACAAGTTCAAACTACAACTTATACCAATATTTATGTCCAGAACTATCTCAGTTGTGAATACTGTTTATATCTTATAAGGAACTGACAATGTGATCTTCTGTGTGACTACAAACCCACCACATTATCTACAATATAAGATAAACAGACATACAAGTAATACAAGCAATTAATAAGATTGCAATAATGTGAAAAACCATTTATTTCAGATAATAAGGAAATCGAATATATCCATAAAAGCCCAACAAAAGTTTGCTTTAAAGTATACACCAACAAAGGGTGCAAGCGTCAGTTATGGTCAAAGTTCACCACTCCACACATGTCGTGCGTATTAACCTCAAGTCAGAGGAGTATCACATCGCTCCCACTAACCGAGACACCCGTAGACACATTATGTGGAATTACATCAAACGGTTTCTCGGATGGGTATACCAATACCCTCTAAGGTATCTGTGCATCCATCATGAGATACCCGGTATCTCGTAGTAAGTGAGATCTTACTACACTCTCTAAGAGTATGATACAGATCGCACACCAATCTCAATTGCATCATCAATATCCCATTCTTGATGATTCTTGATCGGGGCTATTTGAGAATCATACTTAAGTCATCTGAGTTCTCACTCACTCAATGACAGTAGTGATTCATGGGAACACAAATAAGAATATATGAAAACAATCAAACATCATATTCAGATAAGTGTAACACCATATATTTAATATTAAACAAATAATAATATTAAACCAAATCTGAATATTATCTTAGTATTATGTCCTTTCGATGGATTGTCTCTAGGACACTAACACTAACAAAAATTACACAGCAGAACATGATCAACTTCATATGGCAGAACATTGTATGTCGCTTTGGAATTCCACGAACAATTGTGACAGATAATGGCCCGCAGTTTGACGGAAAGGAGTTGAGGGACTTCTGTGCAAAGTGGGGGATCAGGAAACACTATTCGACTCCCTATCATCCCCAGTCAAACGGGCAAGTTGAAGCTGTAAACAAGATCATCAAGCATACATTGAAAATACGCCTGGCAGAGAGCAAAAGTAGTTGGTCAGAAAAACTCCCTGAAGTCTTGTGGGCATATAGAGTTTCTCCCAGGTCTAGCACTGGAGAAACACCCTTTGCAATGACTTTCGCAACAGAGGCAGTGATACCAATTGAATTAAAGACCAACACTGTCAGGACGACCAACTTTGATGAACAAGCAAATCATTCCGCTTTGGCCACAGAAACAGATTTGCTCGAAGAAAGAAGATTACATGCCGAGCTAAAGAACGCCACGTACAAACAAAGAGCAGATCGTTATTATAACTCTCAAGTCAAGATAAGAAAGTTCGAAGTTGGTGACCTTGTTCTAAGAAAGAAGCTTGCCCCACCTCCAGGCATATTTGGCCCGACTTGGGAGGGCCCATACAGGGTAACAGACAGGTTACCCAATGGAGCGTACGACATAGAAGACTTAGAGGGCAACTCGGCCCAATATTCCTAGAATGCAGCTAACCAAAGAAAATACTTTCAGTAGGCGACCAGTTTTGCCTCATGAAAGAGTGAAGTTGAGTTGGGCGAGCTACTAAGTCCATTGGGTGAACTGGAATGACAGAGATACAAGGTGGATTCAAAAACTTGCCTAATTTTTTTAAATTTTCACCAAGTATAAGTGGTCGAACAAAGTTGAATTGGGTCAAGTTTGGTCGCGGGCTAGAAGGCCAGTATCTTGTATGGTTTTATTTCCTCTTGAGAGTTTAAAGATGCCTTGACAAATTGTATAGTGGTCGAGCAGCTTTGACTCCTGGTGTAAATTATATTTTTTAATGGTTGGAAGTTTGACATTGTTTCTGTCGAGCAGGTCCAACCTAGTTAGTACAGTTTTACATTCTTGGTCGCGTTTGATACTTGTAATTTTTAATATTTGTTCAATGTTAAGTTGTTCGTTTAAGCAGAAATGCAAGCTCAAGGCGCAAGTTGATTATACAACCAAGCCCTTTAAAGGTTGTTCGTTTTTAAATGAACATAGCCTAAGGCCAAAAGCCCATCAAATTCTAAGGCCGAAAAGTTCTTAAGGAACAAGGCCCAACTACATTAAGATTGTTGAAGTATAGATAAAAATGCAAAGAACAATTAATGTAAGATAAAAAAGACGAGCAGTTGAGGAAAATAGTTTCATTGAAGATAAGGCTTGATCGCCCAAGAAAATTACAATGAAGACGAACAACAAAGAGTACAAGTCCCTAGCTAATCCTGTCCGCTAAGATCCTTGCCCGGCAGGTGGAGAGATATTATCATCTTTAGGATCTTCCAGAGGAGAGCCTTCGAGAGCAGGGTCAACTGGGACCAATTGAGTTAGTTCGGCAATAAGCCCCTCGGCGTCAGCTCGCTCTTGAAGAGCTCTCTCACTTTGGTTGGCGGGCTGGATTTGCTTGCCCTCGGCAACATCGCCCTCTTCTTCTTCCTCGTCCTCGGGAGGACTTGTGATAATTATTTCAGGGCCGATGAAGTCGAGCTTAACTCCATAGTCAGGCAGGTCGCCAATTTGGAGAGTTGTGCCCGGGGCTGGAGGGTGATTCGACGAAGTTGCAGAGCTCCTTGCCGATTTCCTCAACGACTGCGGCAGCCTTAAATTTGTGAGCAATTTGAATGCTCTCAGCATAGCCTGTCACGTAACCCAGAATTGAGCTCACCTCCATCTTAGGAATAAGTTCCTCTTGGGTAATGGAGTTGGCGAGCTGAGATTCGAGGTCAGCAATTTTGGCCGTCGCCTCGGTCGCGAATTTCTTAGCGACCTCCTTCTGCTGCTGAGCACGGGCAAGTTCTGCTCGCATCTGCTCGACCTCAGCCATCTTGACCTTCAACTCCTCAGAGACTTTGATGTGCAGGTCCAGAGCACGCTGCTCGCTAATTTGATGAGCTTTGGCTTTGTTCTCGAGGTCGGTGACAATCTTCTTCGCCTCTGCCTTAGCATCATCACGCTCTTTGGCAATACGGCTGACAGTGGCCGCATGCTGACGAGAATCCTTCTCGAGATCCTCAACCTGGTCGACGAGACGCTGCACGGCCGCCAGGGTGTTGCCCGCCTCAACGAGACACAGACGGCCGTTATCGCGAGGCGCCTGTGTCTTGACGGTCTCGTTCAGCTCCTTAGTCCAGCTGCGAGCAATGACCTCAGAAGCGCGGTGGACAAAAGAATCCGGAATCTCGCGGAGGTTGGTTGGCACCTTTGAGCAGGCAAAACGGTGCACCAAGTTAGACCGCCCTGGGTACTGCTCGGGCGAGTAGCTGGAGAGGAATCCTCAGTTAGTAAAAAAAGACAAAAGAAGAAGAAAATGCTAAGTGTCCTGGGCGAGGAGAGTTGTACCTGTCAAGACGACCCTTATCCCATCCGAGATAAGTGGGGTAGGTTGAGGGGTCGGATCCTTCGTAAGCAGTGGCGACCAGAGTTTGCTCGGCAGGACGCTCCACAGAGGGAGTTTGCTCGCTACTGCCTTCAGATGGCCGGACGGCTACAGTCACCTTCTCTTGAGCAGCTTTTGCTCGCTTAGCCGCCTTCTCAGTGTCAGAGACGGGAGTGCCATCCCCGCGAAGAAGCCTCTTCACCCTCGGAGCTAGAGTTTTGGGTGGGCTGGCCGCTGGTACAGGCGGTTTCGCCGAGCTCGACCCCCCAGCTTGTTTGGGATCGCCTTTTCCACCTTGTGCCGCAAGGGCAATAATCTTTGAGAGGGGGTAAAACTTCTTGCGGCCTCGTTTTGTCAGCATTTCCCATACGCAATTATCGAGCTCGAGAAAGGAAGGGTGAAGAGCAACTGGGGCGAGCTAGTCTGTAAAGGATATAAAAAAAACAAGTTAAAAAACACCAAGTGTAATGTCGAACAGGTCTGTTCGCCCAGCAAATAAAGACACTTACCCTCCGGAATGGGTCCCAAAGCCTCAAGATGGTGAGGATAAGTTGTGAGGTGGGCAACACGTAGTGTGTCTTCGGAGAAGAGATGGCCAATGTTGCGGTCCTCTCGGCGACGGAGGGCGATCAGACACGCGACGAACAAAAACTGATCGCTGATGCAATTCTTGACAGTTCGCCACCCCAAGCTTTTAGGACCTGAAACAAAAGAAAAAGAGAATTAAAATTAGTCTAACCACTTCAAAATTATAGAAGAGGTAAGACTCACGCTTTAATTCCCTAAACTCCGCCGGGGTCTCAATTCGCTCAGGACCCCCTGGGGAGCGAGCAGAAGCATGTCAGTCGCCTCCAACCCAGAACCAGTCGTGCTTCCAGTCTTACACATACCCAGGGATGTCCTCAACCAGTTTCTGGCCTGGTCGTACCTTCAGATAGTACCAACCCACCTCTTCCCCAGTGCAGCCAGTGATCGTCATCAGGTAGCCGACTTCTTCGGTGGACAGCCTATTAGGGTATCCCTCTAGGGCGAACATAACCATCAGAGCCATCAAATTTATCCACCCAACGGGAGTAAGTTGGGTGATAGCCAAGTTCACATCTTGTAAGAATTGGCCGGCCAGAGGATGCAGCGGTAGAGAAACTCCAGCATTCAAGGTAGCAAGGTTGATCGCCGTCAATCCACGTGGTGGGCGATTAGCTCTGTCGTCCGCCAAAGGAGCATACATCGGGATGTCGAAAGGAATCTTGTAATCCCTCCGAATCCCGGGCAAGTCCTCCTCGGTAACGGCGGACACGATACAGCTCGCTGCGAACTCGGTCGCTTTAAGCTTCCGTACCCCGCGAGCAGGAAAGACAAATCGGCTTGAATGCTCCCTTTCGTACTCGTCCCAGTCTACACGGCGAGCAACCGCAACTAGAACTCGATGCTCAATCAGGTTGGGTGCTGGAAAGTTGATATCTCTTAGATAGGCCCAGGTTAATTCGACGAGGTTCACCGACTGAAGTACCTCGACCTCCTCTTCGTCCTCATGGAGATCCGAGCTCATTTTCTCCACGAGCTGGCGAGCAGGATTTGCTCTCTCCTCTTTTTCCCCGGAGGGACGAGCACCAGAGTTAACGGAGCGTGCGACCGAAACCGCTTCGGGATCGGACTCCAGGTTTACAATGGGAGGATTCTCTTCGACGGGCCATTTTTCGGGGTTCCGGGGAGGGAAAGATCAAGTCTCGGAATGCGACGACATCCAGTAAAGGGAGGTAAAAAAGTTTGAATATATGCAGATTCCGGCGAGGGAGAACTCGACGGTTTACAACTTCCCACGGCGGAGTAGGGGTTTTTATGGAATAAGAACGCACACAACGCAAGAAAAGAAGAAAGAAAAGAAGAGAGCAAAGAAGAAACTACCTCGAGGTCGTTTGAAGGTCGCCCGAAAAGGGAAACGTACGCCGGAAGTTTGAAAGGGGAAGGAGGAGAGATTCGTGCTCAATAAACAGTGAAAATGACAAAAAATTGCGAATTTTTTCTTTATATACTCTCTAGAAAAAGGGGTTCCGGGCGAGCAAGTTAAGGAATCGAAGGACTAAAGTGCAATTTCTGGGCGCGTGCAGCACCTGCCCGAAAAAGCTGGAAGGCGCGTCACCTCGGGATCATTTGCGCGTGGGCGGCAGCAATCATTCCGCCCACGTCACACCTCGAGCCGTACCCGGGCCTTGGGATCCCAACCGTCACCGGCCCAAGTCTGCCCGACCAATGTTGTCCGCCCGTGAAAAGTTGCTCGCCCCCTCGACATTCCTGCTCGCACCAATGACACTTAAAAGTTGCCAACCCAAAAAGTGCTCGTTCATCATCTTCACAACTTATTGATTGGCAAGGGGGCAATTGTTGATGGGCGAGCAGAATCTACAATTGGGCGACCAGGAATAGCACAAAGCGCTTAAAGATTAAGGTAAAATAAACTCAAGATGCACCTAAGATATCTGGCAAGCAGAACCTGCATGCTACACCAAGATGAATGGGCGAACAAAATCAGATTAAGAGCCACATGACAAACTCAATTAACATCTTGCCGACCAGATCCGATTACAAAACCAAAACAACAACTAAGCGAGACAAGAGACCAATAAAATCAGACTAAAGACTCCTCCAAGACAAGCCCGATATGGCGAGCAGCTCTTGACTGCGAGCAAGTCCAACAAGATAAGGATAGAATTTAGTCTAGATAAGGTCAACTTAGTCAAAGGCCAGGTGTCGTGCATGCAGGCCTGGTAGGCCAAAAGTCACGACACCTCCTGCTAGGCAATTGTCTATAAATACTTATATTTTTTCAGCTAATAAAACAAGCACAAATTATTATACACGTCCAAACTTCGATTACAAATCCAAAGCAGCTCGATTAACTTATAATCGAACTTAAACACGTAAGCTTTCATACGATTCTAATCCATCTAAACCCGAAAAATTGTATTCACTAATTACGTTAGTGATCAATTAACCATCTAAAACAGCCATTAATCTTCAAGATTAGAACTGATCGTCAATAGTATTATAATTTAAGATGTACAAATAGCAGTGGATGTAACTTTGTGTCTAACCGATACTTTTGAGTGATAATGTTATCACTACAAGAAAATAATGTAGTGCCTAAGAAATTAGGGATTTTTTTTATGGACGTCGGAATGAGGGTATTTTATGGAGGATAATTGTCTTACATATTGCATTGCGGATTCACTTCTCTATCAGAATCGACGATGCTTTAAGAAAGAGTATATTGATCATATGGCTCTATGGAGTAATCAAACTTGGCGATTTACAGGTTTTTATGTAAACACTTCTCTAGTCTTACGATGTTATTCGTAAAACTACTACGTACTTTGCTTCTCACCTAGATGTAATCAATCTCACTATGGTTGGTGGAGGAAACTTTAAGAATGTTTGTTTTGCATTTGAGAAGTTTGGAGGTAATAGAAGAGCACAAGTTAATATGAAGGGCAATGTCTAATTATGTTCTGCGTGATTTGCATTGAGGGGGTAAATTCTTTACGTTGGATGGCTGACTACTTTTGAACGACTTGGTAGATTTTTCACAGATGAGAGATGAAGGAGTTATTTCAATGGCTTGTGTTGAAACCTAAGATTTACGTGGACCAAAGAGTAGTGAATATTTTATATGAGAAAATTAGGATGGTTCACACAAGATTTATAGTGGACATATATTGTTAATCTTGCGATGAATATATATATATATATAGATTTCATTTTTGTCGGTCATATAAACAACCACAGAACAACACATTTATGGTTATGCACGAAGTTATTAATTGGTGACAAATGCATGTTTCTCCCTTTATTTGATTATTTAACGTACCTCAAATTTATGTAAATTTAAAAGATGATTCTAAGTTCAAATATGATTATGTGATTACCACCAATCTTAATTTTGCAAAAATTGTCTATATATACCACCATATTTTTACAAGGAAAAATGTATTGGTGACCATATTAAACCATCAAAATTATAGTTTTTTAGGATAAAATTAAAGATTTGTCCCTTGAAGTAAATTAATGAAATTATAAAAGAAAAATCATATAAGGGCTACAAATGTTTGAGGCAACAGAACACAAGATATTATGAGGGGCAATGTCTGATTATTTTTTACAAGGTTTGCATGGAGGAGGTAAATTCTTCACAGTGTATATTAAGCGAACGGGATGATAGACAATTTTTGAACGACTTGGTGAACTTATTTCAATAGCCCGTGTTGAAACCTAAGATTTACATGGACCAAAGCGCATAAAGTATTTTGTTCGAGAAGATTGATCGATTTTGGATGGTTCAAAGATGGTTAACCCAGCGAGAAATTACTTTTATAGATTTTATTATTGTTGGTCGTAAACACAATTACAAGGCGCATAATACATATATAGTTATTCGTGGAGTTATTATTTGATTACAAATGCATGTTTTCACATTTTTTTTTATTTAAATAACATCCCTGATATATATGTAAAGTTAAAAGACAATTCTAAGTTCAACTATGGCTATGTGAAGAACCACCAAGATTAAATTCACGAAAAAATTATCGATATATGTAATGGTTATAAAACACCACCATAATTTTACATGGAGAATAATGCATTGGTGACTGTATTAAATCATCAAGATTTACGTTTTTTAGGATAAAATTATTGATTCGTCCCTTGATGTAAATTAATGCAGAAAGTTTGGAGGCAACAGAAGAACACAAGATACTATGAGATACAATGTCTGATTATGTATTTTCTAGGAGGAGGTAAAATCTTCAAAGTGTGCAATAACTGGTCTGTACGACATACAATTTTTAAACAACTTGGTGGATTTTTCACAAATGAAATTAGACTTATGTCAACAGCTCAAGTGTTGAAACCTAAGATTTACATGGACCAAGGAGTGGTAAGTAATTTTGTGTTATAGGATTGAGAAGTATAGGATGGTTCATACGAGATTCATGGTGGAGTATAAATGATTAAGCCTGCAAGGAATATCTTTATAGATTTTATTGTTGTTGGTCGGATAAATAATCACAGGGCAACACATTTATGGTCATTCATGGAGTTATTATTCGGTCATGAATAGTAACAAGTGAAGACCAGATTAAAAGGAAATAGTACCAAAAGAGAAAAGAAAAAATCTTTTCAAAGAAATAGGCGAAAAAGATTGACAAAATAAAAGAAACCCAAAGGCCACTTGTAAAATGAAAAATTTGCACATAGGGTTTGGAGAATTGGTGTATATGAAGAATTCACATGAATGTAAGTTTTTGTGAAGGATCAAATGTGAAGTATGTAGTCTGCTGAGCTTAATTCAATAGGAGGCTAAGTTGATAAAGTGTTAGCCGTGAGAGTTAGTAAATTTTGGGGTACCAGAGGAGTTGGACCAGATGAGGTCTGGCAGATGAGGATGACCAGAGGAGTCTGACCAGATTAGTCTGGCAGATGAGCTATCAGAGGAGGTCCATCAGATGAGGTATACCAGAGGAGGTCTGGACCAGAAGTCATCTGATGTGAGTGACCAGAATCAGACGAGGCCAAGTCACCTGATCCACAGATCAAATACGCGAAGTACACCAAATTGAAGCTAGCGCGATGGCGGTTCTAACTGAATCAACTATGGCGGTTATTGAATTCATTAGCCAGCTGGATAACTACCTTTACTTTGAGTTTGTTACAACTGAATCAAATCTAGGGTTCGTTTCCAATCTCTGTATCTATAAAAGAGGGTTCTTAGCTGGAGAACGTAATGAGAGAACTTCATCTGTGAGCAGAAACACGAGAGATTGTGTGATTGTAACTTGTAACTTCCTATTCTTTTCTTAGTGGAATACTCTATCCTCTCGGATCTCGTGGACGTAGGAGTTCTTCTCCGAACCACATAAACTGGTGTTCTTATTGTTTTTTTTTTTCAATTTCGTTCTTATTGCTTTCAGATTCCGATTCCTGGAAATAAGTTTTCTTGTGAATCCAAAAGGATTAACAGGTGGCGCCATCTGTGGGAAGCAATTATGGCTGCAACTAAGTTCGGCATTGAGAAGTTCACGGGGAAGAACGATTTCAGCTTATGGAAGATCAAGATGAAGGCTCTCCTGGTACACAATGGGTTGTACGAAGCCTTGTTGCCACCGGCTCAGGTGGCTTCTGGATCAAATCTGGCGAAGGTGGAGGAGAACAAGAGGAAGGCACATAGTGCGCTTATCTTGTGTCTTGGGGACAAGCCATTGAGGAAAGTATCGAAGGAGGAAACTGCTCTTGGGATCTGGAATAAGTTGGAGCAGTTATACCAGACCAAGTCTTTTACGAACAAGTTATACATGAAACAGAAGCTTCAAGTCTTCAAAATAAGTGAAGATAAGAATCTTGGTGATCAGTTGGATGAGTTCAACAGATTGGTGGATGATCTGGAGAGTTTGGATGTTACAATTAATGATTAAGACAAGTCATTGATGCTGTTGAATGCTCTACCTAAGTCTCTGGAGAATTTCAAGGATGCCTTGCTATTTGGAAGACAAGATCAGGTGATGTTTGATGATGTTCAAACTGCCCTAAAAACCAAGTTTCTACAGATCCAAACTGATGGGAATAAGCCTGCTGAGGGATTGAATGTTCTATCCAAGAAGAAGAAGGGGTTTCAGTCCAAGAAGAAGGATGGTGGAAAAGGGAATAAGGGTGGGAAGAAATCTGATTTTGTTGAGAAGAGAAAGTGTTTCACTTGCCATAAGGAAGGTCATCTGAGAAAGAATTGCCCTGAAAGAAGAAAGAAAGACAATCAAGATGATCAAGATGGAGATGCAGCTGTTGTGGAGGTTGAAGGATATGATAGTGCAGAGGTCTTGATGGTTAGTTATGAGAGACTAAGTCAAGAGTGGGTCCTGGACTCTGGGTGTACTTTTCATATGTGTCCTTATGAAGACTGGTTCCTGAATCTTGAGAAAATTGATGGAGGTCTTGTTCTTTTGGGTAATGATGAGAGTTGTAGAGTGCAAGGATCTGGTTCTATCAAGATCAAGATGTTTGATGGGGTTGATAGGATCTTATCTGATGTCAGGTTTGTTCCGGAGTTGAAGAGAAACCTTGTTTCTCTTGGTACATAGAATTCCAAGGGTTTTGAATTCAAGACAGAAAAAGGAGTTCTGTCAATAACCAAGTCTGGAAGAATTGTTATGAGGGGTATGATCAAGAATGGTTTGTATACTTTGATCGGAAGAACTGTAACAGGGTCAGCTGATGTTACCATGGAGTCTTCTGATGTTAACTTGTGGCACAAGAGATTGGCACATGTTGGTGAGAAGGGCCTGCTGGAGTTATCCAAGAAGGGTGTAATCCCTGGGAAGAGGATATGTAAGCTGGAATTCTGTGAGAGGTGTGTTCTTGGGAAATCAAAGAAGCAAGCATACCAGAAAGGGAAGCATACCACCAAGGAGGTTATGGATTACATACATTCTGATGTATGGGGACCAGCAAGGGTATCCACTTATGGTGGAGGCATGTATTTCCTTACCCTTATTGATGATTATTCCATAAAGGTTTGGGTTTACATTCTTAAGCAGAAGAGTGATGCCTTCTCTAAGTTCAAGGAATGGTTAATTGAACTTGAGAATAAGAGAGGCAGAACTATCAAGCACTTAAGGACTGATAATGGGCTTGAATTCCGATCAGAGGAGTTTCAACAATTTTGTAGAGAAAAGGGTATTACTAGGCATAAAACTGTTCCTTCAAACCCCCAGCAGAATGGTCTAGCAGAGAGAATGAATAGAACTATTCTGGAAAGGGTTAGGTGTATGTTATCTGATGCTCATTTACCTAAGAGTTTTTGGGGGGAAGCTGTTAACACAGCTATGTATCTCATTAATAAAGTGCCATCATCTGCTATTGAGTTTAAAACCCCAGATGAGGTTTGGTATGGAAAGATATCAGATTACTCAAAGTTGAAAGTTTTTGGGTGCCTAACTTATGTTCATGTGAGGCAAGACAAACTTGAACCTAGAGCTTTAAAATGTATCTTCATTGGGTATCCAAAGGGTGTCAAAGGGTATAAGTTGTGGTGTCTAGAGCCTGGGAACCAGAAGTGTATTACCAGTAGAGATGTTGTGTTTAATGAATCACAGATGGGATACAAGTCAGGTGGAGGTGATAGAGAGCCAGCAGCTGAAGAGATGGATGGTGTTATTTCTGAGCCAATTACTCAAGTTGAGGTGGAGCCTGATCATGACAATCTTGATAGTGCATCTGGTTCTGAACCAGAGCAGGGTACATGAGAGAATGAGTTATCAGATGAGGATAGTGCACTTGCAGAAGAGGAAGAAGGAGTGCCAGAAGCAGACTTGAGAAATTATAGTCTGACAAGAGAAAGATCCAGAAGACAAATACATCCTCCAGCAAGGTTTGACCGTGTAGATCTGGTCTTCTATGCACTTATTACAGCAGAAGCCATAGAGTACCAAGAACCTAAGAGCTACAAGGAAGCCCTTGAGTGTGATGATAGGGAGTCATGGATTACAGCCATGACAGAAGAGATGGAGTCTCTTAAGAAGAATCATACTTGGATTCTTGTTGATAAGCCACCTAGGCAGAAGCTAATCAGTTGTAAATGGTTGTTTAAAAGGAAGCTTGAATCTGGTGTGAAAGATCAGGTGAGGTTTAAAGCCAGGTTAGTTGCCAGAGGATTTACCCAGAGGGAAGAAATTGATTACAATGAGGTTTTCTCACTTGTGGTTAAGCATTGTTCAATCAGATTACTTCTCAGTAGAGTTGTTCAAGAAGATCTGGAGCTACAACAACTAGATGTAAAGACAGCTTTTTTGCATGGTGATCTTATTGAGGATCTGTACATGCACCAGCCAGAAGGGTTTGTTGAACCAAGGGGATAAGGGAAGGTGTGTCTGCTCAAGAAATCTTTGTATGGCCTCAAGCAAAGTCCAAGACAATGGCACAAGAAGTTCAATGAAGTTATGCTATCCATTGGGTTTGTAAGAAGCAAGTATGATACTTGTGTATACCTGGAAAAACAAGGTAGTGATGTGATAGCCTATCTTCTGATTTATGTAGATGACATGCTTATTGCCAGTAAAAGTCTTCTGAAGATTCAGAGTATCAAAAGGAAGCTAAGTGCTAGATTTGATATGAAGGACTTGGGAAATGCTAAAAGGATTCTTGGAATGGATATTCTTAGGGACAAAAAAGCTGGAAGACTATTCTTATCCCAGAAGAGTTACATTGAGAAGGTCCTGAAGAGGTTTAACATGCATGAGAGTAGAGCTGTGGCAACTCCTCTGGGACAACAATTCAAATTATCTAAGGAAATGGAACCAAAGTCAGATGAAGAGAAGAAGACTATGATGAAAGTACCTTATGCAAGTGGGGTTGGAAGCCTGATGTATGCTCTGGTCTGCATCAGACCAGACTTAGCTTATTCATTGAGTATGGTGAGCATATACATGGCTAATCCTGGAAGATTACATTGGGAAGCTTTGAAATGGATATTCAGATACCTCAAAGGGTCATCTGATCTGGGTTTGATGTTTGAGAGGATGGCTGACCAGAAGAGTCCACTGGAAGGATTTGTAGATTCTGATTTTGCTGCTAATATAGATACCAGAAGATCTTTAACAGGGTATATCTTTACACTTTACAATACTGCTGTAAGCTGGAGATCTGTTCTGCAGAGTGGAGTTACATTGTCTACTACAGAAGCAGAGTTTGTTGCAGTGTCCGAGGCTGTTAAGGAGGCTTTGTGGTTGAAAGGCATAATCAAGGATTTTGGCATAAGTCAAAGGGCTGTGGTCATTCATTGTGATAATCAGAGTGCAGTTCATCTGGTTAAACATCAAGTGTTCCATGAGAGATCAAAGCATATTGATGTAAGGTTGCATTTTGTAAGGGAAATCATTGATAAAGGAGTGGTTTTGATCCAGAAGATATCTACAGAGGACAATGCTGCAGATATGTGTACAAAGTCTTTACCAGGGACGAAATTCAAATTCTGTGTTGAATTGGTAAAGATGAGTGTATGGGATGTTCCTTAGGCCCAAGCTGGAGTATGGAGGAGAGGAGGAGAGGATTGATACTTCTCATCTGAGGTGGAGAATTGTGAAGGATCAAATGTGAAGTATGTAGTCTACTGAGCTTAATTCAATAGGAGGCTAAGTTGATAAAGTATTAGCCGTGAGAGTTAGTAAATTTTGGGGTACCAGAGGAGTTGGACCAGATGAGGTCTGGCAGATGAGGATGACCAGAGGAGTCTGACCAGATTAGTCTGGCAGATGAGCTATCAGAGGAGGTCCATCAGATGAGGTATACCAGAGGAGGTCTGGACCAGAAGTCATCTGATGTGAGTGACCAGAATCAGACGAGGCCAAGTCACCTGATCCACAGATCAAATACGCGAATTACACCAAATTGAAGCTAGCGCGATGGCGATTCTAACTGAATCAACTATGGCGGTTATTGAATTCGTTAGCCAGCTGGATAACTACCTTTACTTTGAGTTTGTTACAACTGAATCGAATCTAGGGTTCGTTTCCAATCTCTGTATCTATAAAAGAGGGTTCTTAGCTGGAGAACGTAATGAGAGAACTTCATCTGTGAGCACAAACACGAGAGATTGTGTGATTGTAACTTGTAACTTCCTATTCTTTTCTTAGTGGAATACTCTATCCTCTCGGATCCCATGGACGTAGGAGTTCTTCTCCGAACCACGTAAACTGGTGTTCTTGTTTTTTTTTTCAATTTCGTTCTTATTGCTTTCAGATTCCGATTCCTGGAAACAAGTTTTCTTGTGAATCCAAAACGATTAACAGCTTTAATTTTATTTTTATTTTAAACAGTGTTTTGATTTTTTCTTTTTTGGCATAATGTCTTTGATGTGGCATCTTACGTGGCTTCCTGGCAGCCACGTGAACTTTAAAATGTTTGAAAAGTGTTTGATATATCAATTTGCAACAATTTATTAGTTTTTGTATTGAATTGTAAATTTTTTAAAAACATGTATTTATAAATACCTAAAAGGTCGTTGAATTTAATGAATTAAAGCTTTGAAGTTAATCCATAATATTACCCTATATTATATACTTAATCCAATAATATAAGTAAAATAGAGATAAATAGTTTTTTGGTCCCGCAACTTGTCTAGTGTCCAATTTTGGTCCCAAAAATATTAACTTTTCAATTTTGGTCCCATAACTTATTGAATAGTCCAAATTTAGTCCCAAATGGGACCAAAATTGGACAATTCAATAAGTTACGGGACCAAAATTGAATAATTAAAATTTTTGGGACAAAAATTGAATAATTAAAATTTTTGGGACCAAAATTGGACACCAAACAAGTTAGGGACAAAAAATTATTTTTTCGTATTCATTAATTTTTTTTCTTTTCTCACCTTCTATATATATATATATATATATATATATATATATATATATATATATATATATATATATATATATATATATATATATATATATATATATATACACATACATACATAAATCAATGGATTTATTTTTCATGAATATAAATACAAATATTTGAAAAACATCTATAAAACATGAAAAATAAAAACCCATTATTTTTTAATTCCAATAATTATTATTTAAGATGAATTACAAAGCTCCCATAAAATACTAATAATGAAATTTTAATTACTAACTAAGAATTTAAATTGCGATAGAGTAAATAAAATAATAAATTAATAATTTTCATATAAATTTTGATTCTCTATATCTTCGTAAAATAATTTCAAATTGCTATCGTGTCTCCTCTCCACCAATAATATATACATGATTATTACAAAGATTATTTTAGAGTATAATTAATTAAATAGTGTTTGATATATGTGTATGTGTGCGTATGTATATATATATATATATGTATATATATCAATGGATTTATTTTTCATGAATATAAATACAAATATTTGAAAAACATCTATAAAACATGAAAAATAAAAACCCATTATTTTTCAATTCCAATAATTATTATTTAAGATTAATTACAAAGCTCCCATAAAATACTAATAATGAAATTTTAATTACTAACTAAGAATTTAAATTGCGATAGAGTAAATAAAATAATAAATTAATAATTTTCATATAAATTTTGATTCTCCATATCTTCGTAAAATAATTTCAAATTGCTATCGTGATCTCGTCTCCACCAATAATATATAAATGATTATTACAAAGATTATTTTAGAGTATAATTAATTAAATAGTGTTTGATATATGTGTATGTGTGTGTATGTATGTATGTATATATATATATATATATACATATAAGGTGAGAAAAGAAAAAAAAATGAATACGAAAAAGTAATTTTTTGTCCCTAACTTGTTTGGTGTCCAATTTTGGTCCCAAAAATTTTAATTATTCAATTTTGGTCCCAAAAATTTTAATTATTCTATTTTGGTCCCGTAACTTATTGAATTGTCCAATTTTGGTCCCATTTGGGACCAAATTTGGACGATTCAATAAGTTATGAGACCAAAATTAAAAAAGTTAATATTTTTGGGACCAAAATTGGACACTAGACAAGTTGCGGGACCAAAAAATTATTTATCTCAAGTAAAATAACATAATATTGGCAATATGTACAACATTTTTATGAGATAAATGAATTTATAAGGATGTTAATGATTAAAACGTTACCAACTTTATTGCTTTTATCAATTATAATATATATATATATATATATATATATATATATATATATATATATATATATATATATATTCTTTACTAAATGACTAGGTTTGTTGAATATCACCAAATGAGGAGCATCTTCCAGGCCAAATGAGGAGCAATATATATATATATTAATGGTTATAATGCATCACCATATTTTTACGAGGTGGATAAATGTATTGGTGACTGTACTAGACAGTCAAGATTTTAATTTTTTAAGATAATTAAATTATGGATTCATCCCTTTAAGTAAATTAATGCAGTTATAAAATAAAATCATGTAAGAGCAACAGAAGCCTTTTAAGCTCAATAGGCAGTCACGTTTTTAAGTTTATACTTATGTATTATCCATAGATATTATATATTTATTAATTATTTTTTATATCCATTAAAATAATATAACTAATAACATAAATAATAGTAGTATGCATTTAAATGAATTTTTCGATTAAACATCAATGATCTCTAAAAAGTGTTAAAAATATAACAAACTACAAAAATCTCAAAATTATAACATTATTATAATTATATTGAATATTCAATGTGAAATATATCTAAATTGGCTTTTAGGCCCTGCTCGTGCATTAAAAAGGTCTTGCTTGCGCAAGTTTTATCACATGTAACTGTTGGAAATTGGGTTTGGTATTTATTTACTTATCATTATGAAATGGTGTAATACATTTTTTGATAAATAAAATTGTCGAAAGTTTAATTTTTTGAGAAATTAAACGCCGCAGGATCGACCTACTCTCAGAGTAGATAATCGTAGTATATTTAAAGTTTCAAAATTGAATTTCGGTGAGTGAAAAATTCATATACGAAGTCGAAACGTATAACTATTTTAATGATATTAAATGTTAATGGTTGAATAATTAACTAAAGTGTTAATTATCCCACATTGAAAAAAGTGGAAGGTTCATAACTCCTTATTAATAGGAAGGAGTTGTATTATTCTCAAAACTATAGTGTCTAAGGAAATACTCCTGTGGACCGAACCGAGCCGGGTGTTGGAGAGCATATCATGTGATAATAGATATCCGTTATCAGATACGCTGACTAGATAAGGTGTGATAAGTGGTCTGCGTGCGAAAATTGTGGAGCAATTTTAGGCACATGTGAGAATGCTGAAAATGAACCTGGACGTACGTTTCGACTGGTAACGGCTGACGGTTATGACTGTATTTAATTTTATATTAAATCTGATGTTAAACCCACTTAATGACCCTTCCTCATGTGATAGTGAATAACCTCCTATAAATAGGGGTCTCCATGCGTGCATTTCAACACTTGAAAAATCAGAGAAAAAATCTTGCATAATTTTTCATTCAGTTTGTGCATACAGCGTCCAGTTTCGTCCAGTTTCGGTGTTCAACTTTTGTTCGTTGGTAGCTTTTCACGCTGTGGTGCAACTCGTGTAAAGGGCGAAAGTCGTTTTACCTCTTGGAACGATACGTCAATCCGTGTGCACTATCCGGGACATATTTGTTTTGCGGGAGAAGGGTTTTCCCTTGACTCGACTTTACAATTTATGTTCGTAGTTCGTGACTGTTCGTGGTTTATCCAGTACGTAGTTCGAGGTTGCAGTGAAGAAATACTTTACTTGTAATTTTCTATTTTTTACTTGTAATTTTTCTTCTTTTTCCCAATCACTTGTAATCATCCTTGGTGCACTTATAAACCAACAGCAACAGATAAGGCTTGGATCTAACCTCTATATATCAAATTCAGACCGTTCAACGAAAAGTATAGCTCAGTTCGACCTATTGTCATCCTATATATATTAGGGCAACATAAAATATTGTTATCATAAAAATATTAATGAACTACAAGACGAGAGAAAGGAAACATTTTTTTTACTCTTTATCTTGGAAACAAATATATTTATATTCTCCATAATCCTTGAATTGGATTGGGATTCTTCACCATCCTAAAATTTATTTTTACAATCATCCAGTTGAATCGAATTAAAGTCAATCATAATATTCTTAATTTGCATTGGAGTAATATGTTAATCGCGTTTTGGATTCACAAGAAAACTTGTTTCCGGGAATCGGAATCAAATGCAGTAAGAACGAAATTGAAAATCACACAAGAACACCAGATTTACGTGGTTCGGAGAAGAACTCCTACGTCCACGGGATCCGAGAGGATAGAGTATTCCACTAAGAAAGAAAACGGAAGTTACAAGTTACAATCGCTCACAATCTCTCGTGTTTGCGCTCACAGATGAAGATCTAAAGTTCTAAGTTATTCTCTCAGTTGAGAAATCCCCCTTTTATAGATACAGAGATTGAGCTGAATCCCTAACTTGATTCAGTTGTAACAACCCCAATGTAAGCAGTTATCCAGCTGGCTTAACAGATTCAATAACCGCTTTAGTTGTTTCAGTTAGAACCGCCCTTTCGCAAGCTTCAATTTGGTGTAATTCCCGTATTTTCACATTGGACCAGATGACACGACCTCCTCTGGCACTGGTCAATTACAACAGATGACTCCAAGACCAGACCTCCCCTGATAGGACTCCTCTGGTGAACCTCATCTGGTGAACCTCTTCTGAAGACTCTCATCTGATAGACATCTTCAGGTGACTCCTCTGCCAGACTCCTCTGGTCAGACCTTCTCTGGTTGGCCTCATCTGGTACAACTCATCTGATACCCCAAATTAGCTAACTCTCTACGGCTAACACTTTACAACATAGCTTCTGTTGAAACTTCAGCTCAGCAGATTACCTACTTCACATATGACTTCACAATTCTCCACCTCAGATGAGAAGTATCAATCCTCTCCTCCTCTCCTCCATGCTCCAGCTTGGGCCTAAGGAACATCCCATACACTCATCTTTACCAATTCAACACAGAACTTGAATTTCGTACCTGGTAAAGACTTTGTACACATATCTGCAGCATTGTCCTCTGTAGATATCTTCTGGATGAGAACCACTCCTTTATCAATGATTTCCCTTACAAAATGCAACCTTACATCAATGTGCTTTGACCTCTCATGGAATACTTGATGTTTCACCAGATGAACTGCACTCTGGTTATCACAATGAATGACCACAGCCCTTTGACTTATCCCAAAATCCTTGATTATGCCTTTCAACCACAAAGCCTCCTTAACAGCCTCAGACACTGCAACAAACTCTGCTTCTGTAGTAGACAAAGTAACTCCACTCTGCAGAACAGATCTCCAGCTTACAGCAGTATTGTACAGAGTAAAGATATATCCTGTTAAGGATCTTCTGGTGTCTAGATTAGCAGCAAAATCAGAATCTACAAATCCTTCCAGTAGACTCTTCTGGTCAACCATCTTCTCAAACATCAAACCCAGATCAGATGACCCCTTAAGGTATCTGAATATCCATTTCAAAGCTTCCCAATGTAATCTCCCAGGATTTGCCATGTATCTGCTCACCATACTCAATGCATAAGCTAAATCTGGTCTGCTGCAGACCAGAGCATACATCAGGCTTCCAACCCCACTTGCATAAGGTACTTTCATCATAGTCTTCTTCTCTTCTTCAGACCTTGGTTCCATTTCCTTAGATAATTTGAACTGTTGTCCCAGAGGAGTTGACACAGCTCTACTCTCATGCATGTTAAACCTCTTCAGGACCTTCTCAATGTAACTCTTCTGGGATAAGAATAGTCTTCCAGCTTTTCTGTCCCTAAGAATATCCATTCCAAGAATCCTCTTAGCATTTCCCAAGTCCTTCATATCAAATCTAGCACTTAGCTTCCTTTTGATACTCTGAATCTTCAGAAGGCTTTTACTGGCAATAAGCATGTCATCTACATAAATCAGAAGATAGGCTATCACATCACCACCTTGCCTTTCCAGGTATACACAAGTGTCATACTTGCTCCTTACAAAACCAATGGATAGCATAACTTCATTGAACTTCTTGTGCCACTGCCTTGGACTTTGCTTGAGGCCATACAATGATTTCTTGAGTAGGCACACTTTCCCTTCACTCCCTGGTTCAACAAACCCTTCTGGCTGGTGCATGTACAGATCCTCAATAAGATCACCATGCAGAAAAGCTGTCTTTACATCAAGTTGTTGTAGCTCCAGATCCTCTTGGACTACTCTGCTAAGAAGTAATCTGATTGAACAATGCTTAACAACAGGTGAGAAAACCTCATTGTAATCAATTCCTTCCCTTTGAGTAAATCCTCTGGCAACTAACCTGGCCTTAAACCTCACCTGATCTTTCACACCAGATTCAAGCTTTCTTTTAAACAACCATTTACAACTGATTAGCTTCTGCCTAGGTGGCTTATCAACAAGAATCCAAGTTTGATTCTTCTTAAGAGACTCCATCTCTTCTGTCATGGCTGTAATCCATGACTCCCTATCATCACACTCAAGGGCTTCCCTGTAGCTTTTAGGTTCCTGGTACTCTATGGCTTCTGCTGTAACAAGTGCATAGGAGACCAGATCCACACGGCCAAACCTTACTGGAGGATGTATTTGTCTTCTGGATCTGTCTCTTGTCAAACTATAATTTCTCAAGTCTGCTTCTGGCACTTCTTCCTCCTCTTCTGCAGGAGCACTATCCTCATCTGATAACTCATCCTCTCCTGTTTCCTGCTCTGGTTCAGAACCAGATGCACTCTCATGATTTTCATGATCAGGCTCCACCTCAACTTGAGTAATTGGCTCAGAAATAACACCATCCATCTCCTCAGCTGATGGCTCCCTATCACCTCCACCAGACTTGTATCCCATCTGTACTTCATTAAACACAACATCTCTGCTGGTAATACACTTCTGGTTCCCAGGCTCCAGACACCACAACTTATACCCCTTAACACCTTTGGGATACCCAATGAAAACACATTTTAAAGCTCTAGGTTCAAGTTTGTCTTGCCTCACATGAACATAAGCTAGGCACCCAAAAACTTTTAACTTTGAGTAATCTGATATCTTTCCATACCAAACCTCATCTGGGGTTTTAAACTCAATAGCAGATGATGGCACTTTATTAATGAGATACACAGCTGTGTTAACAGCTTCCCCCCAAAAACTCTTAGGTAAATGAGCATCAGATAACATACACCTAACCCTTTTCCAGAATAGTTCTATTCATCCTCTCTGCTAGACCATTCTGCTGGGGGTTTGAAGGAACAGTTTTATGCCTAGTAATACCCTTCTCCCTACAGAATTGTTGAAACTCCTCTGATAGGAATTCAAGCCCATTATCTGTCCTTAAGTGCTTGATAGTCCTGCCTCTCTTATTCTCAAGTTCAATCAACCATTCTTTGAACTTAGAGAAGGCATCACTCTTCTGTTTAAGAATGTAAACCCAAACTTTTCTGGAATAATCATCAATAAGGGTAAGGAAATACCTGCCTCCACCATGAGTGGATACCCTTGCTGGGCCCCATACATCAGAATGTATATAGTCCATAACCTCCTTGGTGGTATGCTTCCCTTTCTGGTATGCTTGCTTCTTTGATTTCCCAAGAACACACCTCTCACAGAATTCCAGCTTACATATCCTCTTTCCAGGGATTGCTCCCTTCTTGGATAACTCCACCAGGCCCTTCTCACCAACATGTGCCAATCTCTTGTGCCACAAGTTAACCTCAGAAGACCCCATGGTAACATCAGCTGACCCTGTAACAGTTCTTCCAATCAAAGTATACAAACCATTCTTGATAGCCCCCTTCATGACAATCCTTCCAGATTTGGTTATTGACAGACTTCCCTTGTCTGTCTTGAATTCAAACCCCTTCGAATTCAAGGTACCAAGAGAAACAAGATTTCTCTTTAACTCAGGAACAAACCTAACATCAGATAAGATCCTATCAACCCCATCAAACATCTTGATCTTGATAGAACCAGATCCTTGCACTCTACAGCTCTCATCATTACCCAAAAGAACAAGACCTCCATCAATCTTTTCAAGATCCAGGAACCAGTCTTCATGTGGACACATATGAAAAGTACACCCAGAGTCCAGGACCCACTCTTGACTTAGCCTCTTATGGCAAGTGAAACACTTCCTCTTCTCAACAAAATCAGATTTCTTCCCACCCTTATTCCCTTTTCCACCATCCTTCTTCTTGGACTGAAACCCCTTCTTCTTCTTGGATTGAACATTCAATCCTTCAGCAGGCTTCTTCCCATCAGCTTGGATCTGTAGAAACTTGGTTTTCAGGGCAGTTTGAACATCATCAAACATCACCTGATCTTGCCTACCAAACAACAAGGCATCTTTGAAATTTTCCAGAGACTTAGGTAGGGCATTCAACAACATCAATGACTTATCTTCATCATCAATTGTAACATCCAAACTCTCCAAATCATCCACCAATCTGTTGAACTCGTCCAACTGATCACCAAGATTCTTATCTTCACTCATCTTGAAGACTTGAAGCTTTTGTTTCATGTATAACTTGTTCGTAACAGACTTGGTCTGGTATAACTGCTCCAACTTATTCCAGATCCCAAGAGCGGTTTCCTCCTTTGATACTTCCCTCAATGGCTTGTCCCCAAGACACAAGATAAGGGCACTATGCGCCTTCCTCTTGTTCTCCTCCACCTTCACCGGATTAGATCCAGAAGCCACCTGAGCCGGTGGCAACAAGGCTTCGTACAACCCATTGTGTACCAGGAGTGCCTTCATCTTGATCTTCCATAAGCTGAAATCGTTCTTCCCCGTGAACTTCTCAATGTCGAACTTAGTTGCAGCCATGATTGCTTCCCACAGACGGCGCCACTTGTTAATCGCGTTTTGGATTCACAAGAAAACTTGTTTCCGGGAATCGGAATCAAATGCAGTAAGAACGAAATTGAAAATCACACAAGAACACCAGATTTACGTGGTTCGGAGAAGAACTCCTACGTCCACGGGATCCGAGAGGATAGAGTATTCCACTAAGAAAGAAAACGGAAGTTACAAGTTACAATCGCTCACAATCTCTCGTGTTTGCGCTCACAGATGAAGATCTAAAGTTCTAAGTTATTCTCTCAGTTGAGAAATCCCCCTTTTATAGATACAGAGATTGAGCTAAATCCCTAACTTGATTCAGTTGTAACAACCCCAATGTAAGCAGTTATCCAGCTGGCTTAACAGATTCAATAACCGCTTTAGTTGTTTCAGTTAGAACCGCCCTTTCGCAAGCTTCAATTTGGTGTAATTCCCGTATTTTCACATTGGACCAGATGACACGACCTCCTCTGGCACTGGTCAATTACAACAGATGACTCCAAGACCAGACCTCCCCTGATAGGACTCCTCTGGTGAACCTCATCTGGTGAACCTCTTCTGAAGACTCTCATCTGATAGACATCTTCAGGTGACTCCTCTGCCAGACTCCTCTGGTCAGACCTTCTCTGGTTGGCCTCATCTGGTACAACTCATCTGATACCCCAAATTAGCTAACTCTCTACGGCTAACACTTTACAACATAGCTTCTGTTGAAACTTCAGCTCAGCAGATTACCTACTTCACATATGACTTCACATAATAGTATACAGTGCTAGCTGCTATATATAAAGCATAAAAGAAAAATTATATTTTTGACAGGCATTACATGTTGATTTAATCCCTAGTATAAATATATTAAATGCTCAATTTTTTTTTTCATTAATTAGTTTTACTATTTTCTTAAGTTGGAAGAATTGCCTATTTTCAAACTCTAGTTCTTCCTGATATACATAAACTTTCTTAGTTACACATTTCCTTAAATTAATTATATGACAGCAGAGACCTGTGCGCAATGGATGCACAAATCTATTATCTGTAAAATCCAATTGATCTTGACTTATTTTTACGTTACCCGTTTCTAAAAAACTTTTTTGATGATTTTTCAGAATAAATAAAAGTTGAAAAAAATTGTACCATAAAACGGGTACAAAGGATAGTGACTCCCAGCATTTCACATTCTAATAAAATTAAATATTAATATCTCGTCAGTTTCATTTAACCACACTCACAATTTTATATATAGTACGTGGTTATTAATTAATTAAATAAATAAATAAAACAAAAGACTCCATCGATACATTGAATTTGGTATTGCTGAAAAATAATACATTAAATTACTTTCTATACTTTCTCAATCAAATAAATAAATAAAACAAAAAACCCTAAAATAAAATATAAAATCAATTCATTTATTTAATTTTTCTAACAGATCCATCAATACATTTAATTTCCCCCACGCGTTAGTCCTTTTCAAAAAGCGCCTACATTCCACTATCTGTTCCACAAGGTTTTCCACATGCCATTGTCTTTTTGCGCCATCGGATTTGTTCTTCTTCGTCCAATTCAATGCCCCTTTATTTATATATATATATATATATATATATATATATATATATATATATATATATATATATTCTCATTACTATATAAGGGTTCCCTTGATAGGAGGAAAGGAGTTGAATCTTCATTTAATCTAATACAAAAGGGAGATTTGTTATCATTAAACAAATTAAAGGAGATTAATAAACAAAGTAATCATAATTAAAGGGTCAAAACGGTCATACCTTGAGCACAGTAGAGAAATGACTCCTGCAGATTTCGGTCGCAGGTGATGTAGGAACCCCTGGGTGGCCTCTGATTTAATGATGGGAAGAATTGCATCATCGATGGTGTAACTTCTTTTAATCTCAGCTTCTCTGACCATCCATTTTTGTTTGTATGTCACCAGTGAGAAAATTTCAAGCAGCTCGGTTATAAGACAACACTGCTGTAAGAGAAATAATTTAATTAATTAATTTTATATTCGTCTACAAGTTCGAATTTTAAGTGAGATTAAATTATTTTATTGTATCATAGCCAAAAAGTCTCACGCTCGAACAAAGAGATGAAATTCATACCAATATAAAATTAATTTTATACCTCACTACAAGTTCCAACTTTTAGATGAGATGAAATTCTTTCGGCTCCTCCTCCTCTTTAACGAAAGTGTTGAGCCACATCCTCTTTTTCTTCCAAGGAACAATTATCTCCGCCCCGGAATTTGGAAGACCCCTTCTTTTGTTGAGGCCGTGCTACATGGGTAATGGCGGCCTTCTCCATTTTTCATTTGTGAATATACATAAATTAGGTTATGACATAGGCCTTAGGGTTATGACCATTTTATAGTTTCTATGTATCCCTTGTCATTAATATAATTTTCCCATCTTAGATACATAACATTTGGATAGGCTCAATCCATGGATGTTATTAATTGTTAGGAAAATATATAATTTATTAATTTCATGGTACTTATCTATAAACTAGTGATCGTAAATCCCGTGCTTCGCACGGCCGGATTTTGTTATATTGTTTAAATTATAATAATTAACACATTTTAATTATAAAACTAAAAATATACAATTTTTTTAAAAATAATATAACTAAAAAAAATTCTTGAACTTAAATTAACGTTACTTCTAATTAAATTATATATTTTTTATTTATAATATCCAATACTATAAAAAGTATTATGATAAGTTTACAATTAACCATTTTCATATAAAACTGACTATTGGGATAGGATATGAATTGAACCTATTACACTAACATTTCAACGTAGGTGTATTTAAATTTGTATTATCCAGTTCCAAATGACAATCTCACACAATTTTAAGCTATACTTAAAATACTTTAAACAATAATTAAGTAATACCTTTCCTTTGAAGAAGAATAAGAAATAAATAAATGTCAAGATAAAAAACATAATATTAATGCACTCCCTCCGTCCCGGTCTAAACTTCCCACTTTCCTTTTCAAGTTGTACCACACTAAGTTTCTCATTCCATAAATGGAAAAAACAACATTCTACTACATATAAGCTTTAACCTTCAAACTCACACAATATTATAAAAAATGTCACTCATTCAATTCACTTTTCAACACTATTCATTACTTTATCTCAAAAGTTAACATGTGGTCCACCATATATTAATAAAAAAATATACTTTCTTAAATCATTCAAACAAAATAAATGAGAAATTTAGACTGGGACGGGGGGAGTATGACTTATTGAATATTTGTAAAAATTAATTTTATTGGTTAAAAGAATGAGATGAATCCCTACAAATAATTAAAATATGGTAATCAAATCAAACCAATTATAACAACTTTTTAAAAAGGATTACTATCATTACAATGTATGAAAAAAATTATGCCTCAGTACTGAAAATAATATTGATAATTAATAATTTTCCTAATCCAGCCGATATTAGATAACGACCATGATCATTCTTTAAAGAAACAGTCCATCATCTGTCCTGAGACCTAACCTCAACACGTGGGTAAAATCTATAATAATTTTGATGTGTTTTTCGCAGAATGCAGTTGATATAGGTAATAAGATAAAAAGGAAAATTATATAAGAAATAAAATCCATTTATAACACACTAAATTATTAGTGTTTTAATTTATGTTTTGTAAAAAAATAAAATAAACGTAAGTGAAAATAGTGTATAAATTTATCAGTCTTCCCTTTTTATGTCCGATAAAGAAAGACTTCGGATAAATTTGGGCACTTTGATATTAGATACACTTGCACCAACCTATAATAAATAACACATTAAAAATAGTTAGTTAGGAAGTCAAGAGAGGTAAACCGAATATGGTTAACTAATATTACAATTATATTTTAAAATTTTAATGCTAAAAATTTTCAATTTGTTTTTTCAAAACTAATAACTAAACTTATAATATCTTTTTACAACAAAATTATTAAAATTATAACACTTTTTTTTAACTATATATGTGTGTGTGTGTGTGTGTGTGAAAAATCATTGTTTCATCAAAATAGATTCTCTTAAATTTTTTGCATATATAAATGTCTGATTAATCTTCGTTTTTTTAAATTGAATTAATTATTACTTTCAACATACATGTAATTTTTAAGTAATACAAAATAAAATACTTAATAGCATATTAACGATATACAAAAGATATGTGATACATTCTTTACAAACATCCCATTAATTTTGTTACTAAAAGCTTCTACAAATTAGTTTGAATTTAAAAAGGGTGCGACTATAACTGTACCTTATAATTATATTAATATAATTATTTTTCTATATACATATATAAGAGACAATTCTAATGATGCTTCACTTTAGTTTTAGGTTCACTGATCATTTAAATTGTGAATTTAATTTAACTGTTGACAAAAGAGTAAATATGCTTCTTTAGTTGACATTTGATTTACTTTATTGAGCAAGAAATTAAAACTATTTTTAATTAGTCAAACTAAAAGTTGAATTAAGCTGAACCAATTATGTTATATTTTCATATTTAATTTTATATTACATTGGTTTTACATGAACCATTTTTATCGTGAAATTGATTTACAATTAATAATTTATAGTAAAAAATAACTAATATTTTTTAATGAAAAGATTAAACCGGTGTTTTGGAACATTTAATAAGCTCTTAGAAGTATTTTTTTTTTCAAAAGTTAGTGAGAGGTAACTTTTGAAAAAAAAATACTTCTAAAAGTTATTTTTAGTGTTTCAAAACACTCCCTAATATATCATTCAAAACTAATACTACTTCATAATATAAACCTATAATATTCTTCAATAAGAAAAATTAATACTCGTCAAACCAATTTCAATACAATAATTGTTCACACAAAACTTTACCTACATTTAATATGTAAAATGGACAGCCTAAAATAAGATTAGTTATCCTACAAAATTACTAAATGAGTTGAAGTATTTTCATTCCATGTTTGAAATAATAAAATATGAAAAACAGAATTGTGATTTTTTTTACTTAACCCAAACATGTACTAATGTAATACTTTGTAATCACGAAATAAAAATTTAAAATTCAACTTCTTATTAACTAATACTCCCTCTGTTCCCAATTAAATGCATTGTTTACTGTTTATACAAAGTTTAATGTGAGAGTTGTTTAATTAGTATTACATAAAATAAAATAGGGGTATAATGAGAGTTTGACACAGATTTTAGCATGAGAATTGAATCTGTGAGAGTAAAATAATGACATATAGGGATAGAGTGAAAATGATGTTAGTGTTAGTGTCCTAGATACAATCCATCGAAAGGACATAATACTAAGATAATATTCAGATTTGGTTTAATATTATTATTGGTTTAATATTAAATGTATGGCGTTACACTTATCTGAATATGATGTTTGATTGTTTGCATATATTCTTATTTGTGTTCCCATGAATCACTACTGTCATTAAGTGAGTGAGAACTCAGATGACCTAAGTATGATTCTCAAATAGCCCCGATCAAGGATCATCAAGAATGGGATATTGATGATGCAATTGAGATTGGTGTGCGATCTGCATCATGCTCTTAGAGAGTGTAGTAAGATCTCACTTACTACGAGATACCGGGTATCTCATGATGGATGCACATATACCTTAGAGGGTATTGGTATACCCATCCGAGAAACCGTTTGATGTAATTCCACATAATGTGTCTACGGGTGTCTCGGTTAGTGGGAGCGATGTGATACTCCTCTGACTTGAGGTCAATACGCATGACATGTATGGAGTGGTGAACTTTGACCATGACCGACGCTTGCACCCTTCCACGGGTAGATATGGCATGGATTGGGTTCATCACGAAATGCATGTGCGTGGTAGTTGAGCCAAGAATAAGATTCATTCCTCAATGTGGATTTAGAGAGAATACTTGTCTTCTCATCATAATTGGATCTAAGTCGTAGGCCGACGCCCATCAACTTAGACTTTGTGGCTAAGTGTGATATACTTGATCAATTAGTGATTGGAGATAATATGATTAAGTTATTTGAATAGACACTTCATCATGTTCAAGGCTTAATTGAGTATTCGTGAATGAAAGGAAGATATCACAATAGCCTACAGTATTACAGGTAGTTGCAGATTTCCTCGCAACGTACCTCGTATATTGAAAATGTCTGATTTATTGTCTAGGGTTTAATTAAGACCGTTAGTTTGACTAATCGCTCGATATACGAGGGCCTATGGGTCACACAACAAGTAATGACAATTTACCAATTATAGTTGGTTGATTAAATATTGCATTGGATATAATATTTAATTTATGGAGAATATAATAATAATTATATTTAGAATTAATTATTATTATTATTTAATTAAATTGGATTTAATTAAATATGAAATCCCAATAATAATATTTGGAATATTATTATACAAGAATAATAGATATGGTAAAGATATTATTCGTAGGAACATATCTAGGGAAATATAATCCGTAGAGATTATATTACGGGCTAGGCCCGATATCTTGCTTAGGAATTAAGTCAAGTTAATCCCTATAAATATGAGTCTTATGGGAATTCAGAAAGTGACACAAGAAATATAATTTCTCCATAAAGTCTCAAGTCTGAATTTTCCTAGCAAATTCGTCTCGAGATTCAACGCTGGCATATCGGTGCGGGTTGGTAGAAAGCCGTTACGTGGATACCATAGTTGAGGATTCCGTGTACAAATCGCTGTAAGGATTTATATACGTGTTATTTATCCTTTATGTTTACGTTATACAACCGTGTTTCCGATTCGTTGTTGGTGAATCGTATTCTTCCGCTGCGCCGAACATGGTGTTCGTGCCTCTAAAACCCAACAGTGGTATCAGTGTGTTGTTTACCAAATTTGTCTTGCTGGGATTGGATGGCTATTTGTAAATACTTTGGTAAAAACACCAAATGATTGGGTTCTTAAATGCTAAAATGAATGCTTGGATGAAGAAAGGCTTTAAATACTTAAGAACACTAAGAACACTAAGAATTGCCAGGGGTTTTTAATCCCTGGACTTGAATGAGTATGTGTATTGATTATACTGAGAATGATTGGACCCTTTTTACATTACAAGTGTTGGGGTATTTATAGTTTTCTCACTATAGGGGTATGTTGGTCATTTCCGGCCTCTCGGGGGACAGGTGCATTAAATGCCTCCTGCCTCTGAGGACGCGCGGGCTCTGATGTGTCAGGGCTCGCAGGCGGCCGGCCACTAGTATGTTGACGCGTGTCCAAAAAGGACGATTCTCTGAAGAATTTCCTCATTTGGATGGAATATTCTCTGCCGCTGGGTACAGAGGCGGCCCTTTTCTCCCTTGGGAGAAGACCTTGCACGATTCCGTCACGTGCCCCGAATCTTTCTTTAATCGGCCGGGGGCCTCGAGTGATCGAGATCGACCTTCGGGCGGATGGTGAGGTCAGAGGATGCTCCTGTCAGTCGGTAATGTTCGGGCGACCTCTGCTGGACTTTGTTAATCCTGGCCGGGCCGGTCCGGGAATGACAGGGCTTCAACGTGGATGCGATGGATCGCGGATGGATATCTCAAGCAGGCTTCCGGCCTCGCTTTCGAGGCCGGAGGCTGGCGGTCGGAGCCCGCCGCGGTCGGATTCAGGTCGGCCAGGTCGGCTCCGGCCTCTAGGTACCTTCTCGCCTTTTTCGGCCATCTTCCGACCGGACCCAACATGTGGTCAGTAATGGTCACAACAATTGCCCCCCAGCTCGTCGCTCAGATTCAATGTGGGGCGAGGTGGTCGTTTGTCGTTCTGTGTTGGTGTCGGCCTTAGTTGTCCGGGGTGGTCGGAGGCCGGCTAAAGTCTACTCGTTGATTGGAAAGGTGGGCGTTTTATTTATCTTGCCTAAAAAGGCGCGCATGACGTCAGGCGACGCCTCGGATTACGCGCATCGAAAGCTGTCGTGCGCGACATGACTTGATTTCCTTGAATCTCGCGTATTTAATGCGCGTGATGTACGAGGCGTCTGACGCCGAAACCGTCGCTTCGAGTTCTCGCTCCTAGGTCCCTATACCTAGGATTTCTATTTCGAAGTAGGCCCTCAACCATTTCCTATAAATAGGGATGCTATTTCACTTCAAAGGGTTTTCACTCTTTGGCGATTCGTAGTTGTTCTTAGGCGATTTCCGGCAAGCTTATCACGGCGGCGACGAAACTTGCACGGCGGCGATTAGTGTTGCCAAGGTAATTTCTTAACTTTTTTTGCAACTCCGAATTTTAGTTTTACACCATGGTGCGACGGTGGGCTGGTCCTCCGCCTGGGCAAGGGGACGGAGCTTCCTCGAGCGGCGGCGGCGGTGGCGGAGCCCATCGCCGTCTGTTTGAGGAAGGAGGGAGCTCGCGCGGAGGAAGTGGAGCTTCTCCTTCCCGTCTTGCGGGCTCAATTTGGGCTCGCGACGATGACGGTCTGGATGGCCTGTTTCCGAGCCGGTCGTTGTTGGGCGAAGGTGCCCGGCAAGGGGCTCCGGCTGCGGCCGCGAGATCGCAAACAGAGGCGATGGCCCGGTCCATGGATAACAGGGAGCCCTTGGACGATCTTCTCGAGGAGGACGAGTGTGAAGACGCTCATGGCGAAGGAGATGATCTGGGGACCAACTTGTTGCTCCAGAATCTTGCGGCCGAGCAGATTAAACAAAGACTAGGGATGACGAATGAGGTCTCAGGGTCGGAGACTGAGGAGATCGAGAGGCCGGTTGCGGCTGGCCGGAGTGTTAGCCAGGATCGGCGAGATCAGGTCAGACGGGCCTTCCGTCTATGGTCGGAATACGTGGAGAGGAAAGATGAGGTCGAGTCCCTCTCTTTCGACTTCGAGGAGTACTCCGATCACTTCCCGAGTGAGCCGACCGTACGCAACCCGGCCACTATTCGAATAGCCGATCTGGAGGAGTCTCGCAGGTGGACTATTGGCCAAATTCAGAGCAGAATGACCCAGCGCTTTCTTGATGATGCCCGGGCCGACTGGGAGATCCCCTACGACGTTCAACTTTATGCTCCAGAGCCGAATGAACGGGCGGACCAGCCTCCTCGCGGGATGGTGGCTGTGACTCAAGACATGATGGAGGTTGGGCTGCGTTTTCCGCTCCATCCGGCCGTCTCATACCTGTTAAACTACTGGAACCAAGCGCCCATCCAGCTGCTTCCGAACACATGGATGATCCTTGTGAGCGTCATGACTTTGTTCGGCAAGAATCGGCTCTACCAGATGCCGACCCCTGGTGAAATGACATACCTCTATCGAATCCAAAGCGAAAAGAGTGGGACCGGTGAGGTCTACATTCAAACTAAAGGGCAGAAGTTGGTGACCGGCCTACCGAGCAAGGGTCGGAATGATCGGAGGAAGTGGTTTTTCGTCGGTGGGGCGTGGAAGACCGGGTATCCGGATGGGACGGAGATTGACGTTCCGACCGACATCCGCCTTAAGAATCCCAGTAAGGAATTTTTGCTTATATTTGGATAAAAAGTACTGATCTAATTTCTTACTTTCCTTTGTAGGTTATTCTTGTCCTTCCGACCGGGAGTTGAATTTCGACTTTGCGGTTGTCAGAGAGCGGATTCTGTCCTTGCCGGCCGCGGAAAGGAATCAAGCCGTCCTCCAGACCCGACAGTCTCGGATTTCCGGCCGTTTCTTCCAGTTCCCGCGTCACTTGAGATTGACGGGTAAGCATCCGGGCAGGTCCCGGCCTTTAGTTTGCTGTTTTTTTTTTTTTTTTTTTTTTTTAACACTCCGTATCTCGTCATTGCAGTGCCCGATTTCCCGATAGTGAGGCAGTGCCCGCCAGAACTAATTGAGGACTGCCCGGAGATGTTTTCCATGATCGGAGCCTGTGCGGTGAAGAAGACGGCTAAGGGGGGGAAGAAGAAGAAAGGAGTCGGCGCCCGGACCGGGGTCGTGATCGAAGAGCCCCTCCCCCTCCAGTCGGTACCGGCCGTCGCGACCGCTGCCACTGAGGCCCCTGCATCCCCCCAACTCACCGGCCGGAAGAGGGGTCGGGAGGACATTGAGGACGAGGAGACCGGGCGTCATGGGTCGAGTCCGGCCCCTATCGTCCTTTCCGACGACACCCCGCCTGGGGCGGTCGGGGCGGAAAATGCGGCTCATGGGGCATCCGTTCCCGGCCGGGAAGACGACGGGCCCTACTTCGGTCGCGATCCCGCCCGTTTCCAAGCGTAAGTCTGTTGTCTTTAGATTTTTCCTAAAGCATTTTATTCAATACTGACCTAACTTCTCTTTTTGTCCAGATTGACCCGCAACAACTCCGGCCTTCCTCCAATGGTGTTGGATTTCCTCTCTTCCCGGGCCCCGGGATCTATCGTGGAGATGCCGGAGTACATGAGCCGGACGGTGAACTCCCTGCCCCAAGCTTGGATGCGGGAGTTAGCTGATGTCGCCGAGCGCCGACCCCGATATGCCGGTCGGGCCTGCATCGCACTCGTTAGCCAGGCGGCCATAATGGCCAATCTCGTGGAGAGTGAGTTCAACAGCGCCCTCAGCGCCGTGCGGAGGCTAGAGGCCGACCTGACCCGAGCTCGGGAGGAGAAAGCTGGGCTAGAGAGCGAGAATGCCGCGCTCAGAAAGGAGAGGGACCGTGCGGTCGGCCAGATGGAGGCCGTCTTGAAAGAGAAAGACGATGCTCTTGGACGGGCGGAGACGGCATACAAGGCGCTGGCCGATGCCCGGAACCGGGTGGCAGAGATGGAGGACACCAGTGCCGATCTGCGGCTGGAGGCTCATCGAGCCCGGGGGGATGCTGATCATGCCCTCGCCCGGCAGGCTGAGTTGGAGAGGGAGCTCCAAAAGAAAGCGGAGGAATTGGCTGCCTCCCTTAGCCGGCCAGCATACGATCCGGAGGATCCGACCGCCAACCCGGCACTCTTCTCTGAGTTTTGCTTCTACATGGCCGCTGCCAGCATGATCCGGGTTGCGCGCCAGGCCGGCCTTGAGACCACAGCCATGGAGGAGTACTTCCGGGAGTATGCTGCCAAGAATCCGGTCGCTGAGGGCTACTGGTTCCCCATTCTCGACCTCGAGACCGTCCATGGGGTGGACCTCTCGTGGTTCCCCCATCGGCATAGGCTGCTCCTGCCGGGTCAGAATCCCCCGGTTGGTGATGAAGAGGAGGAGGCGGAGGAAGGGGAGGAGGTTCCTCCGGCCGACTCTCAAGTGCTGGGTGGAGGTGATGCCGATATTGCCATGGCGGCCGGAGATGAGGGGCAGGCGGACCTTGCGGCCGGCGAGATCGAACCTTGAAATCTTAGTTTAAATGCCTTAGCTCTTTTTTACTGCTTTCAAATGTAAACGGCCTTTTGACCGGATTTATCTTGCTTTAAACCGTTGTATCTCCCGGCCTTCAGACCGGTTTTGCCTTAATATAATTCTGTCTTTCCTTGAACTTTATTGTTTTGTTATCGCTTTCTTATACTTATCAAAGTAAATTTTTCACAAGTATGAAATGAGATTTGACCCGGGCTTGAGTGTGATATGCCAACCTCGATACGGTCGGCATATGTTTTAAACTGAGCCCGGTTTGTAGGAATGCCTTGGTTGCCTTGCCGAGCTCAAGTGTGATATGCCGACCTCGATACGGTCGGCATATGCATTTGAACCGAGCTCGGCTTTTAAAGTGGCTAGGGCGGCCTTTCCGAGCTCAAGTGTGATACGCCGACCTCGATACGGTCGGCGTACGTTTTTGAACTGGGCTCGGTTTTTGGATGGCCTTAAGCGGCTTTCCCGGGCTTAAGTGTGATATGCCGGCCTCGATACGGCCGGCATACGCTTTTGAACTGAGCCCGGTGTTTGAGATGAGATACAGCTGTGCGAAGAGCTTTTGTATTAATTGATAAACATAGTACAAAATCATTGGTAGTATTTCTTCAAGTGAATTGCATTCCAGGGGTATTGGTCCGGAGTTCCATCCATGAGTTCCAGCTCGTAAGCTCCCTTAGAGAGCCATTTGGATATCCTGAACGGACCCTCCCAGTTCGGGCCGAATACCCCTTTTGGTACTTGAACTTTCTTGAGGACGAGGTCCCCGACCTGGAATTGTCTAGCCTTCACTTTGGAATTGAAAAAATTTTCGGATTTCTTCTTGTAGGCCGCGTTTCTGAGGTCGGAATTGAGCCTTCTCTCCTCCAACATGTCCAAGTCGATCATCCGGGCGGTGTTATTGTCTTCGGTGATCGTCTGGGCTGTCCGGTGGCTTGGTAGGGAGACCTCTGAAGGAATGACGGCCTCGGTTCCAAAAGCTAGAGCGAAAGGTGTTTCGCCCGTTGAGTTCCTTGTGGTCGTTCGGTATGACCAGAGGACATCGGGTAGCTCGGCTGCCCACTTCCCCTTTTTGTCCTCGAGCTTGGCTTTGATAGTGTGCTTGAGGATCTTATTTACGGCCTCTACCTGGCCGTTCGTTTGCGGGTGGTAGGGGGTGGAGAAAACCTTCCTGATATTCCATTTTTCACAAAACTGGATCATCTGGAGACCGTCAAACTGTTTCCCATTGTCGGAGATGATCACTTGAGGTAGGCCGAAGCGGCAGATGATGTTTTTCCAAATGAACTTGATGATTTGGGGCTGGCTGATTTTGTTGAGTGGCTCGGCCTCGGCCCACTTTGTGAAATAGTCGACGGCTACGACGGCGAATTTGTGGCCCCCGGGCGCAGTGGGCATTGGTCCGATCAGGTCGATGCCCCACTGGGCAAAAGGCCAAGGGCTATACATAGAGGAGAGCTGCTCGGGGGACAGTTTGATGTTGGGTCCCAAAACTTGGCATTTGTGGCATGACCTTGCGAAGCTGACGGCGTCCTTATTCAAGGTCGGCCAGAAATATCCTTGTCTGATCACTTTGTGGGCTAGGGCCCGGCCTCCGGCATGATTTCCGCACACCCCCTCATGGATCTCGGCCAGAATGGTCTGGCCTTGCTCCGGGGTTATACATTTTAGGAGAGGGAGGGTAAAGCTTCTCTTATATAAAAGATCCTCAATGAGGGTGTACCTTGACGACCGGAGCTGCAGTTGCCGGGCCCGAGTCCTGTCCTCAGGGAGTGTACCGGTCTTGAGATATTTCACGATCGGCGTCATCCAATTCTCATCCGTGCTTAGAACGGTCGCCACCTGTGTTCGGATGACCGTGGGCGTTCCGAGCGTGGAGAGTTGAATGTTGGCAAGGTCGGCTGCTCCCTCCGCTGTTGCAAGCTTGGAAAGCGCGTCGGCTTGGGTGTTGTGTTCCCTCGGGATTTGCTCAATGAAAACCTGATGAAATTTCTCGCATAAGGTTGTGACCAGGTCGAGATACTTCATCATTTGCTCCCCCCGGGCCTCGTACTCTCCTTTGATCTGGTTGACCACGAGCAGGGAGTCCATGAAAACATGCAAACGGCAAACTCCGATCGCGGTTGCGAGCTCAAGGCCTCCGACCAGAGCCTCATATTCGGCCTCGTTGTTTGTGGCCGGAAAACTGAAACGGACTGCATGGGTGAAACTCTGGCCTTCCGGGCCGATCAGGACAATGCCGGCCCCGGCACAGTTGTTGGTTGATGATCCGTCTACATAGAGTTTCCAAGGTGGGTGGTTGATTCTTGTGAACTTGGGTGGGAAAGTTAATTCCACTATAAAGTCAGCCAGGGCCTGACCCTTGATGGCCGTCCTTGGGGCGTATGAGACCCCGTACTGAGCTATCTCTAACGACCATTTCAATAACCGGCCGCTGGTATCTGGTCGGTGTAGGACTTGCCTCAGGGGTAGAGTGGTAAGGACCTCTACTTGGTGGTCGAAGAAATAAGGCCTCAGTTTCCTTACGCTCATGACCAGAGCGTAAGCTAACTTTTCGAGCGGGGTGTATCTGAGCTCGGCATCGTGGAGAGCTTGGCTTACGAAGTAGATCGGGAGATGGTTCTGACCGTCTGCCCGTACGAGTACCGCGCTGAGTGCGACCTCGGAGGCCGCGAGATATAAGTAAAGCTTCTCTCCTGGGACCGGCTTGACCAAGATTTGTGGGTTTGCCAAGTATTCTTTTAGTTTTGCAAAAGCTACTTGGCTTTCCCTATTCCAAGAAAACTTGCCATTTTTAATAGTCGAGAAGAAAGGCTTACTTTTATCTCCGAGCCGGGCTATGAATCTGTTGAGAGAGGCGAGGCATCCGGTCAGGCGTTGCACTTGTTTGATCGTCCTAGGCTCTTGCATGTCAAGGACGGCCTTGATCTTGGCCGGGTTGGCCTCGATCCCGCGCTGGCTGACGATGTGTCCCAGGAATTTGCCGGCCTCCACCCCAAAGTTGCATTTCTTCGGGTTCAGCTTCATATTGTAGGCTTTGAGGATCTTGAAAGTCTCTTCGAGATCCCTGAGATGGTCTTCTTTCTTCAAGCTTTTCACCACAATGTCGTCGATGTAGACCTCCATGGTCTTTCCGATCTGATCCGCAAACATCTTGTTGACTAGGCGTTGGTAGGTCGCGCCGGCGTTGATCAGACCGAAAGGCATTCGGAGCCAAGAGAATATGTTCTTCTCCGTGTGGAATGAGGTGTGCTTGATGTCTTCAATGGCCATGGGGATTTGATGGTAGCCGGCAAAGGCGTCCATGAAGGACATCATCTCGTGTCCGGCCGTGCTGTCCACCAGGTGGTCGATGTGTGGCATCGGAAAGTGATCCTTTGGGCATGCCGCGTTGAGGTCGGTGAAGTCTATACATAGTCTCCAGGCGTTGTTTGTCTTTTTGACCAGGACGGCGTTCGCGACCCATTGGGGCTCGTCCCGGGCTTGCTCGATCAGCTTGTTGTCTAGCAACTTCTTGACTTCCTCAGCCAAAGCTTCGTACTTTTCCGGGCCGAACTTCCTTCTTTTTTGGTGGACCGGCCTCCTGTTGGGGTCGATCTTTAGACGATGGCATGCGTGCTTTGGGTCTATCCCGACCATGTCTTGGTGAGACCAGGCAAAGACTCCAACGTTAGCTTTGAGGAATTCGATCACCTCCCCCCGCATTTCGGTCGGTATGCGAGAGCCGATCAGTACTTCCAGTTCCGGCCTCGAGGGGTCGACCGGAATGTGTTCCAGATCTTCCAAAGCCGTAGCTTGTTCATAGCTCCGCCGGTCGGAAGAATCGAATCTGGGATCGAGGTCGAGCTCGGATGGTTCGAAACCAATCCTTGGCTCGGGATCGTCGATCTGCATAGGCTGGGGGTCGGCCGATGTGGATCCGTCCTCCGCGACGGGTTCTGCGGCCGAAGTGGCCGTTTCAAAGTCGGGGTGTGGCCCGTCCGGTGTTTGGTTGTTGCTAATTGAAAATAAGTAAGAGTAGGAATAGTTCAAACACCTTCTAGCCATTGCCTGGTCACCCTTAATGGTGCCGACCACCCCCTCGGGGGTGGGAAATTTGATACAGTAGTAATAGGAGGAAGCAACGGCTTCAAAAACTTCTAAAAAGGGCCTACCCAGAAAGCCATTATACGAGCTTGGCTGATCTACAATTATAAAATCTAGCGGCCTAGTTATCCTGACCTCCTTGTTGTAGCAGCAGATGAGTTCCACGGAGAGCTTGATCCTTCCGTACGCGGCGACCGTCGCGTCCCCAAATCCCTTCAGCTGAAGGTCGATTGGCCTGATGAAGTTGACGAGGTCTCCGAGCTGGTCTAGGGCTGTTTTGAAGATGATATTGCAAAAGCACCCATTGTCGACCAGAACGCGTTGAACCTCTTTGCCCAGGATCTGGGCGGCAATCACCAGCGCGTCGCCCTTCGGGAACAGCACCCCGGTCCGGTCCTGGTTGGAGAAAGTTATCTCCAAGTCCTTGTGAATCTTCGGTTCTGGGGGTGTGACCAAGTTGACGTTGGTCGCTGCCCGGACCTCTGCTTTCCGCTTCCGGTTGGACTGCGTCGAGATGGGGGTGAGGCCGCCTAGGTTCCCTCCGCCGGCCTGGATCATGTTGACCCGACCGCCGGGATTCATGGGCGGGAGGAGGTCATCCTCGTCATCATCTTCCTCCAAAGCTGCGACCGGCCTAAGAGGCCGGCCGCCTTCCTCGTTCCTCCGAGGGTGGCGTTGGGGCTGCTGCTGCTGCTGTTGGTCCTGCCGGCCGGCTGGCCTCTGAAGGAGATCGTTCAGACGCCCTTCCTCAAACAGCTTCCAAAGCTGCTTTAGGAGATCACGACACTGGCTCGTATTGTGGCCAATAGAGTCGTGATAAGCGCAGAACTTTTTAGGGTCCAGCCGGGACCGGTCTCCGGAATAGGGCCTTGGCCTGGGAAGCACGTCCCGGTGCTGAATCGCATTGAAGATATGCGCGGGGGACTGCCTCGTGGCCTGGGTTAGGTGAACCTCAACGTCCTCGAAGGACTTGAAGTTGCCGGGCGGCTTGGCCACCCTTCTGGCCTTTGGGCCGTTCTTGGGGGAGGTTTGGGCTACGGCCTCTGTCTCCTTTGGGGCCGGCTCGGACTCCCCCAGCCTTAGTGCCAGAAGCTTCCTCCGAGCCAGGTAGTCACCGGCCCGGGCGCGGAATTCGGCATAGGTTTTAGGGAAGTCCTTGGTGAGGTGCTTGAACATAGGAGATCGCCGTGAAAGCCTCCCAGGGTTGCATGCAAAGCAAGCTGGTCGCTGACTGCCTCGCCGGTCAGCATGACCTCGTCCACCCTGGCCACGTAGTCCTCGTCGGACTCCTCTTTCTCCTGGCGGATCCGCATCAGGCGATGCCAGCTTTCCGGCCGGGCGATTTTGGCCGCAAAGTATGATGAGAATTGGGTGCTCAAATTGGCGAACGAGTCAATGGACCGTGCCGGAAGGGACACGTACCATCTGTGGGCGAGGTCGCCCAGGGTGAGAGGGAAAAGCCTGCACTTCGTGGCGTCTGTCGCGCCACGCCCGGTCATATAGATCCGGAACTTGCTGAGATGGGTCTCAGGATCTGTTTTCCCCTCGTAGAGAGGGGTTGGTGGGGGGACGATCTTGAGCTGGACCGGCGCGAGCTCAATATCGACCGCCAAAGGCTCGTTGGCGACTGGCCGGGCCTTGGTTTGGCCTTGCGCTTCAAGGAGCGCCTTCATTTCGTCCAGTTGCTTTTGCAACTTGACGATTTCTGGACTGGGGGTTTCGGCCAGCTGGTCGCCCACGTCGGCTAGGGGGCCGATTCGGTCGAAAACGGCCGCACGGGGGACTCCGCGTCCCAACAGGCCGCTTTGGGCGAAGCTTAGCTTGCGCCTGGCGGAGTTTGCCGGGGTCAGGCTGACCTCGGCTGCCCTCTTGTGGGGCATTTGGGCCGTGTTCCCCGAGTTGGAGATGGACTCGGTGTCTCCGTACCCAGTGTCGTAACTGGGTACACGGCTCGGGTACCACGACGTGTCTGTTGTGCCCAACCGGTCAAAAACCGGATGGGCGGAGCCTCGCGAACGGTCCGAGACGGGGTTCGCCCGACCTTGGCTTTCGCCTTGGTGTTCTCTTGCCTTCTCCTTGCCTTTGAGAGCACGAGCCTGGGCCTTCTTCTTGGAGGCAGAGGTGGTGCTCCGGCAGCCCCTCGCCTCTTCCGCTTGGCGGCGTCTTCCTGACCCGGCCTGGTCAGGAGTAAAGAATCCCCGGCCCCCGGATGGGAGAGGTTCCTCCGGGAAGCGAATTGGGGAGGCCACGCGTGTGGCTTTTCCGTGGGCCTGGGATGATTTCTGGGGATCCATTGCTTCAAGAGATGAGAGGGTTGAGATTTGAAGATTTGAAGGTTTGAGGATGTGAAGCTTTGAAGAACAGTGAGTGTTCTTCAAAGAGATGAAGAAAACGTGTTTGATGGGTTAGATACCCTCCTTCTAGCGCCAAATGTTGTTTACCAAATTTGTCTTGCTGGGATTGGATGGCTATTTGTAAATACTTTGGTAAAAACACCAAATGATTGGGTTCTTAAATGCTAAAATGAATGCTTGGATGAAGAAAGGCTTTAAATACTTAAGAACACTAAGAACACTAAGAATTGCCAGGGGTTTTTAATCCCTGGACTTGAATGAGTATGTGTATTGATTATACTGAGAATGATTGGACCCTTTTTACATTACAAGTGTTGGGGTATTTATAGTTTTCTCACTATAGGGGTATGTTGGTCATTTCCGGCCTCTCGGGGGACAGGTGCATTAAATGCCTCCTGCCTCTGAGGACGCGCGGGCTCTGATGTGTCAGGGCTCGCAGGCGGCCGGCCACTAGTATGTTGACGCGTGTCCAAAAAGGACGATTCTCTGAAGAATTTCCTCATTTGGATGGAATATTCTCTGCCGCTGGGTACAGAGGCGGCCCTTTTCTCCCTTGGGAGAAGACCTTGCACGATTCCGTCACGTGCCCCGAATCTTTCTTTAATCGGCCGGGGGCCTCGAGTGATCGAGATCGACCTTCGGGCGGATGGTGAGGTCAGAGGATGCTCCTGTCAGTCGGTAATGTTCGGGCGACCTCTGCTGGACTTTGTTAATCCTGGCCGGGCCGGTCCGGGAATGACAGGGCTTCAACGTGGATGCGATGGATCGCGGATGGATATCTCAAGCAGGCTTCCGGCCTCGCTTTCGAGGCCGGAGGCTGGCGGTCGGAGCCCGCCGCGGTCGGATTCAGGTCGGCCAGGTCGGCTCCGGCCTCTAGGTACCTTCTCGCCTTTTTCGGCCATCTTCCGACCGGACCCAACATGTGGTCAGTAATGGTCACAACACAGTGCATCAGACTCGGTTGTATATATAATTTTTGTGTATTAACTCGTAGGTAAAATTATGAGTAATTTCAATTCTTATTTTGCCCGAATTTGATTTTAGAAATCAAATTATTTGCTTAATTGTTTGCGCTAATCATGTCCTGTCCTTCAAAATTTTATTTATTTATTTAAAATCAGATTTTATAACTAAAGGTGGGTTTCTGGAAAACATATACCTTTGCCGTATATTTTGACTAAGGGTCAAACAAAATTTGATAAAAAAAAGGGAAAACAAGAGGGATTGGATCCCTGTTTTGACCAGTACGTCTCCATCTTCCTCCTTTTAACCAAAGAACTACCTCTGTGAGACTCACCCGAAGAGGCGCGGCTCGCTGCTTCAAAATCATTATATGATTTTTAATAATAATATTAGATATTATTATTATTAAAAAAAAAAGATGGGGGCATTGTAAAGGAACTGAGTTCCTTTTCCGCGTTGATGAAAACGCCAATTTGGCCTCGGGGTTAATAGAAATAACTGCCCCATCATTGAACCCAATCGCCGAGATCAGCCCCGTGTGGCGGCGCTGGGATACAGTCGTGGAGAGACCGCCGCCCGCGATCCAATGGCAGCGTACCATGGCAGTCTGATGTGGGGATTTTGGCCGTTTGACGGCGTCTTTGCCCATAAGGACGGTCGCCGATTTGACCGACCACGATTTGCGGCGGCGATGACCGGAGGAGGTGGGAGCATATATGGTTCTGCTCTAACCTGCTTTATGTTCGGTCGATAATGGGTGTAGGGCCTGGAGTGAGAATTTGATTCTCCCCATGCCCTTATGTGCAAATAACTAAAACCCCTAATAATGAAACAAAATCTAATTTCCTGAATTTTTAAGGCCATGTTTGGCCTACTTTGATTTATTAAAATTTAAAATTGGCTAAGGGCCTCTTTGTTTTAACTGAAATTCTAAAATTTTGGAAATTACTTTTAGGGGCTGTTTGGTTGGATCAAATTCTTTATTTTTTGGAAAATTGAAAATGAGTCATGTTTGGTTGGACCAAATTTTGATATTTTATTGGGCAAAATAATTTTGAAAAAGGAATTTAGAAATTGACCGAGAGCTTGGAGCTTGTTGGGTATTCTAATGTTAGCAATATTTTACCTACGAATAATTATTGTTAAGCACGTTTATTTGATTTACGTGTTATTTATAAATATTGATTTATAAATATTAAATATTTTGCATGTTTATTTGATTTATGTGCTAAATATTTATTAGATGCTTTATTTATGCAAATTTAAATTTTGAAATAAAGCATGAGAACTTGATTAGTTGCTCCCCACTTATATAACTGCTTATGTGAATCGATATTTACATTGTTAGTTATATAGCCCGCATTAAATTGTTTGGGTAGGCGGCACCCAATATTTGTCGGACCGTATTAAATATTTGGGTAGACGGCGCCCAATATATGTTTGTCCGCATAAAATCATGTTTGGGTAGGCGGCGCCCTATAATTGCTCAAATGTGATATAGATTAACATGTCAGATCTCGATTGAGCAATTAATACCCCGCCTTTAAAAATGATCCTCACTAAAATATGGTTTTTCATTAAATTGAATGATGTCTTCCATTAAAATTAAAAGTAAACCGGAGATTTCGTTCCAATGAGTATTTAAGGTCCAAGTCTTTTGCTCGGGTCTACATCTAATAAATACCCCTCATCCACACGAAAAACACACAAACACACACTCCACAGTGCGATTTTGGTTGCAAGTCGAGCGTCTCCTCCTTTTCACTCTAATCTTCAATTTTTTCACTCGAGTTCATCACAAGGTTCTTATTTCTCCACTCCAAGGTAAGAAATCTCCTACTATCTTCTATCTTTTCTTAGTTTTAACTAGGATTAGGCATGAATTGAGCATGTGGAAATTAGGGTTCTTCGTTTATGGATGAGAAATTAGGGATTTTCAAATTGCTCATTGATTCTTGCTTCTTTGATGATTGAATATGCCTATATGCTATGAGTTTGCTAATTTTACTTTTAATTTCATGATTGAATGTGTAGAATAGGTAAATTTCTAGAGAGAGAAAGCATGAGTATAAGAGTTTTGTGGGCATTTCTTATTGAGACTCGAATTGGGGATTATTGGATTGGATATTATGATTTTATTATTATGAATTGAGTCTTGAGCATGTAAATTACAAATTTTGTGATGTTACTTCATGATAGACTTGGATTTTGAGCTTTGTCGATGAATTGTAAGGATGTTGAGATGGGCATAACACCACAATATGAGCGAATGTTATCAAATTGTTGAAATTGGATTACTACTTGAGTTGAATTGATATTGTTGATATTATTAGTATTGAGTAGTAAATTTTCAATTCTCTTGTCAACTAGGTACAATGGCTCCTCCGAAGAAATATGAGGACAGAATGGTATTAGGAGGTTATTGGCTCTGATGAATGATCTGACGGCAAAAGGATTGATGCTCTCCAGATGGGACAATCTGGATTATGGCGAGGATTGGTGTAACCACGCATACAGATGGAGTTTGGTGGCCGGAAGGGTGGAGAAAACCCGACGCCCTAGCGTCGAGTTTATGAGACACTTGGGGATAGAAGAGGAGATAAAAAGGGTATTCGAGAAGAACAAGATGGAGGAGTTCTACCAACTCTTACTCACTATGGAAACCTACCCAGATCTGACCGAGCAGTTCTTGGCGTCCGCGATGATGAGAGAAGCTACATCCTTTCGATTTATGATTTGAGGGGAGTGGCACAATTGTGCCTTGCCTGCCATCAACGAAGCCCTGAAGCTTCCAGCATCAAATAGGCCAAACCGCCAGTCCACTTCATTCCACCCTAATGATTTTTGGAAGCTTAATACAGGAGGATTAGCCGGAAATTACAAGTCCCAGACTACACAAGCATCAGCTATCCGGAACCCAGTGATCCGGTATTTTGAGTGAATTTTAGGAAATACGATATATGCTCGATCGGAGACGGGGACCGTGACTTCGAAGCAGTTGTATGCCTTGTGGTGTTTGCTTCATTGTAGGCAACATAATTTTGGGAGAGACTTTCTGGAGCACACCTTGGAGGCCTCGTTCAAGTGTGGAAAGAAGACGTCGAAGATTAGAGGCGGGGGTCTCATCTTAGCTTTTGTGAGGGGTAGAGAGATTAAACCAAGGTCTAGACCGCTCATAGGGAGAGACATTGACTTCGATTATATATACCACACATGGATTTGGGAGCATTGGTTGGATTCATACTGTATCCGGTTCAAGGAGGACAACCTCTTCCTGCTACCCATTGAGAAGCTGGTGACGCTAAGAGGGTTGAAGAAGGAGAACATCAGAATGAATGAGAAACATCATCTAAAAGAGATCGAGAAGTTTAAAATGAAGTTGGAGAAAAAGGGGTTGTAGGATCAAAGGCCGAAGAAGAAGCAGAAAAGGGGAGCCGGAACGAGTGGAGCTCGGGACTCGGATGAGGAAGAAGAGGAGGCGTATGAAGAAGGAGTCGACGAAGAAGATGTTAGTGTTAGTGTCCTAGAGACAATCCATCGAAAGGACATAATACTAAGATAATATTCAGATATGGTTTATTATTATTATTGATTTAATATTAAATGTATGGCGTTACGCTTATCTGAATATGATGTTTGATTGTTTGCATATATTCTTATTTGTGTTCCCATGAATCACTACTGTCATTGAGTGAGTGAGAAATCAGATGACCTAAGTATGATTCTCAAATAGCCCCGATCAAGGATCATCAAGAATGGGATATTGAGGATGCAATTGAGATTGATGTGCGATCTGCATCATACTCTTAGAGAGTGTAGCAAGATCTCAATTACTACGAGATACCGGGTATCTCATAATGGATGCACATATACCTTAGAGGGTATTGGTATACTCATCCGAGAAACTGTTTGATGTAATTCCACATAATGTATCTAGGGGTGTCTCGGTTAGTGGGAGCGATCTGATACTCCTCTAACTTGAGGTCAATACGCACGACATGTGTGGAATGATCAACTTTGACCATGACCGACACTTTTGTTGGTCCCACTAGATAGATTAATTGCGGAAGCTTAAATTAAAATTCTTTTCAAAGTCTTTTTACTAGAGCACAAGTTAAAGTAATAATAAAGAAGCAATAAGGAACACACGATATATAGTGGTTCGGATGTAAAAATCCTACGTCCACTCTCCATTTTTCTCAAATGTGTCTTACTAACCAACCAACCAACTAACTATCTTTCTGGAATTGAAAAGTACCAGATACTTCTTATAGCAGCCTTTAGATCTAACTTACTCAAACCATGTCTAAGAGATGAACAGGTTGAGTATCCAACAACTCCTTAATGAGTGAATATTGTTGATAGGCGAACATCAATCATTGTTGGGCGAACAAGTATAAAGGCCGTAATAAAGATTATGAAGAATCAACTCCAAATCAAAGATGATTAACAAAGAAAATCAAGTTGGAGTGCATAAATCAATCCAGGAGATGTATGAAATGACGAACAACTTCATCGATGAACAGCATACTGGCGAACAAGTCCTGAGACCCGAGGCCAGATATGGACCCTACATCAAATCATTGATGACGAGCAACATTGTCAAAAGGTGGTGCATCTACCAGACTAAGAAGTGTATGTTGATGAACAATGGACCAAGATCCCAAAGCCAATCTGTGCGAAACACAAAGGCGAACAACTTCTGAGTCATAACCTCAAAAGGCGAACAACTTTTATGAAAAAACCATTCTGGATCAATTAAGCCGACCTGGACGAACAACAATGAAGTCCGAGATAAGACCCAAGAAGACTTTGTAACTAAGATTCAACTTAGATAAGGTCAAACAAGGTCAAAGGACACATGTCTAGTATACAAGCTAGGAAGTCCAAGAGTCTTGGACACCTCATGCTTGTTAGTCTCTATAAATAGTTGTTCTCCAGCTTAATAAATATAAGTTAAAATTCACAAATACTCTCAAAATATATACTAACACACCTAAACGTGCACACATACAAAATTAGTACGATTTCGACTTTTGTATTTTTGATTTCATAACCCGAATCTTCGATTTACCATTTACGGTGATAATCAATCACACGTTATTGATTGGTGGTCTTATATCGAACTAAAACAGTCACTAAACCTTACGATTAAATTTGATCACCAACAATTTTGGCGCTAGAAGAAGGGTCCGAACATTGGATTTAGTATGATTAGTCAAGAACTTCAAGTCGAAAACTTGAAGATTTGAAGAAAACCTCAAGAAATATTTGAAGATTCACGCAAAAGTGTTCTTGGTGTTCTTGGTGTTCTTCAATTTAAAATTTGAAGATAAAATGTCTCAATCCAAGGAAACACAAGGTTCACGTTTATCAAGGAGAGTATCTCCTACTCGAGCTTCGTCGGTTGACCATCAAGATCGTGAACCCAGACATGCGAATAGATTGCAACATACAGCTATAACTCATAACCTCCCACCTGAAATGGAGGCCCTAGCGAACAACCCTAACAAACTGGCTAAGACCATTGCTGCTCTCCAAGCTCTCCAGAAACAGCAAGAACAGAATAGACCTTCACAAGCAAGGCCTAAGGATAAACCCCTGGAAGTTGTTAGGGTCAGGTCTGTTAGGGGCGAACAGCACGAAGTGAACAGTGCCCAGGTCAGGCGGGATAAGGGCAAAGCCAAGGTGGCCAGCCGGAGAGAAGAGCAAACTGAGTCTTCTTGCGGGCGAACAACAATGTCGAGCCATGGAACAACTCGTTCCAGTGCCCAGGACAGACTTGGCCAACCCCAACAACAGAAGGAAGCTGCTCGCCAAGAGGCAGGAGATGGGCGAGCAACATTTGAGCAACCTCGCCCATCAGTCCATGAAAGGCTGTCCCAATCTGCTTTCAGGCGCTTAGGGCCAAATGCGGTGAACAACCCTAAGGAACAGCTCCAGGATATGCCCGCTCCGAGTGAGGGACTGCGACGAACAGAAAGGCTTGTGCCTTTGCTCGCCGAATAGCCTCCAAGCCAGAGGGCATATTTGGATGAGTTGTCAAGCCTAAGAAGGGCTGTGGAGAGCATGCAGGGGCAATTGGATCAACAGAGAGGGATGGGGACGACCAGCATGCCAACATCACCCTTATCATCCCTCATTTTGAAGGCCCCAATTCAGAAAAAGGTCCAGTTCCCGGGCAGCATACAATATGACGGCGTTGTAGATCCCCGAGTCCATTTAACAAAGTATTCCAATTACATGGTCTCAGTGGGAGCCAGTGATGCCACCCAATGCCGGAATTTTTCCTTGACTTTGGGGGATAAGGTGCACAAGTGGTTTTCAGCAATGCCACCAGCATCTATCCACTCGTTCATCCAACTAAGTCGAGAGTTCCTCTCCCATTTCTCAATGGCGGGATCATATTTGTCCCAAAAACACCGGTTGTCGGACCTAAAGTAGAATGACGACGAGTCGAATTGGGCGTTTATGGAAATGTTCGACAAAGTGCTGTTGGAAGGGGAGCCCATCAGCGAAGATAAAAAAATCGTCGTTGTAATGGCCGGGTTGAAGAAAGGGTCGAAGTTATGGAAAGAGGTACGTCTGAAGTGCCCGAGGAGCTATACCGAATTCAGGAATCAAGCCGGTATATTCGTTTCCATGCATGAGGCCTTGTAAGCAAACTTGGGGGAGAACAAAGCTGATCCCAAGGAGAACAAAAAATAATCCGGCGGAACAGGCTATAGAGTCCCGAGGAACATGAAGGCATTCACTGAAGGGACGGAGCTTAAGGAAAAATTTGAACCAGGTGCTAACAGTATCAATTGATACTGTATATGAAAATGTGAAAGAGAAGGATTTGCTCTCCCCTCCGCGAAGAATCCGTCAGGATACCGGCAAACTCAACCCTAATAAGTATTGTGCCTACCATCAAAGCGTGGGGCACTTTACTAGTGAGTGTAGAGATTTGCTCAGGCAACTTTGGCGGTTTTACGAGGAGGGAAAGCTCTCCGATTTTGTTAAGAGACAACCTGGAAAGAGAGCCCGGGAGAATAACTCCGAAGATGAGGATGATGATCAGCCTGAGAAAAATAATAAACCCGGGCGACCGATTTCGGTCGTTGCTGCTCGTCCACTAGAAGATCTATACATGATGGAACCCGTAGGACCGGCGGGAGGATATTCTGATGGACGACCGCCAATTTCCAACCGAAAGAGAAAAGCCGAATTACGAGCAATAAATCAAGTACAAGAAATGGAGGTCAAACTATCCATCATGCAGACGGCGGAACTGACTTTTACAGAAAAAGATTTGGAAGGAGTTTTGACCCCCCACAATGATTCACTCGTGATTTGTGCCAAAGTCATGGGGACCAGAGTGCATAGATTGTTGGTCGACATGGGAGCATACACCAACATTCTTTTGAAGAAGACACTTGATCGACTGGGGGATTACGCAGGCTACATCCGAGACATAAACCATCGCATTTTAGGTTTTGGAAATGCTGTAACAGTCCCTCTAGGGATAATTACTCTGTCAGTACCACTTGTAACAGTCGAAGAACCCGAGAAAAATATTACAAGAATGGTTGATTTCTTGGTCGTAGACCAGGAATCAACTTATAACAGGTTTCTTGGTCGACCTTTCTTAAATGAATTCAAAGCTGCCTGTTCAACTTATCATTATTGCTTAAAGTTCCCAATAACAAGTGGAACGGGCACAGTCAAAGGAGACCAGAGAAAGGCTCGTGAATGTCTCTTGCAACTGCAAGCAAGACAAGCACAAGTATCCATGATGGAAGCCACCACCAGCTACCCAGTCGACAAACCACCAATAATAGAGAACATGATGGACATGGAAGATGACCATATGGATACAGACGAACAACACTCCAACGAGCAAGTGTTGGACGAACAACTCATCACCACCCATGGGGAACTTCCATTTGACGAACAACATAGGGGTGGTGACGAGCAACATATACCAAATGACTTGGAGGGCCAGATGTTGACTAACAACAATAGGTCAGGACCAACAGATGATCTAGAACCCCACCTGGGAGCAGAGCACATGAACATCGAAAATGACTTCAACCCTGAGGGACCAATACTTGATCCTCGTTGGAAAGGACAAAAACGACGAGCAGCTCCAGTTGAAGAACTGGAGGCGTTCAAAGTTAATCCTGAAAACGAAGATCTCGAATTATACATAGGATCTGAGCTCCCTGAGCCTTACAAATCCCGAATGAAAGAGTTCCTCATCAAGAATCTAGATGTTTTTGCTTGGTCTCATGCAGACATGGTGGGAATAGATCAGAAGTATGCTTACTACAAGCTAAATATCAACCATACAAAAAGGCCCGTCCATAAAAAACGAAGGAAGTACGGTCCAGACAAATACTAAGCTCTGAATGAAGAGGTGAAGAAGTTGTTAGATAACGATCTAATCCGACAAGCACTCTGTCCACAATGGGTAGCAAACCCAGGCCAAGTGAGGAAACCAAACGGGACCTGGAGGCTATGCATAGATTTTACGGATCTGAATGCAGCATGCCCGAAGGATAACTTTCCTTTCCCCCATATTGATCAATTGGTGGACAGCACTGCGGGTCACGAGATGCTAACATTCATGGATGCCTTTGCCGGGTACCATCAAATCCCAATACATCCGGACGATCAAGAAAACACAACATTTTACACAAATAAGAACTTGTTGTGTTGGAAAAGAATGTCGTTCGGCCTCATCAACGCCGGAGCAACATACCAGAGGTTGGTGAACAAGATGTTCGACGAACAAATCGGAGATATGGTAGAACTCTATGTAGACGATATCGTAGTCAAGAGCCCCCGAAAAGAAGACCATCTTCTACATTTGACCCAGGTGTTCGATAATCTTCGACATTACAACATGAAGCTGAACCCGAAGAAGAGCAGCTTTGGAGTTCACTCGGGAAAGTTCTTGGGTCATCTTGTTAGCCAACGAGGGATTGAGGCCAATCCAACAAAAGTCAAAGCTATCATGGATATGCAACCACCACGTTCAATAAAAGAAGTGCAAAGACTCACGGATGCCTAGCAGCATTGAACCAGTTCATATCAAGATCAGGAGACAAGTGTCGTCCATTCTTCGAGGCCATCAAGAAAGGAAAGTTCACATGGACTAACAACTGTCAAAAGGCGTTCAACCAACTTAAGGACTACCTGGGAGATGTTAAAATTCTATCAAAACCCATCCTAGGAGAAAAGCTCTATCTATATTTGGCAGCGTCAGAAGTGGCAATCAGCTCTGTTTTGGTGCGGGAAGACGGCAAGTTTCACCAGCCAAGCTTTACACGAAGCGGAGATCAAATACTCTCCAACCGAAAAGCTGGCGTACACACTTGTCATGAGTGTGAGGAAGTTACGATCATACTTGTTTTTATCATCAAGTTGAAGTGCAAACAACTTTCCCACTCAGACAAATACTCCATCGCCCCGACACAGCTGGTCGTCTACTAAAGTGGTCACTAGAGATTAGCCAATTCGGGGTGATCTATGCTCCTCGAACAGCGATCAAAGGGCAAGCGTTAGCCGAATTTATAGTCGAACTAACCTTCCCACCAGATCCGACGAGAGGACTTGATCACCCCTGGCATCTTTATGTTGACGGATTTTCAACTAACATAGCCTCGGGGGCAGGAGTAGTCCTAATCAGCCCTGACAGACAAGTGTTCACCTCGGCAATCAGATTTGGTTTTATGGCTACCAACAACGAAGCTGGGTATGAAGCTCTCATTGCTGGTCTCCACCTCTCCCTCGCAGTGGGTGTTAGATGGTTACAAATATTCGGCGACTCACAACTGATTGTGAACCAAGTCTGAGAGGAATACGAGGCTAAGGACGATCATATGATCGAGTATCAACGAATTGTTGCTCACCTGATATCCTTGTTAGATCAAGTCTTCATTGAACAAATCCCAAGAACGAGAAACACTCAAGCAGATGCGTTGGCCAGACTAGCAACAAGCGAAGGGCCTGCAGAGTTGGCTGACATTATAATCACTAAGATGAATGACCAATCAACAACGAGTTATAATGTCAACCAACTTGACGATCAAACCAGTGAAGAGGAGGACTGGAAAACAAGTATAGTCAAATACTTGAAAAGTGGGGAAAAACCAAACAACTCTTTTGAAGCTGCCAAGCTAACAAAGCAAGCCGCCAGATACACTCTGGTAGGCGAGCAACTTTACAAAAGAGGAATATCAATCCCACTTCTCAAATGTTTGCCTAGGGGGCAAGGACGAGCAATACTAGAAGAAATACACGCCGAAGTATGTGGAAATCGCACTGGGGGGCAAGCCTTGGCGTACAAGACTATCAGACAAGGTTATTATTGACCGACTTTACGCCAGGATGCAATCAAGAAAGCAAAGACTTGTCATCAATGCCAGATTTTTACCCCAAACATTCAAATCCCGGCTCAACAGCTCGTATCAGTTTATAGGCCATGGCCATTTGCAGGATGGGGGATTGACATTATTGGTCCTTTCCCAGCAGGAGTTGGAAATGTTCAATTTGTCGTCGTGGCAGTCGACTATTATACGAAATGGGCTGAAGCAGAGGCCATGGTAAAGATCAAGCAACATAAAATGATCAACTTCATTTGGAAGAACATTGTCTGTCGTTTTGGGGTTCCACAAACCATCGTGACAGACAATGGTCCACAATTTGATGGGAAAGAGTTGAGAGACTTCTGCACAGAGTGGGGGATCAAAAAACATTATTCTACGCCCTATCATCCCCAATCAAATGGACAAGTCGAAGCCGTGAATGAAATTATCAAGCACACGCTAAAAGTACGGCTGGCGGAGAGCAAAAGCAGTTGGTCTGAAGAACTTCCGAAAGTCTTGTGGGCATATAGGGTTTCTCTCAGGTCAAGTACCGGAGAAACACATTTTGCGATGGCTTTTGGAACGGAAGCTGTGATACCAATTGAATTAAAGACCAACACAATTAGGACGACCAACTTTGATGAACAGACGAATAACTCTACTCTAGCTACTGAAATAGATTTGCTCGAAGAAAAAAGATTAAGTGTGTTGGTCCCACTAGTTAGATTAATTGCGGAAGCTTAAGTTAAATGTCTTTCAAATTCTTTTTACAAGAGAACAATAATCAAAATGACAATAAGTAAAATAAAGCAGTAAAGAACACAAGATATATAGTGGTTCGGATTTAAATATCCTACGTCCACTCTCCCTTATATCCAAGGGGTCTCACTAACAACCAACCAACTTACTCACTTACTTACTGGAATTTGGGAAGTACCAGTTTCTTCTTACACCTCTTTAGATTTAACTTCAATCTAAAGATCAACAGCCTACAACTTTATCTGATAGATGAACAGGTTGAGGTTTCAATAGTCTCCTTAAGAGTAGATAAATATAATGAACAATAAGAGTGCTTGGTATGAATATCAAAAGCTTGGATCACTTATGCGCGTGTAGTATCTCTCTTCTAGAGCTTTTTCTTGAACTGCACTCTTGTATATATAGAGAGGATTAGGAAATAGCCGTTTGAGGGCTAATCCAATCAGATCCTCTATATAAGGAAGCCTCAATCAATCAATTCCCTAATTGATTGATTGGGTTGGTGGGATCCTTGGATTGATTATCTTCAAATACTTTCCAATCCTGATCATGTTGACTTGATTTGAATCACCAACGGTCAATAGCTTCCTCTGTCTAACTCTGATTCTCTCCAGAGAAGGCAAGACCAGACACCAGGCAACCTCGGTGTCTTCTGGTCCTCATCTGGTGAACAACCAGAATACTCAGTAGAAACAGGAGATCAAACTGAGCATCTTTTGTTCCACCAGACTCGTCTGGTCCGGACTCGTCTGGTCTGGGAAAGGTCCTCTGCCTCTGGTCAGATCTCATCTGGTGAAGTCTTCTGGTGGAGTCCTCTGGTGAAGTCCTCTGGTGGGGTCTTCTGGTGACTCTTCTGGTGAAGTCTTCTGGTCTGGCAGTTCCCCCTAGACTAAGTCCTAATCTAGATCATCATCTGGCTAACAGGTCCAGATGGTCCTATTACATCTTCTGGTTTGTTTTAACTCATCAAAACTAACAATTTTTATCCTAACAATTTCCCCCTTTTTGATGGAGTTAAAACACTACCAGAACTGATCAAAAAGTAAGACTTAAGCAAGAAAACAGATAAAGGATAAGACCTTAGAATAGATCTTATCAGGCAAACAATTAAGACAAAAAGAGGTTGTCTTTTGAACAGAGAAGATATGATATTTTCATTGATAATAAGGACAAGATGATTACAAATTACATTGAAGTTTAGTAGTCCTATTCTATGCATATCTCCTGTTTTCCTTGGGCACAAGGAACCAATCAAGGAACCTATCTTGGACGGCCTTCAACTCTGCAGAAGATGTTGGAGTGAAGTTCACCAACACCTTTGTCTTGTACAGTCTCTTCAGCTCAGCCCAATCAACCTGGTCTCCTGCCATGGGAGTGTTAAGATAAGTGAACTCAGGGTCAGTCACCTCCAGGTTGAACTCAATGGTTGAGTCCATCATTTTGCTTGTACAGCTCTGCATCATAAGCTTGCATCCAGGTGTGGAAGGTCTTGTTGATTAGCTCATCATCCTCTGGTGCTGGCCTCTGGATATAGTGTTGGATGAACCAGAGAGTCTTTGTCTCCTTCCATTTCTCAATCAAGGGCACAGGCACAGTAGAGTCAAAAGACCCTTCTGTCCTGAGAGGTAGAATGTTCATCACTTCAATGGGAGCTTTTCTCCTCTGGCTCGAGCCACTTGCACCAGAAGAAGCACCTGCTTCTCTGCTCTTCTTGCTTTGCCTTCTAACATATCTGAGCCTCTGCTCTTCATCTATGTTCTTCCTGATCCTTGCTTGCTTCTCCTCTGGAGTCTCTTCCTTGTATCTCTTCTGAGCTTCTTCAACAACAGTCTCAAGGAAGCTTTTCTTGACTCTCCTGATCTTCCTCTTTGCAGGTCCAGAGATGGAAATTGGATCCTGCTCAGCTTCTGATTCCTCTTCTGCAGCAAGCTGTTTAACCATGGAAAGAGATTTGAGTTCCTCTTTCTTCTTCTTCTGCAACTCAGCCTGGGCCAAAGTGTTCTCCAGCTGGTCCAGACGAGCTCCATGGCTAAAGAGAGTTTCATTGGTGGTCTTCGCCAGATCAGTTCTGGCCTTCTCTTCCCCCTTTTTAACTTCATCAAGGAGGGGCTCCACAACCTGCCTTATAAGATCAGGCAAGGCAGTGTTGGAGGAAGAGTGAAGATCACGTAGCTGCTTGGCTTCCTCCAGGTAGGCTCTTGATTCAGCAACAAACCTTTCCTACTTCTCTAACATCTCCTGGAGGGAGTCTTTCAACTTGGCAGTCTGGATCATCTGGCTTGCCATCTCAACTTTAAGCACAGAGACTGGCCTCATCTGCTCCAGCACATGCTCCTGGAGCTGCTTCTGGCTGTGCATGACATCCAGTTTGACAAAGAGACTATTAGCCTTGAAAGAAGCCTTAACCTCTGCCAGAGTAGACTTGATCTGCTTCAGGAAGATCCTCCTCTCGTGCTTGATTTGATGCTCTATCATAGCAGGGGCCATGTGTTGAACCGAGCTAAAAAATGCTACCTATAAGCAGCGAGCAGAACGCTATTATAATTCCCATGTTAAGATCAGAGAATTCAGAGTTAGAGATTTGGTTCTAAGAAAGTTGCTCGCCCAACCTCCAGGTGTATTGGGACCAACTTGGGAGGGCCCGTATCGTATATCGGATAAGTTTGTTAATGGTGTATACGATATCAAAGATATGGAAGGCAAGCCAGCCCAATACTCCTGGAATGTTGTACATCTAAAGAAGTACTATCAATAAGGCGAACAAGTTCAAAGTTGGCCGAACAAATGTCTTGGGGGGGCAGAGAACCGAATGAACCAAAAACTTGCCTAATTTTTTGAAAATTTTGCTAAGTATAGAATGAAAAGTTGTTTGACACATTGTATAGTCTGGTGTTGTTTCATATCTTTTGTTTTTTAGATAAAGTTGCTCGGCAAAAATATTATAAGCGAGCATGTTTTAGTTAGTGTTCAAAGTTGTTCGTAATAATGTATATGTTAGCGATGAACAGCCTTACAACACTTGTAATTTTTCACAATGTAAATATAGTTGTTCGTACAAAGAAAAGTCCAAAGCTCGAGGTACAAGTCCATCTTTAAGGACCAAAGCCACTTAAAGGTTTTTCGTTTTTTAAAATGAACAGAACCTAAGGCTAAACCCTGATTCCATCAAAAGGCACAGTTCAAATCCAACAAAAGCCCAACATTATATGTTATAATTGCAAAAGCATTGAACAAAAATGTAAAGGCAATTAACATATAAAAGGAAAATGAGCGAACAAAAGAAAGACACTTCATTAAATCAAAAAGTCTTTGAAGCCTAAAAAATAGTACAAGTGTAAAGTACTACAAAAAGCGAACAGTTATTACAAAAGAAAGACAAAAAAGTCTCAAGTCCTAAATCTATTGCTGCTCGGCGGGAGGAAGGCCTTGAGTCTGGTCGGCAGGAGGATCAACAATCATGTCTCTGCCCATGTCTTCAGCAGTCTTTTGTTCCTTTTCCCTAGCAGCTTGCTCGTCCGCAGCGGCAGGCTCTTCTTCTTGCTCGCCCTCATCAACTAGAGGTGGAGGGCGAGTAATGATGATACTAGGGTCAAGGCTGTCAACCTTGACCCCTAACTCAGCTACATCCCCCAGTTGGATTTCGATGTTGTTCGGCGGGGGATAAGTCTCCAAGAACTCAGTCAAGTCCTTACCCATCTCATCTACCATATCCTTATAATCATACGTGTCAGCCATGCAAATGCAGTCGGCATAGGCGCAGATATATCCCAAGTTTGAGATGGGGGTAGACCGGGCCTGGAGCTCAGCCTCAAGTTGCTCGCGGGTGAAGGTGCTGGCCTCCACATCCCTAAGGCGAGCATTTTCCGCTTCGAGCTCGGCAATTTTCTGCTCTGCCGCGGACAACTTCTTTCCTCCCTCGCCGAGCAAGGCGTCCTTGCCCTTCAGTTCAGCAGATAAACCTTGAATGTCTTCAAGATATTTCTTCTCGGTATCGAGGGAGATGTTGAGTTGATTGTTGAGACGGGCAAGCTTAGCCTCGTAAGTATTGATCAGGTCATCCTTCTCTTCTGCGAGTTGCCGAGCAGTGCTTGCGTAACGGCGAACAACTTCTTCTTGCTCGGCTATCTGCGCCATCGCCTTTTGTACCATCACCAAGCCATTGGCGTGATGCATCATGGACAGATGGAATTTGTCCGCCAGCCCTTGCATAGAGATAGTTTTCTCCATGTGTCGTGTCCAGGCCTGGGCGACCAACTCCGTCGCCCTGCGAACATGATCGCCTGGGATCTCCCTCATATTGACGGGTATCTTGGAGCAAGCAAATTGATGGACAGCACTTGCTCGCCCAGGGTGGTCGTCAGCCCGGTATTTGCAAACAAGAAAGCAAACGACACTTAGAAAAATTTGTAAAAGAAAAATGAATCTTGTTCGGCAGAAACGAGAGTGAACTTACTCTTTGAACTTTCGATCGTCCCAACCCAGATGGGTAATGTCCTCGGGACCACGAACGGGAGTGGAGTCTTTACCCGCTTTTCCTGACTTCTCCGCTGGCTCGATGGAAGAATGGCGAACAACTTCTCCTTCAGTGTGGGGGTGAGCATGACTTTTCCCCACTTTCATCTTACCTTTATTCCCGGCAGGAGTAGTCTGGGCCACGAAGGTCCCATCCCCTTTCTTTAGGCGTTTGGCCCCACGGGGTGATGGGGCAAGAGGAGGAGAGGGTGGAAGATTGGAAGGGGGCGCAGCTTGGCGAGCAACTTTTGCCCCCTCAGCCTTGTTCGTCATCTCCAACACCTTGGAAGGCGGGTCACCTTTCTTTCTCCTTCCCTTTGGAGGTGGCATCTCGTGGACACTTTGCTCTAAAAGTACAAAACAGTGAGGAACGACGACAGTGACTTGCTCGGCTAAAAAAAAAGAAGGAAAATAAAAGAATTAGGCGAGCAAGTTAGAGAAACAAACGACGAGCAAGGTTTATGTTGAAATTAGAAATTTCTATACCCGAGGGCACCTCAATTTGAGCTTCCAGGTGGTGGGGGTACGTGAACAAGTGAGCAGCTTTCTTGCACTTCAGTCTGTTCACGTACTCGATGGTCCTCTCAACTTTATCCCGGAGAGCGACTAGACACGAAGTGAAGAGGAACTCGGACCCGATCTCTTCCTCTTCCGAGTTCCACTTGAGCAACCGGGGACCTGCGAGCAAACAAAAAAAGTTAAATTAGAACTTTGTATAAAGGCGAACAAAGATGACCTTACGTTTGATTTTCCCATAAGTGGTGGGTTCGAATATGCGCCCAGCACCGCCATGTGGGCCAGAAGATGCTCGCCAGTCACCCCCGATGATAAATAAGGGCTCCTTCCAATCCCGAATCTTGTTCGGTACCCCCTCCACCAATTTCAATCCAGTCTGGGCCTTCAAGTAGTAGTACCCTTCCTCGCCCCTCGGATATTTGGTAATGGTCATCAAGTAGTTGACCTCTTCGGCAGTGATGCGGTCGACGTACCCCTCCAGGGCGAACAAGCCCATGATGCCGAGCAAGTTCATCCACCCAATAGGGGTTATTTGGGTGATGGCTAAGTTGGTCGCCTCCAGAAAATGACCAACAACGGGAGGCAGTGACAACCTTAGCCCCGCGATCAGTGTGTCTATGTTGATCGCCGTACACCCTGGAGGAGGACGATCAGCTCTTTCCTTCCTCTTAGGAGCCCACGTGAAGATGTCATGGGGAATTTGGTATGCCTCCCGGATGAGGTTCAGCTCGTCCTTGCGAACAACACTTTTGATTCTGCTCGCCTGGTACTCGGTTCTTACCAAATCCAAAACTTGACGCGGGGGGCGAGGAAAGTTATTCGCGTGCTCAGCAGAGTATGCTCGCTAATCGAATGGGCGAGCAACACCAGTAGGAATTTCATTTTCAAGTATCTTAGGGCCTAGAAACCCTATCCCTTCCAGAAATTCAGGGGTAAGTTCGTCAAATTCCGGATCTTCCTCAAATTCAGAGTTTGAGGAAGATTGTTCATCGGAGGAGCTGTTCACGCCCTCCTCAGCCTCTTCACCGAATTGACGAGCACCAGTGTCCTCCGTTGATCGAACCACCGAATCCACATCGGGGTATGTGTCCGAGGAATCTTCGAATGGTGGTTGCTCGAAAAATGGCACGATTGGAAAAAGGGGATCCAAATTCTCCTTTGAGTTTTGGTTGCTTGAGTGGGAGGACATCAGTTTAATGGAGGAATATTTTAAAGTTAAAGGTGGGGTTTTTGGTCTCCGATGGTGGTTCTGGGGAGATGACGGCGGCGCAAACTCCCCCCACGGCGGCGAAGGTGCAAATGAAGAAAATGGCGAAGGAGAAAAGTGAAGAAAGAGAAAAATAAGAGAAATAACAACCTTATCTCGGAGTTGGAAGCCAAATACGGGAGAAATGGACGCCGGAAAGCTTGAGATCGCCGGAAATGGAGAAAATCGCCGAAGGTACTGTAGCAAGAAATGAAGAAGTGGGAAAATTTTTGTTTCCCTCTTCAATTTATACCCCAAGGAAAAATGGGGTACAAAGTGTAATTTACCCTAAAATATGGACCCAATTGAAGAAAAACGGGGTAAATTTCGAGCAAGTGTAAAAATTGGAGGGCCTATATGCAAATATAGGGGCGCGTGGCCTCGGGACTGCTCGCGTGTGGGCGGCGCACAATCATGCCGCCCACGTCATCCTCGTACATCCCCCAGATCGTGGGAAGACGAAACGGTGAACCCAGAGTTGCTCGCCAGATTCAATGATGTTCGTCCGAATCCTCACCAGTATAGTATCCTAACTACAGTTGCTCGCCACAAAGTTGCTCGTCTGGGGCAACATGTAGTCAGGATAGAGGGCAATTGTTGATAGGCGAACATCAATCATTGTTGGGCGAACAAGTATTAAGGCCGTAATAAAGATTATGAAGAATCAACTCCAAATCAAAGATGATTAACAAAGAAAATCAAGTTGGAGTGCATAAATTAATCCAGGAGGTGTATGAAATGACGAACAACTCCATCGACGAACAACATACTGGTGAACAAGTCCTGAGACCCAAGGCCAGATATGGACCCTACATCAAATCATTGATGACAAGCAACATTGTCAAAAGGTGGTGCATCTACCAGCCCAAGAGGTGTATGTTGACGAACAAAGGACCAAGATCCCAAAGCCAATCTGTGCAAAACACAAAGGCGAACAACTTCTGAGTCACAAGCTCAAAAGGCGAACAACTTTTATGAAAATACCATTCTGGATCAACTAAGCCGACCTGGACGAACAACAATGAAGTCCCAGATAAGACCCAAGAAGACTTTGTAACTAAGATTCAGCTTAGATAAGGTCAAACAAGGTCAAATGACACATGTCTAGGAAGTCCAAGAGTCTTGGACACCTCATGCTTGTTAGTCTCTATAAATAGTTGTTCTCCAGCTTAATAAATATAAGTTAAAATTCACAAATACTCCCAAAACACACACTAACACACCTAAACGTGCACACATACGAAATTTAGTACGATTTTGACTTTCGTATTTTCGATTTCATAACCGGAATCTTCGATTTACCATTTACGGTGGTAATCAATCACACGTTATTGATTGGTGGTCTTAAACCTAACTAAAACAGTCACTAAACCTTACGATTAAATATGATCACCAACAAATATGAATATGAACAAAGTAAGAGTGCAGTAGCTAGATGATCAAGAGGCTGGGATAATAACTTCGTGCGCGTGTATCTCTAAAGCCTTTCTTCAAAGATGCACTCTTGTATTTATAGATATGATTAGGGTTTAGCCGTTGGAGAGCTAATCTAATCAGATCTCTAATTAAGGAAGCTTCAATCAATCAATTCCCTAGTTGATTGATTGGGTTGGTGAGATCCTTGGATTGATTGACTTCAAATACTTTCCAATCCGATCTTGTTTGACTTGATTTGAAACACCTACGGTCAAGTGCCTCCATTTCCCAACTCTGATCCTTCCAGAGTAGGCAGGACCAGACACCAGATAACCTCGATGTCCTCTGGTCCAGAGTCGGTTAAGAACCAGAATACTCAATAGAATCTAGAGATGATTCTGAGCATCTTTTGGTTCACCAGACTCGTCTGGTCTGGGGAAGGTCCTCTGCCTCTGGTCTTGATCTTCTCTGGTGAAGTCTTCTGGTGGAGTCCTCTGGTGAAGTCCTCTGGTGGGGTCTTCTGGTGACTCTTCTGGCGAAGTCTTCTGGTCTGGCAGTTCCCCCTAGACTAAGTCCTAATCTATTTCCTCATCTGGCTAGCAGGTCCAGATGGTCCTATTACATCTTCTGATTTATTTTAACTCATCAAAACTATACAAATTTTATCCTAACAATTCCCTCCTTTTTGATGAAGTTAAAACACAAAGCAGAACTGATAAAAAAGAATATAAGCAAGAAAGCAAATAAAAGGATAAGACCTTAGAATAGATCTTATCAGGTAAACAAGAAGACAACAAGAAGTTGTCTTTAAGACAGAGTAGATATGACTTTTCATTAATAATAAGGACAAAATGATTACAAATTACAATTCAGATCAGGTCCTATTCTAAGCATATCTTCTGTTCTCCTTGGGCACCAGAAACCAATCAAGGAATCTGTCTTGAACTGCATTGAGCTCTGCAGAATTAGCTGGAGTGAAATTCACCAACACCTTAGTCTTGTACAGTTTCTTCAACTCTGCCCAGTCAACCTGGTCCCCAATCATTGGAGTGTTGAGATAATGGAACTCTGGGGCAGTGACTTCCAAGTTGAATTGGATGGTAGAATCCATCAGCTGCTTGTACAAGTCTGCATCATATGCCTTCATCCAAGAATGGAAAGTCCTGTTGATAAGCGCATCGTCCTCTGGAGGTGGCCTCTGGATGTAGTGCTGGATAAACCACAAAGTCTTGGCTTCCTTCCATCTTTCAATAAGGGGAACAGGCACAGTAGAGTCAAAAGACCCTTCTGTTGGTCCTGTTACAAGACTGAGGAATACGTGTATGGGGGGGGGGGGGGAAATACACGTATACCAATTTTTTTTTTCAAACTTAAAACCTGACTGAGTCCCCTTTACTCGGAGTGGTAAAGAACTAGGAGCTGATAACCCACCTACTGACTACACTTGGTGCGGGTCAGTTGGCTAACTATCAGTTCAAGTTCAGTGCGGAAATGCGTGAGCCCTGATAGTTTAAAGTCTTGTTTAGCTTGCTTTCTGAAAAACTGTTTACTCAATTCCGAATAGTGATTAGTAGGGCAGTGCTCTTTTTAAGGATCAGGCTGATTGATTCAAGCCTGATAAACCGAATGCAATGAATGAACAAGTAATATAACAAGTATGCACAATATCAAAGCAATAAGAACACAGGGAGTTTAACGGGGTTCAGAGACTCAAGCTCCTATGTCCACGACCTGATTTAACAGGAAATCCACTCAAGGGGTTCTTGTTTTTAACGTGCCAAGGTGCACCAAGACCAACAAACCTCACTGATCTATACAACTCCTCTTACTAACTCACTAACTGACTTACTCCCAACAAACCTAACCTAGCGTTTTGGTTTCAGTTTGGATTCCAACTAAGTTGAGATTATCCTTACAAGACAAGGCTATGCTAAGGATTGGATAATCTCTATAAGCTTAAGATAATGCTTGTATGCTATTTGGAATACAGATTAACTCTCAGTTGCTAAGAAAGACTTGGAAAATTTAGATGGTTTCGAGTGCTTCTTCTAAGGCTGGATGCTTTTGAAAGCTTGAGAGTTTGAGTAATTTCTGGCTTGGAAATTTCCGGTAACCTTGAAAGGGTTCAAGGCCTTCTGTATTTATAGGTGATTTGAAAAACTATCCGTTTGAGAGATAGCCTTCTAGTCATCTATGTAGAGTGGCTTCAAACGGACATATCTCCATGCAGCAGCCGTTCTTGCATGGAATTAGGTAGTTGCATTAAATGCACATTAAATGCTTACCCATTGAATATGCAGTCTGAATTCAGTCTCCTGTCAGGTTCCGTACGTACGTGTCCTTCCAGGATTGGTCCACGTCATCAGGTTGGTGAGAATGTCAGAACTAATTCCTGAGCTTCAGGCTTGTCTTATTAAGTTCATTTTGTCTTGAGCTCACCTGTCTTGTCCTGACGCTGTCATTCCTTTTTCATTGCTTGGCTCTACTCCAAGTCTTCCCATAAACTCAGTGTCCTCCTGTTCCCTTCAGGACCGAGTAGTAAATGACCTCAGGGTCATACTATTCATCACTGACACTTACTTAGCCAGCTTAGAAGACTGCCATAAGTTCAGGATGGTAAGCTTCATCTTCAGGCTCTAAGTCTTGATTGTCATCAGTAAGTGCTCCTCTTACTGAGTATCTGTGAAGTATAAAATGACTAAGTACAAATCCTAACCAAGACTAGCCTGACAAAGATAAACAAAGGTAACAATTTCCCCCTTTTTGATGATGCCAAAACACTGAAAAGATCCTCAAAACACTTAGAGGAAATATAAAATCCTATCTATAAGATAAGACAGTGTTAGAACAATCCTTGATAAGATACAAAATTTAAATGACGGCCAAAAAGACATTGAGTTTTTGTCTGTGGGCAAAAGTAATAGATTTCATTGAATGATCTGAATGTGGTTACAATGAATCTAATCTATTACAATAAGCTGTGAACACCTAGACTAATCTCATTTCAGGTTCAAGTCCATAGCCAGCATAGACTCTTGCCTTTAGCTCATCAAGTCTTCTAGGTTGGTTCACGTACCCTTCAGCCTTGGCAATCTTCAACACTTCCATCATAATGGCCTTTGTATTGTGCTTTTGAGTTCCAGGAACTAAGGAAGGAGCTCGAATAGTGAACCCAGGAGCCTTCACCTGAACTTGAGCAGCTTCAGCCTCCTCCAGGATTTTTTGGATCAGCTCAGGATGATTGTCCATCATGTAGTCAGTGAAGTGAGCATCAATATCATCAGAATCACCCCACTTCTTCACAACATACCCCAACTTCACAAACTCATCCTTCGCGTCAGCCCAGAACTCCTTCAGTGCCTCAGAGATGAACTCGTCGACATATGCTTCCCTTAATCCTGATTCCGGCCTTCTGACTTGAAGAATTGTTGATTTTCTTGTTGTAGGCCTCTTTCTGTACTTCCTAGGCTCAGGCTTCGCCTTCTTTCTCCTCAGCAGACTGATCATCGCATCATCAAGTTCTCTTTGTTGAAGCTCAGTGTTGTCAGTCAGCTTTTCAACCTTCTTCTCCAAGATGCACATCTTCTCCTTTTGTGCAATTTATGCTCTGCGCACAACCTCAGATTTCTCAGAAGGATCTCCCCACGCTTCAGCGCATAACTCCGCCACCGCCTCAGCCGAGTAAGTGATGGGGTTCTTCCTTGTGCTCATGGGAGATGACTTCTGAACTGGCTCAGGTTACTTAGAAGGTTCTTCCTTGTGCCTTTGCCTTTGCTGCCTCCGCCTTCAACCTGGCAACAATTTCTTCTTCTTCCTTCTCTACTGCCGCCAACCTTGCTGACTTCCTTACCCTCAGCATATTCCCTTCAGGATCGGCTTGAATTTTTTCGCCTTGGTTGACTGCCTCAGATGCCTCAGGGAGGGATCTTTTCTTCTTCTTTTCCCCCTTTTTGGCATCATCATTGGCCCCAGATGGGAATGCGTCAGATCCGCTATTGATTACGAATGAGGCTAGGGAATGGACATCATTGATTCCCTCTTTCAGTAACTCAACTCCCATCGAGATTCCAGTCCCTGCAAATGATACCGAACTGATAGCAGTATTTACTTTCTTCTCAAAGACCTCCATAGAGAGTTGGAGTCTTTGTTCAGCCTTGGTTATCCTTTCCTCCACCTTCAAGGACTCACCACTGACTCTGCTGGCTTCAGCAAGTATCTTTGTCGACTCCTCAGTGGCCTTAGCCAAAACTTCTGCAACTGACTGAGAGGTTCGATCCAACTTCCCTGACTCCAGCTCTAGTTTGGTCGCTGAGTCCTTCATGGCATGATTGACAAGTTCCCCAGTCTGAACTGCAAGCCTGTCCACTGCCTGATTTAACTTGTCATCCCTGATCGCATCCCTCTCCTCAAGTTGCTTGAGAGTCTTCCTCAGCATCTTCTTAGTGTGCTTCTTCTTATTTCTCACTGACTTGGCCGTGTCAGTCATCATCCTTTTCAACAAAATCAGCTCCCTGTTGGCAAGGGTATTGTAAGCTGACTTTGTCCACCTGATGTGTTTTGTCAGGGCCTTGGAGTCTTCTTCTTTTTCAGCGCGTAGCCTCATCACTTCCTCCTGAAGTTCAACTAGATTTTCAGTGGTCTTCTCCTTCTTGACCTCCACAATGCTCGTAAACTCAGCACGGCCGACCCCAGTGATCATCACATCCTCGTCATCATCAACGGCCTCATCAGTGATTGGCTGCTTTCCCTTGTAAGCCCCTGCATCTTCAGTCCCCTCTTCAGGGTGCACTGAAGGCAGTTGTTGAGTGGTCATGGTCACCTGCTCAGGCTCAACCAAGCCATCTCGAACCTTAGGAACTTGTCCTTCAGAACTGGGAGTCTCCTTCGGAACAACCTCCTGGTTTTGAACAAGGTGACAAGGTATTTAAGCTTAAGAAAGCTCTTTATGGGCTGAAGCAAGCACCCAGAGCATGGTATGACACTCTATCTCAGTTTCTTTTGGACAATGGTTTTACTAAGGGTAAGATTGATAGGACCTTGTTTTGGAAAGAAGAAGGAAAGGACATCCTTCTGGTCCAAATATATGTTGATGACATTATATTTGGATCCCCTAACAAGAAGTTATGTGAGAAGTTTGGTGATCTCATGCAGAGCCAGTTTGAGATGTCTATGATGGGTGAAATGAATTACTTTTTAGGTCTGCAGGTAAAGCAAACAGAGAAGGGAATCTTCATCAATCAGGCAAAGTACATCAGAAACATGTTAGAGAAATTTGGAATAGGATCTAACAAGGTAGCCAAGATTCCTATGATGACAACTTTCAACATGGATCCAGATGAGTCTGGAGAGAGTGTGGACCAGACTCAGTACAGAGCACTCATTGGTTATCTTCTGTACCTGACTGCAAGTAGACCAGATATTACTTTTGCTGTAGGTGTGTGTGCCAGATTTCAAGCTAATCCTAAGAAAAGTCATTTGGAAGCAGCTAGGAAGATATTGAAATATCTTAAAGGTACAGTAGATTTGGGGTTATGGCATCCTGCAGATGACAACTTAGAGTTAAGTGGTTATTCAGATTCAGATTATGGTGGGTGCAGAATAGATAGGAAGTCTACAAGTGGAACATGCCAATTTTTAGGAAATAAATTGGTATCTTGGTTTTCTAAGAAGCAGACTTCAGTTGCTACATCAACAACAGAAGCAGAGTACATGGCTGCAGGGAGCTGCTGTTCACAACTACTCTGGATTAGTCAACAACTTAGGGACTACCAGATTAGAGCCAAGGATATTCCAATATTTTGTGATAGTAATAGTGCAATAGCAATCACCCAGAATCCAGTTCTTCATACCAGGTGCAAACATGTTGATATAAGATATCACTTTATTAGGGACCATGTTGAGAAGGGAGATATAAGGATGGAAAAGTTTGCAACAGAGAAGCAGATAGCAGATATTTTGACTAAGCTATTGGCTGAGTCCAGATTCAGGGAGTTAGCATTTGAGTTAGGCTTATTGGATCCAGAGACAGATTTGGTTTAGGGGGAACATCAGAGAAGTATCCTTTGTTTATATGTTATCACATAATCTTTGTTCTTTAAAACTAACATGCCTGCAGATTAGATATATCAAGGATGCTACATCTCCAGATGAGATAAGCACCAGATGAGGCTTGTACCAGATGAGGTACATCCCAGATGAGGTGTTGAATCAGTTCCAGAGAAGTCCGAAGTCTTCTCTGACCAGATCCAGATGGGTTTCCATCAGATGAGATGTTACACCAGACTAGTTGTGGTATCATCTGGTTACAATACCAGGTGACAGGTATGTTTTTACTTCTCTAGCCTCTAATCATTGGGATACACTTTTCAAATTACTTAATACACTCAAAACGTTTCAACTTCAGAGTGTATTTAAGACTAAGGTATAGGGACTAGTCAATCATTTTGCTTTTTCTCTTGACTGCCACAAAACCCCCCTCGAACCCAGTCCCAATGTTCACGTCTACGCACCAGATTAAATCTGTATTTTGCCTTTTAATCTTGGCCATCAGATTTAATAAATGTGCAATATGTCAATCAATTCATAAATTGATTTTGTTCCCTAATTAAATTTTGTAATTACACGCGTTCACACTTCATTTCTTGATCTTACCACGCGTCTTGCTCTTTTTTAAATCAAATTTCTTGTCATTCTGTCCTTTCACGTTTTCTTCCTTTCAAATCCCTAACCTCTCTCTCTGCAAAGTTTCTCTCTCTCTCACAGCAATGGCACCTAATGCAATTTCGATCCAGACCATGAGTGTAAGAAGCTCAAATCGGAGATGGTGGTTGATTTCTACTCCACCAAGAACCCAGCGGCGCTAGAGATTCTTGAACTATTGAGGAAGTCTGGGGTGGAGGACCTGATCTCCAAAGTCCCAAAGAATCTGCGCACCTTGGATGGATATGCTGCTCAGTTCTTGATCAGAATTAAGATTCATGATGATCACATTTCCTCCAAGATTGATAAGGAGGATGTCGTCTTCTCGAAGGCTGATTTATGTAGTCTTTTTGGCAACATTTCCGCAAAGGGTGTGGACCTCTTGAAGTACAATGAAGGAGAAGCATTGGAATCCTTCAAGTTTTTTGCCAGAAATTCGTGCCAGAATCTGACCAAGGGCTTCTTGGAAAAACATTTGAGGCAGAAGTACAAAGTGTTGTTTGACATTGTGGTGAAGATACTCATGTGCGAGAGTCATAGCACAGATGCCATATTTACTGGCAGGCTCTGTGTTATGAGGGCCATTTTGGATGGTGCTCAATGCAACTGGGCAGAGTTCTTCTGGGGCGTCTTGAGGAAGAACAAATTGAAGGTGCAGAAAGAGGAGTGCCCCCAACTGCCTGGAGAGCAGCAATTCGTGTTCAATGCCAACGTGTCCTTAGGCACAAAGCTCACCTTGATTTTGGACTCCCTCTTTCTAGAGAAGAAGTGGAGAGATTCCTGGTGCAGGGGCTTCCATAAATCCAAGGTTTTGTTTTCTAAGGATGGCCCTCTCCATGGCCATCCTGATTCTGATGGTGAGCAAGCCATTCCTGCCCCTCCCCTTCAAGCAATTCCCTTACCTGCAAAGGGGCAGAAGCAGCAGCAGAAGCAGAAGGGCCAGAAGAAGGCTGTTGAGACAACTGGTTCTTCAACCGTTGTTTTCTCTGGTTCCTCAGAGGAGGACCAGATTCCCCTTCTGAATATCTTGAAGAAGAAGGGTGAAGGTGCTGAAGCTGCCAAGAAGGCAGGTGCTCCAAAGAGGAAGAGACCAGAGGAGGCCAAGAAAGTATCTGTCAAGAAGCCAAGAACCGGCAGAAGAGCACCAAAGACACTCCTGGTGGATGAGCCATCAGAGGAGGAGGAGGAAGAAGAGGTTGAGCCTCTGAAGAGGAAGAAATCTAAGGCCAAGAGGGCCATTCTTCAAGATTCAAACTCTGGCTCTGATCTTGGAGATGCTCTGGAGCAAGCAATTGATGAAGCTGCCAGACTCATGCAAGACTCCACTGCTCCAGTCCTATCTGATGAGGTAATCCCACCTATCCCTACCTCTAACCCCATTTATCTTGTTACCCCATCAACCTCTCCCCTAGAAAACCCTCCACTAAACCCATCTGTTTCTGGTGCCCCCATTGCTTCACCAGAGCAGACTCTTCCAGATACCCCCATATACACTACCTCCACCATCCCTCAAACACCCTCTCCCCCCACTTCACATATCCCTCTCCCCACAAACCCATCTCCCCCTGCCCCTGTACCAGAGGTTCCCTTCACCTCTGGTGCTGAACCTCCCCTATCTTCCTCTCCCACCTCACACACTACCATACCTGTTTCTGTACCAGAAGTACCATCTACTTCTTCTGGTGCAGAACAACCCCTTCCTTCCACATTTACCTCTCAAAACCCTATCCCTCCCCAATCCCATACAGAATAGGACCCAACCATCTCTATGGCTCTGGGTTTCCCTGCCCCTCCTTCTCCCACCTGTTTGACCAGCGATGATAGTGAAGATGGGGATGCTTCACTGGAGCCGGAGGTCTTAGCACCATCCTTCTCTGCCTCTGGGCCCAAACCCTTCACTTTCTCTTCTGCAGAAATGGGTCCCATCAGGCAGAGTATGAGTGTAAGTGCTCAGCTCTGGCTAAGAGAGCATTTCCCTGTGTTGTTGGAACACTTACCCCTTCTGGCAGAGCTGACTGATGCCAAGGTCTGGAGCAAGGCCAGACTTGAAGATGTAGAGGACCTTGTGTTGCTGCTTGAGGAAATGGGTCCCTCCAACTTCACTGCATGGGAGATTGACCTCAAACAGAGGCTAAACATCCAGAACCCAGCTGAGCTGGAGACCCCTGTAGCAGCGAAGGTCTTGATTCGCACTCTGCTCATCCAAAGAGGGGTTATGATCACTCCAGAGGGCCCATTCTACAAATTTGGGCCTCACTTCGTCTTCCCTCCAGAGCTCTATTCAGATGAGGAAGATTTTGATGTCACTCCTGCCGTGCTGCAAAAGAAGAAGTCTTTCTTCAATGAGCAGATCATGCAGATTGGGCGCTTCTCTAAGGCAATCCAACACATGGCCCCTGCTATGATTGAGCACCAGATCTGGCAGGAGAGGAGGATCTTCTTGAAGCAGATTAAGTCCACCTTTGCAGTTGCCAAAGCCTCCTTTAAAGCCAATGGACTTCTTGTCAAACTGGATGTTATGCACAACCAGAAGCAGCTCCAGGAGCACGTGCTTGAGCAGCTGAGGCCAGTCTCTGTGCTGAAGGTAGAGATGGCTTCCCAGATGCTGCAGACTGCTAAGCTAAAGGACTCCCTCCAGGAGATGTTTGAAAAGCAGGAGAAGTTGGTTGCAGAATCAAAAGCTTACCTGGAGTTGGAAAAGCTACGTGATCTTCACTCTTCCTCCAACACTGTCTTGCCTGATCTCATAAGGCAGGTAGTGGAGCCCCTCCTTGATGAAGTTAAAAAGGGGGAAGAGAAGGCCAGAACTGATCTGGCGAAGACCACGAATGAAACTCTCTTCAGCCATGGTGCTTGTCTGGACCTGCTGGAGAACACTTTGGCCCAGGCCGAGCTGCAGAAGAAGAAGAAGGAAGAGCTCAAATCTCTTTCCATGGCTAAGCAACTTGCTGCAGAAGAGGAGTCAGAAGCAGAGCAGGATCCTATCCAAATCTCCGGACCTGCAAAGAAGAAGATCAGGAAGGTGAAGAAGAGCTTCCTAGAAGAAGTAGTGGAGGAAGCAGAGAAGAGATTTCGTGAAGAAACGCCTGAAGAGAGGCAAGCCAGAATAAGAAAGAACATAGATGAAGAGCAGAGGCTCCGATATGTTAGAAGGCAGAATAAGAAGACCAGAGAAGCTGGCATATCTTCTGGTGCTAGTGGATCCAGCCAGAAAAGAAAAGGTCCTGTTGAAGTAATGGAGATTTTGCCACTCAGGACAGAAGGATCCTTTGACTGTACTGTGCCTGACCCCCTGATAGAGAAGTGGAGAGAAGCCGAGACTCTGTGGTTCATTCAACACTATATCCAAAGGCCTCCACCAGAGGATGATGCTCTTATCAACAGGACATTCCATTCTTGGATGCAGGCATATGATGCAAGTCTGTACAAGCAGTTGATGGATTCAACTATAGAGTTCAACCTGGAGGTCACTGCCCCTGAGTTCCATTATCTCAACACTCCAATGGTAGGGGACCAGGTTGATCGGGCTGAATTGAAGAAACTGTACAAGATGAAGGTGTTGGCCAATTTCACTCCAACATCTTCTGCATAATTGAAGGCCATTCAAGACAGATTCTTCGACTGGTTCCTGGTGCCTAAAGAGAACAGAAGATATGCTTAGAATAGGACCAAAATTGCTATGTAATATGTAATCTCCTTTGTCCTTATTATTAATGGAAATATCTTATCTTCTCTGTTCAAAAGACAACCTCTTGTTGTCTTAATTGTTTGCCTGATAAGATCTATTCTAAGGTCTTATCCTATTATTATTTTTATGCTTAAGTTGTATTTTGATCAGTTCTGGTTTTTGTTTTAACTCCATCAAAAAGGGGGAAATTGTTATGATAAAAATTGTATAGTTTTGATGAGTTAAAACAAACCAGAAGATGTAGTAGGACCATCTGGACCTGTTAGCCAGATGATGATCTAGATTAGGACTTAGTCTAGGGGGAACTGCCAGACCAGAAGAGTCACCAGAAGACCTCACCAGAAGACAGACCAGAGGACTTCACCAGATGAGACTGACCAGAGGCAGATAACCTTTCCCCTGACCAGACGAGTCCGGACCAGACGAGTCTGGTGAAACAAAAGATGCTCAGAATCATCTTCTGATTCTGATGAGCATTCTGTTTCATAACCAGATCAGGACCAGAAGACATCTAGGTTGCCTGGTGTCTGGTATTGCCTTCTCTGGAGAGAATCAGAGTTTGGCATTGTAAGCTATTGACCGTGGTGATTCAAAACAAGTCAACAAGATCAGGATTGGAAAGTATTTGAAGTCAATCAATCCAAGGATCTCACCAACCCAATCAATCAATTAGGGAATTGATTGATTAAACTTTCCAAAGTAGAGGATCTGATTGGATTAGCTCTCCAACGGCTATTTCCTAATCACCTCTATATATACAGAGTGCAATCTCAAGAAGAAGCTAGAGAGAGATTCATACGCGCACGAAGATACATTCTAAGCTCTTATTTTAAAAAGCTCCTAGCACTCTTACACAGTTCATACTTACATATTCACTCTTAAGGAGTAGTTGGACCTCAACCTGTTCATCTACAAGATAAGGTTGAAGGCTGTTGTCTTTAGATCAAAGTTAAATCTAAAGAATTTGTAAGAAGGAACTTGTACTTTACAATTCCAGTAAGTAAGTTGATTGTTGGTTGGATAGTGAGACCCCTTTGATCAAGGGAGAGTGGACGTAGGATATTCAGATCCGAACCACTATACATCCGGTCTTATTTATTATTTTCTGCATTTATTTTCTTACTCATTCTATTGTGCTCGTGTAAAAAGAAGTTTGTTTAAGGCATTTACTTTAAAGCTTCCGCAATTTATCAATCTAGTGGGACCAACAAATCACTAGAAAACTTCACTGAGTATCCCTTGTCACAAAATTGGGATACAGAAAACAGATTATGCTTGAGTCCTTCAACATACTAGACTTCATCTACAGATACATCATTGATGATCAACTTTCCAACGCCTCTAGTGACTCCATAATTGTTGTCACCAAACATCACTCTTGGCCCATTCAGTCGTTTGAAATCCTGGAGATGATCTTTCTCAAATGTCATGTGCTTGGAACATCCACTATCAATATACCAGACATGGTTGCTTGAAAGTCCTTTCTCCAATGGGCCCTTATCCTCCTGCAGAGAAATCAATTAGGTCCCCTACTAGTGCTGGGTCCTGATTGGTTAGTTGTAGGTTTTGTAGGAATCCAAAGATAAAGATCATCCCTTACTGGATGAGGAGATCTTATCTTTCTTCCAAATCTATCTACCAGTACATGTCCTCTGACAATTATATATTGAGCTGCTGGTCTGATAAGAACATATTTCCTAAACACAGGTCTGGTGTATCTCACCTCAAATCTGGCCCTTGGAATGGCTTGCTTCAAAGACACGGTGTTAAAGGTCTGGTTGTAAGGATACATCCTAGAAGAACCATATCTGGTGTCATAACCACCCAGATCAGTTGGTTTTCTATAGACGGGTCTTTGGTTCTGATGAAAACTAGACCTTCTCTGGTGATTATAGTTCCCCTGAGTGTATCTGTTCTGGAATTGACTTCTCTGAGAAAACCGTCTCTGGGGTCCCTGATTTTGATGATGGTTCTGTTGTCCATAAGTCCTTCTCTGAGAGTTTCTATTCTGATAGAGATTCCCCCTTCTTGAGTGTCTCCTCTGAGATCCCCTAATCTGCTTAGGTTTAACTCTTTGAGGATTCCTCTGAGGTCCTCTCACCTGATTAGATCTTACTCTTTGAGGTTTTAGATGAACAGAATCACCAATTGTCATTGGTTCCCCATTTTGACGTTTAGTCTCTAGAATTTTCTCTTCCAGTTCAGTTAGCTCTTCTGGACTATATTCTACATGATCAACAGAGTAGTTCCGTTTGGGTTGTGAGCTATTCTGTAACCATTACCATTGGGTTTTCATCCCAGATTTCTAACAATTCACCAGCTCTTACAGACTTGTCTTTGTTGTAATGATATTTTTGAGATCTGGTAGTAATTCCAGAATATCTTAAACCCCTCTTATCATTAATGCGATGAGAAGATATTATAGATACAACAATTGATATCTTTGGAGCTTTGTTGGGCATAGGTATCTCCTAAATGGTTTGTTCAATCTGGTTTCCCTTGATAAGAGTCTGGTATTTGGCTCTAAGTTCATTGAACTCATCTTCCTGAGAGTTCTTTTCTTTCCTGAGTTGATCTACCAGAGTATCTCTTTCTGTGATCTTATCCTGAAGTTCAGAGACTTCTTTGGAATGATCTTTCATGAGTTCTCTGGTGGATTTTTGCTCATGGGATAAGGATTGAACTTCAACTCTGAGCCTACCATTCTCTTTCTCAAGTTTTTGACATAATTGAACATAATTTTGGAGATCTAATAGCATTTGCTGCATATCAGACTCTCTGGAGTTACCAGATGAATTAGAGGATTTAGTATATTTGGAATTTGATAAGACTAAGGTAGTTTCTTGTACCTCATTAATGTCTGCCATCAGACATACATCATCATCAGACCCGAAATCAGAAGAAGAAGAACTGGAACTAGTATCCTCCTCCCCTGCTTCTGCCAGCAATGCTCTCTTGTCTGCATATCTCCTATCTCTCTTGAGTCTTTTCTCTTCTCTTTCCCTAGGAGTAAGTTGAGGACAATCATAGTTGTAGTGGCCTGACTTGTTGCATGTGTAGCATGTGTTGTCTCCTCTTGGACTGAGGCTTGGATCTCTCCTCATCTGATTGTATTCTGATCTGGCTGGACTACTCTCTCTCCTCTGGTAGTCAGGTCTGCCAGAACTGCTATCTCTCCTTTGGTAATCTGATCTTCTAGAGCTGTCATCTCTCCTCCTCTCTGGTGTTCTGAATCTGGTCTTCCTTGAGTCTCCAGATGTCTTTTCCTTATCTGCAGGCTTGAAGGAACTCTTCCTGTCTCTGGTAGATTCCTTCCAATGCTTTTTGTACCTACCATACTTATAACTCATTTTATCAAGTTTACGGGTTAGAAGTGCTACGTGCTCCTTGAGACTCATGTCATCTGCAGTAGACTCCTTTGGCTTTACATCAATCTTGATAGTTGAGGAGAAAGTAACTTCTTTCTGACCAGAAGAGGAAACCTCTTCTGTTTCATCTTCCTCTTTTAGATCATACTCATATGCCTTTATATCAGACAACAGAAGATGATGATCCAGAATGTTGAGATCTTTGTTGTCTTTTATCACAGTGACTTTTATCCTCCACCTGCTGGTTAGTGATCTTAAAATTTTACTATTTATTTCTTTTTCAGAGAAGGTCTTACCTAAGGCACTAGCCTTGTTAAGGAGGTTGGTGAGACGCATATCCAGCTGGTCAATTGTCTCATCTGGTTTCATCTTGAATGTATCAAATGAGTGTTGGACCGCCTGGAGCTTGTTATATTTTATCTTCTCTGTTCCCTCGCAGAGCAGAGCCAACTTGTCCCACATCTCCTTAGCAGTGGCACAGGTTCTGACCTTTTCTATCACTTCCCTGGTGAGAGTATTGATGATTTCTGTCCTTGCCACCTTGTCCAGATTATACAACTTTCTCTCATCATTGTTGAGTTCGGCCCTTTTCTTGAGGATCTTTTGTCTGGGAACTCTGTCCTCAGCAGTTTTCTGGGCAGTTTCACTTGTTTCTTCTCTGGACTCTGACCTGCCATCATCAATGGGAGTCCAGTAAAATTGAATTGGGCCACTCACTACCACATCTAACATGCGGTGATGGATAGTCCAAGAAGATTACTCATCATGAAGCTCAAGTGGCTATAATCCTCAAAGGAGAATTCAGGCAACTTACGGCTCTTGTAAGAGGATTTTGAAGACATTTTCAATAAGTTTTAAAAAGAATTTAGCAAGAATAAGAAAGAGCAATGGATCTGCCCGGTGACCACCACAAGCTTTTCTAAGTAGTGGTCTTGGACACACTGCTCTAATACCACTTGTTGGTCCCACTAGATAGATTAATTGCGGAAGCTTAAATTAAAATTCTTTTCAAAGTCTTTTTACTAGAGCACAAGTTAAAGTAATAATAAAGAAAGCAATAAGGAACACACGATATATAGTGGTTCGGATGTAAAAATCCTACGTCCACTCTCCCTTTTTCTCAAAGGGGCCTTACTAACCAACCAACCAACCAACTATCTTTTTGGAATGGAGAAGTACCAGATCCTTCTTACAGCAGCCTTTAGATCTAACTTCGATCTAAAGTCTAACTTACTCAAACCTTGTCTAAGAGATGAACATGTTGAGTATCCAACAACTCCTTAATGAGTGAATATGAATATGAACAAAGTAAGAGTGCTAAAGCTAGATGATCAAAAGGCTTGGATAATAACTTCGTGCGCGTGTATCTCTAGAGCCTTACTTCAAAGATGCACTCTTGTATTTATAGAGATGATCAGGGTTTAGCCGTTGGAGAGCTAATTTAATCAGTCCTCTAATTAAGGAAGCTTCAATCAATCAATTCCCTAATTGATTGATTGGGTTGGTGATATCCTTGGATTGATTGACTTCAAATACTTTCCAATCCGATCTTGTTTGACTTGATTTGAAACACCAACGGTCAAGTGCTTCCATTTCCCAACTCTGATCCTTCCAGAGTAGGCAGGACCAGACACCAGATAACCTCGATGTCCTCTGGTCCAGAGTCGGTTAAGAACCAGAATACTCAGTAGAATCTAGAGATGATTCTGAACATCTTTTGGTTCACCAGATTCGTCTGGTCTGGACTCGCCTGGTCTGGGGAAGGTCCTCTGCCTCTGGTCTTGATCTTCTCTGGTGAAGTCTTCTGGTGGAGTCCTTTAGTGAAGTCCTCTGGTGGGGTCTTCTGGTGACTCTTCTGGTGAAGTCTTCTGGTCTGGCAGTTCCCCCTAGACTAATTCCTAATCAATTTCCTCATCTGGCTAACAGGTCCAGATGGTCCTATTACATCTTCTGGTTTGTTTTAACTCATCAAAACTATACAACTTTTATCCTAACAGCTTTCACCCTCCAAGGGTAGATATGGCATGGATTGGGTTCATCACGAAGTTCATGTGCGTGGTAGTTGAGCCAAGAATAGGATTCATTCCTCAATGTGGATATAAGACATCGGCCGATGCAAGTCGACTTGGACTTTGTGGCCAAGTGCGACGCGAGCGATCAATTAGTGATTTGAGATAATATGATTAAGTTATTTGAATAGACGCTTCATCATGTTCAAGACTTAATCGAATATTCGCGAATGAAAGGAAGATATCACAATAGCCTACAGTATTACAGGTAGTTGCAGATTTCCTCGCAACTGTTTGCCAAATTTGTAAAAGCACAAATTCAAACTCACTCGCAAGTGTACGAGATCGTTGTTATAGTAAGGCAATTGACCAAGTTAAATATCGAACCACGGGACTAGTGGCTAGTATAGTCTTAATGCTATGCGTCGGTGTGTAATTGTAGTACGGATCAATGTTTTGGAAGGGATTTTCTAGAAATTAAAACACAAATTAAAGCGCTAAACAAATCAAAGCAATTAACTAAGTAAAAGCAATAAGCAATTTTAGGGATTTTTCAAACAATTAAACGAGACGTGTTCGAGTGTTCATCATCACATAAGAATCAAGTACACGATCGATAAGTAATAACTATTCAAGTTTCCGATCAACTATAGAAGTAATCACTAAACATCACGTATTCACCGTACTGGATAAGCCTAGGTAAACACGTCAAATAAAAACATTGGATTGTTAATCTTCTCACTTATCACCAATTTCTCAATTAAGCACCAAGTGTAAGAAATATGGGGTTCTAATGAAAATACCCAACTCTCGTTGTGATACCTCAATATCCACTCAAATCGCATAAATCACTCATACCCATACTAGATCATGCACCTACACAACTCTCGTTGTGATAAACACACAATCTAAATATGAATTACAAGAGCAATAATGAAATCGAACAATTAAAGTCCATAATCCTAATAGATTGACCTTCAACTAGAATAGATATCACAAATCAAATCAAATCCTCAATTACCCATGTAAATCCAAACACCCAAACATAAGACAATTAACTAAGCATCATAACAAACAAGCTCATATGAAATAACGAACAAAAATCCATAAACATAGAAATTAACCAAAAGGAAATGAAATTAAGGAAAGAAGTCACCTCTTGAGAATTGATTTAGCTACAAAACTTGATAATCCTTGCTTGAAATGAAAAGAACACTAAATTGAAAGCTTAATTTAAGCTAATGTATACTAGAAATTGAAAGAAATTCAAAAGAAAAATAAAAAGAAAAGAAGAAAAAAAATCTAAGGGAATTAGGGTTCTAAGCTATGGTTGTATTGTTGTATATCTCTAAATTTCATGAAAAATGGTATTTAAAGTGTGGGATGAGGGCTTGAGACGAAATTGCATTTAAATCCCTGAAAATTGGTGAATTTTCGGACTTTTAGCATTCTGCCGAGTTGACTCGCGATATATCGCAATATCTCGCGATAAATTGGAATGCTTGAAATTGGCTTGAACTTCTGCTGCACGATCTTCATCTCGGTTTACAGCTTCTTGGCTCGGCCGAGACAAATAACCTCAAACCGAGATTGGCTACGGCGTTAGTGTCTCGTTTTGGACCAAATGGTCTCGGTTTGGAGGTTCGTGGCTCGACCGAGACTTGCTCTGCCTCTTTTCTTCAAAATTCCAGCTTATTGTGCTTCGATTCCGGAGGATGTCGTGCTCGGTACTCCATAATTTCCGGTGTCGAGCTGGTGATTTTCCGGCGTCGCTATGGAGCTTTCCGGCAATAAGTTCCATTTCCGGGCATGGAGCTCCATGAATTCCGACCAAAGCTTCCCAGCGGCGTGGCTCTGTTTGATGACGTGGGTTCTTCTTTTCCGGCGACTAACACGGCTCTCTCAATTTCCGGCGACGCGGACAGCTTCAAATTCCCGGCGAAAAGTAAGGCGTGCGGCTTTCTCCAGCCATGGTGGCCTTAAGCTTTCTCTTCTTGATTACTTTCTCTCTCCATGATTTTAGCAGGAAGATGGTTTCCAATTTTGAAAAGTCATGTTTGACTTTTTCCATTTTTAGAAAAGGTGGGACCCGCATGCTCCTTTCTTTCCTTTCCTTTTCAAATTAATCCCCGAAGTCTTTAGCTTCACCCTTTCAAGTAAAATAGCAAATGGGCCTCTAGGAGATTGGGCTTGTATTATAAATGGGCCGCCATTATTTAAAGTAAATGGGCTATCAAATGCTGAAAATAATTTCTCAAGCCCAATTCTTCTCTCTATCTACACTCGATTTCATCTCGACTTATTAAACACGTGTTTACTCCAAAAACTCCTCCATTTCCTGCCAAATAATCTCAAACTCATTTTTCGACAGTAAAACATAATGAGACAAATTAATGCAAATAATCACACGAAACTCTATAAAATTGACAAATTAAATGCATAAATTTCGAGTAATAATCACACTAATCAGCAACGTACCTCGTATATTGAGAATGTCTGATTTATTGTCTAGGGTTCAATTAAGACAATTAGTTTGACTAATCGCTCGATATACGAGGGCCTATGGGTCACACAACAAGCAATGACAATTCACTGATTATAGTTGGTTGATTAAAGTATTATATTAGATATAATATTTAATTTATGGAGAATATAATAATAATTATATTTAGAATTAATTATTATTATTATCTAATTAAATTAGATTTAATTAGATATGAAATCCCAATAATAATATTTGTAATATTATTATACAAGAATAATAGATATGGTAAAAATATTATTCGTAGGAACATATCTAGGGAAATATAATCCGTAGAGATTATATTACGGGCTAGACCCAATATCTTGCTTAAGAATTAAGCTAAGTTAATCCCTATAAATATGTGTCTTATGGGAATTCCTAAATACACAAGAAATATAATTTCTCCATAAAATCTCTTGTTCGAATTTTCCTAGCAAGTTCGTCTAGAGATTCAAAGCTGGCACCTCGGTGCAAATCGGTGAATAGTTGTTGCATGAATACCTTAGTAGAGGATTCCGCGTACGAAGCACTGTAAGATTTCTTTTTTAAGATATCTCGTATTTAATTATGCAGTTAAATTGTTCGTTGTTGGAGAACGTTAATTTCCGCTGCGCATGTTTAGGTGTTTACGTGCCTCTAAATTCCAACAGAAGACGAAGAGGAGGAAGCTGCAGAAGGAGGACAAGAGCCTCAAGATATGGAGTTCGAGGTGCCCGAAGCACCTGCTCCAGGTGGATGGGCCCCAAGCCAGCTTCACTGGTTGGGGATGGAGATGGAAATCCAGGCTCTGCGTACCGATGTTACGCACCTCCGTACAGCCCAGAACCAGTGGGATGCTAGGTCCACTAGGATGGAAGGACAAGTCTCGGACATGCACAGATGGATGGAGGCACTCTTTGTCTCCCACTTAGTAGCGGACAACCAGATCTACCGTCCACCACCTCCTCCAGATACATGATGATTATGGGGACTCCCCCTCGTTCTTGCCTCCATCTTTTCTTTATTCATTGTTTGAGACTATGTTTCCTTATTTTTCTCTATAATAATTTGGGATGTACTGATTTTAACTCCTTGAGCTGATCTTATGTTGAACTGATTGATGTGCTACCATTTATTTCACGCTTATTGACTCATTCTGCTTAATGATTGTTATCTTTGAGTGTTAATTATGAGTTAGTGATTTGTGGAGTTGAGTTAGGGACTAGATTGTGTGAGTGTAGTAATTAGAGTGGATTTGAGAGGGAACTTGTATACTTACGAATTTTCCTTTTGAATACTTGTGTGGTAGATAGTGAGAATTCACTAGGACTAGCATGGATGTGAAAGCCATGAGATTTGAGCCTTTTAAGAGATTAAAATTCATTAAATTGATCTCATCGTTTGTGAGTGGATCTTCACCTTTGAGGTGCTAGAACTTGTGGGTACTCTCTCTTCTTGATTGTGTCTAGTTTGAAATGACGAAAGAGATCTTAGGCCATCTTTGAATTGATAAGTCTGTTAGGATAAATATTGTATAGTTTTGATGAGTTAAAACAAACCAGAAGATGTAATAGGACCATCTGGACCTATTAGCCAGATGATGAACTAGATTAGGACTTAGTCTATGGGGAAGTGCCAGACCAGAAGACTTCACAAGAAGAGTCACCAGAAGACCCCACCAGAGGACTTCACCAGAGGACTCCATCAGAAGACTTCACCAGATGAGACCTGGCAGAAGCAGAGGAGGAAGATACAAGTTCTAGTTCTTCTTCTTCTTCTGATTTCGAGTCTGATGATGATGTATGTCTGATGGAAGACATCAATGAGGTACAAGAAACTACCTTAGTCTTATCAAATTCCAAATATACTGAATCCTCTAATTCATCTGGTAACTCCAGAGAGTCTGATATGCAGCAAATGCTATCAGATCTCCAAAATTGTGTTCAATTATGTTAAAAACTTGAGAAAGAGAATGGTAGGCTCAGAGCTGAAGTTCAACCCTTATCTCATGAGCAACAATCCACCAGAGAACTCATGAAAGATCATTCCAAAGAAGTTTCTGAACTTCAGGATAGGATCATAGAAAGAGATACTCTGGTAGATCAACTCATGAAGGAAAAGAACTCTCAAGAAGATGAGTTAAATGAGCTTAGAGCCAAATACCAGACTCTTATCAAGTGAAAACAAGTTGAGCAAACTATTGAGATACCTATGCTCAGAGAAGATTCCATGAAACCAGATGTTCTATCTATTATTTCAGGATCTTCTCAACGCATAAATGATAAGAGTGGTTTAGGATATCCTGGAATTATTAAAAGATCTAAAAAATATTGCTTTATCAAAGACAAGTCTATAAAATCTGGTGAATTTGTGGAACTCCGGAATGAAGAGGATCCTTCTGATCGCATGGTGGTTCACAGACCTGGTTGGGAATGGGACCCCCGTGCTAATTATTCAGGATGTAATCCAGAAGAGGTAAATGTTCTGGAAGGAAAAATTCCAGAGCATACAAGCCAGAAAAGAGAACCTATGAAGATTGATGGTTCTGTTCAGATGCCCAACCTGATTAAAGAACCTCAGAGGAATCCTAAAAGAGTGGAACCTAAGCAAATTGGGGAACCTAAAAAAGGAGACTCTAAGAGGAAACCTAATCAGAATAGGGGATATCAGAGGAGATATACTGAACCAGAGAACCTCAATCAGAATCAGGGATCTCAAAGGTGGAATGCTCCAAGAAGATTCCAGAACAAGAAACCTCAGAAGGAATCCTATCATCAGAATAGATCCAATTTTCAGAACCAGAGGAGGTCTTCCAGACCCATCTATAGAAAACCAACTGATCTGGGTAGTTATGACACCAGAGATGGTTCTTCTAGGATGTACCCTTACAACCAGACCTTTAAGACCATGTCTTTTAGACAGACCATTCCTAAGGCCAGATTTGAGAAAAGGTACACCAGACTTGTTTATAGGAAAGGTGTCCTTATCAGACAAGTAGCTCAATATGTCATTGTAAGAGGACATGTGCTGGTAGATAGATTTGGAAGAAAGATAAGATCTCCTCATCCAACAAGGGATGATCTTTATCTATGGATTCCTACAAAACCTGCAACTAACCAATCAGGACCCAGCACTAGTAGGGGACCTAATTGATTTCTCTGCAGGAAAACAAGAGCCCATTGGAGAAAGGACTTTCAAGCAACCATGTCTGGTACATTGATAGTGGATGTTCCAAGCATATGACATTCAAGAAAGATAATCTCCAAGATTTCAAGTCATTGAATGGGCCAAGAGTGATGTTTGGTGACAACAACTATGGAGTCACCAGAGGAGTTGGAAAGCTGACTTTTAATGGAGTATCTGTAGATGAGGTCTACTATGTTGAAGGACTCAAGCATAATCTGCTTTCAGTATCCCAATTCTGTGACAGGGGATACTCAGTGAAGTTCTCTAGTGATTCTTGCACTGTCTTTTCTTCTGATTATAATGATATCTTGCTAATAGGCTTGAGGAAGGGTAACATCTATCTTGCAGATTTTTGCAGTTGCCCAAGAAATGCTTGCCTGGTTGCTAAAGGATCTGCAGAATATAGCTGGTTATGGCACAAGATATTGAGCCACCTTAACTTCAAAACACTGAATAAGATTGCCAGAAACGGTCTTATTCGAGGTGTTCCTAATGAAGTGTTTAAGAAGGACCAGGTTTGTGGTTCATGCCAGAAGGGTAAACAACCCAAGACCTCCTTTAAGGATGTCCAGAGCACAACCACAACCAGAGTACTTCAACTACTTCACATGGACCTGTTTGGACCTGTTTCTCCTCTTAGTTTCAGTGGTAGGAAATACACCTTGGTGATAGTAGATAACTTTTCAAGATACACTTGGGTAGTGTTCTTATTTAAGAAAAATGAAACTATCACTAAGCTGCCAGAATTCTTCAAACAGATTCAGAATGAGCAGAACCAAAGTATAGTCAGACTCAGAAGTGAAAAAGGGATAGAGTTTCTGAATTCACACATTGTAGACAACTGCAAGGACCATGTGATTTTTCATGAGACATCTGCTGCCAGAACACCCCAACAAAATGGAGTAGCAGAAAGGAGGAATAGAACCCTAAAAGAGGCTGCAAGAACTCTTCTGGCAGAGTACAACACACCTCAAAAGTTCTGGGCAGAGGCCATTAATACAACTTGTTATACTCAGAACAGATGCCTAATTGCTCAGAGACATAATAAGACTCCATATGAGGTATGGAAAGGTAAAACCCCATCTGTTTCATATTTTCATGTTTTTGGATGTAAGTGTTTCATCCATGACAATGAGAAATCTAAATTAAAAACCTTTGATGCTAAAGTGGCAGATGGAATATTTTTAGGATATTCCAGCACCAGTAAAGCATTTAGAGTTTTTAATAAGAATTCACTTTGTGTGGAGGAAACACCTCATGTTGTTTTTTATGAATCTGCTATTGAGTGCAAGGTGGAATTAATGCCTTCTGGAGAGACCCAGAATCAGACTACTCCCAGAGTAATCAAGGTTAATCCACCCATTCTTGATTCAGATTCAGATGATGACCCATCTCCTGGTTCTCTGAAGAAGAAATCTTCACAAGGAGCATAACCAGAAGAGGTTGGAACTCCTGTACGGAGAAACTCTTCTGCAGTTGGTGATAACCACCAAGGCACTGCAGAAGATGGTCCACCAGGTAAGACCACGGGAAGGAGAACCCTGGTTGATCACCCCAATGACCTGATATTAGGAGATCCAGCTAAGGGTGTCCAGACTAGGAGAACTTTTAACTTAGCTGCCTTATTCAGTTGCTATGTATCCTTGATTGAGCCCAAGAACATCAAGGAGACACTGAATGATTCAAATTGGATTGTAGCCATGCAGGAGGAGTTGAATCAATTCACGAGACAGGATGTTTGGGAGCTGGTAGACAGACCAAGACATCAAAAGTTTATAGGCACTAAGTGGGTTTTCAAGAATAAGAAAGATGAGAATGATGTCATTACTAGGAACAAGGCAAGGCTAGTAGCTCAGGGCTATTCTCAGTCTGAAGGAATAGACTATGATGAGACATTTGCTCCTGTTGCCAGACTAGAAGCCATCAGATTGTTCTTAGCATATGCTGCTCACATGAAGTTCAAAGTATACCAGATGGATGTGAAATCTGTCTTTCTTAATGGGATTCTCATTGAGGATGTGTATGTGGAACAACCTCCTAGTTTTGAACAAGGTGACAAGGTGTTTAAGCTTAAAAAAGCTCTGTATGGGCTGAAGTAGGCACCCAGAGCATGGTATGACACTCTATCTCAGTTTCCTCTGGACAATGGTTTTACTAAGGGTAAGATTGATAGGACCTTGTTTAGGAAAGAAGAAGGAAAGGACATCCTTCTGGTCCAAATATATGTTGATGACATTATATTTGGATCCCCTAACAAGAAGCTGTGTGAGAAGTTTGGTGACCTCATGCAGAGTCAGTTTGAAATTTCTATGATGGGTGAAATGAATTATTTCTTAGGTTTGCAGGTAAGGCAATCAGAGAAGGGAATTTTTATTAATCAGACAAAGTACATCAAAAACATGTTAGAGAAATTTGGAATAGGATCTAGCAAAGCTGCCAAGATTCCTATGATGACAAATTTCAACATGGATCCAGATGAGTCTGGAGAAAGTGTGGACCAGACTCAGTACAGAGCACTTATTGGTTCTCTTCTGTACCTGACTGCGAGTAGACCAGATATAACCTTTATTGTAGGAGTGTGTGCCAGATTTCAAGCTAATCCTAAGAAAAGTCAGTTGGAAGCAGCTAGAAAGATATTGAAATATCTCAAGGGAACAGTGAATTTAGGATTATGGTATCCTGCAGATGACAACCTAGAGTTAAGTGGTTATTTGGATTCAGATTATGGTGGGTGCAGAATAGATAGGAAATCTACAAGTGGAACATGCCAATTTTTAGGGAATAAATTGGTATCTTGGTTTTCTAAGAAGCAGACTTCAGTTGCTACATCAACAACAGAAGCAGAGTACATGGCTGCAGGGAGCTGTTGTTCACAACTACTCTGGATTAGTCAACAACTTAGGGACTACCAGATTAGGGCTATGGATATTCCAATATTTTGTGACAGCAACGGTGCAATTGCAATCACCCAGAATCCAGTTCTTCATACTAGATGCAAACATGTTGATATAAGGCATCACTTTATCAGGGATCATGTTGAGAAGGGAGATATAAGGATGGAAAAAATTGCAACAGAGAAGCAGAGAGCAGATATTTTGACTAAGCTATTGGCTGAGACCAGATTCAGAGAGTTAGCCTTTGAGTTAGGATTATTGGATCCAGAGACAGATTTGGTTTAGGGGGAACATCAGAGAAGAAGTATCCTTCATCTCAATTTTACATACTTTATTATTTTCTCAATTAACATACCTACAGGTTAGATATATCAGAGAAGTTACATCTCCAGATGAGGTTTGCACCAGATGAGGTGAATTTCAGATGAGGTGCTGAGTCAGATTCCAGAATAGTCCGGAGTCTTCTCTGACCAGAACCAGATGAGTTTCCATCAGATGAGATGTAACACCAGACCAGCTGTGGTATCATCTTGTTACGATACCAGGTGACAGGTATGTATTTACTTTTCTGGCCTCTGATCATTGGGATACACCTTTCAACTTGGTAAATACACCCAAACCGTTTCAAATTTAGAGTGTATTTAAACCACGGGTATAGAGCCTAGGCATATCATTTCGCTTTTTACATTGACTGCCACAAAACCCCTTTATGCCCATTCCCAATGACCACGCCCACGCACCAGATTAAATATGTATTTCGCCTTTCAATCTTGGCCATCGGATTTAATTACTGTGCAATATGTTAATCAATTCGAAAATTGATTTTGTTCCCTAAATTAAATTTACTTCTTACACGCGTTCACATATTATTAAATTTCAAAACCACGCGTCCTTTCTTATTTAAACAACTATCAATCTGTCTTTTCAAGTTTTCTTACATTCAAACCCTAACCTCTCTCTGCAAGTTTTTCCTCTCTCTCTCTCAAACTTTCAGACATGGCTCCCAAGTGCAATTTCGATCATGTATTGGTCATGAAAAAGCTTAAGACGGAGATGGTGGTGGACTTCTACACCACGAAAAACCCTGTGGCGCTGTCGATTCTGGAGTTGCTCCAGAAAGCAAGGGTGGAGAAGTTGATTTCGACGGTTCCAAGAAATTTTAGGACTTTGGACGGATATGCGGCCCAATTTCTGGTTCGTATGAAGATCCACGACGACTACATTTCATCCAAGATCGACCAAGATGATTTGGTGTTTTCCAAGCACGATTTCTGCGCGTTATTTGAAAACATTTCGGCAGAAGGGGTAGATCCACTGACGTATAAGGAAGATGAAATTATTGACTCATTCAAACTTTTTGCTAGATCTTCTTGCCAGAACATCATGAAAGGATTTTTAGATAAGCATTTAAGGCAGAAGTATAAGGTGCTATTCGATATAGTGGTGAAGGTGCTTATGTGTGAAAATCACAGCACAGATGCCATTTTCAATGGCAGGATGTGTGTTATGTGAGCATTGTACGATGGAGTACAATGTAATTAGACGGAGTTCTTCTGGGATGTGTTGAGGAAGAACAAGTTGAAGGTGAAGAAGGAGGCTCGTCCTTCCAAGCCAGGGGAGTTGCAGTTCTGTTTCACTGCAAATATTTCTTTGGGAACGAAACTAACTTTGATTTTGGATTCATTGCTTCCGGAGAAGAAATGGAAGGAGTCCTGGTGAAGAGGATTCCATAAGTCCAAGATACTATTCTCCAAGGATGGTCCTCTCCATGGCCATCCTGATTCTGATGGTGAGCAAGCCATCCCTGCCCCTCCCCTTCAAACTATTCCCTCTCCTGCAAAGGGACAGAAGCAGCAGCAGAAGCAGAAGACCCAGAAGAAAGTTGCTGAAGCAACTGGTTACTCAACCATTGCTTTCTGTGGTTCCTCAGAGGAGGACCAGATTCCTCTTCTTGATGTCTTGAAGAAGAAGAGTGAAGGAGTTGAGGTTGCCAAGAAGGCAGGAGCTTCCAAGAGGAAGAGGCCAGAGCAGGCCAAAAAGATGTTTGCAAAGAAGCCAAGGACTGGCAGAAGAGCTCCAAAGACACTCCTGGTGGATGAGCCATCAGAGGAGGAAGAGGAAGAAGAGGTTGAGCCTCTAAAGAAGAAGAAATCTAAGGCCAGGAGGGCCATTCTTCAAGGGTCAGACTCTGGCTCTGACCTGGGAGATGCCTTGGAGCAGGCAATAGAGGAGGCTTCTTTACTCATTCCAGATGCTCCAGAGGTATCAGTTCCAGGTGGTGTTGACCCAGCTGAGGTAAATGCTTCTAACCCCTCCCATATTAATCTTGTTACCCCCACTACCTCTCCCCCAGAAACACATACTCATCACCCCTCGACTGCTCCTGGTGCCCCAACTGCCTCACCAGAGCAGACCTTATATACACTACTTCAGCCATCCCTCAAACACCTTCTCACCCACCTTCCCAAATACCTCTTAATACAAACCCCTCTCCCCCAGCCCCTGTACCAGAAGTGTCATCAACCTCTTCTGGTGCAGAACCTCCACTTCCAAACACCTCCACCTCACACACCTCCATTCACCCCTCTGTACCAGAAGTTCCCTCTACTGGTGCAGAGCAACCTATTCCTTCATCTTCTACCTCACCAAATCCAAATCCTCCCCAAACTCAAACAGATCAGAACTCTAACCTGAACCCTCTTTCCATGGCATTGGGATTCCCTGCCCCTCCCCCCTCTCCCACATGCCTTACCAGCGATGATAGTGAAGATGAGGAAGCTTCACTTGAGCCTGATCACTTAGCACCTTCCTCCTCTGCCTCTGGGCCCAAACCCTTTACTTTCTTGTTAAGATAAAAATTGTTAGTTTTGATGAGTTAAAACAAACCAGAAGATGTAATAGGACCATCTGGACCTGTTAGCCAGATGATGAGCTAGATTAGGACTTAGTCTAGGGGGAACTGCCAGACCAGAAGACTTCACCAGAAGAGTCACCAGAAGACCCCACCAGAGGACTTCACCAGAGGACTCCATCAGAAGACTTCACCAGATGAGACAGACCAGAGGCAGAGGACCTTCCCCAGACCAGACGAGTCTGGTGGAACAAAAGATGCTCAGTTTGATCCCCTTATTCTACTGAGTATTCTGGTTCTTGACCAGATAAGGACCAGAAGACACCGAGGTTGCCTGGTGTCTGGTCCTGCCTTCTCTGGAGAGAATCAGAGTTAGGCAGAGGAAGCTATTGACAGTTGGTAATTCAATCAAGTCAACAAGATCAGGATTGGAAAGTATTTGAAGATAATCAATCCAAGGATCCCACCAACCCAATCAATCAATTAGGGAATAGATTGATTGAGGCTTTCTTATATAGAGGATCTGATTGGATTAGCCCTCCAACGGCTAGCCCTAATCCCCTCTATATATACAAGAGTGCAGTTCAAGAAAAAGCTTTAGAGACTCTACACGCGCACATAGCAACTAAGCTTTTTGATCACTACGCATTTGCACTCACTTTGTTCTTAATTACTCATCCAACTCGTAAGGAGTTTATATACCCAACCTGTTCATCTTGTTAGACAAGGTTGGAGTAAGTTTGTCTTTAGATCGAAGTTAGATCTAAAGAGATTGTAAGAAGGTGCTGGTACTTCGGAAATTCCAGTAAGTAGTGAGTTTGTTGGTTGGATAGTGAGACCCCTTTGATCAAGGGAGAGTGGACGTAGGATATTCAGATCCGAACCACTATAAATACGGTGTTATTTATTGCTTTCTTTAATACCTGTTGTTTATTATTTGTGCTCTTAGAAAAGATTTTCTCTAAAGACATTTTGGCTATAAAGGCTTCCGCAATTAATCTATCTAGTGGGACCAACATTTCTCATCTGCAAAAATGGGTCCCATTAGGCAGAGTATGAGTGTGCGTGCTCAGCTCTGGCTAAGAGAGCATTTCCCAGTTCTTCTGGAGCACTTACCACTTTTGGCAGATCTTACTGACGCCAAGGTCTGGAAGAAGGCCAGATTAGAGGATGTGGAGGATCTGATGCTGCTGCTAGAAGAGATGACTCCCTCCACATTCACAGCCTGGGAGATAGAGCTAAAAAAGAAGATGAATATCCAAAATCCTGCAGAGCTAGAGACACCAGAGGCAGCGAAGGTGTTGATTCACACTTTGCTCATCCAGAGAGGAGTAATGCTCATTCCTGAGGGCCTCTCACACAATTTTGGCCCTCACTTCTCTTTTCCTCCAGAACTCTACTCTGATCGGGAAGATTTTGATATGTCCCCTGCCGTGCTCCAGAAGATGAAGACTTTCTTCAACGAGCAGATCATGCAGATTGGGCGGTTCTCTAAGGCAATTCAACATATGGCCCCTGCTATGATAGAGCACCAGATTCGGCAGGAGAGGAGGATTTTCCTTAAGCAGATCAAGTCTACTCTTGCTGAAGTTAAAGCTTCTTTTAAGTCAAATGGTCTTTTTGTGAAGTTGGATGTGATGCACAGCCAGAAACAGCTCTAGGTGCACGTGCTGGAGCAGCTGAGGCCAGTTTCTGTGTTGAAAGTTGAGTTGGCCACTCAAATGCTGCAGACTGCTAAGCTCAAGGACTCCCTCCAGGAGATGTTAGAGAAGCTAGTTGCAGAATCCAAGGCTTACCTGGAGGAAGCAAAACAGCTGCGTGATCTTCACTCTTCCTCCAACACTGCCTTGCCTGATCTCATAAGGCAGGTAGTGGAGCCCCTCCTTGATGAAGTTAAAAAGGGGAAAGAGAAGGCCAGAACTGATCTGGCGAAGACCACCAATGAGACACTCTTTAGCCATGGTGCTCGTCTGGACCTGCTGGAGAACACCTTAGTCCAGGCTGAGTTGCAGAAGAAGACGAAGGAAGAGCTCAAATCTCTTACCATGGCTAAGCAGCTTGCTGCAGAAAAGGAATCCTCAGAAGCAGAGCAGGATCCCATTTCAATCTCTGGACCTGCTAAGAGGAAGTTTTGGAAAGTCAAGAAGAGGTTTCTTGAATCTGTTGTTGAAGAAGCTCAGAAGAGATATAAGGAAGAGACTCCAGAGGAGAAGCAAGCTAGGATAAGGAAAAACATAGATGAAGAGAAGAGGCTCAGATATGTTAGGAGACAGAACAAGAAGACCAGAGAAACTGGTGTTCCTTCTGGTGCAGGTGGATCTAGTCAGAGGAGGAAAGCTCCTATTGAGGTGATGAACATTTTGCCTCTCAGGACAGAAGGGTCTTTTGACTCTACTGTGCCTGTGCCTTTGATTGAGAAATGGAAGGAGGCAAAAACTCTCTGGTTCATTCAATACTATATCAAGAGGCCAGCACCAGAGGATGATGAGCTGATCAACAGAACCTTTCACTCTTGGATACAAGCTTATGATGCAGATTTGTACAAGCAATAAAAGGATTCTACCATTGAATTCAACCTGGAGGTGACTGCTCCTGAGTTTACCTATCTCAACGCTCCTATGAATGGGAACCAGGTTAATTGGGCAGAGCTTGTTAGGATAAAAATTGTATAGTTTTGATGAGTTAAAACAAACCAGAAGATGTAATAGGACCATCTGGACCTGTTAGCCAGATGATGATCTAGATTAGGACTTAGTCTAGGGGGAACTGCCAAACCAGAAGACTTCACCAGAAGAGTCACCAGAAGACCCCCACCAGAGGACTTCACCAGAGGACTCCACCAGAAGACTTCACCAGATGAGATCAGACCAGAGGCAGAGGACCTTCCCCAAACCAGACGAGTCCGGACTAGACGTGTCTGGTGGAACAAAAGATGCTCAGTTTGATCCCGTGTTTCCACTGAGTACTCTGGTTGTTCACCAGATAAGGACCAGAAGACACCGAGGTTGCCTGGTGTCTGGTCTTGCCTTCTCTGTTGAGAATCAGAGTTTGGCAGAGGAAGCATTTGACCGTTGGTGATTCAAATCAAGTCAACAAGATCAGGATTGGAAAGTATTTGAAGATAATCAATCCAAGGATCCCACCAACCCAATCAATCAATTAGGGAAATTGATAGATTGAAGCTTCCTTAAATAGAGGATCTGATTGGATTAGCCCTCTAACGGCTATTTCCTTAATCCCCTCTATAAATACAAGAGTGCAATTCGAGAAAAAGCTCTAAAAGAAGAGAAAAACATCATACGCGCATAAGACCATCTAAGCTTTTAAATCACTCTTTGCACTCTAAGTTGTTCATAACATATATCTACTCTTAAAGAGTTGTTGAAACCTCAACCTGTTCATCTACTAGATAAGGTTGAAGGCTGTTGATCTTTAGATTAAAGTTAAATCTAAAGAGTTTGTAAGAAGGAACTGGTACTTCCCAATTATAGTGAGTAAGTAAGTGAGTTGGTTGGTTGTTAGTGAGACCCCTTGGATAAAAGGGAGAGTTGACGTAGGATATTTAAATCCAAACCACTATATATCTTGTGTTCTTTATTGCTTTCATTTACTTATTCTCTTATTGCTTTTCGTACTCTTATAAAAAGAATTTGAAAGACATTTGACTTAAGCTTCCGCAATTAATCTAACAAGTGGGACCAACAAGTGGTATCAGAGCAGTGTGTCCAACGACCACTGCTTTGAAAAGCTTTTAGTGGTCACCGGGCAGATCCATTGCTCTTTAGTGCTTTTGTTCAAGTTCTTGTTATTTCCCTAATTTTATCTAAAATGTCTGCAAAATCTTCTTATAAGGGTCGCAAATTGCCAGAATTCTCATTTGAGGATTATAGCCACTGGAGCTTCATGATGAGTAATCATCTGGGAGCTATTCACCACCGCATGTTAGATGTGGTAGAAAGTGGCCCCATTCAATTTTACTGGACTCCTATTGATAGTGGCAGGTCAGAGTCCAGGGAAGAAACTAGTGAAACAGCCCAAAAAGCTGCAGAGGATAGAGTCCCCAGGCAAAAGATTCTCAAAAAGAAAGATGAGCTTGACAACGATGAAAGAAAGCTCTACAACTTGGACCAGGTGGCAAGAACCGAGATTATCAACACACTCGCCAAGGAAGTAATAGAAAAGGTCAGAACCCGTGCCACTGCCAAGGAGATGTGGGATAAACTTGCACTTCTCTGCGAAGGAACAAAGAAGATTAAAGAAAACAAGCTCCAAGCTGTTCAACACTCATTTGACACCTTCAAGATGAAACCAGACGAGACCATTGACCAGCTGGATATGCGTCTCACAAACCTCCTGAACAAGGCTAGTGCCTTAGGTAAGATCTACTCTGAAAAAGAATTTAATAGTAAAATCTTGCGTTCACTAACCAGCAGATGGAGAATTAAAGTCACTGTGATCAAGGACAACAAGGATCTCAACACTCTGGATCATCATCTTCTGTTGTCTGATCTCAAAGCTTATGAGTATGATCTTCAAGAGGAGGATCAAACAGAAGAGGTTTCCTCTTCTGGCCAGAAAGGTGTTGCATTCTCTTCAACTATCAAGCCTGGTGTCAAGCCAAAGGAGTCTACTGCAGATGACTTGAGCCTCAAGGAGCAGGTAGCACTTCTAACTCGTAAATTAGACAAAATGAGTTCAAAATATGGCAGGTACAAAAGGCATTGGAAGGAGTCTACCAGAGATAGGAAGAGTTCCTTCAAGCCTGCAGAGAAGGAGAAGACATCTGGAGACTCAAGGGAGACCAGATTCAGAACTCCAGAAAGGAGGAGAGATGACAACCCTGGTAGCTCTGGCAGACCTGACTACCAGAGGAGATAAAGTAGTCCAGCCAGATCAGACTACAACCAGAGGAGGAGGGAGCCAAGTCCTAGTCCCAGAGGAGACAATGCCTGCTACACATGCAACAAGACTGGTCACTATAGTTATGATTGTCCTCAACTTACTCCTAGAGAAAGAGAAGGGAAAAGGATCAAGAGAGATAGGAGATATGCAGATAAGAGAGCATTGCTAGCAGAAGCAGAGGAGGAGGATACTAGTTCCAGTTCTTCTTCTTCTTCTTCTTCTGATTTCGGGTCTGATGATGATGTATGTCTGATGGCAGACATCAATGAGGTACAAGAAACTACCTTAGTTTTATCAAATTCCAAATATACTGAATCCTCAAACTCATCTGGTAACTCCAGAGAGTCTGATATGCAGCAAATGCTATCAGATCTCCAGAATTGTGTTCAACTTTCTCAAAAACTTGAGAAAGAGAATGGTAGGCTCAGAACTGAAGTTCAATCCTTATCCCATGAACAAGAATCCACTAGAGAACTCATGAAAGATCATTCTAAAGAAGTCTCTGAACTTCAGGATAGGATCAAAGAAAAAGATACTCTGGTAGATCAAATCATGGAGGAAAAGATTTCTCAAGAGAATGAGCTCAATGAGCTTAAAGCCAAATACCTGACTCTTATCAAGGGAAAACAGGTTGAGCAAACTATTGAGTTACCTGTGCCAAGAGAAGACTCCTTGAAACCAGATGTTCTATCTATTATTTCAGGATCTTCTCAACGCATTAATGATAAGAGTGGTTTAGGATATCCTGGAATTATTAAAAGATCTCATAAATATTGCTTTACTAAAGACAAGTCTATAAGATCTGGTGAACTTGTGGAACTCCGGAATGAAGAGGATCCTTCTGATTGCATGGTGGTTCACAGACCTGGATGGAAATGGGACCCCCATGTTGATAAATCTAATCCAGAAGAGGTGAATGTTCTGGAAGAGAAAATTCTAGAGCATACAAGTCAAAAAGGAGAACTATGAAGACTGATGGTTCTTTACAGGTAACTAATCTGATTAGAGAACCTCAGAGGAATCCTAAAAGAATGGAACCTAAGCAGATTAGGGGACCTCAAAAGGATAACTCTAAGAGGAAACCTAATCAGAATAGGAGATACCAGAGGAGGTACACTGAACCAGAGAACCTCAATCAGAATCAGGGATCTCAAAGGTGGAATGCTCCAAGAAGATTCCAGAACAGGAAAACTCAAAAGGAATTCTATCATCATAAGAGATCTAACTTTCAGAACCAGAGACACATCTATAGAAAACCAACAGATCTGGGTAGTTATGACACCAGAGATGGTTCTTCTAGGATGTATCCTTACAACCAGACCTTTAAGACCATGTCTTTGAGGCAGGCCATTCCAAAGGACAGATTTGAGAAAAGGTACACCAGACCTGTTTATAGGAAAGGTGTCCTTATCAGACCAGTAGCTCAATATGTCATTGTAAGAGGACATGTTCTGGTAGATAGATTTGGAATAAAGATAAGATCTCCTCATCCAACAAGGGATGATCTTTATCTATGGATTCCTACAAAACCCACAACTAACCAATCAGGACCCAGCACTAGTAGGGGACCTAATTGATTTCCATGCAGGTAGATAAGAGCCAATTGGAGAAAGGACTTTCAAGCAACCATGTCTGGTACATTGATAGTGGATGTTCCAAGCACATGTCCAGAGCACAACCACAACCAGAGTACTTCAACTACTTCACATGGACCTGTTTGGAACCGTTTCTCCTCTCAGTTTCAGTGGAAGGAAGTACACCTTGGTGATAGTAGGTGACTTTTCAAGATACACTTGGGTAGTGTTCTTGTTTAAGAAAAATGAAACTATCACTAAGCTGCCAGAATTCTTTAAGCAGATTTAGAATGAGCAGAACCTGAGCATAGTCAGAATCAGAAGTGATAAAGGAACAGAGTTTTTGAATTCACACATTGCAGATTACTGCAAGGACCATGGGATTTTTCATGAGACATCTGCTGCCAGAACACCCCAACAAAATGGAGTAGCAGAAAGGAGGAATAGAACCCTTAAAGAGGCTGCCAGAACTCTTCTGGCAGAGTACAACACTCCACAAAGGTTCTGGGCAGAGGCCATTAATACAGCTTGCTACACACAAAACAGGTGCCTGGTTGCCCAGAGACATAATAAGAATCCATATGAGGTATGGAAATGTAAAACCCCATCTGTTTCATATTTTTATGTTTTTGGATGTAAGTGTTTCATCCATGACAATGGGAAATCTAAATTAAGAACTTTTGATGCCAAAGTGGCTGATGAAATATTTTTAGGATATTCCAGCACCAGTGAGGCTTTTAGAGTCTTTAATAAGAATTCACTTTCTGTGGAGAAAACACCTCATGTTGTTTTTGATGAATCTACTTTTGAGTGCAAGGTGGAATCTAAGTCTTCTGATGAGACCCAGAATCAGACTACACCCAGAGTAATCAAAGTCAACCCACCTATTCTTAATTCAGATTCAGATTCAGATGATGACCCATCTCCTGGTTCTCTGAAGCAGAAGCCTTCACAAGGAGCAGAACCAGAAGAGGTTGGAACTCCTGTAGGGGGAAGCTCTTCTGCAGATGGTGACAATCACCAAGGTACTGCAGAAGATGATCACCCAGGCAAGACCACAGGAAGGAGGACCCTGGTTGATCACCCCAATGACCTGATCTTAGGAAATCCAACTAAGGGTGTCCAGACTAGGAGAACTCTTACCTTAGTTGCCTTATTCAGTTGCTATGTATCCTTGATTGAGCCCAAGAACATCAAGGAGGCACTGAAAGATTCAAATTGGATTATTGCAATGCAAGAGGAGTTGAATCAATTCACCAGACATGATATTTGGGAGCTGGTAGACAGACCAAGAATAAGAAAGATGAGAATGATGTCATTACTAGGAACAAGGCAAGGCTAGTGGCTCAGGGCTATTCCCAGTCTGAAGGAATAGACTATGATGAGACATTTGCTCCTGTTGCCAGACTAGAAGCCATCAGATTGTTCATAGCATATGCTGCTCACATGAAGTTCAAAGTATACCAGATGGATGTGAAATCTGCCTTTCTTAATGTGATTCTCATTGAGGAAGTGTATGTGGAACAACCTCCTGGTTTTGAACAAGGTGACAAGGTGTTTAAGCTTAAGAAAGCTCTTTATGGGCTGAAGTAGGCACCCAGAGCATGGTATGACACTCTATCTCAATTTCTTCTGGACAATGGTTTTTCTAAGGGTAAGATTGATAGGACCTTGTTTAGGAAAGAAGAAGGAAAGGACATCCTTCTGGACCAAATATATGTTGATGACATTATATTTGGATCCCCTAACAAGAAGCTGTGTGAGAAGTTTGGTGAGCTCATGCAGAGTCAGTTTGAGATGTCCATGATGGGTGAAATGAATTACTTTTTAGGTTTGCAGGTTAAGCAATCAGAGAAGGGAATTTTCATAAATTAGGCAAAGTACATCAGAAACATGTTAGAGAAATTTGGAGTAGGATCTAGCAAAGCAGCCAAGATTCCTATGATGACAAATTTTAACATGGATCCAGATGAGTCTGGAGAGAGTGTGGACCAGACTCAGTACAGAGCACTTATTGGTTCTCTTCTGTACCTGACTGCAAGCAGACCAGATATTACTTTTGCTGTAGGAGTATGTGCTAGATTTCAAGCTAATCCCAAGAAAGTCACTTGGAAGCAGCTAGGAAGATTTTGAAATATCTTAAGGGAACAGTGAACTTAGGCTTATGGTATCCTGCAGATGATAACCTAGAGTTGAGTGGTTATTCAGATTCAGACTATGGTGGATGCAGAATAGATAGAAAATCTACAAGTGGAACATGCCAATTTTTAGGGAATAAATTGGTATCCTGGTTTTCTAAGAAGCAAACTTCAGTTGCTACATCAACAACAGAAGAAGAGTACATGGCTGCAGGGAGCTGTTGTTCTCAACTACTCTGGAATAGTCAACAGCCTAGGGACTACCAGATTAGAGCCAAGGATATTCCTATTTTCTGTGATAGTAATAGTGCCATTGCCATCACCCAGAATCCAGTTCTTCATACCAGGTGTAAACATATTGATATAAGGTATCATTTTATCAGAGATCATGTTGAGAAGGGAGATATAAGGATGGAAAAGATTGCAACAGAGAAGCAGAGAGCAGATATTCTGACTAAGCCTTTGGCTGAGACCAGATTCAGAGAGTTAGCCTTTGAGTTAGGATTGTTGGATCCAGAGACAGATTTGTTTTAGGGGGAACATCAGAGAAGTATCCTTTATTTATGCCCTACTGCATATTCTTTATTTTTTATATAACTAACATACCTGCAGACTAGACATATCAGAGAAGTTATATCTTCAGATGAGGTATGCACCAGGTGACACTTGTCCCAGATGAGGTACTGAGTAAGATTTCAGAATTTCCAAGGTCCTCTCTGACCAGGACCAGATGAGTTCCATCAGAGGAGATGTAACACCAGACTAGCTGTGGTATCATCTGGTTACAATATCAGGTGAGAGGTATGCTTTTACTTCTCTGGCCTCTGTTCATTGGGATACACCTTTCAAATTAGTAAGTACACTCAAAACGTTTCAACTTCGGAGTGTATTTATGACTCGGGTATAGGGCATAGGCAATCATTTCGCTTTTTCTCTTGACTGCCACAAAAACCCCTTTATGCCCAGTCCCAATGACCACGCCAACGCACCAGATTAAATTTGTATCTCGACTTTCATCGTGGCCACCGGATTTAATCGAGATGCAATATGTCAATCAATTCAAAAGTTGATTTTGTTCCCTAATTTAATTTTGGTATTACACGCGTTCACACTTCATTTATTAATCAAGACACGCGTATTGCCCTATTTAAATCAAATTTTTTTCAATCTGTTCTTTCATGTTTCATATCTTTTCAAGCCCTAACTCTCTCTCTGCAAGTCTTTCCATCTCTCTCTCTTTCTCTCTCTCTCTCTCTCTACTTCACAGCTATGGCACCCAAATGTAATTTCGATCCAGACTATGTCTGCAAGAAACTCAAGACTGAGATGGTGGTGGACTTCTATTCCACTAAGAATCTGGCCGCTTTGGAGATTCTGGAGCTTCTCCGACGTTCTGGGCTGGAGGAGTTGATTTCGAAGGTTCCCAAGGATCTGCGTACCTTGGATGGCTATGCCGCTCAGTTTCTTATCCGGATGAAGATCCATGAAGACTACGTCTCTTCAAAGATTGATTCAGAGGACGTTGTTTTCTCGAAGGCGGATTTCTGTACTCTCTTTGGTAACCTTTCTGCTGAAGGTGTGGACCCCCTGAAGTACAAGGAAGGAGAGGCGTTGGACTCCTTCAAGATGTTTGCCAGGAGTTCTTGCCAGAATATCACTAAGGGCTTCTTGGACAAGCATCTTCGTCAGAAGTACAAGGTTTTATTTGATATTGTTGTGAAGATTCTTATGTGTGAGAGCCATAGCACAGATGCCATCTTCATTGGCAGGCTCTGTGTTATGAGGGCCATTCTGGACGGTGCCCAATGTAACTGGGCTGAGTTTTTCTGGGGGGTGCTGAGGAAGAACAAGGTGAAAGTTCAAAAGGAGGAATGCCCCCAGTTGCCAGGAGAGCAACAATTTGTGTTCAATGCTAATGTCTCATTGGGCACAAAACTCACCATCATTCTGGATTCGATCCTACCAGACAAGAAATGGAGACAATCCTGGTGCAAGGGCTTTCATAAGTCCAAGATCATGTTTTCCAAGGATGGACCCCTTCATGGCCATCCTGATTCTGATGGTGAGGAAGCCATCCCTGCCCCTCCTCTACAGGCCATTCCCTCACCTGCAAAGGGGCAGAAGCAGCAGCCAAGGCAGAAGACCCAGAAGCAGGCTGCAGGAGCAACTGGTTCTTCAACCGTTGTCTTCTCTGGTTCCTCGGAGGAGGACCAGATTCCCCTTCTTAACATTCTTAAGAAGAAGGGTGATGATGATAAAGCTGTTAAGGCTGGAGCAGCCAAGAGGAAGAGGCCGGAGGAGGCCAAGAAGAGATCTGCTAAGAAGCCAAGGACTGGCAGAAGAGTTCCCAAGCAAACCCTTCTGGTGGATGAACCATCAGAGGAAGAAGAGGAAGAGGAGGTTGAACCTCTTAAGAGGAAGCCCAGGGCCAAGAGGGCAATTCTACAAGATCCTGACTCTGGATCTGATCTTGGAGAGGCCCTGGAGAGAGCTATTGATGAGGCTTCCCAGATAATGGAGGATGCTCCAGAGCATGTTGTGCCTGCTGGTGTTGACCCAGCAGAGGTAAACCCTTCTAACCCATCCTCTCTTCCCCCCCTGCTCATGTAAACCTTGTTACCCCTTCTACTTCACCACCAGACACCCAATCCCAACCCATCTCATCTGCTCCTGGTGTTCCTTTATCTTCACCAGAGCAGACTCTCCCAGACACCCCTACATTCACCCCTTCTGCCATCCCTCAAACACCTTCTCCCCTATCTTCTCAATTACCTTTAAACACTTATCCCTCTCCCCCAGCTTCTGTACCAGAGGTGCCATCAACCTCTTCTGGTGCAGACTTTTCCCTCCCAAACACTTCCACATCACAAATTCCCATCCTACCTTCTGTACCAGAGATCCCATCCTCTTCTGGTGCAGAGCAACCCATCCCGTCCACTTCTACCTCACAAAATCCTACCCCTCCACAAACCCATACAAACCAGGACCCATCCATTTCTATGGCTCTGGGATTCCCTGCCCCTCCCTCTTCTCCCACCTGTTTAACCAGCGATGATAGTGAAGATGAGGAAGCTTCACTTGAGCCTGCTAACTTAGCACCTTCCTCCTCTGCCTCTGGGCCCAAACCCTTCACTTTCTCATCTACAGAAATGGGTCCCATTAGGCAAAGTATGAGTGTGAGTGCTCAGCTCTGGCTAAGAGAGCATTTCCCAGTTCTTCTGGAGCACTTACCATTGTTGGCTGATCTTACTGATGCCAAAGTCAGGAGCAAGGCCAGACTGGAGGATGTGGAGGACCTTCTGATGCTGCTGGAGGAAATGGGTCCCTCCAACTTCACTGCCTGGGAGATAGAGCTGAAGCAGAAGCTAAATATTCAAAATCCTGCAGAGCTAGAGTCACCAGAGGCAGCGAAGGTGGTGATTCGAACTCTACTCATCCAGCAGGGTGTAATGATCTCTCCAGAGGGCCCCTCTTACAAGTTTGGGCCTCACTTCGTCTTCCCCTTGGAGTTGTATTCAGACGAAGAGGACTTTGAGGTCACTCCTGCTATCCTCCAGAAGATGAAACTGTTCTTCAATGAACAAATCCAGCATATTGGCAGATTCTCCAAGGCAATGCAGCACTTGGCACCTGCTCTGGTTGAACATCAGATTAAAGATGAGCAAAGGAAATTTTTGAAGCAAATCAAGGATGTTTTTGCCTCTGCCAAAGCTGCCTTCAAATCTGACTGCCTGTTCTTGAAGATGGATGTGCATGAGAGCCAGAAGCAGCTTCAGCAATATGTTCTGGACCAGATGCGGCCTGTCTCGGTGCTTAAAGTTGAGTTGGCCACACAAATGCTGGAAACTGCTAAGATGAAGGATTCTCTCCAGGAGATGCTTGCCAAGAAGGAAAGCTTAGTTGCAGAGTCGAAAGCCTACCTGGAGGAGGCAAAGCAGCTACGTGATCTTCACTCTTCCTCCAACACTGCCTTACCTGATCTTATAAGGCAGGTAGTGGAGCCCCTCCTTGATGAAGTTAAAAAGGGGGAAGAGAAGGCCAGAACTGATCTGGCGAAGACCACAGATGAAATTCTTTTCAGCCGTGGAGCTCGTCTGGACCTGTTGGAAAACACTTTGGCCCAGGCAGAGTTGCAGAAGAAGAAGAAAGTGGAACTCAAATCTCTTTCCATGGCTAAGCAGCTTGCTGCAGAAGAGGAGTCTGAAGCAGAGCAGGATCCTATCTCTATCTCTGGCCCTGCAAAGAAAACGATCAGAAGAGTTAAGAAGAGCTTCCTAGAAGAAGTTGTAGAGGAAGCAGAGAAGAGATTTCGTGAAGAGGCTCCTGAAGAGAGGCAAGCAAGAATAAGAAAAAACATAGATGAAGAGCAGAGGCTCAGATATGTTAGGAGGTAATCCAAGAAGAGCAGAGAAGCTGGTGCTTCTTCTGGTGTTGGTGGATCTAGCCAGAGGAGGAAAGCTCCCACTGAAGTGTTGAACATCTTGCCTCTCAGGACAGAAGGGTCTTTTGACTCTACTGTGCCTGTGCCCTTGATTGAGAAGTGGAGAGAAGCCGAGACTCTCTGGTTTATTCAACACTATATCCAGAGGCCACCACCAGAAGATGAAGCACTTATCAACAGGACCTTCCATTCGTGGATGAAGAGTTATGATGCAGAGCTTTACAAGCAGCTAATGGATTCAACAATAGAATTCAACCTGGAGGTCACAGCCCCTGAGTTTCATTATCTCAACACTCCCATGATAGGGGACCAGTTTGATTGGCTAGAGTTGAAGAAGTTATTCAAGACTAAGGTGTTGGTGAATTTCTCCCCAGCATCTTCTGCAGAGTTGAAGGCCATTCAAGACAGGTTTCTTGACTGGTTTCTGGTGCCTAAAGATAACAGAAGATATGCCTAGATTAGGACTAGACTTGTCTTGTAATCTGTAAACTCTTTATCCTTATTATTAATGAAATTCATATCTTCTCTCTTCAAAAGACAACCTCTTGTTGTCTCAATTGCTTGCCTGATAAGATCTATTCTAAGGTCTTATCCCTTTAGTGTTTTCTTACTTAAATTTCTTGTTCTGATCAGTTCTGGTAGTGTTTTAACTTTATCAAAAAGGGGGAAATTGTTAGGATAAAAATTGTATAGTTTTGATGAGTTAAAACAAACCAGAAGATGTAATAGGACCTGTTAGCCAGATGATGATCTAGATTAGGACTTAGTCTAGGGGGAACTGCCAAACCAGAAGACTTCACCAGAAGAGTCACCAGAAGACCCCACCAGAGGACTTCACCAGAGGACTCCACCAGAAGACTTCACCAGATGAGATCAGACCAGAGGCAGAGGACCTTCCCCAGACCAGACGAGTCTGGACCAGACGAGTCTGGTGGAACAAAAGATGCTCAGTTTGATCCCCTGTTTCCACTGAGTACTCTGGTTGTTCACCAGATAAGGACCAGAAGACACCGAGGTTGCCTGGTGTCTGGTCTTGCCTTCTCTATTGAGAATCAGAGTTTGGCAGAGGAAGCATTTGACCGTTGGTGATTCAAATCAAGTCAACAAGATCAGGATTGGAAAGTATTTGAAGATAATCAATCCAAGGATCCCACCAACCCAATCAATCAATTAGGGAAATTGATTGATTGAAGCTTCCTTAAATAGAGGATCTGATTGGATTAGCCTTCTAACAGCTATTTCCTTAATCCCCTCTATAAATACAAGAGTGCAGTTCGAGAAAAAGCTCTAAAAGAAGAGAAAAACATCATACGCGCTTAAGATCATCTAAGCTTTTAAATCACTCTTAGCACTCTAAGTTGTTCATAACATATATCTACTCTTAAGGAGTTGTTGAAACCTCAACCTGTTCATCTACCAGATAAGGTTGAAGGCTGTTGATCTTTAGATTGAAGTTAAATCTAAAGAGTTTGTAAGAAGGAATTGGTACTTCCCAATTCCAGTGAGTAAGTAAGTGAGTTGGTTGGTTGTTAGTGAGACCCCTTGGATAAAATGGAGAGTGGACGTAGCATATTTAAATCCGAACCACTATATATCTTGTGTTCTTTATTGCTTTCATTTACTTATTCTCTTATTGCTTTTCGTACTCTTATAAAAAGAATTTGAAAGATATTTGACTTAAGCTTCCGCAATTAATCTAACTAGTGGGACCAACAGAGCTGAAGAGATTATACAAGACCAAGGTGTTGGTGAATTTCACTCCAACATCTTCTGCAGAGTTGAAGGCCGTCCAGGATAGGTTCCTTGACTGGTTTCTTGTGCCTAAAGAGAACAGAAGATATGCATAGATAGGACCAGACTTGCTCTGTAATCTGTAATCACTTTTTATTAATGAATATATACAATCTTCTCTGTTTAAAAGACAACCTCTTGTTGTCTTAATTATTTGCCTGATAAGATCTATTATAAGGTCTTATCCTTTACTGTTTTATGCTTAAGTTTTACTTTTTGATCAGTTTTGGTTTTTGTTTTAACTCCATCAAAAAGGGGGAAATTGTTAGGATAAATATTGTATATTTTTTATGAGTTAAAACAAACCAGAAGATGTAATAGGACCATCTGGACGTGTTAACCAGATGATGAACTAGATTAGGACTTAGTCTAGGGGGAACTGCCAGACCAGAAGACTTCACCAGAAGAGTCACCAGAAGACCCCACCAGAGGACTTCACCAGAGGACTCCATCAGAAGGCTTCACCAGATGAGACCTGACCAGAGGCAGAGGACCTTTCCCAGACCAGACGAGTCTGGTGAAACAAAAGATGCTCAGTTTGATCCCCTGTTTCTACTGAGTATTCTAGTTGTTAACCAGATCTGGACCAGAAGACACCGAGGTTGCCTGGTGTCTGGTCCTGCCTTCTCTGGAGAGAATCAGAGTTAGGCAGAGGAAGCATTTGACCGTTGGTGTTTCAAATCAAGTCAACAAGATCGGATTGGAAAGTTATTGAAGTTAATCAATCCAAGGATCTCACCAACCCAATCAATCAATTAGGGAATTGATTAATTGAAGCTTCCTTAAATAGAGGATCTGATTGGATTAGCTCTCCAACAGCTATAACCTAATCTCCTCTATAAATACAAGAGTGCAGTCACAAGAAAAAACTCTAGAGAATCTCACGCGCACAAGTCACATTCCAAGCTTTTGATAATCACTCTTAGCACTCTTATTGTTCATATTTCATATATACTCTTAAGGAGTTGTTGGATTACAACCTGTTCATCTCTACGATAAGGTTGAAGGTTGCTTGCTTTAGATTGTGGTTAGATCTAAAGGAGTTGTAAGAAGGAACTGGTACTTCGAAAATTCCAGTACGTAAGTAAGTTTGTTGGTTGATAGTGAGACCCCTTGGATAAAAGGGAGAGTGGACGTAGGATATTCTGATCCGAACCACTATATATCCGGTGTTATTTATTGCTTTAGTTTATTTAATCTCTTACTTGTTTTGTGCTCTTATAATAAGAAGTTTGTTAAGACATAAACTTTAAATCTTCCGCAATCAATCTATCTAGTGGGACCAACAAAGTCACTTAGCCAAATATTTCCTAACAATGACATTTATCCCTTGTTAGCCCGTTTGAGCCTTAGCCTATTGATTAAGCGTGAAATTGTTATGTTTTGGTGTTGTTGGTCCCACTAGATAGATTAATTTGCGGAAGCTTAAACTTAAAACAAAGTTATTTTCAAAGTCTTTTTACTAGAGCACAAGTTAAGCCAATAATAAAGAAAGCAATAAAGAACACACGATATATAGTGGTTCGGATGTTAAAATCCTACGTCCACTCTCCCTTTTATCAAAGGGGCCTTACTAACCAACCAACCACTTACTTACTTTTTGGAATTGAGAAGTATCAGATCCTTCTTACAGCAGTCTTTAGATCTAACTTCAATCTAAAGCTCACTACAACCTTATCTTAATAAGATGAACAGGTTGAGTATCCAACAACTCCTTGAATGAGTGAATATAAATATGAACAAAGTAAGAGTGCTAAATCTTGATTAACAAGAGGCTTGGATATAACTTCGTGCGTGTGTAAACTCTCTAGGGCCTTTCTTCAAAGATGCACTCTTGTATTTATAGAGATGATTAGGGTTTAGCCATTGGAGAGCTAATCTAATCAGATCTCTAATTAAGGAAGCTTCCAATCAATCAATTCCCTAATTGATTGATTAGGTTGGTGAGATCCTTGGATTGATTGACTACAAATACTTTTCAATCCAATCTTGTTTGACTTGATTTGAATTACCAACGATCAAATGCTTCCATTGCCCAACTCTGATTCTTCCAGAGTAGGCAGGACGGACACCAGACAACCTCGATGTCTTCTGGTCCAGAGTCGGCCAAGAAACAGAATGCTGAGCAGAATCAGGAGATGATTCTGAGCATCTTTTGTTTCACCGGACTCGTCTGGTCCGGACTCGTCTGGTCTGGGAAAGGTCCTCTGCCTCTGGTCAGTCTCTTCTGATGAAGTCTTCTGGTGGAGTCCTCTGGTGAAGTCCTCTAGCGGGGTCTTCTGGTGACTCTTCTGGTGAAGTCTTCTGGTCTGGCAGTTCCCCCTAGATTAAGTCCAAATCTATTTTCCTCATCTGGCTAACAGGTCCAGATGGTCATATTACATCTTCTGGTTTGTTTTAACTAATCAAAACTATACAACTTTTATCCTAACAATTTCCTCCTTTTTTATGGAGTTAAAACACAAACCAGAACTGATCAAAGATAAAACACTTAAGCAAGAACACAAATAAAAGGATAAGACCTTAGAATAGATCTTATCAGGCAAAAAAGAGGACAACAAGAGGCTGTCTTTAAGACAGAGTAGATATGACTTTCATTAATAATAAGGACAAATGATTAAAAATTACATTTAATATCAGGTCCTAGTCTATGCATATATTCTGTTCTCCTTGGGCACCAGAAACCAGTCAAGGAATCTGTCTTGAATGGCCTTGAGCTCAGCAGAAGATGTTGGAGTGAAATTCACCAACACCTTGGTCTTAAACAGCTTCTTCAATTCTGTCCGATCAACCTGGTCACCAATCGTTGAAGTGTTGAGATAATGGAACTCTAGGGCAGTGACTTCCAGGTTGAACTCGATTGTGGAATCCATAAGCTTCTTGTACAGGTCTGCATCATATGCCTTCATCCAGGAGTGGAAGGTTCTGTTGATAAGTGCATCATCCTCTGGCGGGGGCCTCTGGATGTAGTGTTGGATAAACCACAGTTGTTAGAATAAAAATTGTTAGTTTTGATGAGTTAAAACAAACCAGATGATGTAATAGGACCATCTGGACCTGTTAGCCAGATGATGATCTAGATTAGGACTTAGTCTAGGGGGAACTGCCAGACCAGAAGACTTCACCAGAAGAGTCACCAGAAGAGCCCACCAGAGGACTTCACCAGAGGACTCCACCAGAAGACTTCACCAGATGAGATCTGACCAGAGGCAGAAGACCTTCCCCAGATCAGACGAGTCCGGACCAGACGAGTCTGGTGGAACAAAAGATGCTCAGTTTGATCCCCTGATTCTACTGAGTATTCTGGTTGTTCATCAGATAAGGACCAGAAGACATCGAGGTTGCCTGGTGTCTGGTCTTGCCTTCTCTGGAGAGAATCAGAGTTAGGCAGAGGAAGCTATTGACCGTTGGTGATTCAAATCAAGTCAACAAGATTAGGATTGGAAAGTATTTGAAGATAATCAATCCAAGGATCCCACCAACCCAATCAATCAATTAGGGAATTGATTGATTGAGGCTTCCTTAAATAGAGGATCTGATTGGATTAGCCCTCAACGGCTATTTCCTAATCCCCTCTATAAATATAAAGAGTGCAGTTCAGAAAAAGCTCTAGAAGTCTCTCACGCGCACATAGCATACTAAGCTTTTGATCTCTACGCATTTGCACTCACTTTGTTCTTAATTACTCATCTACTCGTAAGGAGTTTTTATACTCAACCTGTTCATCTTGTTAGACAAGGTTGGAGTAAGTTTGTCTTTAGATCGAAGTTAGATCTAAAGAGATTGTAAGAAGGTGCTGGTACTTCGGAAATTCCAGTAAGAAGTGAGTTTGTTGGTTGGATAGTGAGACCCCTTTGATCAAGGGAGAGTGGACGTAGGATATTCAGATCCAAACCACTATAAATACGGTGTTATTTATTGCTTTCTTTATTACCTGTTGATTATCATTTGTGCTCTTACAAACAATTTCTTCTAAAGACATTTTGTTTAAAAAAAAGGCTTCCGCAATAAATCTATCTAGTGGGACCAACAAGTGGTATCAGAGCAGTCTGTCCAACGACCACTGCTTTGAAAAGCTTTTGGTGGTCACCGGGCAGATCCATTGCTCTTTAGTGATTTTATTCAAGTTCTTGTTATTTCCCTTAATTTTATCAAAATGTCTGCAAAATCATCTTACAAGAGCCGTAAGCTCCCAGAATTCTCTTTTGAGGATTACAACCACTGGAGCTTAATGATGAGCAATCATCTTGGGGCTATTCACCACCGCATGCTAGATGTGGTTGAAAGTGGCCCCATACAATTTTACTGGACTCCCATTGATAGTGGCAGGTCAGAGTCCAGAGAAGAAACTAGTGAAGCTGCCCAGAAAACTGCAGGGGATAGAGTCCCCAGGCAGAAAATCCTCAAAAAGAAAGATGAGCTTGATAATGATGAAAGAAAGCTCTACAACTTGGACCAGGTGGCAAGAACAGAGATCATCAACACACTTACCAAAGAGGTGATTGAAAAGGTCAGAACATGTGCCACTGCCAAGGAGATGTGGGATAAACTAGCACTACTCTGTGAGGGAACAGAGAAGATAAAAGACAACAAGCTCCAAGCTGTTCAAAACTCATTTGATACATTCAAGATGAAACCAGACGAGACCATTGACCAGCTGGACATGCGTCTCACAAACCTCCTGAACAAGGCTAGTGCCTTAGGTAAGACCTACTCTGAAAAGGAAATTAATAGTAAAATTTTGCGTTCACTAACTAGCAGGTGGAGAATCAAAGTTACTGTGATCAAGGACAACAAGGATCTCAATACTCTGGATCATCATCTTCTGTTGTCTGATCTCAAAGCATATGAGTATGATCTTCAAGAGGAGGATCAAACAGAAGAGGTTTCCTCTTCTGGCCAGAAAGGTGTTGCATTCTCTTCAACCATCAAGCCTGATGTCAAGCCAAAGGAGTCCACTGCAGATGACTTGAGCCTCAAGGAGCAGGTAGCACTTCTAACTCGTAAATTAGATAAAATGAGTTCAAAGTATGGCAGGTACAAAAGGCACTGGAAGGAGTCTACCAGAGACAGGAAGAGTTCTTTCAAGCCTGCAGAGAAGGAGAAGGCATCTGGAGACTCAAGGGAGACCAGATTCAGAACTCCAGAGAGGAGGAGAGATGACAACCCTGACAGCTCTGGGAGATCAGATTATCAGAGGAGGGATGGTAGCTCTGGCAGACCTGACTACCAGAGGCGAGAGAGTAGTCCAGCCAGATCAGACTACAACCAGAGGAGGAGAGAGCCAAGTCCTAGTCCCAGAGGAGACAATGCCTGCTGCACATGCAACAAGACTGGTCACTACAATTATGATTGCCCTCAACTTACTCCTAGAGAAAGAGAAGAAAAGAGGATCAGGAGAGATAGGAGATATGCTGATAAGAGAGCATTGTTAGCAGAAGCAGAGGAGGACGATACTAGTTCCAGTTCTTCTTCTTCTGACTTTGGATCAGATGATGATGTATGTCTAATGGCAGACATCACTGAGGTAAATGAAACTACTCTAGTCTTATCAAATTCCAAATATACTGAATCCTCTAACTCATCTGGTAACTCCAGAGAGTCTGATATGCAACAAATGCTATCAGATCTCCAAAATTGTGTCCAACTGTGTCAAGAACTTGAGAAAGAGAATGGTAGACTCAGAGCTGAAGTTCAATCTCTCTCTCATGAGCATAAATCCACCAGAGAACTTATGAAAGATCATTCCAAAGAAGTCTCTGAACTTCAGGATAAGATCACAGAAAGAGATACTCTGGTAGATCAACTCATGAAAGAAAAGAACTCTCAAGAAGATGAGTTCAATGAACTCAGAGCCAAATACCAGACTCTTATCAAGGGAAAACAAGTTGCTCACAACATAGAGGAGATACCCATGCCCAGAGAAGCTCCTAAGATACCATCTGTTGTATCTATCATATCAGAGTCTTCTCAGCGCATTTGTGATAAGAGTGGTTTAGGATATTTTTTAATGACCTCTAAAACTCATAAATACATGTATAATAAAGACAAGTCTGTAAGAGCTGGTACATTGGTAGAAATCTGGGATGACAAAGACTTAACTGGTAATGGTTACAAGGTGGTTCACAATCCTGATTGGAAAAGGAATCACTCTGCTAATCACATAACATATGGTCCAGAAGAGTTGACTGTTCTGGAAGAGAAAATCCTAGAGAATAAGGGTCAACCAGGGGAACCATTGAAGATTAATGGTCCTGTGAACCATGAGTCCCAAAGAGTAGAACTTACTCAAGTTGGAGGACCCCAGAGAAATCCTCAAAGGGAACCTAACCAGATTAGGGGACCTCAAGGGAAACATTCAAGAAAGGGGAATACCAATCAGAGTAAGAACTACCAGAGAAGGAACAATGTTCAACAGCATCAGGTACCCCAGAGACGATTCTCTCAGAGGAATCAATTCCAGAATAGGTATACTCAAAGGAACTATAATCACCAGAACAAGTCTACCTTTCAGAACCAGAGGTGGTCTTCCAGATCCATCTATAGAAAACCAACTGATCTGGGAAGTTATGACACCAGAGATGGTTCTTCTAGGATGTACCCTTACAACCAGACCTTTAAGACCATGTCTTTGAGGCAGGCCATTCCAAAGGCCAGATTTGAGAAAAGGTACACCAGACCTGTTTATAGGAAAGGTGTCCTTATCAGACCAGTAACTCAATATGTCATTGTAAGAGGACATGTTCTGGTAGATAGATTTGGAAGGAAGATAAGATCTCCTCATCCAACAAGAGATGATCTTTATCTATGGATTCCTACAAAACCTGCAACTAACAAATCAGGACCCAGCACTAGTAGGGGACCTAATTGATTTCTCTGCAGGGAGATAAGAGTCCATTGGAGAAAGGATTTTCAAGCAATCTTGTCTGGTACATTGATAGTGGATGTTCCAAGCACATGACCTTCCAGAAGGATAATCTCCAAGATTTCAAGCCATTAAATGGACCAAGAGTGATGTTTGGTGACAACAACTATGGAGTTACCAGAGGAGTTGGAAAGTTGACCTTCAATGGAGTTTCTGTAGATGAAGTCTACTATGTTGAAGGACTCAAGCATAATCTACTTTCAGTATCCCAATTCTGTGACAAGGGATACTCAGTGAAGTTTTCTAGTGATTCATGCACTGTTTTCTCTTCTGATTATAATGATATCTTGCTAATAGGCTTGAGGAAGGGTAACATTTATCTTGCAGATTTTAGCAGTTGCCCAAGAAATGCTTGCCTGGTTGCAAAAGGATCTGCAGAGAACAGCTGGATTTGGCACAAGAGATTGTGTCATCTTAACTTCAAGACACTGAATAAGATTGCCAGAAAAGGTCTCATTCAAGGTCTTCCTAATGAAGTGTTTAAGAAGGATCAGGTTTGTGGTTCCTGCCAGAAGGGTAAACAACCCAAGACCTCCTTTAAGGATGTCCAGAGCACAACCACAACCAGAGTACTTCAACTACTTCACATGGACCTGTTTGGACCTGTTTCACCTCTTAGTTTCAGTGGAAGGAAGTACACCTTGGTGATAGTAGATAACTTTTCAAGATACACTTGGGTAGTGTTCTTATTTAAGATAAATGAAACTATCACTAAGCTGCCAGAATTCTTTAAGCAGATTCAGAATGAGCAGAACCAAAGCATAGTCAGAATCAGAAGTGATAAAGGAACAGAGTTTTTGAATTCACACATCGCAGATTACTGCAAGGATCATGGGATTTTTCATGAGACATCTGCTGCCAGAACACCTCAACAAAATGGAGTAGCAGAACGGAGGAATAGGACCCTCAAAGAAGCTGCAAGAACACTTCTGGCAGAGTACAACACTCCACAGAGATTTTGGGCAGAGGCCATCAATACAGCCTGCTACACTCAAAACAGGTGCCTGATTGCCCAGAGACATAATAAGACCCCATATGAGGTTTAGAAAGGGTAAAACCCCATCTGTTTCATATTTTCATGTTTTTGGATGTAAGTGTTTCATCCATGACAATGGGAAATCTAAATTAAGAACCTTTGATGCTAAAGTGGCTGATGGAATATTTTTAGGATATTCCAGCACCAGTAAAGCTTTTAGAGTTTTTAATAAGAATTCACTTTGTGTGGAGGAAACAACTCATGTTGTTTTTTATGAATCTGCTTTTGAGTACAAGGTGGAATCTAAGTCTTCTGATGAGATCCAGAATCAGACTACACCCAGAGTCATCAAAGTCAATCCACCTATTCTTGATTCAGATTCAGATTCAGATGATGACCCATCTCCTGGTTCTCTGAAGCAGAAGCCTTCACAAGGAGCAGAACCAGAAGAGGTTGGAACTCCTGTAGGGGGAAGCTCTTCTGCAGATGGTGATAATCACCAAGGTACTGCAGAAGATGATCACCCAGGCAAGACCACGGGAAGGAGGACCCTGGTTGATCACCCCAATGACCTGATCTTAGGAGACCCAACTAAGGGTGTCCAGACTAGGAGAACTCTTAACTTAGCTGCCTTATTCAGTTGCTATGTGTCCTTGATTGAGCCCAAGAACATCAAGGAGGCACTGAAAGATTCAAATTGGATTATTGCAATGCAGGAGGAGTTGAATCAATTCACCAGACAGGATGTTTGAGAGCTGGTAGACAGACCAAGACATCAAAAGGTGATAGGCACTAAGTGGGTTTTCAAGAATAAGAAAGATGAGAATGATGTCATTACTAGGAACAAGGCAAGGCTAGTGGCTCAGGGCTATTCTCAGTCTGAAGGAATAGACTATGATGAGACATTTGCTCCTGTTGCCAGACTAGAAGCCATCAGATTGTTCTTTGCATATGCTGCTCACATGAAGTTTAAAGTATACCAGATGGATGTGAAATCTGCCTTTCTTAATGGGATTCTCATTGAGGAAGTGTATGTGGAACAACCTCCTGGTTTTCAACAAGGTGACAAGGTGTTTAAGCTTAAGAAAGCTCTTTAAGGGCTGAAGCAGGCACCCAGAGCATGGTATGACACTCTATCTCAGTTTCTTCTAGACAATGGTTTTTCTAAGGGTGAGATTGATAGAACCTTGTTTAGGAAAGAAGAAGGAAAGGACATCCTTCTGGTCCAAATATATGTTGATGACATTATATTTGGATCCCCTAACAAGAAGCTGTGTGAGAAGTTTGGTGAGCTCATGCAGAGTCAGTTTGAGATGTCCATGATGGGTGAAATGAATTACTTTTTAGGTTTGCAGGTAAAGCAATCAGAGAAGGGAATTTTTATTAATCAGGCAAAGTACACCAGAAACATGTTAGAGAAATTTGGAGTAGGATCTAGCAAAGCAGCCAAGATTCCTATGATGACAAATTTCAACATGGATCCAGATGAGTCTGGAGAGAGTGTGGACCAGACTCAGTACAGAGCACTTATTGGTTCTCTTCTGTACCTAACTGCGAGCAGACCAGATATTACTTTTGCTGTAGGAGTTTGTGCCAGATTTCAAGCTAATCCCAAGAAAAGTCACTTGGAAGCAGCTAGGAAGATATTGAAGTATCTTAAGGGAACAGTGAATTTAGGATTGTGGTATCCTGCAGATGACAATTTAGAATTGAGTGGTTATTCAGATTCAGACTATGGTGGATGCAGAATAGATAGAAAATCTACAAGTGGAACATGCCAATTTCTAGGGAATAAATTGGTATCCTGGTTTTCTAAGAAGCAGACTTCAGTTGCTACATCAACAACAGAGGCAGAATACATGGCTGCGGGTAGTTGTTGTTCTCAACTACTCTGGATTAGTCAACAGCTTAGGGATTACCAGATTAGAGCCAAGGATATTCCTATATTCTGTGATAGTAATAGTGCCATTGCAATCACCCAGAATCCAGTTCTTCATACCAGATGTAAACATGTTGATATAAGGCATCATTTTATCAGAGATCATATTGAGAAGGGAGATATAAGGATGGAAAAGATTGCAACAGAGAAGCAGAGAGCAGATATCTTAACTAAGCCTTTGGCTGAGACCAGATTCAGAGAGTTAGCTTTTGAATTAGGATTGTTGGATCCAGAGACAGATTTGTTTTAGGGGGAACATCAGAGAAGTATCCTTTATTTATATTTTTTGCTGTTTTCCTTATTTTAAAACTAACATACCTGCAGATTAGACATATCAGAGAAGGTACCAGATGAGGTATGCACCAGGTGACACTTGTCCCAGATGAGGTGCTGAGTCAAATATCCAAAGTCTTCTCTGACCAGGACCAGATAAGCTCCATCAGAGGAGATGTAGCACCAGACTGGTTGTGGTATCATCTGGTTACAATATCAGGTGACAGGTATATCTTTACTTCTCTGGCCTCTGATCATTGGGATACACTTTTCAAATTAGTAAGTACACTCAAAACGTTTCAACTTCAGAGTGTATTTAAGACTAGGGTATAGAGCCTAGGCAATCATTTCGCTTTTTCTCTTGACTGCCACAAAACCCCTTTATGCCCAGTCCCAATGACTATGCCAACGCACCAGATTAAATCTGTATCTTGCCTTTCTTTGTGGCCATCAGATTTAATCACTGTGCAAAATGTCAATCAATTCAAAAATTAATTTTGTTCCCTAATTTAATTTTGGTATTACACGCATTCACACTTCATTTATTATTCAAGCCACGCGTATTACCCTATTTAAATCAAATTTTCATACAATCTGTCCTTTCACGTTTCCATACTTTCAAACCCTAACCTCTCTCTGCGAAGTTTTCTTTCTCTCTCTTTCACAGAAATGGCTCCTCTGTGCAACTTCGATCATGTTCTTATGATGAAGAAACTAAAGACGGAGATGGTGGTGGACTTTTACACCACCAAGAACCCGGTTGTGCTGTCGATTCTGGAGATGCTCCAGAAAGTAGGGGTGGAGAAGCTGATCTCCACAGTTCCCAAGGATTTTCGTACTCTTGACGGATATGCGGCCCAGTTGTTGGTTCGAATGAAGATTCACGCGGATCACATTTCATCCAAGGTTGATGAAGATGATTTTGTGTTTTCTAAGCACGATTTATGCGCTTTGTTCGAGAACATTTCTGCCATTGGAGTGGATCCTTTGACATACAAGGAGGATGATATCATTGGTTCCTTCAAGATTTTTGCTCGTTCTTCCTGCCAGAATATCACAAAGGGCTTCTTGGACAAGCATCTAAGGCAGAAGTACAAAGTCCTTTTTGATATAGTTGTTAAGGTGCTTATGTGTGAAAATCACAGCACAGATGCTATTTTTAATGGACGGATGTGTGTCATGAGGGCATTGTACGATGGTGTTCAATGCAATTGGGCGGAGTTTTTCTGGGATGTGTTGAGGAAGAACAGACTGAAGGTGAAGAAGGAGCCTTGTCCTTCCAAACCAGGGGAGATGCAGTTCTATTTCACTGCAAATGTTTCGTTGGGAACAAAACTTACCCTAATCTTGGATTCTTTGCTGCCAGAGAAGAAGTGGAAAGCATCTTGGTGCCATAGCTTTCACAAATCCAAGATCCTCTTCTCCAAGGATGGCCCTCTCCATAGCCATGCCGACTCTGATGGAGAAGAAGCCATCCCTGCCCCTCCTATTCAATCTATTCCCTCTCCTGCAAAGGGGCAGAAGAGACAGCAGCAACAGAAGTCCTAGAAGAAAGCTGCCGAAGCAACTGGTTCTTCAACCATTGCTTTCTCTGGTTCCTCAGAGGAGGACCAAGTCCCTCTTCTTGATGTACTGAAAAAGAAGAGTGAGGTTTCCAAGAAGGCAGGAGCTTCGAAGAGGAAGAGGCCAGAGGAGGCCAAGAAGAAATCTGCCAAGAAGCCAAGGACTGGCAGAAGAGCTCCCAAGAAAACCCTCCTGGTGGATGAGCCGTCAGAGGAGGAAGAAGAGGAAGAGGTTGAGCCTCTTGTGAGGAAATCCAAGGCCAAGAGAGCCATTCTTCAAGATCCTGACTCTGGATCTGATCTTGGAGAGGCCTTGGAGAAGGCCATTGATGAGACTTATCTGATGATGGAGGATGCTCCAGAGACTGCTGTACCTGCTGGTGTTGACCCAGCAGAGGTAAACCCATCATTTTCATCTTCTTTTCCTATTAATCTTGTCTCCCCCTCTACCTCTCCCCCAGATAATATTCGCCAAACCTCATCTGCCTCTGGAAACCCTTTTTCTCCACCAGAGCAGATTATCTCAGATACCCCAGTTTTTACTCCCTCCACCATTCCTACTCAAACACCCTCTCCCCCACATTCCCAAACACATCTTCCCACAAACCCCTCTCCCCCATCTTCTGTACCAGAGGTACCCTCAACCTCTTCTGGTGCATAAATCCCCACTTCAAACACTTCCACCTCCCAAATACCTCCTACACCTTCTGTACCAGAAATTCCATCTTCTTCTGGTGCAGAGCAACCCATCCCCTCCACCTCCACTTCACAAAATCCTAACCCTCCCCAAACCCATACAGACCAGGACCCAACCATTTCTATGGCTATGGGATTTCCTGCCCCTCCACCTTCTCCCACCTATTTATCCAGCGATGATAGTGAAGATGAGGAAGCTTCACTTGAGCCTGCTGACTTAGCACCTTCCTCCTCTGCCTCTGGGCCCAAGCCCTTTATTTTCTCTTCTGATGAGATGGGTCCCATCAGGCAGAGTATGAGTGTGAGTGCTCAGCTCTGGCTAAGAGAGCAATTTCCAATTCTATTGGAGCACTCACCCCTCCTGGCAGATCTGACGGATGCCAAGGTTTGGAGTATGGTCAGACTCCAAGATGTTGAAGATCTCATGCTTCTGCTGGAGGAGATGTCTCCCTCCACCTTCACTGCGTGGGAGATTGAGCTGAAGAAGAAATTAAACATTCAAAACCCAGCAGAGTTGGAGACACCAGAGACGGCCAAGATTCTTATCAGAACTCTTCTAATCCAGAGAGGAGTTATGCTCACTCCAGAGGGCTTCTCTTACAACTTTGGTCCTCATTTCACATTCCCTCCAGAGCTTTATTCTGACGAAGAAGACTTTGAAGTCACTCCTGCTATCCTCCAGAAGATGAAGGTGTTCTTCAATGAACAAATCCAGCATATTGGCAGATTCTCTAAGGCATTGCAGCACTTGACTCCTGCTCTGGTGGAACACCAGATTAAAGATGAGCGAAGGAAGTTTTTGAAGCAGATCAAGGATGTTTTTGCCTCTGCCAAAGCTGCCTTCAAATCTGACTGCCTATTCTTAAAGTTGGATGTGCATGAGAGCCAGAAGCAGCTTCAGCAGCATGTTCTGGACCAGTTGAGGCCAGTCTCTGTGCTTAAAGTGGAGTTGGCCACTCAAATGTTGGAAACTGCAAAGCTGAAGGACTCCCTCCAGGAGATGTTAGAGAAGCAGGAGAGACTTGTTGCAGAGTCGAAAGCCTACCTGGAGGAAGCGAAGCAGCTGCGTGATCTTCACTCTTCCTCCAACACTGCCTTGCCTGATCTCATTCGGCAGGTAGTGGAGCCCCTCCTTGATGAAGTTAAAAAGGGGGAAGAGAAGGCCAGAAATGATCTGGCGAAGACCACTAATGAAACCCTTTTCAGCTATGGAGCTCATTTGGACCTGCTGGAAAACACTTTGGCCCAGGCTGAGTTGCAGAAGAAGAAGAAGGAAGAGCTCAAATCTCTTTCCATGGCTAAGCAGCTTGCTGCAGAAGAGGAGTCAGAAGCAGAGCAGGATCCAATTTCCATCTCTGGACCTGCAAAGAAAAAGATAAGGAAAGTGAAGAAGAGCTTCCTTGAATCTGTGGTTGAAGAAGAAGAGAAGAGATTCAAGGAAGAGTCGCCTGAAGAGAGGCAAGCCAGGATCAGGAAAAACATAGATGAAGAGCAGAGGCTCAGATATGTTAGGAGGCAAAGCAAGAAGACCAGAGAAGCTGGCATATCTTCTAGTGCTAGTGGATCCAGCCAGAGAAGAAAAGCTCCTGTTGAAGTGATGGAGATTTTGCCACTCAGGACAGAAGGGTCTTTTGACTCTACTGTGCCTGTCCCTCTGATTGAGAGATGGAGAGAAGCCAAGACTCTCTGTTTCATTCAACATTACTTCCAGAGACCTCCACCAGAGGATGATGCTCTCATCAACAGGACTTTCCATTCTTGGATGCAGGCATATGATGCAAGTCTATACAAGCAGCTGATGGATTCTACAATAGAGTTCAACCTGGAAGTTACTGCCCCTGAGTTTCATTATCTTAACACTCCAATGGTAGGGGACCAGGTTGATTGGGCTGAATTGAAGAAACTGTACAAGACCAAGGTGTTGGCAAACTTCACTCCAACATCTTCTGCAGAGTTGAAGGCCATTCAAGATAGATTCTTCGACTGGTTCCTGGTGCCCAAGGATAACAGAAGATATGCTTAGTATAGGACCAGAAATGCATTGTAATCTGTATTCTTCTTTGTCCTTATTATCAATGAAAATATCATATCTTCTCTGTTCAAAAGACAACCTCTTGTTGTCTTAATTGTTTGCCTGATAAGATCTATTCTAAGGTCTTATCCCTTATATGTTTTCTTGCTTAAGTCTTCTTTGTGATCAGTTCTGGTAGTGTTTTAACACCATCAAAAAGGGGGAAATTGTTAGGATAAAAATTGTTAGTTTTGATGAGTTAAAACAAACCAGAGGATGTAATAGGACCATCTGGACCTGTTAGCCAGATGATGATCTAGATTAGGACTTAGTCTAGGGGGAACTGCCAGACCAGAAGACTTCACCAGAAGAGTCACCAGAAGACCCCACCAGAGGACTTCACCAGAGGACTCCACCAGAAGACTTCACCAGATGAGATCTGACCAGAGGCAGAAGACCTTCCCCAGATCAGACGAGTCCGGACCAGACGAGTCTGGTGGAACAAAAGATGCTCAGTTTGATCCCCTGATTCTACTGAGTATTCTGGTTGTTCATCAGATAAGGACCAGAAGACACCGAGGTTGCCTGGTGTCTGGTCTTGCCTTCTCTGGAGAGAATCAGAGTTAGGCAGAGGAAGCTATTGACCGTTGGTGATTCAAATCAAGTCAACAAGATCAGGATTGGAAAGTATTTGAAGATAATCAATCCAAGGATCCCACCAACCCAATCAATCAATTAGGGAATTGATTGATTGAGGCTTCCTTAAATAGAGGATCTGATTGGATTAGCCCTCAACGGCTATTTCCTAATCCCCTCTATAAATATAAAGAGTGCAGTTCAGAAAAAGCTCTAGAAGTCTCTCACGCGCACATAGCATACTAAGCTTTTGATCTCTACGCATTTGCACTCACTTTGTTCTTAATTACTCATCTACTCGTAAGGAGTTTTTATACTCAACCTGTTCATCTTGTTAGATAAGGTTGGAGTAAGTTTGTCTTTAGATCGAAGTTAGATCTAAAGAGATTGTAAGAAGGTGCTGGTACTTCGGAAATTCCAGTAAGAAGTGAGTTTGTTGGTTGGATAGTGAGACCCCTTTGATCAAGGGAGAGTGGACTTAGGATATTCAGATCCGAACCACTATAAATACGGTGTTATTTATTGCTTTCTTTATTACCTGTTGATTATCATTTGTGCTCTTACAAAAGATTTCCTCTAAAGACATTTTGTTTAAAAAAAAGGCTTCCGCAATAAATCTATCTAATGGGACCAACAACAGTATCTTGGCCTCCTTCCACTTTTCAATCAAAGGAATAGGCACAGTAGAGTCAAAAGACCCTTCTGTCCTGAGTGGCAAGATGTCCATCACCTCAATGGGAGCCTTCCTCCTCTGGCTGGATCCACTGGCACCAGGAGTGATACCAGCTTCCCTGGCTTTCTTATTCTGCCTTCTAACATATCTGAGCCTCTGCTCTTCATCTATGTTCTTTCTTATTCTTGCTTGCCTCTCCTCTGGAGTCTCTTCCTTGAACCTCTTTTCAGCTTCTTCAAGGAAGCTCTTCTTAACCTTCCTGATCATCCTCTTGGCAGGGCCAGGAATAGAGATTGGATCCTGCTCTGCATCAAAGGTCTCCTCTTCTGCTGCCAGCTGCTTTGCCATAGAAAGAGACTTTAACTCTTCTTTCTTCTTCTTCTGCAGCTCAGCCTGGGCCAAAGTGTTCTCCAGCAGATCCAGACGAGCACCATGGTTGAGAGGGTCTCATTAGTGGTCTTCACCAGATAAGTTCTGGCCTTCTCTTCCCCCTTTTTAACTTCATTAACAAGGGGCTGCACTACCTGCCGAATGAGATCAGGCAAGGCAGTGGAGGAGGAAAAGTGAAGATCACGCAGCTGCTTGGCCTCCTCCAGGTAAGCTTTAGTCTCAGCCACAAGACGCTCCTGCTTAACTAACATCTCCTGGAGGGAATCTTTGAGCTTGGCAGTCTCCAGCATGTGAGAAGCCATCTCCACCTTGAGCACAGAAACAGGTCGCATCTGGTCCAAAACATAGTGTTAGAGCTGCTTCTGGCTCTCATGAACATCCATCTTTAGATAGAGGCAATCAGACTTGAATGCGGCCTTAGCATAGGCAAACATAGCCTTGATCTGCATCAAGAACTTCCTCCTCTCTTCCTTGATCTGGTGCTCAACCAGAGCAAGCGCCAGATGCTGCATTGCCTTCGAGAAACGCCCTATCTGCTTGATCTGTTCATTGAAGAACATCTTCATCTTCTGCAGCACAGCAGGGGTCACATCAAAGTCCTCCTCGTCGGAATAAAGCTCTAGAGAAAAGGAGAAGTGAGGGCCAAAAGTATAAGAGGGGCCCTCTGGGGAGATCATCACTCCTCTCTGGATCAGCAAGGTGCAAATCACCACCTTAGCTGCTTCTGGGGTCTCAAGCTCTGCAGGGTTCTGAATGTTAGGCTTCTTCTTGAGATCTATCTCCCAGGCAGTGAATGTAGAGGTGGTCATCTCCTCCAACAAAAAGACTAAATCCTCGACATCCTCCAGTCTGGCCTTGCTCCAGACCTTGGCATCCGTCAAATCTGCGAAGAGGGGTACGTGCTCCAACAAGAATGGAAAGTGCTCTCTTAGCCAGAGCTGAGCACTTACACTCATACTCTGCCTGATGGGACCCATGTCGGCATTAGAGAATGCGAAGGGTTTGGGCCCAGAGGAAGAGGAGGATGGTGCTAAGACCTCTGACTCCAGTGAAGCATCCTCATCTTCACTATCATCGCTGGACAGGCAAGTGGGAGAAGGGGGGGGACAAGAAATCCCATTGCCATAGAGATAGAGGGGTTCTGTTCTGTATGAGATTGGGGAGGGGAAGGAATTTGAGAGGTAGAGATGGGGGAAAGAGGTTGTTCTGCACCAGAGGAGGTGGATGGCACCTCTGGTACAGAGGCTGGGGGAGAGGGATCTGTGGGAAGAGGTGTTTGTGATGAAGGGGGAGAAGGTGTTTGAGTAGTGTTAGGATAAATATTGTATAGTTTTGATAAGTTAAAACAAACCAGAGGATGTAATAGGACCATCTGGACCTGTTAGCCAGATGATGATCTAAACTAGGACTTAGTTTAGGGGGAACTGCCAGACCAGAAGACTTCACCAGAAGAGTCACCAGAAGACCCCACCAAAGGACTTCACCAGAGGACTCCACCAGAAGACTTCACCAGATGAGACCTGACCAGAGGCAGAGGACTTTTCCCCAGACCAGACGAGTCCGGACCTGACGAGTCTGGTGGAACAAAAGATGCTCAGTTTGATACCCTGTTTCTACTGAGTATTCTGGTTGTTAACCAGATCTGGACCAGAAGACACCAAGGTTGCCTGGTGTCTGGTCCTGCCTTCTCTGGAGAGAATCAGAGTTAGGCAGAGGAAGCATTTGACCGTTGGTGATTCAAATCAAGTCAACAAGATCAGGATTGGAAAGTATTTGAAGTCAATCAAGTCCATTGACGTATAAGGAAGATGAAGTTGTTGATTCATTCAAACTTTTTGCTGATCTTCTTGCCAGAACATCACGAAAGGATTTTTAGATAAGCATTTAAGGCAGAAGTATAAGGTGATGTTCGATATAGTGGTGAAGGTGCTTATGTGTGAAAATCACAGCACGGATGCCATTTTCAATGGCAGGATGTGTGTGATGCGAGCATTGTACGATGGTGTACAATGTAATTGGGCTGAATTCTTTTGGGATGTGTTGAGGAAGAACAGGTTGAAGGGGAAGAAGGAGGTTTGTCCTTCCCAGCCAGGGGAGTTGCAGTTCTAATTCACTGCAAATGTTTCGTTGGGAACGAAACTGACCTTGATTTTGGATTCACTACTTCCGGAGAAGAAATGGAAGGAGTCCTGGTGCAGAGGATTCCATAAGTCCAAGATACTTTTCTCCAAGGATGGTCCTCTCCATGGCCATGCCGACTCTGATGGAGAGCAAGCCATCCCTGCCCCCCCTCTTCAAGCAGTACCCTCACCTGCTAAGGAGCAGAAGCAGCAGAAGAAACAGCAGACCCAGAAGAAAGCTGCTGTAGCAACTGGTTCTTCAACCATTGCTTTCTCTGGTTCTTTAGAGGAGGACCAGATTCCCCTTCTTGATGTCTTGAAGAAGAAGAGTGAAGGTGTTGAGGCTGCCAAGAAGGCAGGTGCTTCCAAGAGGAAGTAGCCAGATCTTGCCAAGAAGGTGTCTACCAAGAAACCAAGGACGGGCAGAAGAGCTCCAAGGACACTCCTGGTGGATGAGCCATCAGAGGAGGAAGAAGAGGTTGAGCCTCTGAAGAAGAAGCCTAAGGCAAGGAAGGCCATTCTTCAAGATTCAGACTCTGGCTCTGATCTTGGAGATGCATTGGAGCAAGCTATTGATGAAGCTGCCAGAATCATGCAAGACTCCTCTGCTCCAGTCCCTTCTGAAGAGGTAATCCCCCCTATCTCTACCTCCCCCCCATAAATCTTGTTACCCCTTCCACCTCTCCCCCAGATAATCCTCCCCAAAACTCATTTGCTTCTGGTGCCCCCATTGCCTCACCAAGGCAGACTCTCCCTGATACCCCCATTTATACTCCCTCCACCATACCTACACAAACACCTTCTCCCCCACCTTCACAAACACCCCTTACCACAAATCCCTCTCCCCTAGCCCCTGTATCAGAAGTTCCCTCCACTTTTGGTGCTGAACCTACCCTGCCTTCCTCTTCCACTCCACAAACTACCATTCCTGATTCTGTACCAGAGATCCCATCTACTTCTGGTGCAGAGCAACCCATTCCTTCAACCTCTACCTCACAAAATCCAAACCCTCCCCAAACTCAATCAGATCAGAACTCAAACTTGAACCCTCTTTCTATGGCATTGGGATTCCCTGCCCCTCCCTCTTCTCCCACATGCCTTACCAGTGATGATAGTGAAGATGGGGAAGCTTCACTTGAGCCTGATCACTTAGCACCTTCCTCCTCTACCTCTGGGCCCAAACCCTTCACCTTCTCATCTGCAGAAATGGGTCTCATTAGGCAGAGTATGAGTGTGAGTGCTCAGCTCTGGCTAAGAGAGCATTTCCCAGTTCTTCTGGAGCACTTACCACTTTTGGCAGACCTTACTGATGCCAAAGTCTGGAGCAAGGCCAGACTTAAAGATGTGGAGAACCTCATGTTGTTGCTTGAAGAAATGGGTGCCTCCAACTTCACTGCCTGGGAGATAGAGCTGAAGAAGAAGATGAATATTCAGAACCCAGCTGAGCTGGAGACTCCAGCGGCGGCCAAGGTGGTAATTTGTACCTTGTTGATCCAGAGGGGAGTGATGATCTCCCCTGAGGGCCCCTCTTATAAGTTTGGGCCTCATTTTGTCTTTCCTCCAGAGCTCTACTCTGATGAGGAAGATTTTGACATGTCTCCTGCCATGCTCCAGAAGATGAAGACTTTCTTCAACGAGCAGATTATGCAGATTGGTTATTTCAATATCTATTCTTCCTATCTATTCTGCACCCACCATAATCTGAATCCGAATAACCACTCAACTCTAAGTTGTCATCTACAGGATACCATAACCCCAAATTCACTGTACCTTTAAGGTATTTCAATATCTTTCTAGCTGTTTCCAAGTGACTTTTCTTAGGATTAGCTTGAAATCTGGCACACACACCTACAACAAAGGTTATATCTGGTCTGCTCGTAGTCAAGTACAGAAGAGAACCAATAAGTGGTCTGTACTGAGTCTGGTCCACACTTTCTGATGTATTTTGCCTGATTAATAAAAATTCCCTTCTCTAATTGTCTTACCTGCAAACCTAAGAAATAATTCATTTCACCCATCATAGACAACTCAAACTGACTCTGCATGAGTACACCAAACTTCTCACACAGCTTCTTGTTAGGGGATCAAAATATAATGTCATCAACATATATTTGGACAAGAAGGATGTCTTTTTCCTCTTCTTTCCAAAACAAGTTCCTATGAATCTTACCCTTGGTAAAACCATTGTCCAGAAAAAACTAAGATAGAGTGTCATACCATGCTCTGGGTGCCTGCTTCAGCCCATATAGAGCTTTCTTAAGTTTAAACACCTTGTCACCTTGTTAAAAACTAGGAGGTTGTTCCACATACACTTCGTCAATGAGAATCCCATTAAGAAAGGCAGATTTCACATCCATCTGGTATACTTTGAACTTCATGTGAGCAGCATATTCTAAGAACAATCTGATGGCTTCTAGTCTGGCAACAGGAGCAAAAGTCTCATCATAGTCTATTCCTTCAGACTGAGAATACCCCTGAGCTACTAGTCTTGCCTTGTTCCTAGTAATGACATCATTCTCATCTTTCTTATTCTTGAAAACCCACTTAGTGCCTATCATCTTTTGATGTCTTGGTCTGTCTACCAGCTCCCAAACATCCTGTCTGGTGAATTGATTCAACTCCTCCTGCATGGCTACAATCTAATTTGAATCCTTCAGTGCCTCCTTGATGTTCTTGGGCTCAATCAAGGATACATAGCAACTGAATAAGACAGCTAAGTTAAGAGTTCTCCTAGTCTGGACACCCTTAGTTGGATCTCCTAATATAGGGTCATTGGGGTGATCAACCAGGGTTCTCCTTCCCGTGGTCTTACCTGGTTGACCATCTTCTGCAGTGCCTTGGTGGTTATCACCAACTGCAGAAGAGCTCCCCCCTACAGGAGTTCCAACCTCTTCTGGTTCTGCTCCTTGTGAAGACTTCTTCTTCAGAGAACCAGGAGATGGGTCATCATCTGAATCTGAATCTGAATCAAGAATGGGTGGATTGAACTTGATTACTCTGGGAGTAGTCTGATTCTGGGTCTCTCCAGAAGACTTTATTTCCACCTTGCACTCAATAACAGATTCATCAAAAACAACATGAGGTGTTTCCTCCACACAAAGTGATTTCTTATTAAAAACTCTAAAAGCTTTACTGTGGCTGGAATATCCTAAAAATATTTCATCTGCCACTTTTGCATCAAAGGTTTTTAATTTAGATTTCCCATTGTCATGGATGAAACACTTTCCATACCTCATATGGAGTCTTATTATGTCTCTGGGCAATTAGGCATCTGTTCTGAGTATAACAAGTTATATTAATGGCCTCTGCCCGAAACCTTTGTGGTGTGTTGTACTCTGCCAGAAGAGTTCTTGCAGCCTCTTTCAGGGTTCTATTCCTTCTTTCTGCTACTCCATTTTGTTGGGGCGTTCTGGCAGCAGATGTCTCATGAAAAATCTCATGGTCCTTGCAATAATCTGCAATGTGTGAATTCAAAAACTCTGTCCCTTTGTAACTCCTGATCCTTACTATGCTCTGGTTCTGCTCATTCTGAATCTGCTTGAAAAATTCTGGCAGCTTAGTGATAGTTTCTTTTTCTTAAACAAGAACTCTACCCAAGTGTATCTTGAAAAGTCATCTACTATCACCAAGGTGTATTTTCTTCCACTGAAACTAAGAGGAGAAACAGGTCCAAACAGGTCCATGTGAAGTAGTTGAAATACTCTGGTTGTGGTTGTGCTCTGGACATCCTTAAAGGAAGTCTTGGGTTGTTTACCCTTCTGGCATGAGCCACAAACCTGATCCTTCTTAAACACTTCATTAGGAAGACCTCGAAGGAGACTTTTTCTGGCAACTTTGTTCAGTGTTTTGAAGTGGAGGTGGCTCAATCTCTTGTGCCATAACCAGCTATCTTCTGCAGATCCTTTAGCAACAAGGCAAGCATTTCTTGGGCAACTGCTAAAATCTGCAAGATAAATGTTACCCTTCCTCAAGCCTATTAGCAAGATGTCATTATAATCAGAAGAAAAGACAGTGCATGAATCACTAGAGAACTTCACTGAGTATCCCCTGTCACAGAATTGGGATACTGAAAGCAGATTATGCTTGAGTCCTTCAACATAGTAGACTTCATCTACAGATACTCCATTAAAAGTCAACTTTCCAACTCCTCTGGTGACTCCATAGTTGTTGTCACCAAACATCACTCTTGGCCCATTCAATGGCTTGAAATCCTGGAGATGATCTTTCTGGAATGTCATATGTTTGGAACATCCACTATCAATGTACCACACATCTTTGCTTGAAAGTCCTTTCTCCAATGGGCTCTTGTTTTCCTGCAGAGAAATCAATTAGGTCCCCTACTAGTGCTGGGCCCTGATTGGTTAGTTGCAGGTTGTGTACGAATCCATAGATAAAGATCATCCCTTGTTGGATGAGAAGATCTTATCTGTCTTCCAAATCTATCTACCAGCACATGTCCTCTTACAATAACATATTGAGCTACTGGTCAGATAAGGACACCTTTCCTATAAACAGGTCTGGTGTACCTTTTCTCAAGTCTGGCCTTAGGAATGGCCTGCCTTAAAGACATGGTCTTAAAGGTCTGGTTGTAAGGGTACATACTAGAAGAACCATCTCTGGTGTCATAACTTCCCAGATCAGTTGGTTTTCTATAGATGGGTCTGGAAGACCTCCTCTGGTTTTGAAAAGTGGATCTATTCTGATGATGAAATTCCTTCTGAGTTTTCTTGTTCTGGAATCTTTTTGGAGCATTCAATCTTTGAGATCCCTGACTCTGATTGAGGTTCTCTGGTTCAGTATACCTCCTCTAGTATCTCCTATTCTGATTAGGTTTCCTCTTAGAGTCTCCTTTTTTAGGTTCCCTAATCTGCTTAGGTTCCACTCTTTTAGGATTCCTCTGAGGTTCTTTAATCAGGTTAGGCATCTGAACAGAACCATCAATCTTCATAGGTTCTCTTTTCTGACTTGTATGCTCTAGGATTTTTTCTTCCAGAACATTCACCTCTTCTGGATTATATTCTGAATTATCAGCAGGGGGGTCCCATTTCCAACCAGGTCTGTGAACTACCATGCGATCATTACCAGAAGGATCCTCTTCATTCCAGAGTTCCACAAATTCACCAGCTCTTACAGACTTATCTTTGGTAAAGTAATATTTATGGGATCTTTTACTGATTCCAGGATATCCTAAACCACTCTTATCATTTATGCGTTGAGAAGATCCTGATATAATAGATACAACATCTGGTTTCAAGGAATCTTCTCTGGGCATAGGTATCTCAATAGTTTGCTCAATTTGTTTTCCCTTGATAAGAGTCTGGTATTTGGCTCTAAGCTCATTGAGCTCTTCAACTTGAGAGTTCTTTTCCTTCATGAGTTGATCTACCAGAGTATCTCTTTCTGTGATCTTATCCTGAAGTTCCGAAACTTCTTTAGAATGATCTTTCATGAGTTCTCTGGTGGATTTTTGCTCATGAGATAAGGATTGAACTTCAGTTCTGAGCCTACCATTCTCTTTCTCAAGTTTTTGACATAACTGAACACAATTTTGGAGATCTGATAGCATTTGCTGCATATCAGACTCTCTGGAGTTACCAGATGAATTAGAGGATTCAGTATATTTGGAATTTGATAAGCATAAGGTAGTTTCATTTACCTCAGTGATATCTGCCATAAGACATACATCATCATCTGCTTCTGCCAGTAGTGCTCTCTTGTCAGCATATCTCCTATCTCTCTTGAGTCTATTCTCTTCTCTTTCTCTAGGATTCAATTGAGGACAATCATAGCTGTAGTGACCAGGCTTGTTGCAGGTGTAACAGGTGTTATATCCTCTGGGTCTGGGGCTTGGATCTCTCCTCCTCTGGTTGTACTCTGTTCTGGCTGGACTACTCTCTCTCCTCTGGTAGTCCGATCTGCCAGAACTGCCATCCCTTCTCTGGTAATCTGATCTCTCAGAGCTGCTATCTCTTCTCCTCTCTGGAGTTCTGAATATGATCTCCCTTGAGTCTCCAGATTTTCTCTCTTTATCTGTAGCTTTGAAGGAACTCTTCCTGTCTCTGGTAGATTCCTTCCAGTGCTTTTTGTACCTGTCATATTTTGAACTCATTTTATCCAGTTTACGAGTTAGGAGTGTTACCTGTTCCTTGAGACTCAGATCATCTGCAGGAGACTCCTTTGGTTTGTCATCTGTCTTGATGGTAGAGGAGAAGGCAACTCCCTTCTGACCAGAAGAGGAAACCTCTTCTGTTTGATCCTCCTCTTGAAGATCAAATTCGTATGCTTTATGATCAGATAGCAGAAGATGATGATCCAGAGTGTTGAGATCCTTGCTATCTTTAATTACAGTCACTTTGATTCTCCACCTGTTGGTTAGTGAACGTAATATTTTACTATTTATTTTCTTTTCAGAGTAGGTCTTACCTAAGGCACTAGCCTTGTTGAGGAGATTTGTAAGACGCATATCCAGCTGGTCAATGGTCTCGTCTGGTTTCATTTTGAAGGTGTCAAACGAGTGTTGAACAGCTTGAAGTTTGTTATCCTTGATCTTCTTTGTTCCTTCACAGAGCAAGGCAAGTTTATCCCACATCTCCTTGGCAGTAGTACAGGTTCTGACTTTCTCTATCACCTCCTTAGTGAGTGTGTTGATAATCTCAGTTCGTGCCACCTGGTCCAAATTATAAAGTTTTCTTTCATCGTTGTCAAGCTCATCTTTCTTCTTAGGGATTCTCTGTCTGGGAACTCTATCCTCAGCAGCTTTCTGGGCAGTTTCACTTGTTTCTTCTCTGGACTCTGACCTGCCACTATCAATAGGAGTCCAGTAAAATTTAATTGGGCCACTTTCTACCACATCCAACATGCGGTGATGAATAGCTCCAAAATGATTACTCATCATGAAGCTCCAGTGGCTATAATCCTCAAATGAGAATTCTGGAAGCTTGCGACTCTTATATAAAGATTTTGAAGACATAATTTACTGATTTTTTAAAATTTAACAAGAAATTGACCAAAAACACAATAAAGAGCAATGGATCTGCCCGGTGACCACCAAAAAGCTTTACAAAGCAGTGGTCATTGGACACACTGCTCTGATACCACTTGTTGGTCCCACTAGATAGATTAATTGCGGAAGCTTTAAGATTTATGTCTTAAGCAAAGTCTTTTATATAAGAACACAATAAACAGGTAATAATAATATGGAAAGCAGTAAATAAGACCGGATGTATAGTGGTTCGGATCTGAATATCCTACGTCCACTCTCCCTTGATCAAAGGGGTCTCACTATCCAACCAACAACCAACTTACTTACTGGAATTGTGAAGTTCCAGTTCCTTCTTACAATCCCTTTAGATCTAACTACGATCTAACAACCTTCAACCTTATCTTTTAGATGAACAGGTTGAGATCCAACAACTCCTTAAGAGTATATATGAAATATGACAATAAGAGTGCTAAGAGTGATTCTCTAGCGCTTTTTCTTGAGACCACACTCTTGTATTTATAGAGGTGATCAGGGTATAGCCGTTGGAGAGCTAATCTAATCAGATCCTCTATTTAAGGAAGCTTCAATCAATCAATTCCCTAATTGATTGATTGGGTTGGTGAGATCCTTGGATTGATTGACTTCAAATACTTTCCAATCCGATCTTGTTGACTTGATTTGAATCACCAACGGTCAAGTGCTTCCAATGCCTAACTCTGATTCTCTCCAGAGAAGGCAAGACCAGACACCTGGCAACCTCGATGTCTTCTGGTCCTGATCTGGTTATGAAACAGAATGCTCAACAGAATTAGAAGATGATTCTGAGCATATATTGTTTCACCAGACTCGTCTGGTCCGGACTCGTCTGGTCTGGGGAAGGTCCTCTGCCTTTGGTCAGATCTCATCTGGTGAAGTCTTCTGGTGGAGTCCTCTGGTGAAGTCCTCTGGTGGGGTCTTCTGGTGACTCTTCTGGTGAAGTCTTCTGGTCTGGCAGTTCCCCCTAAACTAAGTCCTAATCTAGTTCATCATCTGGCTAACAGGTCCAGATGGTCCTATTACCTCTTCTGGTTTGTTTTAACTCATCAAAACTATACAACTTTTATCCTAACAGTCGGCATGGCCATGGAGAGGGCCATCCTTGGAGAACAAGATCTTGGATTTGTGGAATCCCTTGCACCAAGAGTTCTTCCACTTCTTCTCTGGAAACAAAGAGTCCAGAATCAGAGTCAGTTTCATCCCCAACGAAACAGTTGCAGACAAACAAAACTGCATTTCCCCAGGCTTTGATGGGCATTCTTCCTTCTTCACTTTCCCTCTAATCTTCCTCAAAACGCCCCAGAAAAACTCTGCCCAATTGCATTGCACTCCGTCATACAATGCCCTCATAATACAGAGCCTGTCAGAGAAAATGGCATCTGTGCTATGGTTCTCGCACATCAAGATCTTCACAATAATATCAAACAAGACCTTGTACTTCTGCCTCAAATGCTTATCCAGAAATCCCCTGGTCAGATTCTGGCATGAAGATCTGGCAAAGATCTTGAATGACTCAACCGTCTCATCCTCCTTATAGGTCAATGGATCTATCCCTACAGCCGAGATATTTTCAAACAGAGCGCATAAATTATGTTTGGAAAACACCACATCATCCTGGTCTAACTTGGATGAAATGTGGTCATCGTGATTCTTCATTCGAACCAGGAACTGGGTAGCATAACCATCCAAAGTGCGAAAATTCTTCGAAACCGTTGAAATCAACTTCTCCACCCCTGCATTCTAGAGCAACTCCAAAATGGCCAACGCCGCCGGATTCTTGGTTGTGTAAAAGTCAACCACCATCTCTATCTTCAACTTCTTCATCACATAGTCATGATCGAAATTGCACTTAGGAGCCATGTCTGAAAAATTTAAGAGAGAGGGAGAGAGAAACTTACAGAGAGAGGTTAGGGTTTGAGAGTAAGAAATTGTGAAAAGACAGATTGAAATTTTTTTGGTTTAAATAAGGAAAAGACGCATGGCTGTAAAATTTAATAAAGTGTGAACGCGTGTAAAGTTTCAATTTTAATTTAGAGAACAAAATCAATTTTAGAATTGATTGACATATTGCACAGTTATTAAATCTGACGGTCAAGATTAAAAGGCAAGATGCATATTTAATATGGTGCGTAGGTATGGTCATTGGGACTGGGATCGAGGGAGTTTTGTGGCAGTTAAGGTAAAAGGCGAAATGATTGCCTAGGCCCTTTACCCTAGTCTTAAATACACCCTGAAGATGAAATGTTTTGAGTGTATTTACTAGTTTGAAAAGTGTATCCCAATGATCAGAGGCCAGAGAAGTAAATACTGATAGAACGCGCCGGTGAAGGCGGTCCGTCCCCAAGATCGTTGTTGGGATACCAAACGTGTATAAACAATTAAAGACCTAAACATGCATCTAAAGACAAGTTTAGATTCGTTACCCTTGAAGACCGAGGCGTTGATTCCACTAGAAATCTTCTAGTCTGTCTCCCAACCTCGTTCATACACCGGGTGGACGGCGAATTAGCGAACGTGGAGAAAAGTGCCTCCCAATTTCGTCTCCTCAAAACCCCACTCATGAATTTTGGCTGCTGCTCGTCTGATCTTAGAGTGCTAGGGTTTCAAAGATGAAATTGAAGCCTTTATATAGACTCCTTAGGTTTCATGGGCCAGACTAGGGATCTGTTAGAAGGTATAGGATTTGGGCTCCTCACGGACCCAAATACTCTTATGTTCAGCCCAAAATATTTATTTGGCCCGTGAATATTAATTCATTCCACTAGAGAATTAATGTTGCACTCCCATCCTATCCCGAACCGAATCAGGGCTTCTATTTGACTCTATAATTCCCCGTGTTAAAGATATCGCACGTCCATTAATTATTAAAGCTTCTGACCGCTTGAATTAATTAACATCTATTATTCCTTGAGTAGTACCACTCAACCTTTTTGTCGTACGGATATAATCGACCTGCAGGGTTTAATACGACAATCCTTTATGAGTTTCCTCAAGGGGACGTCATCAACCTGGATTACCAGGACACGGTGCCCTAATGTCAATAAATAAACATCGTGCAAACGATGTCACTACCCAAAATACATAGTGCGTTGAATCTAACAAGATTCTCACCTATAGTAAATCAAAGTAGTGAACAAGCGCTACACATATCTAGATATCACAATTAGGGTTAAGAATTACAAGAGTGTTGGTCTCACAAATGGTTATCCAGCGGAAAGCGTTTTGAGTTTATTTTTAATGAAAACCCAATTTATAAATTAAGTACTAAAATTAAAATGCAGAAATCTTAAATGCAGAAAAGTAAATAACACCGGAATTTATAGTGGTTCGGATATAACGATCCTACGTCCACTCTCCCTTTCTCCAAAGGGGATTTTCTCTCTCTCCAACCAACTTACTTACTTACTGGAATTTGGAAGTACCAGTTCCTTCGAACAACTGCTTACAACAACCTTATCTAACAAGATGAACATGTTGAGTAATAATCCAACTAAACTCCTAATAGAGTGTATATAAACTAGAAAGGACAAAGGTGAGTGATTGGAAGAGTTCGTGTATTCTTAGTGTGCTCTCGCGCGACTCTTGTCTGTTGAACTAATCCAAGCACTCCTATTTATAGTTGTAGAATAAAGTAGCCGTTGGAAACTAGTAATTCAAACAACCATAATTGGAGGGATATAATCAATCAAAGATTGATTATATTGACTGATTAGTTGACTTTCAATCAAGCAATCAATCAGATCCTCCATCAGTTGACTCTCCAGATTGCCTCTTCTCAATCATAGAAACTCCAAGATCTCCTTGTCTCCAGATTACACGTAGCCTCCATGTGGGTGAACTAATCTGCCTCCCTCGTCTGGTCAGGACTCGTCTGGTCTGGGGTCTTCTGGTCTGGTAACATTTCTGCTCTGGTCCTCATCTGGGAGAGGTCTTCTGGTCAGGCTCCTCTGGCAGACTCCTCTGGCAGACTCCTCTGGTCAGACTCCTCTGGTCAGGCTCCTCTGGCAGACTCCTCTGGTCAGACTCCTCTGGTCAGGCTCCTCTGGACCTCATCTGCTCTAGTGACTCTTCTGCTCTGGTCTGGACACCTCATCTGGTCACCTCTCATCTGGTCACCTCTTCTGTTCTGCATAGATTTCTTCCCCCTTAACCAAAGACCTATTCTAGACCAAGACTAATCTGTAGCTGACTAACAGGTTCAGCTAGTCCTATTACAAGTTCTTGTTTTAACATCTTCAAAACATCTAATCTATATCCTAACAATTTCCCCCTTTTTGATGATGTTATAACTGAAAAACTGAAATAAAACAAGACAAGAGAAATTTAAAGTATCTAAATAGAGATTTTAGCAGGCTGGGTCAACTGATCTTCCCCCTCAAAGTATGATCAGCTGATATTGGGGCAAAACATCAGCTGGTCTCCTTGTGTATCTGCAGGCAATCAACTTTTTGGTACCCTACTGGGTCCAGGGGGGTTAGCACAATTTTTAGGAAGCCACAAGAATAGATCATCCCTTTTTGAATCAGGTGATCTTATCTTTCTTCCATACATATCCACAAAAACACACTGAACATAAGAAGCTTCAACATGGTTATTTCTTCTAGAGGCTCTTCTTCTCTTATGAGCTTGTCCAGTAGTAGAAGTAACTTGTCTTAATGCAACAGACTTGAAATTCTTTTGATAAGGATAAGTTTTACTAGAACCATCAAAGGTTCCAGCTGGTCTGGCAGATGACTTGAAAGTCCTCTGCAGGTGAGTAGGAGTCATCTGGTTCTGCTTCTTTTGAGAAGATCCAGACTGTCTTCTACTCTGCTGGCCTGGCTGAGGTATTTTATTCTGGGTATAACCCTTCTTAAATTTCCTCCTCTGCCTTTTGGGTTTTTGAGTTTCAGTACTCATCTGCCCATTAGGCTGAGTTGCCTGGTCAGCTGGCCTCTTGCCCTTATCAATAAAATTTCTAGGTTGTTCTTCTTTCTGAACATGTGAGGATTCAGGTTTGGAATAACCAAGGCCTGTCTTATCATGCTCTCTTTGAGATGAGGCAGCTATGTGTGACACAGCATTATTTGCTGTAGTCAGCTGCTCCAGTCCCAGCTTGAGCTTGTCCTAACTATCTTTTACAATTTTGTTTTGATGGAAGAGTTCATCGAACTTAGCTTTCAGCAGAGTATATTCATTATCTTTCTCAATGTTTTCAACAAGCAACTTTTCTATCAGCTTAGTTTGTTCATCACATCTAGTTTTCAAGTCAGTGGACTCTTCTACCAGTGTTTGAACCTGTTCAGCTGGTAGATCAGTTGGGTTGCCTAAACATTGTGAAAGCTTCTGGTTTTCTGCTTTCAACTTTGTGTTCTCATCTTCCAACTTTTGACAAAGTTGTACAGATTTTTGGGGATCTAATAGCAAATTTTGCGTATAAGACTCCTCTGATTGTTCAGAAAAAGAAGAATAAGAAGAAGAAGAGGGAGTTCGATTGCATACCTCATCTGTCACAAGACATATCTCTTCGTCTGGTCCAAAATTGGATGATGAACCAGAAGTGGATACCTCTTTTTCCTCATCTGCAAAGCTCCTTTTGGAGTAACTCCTAGTGTTTCTTTTACTGCTTCTCTTCGAGCCCATTTCTGCAAAAATTGTTAGCACAACAAATATTTGGGTTTTCAAAAAAAATGGATCTGCCCTGGTGACCACCAAAATAATTTCAAAACAGTGGTCTGTAGGACACACTGCTCTGATACCACTTGTTGGTCCCACAAATGGTTATCCAACAGAAAGCGTTTTGAGTTTATTTTTAATGAAAACCCAATTTATAAATTAAGTACTAAAATTAAAATGCAGAAATCTTAAATGCAGAAAAGTAAATAACACCGGAATTTATAGTGGTTCGGATATAACGATCCTACGTCCACTCTCCCTTTCTCCAAAGGGGACTTTCTCTCTCTCCAACCAACTTACTTACTTACTGGAATTTGGAAGTACCAGTTCCTTCGAACAACTGCTTACAACAACCTTATCTAACAGGATGAACAGGTTGAGTAATAATCCAACTAAACTCCTAATAGAGTGTATATAAACTAGAAAGGACAAAGGTGAGTGATTGGAAGAGTTCGTGTGTTCTTAGTGTGCTCTCGCGCGACTCTTGTCTGTTGAACTAATCCAAGCACTCCTATTTATAGTTGTAGAATAAACTAGCCGTTGGAAACTAGTAATTCAAATACCATAATTGGAGGGATATAATCAATCAAAGATTGATTATATTGATTGATTAGTTGACTTTCAATCAAGCAATCAATCAGATCCTCCATCAGTTGACTCTCCAGATTGCCTCTTCTCAATCATAGAAACTCCAAGATCTCCTTGTCTCCAGATTACACGTAGCCTCCATGTGGGTGAACTAATCTGCCTCCCTCGTCTGGTCAGGACTCGTCTGGTCTGGGGTCTTCTGGTCTGGTAACATTTCTGCTCTGGTCCTCATCTGGGAGAGGTCTTCTGGTCAGGCTCCTCTGGCAGACTCCTCTGGCAGACTCCTCTGGTCAGACTCCTCTGGTCAGGCTCCTCTGGCAGACTCCTCTGGCAGACTCCTCTGGTCAGACTCCTCTGGTCAGGCTCCTCTGGCAGACCCCTCTGGTCAGAGCTCATCTGGTCAGACTCCTCTGGACCTCATCTGCTCTAGTGACTCTTCTGCTCTGGTCTGGACACCTCATCTGGTCACCTCTCATCTGGTCATCTCTTCTGGTCTGCACAGATTTCTTCCCCCTTAACCAAAGACCTATTCTAGACCAAGACTAATCTGTAGCTGACTAACAGGTTCAGCTAGTCCTATTACAAGTTCTTATTTTAACATCTTCAAAACATCTAATCTATATCCTAACAAAGAGTCACCAAGACCTTTAGTTCTTCATAACAGTCAGAATAGAAGAACATGTCTTAATTGTGATCCATTTAATACGACATAGCGTACTAGTATGAACTAATGGCCAAGACAAGCCACTAACAAGTTCATACTACAACTTATACCAATAGTTATGTCCAGAACTATCTCAGTTGTGAATAATGTTTATATCTTATAAGGAACTGACAATGTGATCTTCTGTGTAACTACAAACCCACCACATTATCTACAATATAAGATAAACAGACATACAAGTAATACAAGCAATTAATAAGATTGCAATAATGTGAAAAACCATTTATTTTAGATAATAAGGAAATCGAATATATCCATAAAAGCCCAACAAAAGTTTGTTTTACAATATACACCAACAAATACATACCTTTCACCTGGTATTGTAACCAGATGATACCATGGTTAGACTTGTGTTACATCTCATCTGATGGAAACCCATCCAGTTCTGGTCAGAATAGACTCCGGATTTCTCTGGAATCTGTCACTGCACCTCATCTGGGATGTACCTCATTTGGTACATGCCTCATCTAGTACATACCTACCTGGTACATACCTCACCTGATGCATACCTAATCTAGAGATGTAACTCCCCTGGTATATCTAACTTGTAGGCATGTAAGTATGAAAATAATAAAGTATGTTAAATTGAAATAAAGGATACTTCTATGATGTTCCCCCTAAACCAATTCTATCTCTGGATCTAATAAACCTAACTCAAAACTTAACTCTCTGAATCTGTTTTTAGCCAAAGGCTTAGTCAGAATATCTGCTCTCTGCTTCTCTGTTGCAATCTTGTCCATCCTTATATCTCCCTTCTCAACATGGTCTCTTATGAAGTGATGCCTTATATCAACATGCTTGCATCTGGTATGAAGAACTGGATTCTGGGTTATTGCTATTGCACTGTTGCTATCACAGAAGATTGGAATATCCTTAGCTCTAATTTGGTAGTCCCTTAGCTGCTGACTAATCCAGAATAGTTGTGAGCAATAGCTCCCTGCAGCCATGTACTCTGCTTCTGTTGTTGATGTAGCAACTGAAGTCTGCTTCTTAGAAAACCAAGATACCAATTTATTCCCTGAGAATTGGCATGTTCCACTTGTAGACTTCCTATCTATTATGCACCCACCATAATCTGAATCCGAATAACCACTCAACTCTAAGTTGTCATCTACAGTATACCATAACCCCAAATTCACTGTTCCCTTGAGATATTTCAATATCTTCCTAGCTGCTTCCAAGTGACTTTTCTTAGGATTAGCTTGAAATCTGGCACACACACCAATAGCAAAGGTTATATCTGGTCTGCTTGCAGTCAGGTACAGAAGAGAACCAATAAGTGCCTTGTACTGAGTCTGGTCCACACTCTCCCTAGACTCATCTGGATCCATGTTGAAATTTGTCATCATAGGAATTGTTAGGATATAGATTAGATGTTTTGAAGATGTTAAAACAAGAACTTGTAATAGGACTAGCTGAACCTGTTAGTCAGCTACAGATTAGTCTAGGTCTAGAATAGGTCTTTTGTTAAGGGGGAAGAAATCTGTGCGTACCAGAGAAGGTACCAGAGAAGGTGACCAGATGAGGTGACCAGAGAAGGTACCAGATGAGGTGACCAGAGAAGGTACCAGAGAAGGTACCAGATGAGGTGACCAGAGGAGGTAACCAGATGAGATGTCCAGAGCAGAAGAGTCACCAGAGCAGATGAGGTCCAGAGGAGTCTGCCAGATGAGTCTGACCAGAAGACCTCTTCCAGATGAGGACCAGAGCTGAAGTGTTACCTGACCAGAAGACCCCAGACGAGTCCAGACCAGATGAGGGAGGCGGATTAGTTCACCCACATGGAGGCTGCGTGTATTCTGGAGACAAGGAAATCTAGGAGTTCATTGATAGAGAAGAAGACAATCTGGATAGTCAACTGATGGAGGATTTGATTGATTGCTTGATTGAAAGTCAACTAATCAATCATATAATCAATCTTTGATTGATTATATCCCTCCAATTATGGTTGTTTGAATTTCTAGCTTCCAACGGCTAGTTTATTCCACAACTATAAATAGGAGTGCTTGGATTAGTTCAATATAGAAGAGTCGCGCGAGAGCACACAAAGACACACGAACTCTTCCACTCACTCACCTTGTTCATTCTAGTTTATATACACTCTATTAGGAGTTTAGTTGGATTATTACTCAACCTGTTCATCTTGTTAGATAAGGTTGTAAGTTGTAAGAAGGAACTGGTACTTCGCAATTCCAGTAGTCCGTAAGTAAGTTGGTTGGAGAGTGAGAAAGACCCCTTTGGAGAAAGGGAGAGTGGACGTAGGATCGTTATATCCGAACCACTATAAATCCTGGTGTTATTTACTTTTGTGCACTTTAGATTTCTGCATTTCTTTTAGCACTTACCTTAAAATTTGGTTTTTCATTAAAATAAACTCAAAACGCTTTCCGCTGGATAACCTTTTTGGGACCAACAAGTGGTATCAGAGCAGTGTGTCTTACAGACCACTGTTTTGAAATTATTTTGGTGGCACCAGGGCAGATCCATTTTTTTGAAAACCCAAATATTTGTTGTGCTAACAATTTCTTGCAGAAATGGGTTCGAAGAAAAGCAGTAGAAGATACACTAGGAGTTACTCCAAAAGATGCTTAGCAGATGAGGAAGAAGAGGTTTCCACTTCTGGTTCATCATCCAATTTTGGACCAGACGAAGAGATATGTCTTGTGACAGATGAGGTATGCAATCGAACTCCCTCTTCTTCTTCTTATTCTTCTTTTTCTGGACAATCAGAGGAGTCTGATATGCAGAAGATGCTATTAGATCTCAAAAAATCTATACAACTTTGTCAAAAATTGGAAGATGAGAACTCAAAGCTGAAAGCAGAAAATCAGAAGCTTTCATAATGTCTAGGCAACTCAGCTGATCTACCAGCTGAACTAAATCATACACTGGTTGAAGAGTCTTTTGACTTGAAAACCAGGTGTATTGAACAAGTTAAGCTGATAGAAAGGTTGGTGGTTGAAAATGTTGAGAAAGACAATGAATATAACCTGCTAAAAGCTAAGTTTGATGAACTCTTCCATCAAAACAAAATTGTAAGAGAAAGTGAGGACAAGCTCAAGATGAGATTGGAGCAGCTGACTACAACAAACAATGTTGTGTCACACATAGCTGCCTCATCTCCAAGAGAGCATGATAAGACAGGCCTTGGTTATACCAAACCTGAATCCTCACATGTTCAGAAAGAAGAACAGCCTAGTAATTTTATTGATAAGGGTAAGAGGCTAGCTGACCAGGCAACTCAACCTAATGGGCAGATGAGTTCTAAAACTCAAAAACCCAAAAGGCAGAGGAGGAATCTTAAAAGACCTCAGCCAGGCCAGCAGAGTAGAAGACAGTCTGGATCTTCTCAAAAGAGGCAGAACCAGATGACTCCTACTCACCTGCAGAGGACTTTCAAGTCATCTGCCAGACCAGCTGGAACCTTTGATGGTTCTAGTAATACTTATCCTTATCAACAAAATTTCAAGACTGTTGCTTTAAGACAAGTTACTTCTTCTACTGGACAAGCTCATAAGAGAAGAAGAGCCTCTAGAAGAAATAACCATGTCAAAGTTTCTTATGTTCAGTGTGTTTTTGTGGACTTATATGGAAGAAAGATAAGATCACCTGATCTAAAAAGGGATGATCTATTCTTGTGGCTTCCTAAATATTGTGCTAACCACCCTGGACCCAGAAGGGTACCAAAAAGTTGATTGCCTGCAGATACACAAGAAGACCAGCTGATGTTTCGCCCCAATATCAGCTGAGCATACTTTGAGGGGGAAGATCAGTTGACCCAGCCTGCTAGATTCTCTATTCTATTATCTCAAATTTTTTCTTGTCTTGTTTTATTTAAGTTCTTTCAGTTTTAACATCATCAAAAAGGGGGAAATTGTTAGGATATCGATTAGATGTTTTGAAGATGTTAAAACAAGAACTTGTAATAGGACTAGCTGAACCTGTTAGTCAGCTACAAATTAGTCTATGTCTAGAATAGGTCTTTGGTTAAGGGGGAGGAAATCTGTGCGTACCAGAGAAGGTACCAGAGAAGGTGACCAGATGAGGTGACCAGAGAAGGTACCAGATGAGGTGACCAGAGAAGGTACCAGAGAAGGTACCAGATGAGGTGACCAGAGGAGGTAACCAGATGAGATGTCCAGAGCAGAAGAGTCACCAGAGCAGATGAGGTCCAGAGGAGTCCGGCCAGAGGAGTCTGCCAGAGGAGTCTGACCAGAAGACCTCTTCCAGATGAGGACCAGAGCTGAAGTGTTACCTGACCAGATGAGACCTGACCAGAAGACCCCAGACGAGTCCAGACCAGATGAGGGAGGCGGATTAGTTCACCCACATGGAGGTTGCGTGTATTCTGGAGACAAGGAAATCTAGGAGTTCATTGATAGAGAAGAAGGCAATTTGAATAGTCAACTGATGGAGGATTTGATTGATTGCTTGATTGAAAGTCAACTAATCAATCATATAATCAATCTTTGATTGATTATATCCTTCCAATTATGGTTGTTTGAATTTCTAGCTTCCAACGGCTAGTTTATTCCACAACTATAAATAGGAGTGCTTGGATTAGTTCAATATAGAAGAGTCACGCGAGAGCACACAAAGACACACGAACTCTTCCACTCACTCACCTTGTTCATTCTAGTTTATATACACTCTATTAGGAGTTTAGTTGGATTATTACTCAACCTGTTCATCTTGTTAGATAAGGTTGTAAGTTGTAAGAAGGAACTGGTACTTCGCAATTCCAGTAGTCCGTAAGTAAGTTGGTTGGAGAGTGAGAAAGACCCCTTTGGAGAAAGGGAGAGTGGACGTAGGATCGTTATATCCGAACCACTATAAATCCTGGTGTTATTTACTTTTGTGCACTTTAGATTTCTGCATTTCTTTTAGCACTTACCTTAAAATTTGGTTTTTCATTAAAATAAACTCAAAACGCTTTCCGCTGGATAACCTTTTTGGGACCAACAGGTATCTTGGCTGCCTTGCTAGATCCTACTCCAAATTTCTCTAACATGTTTCTGATGTACTTTGCCTGATTGATGAAAATTCCGTTCTCTGATTGCTTTACCTGCAAACCTAAGAAATAATTCATCTCACCCATCATAGACATCTCAAACTGGCTCTGCATGAGGTCTCCAAACTTATCACATAGCTTCTTGTTAGGGGATCCAAATATAATGTCATCTACATATATCTGGACCAGAAGGATGTCCTTTCCTTCTTCTTTCCTAAACAAGGTCATATCTATCTTACCCTTAGTAAAACCATTGTCTAGAAGAAACTGAGATAGTGTGTCATACCATGCTCTGGGTGCCTGCTTCAGCCCATAAAGAGCCTTTTTAAGCTTAAAAACCTTGTCACCTTGTTCAAAACCAGGAGGTTGTTCCACATACACTTCCTCAATGAGAATCCCATTAAGAAAGGTAGATTTCACATCCATCTGGTATACCTTGAACTTCATGTGAGCAGCATATGCTAGAAACAATCTGATGGCTTCTAATCTGGCAACATGAGCAAATGTCTCATCATAGTCTATTCCTTCAGACTGAGAATAGCCCTGAGTCACTAGTCTTGCCTTGTTCCTAGTAATGACATCATTCTCATCTTTCTTATTCTTGAAAACCCACTTAGTGCCTATCACCATTTGATGTCTTGGTCTATCTACCAGCTCCCAAACATCATGTCTGGTGAATTGATTCAATTCCTCCTGCATAGCAACAATCCAATTTGAATCCTTCAGTGCTTCCTTGATGTTCTTTGGCTCAATCAAGGATACATAGCAACTGAAAGCTAAGGTAACAGTTCTCCTAGTCTGGACACCCTTAGCTGGATCTCCAATTATCAAGTCACTGGGGTGATCAACCAGGGTCCTCCTTCCCGTGGTCTTACCTGATTGACCATCTACTGCAGTGCCTTGGTGATTATCACCAACTGCAGGAGAGCTTCCCCTACAGGAGTTCCAACCTCTTTTGGTTTTGCTCCTTGTGGAGACTTCTGCTCTAGAGAACCAGAACATGGGTCACCATCTGAATCTGAATCTGAGTCAAGAATAGGTGGATTGACCTTGCACTCAAAGGCAGATTCATCAAAAATAATATGAGGTGTTTCCTCCACACAAAGTGAATTCTTATTAAAAACTCTAAATGCTTTGCTGGTGCTGGAATATCGTAAAAATATTCAATCTGCCACTTTATCATCAAAAGTTTTTAACTTAGATTTCCCATTGTCATGGATGAAACACTTACATCCAAAAACGTGAAAATATGAAACAGATGGGGTTTTACCTTCCTATACCTCATATGGAGTGTTACTATGCCTTTGGGCAATTAGGCATCTGTTCTGAGTATAACAGGCTGTTTTGATAGCTTCTGCCCAAAATCTCTGTGGTGTGTTGTATTCTGCTAGAAGAGTTCTTGCAGCTTCTTTGAGGGTTCTGTTCCTCCTTTCTGCTACTCCATTCTGTTGGGGTGTTCTGGCAGCAGATGTCTCATGAAAAATTCTATTGTCCTTGCAATACCCTACAATGTGAATTCAAAAACTCTGTCCCTTTGTCACTTCTGATCCTGACTATGCTCTGGTTCTGCTCATTCTGAATCTGCTTGAAGAACTCTAGCAGCTTAGTGATAGTTTCATTTTTCTTAAACAAGAACACTACCCAAGTGTATCTTGAAAAGTCATCTACTATCACCAAGGTGTACTTCCTTCCACTGAAACTAAGAGGAGAAACAGGTCCAAACAGGTCCATGTGAAGTATTGAAGTACTCTGGTTGTGGTTGTGCTCTGGACATCCTTAAAGGAAGTCTTGGGTTGTTTACCCTTCTGGCATGAACCACAAACCTGATCCTTCTTAAACACTTCATTAGGAAGACCTCGAATAAGACCTTTTCTGGCAATCTTATTCAGTGTTTTGAAGTTAAGGTGGCTCAATCTCTTGTGCCATAACCAGCTATCTTCTGCAGATCCCTTTGCAACCAGACAAGTGTTCCTTGGGCAACTATTAAAATATGCAAGATAAATGTTACTCTTCCTCAAGCCTATTAGCAAGATATCATTATAATCAGAAGAAAATATAGTGCATGAATCACTAGAAAACTTCACTGAGTATCCATTGTCACAAAATTGGGATACTGAAAGTAGATTATGCTTGAGTCCTTCAACGTAGTAGACTTCATCTACAGATACATCATTGATGATCAACTTTCCAACGCCTCTGGTGACTCCATAATTGTTGTCACCAAACATCACTCTTGGCCCATTCAATGGTTTGAAATCCTGGAGATGATCTTTCTGGAATGTCATGTGCTTGGAGCATCCACTATCAATGTACCAGACATGATTACTTGAAAGTCCTTTCTCCAATAGGCTCTTATCCTCCTGCAGAGAAATCAATTAGGTCCGCTACTAGTGCTGGGTCCTGATTAGTTAGTTGCAGGTTTTGTAGGAATCCAACGATAAAGATCATCCCTTGCTGGATGAGGAGATCTTATCTTTCTTCCAAATCTATCGACCAATACATGCCCTCTGACAATGACATATTGAGCTACTGGTCTGATAAGAAAACCTTTCCTATAAACAGGCCTGGTGTATCTTTTCTCAAATCTTGCCTTTGGAATGGCCTGCCTTAAAGATGTAGTCTTAAAGGTCTGGTTGTAAAGGTACATCCTAGAAGAACCATCTATGGTGTCATAACTACCCAGATCAGTTGGTTTTCTATAGATGGGTCTGGAATACCTCCTCTGGTTCTGAAAATTGGATCTATTCTGATGATGCAATTCCTTCTGAGTATTCCTGTTCTGGAATCCTCTTTGAGCATTCCTCCTTTGAGATCCCTGATTCTGATTGAGGTTCTCTGGTTCAGTATATCTCCTCTGATATCTCCTATTCCGATTAGGTTTCCTTTTAGAGTTTCCTTTCTGAGGTCCCCTAATTTGCTTAGGTTCCACTCTTTTAGGTCTCCTCTGAGGTCCCTTAATCTGTTTAGGTATCTGAACAGAACCATCAATCTTCATTGGTTCTCCTATCTGGCGTTTATGATCTAAGATATCCTCTTCCAGTTCAGTTAACTCATTAGGACTATCATCTATATGGTCAGCAGAGCAATCTTTATTCCAGTTATGGTTTTTAACTACTCTGTAACCTTTTCCATTAGGATCCTTTTCATCACAAATTTCTACCACTTCACCAGATCTTTCAGACAACTTGCCTTTATTGCAGAAAAAATTAGTAGATCTGGTTATAATTCCGGAATATCCTAAACCACTCTTATCATTTACCCTTTGAGAAGATCCTTGTATAATGGATACAACAGTTGGAGCTTCTCTGGTCTTAGGTACTTCCATGATAGGTTGTTCAACTTGCTTACCCTTGATAAGATATTGGTATTTGGCTTTGAGTTCATTGAACTCTTCTACTTGAGAGTTCTTCTCTTTCATGAGCTGGTCTACCAGAGTATCTATTTCTGTGACCTTTTCCTGAAGTTCAGAGACTTCTTTGGAATGGTCTTTCATGAGTTCTCTGGCAGATTTTTGCTCATTTGATAAGGATTGAACTTCAGCTCTAAGCCTACCATTTTCCTTTTCAAGCTTTTGGCAAAGTTGAACAAAATTTTGGAGATCTGATAGCATTTGCTGCATATCAGACTCTCTGGAAGTACCAGATGAATGAGAGGATTCAGTATATTTGGAGTTAGATAAACACAAGGTAGTTTCATTTACCTCAGTGATGTCTTCCATATGACATACATCATCATCATATCCGAAATCAGAAGAAGAAGAACTTGAACTGGTATCCTCGTCCTCTGCTTCTGCCAGTAGTGCTCTCTTGTCCGCATATCTTTTATCTCTCTTGATTCTTTTCTCTTCTCTTTCTCTAGGAGTCAACTGAGGACAATCATAGTTGTAGTGACCATGCTTGTTGCAAGTATAGCATGTGTTGTCTTCTCTGGGACTGGGGCTTGGATCTTTCCTGCTCTGGTTGTACTCTGATCTGGCTGGACTACTCTCTCTTCTCTGGTAGTCAGGTCTGCCAGAACTGTTATCTCTCCTTTGGTAATCTGATCTGCCAGTGCTTCCATCTCTCCTCCTCTCTGGAGTTCTGAATCTGGTCTCCCTTGAGTCTCCAGATGTCTTTTCCTTATCTACAGGCTTGAAGGACTTCTTCCTGTCTCTAGTAGATTCCTTCCAGTGCTTTTTGTACCTGCCATATTTTGAACTCATTTTATCAAGTTTACGGGTTAGGAGGGCTACCTGCTCCTTGAGACTCATGTCATCTGCAGCAGACTCCTTGGGCTTTTCATCAGACTTGATAGTTGAGGAGAAAGCAACTCATTTCTGACCAGAAGAGGAAACCTTTTCTGTTTGATCTTCCTCTTGAAGATCATATTCATACGCCTTGAGATCAGACAGCAGAAGATGATGATCCAGAGTATTGAGATCCTTGTTGTCTTTTATCACAGTGACTTTTATTCTCCACCTGCTTGTTGGTGATCTCAAAATCTTACTATTTATTTCTTTTTCAGAATAGGTCTTACCTAAGGCACTAACCTTGTTGAGGAGGTTGGTGAGACGCATATCTAGCTGTTCAATCGTCTTATCTGATTTCATCTTGACAGTATCAAATGAGTGTTGAACCGCCTGGAGCTTGTTATCTTTGATCTTCTCTGTTCCCTCGCAGAGCAAAGCTAACTTGTCCCACATTTCCTTGGCCATGGCACAGGTTATAACCTTTTCAATCACTTCCTTGGTGAGAATGTTTATAATTTCTGTCCTAGCCACCTGGTCCAGGTTGTATAGCTTTCTCTCATCATTGTTGAGCTCGTCCTTTTCTTGAGGATCTTTTGTCTAGGAACTCTGTCCTCATCAGCTTTCTGGGCATTTTCACTTGTTTCTTCTATGAATTCTGACCTGCCATCATCAATGGGAGTCCAATAAAATTGAATTGGGCCACTCTCTACCACATCTAGCATGCGGTGATGAATAGCTCCAAGATGATTACTCATCATGAAGCTCCAGTGGCTATAATACTCAAAGGAGAATTCAGGCAACTTACGGCTCTTGTAAGAAGATTTTGAAGACATTTTCAAAGAGTTTTAAGGAAAAAAAATAGCAAGAATGACAAGGAGCAATGGATCTGCCCGGTGACCACCAAAAGCTTTTCAAAGCAGTGGTCTTGGACATACTGCTCTGATACCACTTGATGGTCCCACTAGATAGATTAATTTGCGGAAGCTTAAACTTAAAATAAAGTTCTTTTCAAAGTCTTTTTACTAGAGCACATGTTAAGCCAATAATAAAGAAAGCAATAAAGTACACTCGATATATAGTGGTTCGGATTTTAAAATCCTACGTCCACTCTCTCTTTTATCAAAGGGGCATTACAAACCAACCAACCACTTACTAATTTTCTGGAATTGAGAAGTACCAGATCCTTCTTAGAGCAGCCTTTAGATCTAACTTCGATCTAAAGCTCACTACAACCTTATCTTAATAAGATGAACAGGTTGAGTATCCAACAACTCCTTGAATGAGTGAACATGAATACGAACAAAGTAAGAGTGCTAAAGCTTGATTAACAAAAGGCTTGGATATAACTTCAAAGATGCACTCTTGTATTTATAGATATGATTAGGGTTTAGCCGTTGGAGAGCTAATCTAATCATATCTCTAATTAAGGAAAGCTTCCAATCAATCAATTCCCTAATTGATTGATTAGGTTGGTGAGATCCTTGGATTGATTGACTTCAAATACTTTCCAATCCAATCTTGTTTGACTTGATTTCAATTACCAATGATCAAATGCTTCCATTGCCCAACTCTGATTCTTCCAGAGTAGGCAGGACCAGACACCAGGCAACCTCGATGTCTTCTGGTCCAGAGTCGGCCAAGAAACAGAATGCTCAGCAGAATCAGGATATAATTCTGAGCATCTTTTGTTTCACCAGACTCGTCTGGTCCAGACTCGTCTGGTCTGGGAAAGGTCCTCTACCTCTGGTCAGTCTCTTCTGATGAAGTCTTCTGGTGGAGTCCTCTGGTGAAGTCCTCTGGTGGGGTCTTCTGGTGACTCTTCTGGTGAAGCCTTCTGGTCTGGCAGTTCCCCCTAGATTAAGTCCTAATCTATTTTCCTCATTTGGCTAACAGGTCCAGATGGTCCTATTACATCTTCTGGTTTTTTTTAACTCATCAAAACTATACAACTTTTATCCTAACAGGTGCTCAATTTGCACATGTTTTGAGTGTTTTTTATAAGTATTTAGAGTCATGAACTAATGAATTTTCCTCTTTGATACATATAGATGGATATAGGGCGAAGAATGGAGTTCGTAGGACTTTGAATCGACTCAAACGGATGCCCGGATGAGAAGATATGGAAGTGTTAGGATATAGATTAGATGTTTTGAAGATGTTAAAATAAGAACTTATAATAGGACTAGCTGAACTTGTTAGTCAGCTACAGATTAGTCTAGGTGTAGAATCGGTCTTTGGTTAAGGGGGAAGAAATCTGTGCAGACCAGATGAGGTGACCAGAGAATGTACCAGATGAGGTACCAGATGAGGTGACCAGAGAAGGTGACCAGAGAAGGTACCAGATGAGGTGACCAGAGAAGGTGACCAGATGAGATGAGGTCTCCTGACCAGAGCAGAAGAGTCACCAGAGCAGATGAGGTCCAGAGGAGTCCGGCCAGAGGAGTCTGACCAGAGGACCTCTCCCAGATGAGGACCAGAGCAGAAGTGTTACCTGACCAGATGAGACCAGATCAAAAGACCCCTGACCAGACCAGACGAGTGAGATGGATTAGTTCACCCATACGGAGGCTGCGTGTAATCTTGAGACAAGGAGATTTTGGATATCAATGATGGAGAAGAAGCAATCTAGATAGTCAACTGATAGGAGGATTGATTGATTGGTATCAATCTTGGAAGATTCAATCAATGGAGGAGATCAATCAATCAATATAATCAATCTGTGATTGATTATATTCCTCCAATTATGGTTGTTTGAATTTCTAGCTTCCAACGGCTAGTTAATTCATACAACTATAAATAGGAGTGCTTGGATAAGTTCTACATAAGAGTCGGGCGAGAGCACACAAGACTCACCTTGTTCATTCAAGTACTATATATACTCTTTAGGAGTTCTAGTTGGAGCTTTACTCAACCTATTCATCAATATAGAAAGGTTGTTGTAAGCAGTTGTACGAAGGAGCTGGAACTTCGCAATTCCAGTGGTTCGTGAGTAAGTTGGTGGAGAGAAAGTCCCATTTGGAGAAAGGGAGAGTGGACGTAGGACAAGTTGTTCCGAACCACTATAAATCTGGTGTTATTTACTTTTCTGCTTTTTAGATTTCTGCATTTATTTTTAGCATTTCTTTAAAAGGGTTTTCTTAAAAATTAAACTCAAAATGCTTTCCGCTGGATAACCTTTTTGGGACCAACAAGTGGTATCAGAGCAGTGTGTCCTACAGACCACTGTTTTGAAATTATTTTGGTGGTCACCAGGGCAGATCCATTTTTTTGAAAACCCAAATATTTGTTGTGCTAACAACTTCTTGCAGAAATGGGTTCGAAGAAAAGCAGTAGAAGATACACTGGGAGTTACTCCAAAAGAAGCTTAGCAGATGAGGAAGAAGAGGTATCCACTTTTGGTTCATCATCCAATTATGGACCAGACGAAGAGATATGTCTTGTGACAGATGAGGTATGCAATCGAACTCCCTCTTCTTCTTCTTATTCTTCTTTTTCTGAACAATCAGAGGAGTCTTTTACGCAAACTCTGCTATTAGATCTCCAAAAATCTATACAACTTTGTCAAAAATTGGAAGATGAGAACTCAAAACTAAAAGCAGAAAATCAGAAGCTTTCACAATGTTTAGGCAACTCAGCTAATCTACCAGCCGAACAAAATCATACACTAGTTGAAGAGTCTTCTGACTTGACAACCAGGTGTATTGAGCAAGTTAAGCTGATAGAAAGGTTAGTTGTTGAAAATGTTGAGAAAGACAATGAATATAATCTGCTTAAAGCTAAGTTTGATGAACTCTTCTACCAAAACAAAATTGTAAGAGAAAGTGAGGACAAGCTCAAGATGAGAGTGGAGCAGCTGACTACAGCAAATAATGTTGTGTCAAATATAGCTGTCTCATCTCAAAGAGAGCATGATAAGACATGCCTTGGTTATTCCAAACTTGAATCCTCACATGTTCAGAAAGAAGAACAACCTAGAAATTTTATTGATAAAGGCAAGAGGTCAGCTAACCAGGCAACTCAGCCTAATGGGCAGATGAGTACTAAAACTCAAAAGCCCAAAAGGCAGAAGAGGAATTTTAAGAAGGGTTATACCCAGAATAAAATACCTCAGCCAGGCCAGCAGAGTAGAAGACAGTCTGGATCTTCTCAAAAGAGGCAGATCCAGATGACTCCTACTCACCTGCATAGGACTTTCAAGTCATCTACCAGACCAGCTGGAACCTTTGATGGTTCTAGTAAGACTTATCCTTATCAAAAGAATTTCAAGTCTGTTGCTTTAAGACAAGTTACTTCTTCTACTGGACAAGCTCATAAGAGAAGAAGAGCCTCTAGAAGAAATAACCATGTCAAAGGTTCTTTTGTTGAGTGTGTTTTTGTGGATATATCTGGAAGAAAGATAAGATCACCTGATTCAAAAAGGGATGATCTATTCTTGTGGCTTCCTAAAAATTGTGCTAACCCCCCTGGACCCAGTAGGGTACCAAAAAGTTGATTGCCTGCAGATACACAAGAAGACCAGCTGATGTTTTGCCCCAATATCAGCTGAGCATACTTTGAGGGGGAAGATCAGTTGACCCAGCCTGCAAGATTCTCTATTCTCTTATTTCAAATTTTTCTTGTCTTGTTTTATTTAAGTTCTTCCAGTTTTAACATCATCAAAAAGGGGGAAATTGTTAGGATATAGATTAGATGTATTGAAGATGTTAAAATAAGAACTTATAATAGGACTAGCTGAACCTGTTAGTCAGCTACAGATTAGTCTAGGTCTAGAATAGGTCTTTGGTTTAGGGGGAAGAAATCTGTTCAGACCAGATGAGGTGACCAGAGAAGGTACCAGATGAGGTACCAGAAGAGGTGACCAGATGAGGTGACCAGAGAAGGTGACCAGAGAAGGTACCAGATGAGGTGACCATAGAAGATGACCAGATGAGATGAGGTGTCCTGACCAGAGAAGAAGAGTCACCAGAGCAGATGAGGTCCAGAGGAGTCCGGCCAGAGGAGTCTGATCAGAGGAGTCTGACCAGAGGAGTCTGACCAGAGGACCTCTCCCTGATGAGGACCAGAGCAGAAGAGTTACCTGACCAGATGAGACCAGATCAAAAGACCCCAGACCAGACCAGACGAGTGAGATGGATTAGTTCACCCACATGGAGGCTGCTTGTAATCTGGAGACAAGGATATTTTGGATATCAATGATGGAGAAGAAGCAATCTAGAGAGTCAACTGATAGGAGGATTGATTGATTGATTGGTATCAATCTTGGAAGATCCAATCAATGGAGGAGATCAATCAATCAATATAATCAATCTGTGATTGATTATATTCCTCCAATTATGGTTGTTTGAATTTCTAGCTTCCAACGGCTAGTTAATTCCTACAACTATAAATAGGAGTGCTCGGATAAGTTCTACATAAGAGTCGGGCGAGAGCACACAAGACACACGAACTCTTCCACTCACTCACCTTGTTCATTCAAGTACTATATATACTCTTTAGGAGTTCTAGTTGGAGCTTTACTCAACCTAATCATCTACATAGAAAGGTTGTTGTAAGCAGTTGTACGCAGGAGCTGGTACTTCGCAATTCCAGTGGTTCGTGAGTAAGTTGGTGGAGAGAAAGTCCCCTTTGGAGAAAGGGAGAGTGGACGTAGGACAAGTTGGTCTGAACCACTATAAATCCGGTGTTATTTACTTTTCTGCTTTTTAGATTTCTGCATTTATTTTTAGCATTTCTTTAAAAGGGTTTTCTTAAAAATTAAACTCAAAACGCTTTCCGCTGGATAACCGTTTTGGGACTAACAGGAAGAAATACGAAAAATATTAGTTCGATCGAGCAAAAGTGTCAGTGAAAGTACTCAAGTGTGCACTGGTCGAGTACTCACTGCTCAACTGCTCGAGTATTGTACTCGAGCTGAGCTTGGTCGAGTACTCACTACTTGAGTGGTAGAGTAGAGTGCTCGAGCTAAGGCCGGTCGAGTAGTCACTACTCGAGCTAAGGAGGTCGAGTACTTTTCAGCCTCTGGAAGATTTTAGTGCTCGAGCTACATTGCTCGAGTACCATGTACTCGAGCTAGTACTCGAGTAGACGTGGATTTCGGCCCATGAACTCCCAATTCGACCCGTTGCCTATTTATACCCATTCCAAACTCGTTTTTGGACACCACTTGACGCATTGAGATGGTTTTTGGAGAGAGAAGAGCACCGAGAGTTTGAGCAAGCATAGTTTACGTGTAATTGAGGTTTTAACATTAAAAATTCATAGTTTAGATTTTGATTTTCTTTCTTTCTTCAACACTTAGTATGTGAGACCTTTGATTTCTTTATTTTATATTCGTTCTTAGATTTAAATTTCTTTCTTCGAAACCCTAGTTTATGTTCTTGAGTTTTACAATTCAATTCGTCATGTTTATGTTTGTTGCTTATTCAATTGCTTTCGTTATCATTAAAACCATGCTAGGCTAAAACCCTTGTATGTTTGGGGTAGGATGAACTCGTAGAAGTAGGATGTTGGTACGTAATTAGGATAACACGTTATGTTTAGTGCTAGTTCTCTTAATTAATTGAATGCTTAAAATAAACCCTAGAATTATCTTGGAATTGAGTACGAAAATTATTAGAGAGAGGACGATCTTATCACTCTTTAATAACAAGTAGGCTTAACAATAGGGTTATAAAAGGGGTTTATAATCTACCGGTTTATCTAGGGAGGACGACCGCATCACCTTGAGTAAATAAGGGCCTCATTAATTAAACATAATCCACATAAATTGTTTAGTGGGTTGTGAAGTAGGTTGATATGAAGAAGTATTAGGATTAATTCTTGAGCTTTTAGTCTTTCAATCTGGTGCTAGATTAGGGAAGTTGATTGCCTAGTTTTAGTACACTTAGGATTAATACTTGCACATCATGGTTGTTTTAATTATCGTACTAGTTCCGTAAGTATACGTAGGGATTCCTATCCTGAGCATCACCATTCCATATTTGATTAAACCCTTAGTTCTTTATTAGATTTTATTATTTGCATTGACAAAAGTAGATTTTAGAGTAGTTTAATTACATTCCTAAACCCGAACACACATTCATATTAACTACGACGCGTAGATCTTCAGGGCTCTATTACACACTTTTCTTTGGGTTCGATACTACTTGGTCCCTATACTTGCCCATACCACTGTGGTCCCATACTCTTGTGGGGTAACTACTAGTATAACTAGTATTTTGCGTTCAAGTCAATGGCGCCGTTGCCGGGGATGGCGATGTATATCCATTGAGTAGGACTTGGAGATAGTTTAGTAGTTAGTAGTGAGTGTTTTTATTTTTATTTTGAGTTTAGTATTTCTCTATTGTTTGCCTGGTTGCGTTTGATCTTTCTTGTTGAGTACTCAGGTATATGAAAACACGCTCGAAGGAAGAAACGAGCGAAGATCGAACAAAGTTAGACCATGAGACTATAGCCAGAAGGAATCGAGCCTTCCAGAGAAGGATAAATACTGCAGGAGGTGGTGACGAGAATTTGGATTTAGGCGGAGATTTGGGTCTTGAGACAGAAGGGCTTAATCAGAATGTGAAGAGGGTTGGGGGAACTGAGAGAGTCAATAATCCAATGGTAGTACCCCAAGGGGAAGGAACCAGCCAAAACCCAATTCCACAGAGCCGGAGCGATCCCACTGAAAACCAGATTCAAGTCATCCACCAAAATCCACAACACCTTGTCTACCCACAAAACAACCCACCTTACCCATACTCATACACAACATACCCTTATCCAACATACTACCCTCCACACCCTACTTATAACCAACCTCCTATTCCGCAAGTACCTCTACCACCAGTCTATCTTCAGCACGTTCCTCAAAATGCAGATCCTTGTATGGCAATCCGAGGAAGGTTTGCGGCACAGCCGCAACGGTATTACGATGGAGTAGCATTGCCTCCAGTAGAGGCACACACAACTTCTCTATCTCCCCAGGAATCCTGAAGATACTTACTGAGAATTAATTCAAGGGGGAGGTCGGGGAGGATAATCCTCATACTCACTTGAGGAATTTTCTGAGGATTGCCTTAACTTTCAACTATAACGCCATATCTGAAGATGCCAAGAGGCTCAGGTTATTCCAGTTCTCTTTAACTGGAATCGTGAAGGAGTGGTATGATAACACGCTCCCAAGGGGAGGTGTAACCACATGGGCAGAGCTCGAGCGTCTGTTCCTCGAGTGATTCTACCCTCCGTCAAGAATAATCAAAGCCAGGATAGAGATCTCATATTTCCAGCAGAAGCCATGAGAGAACTTACGTCAGGCTTGGGAGAGATACTACAATATGCTCATTGAGTGCCCGTAGCACGGGTACAATGAAGGTGATATCATGGCTTATTTCTACTGTGGAGCCAACAAGGCGGGTCAAAACCACCTTGATGCATGTGCTAGTGGAGCATTCCTGAACAGTGGTGCAGCTCGGTGCAGAGAGATTGTTGATAACATTATCAAGAATGCGGGGCAATGGAATGAGGCACAAGAAGTTCAGCGAGCTTATCAGATGGATGAGAGTGAGGGTACTAGAAAGTTGTTGATGGCAATGATGGAAAAGATCAGCAACCTAGAGGTTGGCCAGAATCTGAGTGGAAGGAATATTGCAGTGAGTGAGAAAGTGGATCAGCCAGCAAGCCAGCATGATGAGGCCAACTATATGGGTGGGCCTAATTATAATTAGAATGGCTATCAAGGGAGAAATTATCAAGGGCGGCCAACTTTCGGCCAACCGTTTGTACCACCAGGTCCACAAGCTCCTCAAAATCAGTGGAGAAATAACCAAGGTTATCAAGGAGGCCAGCAGCCTCCTCAGAATCAACGGAGGAAGAATGAAAATTTCTCTTATAGCAATCCGAAATCGGGGATAACTGTACCTCCAAATGTCGACCCTGGCTCAAAACTCTCCGGAGGAGAAGGAGGTGCTACCACTGATGAGATGTTACGTGCCATTCTACACAAGGTAGAGGAAGGTAGCAAGAGGCTATCCTCTTTGGAGTATGATGTGAAAGAGATGAGTAAGAAGAATGATCAGCGGGATCAAGATCTTCAGAAGAGGGATATGGAGCTTAATAGAATTCAGCAAGAGAACAATAGGCGGTTCACTTCGATGGAGTATCAATTGAGTACTATTTTCATGAACTAATGAATTTGCCTCTTTAATGCTCATAGATGGATAGAGGGTGAAGAATGGAGTTTGTAGGACTTTAAATCGACTCAAACGGATGCCCGGATGAGAAGATACAGAAGAAATAGGAAAAGTATTAGTTCGAGCGAGCAAAAGTGTCAGTGAAAGTACTCAAGTGAGCACTGGTCGAGTACTCACTACTCAAGTGCTCGAGTATTGCACAAGCTAAGCTTGGTCGAGTACTCACTACTCGAGTGGTCGAGTAGAGTGCTCGAGCTAAGGCCGGTCGAGTAGTCACTACTCGAGCTAAGGAGGTCGAGTACTTTTCAGCCTCTGGAAGATTTTAGTGCTCGAGCTACATTGCTCGAGTGCCATGTACTCGAGCTAGTACTCGAGTAGACGTGGATTTCGGCCCATGAACTCCCAATTCGACCCGTTGCCTATATATACCCATTCTGAACTCGTTTTTGGACACCACTTGATGCATAGAGATGGTTTTTGGAGAGAGAAGAGCACCGAGAGTTTGAGCAAGCATAGTTTACGTGTAATTGTGGTTTTAGCATTACAAATTCATAGTTTAGATTTTGATTTTCTTTTGTTCTTCAACACTTAGTACGTGAGACCTATGATTTCTTTATTTGATGTTCGTTCTTAGATTTAAATTTCTTTCTTCGAAACCCTAGTTTATGTTCTTGAGTTTATTTAATTCAATTCGCCATGTTTATGTTCGTTGCTTATTCAATTGCTTTCGTTATCATTAAAACCATGCTAGGCTAAAACCCTTGTATGTTTGGGGTAGGATGAACTCGTAGAAGTAGGATGTTGGTACGTAATTAGGATAACACGTTATGTTTAGTGCTAGTTCTCTTAATTAATTGAATGCTTAAAATAAACCCTAGAATTATCTTGGAATTGAGTACGAAAATTATTAGAGAGAGGACGATCTTAATACTCTTTAATAACAAGTAGGCTTTGTTGGTCCCACTAGATAGATTGATTGCGGAAGCTTTAAAGTTATGTCTTAACAAACTTCTTATTATAAGAGAACAAAACAAGTAAGAGATTAAATAAAAGAAAGCAATAAATAACACCGGATATATAGTGGTTCGGATCTGAATATCCTACGTCCACTCTCCCTTTTATCCAAGGGGTCTCACTATCAACCAACCAACTTACTTACGTACTGGAATTTTTGAAATACCAGTTCCTTTTTACAATCCCTTTATATCGAACTACGATCTAAAGACTTACAGCCTTCAACCTTATCTTGTAGATGAACAGGTTGTAATCCAACAACTCCTTAAGAGTATATAGGAAATATGAACAATAAGAGTGCTAAGAGCGATTATCAAAAGCTTGGAATGTGACTTGTGCGCGTGAGATTCTCTAGAGCTTTTTCTTGAAACTGCACTCTTGTATTTATAGAGGTGATTAGGGTATAGCCGTTGGAGAGCTAATCCAATCAGATTTTATTATTTGATTAAACCCTTAGTTCTTTATTTGATTTTATTATTTGCATTGACAAAAGTAGATTTTATAGTAGTTTAAATACATTCCTAAACCCGAACACACACTCATATTAACTACGACGTGTAGATCTTCATGGCTCTATTACACACTTTCCTTTGGATTCGATACTACTTGGTCCCTATACTTGCCCATACCACTGTGATCCCATACTCTTGTGGGGTAACTACTAGTATAGCTAGTATTTTGCGTTCAAGTCAATGGCGCCGTTGCCGGGGATGGCGATGTATGTCCATTGAGTAGGACTTGGAGATAGTTTAGTAGTTAGTAGTGAGTGTTTTTATTTTTATTTTGAGTTTAGTATTTCTTTATTGTTTGCCTGGTTGCATTTGATCTTTCTTGTTGAGTCCTCAGGTATTTGAAAACACACTCGAAGGGAGAAACGAGCGAAGATCGAACAAAGTTAGACCCTGAAACTATAGCTAGAAGGAATCGATCCTTTCAGAGAAGGATAAATACCGCAGGAGGTGGTGACAAGAATTTGGATTTAGGCGGAGATTGGGTCTTGAGACAGAAGGGCTTAATTAGAATGTGAAGAGGGTTGGGGGAACTGTGAGGGTCAATAATCCAATGGTAGTACCCCAAGGGGAAGGAACTAGCCAAAACCCAATTCCACAGAGCCCAAGCGATCCCACTGAAAACCAGAATCAAGTCATCCACCAAAATCCACAACACCTTGTTTACCCACAAAACAACCCAACTTACCCATACTCATACCCAACATACCCTTATCCAACATACTACCCTCCACACCATACTTATAACCAACCTCATATTCCGCAAGTACCTCTACCACCAATCTATCTTCAGCACGTTCCTCAAAATGCAGACCCTGGTATGGCAATCCGAGGAATGTTTGTGGCACAGCTGCAACGGTATTACGATGGAGTAGCATTGCCTCCAGTAGAGGCACACACAACTTCTCTATCTCCCCAAGAATCCTGAAGATACTTACTGAGAATTAATTCAAGGGGGAGGTCGGGGAGGATAATCCTCATACTCACTTGAGGAATTTTCTGAGGATTGCCTTAACTTTCAACTATAACGCCATGTCTGAAGATGCCAAGAGGCTCAGGTTGTTCCAGTTCTCTTTAACTGGAATCGCGAAGGAGTGGTATGATAACACGCTCCCAAGGGGAGGTGTAACCACATGAGCAGAGCTCGAGCGTCTGTTCCTCGAGTGATTCTACCCTCCGTCAAGAATAATCAAAGCCAGGATAGAGATCTCATCTTTCCAGCAGAAGCCATGAGAAAACTTATGTCAGGCTTGGGAGAGATACTACAATATGCTCATTGAGTGCCCGTAGCACGGGTACAATGAAGGTGATATCATGGCTTATTTCTATTGTGGAGCCAACAAGGCGGGTAGCAAGAGGCTATCCTCTTTGGAGTATGATGTGAAAGAGATGAGTAAGAAGAATGATCAGCGTGATCAAGATCTTCAGAAGAGGGATATGGAGCTGAATAGAATTCAGCAAGAGAATAATAGGCGGTTCATTTTGATGTAGTATCAATTGAGTACTATTTTCATGAACTAATGAATTTGCCTTTTTGAGGCTCATAGATGGATAGAAGGTGAAGAATGGAGTTCGTAGGACTTTAAATCGGCTCAAACGGATGCCCGGATGAGAAGATACAGAAGAAATATGAAAAGTATTAGTTCGAGCGAGCAAAAGTGTCAGTGAAAGTACTCAAGTGAGCACTGGTTGAGTACCCACTACTCAAGTGCTCGAGTATTGCACTCGAGCTGACTCGGTCGAGTACTCACTACTCGAGTGGTCGAGTAGAGTGCTCGAGCTAAGGCCGGTCGAGTAGTCACTACTCGAGCTAAGGAGGTCGAGTACTTTTCATCCTCTGGAAGATTTTAGTGCTCGAGCTACATTGCTCGAGTACCATGTACTCAAGCTAGTACTCGAGTAGACGTGGATTTCGGCCCATGAACTCCCAATTCGACCCGTTGCCTATTTATATCCATTCCGAACACATTTTTGGACACCACTTGACGCATAGAGATTGTGTTTGGAGAGAGAAGAGCACCGAGAGTTTGAGCAAGCATAGTTTACGTGTAATTGACGTTTTAACATTACGAATTCTTAGTTTAGATTTTTATTTTCTTTCTTTCGTTCTTCAACACTTAGTACGTGAGACCTTTGATTTCTTTATTTGAAATTCGTTCTTAGATTTAAACTTCTTTCTTTGAAACCCTAGTTTATGTTCTTGAGTTTTTCAATTCAATTCGTCTTGTTTATGTTCGTTGTTTATTCAATTGCTTTCGTTATCATTAAAACCATGCTAGGCTAAAACCCTTGTATGTTTGGGGTAGGATAAACTCGTAGAAGTAGGATGTTGGTACGTAATTAGGATAACACGTGATGTTTAGTGCTAGTTCTCTTAATTAATTGAATGCTTAAAATAAACCCTAGAATTATCTTGGAATTGAGTACAAAAATTATTAGAGAGAGGATGATCTTATCACTCTTTAATAACAAGTAGGCTTAACGATAGGGGTATAGAAGGGGTTTATAATCTACCGGTTTATCTAGGGAGGACGACCGCATCACCTTGGGTAAATAAGGGCCTCATTAATTAAGCATAATCCATATAACTTGTTTAGTGGGTTGTGAAGTGGGTTGATATGATGAAGTATTAGGATTAATTCTTGAGCTTTTAGTCTTTCAATCTGGTGCTAGATTAGGGAATTTGATTGCCTAGTTTTAGTACACTTAGGATTAATACTTGCACATCACGGTTGTTTTAATTATCGTACTACTTTCGTTAGTATACGTAGGGATTTCTATCCTTAGCATCACCATTCCATATTTGATTAAATCCTTTGTTCTTTATTAGATTTTATTATTTGCATTGATAAAAGTAGATTTTATAGTAGTTTAATTACATTCTTAAACCCGAACACACACTCATATTAACTACGACACATAGATCTTCAGGGCTTTATTCACATACACACTTTTCCTTGGGTTCGATACTACTTGGTCCCTATACTTTCCCATACTACTGTGATCCCATACTCTTGTGGGGTAACTACTAGTATTGCTAGTATTTTGCGTTCAAGTCACCTATTACTTGCTAGCACATTTGAGCTTATCCAAATTCTTAAACTCTTTTTGTCCTAATTTGAGTGGAGAATAGGAAAAGTTATGAGTGGAAAGGGATCAAGTTGAGTTGAGAAGGGGAATTATTAATGGTTGAGTGAATATGAGGAAAGGTGTAATGAAGTTTTGAGTTGTGGGAAAGAACAAAAAAAATTGAGAGTGAGCAAAAGAAATATGAGCTCATAGATTTTATGTGAAAAGAGAGAAAAAGAAGAAAGTGCGTGATTGAGTAAAAAAATTGAAAGAGTTAGAAGAAGAAAAAAAATTGAGGTGTTGTGAGTAGATGGAACTGAAAGTGTTGTGCATGAAGATGTTTGAAGAAGTCAGTTCCGTGTATGGAAAATACTATATAGTTACCCCACCTGTCCAAAGAGCCTACTTACAACCTTGAGAAAGTCCTTTTTTATTTATAGTCGAAGTTGAGAGTACTTACAAGCCTATGGCTATTGATTTGTGTGATTGATTGATTGAAAGAGTCCCTTATTATTGCTAAACACTTGTGAAAGAGTGAAACACATCGTCGAGAGCACATCCATGTTTGATTTTGGTGGTTGTTATTGATTATCCACGAGTAGGATGAAGGAGGCGAGTTTGTGTGCGAGTGATCGATCTTTAAAGCTGGAAAACTATTACTTGCATGATATGGTTCTATGATTCATTATTAACAATTTCACTTGACTTATTAGTTCATTGCTTGAGGACAAGCAATATGGTAAGTTTGGGGGGTTGATTACGCGTGAAATTATTGTGTTTTGTAGCCCGATTCGTCCCTATTTTGAGCGTATTTGATAAGTATTTATAGCTATTTGAGTATCATTATCATAAACTTACAAATTTTTCTCTTTTATGCTTATATTAGGAAAGAGGGAAAAAAATGGAGTTCGTCGGACTTTGAATCGACCCAAACGGACACCCGGATGAGAAGATATTGAAGAAATACGAAAAGTATTAGTTCGTGTGTGTAAAAGTATCACTTGGCTCAAAGAAGGAAGTACTCGAGCGAGCCTAGGTCGAGCACTAGGTGCTCGAGCACTCAAGGTCGAGTGCCATATGTGTTATAGAAGTCAAGACCACTCGAGTTGGTCTAGGTCGAGCGCTAGGTGCTTGAGTGGAATTGAGTCGAGCGCCAGGCGCTCGAGCAAAGAGGATCGAGCGTCAATTTTGTTCTACAAGTTTTAAGCACTCGAGTGAGCATAGGTCGAGCGCTAGGCGCTCGAGCAAAGGTAGAGGTCGAGCGCATCCGGTCTTTTGAAGCCCAATTCGAGCCTAGCTTATATATACCGTTTCCAAACATATTTTGACATACACATTCATACCATTAAATAATTTTTTAAGGAGAGAGCTTGGGGAAGTGTTGGGATATAGGTTAGATGTTTGAAGATGTTAAAACAAAGAAGTTGTAATAGGACTAGCTGAACCTGTTAGTCAGCTACAAATTAGTCTAGGTCTAGAATAAGTCTTTGGTTAAGGGGGAAGAAATCTGTGCAGACCAGAGGAGTCTGATCAGAGGAGTCGACCAGAGGACCTCTTCCAGATGAGGTTCAGAGCAAAAGTGTCACATGACCAGATGAGTCCTGACCAGACAAGACGAGTGCTGACCAAACGAGTGTGACGGATTAGTTCACCCGCATGGAGGCTACGTGTAATCTGGAGACAAGAAGATCTTGGAGTTTGATGATGGAGAAGAAGGGAATCTGCAGAGTTAACTAATGGAGGATTCGATTGATTGGGTGATTAAAGTCAACTAATTAATCATATAATCAATTTTTGATTGATTATATCCCTCCAATTATGGTTGTTTGAAATTGCTAGTATTCCAACGGCTAGTTAATTCTGACAACTATAAATAGGAGTGCTTGGATGAGTTCTACATATGAGTCGGGCAAGAGCACACAAATACATATGAACTCTCCCACCATTCTACCTTGTTCATTCACGATTATATACTCTTTAGGAGTTTTTAGTTGGAATTTTTACTCAACCTATTTATCAAATAAAAAGCTTGTTGTAAGTTGTTGTACGAAGAATCTGGTACTTCCAAATTCCAGAAGTGAGTAAGTTGGTTGGAAAGAGAGACCCTTTTTTGAGAAAGGGAGAGTGGACGTAGGACAAATTGGTCCAAACCACTATAAATTCTGGTGTTCTTTATTTTCTGCACTTTAGATTTCTGAATTTAAATTTAAGCACTTACTTTAAAATTTGGTTTTTCATTAAAATATTTCAAAATGCTTTCCGCTGGATAATCCTTTTTGGGACCAACAGGAAGGAAGTTTGAAGAGTTTAACAACATTTTTACATCTTGTAATCGAGGTTTTAGCTTACGAATTCACTAGTTAATTATTGCTTTGAACGTATTTTGTTTACTTGAGACTTCTAAACTTAGTTTTTTGCAGATTTATTGAGATTATTTTTTAGAATTGAAGTGTTATTGTGTTTATGATTTTGATTTCTTTAGTTAATTCACGTATGTTTATGATTATTGTTCTTGTGATTGCTTTTATTCTTGAAACCACCATGTTAGGCTAGAACCCTTGCATGCTTAGGGTAGGATGTTGGTACGTAATTAGGATAATTCATGATGTTTAGTTTTGATTCTCTTAATTATTGAATACTTTTAATAAACTCTAGAAAAATCTTGGAATTGAGTACGAAAATTGTTAGAGAGAAGACGACCGTATCACTCTTTAATAACGAATAGGCTTAAGGAAAGGCTTTTAGAAGGGGTTTATCATCTACCAGTTTATCTAGGGAGGACGACCGCATCACCTTAGCTAAATTAGGGTCACAATAATTAAATGCAACAATATAATTTGATTATTGGATTTGTGAAGTTGATTGATAGGACGAAGAATTAGGGTTAATTCTTGAGCTTTTAGTCTTTCAATCTTGTGCTAGATTAGGGAAGTTGATTGCCTAGTTTTAGTACGCTTAGGATTATTACTTGCACATCACAATTATTTTAGTTATTGTACCAACTCCGGTAGTATACGTAGGAATTCCTATCCCGAGCATCACGATCTCATATTTGCATTTAAAACCAAAAGTTATTTAGTTTAATTTCATTGATAGCATATAGATAGTATAATATAGTTTAGAATTAATTCAAAACAAACTTTCAGGGATTTTCAGGGATCTATTCGCATACAAACTTTCCCTTGAGTTCGATAATACTTGGTCCATATACTTGCCCATACTACTGTGGTTCCATACTCTTGTGGGGTAACTACTAGTCAAGCTAGTAAATTGCGTTCAAGTCAGGGTGTACCTTGCCGATCGGAGCTGGAGTTGCCGAGCCTGGACTTTGTCTTCTAGGAGTTTGTTGGTCTTTAATTATTACGTGATCGGGGTCATCTAACTTTCTTCAACATTTAGGACTGTTGAGACCTGGGCTCGGACTTTGATTGGGGTTCCGAGCGTGGAGAGTTGGATGTTGGTGAAGTAGGCTGCCCCCTCGGCGGTCGCGAGCTTGGATAAGGCATCGGCCTGGGAGTTATATTCCCTTGGTATTTGCTCAATAAAAACTTGGTGAAATTTCTCATAGAGAGTTGTTACCAGATCAAGGTATTTCACCATCTGTTCCCCCCGGGCCTCGTACTCTCCCTTGATTTAATTTACCACAAGTAGAGAGTCCATAAAAATGTGAAGGCGACATACCCCTATGGCGATAGCAAACTCGAGACCTCCGACCAGTGCCTCATACTCGGCCTCATTGTTCGTAACATCGAATCGAAATGGACCGCGTGAGTGAAACTTTGGCCTTCTGGTCTGATCAGTACAATGTCAGCCCCGGCGCATGAACTTGTTGACGATCTATCCACGTAAAGCTTCCATGGAGGGTGATCAACTCTTGAGAATTTGGGTGGAAAAGTGAGCTCGACAATGAAGTTGGCAAGGGCTTGGCCTTTGATAGCCGTTCTTGGGGCATAAGTAACCCCGTACTGAGCTATCTCCAAAGACCATTTCAAAAGTCTTCCGCTGGTGTCGGGTCGGTGTAAGACTTGCCTTAGAGGTAGAGTGGTCAGGACCTCCACTTGGTGATCGAAAAAATAGGATCTTAGCTTTCTGACGCTCATGACCAAATCATATGCTAACTTTTCGAGGGGGGTGTATCTGAGCTCGACTTCGTGCAGAGCTTGGCTTACAAAGTAGATAGGGAGATGGTTTTGGCCGTCAGCTCGGACGAGCACGATACTTAGGGTGACCACGGAGGCCGCGAGATAGAGGAAAAGTTTTTCTCCCTAAATCGGTTTAACTAGGATTTGTGGGTTCGATATGTATTCTTTCAATTTTGCGAATGCTACCTGTCTCTCCCTATTCCAAGAAAAATTGCCATTTTTTTTCGTGGAAAAGAAAGGCTTACTCTTATCGCCGAGTCGAGATATGAATCTGTTCAACGAGGCTAGGTATCTGGTCAGGCGTTAAACTTGCTTGATCGTTCTTGGTTCTTGCATGATGAGGACGAATTTGATCTTTGCTGGGTTTGCCTCTATTCCTCTCCGACTTACGATATGGCCCAGGAACTTGCCGACCTCCACTCCGAAGCTACATTTCTTCGGATTCAATTTTATGTTGTAGGCCTTGAGGATGTTAAAGGTCTCGGCAGGATCCCTAAGAATATTCTCTTTCTTTAAACTCTTTACGACGATGTCATCTATGTAGACTTCCATCGTCTTTCCGATCTGATCTGTGAACATTTTGTTGACGAGACTTTGGTAAGTTGCCCCAGTGTTGACCAGTCCGAACGACATCCTTAACCATGAGAACATGTTTTTCTCCAAGTGGAAAGAGGTGTGCTTTATAGTTTTTATGGCCATCGGGATCTGGTGGTAGCCGGCGAAGGCATCCATGAATAAAATTATTTCATGACCGGCCGTGCTATCTACCAGGTGGTCGATATGTGGCATTGAGAAGTGGTCCTTTGGGCATGCTGCATTGAGGTCGGTGAAGTTGATGCTAAACCTCCATGCATTGTGATTTTTTTACCAGAACGGCATTCGCTACCCATTGGGGCTCGTCCTTGACTTGCTCGATGAGTTTGTTGTCTAACAACTTTTTGATCTCTTGGGCCAAGGCTTCGTATTTCTCCGGGCCAAATTTCCTTTATTTTGGTGTACCGGCCTTTTGTTGTGATCGATCTTCAAACGATGGCAAGCCTATTTGGGGTTGATCCCGACCATGTCCTGATGGGACCAAGCGAAAATGTCGATATTGGCTTTAAGGAACTCAATCACCTTCCCCCGTATTTCAGTCGAGATTCGAGAGCCAATTTGCACCTCTAATTCCGATCTCGTGGGATCGACTGGAATGTGTTCTAAATATTCCAAGGTCGTAGCCTGTTTGTAGCTTCGCCGATCTCCAATATCAAATCTTGGATCGAGGTCAAGCTCGGTAGGCTCGAAACCAATCCATGGCTCGAGGTCATTGGTTTCCATTGGCCGTGGGTCGGACTCGCCACTGGGAGCGAGATCGATTGTGGATGGTCCGGTCTCGTTTCCATTGGTTGAGGTCGGATCGACTTCTTCGAGGTCGGTTTGAAAAATTTCCGTTTGGACTTTACTGTTATACTTAAAATGTAAAATTGGAAAGAGATAGTTCAAATATTTCCTTGCCATTACTTGGTCACCCTTAATGGTGCCAACCACTCCTCGGGGGTAGGGAATTTGATATAGTAGAAATAAGAAGAGGCAACCGCCTTGAAAGTGTCCAAAAAGTGATGACCTAGGAAGCCGTTATAGGAGTTCGGCTGGTCTACAATCATAAAATCTAAAGGCCCAGTGATCCAAACCTTAGCATCATAGCAACAAACTAGTTCGACTGAAAGCTTGATCCTTCCATAAGCAGCAACAGTGGCATCTCCAAATCCCTTGAGCTGGAGGTCGAATGACTTGATGTAGGTGATGAGGTCGCCCAGCTGGTCCAGGGCCGATTTGAAGATAGTGTTGCAAAAGCATCCATTATCGATCAGCACCCACTAAACTTCCTTCCCCAAAATATTGACCGTGATCATGAGTGCGTCGCCCTTGAGGTAAAGCACCCCATCCCGATCTTTGTTAGAGAAATTGATCTCCAGGTTCTTTTGGATGGTGGGCTCGGGAGGCGTGACTAGGTTGACATTTGGATTTTGGCTTTTCGCTTTCGATTCGAAAGCATGGAAACAGGGGTCAAACTGCCCAAGTTTCCTCCACCAGCCCGTATCATATTAACTCTTCCGTCGGGGTTCATGGAGGGAAGGATTTATTGGGACAATGTCAGTTTTGATTAGATCCCAAAGTCACTGAAAAGATGAGTTGCCTAAGTGTTGTAATAGTCAGGCTAGTCTTGGTTAGGTTAGTAAGTTAGAATATTTTATATTAACAGGTACACAGTGAGAGGAGTACTCATTGTTGGCAATCAAGACTGAAGACTGAAGCTTGAAGACGCAAGAGCACCATCCTGAACTTATGGCAGTTCATCTAAGCTGACTGAGCAAGTGTCCGGATGAAGAGTATGATCTTGAGATCATTGCTAACTCAGCCTGAAGGGAAAAGGACTGCACTGAGTTATTGGGAAAGACTTGGAGTAGGATCTAAGCAATGCAAAAGAAATGTCAGCGCTGGAAGACGTACATAGATGAGGACAAACCTGAACTCAGTAAAGACAAGACTGGACTGAAGAATGAGTTCTGACATTCTCACCTACCTGATTACGTGGACCAATCAGAGCGCGCCAAGTAATGTACGGACACTGACCTGAACCTGACATCCCTATAAAGTTCAACGGGCAAGCATGAAATGCACATTACCAAATTCATGCAAGGACGGCAGCTGCATGGGAAATATGTCCGTTGAAGGTATCCTATACGAAGATGACTAGAGGGTTATCTCTCCAACAGATAGTTATTCAAATTCATCTATAAATACAGAAGACCTTGGACCCAAGCAAGGTTACGGGAAATTTCGAAGCCAGAAATTACTCAAACACTAAGCGTTCAAAGCAATCAAAGCATTCACAAAGAAGCACTCGAAAAGCCTTTAATTTCCCAAGTGTTTCTTGAGTTAGAGAGTTATTCTGTATTCCACTTAGCTCATTAGATATATCCTAAGCTTAGAGTGATTATCCAAACCTTAGCATAACTTTGTCTTGTAAGGATAATCACACCTTAGATGGTAACCAAACTGAAACCCAAAGCCTCTTAGTCAGGTTTGTTGGTGGAAGTTAGTAAGTGAGTTAGAAGGTAGTAAGCAAGGGCCAGTGAGTGAGACTGGTCTTGGTGCACCTTGGCACGTTAAAAACAAGCAAATCCTTAGTGGATTTTCCTGTTCAATCAGGACCGTGGACGTAGGAGCTTGAGTCTCTGAACCACGTTAATCTCCCTGTGTTCTTACTGCTTTGATATTTGTTCTTATTTGATTAAGTCATTAATTACATACTTTATCAGGCTTAAATCAACCAAACTAATCATTGAACTCTGAGCACTGCCCTTCTAACCACGGCTTCATAAAAAGATAATCAATTTTCAGAAATCAAACATTAAACAAGACTTTAATCTTTTAGGGCTCCCACATTCCGCACTGAACATAAGTAGATAGTTAGCCAACTGACTTGCACTCAGTGCTGTTAGTAGGTGTATTATCTACTCAGTGTTCTACATCACTCTGAATTAAGGGGACTCAACAAGGTTTTAAAAAAGAAAAAATTGGATACGTGTATTCCTCTCCCCTCCCATACATGTATCACTCAGTCTTGTACCGGTACCAACAGATGTCGTTGTCGTCTTCATCGATGGCCGCGACCGGCCGGGGATGTCGGGCTCCGTCCTCCCTTCGGTGTTGAGGTCTCTGATCGGCCCGAGCCGCCAGCCTCTAGATCAGATCGTTCAATAGCCCTTCATCAAACAACTTCCAAAGTTGTTTTAGGAGATCACAACACTGACTCGTATTGTTTTCGGGTGGCTTAGGGATCCTTTTTGCCTTGGAGCCCCTTTTGGGAGAAGCTTGAGCGATCTCTGGTTCTTTTGAGGTGGGCTCGGCTTCGCCCAACCTTAGGGCCAGCAGCTTCTTCCAAGCGAGGAAATCTCCAGCTCGAGCTCGGAATTCGGCGTAAGTCTTGGGGAAATTCTTGGTGAGATGTTGGAACATTGGAGATTTATCGTGGAAACCCCCAAGAGTAGCATGCAAAGCTAACTGGTCTCCGACCGGTTCTCCCGTCAGGATAACCTCATCCACCCTGGAAATGTAGTCCTCGTCCGACTCATCCTTCTCTTGGCAGATTCGCATAAGCCTATGTGAGTTCTCAGGTTGGACGATTTTGGCCGCAAAATATGAGGCGAACTGGAAGCTTAAGGTTGAGAAAGAGTCAACGAGCGGGAGGGCAACGACATGTACCACCTATGGGCGAGGTCGCCCAAGGTGAGAGAAAACAACCGGCACTTTGTCGCATTGGTCGTGCCCTGTCTGATCATGTAAATCTGAAACTTACTCAAATGAGTTTCTAGATCCATCTTTCCCTTGTAAAGAGGGGTCGGGGGTGGAGCGATCTTGAGCTGGACAGGGGAGAGCTCGATGTCGACGGATAAGGGCTCATTCGCAGTCGGTTAGGCTTTGGGCTGGCCTTGAGCCTCCATCAGAGCGTGCATCTCGTCAGGTTATTTTTGTATCCTTGCCATTTCTAGGCTTAGAGTCTCTTCCAAATGGTCCCCCAAGGCAGCAACCGGGCTGATCAGATCAAAAATGCCCCCCGGGGTGAGTCGTGACCTAGGAGGCCACTTTGGGCAAAACTTAACTTTCTCCTTGCGGAGTTAGCCGAGGTTAAACTGATCTCTGCCACCATTTATGGGGCTGTGGTGCCGAGCTCCTAGAGTTGGAAATGGACTCGGCTTCATCGTGTTCGATGTGGCTGCTAGGGAGCCGACTTGGGTACCACGAAGAAGAGTTGGTGCCTAGACGGCTGAAGACCAGATGGGTGGAGCCGCAGGATCACGTAGGTGCAAGGTCGGCCTGAGGCTGGCTTTCCCCTTGGTGCTCCCGGGCCCTAGATTTTCCCTTGAAGTTGCGAGTATGATATTTCTTCTTTGAAGCCGATGGGGTGCTCTTGCAAGCCCTCATCTCTTCGGCCCGGCGGCACCTTGCTGACTCCGCCTAATGGGGAATCTCGAAGTTCCTAGCCATTGATGTTTGATTTTCCTCCAGGTAACGAATTGGGGAGACAATTCGTAAGGTCTTTCCAGGTGCGTCGGAGTGGTTCCGGCTGAGTTTTGAATGACGGGAGCCTGGGCAGTGGCTGGTACGGTGGTACCTCTTTGGGCCTGGGTTGCTTGTTGGTGAGTCATCTCTGGTAGGAGAGATTGGAAAATGAGAGAGTTTTGAAAATTTGAAGTTGGGCTTTGAAGCTTTGAAGAACAATAAGTGTTCTTCAAAGAGGAGAAATCTGGATTTATAGGGTTTGCTACTCTCTTTCTAGTACCAAATGTTGTTAGCCTAAAAACTAGGGCTAGATTTATAAAAGAATGTGGAATATCTAGACTAAAACATCAATAAATTGAGTGGTAAATGACTCCATTAATGCTTGAATGTTCATCATGGATCAATGATGAAGATGAAGTAGAATAAGTAATAAATGAGAGAAATTTTCCAGGGGTTTTTACTCCCTGGACTTGAATGCGAGTGTGTGTTTGTATAATGATGAATAACTATTTTTTGTACAAGTGGGGAAACCTATTTATAGGTTTTACATTTAGGGGGTATTTTGGTCTATTCCGACCTTGGAATGATCCGTTGCATTAAATGATTGGCAGTGCCTAAAAATACATGGGTGCCCGTCTGTCCTTGCTCTCAGGTGTCCGACCACTCCGACGTTGCCACGTGTCTCCAAAGGACGATTCTCTGAAAAATTTCCCAATTTGTGTGGAATATTCTCTTTGTCCTCGTGTACGGAGGCAACTCTTTACTATATTTGGAACGATCCTGTCGGGTTCTGTCACGTGCTCAAACGACCTCCAGTCATTTTGGTAAAAATAAGGGGTAGGAGATCGGTTGGGCGTCGGTCTCCTACTTGGGTACGGAGATCGGATCTGGGCCATGTCCCCTGGGGCTTGTTTTAATACTGCTTTGCTTTTATGCTTTGTCCTACAGAGATTGGGGTCGGCCTTTGGGTAGGGCCCGAGAGGTCAGATCGGGCTGGTGAGATCAGACCACGCCTGAGGTCAGACGGAGTAGGTGAAGCCGGTCTGGGCCGATGTGATCGGCAGGGACCGATGGGGTCAGAGATCGTCTGAGTGCCGGTCTCAAACCGGGATGGGGATTATCACTGGCCATTTTACCTTGTTGGAGGCCGGTCGCCGACCTCTAAATATTATGGTCACAACAAGTTGTTTTCACTGAAAGGTATTAGTTGAAGAGTATGAAGAGTATTAGTTGTTTAACAAAAGGGTATTAGTTAATTACACTAAAGTGTATTAGTGGTTATACTAAAAAGTATTAAAAGTGGTTTATGTATGAACCAGTTTCACTCTATACATACACTTAATGTCACGGGATATTGTATTGGGCAAACCACCAAATACAAATGAACATATTTATCATATTGGAATAAGTTTGAGAGATATTTTTTTGTTAATTAATTAACATACAAACAATGCATAAGTTAATTTTCACTATAAAGTATTGGTTGTTTTCATTGAAAAATATTAATTGTCTTCACTAAAGAGTCTCAGTTTATTTCAGTAAACAACTAATACACTTCAGTGAAATAACTAATACCCTTCAGTGAAAAAACTAATACCCTCAGTGAAAACAACTAATACTCTTTAGCGTAAACAACTAATACCCTTCAATTATTCATGTATGAATCAATTTCACTCTATACATTCTCTTACATACCATTTTTTCAAAATTTTATTTGTTACCATATTTATTTGCCATTAAAAATAGATATTATATATTATAAGAAGGGGTAAGTTTTATATGATAATAGTTCATAATAAGCTTATAATATTTTAAAGTATTGAATAATTGACCCGAAGTATCGATAATTTCACCAGGAGTATAATTAATCTGGGTTCAATTATTTTTTTTTTACATAACAATTACAATATAATACAACGGACCCAGATTAATGTTACTCATGGTGAGATTATCGATATTTCCGGTCAAATATTCGATACTTTAATATAGTTTCACGATAAGCTTATCATGAACTATTTTCATATAATACTTTGCCTATAAAAAATTATTCCAACCACAAATATAAGAGGACTTCGTGAATCGTATTTTTAAATTGAGCCTTAAAAGTGAGTATATATCAAGAATGGTCCTGGTATTTTAGATTGAGCCTACACTTTTTTTCAAATATTTATAATTTCTATATAATATTTAATTTAAAGGTTTTTTTTACAAGAGTGGGGCTCATGTGAAACTTGTTCAGTATAAAATTAATATAATTAGATGCATTTACTAATATCATTAGATTCAGTCACTGATACCACATCATTTTACATTGTAATTGCAATTTAGAAATCTAATTGTATTATTAAATACATCTAATAGTATTAATTTCATATTATGAAACTTATTTTTAGGAAATTTTTTAATTTATAAAATTTTAAAGTTTATAGATGTATACCATGTAAATTTTATAAAATAACTCTAATGAAAGAATTATAATATTTGAATTAACTATTTGAATTTCAGATTTTATGAAATATCTCTAATTAATTTTCAAAATAGCTTGTTTATTTTTTCGTAAATATTCTGAGGTATAGTGATTTGCAATTTTATCCGTTTAAAGATTTTTTTTCCATCAAGTTAATATGAACTTGAATTTTGGTAAAATTTGTTGGGATCTCTTTAATATATTTTTTGGTAATATTTAATTTGTTATATATATATATATATATATATATATATATATGCACGATCCGTAGAACATATGGTATCAGAGCCATTTGAGTGTAGATGTATAGTTATTGTTTGGTGTTTGATTCAATACAATTTTTTTCTTGATGAATCTTTTCAGTTTAAAGGACAATAATGTCCAGAACTCCATTGTTCAGGAGTATGATATTCCTGAAAATGTTGATCTGTTAAACAGATGGACTATTCCTAAAATTGAACCTAAAACGGTTTATAAAATTGGAACTTTTGAAAGAATATGTCTTAAACAAGTTTTTAAAACCACTGAATCCTCGATATCTTTAAATGAAGAGGAAATGGTTATTAAATTACTTAGTAAAGGGGATATTTTCCCTTTTAAAAACACCCATAAGTTTCTTCATATTGGTTGTGTTCAAATTGCTTTCAGACCTCTTACCCTTAAAGGTCTCCCTGAAAGCTTTCTTGCTGCTCTTAGAGATGGCAGAAACTGTAACTGGAAACAATCTCTTATGGGAGTTATTGAGTCCAGTCTTGCGTTAGGACCGGTTTATTTCAATGTCTATCCTAACTTATCCCTTTCTTTATCGGATGAAAATATTCTTAATGCTTTGACATTAATTGTTAAAACACATGGCTATAATTATATGCCAGGAACGCAGGTCATATGTATTTGTTATCGGATTTACTATAAACCCCTTTTTACTCTTAATCCTAGATGTAAAATTAGTGAGAATGATAATAATGAAACTATTCTTATTGAAACTAATTTTGGTAAGTCTAGTATTACCAAAAGAAAACATATAAAATGGGAAGAAATTAATTTTCCTGATAATTGGGTTTTAGAACAATCTGTGCCAAAAATTCCTTTTATCAACAGTGATTTAAGTCACATAAAACATGATAATAATAGAATTATTAATAGAGATTATTACAATTTGGTTCCCCCTTAAGACTATTATTAACATTTGGTTCCTTCCATTTTAAAAAATACAACTAGGTTCTAAAATATTAATAAAAAAATCCGACCCACCCCACCCCCCTACTAGCTGGCATCCACACACCTACGCACCCACTCATATCTCTCTTCTCTCTCTCTTTTTCTCTTTCACTCTCTCTCTCTCCCTCTCTCTCTCTCTCTCTCGCGCGGCGCCGGTGCCCTCCCTCTTCCCTCGCACGGCGCGGCGCTGCCGCCCTCCCTCTCCCCTCACACGGCGCGGCGCTGCCCTCCCCTCCCTCTCCCCTGGCGCGGCGCCGCCCTCCCCTCCCTCTCCGCTCGCGCGGCGCCGCCATCCCCTCCCTCTCACACGCGGCGCCGCCGTCCCTTTCACATGCATCGCCGCCCTATCTCACTCACGCAGTCACTCACACAGCGTCACGGTCTTAGATCTGTTGAAGATTGAGGCTGTGGCATCGTCGATCTACGCCAAACGACGTCGGGGGTCCATCGGTTACCGCCGCCGTCGATGGCATCGTCGATCTACGCCAAACGATGTCGGGGGTCCATCGGTTACTGCCGCCGTCGATAATCGATGCAATCCAGATATGTCCGAATCCGAGAAACGACAAAGACGAACAACAATCAGAAGGGTGTGAAAACGCGAACAACAAACCCAGGTAATTATTGATTTAAATTCTGGGTTAATATTCGATTTTTTTAAGTTCTCGGATCAATATTCCAATATTTTAAGTGCTAGGTTTATATTCAATTTTTTTTAATGAATGAATGAACGAACGTGATGGAAATATTGATATATTTCTACTGTGATAGTTGAATATTTCATCATATTATTTCTTTTTGTTTGGTGATTTTTAGGAATTTTCTGTGGAAAATGTAAAGAAGGCTTGTGAAGAATCTGGAAGAAGATTTGAAAAAACTGGAAAGAAGATTTTTGAGAAGAAATTCTGCAAAATGTTATGAAAAATCACTGTTCAAAATGCCAAGTTTTGTACTATTTTTTTGCACAATATTTTTGCGTTTGTAAATTTATGGTATATTAACATTTTTTTGGTGTATGAACACAAATAAACCTTTTTTGAATAATGATTTTGCATTGATAAATTTTCAGATGTAAATATGTAAATTTAGAGTTTCTGCACACTAATTTTGCATTTGTAAAATTTAGATTTAAAATAATATTATTTGCATATAATTTTTGCTCAATCAGAAAAAATATTACCCAAATAAGTATTAAAATTTGAAAAATTTTAAAAATTGCTAGGGAAAAGTCAATATTCAAAATATATATTCAAAAATTGTATTCAAAATTTTTACTGCAATAACTTTGAACAAAAAATCTGAATATGAACAGAGAATTGGCAAAATAGTTGTTCAAAATATTATGCTGGTATTTTTTTAATAAATTTGAAAGTATTATTAGTTATGACTATTCAAATTATTATAAGAATTGAACATTTGATTAAAATATTAATAAATAATAATTAATTATTTGATTAAATTAAAACTTTATCAATTAATATTTCAATACACTTGATAAAAGAAAAATCGACAATATAGTGTGCCTATTCAAATTATTAAAAGGATTAAATTTTTGATAAAATTAAAACCTTATTAATTAATATTTTCAAATGCAAATAGGGCTTGGGGATTTGGTCAGTGACTTTATGTCACATCACCATGGGATAATAGATGAAGGTTTTGGGGGGATGTAGTCGGTCAAATGAGTAGAAAAAGGTGGGAGGAAGGGGAGGGGGTTGGGGCAGTGGAGGTAAAGGGTTTGGGCCCCACCAAAAAGAACCTACTTGTATTTTATGAAAAGTAATGAACCAAATGCTAATAAACACTACAAAAAGGAACCTATGTGTAATTGCCCCTTATTAATATTGGTTTTAATAGCCAGGCAAACTTCTCTTTCAAGGTCCTTCTCAGGACACTCTTATATTTCCCCCTTAGATTATGAGGTTAACTTTCCGAGTACGTCTAGAGCGTCTACTTCTCATTACAGGGAAAACATGTTTTCTAAAAACAATGATTTTGATGATAATGATATTATTATTAATAAGAATAATATTATTCACAATGCTGAAAAAGAACCCGAAACAATTTCGGAATGCAATTTTAAATTATGATTTATGGATTTAAAACCTATCCTTGATTTTTCAAAAGGTTCTTCTACAAGAGCCTATATTAATAATGAGTTTTATGATCCTAAGTGGGATAATTTTAGGTTTTGGTATTTCAAAACTTTTTCTAAAGAAGATCTTAACTACTTTGTCAATAACTTTTATAAATTCTGTGAAAAACACAATGAGATCACTTATGTTAGGATAAAAATTGTATAGTTTTGATGAGTTAAAACAAACCAGAAGATGTAATAGGACCATCTGGACCTGTTAGCCAGATGATGATCTAGATTAGGACTTAGTCTAGGGGGAACTACCAGACCAGAAGACTTCACCAGAAGAGTCACCAGAAGACCCCACCAGAGGACTTCACCAGAGGACTCCACCAGAAGACTTCATCAGATGAGATCAGACCAGAGGCAGAGGACCTTCCCCAGACCAGACGAGTCCGGACCAGACGAGTCTGGTGGAACAAAAGATGCTCAGTTTGATCCCCTGGTTCTACTGAGTACTCTGGTTGTTCACCAGATAAGGACCAGAAGACACCGAGGTTGCCTGGTGTCTGGTCTTGCCTTCTCTGTTGAGAATCAGAGTTGGTAGAGGAAGCATTTGACCGTTGGTGATTCAAATCAAGTCAACAAGATCAGGATTGGAAAGTATTTGAAGATAATCAATCCAAGGATCCCACCAACCCAATCAATCAATTAGGGAAATTGATTGATTAAAGCTTCCGTAAATAGAGGATCTGATTGGATTAGCCCTCTAACGGCTATTTCCTTAATCCCCTCTATAAATACAGGAGTGCAGTTCAAGAAAAAGCTCTAGAGAGACTTGACCATACGCGCATAAGATCATCTAAGCTTTAAATCATTCTTAGCATTCTAAGTCGTTCATAACATATATCTACTCTTAAGGTTGAAGGCTGTTGACCTTTAGATTGAAGTTAAATCTAAAGAGTTTGTAAGAAGGAACTGGTACTTCCCAATTCCAGTGAGTAAGTAAGTGTATTGGTTGGTTGTTAGTGAGACCCCTTGGATAAAAGGGAGAGTGGACGTAGGATATTTAAATCCGAACCACTATATATCTTTTGTTCTTTATTGCTTTCATTTACTTATTCTCTTAATTGCTTTTCGTACTCTTATAAAAAGAATTTGAAAGACATTTAACTTAAGCTTCCGCAATTAATCCAACTAGTGGGACCAACAAGTGGTATCAGAGCAGTGTGTCCAACGACCACTGCTTTGAAAAGCTTTTGGTGGTCACCGGGCAGATCCATTGCTCTTTAGTGCTTTTGTTCAAGTTCTTGTTATTTCCCTAATCTTATCTAAAATGTCTGCAAAAATCTTCTTATAAGAGTCGCAAATTGCCAGAATTCTCAATTGAGGATTATAGCCACTGGAGCTTAATGATGAGTAATCATCTGGGAGCTATTCACCACCGCATGTTAGATGTGGTAGAAAGTGGCCCCATTCAATTTTACTGGACTCCTATTGATAGTGGCAGGTCAGAGTCCAGGGAGAAATCTAGTGAAACAACCCAAAAATAAGACGATATACCTTAAAAGACCACCAGGGCCAAGCGTTTATTGAATTAAGCAAGGAAGTAGCAACAAAAGATTACAGGGGGTAAAGAGAGAGAAAGAGAGAGCGAGAAAACTCAAGCGTGTCCCTCAAAAGGAAAGAAAAGACCTATAAATAGAGAAGGATGAGCCGGACATTAGACCCCGGATTCCAAAATAAAAAATGAATAGTAAATACTATTCATGAACAGAACTTGGTCTGTTGGTGACGCATGTGGTGACCAATGTGATGACGAAATTTAATTCGTCCCTTCTTCAAGAATATCTTTTCCTGTTTTAGATCGCCAAAAGGGAAGCTTGCCTTCGTAGAAGAATTAGAGTCTTCTTGAACCTCTCCAATTGTTGGGGATCAAAGTTAGAGTTTTTAAGAATTGGGATAAAAACTTCAAGAACTCTGATCTTCTTCTTGAGTCCTTTAAGATAATTTTTTTCAATGATTTTATTATTATCTTCGTCGAAATTAATATGAACAGGCATCTGCCAGATTTCGTAATGCAGTCCAAGTCCAATTCTGAAGAATCTCCAGTCACCAGGGAATCTTTCCTCCATAATTATTCTTTAATTTTCCCTTTAAGGGATTCTTTGAGAAGATCGAAACTCTCCTGAAGAGAGAAACTTTGATAATCTTCGTTGGGGTCTTGGGAGTCTTGTATATCTGACCCGGAAGCCATAGAGGAATCAGATTTTAAATCTGAAAAATCTATATCTTTGAAGAGATTTTTCTTAAGGTGATCCATATAAAGATCGATAATTTTTCCCTTTTGGATAATTCCTTGATACCTTTTGGTATACTCCGAAAGAGAAGGGAGAGTCTCATAGATTATCTCATTTTTGAATTCTTCAATCTTAGATTGAATTCTTTCAATATTTTCTTGAATGGGGGGTTCCTGAGAACCTTCTTGGACAACATTTAGGTTGCCCCAAAACCTTGTGGCACTTCTTCTCCAAAGGCAAGGTAAATTAAATTCAGTATAACCGAATTCTGTTTTCCATTTTCAGACCCATGGAATACTTGAGTCAACAAAGAACATGAAAGTGGTCTTACCACTTGTATTATGTGTTTTACTTGAAGAGGATGCAATAGAGTATTCTTCAAGGAGGCCCTTCAAATTGTCGGGTAGAATATCTACCGAAGCCCCGAAAGTGTTCCACCAAGAGGCGAACCAATTTGGAATTTGATTCCTTCCAATGTTCTCACAGATTTTAATTAACCAAGTGTGAGTATGCTTAGCATTCTGATGGAAAAGAGTTTTATGAAAACTTTCGACATAATCCCAATAATTATACTGGAAAGTGATTTGACTATTCTTATTAGTCACTTTCCTCTCAGCAAGAGGTGAAATTCCCCATTCTTGGATGGAGAAGATTTTTTTAATAATAAATTTTGAATAATTATTATTATTTTTGATCATAAAATGTTGAATATCAACACTACCAAGTTCAATGAGAATGTTCTCATAAAAACCTCTAGACTTATATGTCTGAGTAGCCCAACCATTATTTGGAATATACTTTTCCATGAGAGTCCATGGGGATTCTTTGAATTTTTCATCATCATCTTCTATAAGAAGAATCAATTCCTTGTTAGGAGAATCGAAGTACTTAGTCTCTGTCTGTACCATTGAAGCATAAGATGCTTCCTCGGTGTTAAGAGAATTATTCTCTGTTGAAGAAGAGGCTTTAGCCTTCTGTTTAAGGAATTCTTGGAATTCCTTTTGCTCTTTTGAAGAACTAACACCAGAAATATTCTGATGATAGAGGGATCTTTGCCCCATTTGGATGATCGGAGGTCTTCATCCTCTGCCTCCTCTTCCTCTATAAGAGGAATAGGTACTTCTGCCAGAATGGCTCATTTCTGTTATTCAAGAAATAAACTCGCGGGTTAGAAAATCAGGAAAATGATTTTCATTTCCTTTTAAATGGACAATATTAAAATCAAAGTAAGCAAGATGTGATTGCCATCTAGCAAACATTTGCTTGGACACATTGTGTTAAACATCTTTAGTAAACATAAAAGTAGCTACTTTACAATCAGTTTTTATAGTAAACTTCTGATTGTATATATCATCTTGGAACTTAAGAACACTTTTAACAATGGCTAAGATTTCTTTAACAACAGTAGAATAGTTTAACTCGATTGGTATTACAGCCTCTGTTCTGAAAGCCATTGCAAAAGGTGTTTCTCCGGTGCTTGACCTGGGAGAAACTCTGTATGCCCATAGGACTTCCGGAAGCTCTGTAGACCAACTGCTTTTGCTCTCCGCTAGCCGTACTTTTAACGTATGCTTGATGATTTTGTTTACGGCTTCGACTTGTCCATTCGATTGGGGATGATAGGGCGTAGAGTAATGTTTTTTGATCCCCCACTTTGTACAGAAATCCCTCAACTCTTTTCCATCAAATTGCGGACCATTGTCTGTTACGATGGTTTGTGGAACTCCAAAACGACAGACAATGTTCTTCCAAATGAAGTTGATCATTTTCTGCTGGGTGATTTTTACCATAGCTTCTGCTTCTGCCCATTTTGTATAGTAGTCGACTGCCACAACGGCAAATCGAACTCCTCCAACTCCTGCCGGGAAGGGACCAATAATGTCCATCCCCCATCTAGCAAATGACCACGGGCTATAAACTGACACGAGCTGTTGGGCCGGGGTATGAATGTTTGGGGCAAAGATTTGACATTGATGGCAAGTCTTCGCTTTCTTGATTGCGTATTGACGTAAAGTTGGCCAATAATAGCCTTGTCTGATAGTTTTGTATGCCAAAGCTTGCCCCCCAGTATGATTTCCGCATACTCCAGCATGTATTTCTTCGAGTATTGCTCGTCCTTGCCCCTTAGGCAAACATTTGAGAAGTGGGATTGATATTCCTCTTTTGTAAAGCTGCTCGCCTACCAGAGTATATCTGGCGGCTTGCTTAATTAGCTTGGCAGCTTCAAAAGAGTTGTTTGGTTTTTCCCAACTTTTCAAATATTTGACTATACTTGTTCTCCAGTCTTCTTCTTCAGTTGCTTGTTCATCAAGTTGATTAACATTATAACTTCTTGTTGATGGATCATTCATCTTTGTAATTATAATGTATGTCAACTCTGCTGGTCCCTCACTTGTTGCTAGTTGGGCCAACGCATCTTCTTGAGTGTTGCTTGTTCTTGGAATTTGTTCAATGAAGACTTGTTCTAACAAGGACATCAGGTAAGCAACAATTCGCTGATACTCGATCATGTGATCGTCCTTCTGATGGATCGCGCCGGTGAAGGCGGTCCGTCCCCAAGATCGTTGTTGGGATACCAAACGTGTATAAACAATTAAAGACCTAAACATGCATCTAAAGACAAGTTTAGATCTGTTACCCTTGAAGACCGAGGTGTTGATTCCACTACTGATCTTCTAATCTGTCTCCCAACCTCGTTCGTACACCGGGTGGACGGCGAACTAGCGAACGTGGAGAAAAGTGCCTCCCAATTTCGTCTCTTCAAAAACCCTTGCTCACGAAATTCAGCTGCTCACGAAATTCTTTTTTTTTTGGTGCTAGGGTTTCAAAGAACGAAATTGAAGCCTTTATATAGGTTTCATGGGCCAGACTAGGGATCTGTTAGAAGGTATAGGTTTGGGCTCCTCATGGACCCAAATATTCTTATGTTCAGCCCAGAACATATATTTGGCCCGTGAACATTAATTCATTCCACTAGAGAATTAATGTTGCACTCCCGTCCTATCCCGAACCGAATCAGGGCTTCTATTAGACTCTATAATTCCCCGTGTTAAAGATATCGCACGTCCATTAATTATTAAAGCTTCTGACCGCTTTAATTAATTAACATCTATTATTCCTTGAGTAGTACCACTCAACCTTGTTGTCGTACGGATTAAATCCACCTGCAGGGTTTAATACGACAATCCTTTATGAGTTTCCTCAAGGGGACGTCATCAACCTGGATCACCAGGACACGGTGCCCTAATGCCAATAAATAGACATCGTGCAAACGATGTCACTACCCAAAATACATAGTGCATTGAATCTAACAAGATTCTCACCCATAGTAAATCAAAGTAGTGAACAAGCGCTCCACATATCTAGATATCACAATTAGGGTTAAGAATTACAAGAGTCACCAAGACCTTTAGTTCTTCATAACAGTCAGAATAGAAGAACATGTCTTAACTGTGATCCATTCAATACGACATAGCGTACTAGTATGAACTAATGGCCAAGACAAGCCACTAACAAGTTCATACTACAACTTATACCAATAGTTATGTCCAGAACTATCTTAGTTGTGAATACTGTTTATATCTTATAAGGAACTGACAATGTGATCTTCTGTGTGACTACAAACCCACCACATTATCTACAATATAAGATAAATAGACATACAAGTAATACAAGCAATTAATAAGATTGCAATAATGTGAAAAACCATTTATTTCAGATAATAAGGAAATTGAATATATCCATAAAAGCCCAACAAAAGTTTGCTTTACAGTATACACCAACACCTTCGCCTCGTATTCACCTCGGACATGGTTCACAATTAATTGTGAGTCGCCGAATATTTGTAACCGTCTAACACCTACTGCAAGAGATAGGTGGAGACCAGCAATAAGAGCTTCGTACTCGGCTTCGTTGTTGGTTTCCATGGAACCAAATTTGATTGCCGAAGTGAAAACTTGTCTGTCTGGGCTTATTAAAACCACTCCTGCCCCCGAGGCTATATTGGTTGAAGACCCGTCAACGTAAAGATGCCAGGGGTGATCAAGTCCTCTCGTCGGATCTGGTGGGAAGGTTAGTTCGACAATAAAGTCGGCTAACGCTTGCCCTTTGATCGCAGTTTGAGGAGCATAGGTTACCCCGAATTGGCTAATCTCTAGTGACCACTTTAATAGGCGACCATCTGTGTCGGGGCGATGGAGAATTTGTCTGAGTGGGAAAGTTGTTAGTACTTCAACTTGATGATAAAAAAAGTATGGCCGTAACTTCCTCACACTCATGACAAGTGCGTACGCCAGTTTTTCAGTTGGGGAGTATTTGATCTCTGCCTCGTGTAAAGCTTGACTGACGTAGTAGATAGGTTGATGAAATTTGCCGTCTTCTCACACCAGAACAGAGCTGATAGCCACTTCTGATGCTGCTAAGTATAAATATAGCTTCTCTCCTGGGATAGGTTTTGACAGGATTTTAACATCTCCCAGATATTCTTTGAGTTGGTTGAATGCCTTTTGACAGCTGTTAGTCCATGTGAACTGTCCTTTCTTGATAGCTTCAAAGAATGGACGGCATTTGTCCCCCGATCTGGATATGAATCGATTTAATGCTGCTAGGCATCCCGTAAGTCTTTGCACTTCTTTTATCGAACGTGGAGGTTGCATATCCACGATTGCTTTAACTTTTGTTGGATTGGCTTCAATCCCTCGTTGACTAACAAGATGGCCCAGGAATTTCCCTGAATGAACTCCGAAACTGCTCTTCTTTGGATTCAGCTTCATATTGTAGTGTCGAAGAATTTCGAACACCTGGGTCAAATGTTGAAGATGGTCTTTCTTTCGGGGGCTTTTGACTACGATATCGTCTACGTAGACTTCTACCGTATCTCCAATTTGTTCGTTGAACATCTTGTTCACCTACCCGGCAAAGACATCCATGAATGTTAACATTTCATGACCTGCAGTGGTGTCCACCAACTGGTCAATGTGAGGGAGTGGAAAGTTGTCCTTCGGGCATGCTGCATTTAGATCTGTAAAGTCTATGCATAGCCTCCAGGTCCCGTTCGGTTTCCTCACAAGCACTGGGTTTGCTACCCATTATGGACAGAGTGCTTGTTGGATTAGGTCGTTGTCTAACAACTTCTTTACTTATTCATTTAAAGCTTGATACTTGTCTGGGCCATACTTTCTTCGTTTTTGATGGATTGGCCTTTTTGCTTGATTGATGTTGAGCTTGTGACAAGCATGTTCTGGATCTATCCCCACCATGTCTGCATGAGACCAAGCAAAAACATCTAGTTTTTTACTGAGGAACTCTTTCATTCGGGATCTGTACGGCTCAGGGAGCTCAGATCCTATGTATAATTCGAGATCCGGGTTTTTAGGACTAACTTTGAACGCCTCCAGCTCTTCGACTGGAGTTGCTCGTCATTTTTGTCCTTTCCACCGAGGATCAAGTATTGGTCCCTCAGAGTTGAAATCATTTTCGATGTTCATTGGCTCTGCCCCTAGGCGGGGATCTAGATCATCTGTTGGCCCTGATTGGTTGTTGTTAGTCAACACCTGGCCCTCCAAGCCATCATATGAATGTTGATCGTCACCACCTCGTTGTTGTTCGTCAGGATGATGTTCCTCATGGGTGGTGAGGAGTTGTTCGTCCAACACCTGCTCGTCATGATGTTGCTCGTCAGTATCCATGTGGTCCTCCTTAATGTCCATCATGTTCTCCAGTATTGATGGTTCATCAGTAGGATAGCTAGTTGTGGCCTCCACCATGGATACTGATATATGCTTGGCCTGCAACTGTAAGAGACATTCCCTGGCCTTTCTTTGATCTCCTTTGATAGTACCTGCTCCACTTGCTGTTGGGAATTTCAAACAATAATGATAAGTGGAACATGCAGCTTTGAATTCATTTAAAAAGGGTCGACCAAGAAACCCGTTATAAGTTGAATCCTGGTCTACAACCAAGAAGTCAACCATTCTTGTAATATTTTTCTCGGGTTCGTTGGCCGTTACAAGTTGTACTGCTAAAGTAACTATTCCCAATGGGTCCGTTACAGCATTCCCAAAGCCTATTATTCTATGAGTTGTATCCCGGATGTAGCCCGAATAATCTCCAAGATGATCGAGCGTCTTTTTGAATAGGATGTTGGTGTAGGCTCCGGTGTCCACCAACAATCCGTGGACTCGTGTTCCCATAATCTTTGCGTATATTACGAGCGAATTGTTGTGCGGAGCTAAGATTCCTTCCAAGTTATTTTCGGTGAAGGTCAATTCTGCTGTCTACATGATAGATGGTTTAACCCCCATTTCTTGAACTTGATCGATCGCTCGTAATTCAGCCTTTCTTTTTCGGTTGGAAATTGGCGGTCGTCCATCAGAACATCCTCCTGCGGGACCTGCAGGTTCCATCATATACAAATCTTCCAATGGACGAGTAGGAATGGCAGGAACTGGTCTCGCCGGTTTATTGTTCTTCTGAAGTTGATCATCTTCGTCCTCAGAGTTGTTCTCCTGGACTCTCTTCCCGGGTTGCCTTTTGACAAAGTCGGAGAGCTTTCCATCCTCGTAGAAACGCTAGAGCTGTTTGAGCAAATCTCTACATTCACTCGTAAAGTGCCCCACGCTTTGATGGTAGGCACAATACTTGTTAGGGTTGAGTTTGCCAGTATCCTGGTGAATTTTCCGGGGAGGGGAGAGCAACTCCTTATCCTTCACATTTTCATAAACAGTATCGACTGACACTGTTAGTACTTGATTCAACTTTTCTTTGAGCTCCGTCCCTTCAGTAAATGCCTTCATATTTTTAGGGACTCGATAGTTTGTTACGCCAGGTTTCTTGTTGTTCTCCTTGGGATCAGTTTTGTTCTCCCCCAAGTTTGATTGCAAAGCCTCGTGCATGGAAACGAATATGCCGGCTTGATTCCTGAATTCGGCATAACTTCTTGGGCACTTCAGACGCACCTCTTTCCATAGCTTTGATCCTTTCTTCAACCCAGCCATAACGGCAATGATTTTCGTGTCCTCACTGACGGGTTCACCTTCTAACAGCACTTTGCACAACCTTTCCATGAATGCCCGATCTAACTCGTCGTCATTTTGTTTTTGGTCCGACAGTCGGTGTTTCTGGGACAAGTATGATCCCGCCGTTGAGAAATGAGAAAGGAACTCTCGACTTAGTTGAGTGAATGAATGGATAGATGCTGGTGGCATCGCCGAAAACCACTTGTGCACCCGATCCCCCAAAGTTAAGGGGAAGTTTCGGCATTGAGTGGCGTCGCTGTCTCCCACCGAGACCATATAATCCGAATACTTTGTTAGATGAACTCTGGGATCAGCGACACCGTCATATTGTATGCTTGCCGGGAACTGGACCTTCTTCTGAATCGGGGCTTTCAGAATAACTGGTGATAGTGGTGAGGATGGCAAACTAGTTGTCCCCACACCTCTTTGTTGGTCCAATTGTCCCTGCATGTTCTCCACTGCCCTTCTTAGACTTGACAGCTCATCCAAAGATGCCCCCTGACTTGGAGGCTGTTCGGCGAGTAAAGGTACCAACCTTTCTGCTCGTTGCAGTCCCTCACTTGGAGTGGGCAACTCCTGGAGCTGTTTTCTAGGGTTGCTCGCCGCATTTGGCCCTAGACGCCTGAAGGCAGATTGAGAAAGTCTCTCATGAATTGATGGGCGTGGTTTCTCAAATGTTGCTCGCCCATGCTCGGCTTCCTGGCGAGCAACTTTCTCCTGTGTCTGGGGTTGGCCAAGTCTGTCCTGGGCACTGGAGCGGGTTGTTCCGTGGCTCGACATAGTTGTTTGCCCGCGAGCAGATTCAGCCTGACCCTCTCTTGGTTCGACCATCTTTGCTTTGCCTTTATCCCGCCTGACCTGGGCACTGTTCACCTCGTGTTGTTCGCCCCTGGTTGACCTAGCCCTAACAACTTCCACTGGTCTGTCCTTAGGCCTCACTAGTGAAGGCCTATTCTGATCTTGCTGTCTCTGTAGAGCCTGCAGAGCAGCAATGGTTTTAGCTAATTCGTTAGGGTTGTTCGCCAGGGCTTCCATTTCAGGTGGGAGATTATGGGTTATAGCCGTGTGCTGTGATCTATTCACATGTCTAGGATCACGATCCTGGTGGTCGGCCGACGAGGCTCGGGTGGGAGATGCTCTCCTTGACAAACGTGATGCTTGGGTTTCCTTGGATTGAGGCATTTCGATTTAATTTATCTTAATTCTTATATTGAAGAACACCAAGAACACGTTTGCTTAAATCTTCAAATATTTCTTGAGGTTTTCTTTGAATCTTCAAGTTTTCAACTTGAAGTTCTTGAGTAATCACACTAAACCGAAGGTTCGAACCCTCCTTCTAGCGCCAAAATTGTTGGTGATCAATTTTTATCGGATGAATTAGTGACTGTTTAAGTTCGGTTTAAAGATCATCAAACAATTACATGTGATTGGTTACCACCGTAAATGGTAAATCGAGGGTCGGGTTATGAACTTGTAAATATGAAAGTCGAAATCGTAATAATTTCGTATGTGTGCACGTTTAAGTGTGTTAGTGTGTGTTTTGGGAGTGTTTATGAATTTGAACTTGTATTAATAAGCTGGAGAACAACTATTTATAGAGACTAGCAAGCATGAGGTGTCTATGACTCTTGGTCTCCCTAGCCTGCATGCTTGACAAGTGTCCTTTGACCTTAGTTTGACCTTATCTAAGCTAAATCTTAGTTACAAAGTCTTCTTTTGGTCTTATCCCGGATTCATTGTTGTTCGCCTAAGTCGGTTTGACTAATCTTGATTGTTCTTCAAATGAAAGTTGTTCGCCTCTTGGGGTCATGCTTTCGTGGTTGTTCGTCTTTTGGGTGCATGGCTCAGAAGTTGTTCGCCTTTGTGTTTTACACAGATTGGCGTTGGGATCTTGATCCTTTGTTCGTCGACATGCACCTCTTAAGTTGGTAGATTCACCACCTTTTATCAATGTTGCTCGTCATTTGTGACTTAGCAGAATGTTCCTCTGGTTTTGGGCCTTCAAACCTGTTCGCCGATAAGCTGTTCGTCATTGTAGTAGTTCGTCAGTTTATGCACCCCCATCTTGATTTTCTTTGTTAATAATCTTCGATTTGAGGTAGGTTCTTCATAATTCTTTTTAAGGCTTTAATCCTTATTCGCCCATCATTGGTTTATGTTCGCCTATCAACAGCATTGATAAATGTGGCCTGGCATCATTTACACATTTCCCCAAAAAAATTGAGTGTTTGAATGAGTATGCACATATCTTTATGTTTAATTTGTGGTTTGTGTAACCGGTTTTGAAACACAGAGTTGGTTTGATTCCTAGGTGTTATTATATCCCATGTACAATAATATATATTTTGTGGATGCTTCCATATAAATTGATGTGGATCAACGAGAAAATATTGCATTCCTTGAACGTTTGGATATATAGGTGCAAGTGTTTGATTGCAAAATTTGTTAAAGTACAAAATCGATCAACTCAAAAGTGTATGAGATCGTTATTATAATAGGCAATTGACCAAGTTATAAATTTATCGAACCCAAAGAAAGTGGAAAGTGACTCAATCTCAAAAGTTGTCATGTTGCTATATTTAAAGGTTTTCGTTGTTTGTTTTAGCAAGAAAATTTAAATAAAAATTAATGAAAACTAAATAGATTTTAAGCAAGAAAATAAACAACTAAGGGGGCTCTTGGTTAGCAATTCTTCAATGGCAATGGGAATGAAAATTTATTTCCATCTATGCGCTTATAAGAAAAATGATATGTTAGGGGAAGAAGTGTTCCAATGGTATCAATGGTGACACCATTGCTAGTGTCATGCCCCAATTTTGGAATAGAAGTTGACAACAAATGGTTGTTGGTGAAGGAATGGGGGAGTGATTGAGGAGGAGGATTGTAGGAAGAGAATAGGGTAATCAAAATGGAGTAGTGATTACCTTATTTAGGAGGAGAGGTAGTGATTTTGTTCTCATAAACCATGCTAATTACACTAATTTTCAATCTCATTCCCATTACCATTGAAGAGTTGTTAACCAAGCGTCCCCTAAACTAACTTCATTAGAAGTGCAAGGAAGTGGTATGCCTAAATGGTTTCCGTTATGCAATCCTTAGGTTCGATTTTCAACTTATGTCAAATTTCAATTGTTCATTGATTGTACCAAGTATACCTTCATCTAACCCTTCAACAAACTATCAACGACTTAGGGCTTGTTGACAAATAAATAATAAATTCACCCATGAAGTGGATATGGTTGAGGGAAATTAGTGAATAACTTCCATTCTCAACCAACATATAGATGATATGTGAGTTTTATTAAGAGGCAATGAGAATTTTGATTCTCTCTTTTAACTCACTGCAATATTGATCATTTTCCCAATACGTAGAAAAGAGGAATTCTCCAGGAGAATTTTTCCTCTACCAAAATATACAGAACACACATATACTAAATTAAAGGTCATTTATATTGTGAATTACGAATCAATTTGTGAATAAATTCACATAATTGAATTCTGACTACGAGGATCACGGATACGTACGAAGAATCCAACCAGACTTGATTCATTCCGCTGCAATTAAAAGGTTGGTCGTTCCAACTTTCTTTTTATCTGATAATCGAAATTCCAACATTGGTATCAAAGTTAATGCGTTGGATTCTCGTATTTGAAAAACTTGTATGATCATGTGTGAAAATTCATTTCATATATGTGATGTATAATTTTCACAGTTTTGATTCGTATATGTATGAGTACTGTATTTCTCAATATTTTGGATTTTTTAAAAAGGTGAAATTTGGCTATGAAATTTTTATTGTATGTAGCATATATGATGGTATTGATGTCCGCAAAGTTTCAAATTTTTTTGCCAATCCGTTTGTGAGAATTAAATCGGTCTTTGAGAAAATACAGTAACTTTGACTGTAACTTACGAACTGTATATATAATGATTCGTGATGATTTCTTGTTACTGGATTAAATTAAATTGAAAGAGGATTATACTGATATAAAGTTCGTGAATTTTGGTCAAGTATTGAGTGTATTATGATTTTTGCAAGTTTGGGTAATTTTCTTGAATTTTCTTAAGAACATAAAATTTTGATGCGAATTTTCGAATTTTTTTTTTAACAAATTGGATATTGTTCTTGTTACTGGATGAATCTATATTTCATAAGGATTCCATCTACGTATCTTTTGTTAATTTTGGATGAGATACGAGTAAGATATGAATTTTTGAAATTTTCTCACGAAGTGGGCCTATTTTTGCAAAGTTTCAGAAACTTTATGGGCTTGTTTTTTAGAATTAGATGTTTACTAAGGGCCAAAATACAATTTTCAAAAATTTCATATGGGACCTGGTCAATAACGGTCAAACTGGACCGAACCAGTCCGAAGAACAGACCGAATCAAGTTGGACCGGATTGCCATGAACCGGACAGAACTGGACCTTGGATCGGTCGGCCAGTCTATCGACGACAGCCAAGATAGTGCGTGGGCTTCAAGCACCGGCGCCGGCAGAGGTCACGGCTACACGTAGATTTCACGCACCGGCGATGGCAGGGGTCCACGGTGGCGCATGGTCCTCACGCGCCGGCGACGACGGTGTCCACAGCGGCGCGTGGTCCTCACGCGCCGACCACGGTGGTGGTCGGCGGCGGCAACATGTTTTTAAGTTGCGCTCTCATGCAATCTTATTTTGGCTCGTTTTAGCTCATTTTAACTCCATTTTTTGTACCAAAAATTCCTATGCGCTCGGTTTTCAGTGTAGAATTTTAATATGCAGAGTTTGGATGTATTTGAACTAGGGATGTTTGAATGCTTATTTATCAATTCAGATGAGAACCTTAATTAAGTTGTTGCACTTGTGATATTAGCTGATTACACTTATAGATCAAGTTTTTTGTGTAATTATGAGCTTTGAATTCATGAGTTGACTTTTTGCTGAGTTTTTTTTTAATGTTCGAATGGTTGCTCATTTTTATTGATATATGTCGAATAAGAAGTTCGATAGTATTTCTGCATGTTAAATTTAATGTGTAGATTCCTCATTTACAATAGTATTTCAACTAAGAATGTTTGCATAATGATTTATGTAAAAAAAGTGGGAGATAATGGTTAGACTTGAATTCACTTGTGAATCTGCTTGATACGCTTTTGGAAATTTGATTTCTTAAGCGTGAAAGAGAGCTGAGATTCATGTGTTAAAGTTTAACTGACATTATCATGCTTTGTTGGCTGCTCATTTTTTTTAGGTATGATGATGAGGGAGATAGATGCTACACATGACCAGAGGGCTGGAGACTAAGTACTCCATGAGTTCTTAACTTATAAGATGAAGCCCGAACATAATTTAAGAGATCATCATCTTGTCCTTGCTGGACTTTATTTTCAATTATTGTCCCTGATGTATAAAAATGTCATCCCACTTCATTTGAAAGATGTGATTCAGAGTCCGAAGACCTGGGCCAAAACCCTTCCTCCTTACTTAGAAGATGTCTATTGGAAGAAGTGGTCAGACTTAAAGGGAAAGCCTTCAGGTTACGCGATTATGAATGAAATCACCATTGATTCTGAGGCGGGTGATGGAGGGAAATCACTTAGATCAGCGTGCTTGAGGATGGGAGGCATTCATCGATCCAATTTTCTTAGATTGATAGGTCGAAGTAAAAGTTGGATTAAGAATCCTCACATGGATCCTTTGGCACAGACGATCTATCACGCAGGAACTAGAATACCTGACGTAGTTTGACATGATAAATTGAATGAGAAATTACAGTTTAGAGGGACCCCTTTCTCTTAAATTGTTAAAAGAAATACTAATTGAAACTTTGAAAGTTGATTATTAGTTATTTTTATTTTTCGTATTAATTATGACTTTAGTGGTTGTGATTAATTTATTTTTGAAATTGCATGTTAATTTATGTAGTTTAGTCTTCAAAAAAAAAATTGGAAAATTTAAAAAGAAGTGGTAGTTCTAAGTTATTTAAATTGTTTTAAATACTTGAACTATGTTGTTTTGTGTTATGGAGCTGAATCTGTTTAATGAGGATACTTTATGCGATTGATGATTAATAATTTTAAGTTATTTTTCAATGTCAACTTTTGTATTGAATTTTATAGATGTCAGATAGCTTAACATGGAACAAGATAATACATAAATGAACATTAACTTTTGGAATCTTTATTGTTATAAACCTGGCAATGACTTCAACAACGATCATCACTGAATTAAACCAATAAGTAAAACTAAAGGGCGATAGTAATAACACGTAGCGTCGTATGATATAAAACATGTTCTTGGAGAACATGATGTGTTAGACACCATAAACCATGATGAAAAGTATTCTGAAGTAGAGATAAGACTCAAACTGAAAACAATCTAGACAGTTACCAGGCTTGGAATATTGAAAATTCCATAACTTGTCAAATATTTGTAATTTTTTGTCAATGTTGACATATTCCATGATTGTGAATTGCATTGTACTACCTATAATATCTGGGAATATTTAAAAAGAAAAGTATGGTAACATTTCATTTTTTTGAGAAATATCGAATTCAGGATCATTCGCTTTCTAACGGTAGGGAACACTTAAAAGTCAAAACGACTCTTATTGAAAGTGTGGAAGCTTTCACTTATACAACTCATAAAGTTGAGCTAAAAGATGAAGGATTTGAAACTTCAAAGTCTCCATTAAGTGTTCTAATTACATTTATTAGTTCTATAGGAGCTTCAGGCTCTGAACGTAAAAGAAACTGGAAGGAAGGTGAAAATGATAAGCAGTCTCGAACTGAAGGATTGCTATCAATCTTGATATCATTATTAAATGCTAGTAAGATTAAAGAAAAGAAAAGTGCTAGATTGGAAATGGATAAGAGAGAAAATGACATGTTTCAGTTGTGAAGAGCATGGTCATGTTTGCTCGTGAATGTAATAAGTCCAGGAGGGACAAGGCAGTTCATTATGATTTTTGTTTCAACATTAGTTATCTTTAGTAATGTGTTCTTAACTGAATCTTATCATTGGGGATTATAGATTCTGAAATGGCAAATCATTGACTAAAGATTGTTGAGCATTAAGACGAGAAGCAATTAAAAGAACTAAGCTCGAGTGAAGTTTTTGAACTTGTAAACTTGAGATTGACAATGGTCAATGTTTTATATCGCATAGTCTTTTGTTTTCTCAAGAGATCACTCATGATCTCACCACTGTATCTAATCTTCCATAGCAGGGATATGATTAACATTTTTTCTGTGAGACATGGTTATGAGTAGTATGTGACGGCAACGTGTAGGCTTCACGCGCAGGCCACCAGTGGGTGAACGGCGGCGCGTGGTGCATGTATGATATAAGTTATGGTATTAGACTTATTTTTTCATGTTTTAAATGGTTAGGATAATAAGTGAGCAATTACTTTGGTTACGTGAAGTAAGTTCATGTATATTGAATATTTGTTCCTCTAGCAATGCTTATGAAGACGATATTTTGGCATGCTAGATTAGGTCATGTTGTGCAAGATATGGTGAACTGACTTGTGATAGAAGGACTATGATGTCCGTCTTTAAAAGTTGAGTTATCAATTTGTAGAAATTATCTTGCTCATAAGTGACCTGAAAACCATTATAAAACAATTATTGTTGATCCTTTATTGCAATTATTTAATTTTTTTTATAAATGTGATTCTATGAATGTCAATGGCAAAAATTGGAGCTTATCGTTTCTTGATTACCTTAATTGGTAATTTCTCACGTTTTAGACATGTTTGTTTTAAATTCAAATAAGTCCGAGATACTGGTTTATTTTGGACACCACTTGAATGAGATGTGAATGGAAGACATAACTTTAAAGGTTTTAATAACCTATTGAGTACGTGAATATTTATCCAAACAAGTTCAGGGAACTGTGTAGTGAAAGAGGCATAATTCGACAATCATAAAAAACTTTGTACACCATTACACAATGGTGTGGCTTAAAGAAGTTTTTTGAACATTGTTGGATGTGATGAGATCCAATTGAACTCTAGACATATGAATTGTCTGATCTAAGTAACCTTGGAATCTTGGGATCAACAGCTTGTGTACATAACTCTGTGAATTAGTACTAAGAGTTGGTTCAAATGGTAAATGTGTCTTCATAGGATGTTTCATTAAATTCAAAGGTTACGTGATGATTGGAGTTCATTGAGTTAAAAGTATTACATTAGATAGTATCACGTAATATTAATTTTCTTGGAAATTAAATTTTCTAGTAAGGGCGGCATTATTTGAATGCTAAACCACTGTGATATTGGAATAATCACTATATCAGATCCAAGTGGGAGTGATTTAATGTGATTTTTAATAGATGTTTACCCATTAAAAATCAGATGGATCATGATGAGAGTAATTATCTAGTGGAGATGTCATCTACAGAATTTCACAGAATTTTAATCTCTTACAAACACTAGGAAATATGTGCTTGAGAAGCATCATGATCTCCAGAAAATATTACAAATCTTTAGGGAATAAGAAACCTACAGACGTTTGAGAGGTTCTATATTGTTCTAGTAAAGATTGATGAAATAAAGCAATAGAAGAAGAGATAGCGTCGATGAAATGAAATCAAGTTTGAAAACTTGTAGTTTTTTCATCGAGACACAAAATAGTTGAGAATGTAAATTCTCAAAAGTCAAAAGACCAATGGGTCTCTCTTGAGGTGACCAAGTTCACATTTTAGAAAAGATTATACTCTAAAGGGGGTGTATAAATTTTTTCTGTATAATGTGAGTTGTACCTCGATTCTTCACAACTCTAGTTAAAGTAAATTATGATTTTGAATTACATAAAGATGGACGTTGAACATTGTATTTTCTCAACGGAGAATTAGAAGAAGAAAATCTACATGTAAAGCAGTAGGACTCTTTCTTTAAGGAGGATAATGTTTGTAAATTGAGGGAGTCAATTTTCTTCAAAGACAGTGGAACTGAGACTTTATTAAATGATTGTCTCATTAACATTGTTATGATAGACAAAAGCCACCGTATTTATGTTGAACGGTCCAAGGTAATTTTTTGTAATTCTATCACTAGATGTTGATGCATCATTTGCTACAGTTATAACGATGAGTATATTTTCTTGGTGAAAAGATTCATTCTGAATCATTCTTAGAAGACTCGTGTTCTTGAATAATTCAGAATAAACTTTGAGAATGCGTTAATACTCATGTTATTAAAGAACGAGTCATTGAGCTATGATTAGTGTCTGAGACCTCGAAAGATGAAATGTTTAGTACCATATAAAATAAAATAGGATGTCTGATGTTTGCTAAATTGTGCACAAATCGAGACAGTTGTTGAGTTGTTTGCCTTGGTTAGCAAATATCAAATTAATCTAGAAAACACACTGAAAGATAGTGTAAGAGATTTTGAGATATCTGAAGGGCACTGCATATTATTATCTCGAGGAGATAATCTAGAATTAAAAGAATATACAGACAACAATTGGAGTTGTGATTTAGATGGATATAAATAAAATTCCAACTATGCCTTCTTGCTTAAATGAGAAGCAATCTTAAGACATAATATGAACTAGATTTGTATATCACTGTCCACTAAGGAAGTTGAGTTTGTGACATGTGCATTTGCAGTCCAATATGTAGTTTGGTTGAGAGATTTCTGGATATCTTTGGAAATAGTAAGCACTTCAAAGGAAGCTGTGATGATTCATTGTGGAATCAAACAGTTGAGTGGGAGTTGTAGTGATTCATTGTGGAATCAAACACTCCAGTGGGAGCTGTAATTGTTCATTATGGAATTATACACTCCAGTGGGAGTTGTTCCAATTCATTGTGATAATCAAACAGCTAGAGCTTACTCTGAGTATTTCAAGTATCAAGAAAACCAAACATCTTAATATAAAGTTTGACTTTGTAAGGATGTTACAAAGTAGAAACAAATATTTCTTAAAAGATTCTCTACTCGTTTGATGTTAGCAAATCCACTTGACAAACCTTCCCAAGAGATGTTTAGGACATCTGAGGTTAAAGTTCTTGCATGGATTTGAACATGGTACGATGTAGATGTTAATGTTCCTAAAAAAAATTATGAATTGTGAATTATATGAAAGGTTCATATAATAGTATGTCAACAAGTAAAGATTAGCTCTCTCATAAGAGTAATCGCCTCTTACATCGAAGTATGTAAAGAGATGAGATTATTTGAAAGATAATCGCAATAGATTTTACCACAAATCTATTTGACTTGTTATAAAGCTAAATCAGTGGATTCCTGGATGAAAGTGAGAGGAAATCCAAGTTAAGTGTCGAGGATACATTTGAACTGTGATTTACACGATGATAGATAAATAACTTTGATGACATACGCTTCCATTCTTGGAAGTTTAGACATCGTGACATGTGTTTTATACAACATGTGCTAAGCTGACCATAAGGAAATGAGAAAGATATCCCTATTTTCTCATTGTATGAGGCTTTGAGGTTTTGATATACCACTTATAAGTACCCTTAAGAATTTCTACAATATTTCTAAGTCTTCATTTTAGTGTTGCTACTTTAGCATGTTACAAATAGCTATTAATTATGATGGGAATGCGGTGCATGTCTAGGAAAACAGTTATATTGGGAGTCTGTAGATATTTTGTATGAAAAGAAAGACATCTTTATTAACACTTTCTATTGTGTTCATTGACCGGTCAATCGAGTTGAGAACTTGACTATGAACAAATAGATTCGATAAAGGTTGAATATGCTCTAATAATTTCAGGGGATTGAAAGAGATATGTCAACTTGTGTTAATCGACAAGAGTTCTGGGGTATAATGAGAATTGAATTCTACATATAAATCTGGTTGAGTTTCTATATATCCTTAACAAGTGTATAACAAGAAAACTCATATTCTCGAGGGTCACACGATATATTTGCCTGTATGAATAAGTATAATGTGATAAGTATAAAGATTTGAAGTAGATGAGCGTAATGCTCAAACTTCATGTGTTAGTGAGAGATTAAAGTTATTTAATATGAATTTATTAAATAAATAATAAATCCACCCCTGAAGTGGATATGGTTGAGGGAAATTAGTGAATAACTTCCATTCTCAACCAACATATAGATGATACAGGAGTTTTATTAAGAGAGAATGAGAATTCTGATTCTCTCTTTTAACTCACTGCAATATTGATCATCTTCCCAATACGTAGAAAAGAGGAATTCTCCAGGAGAATTCTTCCTCTCCCAAAATATACAGAACACACATATACTAAATTAAAGAGTATTTATATTGTGGACTACAAATCAATTTGTGAATAGATTCACATAATTGAATTCTAACTACGAGGATCACGGATACGTACGAAGAATCCAACCAGGCTTGATTCATTTTGCTGCAATTAAAAGGTTGGTCATTTCAACTTCCTTTTTATGTGATAATCGAAATTCCAACAATAATATCCTATGTTCCAACTATCTTTCTACGAATTAATTAGCACATGATAAGCGCATCTATTCACTCCTTTCTCACACCCAATGGCTTCTTCAAATTAATGTAACTCTCGTCTACACTACCAAACATCCACACATAGATTTAAGCAATTCATGCATAGAGCTAAATTAATTTTCAATCAACAATTGCACATAAATAACATACAATCAAAATTAGGCATATATCAAAGAATCCAACCTAATTCTAACATAACTTTCATCATTCAAGGCATAAAGAGATTAGCCCATAAATTTAAGGCTGTGTTTGGTAGCATATATTAGATTAATAGCTAGTGTTTAATATAATATAAAAAATGGTGATATATGTGTGTAATACATGTGTTTGGTATGATCTATTAAAATGAATATTATTTTAATGTCTCTGTTTGGTATGATGTATTAAAACTGATATAATTTTAGTTGAGTGTTTGGTAGGTGATATTAGAGAGATATAATTTTAAGTTGAGTGTTTGGTAGGTGATATTAGAGAGATATAATTTTAATTTGAGTATTTAGCAGGTGATATTAGTGAGATATAATTTTAATTTGAGTGTTTGGTAGATGATATAAAATTGTGAATTATTGCCTTGGATCATTTGGGGGGGGGGGGGGAAAACAAGCCCAAATTGCCGCCCAAATAAGTCCTTTCATCAACTCGATATTAGGAAAATTCATTAAATTCCTCCTCTCATATCTAGGGTTCTTCTAAAAATTATTCACCCCGTAGCTTCTGGAAGAATTCGGCCGTCCACGAGAAAATTACGCAAAGCTCACCTGGAGGCGGACACTCGTAGCTCACGTATCTCCCTTCCGCACGAATTTCCCTGAGGTATGTCTCTTACCTCGCCTCACACCCATCCCGTTGTTGTATTCACCGTATAAACCCAGTAAATTCATTATTATTCATGTAGCTCGCTTGACCATCATGTTTTTATGCATTTTGTGATGTTAATTTTATGTTTAAAGCATGTTATGTGAGGTGTGTTCTCATATTTGTTTTTGTTTGATATCTAAAGCATCTGAGTTATGAATAATACCCGAATCTCACCGTGGTCATTGTTTTTAGGTTTAGGTTAATTTGTTTGTAAACTTGATGGAATCTATTAAATCGAATTTGTGGGCAAATTTGTGAATTTGTTAATTGTAGCTTGTTGATTTTCAATTTATGAATATTACACTTGTTGCATTCGTAGTAATGGAGGGAGGTGGATGTTCCACGGGGGTGAATCTGAAATGCAAATGGAAGAAGACCGATAGAGTGAGGAGGTCATGGACTGAGAAAGAAGAGGTTGCATTGCTCGAAAAAATGAAGGATATTTATGATAAGTTTCTTGAACACATTGTGCCAAACTTGTTGTTAGGATAAAAATTGTTAGTTTTGATGAGTTAAAACAAACCAGAAGATGTAATAGGACCATCTGGACCTGTTAGCCAGATGATGATCTAGATTAGGACTTAGTCTAGGGGGAACTGCCAGACCAGAAGACTTCACCAGAAGAGTCACCAGAAGACCCCACCAGAGGACTTCACCAGAGGACTCCACCAGAAGACATCACCAGATGAGATCTGACCAGAGGCAGAAGACCTTCCCCAGACCAGACGAGTCCGGACCAGACGAGTCTGGTAGAACAAAAGATGCTCAGTTTGATCCCCTGACTCTACTGAGTATTTTGGTTCTTGACCAGATGAGGACCAGAAGACACCGAGGTTGCCTGGTGTCTGGTCCTGCCTTCTCTGGAGAGAATCAGAGTTAGGCAGAGGAAGCTATTGACCGTTGGTGATTCAAATCAAGTCAACATGATCAGGATTGGAAAGTATTTGAAGATAATCAATCCAAGGATCCCACCAACCCAATCAATCAATTAGGGAATTGATTGATTGAGGCTTCCTTATATAGAGGATCTGATTGGATTAGTCCTCCAACGGCTAGCCCTAATCCCCTCTATATATACAAGAGTGCAGTTCAAGAAAAAGCTCTAGAGAGACTCTACACGCGCATAAGTGATCCAAGCTTTTGATATTCATACCAAGCACTCTTACTGTTCATAATACTTATCTACTCTAAAAGAGTTACTCAAACCACAACCTGTTCATCTATTAGACAAGGTTGTTGGCTGGTTGATCTTTAGATTGAAGTCAAATCTAAAGAGGCTGTAAGAAGGAACTGGTACTTCCCAATTCCAGTAAGTAAGTTTGTGAGTTGGTTGGTAGTGAGACCCCTTGGTTATAAGGGAGAGTGGACGTAGGATATTCAATCCGAACCACTATACATCTTGTGTTATTTATTGCTTTACTTTACTTTTTGTTTGTTGATTATTGCCCTCTTGTAAAAGACTTTGAAAGACATTTAACTTAAGCTTCCGCAATTAATCTAACTAGTGGGACCAACAAGTGGTATCAGAGCAGTGTGTCCAACGACCACTGCTTTGTAAAGCTTTTGGTGGTCACCGGGCAGATCCATTGCTCTTAAGTGCTTTTGTTCAAGTTCTTGTTATTTCCCTAAATTTCTTATCAAAATGTCTGCTCTTAAGTTTCATGATGAGCAATCATCTTGGAGCTATTCACCACCGCATGCTAGATGTGGTTGAAAGTGGCCCCATACAATTTTACTGGACTCCCATTGATAGTGGCAGGTCTCAGTCCAGAGAAGAAACTAGTGAAGCTGCCCAGAAGACTGCAGAGGATAGAGTCCCCAGGCAGAAAATCCTCAAAAAGAAAGATGAGCTTGATAATGATGAGAGAAAGCTATATAACCTGAACCAGGTGGCAAGAACCGAGATCATCAACACTCTCACCAAGGAGGTAATAGAGAAGGTCAGAACCTGTGTCACTGCGAAGGAGATGTGGGACAAACTTGCACTTCTCTGCGAAGGAACATAGAAGATTAAGGACAACAAGCTCCAAGCTGTTCAACACTCGTTTGACACCTTCAAGATGAAACCAGACGAGACCATTGACCAGCTGGACATGCGTCTCACAAACCTCCTGAACAAGGCTAGTGCCTTAGGTAAGACCTACTCTGAAAAAGAAATTAATAGTAAAATCTTGCGTTCACTAACAAGCAGATGGAGAATTAAAGTCACTGTGATCAAGGACAACAAGGATCTCAATACTCTGGATCATCATCTTCTGTTGTCTGATCTCAAAGCTTATGAGTATGATCTTCAAGAGGAGGATCAAACAGAAGAGGTTTCCTCTTCTGGCCAGAAAGGAGTTGCATTCTCTTCAACTCTCAAGCCTGATGTAAAGCCAAAGGAGTCTACTGCAGATGACTTGAGCCTCAAGGAGCAGGTAGCACTCCTAACTCGTAAATTAGATAAAATGAGTTCAAAGTATGGCACGTACAAAAGGTATTGGAAGGAGTCTACCAGAGACAGGAAGAGTTCTTTCAAGCCTGCAGAGAAGGAGAAGACATCTGGAGACTCAAGGGAGACCAGATTCAGAACTCCAGAGAGGAGGAGAGATGACAACCCTGGCAGCTCTTGGAGATCAGATTATCAGAGGAGGGATGGTAGCTCTGGCAGACCTTACTACCAGAGGAGAGAGAGTAGTCCAGCCAGATCAGACTACAACCAGAGGAGGAGAGAGCCAAGTCCTAGTCCCAGAGGAGACAATGCATGCTATACATGCAACAAGACTGGTCACTACAGTTATGATTGTCCTCAACTTACTCCTAGGGAAAGAGAAGAGAAGAGAATCAAGAGAGACAGGAGATATGCAGATAAGAGAGCCTTGCTAGCAGAAGCAGAGGAGGAGGATACTAGTTCCAGTTCTTCTTCTTCTGACTTTGGATCAGATGATGATGTGTGTCTCATGGCAGACATCACTGAGGAAAATGAAACTACTCTAGTTTTATCAAATTCCAAATGTACTGAATCTTCTAATTCATCTGGTAACTCCAGAGAGTCTGATATGCAACAAATGTTATCAGATCTCCAAAATTGTGTCCAACTTTGTCAAAAACTTGAGAAAGAGAATGGTAGGCTCAGAGCTGAAGTTCAATCTCTCTCTCATGAGCATAAATCCACCAGAGAACTCATGAAAGATCATTCAAAAGAAGTCTCTGAACTTCAGGATAAGATCACAGAAAGAGATACTCTGGTAGATCAACTCATGAAAGAAAAGAACTCTCAAGAAGATGAGTTCAATGAACTCAGAGACAAATACCAGACTCTTATCAAGGGAAAACAAGTTGCTCACAACATAGAGGAGATACCCATGCCCAGAGAAGCTCCTAAGATACCATCTGTTGTATCTATCATATCAGAGTCTTCTCAGCGCATCTGTGATAAGAGTGGTTTAGGATATTCTGGAATTTCCTCTAAAACTCATAAATACTTTTATAATAAAGATAAGTCTGTAAGAGCTGGTAAATTGGTAGAAATCTGGGATGATAAAGACTTAACTGGTAATGGTTACAAGGTGGTTCACAATCCTGACTGGAAAAGGAATCACTCTGTTAATCACATTACATATGGTCCAGAAGAGTTGACTGTTCTGGAAGAGAAGATGCTAGAGAATAAGTGTAAAAAAGGGGAACCATTAAAGATTGATGGTTCTGTGAACAATGAGTCCCAAGGAGTAGAAATTACTCAAATTGGAGGACCCCAGAGAAATCCTCAAAGGGAACCTAAACAGATTAGGGGACCTCAAAGGAAACACTCAAGAAAGGGGAATACCAATCAGAGTAATAACTACCAGAGAAGGAACAATGTTCAACAACACCAGGTACCCCAGAGACAGTTTTCTCAGAGGAATCAGTTCCAGAATAGGTATACTCAAAGGAACTATAACCACCAGAGACAGTCTAATTATCAGAACCAGAGGAGGTCTTCCAGACCCATCTATAGAAAACCAACTGATCTGGGTAGTTATGACACCAGAGATGGTTCTTCTAGGATGTACCCTTACAATCAGACCTTTAAGACCATGTCTTTGAGGCAGGCCATTCCAAAGGCCAGATTTGAGAAAAGGTACACCAGACCTGTTTATAGGAAAGGTGTCTTTATCAGACCAGTAGCTCAATATGTCATTGTCAAAGGACATGTGCTGGTAGATAGATTTGGAAGGAATATAAGATTTCCTCATCCATCAAGGGATGATCTTTATCTATGGATTCCTACAAAACCTGCAACTAACCAATCAGGACCCAGCACTAGTAGGGGACCTAATTGATTTCTCTGCAGGAAGATAAGAGTCCATTGGAGAAAGGATTTTCAAGCAACCATGTCTGGTACATTGATAGTGGATGTTCCAAGCACATGACCTTCCAGAAAGATAATCTCCAAGATTTCAAGCCACTGAATGGACCAAGAGTGATGTTTGCTAACAACAATTATGGCGTCACCAGAGGAGTTGGAAAGGTGACCTTTAATGGAGTTTCTGTAGTAGAAGTTTACTATGTAGAAGGACTCAAGCATAATCTGCTTTCAGTATCCCAATTCTGTGACAAGGGATACTCAGTGAAGTTTTCTAGTGATTCATGCACTGTTTTCTCTTTTGATTATAATGATATTTTGCTAATAGGCTTGAGGAAGGGTAACATTTATCTTGCAGATTTTAACAGTTGCCCAAGAAATGCTTGCCTAGTTGCAAAAGGATCTGCAGAGAATAGCTGGATTTGGCACAAGAGATTGAGCCACCTTAACTTCAAAACACTGAATATGATTGCCAGAAAAGGTCTCATTCGAGGTCTTCCTAATGAAGTGTTTAAGAAGGATCAGGTTTGTGGTTCATGCCAGAAGGGTAAACAACCCAAGACTTCCTTTAAGGATGTCCAGAGCACAACCACAACCAGAGTACTTCAACTACTTCACATGGACCTGTTTGGACCTGTTTCTCCTCTTAGTTTCAGTGGAAGGAAGTACACCTTAGTGATAGTAGATGACTTTTCAAGATACACTTGGGTACTGTTCTTGTTTAAGAAAAATGAAACTATGACTAAGCTGCCAGAGTTCTTCAAGCAGATTCAGAATGAGCAGAACCAGAGCATAGTCAGAATCAGAAGTGACAAAGGAACAGAGTTTTTGAATTCACACATTGCAGATTACTGCAAGGACCATGGGATTTTTCATGAGACATCTGCTGCCAGAACACCCCAACAAAATGGAGTAGCAGAAAGGAGGAATATGACCCTCAAAGAAGCTGCAAGAACACTTCTGGCAGAATACAGCACTCCACAGAGATTTTGGGCAGAGGCCATTAATACAGCTTGCTACACTCAGAACAGATGCCTGATTGCCCAGAGACATAATAAGACTCCATATGAGGTATGGAAAGGTAAAACCCCATCTGTTTCATATTTTTATGTTTTTGGATGTAAGTGTTTCATCCATGACAATGGGAAATCTAAATTAAGAACCTTTGATGCTAAAGTGGCTGATGGAATATTTTTAGGATATTCCAGCACCAGTAAAGCTTTTAGAGTTTTTAATAAGAATTCACTTTGTGTGGAGGAAACACCTCATGTTGTTTTTGATGAATCTACTTTTGAGTGCAAGGTGGAATCTAAGTCTTCAGATGAGACCCAGTGTTAGGATATAGATTAGATGTTTTGAAGATGTTAAAACAAGAACTTGTAATAGGACTAGCTAAACCTGTTAGTCAGCTACAGATTAGTCTAGGTCTAGAATAGGTCTTTGGTTAAGGGGAAAGAAATCTGTGCAGACCAGAGAAGGTACCAGAGAGGGTGACCAGAGAAGGTGACCAGAGAAGGTACCAGATGAGGTATGACCAGATGAGATGTCCAGAGCAGAAGAGTCACCAGAGCAGAAGAGTCACCAGAGCAGATGAGGTCCAGAGGAGTCCGGCCAGAGGAGTCTGACCAGTTGAGCCTGGCCAGAGGAGTCAGACCAGAAGACCTCTCCCAGAAGAGGACCAGAGCAGAAGTGTCACCTGCAAAATGAGACCAGACCAGAAGACCCCAGACCAGATGAGACCTGACCAGATGAGGGAGACAGATTAGTTCACCCACTTGGAGGCTGCGTGTAATCTGGAGACAAGGAGATTTTGGAGATCATGTTGGAGAAGAAGGCAATCTGGAGAGTCAACTGATGGAGGATCTGATTGATTGATTGCTTGATTGAAAGTCAACTAATCAATCATATAATCAATCTTTGATTGATTATATCCCTCCAATTATGGTTGTTTGAATTTCTAGCTTCCAACGGCTAGTTAATTCCTACAACTATAAATAGGAGTGCTTGGATTAGTTCAAGATAAGAGAGTTGCGCGAGAGCACACAACAAGAACACACGAACTCTTCCAAACACTCACCTTGTTCATTAACGTTTATACACTCTTTAGGAGTTTCAGTTGGATCTTATAATTAACTTGTTCATATAGAAAGGTTGTTGTAAGCAAGTTGTTCGAAGGAGCTGGTACTTCGCAATTCCAGTGGTTAGTGAGTACGTTGGTGAGAGAGAAAGTCCCCTTTGGAGAAAGGGAGAGTGGACGTAGGACAAGTTGGTCCGAACCACTATAAATCTGGTGTCATTTACTTTTCTGCACTTTAGATTTCTGCATTTCAATTCTAGCACTTTATTATAATCGGGTTTTCTTAAAATTAAGTTTAAAACGTCTTCCGCTGGATAACCTTTTTGGGACCAACAAGTGGTATCAGAGCAGTGTGTCCTACAGACCACTGTTTTGAAATTATTTTGGTGGTCACCAGGGCAGATCTATATTTTTTTTAAAAAAAACCCAAATATTTGTTGTGCTAACAAATTTTGCAGAAATGGGCTCAAAGAGATGCAGTAGAAGAGACACCAGGAGGTACTCCAAAAGAAGCTTAGCAGATGAGGAAGATGAGGTATCCACTTCTGGTTCATTATCAAATTTTGAACCAGACGAAGAGATATGTCTGGTAACAGACGAGGTATGTAATCGAACTCCCTCTTCCTCTTATTCTCCTTTTTCTGAACAATCAGGGGAGTCTGATATGCAGAAAATGCTATTAGATCTCCAAACTTCTATACAACTTTGTCAAAAATTGGAAGAAGAGAACACAAAGTTGAAAGCAGAAAATCAGAAGCTTTCACAATGTTTTGGCAACCCAACTGATCTACCAGGTGAACAGGTTCAAACACTGGTAGAAGAGTCCACTGACTTGAAAACCAGATGTGATGAACAAACTAAGCTAATAGAAAAGTTGCTTGTTGAAAACATTGAGAAAGACAATGAATATAACCTGCTGAAAGCTAAGTTTGATGAACTCTTCCATCAAAACAAAATTGTAAAAGACAGTGAGGACAAGCTCAAGCTGAGACTGGAGCAGCTGACTATAGTAAACAATGCTGTGTCACATATAGCTGCCTCATCTCAAAGAGAGCATGATAAAACAGGCCTTGGTTTTTCCAAACCTGAATCCTCACATGTTCAGAAAGAAGAACAGACTAGTAATTTTATTGACAAGGGTAAAAGGCCAGCTGACCAGGCAACTCAGCCTAATGGGCAGATGAGTCCTAAAACTCAAAAACCCAAAAGGCAGAGGAGGAATTTTAAGAAGGGCTATACCCAGAATAAAAGACCTCAGCCAGGCCAGCAGAGTAGAAGACAATCTGGATCTTCTCAAAAGAGGCAGAACCAGATGACTCCTACTTAACTGCAGAGGACTTTCAAGTCATCTGCCAGACCAGCTGGAACCTTTGATGGTTCTAGTAAGACTTATCCTTATCAAAAGAATTTCAAGTATGTTGCTTTAAGACAAGTTATTCCTTCTACTGGACAAGCTCATAAGAGAAGAAGAGCATCTAGAAGAAATAACCATGTCGAAGCTTCTTATGTTCAGTGTGTTTTTGTTGATATGTATGGAAGAAAGATAAGATCACCTGATTCAAAAAGGGATGATCTATTCTTGTGGCTTCCTAAATGTTCTGCTAACCTCCCTGGACCCAGTAGGGTACCAAAAAAGTTGATTGCCTGCAGATACACAAGAAGACCAGCTGATGTTTGCCCCAATATCAGCTGAGCATACTTTGAGGGGGAAGATCAGTTAACCCAGTCTGCTAGAATCTCTACTTAGATATTTCAAACTTTTCTTGTCTTGTTTTATTTAAAGTTCTTCCAGTTTTAACATCATCAAAAAGGGGGAAATTGTTAGGATATAGATTAGATGTTTTGAAGATGTTAAAACAAGAACTTGTAATAGGACAAGCTGAACCTGTTAGTCAGCTACAGATTAGTCTAGGTCTAGAATAGGTCTTTGGTTAAGGGGGAAGAAATATGTGCAGACCAGAGAAGGTACCAGAGAAGGTGACCAGAGAAGGTGACCAGAGAAGGTACCAGATGAGGTGACCAGATGAGGTATGACCAGATGAGATGTCCAGAGCAGAAGAGTCACCAGAGCAGAAGAGTCACCAGAGCAGATGAGGTCCAGAGGAGTCCGGCCAGAGGAGTCTGACCAGTTGAGCCTGACCAGAGGAGTCTGACCAGAAGACCTCTCCCAGAAGAGGACCAGAGCAGAAGTGTCACCTGCCAGATGAGACCAGACCAGAAGACCCCAGACCAGACGAGACCTGACCAGATGAGGGAGACAGATTAGTTCACCCACTTGGAGGCTGCGTGTAATCTGGAGACAAGGAGATTTTGGAGATCATGTTGGAGAAGAAGGCAATCTGGAGAGTCAACTGATGGAGGATCTGATTGATTGATTGCTTGATTGAAAGTCAACTAATCAATCATATAATCAATCTTTGATTGATTATATCCCTCCAATTATGGTTGTTTGAATTTCTAGCTTCCAACGGCTAGTTAATTCCTACAACTATAAATAGGAGTGCTTGGATTAGTTCAAGATAAGAGAGTCGCGCGAGAGCACACAACAAGAACACACGAACTCTTCCAAACACTCACCTTGTTCATTAACGTTTATACACTCTTTAGGAGTTTCAGTTGGATCTTATAATTAACCTGTTCATATAGAAAGGTTGTTGTAAGCAAGTTGTTCGAAGGAGCTGGTACTTCGCAATTCCAGTGGTTAGTGAGTACGTTGGTGAGAGAGAAAGTCCCCTTTGGAGAAAGGGAGAGTGGACGTAGGACAAGTTGGTCCAAACCACTATAAATCCGGTGTCATTTACTTTTCTGCACTTTAGATTTCTGCATTTCAATTCTAGCACTTTATTATAATCGGGTTTTCTTAAAATTAAGTTTAAAACGTCTTCCGCTGGATAACCTTTTTGGGACCAACACCCAGAATCAGACTACTCCCAGAATAATCAAAGTCAATCCACCTGTTCTTGACTCAGATTCAGATTCAGATGATGACCCATCTCCTGGTTCTCTGAAGCAGAAGCCTTCACAAGGAGCAGAACCAGAAGAGGTTGGAACTTCTGTAGGGGGAAGCTCTTCTGCAGGTGGTGATAATCACCAAGGTACTGCAGAAGATGATCAACCAGGTAAGACCACGGGAAGGAGGACCCTGGTTGATCACCCCAATGACCTAATTCTTGGAGATCCAACTAAGGGTGTCCAGACTAGGAGAACTCTTAACTTAGCTGCCTTATTCAGTTGCTATGTGTCCTTGATTGAGCCCAAGAACATCAAGGAGGCACTGAAAGATTCAAATTGGATTGTTGCTATGCAGGAGGAGTTGAATAAATTCACCAGACAGGATGTTTGGGAGCTGGTAGACAGACCAAGACATCAAAAGGTGATAGGCACTAAGTGGGTTTTCAAAAATAAGAAAGATGAGAATGATGTCATTACTAGGAACAAGGCAAGGCTAGTGGCTCAGGGCTATTCTCAGTCTGAAGGAACAGACTATGATGAGACTTTTGCTCCTATTGCCAGACTAGAAGCCATCAGATTGTTCTTAGCATATGCTGCTCACATGAAGTTCAAAGTCTACCAGATGGATGTGAAATCTGCCTTTCTTAATGGGATTCTCATTGAGGAAGTGTATGTGGAACAACCTCCTGGTTTTGAACAAGGTGACAAGGTGTTTAAGCTTAAGAAAGCTCTTTATGGGCTGAAGCAGGCACCCAGAGCATGGTATGACACTCTATCTCAATTTCTTCTGGACAATGGTTTTACTAAGGGTAAGATTGATAGAACCTTGTTTAGGAAAGAAGAAGGAAAGGACATCCTTCTGGTCCAAATATATGTTGATGACATCATATTTGGATCCCCTAACAAGAAGCTGTGTGAGAAGTTTGGTGAGCTCATGCAGGGACAGTTTGAGTGTCCATGATGGGAGAAATGAATTACTTTTTGGGTCTGCAGGTTAAGCAATCAGAGAAGGGAATTTTTATTAATCAAGCTAAGTACACCAGAAACATGTTAGAGAAATTTGGAGTAGGATCTAGCAAAGCCGCCAAGATCCCTATGATGACAAATTTCAACATGGATCCAGATGAGTCTGGAGAGAGTGAGGACCAGACTCAGTACAGAGCACTTATTGGTTCTCTCTTGTATCTGACTGCAAGCAGACCAGATATTACCTTTGCCGTAGGTGTTTGTGCCAGATTTCAAGCTAACCCCAAGAAGACTCACTTGGAAGCAGCTAGGAAGATATTGAAGTATCTTAAGGGAACAGTGAATTTAGGATTGTGGTATCCTGCAGATGACAATTTAGAATTGAGTGGCTATTCAGATTCAGATTATGGTGGATGCAGAATAGATAGGAAATCTACAAGTGGAACATGCCAATTTCTAGGGAATAAATTGGTATCCTGGTTTTCTAAGAAGCAGACTTCAGTTGCTACATCAACAACAGAAGCAGAGTACATGGCTGAAGGGAGTTGTTGTTCACAACTACTTTGGATTAGTCAACAGCTTAGGGATTACCAGATTAGAGTCAAGGATATTCCTATATTCTGTGATAGTAACAGTGCCATTGCAATCACCCAGAATCCAGTTCTTCATACCAGATGTAAACATGTTGATATACGACATCATTTTATCAGAGATCATGTTGAGAAGGGAGATATAAGGATGGAAAAGATTGCAACAGAGAAGCAGAGAGCAGATATCTTAACTAAGCCTTTGGCTGAGACCAGATTCAGAGAGTTAGATTTTGAGTTAGGATTGTTGGATCCAGAGACAGATTTGCTTTAGAGGGAACAACAGAGAAGTATCCTTTGTTTTAGTACTTTACTTCATACATTTTCTTAAACTAACATACCTGCAGATTAGATATATCAGAGAAGGAATATCTCCAGATGAGGTATACACCAGGTGACACTTGTCCCAGATGAAGTGGTGAGCCAGATTCCACAATATCCAAAGTCTTCTCTAACCAGAACCAGATGAGTTCCATCAGAGGAGATGTAGCACCAGACTGGCTGTGGTATCATCTGGTTACAATATCAGGTGACAGGTATGTCTTTACTTCTCTGGCCTCTGATCATTGGGATACACCTTTCAAATTAGTAAGTACACTCAAAACGTTTCAACTTCGGAGTGTATTTAAGACTAGGGTATAGGGCCTAGGCAATCATTTCACTTTTTTCTCTTGACTGCCACAAAATAACTTTATGCCCAGTCCCAATGACTATGCCAACGCACCAGATTAAATCTGTATCTTGCTCTTCATCGTGGCCATCAGATTTAATCACTGTGCAAAATGTCAATCAATGCTAAAATTGATTTTGTTTCCTCAATTAATTTTTAAAATTACACGCGTTCACACCTCATTTAATAATCTAGCCACGCGTATTACCCTATTTAAATCAAATTTCCTGTCAATCTGTCCTTTCACGTTTCCATACTTTCAAACTCTAACCTCTCTCTGTAAAGCATTTTCTCTCTCTCTCTCTCTTTCTCTCTTTCACAGTAATGGCACCCAAGTGCAATTTCGATCCAGACTATGTCTGCAAGAAACTCAAGACAGAAATGGTGGTGGACTTCTATTCCACTAAGAATCCGGCCGCTTTGGAGATTTTGGAGCTTCTCCGACGTTCTGGGCTGGAGGAGTTGATCTCAAAGGTTCCCAAGGATCTGCGTACCTTGGATGGATATGCTGCTCAGTTTCTTATCCGGATGAAGATCCATGAAGACCATATTTCATCCAAGATTGATTCAGAGGATGTTGTTTTCTCGAAGGCAGACTTCTGTGGTCTTTTTGGTAACCTTTCTGCGGAAGGTGTGGACCCACTGAAGTACAAAGAAGGAGAGGCGTTGGAATCCTTCAAGATGTTTGCCAGAAATTCATGCCAGAATATTACTAAGGGCTTCTTGGACAAGCATCTTAGGCAGAAGTATAAGGTGTTAATTGACATTGTGGTAAAGATTCTCATGTGTGAGAGCCATAGCACAGATGCCATCTTCGTTGGCAGGCTCTGTGTTATGAGGGCCATTCTGGATGGTGTTCAATGTAACTGGGTTGAGTTCTTCTGGGGAGTGCTGAGGAAGAACAAGGTGAAAATCCAGAAGGAAGAATGCCCCCAGTTGCCAGGAGAGCAACAATTTGTGTTCAATGCTAATGTATCATTGGGCACAAAACTCACCCTAATTCTGGATTCGATCCTTCCAGAGAAGAAATGGAGACAATCCTGGTGTAAGGGCTTTCATAAGTCCAAGATTTTGTTCTCCAAGGATGGTTCCCTTCATGGCCATCCTGATTCTGATGGTGAACAAGCCATCCCTGCACCTCCCCTTCAAGCCATTCCCTCACCTGCTAAGGGGCAGCAGCAGCAGCAGCAGAAGACCCAGAGGAAAGCTGCTGAAGCAACTGGTTCCTCAACCATTGCTTTCTCTGGTTCCTCTGAGGAGGACCAGATCCCTCTTCTTGATGTACTGAAGAAGAAGAGTGAGGTTGCCAAGAAGACAGGAGCTTCAAATAGGAAGAGGCCAGAGGACGCCAAGAAGAAATCTGCCAAGAAGCCAAGGACTGGCAGAAGAGCTCCCAAGAAATCCCTCCTGGTGGATGAGCCGTCAGAGGAGGAAGAAGAGGAAGAGATTGAGCCTCTTGTGAGGAAATCCAAGGCCAAGAGAGCCCTTCTTCAGGATCCAGACTCTGGATCTGATCTTGGAGAGGCCTTGGAGAAGGCAATTGAGGATGCCTCCCAGATGATGGAGGATGATCCAGAGACTAATGTACCTGCTGGTGTTGACCCAGCAGAGGTAAACCCTTCCCTTCCATCTTTTTCCCCCATTAATCTTGTCTCCCCCTCTACCTCTCCCCCAGATAATATTCCCCAAAACCCATCTGCCTCTGGTGACCCTATTGTTCCACCAGAGCAGATTATCCCAGATACCCCAGTATATACTCCCTCTACCATTCATACCCAAACACCTTCTCCCCCAACTTCCCAAACACATATTCCCACAAACCCCTCTCCCCCACCTTCTGTACCAGAGGTACCCTCAACCTCTTCTGGTGCAGAAATCCCCCCTCCAAACACTTCCACCTCCCAGATACCTCCTACACCCTCTGTACCAGATATTCCATCATCTTCTGGTGCGGAGCAACCCATTCCTACACCCTCTACTTCACAAAATCCTAACCCTCCCCAAACCCATACAGACCAGGACCCAACCATTTCTATGGCTCTGGGATTCGTTGGCCCTCCCCCTTCTCCTACCTGTTTAACCAGCGATGATAGTGAAGATGAGGAAGCTTCACTTGAGCCTGCTGACTTAGCACCTTCCTCCTCTGCCTCTGGGCCCAAACCCTTCACTTTCTCATCTGCAGAAATGGGTCCCATTAGGCAGAGTATGAGTGTAAGTGCTCAACTCTGGCTAAGAGAGCATTTCCCAGTTCTTCTGGAGCACTTACCACTTCTGGCAGAGCTTACTGATGCCAAGGTCTGGAGCAAGGCCAGACTTGAAGATGTGGAGGATCTAATGTTATTGCTTGAGGAAATGGGTCCCTCCAACTTCACTGCTTGGGAGATTGAGCTAAAGCAGAGGCTGAATATTCAGAACCCAGCAGAGCTGGAGACTCCTGGTGCTGCTAAAGTCTTGATTCACACCCTGCTTATCCAGAGAGGAGTAATGCTCACTCCAGAGGGCCCCACTTACAAGTTTGGTCCTCATTTTGTCTTCCCTCCAGAGCTGTATTCAGATGAGGAAGATTTTGAGATGTCTCCTGCCGTGCTCCAGAAGATGAAAGTTTTCTTCAATGAGAAAATCATGCAGATTGGGCGCTTTTCAAAAGCTATTCAACATATGGCCCCTGCCATGATAGAGCACCAGATCAGGCATGAGAGGAGAATCTTCCTGAAGCAGCTAAAGTCTTCTCTGGCAGAGGTAAAGGCTTCTTTTAAGGCTAATGGCTTATTTGTCAAGCTGGATGTCATGCACAGCCAGAAGAAGCTACAGGAGCACGTGCTGGAGCAGTTGAGACCTGTCTCTGTGCTCATAGTGGAGATGGCCAGCCAGATGATTCAAACTGCCAAGCTGAAAGACTCCCTCCAGGAGATGTTGGAGAAGCAAGAGAGACTTGTTGCAGAGTCTAAAGCTTACCTGGAGGAGGCCAAGCAGCTGCGTGATCTTCACTCTTCCTCCAACACTGCCTTGCCTGATCTTATAAGGCAGGTAGTGGATCCCCTCCTTGATGAAGTTAAAAAGGGGGAAGAGAAGGCCAGAACTGATCTGGCGAAGACCACAAATGAAACTCTCTTCAGTCATGGAGCTCGTCTGGACCTGCTGGAGAATACATTGGCCCAGGCTGAGTTGCAGAAGAAGAAGAAGGAAGAGCTCAAATCCCTTTCCATGGCTAAGCAGCTTGCCGCAGAAGAGGAGTCCGAAGCAGAGCAGGATCCAATTTCCATCTCTGAACCTGCTAAGAGGAATATAAGGAAAGTAAAGAAGAGCTTCCTTGAATCTGTGGTTGAAGAATCAGAGAAGAGATTCAAGGAAGAGTCGCCTGAAGAGAGGCAAGCAAGGATAAGGAAAAACATAGATGAAGAGCAGAGGCTCCGATATGTTAGAAGGCAAAATAAGAAGAGCAGAGAAGCTGGCATCACTCCTGGTGCTAGTGGATCCAGCCAGAAGAGAAAAGGGCTTGTTGAAGTCATGAACATCCTCCCTCTCAGGACAGAAGGGTCCTTTGACTCAACTGTTCCTGTACCTTTGATAGAAAAATGGAGAGAAGCCAAGACTCTCTGGTTCATTCAACATTACATCCAGAGACCTCCACCAGAGGATGATGCTCTCATCAACAGGACTTTCCATTCTTGGATGCAGGCATATGATGCAGATTTGTACAAGCAGTTGATGGATTCAACTATTGAATTCAACCTGGAAGTCACTGCTCCTGAGTTCCATTTTCTCAACACTCCAATGGCAGGAGACCAGGTTGATTGGGCTGAGCTGAAGAAACTGTACAAGACCAAGGTGTTGGCAAACTTCACCCCAGCATCTTCTGCAGAGTTGAAGGCCATTCAAGATAGATTTCTTGACTGGTTTCTGGTGCCCAAAGATAACAGAAGATATGCTTAGAATAGGACAAGAAATGCATTGTAATCTGTATTCTTCTTTGTCCTTATTATCAATGAAAATCTCATATCTTCTCTGTTCAAAAGACAACCTCTTGTTGTCTTAATTGTTTGCCTGATAAGATCTATTCTAAGGTCTTATCCTTTATATGTTTTCTTGCTTAAAGTTTTCTTTGTGATCAGTTCTGGTAGTGTTTTAACTCCATCAAAAAGGGGGAAACTGTTAGGATAAAAATTGTTAGTTTTGATGAGTTAAAACAAACCAGAAGATGTAATAGGACCATCTGGACCTGTTAGCCAGATGATGATCTAGATTAGGACTTAGTCTAGGGGGAACTGCCAGACCAGAAGACTTCACCAGAAGAGTCACCAGAAGACCCCACCAGAGGACTTCACCAGAGGACTCCACCAGAAGACTTCACCAGATGAGATCTGACCAGAGGCAGAGGACCTTCCCCAGACCAGACGATTCCGGACCAAACGAGTCTGGTAGAACAAAAGATGCTCAGTTTGATCCCCTGACTCTACTGAGTATTCTGGTTCTTGACCAGATGAGGACCAGAAGACACCGAGGTTGCCTGGTGTCTGGTCCTGCCTTCTCTGGAGAGAATCAGAGTTAGGCAGAGGAAGCTATTGAATGTTGGTGATTCAAATCAAGTCAACATGATCAGGATTGGAAAGTATTTGAAGATAATCAATGCAAGGATCCCACCAACCCAATCAATCAATTAGGGAATTGATTGATTGAGGCTTCCTTATATAGAGGATCTGATTGGATTAGTTCTCCAACGGCTAGCCCTAATCCCCTCTATATATACAAGAGTGCAGTTCAAGAAAAAGCTCTAGAGAGACTCTACACGCGCATAAGTGATCCAAGCTTTTGATATTCATACCAAGCACTCTTACTGTTCATAATACTTATCTACTCTAAAGGAGTTACTCAAACCACAACCTGTTCATCTATTAGACAAGGTTGTTGGCTGGTTGATCTTTAGATTGAAGTCAAATCTAAATAGGCTGTAAGAAGGAACTGGTACTTCCCAATTCCAGTAAGTAAGTTTGTGAGTTGGTTGGTAGTGAGACCCCTTGGTTATAAGGGAGAGTGGACGTAGGATATTCAATCCGAACCACTATACATCTTGTGTTATTTATTGCTTTACTTTACTTTTTGTTTGTTGATTATTGCCCTCTTGTAAAAGACTTTGAAAGACATTTAACTTAAGCTTCCGCAATTAATCTAACTAGTGGGACCAACACTTGTAGCTCATTCATCCTCTTCTTGCCATCATCATGGGATAAATTCGTTGAAAATATGAGATTAACAGCACCTACTGTCATTGCAATTACGTGAAAGTTACCCTGCAGTGGAACACCCAAGTTTCCATTTCTCTTTTGAAGTAAAAGAGAGTCGAGAAAACAAGCATCCATCTCACGAGACCACAACCCATTGTAGAGGAGTTCATGTTGGGGTGGAATGGTTAGACGATTCATTGTGGTGTTTAGGTGTTGAGAAAATAAGATGTCTTGGTAGGAAATATGTTAGTTAGATCCAACGCCTATTTAAAGGCCAATTTGGCCGAGTTCTATTGTGCATGTGGAACTGCTTGTTTTGTATTTTTTTTTTTTTTTGCATGAATGCTAGAGCTTCAACTACCTCATGATAATTTTGTGGAATATTCCTTTTCAATAAAGTAGAAAAGTTTGGTCATGACTGATAAGTTGATAGACAACTCAATGGCATGGTATGCGCATCTATATTTGACCGTCCTTCACCTGTACACTAGCTTTGTCGCATATACATGCAAGTGGAACAAATAATTGGGTTGGTAGAAACTTATTAAGTGATTTCAAGTGGGAATGTTTGAGTGTGTATACACAAGTGCCAGAGCAAATGGGAACAAATACATTCACTTCACTTGTGCGGACGTATATAAATATTCAAGTGGGAACAAATTGTTTTATACATTGATGAATATATAGATAAGTTTGAATAAAACTAATATAATTAATAGCAATCTTGAAAATTCAAAATCCACTAAGATTTTGTTAAGTTACATGCAAATTACACACATCAAGTCCATACAACAAATAGGTTCATAAAAGTCTTACAAACATGCATTGAGGGATCTAAATTCGAAGGTAACTTCTTGCTTAGATTCAACGGGACATACTTAAAAGAGCAAATAACAACACTAAAACAAAAAACATAAATAACATAACTACACAAACAAAAATCCAAATAAGAAATTTAGTTGGAAAGTGTTCATTTCTATTGCATTGTTCAGGTTCTGCAGGGTCATCTAAATGACGGGGACGACTGTTTACTGAGGCTGGTGCATGTTGTCGAATACCTGAATCACTATGTGCTTGCAATGGAGATGCAAAAGATTGACCTGATGCAATACTAGGCTGATAACACTAATTAAGAACACATATAGGGATGCGATCCGGTGGGTGATTTCTATACCATTTGTCAGCCCACTCAAAGAATCCCCTGTGTCGGCCATATGCAGGGCAAATATAGTAGTACCTTCTAGGGTGGTGTGAACCCGGACCGGCACATTTAAGGAGCATCGAACCTCTTCCACATAAACAATTGGGAGGACCACTTGGTTCCCTCCATTCTGCCATTGACCTATAAACCAGCAATTTAAGTACTATCACGACTACATAATAACAAGCATGAACATATGATTAAATGATGGATAGTCTATAGAAAACATATTTCATATTTATCATCCACAATATGAAAAATAGATCCAACAAACATAGAATTTTTTGTCATGATAATGTAATGTGCAGTCTGAACAGATGATAAAATGAACTCAACTTCTTAAACACAACAAATTTGACACTGTATGACCTGATCTATTGAAATCAAACTTGACTACTCTATTTTTCTGGTGGTGAGCAAGTACACTCAAGAACATGGCAACTTGTTCTTCTACTAACATGTACCTTTTATCACTTAAACCTCTTAATGTTCTCATTAAAAAACATAGATTTGCAAAAGCATTGCGATCCATTCCGAGGTTTTGAATGCAGGAGGAATCACTAAGCAAATACTAACGACTCTTTCGATTAAGTTTTTCGGGCATTCGATGTATCATACTATACCTTTTAGAACCAAAGAGTCATCTCCTAACCGGTCTGTGTCGATTGTTTAATACGTGAGAGACAATTATGAGCACAATGTATATTTTATGCATTATCTCTTCAAACATAATGTATAAAACACGTCGTTTCTGATCACGAGATAACATGATGGGAATGAGTTGGATGGACAAGGGAGTCAAAGCAATCCACACTGCCAGAGATATCATGGTAATTAACAAAATACTTAAGATAGAATAATGACCAAAATATCACAAATCTACATATTTATTTCGAAGAAAAAAAATACAAACCCCACAATATTGTTCTTTCTGCATACAAGAAACCCACAATATTAAAGTTCTGCCGTAAAAAAACCCAAAATATCAGGATTCTGCCCACACTAAAACCCACAAAATCAGCATTCTGCCCACACTAAAACCCACAATATCAGCATTCTACCCACATAATTACCCACAGTATCAGGGTTCTGCCCACAAATAACTAACATATGTATTCTGCCCCTAAAATAAAATGTACAAATTTCTAAAATGACCAAAATTTCATTCAAGCATAATGACCTCCGATTCACAATGACCTCCAAACAAACAATTCAATTCAAACGGAACGCATTGCAAGAAAATTAGTAAACAAAAAATTCAAGGAGCAAACAACTGTAAACAAATATGAGGATGTGGAGCTGGGGATATTGTTCTCCCCAATTAAAAAAAACCCTAAACACATTCACACAAATCTGTTAATCTAAAATATCTTAATTTTTCGAACTCAATTCGAAACAGATCTAACGTGAATTAGTTTGGTATATGTCCCAAAGTAGAAAAAATCGAGCTCGAATTCTCTATTGCAAAACAAATCGAAGCACAAAATACGGTGGGTTGAGGTGAATTAGTGAGAAGCAGGGTACCTTGTAAACGACGGTGCCGGAGTCACGAGAGTAGTTCTCCGGTAGGGGAGTGACGAATTCGTAATAACTACTTTTCCGATCGACCTCCCACAAACGTGACGAAGATGAAGTGTAAATTCAAAACGGAGCTTTTCAAAATTTGAATTGTGAGAAGGAAAGGCAGGAGTTGTAGCCCCTAATCTCGGATTTAGTAGCGTCTTTGTCGCTCAATTTGTCTCAGTTATTACCAAGTATTATCAACGAGATTCGTAATAACACCCCCCGGGTGTGTTCCAGTATGCATGCCCAAACAGTGTTATGGAGATAAATAAGTGTAGTCTGTGTACCGGATCCGACTTTGAACGAGTTAGGGAGATGGGGAATAGCTGCTACCAAACAGTCATATAAGAGGAGATAAAGTAGAGATTAAGTCTCTTATCTCACGTACCAAACATAGCCTAAATGAATAACCCATGGCTAAATAAACTAAACAAATTACTAAACTCATGAAAATCATATTAATAGAATTGCATTAAAACATAAATGAGAAAATTAAATTAATTAAGTGAATGATAAAGAATATAAGTCATCTAAATAGAGTGACTACAACTTAAAATTGAACTTTGCTCTTGAAATCCTAGCTAAATTTATAATCTATAATATATAAAGCACAATAATTTTCCTTAAATGGATTTTGGCGGGAGAAAATTCTGTCCGTTCGATGGTTTTTTCTATTTGATCTATGTCGTTTATTCCTGATATGGTATTTTGCATTAATCGTGGTTCTAAATATTGTGCTATAGTGAATTGTTTTGGAGCGTTACTCTTTGATTCAAGCATTTAATTTTTATAGCAATCCCTTAATTGTGCATTTCTGTTTTGCTTTTAATGTTTGTGTATATATAATGTGTTTTGCCGTTGTTTATATGTGTGGTTCATCTCTGGTGTACTTCCAATATCTTGGTCTCTGGTGTACTTCCAATATCTTGGTTTTCCTACTCGATTTACATTGGAAGACCGGAATTTATGTCCAGCTTAGTTTATTCCGAGGATGATCTTCAATGGAAGGACGTATTAATGTTTATTTACTGGATTCCCACGATGATATTCACTGGACGTCCGGATTTTATTTTGTATTTTTTTTTCATTTATCGGATCATACGATTTTATGTCAAAAACTTATATGAGACCGTCTCATGGCATGTGACCATACAAATTTACACCTACCCCTACCAAACTGTTAATGAGTCAAGACCCTAGTTACACTCATTCTCATTGTCCCATGCCATGAGACGGTCTCATACAAAACCTACTCCAATTTTATGTTTATTTTTTAAGCGTTTGTTGAGTTATCGAATCATTTGTAGTTGGGTAGATTGTAGTTTTGGTTTATATTTTGACAGTGTATTTTAAATTTCCACAAAATCTTTATTTTATAAATTTCGCAAATAAACAATTAAATTCAGCTATCAATTTATCCGTGCATATAATTTAGAAATGAGTATGTATAGAGTGAAATTGGTTTATATATGAATCACTGAAAAGTATTAGTTGTTTTCACTGAAAAGTATTAGTTGTTTTCACTGAAAATTATTAGTTGTTTTCACTGAAAAGTATTAGTTATTTTCACTGAAGAGTATTAGTTATTTTCACTGAAGAATATTACTGGTTTACGCTGAAGAGTCTTAGTTCATTTTCACTGAACAACTAAGACTCTTTAGTATAAATCGGTAATACACTTCAGTAAATACAGTTAATACTTTTCAATGAAAACAACTAATACCCTTCCGTGATTCATGTATAAACCAGTTTTACTCTATACTTTGTCTAAAGAAAAAATAAATTTGAGCGTACAATTTACGAACATTTCCCGTGCTTATAATATCTCACAATAAAATTATAAAATGTATAATCCGTATATATCTTAACAAACACTTAAATTTTGTTAAATAATTCAAATTATTCATATTATTGTATGTCCGTTTTTTACGCCAGTAAATAGTTAATAAATTATACACTTTTACATGTTAATTAATAAATTTTTTATTACATATTTGACTTTTGCATTTCCTAATATTTTACACCAATATCGTAAGTGATGGGATTTTTAACATAAATATATTTTTTTGATCCCTAAATTGTAGGCGCAAATGATAACATCCGTGATTTTTTTGTTTTCATAAATTAGTTCCGTATATGGATGTTCATATTACTCCCTGTAATTGGGCTTTTATTTTAAGTAATAGATAATAGATTCCATGGTTGGTTGGGTTTGATTTTGAATGTGCTTGAGAGTTTAATTGGTCCGTGGCCATATTGAATAGTTAAGTTTGGAATTATATATTTAAGTGAACAATATTTTGGTGTTATGCAAATTTTTTTCATGTAAAATAAAAATAATAATGTTAAATGTCCATATAAATTCATTGTAACGTTAACATTTTAGATGATGCGCAAATTCGATCTATTAAAATCAAATCCATATTATCATTTAGATGGGAAATTTTAATTAATAAATTAACAAATATGCAAAAAAAAATTCATGGAAAATAAAAATAATAATTTTAAATGGCCATATAAATTCATTGTAACGTTGACATTTTAGATGATGCGCAAATTCGATATATTAAAACCGGATCCATATTATCATTTAGATGGGAATTTTTAATTAATAAATAAGGTTGTCATGTGTATTATGGTTTAATATGCCCATGAATTTCTAATGTATTTTTTAAAATATACTATCGTAACTAATGGGTTTTTCAACATAAATTTATATTTATATTTTTTATTCCCTAAATTGTAGGCGGAAATGATAACATCCGTGATTTTTTGTTTTAATAAATTAGTTCCGTGTATGGATGTTCGTATTACTCCCTGGATTTGGGCTTTTATTTTAGGTAGTAGATAATAAATTCCAGGATTGGTTGGGTTTTTTTTTATGGGAAATTTTAATCAATAAATTAATTAATTAGGTAGTCACGTGTATTATCTTATTATAATATATTGTCAAACCTCTCCAAGGTGATGTGTCAACACCACCTTATTCTAAGGATGAGGTGGCATGTCCCAAATCTCTCCATTTCAAAATACTGCTCTCTCATTAAAAGTTTATTTAAGTTTTGATCTCAACCATTGATTCTATGATTAAATCTACACCATTGATTATTTACTCATTAAATTAAGAAATTATCGGATTGAATATTTACTCTTCAAATTGCATTGAATATGTCTTTTACAAATATAAGATTGTCTTTTACAAACATAAACGTGTTGATGAATATGTCTTTTACAAACATAAATAACCGAAACCCCATTATTTCGTATATAATTTTTTACAAATAAATACTCTTGATTGCAAAAGATTTTGACAATCTTATATTTATTAATGTGATATTATATTATGTTTCGAAATCATAACAAATCCATAGAAATTTTGAAATATATTTTCATATATTCCATAGTATTTATTTCTTTGTCAAAGAAACAATTTTTTAAAAAAACTGTACGTAATCTATATAAAAAAACACACCATTTTTGCTTTTAAGATTATATGATTCGTTTGGTATAATTAGAAGGGTATCATTAGAAGGGTACGTAATCTATATAAAAAATAAATACACAATTTTTGTTTTTAAAAGTATATTATTTGTTTGTTATAATTAGAATGGCACGTAACCTTTAAAAAAGAACACACAATTTTTCTTTATAAAACTAAATGATTAGTTTGGTATAATTAGAAGAGGGAATTTGTTTCAATTGGTAAAAAAAATATTATATTGGTCGATTAAAATGGTTTTATAAAGGAAATTGAATTATTCATGATATATAGTTTATATTTACAAGAATTTGCATGTGTGCTTTTTCAATTTTCGGGATCCCAAATTATTTTAGAAATAGTATTATTTTCTGTATAATGTATTATTTTCTTTTAAGTTTAATTTTGACTTCAATTTTGATTTTTTCAACACACATAATAACACACCTAACTTTGTATTTTTTTTTATAAAATTTTATATTACAGACACTTTCTTGGGTTATTAAAAATTACTTTTTCAAATATCTGTGATTACTTCATTTGAAAATAAATTAAAGTGTACCCCATGCACTCAAGTACATACTAAAACTACTCTTTAATAAATAAATAAATAAAATAAGATATTAAAATTGACATTTTTTAAATATTCTTTTCACATTTATAAAAATAGCTGAAATATTTGTGGATTTTTTTTTTATCTTCAATAATTATTAGTAGATCTTTATAAATATGGTTGAAATTTTCGTGGATATTTTTTTTAGATCTTCATGGATGATATTTTTGTATTTTTTTATGGACGTTATTAATGTTTGCCAAAATATATATATTTTTATTCTTATATCAATATCTATAATTAAAATAGAAGATTTTCATGGATCTTTGTCTTTTTAATACATCTTCTTAGTATATATATTAGTGATTTCATGCTCAACATTTTAATTGTATAATTCTTATAACAATCATCTATACTCTACAATTGTACAAGTAATTAACAATCTATCGGACGTCCATCGTACCAATGAAGCCGCAAAATTATGCAGGAGAAATGATTTGTAAGTGTATTTAGTATATAAATTTGAGTTAAAATAAATCAATTGCACTTGGAATGCTTATATTTCAATTGTTTTTCATTGCAGGTGTAGAACTCTAATTTGAGGCAATGAAGCGAAACTACAATCATGTTTTTTGAGAAATCATTTACTCATGGTAATTAACTTGCAATATGTATTTGTTTCTACGTTAGGGCATGATACTTAAAACTAATAATCTCCTAAGATTAATGCATGATATTTTAAAATTGTTTAATGAGATATTTATTATAAATTATTTTCATATAATACTTTATCTTTCATAAATTAAAAAATACATTGTTCTTAAAATACATCCACCCTTGAATTATGAGTCTAAAAAAATATTTTCCGCCCTAATATTTATTCAGTTCACTTATAACATGTAATGATAGAAGATGCTAAAGGTTACTGTAGATATGTCAGTATTGAGTGTGTTATTTTTATTTCTTAATTTGCGACGAACTAAGTCAATTACCTCCTACGGCTTAAAGTTTAATTACTTTTCTTTAAATGAAAATTATATTTTATGAACATGAGGAGATGGTAATATGTTCTACATATGATCTTTTAAATAAATGTCGTATGATACGTATAATTACCTAACATTTTGAATGTTGTATTTTACGAATTTACTGTCCACCAAGTTTAGGTTTTCTTCATAATCATGCATTAAATCAAATTCATTTTTTTTATTTGGTAAAGTAGATTTTTTTTTCAGGTTATGTAATAGATTTTAGTTAATAAATTTTGTTGTACTAACTATATGATGAAACCAATTCGACTACCATGTTTGTATTAATTTAGTAGTAAGTATATTAATTGAGCAGTGAGGTTTATTTTGTTGGTTAGTAATATATTATTGTATGAAATTAGTTGTTTCTGTATTTTTTTTAAAATATATTCTTTTATTTAATTATTCATATTTCAAAATTGTAATGTGACATTGTTTCATTTCTTCACATGAGGTTAACGCTAACCAGTAAAATAGATGAAATGATGGATAAAGAGAATATTTCAAGTAATAGACAAAACAGATCAACAGGTAGTATTATTTTATATTTTGTAAATATATGTTACAAATAATAATTTATTTATATATACTAAAACATTATTATTTGTGTAGATTCATATAAAAATTCATTTGAATTTGGAGAGCCACTAAGTGACATCTCGAATGGTTAGTTTTGTACTGTTATATCTTTAATTTAAATACAAAAATTATGTTTATATTGCATGGAAATAGATTATTCACTTATTTATTAAAGTAATTAATTTCATATATTTAAGAATTTTTACACATGTAGTTAACTGTGCAAAGCATGCAAGGATGGTTAGAAAATCGGTACGTTTACAAAAACGTGGAGGAATGTCAATTAGTGGTTAGTTGATAAATATGAATATTTAATAATTTTTTATTAGTATTCGTATATGTCAATTGAATTTTATAATATATATTCATTATATATTACTCCCTCCGTCCCCTATTAAACTTCACAGGTTGGGTGACACAGATTTTAAGAAAAACTGTTTTTTGACTTTTTCAACCAATGGGAGAAGAGTATTTTGAATTAAAGTAGATATTGTGAGTGTGTTTTATTTCCTTATTTTGGGTGTGAAATTTATTGTGGGACGTCCCAATTAGGAAAGTGTGAAGTTTAATAGGGGACGGAGGGAGTATTTATTTATGTTGTTTGCCGTAGGTGAAGAAGATCCAATATTTAAAAGAAACAATGCTAAGCGTGCAAGAATGTTGAGAAAGAATATCCTTTCAAAAAAGCGTTTATTTACTCAATTGGGTAAGTAGTTGAATTCAAATTTACTTTGATGTAAATTATTGTTGATATTTAAATTAGTTAATTATAATTTGAGAAAAATGCTAAATCATAATGTATTCCAATTTTTTTTGATAAGGTTAATAATGATGAATAAAAAATCTAATTTTATGTGCGAAATATGTAATTAAATTAATATACTTGATTTTTAACATAAACGAAATTATCTCATTGCAGATCTAAATTCCACCGAGAGTAGAAATATTGATACAACTTCTACCTCTGTTCAAGGTAAGTAATTAATTTCACTGATTTATATTTGGTGTTCAATGTAATTATTAATTTACTTTTTCAAATCATATAATATTATATTGTAGCAATATATTAGTTCATTCTAATAATATTTAATGATCGATGTGATTAAGTAATTTCGTATAATGCAAATGACTCTTTGATTTAATTATTATTCATGCGTAGTATAATTTCATATTAAATTTATAAACTATGTTGCATAGTTGTAATATTGCATTTTTTTTTAACTCTAAATAGACTGATTCCTATTTATTAATTTACAATATATTTATTAAATTTATGATTTGCATTGTAGGTAATTCAATTTTTAATTGTGCAGAAAACCCGACAATATCTACAAGGTTAGAGAGGAAACATATTCTTCAAAATAAACGTTTGAAATCATTTGAAGGTACGTATATTTGTTTACATTGTTTTTTACTACTATAATGCAATGTTCTATACCTAATTTTTTTTTTATTTTTTAATATTATATTTACTCGACACCAAAAGTTAATCTTCTTTGTGACTATTGCAAAAAAAAAAAAAAGTATACCAAATATTTGATAATATAAGTTGTTTTTTATTACATTATTATGATTATATTTTATATCTCATTAATGAACAATTCTACTTATTTTAGCTGGTGAACAATGTCATACTACTGGCAGAAGAATTGAGTCCACGAACACTGATCTGATTCCTGGTATCGATTTCGTAATTCTAAAAAAAAATTCAATAAATTTTATAATTATAATAATCATTAAATTTAATCATTAGTTTTTCTTCTTCAGATTATCTTGATTTTGGTGATCCAACGTATTTGTGTATCTATTGCAACGCTGTTTTTTGGTATGAAGAACGAAGTGGTAAAAAGAAGAATGAAATTCCTCCAAAATTTCCATTATGTTGTTATAATGGAAAAATAAAGATACCTAAATTGAAAGAACCACCGGACACACTGAAGAATCTTATGCACGGGAATGATCCAAGGAGTAAGGATTTCTTGATCAACATTCGAGCTTACAATATGATGTTTAGCTTCACATCAATGAGTGGAACGATTGACCATTCAATCAATAGAGGTCGCGCTCCTTATGTGTTTAAACTTCGTGGTTCCAATGATCACAAAATTGGGAGTCTGTTGCCTATGACTGGAAGCCAGCTAAAGTTTTCTCAACTATACATTTTTTACACTGAAAATGAGATTGATAATAGAATCCATGCCCTCAGGTTGGTATCATATTTTACAAAAAAATTATTTGATTTTTTTATCTAATTAATTAATGTTATTATTTTATAAAATTATATACTATACAGTTCATGATAAAATATTATTAATATTTATCTTATTTTAACAATATAATTTTATTTGATTTACAGTGGGCGTGAGAAGGGTAGTTCAACAGTATTGAGTGATTGTGTAATTGATGATTTGAGAAAGATGATTGATCAGTTTAATCCTTTTGCTATACAATTTCGAAGTGCAAGAGAACATTTTGCATCTAGTCAGGAAACATCGTTGAAGATGAGGTTATTAGAGGCAAGATCTTCTGATGGTAGAATGCATAATCTTCCAACTGCAGCTGAGGTTGCAGCCCTTATTCCCGGTGATCTTGATTTGAATTTGCAAACAAGAGATGTTACTCTTCATATGCGCGATGGAGGTCTTAAACGTATAAGTGAGCTTCATCCATCTTATGTTCCACTGCAGTATCCCCTTTTATTCCCTTATGGAGAGGATGGGTATCGATTGGCATAGTGATGCTGGAGCGACCACCAGAAAACGTGTTAGGTTAACTATGCGGGAGTTCTTTGCATTTAGAATTTGTGAGCGCCAAGATGACGTGCACACTTTATTCAATTCCAGAAGACTTTTTCAGCAGTTCATGGTAGATTCTTACACTATGATTGAGGCTGAGAGAATATGTTACATCAAGCTTAATCAAGCTCAACTGAGATCGGAAAAATTATGTGATTTAAAAAGTGCAGTTGAAAGAGGTGATACTGGTCCATCTTCTACTAGAAAACGAATTTCCCACAATACCAGTTCCGGACGAAGCATCAGTGTCAGACGGACATAATAAACTCATACAAGGAGAACTATGTTATGACGTTACTGATTTGATGAAGGAGTACGAAACGTTGAGTTCAACACTAACTGCTGAGCAAAATAATGTGCTTCAAGAGATACTAGAAGCAGTGTGGTCGAATAATGGCGGTATATTTTTCTTATATGGCTATGGTGGAACAGGAAAAACATTCATATGGAGAACTCTTTCAGCGGTTGTAAGATCGCAGAGTCACATAGTTCTCAATGTTGTATCATGTGGTATAGCTGCTCTTCTATTGCCCGGAGGTCGTACAGCTCATTCGAGATTCGCTATACCGCTAAATATAGATGAGTCGTCTACCTGTAATATAAGACCAGGTACAGATTTATCTGGACTTATATTAAAGGCAAAGCTTATAATTTGGGATGAGGCACCAATGATTAACAGATTTAGCTTTGAAGCTTTAGATAGAACTCTCAGAGATATTGTGAGGTCCCCCGATGGGTCGCAATGTGATTTGCCATTTGGAGGAAAAACTGTTGTTCTTGGTGGAGATTTCAGACAAATATATACTGTTGTACCAAATGGTAGTAGAGAAGATGTTGTCTATTCCACAATTAATTCATCTTATCTATGGGATCATTGCAAGGTACATAATAATATTTATCATTATATTTACTTTAATTATTTTATAATATATATATATATATATATATTATTTTAATCCACAATTAAGCTATTTTTATTGTTACCAGGTATTAAGATTAACCAAGAACATGAGGTTGCAGACCGGAAACCCTACCCTCCAGTCTACTTCTGATGAGATATCTGAGTTTTCAGATTGGATTTTGAAAGTTGGAGATGGTGAACTTGGGAATAACAGGGATGGTTGTGCTGACATTCAAATTTCTGAAGAAAATCTTATATATGATGTAGTTGATCATTTAGCTGCCATAATAGAAAGCATATACCCTTTAATTTCAGAAAATTTTCACACACGTGGGTATTTTGAGGATAGAGCAATACTTGCTCCAACTCACAAAGAAGTGGAATGCATTAATGAGAAGGTTTTGTCTATGATACCTGATGAAACAAGAGAGTATTTGAGTTTTGATACTCTTTGTAGATCTGAGTATAGACCCGGTAGTCGGGGAGAACTGCTTTCTATTGATTACTTGAACTCGGTCAAGTGTTCCGGACTTCCACACCACCGTTTGGTATTGAAGGTTGGTGTCCCCGTAATGCTTCTCAGAAATATCGATCAAAAGTCAGGACTATGTAATGACACCAGATTGGTTGTTACAAGACTTGGAAATCATATTCTGGAAGCTGGAATTATATCTGGAAGAAACATAGGAAGTAAGGTATATATTCCCAGAATGACCCTGACTAATTCGGATGATACTTTGCCCTTTAGAATTCAGAGGAGACAGTTTTCGGTTCTTTTGTATTTTGCAATGACTATAAATAAAAGTCAAGGTCAGTCTTTGTCTACTGTCGGTGTGTACCTTCCGAAACCAGTTTTTACACATGGACAATTATATGTTGCAGTCTCGAGAGTTAAAAGTAAAAGAGGATTGAAAATTCTCTGTCTTGATTCTAATGGAAAGCCGTGCAAGTATACAACAAATGTAGTCTACAGAGAGGTTTTCAGGAACGTGTAATTTTAAGTAATTTTTTGTTATAATAATTTTAGATGGAATGTGTGAATTAGTTGGATGTTTTTGAATTTTCTATTTATTCATATTTAATATTTTTCATTGTTCGTTGAACTATAATTAAAATTTTAATATTATATCAAAATTAATATATATTTAAAATAAACAACATTTATATTTATAATTTTTTGAAGATAGAAATAACATTTATTTTTCAGTCCGCGAAATTCGCGGGGATACGCACTAGTGGTTTAATATGCTCATGATTTGTGCATTTAATGCCAGCATCATATAATAATTGAATTGCTAATATATTTTTTTAAATAATTATTGGTCGCTGTTTAATTAATAAAAGGAAATCTAATCTTAGTCCCTTTTTTGTCGTCATTATAGTCAATTTAGAAGAATGGGGTTGAGTGTACAATTTAGGGATTAGTGTCGTGCCTATAATTCTCACAATAAAATTATAAAGTGTATATATATCTTAACAAAAACTTAAAATTTGATAAATTATTGAAAATATTCATAATATTTCATGGCAGTATTTTACGCCAGAGAAAAGGTAATGAATTATTCACTTTTACATGTTAATAAAAAAATGTACAATTACATATTTGACTTTTTCAGTTCCTAATTTTTGGCACCACTATAGTAAGTAATGGGATTTTTAACATCCCATATTTTTTAATTCCCTAAATTGTAATGATAACATTGAGGCATTAGATTTAACATTCAGGGATATTATGCAGTTGTCTGATCTTTCTTTTGGTCGGAAAACAATTGTTTTTTGTGGTGATTTCAGACAAATTTTACCCGTTATTCCAAAGGGAAAAAGACAAGATATTGTACATGCCGCTATTAATTCATCTGAGCTTTGGAATTCATGTATTGTTTTAAAGTTAACATAGAATATGAGGTTGAATAGTATGCAAACTACTGAGGGAGTAAATGAAATGAGACTGTTTTCCAAGTGGATTGAATCAGTTGGGGATGAAAATAATGGTACGCGTACTGATTATGGTTCAGATATTTTTATACCTGATGACATTTTAATACATGGTGGTCAAGATCCTATTGGTGCTATTGTTGACTGCATTTATCCAGATTTTAAGCGACGAATGTACGATCATGACTTTTTAAAGGAAATGGTCATACTTGGACCAACACTTGATAGTGTCAGGTCAATTAACGACTATATGGTTGTTGAATTAAATCAGAAAGAGACCGGTAAATATTTAAGCTCTGATACTATTTGCAGATCCGATACAAATTCTGATATACTTGATGACGTACATACCCCAGAGTTTCTTAATACTATAGAGTTTTCTGGTGTTCCAGATCATGAGCTAACCCTTAAAGTTGGAACTCCAGTTATATTGTTGAGAAATATAGATCATTCGAGGGGTTTGTGTAACGGGACAAGGTTAGTAATTCTCAATTAATATTGTAACTATGTCAAATTTTTTTTAAATATAGTGTTTATATTTAATACATATAATATATAATATATATGCATGCAGGTTGGTGATTACTAGGTTGGGTGATAGAGTTATCGAAGCTAGGATTTTAACTGATGACAATGTAAGTGAACTGGCATTGATACCTAGACTTTCACTAACTCCTTCCGATCCTAGATTGCCATTTAAGTTTACAAGGAGACAGTTCACTGATTATTTCGTATGCTATGTCAATCAACAAAAGTCAAGGTCAATCATTTTCAAGTGTTGGAGTGTTTTTTAAGAAACCCGTGTTCAGTCATGGTCAACTTTACGTTGCGGTTTCAAGGATTACTAATAGAAGTGGACTAAAATAATGATGTGTGACAATAATGGAGTCAAATGTAATACTACCAAGAATGTGGTATTTCAAGAGGTATTTAGAAATTTGTAAGAGCTATTGACTTGGTTTCTGTGGGTTTCTTTTGATTTCATAAATGTTTGGGATGATGCATATTAAAATCAATGTTTTGATGATGATAAACTTTTTAATGAATGGTATATCTCATATATTACATTTTATACATTTCTATTATATATGCTAAATAGTAAAATATTATTCAAAATTTTAATTTTTTTTTCCATAGTCGAAAAATATATAGCTTCCACTATCGTGATTGTTCCTGAATTACTTTATTTATGTAGGTTGGCTAAATGTTTATATGCAAATTTTGGAAAAATGGATTGTTGTGTTTAAATACCATAATAAATTTAGGTTGGTTCAACACAGAGTTTACATATACACAAACAACACATGCTACTTGATGATGGTAAATCGTGCTTATCAACAAATATTCAAAGAAATACATAGAGCAAGGTAACTAACCTGAGAGAGCTCCAAAATAAACCCAGAAAAATGTAGATGCTGCTCTGGAAGTCAGAATCCAACTCTCAAACACTGCCCAGCAAGCTCTGACGATGATCCGAAGAAATTCTGCACAAAACCACGCCGGAGGGAGCTCCGGCGTCGGTCCTCCGACGCTCAAGTCAGCTAAACTTGTTAAACAAGAAAAGCCATGGAAATACAGTAGTGAGAGAAAGTATTTGGGGTGATAATACCTTGGAGAGGGCCAAAATGAGGCTATTTATACCTTTTACTTCTCTGAAGGGTAGAAGAGTCATTTGCTCAGTGTTGCCCTAGCACATTTGGGACCACCAGTGCCAGAGAACGCGTGAAATCGTGCCACGTGGAGAATATTTTGATTTAATAGTACAACTGAAGGCTCTCTCTCAATCGTCTTTTTCTGGTGTATGTGGTAGTGGGCAAATTCTACCATTAAGTTGGGAAAGAGATGTTTTTGAGCTTATCTTCCTTCTCAAGAATACACTTATCACAAATCAGAGTTGGATTAAGCAAAATTAACCCATATTCCTCTTGTTGGTCCCGGTACAAGACTGAGGAATACGTGTATGGGGGGGGATACACGTATACCAATTTTTCAACCTTAAAACTGACTGAGTCCCCTTTGCTCAGAGTGGTAAAGAACTAGGAGCTGATAACACACCTACTGACTACACTTGGTGCGGGTCAGTTGGCTAACTATCAGTTCAAGTTCAGTGCGGAAATGTTTGAGCCCTGAAAGTTTAAAGTCTTGTTTAGTTTGCTTTCTGAAAAACTTGTTTTACTCAAACCTGAAAAGTGTTTTGTAGGGCAGTACTCTTTTGAAGATCAGCCTGATTGATTCAGGCCTGATAAACTTGAATGCAATGAATGAACAAATAATATGGCAAGTATGCACAATATCAAAGCAGTAAGAACACAGGGAGTTTAACGTGGTTCAGAGTCTCAAGCTCCTACGTCCACGGCCTGACTTAACAGGAAATCCACTCAAAGGGATTCTTATTTTTAACGTGCCAAGGTGCACCAAGACCAGCTAACCTCACTGATCTATACAACTCCACTTACTAACACTCTAACTGACTTACTCCAAACAAGCCTAACTTAGGGTTTTGGTTTCAGTTTGGATTCCAACTAGGTTGAGATTATCCTTACAAGGCAAAGCTATGCTAAGGATTGAATAATCTCTCTAAGCTTAAGATAATTCTAATTAGCTCTTGGAATACAGAATAACTCTCAAATGCTGAGAAACACTTGGGAAATTTAGAAGGTTTCGAGTGCTTCTCTTAAGGGTTGAATGCTTTGAATGCTTGAGAGTTTGAGTAATTTCTGGCTTGGAAATTTCCCGTAACCTTGAATGGGTTCATGGTCTTCTGTATTTATAGGTGATTTGAAAAACTATCCGTTGGAGAGATAGCCTTCGAGTCATCTATGTAGAGTGGCTTCAAACGGACATATTTTCATGCAGCAGCCGTCCTTGCATGGATTTGGTATTTGCATTAAATGCACATTGAATGCTTGCCCGTTGAATATGCAGTCTGAATTCAGTCTTCATGTCAGGTTCCGTACGTGCGTGTCTTTCTCGGATTGGTCCACGTCATCAGGTTGGTGAGAATGTCAGAACTTATTCCTGAGCTTCAGGCTTGTCTTATTAAGTTCATTTTGTCTTGAGCCCACCAGTCTTGTCCTGACACTGAAATTCCTTCTGCATTGCTTGGCTCTACTCCAAGTCTTCCCATTAACTCAGTGACATCCCGTTCCCTTCAGGACTGAGTTAGTAATGACCTCAGGGTCATACTCTTCATCACTGACACTTACTCAGCCAGCTTAGAAAACTGCCATAAGTTCAGGATGGTGCTCTTTGTCTTCAGGCTCTGAGTCTTGATTTTCTCCAGTGAGTTCTCCTCTCACTGAGTACCTGTGAAGTGTAAAATGACTAAGTACAAATCCTAACCAAGACTAGCCTGACAAAGACAGATTAAGGCAATCATCTTTTCAGGGGCTTTGGGATCTTAATCAAAACTGACAATGTCCCAACAATTTCCTCCTTTTTGATGATGCCAAAACACTGAAAAGATCCTCAAAACACTTAGAGGAAACGAGATAAACCTATCTATAAAATAAGACAGTGTTAGAGCAATTCTTGATAAAGTACAGAATTTTAAACAACAGCCAAAAAGACAATGAGTTTTTGTCTGTGGGCAAAAGTAATAGATTTCATTGATTGATGTGGAAATGAGTACAATGAATCTAATCTATTACAAAGAAGCCTGTGAACACCTAGACTAATCTCATTTCAGGCTTGAGTCCATATCCTGCATAAACTCTTGCCTTCAGTTCGTCAAGTCTTCCAGGTTGATTCACGTACCCTTCAGCTTTGGCTATCTTCAAAACTTCCATCATAATGGCCTTTGTATCATGCTTTTGAGTTCCAGGAACCAAGGGAGGAGCTCGAATGGTGAACTCAGGAGCCTTCACTTGAACTTGAGCTGCCTCAGCCTCCTCCAAGATCTTGTGGAATAGCTCAGGATGATTATCCATCATGTAGTCAGTGAAGTGGGCGTTGATATCGTCAGTGTCGCCCCACTTCTTCACAACAAACCACAATCTAACAAATTCATCCCTTGCATCAGTCCAAAACTCCTTCAATGTCTCTGAGACGAACTCATCAACAAAAGCTTCCCTTGCTCCTGATTCTGGCCTTCTGACTTGAAGAATTGTTGATTTCCTAACTGTTGGCTTCTTCCTGTACTTCCTGGGCTCAGGCTTCGCCTTCTTCCTCCTTAACAAGCTGATCACTGCATCATCCAATTCTCGTTGTTGAAGCTCAGTGGTATCAGTCAGCTTCTCAACCTTCTTCTCCAAAATGCGCATCTTCTCCTTCTGAGCAATTTCCGCTCTGCGCATAGCCTCAGATTTTTCAGGTTGATCTCCCCATGCTTCAGCACATAACTCCGCAACCAACTCACCTGAATAAGTGATGGGATTCTTCCTTGAGCTCATGGGAGACGACCTCTGAACTGGCTCAGGTTGTTGCTTGGAAGGTTCATTAGCCTTTGCCTTTGTTGCCTCGTCTCTCAGCTTGGCAACAATTTCTTCTCCTTCCTTTTCCACCGCCGCTAACCTAGCTGACTTCCTCACCCTTAAAATGTTTCCATCAGGATTGGCTTCAGGGTCAGCTAGAACGGTTTCACCTTGATTGACTGCCTCCGATACCTCAGGGTGGGATCTTTTCTTCTTTTCCCCCTTTTTGGCATCATCATTGGCCTGGGATGGGAGTGACTCAGCTCCACTGTTGATAACAAAAGAGGCTAAGGATTGAACTTCCAAAACGCCCTCCTTCAGCATCTCAACTCCCGTGGCAATCCCAGTGCCTGCAAAAGAAACTGAACTGATAGCAGCATTGACTTTCTTCTCAAAGACCTCCATGGAGAGTTGGAGTCTTTGTTCAGCCTTGGTGATCCTTTCGTCCACCTTCAAGGACTCACCGCTGATTTTGCTAGCCTCAGTTAGTATCTTTGCCGATTCCTCAGTAGCCTTTGCCAAAGTGTCGGCCACTGACTGAGAGGTGCGATCTAATCTCCCGGACTCCAGCTCCAGTTTGGACGCTGAGTCCTTCATGGCCTGAGTGACAATAGCTTCAGTCTGAACTGCAAGTCTGTCCACTGCCTGATTCATCTTCTCGTCTCTGATCGCATCCCTCTCTTCAAGCTTCTTGAGAGTGTTCCTGAGCATCTTCTTGGTGCGCTTCCTCTCATTCCTCACTGACTTGGCCGTGTCAGTCATCGTTTTCCTTAACAAAATCAGCTCCCTGTTAGCAAGGGTGTTGTAAGCTGACTTTGTCCACCTGATGTGCTTTGCCAGGGCCTTGGAGTCCTCTTCCTTCTCAGCTCGTAGCCTCATTACCTCCTCCTGAAGTTCAGCTAGATTTTCTGTGGTTTTCTCCTGCTTGACCTCCACTATGCTTGTGATTTCAGCACGTCCGACCCCGGTTATGATCACATCCTCATCATCAACGGCCGCATCAGTGATTGGCTGCTTTCCCTTGTCAGCCCCTGCAGCATCAGTCCCTTCTTCAAGGTGCACTGAAGGCAGTTGTGAAGTAGTCATAGCCGCCTCCTTAGGCTCAGCTAAGCTAACTTGAACCTTAGGAGCAAGTCCCTCGGAACTGAGAGTCTCCTTGAATGCCTCAACATCTTCCTCTCTTGTCTCAGGGCAGGGAATCCCGTCATTGACAGATGTCTCATTGGCAGCTGAGATGTTCACAACATCCTCAGCCACTGGTCCACCCTTGGCACTAGTGTTCTTATCACCTTCCCCCTGAGCCCGAGGCTCAGAGTTCATCTCATCAACTTCCTGTGCAGTTTCCTCCACTGCCTTCTCCAGGTCTCCACCCTGAGCTCCTTCATCATCCTCATCACCATCCTTCTCGTCATCAGATAGGAGGTCAGCCTTGCTCTTGGACATCATATCAGCCACTAGCTGCTTCAGGTTGTCAAAGTTCAAGAGTTGAAGCCAGCTAGTAAGTCCAAAGAACGAGCAAATCTTGGCCTCTTCCGCCTCCCAGTGATCCCAGCCACGAGCATCCACCAGTATATGTTGCTCCTGCATGTTTGATTGTTTGAAGTCCAACCAAACTTTGAGCTCTATCACATACGCCAGCAGCTCAGTATACTTGGATAGCCCAGGCCAGCACTTTCCTGCCCATTCTGTGGCGTTCCCCCTGAGCGTGTTCTCCAGAATCCCTCCAGCCATGTGTTCATCTAAATCCTCCTCCTCCACTTCGAGGAATTCGTCCTCCTCAGCTGAAATGGATTTGGGACAGTCTTTGGGATTAGGGTATGAGGGAAAATCTGAGGGGTTTGGAAGGTTCGGCTCGGCTGACTGGTCAGGCTCATTCATGTGTGAAGTTGAAGGCGCTGACTCAGTAGAATGGTTTTGCTCTGAGGTTCGGGGTGGTTGGGGAGTTTGAGGTGTGGGGTCAGGGATGAAAGGTGTTTGGGTTTCAGGGTGTGGGGGTGTTTGAGTGGGTACTGTCTCAGGCTGCAACGACTCAGCCGTCTCGACAGTTTTTCTCACTTCCTCCAAGTCAGAGGCTCCAGGAGAGCTTGACTTCTCCCTCTCACTCACCTCAGGCAGCTTCTTCGCAGGGGATTTTCTGGCCCCCTTCCTAAGCCTTTTCAGGGGCCTCTCTCCCTGAGCACCCTCCTTTCTGACGTCATCGTCAGTTCCCTCAGCCTCAGACCCGGCCTTCTTGGGATCAGACTCAGTCCCAGATTTCGTGCTCTTCTCTGACAGCACTATCTTCACCCTCTTCCTCTTCTCAGCCGCTTCCACCTCAGGCTGCTCCACCTCCTCAGCTGCAACCTCCTCACCCTCCTTACTCCTCTCAAGGAGCTCATCTACCCGTTCAATGAGACTGGTTGCCACTCTCTTGGCCTTACCAGCTGGCTTTTTGGCCTGACCCTTTGCTTTCGCATTGGGATCAGTCAGCCCTAGCACTGAATAGGTATCACTCAGTGAGGAAAACATTACCTTCTTTGAGGAGAGACTGTCCTCAAATTCGAAGGTATACTCATGGCAAGCATGAGCAATCAGGATGGACATCCTCGTGCCGAATGGCAAGATGGCACTGACGGAAATGTGCTTCTCCTCCTCATCTCGCTTAAGCTTGTCCAACCCAGCCTGATGGAGTTGATCGAGAAAGAACTGCTCCCAGTTCGCTTCCACTCCATCAGCAATTGCCCCCGTGAGCCTCAGCTTGGGCAGACTCAACTGCTCGTGAGAGCCAGTTGCTCCCATCACTAACTTGGACACCAAGTCCACCAGCGCTCTGTACTCAGGCTTCAGAGTATTCTTGTTCTGACGAGCCTTGAACTCCGATGACCCTGACTTGGTCCATTTTGCAAGAAGCCCGCCCTCTGAGTTCTCCTTGTAGGTTCTTGGGTTAATGCCTGTGAAAGGCAACTTAAAGACTTCCCTCACCGCCTGCCTGAAGTTGATAGTGACCACCTCTGTGTTGTAAAGAGGTTCGCCGTCGCCGTCCTTCTCTCCCGTCGGCTTCAGTGCAGTTACCTTCGTGAAAACTTCCCCTTTCCGTAAGAACATATTTAAATAGGCTTCCACCACTGTTCTTGGGAGCAAGGAAATGAGGCGGGTGGTGAAGTATGTTTCCAACCCGCCATCGGAAATCCATTTAAATACGGGTTTGATTTCCTCAACCGTAAGACAGATACCTTCCATGGAGATGACTTGCTCCATGTGTACCAGTTTCTTTTCAACAAGATCTACGATCTTGTCGGTTGTCCAGTTGGAGTCGAGAAATGCCATTGTTTTGAAAAGAAGAGATTTTTCGAAAGAATTATCTGTGTTTGAGCAAGAGAAAACTCAGTGTGCAGATTGTGCGTTGTGTTTGCGTAAAAACCTCAAATGGCACTCTTGATTGATAAGACTAAGTTAGTTACTCAAACGTGGGGTTGAGATTGATCCCTGAATTCGAAAGGTTTTGAAATGAGGGGCCAGGATTAATCTCAGCTTCAATTAAACCCCATGTCAGTCATATTCCGTATAAAACAGACACGTATATGAAAAAGTAACTGTAGCATTAAATGCTCTGTGCGCGTGGGTTTAAATATGAAAAGGCGCGCTTTTAATGAGAACGGAATGCATTTAATAAAGATTTTCAGGACGAAGGACTCAGGGAGACGCTTGAAATTCACAAGAGTCAGGTTAGAACTCATACCTGTTAGGGAGACATTGTAGCACCCTGATACCTCGCTGAGTCGAATCTGGCCTGAGTTCCCCCTAGAACCCTACACTGACTGCTCTCCCGGATCTAAGAGTCCTAACTCCACTGATAGTTCCATAAACCTCGATTCAGCCAGAGGCTTAGTCAAGATGTCAGCTCTTTGCCTGTCAGTGTGAATCTTCTCCATCCTAATATCATTCTTCTCCACATGATCTCGAATGAAGTGGTGTCTAATATCCACATGCTTGCACCTTGTGTGAAGCACTGGGTTCTGAGTAATTGCTATAGCACTATTGTTATCACAATAGATTGGAACCTGATTAGCAAACACTTGGTAGTCCCTCAACTGTTGCCTCAACCATAAAATCTGAGCACAACAACTACCTGCAGCCATATACTCAGCCTCAGTCGTGGATGTAGCCACTGAATTCTGCTTCTTACTAAACCACGAGATCAACTTACTTCCCAAAAACTGACATGTCCCTGAGGTTGATTTCCTATCAATCCTACAACCTCCATAATCTGCATCTGAATAACCTGTCAGTTCTAAGTTTTCATCTGAAGGATACCATAGTTCCATATTGACTGTCCTTTTCAAATACTTAAGTATCCTCTTAGCAGCCTCCAAATGACTTCTCTTGGGATCAGACTGATACCTAGCACACACACCAACTGCAAACGTAATGTCAGGCCTACTTGCAGTCAGGTACAATAAAGAACCTATCAGCCCACGATACTCAGTCATATTTACTGAAGTCCCTTCAGTGTCAGGATCCATCTTCCAATTTGTGTTCATAGGGATCCTTGCTGGATTGCTGTTCTGAACACCAAACTTATGAATCAAGTCTCTTGTATACTTGGCCTGATTAATGAATATACCTTGATCAGTCTGCTTGACCTGCAATCCTAAGAAGAAGTTCATCTCTCCCATCATGGACATCTCAAATTTACCAGTCATCAGCTTAGAGAATTTCTCACAAAGCTGATGATTTGGTGATCCAAATATTATGTCATCCACATAAATCTGGACCAGGAGAATGTCATCACCTTCAGTGATCCTGAACAATGTCCTATCCACAGTTCCTTTCTTGAACCCATGGTCTGTCAGGAATTGAGAGAGGGTATCATACCAAGCTCTTGGTGCTTGCTTGAGTCCATAGAGTGCTTTCTTCAAATGGTATACTCTATCTCCAACCTCAAACCCGGGAGGTTGTTCAACATATACCTCTTCATTGAGTACACCATTCAGGAAGGTACTCTTGACATCCATTTGATACACCTTGAACTTCTTGTATGTTGCATATGTAAGGAACAACCTGATAGCTTCCAACCTAGCCACTGGAGCAAAAGTCTCATCATAGTCTATTCCTTCAGACTGACAATACCCTTTTGCAACCAGTCTAGCCTTGTTCCTTACCACAACACCATTCTCATCCTTCTTGTTCTTAAAGACCCACTTGGTACCAATCACACCTTGATGCCTAGGTCTATCCACCAGTTCCCAAACCTGATTCCTTGTGAACTGATTCAGCTCCTCTTGCATGGCAATGATCCAGTTCGAGTCAGTGAGAGCTTCTTCAATGTTCTGAGGCTCTTGCTCAGAGAGAAAGCAACAGAACAATGCACTCTCACCATGGAACCGTCTGGTCCTGACTCCCTCAGTTGGATCACCAATGATTTGATCAATGGGATGATCTTCTAACCATGTTCTCTTGCCAGGAGTTGTTCCTGAAGTACCTGCAATGTTCGTGTCTACAGGCTCATAAAATTCAGGAAATTGAACAGAAGGGGATGATCCTGAGTCTATGCCAAAGGGATTAACTAGCTCAATGTCAGGGACATTGATTCCCCCTTGATTAGGTGACTCAGGAACCGTCTCAGCTGCAACAGCATCTTCATAGACGGTGTTTACCTCAGGTTGAGCCTGTTCCTCAGTCTGAGGCTCAACAATCCCTGATGTGCTGGGCTTAGGAGTGGCACCTGATTCATCATCCTGATCGTCATCATCATCCCATCTCGGAATTGGTACAGTCTTGATCTTGGGACCAGGTTGATTCTTCAAGCTCAGCCTTGTCACACTCCTTGTGACCTCCTCAGTGTCAGGATTCAACACCTTTGCCCTAGACTCATTAGCAGATTCATCAAAGACAACATGAGGTGATTCTTCAACAACAAGGGTCCTACAATTGTAAACCCTGAAGGCTTTACTAACTTCAGAATATCCTAAGAATATTCCTTCATCAGATTTGCTATCAAAGGCTTTCAACTGGGTCTTCCCATTGTTGAGGATGAAGCACTTACAACCAAATACATGAAAATAAGAAATACGAGGTTTCCTTTTGTTCCATGTCTCATATGGGGTCTGTGCATGTTGCTTGTTCAGCATGGATCTGTTCTGAGTGTAGCATGCAGTGTTGATTGCCTCAGCCCAGAATTTCTTGGGCAATCCTGACTCAGCCAGCATGGTCCTTGCAGCCTCCTTCAGTGTCCTGTTCCTTCTTTCAGCGACACCATTCTGTTGTGGGGTTCTAGCTGCAGAAGTCTCATGAGCTATACCAAGTTCATTACAGAAGTCAGAAATATATGAATTTATAAATTCAGTGCCCTTGTCAGATCTGATCTTAGTAATGGACTGATTCTTCTCATTGCTGAGTCTCCTGAGCAACTCTGGAAGCTTCACCTGTGTTTCCTTCTTATTTAACAAGAAAATAACCCAAGTATATCTAGAATAATCATCAATAACCACAAGGGTATACTTTCTACCATTCATACTCACAGGTGTTATGGGACCAAATAAATCCATGTGCAAGAGCTGAAGTATCCTGTCAGTGGAATAAAAAGATTTTTCTTTGAATGATGCTCTGACCTGCTTCCCTTCCTGACAAGCTTTGCACACGTGATCTTTGCTAAAAACTTCATTAGGTAGACCATCAACAAGTGACTGTCTAGAAATTTTGTTAAGAATCTTGAAGTTCAGGTGGCTTAATCTTTTATGCCATAACCAACTGAGCTCTAGAGAGCTTTTAGCAACAAGACAAGTATTAGGAATAGTGCTGCTCCAATCAGCGAGATAAACATTACTTTCCTTATACCTGATAGAAGCACCTGTGTTGATTTGTCCTTGACTGAACATGTGTTCGATGAAAACTCAACACTGAACCCTTTGTCACAGAATTGACTTACTGACTGTACCTATAATTAGAACACATAAACCTTTAGTAACACCTTTTGAGTTATCACCAAAGGTTACCTGTGGACCATCTTTAGCTTGATATTCTTGGAGAAGACTCTTCATTCCAGTCATGTGCCTTGAGCAACCACTGTCTAGGTACCAAACAGCTTTGATTGAGTCTCCTCTCCTCTTGTTGTGATCCACAGCCGCCTGCAGGCAAATCAGGCTTTAGGTACCCATTGGGTGTTGGGTCCTATCGTGTCAGCTGTACCCTTCGGGATCCAGACTTGCTTCACAACCCTGATTGCCTCAGAGTGGTAAATCCGTCTCCCTGAAATATCAACATACACAACTTTCTTCTTCTTTGCCTGAGAGGAAGATGGTGTATGGGTGCTAGACTTAGGCTTCACAGGAGCCTGAGTGGGTGCCTTTTGGGCTGGCTTCCTGTTCTTCCTAGGTCTGGGTGCAGCAGGTCTTGGGCCTTGTTCTTGATAAGGACCCTGATTTCTATTCCCCCTAGGCAAGTGAGGGAATGGAAAGCAGTTAAAGGCCTCAGGATGCCAAAACCACGGGGGTGTCATCATATTTGGCCTTCCCTGTTGGTATTGCCAAGCATGATGGTACCCTCGCTGACCAGTCTGAGGGCTCTTGGCCTGAGTCCTCCTCTGCTTTCGCTGAGGTTTTCCCTGGCCTGAGCTCTCAGGGGCTTCCGTAGGTTGCTTTGCCTTTCCCTTGGGTTTTGGCTTAGCTACCTTAGGAGCAACCCTGACTGTGCCAACGGTTTCCTTGCCCTTATCAGTTTGACGGGCCTGGAGCACAACCTTAGGTGCACTCTGGCCTGTCTGAACAAATACCCTCTCAGTGTTGCTCCCTGAAGCAACATGAGACTGACCTTGTGAGGATTTTTCAGGAACATATCCAAGTCCCTTTTTCTTGTTCCCAAGTATCTGGTTGCTATTTATTTCCTCTCTAGCCACTGAGGATTTATTCATTGCTGCAACCTTTTTCTTGAGAGAGTCCTCACTCTTTTTCAGGATTTCATGTCTGGTAAAGAGGTCATCAAACTTACTCTTAAGTACTTTCAGTTCTTCCTTCCTGACCAGCTCTTCCTCAGCCAGTTCCTTCAGAATCTTCTCTCTTGGAAGACGCTCAGCATTGATTAAATCAATCTCCTTGAGTTAGTCTCACAATTTGAGCTGATTCTTTAAGATCAGACTGAGTGAGTTGTTGATTCAGGTTTTGAACTTCACAACTCAATTTCTTGTTCTCCTCAACCAAGAAGACATTAGTTTCCTGCAGTCTGGAGAAATCAACCATCAATTGATCAAGACAGATCTGTAGGTTCATTTCTCTAATTGACTCTGAGCTAAGCTCAGGATTTTGACCAGTGTAAGAAGCGCAAACAGAATTTGATGTTACCTCAGGCTCATCCCTAGCCATTAGACAGACATCATCGTACTCGTCATCTGAGAAGAGTTCAGGTGACCTTTCAGCAGGACCATCAGAATCTGTTGCATCTTCAGCGACCATCGCTCTCCGATCAGCAGATCTTAGATCCCTAGTGGCTCTCCTTTCCTCTCTCTCCCTTGCACTCAGCTCCGGGCAGTCGTACTGATAGTGACCAATCTTGTTACTGTTGTAACATGCTACCTGCTAACTCACTCTTTCTTTTCTCGGTTCAGGGTTCCTCCTTAAGTCAGGTTCTCTGGTTCTTGGTGAGCTTTCAGTCTTTGTTGGATATCTATCATCGCGAGTACGTCTCTGTTCGTATCTTCTTTCAGGTTTTGGTTCAGAATATCTCCTTTCATCACCACGTTCTTTCCTCTGGTCAGTATTCCTTCGCTCCTCATATCTCCTTGAGCTTTGGTGGGTTCCTTCAGGTTTCCTGTCACGTGAGTCCTGATAGAACTTTTTATAACGACCAAACCTGGAATTGAGCTTGTCAAATCGTCTGGCCATCAGGCTGTACTCCTCAGCGAGTTCTTCCCTGCTCATCTCCATCAATGACTTTGATGAAGAGTTTGATGAGGGCTCAATGGGTTCAGACCTGGCCTTGAACGCCACACTTTTCTCAGGAGTTTTCTCCTTCACTTCCTCTTCTGACTGAACTTTCTTCTTTCTTTTTATAAGATCGAATTCAAGCGCTTTGAGCTCTGAAAAAAAGTAAAGCAGAAGTTATGTTACTCATGTCCTGAGTGTTCTTAAGCATAATTACACTGTTGTCCCATCTCTCAGGAAGGGCATTCAGGATCTTTGAAGCAACATCTCTCCTTGGGACATCCTTGTCCAGCATCACCAACTCATTCATCAACTTGATGAATCTAGACTCCATTTGATCTATGCTCTCGTCAGGCAGCATCTCGAACGCCTCGAATTTCTGAATGGCAATGTTTCTCTTGTTCTCCTTGATCTTTTCAGATCCCTCACACATTCTTGTCAGCTCATCCCAGACCTCCTTTGCCGTCTTTAAGTTCATCAGCCTAGCTGACTCCTCGAAGGGCACCGTGTGCAATATGATGTTTCTGGCGACGTTGTCAAGTCCCACCATCTTGATTTCATCGTTGGTCATGTCTTTCCTTTCTTTAGGAACCTGCACGCCAATCGCAAGATCCTCATATCCCAGTCCTCTGACGTTAGGAATAGTGATCTTGATCGGTCCCTCCCTGAGTACACGCGGCATCTGGTCATGAATGGCATCTAGATGTGCTTCTAATCTGAAATTCCAATAGACAAAGTTAGACACAGAGAATTCAGGTAACGAAGCTTCAAGTCTCCTCGAAGTCATGATGATGCAAGTTTTATGAAAAGCAAACTCAGATCTGTTCAGTGACCACCAACAGTTTCTTCTCTGAAACTATTAGTATTCAAAGTCAGCGGTCTTTCGAACCACTGCTCTGATACCACTTGTTGGTCCCGGTACAAGACTGAGGAATACGTGTATGGGGGGGGGAATACACGTATTCCAATTTTTCAACCTTAAAACTGACTGAGTCCCCTTTGCTCAGAGTGGTAAAGAACTAGGAGCTGATAACACACCTACTGACTACACTTGGTGCGGGTCAGTTGGCTAACTATCAGTTCAAGTTCAGTGCGGAAATGTTTGAGCCCTGAAAGTTTAAAGTCTTGTTTAGTTTGCTTTCTGAAAAACTTGTTTTACTCAAACCTGAAAAGTGTTTAGTAGGGCAGTGCTCTTTTGAAGATCAGCCTGATTGATTCAGGCCTGATAAACTTGAATGCAATGAATGAACAAATAATATGGCAAGTATGCACAATATCAAAGCAGTAAGAACACAGATAGTTTAACGTGGTTCAGAGTCTCAAGCTCCTACGTCCACGGCCTGACTTAACAGGAAATCCACTCAAAGGGATTCTTGTTTTTAACGTGCCAAGGTGCACCAAGACCAGCTAACCTCACTGATCTATACAACTCCACTTACTAACACTCTAACTGACTTACTCCCAACAAGCCTAACTTAGGGTTTTGGTTTCAGTTTGGATTCCAACTAGGTTGAGATTATACTTACAAGGCAAATCTATGCTAAGGATTGGATAATCTCTCTAAGCTTAAGATAATTCTAATTAGCTCTTGGAATACAGAATAACTCTCAAATGCTGAGAAACACTTGGGAAATTTAGAAGGTTTCGAGTGCTTCTCTTAAGGGTTGAATGCTTTGAATGCTTGAGAGTTTGAGTAATTTCTGGCTTGGAAATTTCCCGTAACCTTGAATGGGTTCATGGTCTTCTGTATTTATAGGTGATTTGAAAAACTATCCGTTGGAGAGATAGCCTTCGAGTCATCTATGTAGAGTGGCTTCAAACGGACATATTTTCATGCAGCAGCCGTCCTTGCATGGATTTGGTATTTGCATTAAATGCACATTGAATGCTTGCCCGTTGAATATGCAGTCTGAATCCAGTCTTCATGTCAGGTTCCGTACGTGCGTGTCTTTAGGGATTGGTCCACATCATCAGGTTGGTGAGAATGTCAGAACTTATTCCTGAGCTTCAGGCTTGTCTTATTAAGTTCATTTTGTCTTGAGCCCACCAGTCTTGTCCTGACGCTGAAATTCCTTCTGCATTGCTTGGCTCTACTCCAAGTCTTCCCATTAACTCAGTGACATCCCGTTCCCTTCAGGACTGAGTTAGTAATGACCTCAGGGTCATACTCTTCATCACTGACACTTACTCAGCCAGCTTAGAAGACTGCCATAAGTTCAGGATGGTGCTCTTTGTCTTCAGGCTCTGAGTCTTGATTGTCTCTAGTGAGTTCTCCTCTCACTGAGTACCTGTGAAGTGTAAAATGACTAAGTACAAATCCTAACCAAGACTAGCCTGACAAAGACAGATTAAGGCAATCATCTTTTCAGGGGCTTTGGGATCTTAATCAAAACTGACAATGTCCCAACACCTCTTAATAGAAGGATTAATTGTTCCAATTCAAGTTCATCTTAATCATGCACGTGTATCCACGTGCGAATCAATTCCCAAGACTAACTTTCAGAGTTGTCTTATTCAGTTCTGGGCCAACTCTGATCTAGAGTTGAGAAGAAGGTTCTATCTCTGGATTTATTTCCTTGATATGGGTCGGGCGCCACAGGCCCAGTACCGAGTAGCCCATATCAACTACTCTCCCTTATTCCAAATTATTTTGCTTTCAAATATCATTTGAAATAAATTTCAATAAAGATGTTCAGATCCATACACTGCATTCAGCACAGTGTCCTGTACACCCATGCAGCACTGGTTCAGTTTCTCAATTCAAAATGGGCTGATCTTAGCCCTTGAGGAAATCGCGCCCTTTCGTATTCTTGAATCTGAGGCGTACACGTGGGGGTGAAGACAAGGGCGGTCTGTTAGTCGCCCCTTCCCCATAAAGTACTCCAGTTTTTCATTTTCTTCACTCTATTTCTCTCACCTGCTTTATTTCTTCCGTGTCTTCCTTCTTTTTTCGAGGAACCGCCTAAAGGAAAATTTCCGGCCACCCCTTTGTGAGCCCAGAAAATTCCGGTGATCCCTTCGGCGGCTCGAGAAATTTCGAAGACCTCTGTTTCTTCTGCGTAAGGTATTCTTCTTTTTCCACATTTTCTTTTTCAAACACACTCTGTAATTTCCTGGGTAGGTATGGCTAAATCGCCTTCCTTTTCTGGTGAGACTTCGCTGGAAAACACTTCCACTAATCCTTCCTCATCTCGTTCTTCACAACCCCTCTCGTCGGTGATTCTAGGGCTTCCCGCCTCTTCCTCTTCAAAAAATCCTAATCCCCCTCCCATATCCAAACGCCTTATTCGGGTCATTTCTGAGAGGAACAAGGTTTGGTGGGATGATATTTCCCATCAAACAAATCTAGACGGGCAAGATCTGGAAAATATCATAAATTTCCTCAGTCCTTGCCCTGATTTTCTTATCGATTTGCCGGGTCCCGACGAGAGGCCTAATCATCTAGCCCCGCCATCTCTGGCATTCTGGGCTGCTCAACTCACTGTAAGCCTCCGCTTTCCTATTACCCATTTTCTTCTTGAGGTATGCGGTTTATTTCAGATTCTCCCGAATCAGGTAAATCCTTCCTCCATTCGCTTATTGCTTGCTTTCTATATGGTTCTTAAGGAAAATGGGGGCAACCCTACTGCCAAAATCTTTTACCACTGCTATGATTTGAAAAAGAGTGAAGAGTTCTACTATTTTAGCTCTAGGGATCAAGGGTTATCCCACTTTGTAGGCAAGCCCCCTAGTTTAGACGGGTTTTGGCGAGATAGTTACTTCGTAGTTACTCTACACTCTGGGATTTGGCCATTTAACCATCATGGGTGGCAGTATAAGGCTCCTAAAATTACCAAGTCCTTCACCCCTATAGAGGATATCATTCCCTCCACAGATAGAGAAATCATGGCACGTTTAAATTGTATTGCTAAATCTCATGGCCCTCCTAGAATGTTCCATCTATTAAAGGAGTCTATTGTTCTCTCTCATTTCGGGTTTCTCGGATCGGCAGCTCCTCCTCCCGCTGGAGCGGGTACTGCTCTTTTCTATACTCTAATTTTGCTTTTAGAGATATATATTGTTCCTGCTCTAATTTTGTTTTCTATTTTGTTTTTAGATATGTCTTGGGAGAATGCTCTTCTCCTATCTAATGATGAAGAGCCTCTCAACTTGGCTCCTCCTGCTGAAGTAGTAGACTCGAAGGCTAACATAGTTCTAGAGCCTGTTGTTACTCTGGAAATTTCATCTCTGCCTTTTTCTGATGAGAAATCTGTTGTACCTTCGTCTCCTTCTGTTAGGATAAAAATTGTTAGTTTTGATGAGTTAAAACAAACCAGAAGATGTAATAGGACCATCTGGACCTGTTAGCCAGATGATGATCTAGATTAGGACTTAGTCTAGGGGGAACTGCCAGACCAGAAGACTTCACCAGAAGAGTCACCAGAAGACCCCACCAGAGGACTTCACCAGAGGACTCCACCAGAAGACTTCACCAGATGAGATTTGACCAGAGGCAGAGGACCTTCCCCAGACCAGACGAGTCCGGACCAGACGAGTCTGGTAGAACAAAAGATGCTCAGTTTGATCCCCTGACTCTACTGAGTATTCTGGTTCTTGACCAGATGAGGACCAGAAGACACCGAGGTTGCCTGGTGTCTGGTCCTGCCTTCTCTGGAGAGAATCAGAGTTAGGCAAAGGAAGCTATTGACCGTTGGTGATTCAAATCAAGTCAACATGATCAGGATTGGAAAGTATTTGAAGATAATCAATCATAGGATCCCACCAACCCAATCAATCAATTAGGGAATTGATTGATTGAGGCTTCCTTATATAGAGGATCTGATTGGATTAGTCCTCCAACGGCTAGCCCTAATCCCCTCTATATATACAAGAGTGCAGTTCAAGAAAAAACTCTAGAGACTCTACACGCGCATAAGTGATCCAAGCTTTTTGATATTCATACCAAGCACTCTTACTGTTCATAATATTTATCTACTCTAAAGGAGTTACTCAAACCACAACCTGTTCATCTATTAGACAAGGTTGTTGGCTGGTTGATCTTTAGATTGAAGTCAAATCTAAAGAGGCTGTAAGAAGGAACTGGTACTTCCCAATTCCAGTAAGTAAGTTTGTGAGTTGGTTGGTAGTGAGACCCCTTGGTTATAAGGGGGAGTGGACGTAGGATATTCAATTCGAACCACTATACATCTTGTGTTATTTATTGCTTTACTTTACTTTTTGTTTGTTGATTATTGCCCTCTTGTAAAAGACTTTGAAAGACATTTAACTTAAGCTTCCGCAATTAATCTAAATAGTGGGACCAACACCTTCTAAGGAGAGCGAGAAGGATGAAGGTGCTGGCCTTGTTACTCGTGGTAAGGGGAAGAAACGTGTTTCAACTGCTCTTCTTGCCAAATCCGTTCCGAAGAAAACTCGCTTTTCAAAGCGAACTGGTTCAAGTTCTGGTGCCATGACTGAGGATCCACCTCTGCCTCCTAATCCACATTCATCTATGAACTTGGAAGAGAAATAATGTATCCAATTCTTGAAGACTCTCAAGTCTTCTAAAACTAATTATGCCAGTTCGAATTTTTTAGTTGGTCAACTGAAAACTCTGATGTCAAGTCGATGTGTTGAGGTAAATTTCTCACTTTACCTCTTCTCTGTTTTAAGCAATATTGTTGGTCCCACTAAGTAGATATATTGCGGGAGCTTTAAAGGTTATGTCTTTAGCAAAGTCCTGTATAAGAGCACAATAAATAAAGCAAGACAGTATTTCAAAAAAGTAGTAAATGGACCAGATTTATAGTGGTTCGGATTAGAAAATCCTACGTCCACTCTCCCTTTTTATCAAAGGGACCTCACTAACCAACCAACAAACAAACTTGCATACTGGAATTGCGAAGTACCAGTTCCTTCTTACAAACCCTTTAGATCTAACTTTGATCTAAAGTCTACAGCCTTCAACCTTTTATTAGAGATGAACAGGTTGAGATCCAACTACTCCTTTATGAGTAAGTATGTAAGTATGAACAATAAGAGTGCTATGTGCGTGATAAGACAAAGGCTTGGAATATGACTTCGTGCGTGTAAGATTCTCTAGAGCCTTTCTTGAGTCTGCACTCTTGTATTTATAGAGTTGATTAAAGTTTAGCCGTTAGAGAGCCAATCTAATCAGATCTCTATTTAAGGAAGCTTCCAATCAATCAATTCCCTAATTGATAGATTGGTTTGGTGAGATCCTTGGATTGATTGACTTCAAATACTTTTCAATCCGATCTTGTTGACTTGATTTAAATCACCAACGGTCAAATGCTTCCAATGCCTAACTCTGATTCTCTCCAGAGAAGGCAGGACCAGACACCAGGCAACCTCGATGTCTTCTGGTCTAGAGTTGGTTGAGAAACAGAATGCTCATCAGAATCAGGAGATGATCTGAGCATTTTTTGTTTCACCAGACTCGTTTGGTCCTGACTCGTCTGGTCTGGGAAGGTCCTCTGCCTCTGGTCTTGATCTCATCTGGTGAAGTCTTCTGGTGGAGTCCTCTGGTGAAGTCCTCTGGAAGGCCTTCTGGAGGTCTTCTGGTGAAGTCTTCTGGTCTGGCAGTTCCCCCTAGACTAAGTCCTAATCTAGTTCCTCATCTGGCTAACAGGTCCAGATGGTCCTATTACATCTTCATGTTTGTTTTAACTCATCAAAACTATACAATATTTATCCTTAACAATTTCCCCCTTTTTGATGGAGTTAAAACACAACCAGAACTGATAAAGAAAAAACTTAAGCATAAAAATAATAAAAGGATAAGACCTTAGAATAGATCTTATCAGGCAAATAAGAAGACAACAAGAAGTTGTCTTTAAACAGAGTAGATATGACTTTTCATTAATAATAAGGACAAGAAGATTACATATTACATTGAATATCAGAGTCCTAGTCTATGCATATCTTCTGTTCTCTTTAGGCACTAGGAACCAGTCAAAGAACCTATCTTAGACTGCCTTCAGCTCAACAGAAGATGTTGGAGTGAAATTCACCAACATTTTGGTCTTGTACAATTTCTTTAATTCTGCCCAATCAACCTGGTCCCCAACCATTGGTGTGTTGAGATAGTGGAACTCTGGGGCAGTGACTTCCAGGTTGAACTCTATGGTGGAATCCATAAGCTGCTTGTACAAGTCTGCATCATACGCTTTCATCCAGGAGTGGAAGGTTCTGTTGATAAGCGCATCATCCTCTGGCGGAGGCCTCTGGTTGTAGTGCTGAATAAACCATTGGGTCTTGGCATCTTTCCACTTGTTGATAAGAGGAATAGGCACAGTAGAGTCAAAAGACCCTTCTATCCTAAGTGGCAAGATGTCCATCACTTCAACATGACCTTTGTTCTTCTGGCTTGAGCCACAGGCACCAGAAGATATTCCAGCTCCACTGGTCTTCTTGTTCTGCCTCCTAACATATCGGAGCCTCTGCTCTTCATCTATGTTCATCATTATCCTTGCTTGCCTCTCTTCAGACGTCTCTTCCTTGAATCTCTTCTCTGCCTCTTCAACAACAGATTCAAGGAAGCTCTTCTTCACTTTCCTTATATTCCTCTTAGCAGGTCCAGAAACTGAGATAGGGTCCTGCTCTACATCAGCGGTCTCCTCTTCTGCCGCCGGTTGCTTAGCCATGGTAAGAGATTTTAACTCTTCTTTCTTCTTCTTCTGCTACTCAGCCTGAGCTAAAATGTTCTCCAGCAGGTCCAGACGAGCACCATGGCTGAAAAGGGTCTCATTTGTGGTCTTCGCCAGATCAGTTCTGGCCTTCTCTTCCCCCTTTTTAACTTCATCAAATAGGGGCTGCACCACCTGCCTTATGAGATCAGGCAAGGCTGTGGTGGAGGAAGAGTGAAGATTACGCAGCTGCTTGGCCTCCTCCAGATAAGCTTTAGACTCTGCTACAAGCCTCTCCTGCTTAGCCAGCATCTCCTGGAGGGAATCTTTTAGTTTTGCAGTCGCCAACATCTGAGAAGCCATTTCAACTTTGAGCACCGAAACTGGTCGCACCTGGTCCAGAACATACTGCTGGATCTGCTTTTGGCTCTCATGCACATCCATTTTCAAATAAAGGCAGTCAGATTTGAATGCAGCTTTAGCAGAGGCAAAGACATCTTTGATCTGCTTAAGGAACTTCCTTCTCTCATTCATGATCTGGTGCTCAACCAGGGCAGGCGCCAGATGTTGCATAGCTTTTGAGAAGCACCCAATCTGCATTATCTGTTCATTGAAGAAAGTCATCATCTTTTGCAGCACGGCAGGAGTGACATCAAAGTCCTCTTCATCTGAGTAGAGCTCTGGCGGAAAGGAGAAGTGAGGGCCAAATTTGTAAGAGGGGCCCTCAGGGGAGATCATCACTCCCCTCTGGATCAGCAAGGTGCGGATCAACACCTTGGCTGCTTCTGGGGTCTCAAGCTCCGCAGGGTTCTGGATGTGAGCTTCCTCTTGAGATCTATCTCCCAGGCAGTGAATGTGGATGGACCCATTTCTTCAAGCAATAACATCAGGTCCTCCACATCCTTAAGTCTGGCCTTGCTCTAGACTTTGGCGTCAATCAGATCCGCCAAAAGTGGTAAGTGCTCCAGAAGGATTGGGAAATGCTCTCTTAGCCATAGCTGAGCACTTACACTCATACTCTGCCTAATGGGACCCATTTCTTCAGATGAGAAAGTAAAGGGTGTTGATGATCTTGCTCCAAATTTATAATTTAGTGGCTGCTTTCTCTAATAAGATCATCAAACAAGGATATGAATAAAGATAAAAACTATATTTCTTAAAGGAAGAATTGAGAAAAAGATTTGCAAGAGTTTTGCCTATTTTTTAATTAAGTGAACCATCTTTCACTATCTCATGAAGGGGTATTTATAGGGGTATAAGCAAGTAGGAGGTGACACCTCCCTAATCATCCATATTTACATAGTGACAAGTGTTAAGACACTTGTTAATTCCTAAGCTATTACATCTTTGCACAATGACAAGTGTTAAAACACTTGTTTGTTCCTAATGCAATGCCTAATTATTGAGACTTCTGATAATCTTCTGAGGTGCCCTCTTGCTCGCCTGCTCGCCTCCTTTCACCTCTTCTTTATTCTTCTTGGTCCATCTGGTAGCCTCTCTTTTATGTTCAATTGGCCAGCTGATCGCCTCCTCTGACTTGGTCACCTGACCCAGCTGCTCGCCTCCTATGGTTTTATTCCCTGCTGCTCGTCCTCTTTATTATTTTTATTTTTAATGACTTCCTAATCTTATTATTTTTATTATATTTTATTTTAATTTTATGCCCTTGTTGTTCTCCTATCAACAATTGCCCCCTAGTTTTGCATATAAGGATAAATTTTATCCTTTTTTGTCAAACTATAGGATAGGCCATGTTTTACATTAGGAGGCGAGCAACAGGGATTTCAATATTTTCCATTCTTATAAAGAGCGAGCCATGGGGTTTTGAATCTTTTGGGCGGGAACTCTTGGAGGCGACCAGTAGGGAACGCCTCTTGGACTTTCGTCGTTTCGTTTCCCAAGGAATAGATAACGAAGCGACGTGGGCGGTTGGTGACATCACCGCCGCCCACGCATGCGCCCCCTAAATTGCACATAGGGGCTTCATTCTTTGAACTTTTCATTTCTGCCCCCAAATCCATATCTAAAAATAACTCTCTCTTCTTCTTTTCCTTCATTTCGTGAATTTCCACAGAGACCTCCATACCCAAAATTTTCAAGCTTTTTCCTTCCGATTTCTTCTTCATTCTTGTCGGTCTTCTTCAAATCTAAAGGTGAATTTCTTAGTTTTCTTATCTTGGCATTGAATTGTGTCTTTCGATTTTGTGTTTTCTCGCAATTTTTCTTCATTGTTGCACTGCTCCACCGCCTTTACCACCATTGCCGCTGCATCGCCACCGTTGCCACCGCGCCGCCGCTGTTATCTCCTTTCTCTTCTTTTTTTTTCCTTTTTGGCTTAATCCACGCCGTCATTAGTGTCGCCCTTGTGGCGTTTTTCTTTCGTTTGATTCATTAAAAATTTTCAAAATAGCATCCCCCTCTTCAAGTAACACTCAATCTACGAATTTATTGGACAAAACCCGGGAAAGTGACCCATGGAAAATGAACCACCAGTCCCTACTCCTCGCCGCTCGCTCCGGCGAGAAATTGGCCAAACCCTAGGACCTTGCTCGTTGACAAGGATACAGGCTCCGAAGCAAGCTCTGTTTCTTTCTCCGTCGACGAATTCTATGCCGTGGAAAGTTCGGGCGAGCAGGACGTCCAAGGCCCCGTTGCTCGCCTCTCGCCAAGGGAAGGGATTTCCTCGGATTTGGGCGAAGACACCGCCGAGGTCGCTGCTGAAATAGAAAAAATGAGCCTCCCTGGAGACACGGGAGCGAGCAGTGAGCAGGTGGCACAGGCAGGAGGCGACCAACTGGGTGTGACCTGGGAATTCCTTCAGGAAATAAATTTTCCCATTTCAAGACCAACTCCCGAATCCCTGGTACCAGAGGCAGTTGTCCAGAGGCAAGAATGGGTCGATTATGCCAACCGATACCACAATACCTTTCCCATTCCTCCTAGAGCTATTATAGAAGCTCGGGATTCTTCCTATACGGTGAGCAAAGTGGCGAGCATAGTCACAGAAGATGACTTGGCCCGGATCTCCTCTGCCTACCATATCCCGTACATTATCCATTTGTACGCTCCACAGAAAGGGGAGACTGCTGACAATCCACCCACTGGCTGTACTACCATCAACTTGGCCGTCCTCAACACGGGATTCCCTCTTCCCTTACATCCGGTGATCGGGCGATTCCTAGAGGACACGAACTTGGCGTTTACTCAGATTACTCTGAATGGTTGGAGTAATTTGCTGGCTTTTATCACCCTTTTCGGGTTGGAGGGATACAAGAATAAAATCAGCATGGTGGAGATACATTATGCGATGACTATCTCTTCGGCTGTTAATGAAGAAGGGCTCGGTATTACATCAAAGCTCGTAGTGGCGTGAAGCTGATTGAGGGGGTGCCCAACAAGGTCAAGAGTTGGCACAAGTAGTTCATTTTCATCGGCGGTGACTAGCGGGCGTCTTCTGATTTTTCGGGAGGACCGGGGCGTGTAAACTCCCCTACTCACTTTGGAGAGATTCGGCGTAGGTCCCATTTCTTAGTTCATTATATACAAGGTGAACTAATTTTAATCTTTCTCTTTTTTGTTTTGCAGGTCCACGCATTCTGAAGTGGGGACATCCTGAACTAAGTGAATAGTTTTTATACGTCCTTGCCCTGATTTCTCTTCGGGACGTGAAGGATCGCAATATCAGGCATCTCTCTAAGGCGCATTATCGTAAGCTTGCTCAACTTACTACCAGTCCTCATCACTTAGAGGCGCAGGCGGAGATCCCCGAAGGTAATTTTCCTTACGACATTCTTTACTTTTACCTGTTGGTCGCCTCTTACCTGTTGGTCGCCGCCTCTTCGTTAACTTATTCTTTTGTTTTCTATTTTCAGCTCAAAGGGTAACGGTAGTTGTTCCTCAAATACCAAGAAGTTACAACTTTCTTTCTCGCCGAGTGAAGCAGATGGCGGCTAACCAACCTTCGAGAAAGAAGAAGCTAGACCCCTGCACCTTTTTTATCAGGCTAAGGGCGGGAGCACATGACGAGGAAGAGGTTCTTCAAGCACCTGCCCCAGTTCCCCGCCCCCTCCTCGCTCTTCGCCTCCTAGAGATACCCGGGGGAAGAAGAGGTTGACGAAAAAAACTGCCCCCAGGAAAGAGGACGACCGCTCTAAACGAGCTAAAGGACAGGGCTCCTCGCAGGCGAACAAGTCTGCTGTTCGCTCCTCGCCAGTGGAGGAGGTAACCGAGCAGCAGGTTGTTGGTGTTATGGTTGGCGCGCGAGGAAGGAGCTCCTCACCTGACAGCTCCTACCTTGGATACGACCCCGTTAAGCTAAGGGAGTAAGTATCTCTCTCTGCCCAGCTGCTCGCCTTCTCTCTTCTATTAGCTAACTGTTTCTTTTTGTGTAGGTACAAGAAGGAAGACTACCCCGGGCGGGCTAAGGTGCTTCACCAAGTGAGCTGTGTCAAATCTGCCCCCTCTTATCACGAAATCAAAGACTCGCACGTCTGACGGGCTACAGAGTTTGTCCCTCGCTCTTGGACAAAAACGGGCGAAGAAATTCTCCAGAATGAAAGTTTGAGTGACAACGCCTGTCTCCTCAGCTATAACGTCGGTCACCAAGCTATATCTGCCCAGAGAGTAATTGACCAAGCCATTGAGCTTGAGCGGACAAACTGGAGTCTGGGACGTAAAATAGAACAGCTTGAGGCAGATAGGGACACTCAGCTGAAGAGGAAGAAAGAAGAGTTGGCTAAACTAAAGGCTGACTTTGAGAGAGCCAAGTACACTTGGGAGCGGGAAGTGAAGGCCTCCGAGGACCGAGGGAGGGTAGCGTCCAATGCTTCGGAGAAGCTTAAGTTGGATTTGGGCATTGTCACTGACCGTCTTTAGGTTTTGGAGACTGAGCGAGTTGGCTTGGTGGAGCGGGTCGAGTCCCTGAAAGTCCATGTCGACCAGCTGGAGAAGGAAAACAGGTGTGCCATTTCTTACAACACGTACGTGTTGTTGGGAAAATACGTGTAGGATGTAACTGATAATACTAATCTCAGTTATATCTGTGCGTACGCAGATTGTGTACGATCTGTGAAGTACGCCTTGGACAACGGTCTTGATGTCATGACTAGTACCGTCAAGGACTTCGCGAATTATGTTACCGAGAATCCTCCCGCCGCTAGTTTTGACATCCCTGTCGCCGACCTAGGGGAGATGGGGTTGGACTTGGGCATCTTTAAAGATGATGTCCGAGTCGTAGCTTTGAAGGAGAGGGTTGAGGTGAGCAAGGATGCCACCGTTTTTTATGCCTTAAGCCCTATCCTTCCAAATCTTCTTGGTGAGACGAGTATCTCTGCCACTGTAGGCGAGCAGCAGGTCCCAGTGGCGGCCAACCAAGATGCTCCTCCTCCTCCCCTTACTGAAGATTTCCTAGCACCACCAGCTCCTCCGGCACCCGAGTCTTAAAAGACTCCTTTTTTTTCTGTTTTTTCTTAGCTGGTTGTGTTAGGGATGATGTACTCTTCTTGGAGCTTTTAATGAAATGAATTTGCACTTTATGTTTCCTTTGTTCGTCTTTTATTTGCCTCTTACTTATTTTTGCTTATGTACTTCTCTCTTGGTTGAAAGTTATTTTTACTTTTCCTTTGCAAATATATGTATATTGAGCATGTATGGGCCTATCTAGTTCTTTAAGAACTTGGCCTCTATCATGCTTCTCCTTATGCCCTGTTGCTCGCCACTTTCCATGTTTGTGCTTAAACGTATTTAGCTTTGGGGCGAGCAACTTTGTGTTGTAGGGGCGATCAGTTGGGCTTCTATGACTTGGGGGTCCTGCTACTCGCCTCCTTTTGAACTTGTGCTATGGCACTTGACTATCTCCGGCGAGCAGCTTTCCTCCTTAGGCGAACAATTGGGCTTTTGATGCCTTTTTGTTTCTTTAGTTACAAAATACAATGAATAATCGTCTTTTCTTACAAAATTTCGTCAAAAAAGTTTGAAAATTTTATCAATCTTACCATAATACAAATGATATAATACAAACGATAGTCTTCATAGAAAACTTTACACTAGCTTCCTAACTACTGATAATATTTCTTCAATAAAGCCGCGTTCTAGGTGTATTGGTCCGAGTTGCCTTTCATATCTTGAAGGTCATATGTGCTGTTATACCACTTGTGGGTTATCCTGAATGGGCCCTCCCAAGTCGGTCCAAATACTCCTGGAGGTGTTACTAGAATTTTTCAAAGTACTAGATCTCCGACTTCAAATTCCCTGACTTTCACTTGTGAATTGTAGTATTTCGCGATTCTTCTCTTGTATATTTCATTTTTTATCTCTGTCGAGATTCTTTTTTCGTCAATCAGATCCATCTCTGCAGCTAGTGCTTTGTTGTTTTCCTGTTCATTGAACTCGGCTATCCTTTCAGTTGGTACTTTGAGTTCTATAGGTATAACTACTTCTGTACCGAATGCCATAACAAACGGTGTTTCTCCTGTGCTTGTCCTATGTGATACTCTATACGCCCAAAGTACTTCTGGCAGTTCTTCTAACCATTTGCCTTTCTTGTCTACTAATCGAATTTTTAAAATATGCTTGATTATTTTGTTAACTGCCTCGACTTGGCCATTAGACTGAGGGTGGTAGGGCGTCGAAAAATGTTTCTTGATTCCCCATTTTTTGCAGAAATCTCTAATCTTTTTTCCTTAGAACTGCCTTCCATTGTCTGTCAATATTGCCTGTGGAACCCCGAATCGGCACACTATACTTTTCCAGATAAAACTGATCATTTTTTCTTGTGTTATTGTCACTAGTGCTTCGGCTTCGGCCCATTTCGTGTAATAGTCCACGGCCACTACCGTAAATCTTACATTCCCCTTTCCCGTTGGGAAAGGTCCTATGATGTCTACCCCCCACTTTGCGAATGGCCATGGACTATTTACTGAGATCAGTTCTGTTGATGGCTTATGGATGTTGGGAGCGAACAGCTGGCACCTGTGGCATGTTTTTGCGACTTTGATCGCGTCTTGTAACAGAGTTGGCCAGTAGTATCCTTGTCTTACTGTCTTGTATGCCAATGCCCGCCCTCCTGCGTGGTTTCCACATACACCTTCGTATATTTCTTTCAAAACTTCTTGGCCTTGCCCCCTTGCTAAACATTTCAGCAGGGGTAATGAAAATCCTCTTTTGTAAAGTTGGTTGTCCATGATTGTGAACCTTGCTGCTCGCTTGGCTATCTTAGCTGCTTCTTGTGGGTCTTCAGGCACTGTGCTGTCTTTGAGGTATTTGTATATTGGTGTCCTCCAATCTTCCTCCGTCAATGCTTCCTCATTCTGGTTGATTTTGTAGTCACTGGTGGATGGATTAGAAATTCTTATTATTGTGACTTCCGTAAGCTCTACTGGTCCCGTACTAGTAGCCAATCGAGCAAGTGCATCTGCCTGTGCATTGTTGTCCCTTGGCACTTGTTCGATGTAAATTTGTTCGAATAATGATGCCAAGTGAGAAACAATCTTTTGATACAAAGCCATGTTTCCATCTTTGACCTCGTATTCCCCACAGACTTGGTTGACTATCAGCTCGGAATCTCCATAAATTTGGACTCTTCAAACCCCTACAGCCAGAGCTAGTCGTAGTCCGGCTATTAGTGCTTCGTATTCAGCTTCGTTGTTCGTTGCCATGAACTCGAATTTGATGGCTGAGGTGAACACTTGCCTATCTGGACTGATTAGCACTATCCCGGCTCTCGCTACTGTGTTATTTGATGATCCATCCACGTACATATACCACAGATGGTTATGACCTGTCGTCGGATCTTGAGGGAAGGTTAATTCGACTATGAAGTCGGCTAACACTTGTCCCTTGATCACTGTTCGAGGTGCATAAGATATTCCAAACTGGCTTATTTCTAGTAACCACTTGAGGAGACGACCAGCGGTGTCAGGCCTTTGTAGGATTTACCTTAGTGGGAACGTTGTTAAAACCTCCACTTGGTGATCAAAGAAGTATGGTCTTATCTTTCTCACACTCATCACCAATGCGTAGGCTAATTTTTCTATGGGCGAATATCTGATCTCTTCTTCATGCAAGGCTTGGCTTACATAGTAGATTGGCAAATGGAACTTCCCTTCTGCCCGGACTAGGACTAAACTGATTGGTACCTCTGACGCAGCTAGGTATAGATATAGTTTCTCTCCTAAAATAGGCTTTGATAGAATCTTGGTGTCTCTGGAACTGTCCTTTCCTGATAGCGTCGAAGAAAGATCGACACTTATCCCCAGATCTTGAAATGAATCTATTCAAGGCTGCCAGGCATCCGGTTAGTCGCTGGACCTCCTTGACCGACCTTGGTGGCTGCATGTCCATGATTGCTTTGGCCTTTGATGGATTCGCCTCAATACCTCGTTGACTGACTAGGTGCCCAAGGAACTTTCCCGAGTGTACCCCGAAGCTGCTTTTTTTTTGTTTAACTTCATGTTGTATGCCCGAAGTATCTCAAATGCTTGTGCGAGGTGTTCCAAATGATCTTCCTTCCTTGGGCTTTTTACGACTATGTCGTCCACGTACACCTCCATTGTTCTGCCGATGTGTTCATTGAACATTTTTTTGACAAGTCTTTGGTACGTGGCTCATGCGTTGATTAACCCGAACGACATTCTTTTCCGACATAGCAGGTTCTTGTTGGTGTAGAATGTCGTGCTTTCCTGGTCGTCTGGGTGCATCGGTATCTGGTGATATCCAGCGAATGTGTCCATGAAGGTAAGTAGTTCGTGTCCCACCGTGTTGTCCACTAATTGATCAATGTGAGGCAGTGGAAAGTTGTCTTTAGGGCAGGCTGCATTCAGATCAATGAAGTCGATGCATAACCTCCATGTGTCATTTGGCTTTTTCACCAACACCGGATTTGCCACCCATCGAGGGCATAAGGCTTCTTTGATCAGATCGTTATCAAGTAACTTCTTCACTTCGACATCTAATACCTCATATTTGTCAGGTCCGAATTTTCTTCTTTTCTACTTCACTGGTTTTCTAGTTGGATGAATATTCAGCTTATGACAGGCATACTCAGGGCTGATGCCTACCATATCAGCATGCGACCATGCGAACATGTCAAGATTAGACTTGAGGAATTCTTTAATTCTGGATCTATCTCAGGGAGCTCAGACCCAATGAATAGTTCCAAGTCTTCTCGATTCGGGTCAACTCTTATTGCTTCCAGCTCTTCAACTGAGGTTGCTCTTCTTTTCTGATTTTTCCAACGAGGATCAATAATTGGTCCTTCTAGGTTAATCTCATCCTCAATCATTGGTTCCGCTCCCAACCTTGGCTCTATGTCTTCAACTTGATTTGGTCTGGGTACGGCCTCTTTTCCTTGTTGCTCGTCGGAGCCCTCCTGCTCGACCTCACCCTGCTGGTCGTCCACCTCCATCATTTCAGTATCGACGGACTCTATGATTTCATCCAATACGGAGGGTTCATCCCCAGCCCTGCTGCTCGGCTGCTTGTCCATGACGGATACCCTGTTGTCGTTGAGTTGGAGTTGCAGAAGGCATTCCTGAGCTTTCTTTTGATCACCTTTAACAGTACCTGAACCTTTCAAAGTTGGAAATTTAAGACAGTAGTAGTACGTTGAAACAACCGCTTTGAATTCATTCATAAAAGGTCGACTTAGAAACCCGTTGTAGGCAGACTGTTGATTTACAACTAAGAATTCTATCATTCTAGTCAGTCTCCTTTCGGGATTCTAGGTCGATACAAGCTCGACCGGCAACGTAACTAAACCTAGGGGAATGGTTACAGCATCTCCGAACCCTACTATCTTATGGTCGCATTCCTTTACATACTCTTCACAATCACCTAACTAATCTAGCGTGCTCTTAAATATGATGTTTGTGTAGGAGCCGGTGTCCACAAGCAGGCGGTAGACTCAGATTCCCATGATGTTAGCACAGATGACAGTGAGTCGTTGTGCGGGGTGAGTATCCCATCTAGGTCTTTTTCAGAAAATACCAAGTCGCCCATTTTCTTGGTTGCTTGGTTCACTCCGATTTCCCTGACTTGAGCCACTGCTCTCAGATCTGCTTTTCTCTTTCTTTTGGATACTGGTGGCCTTCCGTCAGAACAGCCCCCTACCGGTCCAGATGGCTCAGGCATTAGGATCTCTCGGATGGGTTCAGCTGGCGCTGTCATTATATTTTTCCTTTTCTGATCCCTCCCGCTCGGTTGTTCGTCACTCTCCTCATCTTCCGAGCTGGAGGATATTGCCACTCTTGGTTTCTTTCCCGGTTGCCGCTTCATGAATTCTGATAGCTTCCCTTCTTCGTAAAATCTCCATAACTGTTTTAGGAGGTCCCAACATTCGCTCGTGAAGTGGCCTATATTTTGATGATACGTATAGTATTTGTTGGGATTCAACTTTCCTCGTTCCTGCTATATCTTTCAGGGTTCTGGCAGCATATCCTTATCCTTTACGTTGTTGTATATAACCTCTATTGACGTGGATAGGACATGGTTCAACTTCTCCTTCAACTCGGAACCCTCGTTGAAGGCCTTCATGTTCTTAGAGGCCTTGTATTCCCCTCCTGACCTCTTTCCCGACTTCTTGGTATCAGCCGTATCACCTAACTCCTTTTGCAAAGTTTCTTACATTGAAATGTACACACCTACCTTGTGCCTAAATTCAGAATAAGTTTTAGGGAAAGCCAGGTGCATTTCCTTCCAAAGGTCTGTTCCTTTTTTGAGTCCCGTCATGACTACCACAATTTTGGTGTCCTCGCTCACCATCTCACCTTCCAGCAAGACTTTATCAAACCTTTCAAGGAAAGCTCGATCGGATTCTTCGTCTCCTTATTTCAGATCTGCAAGCCTATGTCTCTGCGTTAAGTAGGATCAGACTGGAGAAATGTGATAGGAATTCCTTGCTAAGTTGCATGAATGAGCTTATAGAGCCAGGGGTAAGTGCGGAGAACCATCTGTGAGGGTCATCGCCCAAAGTTAATGGGAAGTTACGGCATTGTGTTGCGTCAGATGCTTTCACAGATATCATGTAGTCGGTGTACTTGGACAAATGCACTTTCGGGTTGGACGTCCCCTCGTATAGGCTAACAGCTGGGAACTGTACTTTCTTCTGAACCGGTGCATTTAATATTGCCGGGGACAATGGTGATGACGGAAGTACCGTGGTCCCCCCACCATTCTGGGCATCCAACTGCTTCTTCATTTCCTCGATCGTTCTCTTGAGGTCAAGCCACTCATTCGAAGGCGCTCTTCCATTAGAAGGTTGTTCATCGTGGTTTGGCTCGGGGCCTTCTCCATGGTGCAGTCCCTTGTTAACGGGATGTTTCTCTTGTGTGACCCGCCGGGCTACATTACTTGCCCCCTTGAGACCTAACCGGCCCAAGGCTGACCTTCTGAGTCTATCATGTACCAAGGGGCGAGCAACAGGGTATGCTCACTCCTCACTCCTCTGTGAGTTTTCTCTCCTGAGTTCATGATTTTGGCTCCTTGTACCCCTACTGCTCGACTCCCTATCCCCTCCTGGTGTGGACTCACCTCAGCTCCCAAGTCGCTCACTTATTAGTACATTGCCTTTGGTTCTCCTTGCCTGACCACTATCTACCTCTTCTACCCTTATGTCTTCCTGTTGTTTGGCTCTTTGTTCTGTTGCCCGGTTGCTCGCCTTCAGGGTTTTAGAGGATTTGTGCCCTGTTTCCCGGTTGCTCGCCTCCCGGGCTCTTGACGGTCCTGCGGCTTCCTATCGCCGTTGTAAGGATTGTAAAACGGCGATCATTTTGGCTAATTCCTCCGGGTTTTGAGCCAAAGCTTCAACTTCCGGGGGAAGAGCGTCAATGGTGACTTGGACATTTCGCCGAGATGTTGCCCGCACCATCCGTGCATGGTCACCCGTTGATGATACCCTATTTCGTGACTTGCTTGCCGGGTGGTTGCTCGATTCTTGCGGTTCTTGTGATCGTACCATTTTCTGGATTTTAATGTTCCTTTGATGAAGATCTTGTGTTTGTGGATGTTTTGACATAGAAACAACTAGCCTTGCATGTAAGGATTTGGTTGTTTACAAACCTTTATCCACACATGCATGCATTCAAGCTTGTAGGTCTTGTGTAACACCACCTAAAAGACTCAAATCTTCTTCCTAATTCCAGTTTCCGGCAACTTATTGCCGGATTTTTGCAGTTTCCGGGGAGTTTTTCAAGAAATTCCTTCAAATCTTCAACCGACGGAGGTTCGAACCCTCCTTCTAGCGCCAATTGTTGATGATCTTGCTCCAAATTTATAATTTAGTGGCTGCTTTTCTCTAATAAGATCATCAAACAAGGATTTGAATAAAGATAAAAACTATATTTCTTGAAGGAAGAATTGAGAAAAAGATTTGCAAGAGTTTTGGCTATTTTCGAATTAAGTGAACCTCAATTCACTATCTCATGAAGGGGTATTTATAGGGGTACAAACAAGTAGGAGGTGGCACCTCACTAATCATCCATATTTACACGGTGACAAGTGTTAAGACACTTGTTAATTCCTAAGCTATTACATCTTTACACAATGACAAGTGTTAAAACACTTGTTTGTTCCTAATGTAATGCCTAATTATTAAGACTTCTGATGATCTTCCGAGGTGCCCTCTTGCTCGCCTGCTCCCCTCCTTTCACCTCTTCTTTATTCTTCTTGGTCCATCTGGTCGCCTCTCTTTTATGTTCAAATGGCCAACTGATCGCCTCCTCTGACTTGGTCACCTGACCCAACTGCTCGCCTCCTATGGTTTTATTCTCTGCTACTCATCCTCTTTATTATTTTTATTTTTAATGACTTTCTAATCTTATTATTTTTATTATATTTTATTTTAATTTTATGTCCCTGTTGTTCGCCTATCAACAAAGGGTTTGGGCCCAGAGGCAGAGGAGGAGGATGCTAAGTTTTTAGGCTCAAGGCATGTGGGAGAGGGAGGAGGGGCAGTAAATCCCAATGCACTTGAGATAGAGGGGTCTTGTTCTGTATGAGACTGGGGAGGGGTAGGGATTTGTGAGGTAGAGGTTTATGGGAAAAGGTTGTTCTGCACCAGAAGAAGTAGATGAAACTTCTGGTACAGAGGCTGGGATGGGAATGTGTGAGGTAGAGGGGGATGGAAGAGGTTGTTCTGCACCAGAAGGTGATGGCACCTCTGGTACAGGGGCTGGGGGAGAAGGATTTATGGGGAGAAGGTTTTGTGAAGTGGGGGGAGAGGGTGTTTGAGTAGGGATGGTGGAGGTTGTGTATAGTGGTGTATCAGGTAGGGGCTGCTCTGGTGGAGCAGGGGAGGGGATTTGAGTATGTGTTTCTGGGGGAGATGTAGTGGGGGTTACAAGGTTAATGGGGATAGAGGGTGGATCAGAAGGGTTTACCTGTTCTGAAGCTGTGACTTCCTCCATCAGGTGAGAAGCTTCCTCTATGGCCTGCTCCAAGGCATCTCCCAGGTCAGAGCCAGAGTCAGGGTCCTGCAGAATGGCCCTCTTGGCCCTTGGTTTCTTCTGAAGAGGCTCAACCTCTTCAACTTCTTCTTCCTCTTTTTCTGATGGCTCATCCACCAGAAGAGTCTTCTTAGCCCTTTTTGAAGATCTGGGCTTCTTGGCAGAGGCTTTCCTGGCATCATCTGGCCACTGCTTCCTCTTAGCTGCTCCTGCCTTCTGTGCCGCCTCACTTGCACCCTTCTTCTTCAAGGCAGCTTGAAGAGGGATCTGGTCATCATCCGATGAACCAGAGAACACCACAGTTGAAGAACCAGTCATCTAATACTTCCTCTTCTGGCTCTTCTTTGTCTTCTGCCCCTTAGCAAGCGAAGGCACTGCTTGGAGAGGAGGGGCAGGGATGGCTTGTTCTCCATCAGAATCGGCATGGCCATGGAGATGGCCATCCTTGGAGAACAAGATCTTGGACTTGTGATAAGCTTTGCACCAAGACTCCTTCCATTTCTTCTCTGGAAACAGATATTCCAAGATCAGGGTCAACTTCATCCCTAAAGACACATTTGCAGTCAAACAGAACTGCAACTCCCCAGGCTTTGCAGCACATTCCTCCTTCTTCACCTTCACTTTATTCTTCCTCAACACTCCCCAGAAAATTTTCCGCCCAATTACACTTCATTCCATCAAACAAGGCCCTCATAACACAAAGTCTGCCAATAAAAATGGCATTTGTGCTATGGCTTTCACACATCAAGATCTTGACCACAATGTCAAACAAGACCTTGTACTTCTGTCTCAAGTGCTTATCCAAAAACCCCTTGGTCAAATTCTGGCAAGAATTCCTGGCAAAAAGCTTGAAAGACTCCAACGCCTCGTCTTCCTTGTACGTCAACGGATCTACCCCTTCAGCAGAGATATTCTCGAATAACCGGCAAAAATCAAGCTTCAAAAATACCACATCTTCCTTATCGATCTTGGAGGAGATATGATCATCGTGGATCTTCATGCGAACCAGGAACTGGGCTGCATATCCATCCAAAGTCCTGAAATCCTTTGGAACAGTTGAGATTAGCTTCTCCACCCCTGCTTTCTAGAGAAGTTCCAGAATGGCCAACGTCGCCGGGTTCTTGGTGGCGTAGAAGGAAACCACCATCCCAGACTTCATCTTTTTCATCACATAATCGTGATCAAAGTTGCACAGAGGAGCCATGTCTGAAAGAGAAATTTGAGAGAGAGAGAGAGAGAGAGAGAGAAACTTGCAGAGAAATATTAGGGTTTGAGAGTAAAACGGACAGATTGAAAAAGTTTTGGTTTAAATAGGACAAGACGCATGGCTTGAATAATTAATGAAGTGTGAACACGTGTAAAACCCAAATTTAAATTAGGGAACAAAATCAATTTTTGAATTGATTGACATTTGCACAGTTATTAAATCTGACGGCCAGGATTAAAAGGCAAGATACAGATTTAATATGGTGCGTGGGCATGGTCATTGGGACTGGGATCGAGGGGGTTTTGTGGCAGTCAAGAGAAAAAGCGAAATGATTGCCTAGGCCCTCTACCCTAGTCTTAAATACACCCGGAAGAGGAAACATTTTGAGTGTATTTACTAATTTGAAAAGTGTATCCCAATGATCAGAGGCCAGAGAAGTAAATACATACCTGTCACCTGGTATTGTAACCAGATGAAACCATGTTTAGTCTGGTGTTACATCTCATCTGATGGAGACTCATCTGGTTCTGGTCAGATTAGACTCCTGACTTCTCTGGAATCAGTCTCTGCACCTTATCTGGAATGTACCTCATCTGGTACGGACCTTATCTGGTACATAACTCATCTGGAGATGTAACTGCCCTGGTATATCTAACCTGTAGGTATGTTAGTTTGAAGACATAATAAAGTATGTAATGAAACAAAGGATACTTCTCTGATGTTCCCCCTAAACCTATTCTGTCTCTGGATCCAATAAACCTAACTCAAATGCTAACTCTTTGAATCTGGTTTCAGCCAAAGGCTTAGTCAAAATATCAGCCCTCTGCTTCTCTGTTGCAATCTTTTCCATCCTTATATCTCCCTTCTTAACATGGTCTCTGATAAAATGATGCCTTATATCAACATGCTTGCATCTGGTGTGAAGAACTGGATTCTGGGTGATTGCTATTGCACTGTTGCTATAAAAAAATATTAGAATATCCTTAGCCCTAATCTGGTAGTCTCTTAGCTGCTGACTAATCCAGAGTAGTTGTGAGCAATAGCTACCTACTCTGCTTCTGTTGTAGATGTAGCAACTGAAGTTTGCTTCTTAGAAAACCAAGATACCAATTTATTTCCTAAAAATTGGCATGTTCCACTTGTAGACTTCCTATCTATTCTGCACCCACCATAATCTGAATCCGAATAACCACTTAACTCTAAGTTGTCATCTGCAGGATACCACAATCCCAAATTCACTGTTCCCTTAAGATATTTCAATATCTTCCCAGCTGCTTCTAAATGACTTTTCTTAGGATTAGCTTGAAATCTGGCACAAACACCAACAGCAAAGGTTATATCTGGTCTGCTAGCAGTCAGGTACAGAAGAGAACCAATAAGTGCCCTGTACTGAGTCTAGTCCACACTTTCTCCAGACTCATCTGGATCCATGTTGAAATTTGTCATCATAGGGATCTTGGCTGCCTTGCTAGATCCTATTCCAAATTTCTCTAACATGTTTTTGATGTACTTTGCCTGATTTATGAAAATTCCCTTCTCTGATTGCTTTACCTGCAAACCCAAGAAATAACTCATCTCACCCATCATAGACATTTCAAACTGACTCTGCATGAGTTCACCAAACTTCTCACACAGCCTCTTGTTAGGGGATCCAAATATAATGTCATCAACATATATTTAGACCAGAAGAATGTCATTTCCTTCTTCTTTCCTAAACAAGGTCCTATCAATCTTACCCTTGGTAAAACCATTGTCCAGAAGAAACTGAGATAGAGCTTTCTTAAGCTTAAACACCTTGTCACCTTGTTCAAAACCAGGAGGTTGTTCCACATACACTTCCTCAATGAGAATCCCATTAAGAAAGGCAGTTTTCACATCCATCTGGTATACTTTGAACTTCATGTAAGCAGCATATGCTAGAAACAATCTGATGACTTCTAGTCTGGCAACAGGAGCAAATGTCTCATCATAGTCTATTCCTTTAGACTGAGAATAGCCCTGAGCTACTAGCCTTGCCTTGTTCCTAGTAATGACATCATTCTCATGTTTCTTGTTCTTTAAAACCCACTTAGTGCCTATCACATTTTGATGTCTTGGTTTGTCTACCAGCTCCCAAACATCCTGTCTGGTGAATTGATTCAACTCCTCTTGCATAACAACAATCCAATTTGAATATTTCAGTGCCTCCTTGATGTTCTTGGGCTCAATCAAGGACACATAGCAACTGAATAAGGCAGCTAAGTTAAGAATTCTCCTAGTCTGGACACCCTTAGTTGGATCTCCAATTATTAGGTCATTTGGGTGATCAACCAGGGTCCTCTTTCCCGTGGTCTTGCCTGGTTGACCATCTGCTGCAGGACTTTGGTGATCATCACCAACTGCAGGAGAGCTTCCCCCTACAGGAGTTCCAACCTCTTCTAGTTCTGCTCCTTGTGAAGGCTTCTGCTTCAGAGAACCAGAAGATGGGCCATCATCTGAATCTAAATCTGAATCAAGAACAGGTGGAGTGACTTTGATTACTTTGGGAGTAGTCTGATTATGTGTCTCATCAGAAGACTTAAAGTCCACCTTGCACTCAAAAGCAGATTCATCAAAAACAACATAGGGTGTTTCCTCCACACAAAGTGAATCCTTATTAAAAACCCTAAATGCCTTACTGGTGCTGGAATACCCTAAAAATATTCCATCTGCCACTTTAGCGTCAAAAGTTTTTAACTTTAATTTCCCATTGTCATGGATGAAACACTTGCAACCAAAAATATGAAAATATGAAACAAATGGGGTTTTACCTTTCCATACCTCATATGGAGTCTTACTATGTCTCTGGGCAATTAGGCATCTGTTCTGAGTGTAACAGGCTGTGTTGATAGCTTCTGCCCAAAATCTCTGAGGTGTGTTGTACTCTGCTAGAAGAGTCATTGCAGCTTCCTTAAGGGTTATATTCCTCCTTTCTGCTACTCCATTCTGTTAGGGTGTTCTGGCAGCAGATGTCTCATGAAAAATCCCATGTTCCTTGCAATACTCTGCAATATGTGAATTCAAAAACTCTGTCCCTTTGTCACTTCTGATCCTGACTATGCGCTGGTTCTGCTCATTCTGAATCTGTTTGAAGAACTCTGGCAGCTTAGTGATAGTTTCATTTTTCTTAAACAAGAACACTACCCAAGTGTATCTTGAAAAGTCATCTACTATCACCAAGGTGTACTTCCTTCCACTGAAACTAAGAGGAGAAAAAAGTCCAAACAGGTCCATGTGAAGTAGTTGAAGTACTCTGGTTGTGGTTGTGCTTTGGACATCCTTAAAGGAAGTCTTGGGTTGTTTACCTTTCTGGCATGAACCACAAACCTAATCCTTCTTAAACACCTCATTAGGAAGACCTCGAATTAGACCTTTTCTGGCAATCTTGTTTAGTTTTTTGAAGTTAAGATGGCTCAATCTCTTGTGCCATAACCAGCTGTCTTCTGCAGATCCCTTTGCAACCAGGCAAACATTTCTTGGGCAACTGCTAAAATCTGCAAGATAAAAGTTACCCTTCCTCAAGCCTATAAGCAAGATATCATTATAATCAGAAGAAAAGACAGTGCAAGAATCACTAGAAAACTTCACTGAGTATCCGTTGTCATAGAATTGGGATACTGAAAGCAGATTATGCTTGAGTCCTTCAACGTAGTAGAATTCATCTACAGATACACCATTAAAGGTCAACTTTCCAACGCCTCTGGTGACTCCATAGTTGTTGTCACCAAACATCACTCTTGGCCCATTTAGTGGCTTGAAATCCTTGAGATGATCTTTCTGGAATGTCATGTGCTTGGAACATCCACTATCAATGTACCACACATGTGTGCTTGAAAGTCCTTTCTCCAATGGGCTCTTATCCTCCTGCATAGAGATCAATTAGGTCCCCTACTAGAGCCGGGTCCAGATTGGTTAGTTGCAGTTTTTGTAGGAATCCAAAGATAAAGATCATCCTTTGCTAGATGAGGAGATCTTATCTTCCTTCAAAATCTATCTACCAGCACATGTCCTCTAACAATGACATATTGAGCTACTGGTCTGATCAGAACATCTTTCCTATAAACAGGTCTGGTGTATCTTTTCTCAAATCTGGCCTTTGGAATGGCCTGCCTTAAAGACATAGTCTTAAAGGTCTGGCTGTAAGGGTACATCCTAGAAGAACCATCTCTGGTGTCATAACTACCCAGATCAGTTGGTTTTCTATAGACGTGTCTCTGGTTCTGATGAAAACTAGACCTTTTCTGGTGATTATAGTTCCTCTGAGTGTATCTGTTCTGGAATTGATTCCTCTGAGAAAACCGTCTCTGGGGTCCCTGGTTCTGTTGATCATTATTCCATCTCTGATAGTTCCTATTCTGATTGGAATTCCCCCTTCTTGAGTGTCTCCTCTGAGGTCCCCTAATCTGGTAAGGTTCCACTCTTTGAGGATTCCTCTGGGGTCCTCAAATCTGGTTAGGTTCTACTCTTTGAGATTCATTGTTAATAGATCCATCAACCTTCATTGGTTCCCCTTGTCGACGTTTAATCTCTAGGATTCTCTCTTCTAGGATAGTCAACTCTTCTGGACTATATTCTATGAGATTAGCAGAGTGGTTCCTTTTCCAACCAGGATTGTGAATCACTTTGTAACCATTACCAGTTGAGTCCTTTTCATCCCAAATTTCTACCAATTCACCAGATCTTACAGACTTATCTTTGTTGCAAAGATATTTATGAGATTTGGTAGTTATTCCAGAATATCCTAAACCACTCTTATCATTAATGCGCTGAGAAGACTTTGATATAATGGATACAACATATGGTATCTTTGGAGCTTCTCTGGGCATGTGTATCTCCTCTATAGTTTGTTCAATTTGTTTTCCCTTGATAAGGGTTTAGTATTTAACTCTAAGTTCATTGAACTCATCTTCCTGAGAGTTCTTTTCCTTCATGAGTTGATCTACCAGAGTATCTCTTTATGTGATCTTGTCCTGAAGTTCAGAGACTTCTTTGGAATGATCTTTCATGAGTTCTCTGATGGATTTTTGCTCATGAGATAAGGATTGAACTTCAGCTCTGAGCCTACCATTTTCTTTCTCAAGTTTTTGACATAATTGAACACAATTTTGGAGATCTGATAGCATTTGCTGCATATCAGACTCTCTGGAGTTACCAGATGAATGAGATGATTCAGTATATTTGGAATTAGATAAGCATAAGGTAGTTTCATTTACCTCAGTGATGTCTGCCATAAGACATACATCATCATCAGATCCGAAATCAGAAGAAGAATTGGAACTAGTATCCTTCTCCTCTGCTTCTGCCAATAGAGCTCTCTTGTCTGCATATCTCCTATCTCTCTTGAGTCTTTTCTCTTCTCTTTCCCTAGGAGTTAGCTGAGGACAATCATAACTGTAGTGGCCTGGCTTGTTGCAGGTATAGCATGTGTTGTCACCTCTGGGACTAGGACTTGGATCTCTCCTCCTCTGGTTGTATTCTGCTCTGGCTGGACTACTCTCTCTCCACTGGTAGTCAGGTCTGCCAGAACTGTCATCTCTCCTCTGGTAATGTGATCTGCCAGAGCTGCCATCTCTCCTCCTCTCTGGAGTTCTGAATCTGGTCTCCCTTGAGTCTCCAGATGTCTTTTCCTTGTCAGCAGACTTGAATGAACTCTTCCTGTCTCTGGTAGATTCCTTCCAGTGCTTTTTGTACCTGCCATATTTTGAACTCATTTTATCAAGTTTACGAGTTAGGAGTGCTACCTGCTCCTTGAGACTCATGTCATCTGCAGTAGACTCCTTTGGCTTGTCATCTGACTTGATAGTTGAGGAGAAAGCAACTCCTTTCTGACCAGAAGAGGAAACCTCTTCTGTTTGATCCTCCTCTTGAAGATCATATTCATAAGCTTTGAGATCAGACAACAGAAGATGATGATCCAGAGTGTTGAGATCCTTGTTGTCTTTAATCACAGTCACTTTGATTCTCCACCTGCTGGTTAGTAAACGCAAAATTTTACTATTGATTTCTTTCTCTGAATAGGTCTTACCTAAGGCACTAGCCTTGTTAAGGAGATTTGTGAGGCGCATTGTTGGTCCCAAAAATATTATTTGCGGAAAGCGTTTTATTCTTAATTTTAAGAAAAATCCTTTTTAAAGTGCTAAAATTAATTATGCAGAAATTGAAATAAATAAAGTAAATAAAAGAGACACGAGAATTTTATAGTGGTTCGGATATAACGATCCTACGTCCACTCTCTCTTTCACCAAAGGGGTCTCACTCACTAACCAACTTACTTACTACTGGAATTGGGAAGTACCAGCTCCTTCGTACAACTTACAACAACCTTTCAATGTGGTGAATTGGTTGAGTAATATTCCAACTAGAACTCCTAAAAGAGTAGATATAATACGTGTTTGAACAAGGTGAGTGTATGGTGTGTTCGTGTGTTTCTCTATTTTTTTATGCTCTCTTGCCCGTCTTTCTTATGTTGAACTTTATCACCATGCACTCCTATTTATAGGTGTCAAATAACTAGCCGTTGGAATCTAGAAATTCAAACATCTACAAATAAAGGAATATAATCAATCATCTTGATTGATTATATGATTGATTGGTTGACTCTTTCTTTGATTGATTCTTCTTTGATTTACAACCAATCTTCCTTGATATCAGTTGACTTCCCTTTCTTGATTCTTCTTATCTTTGAATCACAAGATCTTCTTGGTAGAGTAGTCCGGCAGACCTCATCTGGTAGAGCTCATCTAGTAGAGCTCATCTGGTAGAGTAGTCTGGTAGAGCTCATCTGGTCCTCTACTCATCTGGTCCTCTACCTCATCTAGTACCTCATCTAGTCCTCTACCTCATCTGGTCATCTACCTCATCTGGTCCTCTACCTCATCTGACCATCTACCTCATCTGGTCATCTACCTCATCTGGTCATCTATCTCATCTGGCCATCTACCTCATCTGGCCCTCTACCTCATCTGGTCCTCTACCTCATCTGGTCTTCTGGTCTCCTCTTGTCCAAGCCTCCTCTAGTCCAAGACTCATCTTGTCTAAGACTCATCTTGTCCATGACTCCTCTTGTCCAAGACTCCGCTTGTCCAAGACTCCTCTTGTCCAAGACTCATCTTGTCCAAGTCTGATCTTGTCCAAGACTCCTCTTGTCCAAGACCCATCTTGTCCAAGGCCCCTCTTGTCCAAGACCCCTCTTGTCCAAGACTCCTCTTGTCCAAGACTCCTCTCGTCCAAAACTCCTCTTTTCCAAGTCTCATCTTATCCAAGACTCCTCTTGTCCAAGACTCCTCTTGTCCAAGTCTCATCTTGTCTGGAACTCCTCTTGTCCGGGACTCCTCTTGTCTGGGAGTTCTCTTGTCTGGGACTCCTCTTGTCTGGGACTCCTCTTGTCTGGGAGTTCTCTTGTCTGGGACTCCTCTTGTCTCGGACTCCTCTTGTCTGGGTCTCCTCTTGTCTGGGACTCCTTTTCTCCGGGACTCTTCTTGTCTGGGACTCCTCTTGTCTTGTCTAATTCCCTTCCCCCTTAGCCTAAGACCTATTCTAGTCCTAGACTAGTTACCAGTTCTTATTTTAACATCTTCAAAACATCTAATCTATATCCCAACAATTTCCCCCTTTTTGATGATGTTCAAATGAAAGAACTGAATTTAAACAAGACAAGAGAAAATTGAAATCTTAAGATAAGAAGTCTAATCAAGCAGGGTCAACTGATCTTCCCCCTCAAAATATGCTCAGTTGATATTTGGGGCATAATATCAGCTGGTCATCTTGTGTATCTGCAGGCAATCAAGTTTTTGGTACCCTTTTGGGTCCAAGGGGGTTAGCACAACATTTAGGAAACCACAAGAATAGATCATCCCTTTTTGAATCAGGTGATCTTATCTTTCTTCCATACATATCCACAAAAACACACTGAACATAAGAAGCTTCAACATGGTTATTTCTTCTAGAGGCTCTTCTTCTCTTATGAGCATGTCCAGTAGAAGGAATAACTTGTCTTAATGCAACAGTCTTGAAATTTTGTTGATAAGGATAAGTCTTACTAGAACCATCAAAGTTCCAGCTGGTCTGGCAGATGACTTGAAAGTCTTCTGCAGCTGAGTAGGAGTCAGTTGAGACTGCTTCTTTTGAGAAGGTCCAGGTTGTTTTCTACTCTGCTGACCTGACTGAGGTCTTTTAAAATTCCTCCTCTTCCTTTTGGATTTTTGAGATTTAAAACTCATCTGCCCGTTAGGTTGAGTTGCCTGGTCAGCTGACCTCTTACCCTTATTAATAAAATTACTAGACTTTTCTTCTTTCTGAACATGTGAGGATTCAGGTTTGGAATAACCAAGGCCTGTCTTATCATGCTCTCTTTGAGATGAGGCAGCTATGTGTGACACAATATTGTTTGTTGTAGTTAGCTGTTCCAGACTCAACTTGAGCTTGTCCTCACTATCTTTTACAATTTTGTTTTGATGGAAGAGTTCATCAAACTTAGCTTTCAGCAGAGTATATTCATCATCTTTCTCAATGTTTTCAACAAGCAGCTTTTCTATCAGCTTAGTTTGTTCATCACATCTAGTTTTCAAGTCAGTGGACTCTTCTACCAGTGTTTGAACCTGTTCAGCTGGTAGATCAGTTGGGTTGCTTAAACATTGTGAAAGCTTCTGATTTTCTGCTTTCAGCTTTGTGTTCTCATCTTCCAACTTTTGACAAAGTTTTATAGATTTTTGGAGATCTAATAGCAAATTTTGTGTAAAAAAACTCCTCTGATTGTTCAGAAAAAGAAGAATAAGAAGAAGAAGAGGGAGTTCGATTGCATACCTCATCTGTCACAAGACATATCTTTTCGCTTGGTCCAAAATTTGATGATGAACCAGAAGTGGATACCTCTTCTTCCTCGGCTGTGAAGCTTCTTTTGGAGTAACTCCTAGTGTTTTTTTACTGCTTCTCTTCGAACCCATTTCTGCAAGAAATTATTAGCACAAAAAAAATTTGGGTTTTCAAAAAATTGGATCTGTCCTGGTGACCACCAAAAGCTTCTCAAAGCAGTGGTCTAGGACACACTGCTTTGATACCACTTGTTGGTCCCAAAAATATTATTTGCGGAAAGTGTTTTATTCTTAATTTTAAGAAAAATCTCTTTTATTTGCTTTATTTATTTCAATTTCTGCATAATTAATTTTAGCACTTTAAAAAGGATTTTTCTTAAAATTAAGAATAAAACGCTTTCCGCAAATAATATTTTTGGGACCAACACGCATATCCAGCTGGTTAATGGTCTCGTCTGATTTCATCTTGAAGGTGTTAAACGAGTGTTGAACAGCTTGGACTTTGTTGTCCTTGATCTTCTCTGTTCCCTCACAGAGCAATGCAAGTTTATCCCACATCTCCTTGGCAGTGGCACATGTTCTGACCTTTTCAATCACCTCCTTTGTGAGTGTATTGATGATTTCAGTCCTTGCCACCTGGTCCAAGTTGTAGAGTTTCCTCTCATCATTGTCAAGCTCATCATTTTTCTTTAGTATCTTCTGTCGTGCAACTCGGTCACCAGTTCTCTCCTCTGCAGATTCACTGGTTTCTGTCCTGGACTCAGACCTGCCATCATCAATGGGAGTCCAGTAAAATTTGATTAGGCCACTTTCTACCACATCTAGCATGCGGTGGTGGATAGCTCCAAGATGATTACTCATCATAAAGCTCCAGTGGCTGTAATCCTCAAAGGAGAATTCTGGTAACTTGCGACTCTTATATGAAGATTTTGAAGACATTTTTATAAAAAGGATTTAACAAGAATTGAACCAAAAACACAATGAAGAGCAATGGATCTGCCCGGTGACCACCAAAAAGCTTTACAAAGCAGTGGGCTAGGACACACTGCTCTGATACCACTTGTTGGTCCCACTAGGTAGATATATTGCGGAAGCTTTAAAGGTTATGTCTTTAGTAAAGTCCTTTATAAGAGCATAATAAATAAAGCAAGACAGTAATTCAAGAAAGCAGTAAATGGACCTGATTTATAGTGGATCGAATTAGAAAATCCTACGTCCACTCTCCCTTTTTATCAAAGGGGCCTCACTAACCAACCAACAAACAAACTTGCGTACTGGAATTGCGAAGTACCAGTTCCTTCTTACAAACCCTTTAGATCTAACTTTGATCTAAAGTCTACAGCCTTCAACCTTTTCTTAGAGATGAACAGGTTGAGATCCAACTACTCCTTTATGAGTAAGTATGTAAGTATGAACAATAAGAGTGTTATGTGCGTGATAAGACAAAGGTTTGGAATATGACATCGTGCGTATAAGATTCTCTAGAGCCTTTCGTTGAGTCTGCACTCTTGTATTTATAGAGGTGATTAGAGTTTAGTCGTTGGAGAGCCAATCTAATCAGATCTCTATTTAAGGAAGCTTCCAATCAATCAATTCCCTAATTGATTGATTGGGTTGGTGAGATCCTTGGATTGATTGACTTCAAATACTTTCCAATCCGATCTTGTTGACTTGATTTAAATCACCAACGGTCAAATGCTTCCAATGCCTAACTCTGATTCTCTCCAGAGAAGGCAGGACCAGACACCAGGCAACTTCAATGTCTTCTGGTCCAGAGTTGGTTGAGAAACAGAATGCTCATCAGAATCAGGAGATAATTCTGAGCATCTTTTGTTTCACCAGACTCGTCTGGTCTGGGAAGGTCCTCTGCCTCTGGTCTTGATCTCATCTGGTGAAGTCTTCTGGTGGAGTCCTCTGGTGAAGTCCTCTGGAAGGTCTTCTGGAGGTCTTCTGGTGAAGTCTTCTGGTCTGGCAGTTCCCCCTAGACTAAGTCCTAATCTAGTTCCTCATCTGGCTAACAGGTCCAGATGGTCCTATTACATCTTCTGGTTTGTTTTCACTCATTAAAACTATACAATATTTATCCTAACAAATATTCCCATCGATTGCTCAATTTTCTTTTTTGTTAGTTTTTGGATTATTAGGCACAATTTCTTGAGATGGACAGCTCTGAGGAGATAGATGCTGCCAAAGTTGAGCTTGAACAAAAAGATCAAGAGTTGATTGAAGCTATAAAGGAACTGAATGTGGCTCACATTCATAATGCTGAACAAAGATCCGTGCTCCAATCTCTCGAGAAGAAACTGCAAGATGCTGACAACCTACTCACTCTCCAGTCAGGTAAAGAGAAACAGGAACTAGAGGAAGGTCGCTCTGAAGGTCATACTGCAGGTCTCCTTGAAGGCATTGATCTTTGTCGTAAAAAACTTCTCAGTACAGCTCTTGGTCAAGCGTTCCTCAAGGAACTGTATGAAGGTCTCATGGCTGCTTATCAGAACAGCCGTCAATTTTTGGTAGACATGGCCCCACATGCCGGCCATTTCATCAAGCATGGTTTCAAGTCTGCTGTTGCCCAAGCCCAAGAGAAAGGCTTTACTGAACAACTTAGTATCTCTCGTGCTAAGGAGGGTGTGCCTACATCTCCCAATTTCAAGGGTGATGTGAATGCTCCCAAGGATACTCCTTAGTTTCTGCCTGCTATCAAGAGAGTGGCCTTGAAGTTAGCTCGGGAAGACTACCTATCACCCGAGCTTCCTCCAGCAGACCTCATGTTTTGTGACCTTTCAGCTCCTGAAAGCTCTACCTCTAAAGCTACTGTCAAGCCCCAGGCTGTCTCTGCTCCTGAAAACCCTGGACCTGGCCTGATTACTGATTTGAACGAATAGAGGACAGGACCCCTTGAGGTCATCTCTATCGTTCTCTTTTTTATTTCTGCAGTCATGAACAATTTCCAGAGCCTGCATGCTCTTGCTACTTCATAGCCTGCATGCTCTTTATTTTAGAAATATTCAGTTTCTTTTATTGAGCGTGCTATGCTCAAAACCATGCTTTTGTTATCTACTTGTTGTGCTTTTCTTTACATAATTGCTCATTATGCTTTATATTTTTTGCCTTTTTTTATCCTATAAAAAAGGTTCTGACTGTGGGTGATGGTGTATATATATATATACTCCCCCCTTTTAAGAATTTACTTCTGTAAAGAAATAAATTGCTTTATTCAACTCTAGGAATGGGATGTACGGTAATACCTTGCCTTCCCCTTTTCGACTCATTTTGCTCTGTGAATGAGTTAGCTCTTTGGGGGAAGTGTGCATACTTTTATCTCCCCCTTCCAGAGTTTACTTCTGTGAAGAAATAAGTTACTTAATTCAATTTTAGAATATCTTTCTAAAACTTTTTGCTTTTAATTTTAAGTCATTCATGCTTAACTTTATCTGAGATCCGTGAGAATGTAAATTATGAAAGAAAATTCAATTCTTATGCGTGATCCATGCTTGATTCGTATCAAGATTGAGAGGATGTGAATTCTGAATCAAGGTCCATCTCTCAGATGTTATCCATGCTCATATTCGAGACTCATAGGATGTGGATCTGAGAGATGTATAATTCTGACAGCTGATTCGTAGATAGGAATCCGCCAGAACTGAAGAGGGTAGTTCTATCGGCTTTTCATTGAATTCTGAAATACAGCGATGCAAACAGTAGTTGTTTACATATTTTCATTGAAAACTAACATAACTCTGAATTAACTCAAACATGGTACTTCTTCAAATTACTGACGTTCCACGGACGAGGCATTCTCTTGCGATTCTGGTCTGATAGCTCATACGCACCCCCGGCTAAGACTCGAGTGACCATAAAGGGGCCCTCTCAATTCGGCTCTAACTTCCCCACAGGTTTCAGCGCATCAGCTCTGCGCAAGACAAGATTTTTTTTCTCAAACTTTCTGACTTTCACCCGCTTGTTATAAGCGGCTTTCACTTAACTTTTATAGCGCTCTGATCCCAGACGAGCCATCTCACGTTCCTCATCAAGCATATCCAAATTCTCTCTAACCAGCTCTGAATTTCAGTTTTCATCATAGTTCAGAATTCTATGGGTCTCCATTCCAACCTCTGCAAGGATTACAGCCGTGGATCCATATACAAGATTGAAATGAGATTCTCCCATAGCAGTTTTCAGACTCGTTCTGTAAGCCTAAAGTACTGAGTCCAGCTCTTTGACCCAATTTCCACCAGATTTCTCAAGTCTTGTTTTTATACCATCCACAATCGTTCTGTTAGTAACTTCCACCTGCCCATTAGCTTGAGGGTGAGCTACTGAGATAAATCTCTGCTGAATTTTCAACTCTGAACACCAGTTCTGGACTTTAGAGCCCGTGAACTGTGTCCCATTATCCTATACCAGGATTCTGGGAATCCCAAATCTGCAACATATGTTCTTCCACAAGAACCTGATAACAGTTACCTCATCAATTTTCTTTACAACTTCAGCTTCAACCCACTTACTGAAGTAATCCACTGCGACAATTAGAAAAACCCTGCCCCCAGAGGCCGTTGGGAACTTTCCCACAATGTAAATTCCCCATTTATCAAATGGACACAGAGAATACTTCCCAATTCTTCTGTTGGGACGTAAATCAGAGGTCCATGCCTCTGGCACTTATCACACTTTCTTACCAATTCTTTTGCATCTTTCGTGAGAGTTGGCCAATAATATCCAGCTCTCAACACTCATCTCACCACATCTCTAAAGCCCGTGTGGCCTCCTCCACAGCCTTCGTGCACCTCTCTCAACACATAGTTCCATTCCACAGTGGACAAGCATCTCAAAAATGGTTGAGAGAATGATCTCTTGTACAAGTATTCACCAATCATGCAATAATTGGCATATACTGCTTTCTTAGGGGAATCTGGCTTATCAAGCCTCTACCCTGTTTTCAGATAATGGATGATGGGAGTCCTCCAATCACTCTTTTCATTGATTGCTCCCACATCCAGAGTTGACATCTGGCTCTCAGCTGTCAATAATGTGATCTTTCCTTTCGCACCTTCTCATTTTTCTTTTCGTAGGTTCCCAACAGCTGTTGGGTGACCAATTGAGAGTAAGAGTGCACAATCGCTCTTTGTGCTCCCAGCTCCCATAACATCTGCATGCCTCCTATAAAGGCCTCATATTCTGCTTCATTGTTTGAGGTTTTAAACTCAAACTTTACAGCAAACTGCAACTCCTCTCCGATGGGGGATATAATCACAATCCCAGCTCCGCATCCATTGAGAGATGATGATCCATCGACATAAGCTTTCCAGAGTTCTGACTCTTGAACTCTGGTTGTTTCCTGGATAAAATCAGCCAATGCTTGGGCTTTTATGGCAGCTCTGGGCTCAAACTCGATGTCATACTCACCCAGCTCTACCGCCCACTTCACCATTCTTCCGGACAGATCTGGTCTACCCATTATCTGCCTCAGAGGCAAATTAGTTCTCACTACCACTTTATGAGATAAAAAATAAGGCCTGAGCCTTCGCACTGTCACCATCACAACCAGAGCTGACTTCTCCACTTCCGAATATCTCACCTCTAGTCCCTGGATGGCTTTGCTCACATAGTATATGGATATCTGGTTCACCCCCTTCTCTCTGAGGAGAACAGAGCTCAGAGAATGTTCTCCTATAGAGAAGTACAAATACAGAGTTTCCCCCGACACTGGCTTCGTGAGAAGGGGCAAACTGGTCAAGTGATTTTCAAATCTTCAAAAGCTTTCAGGCACTCATTGTCCCATTCAAATCTGGACACTTTTCTAAGGATTTTGTGTTGGTCCCAAAAAGGTTATCCAGCAGAAACGTTTTGAGTTTATTTTTAAGAAAAACCTTTTAAAGAAAGTGCTAAAAGAAATGCAGAAAACTTAAATGCAGAAAATAAAGAACACCGGAATTTATAGTGGTTTGGACCAATCTTGTCCTACGTCCACTCTCCCTTTCTCAAAGGGGGACTCTCTCTCCAACCAACTTACTGACTTTCTGGAATTGAGAAGTACCTGATCCTTCGTACGCCAACTTATAACAACCTTTCTAAGTAGTGAATAGGTTGAGTAAATCTCGACTAAAAACTCCTAAAGAGTATATATACGTGAAAGGACAAAGGTGAGTGAGTGGAGAGTTCGTGTGTCTTGTGTGCTCTTGCCCGACTCTTGTTATGTGAACTCATCCAAAAACACTCCTATTTATAGTTGTAGGAATTAACTAGCCGTTGGAGAGCTAGCAATTCAAACATCCATAATTGGAGGAATATAATCAATCACAGATTGATTAGTTGATTGATTGATCTCCTCCATTGATTGGATATTCCAAGATTGATACCAATCAATCAATCAATCCTCCTATCAGTTGACTTCCAGCATGCCTTCTTCTCCATCATTGAACTCCTAGATTTCCTTGTCTCCAGATTACTACGAAGCCTCTGGGTGAGTGAACTAATTCGTCTTCTTGTCAGCACTCGTCTGGTCAGGTAACACTTCTGCTCTAAACCTCATCTGGGAGAGGTCTTCTGGCATACTCCTCTGGTCAGACTCCTCTGGTCCTCTCGTCAGAGCTCATCTGGTCCTCTGGTCAGAGATCATCTGGTCAGACTCCTCTGGTTATTCGACTGCTCTGATGACTTATTTGCTCTGGTCTGGACACCTCATCTGGTTACCTCTGATCTGATCACCTCATCTGGTCACCTCATCTGGTCTGCACAGATTTCTTCCCCCTTAACCAAAGACCTATTCTAGACCTAGACTAATCTGTAGCTGACTAATAGGCTTAGCTAGTCCTATTACAAGTTCTTGTTTTAACATCTTCAAAATATCTAATCTATATCCTAACAATTTTCCCCTTTTTGATGATGTTAAAACTGGAAGAACTCAAATAAAACAAGACAAGAAAACTTGAAATAACAAGATAAAAAGTCTAGCAGGCTAGGTCAACTGATCTTCCCACTCAAAGTATGCTCAACTGATATTGGGACAAAACATCAGCTGGTCTTCTTGTGTATCTGCAGGCAATCAACTTTTTGGTACCCTTCTGGGTCCAGGGGGGTTAGCACAATTTTTAGGAAGTCATAAGAATAGATCATCCCTTTTTGAATCAGGTGATCTTATCTTTCTTCCATACACATCCACAAAAACACACTCAACAAAAGAACCTTTGACATGGTTATTTCTTCTAGAGGCTCTTCTTCTCTTATGAGCTTGTCTAGTAGAAGAAGTAACTTGTCTTAATGCAACAGTCTTGTAATTTTGTTGATAAGGATAAGTCTTACTAGAACCATCAAAAGTTCCAACTGGTCTGGCAGATGACTTAAAAGTCTTCTGCAGCTGAGTAGGAGTTAGATGGTTCTGCCTCTTTTGAGAAGATCCAGACTGGCTTTTACTCTGCTGGCCTGGCTGAGGTCTTTTAAAATACCTCCTCTTGCCCTTATCAATAAAATTTATAGGTTGTTCTTCTTTCTGAACATGTGAGGATTCAGGTTTGGAATAACCAAGGCCTGTTTTATCATGCTCTCTTTGAGATGAGGTATGTGTGACACAACATTGTTTGTTGTAGTCAACTGCTCCAATCTCATCTTGAGCTTGTCCTCACTTTCTCTTACAATTTTGTTTTGGTGGAAGAGTTCATCAAACTTAGCTTTGAGCAGATTATATTCATTGTCTTTCTCAACATTTTCAATAACCAACCTTTCTATCAGCTTAACTTGTTCAGTACATCTGGTTGTCAAGTCAGAAGACACTTCAACCAGTGTATGATTTTGTTCAGCTGGTAGATCAGCTGAGTTGCCTAGACATTGTGAAAGCTTCTGATTTTCAGCTTTCAACTTTGAGTTCTCATCTTACAACTTTTGACAAAGTTGTATAGAAGTTCGGAGATCTAATAGCATCTTCTGCATATCAGACTCCTCTGATTGTCCAGAAAAAGAAGAAGATGAAAAAGAATAGGATGTTCGATTACATACCTCATCTGTCACTAGACATATCTCTTCGTCTGGTCCAAAATTAGATGATGAACCAGAAGTGGACACCTCTTCTTCCTCATCTGCGAGGCTTCTTTTGGAGTAACTTCTAGTGTTTCTTTTACTGCATCTCTTTGAGCCCATTTCTGCAAAAGTTGTTAGCACAACAAATATATGGGTTTTAAAAAAAATTGATCTGCCCTGGTGACCACCAAAATAATTTCAAAACAGTGGTCTGTAGGACACACTGCTCTGATACCACTTGTTGGTCCCAAAAGGTTATCCAGCGGAAACGTTTTGAGTTTATTTTTAAGAAAACCCTTTTAAAGAAAGTGCTAAAAGAAATGCAGAAAATAATGAACACCGGAATTTATAGTGGATCAGACCAATCTTGTCCTACGTCCACTCTCCCTTTCTCAAAAGGGGACTCTCTCTCCAACCAACTTACTGACTTTCTAGAATTCAGAAGTACCAGATCCTTCGTACACCAACTTACAACAACCTTTCTAAGTAGTGAATAGGTTGAGTAAATCTCCAACTAAAAACTCCTAAAGAGTACATATACGTGAAAGGACAAATGTGAGTGAGTGGAGAGTTCGTGTGTCTTGTGTTCTCTTGCCCGACTCTTGTCATGTGAACTCATCCAAAAATACTCCTATTTATAGTTGTAGGAATTAACTAGCCGTTGGAGAGCTAGCAATTCAAACATCCATAATTGGAGGAATATAATCAATCACAGATTGATTAGTTGATTGATTGATCTCCTCCATTGATTGGATATTCCAAGATTGATACCAATCAATCAATCAATACTCCTATCAGTTGACTTCCAGAATGCCTTCTTCTCCATCATTGAACTCCTAGATTTTCTTATCTCCAGATTACTACGAAGCCTCTGGGTGAGTGAACTAATCCGTCTTCTGATCAACACTCGTCTGGTCTGGTCTCATCTGGTCAGGTAACACTTCTGCTCTAAACCTCATCTGGGAGAGGTCTTCTGGCATACTCCTCTGGTCAGACTCCTCTAGTCCTTTCGTCAGAGCTCATCTGGTCAGACTCCTCTAGTGACTTGTCTGCTCTGATGACTCATCTGCTCTGGTCTGGACACCTCATCTGGTCACCTCTGATCTGGTCACTTCATCTGGTCACCTCATCTGGTCTGCACAGATTTCTTCCCCCTTAACCAAAGACCTATTCTAGACCTAGACTAATCTGTAGCTGACTAACAGGCTCAACTAGTCCTATTACATGTTCTTGTTTTAACATCTTCAAAACATCTAATCTATATCCTAACATTTTGAAAAATGGTAAACTCCTCTCTACCGATCTAGAGATGAAACGACTCAAAGTTGTGATCCATACGTTCAGTTTTTGTGTTTCCTTTAAGCTCCGAGATGGCTACATATCAAGAATTGCTTTCACCTTGGCCTGATTAACCTCAATCCCCTTGGGAGTGACCATATATCCCAAGAACTTACCACTTCTTACTCCAAACACACATTTGGTGGGATTAAGCCTGATCTGATAAGCTCTAATCACACCAAACACTTCTTCCAGGTCTGAAGCGTGGTCCTTAGACTTGAAACTTTTCACCAGCATGTCATCCACATAAACCTCCATATTTCGGCCAATCTGCTCTCGAAAAACCAGATCTACCATTCTCTGGTATGTGGCCCCAGCGTTCTTCAGCCCAAAAGGCATCTTCACATAGCCATAAGTACCACACGAGACTACGAAGCTAGCTCTGGGCACGTCTGCCCGATCCATCCAGATCTAATGGTACCCCTGATATGCATCCATCATGGACAAGAGTTCACAGCCGGATGTTGAGTCTACCAGCTGATCAATTCTAGGCAAAGGGTAATGGTCCTTTGGAAAAGCCTTGTTCAGATCACGAAAATCAATGCACATCCGCCAGGAACCATTTCCCTTAGCCACCAAAACTGCGTTGGACAACCACTCTGGGTACTTCACTTCTTCAATATGCTTGGCCTTCAAAAGCCTCTCCACTTCTTCTTTAATTATCTTATCCTTCTCAGGACCAAATTGCCTTAGTTTCTGCTTCACAGGTCTGACCTCTGGATCAACATTTAAACGATGCAGGGCCACCTTGGGGTCAATTCCCAACAAGTCCTCGGGTTGAAATGCGAAAAGATCTGCATTCCTCCTTAGACAGTTGATGACAGCTCTAGCCACGTCATGCGTCATCTGAGTTCCAATTTGGGTAGTAAACCCGGATTTATTTGGGAAGAGCTCTACTGGCATAAGCTCTTCCTCTGGCCGGATCTGCAGATCTGGATCTTCCTCCATCAGCTCTGCACCCTTCATTCTCTTTCCATTCAGGTCATCTCCTCGACCATCACTACTAGGGGAAGAGTGTGCAGCTTTCTTTACTGTTTCAACATAGCACTTGCGAGAGCAGAACTGGTCTCCCACAAGTTCTCCTACTTCATCTCCAACAGGAAATTTCAACTTCATGTGGTATGTAGATACCACAGCCTAAAAAAGATTCAGAGATGGTCTTCCCAAGATCACGTTGTATGCTGAGGGAGCATCTACAACTAGGAATTTCACCAGTTTAACTTTGACCAAAGGTGGATTCCCCATTCTAACTGTTAGGATATAGATTAGATGTTTTGAAGATGTTAAAACAAGAACTTGTAATAGGACTAGCTGAACCTGTTAGTCAGCTACAGATTAGTCTAGGTCTAGAATAGGTCTTTGGTTAAGGGGGAAGAAATCTGTGCAGACCAGGTGAGGTGACCAGAGGAGGTGACCAGATGAGGTGACCAGAGGAGTCTGCCAGATGAGGTCTACCAGAGGAGTCTGCCAGAGGAGTCTAACTAGAGGAGTCTGCCAGAGGAGTCTGCCAGAGGAGTCTGACCAGAGGAGTCTGCCAGAAGACCTCTCCTAGATGAGGTTCAGAGCAGAAGTGTTACCTGACCAAATGAGACCAGACCAGACCAGACGAGTCCTGACCGGATTAGTTCACCCACATGGAGGCTGCGTTTAATCTGGAGACAAGGAGATCTTGGAGATCATTAATGGAGAAGAAGGCAATCTGGAGAGTCAACTGATGGAGGATCTGATTGATTGATTGCTTTATTGAAGTCAACTAATCAATCAATATAATCAATCTTTGATTGATTATATCCCTCCAATTATGGTTGTTTGAATTTCTAGTTTCCAACGGCTAGTTAATTCCTACAACTATAAATAGGAGTGCTTAGTGATGAGTTTTACGCATGAGTCGGGCAAGAGCACACAAGACACACGAACTCTTTCACTCACTCACCTTGTTCATTCAAGTATTATATACTCTTTTAGGAGTTTTAGTTGGATCTTATAATCAACCTTTTCACCTTGAAGGGTTGTTGTAAGCAAGTTGTACGAAGGAGCTGGTACTTCGTAATTCCAGTGGTTTGTGAGTAAGTTGGTTGGAGAGAAAGTCCCTTTTGGAGAAAGGGAGAGTGGACATAGGATCATTGTATCCGAACCACTATAAATTCCGGTGTTATTTACTTTTCTGCATTTTAGATTTCTGCATTTTCTTTTAGAACTTTACTTTTAAAAGGGTTTTCATTAAAATAACTCAAAACGCTTTCCGCTGGATAACCTTTTTGGGACCAACACTAACCTGAAGAAAGACTTGTCCCTTAGGTTGAATGGCTTCTCCTGTGAATCCATAGAGCGCCGTATCCACCGGCTTAAGCTCCACATTAAGATCCATCTTCAAAAAACAATCTTGAAACAAGATATCTGCAGAGCTGCCAATGTCTATGAATACTCTGGCAACATCATAACCACCAATCTCTGTGGTTACCACTAAAGCATCATTATGGGGCCTCTGAACTGCCCTCTCATCTTTCGGCCCAAATTGTATATTAGGCAAATCACTAACATCCACCTCGTGAACATCTCCTTCATACCAGTTCTGGGCGGATCTGACAGAAGCTCTCCTGGCCCGATGTGTGTCTCCATCTGTCGGTCCCCCAACTATCATTTGGATATAGCCTCTCTTATGGCCAGGACCATCCTTCCGAGGCGGCTCTGCTACCTCCTTTTTTCTTTCTCCATTATCCTTTCTTTTATTGTTGTTTCGATCTCTCTCTCTTCACAAATTCCACTAGATGACCATCTTGAATCATTCTTTCGATGGCATCTTTCAGATGTCGACAATCATTCGTTTCATGACTATATTCATTATGATATCGACAATACCGATCAGACTTGGGATACCGAGGACCCCTCTTAGCAGAGGAGTGGAACTTGAAGTTGGGATGATATGCCACAACTTCTAGCATTTTTGCCGGCTGTAGGGTCAGAGGTGTATACGTTTCAAATCTTTCCAATCTAGACTTATCCTTGGTTGTCTTTCCTTTGTCATTATTGCCCTTCTTCCTCTCGGGCTCTTTCTTTTTCTCTACATTTCTTTCAGTGCGACTCTCTTCTTTCTTTATACCTCTGGCCTCTTCCAGATTTATATACTTGTCGGCCATTTCCTGTAACTCATCAAAGGTCAGGGGAGGTTTCTTGGCCAGAGATTTAAAGAAATATCCATCATGAAGACCTCGCGCCAAGTCATTCGTTCTTACTTCATATGTGGCCGCGGGGACTTCCAAAGCGGCCTCATTGAACCGAGTAATATACTCTTTCAAACTCTCTTGTGGCTTCTGTCTCAAACTCATCAAATACAGAGATGTCTTTGTTATCTTTCGAGAACTAGCAAACTAATGTAGAAAAAGTGTGCTAAATTCATCGAATGAGCAAATAGAGTTGGCTGGTAGCTGGCTAAACCATTTCTGAGTAGATTTCGTTAACGTGGTGAGAAACACTATACATTTCACACCCTCTGAATACTGATGCAACAGAGCTCCATTCTCAAATCTCAACAAAATGATCCTGAGGATTAGTCGTTCCATCATATTCGAAATTCAGAGCTTTAAAGCTCTTAGGCAGTGGATCAGAGAGGATGTCCTCCGAAAAGGGGGATCCTCCTGATCTAAATTTCTATTTCCTATTTTCTCACAGTGCTTCTTAACTATCGACATCCCTCTTTTCAAAGACGCAATCTTGCGGTTAGCATTAACCATAGTTGTGGACTCTGCCTCTGCTTCATCTGAATCACTTTCATCATACTCATCATACTCAACCAAACTAGAAGTTTGAGCAGTCACTTTCCCCGCTCTGGCAGCCATCCGACCTTCTCTGGTGGCTGTCCCACAGGCAGCTGTCCTGCCTTCCCTGGCGGCTGTCCCGCTGGCAGCTGTCCTGCCATTTCTGATTCGTGCGCTGCTCTCTCCCAGGACGTCTCCTGAGAGAGTGGGCAACGCGGTATTTTCGGGTACATTCCAGGCCCTATGATCTCTGGGCAGGTTCCAGGCCCGGGTTCCTAACACGCTTGGGGTCTTAGCTTCTGGCTCGTTCTGAGCTCTTGCTTTCGACCCGCCAGCGGCCAGTTGTTCCTCAATAACATGAAGCGTAACCTCAACGTTAGGAGTTGGCTGTTCAGGATGAGTTCCCGTTTCTGGGATCCTGGAAGCCAGAGCACTATTCACAGCAGTCTGGATAAAAGCTCACAATTGTTCGGTGGTCAGAGTAATCAGAGATGCACGGCTCTGAGTTGGGTTCGTACCCATGCTATCATCATGCAGGACTGTGACCACGGGAGCATTCGTACTCGCCGGTGTATCAACAGCCCTATCGAATTCTTTTCCCAAATCACGAGAGATGGGATCTGCCATTTCTGAGAGAATAATCATATCAAGTTAATCTCTCAAAAAATAATCAATAATGCACAATTCAATACCTCAGACCATATCAAGTTTCTGGAAAAATGCATAAAGTGAGAGATGATTCTTCTCTCATCTCTCATCTGTGGAGCTCATTCGTGTCCGTACTTCCGTACAGAATTCGCAGAAAAACACTTTTCATGAGGATTTCGGTTTACAACAGAATCAAATAGGTACAAACACAAATTTCGAGGAAGAGAATGCATCCAAATAATGAATCACACATCTTATCATATCAGGCCAAAGAACTTTTGGCTATATCTTTACCATAAGAGGTAATGTTCTAGTTCATCTTCAAACATTCAACAATTTTTTTCCAGAAACTCATCAAAGAGAAAAAAACTTTTCCACAAATCCAACAATTGATCTACATACATATTTCTTAAAAAACACTTTTCATGCGAGACGAGCATAAATCCAAACCCATATTCGCTAAAACAACATATTCTTACAAATCTGGGCAAAAACCCATCATGTTCATCAATTTCCCAGAAATAATCAAGAGAAGACATCATCCAGAAAAAATTCTCAGCACAGATCTATGCATATATTAATTGAAACAGCTAAGAAACAGCCTATTCATGCAAACTCTTATATATTTCTACCATAATCTTCATACGAAAAACAATAAACAGCAGGATTTTCACAAATCTTGACATATTATCACAGATTCATAGAGGTACCATTACTATGAACACATTTTAGAGAGAAACTCAAGAAAATCTCACGCCAAAACTCAAGTTTCCCACAGACGGCGCCAGTTGATGAGGGGTAAATCGTGCTCATCAACAAATATTCAAAGAAATACATGGAGCAAGGTAACTAACCTGAGAGAGCTGAAAAATAAACCCAGAAAAATGTAGATGCTGCTCTGGAAGTCAGAATCCAACTCTCAAACACTGCCCAGCAAGCTCTGACGATGATCCGAAGAAATCCTGCACAAAACCACGCCGGAGGGAGCTCCGGCGTCGGTCCTCCGACGCTCAAGTCAGTTAAACTTGTTAAACAAGAAAAGCCATGGAAATATAGTAGTGGGAGAAAGTATTTGGGGTGATAATACCTTGGAGAGGGCCAAAATGAGGCTATTTATACCTTTTACTTCTCTGAAGGGTAGAAGAGTCATTTGCTCAGTATTGCCCTAGCACTTTTGGGACCACCAGTGCCAGAGAACGCGTGAAACGTGCCACGTGGCGAATATTCTAATTTAATAGTACAACTGAAGGCCCTCTCTCAGTCGTCCTTTTCTGGTGTATGTGGTAGTGGGCAAATTCTGCCATTAAGTTGGGAAAGAGACGTTTTTGAGCTTATCTTCCTTCTCAAGAATAAGCTTATCACAAATCAGAGTTGGATTAAGCGAAATTATCCCATATTCCTCTTAATAGAAGGATTAATTGTTCCAATTCAAGTTCATCTTAATCATGCACGTGTATCCACGTGTGAATCAATTCCCAAGACTAACTTTCAGAGTTGTCTTATTCAGTTCTGGGCCTACTCCGATCTAGAGTTGAGAGAAGTATTCATCTCTGAATTTATTTCCTTGATATGGGCCGGGCGCCACAGGCCCAGTACCGAGTAGCCCATATCACTACTGCTTGATGAACATAACAAATAGATTAATATAAAAATATTTAAGATTCTTTAGATTAAATTTCACATTTAAATTTCAAAAATATTAATATACAAATAGTTAACATTCTGCGTGTTTTGTTGGTTGTTTGGTTTTATTTGTTTAAAAATATTTATGGTTATTATACTGTATATTGGTTCATTTAAAGTATATTTATAAAAAAAAAACACAAATGTAAATAATTAATTATTTCACAGGTACCAATTCAACTAACATGTTATATTAAAGGGATATATTTGTATCTATATACCTATTTTTTTACTTTAGAAAAAATTTCAAAACGATATTTAATACAAATCAGTATTTTTAAATTTCTCCAAACAAAAAATTAATTTTCTAAAATGTTTACACTTTGAAATAAACTCTTATTCCCTCAGTTTCAAAATAAATCCGTTGTTAGTTTTTTTTAAATAAATTATGAAACACAATATTTATAATTATTATCTCTACAAATAATGATTTTATTTTTATTCATTAGTTCAAAATCAACCTTAATATATACTTTATATGCATTAAAAAAAATTAAAATGCTAAAGTGTAATTCAGATTGTTAAGTAGTTAAAATCTTTAAAAGACATTAATTTAGTGACTACTTCTTTGGACATGCAATTGTAGACTTATGTGTCTATTATGATTTTTTAAATGTATATACGAAAAAAATATAAGTAATGGTAATATAAAATCAATTAAGTAATTAAATACGTTGGTACTGTATTCACTATTGATTCGATGTGCTTTTGCATGCCAAACATGTGTCTCTCGCATCGATCACTAATTTATCAACAATAGATTCTTCTGTACCATCCAAACATAATAAACTTCATTCTAACATAATAAGCAACTGCTAATTGTCAAAATTACATAATAAGCTTCCAGAATTAAGGGATTAATGCATACATATACATTACAAAAAATTCGCGTTTTAGCGACCGAAATTAGCGACCGCCATAAATTCGGCCTCTAAATAATATATTAGCGACCGACCGAGACAACCGATCTCAAATTAAAAATATTTGCGACCACCTTAAAGGTCGGTCGCTAATTCGAAAGATTAGAGACCGCCTACGACCGCCTTAACGGTCGCTAAAACTCAAAAGACGGTCAAATCTGACCAATACTTTTTACCGCCTGATTAGCGACCGTCGTCAGGCGGTCGCAGAATTATAACGTTTGACTCGTGTTGGTAACTGTTGAAGGTCATTAATGCAGGAGTTATAGCGACCGCCGAGAAGCGGCCGCAAATCCTAAATTGCTCAAACTGAACCGTCTGATTCGGTCAAGAAGACCAAATATCGTGAAATAGCGACCGCCAGAATCATATTTAAAAAATTATAAATACCTTCTCCTCCGTACACCATTTTACATACTCATAAAACTCTTCCTCCTACTCCGCCGTCGCCGCCGCCGCCAGCTTCTACATAAAAATTAACCGTGAGTTTTCAAATTATTTTAACCGTTTAAATTTTTTTAAAATTATATTTTATGAATTATATATTGTGTGTAGATTTTATGCGTATGTGAAATTATGTGTATGTGTATGTCTATATAAATAATTATTTATCCATTTCAATTGAAATTTAGTTACAATTTTTTTATTTATTTGTTAATTTATTTTATGAATTATATATAGTGAGTGAATAAGTAAATTATGTGTATGTGAAATTATGTGACTGTGTATATGAAATTATGTGTATGTGTATGTGTATGTGTATGTGTATGTGAATAAGTAAATTATTATATATTATAGTAGGTCTTGTTGTGACTGATAAGTGGTAATTATTGAGTAAATTGTGTGCTTTAATTCGTTGTTTTATAACAACAATTTTATATTTTACTCGTAATTATTGGACTTATGTTATTATAGTCTCAAAACATTGATTTTATATTTTTCTATTAATTTCAGGGTATTTTGGAATATTTTGAGTGAGAGGAGAAAAATTACTGAGACTGATACAGATGAGTAGTGGAGATGAGACTTGAACCATGTGAAGCATCTTGAAATCAGAATCGCAACAAAAAAAAGAATCGAGTCAAACGAAGTTCGGGAGCTCAAGTTATGGATGAAACAAAATAGATGTGCAATGGCCCAAAATGCTGCGCGAATCAAAGCGAAATTAAGCCCAATGCATTTATTAATTTGGCCCATGTTGAGCAGATCACTTTCACGAACGGGCATTGCAACTTCTTGTGGAAGAATTACCATATATTTTATTATATATGATCTACTTTCCTTAAAGATGATTGGGGAGATGCATACGTGAGCCACAAGAATTGCCTAAACCCATATCTTTACCATATTATAGTGATAGAGGTAGATCATATTTTCGGGGGATATTGACGGACAGGAGGGGATACCTAGCGCCATTCACGCCAAGAGGGGGATTCTGCCTCCATACTCGAGGAATCCCCACACCTCCATGCATACGTGAAGTACCGAAGCACACACAATATCATAAAGATGATTTCTACAGAGATGTCTCAACCTACTTCTAGTTAGTTTTGCTTTATTTCAATTCCGGGGATTTCTAAACTTGTGCTTTGATGATTGCTAATTGAACCCTGTTTTATTCGTGAGACTTTTTACACGGATTATTTATATCATCTAATTTCACTGTTTAAATTGCTTGAGTAATTAATTTAGTCTGATCACCTAGGTTAATTATTTCGTGCACGTTTGCTTTTTCATATTTCGTAATCCGTAATTGTTGCGATTATATGACAATTGGTAGCAACTAGTATTTTACTAGGGTGATATAAATCGAATTCTTTCGAACCGAGCTTGCGTGTTTGAAAATTTGTTTGATCTTAATCCTAGGACTTAATGCTTCTACCAAATTAACACTACAAAAAAGACGGAGATTAGCGACGGAAATTTTGCGACGGCCAAATATCCGTCGCAAATTCAGTGAATTTGTGACGGATTTTACTAAGCCGTCGAAAAAAATGAAATTTTGCGACGACTAAGGATGGCCGTCGCAAAGTTTTGTAATTTGCGACGGAAAAGCCGTCGCAAACACTATGGCCCACCGCCTTCGTCTTGAAACGACTACATTTGCGACGGAAGGGTCGTCGAAAATTTCAACTTTGAGTTTGCGACGGTCAATTCCGTCGCAAAATATACCCGTTTAAAGGTGACCGTTCATGAAGCGACCCGTCTGACTGATTTGCGACGGAATTTTCCGTCGCAATTTTTAACTTTGTATTTGCGACGGACCAAAGCCGTCGCAAATCTTACATTTATATTCGCGACCTTTCGGGAAACGGTCCTTTGACTGCTTTGCGACGGAATTTCCGTCGCAAGTACGAACCGTTTTTACGCGTCTTCTCGGGAAACGGTGCGTTGACTGATTTGCGACGGAAAAGCCGTCGCAAATCAGTAAAAACGACGTCGTTTTGTCTTTGACAGGCGAAATTTGCGACGGATAGGCGTCTGTCGCAAATTTTTTTACAATTATAAATACTCTCCTCGCGAAGCAGACGGATCCTGCGAGAAAAAGGAAGAAGTGGAGGAAAACGAAAGGAAAAGGAAGGAGAAGTCGGGAAAAGGAAGGCGTCCGTCCCCACCGAATTTTCGTTTCGACATTTTCTACAAATAAACCGTAAGTTTTCTTCATTTTTACCCTTTAAAATTTAATTTTAAAGCATGTTTAGAGAATTGATTTTAGTTGAGAATTGATTTTAGTTGAATTGTTTGAATTATATTAGTAATGAATTGATTTTAGTTGAATTAGTTTATCGAATTTTAATTTAAATCATTTTTAAATTTTTGTTAATTTAGTTTAGAATTGAATTAGTTGAATTGTTTGAATTATATTAGAAATGAATTGATTTTAGTTGAATTAGTTGATCTAATTTAATTAGTAGATCGAATTTTAATTTAATTTTAAAGCATGTTTAATTTTTGTTAAGTTTATAATTGAATTAGTTGAATTGTTAAATTATTACAGATGAACCCAGGTCAAGATAATTTTCTCACTGTCATCATAGTCGACAACAAGTAAGTATTTTTTAATGAATTATGTATACTTTTAATTATATATATATTAATATATTTAACTTGATTTTTTAATTTTGTTGTCACGGACTGCTTCCAGCCCATGAGACTAGCTTAATCGTCTCACAAATCATTAGGATGGGACAATTTGAGTATGGTGCCCACTCGTGGAGTCAAGTGTCCAAGCAATAGAGGATGGAGTACTTTGATGACTTCAAGGTATAAAAAATTTATTTATTATGATTTTAATTTAACTTTTAATTTTTTAATTTATTCGTTAATATTCTATTTTTAATTTATTTGCAGAGGCGGTGCGTTTGGGACCCTGCCAACGATAGTATTATGTACCAATTGTTCTGTGCGAAAGCGCAAGAACGGTACAAAGATATTATCTACGGCCTGAAGAAGCGGTGGGACCGTAGGGATCGGGTGGAGTTGGGTCGAGCACCAGACGGACGATCGATATGGGATGGTTTGGTGGATCACTGGAACAGTGAACCATCATTCTGATGAAGAACAATTTATTTATGTTTTTTGAACTATTTATTTATGTTTTTTGAACAATTTATTTATGTTTTTTGAACAATTTTTGGTAAAGACATTCCCGGTTACAAGGTTTCCGCCATTATTACAGAGATAATGAGGGATAATTTAGAGTAGAACGCAATGAAGTTCAAACTCGTCTCGTCGCAGCGGAAGCAGTAATACTTGGATGGGTTTTGGATATATATATGCAAATATTTATAAACAATTAGTTGGTTAAAAATATTTGCATATATATACCCGAAACTCATCCAAGTAGTACTGCTTCCGCTGCGACGAGACGAGTTTGAACTTCATTGCGTTCTCCTCTAGATTATCCCTCAATATCTCTGTAATAATGGCGGAAACCTTGTGACCGGGAATGATGCTACAAATAGTATTTCAACAAAGATATTACTAATTCAGTGTTAATTAGCATAATTACTTGTAGCAAACATTTACATGATCTTAGATGAATTAATTTGGTGAATTTTGAAAAAAAAAAATGAGTCAATTTGGATACATATACAATTAATTGCGTACAAATGAACGAATTATAAATTTAAGCGGGAGTCGAAATAAATAATTTTACAGAAATAATAAAAATTAAATGGCTCCAATATTTATAAAAACAAGTTAGAAACGAAAATGAATTAATTTGGTGAATTGTAGAAAAAAAAAATTAGTCAATTTGGATACATATACAATTAATTGCGTACAAATGAACGAATTATAAATTTAAGCGGGAGTCGAAATAAATAATTTTACAGAAATAATAAAAATTAAATGGCCCCAATATTTATAAAAATAATTTAGAAACGAAAATGAATTAATTTGGTGAATTGTAGAAAAAAAAACGAGTCAATTTGGATACATATACATTTAATTGCGTACAAATGAACGAATTATAAATTTAAGCGGGAGTCGAAATAAATAATTTTCAGAAATAATAAAAATTAAATGGCCCCAATATTTATAAAAACAAGTTAGAAACGAAAATGAATTAATTTGGTGAATTGTAGAAAAAAAAATGAGTCAATTTGGATACATATACAATTAATTGCGTACAAATGAACGAATTATAAATTTAAGCGGGAGTCGAAATAAATAATTTTACAAAATAAAAAAAATAGTTGGGCAAAATATTTTAATAAACAACTTAGATACGAAAAGAAATTAATTTGGTGAATTATAAAAAAAAATGACTTAATTTGAATACATATACAATTAATTGCATAAAAATAAACGAAAGTAGCTTGTGCCCTAGTGGCGCGCGCCCCCTCCTCTTGCATAAGAGGTCCCGTGTTCGATTCCCCTTGGACGCAAAAAATGGATTAATTGTTCAAGGCCTAATAAGACTAATATAAAAGGTGGGCCGCATATAAAAAGAGATGGGTCGGTTGGCCCAGTGGTCCGCGCCCGCCCCGGCCGCCTCGGGTGCCCTGGCTCGAACCACGCGAGCCACTTTTTTTTTGTATAGGCTCGGTAATTTGCGACGGCCAAATTCCGTCGCAAATATTGAATTTTGCGACGGAAAACAACCCGTCGCAAATTATAACAGAAAAAAATAAAAAAAATATATATAAACATTTGCGACGGAATGTGGCCGTCGCAAATGTTGTTGACCCGAACGGGTCTGACCCGAAATATTTGCGACGGAATACTGTCCGTCGCAAATTCTGTGTGACCCGGTCGGGTCTGACCCGCCGATTTTGCGACGGATTTGTCCGTCGTTAATTTGCGACGGAAGGCAAAATCCGTCGCAAAAATTAGCTACGGCTGTTTTAGGGACGGATACGTGTCCCTCGCAGATACCGTCGCAAAACACTGTTTGCGACGGATTTTCCGTCGCTAATTCCGTCGCAAAACAGTGTTTTTTTTGTAGTGTAAATCTATGAGCGTATCTAGACTGTTTGGTTAGAAAGGTTCTTTGGAGAGCTTGTTTCAATTGAATAATATTAAGGGATAAAACCGATAAACAGAGCTTGTTGTTTGTCGAGGGTCAATAATCTGTGAGATAAGTTGAGTGAATAATACGTTTGATTAGCATAGTCAAGACCAAGTGGTGAATGAACCGCGAATTGGAATCCGTTAATTAATTGAATTTCCATTGTTTTATTTGTTTGTTTAGTTTATTTAATTTTAATTATTGTCTTGGTAGTGTTAGAAAAACCAATTCAAACTCTTCTCTTATTTGTTTGTCCCATTAATCTTCTCAAAAGGCATAATTTTGATTTCTACGTTCTCCGTGGATCGACCCCTTGCTTGTCACTACTACGAGTTAGTAGAGTAATTGAGGGTTATTTATTTATTGTAATTTGGCGCGTCTCGACAGCGAGACCCAAATTTTGGCGTCGTTGCCGGGGAACGGTGTGAAATTATTTTTGTGTTTATTGAGTGTGTTTAGTGGGGCTAATTTTTCTGTTTTTTTTTTTTTTTTTTTTTTGTGTTTTAGTGGGTTTTTCTTTTCTCCGTAATCCCCCGTTATTTTGTGTGTCAGTTGCACAATTTCTGCAATTCTGACACTGGGCTGTCCAGTGTCACTATAGCAGCGAATTTTTGCAGCTTGTTTCTGTTTAGTTCTTTGTGTCATTTCTTTGTTCGGTTTCACGCGTTATTGGTATTTTCTCAGGTGCTCAGTATTATGGCGGCTGAACAATCTTTGAAGCAGTTGGCAAACTCACAACTTCCACTGAATTGGTTTTGCATAGTTTACCCAACTGACGGTGATGATTTTGAGCTTAAATCTAGTTTAATTCGCTAGTTGCCTGTGTTTCATGGTTTTGCAGGTGAGGATCCATACACTTTCTTGAAGGAGTTTCATGTCGTCTGCTCACACATGAGGTCTAAAGATGTGACGGAGGAGCTAGTGAAATTGAAGGCCTTCCCATTCTCAGTGAAGGATTCAGCAAAGGAATGGCTATACGATTTGCCTTCCGCGACGGTCACTACTTGGGCTCAGATGGAGCAGTTGTTCATGTAAAAGTACTTCCCAGCCTCTCGAGTAGCGAGCATATGCAAGGATATATGTGGTGTGATGCAATCCCAAAGGGAGATTCTTTGGGAATATTGGGAGCGATTTAACAAGTTGGTGCAAGTTGTCCACAACATCAGATCTCTGATCAGCTCCTAATCCAGTACTTTTATGACGGGTTGACCCTCACAGATCAAGGCTTGATAGATGCAGCAAGTGGAGGAGCCCTATTTGATAAAACCCCAACCCAAGCGAGAAATCTCATTGCAAACCTGGCGGCGAATTCTCAACAATTTAATCATGAGGTAAGTGATTCATCTATTAGTGATAAACTAACTGCGGTAACCTCTTTTGTGAGAAAACTTGTTGTAGGTGGAGTTAAACCCCAACATTTGAAGGAGAATGATAACACTTGGTCACCACCATGGAGAGGGCAATACCATATCTAGCCACCCATAGAGAGCTGTGGACATTCTACAGAGGAATTGATCAAGATGCTCACTACTCAATCTTTGCAGTTTCAGCAGAACATTCAGCAGACTATGCAGCAGTTCCAGCTAAACACCACATCTACAATCATGAACTTGGAGATGCAAATGAGTCAGCTTGCCACTACTGTAGGCAGATTGGAGGATCAAATTGGTGGGAAGCTACCATCTCACACTGAAATTAATCAAAGAAACGTGAGTGCTATCACGTTGAGGAGCAAAGAGCAATTAGAAGAGGTCAAAAAGCATATTTCGTCAACCCCAGTTGATGAAAAAGAAGAGGAGAATTCGAAACAGACTGACACTGGGTCGTCCAGTGTGGACCAAAATCTGGAAATGAGTAACAAAAAAGTTGATGCTTCAATTTTTAACTCATATTATGCTCATATTCTGCCTTTTCCTTCCAGATTGAAACCACCAGCAATGGAGATATATTCTAAAAATGGGGTTGAAGTCGTCTTAAACGATGTTGGTGTTGTGAACTTTGTTCAAAAAGTTCAAACTGCACAAACAAAATCTGCATCCCCCAATGCCAAGGCAGCTGAAGTGAAATATGAGGTGGATGAACTCTATGTACCTTTACTTGAGCCGATAAAGCAAATTTCGGGATATGCTATATTTTTAATGGAGTTCCTCACCAACTACCGAAGGCTAACTGGGAATGAGAAGATCATGAAGGGTGGAAGCACTGTTCGTCAAAAGATACTAGCATTTGACCGAAAGGATTACTTCACCCCTATTACGTGAAGAAAGGGAGGTTGGTCGTCGAGCTAAAAGACGTTAAACAAAAGCGCTCTACGGGAGGCAGCCCGTATTATTTTTAATTTTCGTACTTTTTTTATTTATTTTGTGGTTGTCTTCTTCGTGGATTTCTTCATGTTTTTGTCTACAGCTTCTTGAGTTCTTAAAGGATGGCGCCCGCCTCAGTTAGCGAGCAATCTATTCAACCCAGGTGACTTGTTTCCATGACTTGCACATCCTCTTTATTTTTCTTTGATATTTTGTTGTTGCTTGAGGTCAAGCAACACATTAAGTGTGGGGGGGTTTGACTTTGCAAGACATAATCATGTGGGGTTGTTGGGTATTTGTTACTTGCTTCATATGAGATTTTTGTACTGTGCTAATAGTCGTAGTCGAGTTTTGTGCACTGTTAGTTTGAGTAATATGGCATGACAAGGGAGACACATGTGATTGATTTTTGTGTTGATTTTTTTTAGAATTATGGTCGCATTGCTAATTTGTAGTGATGGATTTGGATGAAAATGCACAAGATTTGATGCCAAAAACCCTTTTTGTGAGCTTTTGAGCCTAGGAGCAATTCATCGTATATATGCTCATTTCTCTTGTTGTGTGGTCGATCTTGGTGTGTTTATTCTAGAACTTGCTCTCCTATGCATTTTGAGACCAAGTTTGTGAACCATGCATTAAAGTGATAAAGGCATCTAGATTGTTTGGTTAGAAAGGTTCGTTGGAGAGCTTGTTTCAATTGAATAATATTAAGGGATAAAACCGATAAACAGAGCTTGTTGTTTGTCGAGGGTCAATAATCCGTGAGATAAGTTGAGTGAATAATACGTTTGATTAGCATAGTCAAGACCAAGTGGTGAATGAACCGCGAATTGGAATCCGTTAATTAATTGAATTTCCATTGTTTTATTTGTTTGCTTAGTTTATTTAATTTTAATTATTGTCTTGGTAGTGTTAGAAAAACCAATTCAAACTCTTCTCTTATTTGTTTGTCCCATTAATCTTCTCAAAAGGCATAATTTTGATTTCTACGTTCTCCGTGGATCGACCCCTTGCTTGTCACTACTACGAGTTAGTAGAGTAATTGAGGGTTATTTATTTATTGTAATTTGGCGCGTCTCGACAGCGCGACCCAAATTTTGGCGTCGTTGCCGGGGAACGGTGTGAAATTATATTTGTGTTTATTGAGTGTGTTTAGTGGGGCTAATTTTTCTTTTTTTTTTTTTGTGTTTTAGTGTTTTTTTTTCTCCGTAATCCCCCGTTATTTTGTGTGTCAGTTGCACAATTTCTGCAATTCTGACACTGGGCTGTCCAGTGTCACTATAACAGCGAATTTTTGCAGCTTGTTTCTGTTTAGTTCTTTGTTTCATTTCTTTGTTCGGTTTCATGCGTTATTGGTATTTTCTCAGGTGCTCAGTGTTATGGCGGCTGAACAATCTTTGAAACAGTTGGCAAACTCACAACTTCCACTGAATTGGTTTTGCATAGTTTACCCAACTGACGGTGATGATTTTGAGCTTAAATCTAGTTTAATTCGCTTGTTGCCTGTGTTTCATGGTTTTGTAGGTGAGGATCCATACACTTTCTTGAAGGATTTTCATGTCGTCTGCTCACACATGAGGTCTAAAGATGTGACGGAGGAGCTAGTGAAATTGAAGGCCTTCCCATTCTCAGTGAAGGATTCAGCAAAGGAATGGCTATACGATTTGTCTTCCGCGACGGTCACTACTTGGGCTCAGATGGAGCAGTTGTTCATGTAAAAGTACTTCCCAGCCTCTCGAGTAGCGAGCATATGCAAGGATATATGTGGTGTGATGCAATCCCAAAGGGAGATTCTTTGGGAATATTGGGAGCGATTTAACAAGTTGGTGGCAAGTTGTCCACAACATCAGATCTCTGATCAGCTCCTGATCCAGTACTTTTATGACGGGTTGACCCTCACAGATCAAGGCTTGATAGATGCAGCAAGTGGAGGAGCCCTATTTGATAAAACCCCAACCCAAGCGAGAAATCTCATTGCAAACCTGGCGGCGAATTCTCAACAATTTAATCATGAGGTAAGTGATTCATCTATTAGTGATAAACTAACTGCGGTAACCTCTTTTGTGAGAAAACTTGTTGTAGGTGGAGTTAAACTCCAACATTTGAAGGAGAATGATAACACTTGGTCACCACCATGGAGAGGGCAATACCATATCGAGCCACCCATAGAGAGCTGTGGACATTCTACAGAGGAATTGATCAAGATGCTCACTACTCAATCTTTGCAGTTTCAGCAGAACATTCAGCAGACTATGCAGCAGTTCCAGCTAAACACCACATCTACAATCATGAACTTGGAGATGCAAATGAGTCAGCTTGCCACTACTGTAGGCAGCTTGGAGGATCAAATTGGTGGGAAGCTACCATCTCACACTGAAGTTAATCCAAGAAACGTGAGTGTTATCACGTTGAGGAGCAAAGAGCAATTAGAAGAGGTCAAAAAGCATATTTCGTCAACCCCAGTTGTTGAAAAAGAAGAGGAGAATTCGAAACAGGCTGACACTGGGTCGTCCAGTGTGGACCAAAATCTGGAAATGAGTAACAAAAAAGTTGATGCTTCAATTTTTAACTCATATTATGCTCATATTCTGCCTTTTCCTTCCAGATTGAAACCACCAGCAATGGAGATATATTCTAAAAATGGGGTTGAAGTCGTCTTAAACGATGTTGGTGTTGTGAACTTTGTTCAAAAAGTTCAAACTGCACAAACAAAATCTGCATCCCCCAATGCCAAGGCAGATGAAGTGAAATATGAGGTGGATGAACTCTATGTACCTTTACTTGAGCCGATAAAGCAAATTTTGGGATATGCTATATTTTTAATAGAGTTCCTCACCAACTACCGAAGGCTAACTGGGAATGAGAAGATCATGATGGGTGGAAGCACTGTTCGTCAAAAGATACTAGCATTTGACCGAAAGGATTACTTCACCCCTATTACGTGAAGAAAGGGAGGTTGGTCGTCGAGCTAAAAGACGTTAAACAAAAGCGCTCTACGGGAGGCAGCCCGTATTAATTTTAATTTTCGTACTTTTTTTATTTATTTTGTGGTTGTCTTCTTCGTGGATTTCTTCATGTTTTTGTCTACAGCTTCTTGAGTTCTTAAAGGATGGCGCCCGCCCCAGTTAGCGAGCAATCTATTCAACCCAGGTGACTTGTTTCCATGACTTGCACATCCTCTTTATTTTTCTTTGATATTTTGTTGTTGCTTGAGGTCAAGCAACACATTAAGTGTGGGGGGGTTTGACTTTGCAAGACATAATCATGTGGGGTTGTTGGGTATTTGTTACTTGCTTCATATGAGATTTTTGTACTGTGCTAATAGTCGTAGTCGAGTTTTGTGCACTGTTAGTTTGAGTAATATGGCATGACAAGGGAGACACATGTGATTGATTTTTGTGTTGATTTTTTTTGGAATTATGGTCGCATTGCTAATTTTTAGTGATGGATTTGGATGAAAATGCACAATATTTGATGCCAAAAACCCTTTTTGTGAGCTTTTGAGCCTAGGAGCAATTCATCGTATATATGCTCATTTCTCTTGTTGTGTGGTCGATCTTGGTGTGTTTATTCTAGAACTTGCTCTCCTATGCATTTTGAGACCAAGTTTGTGAACCATGCATTAAAGTGATAAAGGCATCTAGGATTACTCCTTTTGGCTTATATATTCCCACCTTTTTACATTTATCCTTAGAAGTCAAGTTGAGCCTAAACTGTTTCTTTGATTAAGCACACTATTTAGCCATTATTCATATTTTGTTGAAGACTCATCCATTTGTACCCTTTGTTGAGATTTGATTGTGAATTATATGCATAGTGACTTGGGTCTTGTGATGAGTGAAAGTGTTGTTAAGGTGGAAAGTGGTGTTGAAAAGAAAGTTTGAGAAGTGCTGAAAAGAGAAAAAGAATTTTTGCAAAAGAGAGAAAAAAAAAAGGCTGAAAAAAAATCTGAATGATGATCCATTGGCATGGGTGCTTGTGAAATTTATGCTGTCAATTGGAAATATTTTCTTACTATGGAGATTTGTGACTTGGGGTGACGAGTTGTTGATACAAAAGAAGGGAGATTATCGATGTTTTTTTGTAGGTGTGTTATGCATCTATTTCACAATTGATCTTGACTAGCAAACCTCATATACTTCCCTTTATCCTACCCTTACCCGAAGCCACGTTACAACCAAATGAAAGACCTTTTGATTTTTGCATGAGTTTCACTCTTTTTAGTGGTGGAGATTTGATTTTTGAGCAAGCATATGGTAATAGCACATTAGGATTTGACATGAGTGCTTTTGATACCCTTCATATACACTTGAGCGAAAAGGAGTGATATCCATTGTGAGGGTACTGAATCTTTGTGCATTTGAGTCTGATGAAGTTGTTAGAAGTTGGTGTGACGTCCTATTTCTTTTATCACACTTGAGTCATGATCACATATCCTCTCTTGATCTTGTTATTGTCTTATACTCTCTAGTGTATGAGACTTGATTCATTTTGCTTTGATTTATTTGATTGCTTGAGGACAAGCAAGGATTTAAGTGTGGGGGGATTTGATAAGTCGTAATTATTGAGTAAATTATGTGCTTTAATTCGTTGTTTTATAACAACAATTTTATATTTTACTCGTAATTATTGGACTTATGCTATTATAGTCTCAAAACATTGATTTTATATTTTTCTATGAATTTCAGGGTATTTTGGAATATTTTGAGTGAGAGGAGAAAAATTACTGAGACTGATACAGATGAGTAGTGGAGATGAGACTTGAACCATGTGAAGCATCTTGAAATCAGAATCGCAACAAAAAAAAGAATCGAGTCAAACGAAGTTCGGGAGCTCAAGTTATGGATGAAACAAAATAGATGTGCAATGGCCCAAAATGCTGCGCGAATCAAAGCGAAATTAAGCCCAATGCATTTATTAATTTGGCCCATGTTGAGCAGATCACTTTCACGAACGGGCATTGCAACTTCTTGTGGAAGAATTACCATATATTTTATTATATATGATCTACTTTCCTTAAAGATGATTGGGGAGATGCATACGTGAGCCACAAGAATTGCCTAAACCCATATCTTTACCATATTATAGTGATAGAGGTAGATCATATTTTCGGGGGATATTGACGGACAGGAGGGGATACCTAGCGCCATTCACGCCAAGAGGGGGATTCTGCCTCCATACTCGAGGAATCCCCACACCTCCATGCATACGTGAAGTACCGAAGCACACACAATATCATAAAGATGATTTCTACAGAGATGTCTCAACCTACTTCTAGTTAGTTTTGCTTTATTTCAATTCCGGGGATTTCTAAACTTGTGCTTTGATGATTGCTAATTGAACCCTGTTTTATTCGTGAGACTTTTTACACGGATTATTTATATCATCTAATTTCACTGTTTAAATTGCTTGAGTAATTAATTTAGTCTGATCACCTAGGTTAATTATTTCGTGCACGTTTGCTTTTTCATATTTCGTAATCCGTAATTGTTGCGATTATATGACAATTGGTAGCAACTAGTATTTTACTAGGGCGATATAAATCGAATTCTTTCGAACCGAGCTTGCGTGTTTGACAATTTGTTTGATCTTAATCCTAGGACTTAATGCTTCTACCAAATTAAATCTATGAGCGTATCTAGACTGTTTGGTTAGAAAGGTTCGTTGGAGAGCTTGTTTCAATTGAATAATATTAAGGGATAAAATCGATAAACAGAGCTTGTTGTTTGTCGAGGGTCAATAATCCGTGAGATAAGTTGAGTGAATAATACGTTTGATTAGCATAGTCAAGACCAAGTGGTGAATGAACCGCGAATTGGAATCCGTTAATTAATTGAATTTCCATTGTTTTATTTGTTTGCTTAGTTTATTTAATTTTAATTATTGTCTTGGTAGTGTTAGAAAAACCAATTCAAACTCCCATATTATTTGTTTGTCCCATTAATCTTCTCAAAAGGCATAATTTTGATTTCTACGTTCTCCGTGGATCGACCCCTTGCTTGCCACTACTACGAGTTAGTAGAGTAATTGAGGGTTATTTATTTATTGTAATTTGGCGCGTCTCGACAGCGCGACCCAGTGACAAAATCTGTTAAGTACACTTGCAAATATGATCACATAGGAAATGAAAATTACAATTATCTATCCATTTCAATGGAAATTTAGTTATAATTTTTTTAATTTATTTGTTAATTTATTTTATGAATTATATATAGTGAGTGAATAAGTAAATTATGCGTATGTATGTAGATTTTATGCGTATGTGAAATTATGTGTATGTGTATGTGAATAAGTAAATTATTATATATTATAGTAAGTCCTGTTGTGACAGAATCCATTAAGTACACTTGCAAATATGATCACATAGGAAATGAAAATTGAAAATTACAATTATTTATCCATTTCAATTATTTATGCGTATGTAAAATTATGCGTATGTACGTGTAGATTTATGCGTATGTGAAATTATGTGTATGTGTATGTAAATTTATGCGTATGTGAAATTATGTGTATGTAAATTTATGCGTATGTGAAATTATGTGTATGTGAAATTATGTGTATATATTATAATTTTCAGACAATATTATATATGTTTGTAGGATAGTTATATTATAGTTATGTTGATGTTTAATTAGTTAATTTTATAATTATTACACATTAACCAAGTTCAAGATAATCGTGTCAGTGTCACTGTAGTCGACAACAAGTAAGTATTTTTTAATGAATTATGTATATTTTTAATTATATATATTAATATTATTAACTTGATTTTTTCATTTGTTGTCACATGCTGCTTCCCGCTCATGAGACTAGCTCAATCGTCACACGGGTCATTAAGATGACCACGTTTGAGTATGGTGCCCACTCGTGGAGCCAAGTGTCCGAGCAAAAGAGGATGGAGTACTTTGATGAGTTCAACGTATAAAATTTTTATTTATTATGATTTTAACTTTGAATTTTTTAATTTATCTGTTAATATTCTATTTTAAATTTATATGCAGAGGCGGTGCGTTTGGGACCCTGCCCACGATAGTGTTATGTACCACTTGTTCTGTGTGAAAGCGCAGGAACGGTACAAAAATATTATCTACTAGCTGAAGAAGCGGTGGGAGCAAGGGAATTGAACGGAGTTGGGTCGAGCACCAGACGGACGATCGACATTGGATGGTTTCGTGAATCACTGGAACAGTGAACCATCATTCAGAAGAAGATCGTGAAGAGAGAGAGAGAGAAGAGAGAAGAGAAAAAAGAGAGTTTTTTTAACAATTTTTATGTTTTTTTGAAGTATTTATTTATGTTTTTTGAACTATTTATTTATATTTTTTGAACAACTTATTTATATTTTTTGAACTATTTATGTTTGTTTTTTGAACAATTTTAAACAATATTTCATTTAATTAGTAATTTGATGAAATTTAAAAAAAATGGTAGTCAATTTCGAATTATATACAATTAATTATATAAAAACGAATAAATTAATAATTTAGAATAGTCTAAAATATTAAATTTATAAAATTAATAAAAAAGTTAGTAAATATATATATATATATATATATAAACGATTTAGAAACAAAAAGAAATTAATTTGATGAGTTTTTTAAAAAAATGGGAGTTAATTTGGAATTATATACAATTAAATAAATAAAAATAAATAAATTAATAATTTAGAATAGTCTAAAATATTAAATTTATAAAATTAATAAAAAAGTTAGTAAATATATATATATATATATATATATATATATATACATATAAATGAATTAGAAACAAAAATGAATTAATTTGATAAATTTTATAAAAAATGGGAGTCAATTTGGAATTATATACAATTAAATAAATAAAAACGAATAAATTAATAATTTAGAATAGTCTAAAATATTAAATTTATAAAATTAATAAAAAAAATTAGTAAATATATATATATATATATATAAACGAATTAGAAACAAAAAAGGAATTAATTTGATAAATTTAAAAAAAATGGGAATCAATTTGAAATTATACACAATTAAATAAATAAAAACGAATAAATTAAAAATTTAGAATAGTCTAAAATATTAAATTTATAAAATTAATAAAAAAAGTTATTAAATATATATATATATATATATATATAAACGAATTAGAAACAAAAAGGAATTAATTTGATGAATTTAAAAAAAAATGGAAGTCAATTTGGAATTATATACAATTAAATAATTTAAAACGAACAAATTAATAATTTAGAATAGTCTAAAATATTAAATTTATAAAATTAATTAAAAAAAGTTAGTAAATATATATATATATAAACGAATTAGAAACAAAAAGAATTGAATTTGATGAATTTAAAAAAAAAATGAGTCAATTTTTTTTTTATCGATAAATGTTAGTTGTTAGTTGTTAGTAGTTAGATTAGTTCACCAAGTCCCCAAATACACCAAGAAATCTCCAAGCCCTCCTTATAACTCCCATAATTCGTTCCCAGAAGGAATCGAACTCAAGTCACTCACTAGAGTGAGGAACCCGGTGGCCAGGTGGGCTAAGCCACCTGGTTAAAATGAGTCAATTTGATTAAATATACAATTAAAGGCAATTAAACGAACAACAATAACATGTGTGTTGATGACCTTGATCCAAATCGATAATTAGTGGCTGTTTTGCTCTTAGAAGATCATCAAACAAAGATATAATCAAAGATTTAAGCTGGATTTTTATAAGTAGGGATTGAGAGAGAAATTTGCAAGAGTTTGGTCTATTTTTAAATTAAGTGAACTTATATTTTTCCCTCATGAAAAGGTATTTATAGAAGTACAAGCAAGTAGGAGGTGGCACCTTCCTAATCATCCTTATTTACATGGTGACAAGTGTTAAGACACTTGTTAATTCCTAAGCTATTACATCTTTACACAATGACAAGTGTTAAAACACTTGTATGCTCCTAATGTAATGCTTAATTATTGGGATTTCTGATGATCTTTTGAGGTGCCCTCTTGCTCGCCTGCTCGCCTCTAGTTGGGTCTTTATGTCTTCTTGGTCTGGCTGTTGGCCACTTCCTTGTGCCTTTCATGACCAGCTGCTCGCCTCCTAGCCTCTATGACCAGCTGCTAGCCTACTTGATCTTGATCATCAAACCCAGCTGCTCGCCTCCTGAGGGGTAAAGTCCCTGCTGGTCGTCCTCTTCATTTATTATTTTCATTCTTGATTTCTTAATATTATTTTAACATTTTTATTTCTAATCTTGTTGCTCGGATGTTCGCCTATCAACAATGCCCCCTAGTTTGGCATAAAAGGATAGATTTTATCCTTTTTTGTCAAACTATAGGATAGGCTACACTATTTAATAGGAGGCGACCAAAAGGGAAATTGTCCTTTATTCTTGTAGGGAGCGAGCAACAGGTTTTCAAATATTTGGGCGAGAAGTTTGGGAAGCGACCAGCGTGGAGCGACCCTTGGACTTGCATCGTTTCGCTTCCCGAGGCACGGAATACGAAGCGACGTGGGCGGTTGGTGACATCACTGCCGTCCACGCGTGCGCCCCCTAAATTGCACATAGGGGCCTCAACTTTTCAACTCCCTTAATTTCGCCCCCGAATCCATATATATAAATAGCTTCTCTTCTCTTCTTTTTTTCTTTTTCCGATTTCTCATATGCAAAGCCGCCATTGTTTCTTCTTGTTTCCGATCAAAGGTGAATCTTTTGATTCTTCTTGTTTCTTTTCGTAATTGTTTGTTTTTACTTTCGATTTTGTATATTTCATTTCTTTTACCGTTCTGCCGCCATTGCCGCCGCATCGCCACCGCGTCGCCGCCGCATGACCGCTATCGCCCTCTGTTTTTTGTTTGAATTGTGCCACCACACATTCTGCTCTCATTTGAGCTCTTTTTTCGTTCGATTTGCACGAAGAATTTTCGAAATGACATCTCCTTCTTCAAGCAACACCCCATCTCTCGAAGTTGTCAGAAGGAATCCGGGAAAGAGGCCTGTAGAAGATGAACCGTCGCGCCCTGCTCCTCGCCGCTCGCTCCGGCGAGTAGCCGGACAAAACCCTAGAAATTTGCTCGTCAATGAAGACACGGGTTCCGAGGCGAGCTCTGTTGTGCTCCGTTGACGCGTTCTATACTGTAGAAAGTTCGGGCGAGCAGGACGTCCAAGGCCCCATTGCTCGCTCCTCGCCTCCTGAAGGTACCTCTTCGGACTTGGGCGAAGACTCTGCTGACGTTGCTGCTGAGATAGAAGAGATGAGTCTCCCTGGAGATACGGGAGAGAGCAGCGGGCACCAGGCCAGGAGCGAGCAGGTGGCTCATTCAGGGAGCGAGCAGCTGGGAGTTACTTGGGAATTTCTTCGGGAGATAAACTTCCCTGTCTCAAAGCCAACTTCTGAATCCCTCATCCCCAAAGTCGTAGTCCGAAGACAAGATTGGATTGACTACTCCAAGAAGTACCACAACACGTTTCCTACCCCGCCAAGGCCTAGCATTGAAGCTCGGGAATCTGCGTATACTGCGAGTAGGGTAGCGAGTGTAGTGACGGAGGATGACTTGGCCCGGATCCGCTCTACCTATCACATTCCATACGACATCCATTTATATGCTCCACAGGAGGGAGAGACTGCTGACAATCCACCTCTTGGATGTACTGCCATTAACTTGGATGTTCTCAACACGGGGTTCCTCATTCCCTTACATCCGGTGATCGGGCGATTTCTGGAGGACACGAACTTGGCGATTACCCAGATTACACCGAATGGGTGGAGTAACTTACTAGCCTTCATCACCCTTTTTGGATTAGAAGGCTACAGAAATAAGATCAGTACAGTGGAGATACATTATGCCCTTACTATCTCCTCGGCTGCCAATGAAGAAGGGCTCGGGTGGAATTACATTAAGGCCCGTAGCGGTGTTAAACTGATTGAAGGAGTGCCTAACAAAGTCAAGAGCTGGCATAAGCAGTTCTTTTTTATTGGCGGGCGTCTTCCAATTTTTCGGGAGGACCGGGGCGTGTACATTCCCCTACACACTTTGGCGAAATTCGGCGTAGGTTTTGTTTCTTAGTTCATTTCTTCTATGGTGAACTAATTTTAATCTCTCTCCTTATTTTGCAGGGCCGCGTATCCTGAAGTGGGGACATCCCGAGTTAAGCGAAGAGTTCTTATACGTTCTTGCTCTGATTTCATTGCGGGACGTTAAGGATCGGAGCATTGGCCATCTCTCTCAAGCGCACTGTCGCAAGTTAGCTCAGCTCACTACCAGTGCTCACCACTTGGAAGAACAGGCGGAGATCCCGGAAGGTAACTTTCTTCAAGTACTTTGATTAATTTTCCTTTTACCATGTTGGTCGCCTACCCCCTGTTGGTCGCCTCCTCCTGCTGGTCGCCTAACCTTCCCTTTTATGCTTTTACTTCTAGCTCAAAGAGTAACGGTTGCGGTCCCTCAAATACCGAGAAGTTATCACCTCCTCGCTCACAGAGTAAAAAAGATGGCGGCCAACCAACCTTCGAAGAAGAAGAAGCTCGACCCCTGCACATCCTTGATCAAATTGAGAGCAGGACCACAAGATGAGGAGGAGGCTCCTCAAGTACCAGCCCCAGTTCCTCGACCACCTCCCCGCTCCTCGCCTCCCAGAGACACCCGGGGAAAGAAGAGGACAACCAAGGAAACTGCCCCCAGAAGGGAAGATGACCGTTCTAAATGGACTAAGGGGCAAGGTTCTTCCCAAGTGGGCCAACCAACTGCTCGTCCCTCGCCCGTTGAGGAGGTGACCGAGCAGCAGGTCACCGATGCCATGATCGCCGGGCGGAGGGGCTCATCACCTGACGGCTCTTACCTGGGCTACGACCCAGTGAATATGAGGGAGTAAGTACTTCCTTACTGCTCGGCTGCTCGCCTCCCTGGATATGCTGCCTTTTTCTAATGTTTCTTCATCTTTTGCAGGTACCGGAGAGAGGATTATCCCGGTCGCTCTAGAGTACTTCACCAACTTAGTTGTGTGAAGTCGGCTCCCGCCTATCCCGACATCAAAGATTCCCATGTTCGGCGGGCTACGGAGTTGGTCCCTCGCTCCTGGATGAAGGTAGGTGAGGAAATCCTGCAGAATCAGTCTTTGAGCGACAACGCTCGCCTTCTGGGTTATAATGCTAGTCATCAAGTTATCACCGCCCAGAGAGTCGTTGACCAAGCCATCGAGCTTGAGAGAACAAACCGGAGCCTGGGACGGAAGATAGAACAACTTGAGGCAGATCGGGATGCTCAGTTGAGGAGGAAGGACGATGAGTTGGCTAAGCTGAAAGCTGACTTCGAGAGAGCTAAGCACACATGGGAGCGGGAAGTGAAAGCTGCCGAGGATCGGGAAATGGTGGCATCCAATGCTTCGGAGAAGCTTAAGTTGGACTTGGGCGTCGCTACTGATCGTCTGCAGGTTCTAGAGACGGAGCGGGTGGGTCTGGTGGAGAGAGTTGAGTCCCTGAAGGTCCATGTCGACCAGCTGGAGAAGAAGAACAAGCGCGCCATCTCTTATACTACATACGTGCTAGATGTAACCGATAACACCAATCTCGGTTACATTTGTGCGTATGCAGATTGTGTGCGATCTGTGAAGTATGCCTTGGACAACAACCTTGACATCATGACTAGCACTATCAAGGACTTCACAGATTATGTCACTGAGAACCCACCCGCTGCCGGTTTTGAAATTCCTATCGCTGACTTAGGGGAGATGGGGTTAAACTTGGATATCTTCAAAGACGATGTCCGAGTCGTGGCTCCGAAGGAGAGGACGGAGGAAGTGAACCGAGACGCCACTATCTTTGATGCTTAGGTTCTCTCTTTCCGAACCCTCTAGGTGAGACCAGTTCCTCTGCTGCTGTAGGTGAGCAGCAGGTCCCTTTGGCCACTGTTCAAGATGTTCCTCCTCCTCCCCCTACTGAGGGTCTTCCAGCCCCACCTGCTCCTCCAGCTCCCGAGTCTTAGACTTCTTTTATTTTCAGCTTTCTTAGTTGATGTGCTAGGTTGATTGTAATCTTTTCTTTTTGCCTTTGTACTCAAAATTTCATCTTTAATGAAATATTTTTGTCTTATTTGTTCGCCTTTCATTTGTCTCTTATTTATTTTTGCTTAAGTATTTCTTTCCTTGATTGAAGGTTTAAATACTTTTCCTTTGCAAATGTATGTATATTAAGTATGTATGAGCCTATTTGGTTCTTTTGAAGAACTTGGCTTTTGTCATACTTCTTTTTATGCCATGTTGCTCGCCACTTGCTATGTTTGTGCTTAAGTGCATTTAGCTTTGGGGCGAGCAACTTTGTATCATGGGGGCGATCAGTTGGGCTCCTGTAACTTGGAGATCCTGCTGCTCGCCTCCTCCTGAGCTTGTGCTACGGCACTCGATTGTCTCCGGCGAGCAGCTTTTCTCCTTAGTTAACAGTTGGGTTTTAACACCTTTTGCTTTCTTATGTACATAATTTACTGAACAATCATCTATCTATTTACAAATTTTGCCACAAAAGTGTGAAAATTTCATCAATCTTACATCTTACAATAATATAAACGATAGTCTACATAAAAAACTTTACATTGGTTTCTTTAATTACTGGTAATATTTCTTCAATAAGGCTACGTTCCAGGTATATTGGGCCGACTAGCCTTCCATGTCTTCAAGGTCATACGTGCCGTTGTACCACTTGTGGGTTATCCTGAATGGGCCCTCCCAGGTTGGTCCAAATACTCCTGGAGGTGTTGCCAGAATTTTCGGAGTACCAGATCCCCAACTTCGAATTCCCTGACTTTTACTTGTGAATTGTAGTATTTCGCAATCCTTCTTTTGTATATCTCATTTTTTATTTCTACCGAGATTCTTTTTTTATCGATCAGATCCATCTCTGCAGCTAATGCTTTGTTGTTTTCTTGTTCATTGAACTCGGCTATCCTTTCAGTTGGTACTTTGAGCTCTATAGGTATAACTGCTTCTGTACCGAATGCCATAGCAAACGGTGTTTCTCCCGTGCTCGTTCTATGTGATATCCTATATGCCCAGAGTACTTCGGGTAGTTCTTCTGACCATTTTCCTTTTTCGTCCACCAGCCGAATCTTTAAGATATGCTTGATTATCTTGTTAACTGCTTCGACTTGGCTATTAGACTGAGGGTGATAGAGTGTCGAAAAATGCTTCTTGATTCCCCACTTCTTGCAGAAATCTCTTATTTTTTTCCTTCGAACTGTCTTCCATTATCTGTCAGTATTGCTTGCGGAACTCTAAATCGGCATACTATATTCTTCCAGATAAAACTGATAATTTTTTCTTGTGTTATTGTAACTAGTGCTTCAGCTTCGGCCCACTTTGTGTAATAGTCCACGGCCACTACTACAAATCTGACATTCCCCTTTCCTGTTGGGAAAGGTCCTATGATGTCTATCCCCCATTTTGCAAATGGCCATGGACTATTTACCGAAATCAGTTCTGTCGGTGGCTTATGGATGTTGGGAGCGAATAGCTGGCATCTGTGGCATGTTTTTGCAACCTTGATTGCATCTTGTAACAATGGTGGCTAGTAGTATCCTTGCCTTACTGTTTTGTATGCCAGTGCTCGCCCTCCTGCGTGATTTCCACAAACTCCTTCGTGGATTTCTTTCAGTACTTCTTGGCCTTGCCCCCTTGCTAGGCATTTCAGTAGGGGCAGTGAAAATCCTCTCTTGTATAGTTGACCCTCCATTATTGTGAATCTTGCTGCTCGTTTAACTAGTTTGGCCGCTTCTTGTGGGTCTTCGGGTATCTCGTTGTCCTTGAGATATTTGTATATTGGCGTTCTCCAATCTTCTTCTACTAACTCTTTTTCAACCTGGTTGATCTTGTAGTCACTTGTGGATGGATTAGAAATCCTTGTTATTGTGACTTCTGTAAGCTCTGTTGGTCCCGTACTAGTAGCCAATCGAGCAAGTGCATCTTCTTGTGCATTGTTATCTCTTGGTACTTGTTCAATGTAAATCTGTTCGAAGAGCGAAACTAGGTGAGCAACAATTTTTTGATATAAAGCCATGTTTTCATCCTTGGCCTCGTACTCTCCCCGGACTTGGTTGACTATCAACTGGGAATCTCCATAAATTTGGACTCTTCGAACCCCCACAGCCAATGCCAGACGCAGTCCTGCTATCAACGCCTCATACTCAGCCTCGTTGTTTGTTGCCATGAACTCGAACCTGACTGCTGAGGTGAATACTTGTCTGTCTGGACTGATCAATACTATCCCGGCTCCTGCTGCTGTATTATTTGACGATCCGCCTACGTACATATGCCATGGATGACTATGACCTCTCGTCGGATCTTGAGTGAAGGTTAATTCGACTATGAAGTCGGCTAACGCTTGTCCCTTGATCGCTGTTCGAGGTGCATAAGATATTCCAAATTGGCTTATCTCGAGGGACCACTTGAGGAGGCGACCAGCAGTATCAGGCCTTTGTAAGATTTGCCTTAATGGGAAAGTTGTTAAAACCTCTACCTGATGATCAAAGAAGTATGGCCTCAGCTTTCTTACACTCATCACCAGTGCGTAAGCCAACTTCTCCATAGGTGAATATTTAATTTCTGCTTCGTGCAAGGCCTGACTTACATAGTAGATTGGCAAGTGAAATTTTCCTTCTGCTCGAACTAGGACCGGGCTGATGACCACCTCAGACGCAGCTAGATACATGTACAAATTTTCTCCAGAGACAGGTTTTGATAGAATCTTGGTATCACCCAGATATTCCTTCAACTGCTCAAACGCTTGCTGACAATTGTCCGTCCACTGGAACTGTCCTCTCTTGATGGCGTCAAAGAAAGGTCGACACTTGTCTCCGGACCTTGAAATGAATCTGTTTAGGGCTGCCAAACATCCGGTTAGTCGTTGAACTTCCCTGACGGACCTTGGTGGTTGCATGTCCATAATTGCTTTGACTTTCGATGGATTTGCTTCAATGCCTTGTTGACTGACCAGGTGGCCAAGGAACTTTCCTGAGTGTACTCCGAAGCTTCTTTTCTTCGGGTTTAACTTCATGTTATATGCTCGGAGTATCTTGAATGCTTGTGCGAGATGTTCCAAATGATATTCCTTCCTGGGGCTTTTTACGACTATGTCGTCCACATACACTTCCATTGTTCTGCCAATGTGCTCATCGAACATTTTGTTTACAAGTCTCTGATACGTGGCCCCTGCATTTATTAACCCGAATGGCATTCTCTTCCAACACAATAAGTTTTTGTTAGTGTAGAACGTTGTGTGCTCCTGGTCATCTGGATGCATTGGTATTTGATGATACCCGGCAAATGCGTCCATGAAGGTGAGCAGTTCGTGTCCCACCGTATTGTCCACTAACTGATCAATGTGAGGTAGTGGGAAATTGTCTTTGGGACAAGCGGCATTCAGATCGGTGAAATCGATGCATAACCTCCATGTGCCATTTGGTTTCCTCACTAACACTGGATTTGCTACCCATCTGGGGCATAAAGCTTCTTTGATGAGATCATTGTCAAGTAGCTTTTTTACTTCTACATCCAGTGCTTCATATTTGTCAGGTCCGAATTTTCTTCTCTTTTGCTTCACCGGTTTTCTGGTTGGATCAATATTTAGCTTATGACAGGCATGCTCAGGGCTGATGCCTACCATATCAGCATGCGACCATGCGAATACGTCGAGATTAGACTTGAGGAATTCTTTCATTCTGGACCTGTATGGCTCAGGGAGCTCAGACCCAATGAATAATTCTAAGTCTTCCCGATTCGGGTCGACTTTTATTGCTTCCAACTCCTCAACCGGGGTTGCTCTTCTTTTTTGGTTCTTCCACCGAGGATTAATAATTGGACCTTCTAAGTTGATTTCATCCTCGACCATTGGCTTCGCCTCTAGTCTTGGCTCTAGATCTTCAACTTGATTCAGTGTGGGTATGGCCTCTCTTCCCTGTTGCTCGTCGGAGCCCTCCTGCTCGTCCTCGCCCTGCTGCTCGTCCACCTCCATCATTTCAGTATCGATGGACTCCATGATCTCATCCAACACGGAAGGTTCATTTTCAGCCCTGCTGCTCGGCTGTTCGTCCACGACAGCTACTCTGTTGTCATTAGGTTGAAGTTGCAGGAGGCACTCTCGAGCTTTCCTCTGATCACCTTTGACCGTACCTGAACCTTTTTTAGTTGGAAATTTAAGACAATAGTAGTACGTTGAAACGGCCGCTTTGAATTCATTCATAAAAGGTCGACCGAGAAACCCGTTGTAGGCAGACTGTTGGTTTACAACTAAGAACTCTACCATCCTAGTCAGTCTCCTTTCAGGATTCTCGGTCGATACAAGTTCGACCGGCAACGTAACTAAACCTAAGGGAACGGTTACAGCATCTCCGAACCCTACTATCTATGATCACATTCATTTACATACTCTTCACAATCACCTATCTGATCTAATGTGTTTTTGAACAAGATGTTTGTGTAGGAGTCGGTGTCCACGAGCAAATGGTGAACTCGGGCTCCCATGATATTAGCACAGATGATTAGTGAATCATTGTGCGGGGTGAGTATCCCGTCTAGGTCCTTCTCCGAAAACACCAAATATCTCGTCTTCTTAGTTGCTTGGTTCACCCCAACCTCTCTGACTTGAGCCACTGCCCTCAAGTCTGCTTTCCTCTTTCTTTTAGACACTGGTGGCCATCCGTCAGAACAGCCCCCGACTGGTCCAGATGGCTCAAGCATTAAAATTTCTCGGACGGGTTCGGCTGGCGCTGTCATTTTCTTCTTCCTTTTTTGATCCCTCCTGCTCGGTTGTTCGTCGCTTTCATCGTCTTTCGAGCCAGAGGATATTGCTACTCTCGGTTTCTTTCCTGGTTGCCGTTTCACGAATTCTGATAACTTCACTTCTTCGTAGAACCTCCACAGCTGTTTCAGGAGGTCTCGGCATTCACTCGTGAATTGGCCTATGGGTTGATGATATGCACAGTATTTGTTGGGGTTCATCTTTCCTCGCTCTTGTCGTATTTTTCTAGGTTCTGACAACATATCCTTATCTTTGACATTATTGTACACAGCTTCTATCGATGTGGATAGGACATGGTTCAACTTCTCTTTCAACTCGGAACCTTCACTGAAGGCCTTCATGTTCCTAGAGGCCTTGTACTCCCCTCCCGACTTCTTGGTGTCGGCTTTGTCTCCCAACTCTTTTTGTAGAGTCTCTTGCATTGAAATATACACACCTCCCTTGTGCCTGAATTCGGAATATGTTTTAGGAAATGTGAGGTGCATCTTTTTCCACAGGTCTGTCCCTTTTTTTAGTCCCGCCATGACTGCCACAATTTTCGTGTCTTCACTCACCATTTCTCCTTCCAACAGAACTTTGTCAAATCTTTCAAGGAAGGCTCTGTCAGACTCCTCGTCTCCTTGCTTCAGATCTGCTAGCCTATGTCTCTGCGTAAGATAAGATCCGACTGTGGAGAAGTGCGATAGAAATTCCTTGCTAAGTTGCATGAATGAACTGATGGAGCCCGGAGCAAGTGCGGAAAACCACCTGTGAGGACCGTCGCCAAGATTCAACGGGAAATTCCGACATTGAGTTGCGTCAGATGCTTTTACCGATATCATGTAATCGGTATACTTTGATAAATGCACCTTCGGATCTGAATTTCCCTCATATAAACTGATGACCGGGAATTGCACTTTCTTTTGTACCGGCGCATTTAGAATAGTTGGGGACAAGGGTGATGATGGTAATATCGTCGATCCAACACCTTTTTTAGCTTCCAATTACTTTTGCATTTCTTCTACCGCTTTTTTCAGAGCTTGCCACTCATCTGGAGACGTTCTTCCATTAGAAGGTTGTTCGTCATGATTGGGTTCGATGACCCCTTCATGACGCAGTCCCTTGCTAACGGGACGTATCTCCTGTGTGACGCGCTTAGCGATGTTGCTAGCTCCGTTGGGGCCTAAACGTCCAAAGACGGATCTTCTCAACCTCTCATGAACTGAGGGGCGAGCAGCAGGGTGTCCTTGCTCATGTGCTCGCTCCTCGCCTCTCTGATGAACCTCCTCCCTACGTGCCACGTGGTGACTTGCTCTCCTTGTATGGGAGTGGCTCACACTCTTCGTTTCCCTGCTGCTCGACTCCTCGCCTGTCCCCAGAGTGGACTCTCCTCGACTTCCTAGTCTCTCACTTACTGGGGTTTTGCCTTTGGCCTTTCTTGCTTGTCTACTATCAACTTCATCCATTCTTGCATCCTCACGTTGCTTAGTTCTTCGCTCTGTTGCCCGGTTGCTCGCCTCCGGGGTCTTTGAGAGTCTTTGCCCTACTGCCCGGTTGCTCGCCTCCCGGGCTCTTGATGGTCCGATGGCTTCTTGCCGTCTTTGCAAAGATTGCAAAACGACGATTGTTTTCACCAACTCTTCTGGATTTTGGGCCAAAGCCTCCACCTCCGGGGGAATATTATCAATTGTAACTTGTACATTTCTCTAAGACGTCGCTCGCACTGTTCTTGCGTGCTCACCCATCGACGATACCCTTGTTCGTGACTTGTTCGACGGATACGTGCTTGATTCTTGCGGTTCTTGTGATCTTACCATTTTCGAATAACACAATGTTCTTTGATGAAAAATCTTTGTGTTTATGAGTGTTGATTTTAAAAACAACTAGCCTTGCATGTACGAATTTGGTCTGTTACAACCTTTGTTCATACATGAATGCATTCAAGCCTTTGAATCTTCAAATAAAATACTCCACAAACACCAGCCAACACCCACAAACCCAGTTTCCGGCAACCTACTGCCGGATTTTTGCAGTTTCCGGCGACTTCTCACAAGAATTCTTCAAATCTTCAACCAATCGAAGGTTCGGACCCTTCTTCTAGCGCCAATTGTTGATGACCTTGATCCAAATCGATAATTAGTGGTTGTTTTGCTCTTAGAAGATCATCAAACAAAGATATAATCAAAGATTTAAGCTGGATTTTTATAAGTAGGGATTGAGAGAGAAATTTGCAAGAGTTTGGTCTATTTTTAAATTAAGTGAACTTATATATTTCCCTCATGAAGAGGTATTTATAGAAGTACAAGCAAGTAGGAGGTGGCACCTTCCTAATCATCCTTATTTACATGGTGACAAGTGTTAAGACACTTGTTAATTCCTAAGCTATTACATCTTTACACAATGACAAGTGTTAAAACACTTGTATGCTCCTAATATAATGCTTAATTATTGGGATTTCTGATGATCTTCCGAGGTGCCCTCTTGCTCGCCTGCTCGCCTCTAGTTGGGTCTTTATGTCTTCTTGGTCTGGCTGTTCGCCACTTCCTTGTGCCTTTCATGACCAGCTGCTCGCCTCCTAGCCTCTATGACCAGCTGCTCGCCTACTTGATATTGATCATCAAACCCAGCTGCTCGCCTCCTGAGGGGTAAAGTCTCTGTTGGTCGTCCTCTTCATTTATTATTTTCATTCTTGATTTCATAATATTATTTTAACATTTTTATTTCTAATCTTGTTGCTCGGTTGTTCGCCTATCAACAATGTGTTCTAGTGGTTCAAACCTCTTCCGGCCTACCAGGAGGTCATGGATTCGATTCCCCTTTGGCGCGTATTTGCTTATTTATTTCTACAAGCCTCACAAGGGCTTATATACTACATGTATACAGTATAATCGAAAATAAAAAAAGGCCGCGGCTATACAAACCCCCGATTCTCCTATTCATACCCCAATTACTATATAAACCCTATTAAATCTGCGGAAAAAAAAACACAATGTAGGCTAACAAAGCGTGTTTAAATTTTGTTCCAAGTAAACTAATTTTTTTTGTCTTTACAAAGAAAACTATAAGTTAACATCTGCTATCGAAAAAAACGCGAACAAAATCTCACACAAAATAATAATGATGCACTACGGATACAAATTAACTTGTCATTCAACGTAAAAAAAAAATTACATCAGTGTGATATTTTGTGACTCCATTAATTAGACACTGTAAATTTGAATTGTCTTGTGTTAATTTGAATGAAAACAATCCAAGGATATGATTTTTAGGGGTTTTAATGAAAATAATCCAGAAACTTGATTTTTAGTAATTTCAAAATGTTAATTTTGTGATGTTGAAAATGAGAAAATGAGTGAAAAAATAAAGGAATTTCAATTAATAATTAAAAAAAATATTTATAAATGGGTAATCTTGACTTTTAACTTAAAACTATTTTTGAAAAAAATAAATTGGGGTGTGTATAGGAGAATCGGGGGTTTATTTACCCGGGGCCATAAAAAAAAAATATTCGACATACCTTAGAAATTTTATTGACTTTTAATCTTCTACACAAGCAACCAGTCAGGGTTTTCTGAATACACACCTTCAAAATTTCAATATTCAGGGTGTGTTTGGTTGGAGGCTTTGGGGATAAGGAATGGGTATGAAATGAAAAATAGGTGTTTGGTTAAAAACTTTGATTTCTTACTCTGTGAATTTATATTCTAAAAATAAGGAATCATAATTCCTTAGTATTTTGGGTGGAATGACTATCATTCAACACCAAAAATTGCATTAATTATTTTTTAATTTATTAAATTGCAATAAAAATAAAATATTTTTCATTGTTCAAATATATAAAGAGCCTCACTACTAAAACCTCAAAATTCTCTAAACAAACCCCATAACTTTAAAGAAAAAAATAGACATAAATAAAATGACTAAGTTATCCTTATATATTTATGGAATTAATTTTACTCTAAATTTATGTTGATTTTGACTTTAGCCTTTTAAGTCATTTAATTTCAAAATTAGTATTTTAACTTTTAATTGATCAATTTTTTTTCTTACATTTTTTTAAACCCTAAAAAAAATATGTTTAAAAATGTATTAAATATTTAAATAATCAAATTAAATGAAATTAAAAAATACATAAAAATTTGGAAAATAAAAGAAAATAAATCTACTAAATCTTCAAAATAATTTAACTAAAACAAATCCTATTTTTTTTAAAAATAAACTAAAAAATAGTTAAAAAGATCAATTAAATCTTAAAAATAACTAAATTAAGGAAATTAAATTAAAAAATCGTAAAAATTCAATCGAAGCTAAATAAAATAAAATTTTAATTTATTATTTAGTTTAATTATTTACGATAATTTAATTAAGATTTATAAATATTTTTTTGATTTTGTTTATGTTTAGCCTTTTCCTTTTTGAATATTTTTTATTCTTTTTTAAATTTTGTTTTTTTAGATTTAGATATTTTTCTTATATTTATGTAGTTAATTTATTTTTCAAATTTTCATTTTAAATGATTTTTTATTTAATTTATTTAATTTTTTTATTATTTAATTTTTGTCAAATTTTATTTAGGTTTAAATGATTTGAAAAAAATTTAACTAGACTTTTTTTAAATTATTTTATTTTCTGAATTATTTAAAATAAATGTCAAATTTACTTTTAATTTTTTTATTCAAATATATTATATTATATAATTTAATTGATTATTAAATTTTTTTATATTTTTGAAGATATTTATTCTGATAAATACTTATTTAGAAGATTTAGTTAATTATTTATAAAAAAAAATCAATATATATTTAATTTTTAATATAATTTTTTTAAAATTTTGATTAAAACCAAAGAATATGAAAAAATAAAAAAATAAAAAATAAAAGATTTTAATGAGAATATGGAATGGTGAGAATTTTTAGTAAGTGATGTGGATTTAATGAAATTGTGGCAATATTAATGGAGGAAGGATATTATAGGAATGAAATGGGGTATGTTTAGTAATATATGTTGATTTTTAAATTTTAATGGGGTATGTTTAGTAGGTAAGGTAGATTTAGAGGATTTTGGGGTTTGAATAATGGTAATCATATATAAATCATTAATTAATGTTGTTTTCTAAAAAAAAAAAATTAAAAAAAGAAGAAGGTTAAATTGATTCCATTTCTAAATAAATTGGTAAACCAAACACAATTTATTAGTATTGATAGTCATTCCTATTATCAACCAAACAATACAATTATATGAGTATATTTCATTCTATTCCTTACAACTATCATTACCATTCATATATTCCCATTCCTCCTAACAAACCAAGCATTCTGGAGATAGTGTAATCATAATATACTATATTGGAGGGGCTGCAAAATCCTATGTGGCGAGCCCCCTACTATCTATTTTAAAATCTTGCAATATCCTCCTTTGTAGTCCCTTATAACAGCCCTCAGATTTCCTATTTAAATCACTTTTTTTCCCATTCCTTCATATCGTGCATTGGTTGCCCATCTTCTACACGAAACGGGTAATGGAATCCGGCACCAAATAAACGACCATGGTTTTGTTTCGATCAATTCGAGTCGGCCGACTTCATTATTCGCATGGACGTTTTTTGATTCGGTGGATGTTGGTACGTGAATCCGGCGCCAAGGCCATTGTTTTGTGCTTTTGTTCCGATAAATTCGAATCGCCTGGCTCCATTATTCGCATGGACGTTTTCTGATTCGGCGGATGTTGGTACGTGAAGCCGGCACCAAGGCCATTTTTTTTTTGTGCTTTTGTTCCGATCAATTCGACTCGTCTGTCTTCCCTGTTCGCTCGGAATGTCGGCTGTAAAGCTGATCGTCTTCCCCGTGTGACACATATTTTTTTTTGTCCAATGTTATTGTATTTGCTGTGATGTGGTGTATTTCATTTCCGATGTAATTGTATTTGCCGTGATGTGGTGTATTTACATTAATTCAATAATAAATAGTTAGCAACATTTCCCTATGATCTCTCCACTATTTTAGTTTATATCCTAACAAATTAGTATCACACTAACATTGGTTGATGTCGATAAAGCAGATTTTAATCGATCCAAATAATTATCAGTAGATTAGATTTTAATCAACCCAGTCAATGATTAGACTTTATCAAATTCGATCGGTTTCTATATTCTTGGCAATTATAAAAGTTATCAAATTCGATCGGTTTCTATAGTCTCGGCAATTATAAAAGGATTGGAATATGAAAATCTATTAAAATTGAAAAAATTCATCAGGTTCACGTTTTTTTGTATCTTAATTATTATATAGATTGATTTAGTTATAATTTAATAATTTAAATCATAATTTGATCTTAGCGCTGATTTTTTGCCTAGAAATCATCACGAATCAATTCATCAGATTCACGTTTTTTTGTATCTTAATTATTATATAGATTGATTTAGTTATAATTTAATAATTTATATCATAATTTGATTTTAGCGCTGATTTTTTGCCTAGAAATCATCACGAATCATTACTATTTATTTTTGTTTAATATATGATTTTGTATAAGAATTCATAAGTTTGATATTCATTTCATAGTTTAAATCTTCATTGTGTACTAGATTTGTCACTGATTTCCTATAATTTTTCCCATTGACGCGTTAACGTAAATATAAATTGGCAAGTCAAATGGACTAGATTAGGAAAATCTAATAAAATATGGAAAATACGCTTTATTCGGATGCAAAATGCTTCGTCTATTTTAATGTAGTTTTTGTCTTGGTCAATATTTCCTTTATTACTTGGCCAAATAATAGATAATTTTGTAATTGCTATTTAGGCATGCAAAATATGTTAATGGACCCTACGATTAATCATTTTAATTTGTCAATGTTTCCTAATAAAAATAGGTGTTGATCGTGTTTGACTTCAAGATTTAATTTCCCAATTATATTCCCTAATTATTTCTACTGATTGGAAAATCATGTCTCATCCTCCCTAATTTCACGTAATTAGGATTTCGGTTGATTACATGAGAGATATGCATAAGTATAGGAATTCGGTTGATTACATGAGGGATATGCATAAGTATTAATTAAAATCATTTAAAGGACCATAGTGGTGGACCCTACGATTAATCATTTTAATTTGTCAATGTTTCCTAATAAAATAGGTGTTGATCGTGTTTGACTTCAAGATTTAATTTCCCAATTATATTCCCTAATTATTTCTACTGATTGGAAAATCATGTCTCATCCTCCCTAATTTCACGTAATTAGGAATTCGGTTGATTACATGAGAGATATGCATAAGTATAGGAATTCAGTTGATTACATGAGGGATATGCATAAGTATTAATTAAAATCATTTAAAGGACCATAGTGGTATGTCATTATGTGTGGATTTATTCAACTATAGTCTTTTTTTTTTCTTCATTTGTTATGGAAGGGCGTCTTTTTTATGTTAACTTCAGGGTAATCCTTCCTGATTTGGCTGTAGAGTTAGGATACTTATGTGCTCATGAGAATATGAGTATTGAGCGTGTTCCAATATTCCAATCGGTTGTCTATCTTCATAGTTCTAGTGGTGTTTTTTGCATACGTGGTGAAATCTGGGGTTCTCCAAATGAGGCCGAGAATGATGCTGCTCACCAAGGAATTAAATATCTGAAGGAGTTATATTCTATCAAGATTGTAGATTTTACCTCCTATTAGTTTATAATAATGTGTTCCCGTTGAAATTTTAATAAGTTATTATAATGTTATCTTGGTCCTGTATTTTAGATTTATGAATAATTTTACAAATTAAATTATGGCTGGTGCCTATACAACTCAAAATTATTGTTGTCGATGCCCACAGACTATTTGTTTCGAAGAAAAGATTATGGTGCAAATATATTTTTAATTTATTTGTTTCGAATAAAAGATTAGCATAAGAATGGTAATACTATAAAGGAAATTAATTAATATCACTTTTATGGATTGGGTAGGGTTTTAGTAATATGCCATTGTGATTTCCTTTCAATTATTAACGGAAATTATATGGATGAAAACCTTTTGAAAATATGGATAAAAAATATTGAATCTTAATCAAATTTGTATAAAATATACTATAGAGTGAAGAAATATAAAAGTATCCGATTCCCTTTTTTTTTAAATATTTTTTGTAACTAACATATATTTGGAGGTCGATTCTATATTTTATGTTCATATTATTAAAGTTGCTTTTAAAATATTTATTATATTTTTTGTAACTAACATATATTTGGAGGTCGATTCTATATATTACGTTCATATTATTAAAGTTGCTTTTAAAATATTTATTATAATTAAATTATAATTATAACTTTATAATTGATAGTGATAATTGGTTCAAATGATTTATTAAAATTTGTATGAATGTGTATATTGATTCTCACTATACCATTGATCACTATCATCCTAATCATCCTAATGATATATTTATTGTGCAAGATGTACAGATGAAATTAAGGGATTTTCTTTTCCAAAGATTATTGCACATGTTTATGATATATTTATTTACTGAGTAATTATATTATGGAGATTGAATAATTTTGGTCCTATAATTAGTTCAGATGATTTAATAAAATTTAATAATAGTTATTCATAATTAATACTAATACATAAAAAAATAAGTTTGTAATTAGTGTATCACTACCACTATTTAGTAAAATAATTCACATGTTACTTTTGTAGGATGGATTCTCAGACAGATTATAACAAAAAAGGTTTGAGTCCAATGGATAGGTTAAAGGACAGGTTTTACTATGTTGATGTTTGTGCTTTCTACATAAAGTACATGGAATTACCAGATTCAGATATGCTTGAAGAGTACGTAGATCAAATGGTTAGTTTGTTTTTCATGATTTAATTGAATTTTAAATAAATTAATGCAGTTTTCATGATTTAATTGAATTTTAAATAAATTGATGCAATATTTGGTGATATATAAGTGATATTTATATTTTAAGTGAGAATTTTTATGTATAGAAATACAATGTATATTTTGGAATAGAAATAGACTATATTTTATATTTTCTTTTTTTAGATCATATAATATACATTTAAACTATTAATATTGCTATTTTGTAGTCAATCCCAGATCCGTTTATGAAATGCTTGTTGTTTACCAAAGTATTTGTAGCTGGGATTAACTGGCTATTTATAAGGGCTTCGGTAAAAACATCAAATGATTGGGTTCTTAAATGCTAAAATGAATGCTTGAATGAAGAAAGGCTATAAATGCATAAGAACACTAAGAACACCAAGAATTTTTGCCAGGGGTTGTTAGTCCCTGGACTTGAATGAGTATGTGTATTGATTATACTGAGAGAGAGTGAACCTTTTTTCTTTTTTTTACATTACAAATGTTGGGGTATTTATAGTTTTCTCACTACAGGGGTATGTAGGTCATTTCCGGCCCCTTGGGGGACAGGTGCATTAAATGTCCCTTGCCTCTGGGGACGCGCGGGCTCTGATATATCAGGGCTTGCAGGCGGCCGGCCACTAGGATGTTGACGCGTGTCCAAAAAGGACGATTCTCTGGCGAATTTCCTCATTTGGATGGAATATTCTCTGAGTCTCTGAGTACGGAGGCGGCCTTTTTCCTCCTTGGGGGAGGGTCTCTCTTGATTCTATCACGTGCTCCAGATCTCTCTTGCCGGCCGGGGGCCTTGAGTGATCAGAGGCCGGCCTCCTGGCGGACAGTGAGGTCGGAGATTCTTCTAGCCGGTTGGTCGCGCCCGGGCGACTTCCGTTGGACTTCATTGGTCTTGGCCGGGCCGGTCCGGCCACGGCCGGACTTCAAAGTGGTTGTGATGAACATGGACGGGCGTCCCTAGCAGGTTTCCGGCCTCGCTTTCGCGGTCGGAAACTCGTGGTCGGAGCCCGCTGTGGTCGGATACAGACCGGCCAGGTTGGTTCCGACCTCTGGGTATCTTCTTGCCTTTCCCGGCTTTCTTCCGGCCGGATCCGACATGCGGTCCGAAACGATCACAACAATTGCCCCCCAGCTCGTCACTCAAAGTTGGTGAGGGGCGAGGTGGTCGTTTGCCGTTTTGTGTTGGTGCCGGCCTTGATCTGCCCGGGGTGGTCGGAGACCGGCCTATGGCTATGCGACGACTGGGAGGACGTGCGTTGTACTTATTTTGCCTAAAAAGGTGCGCATGACGTCAGGCGACGCCACGGATTATGCGCATTGAAAGCTGACGTGCGTGACATGATTTGATCTCCTCGAATCTCGCGCATTTAATGCGTGCAAAGTACGAGGCGTCTGACGCCAAAACCGTCTCTTCATCTTCTTGCACCTAGGCCCCTAAGCCTAGGTTTTTATTTCGAAATAGGTCCCTGCCCATTTCCTATAAGTAGGGGAGTCATTCCACTTTCAAGGGTTTTCATTCTTTCGCAATTTGGAGCTGTTCTTTTGCGACTTCCGGCGAACTTCTCACGGCGGCGACAAGCTTTGCACGGCGGCGATTGGTGTTTTGAAGGTAAATTTCAAATTTTTCGTATCTCAAACTTCTTTTTAACATAATGGTGCGACGATGGGCCGGTCCTCCGCCTGGGCAAAGGGGTGGCACCTCCTAGAGTGGCGGCGGCGGTGGCGGAGCCAATCGCCGTTTGTTCGAAGAGGGGGGAAGTTCCCGTGGAGGGAGTGGAGCCTCTCCTTCTCGTCTAGCGGGCTCGATCTGGGCTCACGACGACGACGTTTTGGATGCCCTATTCCCACGCCCGGGACGGTCACTGTTGGGTGAGTGTGCCCGGGAAGGGGCTCATTTGGCTACAGAAAGATCTCAGCACGAGGAGGCGGCCCGACCAGTGGAGGAAAGGGATCCGCTGGATGACCTCTTGGAAGAAGACGAAGAGGAAAGTGGCCGCGGCGAAGGCGACGATCTGGGGACCAACCTGTTGCTCCAAAATATCGCGGCTGAGCAGATTAAGCAAAGGCTTGGGATGGCGAATGAGGCCTCGGGATCGGAGACCGAAGAGGCCGATAGGCCGGCTGCAGCTGGCCGGAGCGTTAGCCAGGATCGGCGAGAACATGTCAGAAAGGCCTTTCTTCTGTGGTCGGAGTACGTGGAAATGAAAGATGAGGTCGATTCCCTTTCTTTTGACTTCGAGGAGTATTCGGAGCATTTCCCGCGGGGGCCGACCGTTCGTGATCGGGCCACCATCTGGATAGCCGACCTGGAGGAGTCTCGCAGGTGGACTATTGGGCAGATCCAGAGCAAAATGACCCAGCACTTTCTTGATGATGTCTGGGCCGACTGGGAAATCCCCTACGACGTCCAACTTTATGCTCCCGAACCGAATGAACGGGCGGACAAGCCTCCTCACGGGATGGTGGCTGTGACCCAAGACATGATGGAGGTTGGACTTCGTTTTCCGCTCCATCCGACCGTCTCGTACCTGTTGAACTATTGGAACCAGGCACCCATCCAGCTGCTCCCGAATACATGGATGATCCTTGTGAGTGTCATGGTCTTGTTCGGCAAGAATCGGCTCTACCGGATGCCGACCCCTGGGGAAATGAAATACCTCTACCGAATCCAGAGTGAAAAGAGTGGGACCGGTGAGGTCTACATTCAAACTAAAGGGCAGAAATTGGTGACCGGTCTCCCGAGCAAAGGTCGGAACGATCGGAGGAAGTGGTTTTTCGTCGGTGGGGCGTTTAAGACCGGGTATCCGGATGGGACGGAAATCGACGTTCCGACCGACATCCGCCTCAAGAATCCCAGTAAGGAATTTTTAGCTTAAATTTGGATAAAAAATACTGATCTAATTTTTTCCTTCTCTTTGCAGGTTAGCCTTGCCCTTCCGACCGGGAGCTGAATTTCGACTTTGCGGTTGTCCGGGAGCGGATTCTATCATTGCCGGCCACGGAAAGGAATCAGGTCGTCCTTCGGACACGACAATCCCGAATTTCCGGCCGCTTCTTCCAGTTCCCGCGTCATCTAAGATTGACGGGTAAGTACCAGGGCGGGACCGGGTCCCGGCCTTTAATTTGTTTGTTGTTTTTTTTTTTAACACTTCGTGTCCCGTCATTACAGTGCCCGACTTCCCGATCGTAAGGCAGTGCCCGCCAGAACTCCTTGAAAGCTGCCCGGAGATGTTTTCTCTTATTGGAGCCGGTGCGGTGAAGAAGACGGCCAAAGGGGCAAAGAAAAATAAGGGAGCCGGCGCCCGGACCGGGACCGTGATCGAAGAGCCCCTCCCTCTCCAGGCGGTTTCGGCCGTCGGGACTGCTGCTACTGAGGCCCCTGCATCCCCCCAACTCACCGGCCGAAAGAGGGGTCGGGAGGACACTGAAGACGAGGAGACCGGCCAGCGTGGGTCGAGTCCGGCCCCCATCGTCCTTTCTGACGACACACCGCCTGGGGCGGTCGGGGCGGAAGATGCGGCCCGTGCGGCGCCCGTTCCCGGCCGAGAAGACGATAGGACCTACTTCGGTCGTGATCCCGCCCATTTCCAAGCGTGAGTCTTGTCTTTAGATTTTTCTTAAGTCATTTTTGTTCGATTCTGGCCTAATCTCTCTTTTTTTCTAGATTGACCCGCAACAACTCCGGCCTTCCTCCAATGGTGTTGGATTTCCTCTCTTCCCGAGCCCCGGGTTCTATCGTGGAGATGCCGGAGTACATGAGCCCGTCGGTGAACTCTTTGCCCCAAGCCTGGACGCGGGAGTTAGCCGACGTCGCTGATCGTCGTCCTCAACACGCCGGTCGGGCCTGCGTTGCACTCGTTAGCCAGGCGACCATCATGGCCAATCTTGTGGAGAGCGAGTTCAACAGTGCCCTCAGCACTGTGCGGAGGCTAGAGGCCGACTTGACCAGAGCTCGGGAGGAGAAAACCGGTCTTGAGAGCGAAAATGCCGCGCTGAAAAAGGAGAGGGACTACGCGGTCGGCCAGATGGAGGCCGTCCTGAAAGAGAAAGATGACGCTCTCGGTCGGGCAGAGATGGCGTACAAAGCGCTGGCCGATGCCCGGAACCGGGTAGCTGAGATGGAGGACACCTATGCCGAACTGCGGCTGGAGGCGCATCGAGCCCGGGGGGATGCTGACCAGGCCCTTGCCCGGCAGGCCGGGTTGGAGAGGGAGCTCCAAAAGAAGGCTGAAGAACTGGCTGCCTCCCTTAGCCGGCCGGCATATGATCCGGAGGATCCGACCGCCAACCCGGCTCTCTTCTCCGAGTTCTGCTTCTATATGGCTGCTGCCAGCATGATTCGGGTTGCACGCCAGGCCGGTCTTGAGACCAAGTCCCTGGAGGATTACTTCCGGGAGTACGCTGCCAAGAACCCGGTCAATGAGGGCTATTGGTTTCCCATCCTCGACCTGGAGACCGTCTTCGGGGTGGACCTTTCATGGTTTCCACACCGGCATAGGTTGATCCAACCGGGTCAGGGGCCCCCGGCCGCTGATGAAGAGGAAGAGGAGGAGGGCGGGGAAGAAGATGTCGATCCGGAGGGTTCCCAGGCAGCGGCCGCAAGTGTCGCGGAGGCTTGTGTTGAAGAAATTGCTGTTTTTGTGGCCGGCACTGGGGAGCAAGCAAGCCCGGCGGCCGGAGCGGGCAACCCTTGATTTAGCCATGTCTTAGCTTTTCTTTATTGCTTTCGAATGTAACCGGCTTCCGACCGGATTTATCTTGTTTTAAACCGCTGTACCTCCCGGCTTTCAGACCGGTTTTGACTTTATATAATTCAGTTTTTCCTTGAACTTTATTGTTCTATTATTGCTCTCTTGCTTTCTTATACCTATTAAAGTAAATTTTCATAAGTATGAATGAGATTCTGACCCGGGCTCGAGTGTGATATGCCGACCTCGATACGGTCGGCATATGTTTTGAACTGAGCCCGGTTTCTAGGATTGCCTTGGTTGCCTTGCCGAGCTCAAGTGTGATATGCCGACCTCGATTCAGTCGGCGTATGCTTTTGAACCGAGCTCGACTTTTAAAGTGGCTAGGGTGGCCTTACCGAGCTCAAGTGTGATATGCCGACCTTGATACGATCGGCGTACGCTTTTGAACTGGGCTCAGTTTTTGGGTGGCCTTGAGTGGCTTTTCCGGGCTCAAGTGTGATATGCCGTCCTCGATACGGCCGGCATACGCTTTTGAACTGAGCCCGGTGCTTGAAATAAGATACAGCTGTGCGAAGAGCTTTTGTATTGATAAGGACTTTGAGTACATAGTACAAAATCATTGGTAGTATTTCTTCAAGTGAATTGCATTCCAGGGGTATTAGTCCGGAGTTCCATCCATGAGTTCCAGCTCGTAAGCTCCCTTGGAGAGCCATTTGGATATCCTGAACGGACCCTCCCAGTTCGGGCCGAATACCCCTTTTGGTACTTGAATCTTTTTGAGGACGAGGTCCCCGACCTGGAATTGTCTGGCCTTCACTTTGGAGTTGAAATTTTTTTCGGATTTCTTCTTGTAGGCCGCATTTCGGAGGTCAGAATTGAGTCTCCTTTCCTCCAACATGTCCAAATCGATCATCCGGGCGGTGTCATTATCTTTGGTGATCATCTGGGCCGTCCGGTGGCTTGGTAGGGAGACCTCTGAAGGAATGACGGCCTCGGTCCCGAAAGCTAAAGCGAAAGGTGTTTTGCCCGTTGAGTTCCTCGTGGTCGTTCGATACGACCAGAGTACGTCTAGCAGCTCAGCTGCCCACTTTCCCTTCTTGTCCTCAAGCTTGGCTTTGATAGTGTGCTTGAGGATCTTGTTTACGGCCTCCACCTGGCCGTTCGTTTGCGGGTGGTAGGGGGTAGAGAAAACCTTCTTGATATTCCATTTTTCGCAAAACTGAATCATCTGGAGACCGTCAAACTGTTTCCCATTGTCGGAGATGATCACTTGAGGTAGGCCGAAACGGCAGATGATGTTTTTCCAAATGAACTTGATGATTTGAGTCTGACTGATCTTGTTGAGTGGCTCGGCCTCGGCCCACTTTGTGAAATAGTCGACGGCCACGACGGCGAATTTGTGGCCCCCGGGCGCAGTGGGCATCGGTCCGATCAAGTCGATGCCCCACTGGGCAAAAGGCCAAGGGCTATACATGGAAGAGAGCTGCTCGGGGGACAGTTTGATTTTGGGTCCCAAGACTTGACATTTGTGGCACGACCTCGCGAAGTTGACGACGTCCTTGTTCAAGGTTGGCCAGAAATATCCTTGTCTGATCACTTTGTGGGCCAGGGCGCGGCCTCCGGCATGATTTCCACATACCCCCTCGTGGATTTCGGCCAGAATAATCCGGCCTTGCTCCGGGGTGATGCATCTTAGGAGTGGGAGGGTAAAGCTTCTTTTATATAAAAGATCGTCGATGAGGGTGTACCTTGATGACCGGAGTTATAGTTGTCGTGCCCGAGTTCTATCTTCGGGGAGTCCGCCGTTCTTGAGGTACTTTACGATTGACGTCATCTAATTTTCATCCGTGCTCAGAACAGTCGCCACTTGTGCTCGGATGACCGTGGGCGTTCCGAGCGTGGAGAGTTGGATATTGGAGAGGTCGGCAGCTCCCTCCGCGGTTGCAAGTTTGGAAAGAGCGTCGGCCTGGGTGTTGTGCTCCCTTGGGATTTGCTCAATGAAGACTTGATGAAATTTCTCGCATAAGGTTGTAACCAGGTCGAGGTACTTCATCATCTGCCCTCCCCGGGCCTCGTATTCACCTTTGATTTGGTTGACCACGAGTAGGGAGTCCATAAAAACGTGCAGTCGGCAAACTCCGATGGCGATCGCGAGTTCAAGGCCCCCGACCAGAGCCTCATACTCGACCTCGTTGTTGGTGGCCGGAAAGTTGAAGCGGACTGCATGGGTGAAATTTTGGTCCTCCGGGCCGATCAGGACGATACCGGCCCCGGCACAAGTATTAGTTGACGATCCGTCCACATAGAGTTTCCAAGGGGGGTGGTTGATTCTTGTGAACTTGGGTGGGAAAGTTAACTCTACTATGAAGTCGGCCAGGGCCTGGCCCTTGATGGCCGTCCTTGGGGCGTATGAGACCCCGTACTGAGCTATCTCTAAAGACCACTTCAATAACCTGCCTCTGGTGTCCGGCCGGTGTAGGACTTGCCTCAAGGGCAAAGTGGTGAGTACCTCTACCTGGTGGTCGAAGAAATAAGGCCTTAGCTTCCTTACGCTCATGACCAGAGCGTACGCTAATTTTTCAAGCGGAGTGTATCTGAGCTCGGCATCGTGAAAGGCTTGACTTACGAAGTAGATCGGTAGGTGGTTCTGACCGTCTGCCCGGACTAGTACCGCGCTGAGTGCGACCTCGGAGGCCGCGAGATATAAGTAGAGCTTCTCCCCTGGGACCGGCTTGACTAAGATTTGTGGGTTTGCCAAGTACTCTTTCAGTTTTGCAAAGGCTACTTGGCTTTCCCTATTCCAAGAAAATTTGCCATTTTTAATGGTTGAGAAGAAGGGCTTACTTTTATCTCCGAGCCGGGCTATGAATCTGTTGAGAGAGGCGAGGCATCCGGTCAGGCGCTGCACTTGTTTGATCGTCCTCGGCTCTTACATGTCAAGGACGGCCTTGATTTTGGCCGGGTTGACCTCGATCCCGCGCTGGCTGACGATGTGCCCCAAGAATTTGCCGGCCTCCACCCCAAAGTTGCATTTCTTTGGGTTTAGCTTCATATTGTAGGCCTTGAGGATCTTGAAAGTCTCTTCAAGATCCCTGAGATGGTCTCCTTTCTTCAAGCTTTTCACCACAATGTCGTCGATGTAGACTTCCATGGTCTTTCCGATCTGTTCTGCAAACATCTTGTTGACTAGGCGCTGGTAGGTCGCACCGGCGTTGATCAGACCGAAAGGCATCCAGAGCCAAGAGAATATGTTCTTCTCCGTGTGGAATGAGGTGTCCTTGATGTCTTCGACGACCATGGGGATTTGATGGTAGCCGGCAAAAGCATCCATGAAGGACATCATCTCGTGACCGGCCGTGCTGTCCACCAGGTGGTCGATGTGTGGCATCGAAAAGTGATCCTTTGGGCATGCCACGTTGAGGCCGGTGAAGTCTATACATAGTCTCCAGGCATTGTTTGTCTTTTTTACCAGAACGGCGTTTGCGACCCATTGGGGCTTGTCCCGGGCTTGTTCGGTCAGCTTGTTGTCTAGCAACTTCTTGACCTCCTCAGCCAAAGCTTCGTACTTTTCCGGGCCGAACTTTCTTCTTTTCTGATGGACCGGCCTCCTGTTGGGGTCGATCTTTAGACGATGGCATGCGTGCTTTGGGTCTATCCCGACCATGTCTTGGTGAGACCAGGCAAAGACTCCAACGTTGGCTTTGAGGAATTCAATCACTTCCCACCGCATTTCGGTCGGTATGCGAGAGCCGATCAGTACTTCCAATTCCGGCCTCGAGGGGTCGACCAGAATGTGTTCCAAATCCTCTAAAGCCGTAGCTTGTTCATAGCTCCGCCGGTCGGAAGAATCGAATCTGGGATCGAGATCGAGCTCGGATGGTTCGAAACCGATCCTTGGCTCAGGATCGTCGATCTGCATAGGCCGGGGGTCGGCGGATGTGGATCCGACCTCCGTGATGGTTTCTGCGGCCGGAGTGGCCGTTTCAGAGTCGGGGTGTGGTCCGTCCGGTGTTTGGTCGTTGCTAATTGGAAATAAATGAGAGTAGGAATAGTTCAAACACCTTCTAGCCATTGCCTAGTCACCCTTAATGGTGTCGACCACCCCCTCGGGGGTGGGAAATTTGATACAGTAATAGTAGGAGGAAGCAACGGCTTCAAAAACTTCTAAAAAGGGCCTACCTAGAAAGCCATTATACGAGCTTGGCTGATCTACAATTATAAAATCTAACGGCCTAGTTATCCTGACCTCCTCGTTGTAGCAGCAGATGAGTTCCACGGAGAGCTTTATCCTCCCGTACGCAGCGACCGTCGCGTCCCCAAATCCCTTCAGTTGAAGGTCGATTGGCCTAATGAAGTTGACGAGGTCTCCGAGCTGGTCTAGGGCTGTTTTGAAGATGATATTGCAAAAACACCCATTGTCGACCAAAATGCGCTGGACCTCTTTGCCTAGGACCCGGGCGGCAATCACCAACGCATCGCCCTTCGGGAACAGCACCCCGGTCCTGTCCTGGTTGGAGAAAGTTATCTCCAAGCTCTTGTGAATCTTTGGTTCTGGGGGTGTGACCAAGTTGACGTTGGTCGCTGCCCGGACCTCTGCTTTCCGCTTCCGGTTGGACTGCGTCGAGATGGGGGTGAGGCCGCCTAGGTTCCCCCCGCCGGCCTGGATCATGTTGACTCGACCGCCGGGATTCATGGGTGGGGGGAGGTCATCCTCATCATCATCTTCCTCCAAAGCTGCGACCGGCCTAAGAGGCCGGCCGCCTTCCTCGTTTCTTCGAGGGTGGCGCTGGGGCTGCTGCTGCGGTTGCTGCTGGTCCTGACGGCCGGCTGGCCTCTGAAGGAGGTCGTTCAGACGCCCTTCGTCAAACAGCTTCCAAAGCTGCTTTAGGAGATCACGACACTGGCTCGTATTGTGGCCAATAGAGTCGTGATAGGCGCAGAACTTTTTAGGGTCCAGCCGGGACCAGTCTCCAGAATAAGGCCTTGGCCGGGGAAGCACGTCCCGGTGCTGGATCGCATTGAAGATATGCGCGGGGGACTGCCTCATGGCCTGAGTTAAGTGAACTTCAACGTCCTCGAAGGACTTGAAGTTACCGGGCGGTTTGGCCACTCTTCTGGCCTTAGGGCCGCTCTTGGGGGAGGTTTGGGCTACGGCCTCCGTCTCCTTTGGGGTTGGCTCGGACTTCCCCAGCCTTAGTGCCAGAAGTTTCCTCCGAGCCAGGTAGTCACCGGCCCGGGCGCGGAATTCGGCGTAGGTTTTAGGGAAGTCCTTGGTGAGGTGTTTGAACATAGGAGATCGACCGTGGAAACCCCCCAGAGTTGCGTGCAAAGCCAGTTGATCGCTTATCGCCTCGCCGGTCAGCATGACCTCGTCCACTATGGCCACGTAGTCCTCGTCGGACTCTTCTTTCTCCTGGCGGATCCGCATCAGGCGGTGCCAGCTTTCCGGCCGGGCAATTTTGGCCGCAAAGTATGATGAGAATTGGGCGCTTAAAGTAGCGAACGAGTCGATGGAGCGTGTCGGGAGGGACACGTACCATCTGTGGGTGAGGTCGCCCAGGGTGAGAGGGAAAAGCCTGCACTTTGTGGCGTCTGTCGTGCCACGCCCGGTCATATAGATCCGGAATTTGCTCAGATGAGTCTCCGGATCTGTTTTCCCCTCGTAGAGAGGGGTTGGCGGGGGGACGATTTTGAGCTGGACCGGCGCGAGCTCAATATCGACCGCCAAAGGCTCGCTGGCGACTGGCTGGGCCTTAGTTTGGCCTTGCGCTTCGAGGAGCGCCTTCATTTCGTCAAGCTGCTTTTGCATCTTGGCGAGTTCAGGGTTGGGGGTTTCGACCAGTTGGTCGCCTCCGTCGGCTAGGGGGCCGATTCGGTCGAAAACGGCCGCACGTGGGACTCCGCGTGCCAAAAGGCCGCTTTGGGCGAAGCTTAACTTGCGTCTGGCGGAGTTTGCCGGGGTCAGGCTGACCTCGGCCGCCCTCTTGTGGGGCATTTGGGCCGTGCTCCCAGAGTTGGAGACGGATTCGGTGTCCCCGTACCCAGTGTCGTAACTGGGTATGCAGCTCGGATACCACGATGGGTCTGTCTCGCCCAAACGGTCGAAAACCGGATGGGCGGAGCCTCGTGAACGGGCAGAGATGGGGTTCGCCCGACATTGGCTTTCGCCTTGGTGCTCTCTGGCTTTCGCCTTACCCTTGAGAGCGCGAGCCTGGGCCTTCTTTCTGGAGGCGGAGGTGGTGCTCCGGCACCCCCTCGCCTCTTCCGCCTGGCGGCGTCTTCCTGACCCGGCCAGGTCAGGAGTGAGGAAACCCCGACCCTCGGATGGGAGGGGTTCCTCTGGAAAACGAATTGGGGAGGCCACGCGTGAGGCTTTTCCGTGGGCATGGGATGACCTCTGGGGATCCATTGCTTTCAGGAGAGGAGGAGTTTGTGGTTTGAAGACTTGAAGACTTGAGGATATGAAGCTTTGAAGAACAGTGAGTGTTCTTCAAAGAGAGGTGAAGAAAATATGAGTTTGATGGGTTAGAATACCCTCCTTCTAGCGCCAAATGTTGTTTACCAAAGTATTTGTAGCTGGAATTAACTGGCTATTTATAAGGGCTTCGGTAAAAACATCAAATGATTGGGTTCTTAAATGCTAAAATGAATGCTTGAATGAAGAAAGGCTATAAATGCATAAGAACACTAAGAACACCAGGAATTGCCAGGGGTTGTTAGCCCCTGGACTTGAATGAGTATGTGTATTGATTATACTGAGAGAGAGTGAACCTTTTTTTCTTTTTTTTACATTACAAATGTTGGGGTATTTATAGTTTTCTCACTACAGGGGTATGTAGGTCATTTTCGGCCCCTTGGGGGACAGGTGCATTAAATGTCCCCTGCCTCTGGGGACGCGCGGGCTCTGATATGTCAGGGCTTGCAGGCGGCCGGCTACTAGGATGTTGACGCGTGTCCAAAAAGGACGATTCTCTGGCGAATTTCCTCATTTGGATGGAATATTCTCTGAGTCTCTGAGTACGGAGGCGGCCTTTTTCCTCCTTGGGGGAGGGTCTCTCTTGATTCTATCACGTGCTCCAGATCTCTCTTGCCGGCCGGGGGCCTTGAGTGATCGGAGGCCGGCCTCCTGGCGGACAGTGAGGTTGGAGATTCTTCCAGCCGGTTGGTCGCGCCCGGGCGACCTCCGCTGGACTTCATTGGTCTTGGCCGGGCCAGTCCGGCCACGGCCGGACTTCAAAGTGGTTGTGATGAACATGGACGGGCGTCCCGAGCAGGTTTCCGGCCTCGCTTTCGCGGTCGGAAACTCGTGGTCGGAGCCCGCTGTGGTCGGATACAGACCGGCCAGGTTGGTTCCGACCTCTGGGTATCTTCTTGCCTTTCCCGGCTTTCTTCCGGCCGGATCCGACATGCGGTCCGAAACGGTCACAACAATGCTATGAGAAGATTTTCGATGATTTCCCTTTTATAAGTCTTATGGATAATTCTGGTAAGGAATGGTGTGTTAGAGTTGGCTGGAATTATTGTGGATGCCTAACTTTCTGTGGAAAAAAGTGGGAGGATCTCCTACAGTATTTCAATGTCAAGACTGGTGATATGTTTTTCTTTGCATCGCTTCCTCTTTGCACTACACTCTATGTAAAGAAGTTCAGCACTGATGGAACATTCCACCAAGTTGGCCCGATACCACAACACACTTCTTTCACGCGTAATTATGGTATATATAATTTATATTTAATAAGTTAATATTGGGTAATTTCAATATTTTTATGAATTTAACCCAAGTATTATTTGTGTTTTAAAATTGTTGTGTATTTAACAGACAGGGTTGTTCAAATTGAATATGTACCAGAATTTATTGTGGACTTCAATGATCCATTGGTGGGTTATTGATTTTTTTATTAATAAATATATTTAAATGTCCAATGAGTACAAACTATATTATTAACTATTTTCCTTTCTCAGACTGTACCTGAAAATTTGACGTGGCTATTTGAAAATAAATTTCCATCAACCTGCATGGTGAAGACGCCAACTGGTAGAACGGTTAATTCAACATGCTATATATCGGATGGAAAGTACGAAATAACATGTGATTGGAAAAAATTCCTTGATGGAATATGTCTTCAAGATATCGCTTGCATAACGGTTTTGTACGATTATGAGCAGACATTGTGTGTCACTCCGTATTACAAATCCCGTTGTTCGCTCTTTCTGCCAGTTGGATGTATGGAGAATGGTACGTGCATATAATTTGTAATGTATATTATCTGTTGTTTAATAAGAATAAGCTAATTATATTAATTATTCGTTTATGTAGATAAGCATTCAATATCATTTGAAGAACATAACAAATTCACCATATACAGTTTGGACTCACCTCCATCAATTACCCGTCTTGAGGTAAAGTGTTAGACTTACATTTAAAAAATATCCGTGAATAGACCGTTATTATTTTTTATAGTTGATTTGATAAATTTTGTCCAATTAAGAAGATTGATACATTTATGTATTGTTTTATTCATCCTTTATATAGCTCCGTACAATACCTGATGGATGCAACATTCGTACCAAATGTGATTCTTCTGAGTGGAAAAACCGATTGGTACTAGATTTATGTATTTTATATAATATTTTTTCAAACAATTTCTGATATCTTTTTATTATTTTATTAATTTTTTTGTTAAATATAGAAATTACCAATTTCGGCTACTTCACTCTTTGGTATGGAAACGAGAATGATTGCAATAAGGAGCACTTCCAAAGGTGATATTTTTCCCGTGAAGTATGAATGCCGGTATATGTTAGAAGCTTCTACTCCAACAATGGTTCGTTTGGGAAAATCTTGGAATAACATCGTTGCAAAATTAAAGATCAAGTTTAATGACGTTGTATGGTTCAGTCATGATGGGAAGTATTTTACAATTAGTGTTAAGCGTCTTATTCGCTAGATTTGCTTTCTTTATATTATCCTTTTTTTTTTACATGGATTATTAAAACACTTATGATAATTACTATTTTATGATATTTTGATTATGATGGACTATTATGGTTGTTTGGTTGTTTTAAAGAGTTTGATGTATTTTTAGTATGTTTGTCATATTTTAATAAATATTTCGTGTGTTTGTGCTTGGTATTAGTATTTGAATTCGAAGGACAGCAGAATAAGTAAGGTACTTTTGGCAAGACTAAATCTATGATTTGGCATCATAAAGTTTAAATCTTAGTGATCCTCCTAATATTATATAACACCCAGATTAAAATAAATTATTGTTTGAACTTTATAATTTAGGGTCTTGACTGTAGTAAAAACAAAAAAATTTGCACTTTAATTATTTTTTTATATGAAGCATAGATATTGAAAAATAACAAAAAATTGAATTGAAAGACATTAACCCTAATTTAGGACTCAATTTAAATAATATGTAGCCTACATTGTATTTGTTTCAAATATGACATACCTCTACAATAAATAATATAATACGACATATGCGTCTCTATATTAAAAGTGTAATTAAATATCTAATTAAATAAATTTGTTTTCAGAACACTAGTTGAATAATAAGCACAAGAAAATAAGAGAATAAATATGACACAAAGTTGAATGAGCTGTCATAATTTCCAATGTCCTCGGTACTTGATCTACATTTTTTAAATATTTACTAATTATAAGTGGAAGAATATATATAATTTAATTTATACATATTATTAATTGATAGTACATATATCCATATAAATAATTAACACAACATCTACAATAGTACATACATTTTTGTAACCAATGCAATTATTCTTTACAAAAAAAAAAAAAAAAAAGTTGTAAATACAAGCAGCTAAGATAAGTTTACTTTCTAAATACATGTGGTTTCTAAAATTTAATTTTGCAGAAAAATTATTTTTCTCCAAATTTAACAAAAAAATCAATTATGTTTAAATACAAAAATTAAATGAGTGAAATTGAAATGATTATTTGATAATTTTTCAATAATTTATGAAGAATTAATAGAAAATTATGTATTTTGAAGAAAGTATTAATTATTTATTTATTAGTGTTATTTGAATTTGTGAATCAAATGCGGTGAATAATCAATGAGAATACTAATGGTATTAATATTGAATATTAGTACCACCATTTATAATAAACCAAATCAATGATAATAAACTCTTTATGAAAAAATTATAGTCTAAATAATTAAATAAACATCCTGTACTAGTTACTCTATTGTATTTGGTCCGACTGGTATGCTTGCTTGGGAGAAAACACGTTTTGTAATTTGACCAAAGGTGCTGAAGACTTTGCTTTAGATAGCTACTTTAAATGTGGGTCCCTCAGGTACATGCCAACAGCTCTTTTCTCTCTTTTAGCAGCACGTGGGCCCCTCGACAGCGGTTTGCAAGTTTCCGGCATCGAGAATAATTCCTCCATTAATTTACTGTCGATGCTACCTTCAATTTCCGGCATCAAGAACAGCTTTCCGACACGGCTAGGCTCCTGAATTCCCGGCGGCGTTGAAGATAGCGTGGTGCTTCGACTTTCCGGCCATGGCGTTTCCGGCGAGCACCGTTCTTCTTGCTGTTTCTCTCTCTTCGACTTGCAATGGGAAAACAAATTCACTATCCCAGCTTTCTCTCTCTTGGAGTCTTGGTCAAATGAACGTGGGGTCCACCTGCCTTATTTTGTTTCTCTTTGTCTTTCACGTGGGTGAAAGGGAATTTAATTAAAGTTTTCAAACTATGTATAGAATTTTCTAAATTGGACTGCCTCCTTTTCTTATGCAAGCATTGCAAATTAAATTGCAATTGCGCCGAAAATTGTACAGTATAATTAGCCGAATTCCTTTTCCCCTTTTTCAGACTTCTCTCAGATTTTCGATCCACTCTCTCGATCTCGATTTTTAATCCTTCTCGATTTACTTCTTCAATTTACTCCACCAAAATAAAAAGCACGACTTTGCTTCTAAAATTCTCGCTTTTCCTCCAAAATAAATACAAACACTTTTCCCGACAATTAAGCACAAACAATCAAGTTAATGTAAATAATCACACGAAATTCAATAAATTAAACAAATAAAATGCATGAATTTCGAGCAAGTATCACACTAATCAAGTCTGACTAGAAGCTATTTTTTATTTCATAGCAAAGCATGTATAAATTATTGAAAGATATTAGTTGTTTTCACTAAAGAGTATTAGTTGTTTTTATCGAACAATTAATACTCTTCAATAAAACAACTAATACTGTTTAGTGAAAACAACTAATACCATTGAATGATTCACGTATGAACTATTTTCACTCTATACTTTGTCTTGATAGAATTAGTTTTCAATTTATGGCCATGTTAATGTAAAGTTCTATTTGTACACTTATTTTTCAAGAATAATTTGTTTTATAGAAGTCTTATAACTACTACTATTTCAACATTGTTATTCAAATTAACATTGTAAAAAATCAGTCAATTCTTGGGGTGCACCTTCATAGTCCAATTATTATACTCGCTCCATTTCAATCCTAAAAAAAAAAGTATCGTCATGATAAAAAGTCGTAAAGTGAGAAAATAATATAATGATTCCTCGTTTCAATTTTATTAATCCTATTTTTTTATTTTTGTCCGCCCATCAAATAAGTCATATTTTCTAAAAATAAAATATTTTACACTTTAAATTTACAAGCCACTTTACTTTTAAACACAATATACTCATTTTTTTTAATCTGTTACAAGCAAATATGTCTAATAAAATTGGATAAAAGGATCAAGTACATGATTGAGATCAATAATTATTCTACTTAAAAAAAAAAGACATATTTTTTATAACATTTTAGTTTGACTATTAATTTTTTAGTATATATAGTTGTATAAAGGATTAAGTGTATGATAATACAATCCCGAACCACTTTTTACAAATTGGTACAAAATAATTGAATAGATGCACAAAAATAAGTTGAACATAAGTATATATTTTTTTAACATTGTACTATCTTGTAAACAGTGGTCTGTGATTGTACCATTTTGTGAAAGTCCCTTGTATAAATCAAGGATTCAACGAATAATAATCAATATGCAAATAGTCCAACTAGACATTCACACACATATATCAAATTAATTAAAATTCTCTAAACGACGACGTTTTAAGGCGGAAAAAAATAAAACAATGAATGTCTTGCATGCCTATGCGAATTACACTATAAATTGGCCGGCTAATGACCGCCTAGCGCCTAGGCGGGGGCCTAGAGAAATTTTTGCATCACTGCTTTAAATACGTTTATCAACCACCACAGACTTTTGTTCCCAGAAAAGCATATATCCAAGTGGTGGGAATATTAATAATTAGGATTTTTTAAAAATTGTTCAAGGTTTTAGTTGATATTAGGTTTTAGTCCATACCTTTTTAAAAAAAAAATTAGGTTCAAAATAGGGCCCTACAAGCCATTTTACACCCCCTCTACCCGGTTACTATCGGTTGCAACTTTCCTACCAAATCCCTCTCCCATAGCTCCCCCTACAGTGCACCGTCCCCAATGTTCGTCCTTCTCATCTCGCCACCTTCAGCCTATATTTATTTTCACTAATGAAGTGGAAATTGTCAAAGCGGCTGGATGGTTCGTACATCTTTCCATCAAAATTCAAATTATATCATATTATACTAGTTACAATCTTAAAATTCAAATTTTTATCATCCTTTCTCAATTCGGGGGGGATAAGACTGAGTTTGGTTCATGAAATTCAAAAATTCAAGCTCTATCTAGTTGAGAAGATGATTGATCGTTCGTTTTTTGCTGTAAAGCACAACGGGGAGTGCAAATTGATTACCGTCGATGGAAGCTTTCAATTTGAATTTCTCCAGTCTCAGGTTAGGGCTAAGCGAGGGATTTGAATTCCTATATATTTCAATTATCATACACTGTTGGTGACTTAAGTGATTGTTGTCTTGATTCGGATGAGGATTTGTCTATTATTCGTCAATCATCTAGCAATTTCTCATCAAATTTATCTTTGTTGACGTGTTTAACATTTCCCCCATATCCCCTGTGATCAACAATGTTTCATCCAATGATTCCACTAGTCCTAACATAGAAAAGGACCCCCCTTCTACTGATGCCCGCAATTCGTCAGATTCTGGAAAAATAGGGGAATTCGATGGTGATTTTTCTCTTCCATGTTTTGATGTTTGCCCACCATTGTCAAAGATCATGTATTTATCTAATAGCTGAAAAAACTTGATGAATGGTGGTGTTGTGACAATTTCTAAGGGTGGGGTTACTAATTCTAGGGAATCTTTAAGAAAGCATGCCACTAAATTGGAATTTAGGTTCATTTATAAGAAGAACACTAACAAGTACATTTATGTTATTTGTCTTGAGTTAATATATGTGGGCCGTGAATGGTAGATTAGGGCCAAGTTGACCCCTCCTTCTGGTGTTTTTGTTGTCTACAAGGCCAACTTTGTGCACAAGTGTATTGGCCAAATTCTCAAGGACATAACAAAGTGGCTTAGCTCGAAGATTTTAGGTGATCTGATCATGGAATTAAGATGTAAAAAAAAACTAAGAGATTGTGGGTAAGGATGTATCAATTGCAATCAAGACCAAATATTGATTTGATATACCTTACTACAAAGCTTGACGCGCTGTTGAATGTGCCAAAGATCAGATTTATGGAAGCTTCGATGAGTCATACGATGAATTAAGGTGGTATTGTGCAGCAGCCGAACGGACCAATCCGGGCAGCGTGATTGCCCTCAAGAGTTGCTGTGAGACACAGAGATTTGAACGGGTTTTCTTTGCTTTCAATGCGTGTGTGGAGGGGTTCAAAAGTTGTAGACCAATACTTTTCATTGATGGCAGGTTTCTTAAAGGACGTTCAAAAGGCACGTTGATGGCAGCCATGAAAAAAGACGACAATAATGGTAATTTTCGACCCTTTTTTTTCATTGAAAATACAATAAACATATATTTTTCACGAAACTGGAATAACACAAGGACCAATTTATATCATTTAGGGGCCGTTTGGTTTACGGGATAGAATTGGATTAGCTAGAACTGGATTAGAACGATTATCGAAAAACGAATAGACTAGAACTAGAAAACTTAGACTAGAACAAAAATTTTGGATTGAATTGTACACGAGATAATCATTCTAGTCTATCCAGGGTCATGGTCATGTGCAATCGCTCAAACCAAACACGAGATTACATGGGATTATAAAGATAATTCCAGACAATCCCTCAAACCAAACGACCCCTTATAGTTTTTTGTGTGGCCTTCGGCGATAGGTATACTATTAATACCACAATTTATATTTTTTTTTATCATGTGTGGGACTTCCGGTATTTATATAATACCACAACTTACATAAGCCATTTCATTTGGGCCCTTTAGATATATATATGGGTACGGTTATTTGTACCCTATTTTAATGGGAGTACACCCATTGATTTATTATGTAATACCCCGTCCCGTTTTATACCTTTTATTTTCCTAGAACCCTTATTTTTATTTTATTATCTTTGTTTCTTTTTATTTTATTATTTTGAGTGCTATTTGTGTAACTTAAATATATACCCTTTTTGCAAATTCCTAAATTCGTCGAAAGAATTAAATCTTTCAAACCGAATAAAGGACTACGAGAAATTAAATATTCAAGTTTGAAATTAGGATTTCCATCCGTATAATTTATTGAGAATAATTAAAATACAATAAAATATTATTTGAGTTTTAAAACTATATTAATTTTCAAATCGTTATTAAACTCGTGAATCAAACGACCCCTAAATCGTATCAAGTGGGATCGGAAATATCTGAAATTAAAAGGATTAACCCCATCCACATATTATTTCCCTCCCTTTTAAAATTAATTAATAAATTAAGTAAATATAATTCTTCTATAAATAAGAGAAGACCAAAGAAGACCAAAAAAAATTAAATGCCCAAAAATCTCTCGGCCCTCTCTCTCTCTCTAACCAAACGCCGAGCCTCCTCCCTCCTCCATTTTTCCGGCGACGACGCCTCCTCCCTCCAACCCAGACGCAATCGCCGCTCTCCGAAGCGCCGATCGCCAGCGCCGCCTTCGACCTCCGTCCGTCGCCTCTGCCTCCCAGCCGCAGCGCCGCCGCGCCTATCACTCCCAGGCGATTCACACCTCCCCTGTTCTCCGACGAAGCTCGCCCAGGATTCGGCCGCCGTCGCTCCTCGCCCTGAAGCCGCGAGCACCGCCTCCCTCCTCCCAACCGAGTGCGGTCGCCGCTCGCATCGCCGCCCAGCTCTGCTCGGAGCACCGCCGTGCCCCTTTCTCTCTCTTCTCCCTCCGACGAAGCGCCATCGTCACGCCTCAGCATCGAGCGCCGCCGTGCTCAGCCCAGCCGCGAACGTCGCTCGCCGCCGCGACAACGTCGCTCCGAGCTTCGCGTAGCCACCGCCGAAGCCAGGCAGCAACGCCTCTTCTCCCACCTCGATTCGGCACTTCTGTTTTCCCCGATTGAAACAGTCAATTAGCGCCGATGACCTCCAACTTCATTTGGGTGAGTCTTGTACACGATTTGCTCTTGATTCCTTTCGATTTAGCTTTCTTTGATTTATTCTTCTCTCAAAGAAAATACTGACGGTTTCCGTTTCATTTCCTTTGGGTTTAATCGAGACGCCGTCGTTTTCTTCACCCTTTCACCATAGCTGCTTGTTTTGATTTCGGAAAATCCAAAATCACGCCGTTACTCTGCCGGAATTTTTGGAGACCTCGAACGACGCCGTTAGGCTGTTCGATTCATTTTCCCGAATCCCCGAACGACGCCGTTAGGCTGCCCGATTTGAGACTCGTAAGAATCTCTAACGTTCTCTCAAATTCTTGTACTAGTTGAGATAGGAATTGTTCAATTTTAGTTCGTTGTTGAGACTTTGTAAGTTAAGAATAATTGTTTTGGGTTGGAGCCTTTGAAACTTGTAGATGGACTGTTTGTATTTAGTTGTTTAGTATTGTTGGTTTTATAGTTTAGTATTGTTGAATTAGTTGTTTAGTATTGTTGAATTAGTTGTTTAGTATTGTTGGTTTTGCTGTTTAGTATTGTTGTATTAGTTGGATAATATTACTAGATGGATGGATTAGTATTACTGAATTAGCTGAATGGTGATGAAATTAGTTGTTAGTAATATTAGTTGAGTTTTTGGAGACAAATGGAAACTCATCTTCACCTCGTACCCCTGTTAGAATTTTTAGAAACGCAAAATAAAGCCTTTTAATATAATCCGTTATTTTAGAAGAATTACAAACCAACTTTAGGAATACCACTAATATTAGAAAAAGAAGAATACCTTTTTATAAACTATTTTTAGTTTATAATATAATTCTCTTAGAAAAAGTCCAAGTCTTTTAATAAGTTTAGAAGAGAGAAGTTTTATATTCAAGTTTTCGTTTAAAAAACTAGAAATAGAATTCTTAAGAAAGAAAAACCTTTTCTTTAATTTTATTAATTTTTCTAAGTAATAATCTTATTTTTCTAAGTATTTCCAAGTTTAATAATTATATTTTTCCTTAAAAGGCCTTTATTAAGAACACAACTAAATTCAGTAAATACACCCCCCTGATGCACCTCCTCTCAAAAAGGGGTGTACTTATCAATTAGAAATCAACCTTTAGGAGTTTTAGTTTCCATAAGCTTTCTAACGACAAGGACCCCCTCGATTCTCATACCTCAAACTCTCAAGTTTTCCTAAACGTTTTCAAAGGTCAACTTTTAATTAAATATTTTCCTAACTAGGATTCGGTACTAGTTGGAACGTACACGAGGTTTCCGACAATCTATTTATACAACATTCACGGGACCCGGAGCAAACAGGTGGGTGATGATCTGTTGATTGATCTGCTAATAATAACGTCGTGCCGGTATTTCCTGAACTCGATTAAATCAAATAAAAAAATATATAATCCAACATAAATGTAACACCTATCTATATAACTGTTTGGATTATGTGATATAACTATATATGTTATATAATGCCTGTTGTTTTGTAAGTCGATCATCACTGCATGAGTAAACAAATTACGTGAGCATGAATCAGTTCGGTTATCAGTCAAATATTATTCTTTGTAAAGTTTATTGAGTCAGTTTTGTGGGGAGTCAGTATGTACGGAGTCGGGATCGAGTTTTAAATCCGACCTCCGGGGCTGCTGTCGGGGACGCCCTCGGAATCAAGGTTGTTGATCAAGTAGATCTGGTCCCCGGTCAGCTGTCGTTTGACGCACTGGGAAGAAGGCCATTGATACTTGCTTATTTTGAGGGATGTTATAAGGTTGGATGATGTGAGCTTGTGTGGTTGGATGAAGTAAGTTCTGGTTGGAGTTGAAAAGAGTAACTTTGTTGATTGATTGGAGTTGAAAAGAGTAACTTTGTTGGAAGTGGAATGATCGTACGAATATGGTTTGACAGTTTGTGACAATACGTGATTATGTTTTGGGCTCTGCCTTAATGTAAACCAACTTCTGCTATTTCAATTATATTATGCGAAATATGTTTAAATGTCGTTTTAATTTTTATATGAAACTGATTAAATAAAATAAACACTTTATCAATGAGTATAACTTAATATATTTCGGATTTACCAATCCCATGATGTTGCAAATCACCCATATGTGAGAATTCAATTCTCACGCCCCATTTTCCTAACCCCTTGCAGATTATGATTTCGTGGAGCAAGGACAGTAATAGAGACGACACAGAGTTCCCCACTTAAATAAAACATTACTGTTGATACTATGTTTTATGTACACATATATGTGTGTAAGATACTTATTAAAATTATTCTACCCATTTCTTCCGCTGCATAAAAACTCATCATCTCTCATTTCCGTTATATTTCCTTCAAAATTTTTATAGTTTGGACTTTTGATCACAATAACACTTCGAATTCGATATAATTAATATATATTGGGTTCGGGGCGTTACAGGTGGTATCAGAGCTTATGTTCAAAACTTTCGGACCAAAACCCAAATCATTGTTTTCATCAAACCAAAATTCTTTTTCTTTAATTAAAAGTTTCTTATCATGTAAGTATAGATCACTAATTAAATTCACTTGAGGGGAATTGTGTCTCCTATTACCGTCAGAAGCTCCTCGAAGGTATGTTCTTATTTTATTGTCTAAAAGTTTATGATAGCGACAACTTGACTTTCATAACAAAACTTCAATCAAAAGATCGAGAACTCGAAACAACACCTACGAGGTGTAGAAAGAACTACGAAATGTCATTCATATTACTATTGAAATACAGATAATTAGTGAATGATAGAAATAAATATATTTGTGTAAATTTATAAACTTCATAAATGATGTTATATGATTATTTGAACTATGTGCCTTAATTGTTTAAATTATGTTTCTGCAATAACTAAAATTTTGACTAGGAAATTCCTTTCCATATAAGAATCCACCTAAGATAGTTATATCTCGATAATTAGAAGACACTTAGCTAACCTTAGAATCTGTCAGTGCGTTATGATCCAGTTCACGAGACTGCGTGCAAAGGCAATAGCCACTCCAATATCCCACGACGAGACATATTTGACCGTCATGATTCGTTTCGGCAGAAGGTTTACTGAGTTGTTCTCCGTCCTATCGCTGTAAGACTACTCGAACGGACGAGAATAGAAGACCCGGTATAAAGGCCCACATTCACTTGGAGACACACCTAGAAGAAGTTGACAATGGGTATTTCCGTATGATAGTAGTGATCAGTCAGAGTGATCAAATCCTTTTAAGCAGTTATCCTTTCGATGTAGTCACAAATACGTACAACCTAGATGTGCCACCCTTTCCTGACATATAGTAGTAGTCAGACGTATGACCGTTTTACTTAGACCATATCAGCGTAGCTCTAACCTTCTCCTTTTGTCGCCCGTGGTCCGTACTGATGTGAGGATACAATGCTTTAGCATTACTTAGAAACCTTTTGAATTCTATGACGTAATGTAAGGAGACTGACTCCGCAGAACCAAAACTTTTTAGATATATATATACTTATTATGTGCTCACTACTTGTCAATGTGTTTTACTCGCTTTATATATTAAATGTCATATTTTATCTGATTATCACGTAATGACACATTACTAGTTCCTAGAATACTGTGCGAATGTGAGCACTGTACCATTGGGGCCCCAATGCGCAGCTGGTGAATTACGTACCACACGTGTTTCAGTGCTAACGTTTTGTGTTGATTTGGTTAATCCGGTTATGTTTTTATAACTTTCTCACACCTATACATATCGTAAAAATATTATTCTTTTTCGATCAGAATCATCTTTAGAATGGCACCAGAACGTAGACGTGGACGACCCCACGTTAACCCTATTACTATACCAATGAATCCTATAGGACAGAACTCATCTTCTCAGGCTGAACCTAAGCCACCTCAGCAGGCCGCGCTAAGAAATATCTGGAACTATTATGGAAATTAAGGACCAAATTTGAGGTTTACCCCTAATGCTAAGCGATCACTTGATAGAGTCCAATCTTCACACCCTTGAGATGAAAACCTTTGACATAATCTTAGGCATTGACTGGTTAACAAAGGATGAAGCAATAATAAAATGCGCAGAACGTGAGATCGACCTCGAAACCCGTAATGGTCAATACTTCACATTTTGTGAAATGAAGACCAAGAAGAAAACCCGAGTAATATCAGCAATCCAAGCTGTAGTAATATTACGAAAGGAGAAATGCCAAACTTACCTCGTCCACATCTCAGTAGGAGAGAAAGACGATAAGTTGCGCATCAAAGTGCCAATCGTGGATGGATATCTTGACGTATTTCTTGAGGAATTAATCGGGTTACCTCCTGATCGTCAGATAGAGTTCTCCATCGACTTGATACCTGGGGCAGCACCAGTATCTAAAGCACCCTACCGAATGGCTCCAAAGGAATTAAAAGAACTGAAGGAACAACTGCAATGCTTGCTTGAAAAGAAGTTCATTAGGCCTAATGTATTACCATGGGGAACACCCGTGTTGTTCGTAAAGAAGAAAGATGGAACTTTCCGTATGTGCATAGACTATCGAGGTCTCAATCAACTGATCATTAAGAACAAATATCCTCCTCCAAGGATAGAAGACTTGTTCGACCAGTTGAAGAATGCTACAGTATTCTCAAAGATCGATCTAATGTCTGGTTACCACCAGCTAAAGGTCAAGAGCGAGGATATCCCGAAGACAGCATTCCGAACTCGGTATGGACATTACGAGTTCACCATGATGCCTTTCAGAGTAGCAAACGCTTCGATAATTTTCATGGATATGATAAATAGAGTGTTTCATCTGTACCTGGACCAATTCATCATCGTCTTGTGTACTCTAAGAGCAAAGAGCAACACGAAGAACATCTCAAAGCAGTCTTAAAGACAATGAGACGAGAGAAGTTGTATTCCAAATTCAGCAAGTGTGAATTTTGGATCAACTGCTTATGTATCGATTAGTACTAGAGCATCTCGCTCCCTTGTGTCTAAGAATTTAAGAAAATTTGAGGATATAGAGTATAGAAGAATAGACCTTAAGTGAAAGTGAACTTTGAGGAATACAATGAGAACCTAAGGCCGAGTGAATTGATTGGAGATAGACTTGGATGAACATCAAATAGAAACTGAACTGCACGTTCTTAAGTTGAGTAGCTAGACGTTATTGAAAACGAACTAGTTCTATGCATAAGAAGAAATATGAAACATGGGCATAGTTACTTTCTTTTGGGATAACATAAGATTTTAAGCTTAAGTAGAGCCTTTTGTGGAATGAGTAAGCTAGATGTGATCTTAAGTCTTACGCGTTAAGATTAACATTTATATGTTATGGGAATACTTTAGTTGAAAAAGAAAGGACAATTGATTTTTATCTATGGGATACATAAGGAAAATTGGCAACTATGTAGGAAGAAAAGTTTGCATATTTGAGGACTAGAAGACCTTCTAAGTCTCAGATCTGGTAGAGTGACAACAAACTTAGTCGACCAAGAAAACCGAGAAGTTATTTTGGTTTTAACTAATGGAGGACCTTTCAGAAATCAAACCTCCCCACTAAAGCTTACCACCCCTTTTGGACCAGAAGTTTTAGAGTAAGTAGTTAGACAAAACTTTTTTTTTAGTGGAGTAAGATATAGTACCAGTTCATCCTAAACCTAGAATTTTCCACACAGTATTGTGCAGATACCATGATTTACGCGTTCACCCTATAACCGACCTTACGAGAAAGGATCCTAGGAGCGTAAAAGAACGATAAATTCTTGAGAGGAATACGTAAGCGCGCTGAGGAAGGAACCATTTAGAGGTTCGTATTGAGTACTGAGTGAGCTTTGATGTTCGATAACAAAATCTGGGTGCCTAAGGACGAAGGAATGAGGAATGACATTCTGAAAGAGGCACATAACACTCCATACACCATTCACCCCGGAGAGACGATGATGTATCGGGGACTGGAAGAAAACTTTTGGTGAAGGGTATGAAGAGATCGATAGCTCAATTCGTCAGGAGCTGTTTAACCTGCCAACGAGTTAAAGCAGATCACCAATGACCTCTAGGGTTGTTGCATTCTCTGGAGATGCCAGAGTGGAAATGGGAGAACATCACTATGGATTTTGTCACCGGATTTCCGAAAACGGTGAAAAATCACGATGCCATTTAGGTTATCGTAGATAGACTTACGAAAACTGCCCACTCTATCCCTGTTATAATGACGTATACGTTAGACAAGCTCGTCCAACTATACATAGCAGAGGTAGTTAGACTGCGCGGTCTACCAGTCTCGATAGTGTCCGATAGAGACCCCGTTTTACCTCTAAGTTCTGGGGAAGTCTGCAATGAGCCTTAGGGACTGAATTGAAATTCAGCACCGCATACCATCCGCAGACTGACGGACAATCGGAAAGAACTATCCAGACACTCGAAGGTATGCTGAGTGCTTGCGCTCTAGATCTGGCAGGAAGTTGGAAGAGCCACCTGCCATTTGTAGAGTTTGCATATAACAACAGTTAACAGGCGACAATACAAACGACACCGTACGAAGCACTTTACGGGAAAAGGTGTAGACCACCAGTTTGTTGGGATGAAGTCGAAATTCGAAAGATTCTCGAACCCGAACTAGTTGAAGGATCAGTTGAGATAATCGCAAAGATTAAAGGAAGAATCAAAGCGGCTCAAGACCGTCAGAAGTCATATGCGGACACTAGGAGAAGAGATTTACAATTCGACATTGGCGATAAAGTATTTCTCCGAGTGACACCAATGAAAGGTCTAATCTGTTTTGGTAAAAGAGGTAAGCTAAAGTCGCGATACAATGGGCCATTTGACATCCTGAATAGAATCGAGGATGTGGCTTATCGCTTAGCACTACCACCAGAGTTATCACGAGTGCAGGATGTGTTCCACATATCTACACTCGGGAAGTACATGAGCGATCCAAACCCTATTTTTTTAGTCATATAGATTTAGGTTTAAGTTGTGACCTGACTTATGAAGAAGTTCCAGTTACTATCCTAGGAAGGAAGTTACACTTAAAAAAAAAGGAATCAAGAGATACAATTAGTTCTAGTCCAGTGGAGCCGACACGAGAATAAGAAACAACTTGGGAAATAGAGGATGAAGTCCTAACCAAATACCCTCAATGATTAAGCAATATCTAGGAGATGAATCTCGGGGGCGAAATTCTGTTAAGGGGGTGAGGATGTAATACCCCGTCCCGTTTTATACCTTTTATTTTCCTAGAACCCTTATTTTTATTTTATTATCTTTGTTTCTTTTTATTTTATTATTTTGAGTGCTATTTGTGTAACTTAAATATATACCCTTTTTGCAAATTCCTAAATTCGTCGAAAGAATTAAATCTTTCAAAGCGAATAAAGGGCTACGAGAAATTAAATATTCAAGTTTGAAATTAGGATTTCGATCCGTATAATTTATTGAGAATAATTAAAATACAATAAAATATTATTTGAGTTTTAAAACTGTATTAATTTTCAAATCGTGATTAAACTCGTGAACCAAACGACCCCTAAATCGTATCAAGTGGGATCGGAAATATCTGAAATTAAAAGGATTAACCCCATCCACATATTATTTCCCTCCCTTTTAAAATTAATTAACAAATTAAGTAAATATAATTCTTCTATAAATAAGAGAAGACCAAAGAAGACCAAAAAAAAATTAAATGCCCAAAAATCTCTCGGCCCTCTCTCTCTCTCTAACCAAACGCTGAGCCTCCTCCCTCCTCCATTTTTTCCGGCGACGACGCCTCCTCCCTCCAACCCAGACGCAATCGCCGCCCTCCTCGCGCCGCGCCTCCTCGTGCCGATCGCCAGCGCCGCCTTCGACCTCCGTCCGTCGCCTCTGCCTCCCAGCCGCAGCGCTGCCGCGCCTCTCACTCCCATGCGATTCATACCTCCCCTATTCTCCGACGAATCTCGCCCAGGATTCGGCCGCCGTTGCTCCTTGCCCTGAAGCCGCGAGCACCACCTCCCTCCTCCCAACCGAGTGCGGTCGCCGCTCGCATCGCCGCCCAGCTCCGCTCGGAGCACCGCCGTGCCCCTTTCTCTCTCTTCTCCCTCCGACGAAGCGCCATTATCGCGCCTCAGCATCGAGCGCCGCCGTGCTCAGCCCAGCCGCGAACGCCGCTCGCCGCCGCGACAACGTCGCTCCGAGCTTCGCGTAGCCACCGCCGAAGCCAGGCAGCAACACCTCTTCTTCCACCTCGATTCGGCACTTCTGTTTTCCCCGATCGAAATAGTCAATTAGCGCCGCTGACCTCCAACTTCATTTGGGTGAGTCTTGTACACGATTTGCTCTTGATTCCTTTCGATTTAGCTTTCTTTGATTTATTCTTCTCTCAAAGAAAATACTGACGGTTTTCATTTCATTTCCTTTGGGTTTAAACGAGACGCTGTCGTTTTCTTCACCCTTTCACCATAGCTGCTTGTTTTGATTTCAGAAAATCCAAAATCACGCCGTTACTCTGCCGGAATTTTTGGAGACCTCGAACGACGTCGTTAGGCTGTTCGATTCATTTTCCCGAATCCCCGAACGACGCCGTTAGGCTGCCCGATTTGAGACTCGTAAGAATCTCTAACGTTCTCTCAAATTCTTGTACTAGTTGAGATAGGAATTGTTCAATTTTAGTTCGTTGTTGAGACTTTGTAAGTTAAGAATAATTGTTTTGGGTTGGAGCCTTTGAGAATTGTAGATGGACTGTTGGTATTTAGTTGTTTAGTATTGTTGGTTTAGTTGTTTAGTATTGTTTGAGACTTGTTTAGCTGAATGGTGATGAAATTAGTTGTTAGTAATATTAGTTGAGTTTTTGGAGACAAATGGAAACTCGTCTTCACCTCGTACCCCTGTTAGAATTTTTAGAAACGCAAAATAAAGCCTTTTAATATAATCCGTTATTTTAGAAGAATTACAAACCAACTTTAGGAATACCACTAATATTAGAAAAAGAAGAATACCTTTTTATAAACTATTTTTAGTTTATAATATAATTCTCTTAGAAAAAGTCCAAGTCTTTTAATAAGTTTAGAAGAGAGAAGTTTTATATTCAAGTTTTCGTTTAAAAAACTAGAAATAGAATTCTTAAGAAAGAAAAACCTTTTCTTTAATTTTATTAATTTTTCTAAGTAACAATCTTATTTTTCTAAGTATTTCCAAGTTTAATAATTATATTTTTCCTTAAAAAGCCTTTATTAGAAACACCTCTAAATTCAGTAAATACACCCCCCTGATGCACCTCCTCTAAAAAAGGGGTGTACTTATCAATTAGAAATCAACCTTTAGGAGTTTTAGCTTTCGATAAGCTTTCTAACGACAACGACCCCCTCGATTCTCGTACCTCAAACTCTCAAGTTTTCCTAAACGTTTTCAAAGGTCAACTTTTAATTAAATATTTTCCTAACTAGGATTCGGTACTAGTTGGAACGCACACGAGGTTTCCGACCATCTATTTATACAACATTCACGGGACCCGGAGCAAACAGGTGGGTGATGATCTGTTGATTGATCTGCTAATAATAACGTCGTGCCGGTATTTCCTGAACTCGATTAAATCAAATAAAAAAATATCTAATCCAACATAAATGTAACACCTATCTATATAACTGTTTGGATTATGTGATATAACTATATATGTTATATAATGCCTGTTGTTTTGTAAGTCGATCATCACTGCATGAGTAAACAACTTACGTGAGCATGAATCAGTTCGGTTATCAGTCAAATATTATTCTTTGTAAAGTTTATTGAGTCAGTTTTGTGGGGAGTCAGTATGTACGGAGTCGGGAATGAGTTTTAAATTCGACCTCCGGGGCTGCTGTCGGGGACGCCCTCGGAATCAAGGTTGTTGATCAAGTAGATCTGGTCCCCGGTCAGGTGTCGTTTGACGCACTGGGAAGAAGGCCATTGATACTTGCTTATTTTGAGGGATGTTATAAGGTTGGATGATGTGAGCTTGTGTGGTTGGATGAAGTAAGTTCTGGTTGGAGTTGAAAAGAGTAACTTTGTTGATTGATTGGAGTTGAAAAGAGTAACTTTGTTGGAAGTGGAATGATCGTACGAATATGGTTTGACAGTTTGTGACAATACGTGATTATGTTTTGGGCTCTGCCTTAATGTGAACCAACTTGTGCTATTTCAATTATATTATGCGAAATATGTTTAAATGCCGTTTTAATTTTTATATGAAACTGATTAAATAAAATAAACACTTTATCAATGAGTATAACTTAATATATTTCGGATTTGCCAATCCCATGATGTTGCAAATCACCCATATGTGAGAATTCACTTCTCACGCCCCATTTTCCTAACCCCTTGCAGATTATGATTTCGTGGAGCAAGGACAGTAATAGAGACGACACGGAGTTCCCCACTTAAATAAAACATTACTGTTGATACTATGTTTTATGTACACATATATGTGTGTAAGATACTTATTAAAATTATTCTACCCATTTCTTCTGCTGCATAAAAACTCATCATCTCTCATTTCCGTTATATTTCCTTCAAAATTTTTATAGTTCGGACTTTTGATCACAATAACACTTCGAATTCGATATAATTAATATATATTGGGTTCGGGGCGTTACAGGTGGTATCAGAGCTTATGTTCAAAACTTTCGGACCAAACCCCAAATCATTGTTTTCATCAAACCAAAATTCTTTTTCTTTAATTAAAAGTTTCTTATCATGTAAGTATAGATCACTAATTAAATTCACTTGAGGGGAATTGTGTCTCCTATTACCGTCAGAAGCTCCTCGAAGGTATGTTCTTATTTTATTGCCTAAAAGTTTATGATAGCGACAACTTGACTTTCATAACAAAACTTCAATCAAAAGATCGAGAACTCGAAACAACACCTACGAGGTGTAGAAAGAACTACGAAATGTCATTCATATTACTATTGAAATACAGATAATTAGTGAATGATAGAAATAAATATATTTGTGTAAATTTATAAACTTCATAAATGATGTTATATGATTATTTGAACTATGTGCCTTAAATGTTTAAATTATGTTTCTGCAATAACTAAAATTTTGACTAGGAAATTCCTTTCCATATAAGAATCCACCTAAGATAGTTATATCTCGATAATTAGAAGACACTTAGCTAACCTTAGAATCTGTCAGTGCGTTATGACCCAGTTCACGAGACTGCGTGCAAAGGCAATAGCCACTCCAATATCCCACGACGAGACATATTTGACCGTCATGATTCGTTTCGGCAGAAGGTTTACTGAGTTGTTCTCCGTCCTATCGCTGTAAGACTACTAGAACGGACGAGAATAGAAGACCCGGTACAAAGGCCCACATTCACTTGGAGACACACCTAGAAGAAGTTGACAATGGGTATTTCCGTATGATAGTAGTGATCAGTCAGAGTGATCAAATCCTTTTAAGCAGTTATCCTTTCGATGTAGTCACAAATACGTACAACCTAGATGTGCCACCCTTTCCTGACATATAGTAGTAGTCAGACGTATGACCGTTTTACTTAGACCATATCAGCGTAGCTCTAACCTGCTTCTTTTGTCGCCCGTGGTCCGTACTGATGTGAGGATACAATGCTTTAGCATTACTTAGAAACCTTTTGAATTCTATGACGTAATGTAAGGAGACTGACTCCGTAGAAACAAAACTTTTTAGATATATATATACTTATTATGTGCTCACTACTTGTCAATGTGTTTTACTCGCTTTATATATTAAATGTCATATTTTATCTGATTATCACGTAATGACACATTACTAGTTCCTAGAATACTGTGCGAATGTGAGAACTGTACCATTGGGGCCCCAATGCGCAGCTGGTGAATTACGTACCACACGTGTTTCAGTGCTAACGTTTTGTGTTGATTTGGTTAATCCGGTTATGTTTTTATAACTTTCTCACACCTATACATATCGTAAAAATATTATTCTTTTCCAATCAGAATCACCTTTAGAATGGCACCAGAACGTAGACGTGGACGACCCCACGTTAACCCTATTACTATACCAATGAATGCTATCGGACAGAACTCACCTTCTCAGGCTGAACCTAAGCCACCTCAGCAGGCCGCGCTAAGAAATGTCTGGAACTACTATGGAAATTAAGGACCAAATTTGAGGTTTACCCCTAATGCTAAGCGATCACTTGATAGAGTCCGATCTTCACACCCTTGAGATGAAAACCTTTGACATAATCTTAGGCATTGACTGGTTAACAAAGGACGAAGCGATAATAAAATGCGCAGAACGTGAGATCGACCTCGAAACCCGTAATGGTCAATACTTCACATTTTGTGAAATGAAGACCAAGAAGAAAACCCGAGTAATATTTTTCTTTATTTCATACTATTAACACTACAATTTACATTTTTCTTTATTTCATATAGCAGGAATAATTGCCTACATGATATCTACATCATCAGTGTTGTGCTATAATTTAAAAAAAAAAAAATACTACCCTCAATTCATTTTTTATTATCCATTGGAAAATGACACGAATTTTAATAAAAGAGTTGTTTATTAGCATTTGTGGGTATGAAATATATTTAAAAAAAAATTGTTTATTAGTATTTGTGGTATAAAGTTAATAAAGTAGTGACATGAGTGTAAATAATTGATGTTTATAAGGGGTAAGTTAAAAAAGGTAGTATTTGCTTTTTGCTATTTTTGTTAAGTGGAAAAAAAACCTTCTTTTGATAGTAAAACGGATAATAAAAATGAATCAGAGGGGATAGTTGGAAAAAAATAGTTAATCAAAATAGGTAACAATTAGAAGGGTAAGTGATGTCTGTTGATAGGCGACCAACAGGGACATAATATTAGCATAAAAAATACTAATCTAATAAGATTAAGAGATCATCAGAATTAATAATATGAGAGAGGGCGAGCAACAGGGGTTGTTTGCCTTAGGAGGCGAGCAGCAGGGACTGCTGACCAAATAGATGAAGACGAGCAACAGGGACTATATCCTAATGAAGGAGGCGAGCAGCAGGGACAAATACCCATCTGAAGGCGGCGATCAACCGGTCATAAAGGCCATTGCGAGGTAGCAAACAACAAGAACAAGAAGACCCAAAGTCTCAACAAGAGGCGAGCAGGCGAGCAACTGGGATTATAAGGGTTTCCAACACCCAACGAAGACGTACAGACGAGTAGCTGGGCACCAAGGAGAGTAGCTGAGTGGTTTCAAAGACCAAGTACAACATTGGGAATGTCAAGAGTCACTAACTTTAGAAATAGTCAATGTGTCTTTACACTTGGCACCCATTCATTGGGCAATAGATTAGTTGTTGTACAAAAGTCATAACACTTGGCAAAATCCCAATGGCTAAGCCATTAAGATGGTGACACCTAGCCTCTTTGTATGCCTATAAATACCCCTTCATTTGCAAGAAGGGGGGGGGGGATTTTTCCCATAATAAAAAAGTTGCCCAACTCTTGCCAATTCATTTCTTGCACTATATATCATGATCTTAGTATTTGTTTGATGATCTTATGTAGTAAAAACAGCCACTAATCATCATAGATTAGAAAAGGTCATCAACAATTGGCGCTAGAAGGAGGGTACGAACCTCCGTTTCACAAAAAAATCGAAGGGTGAAGAACTCCACCGGAATCTGTAAAATCCGGCCGGAATCCGGGAGGAAGCCATCGGAAATCAAGTGTACACATTATTTGAATCAAAATCATCCATCTATACATTACTTTGAGAGTTTAAATGCATGTGTGTATGAACTAGGGTTTTTAAACCACCATATTCATACAAACAAAGCTAGTAACTCTTACGAAAGGTGTTTGTTGGAGACAAAATCACCCTGTTTATTTGCTTATCACTTGTACTTTGGTAACTAAAATGGTTCGATCACAAGAAGAACGACATTTGAGCACGTCTCCAAGTCGTAGGTCAAAAATGAGGGTTTCGTCTACCAAAGGACATGCACGTACGGTAAAAGCGACTTCGCAAAGAAATGTCCAAGTTACCATTGATACAATTCCGCCGGAAGTGGAAGCTCTCGCCCAAAATCCCGAAGAGCTAGCAAAAACGATTGCTGTTTTACAAGCATTACAAAGGCGACAAACGGTCGGGCCATCAGGGGTGCAGGCGGCGACCAACAGGGCAGCCGAGCAACGAAGCGAAGGAAGAAAAGACGCACGAAATGACGAGGTGGACAGCGAAGAAATCCATCGGAATAAAGGGAAAGCTCCTCTAAGTGAAAGACTTGGAAGTCGAGGAGAGTCTACTCCGGGGACAGGTGAGGAGTCGAGCAGCGGGAACACAAGAAGTATAAGCCACTATCACACAAGAAGGGCAAGATATCACGGAACGCATAGGAAGGATCAACAGAGAGGCGAGGAGCGAGCAACAGGGCAAACACACCCTGCTGCTCGCCGCTCAGTGCATGAAAGGCTAAGAAGATCAGCCTTCGGGCGATTAGGTCCCAATGGAGCCAGTAATATCGCTAGGCACGCCACTCAAGAGAAACGTCCCGTTAGCAAGGGACTGCGTCATGAAGAGGTCATTGAACCCAATCATGACGAACAGCCTTCTAGCGGAAAAACGTCTCCAGATGAGTGGCAAGCTTTGAAGAAAGCGGTGGAAGAGATGCAAAAACAGTTGGAGGAGAGGAAAGGCGACGGGTCGACGATGTTGCCATCATCACCCTTGTCCCCGGATATCCTTAATGCGCCGGTACAAAAGAAAGTACAATTACCGGCCATTAATTTGTACGAAGGAAATTCAGACCCAAAAGTACACCTGTCCAAATATACCGATTACATGATATCGGTAAAGGCGTCTGATGCAACTCAATGTCGGAATTTTCCGTTGACTCTTGGTGACGGTCCTCACAGATGGTTTTCTGCACTAGCTCCAGGCTCCATCAGTTCGTTCATGCAACTCAGCAAGGAATTTCTCTCACACTTCTCCACGGTCGGGTCTTACCTTACACAGAGACACAGGTTGGCAGATCTGAGACAAGGAGATGAGGAGACTGATAGAGCCTTCCTTGAGAGATTCGATAAAGTCCTATTGGAAGGAGAACCAGTGAGTGAGGACACCAAGATAGTGGCAGTTATGGCAGGGCTTAGGAAAGGGACAGACCTGTGGAAGGAAATGCACCTCGCTTTCCCTAAAACTTATTCCGAATTCAGGCACAAGGCTGGAGTGTACATTTCGATGCAAGAAACTCTACAGAGAGAGCTAGGAGACAAGGCTGATACCAAGAAATCGGGAAAGAAGTCAGGAGGGTAATACAAGGCCCCTAGGAACATGAAAGCTTTCAGCGAAGGGTCCGAATTGAAGGAGAAATTGAACCATGTCTTATCCGCATCAATTGAGGCTGTGTACAACAACGTGAAAGATAAGGATATGCTGTCTGAACCCCGCAAGATACGACAAGAACGAGGAAAGATGAACCCCAACAAATTCTGTGCATATCATCAGACTATAGGTCACTTCACAAGCGAATGCCGAGATCTCTTAAAACAGTTGTGGAGATTTTACGAGGAAGGAAAGTTGTCAGAGTTTGTGAAGCGACAGCCGGGAAAGAAACCAAGGGTGGCGATATCCTTCGGCTCGGAAGATGACGAGAGTGACGAACAGCCGAACAGGAGGGATCAGAAAAGGAAGAAAACGATGACAGCCCCAGCCGAACCCGTCCGATAAATCTTAATGCTCGAGCCATCCGGACCGGTAGGGGGCTGTTCTGATGGTAGGCCACTGATGTCCAAAAGAAAAAGGAAAGCAGAGCTGAGGGCGGTAGCTCAAGTCAGGGAAGCTGGGGTAAATCAGGCTACTAAAAAGACAGGCGAGTTGGTGTTTTCTGAGAAGGACTTGGACGGGATACTCACCCCGCACAATGACTCACTGATCGTCTGTGCTAACATCATGGGGGCCCGAGTTCACCGTTTGCTTGTGGACACAGGCTCCTACACAAACATCTTATTCAAAAGCACACTTGATCAGATAGATGATTGTGAGGGGTATCTTAGAGAATGTGATCATAAAATAGTAGGATTTGGAGATGCTGTAACCGTTCCTTTAGGACTAGTTACATTGGCGGTCGAACTTGTATAGACCGAGAATCCCGAAAGGAGACTGACTAGAATGGTAGATTTCTTAGTTGTAAATCAGCAGTCTGCCTACAACGGGTTTCTTGGTTGACCTTTCATAAATGAATTCAAAGCGGCCATTTCGACGTATTACTACTGTCTTAAATTTCCAACTCCAAAAGGGTCAGGTACGGTTAAAGGTGATCAAAGGAAAGCCCGAGAATGCCTCCTGCAACTTCAACCCATTGACAACAGAATGTCCATGATGGACGAACAGCCGAGCAGCAGGGACGAAGGTGAACCTTCCATCCTAGACGAAATCATGGAGTCCGTCGACACTGAAGTGATGGAGGTAGACGACCAGCAGGGCGTGGACGAGCAGGAGGGCATGGCCGAGCAACAGGGAAGAGAGGCCGTACCCGAACTAAATCAGGTTGAAGACTTGGAGCCAAGACTGGGGGCAGAACCAGTGATCAAGGATGAGATCAACTTTGAAGGGCCCATTATCGATCCTCGATGGAAAGATCAAAAAAGGAGAGCAACCCCGGTAGAGGAGTTGGAGGCAATAAGAATTGACCAAAATCGAGAAGACTTGGAATTATTCATTGGATCTGAGCTCCCTGAGCCATACAGATCCAGAATGGAAGAGTTTCTCAAGTCCAATCTCGATGTATTCGCATGGTCACATGCTGATATGGTAGGCATTAGCCCTGAGCATGCCTGTCATAAGCTAAATATTTGTCCAACTAAGAAACCGGTGAGGCAAAAAAGGAGAAAATTTGGGCCCGACAAATATGAAGCATTGGACATAGAAGTGAAGAAGTTACTCGACAATGATCTTATCAAAGAAGCTTTATGTCCTAGATGGGTAGCAAACCCGGTGTTAGTAAAGAAATCAAATGGTACATGGAGGCTGTGTATCGACTTCACTGATTTGAATGCCGCTTGCCCTAAAGATAACTTCCCATTGCCTCATATTGACCAACTGGTTGACAACACGGCGGGACACGAGCTCCTTACCTTCATGGACGCATTTGCTGGGTATCATCAAATACCAATGCACCCAGATGACCAGGAGCACACAGCGTTCTACACCAATAAAAACTTGTTATGTTGGAAAAGAATGCCGTTCGGGTTGATTAATGCAGGGGCCACGTACCAAAGACTTGTTAACAAGATGTTTGATGAGCACATCGGCAAGACTATGGAAGTGTACGTGGACGACATAGTCGTAAAAAGCACAAGAAAAGAAGATCATTTAGAACACCTCGCACAAACGTTTGAGATACTTCGAGTGTATAACATGAAGCTGAACCCAAAGAAAAGTAGCTTCGGGGTACACTCGGGAAAATTTCTTGGGCACCTGGTCAGTCAACGGGGTATTGAGGCAAATCCATCAAAAGTCAAAGCAATTATGGATATGCAGCCGCCAAGGTCTGTTAAAGAAGTTCAACGACTAACCAGATGTCTGGCAGCCCTAAACAGGTTCATTTCCAGGTCCGGAGACAAATGCCGACCTTTCTTTGATGCCATTAAGAAAGGACAGTTCCAATGGACGGATAATTGCCAACAAGCGTTTGAGCAGTTGAAGGAGTATCTGAGTGATACTAAAATTCTATCAAAACCCGTCTCTGGAGAAAAACTGTACTTGTATATAGCAGCATCAGAGGTGGCCATCAGCTCAGTTTTAGTTCGAGCAGAAGGGAAATTTCACTTGCCAATTTACTACGTGAGTCAGGCCTTGCATGAAGCAGAGATTAAGTATTCGCCCATGGAAAAGTTAGCCTACGCACTGGTGATGAGTGTGAGAAAGCTAAGGCCATACTTCTTCGATCATCAGGTGGAGGTCTTAACAACTTTTCCATTAAGGCAAATCTTACAAAGGCCTGACACAGCTGGTCGCCTTCTCAAGTGGTCGCTCGAAATAAGCCAATTTGGAGTAACTTATGCACCTCGAACAGCGATCAAGGGACAAGCGTTAGCCGACTTTATTGTCGAATTAACATTCCCTCAAGATCCAACGAGAGGTCATAATCACCCATGGCACATGTATGTAGACGGATCATCAAATAACACAGCAGCAGGAGCCGGGATAGTGTTGATCAGTCCAGACGAACAAGTATTCACCTCTGCCGTAAGGTTTGAGTTCATGGCAACAAACAACGAGGCTGAGTACGAAGCATTGATAGCCGGGTTACGGTTAGCTCTGGCTGTGGGGGTTCGAAGAGTTCAAATTTATGGAGATTCCTAGCTGATAGTCAATAAAGTCCGTGGGGAATACGAAGCCAAGGATGAAAACATGGCTTTATACCAAAAGATCGTTGCTCACTTGGCTTCACTTTTCGAGCAAATTTACATCGAGCAAGTGCCAAGGGACAATAATGCGCAAGCAGATGCACTTGCCCGCTTGGCTACTAGTACAGGACCGGCAAAACTTTCAGAGGTCATCATCACAAGAATCTCCAACCCATCCACCAGTGACTACAAGATCAATCAGATCGAAGAAGAACTGACAGAGGATGACTGGAGAACACCGATATATAGATACCTCAAAGATAACACAGTGCCTGAAGATCCCCAAGAAGCAACAAAGATAGCCAAGCGAGCGGCAAGGTTCACAATCATGGATAACCAACTTTACAAGAGAGGATTTTCGCTGCCCCTACTAAAATGCCTAGCAAGGGGGCAAGGGCAGGAAGTTCTGAAGGAAATACACGAAGGAGTATGCGGAAATCACGCAGGGGGGCGAGCATTGGCATATAAAACAGTAAGACAAGGATACTACTGGCCAACCTTGTTACAAGACGCAATCAGAATTGCAAAAACATGTCACAGGTGCCAGCTGTTCGCTCCCAACATCCATAAGCCGCCAACGGAGCTGATTTCGGTAAATAGTCCATGGCCGTTCGCAAAGTGGGGAATAGACATCATAGGACCTTTCCCAACGGGAAAAGGGAATGTCAGATTTGCAGTAGTGGCCGTGGACTATTACACGAAATGGGCCGAAGCTGAAGCACTGGTAACGATAACACAAGAGAAAATGATCAGCTTTATCTGGAAAAATATAGTTTGCCGGTTCGGAGTCCCACAAGCAATAGTGACAGACAATGGAAAGCAATTCGAAGGGAAGAAGATAAAAGATTTCTGCAAAAAGTGGGGTATCAAGAAACATTTTTCAACACCATATCATCCTCAGTCTAACGGTCAAGTCGAAGCAGTTAACAAGATAATCAAGCATATGCTCAAAATCCGTCTGGTAGATAAGAAAGGCAAGTGGTCGGAAGAACTGCCCGAGGTACTTTGGGCATATAGGGTATCACATAGAACAAGCACTGGAGAAACACCATTTGCTATGGCATTCGGTACAGAAGCAGTCATACCTATAGAGCTCAAAATACCGACTGAGAGGGTAGCCGAGTTCAATGAACAGGAAAACAACAAGGCACTAGCTGCAGAGATGGATTTGATCGATGAAAAAAGAATCTCAGCAGAAATAAAAAATGAGATATACAAAAGAAGGATTGCAAGGTACTACAACTCACAAGTAAAAGTCAGGGAATTTGAAGTCGGGGATCTGGTGCTCCGAAAAATCTTAGCAACACCTCCAGGCGTATTTGGACCGACTTGGGAGGGCCCATTCAAGATAACTCAAAAGTGGCACAACGGCACATATGATCTCGAAGACATGGAAGGCAACTCGGCCCAATACACCTGGAACGCGGCTTTGTTGAAGAAGTATTATCAATGATTAGGAAACCAATGTAAAGTTTTTTATAGACTATCGTGTCGTTTATATTTTTATAAGGCGTGAAATCGATGAAATCTTTGTATGTGGATGAATGATGGTTCATTGAATTATGTACATAAGAAAGCAAAAGGTGTTAAAACCCAACTGTTCGCCAAACAGAAAAGTTGCTCGCCGAAGATACTATATGCATAAAAGCACAAGTACAGAGGAGGCGAGCAGCAGGGTCCATGAGACCAAAAGGCCCACCTAATCGCCCCCTGACAAGAAAGTTGCTCGCCAAAAATACTAAGTGCATAAAACACAAATATGGTAGAGGCGAGCAACAGGGAACATGCCAACGCATAATTGCTCGTCCCGAAGCTGAATGCACTTAAGTACAAATACGGCAAGTGGCGAGCAACAAGGCATAGAAAGAAGCATGATAAGGGTTTAAGTTCTTAAAGAACAAAATAGACCCATACATGAACAACATGTATAAATTTGCAAAGAAAAGTATTTTACTTTCAACTTAAGAAAGAAATACTTAAGCAAAAAATAATTAAAGGGCAAATAAGAGGCGAACAATAAAATAAAAGTGCAATTCTCATTCATTAGCACCAAAAAATTACAAGAGATGAGCATACAACCATCATCCTACTACATCAGCTAGACAAAAAAGAAACTAAGCCTAAGTCTCGGGAGCTGGCGGAGCAGGTGGCACCGAAGGATCTTGGGAAGAAGGAGGAGGTTGAACATTTTGCACATCAACCCCAGAGGCATGCTGCTCGCCTACTGCAGCAGAAGAACTTGCTTCACCAAGAGGATTCGGGAGAAGGGGGCCCAGAGCCTCAAAAATAGTCATGTCCCTATCCGCCTCTACTCTTTCTCTGGGGGCCACAACACGGACGTCATCTTTAAAAACACTCAGATCAACCCCCATCTCTCCCAAATCAGCCACTGGGATTTCAAAACTAGGAGCCGGAGGGTTTTCGGTGACGTAGTCCGTGAAGTCTTTGATGGTCGAAGTCATCACGTCTAGACTGTTATCCAAAGCATACTTCACATTCCTCACACTATCAGCATATGCGCAGATGTAACCAAGATTGGTGTTATCAGTTACATCTTGCACATAAGTGGTGTAAGAAATGGCACGCTTGTTCTTCTTCTCCAGCTGGTCGACGTGGACCTTCAACGACTCCACTCTTTCCACCAGACCCACCCGTTCTGTCTCCAGAACCTGCAAACGATCCGTGGCGACACCCAAATCCAGTCTAAGCTTCTCTGAAGCGTTAGACGCTATCATCTCCCGGTCCTCAGCGGCCTTTACCTCCCGCGTCCATGTGAGCTTGGCTCGCTCGAAGTCGGCCTTCATCTTAGCCAACTCCTCATCTTTCTTCTTCAGCTCCTCGTCCTTCTTCTTCAATTGAACAAGTTGAGCATCACGATCTGCTTCAACTTGCTCAATCCGTCGCCCTAAACCGCGATTTGTTCGCTCCAACTCGATGGCTTGATCCAAGACTCGTTGAGCTGAGATTGATTGATGGCTCACGTTATAGCTCAATAAACGAGCGTTGTCGCTAAGGCTCTGGCTCTGAATGATTTCCTCGCCAGTCTTGGTCCACGAGCGGGGAACATATTCCATGGCTCTGCGGACGTGGGAGTCCTTAATCTCGTGGGGTGCCGGAGGGGACTTCACACAGCTAAACTGGTGAAGTACTTTTGAACGACCAGGATAGTCATTTTTCCGGTACCTGTTTGAAGAAAAAAACTGTCAGGAAACTAAGTCAAAGGAATAAACAATTGAACTGAATAAGAAGATACTCACTCCCGCATTTTCACGGGGTCGTAGCCCAGGTACGAGTTGTCAGGGGATGAACTCCTGCCCTGACCGGCGATCATCGCACCGATAACTTGTTGCTCAGTCACCTCCTCCACCGGCGAGTAGCGAGCAGTAGATTTACCCACTTGGGAAGAGCCTTGCCCTTTTGTCCGCTTAGCACGGTCATCTCCCCTACGAGGAACAGTTTCCTTGGCAAGTCGTTTCTTGCCCCTCGTGTCTTGGGGAGGCGGCGAAGAGCGAGCAGGAGGGCGGGGAACAAGAGCAGGAGCAGGGGCCTGAGGAACAGGGAGAGGATCCTGGGAAGCTTCTTCTTCATCCTCATCTGCTTCGGCTCTAAGCCTGATCAAGGAAGTGCAAGGATCAAACTTTTTCTTCTTTGAAGGATGATTAGCTGCCATTTGTTTAACCCGACGTGCGAGTAAATGATAGCTTTCAGGAATGGGGGGAACAACGACCGTTACCCTTTGAGCTGAAAACAATACAAAAAGTATCAGTAAAATTGGCAGGTAAAACTTATCCTAAAACGACCAGCAGGGCCTATGCGACCAGCAGGGTCTAAGCGACCAGCAAGGCCAAGGCGACCAACAAGGACAGATAATGGAAAATACGGGAAAAATGACAAGTAATGCTTACCCTCAGGGACCTCTGCTTGTGCTTCCAAATGGTGAGCACTAGTGATAAACTGAGCGTGCTTGCGAAGGTGCGCTTGCGAGAGATGTTCAACACTCCGATCTTTAACGTCCCGAAGAGAAATCAACGCAAGGACGTATAGAAACTCTTCACTCAAATCCGGATGCCCCCACCTCAGGATACGCGGACCTGCAAAAACAAAGAAAAAGATTAAAATTAGTTCACCTAAAAGTTCGATGAACTGAGATTTAAAACCTACGCCGAATTTCGCCGAAATGCGTAGGAGAGTCTATACGCCCCGGTCCTCCCGAAAAATCGGAGGACGCCCGCCAATCGCCGCCAATATAAAGAACTGCCTGTGCCAACCCTTGACCTTGTTGGGCACTCCTTCAATTAGCTTAACGCCACTACGGGCTTTGATGTAATACCAACCAAGCCCTTCTTCATGAGCAGCCGAAGAGATAGTCAGTGCGTAGTGTATCTCCGTCGTGCTGATCTTATTCCGGTACCCCTCCAACCCGAAAAGGGTAATAAAAGACAGTAGAGTACTCCAACCGTTAGGAGTAATCTGAGTGATTGCCAGGTTTATATCCTTCAGGAATTGCCCGATTACAGGATGTAGAGGAAGAGGGAACCCCAATTTAAGTATGTCGAGGTTGATGGCAGTGCAACCTGGAGGTGGGTCGTCAGCTCTCTCTCCTGGTTGGGGGGCATACAAATGGATGTCGTACGGAATACGATAGCGAGATCGTATCCGGACTAAATCCTCCTCTATAATCTCGCTGGATACCCTACCAGCTGTGTATGGCGATGAACGGGTCTCCATAATAGGTCGAGCGGGAGTAGGGAAAGCCTTGTGGTACTTATTCGCATAGTCGATCCAATCTTGTCTTCGAACTACGGCTTTAGGAATAAGAGATTCGGGCATTGACCTTGAAACGGGAAAGTTTATCTCTCGGAGAAATTCCCATGTGACTCCCTCTTGCTCGCCCCCTGGTCCAGTTGCTCGCTGCTCGCTCCTTACCTGGTGCTCGCTGCTCGCTCCCCTCTCTTCTGGAAGACTCATCCCATCTATTTCAGCAGCGACCTCGGAAGAATCTTCACCTAAGTCCGAATTAGTCCCCTCTCGAGCCGAGGAGCGAGCAACAGGGCCTTAGACGTCCTGCTCGCCCGAGCTTTCCACGGCATAGAATGAATCAACGGAGCGAGCAACGGAGCTCGCCTCAGAGCCCGTCTCTTCATCAACGAGCAGGGTCCTAGGGTTTTGCCCAGCTGCTCGCCGGAGCGAACGGCGAGGAACAGGGGCTGACGGTTCATCTTCCATGGGCTTTTTTCCCAGATTTCGCCCAACAATCTCAACAGATGGCGTATGACTTGAGGAAGGTGACGTCATCTTTGAAATTTTTTGAAATTTTTTGAAAAATTCCCGAACAAATCAAACGATGAAGATTGATCAAGAAGTGAACGATTACGACGGCGACACGACGGCGACACGGCGGCGACGCGGCGGCGATACGGCGGCGGCAATGGCGGATGAGGAAAATGAAAAATGAAAATGGCGAAATTGAAAGAAAAATGCAAGCAATAACAAGGACAAACAAGAAAGATCAAAGGATTCACCTTTGATTTGGATAAAATCGACTTTAGATTAGAAGAAAACAACAAAGAGAAAAGCTCGAAAACTCTTCAATGGCGGTTTGCTTGTGAAAGAACGAAAAAGAAAGAAAATGGAAGGGGGGAGCTATTTATAGATATGGATTCGGGGGCAGAAGTAAGGAAAGTAAAAAATTGAGGCCCCTAGTTGCAAATATAGGGGCGCACGCTTTGGCAGACTGCGTCGCTTCGTATTCCGTGCCTCGGGAAGCGAAACGACGCAAGTCAAAAGGACGTTCCACGCTGCTCGCCTCTTGAAGTCCCTCGCTGATCGCCTCCCAGAGTTCCCGCCTAAATGTTTGAAAACTTGCTGCCCGCTCCCTATATAGAAATAACTCACTTTCCCCGTTGCTCGCCTCCTATTGGATAACACAGCCTATCCTATAGTTTGACATAAAGGAATAAAAATTCATCCTTATATGCCAAACTAGGGGGCATTGTTGATAGGCGACCAACAGGGACATAATATTAGCATAAAAATACTAATCTAATAAGATTAAGAGATCATCAGAATTAATAATATGAGAGAGGGCGAGCAACAGGGGTTGTTTGCCTTAGGAGGCGAGCAGCAGGGACTGCTGACCAAATAGATGAAGACGAGCAACAGGGACTATATCCTAATGAAGGAGGCGAGCAGCAGGGACAAATACCCATCTGAAGGCGGCGATCAACCGGTCATAGAGGCCATTGCGAGGTAGCAAACAACAAGAACAAGAAGACCCAAAGTCTCAACAAGAGGCGAGCAGGCGAGCAACTGGGATTATAAGGGTTTCCAACACCCAATGAAGACGTACAGACGAGTAGCTGGGCACCAAGGAGAGTAGCTGAGTGGTTTCAAAGACCAAGTACAACATTGGGAATGTCAAGAGTCACTAACTTTAGAAATAGTCAATGTGTCTTTACACTTGGCACCCATTCATTGGGCAATAGATTAGTTGTTGTACAAAAGTCATAACACTTGGCAAAATCCCAATGGCTAAGCCATTAAGATGGTGACACCTAGCCTCTTTGTATGCCTATAAATACCCCTTCATTTGCATGAAGGGGGGGGGGGGGGGGGATTTTTCCCATAATAAAAAAGTTGCCCAACTCTTGCCAATTCATTTCTTGCACTATATATCATGATCTTAGTATTTGTTTGATGATCTTATGTAGTAAAAACAGCCACTAATCATCATAGATTGGAAAAGGTCATCAACAATGTCATTGATATTTTTTACTCATATTAACATCATATACATTATTCTATAGTTATTCTCATTTCTATTTCCAGTAAAAATATTCCAACCAAGCACCCTTAATTTTATTTTGTTTAGTGATTCAAATTTAATAGGTAACCGAATCAATAGACACACAACACTATTATTGAGTAAGTCTCTGGTGCATTAAGTGCACCGTGAAATTTAAATGCATTTTAAAAAAGTTATGTTTATATTATCATTAAAAGGTTTACTTTGTTTTATAATGAAAAGTTACCCCTAATTAAATTAAGGGTTATTGCAAAAAAAATAAAAAAATCACGAACTTTATAATCTTTATCAATTACAACATGAACTTAATTTTAAGTTTACAATTCGATGCACGAACTAAATTATTATTGCAATTTCATATATGGTGTAACTTTTCAGCGATATGTACACTTACGTGGTAGCTGAAGTCGACACCAAAGACGCATCATACACCATGTTAGAAGCTAAATCTGTAAAAAAAAAAAAAAAGTTCTTCTATAAAATATTGTTCAAACATGTTTAATAATGGATCATAAATGTTTGTGTTGTCTAGTTTATGTAAAAAATATCTCACATTATATATACAAACTTGTATAGATACTAGAATTTTTCTTTTACTATCTTTCATTATTATTGAACTGTGTTAGAGCAATGTTTTATAAAAGAAAAAGTGTTTTTCTTCTATATTTGACATTTCATATACCATTTGACGTATTTTTGGCGACGGCTTTGGCTGCCATGTAGTATTAGTAATGCCAAAAATTTACAGCATGCATAGAGTATCCCTGAAAACTTACACCATCCATCAATTTGCAATAATAAATTATAGTTCGTGCATCGAATTGCAAATTTTAAAAGTTTAAGTTGTAATTGATAAAAATTATAATGTTCGCGAATTTTATTGCAATTAACCCTTAAATTAATTTTTTAGTACCAAATAAATATAATGATAATTGAGGTAACTTTTTAATATTCACTCGAGTTAATACCATTGATGCACTAAACCATTATTATCATTATTTGCTGCATCTCAACCCTTCAGAAAAGAATAATCAACATGACGACAAAGTCGTAAAGTGAAAAAGAATGCATGATATCAATAATTATTCTACTCTAAAAAGGAACGCATAATATTTCATTTTATTTTTTTAAAGAAAAAAGAATTCAAAATTGAAATCATTAATTGTTCTATTTTAAATAACTTTTGTCTACCACAGACTTTAATTTGTACCTGGAAAAGCATATCCAAGTGGTGGGAATATTAATAATTATTTCTCCCACAAAAGTATGAGCTGAAAGAGTTCGATCGGAGCCCTCTTTCAAATTAACCAATTGTTGGTGCTATCACAGAGCTCGGAGCCATCTTTCTAACAAAGCATTTGAATATCGATCGGTACGTATACATGAAAGTTCACCAATTATTTTCTATCAATCTAGATAGCTTCTTGTTTTTCTGAAGACTTGTGTTTTTCTGATGCTACAATTTTGTACTTTTTTGTTAATGTCTCTCTAATTGTTTGTTGGGTTATTTAATAACATTCAACTTGTATTGAATAGAACTAATCCAATTTTTGTTATTAAGTCCCGATAAGAAATAATAAATAATATCAATACAAAGCCTAAAAAAATAGTAAAACTATCAATTTAAAGTTTGAAAATATTCCCTATCAATTCACAACTTGAAAGATAAAAAAACTATTGATTCAGGTCTTGAAAGAAAAAACTAATTAATTCAGGATTTAAAAATATCAAGACAATATTTGACGTATTATAGTTTATATTCTTATTTATTTATATACATTATTATTTTTTTATTTTACCTTTTTTCTTCTTATTTTTTAAAATCACGTGAAAATAATATTTTTTTTATTGTGGATTTATGATATATAAATATATAATTTGATAACTAGAAATTATAAAAAGACAAACATAGTCTTAAAATTGGTGAATCTTAAATTAATAGTTTCTAACTTTAATGCCTTGAATTGATAATTTTGTATTTTTTCTGATTTTAAATCAATATTAAAATATTTGTTAGGTCTTAAATTGATAATTTTACTATATTTCAAACCCTGGAATAATAAAACTCCGTCCAGGATAATTATATATTTTCTTTTGTAAAATTGGGAATAATATTAATTTACTAATTAGTTCTTCCCCTTTCTGATCAATTTGTTTGAATACTCAATATTTTTTTGGGTCTGCCTATTATTACCCATAAAATTAGTCAATGTATATACTTTAGGGTTATGTTTGATTGTACAAGCAGCTGAAAAATATTGTACGTAACAGTGTATAAAGTGATCATCTGTGTGTTAATAGTCACACTTCTTTTTGTTGCATAAAAATAATAAGGAATAGATATACGACTATTAAACTTGAAAAAATATGCCCCCTTACTTTGATAATTGTTGTAAACTTAGAAGATTTGATATATCAAATCCAAAAGATTTGGTGTGGAGAGGCTTTGGGAATTCTGTTATTATAAATATATCCCTATACTCTATATTGTATACACACAACAAAATATATTGTGAAAAACTCCTGACTTGTTACGCTCCCAGACATAGACATTCTTGATAAACTAGGTAAACAAATCGGTGTTCCTACTTTGCGCTCCTTATTTTACAACACGTTATCAACACGGGTCTCTACCCGCAATTAATCTCACGAGTGCTTCCAATATTTAATTTTCACAAGGCGTACAGTACCCTACTCGAATAATAATTCTATGATTTACTCGTAGATTAAATATGTGCTATAATTTCAATTTATTTTGCCCAACCTTATACCGCATAACAATCAATATTTAGTAATTGTTTTTTTTTCCGCTTTTATACTTGTGCAAGTTTATTGATTTTTACCATTAATAAATTTTGATTTTATTAATTTAAAAAGAAAAAAAAGGAGGTTATCGTCGGCGGCCTGACTTGAACGCAAAATATTAGCTATACTAGTAGTAACCCCACAAGAGTATGGGATCCCTGTAGTATGGGCAAGTATAGGGACCAAGTAGTATCGAACCCAAGGGAAGGTATGTATGCGAATAGAGCCCTGGAGATCTACGCGTCGTAGTTAATATGAGTGTGGGTTCTAGCTTAAGAATGGAATTAAACTACTCTAAAGTCTACTTCTATTAATGCAAATACGGAAATCAAATAAATAACTAAGGGTTTAATCAAATACGGGATGATGATGCTCAGGATAGGAATCCCTACGTATACTAACGCAGCTAGGACGATAACTAAAATAACCGTGATGTGCAAGTATTAATCCTAAGTGTACTAAAACTAGGCAATCAACTTCCCTAATCTAGCACCAAATTGAAAGACTAAAAGCTCAAGAATTAACCCTAATACTACGTCATATCAACCTACTTCACAACCCACTAAACAAGTTATATGGATTATGCTTAATTAATGAGACCCTTATTTACCCAAGGTGATACGGTCGTCCTCCCTAGATAAACCGGTAGAATATAAACTTCTTCTATAACCCTATCGTTAAGCCTACTTGTTATTAAAGAGTGATAATATCGTCCTCTCTCTAATAATTTTCGTACTCAATTCCAAGATAATTCTAGAGTTTATTTTAAGCATTCAATTAATTAAGAGAACTAGCACTAAACATCACGAGTTATCCTAATTATGTACCAACATCCTACTTCTACGAGCTCATCCTACCCCAAACAAGCAAGGGTTCTAGCCTAACATGGTAAAAGAAACAACGAAAACAATCACAATAACGATGAACATTTGCATAATTGAATTACCAAAAGAATTGAAAAGCATAAACAAAAGAATAACTCAAAATCTCAATATAAATAAGGAAAAACTAGGGTTTATAAGTCTAAAAGATTCAAGAAATAAAGAATTAAACTAAAAGGTTCAAAAAATAATAATTAAACTATGAATTCGTAAGCTAAAACCTCGATTACAAAGTGTAAAACTCTTCAATCCTCCTTCCCAAACTCTCTCCTTCAAAAAACGAGTGTAAATATGTGTTGATATATAAAAATATGCTTGGAAGGGGTATTTATAGGCAACGGGCCATTTTGGGGTGATTTGGGCCGAATTTGCGTCAAAATAGGACTCAAGCTGCACAAGGTCGAGTCACTACGACTCGAGCAAGTGTCACTCGAGTCCCCTCTACTTTCCAGCGCAAAATAGGGACTCGAGCTGTCGAGGTCGAGTGCATAGGACTCGACCACCCCTTGGTCGAGTGCCTTCTCGCTGCTGTACACATGTTTGTAATATCTTCATATCTTCTCAACCGGGATTCCATTTTGGCTGATTCAAAGTCCTATGAACTCCTCTTTTCACCCTCTATATGAATATGAACACCAAAGAGACAAATTAATGAGTTTTAAAAAATGATGCTCAAAGGACTCCAAATACTCATAAAAAACATACAAAACATAGGCAAATCGGGCTACAAAACATAACAATTTCATGTCTAATCAACCCCCCAAACTTACCATGTTGTCTGTCCTCAAGCAATGAAATAATAAGTCAAGTGAAATTGTTAAGAATGAATCATAGAAATCATGCAAGCAATAGAGCTCAAGCTTCAAAAATAGATCACTCACACACTAACTCACCCCCTTCATCATACTTATGCATAAACAATAAGAAACATCAAGATCAAACATGGATGTGCACTCAACGATGTGTTTCACTCCCTCACAAGTGTATATCAATATTAAGGAACCACTCAATAAATCAATCACACATATTAGCAGCCATTGGCTTATAAGCACTCTCAACTTCGACCATACTCTAGAATCCATGCCGAATAAAAAAGGACTTTATCAAGGTTGTAATGTAGGCTCTTTGGAAAGGTAGGGTAACTATATAGGATAAGTGACTCAAGTGAATGGAGAATAGAAAAATCAAACTTCGTTATTTCAAGACAAGGAACAGAATACGTCAACTTCTTCATGCAATGCACTTTCAATTCCCACTACTCTCAACACTTCAATTTTTTTTTCTCTAACTCTTTTCACTTTTTCAATCACTTCACTTTTTTTTTCTTTTCACACTATATATGAGCTCATATTTCTTTTGCTCATTCTCAAATTCATTATTCTTTCCCACAACTCACAATCTCATTACACCTTCTTCTCAGACACACTCAACCATAAACAGTTCTACATTCTCATCTCAACTCAATCCCTTCTCATTCACACTTTTCCTATTCTCCACTCAAATTGAGACAAAAAGAGTTTAAGAATTTGGATAAGTGTTAAAATGTGCTAGCAAATAAATAGGCTAAGGCTCAAACGGGCTAATAAGGGATAAATGTCATTGGTAAGCTCATTTAGGCTAAGTGACTCAATAAATCAAAGATGGCCTAAAATCACTTTCGACATTTCAAACTAGACACAATCAAGAAGCGAGAGCACACACAAGTTCTAGCATCCTCTAAGGTGATGATCCACTCACAAACGAAGAGATCAATATAATGCATTTTAATCTCACAAAGGCTCAAATCTCACAGCTTTCACATCCATGCTAGTCCTAGTGAATTCTCATTCTCATCACACAAGTACTCAAAAGAAAAGTTTGCAAGCATACGAGTTCCCTCTCAAATCAACTCTAACTCCTACACTCACACAATTCAGACTCAGACCCAACTTCACAACTCACAAACTCATCAAAACACACTCAAAGATAACAATCAACAAGCATAAGAGAATTGATAGGCAGGAAATATGTAGTAGCACATCAAAGCAATATCAGCTCAAAGAGCATCTCAAGGCACAATATATAACCTAACACAACTCAAAGAGAAGGTGTGCGCCTGTGAAATGTAACCATAAAACATATAAAAACTCCACCCCCCAAACTTTGACCTTGCGAAATGGTCTAAGTTTGGGGTAGTGGTTACCTCATCCAAATAATTCAGTTTCTCTCAATAAATTGGAACACTCCCTTGTCTCGAGTTGGTCCCTTCAATCTCTACTTCTTAGGTACTCCTTCACCCTCAAGGCAAGCCTACAAAATAACACTCTCAAGTACGAGGTTAGAACTTACGACTAAAAACAAAACACCAACAACTAAAAACACTCAAAAGCAAATAAAAATGGGTTGCCTCCCATTCAACGCTATTTTTAAGGTCCTAATGCCGGACCGAGCTCAAGGGAGCTTATGGGTCATGATACTCAAATTTACCTCCCTTATTCTCATAAGAGAAGATGTCTAAGTTTTTCGCTCGATGCCCATCCTCCTCCTTCACCTCGGGCGGTGGTTTCACTTTCTTTTTCACTCTCCACAGAGGTACCCACTTCTTGGATTTTTTCTTCTTAACATCAACTCCTCCTTTCCTCTCCAATTGGGCCACGTCCACACTTTTCAACTCTCCATCCTTCAACTCATTGCCTTTATCCCTATCAAAATAATCAAGATCATAACGCTCATAGGTTAAATCATCAAGTGAAAGACTATCAAAATCATGAATATAAGAAGGGTAAGGATTAAGAGATATGTCTTCAACATAAGGGTCAATGGCATCAATGAAATGACAGCTCTCATCTTCCTTTGGGTGTTTCATGGCCTCATATAGGGAAATTTTCACCTCTTGATCATCTACCTTTATCGTGATCTTCCCATTCGCCACATCTAACACCATCCCAGCCGTGGCTAAGAAAGGCCTTCCCAAGATCAAAGGCACGTGTTCATCTTCCTTCATGTCAAGCACTAAGAAATCAGCTGGAAAAATATGATCTCCAACTTTCACGAGGACGTCTTCAACTACACCTTGAGGTCGAGTAATAGACCGGTCGGCGAGTTGAAGCGTCATCATTGTCGGCTGAAGTTCTCCACCCTCCAACTTCTTAAATAGTGAAAACGATATCAGATTAATGCTTGATCCAAGATCGCACAACGCTCCCTTCTTGACTCAATTCCCGATATCACATAAGATTGTGAAATTCCCGGGATCTTTCAACTTTGGAGAAAGCGCTTTGTGCACTAATGCACTCACCTCATGGTTCAGCTGCACCAACTTGGGCTCATCTACTCTCCTCCTTTTAGCTATCAAGTCCTTCAAGAACTTGGCATAATTAGGCATCTGTTCCAAAGCATCATAAAAAGGTATGTTAATATGCAACTTTTTAAAAACATCAAGAAACTTAGCAAAATTTTCATCTAATATCTTCTTTATGAATCACTGTGGATATGGGACCGGAATCACAGATTTGGGCACCCCCATTCGTCTCGCTTGGTCTCTTTCACATTTTTCTTCGCTTCTCTAGCCTTCTTCCACTTTGGTACTCTCCCAATCTCTTCCTCCTTATGTTCCTTGCTTTTCTGAGTATCTTCTACCTCAACCTTCTTCTCAACTTCTACCTCAACTGTCTCACCTCCATCTTTCTTATGTTCTTATCCCTCCATCTCAATATCCTTATGTATCTCCTCCAAATCAGCAGACAGTTGAGTACCATCATACTTGATTCCACTTCTTAGTTGGATCGTTTTGCATTGCTTTTTCGGGTTCCCATCTGGCATCGAAGGATATTTCTCGGGCTCTCTACCCAATGGTTTCACGATCTGGCTAATCTGATACTCCATCGAAGTGAACCGCCTATTGTTCTCTTGCTGAATTCTATTCAGCTCCATATCTCTCTTTTCGAGATCTTGATCACGCTGATCATTCTTCTTACTCATCTCTTTCACATCATACTCCAAAGAGGATAGCCTCTTGCTACCTTCTTCCACCTTGTGGAGAATGGCACATAACATCTCATCAGTGGTAGCACCTCCTTCTCCTTCGGGGAGTTTTGAGCTAGGGTCGACATTTGGAGGTACAGTTATCCCCGCTCTCGGATTGCTATAAGAGAAATTTTCATTCTTCCTCCATTGATTCTGAGGAGGCTGCTGGCCTCCTTGATACCCCTGAGTATTCCTCTATTGATTTTGAGGAGGTTGTGGACCCGGTGGTACAAACGGTTGACCATAAGTTGGTCGCCCCTGATAATTTCCACCTTGATAGGCATTCTGATTATAATTAGGCCCTCCCATATAGTTGGCCTCCTCATGCTGGCTTGCTGGGTGGTCCTCTTTCTCGCTCACTACAGTATTCCCTCCACTCAGATTCTGTCCAACTCTAGATTGCCGATCTTCTCCATCATTGCCATCAACAGCTTTCTAGTACCCTCACTTTCATCCATCTGATAAGCTCGCTAAAATTCTTGTGCCTCATTCCATTGCCCCACATTCTTGACAATGTTATCAACAATCACTCTACACCGAGCTGCACCACAATTCAGGAATGCTCCACTAGCACATGCAACAATGGTCTTGACCTACAGTAGAAATAAGCCATAATGTCACCTTCATTGTACCCATGCTGAGGGAACTCAATGAGCATATTAGAGTATCTCTCCCAAGCCTGACGTAATTCCTCTCCTGACTTCTGCTTGAAAGATGAGATCTCTAACCTTGCTTTGATTGTTCTTGACGCAGGGTAGAATTGCTCGAGCAATAGACGCTCGAGCTCGGCCCATGTGGTTACACCTTCCCTTGGGAGCGTGTTATCATACCACTCCTTCGCGATTCCAGTTAGAGAGAACTGGAACAGTTTGAGCCTCTTGGCATCTTCAGACATGCCATTATGGTTTAACGTTGAGACAATCATCAGAAAATTCCTCAAGTGTGTATGAGGATTATCCTTCCCTACTTCTCCCCTAAATTGATTCTCAGTAAGCATCTTTAATATCCCGGGAGCAATAGAGAAGTTATTTGCCTCGACTGGTGGCATTGCTACTCCATCATAATACCGTTGCGGCTGTGCCGAAAACCTTCCTCTGATTGCATTACCAGGATCAACGTTCTGAGGAACGTGTTGAGGGTAAACTGGTGGTGAAGGTATATGAGGGATTGGGGGTTGGTTAGTATGGTGGGTACGGATATGGTGGGTATTGGTAAGGATAAGGTGGGTTGTTGTGTTGGTAAACAGGGTTGTTAAATGGGTTATTTGAGTTTTGTGGATTTTGGTTGATGACATGATTCTGGTTTGGTGCGGAATTATTTTGGTTATGTGGATTTGAGTTTTGGTTGGTTCCTTCCCCTTGGGATGCTAGCTTTGGACTATTGACTCCCTCAGTTCCCTCAACCCTCTTCACATTCTGATTAAGCCCTTCTGTCTCAAGAACCAACTCTCCTCCTAAATCCAAATTCATATCATCACCTCCAGCGGTATTCATCCTTCTCTGGAAGGCTCGATTCCTTCTGGTAATAGTCTCAGGATCTAACTTTGTTTGATCTTCGCTCGTTTCTCCACTCGAGCGTGTTTTCATATACCTGAGTACTCAACAAGAAAGATCAAATGTACCAGACTATAAGTAATAAAATAGAAAATAAAAGCACTCACTACTAACTACTAAACTATCTCCAAGTCCTACTAGATGAACATACATCGTCATCCCCGACAACGGCGCCATTGACTTGAATGCAAAATACTAGCTATACTAGTAGTTACCCAACAAGAATATGGGATCCCTATAGTAAGGGAAAGTATAGGGACCAAGTAGTATCGAACCCAAGGGAAGGTATGTATGCGAATAGAGCCCTGGAGATATACGCATCGTAGTTAATATGAGTGTGTGTTCTAGTTTAAGAATGAAATTAAACTACTCTAAAGTCCACTTCAATTAATGCAAATACGGAAATCAAATAAATAACTAAGGGTTTAATAAAAAAAACGGGATGGTGATGCTCAGGATAGGAATCCCTACGTATACTAATGGAGCTAGGACGATAACTAAAATAACCGTGATGTGCAAGTATTAATCCTAAGTATACTAAAACTAGACAATCAACTTCCCTAATCTAGCACCAGATTGAAAGACTAAAAGCTCAAGAATTAACCCTAATACTTCGTCATATCAACCTACTTCACAACCTAATAAACAAGTTATATGGATTATGCTTAATTAATGAGACCCTTATTTATCCAAGGTTATACGGTAGTCCTCCGTAGATAATCTGGTAGATTATTAACCCATTCTATAACCCTATCGTTAAGCCTACTTGTTATTAAAGAGTGATAAGATCGTCCTCTCTCTAGTAATTTTTGTACTCAATTCCAAGATAATTCTAGGGTTTATTTTAAGCATTCAATTAATTAAGAGAACTAGCACTAAACATCACGAGTTATCCTAAATATTGACCAATATCCTAATTCTACGAGTTCATCCTACCCCAAGCATGCAAGGGTTCTAGCCTAACATGGTAAAAGAAATAACGAAAACAATCACAATAACGATGAACATTTGCATAATTGAATTACCAAAAGAATTGAAAAGCATAAACAAAAGAATAACTCAAAATCTCAATATAAATCTGAAAAACTAGGGTTTATAAGTCTAAAAGATTCAAGAAAGAAAGAATTAAACTAAAAGGTTCAAAAGAAATAATTAAACTATGATTTCGTAAGCTAAAACCTCGATTACAAAGTGTAAAACTCTTCAATCCTCCTTTCCAGGCTCTCTCCTTAAAAAAATGAGTGTAAATATGTGTTGATATATAAAAATATGCTTGGAAGGGGTATTTATAGGCAACGGGCTGTTTTGGGGTGATTTGGGCCGAATTTGCGTCAAAATAGGACTCAAGCTCCACAAGGTCGAGTCCCTAGGACTCGAGCAAGTGTCACTCGGGTCCCCTCTTCTTTCCAGCGCAAAATAGGGACTCGAGCTGTCGAGGTCGAGTGCATAGGACTCGACCACCCCTTGGTCGAGTGCCTTCTCGCTGTTGTACACATGTTCATAAAATCTTCATATCTTCTCAACCGGGAGTCTGTTTTGGCCGATTCAAAGTCCTACGAACTCCCCTTTTCACTCTCTATTTGAATATGAATACCAAAGAGATAAATTAATGAGTTTCAAAAAATAATGCTCAAAGGACTCTAAACACTCATAAAAACACACAAAACATAGGCAAATCGGGCTACAAACATAACAATTTCATGTCTAATCACGGCCCCCCCCTCCTCTATCACGCGAGGTCTTGTGCGTTGCCAGATAAGTCATTGGGTGAAAATTAATCCTCCGGAAGAGGATCGGAATTTGCTGCGGCTGCGCTATGTGGAAATCCTATCGGCATATGGACGCCAGACCTTGGTGCATTCATCGCACCATTGCGGAGCGCCAGCAACGATAGAATGGAGGCGGCGTGCCACAGCGGCGCAATGCGCGAGGGTCCAGGCAGTTTTGGGCTATTGTCGTCCGCCCGTGGAGCGGCGCCGGTGGTAGCGGCCTGTGGCTATCTCTTTGGGCCCGTGGAGGCGATACGCAGCGGTACGATGTGCGACGGTCCGGGAAGTTTCGGGCTATTGTTGCCCGCCCATGGAGCGGCACTGGGCGGTGGCGGCCTGTGGCTATCTCTTTCGGCCCGTGGAGACGATGCATAGTTGCTATCACTTACTGTTTTTAATTAATTTAGCAGGGTCCCCTTAAATAATTTAGCCAAGCCTTTCAATTAATAATCCTGGGCCTTTTTCTAATAATTTATCTTGGGCCAGTTTTCTGAAAACGAATTGTAAAGGATTTTGGACCTTTAATTTATCCTGGCCAATTTTCTGAAGAAGGAAAAGAAAAAAATATTAAATAAGCCCCAAATTTAATTTATTTGATTAATTACTATATGTGCATACTTCACATGATAATTGGTCATGCATGCATTATTATTCTTGCACATAATTTTTAGTTCGCATACTTTGGGTAGGCAGCGCCCATAACTTGACAGAACGTAAATTACTTTTTAGGTAGACGGCGCCCAATACTTGCTCCTATGTGTTTGAACATGATTAAATAAATCCTTATTTCCCCGTTGTCAACAAAATATCACAAGACTGACCATGTCACTTCCAAATATTATAGCGAGAATGTCTGACATTACCACGAGAGAATTTACTAAGCTTGTTCTCGATGGTAGTAATTACCTGACATGGGCAATAAATGCTGAGATTTATCTAGACCCAACTGAGTTGAGCGGAACCATTATCGAAGGTTCGAAATTCACTATTGCCTAGAAGATAAAAACGTTGATTTTTCTCAGGCACCACCTGAATCAGAACCCGAAAAATGAATACCTTACTGAAAAAGACCCCGGAGTGTTGTAGAAGTTCCTGAAGAACCGTCCCTAGCAACAAAATGATATAATCCTCCCTCAGTCACAATACGATTGATCGAGCCTCCGTTTTCAAGACTTTAAGTCTATGACGGAGTACAATTCTGCCTTGCACCGTATTGTATCTCAGTTAAAGCTATGCAAGCAAGCAATAACTGAGGCCGAGTTGATACAGAAAACGTTATCAACATTCCACGCTAGTAACCTTGTACTCCAGTAGCAGTACAGGGCCAAAAACAACACTGTCCTCTCAGAGCTAATTTCTGCACTTTTAGTAGCAGAAAAACACAACCAACTCCTGATGAGGTATCATAATTCTAGACCGGTTGGCTCACAAGCATTGCCCGAAGCATATGCTATGGCTTATAGAAATCTGAGTGGGCGTAAGCGTAGAAGAGGAAAAGGAAAGGAACATACTCGGGATAGAGGTTGAGGTCGTGGTAAATCTGGTGGTTGAGGAACCTTGAACGACAATCAAGCTCAGAATCGTGGAAAGGGTGAGCCCAACACGAATTCCGCTCCATAAAAATCTAACTCTCAAGTCAAGGTTGAACAAACTTGCTATAGATGCGAAGGCAAAGGTCATTGGTCTCGCACGTGTCGCACTGCCAAGTATTTGGTTGAAGTTTATCAAAAGCAGCAAAAGGACAACAAGGGGAAGACCCCTCAGGGTGAATCTCACCATGCTAGCCTACCTGAAGCAGAATTTGACTATGACAATGACGATTTCTTGGGCCTGGAGCTCAAAGACTATGGAGATAATGAGTGGTTCGGATATTTGATCATTTTCAGTACTTTAATTTGATTGAGACCTTTTATTACTATGGATCCTGTTTTTGGATACATTATTTTACCTTGGGTATGACATTTGTGGTTTACCTTTGATGTGTATACTTAATATATTCTACCCGTTATACTTGTGGATATTGCTATTCTGATACATGGCTCGTAAACATAACAACTATTTAATTTGGGGTATTTTCCTCTAGCATGATGGATGCAAATTGTGATTTATGTCTGGTAGATAGCGCCACCACACGCACAATCTTAAGGGATAAGAAGTATTTTCATAACTTGATAAAAAGAAAAGAGAGTGTAACTATGATAGCCAATGATAATATTATGATAGTGGGCTCCGGAAGAGCCTCTGTCATCCTCAAATCGTACCCTTCTCAGTTTTAAAAACATAAGAGCTAATGGCTATCACATTGAAACTGTAACTGAGAATAATAATGAATACCTTTTGATGACTATCTCTCGAGGTAGTCATAAACAAGTTATTGAAAAACTTCTCTCCTTCTCTTCCAGATTGTACTATACTTACATCCGGCCATCTAACCTCCATATAGCTATGAGTGTGAAATTTCATGACCCAAACTCATTTAAATTATGGCATCAGCGGTTAGGTCATCCAGGACAAATAATGATACGTAGGATTCTATCTAATTCCACTGGTCATAATATATCAAATAATAGAATCCCTCCTGTTGCTGAATTTATCTGTGGCGCATGTTCAAAGGGTAAGTTAATAGTGCGGCCGTCGCGCACTAAGGTGGGACTTGAATCTCCAGTTTTCCTTGAACGGATTCATGGAGATATTTGGACCGATTCACCTAGCATCATGACCATTTCGGTATTTCATGGTCTTAATTGATGCCTCCACTCGGTGGACTTATGCCTATTTGTTGTCTACCCGCAATTAAGTCTTTGCCAAGCTTATTGCGAAAACTATTGAGCTTCGAGCTAAGTGCCCAGATTATCTAATAAAATCAATTCGTATGGATAATGCTGCTGAGTTTACCTCAAAAGCCTTTACTGATTACTGTATGTCACTGGGAATTAAAGTGGAGCATTCAGCCCTTACGTCCACACCCAAAATGGTCTAGCTGAGGCGCTAATAAAAGGTATCAAATTTATTGCTAGACTATTACTGATGAACTCAAACTTACACACCTCATGCTAGGGGTATGCAGTCCTACATGCATCTCATCTGATACAAATCCGTCCAATTGCATACAATGATCATTCCACCCTACAGCTAGTGCGTGGAAAAGAACCTAACAATTCCCATCTGCATATATTTGGATGTGCGGTGTATGTTCCAATAACATTACCAAAGTGTACCTCTATGGGCCTACAAAGGAAACTAGGTATATACGTTGAATTTAACTATCCCATCCATCTTGAGATACCTAAAACCTTTGTCCGGGGATCAATTAATGGCCCGGTTCGCTAACTGCACATTCGATGAAGATCACTTCCCGATATTAGGGGGAGATCCGAATTTAAAATTGAATGAATGCTAGGAACTTACGTGGAACGTAAGTGATCTTCAGTATCTAGATCCACACACTAGTCAATCTGAACTAGAAGTTCAGAAGATCATTAACTTGCAACATTTAGCAAACAATCTGCCAGATGCGTTTACTGACCATAGAGGTGTGACTAAATCGCATATACCTGCAGTAAATGCACCCCAAGGGTAGAGGTCCCAATAAAAACAAGTATACATGCCCCACATGCCAGAAGCATAAAGGACCTACAAAAGATGTGAACACACCTAGAATGAAAGCTAGCAAAACTGGTCAGTCAAACTTAAAATCTCTATAAGAAATTCGTCCAGAAGACGAGTGTCCTAGTAATGAAGCACATGCCCAAAATATTCAACAACAGGATTGTGGAATGACCAGACCTAAATAGACTGGAAAATAATGAAGGCCAGGTTGATATAAATGTTGAATTCTCTCTGAATCTCATAGATACATGAGAAACTTATAATAGAAATATTACTGTCGTCGATGGCACATTTGCAGCGACAATTGCTCTTTCCGTTATAAATAACAATTTGGATCCAGAATCCAAATCAATAGTTGAGTGACGGAAGCGCTCATATTGGGTGAAATGGAAGGAGGCAATTGTGGCAGAGCTCGCCTCGCCAAATAAAAGAAAAGTAGTTGGCTCTATTGTTCGTACACCTGTGCGCGCTATCCCTGTAGGATATAAATGAGTTTTTGTACGAAAATAAAATGAGAACAATATTGTGGTGTGATACAAAGCGAGGCTGGTAGCTCAAGGGTTTTCGCAGAGACCTGGTACTAATTTTGATCAAACATATTCTCCTGTAATGGATGGAATAACATTCCGCTACTTGATATCTTTGACAGTTAAACTAAATCTTCAGATGGCATTGATGGATGTTGTAACTGCATATTTATACGGATCACTAGATGCCGAAATCTATATTAAAATCCCTGATGGACTTAAAATCCCTCTAGAAGAAGAGATACACAAACAATATAGTTTTCCCCTGCGTATTTATAAAGAAATCCCAAAGTAGTTTTTGCATCATATCCGTATATATCTAAACATAATCGAACATGCAAAGAGATTGAAAAAGCCAGTTCAATCTTGAAAGCTGAATTCGAAATGAGAATCTTGGACAAAACCATGTATTGTCCCGACCTGTAGATCGAGCATCTCCCTGAAGGAATTCTTGTACACATTTCAACCTATGTGAAAGAGGTATTGAAGAGATTTCACATGGATAAATCTCATCCACTCAGCATATTTATGGATGTTCGATCCCTCGAAGTGGATATGGACCCATTTAGACCAAGAGAAGATACAGAAGATATTTTAGGACCAAAAGTTCCTTATCTTAGCGTTGTTGGTGGATTACTCTATCTCGCAAACTGCACTAGACCGGACATTGCATTTGCAATTAATTTGCTTGCGAGATACAATGCTTCTCCTACAAGGAGACATTGGAATGGTGTTAAACACATTCTAAGGTATCTCCAAGGGTCTCAAGATCTTGGATTGTTTTACCCTAGAGACCAAAATAGAACCTTGCTAGGTTATGTAGATAATGACTATTTGTCTGACCCCCACAATGCCATATCTCAGACTGGTTACGTTTTTCTCTGTGGTGGTACTGTAATCTCATGGAGATCGGTTTAACAAACTATGATTACCACATTTTCAAACCACTCAGAGATATTAGCTTTGTTTGAAGCCTCACGAGAATGTGTTTGGTTGAGATCATTGGTAAATACATTGGTGACATGTGTAGTATTGCTAAAAACGATACATCCCCTACTGTTATATTTGAAGACAACGCAGCCTGCATTGCACAAATGAGTAATGAGTACGTTAAGGAAAATATGACGAAACATAAATTTTCTATCCATACAAACTCCAGAAGAGTGGCGTAATTACCATACAAAAGGTGCGATCTAGTGACAATCTAGCAAATCTGTTCACTAAGTCCCTACCTACCTCTACTTTTGAAAAGTATATTTATGGTATTGGGATGCGAAGGCTTACAAAGTTGCTGTCTTTAGGGGGAGTGACAACCTCCAAACAATTCTAAAGATTGGATCTGGAAGATCAATAGTTGCACTCCTCCCTAGCTAAATATTTTTTATGCTACCTGGTATGTGGAGTTTTCTGACGAGACATATACGTCGCGTCGTAATGTACAAGAGGGAGTGCTGTAGATCTATAAGATTTAATATGTCAAATCCAGAAGATTTGGTGTAGACATTACTTATGGGCCAAGTAACCTAATAGGCTTTAGGGTTTTTTGTTATTATAAATATATCTCTGTCTCATTATTGTATACACACAACAAAATATAGTGAAAAATTCTCGACTTGATACGCCCCCAGACGTAGTCATTATTGACGAATTGTGTAAACAAATCGGTGTTCTAGCTTTGCGCTCCTTATTTTACAACAATAATATCATGAAAATATTCTGTAATTTTAATTTGAAATTTTGAGTTATACAAAAATGTCTTGTAATGTAATATTTATTGACAAAACTGTCCGGTAATCGGTTGTTTCCAATTTTAAGAGAAGAATACATGATCGAGATCAATAATTATTCCACTTTGAAAAAAAGGACACATTATATGTTATTCATTTATTTATTTTTGTTTTTTTGAAGAAAAGAGAACACATAATTGAAATGAATAATTGTTCTACTTTAGATAACTTTTGTTCGATGGGAGCCCTCTTTCAATCCAATTGTTGATATCACAGAGCTCAGAGTCATCTCTCTAACAAAGCATTAGTTTGAATATCGGTACGTATACGTATAGGCTACATTATTTCTATCAATCTAGATGGCTTGTTCTTTTTCTCAGGACTTGCGTTTTTCTGACATACAATTTTGCATCTTTCGTTAACGTTTATGTCTCTCTAATTATTTGTAGGATTACTTAATAATGTTCAACTTGTAGCTAGTGAAGAGTAATAATGCAATTTTGTTATAAGTCTGCATAATTATACTTTGCTTTTGTAAAATTGGAAATAAATTTATTTTACTCATTTCTTCCATTTTCTGATCAATTTGTTTGAATACTTTTTTTTTTTTTTTGGGGTCTGCCTATTAATATCCATAAAATTACTCAATACATCTACCTTAAAGTTATGTTTGATTGTACAATAATTTCATAATATTCTCAAAATTACAAGACATTTTTTTCAATTTACTCTAATCGTAATAAAAATAGTGTTCAAAATCACGGTAAACCATTTTTCCATCCTATAATTGGCTGCTATAGGTCTCTTACCGTTTTAAGTGTAAGGTTAGGCTGTAGTTATAGATACACTAATTTCGTTGCGTACTATAATTAACACATTTAGCTACTATTCATGTGTTCATCATCTTAACGTAGACAACTATATGCAACGTTTTATCATTGAAAAAATAAAAAAAGTAGTGATATTTTTACTTTAAGATATACCATTAATTAAAGTTCAAGAAGTTAATAAATTATCACCTTATTTGATTTCTCTAGTATATGAGGAGGAAATATAATCTAAACAAATAAGTAAATAGTGAAAATGGTTCATGAGGATATGTATTTGTTGTTTTCATTAATAAATTAAATGTAAGTTATTTTTTTTAAGGGTATTAGTTCTTTTTACTTAAGATTATTAGTTGTTTATTGAAAATATTTAATAATTTTCAGTGAAAATAATTAATATCATTTAATAATTCAGGAATCAATTTTACTATGTACATTCCCAATCTAACCAATTGGTAATAAAGTCGGAATACAGACATTGAATATTGGGGGCAGAAGAGATTAAATACAGTGTAATTAATAATTAACTATTAATAAAGAGTAGCCCAAACAAAATAGATTTTCAACATATTATGTGGCTCCCACATAATGTTTAAATATTTTATAATTAATTTGAATTAGTGAGTTCATATTGGCTGTCATGTGAACATAATACATTTATTCATTTGATATCAATGTTTACAATTTTCACAAACAATATTTGTCTGATAATAATCATGAAAATTAATTTATGCTAACTTGCGACATGTTAATTACCTGATTATTTGATTAATACAGTTCGTTGTCCTATGTGTTATTACTTCCCTATCTAAAGATCTCATTTACTTTTGTATGAAATAAAATGAAGTTTCGAAGAGGAAATGGCAGAATTTGTTGGACCAGCTATAGAAGTGGGAAAATGCATTGCTGAGCCGATTAAACGCCAATTCAACTATCTCTGTTGCTTCAATACTAACATTCAGAATCTAATGGATGAAGCTAAGAGATTGGATGATGCTAAGGAAGGGCTACAAAGGCAAGTAGAAGCAGCTAAGAGAAACACCGAAGATATTGTTCCTGAAGTTGAGACTTGGCTACGCAATGTCGATATGATTCAAGAGAATTATACGAGCAAAATTCAGCCTGAAATTCAAAATGTGAAAAGTGGTTGTTTGGCAATCAAATCACGTTTTTCACTAAGTAGAAAAGCTACAAAGATGGCTGCGGCTATGAAAGAGCTTCAAGATGATGGTAAGTTTGGACGAATATCTCTTCCTGCTCCCCCAGCCGCGACGTCTTCAATTCCTCTTGGACAGGTTTATGAGCTTAAATCTAGAAAAGATTTTGAAGAAGACATCATGACAACTCTAAGAGAGAAGAAGGTGAACTTGATGGGGATATACGGGATGGGAGGTGTGGGGAAGACAACTATGGCGAAAAAAATCATGACTAGAGCCCGAGGAGAACGTTTATTTGATGAAATTGTGATTGCGGTTGTCAGTCAATCAGTAGACATGTTGAGAATTCAGAAAGATATGGCTGAATTACTCGGTTTGGAATTGAAAGTTGAAAGCTTATTGGCTAGAGCACATCTCTTACACGTTAGATTAAGGAATACCAAGAGTATCCTCATAATCTTGGACGATCTTTGGAAAGGAATCAATTTGGAGGATTTGGGAATACCGAAAGAATGTACGATTCTTTTAACATCTCGTGATAGGGATGTTTTCAGTGCAATGAATGTCGAAAAGATTTTCCAGATGGAAATCTTGAAGGCTCCAGAAGCGTGGTCTCTCTTTAAAGAAAAAGTTGGTGCTTGTGCAGATGATCGTAGTTTGTTTCCTATGGCGCAAGAAATTGTACGAGAATGCAAAGGTCTGCCGATTGCTCTTGTCACTGTTGGTGTGGCACTGAAAGATAAGATGAATAAATCTATTTGGGAAGATGCAGTGCAAGAATTAAGAAGTTGCAACCCACAAGATATCCCAGATTTTCTTGCACAAGTTTATAATCCTCTAAAACTAAGCTATGACTTATTGCAGAGCGAGCATGCAAAATCTATATTCTTGTTATGCTGCATTTTTCCAGAAGATCATAACATTCGTATTTCCAACTTGAGTCTTTATGCTTGGGGATTAGGCATGTTTGAAGGAATAAGAAGTCTGCAAGTTGTAAGGAATAAAGTGCAAACGTTAGTCGAAATACTCAAAAGTCGTTCTTTGCTATTGGACGGCCCTCATGGAGCATATGTCAAAATGCACGATGTTGTTCGTGATGTTGGCATTTTCATAGCTGCGAAAGAAGGGTTGATGGATCCTAACCTTAATTTGAGTAGTTGGGAAAGTGAAGAGGGTGATTACATCATTGATTGCAGTTGGATTTCTTTATTTGATGCAAACAAAATCACGCTTCCTGGAGGGTCGGTTTTCCCAAACCTCCGTTTCTTGTTGATTGAGGGACTAAGTTCCCAAGAGAGAGACCCACTCTGTGACAATTTATTCGAAGGCGCTAGAAAACTCAATGTGCTGTCCATCCAAGATTCTGGCGGAATGAGATCCCTACTGCATACAATACAATGGCAAAAATATTATATGCGGACATTGATCTTACATAACTGTTCATCCTTGGAGGACATATCAATTGTCGGTGAGTTGGTAAATCTTCAAATTCTCTATTGTCAACACTGTCATGGGGTGACGGAGTTACCAGCGGAGATAGGAAGACTAAATCAACTGAAGTTTTTAGACATCTCGTATTGTTATGGTTTCGAGACAATAAAATCAGGAGTTTTATCAAGGCTGATCAAGTTGGAGATGTTGGTGTTGATTAAGAGCTTTAAATATTGGGAATTAGCAGTGGAAGAAGGGAAAAATGCAGCTATATGTGAGCTTAATTTCTTATCCAGTCTAACTACATTGAACATTCATATACACGATGCTTCTTTAGCTGCCGAACAGATCCATCTACCAAATTTACTAGAATTCGACATAACATTTGGGAGCCATGATCAGACTATGGGTGGCAGTTATGGAAGACGTATGAGGTTGGAGTTTGAAAGAGAGGTTATAATAGGAGATTGGATTCACGAACTCCTAAGGAGCACCGAAAGCTTAGTTCTAAACGGAGAAGGTTCAAGCCAGTTGATCCCACTTCTACCAAAATTTCAGAGTTTGAAGCAGTTGGGTATTCGTAATGCTAAAATGACAAGATTAAGTGATGGTACTGCTACTGTTTTTCCTCTCTTGAAGAGTCTTGACCTCAGAGACAATGACGACTTGGAAGAGATACACAAGGGTCCAATTTCTTCCGATTATTTCAACAATCTCTCCTCCATATATATTTCTAGGTGTCCTAGCCTACGCAATGTGCTTCCGTGTGGAATGGGGAACTATTCGGTTTTACAAGTCAAAAGCTTTCAAATCCTGAGTTGCCGGATGTTGGAACAAGTAGTGTTGTGGAATGAAGAAGAAAGTGAGCAGAGTAGTTGTATCACTTTCCCCAAACTTAAACAACTGACTCTACGGAATCTTCCAAGGTTCACCACTCTTTGTAAAGGAATTGACAGCATTCAGCTCCCAGCACTATCTCGTATGGAGATTTTGAAATGCCCAAACCTGAAGAGTTTAGTTTCTTCATCGAAGAATGATCATAAAACATGTTCGAATGATGATTCATTGCATTTGTTTTGCAGACCGGTACGCGACACAATAATATTATTTATATACTGTATAATTTATACTCTGCGTATTGCATGGAGTATTTTTAAAATTTATTTATCCATTGAACTCTCTTCTTTTATTTTTTTGAGTTATGCATTTTTTTTAAAGACAATTCTACACATTCTAACTTTATTGATGTATGTATTTGTAGGCTGCATTTGGTAGTCTGAAGAACCTAGCAATAAATGGATATGATGGCAGCAGCTTAAGGTGTGACCATATTCCAATTGGCTTCTTCACTAAACTTGTTGCTTTGGATGTATTGAATTGTGACAACATCAAGAGCTTATTTTCACTATCCATAGTTGAAGATCTAGTCAATCTCACACGGCTAAGAATCGGAAGCTGCGGTGAGATGGCAACAGTGATTGAAGATAAAGACGACAATGTGGTTGAGAGTGGAAAGGATATTATCACTTTCCCAAAATTGAATAAACTACACTTACATGATCTTCCAAAGCTCACATCTTTATGTAAAGGAATTCAAAGCATTGAATTTCCTCTATTAACTCAGCTGAAGATCGAGAATTGCCCAAACATGAAGAGTCTAGTTTCTTCAACTATCAACGATAGAAAATGTTCAGGCCCCATCAACCGTGACACTGATGATTCATTGCATTTGTTTTGCAACTCACAGGTACGTACGAATATCATTTATATTTTTGCATGCAAGAGTTTACTTTAAAATAAGGGTAAATGTATGAAAATGACCAAAGTCTTTTTGCCCAGATGTACAAAATTAACAATTTTTGCTCCAAATCGACGAAAATGCAGTTGTAATATGATTGAAAAAAATTGGGAGAATTTGTGAGTAAGGACATAATTATCCAAAAAGAATATTTTTTACAATTGAACAAAAAAGGACTTTGACACCTTGAAATTGGGCAAAAGAAAGATATTTTTTTCCTTTAAACATATTTTTCCTCCAATTCATTGCATTTGTTTGCAAATCAGAGGTACTCACGAATAATCATTTATATTTCCGCATTCGAGATTTTATAAAATACGCAGGGGTACCTTAGCATTTTATATTACTTACACAATATATTATATCTGAAAACTAATTTTTTACAATTAATATTCTATTCAGATAAAACAATTTTTTCGTGTGAGACTTGTTTAGTCAATTTTGTTTAATTTTATATATTTTATAACACAAGATATTGTTAAAAAAAATCATGATTGACATAAATAATTTGTGTGAAATCGTGTTCACGTGAACTAAAATTTTTCAAAAATACCACTTTTATATGTATACATTATCATTGTTATGCATATTAATTCGAGTATGTCTTGTATGAGACCGTCTCATGGCATGAGACAATGAAAATGAGTGTAACTAGGGCATTGACTCATTAACACTTTGGTAGGGGTAGGTGTTAATGTGCGTGGTCTCATGCCATGAGACGGTCTCATATAAGTTTTTGCCTATTAATTCACTATCATTGTGATGCATCCGCACTATCAATGTCTAAAAGTAAAGCGCCTTTAAAATTGTGATAGTTGATATGCACCACAATGATAAGGTATGTAGATAACAATAGTAAACATTATAGTTAAAAAAAATGGCCCACATAAGATTAAATTAAGTGGATAAAACCATAAATAATATTCTCCTTCATCCTCGCCCAAATCATCCAATATAAAATCATGAATACCCAGTGTTCTCAGACGGATAAAGAGCCCACAAACACTACATGCTGCATCTAAATCACATTCAATAGAAGGCGGGTGAGATATTTTCTATTTGCCCTTAAGAGGAAAAGTCGTTATCAAGAAAAAAACACATACACATAACACAACTTTCCATTCTTCATTTAGTCGCTTTGAGTTCTGAAATTTGATAAGATGAATTTTTAAACATAAAATGAAATTATGTGTTAAATTTAGAGAGAAAAGTTTTTTGTGCTAAAAGTAATAAAAAATGAAAAGTACGGGCCAGATTTGATTATCTGACAATTAAGAAAAGTAAGGTGATGTAAGAACTTGGAATTTGTATGTGTTTCCAATGTGGACTGGGGCTGTAAACCTTAGTTTTTTATTTGACCCAAAATCCACATAGATAACGTTAAATGTATTAAATAATGCAGGTTGCATTCGGTAAGTTGAGAGATCTAATGATTGATGGATATGGTAGCGAGATATCATTATGGTGTGATCAAATTCCATTTGACTTTTTCACTGGACTTGAGGTTTTGAATGTAAGAAATTGTGGTAATACCAAGAGCTTATTTTCACAATCAATGGCCAGAAATTTTGCCAATCTCAAAGATCTACTGATAGAAAGTTGTCATGAGATGGTAAAAGTAATCGAAGAAGATGGAGATAAAAGCTCTCTATTTATCAAGTTGAAAGTGCTAAGGCTCAAAAAGCTACGAAACTTAAAGAGTTTTTGCGATTTGAGGTGCGCTATTCAGTTGCCATCACTGGAAGAAGTGCTTATTTCCAAGTGCCCTATGATGGAAAGATTTTCTTCTATGTTTTGGAATGAGGAAGAAAGTGGACAAAGTCGTATCACTTTGCCAAAATTGGATAAACTAATCTTGCGTGGCCTTCCAAGGCTCACATCTTTATGTAAAGGAATTCAAAGCATTGAATTTCCTCTATTAACTGAGATGGAGATCAAGAGTTGTCCAAACATGAGGAGTCTAATTTCTTCAACTGAGAACGATAAAAAATGTCTAAGAGCCATCAACCGTGATGCTGATTATCCATTGCATTTGTTTTGCAAATCAGAGGTACGCACAAAATCATTAATATTTTCACATCCGAGACATCAGTATTACTAGTATATTATCTTTTTTATTCAGATTAAACAATCGGTTCAGTCAATTTTGTTTAATTTTATATAATAATAGGGCTAGTTGCACTTTTGGTCCCAAGAAAATACGTCCATTTTAAAATGGTCTTTTTTTATACACTTTTTGTTCCAAGAGAATATGATAAATTGTAAGTTTGATTCCAAGAGAAAGGATAAATTACAATTTTGGTCGGAAAAAATTGGGTAAATTTGCAGTTTTGATCCTAAAATTTATTGGATGAGACCAAAACTGCAAAAATAAGGACCACATCCGCACATAGGTACTAAAAGTGTTTTGTATCCATTCTCTTGGGAAAAAAAATGCAATTTTGCCTATATTTATAACATGTTTGTTTTTAATGCAAGATAGTATTAAAATAGATGAACTCAAACTTATGCTTTGGGATTGGTTGTTTGGGGATATAGTAAACCACGTACAACTGACATAATAATGTTATGAACTTATATAGTAATAGTATATTATTCCAAACTTATTAACACAATTGCCATAAATTTATGTCAATTTTAAGTTTTATTATCAAATTCGATGTACATAAATTACCTAGCTACTTTAAAAAACTATATACTCCCTCCGTTTCACTATTAATTTCTCATTTTGTGATTTTCGTCCGTTCCACATTTAAATCTTCATACCTTTTTTGGACATCAACTACTAATTAATATCATATCCATACACTTTATTCATATTCACACATGTAAACACATTACACTTTATTCTCTTCTCTCACCATCACATCATCTTGTATTATATCTATATTTAATTACGTATCATTCTTAAATGTTGTGTCCAAAAGCAACGAAAATTTAATATCAGGACGGAGGGAGTATTAATTAAATATTAATTGTCGAGCCCCCTACATGGAATTTACGTCTCTGTTGTTTGATCGAGATGACAAATTGTAACCAAATTAATCACAAAATTAAGGAGAAAAAACGTAATTAAGAATCCAAAAATAATATAATCATATGTTGAGGTGAAAAGAATTTGCAATTTACAATCTAGTTTGATATTTGACTCAAAAGTGAAGGTGTTAGGAATTAATTAATATAATTAACTGAATTAGTTTTACATATCTCTATATGTTCAAACTTTTAGATGTGATAAAAGTTGATAACGTTATAAATGTATTAAAATGCAGGCTGCATTTGGTAAGCTGGCAGATCTAATAATATATGGATATGGTAGCATTAGCAGCGAGAGATCGTTGAGCTTATGGTGTGATCAAATTCCGTTTGGCTTTTTCACTGGACTTGAGGTTTTGAAGGTAAAATATTTTGGCAACATTAAGAGCTTATTTTCAGCATCAATAGCCAGAAATCTCGTCAATCTCAGGGAGCTAACGATAGAATGTTGTCGTGAGATGGTAAAGATAATCGAAGAAGATGAGGATAAAAGCTCTCCTATATTTTTCAAGTTGAAAGTGCTAAAGCTCAAATGGCTACCTATCTTAGAGGCTTTTTGCGATTGGAGATGTGGTCTTCAGTTGCCGTCACTGAAAGAAGTGGTTATTTCAGAGTGCCATCAGATGGAAAGATTTTCATTTGGAAGCTTAACCACACCCAATTTGAAAAAAATTAGTGTCAACAATGAAGATATTACTAATTACACCAAAGACTTGAATGATGCACTGTTTGGGGGAGATTTCCTTCACCTTGGGACTCTTTTTGGTAGTGATCAGTGAAATAAAAAAAAATAAAAAAAAACTTAATTAAGCACAAGAGTGATTTATGTACTAATGTATTTGAATTTGCAGAGAGTGATTAATATATGTAGTTGTAAGTACATCAAAACCAGTTTGCTGAAACCAATGTTGTACGTGTAGAGTATTTACTCAACATCTATTTCTATTTACCTGTGAATTTTGCTGCTGCCTTTAGCCGTTTGGTAGTTTTTGGGAAAAATATTTTTTTAGGTCCGTATTTTTAGGTTGGTTGAAAAAGGAGGACAATATGTTTTGGGGAAATTGCTCTTTTAGTCTCACGTGAATGAGTGCAAAACACTTTTGGTACCTATGTGCGAAGTTAGTCCTTTTTTTTTTGCAGTTTTGGTCCCATCTGTTAATTCTTGGGACCAAAACTGCAAATTTGTCATATTCTATTGGGACCAAAACTGCAATCTATTCATTTTTTTGGGATCAAATCTGCAATTTACCCAAGTGTCCAAAAAAAAAAAAAACAATGGGACTATAAGTGCCAAAAAAAGTATTATTTTGAAATGAACACATTCTCTTGGGACCAAAAGTGCAAATAACCAAAAGTATTTCTGTGTGTGAATATCAGAAGAGAAAATTAATGTCGTCCTAACTCAGAAGAGAAATTTTTTTTATCAACTCAACTTCACATTCTTCAACTTCCAACTACCGAACCTAATTAAGAAAAGAAAATCACTTGTTTAATTTGATCACACACCAGATTTCTCTAGGGTTAATTGCACTTTTGGTCCCAAGAAAATGAACTCAAAACACTTGTTGTACCTATGTGCAAAATTGGTCCTTTTTTTTTGGCAAATTTGGTCCCGTTCGTTATTTTTTGAATGGAAACCGTTAGTTGACTAGTTGACTTTTGGAAACAATATTTAAAAATAATTAATTGTATATCAAATGAATTCATAAAGTCTAGATTTATTTTAAATACATATGTTGAACCATAGAATTAATAGTTTATGTTAAGTCTAAAGAACCTTTCAAAAAAAAAAAAAAAAAGTCTAAGGAAAAACTGTAAATCATTTAAACATGCAAAAAATAACATTTTTTTAGCCAAGTAATAATAATTTATGTAAAATTTTGAAACAATTAATAATATATATAATATGTGTATATCTTGACATTACTAAAAAATAATCAAATCAAATTATAATATTTTTGTAAAAGTAGAAAAAATTAGAATAGAATCTGTATATATTCTAAACTACAAAAAAAAAAAAAAAAAACCTTATATTTTATATAAAATCATTAAAAAAACGCGCCGGAAGGAAGAAGTTCTGGGAGACGCGCCATCCGGTCTATCGGAGCGTGCGGCAGAGGGACTCCGGGAAGTGGCTAGGGACACTCCTCACTGCGGAGATGGCGGCGAGTAAACTTTGCTGACTCTATTTGGCGGCTGCCCATTCCGGCGTCCTCCAACGCTAAGGCTATTCAGAAGGCTGCGATGGAGGCAGGCATGGCCTTCCTTCCACAATTGGAGGCAGCGGAGGCTTTCCATCCAAAGTTAGAGGAGGAGACAGGGGTTACTTTTTGTGCTGCCGGAAATTGAAATTGGCTTGTTTATGGATGATGAAGCTCTGTTAATTTTTTTGTTATGGTCCAAGTGAATTCATAATTAAACTAAATAGGGTTCTCATACCCTGATCAAGCAAAAGGTAGGTTCACAGACCCTAATTCAAGCAAAATTAGAGTTCATAATCCAATGGAGCCTATTTCGGGTTAAATTGTACTACATTTACCACTTTTTAAAATTAGGGCACGGTTATTTGTACCCCATTTTAATGGGAGTACACCCATCTAATTTTTAATTAAATTAAGGTAATTATAGAATGTCTAGAATACCCTTAATTTATAATTCAAGTTAAAATATATTGTAAGTACACCCACCATAATAATTTTTCTCTGTTCATCGCGCGTATTCCTAGAAGATCAAGCAACATTTTTTTTCCTTTTTTATCATTACCATAACATTCGTTTGGAGTTGCACGTTCTCCATTGTGGTCGGATATTAAAAGAATGTGGTCCTCCCGTGGTGCTAGATATGCATATGTAAGTGTTTCGTTTTAAAAACCTTTTTTTCTAGGTTTTTTTGTAAACTCTTTTGAATTATGTTTATGATTTGTTTTATTCTCTAGTATTATTATTATAGTAGTTTTTTTAAATTGTATGGATTTGAAACGTGAATCTGATAGCATAAATGTATTGGCGTGTTTATTTGTTGGTATTTACGAATTTAAAATTTCAGCATTGGTTCTTTGAACAAATGACATTTGTTCAAAAAATTTGATGAACACATAACGTATTTCATATCAGGTTTTTCGAACGCTTTGTTAATAATTTTTTGGGAAAATTGGTTTTTTTGTCCTTTAAGTTTGGTCAATTTTGTTTTTCGTCCTCTAACTTTTGACTTTATTTTTTAGTCCGATAACTTTTAAAAAATTAACATTTTCGTCCTAAAACCGATAATTTTTTAGTCCTAAAATTAACATTTTAGTCCGATAACTTATGTTTTAGGACGAAAACGTTAATTTTTTTAAAGTTATCGGACTAAAAAATAAAGTAAAAAGTTAGAGGACGAAAAACAAAGTTGACAAAACTTAGAGGACAAAAAACTCAATTTTCCCTAATTTTTTTTGAACATTGTGTAAACGTTCGAAATATATTTTTAAACATCTCTTACATTTTCATTTTATTTTTTGAACATATTGTTATACTAGTTTTTAGTTTGTTCAGAACTAACGAAACGATGAGGAGGACGCACGGCGGACACTGAACACAAATGATGCACGGCGGACAACAAACATGAACGATGCACAGTTGACGGTGCACGCCGAATACGAATGAAGACAGGCTTGAAGTTGACGATCGATGAGCGCGACGAAAAGAAATCCACTGGTGCAGTCTCGACGTCGACAGAAACCCAATTGTGAGGAAGATAGTCGCGTAAAATTTGTTTTGTGGTGGGTGTACCGTCATTTTGAGGATTTTTTAGAGTAGGAGAATTTATGGGTATTTTAGTTTATTAATTGAGGTTTGTACTCATCTATTTGGAGTTTAATAATCAAATGGGTATACTCCCATTAAAATGGAATACATCTACCACACACTCTTCCTGGAAAAAATATATATCCAAGTGGTGGGAATCTTATATATTAAAAGTAGCATCTCCATGCCTAAGACGCTGCCAAGTGTTTACCTTATTTTTTTTCTACGTGTTATTAAAGGAAAAAAAAAACTAATTATTCTAAAAGCCCACCACTCTAAAAAATTGCTCCAACGCATTGAATCAGTGTTTAAGAAGGCAAAGAAGCATTTTCTTAATATTATGCTTGCTCTCTGCCTTTCTTCATCCACCGCTCCATCTTCCCACCCTCGTTTGAACGTCCAAATGTGGATGATAGGTTTATGGCTTTTGGCTCAAACTTTTGAAATTCTACTCCCACATCTTCGTGACGCAAACTTCTCTATCTTCCTAGGATTTGACTCTCTCAAATTTTCGGTGCAAACAACGTATCGAACTTTGGCGCCCAGATCTTCAATAGCCATCATTATGCGCTATCCCCATGTCTCTATTCTACAGGCCCGCCATTAATATCTACTACTGTGATTTCAGGTAACCATCACCTCTTTTTTTATCTGTTTTTGTTTTCACATCGTACGGGTGATTCATCGGGAGAAACAGATCGCATTCTCACCAGTCCGTCAGTGTAATTTTTTTAAATGAAACATGATTAAAACCATTGTAATACTCTCCGGCGTTTTTTTGTTTATTTATGTTTACTATAAGAAAATTGAATTTTGGATAACTTTATTACTACCATACTATGGCTTAGAGAGAAATAGTATAAATGTTAAATTGTCGAGTCTAATTTAGGCTTGAAGCTCAAGACACCACCCCGCCCAAAAAAAAAAAAAAAAAAATTAGGCTGCCACTTATTTTCCTCGATTTCCATTGACTGTTGGGGATGAGAAATATTTACTTCTTGGCTTTCAGAATAAGTCTTAGTTGTTTTATAGATTTATTAGATTCACGATTCTTTCAAGAGGTAAGCTTTACCTTGCTATCCATTGTTGTTTGTTATACCCATTCACACAAGAAGCTTAGAAATGACTAAGATGGAAATTTTGTGTTTTCCTGGAGTATAATTAACAAAAATTATTACAATGTTACATGTTACTTGATACTGATTTTCCCTTTTCGCGATCACTTTAAATAATTTCCTTATTGCATGCTACCAATTAAGTGAAACTACTTTGGTTGATTTGGCTCCTGTGTAATTGCTTCAAGAAGAGGTAAGTGCTTTTTTATTATAAAATATATTTATATTAAGAAAAGTGAATTATTTCTTGGTTTCTATTGTGTGCGGACTCTATAATTACTTCCAAGTTCTATGCTTAGTTGTTAGGTTTCTGGCTGATATTATGCTGGAAGAAAAGAGGGGAAGAACAAGTACAACATAATTGTTCCAATCTACAATGAACGCCTCAACATTGCTATCAGTGTTTACCTTATTTTCAAGCACGGAAGAGTTTTGGATTGGATCTTAGAATCTTGGCTTATAAGTGTAGATTACTCTGTTGGATTTGAGGTATTGTCCAAAGTAAAAGTGAAATTTTCTTAAATTGATATTGATAGCTCATATTTGGATATGAAGATGTATGTTTCTCTGGATTTTTGAGACATTTTCTTAATTTTATGTGGGAATGATTTTTCATAATCTAGAATTAGTGTTTGATTATGTTTTTTTTGGGCTTAGAGATCAAAAATGCTCCAATGCAGTGATCATATATATTCATGGGGAAACTTTGACTATCCAATTATGACAAGATGAAGTGAAAGTGATCATTTGGAAATACGAGTTTCATTTTTTATATACCAAATATTCTCTTTGTTACAATTTAGATTGTCCATGTCAAATAGTGCAAGTTTTAATGAAAAAATTATTTAATAATGTTAAAAGGTGTAAAGTTTGCATTAGCTTGGGGTCGAATCGGTTGCTTATTTTTAGCAGAATTCTTAGGGGGAATCAAGGTAGAGACGTGGTCATTTGCATATTGGAATGTATAGTGTCGCTTTTATGGAAAGGGAGGAATGCAAAACTATTTAGAGGGGAAGAGAGATCGGTGGATCAAATGGTGGAGGAGTTACAATCAAGACTTTGGAGTTGGTTCATGGCAAAAGAATTAAAGTGTAGCAACTTCGATTTTAGTGTTTGGAATAGGAGTACTAAACAAATGTTTGGTGGTTAAGTACTTGTTTTCGTAAAGCTGTATTTCCTGACTCTAATGTATTTGTGAGGTATTGCTCACACCTCTTAACATTTTTATGGATTAATGAATTTTTTTACTAGATAAAAAAAAAATTAGTATGTTTTTTTATTGAAGGAAATTTAGTCATTGTTAAATGGTATATTGAAAAATGTAATGCAAAGAGATCTAAATAAGTGATGTTTGAAAGGGATTAGTTTTAGAGAGTAACTATTTTTTCGTAGCATGAGATAATTTAAATTGTGAGGTAGTAACCTCACAATTTAAGCAAGTTTGAGATGCAATGGATGATTTTAATATTGGTGATATTGTTATATATTGTCACAAGTAGCTATTGTTTCATTACACTTTCATGCTTTTGGACCAGGAATGTGAATTTAGTCATGATAAATCGATGTTCCAGATTAGTCGTTTTGGAGTTGGATTGAATAGGTCATTTCATTTTTTAGATTTGTGATTCCCGCCGTGGGTAGCCTTGAATCAATGTTTAAGGTGGTGATCTAGTTCCTTCAGAGTCGTCGTTGTGCTCAACGCTGAGAATATGTGACCCATTTTTTTCAAATCTACATTGCACACTTCAGAGAATCTGCATAATTGTCTACAGGTAAGTCAATTAGATTCTCTTTACTTCTCCCAAGTTAATTTATTGGCATAGTAGAAGGCATTGACAAATGCTGATCTATTAGTTTACTTGAACTATAGAAGCAGTAATTTTTGTTCTACTTTTGAACTTAGAATGAGATATTTGTGTATTTCTCTTAATCAACATATGGATTATTAGATACCAATTATTTGCATGTTGTAGCTGAAATTTGTGCAGTTTGTAATAATGCAGAAATATTTTGTGATTGTGGTTAATTCAAAGCAACAGGATTGCCAAAAGAGATGCTCTAAAGATTTTGGTTGAAAAGATGGGAGTACGTTATAGTTAAGTGAAGGATTGTATCCTTTTGCCCTGATTAAGTTATATCTACTTTATGTTTCTTTAATTTCAACATGTTGTGAGTGGCGAACAAGATAAAAAGGAGTTGCAACGAAGGGAAGAAGGGAGAATGCGGTTCATATGGTGATCCGTTATAGTATTCGACCCAAAAGAATCCAAAGATGGATTAGAAAGGGCTGTGTGAGGTTACTGAAGGCGGAAAACTCAGAGTTTTACCTAAACGCAATCCTGGTGGCTTTCATGTAGATTGTATTGATACGTGGTTCAATCACATTCAACTTGCCCTTTATGTGTAAATCCTGTGGCCAATCACAATCAATCAAATTGTGGCGATGAATTGCCATTCAGTACTATTCCTTTATCTCCAATGGTGGAGAATATAAGAGACAATATCACTACAATAGAGGCTGCCAAATTTTAACCAATGTGTGAATTTGGGGTGATGAGACTCAAGTTAGTACACTTACCCTTTTGGTGATGACTCAAGAAATCAAGGAAATGCAGTTGTTGAGGCATATAAACTCTTCATCAATGGCATCCACAGCTGGAAGACTTGATGGGGCATCACCTATCGACATTCCTAGACATATCAACGAAGAGGACGATAAGAAACTCAATTGTCTACGTCGCTCAACTCTAGAGTGGTAATAGAAGAGAATACTTCAACTTGAAGAAACTTGAATATTGAATAGGGAGGTAGAGGATTATGTTTCTATTCAATCTTAGAGACGTTCAAAACGTTAATTGAGTGAGTTTATTTTTTTAATGATCTTGGATTCTTAATGATTAGGATAGTTTATCTCATTGCTTAAGAAAGAGTGTTTGGATAAAAAGATGTGATACCTATTACGTTCAATGCGAATTATCTTTAATTTTTTTAAAGATTGATTCTTATGTGAGTTGTTAAGGAGTACAAAATTGAACTATATATTGTTGGGATATAGAAGTTCAAAATTTTTATTACCCATGTATATAAAGTGCAATAATTATATATGTTAACACAATATATGTTCAACAAAAAAATTGAACTTTTGTACATTAGGGTAAATTATTTAAAAGTTGATGATTGTAAAAAAAAAAAAAATGGAAAAATTGTGTTCCCTCAAGTCTTTTACATTGTAGGTATTAAATTCCCTAATTCATTTCTTAGACATTAATCTAAAATTCTCTAAGCATTTATTTATTATTTTAAACTGCAAAAGAATATATGATAAAAACTTGTATGAATTCAAATTTCACGTGAAATCGAGTTCTTTAACTATTACAATTATGCATATACACCATAACTGATATGCATATCAACTATTAATATTATACATTCACATTATCAATGTTGTAAATTAAAATAGTTTTAAACAATGACAATGGTTATACACAACAGTGATTGTATGTATATATATACACTACAAAAAAAAAACACTGTTTTGCGACGGAATTTGCGACGGAAAATCCGTCGCAAACAGTGTTTTGCGACGGATTCTGCGACGGACACGTGTCCGTTCCTAAAACAGCCGTAGCTAATTTTTGCGACGGATTTTGGAGGTCCGTCGCAAATTAACGACGGATAAATCCGTCGCAAACTTGGCGGGTCAGACCCGGCCGGGTCGCACAGAATTTGCGACGGACAGTAGTCCGTCGCAAATCTTTCGGGTTAGACCCGATCGGGTCAACAACATTTGCGACGGCCACATTCCGTCGCAAATGTTTTTATATATATTTTTTTTTCTGTTATAATTTGCGACGGGCTGTTTTCCGTCGCAAAATTCAATATTTGCGACGGAATTTGACCGTCGCAAATTACCGAGCCTATACAACTTGGCGGGCGGGGCGGGCGCGGACCACTGGGCCACTCGGCCCATTGCTTATTATATGCGGCCCACCTTCTATATTAGTCTTATTAGGCCTTGAACAATTAATCCAATTTTGCATCCAAGGGGAATCGAACACGGGACCTCTTGTGCAAGAGAATGGGGCGCGCGCCTAGGGCACAAGCTACATTCGTTAATTTTTATGCAATTAATTGTATATGTATTCAAATTAAGTCATTTTTTTTATAATTCACCAAATTAATTTCTTTTCGTATCTAAGTTGTTTATAAAAATATTTTGCCCAACTATTTTTTTTATTTTGTAAAATTATTTATTTCGACAATGCATAATTTTATAATTCGTTCATTTGTACGTAATTAATTGTATATGTATCCAAATTGACTCGTTTTTTTCCATAATTCACCAAATTAATTCATTTTCGTTTCTCACTTGTTTTTATAAATGTTTGGGCCATTTAATTTTTATTATTTTGGTAAAATTATTTATTTCGACTCCCGCTTAAATTTATAATTCGTTCATTTGTACGCAATTAATTGTATATGTATCCAAATTGACTCGTTTTTTTTCATAATTCACCAAATTAATTCATTTTCGTTTCTCACTTGTTTTTATAAATGTTGGGGCCATTTAATTTTTATTATTTTGGTAAAATTATTTATTTCGACTCCCGCTTAAATTTATAATTCGTTCATTTGTACGCAATTAATTGTATATGTATCCAAACTGACTCTTTTTTTTTTCATAATTCACCAAATTAATTCATCTAAGATCATGTATATGTTTGCTACAAGTAATTAATTAATTAACACTGAATTAGTAATATCTCTGTTGAAATACTATTTGTAGCATCATTCCCGGTCACAAGGTTTCCGCCATTATTACAGAGATATTGAGGGATAATCCAGAGGAGAACGCAATGAAGTTCAAACTTGTCTCATCACAGCGGAAGCAGTACTACTTGGATGAGTTTCGGGTATATATATGCAAATATTTTTAACCAACTAATTGTTTATAAATATTTGCATATATATACCCGAAACTCATCCAAGTAGTACTGCTTCCGCTGCGACGAGACGAGTTTGAACTTCATTGCGTTCTCCTCTAAATTATCACTCATTATCTCGGTAATAATGACGGAAACCTTGTAACCGGGAATGTCTTTACCAAAAATTGTTCAAAAAATATAAATAAATTGTTCAAACTGACTCTCTCTTCTCTCTCTCTCCATGATCTTCTTCAGAATGATGGTTCACTGTTCCAGTGATCCACCAAACCATCCCATATCGATCGTCCGTCTGGTGCTCGACCCAACTCCACCCGATCCCCACGCTCCCACCGCTTCTTCAGGCCGTAGATAATATCTTTGTACCGTTATTGCGCTTTCGCACTGAACAATTGGTACATAATACTATCGTTGGCAGGGTCCCAAACACACCGCCTCTGCAAATAAATTAAAAATAGAATATTAACGAATAAATAAAAAAATTAAAAGTTAAATTAAAATCATAATAAATAAATTGTTTATACCTTGAAGTCATCAAAGTACTCCATCCTCTTTTGCTCAGACACTTGACTCCACGAGTGGGCACCATACTCAAACTGTGTCATCCTAATAATTTGTGAGACGATTGAGCTAGTCTCATGGGCTGGAAGCAGTCTGTGACAACAAAATTAAAAAATCAAGTTAATTATATTAATATATGTAATTAAAAGTATACATAATTAATTCATTAAAAAATACTTACTTGTTGTCGACTATGATGACACTGAGAAAATTATCTTGACCTGGGTTCATCTGTAATAATTATAAATTCAACTAATTCAATTATAAACTTAACAAAATTTAAACATGCTTTAAAATTAAATTAAAATTCGATCTACTAATTAAATTATATCAACTAATTCAACTAAAATCAATTCATTTCTAATATAATTCAAACAATTCAACTAATTCAATTCTAAACTTAACAAAAATTAAACATGCTTTAAAATTAAATTAAAATTCGATCTACTAATTAAATTAGATCAACTAATTCAACTAAAATCAATTCATTTCTAGTATAATTTAAACAATTCAACTAATTCGATTCTAAACTTAAAAAAAATTAATTATGCTTTAAAATTAAATTAAAATTCAATCAACTAATTAAATTCGATCAACTAATTCAACTAAAATCAATTCATTTCTAATATAATTCAAAAAAATCAACTAATTCAATTCTAAACTTAACAAAAATTAAACATTCTTTAAAATTAAATTAAAATTCGATCTAATAATTAAATTAGATCAACTAATTCAACTAAAATCAATTCATTTCTAATATAATTCAAACAATTCAACTAATTCAATTCTAAACTTAACAAAAATTAATTATGCTTTAAAATTAAATTAAAATTCAATCAACTAATTAAATTCGATCAACTAATTCAACTAAAATCAATTCATTTCTAATATAATTCAAACAATTCAACTAATTCAATTCTAAACTTAACAAAAATTAATTATGCTTTAAAATTAAATTAAAATTCAATCAACTAATTAAATTCGATCAACTAATTCAACTAAAATCAATTCATTTCTAACATAATTCAAACAATTCAACTAATTCAATTCTAAACTTAACAAAAATTAAACATGCTTTAAAATTAAATTAAAATTCAATCAACTAATTAAATTCGATCAACTAATTCAACTAAAATCAATTCATTTCTAATATAATTCAAACAATTCAACTAATTCAATTCTAAATTTAATTAACAAAAATTTAAAAATGCTTTAAATTAAAATTCGATCAACTAAATTCGATTAACTAATTCAACTAAAATCAATTCATTAATTACTAATATAATTCAAACAATTCAACTAAAATCAATTCTCTAAACATGCTTTAAAATTAAATTTTAAACGGTAAAAATGAAGAAAACTTACGGTTTATTTGTAGAAAACGTCGAAACGAGAATTCGGTGGGGACGGATTGGCTCTACAATCAACTAAACCCGACTTCTCCTTCCTTTTCCTTTCGTTTTCCTCCTCTTCTTCTTTTTTCTCGCACGATCCGTCTGCTTCGCGAGGAGAGTATTTATTGTTGTTTACCAAATATTTGTTGCTGGGATTAACTGACTATTTATAAGAGCTTTGGTAAAAACATCAAATGATTGGGTTCTTAAATGCTAAATTGAATGCTTGAGTGAAGAAAGACAATAAATGCATAAGAACACTAAGAACACCAAGAATTGCCAGGGGTTGTTAGTCCCTGGACTTGAATGAGTATGTGTATTGATTATACTGAGAGAGATTCAACCTTTTTTTACATTACAAATGTTGGGGTATTTATAGTTTTCTCACTACAGGGGTATTTTGGTCATTTCCGGCCTCTCGGGGGACAGGTGCATTAAAGGCCTCCTGCCTCTGAGGGCGCGCGGGCACTGATATGTCAGAGCTCGCAGGTGGCCGGCCACTTGGGTGTTGACGCGTGTCCAAAAAGGATGATTCTCTGGCACATTTCCTCACTTGGATGGAATATTCTCTGAGTCTCTGAGTACGGAGGCGGCCTTTTTCCCTCTTGGGGGAGGATCTCGCTTGATTCTATCACGTGCTCCAGATCTCCCTTGCCGGCCGGGGGCATTAAGTGATCGGAGGCCGGCCTCCTGGTGGAAAGTGAGGTCGGAGATCCTTTTAGCCGGTTGGACGCGTCCGGGCGGCCCCCGCTGGTCTTCACTGGTCTGGGCCGGGCCGGTACGGCCACGACCGGACTTCACTTTGGCTGTGATAAACATTGACGGGCGCCCCAAGCAGGTTTCCGACCTCGTTTTCGAGGTCGAAAACTCGTGGTCGGAGCCCGCTGAGGTCGGATATAGACCGGCCAGGTCGGTCCCATCTCCTGGGCGTCCCTGCGCCTTTTTCGGCCTGCTTCCGGCCGGATCCGACATGTGGTCCGAAATGGTCACAACAATTGCCCCACAGCTCGTCTCTCAATCGTTGATGAGGGGCGAGGTGGTCGGTTGCCGTTTTGTGTTGGTGCCGGCCTCGATCTGCCCGGGGTGGTCGGAGACCGGCCAACGGCTATGTGATGACTGGAAGGACGTGCGTTGTACTGTTTGCATAAAAAGGTGTGCATGACGTCAGGCGACGCCTCGAATTACGCGCATTAAAGGCTGACGTGCATAACATGATTTGATCTCCTCGAATCTCGCGCATTTAATGCGTGCGATGTACGAGGCGTCTGACGCCGAAACCGTCTCTTCAAATACTTGCACCTAGATCCCTAAACCTAGGATTTTATTTCAAAATAGGCCCTCACCCATTCCCTATAAATAGGGGAGACATTCTACTCCCAAAGGTTTTTACTCTTTCGCGATTTGGAGTTGTTCTTTGGCGATTTCCGGCGAACTTCTCACGGCGGCGACAAGCTTCTGAAGGCGGCGACTGGTGGTTTGAAGGTAATTTTCAAATTTTTGTACCTCAACTCTTTTTGTTTATACAATGGTGCGACGGTGGGCGGGTCCTCCGCCTGGGCAGAGAGGTGGCGCCTCCTCTAGCGGCGGAGGAGGTGGTGGTGCCAATCGGCGCCTTTTTGACGAATGACGAAGCTCTCGCGATGGGAGTGGTGCCTCTCCTTCGCGTCTGGCGGGCTCGATCTGGGCGCATGACGACGATGGTTTAGATGCCCTGTTCCCACGCCCGGGACGGTCATTATTGGGTGAAGGTACCCGGGAGGGAGTTCCTTTGGCTACGGAACGATCCCAGGATGAAGGGGCGGCCCGACCCTTGGGGGATAGGGATCCACTGGACGACCTCCTGGAGAAAGACGAGGAAGAAGGCGGTCGCGGCGAGGGCGACGACCTGGCCACTAACTTGCTCCTAAAAAATCTCGCGGCCGAGATGATTAAAGAAAGGCTTGGAAGTGCGGGAGAGGCTTCGGGATCCGATTCTGAAGAGGTTGAGAGGCCGGCCGCAGTTGGTCGGAGTGTCAGCCAAGATCGGCGAGACCAGGTCAGACAGGCCTTTCGTCTGTGGTCGGAATATGTGGAGAGGAAGGATGAGGTCGAATCTCTCTCCTTCGACTATGAGGAGTATCTTGATCATTTCCCGCGGGGGCCGACCGTTCGCGATCCGGCCACCATTCGGATAGCCAATCTGGAGGAGTCCCGTAGGTGGACCATTGGCCAAGTGCAGAGCAAAATGTCTCAGTGTCACCTCGATGAAGCCCGGGTCGGATGGGAAATACCTCTCGACGTTCATCTCTACGCGCCTGAGCCGAACGAACGGGCGGACCAGCCTCCGCGTGGGATGGTGGCCGTAACCCAGGACATGATGGAGGTCGGACTCCGCTTCCCCCTTCATCCGGCCGTATCGTATTTGTTGAACTTTTGGAACCAGGCGCCCATCCAGCTGCTGCCGAACGCGTGGATGATAATAGTGAGCGTCATAACCTTGTTTGGCAGAAACCGACTCTACCGGATGCCGAACCCTGGAGAGATGACTTATCTCTATCGAGTCCAGAGCGAGAGGAGTGGGACCGGCGAAGTCTACATTCAGACGAAGGGGTAGAAGCTGGTGACCGGCCTGCCGAGTAAAGGCCGGAACGATCGGAAGAAGTGGTTCTTTGTTGGTGGAGCGTGGAAGACCGGGTACCCTGACGGAGCGGAGATCGATGTTCCGACCGACATCCGCCCTAAAAATCCCAGTAAGGTATCTTTAGCTTGCCCCCGAATTAAAAGTACTGATCTAATCTTTTCTTTCTTTTGCAGGTTATCCTTGCCCCTCCGATCGAGAATTGAACTTCGATTTTGCGGTCGTTAGAGAGCGGATCTTATCACTGCCGGCCTCGGAAAGGAATCAAGCCGTCCTCCGGACTCGAGAAGCCCGAATTTCCGGCCGATTCTTCCAGTTTCCTCGTCATATAAAGTTGACGGGTAAGTGACCGGGTTCCGATCTGTATATATTATTATTATTATTTTTTTTTAACTTGGATTTTGATCGTGCAGTGCCAGATTTTCAGATCGTTAGGTAGTGCCCCCCTGAGTTTTCCGACCGTTGTCCGGAAATGTTTGCCTTGATGGGAGCTTGCGCGGCAAAGAAAGCGGCTAAGGGAGCAAAGAAGAAAAAGGGGACCGGGCGTGATAGAGGAGCCTCTCCCCCTTCAGTCCGTTCCGGCCGCCGGGGCAGTAGATGCTGAGGTCCCGACCTCTTCTCCGATCACGGGGAAGAAAAGGAGTTGGGAGGAGGCCGGGATCGAGGGAGTCGGCCAGCATGGGTCGAGTCCGGCCCCGATAGACGTTTCCGACGATACCCCAACTGGGGCCGGGCCGGTTGGAACAGAAGCTGTGGCTCGTTTGGAGCCCGTTCTCGGCCAGGAGGATGACCGGACCTACTTTGGTCGTGATCCGGTCTGCTTCCAAGCGTAAGTCTTTCAACATTAACGTTCTCATTCTTCTAAACTATTTCATTTGTCCGTACCTGATTTGATCTTTCATTTGTCCAGGTTGACTCGAAATGATTCCGATCTCCCTCCGTTGGTGCTCGACTTCCTCTCTTCCCGTGCCCCGAGTTCAACGGCTGAGATGCCGGACTACATGCGTCGGGCTGCGAATTCCCTCCCCCAGGCGTGGACAAAGGATTTGGCCGACATCGTCGAGCGCCGTCCCAGGCACGCCGGCCGGACTGGAGTCGCGCTGATCAGTCAGGCGGCCATCGTGGTCAACACAATGGAGAACGAGCTTTCCGAGATCTCCAGGTCGCTCCGGAGGTCTGAGAGCGCCCTGACCCGCGCCCGGGAGGAGAAGGCCGGGCTGGAGAGCGAAGTCGCCCAGCTCAAGAAGGAAAGAGATGGTGCGGTCGGTCAAATGGAGGCCGTTCTGAAGGAGAAGGGCGATGCCCTGGGCCGGGCGGAGATGGCCTTCAAAGCCCTGGAAGGTGCCCGGAACCGGGTATCTGAGATGGAAGACGCCAACGCCGATCTGCGGTTGGAGGCGCACCGAGCTCGAGGGGACGCCGACCAGGCTTTGGCCCGGCAGGCGGAGATGGAGAAAGAGCTCGAGAAGAAGAATGAAGATCTGGCCGCCGTACTGAACCGGCCGGCGTATGATACCGCGGATCCGACCGCGAACCCGGCGCTGTTCTCCGAGTTTTGTTTCTACGTGGCTGCCGCCAGCATGATCCGGGTAGGACGCCAGGCCAATCTCGATACTAAGTCCCTGGAGGACTACTTCCGGGAGTATGCTGCCAAGAACCCGGTCAGCGATGGTTTCTGGTTCCCCTTCCTCGATCTCGAGACCGACCACGGGGTGGACCTCTCATGGTTCCCCATCGGCACAGGCTGTTCAAAAATGGTGAGAATCCGCCGGCCGGTGACGAGGAAGAAGGAGACGAGGAGGAGGAGGAGGTCCCTCCGGAGGGCCCCCAGTTATCGGGCGGTAATGGGGCTGTGGTGGAGGCTTTGGTCGATGAGGTGGTCAACTATGTGGCCGGGACCGGAGGGCAGGCAAGCCCGGCGGCCGGGGAAGGCGGCCTTTGAACTTAAATTGCTTTAGATTTTTCTTTCTGCTATTCTGAATGTAACCAGCTCCCGACCGGATTTATCTCGTTTCAATCCGTTGTACTTTTTGAATCGTTTGTAATGTTTCCGGCTTCAGACCGGTTTTGACTTTATAAAATTTAGTCTTTCCTTGAACTTCATTGTTTTGTTATTGCTCTCTTGCTTTCTTATACTTATCAAAGTAAATTTTCATAAGTATGAATGAGATTTTGACCCGGGCTCGAGTGTGATATGCCGACCTCGATACGGTCGGCATATGTTTTTGAACTGGGCCCGGTTCCTGGAATTGCCTTGGTTGCCTTGCCGAGCTCAGGTGTGATATGCCGACCTCGATACGGTTGGCATACGCTATTGAACCGAGCTCGGCTTTCAAAGTGGCCAGGGTGGCCTTTCCGAGCTCAAGTGTGATATGCCGACCTCGATACGGTCGGCGTATGCTTTTGAACTGGGCTCGGTTTCTGGGTGGCCTAGAGTGGCTTTTTCGAGCTCAAGTGTGATATACCGACCTCGATACGGTCGGCATATGCTTTTGAACTGAGCCCGGTGTTTGGAATAAGATTCAGATGTGCGAAGATCTTTTGTATTGATAAGGACTTTGAATACATAGTACGAAATCATTGGTAGTATTTCTTTAAGTGAATTGCATTCCAGGGGTATTGGTCCGGAGTTCCATCCATGAGTTCCAGCTCGTAAGCTTCCTTGGAGAGCCATTTGGATATCCTGAACGGACCCTCCCAGTTCGGGCCGAATACCCCTTTTGGTACTTGAACTTTCTTGAGGACGAGGTCCCCTACCTGGAATTGTCTGGCCTTTACTTTGGAGTTGAAATTTTTTTCGGATTTCTTCTTGTAGGCCGCATTTCGGAGGTCGGAATTGAGTCTCCTCTCCTCCAACATGTCCAAATCGATCATTCGGGCGGTGTCATTGTCTTCGGTGATCGTCTGGGCCATCCGGTGGCTTGGTAGGGAGACCTCTGAAGGAATGACGGCCTCGGTCCCGAAAGCTAAAGCGAAAGGTGTTTCACCCGTTGAGTTCCTTGTGGTCGTTCGATATGACCAGAGTACGCCTGGTAGCTCGGCTGCCCACTTCCCCTTCTTGTCCTCAAGCTTGGCTTTGATAGTGTGCTTGAGGATCTTGTTTACGGCCTCTACCTGGCCGTTCGTCTGCGGGTGGTAGGGGGTAGAGAACACCTTCTTGATATTCCATTTTTCACAAAACTGAATCATCTGGAGACCGTCAAACTATTTCCCGTTGTCGGAGATGATCACTTGAGGTAGGCCGAAACGGCAGATGATGTTTTTTCCAAATGAACTTGATGATTTGAGTCTGGCTGATCTTGTTGAGTGGCTCAGCCTCCGCCCACTTTGTGAAATAGTCGACGGCCACGACGGTGAATTTGTGGCCCCCGGGCGCAGTGGGCATCGGTCCGATCAGGTCGATGCCCCACTGGGCAAAAGGCCATGGGCTATACATGGAGGAGAGCTGCTCGGGGGACAGTTTGATATTGGGTCCCAAGACTTGACATTTGTGGCACGACCTCGCGAAGTTGACGGCGTCCTTGTTCAGGTCGGCCAGAAATATCCTTGTCTGATCACTTTGTCGGCTAGGGCCCGGCCTCCGGCATGATTTCCGCACACCCCCTCATGGATCTCGGCCAGAATGGTCTGGCCTTGCTCCAGGGTTATACATTTTAGGAGTGGGAGGGTAAAGCTTCTCTTATATAAGAGATCGTCGATGAGGGTGTACCTTGATGACCGGAGTTGTAGTTGCCGTGCCCGAGTTCTATCTTCGGGGAGCCCGCCGGTCTTGAGATACTTTACGATCGGCGTCATCCAATTTTCTTCCATGCTCAGAACGGTTGCCACTTGTGCTCGGATGACCGTGGGCGTTCCGAGCGTGGAAAGTTGAATATTGGCGAGGTCGGCAGCTCCCTCCGCGGTTGCAAGTTTGGAAAGAGCGTCGGCCTGGGTGTTGTGCTCCCTTGGGATTTGCTCAATGAAAACTTGATGAAATTTCTCGCATAAGGTTGTAACCAGGTCGAGGTACTTCATCATCTGCTCTCCCCGGGCCTCGTATTCACCTTTGATCTGGTTGACCACGAGCAGGGAGTCCATAAAAATGTGCAGTCGGCAAACTCCGATGGCAATCGCGAGTTCAAGGCCCCCGACCAGAGCCTCATACTCGGCCTCGTTGTTGGTGGCCGGGAAGCTGAAGCGGACTGCATGGGTGACATTTTGGCCCTCCGGGCCGATCAGGACGATGCCGGCCCCGGCACAAGTATTAGTTGACGATCCGTCCACATAGAGTTTCCAAGGGGGGTGGTTGATTCTTGTGAACTTGGGTGGGAAGGTTAATTCTACTATGAAGTCGGCCAGGGCCTGGCCCTTGATGGCCGTCCTTGGGGCGTATGAGACCCCGTACTGAGCTATCTCTAACGACCACTTCAACAACCTGCCGCTGGTGTCTGGCCGGTGTAGGACTTGCCTCAAGGGTAGAGTGGTGAGGACCTCTACTTGGTGGTCGAAGAAATAAGGCCTTAGCTTCCTTACACTCATGACCAGAGCGTAAGCTAGCTTTTCGAGCGGGGTGTATCTGAGCTCGGCGTCGTGTAGGGCTTGACTTACGAAGTAGATCGATAGGTGGTACTGACCGTCCGCCCGGACTAGTACCGCGCTTAGTGCGACCTCGGAGGCCGCAAGATATAAGTAAAGCTTCTCTCCTGGGACTGGCTTGACTAAGATTTGTGGGTTTGCCAAATATTCCTTTAGTTTTGCAAAGGCTACTTGACTTTCCCTATTCCAAGAAAATTTGCCATTTTTAATAGTCGAGAAGAAAGACTTACTTTTATCCCCGAGCCAGGCTATGAATCTGTTGAGAGAGGCGAGGCATCCGGTCAGGCGTTGCACTTGTTTGATCGTCCTTGGCTCTTGCATGTCAAAGACGGCCTTGATCTTGGTCGGGTTGGCCTCGATCCCGCGCTGGCTGACGATGTGCCCCAAGAATTTGCCGGCCTCCACCCCAAAGTTGCATTTCTTTGGGTTTAGCTTCATATTGTAGGCCTTGAGGATCTTGAAAGTCTCTTCGAGGTCCCTGAGATGGTCTTCTTTCTTCAAGCTTTTCATCAAAATGTCGTCGATGTAGACCTCCATGGTCTTTCCGATCTGATCTGCAAACATTTTGTTAACTAGGCGTTGGTAGGTCGCGCCGGCGTTGATCAGACCGAAAGGCATCCGGAGCCAAGAGAATATGTTCTTCTCCGTGTGGAATGAGGTGTGCTTGATGTCTTCGACGGCCATAGGGATTTTATGGTAGCCGGCAAAAGCGTCCATGAAGGACATCATCTCGTGACCGGCCGTGCCATCTACCAGGTGGTCGATGTGCGGCATCGGAAAATGATCCTTTGGGCATGCTGCATTGAGGTCGGTGAAGTCTATACATAGCCTCCAGGCATTGTTTGTCTTTTTGACCAAGACGGCATTCGCGACCCATTGGGGCTCGTCCCGGGCCTGTTCGATGAGCCTGTTGTCTAGTAACTTCTTGACCTCTTCAGCCAAAGCTTCGTACTTTTCCGGGCCGAACTTCCTTCTTTTCTGATGGACCGGCCTCTTATTGGGGTCGATCTTTAGACGATGGCATGCGTGCTTTGGGTCTATCCCGACCATGTCTTGGTGAGACCAGGCAAAGACTCCAACGTTGGCTTTGAGGAATTTAATTACTTCCCCCCGCATTTCGGTCGGTATGCGAGAGCCGATCAGAACTTCCAATTCCGGCCTCGAGGGGTCGACTGGAATGTGTTCCAATTCCTCTAAGGCCGTAGCTTGTTCATAGCTCCGCCGGTCGGAAGAGTCGAATCTGGGGTCGAGATCGAGCTCGGATGGTTCGAAACCGATCCTTTGCTCTGGATCGTTGGTCTGCATAGGCTGGGGGAGGCTGATGTGGATCCGACCTCCGTTTCTGAGTCGGGGTGTGGTCCGACCGGCGTTTGGTCGTTGCAAATCGAAAATAAATTAAAACAGGAATAATTCAAACATCTTCTTGTCATTGCCTGATCACCTTTAATGGTGCCGACCACCCCTTCGGGGGTGGGAAATTTGATACAGTAGTAGTAGGAGGAAGCAACTGCTTCAAAAACTTCTAAAAATGGCCTACCTAGAAAGCCGTTATAGGAACTCGGCTGATCCACGATAATAAACTCTAAAGGCCTAGTTATCTTGACTTCTTCATTGTAGCAGCAGATGAGCTCGACATAGAGCTTGATCCTTCCATACGCAGCGACCGTCGCGTTACCAAATCCCTTCAGCTGAAGGTCGATTGGCCTGATGAAGTTGACGAGGTCCCCGAGCTGGTCTAGGGCTGCTTTAAAGATGATATTGCAAAAACACCCATTGTCGACCAGTATTCGTTGAACCTCGTTGCCCAAAATCCGGGCGGCAAACACCAACGCGTCGCCCTTCGGGTATAGCACCCCGGTCCGGTCCCGGTTGGAGAAAGTTATCTCCAAGTCCTTGTGAATCTTTGGCTCTGGGGGCGTGACCAAGTTGACATTGGTCACCGCCCGGACCTCTGCTTTCCGTTTCCGGTTGGACTGCGTCGTGATGGGGGTGAGGCCGCCTAGGTTCCCTCCGCCGGCCTGGATCATGTTGACCCGACCGCCGGGATTCATGGGCGGGAGGAGGTCGTCCTCGTCCCCATCCTCTTCCAAAGCTGCGATCGGCCTGAGAGGCCAGCCGCCTTCCTCGTTTCTTCGAGGGTGGCGCTGCGGTTGCTGCTGCTGCTGCTGGTGGTCCTGGCGGCCGGCTGGCCTCTCAAGGAGGTCGTTCAGACGCCCTTCCTCAAACAGCTTCCAAAGCTACTTTAGGAGATCACGACACTGGCTCGTATTGTGGCCAATAGAGTCGTGATAGGCGCAGAACTTTTTAGGGTCCAGCCGGGACTGGTCTCCAGAATAGGGCCTTGGCCGGGGAAGCATGTCTCGGTGCTGGATCGCGTTGAAGATATGCGCAGGGGACTGCCTCATGGCCTGAGTTAGGTGAACTTCAACGTCCTCGAAGGACTTGAAGTTACAGGGCGGTTTGGCCACTTTTCTGGCTTTAGGGCCGCTCTTGGGGGAGGCTTGAGCTACGGGCTCCGTTTCCTTTGGGATCGGCTCGGATTCCCCAAGCCTTAGTGCCAGAAGCTTTCTCCGAGCCAGGTAGTCACCGGCTCGGGCGTGGAATTCGGCATAGGTTTTAGGGAAATCCTTAGTGAGATGTTTAAACATCGGGGATCGGCCTTAGAAACCCCCCAGAGTTGCGTGCAAAGCCAGCTGGTCGCTTACTGCCTCGCCGGTCAGCATGACCTCGTCCACTCTGGCCACTTTGTCCTCGTCGGACTCTTCCTTCTCCTGGCGGATCCGCATCAGGCGATGCCAGCTTTCCGGCCGGGCAATTTTGGCCGCAAAGTATGATGAGAATTGGGCGCTTAAAGTGGCGAACGAGTCAATGGACCGTGCCGGGAGAGATACGTACCATCTGTGGGCGAGGTCGCCCAGGGTGAGAGGGAAAAGCCTGCACTTCGTGGCGTCTGTCGCGCCACGCCCGGTCATATAGATCCGGAACTTGCTTAGATGAGTCTCCGGATCAGTCTTCCCCTCGTAGAGCGGGGTCGGCGGGGGGACAATTTTGAGCTGGACCGGGGCAAGCTCAATATCGGTCGCCAATGGCTCGTTTGCGACTGGCCGGGCCTTAGGTTGGCCTTGCGCTTCGAGGAGCACCTTCATCTCGTCAAGCTGCTTCTGCATCTTGGTGAGTTCAGGATTGGGGGTTTCGACCAGTTGGTCGCCTCCGTCGGCTAGGGGGCCGATTCGGTCAAAAATGGCCGCACGGGGGACCCCGCGTTCCAAAAGGCCGCTTTGGGCGAAGCTTAGCTTGCGCCTGGCGGAGTTTGCCGGGGTCAGGCTGACCTCGGCCGCCCTCTTATGGGGCACTTGGGCCGTGCTCCCAGAGTTGGAGACGGACTCAGTGTCACCGTACCCAGTGTCGTAACTGGGAATGCGGCTCGGATACCACGATGTGTCTGTCGTGCCCAAGCGGTCGAAAACCGGATGGGCGGAGCCTCGCGAACGGGCGAAGATGGGGCTCGCCGACATTGGCTTTCGCCTTGGTGCTCTCTGGCTTTCGCCTTTCCCTTGAGAGCGTGGGCGTGGGCCTTCTTTTTGGAGGCAGAGGTGGTGCTCCGGCACCCCCTCGCCTCTTCCGCCTGGCGGCGTCTTCCTGACCCGGCCTGGTCAGGGGTAAGGAAACCCCGACCCTCGGATGGGAGGGGTCCTTCCGGAAAACGAATCGGGGAGGCCACGCGTGTGGCTTTCCCGTGGGCATGGGATGATCTCTGGGGATCCATTGCTTTCAGGAAAAAAGAGAGTTTGTGGTTTGAAGATTTGAAGATTTGAGGATATGAAGCTTTGAAGAACAGTGAGTGTTCTTCAAAGAGAGGTGAAGAAAATATGAGTTTGATGGGTTAGAGCACCCTCCTTCTAGCGCCAAATGTTGTTTACCAAATATTTGTTGCTGGGATTAACTGGCTATTTATAAGAGCTTTGGTAAAAACATCAAATGATTGGGTTCTTAAATGCTAAATTGAATGCTTGAGTGAAGAAAGGCAATAAATGCATAAGAACACTAAGAACACCAAGAATTGCCAGGGGTTGTTAGTCCCTGGACTTGAATGAGTATGTGTATTGATTATACTGAGAGAGATTCAACCTTTTTTTACATTACAAATGTTGGGGTATTTATAGTTTTCTCACTACAGGGGTATTTTGGTCATTTCCGGCCTCTCGGGGGACAGGTGCATTAAATGCCTCCTGCCTCTGAGGGCGCGCGGGCACTGATATGTCAGAGCTCGCAGGTGGCCGGCCACTAGGGTGTTGACGCGTGTCCAAAAAGGACGATTCTCTAGCACATTTCCTCACTTGGATGGAATATTCTCTGAGTCTCTGAGTACGGAGGCGGCCTTTTTTCCTCTTGGGGGAGGATCTCGCTTGATTCTATCACGTGCTCCAGATCTCCCTTGCCGTCCGGGGGCATTAAGTGATCGGAGGCCGGCCTCCTGGTGGAAAGTGAGGTCGGAGATCCTTCCAGCCGGTTGGACACGTCCGGGCGGCCCCCGCTGGTCTTCACTGGTCTGGGCCGGGCCGGTCCATCCACGGCCGGACTTCACTGTGGCTGTGATAAATATTGACGGGCGCCCCAAGCAGGTTTCTGGCCTCGTTTTCGAGGTCGGAAACTCGTGGTCGGAGCCCGCTGAGGTCGGATATAGACCGGCCAGGTCGGTCCCATCTCCTGGGCGTCCCTGCGCCTTTTCCGGCCTGCTTCCGGCCGGATCCGACATGTGGTCCGAAACGGTCACATGCTGTCGCAAAATATCCGTCGCTAATCTCCATCTTTTTTGTAGTGATATAGAAGCGATATATGAAAAAGAGAGTTCATGTGAACTTAATTGAATGCACAAGAGACCTACCCAAACTATATATAGATCAGGCCCGTGCATTGCACGGGCAAAGAACTAGTATTAATAATTATTTCTACCACAAAAGGATGAGCTAAAAGAGTTCTTAAATTGTCAATCTCGAAAAATTGCAGTCCTCGTCAACACGAAGAGTTATTGTCCTCATTTTACCATCGTACCTAAGTTACTGTCCTTATTTGCCACCTTATAAAATTACTCCTATACACTAGATATTTACAAAGATCAAATTAAAATTATAATTAGACACAATAAATAAGAAGATTCCACCAATTAATCTAGATGAGCTGGAAGATTAATTCAAACTTAACAGCTACGCCTTCTCACTTGGGTTTGTGTCAAAATAAAAGAAATATCTGTCCCACATCAGTTTGTGAACAAATGAGATGGACTTAATGATATTATATAAGAAGGTTTTGTTTGTTTTTTTCAAGTGCACTAGTCAATATAGCTTAGCTTCGTGTTAGATTCTAGTTAAAATCATTTCTCACATATTTTTTTTTTTTGGGAAGAGCGTTGCTAGAAAGGTAACACTAAGTCATTCAAAGTCCCCTAATATGATAGGGGTGTGGGCGAAGGAGAAATTTTTTGTGTTATTTTAAAGATTTTCATACAATTAGTTGGTTGTTTTGTTTCTTCATTTTATTTCTCGTTTATTCCATTTTTCTATGAATGAATATTGGGACTTTATACCATCTATTTCCTCCGAAGCTCGGCGTCATGGAAGGCAACAAGCACACAACATTCACCTCCAGCGGCGGCTCCAATTGGGAGCATTGTTGTTCGCCGGACCAAAGCGGCGCCAATGGTGTGAAACTGCCGCAGCGCGTATAACATCGAATCATCATCTCGATCCAATATGCTGCATAAATGAAATAATGGTGGTACCTTCGACCGTTGGTGTGCATTCTGCGGTAGAAGGAATCATTTGTGTCATTTTTTATGTTTTACTCTATATTTTAAATTTTGAATGTATGATATGTTGAATCTTTAAAAAAAAATCCAATTTATTAGCACAATTCTGGATTCCATGTATTAAAGATCCAGAAAATGAAATGCAAAGCTGAATATAAAAGGTGATATATTAGAATTCAATTGTGTAACCTGACGTTATAGTCGAGGTTATATATATATAGTGAAAAAGGGGTAAAATACTCATTCTAATAAAAATAAAAGATTTCTGCCCACTTCCATAGAAAAAATATATTTTTACCCACTAACCATTTTTCCTCCAATAACACACTCAAAAGTTAAAATAGGTCCCACTATTATACCACTCCACCCCTAGGTTGGTGATGAAGAAATTTTTGTTAAGTTTTATTATATTGTAGTTAATGCATTATAATTATTTTTTAAACACACTTTAAAATAATAAAAGTATTTATAATAGATCAATTAATAGTAAATAAAATAATTAAATGTTATAATTTCATTAATAAATAGTGATAATAAATAGAATTTACTAATAAATAAATAATAAACAACTAATAATTTCTAATAAATAATAATTAATCTTAATCTTAATTTTACTAGTAATTTCTAGTAAAGATAAACAAATATATAATAATTTCTAATAAATAAATATACTATTTAATAAAGAGTAATTGAATTCTAAAATTTCATTAATACATTAAAAACTCATTGATGTTAGGACAATATTGTCCATGGGGGTTGAGGAAGGAGGGGGTGGGGCATGCGGGTATAAAACTTGTTGATGTTAGGTCAATATTGTCCAGAATGTTGCAGAATTTTCCGCAACATCAGAATTTGCCCATTCTTCTAACACTAACTCCGAATGTTTCAATATTATTTTTAATGTCTAAACATGTAGGATGACGACGTGGAGGTTACCAGGTCAAGCGGTTGCAGTTTTAGAGTGAGTTGATTAAAGATAAAACATGAGTAGTTATCAAGATTATGGAGCGTAGTGTTGGACGGTTTTGGATCATGGGAAACCAAGATTTCCAAGTGTTCACATGCAAGTATCTAACTCTATTAATACCGTATGCATTGAACATATTCGAAGTGAAGAAATCGAGATACCTATTTACCTATAGGAAATGTAGTTGTTTCGGTTTTCTCCATTGTAATTCTAAGAGTGTTTTAGTTAGGCCTTTGAGTTGGTTGTGTTTATACGATTATAATTCTTGCCTTTTGATTGTATACCTACGGTATATGATCTTGTCGTAAGATCTTACAGTAGGACCTTTCTTTGTCTTTGTATCACTACTCGTTATTGTGAAGTTTTACCATGAGGCAAGTTTTGGTATCCCGTTTGCAATTTTATTTTTCAAGTCTTCCGCTGTGTATGTTGTTTTTTATGTTTCAACACTTTTGACAACATTCTGGAAAAACACCCATGCAAACCCTTTAAAACATTTTTTTAATAAGGAAACATATGTATTTTTATATTAAAATGGGTATAAAGCTATTTATTTAAAAATTATTGTAAAAACTTTTTATTTTTAAAAAGTAGGTATTTTGCTTTTTATCCCATATATATAAGTTTATAAACTGATTCACCTACTCAATAGATTTCAAACAACCGTAACCCATATGCGAAACTGACGTTGTATTTAAAATAACAAGTAGCTTATGTACATACCAAATGTATTAATCGGTTGATTCTTTTGTTTTATTTAATATCATTTTGCGTTGCGTTTGGATGAAAGGATTTGATTTGAGGATGTATTTGAAATAGAAGGATTTAAAAAATCCATAAATTAAGAGATTCCAAATTACTTGTTTAGATATATGAATTTTTTTGTCAAATTCATAGATTTGAAATTCTGTGATTGGGAAAATAAATAATTTTTTTATTTTATAATTGATTTGAAATTGGACTCAAAATTCAACTCAATGATTTGTTTTTTTTACAAATAATAAAATTGAACTCCCCTCATCTCTAGAATGATAGTAAAAAAAATTCAGTGTTAATTAATTGATTGAGTATGCAAATATCTTTATGTTTAATTTGTGGTTTGTAACCGGTTTTGAAACCCAGAGTTGGTTTGATTCCTAGATGTTATTATATCCATAATCAATATACAATAATGGATATTTTATGGATGCTTCCATGGAAACTGATGTGGATGAACGAGCAAATATTGCATTCCATGAACAGGCTCACGAACAGGCTCGTTTATGGAGCTCACGAACAAGCTCGCGAATAGGCTCGCGAACAGGCACATTTACGATTCTCACGAACAAATACCCGAATAGGCTCGTTAATAAGCTAGATAACAGGTTCGTTTAGTTACTTTTTTATTTTTATATAAATATTTTAAAAAATATCCATAAGCATGTAACATAATAGTATTGTGTGTTATTTGGGATAAATTTATTTTAAACCATTAATTGTCTCTGTTTAGCTTTCGAATTAGTTGTTGGCATTTGCTCGAATGATATTTTTATTATCATGGACAACTATGTTTCTAATTAGACATAGTTAAGATGTGTTATTTTTGTATAACTTTTAAAATTTTAATTAGCTTTTCGAGCCGCGTCTTTCGAGCTCGAGCTCAAAATGCTTGATTAATTTGAAAACGATTTTTTTTCGAGCCAAGCTCGAGCTATTCGCGAGCTTAAAAATTTATACACGAGATGAGCTGGAGCTTAACTAATAGAGCTCGAGTCGAGCTCGAGCCTAAAAAAATCTAAATAAGCCGAGCTCGAGCTTAACAATATTCGACTCGGTTCGGCTCGGCTCGTTTACATCTCTAGGCGCAAGTGTGTCTAGAAGTTGTTCTTTTATTTCATTGAAGAGTATGTATAGAGTGAAATTGGTTTATATATAAATTATTGAATGAGAGTTGTTTTCATTAAAGAGTATTAGTTGTTTTCACTAAATAGAATGAATTGTTTTTATTAAACAACTAATACTTTTCATTTAAAACAACTAATACCCTTCTATGAAAACAACTATTACTATTTAGCTAAAATATCTAATACCTTTGAATGATTCATGTATAAACCATCTTCATTCTATACATTCTCTTTATTGAATTAGTTTCGAAATTTTGGTCACGTAAATGTATAATTTTATTTTTACACTTATTTTTCAAGAATTGTTTTCTAAAATTCTTATTACTATTTCAACGTTGTTATTCAAATTAACATTGTAAAAATCACTCAATTCTTGAGGTGCAACCCCACTGGCCAGTTCTATTCAGGTATGTTTGCTTTGTGAGATTAGAAGGAATATTGATACTTTAATTTCATTCAATTATGCATTTGATTTATATGACATCGATTCGAAATAAAAAGATATAGGGATAAGAGTATGTATAGAATGAAATTGGATTATACATGAACCATTGATAAATAGTTGTTTTCATTAATAAGTATTAGTTATTATCACTAAAAAATATTAGTTGTTTTCACTAAAGAGACTTATATTGTTTTTAATAAACAGTTAATACTCTTCAGTGAAAATAACTAATACCCTTCAGTAAAAACAAGTAATAATCTTTAGTGAAAATAAATAATATCCTTCAATAATTCATTTATAAACCATTTTCACTTTATATCTTGTCTAGGAATAGTTAACATATGAAAGGTGTTGGACTAATTATCCCATGAACAAAGATTAATTATTTATCAATCATATCCATCAAAGCAAAAAAACTTCTCAACCCTTATCATATTCGCTCCATCTCAACCCTTCAAAAATGAAGTATGAACATGACACCAAAGTCGTAAAGTGAAAAAATAATGTTCCATGTGTCCAATTTTACTAGTCCTACTTTTTATTTTGGTCTGTCCAACAAAATTAGTCTTGTTTCCTACAAAAAAAAATACACTCTAAATTTACAATCACTTTAGTTTTACACAAAATTTACCCACTTTTTTAAAATTCGTACAAAAGCAAATAAATATAGTAAAATTGGATGGAGGATTACATGATTGAGATCAATAATTATTCCACTTTTAAAAAAAAGAAAAAAAGAACACATAATTTTTTATTTATTTTAAAGAAAAAAGAATACATAGTTGAAAACACTTTTGGTCTACTTTAGATAACGTTTCTCCACCACACACTATTCCTGGGAAAACATATATCGAAGTGGTGGGAATATTATTCATTAGTGTTATATGATGTAAAATTGAGGATTTATTAGTCCATCTTTTTTTATTGAAGGGAGTTTAGTTCATTGCTTAAGTGTATATTGAAAAATGTAGTTCAATGAAATATAAATAAGTGATATTTGGAAGTGATTGATTTTAGATTGTAAAATATTTTTTAGGTAGTTTGAGATAATTTAAATTGTAACAAAGGAAGTATAAATCATGATAATTATAATTTGTTATTGTAAAATTGGAAATAAATTATATTTACTTATTTCTTCCGTTTTCTGATCAATTTGTTTGAATACTTTTTTTTTTTTGGTCCTGCCTATTAATGCCCATAAAATGATAAAATATAGAGTGAATTATTGAACGGTACTAATTTTTTCACTTAAGGGTATTAGTTGTTTTCAGTGAAGAGTATTAATTGTCTTCAGTGAAGAGTCTTAATTTGTTTTCAGAAAACAAACACTACAAAAAAAACACAGTTTTGCGACGGAATTAGCGACGGAAAATCCGTCGCAAACAGTGTTTTGCGACGGGATCTGCGACGGACACGTATCCGTACCTAAAACAGCCGTAGCAAATTTTTGCGACGGATTCGGTCATCCGTCGCAAATTAACGACGGAAAACTCCGTCGCAAAATCGGCGGGTCAGATCCGGCCGGATCACACAGAATTTGCGACGGATAGTAGTCTGTCGCAAACTTTTCGGGTCAGACCCGATCGGGTCAACAACATTTGGGACGGCTAAATTCCGTCGCAAATGTTTTTATATATTTTTTATACTTTTTTGTGTTATAATTTGTGACGGGCTGTTTTCCGTCGCAAAATTCAATATTTGCGACGGAATATGGCCGTCGCAAATTACCGAGCCTATACAAAAAAAAAAAGTGGCTCGCGTGTTTCGAGCCCGGGCACCCGAGGCGGCTGGGGCGGGCGCGGACCACTGGGCCAACCGGCCCATTCCTTATTATATGCAGCCCACCTTCTATATTAGTCTTATTAGGCCTGAAACAATTAATCCATTTTTTGCGTCCAAGGGGAATCGAACACGGGACCTTTTGTGCAAGAGGAGAGGGCGCGCGCCACTAGGGCACAAGCTACTTTCGTTTATTTTTTTGCAATTAATTGTATATGTATTCAAATTAAGTCATTTTTTTTATAATTCACCAAATTAATTTCTTTTCGTATCTAAGTTGTTTATTAAAATATTTTGCCCAACTATTTTTTTTATTTTGTAAAATTATTTATTTCGACTCCCGCTTAAATTTATAATTCGTTCATTTGTACGCAATTAATTGTATATGTATCCAAATTGACTCATTTTTTTTTCTACAATTCACCAAATTAATTCATTTTCGTTTCTAACTTGTTTTTATAAATATTGGGGCCATTTATTTTTTATTATTTCTGTAAAACTATTTATTTCGACTCCCACATAAATTTATAATTCGTTCATTTGCACGCAATTAATTGTATATGTATCCAAATTGACTCTTTTTTTTTTTCTACAATTCACCAAATTAATTCATTTTCGTTTCTAACTTGTTTTTATAAATATTGGGGTCATTTAATTTTTATTATTTCTGTAAAACTATTTATTTCGACTCCCGCTTAAATTTATAATTCGTTCATTTGTACGCAATTAATTGTGTATGTATCTAAATTGACTCATTTTTTTTTCTACAATTCATCAAATTAATTCATTTTCGTTTCTAACTTGTTTTTATAAATATTGGGGCCATTTAATTTTTATTATTTCTGTAAATTTATTTATTTCGACTCCCGCTTAAATTTATAATTCGTTCATTTGTACGCAATTAATTGTGTATGTATCTAAATTGACTCATTTTTTTTTCTACAATTCACCAAATTAATTCATTTTCGTTTCTAACTTATTTTTATAAATATTGGGGCCATTTAGTTTTTATTATTTCTGTAAATTTATTTATTTCGACTCCCGCTTAAATTTATAATTCGTTCATTTGTACGCAATTAATTGTGTATGTATCTAAATTGACTCATTTTATTTTCTACAATTCACCAAATTAATTCATTTTCGTTTCTAACTTGTTTTTATAAATATTGGGGCCATTTAATTTTTATTATTTCTGTAAATTTATTTATTCCGACTCCCGCTTAAATTTATAATTCGTTCATTTGTACGCAATTAATTGTGTATGTATCTAAATTGACTCATTTTTTTTTCTACAATTCACCAAATTAATTCATTTTCGTTTCTAACTTGTTTTTATAAATATTGGGGCCATTTAATTTTTATTATTTCTATAAATTTATTTATTTCGACTCCCGCTTAAATTTATAATTCGTTCATTAGTACGCAATTAATTGTGTATGTATCCAAATTGACTCGTTTTTTTTTTCATAATTCACCAAATTAATTCATTTTCGTTTTTCACTTGTTATATATACAATAATTTAGTAATTCTAATCGTCGTCTTCTTCCTCGTCATCCTCATCATCATCTTCATCCTCTTCCTCATCTTCATCCTCTTTCTCTTCCTCTTCCTCTTCTTCTTCCTCTTCCTCTTCCTCTTCCTCTTCTTCTTCCTCCCCACCGCGCTCTTGTCCATCACCCTCATGATCACTTTCAATCATTATCATTTCTGGATTTGCAGCAAGTAAGTCGACAAAAATATTCACACCTGCTTGATCAACCTCTGTTTGAGCCTCTTGTATCTCTGTTTGAAATGGATCTGTTGGTTCTACACCGTCTTTGTTTGACGGATTAGAAACTTCAACCAATGCAAACTGTCCTCAAGTTGGGCCTACTTGATCCGGGGTATTTGCAATAATATACCTGAGATGCTTGCGTTGCAAAAATATAAGGATCGTATGCCGCCGGAAACTTCTTTCCGGTGTTGATATCAACAATCTTGTAGTTTTTGTCGACTCTTGTTCCTTGGTTCCCTGGATCATACCATTCACACAAGAACAACACTATCGTCCTGCTCGGCCAACCCGGATATTCTATTTCAACTACTTCTTGCAGCACTCCATAGTAATCGATGGGTTCTTCGTTGTAGTTTGCACCGATAACGCAAACACCACTGTTTGTAGTCGATTTCGTTGAAGCATACGCTTCAGTATGAAATTTGTATCCATTTGCGTAATATCCGTGGTATGATACCACACTACGTAGTGGTCTTTTGCTCAGAGCTTCAAGATGTGGGTTGTTATTAAGTAGGTCATTTTGTCCCTGTAAATATTAAATTATCATGTATAAAAATAATAACATATTTGTTATAAGGTAAAAATCATATAATTATGTGGTACTCACGTAACGTTGGAACCAAAACATAAAATCATTGCGGATGGATTGAAAAACTGTTGCATCTGTGATGTCTGGTTCTACTTGACGCTTATACTCACAGAACATGCTTATATATCAGAAAAAAGAAATTAATTACTTTTCAGATATCAACAGTATACATATTGTAAAAAACTCAACTATAAAATTAAATTACTTACTCTATATACGGTTGGACTTCAGGACAATTCATCAAAACATATGAATGTATTGTTTCCTCTTCAATACTGCCCCTGAACGGTCGTTTGGTGCCCTTACCCATTGGTCGACCCGGATGCAAAAATACAGATAACATACCTTCAACATCACGAAAGGGATGGTCTACTCCACGACCATCGTAGTTGCGAGGCACATTTCTGATTCTCGTTTGAACTTGATCGCCGAAGTAGTAAGAACAAAATGCTCCAACCTCTTCAGTAAGGTATGCATTAACAATTGATGCTTCGATGTGGGCCGCATTTCCAATATTGAGCTTTAAATTGTGCAAATACCTAAAACATTCTTGTGTTAGAAAATTTATTCAGTATTGATCTTAAAAGTCGATTTAAAAAATGGTATAGAATTACCTCTCAAAAGGGTACATCCATCGATACTGTACGGGACCAGTAATTGAGGCTTCATACGCTAAGTGTACGGGTAAGTGCTCCATCGAGTCGAAGAAGCTGGGTGGAAAAATCCGCTCAAGTTTGCATAGAATAACAGGGATCTCCTCATCCAAACGCCTCATGTCCTCAACTGTAATCGTTGATGCCGTTAAGTGTCTGAAAAAGAGACTTAATTCCGTGATGACACTCCATACATTCTTGGGAAGTGAGTACCGAAATGCAATAGGTAAGAGTCGTTGCATGAACACGTGACAATCATGACTCTTCATTCCATACACCTTTCCGGTTTCCGTGTCAACTCTGTCTCCCAAATTCGACACATAATTGTCAGGGAAGCTCAACTCTTTCACCCACTTACACAAATTCTTCCTTTCTGCTTTACTAATTGTGTAAGAGGCCTGGGGATATGTTCTTGTCTGCTCATCCTTGTGTAGGGAAGCACGAGAACAGAAGAGCCTCAACTCATCTCTGGATTTTGAAGTGTCTTTGGTCTTCCCTTCAGTACCCACGACCGTATGAAACAAGTTATCGAAAACATTCTTCTCTATATGCATCACATCCAAATTGTGTCGAATCAACAACTTGCTCCAATAAGGTAAGTCCCAAAAGATACTTCTCTTCTTCCAACCACCCTGGATACGTTTATTGTGCTCCATTGCACCCGCCTCAGTTGTCTTCATCAAATCAGTGACTGTAACCTCATACAACAACGAATCACCTGAAATAATTAATTTATATATGGTTAACTTATATATATGAGACACATAGACATCAGTAGTGATTCAGTACCCAGACACATACCTGATCGAATCCGTGGTCTTGGGCGGCCTACTGCATTTTTACCCTTTAGAAAGTCTGTTTTGTTCCTCCGAAAGGGATGATCAGGAGGAAGAAACTTGCGATGGTTGTTGAACCATGACACTTTTCTACTCAACGGAAGATAGAATGCATTAGAACCGTCCATGCAATACGGGCATGCTAGTTTTCCTGCTGTTGACCACCCAGACAACATAGAAAATACTGGAAAGTCACTAATGGTCCACAAAAGTGCAGCTCGCATCGTGAAGTTCTGCTTCCTATGAACGTCGTAGGCCTCCACCCCCGTAGACCACAAAGATTTCAACTCTTTAATCAATGGCTGGAGATATACATCCAATTTATGCTTGGGGTTGTGTGGTCCAGGCACCAAGATACTAAGAAATATATGTTGAGGCTTCATGCACAACCAAGGAGGTAGATTATACGGGGTCAACAGCACAGGCCAAAATGAATACTTTTTTCCGTGCATTCCAAATGGGGCAAAACCATCCGTGCACAAGCCTAACCTCACATTTCTCGTCTCCCTTGCAAAATCTGGGAACTCCCTATCAAGATGTTTCCATGCCTCCGAGTCTGCAGGATGCCGCATCTCTCCAGAATTCTCACCAGAACACTCCTCAGCATGCCATGTCATGTCTTTAGCCGTGGCACTGGACTGATACAACCTCTCTAGACGAGGAGTGATGGAAAGGTAATACATTGCCTTATAAGCCTTCAACTGCACTTTCTTCTTACTTTTTGTACGACCAGATGGTTTGTACCGTGGGTGACCACACATCTTGCAATAATCCTGATCCTCATCCTCATCCCAAAACAACATGCAACCAATTGTACAACAATCAATCTTCTCAAAGGGTAGACCTATATGTTTCAAGAGCCTCTTGCTCTGATAGAAATTATCAGGCGCCGTGTTGTCTTCAGGTAGAGCTCGTTTGAACAATTTAGCAAATTGATTGAACACTTTTTGACTGACCTTGCCTTCAGTTTTGATGTTCAACATTTGAGCATTGAATGACAATTGCGTCTCAGTCTCACAACCAGGAAACAACTTTTGATCAACGGTTTTAAGCATATCAAAAAACTTCTTTGACCGATGATTTGGTTCCTCCTCCATAGGTGTTTCATTGAATTGTGGTTGACCACCCATAACAGATTCTGCAATCATCATCCGATATCTATCAGGTTCATCCTCTATTTGTGGTTCAAATTGAGTATACGGAACATAACTTGAACCACCAACATCAGAACTTCCACCACCGCTCCACCCAGTATACCAGTATTCTACGGTTTCGATGTCAACATTCCACCGTTGTTCACCGTGACTGGTCCAGTTGTAATAACGGGGAACAGAACCGGAAATCACAAGATGAGTTCTAACCTCATCAACACTCAAGAATCTCATATTTCTGCATCTTCTGTCTTTACACGGACACCTAATATTACCCATACAATCCATATTGCATGGATGTTGTAGTGCAAACTCAATAAACTCATCAATTTTATTGCAAAAGACAGAGTTAATGCCTCCTCCTATCATTCTAGGTATTGAGTACATCCAACCACGATCTGGAAATTGCATCTGTTACAAATTAAAAGTAAATATCACATGAGTTGTAAAAAATTGGGCAGAGTTTGCCTAAAAATAAGGATATACACAATTTTTCTTCACAAAAATCAATCCAACGCAACCATATATATCAATCATAGTAAACCAATCAAATAAACAAACATCACACAATTTATCTAATAGTGTACAGAAAAATTGAGCAGAGTTTCGACTAAAAATAGGTATAAAATATCACACAAACTAAAATTAACCTAAACCCATCAAATAAACATATATCATCAATCATACTAAAACCCATCAAATAAACATATATCATGCTCATTACCTAATAGTGTACTAAAAAATTGAAACAATAAAAATATGACAATTAAACGGTTAAAAATGTGAAAACGTACGGTGAAGTTGAAGGCAATGACAAATACGTACGCTGAGGTTGAAGGCAATGACAAATACACCAATTATACGTGAAGAACATATTAAAACCTGTTGGGATATGCTTTAGTTTTGATGATTTTCCAAAACAACATGTAATAGGTTTGAAAGCAGTCAGGATAGTATCCTTTAGATCAGGTCAGGCTAGGTTAGCTCTCAGTAGAATAGGTTGCTCAGTTGAGGGGGAACTCAGCGAGGGGGAACTTCTCAACACAGCCTGAAGATATCAAGATGACAGCCAGAAGAGCTGACTGAAGGCATGCCATCAACCTGAACCAATGGAGAAGCCTGAAGGAAGTCCCACTGAGTGTAAGTCAGGCTGATCTAAGCCAAGTCTGGTGGACCACTCAGTGAAGAGCCTGATCAGGTGGATCAGTGCTGCACCAAGTAGGCCCTGAAGGAGTCAGGCTACTGTGGTCAGGGAAGTTTGTCATTCAGCCTTATGACAAACTTCTTGGAGTGATCTTCAAACAGTCCTTGAAGGACAACTACACTGAGGACGAGTCAGTCCAACTGAAGATCATCTTGTCAGTGAAGGAGGAAGCCACCTAAAGTCAGTGGGTCTTAGTCAAACCCACTGAGTCAAAGATCCGTGAATCCAGGCCACGTGGACCAATCAGCACGAGGCAGCAACTCTGACACTGACAAAGGCCGCATTTCAAGAAAAGTGGTTGAAACCATTTAATGCTGGATTCAAATGTATTTCCTCTCCAACGGATACATTTGAATCCCCATTATATATACAAGCTCATAGTTGCGTAGTTGGGTGTGTTGTGTTGTTGTAAGAATTGTAAGAAAACAAACACCTACGAGCTGTGAGGGTGTGGGTTGTAGCATACGTGCATGGGAGTTATAAGGAGGGTTTACTCACATCTTAAACACTGACCATTAGGGTCTTCAAATATACACATATGAGTGTTCAGCTTGTAACTCTAGGCTTAGAGAGGTTTTCCTAATCTTAGCTTTAAGGCTAACACATTGTAAAGGAAAACCTCACCTAGTTGGAGAAAACCAAACCAAACTAAACCCTTTCAGAAGAATATTAGGTTTGTAGTGAGGTGAGGAGAGGCAGCCCAGGGAGTGGCGTGAGTCCAGTTGTAAGTGCACCTTGGCACGTTAAAAACAAGAATCCTGAGATAGTGGATTTCCTGTTAAATCAGGCCGTGGATGTAAGAGCTTGAGTCTCTGAACCACGTTAAACTGAGCGTACTTATCTTTCAAAGTATTTACTAAAGTGTTGTGAAAATCAGCTCACTGAGAGCTTTGTTAAGAAAACTTTAGTTAAGCAATCAGGTCAGGGAGATTCCTCTCACTGACCAGATCAGGCAAGGCACTCGAGAGTTCAGTCTCTCGAGTCACTGCCTTATTGAGAGCCTGAGCTTTCAAGTCTCATCACTGACTTGATAGCTCTGACTCTCAGCAACGCAGTGATTTGAGTATTCCGCCACTGAACTCAGTCAGGGTGCAACGCGAAGGTTTTAAAAAAAAAATTGCTCCTGAATTCCCATTTTGCCCTTCGAAAACGGGACCATCAAAACCGTATCATTTCTTATTTTTTTTCGTGAGTGAAAGTGAAAGGGAAGGAAAAGGAAGGGGACTGGTATAAAACTGCGTAAATTTGCGACGGCCTAAATTTCCGTCGCAAATTGCATTATTTGCGACGGCTATTCCGTCGCAGAGCTCTTTTGCGACGACACGGGTCAATTATTGGCCACCAACCCGCCTGACAAATTTCAACCGCTCACATTTGCGACGGCTTTAGTCCGTCGCAATTACAAAGTTTAAATTGCGACGACCTCTTCCGTCGCAAATCAGTCAAACGGGTCGCTTCCCGAACGGTCACCTTTAAACGGGTATGTTTTGCGACGGAATTGACCGTCGCAAACTCAAAATTGAAATTTGCGACGACCTTTCCGTCGCAAATGTAGCCGGTTCAAGACGAAGTCGGTGGGCCCTAGATTTTGCGACGGCTTATCCGTCGCAAATTACTATATTTTGCGACGGACTTCCTAAGCCGTCGCAAATTGTCATTTTTTGCGACGGCTTACAAAAATCCGTCGCAAATTCCTGAATTTGCGACGGATATTCTTGCCGTCGCAAAATTCCCGTCGCTAATCTCCATCTTTTTTGTAGTGAAACTAAGACCTTCAGTGAAGACAGCTAATACTTTTTAGTGAAAAAAACTAATATTTTTTAGTGAGAAAAACTTATATCCTTCAATATTCATTTATGAACCAATTTCACTCTATACATACTCCCATAAAATTACTCAACATATCTAAGTATAGAGTGAAAATGGTTCTTACATGAGCCACTGAAAGATATTAATTATTTTCATTAAAAAGAGTATTGATTGTTTTCACTGATGGATATTAGTTGTTTCACTGAAGAGTATTAATTGTTTTCTGCAAACTAACTAAGACTCTTCAGTGAAAACAACTAATATTTTTTAGTGAAAACAACTAATACTCTACAATAATTCATGTACGAACAAATTTCACTGCATACATTCTCACTTTAGAGTTAAGCTTGACTGAAAATTAAAATATTGTACATAAGAGTGTATAAAGTGATCCAGAAAGTGTTAATAGTCACATTTTTTTTTTCTGTTTCATAAAAATAATAAGGAACTGATATACGACTCATGATACTTGAAGAAAAAAATGCACTCTTACTTTGATAACATTATGAAACTGCCCTGTAATTTTAATTTGAATTATACAAAAATAGTGTAACTTTAAAGTTCTAGACAAAATTGTCCCGCAACAGGTTATTCCCTACTATGAAGGGGGAGAGGTTACCATAGAAAATTAAGTATAAACTACGGTAGATAAAAAAAATCGATAAAATTCAAAGCATATATACTAATTGGTTTAAAGTTACAAAGCATTTTTCATATAATTCAAAAGTTACACCATTATCAAAATTACAAGACTTTTTCTTTCCATTTTACCCTAATCATAATAAAAAGAGTAAATCTTGTGTGCTCTCAAGTGGGTATGCATTTGAATTTTAAAAATTAATTGCAAAAAATACACAGTTCGGTATGTACGGCCTGTTTTGAATCAATAATACCCCAAACCAATGTTTTTAAAACCGAACCGGCCATTGAACCGGACAAGAAATTGGGTTATTGGGTCACTGGTTCAACCGGTTGAACCGTTATAAAAAAACCGGATGAACCGGATATATATATATATATATATATATATATATATATATATATATATATATATATTTGTATTCCCTCCATTCTAATTTAGTTATAGATTTTTTACCAATTTGTAAACGAAAATAATGCAAAAGCCCAAATATAATTTGGTAACAAAAAGCCCAAATATAATTTAGTAACAAAAGCCCATTATAAATATTCATATATTAGCTCTAATCTAATACTCCAAAAATATGTGCGGCTGCTGCGCCTCCCTACCTCTATCCCTCTTCTTCCATTCTCTCAAGTAAGCACTCACAGAAACTACCTCTTCAATTCACTCGCCTATGCATATACAATATATAATTTTATAAGAAAAATTCCCAATTACTCCTGAGATTCTTTATGAAATTAGAAATGGAACAACACTGGCACAATCCTATATTCAACTACAGTTCATTTTCAACCTCAATCATCTATCTTTTTTTCCAGATCTATTCCTTACGCCGTCGTTCGGTTTTTTTCTTCTTCTTTTTTCTGTTTTATTTTAAATAAGAACCGTTTTTTTTTGGGTCGTCTGGTTTCCGATTCAACCCGGTTTTTGACCGGTTCATGGCGGTTTTATTAGAAACCGCTTTAGGTTGAGACTCGGACCGGTGCCATGTCCGGTTCCCGGTTAAACCGGTTGAACCGGCCGGTCCGGTCCGGTCCGATTTTCAAAACATTGCCCCAAACAATTATCAGCTATATCTCAAAAAGTAATCAGTAATATACTAAAAAGTAATCAGTAATACCCCAATTGCAAAAAAATACACAGCTCAGATTGTATTGTGTGTTTTGACAGTAATACCTCAAGTTTTATAAGTGAAATTTTTATAGAGAAATAATGTGGTACAAGTCGTACCACATTACACGAGTTTTACAATGAACAACCTAGAACCATTCTAGGATTGTACAACCAATCGTCAAAGGAATAATTTAAACTAGTCTGACCATGTATATACATCCAACACCAAAATCTAGCCTTAATTTTCTCAACAGTAATACTTCAAGCAGTAATTAGTGTTACCCCAAGAAATAATCAGTAATAATTACCCAACTCTTTATAATTATATATTTTTAATTGAAAAATTCAAAATTGAGTTTAAAATTCAAGTGCATGTCATGCACTTGAGTGTGTACAAAAATTTGTGTAATAAAAATAGTGTTCAAGAATTTTCGTCCGATGCTATTTGGAAGGGAGAGGTGGATCAGGTTATAGATACGCTAATTTCGTTGGAGGGGTAGGAATAAAAAATAGGCATTATATATTGATCAAAATATTGAGATTAGGGCTGTAAATGAGTCGAGCCGAGCCGAACGCACAAGTGTTCAAGCTTGTTTGAAAAATTATCGAGCTTTGATATTCATGTTTGAGCTTGTTTGATAATTATTCGAGTCGAGCTCGAACGAGCTTTAATCGAGCCGAACACGAGTCGAGCTCGAGTAGTTTGATATTTTTACACATGTTTTATCTTTTTTTAGTTATCGAGCTCGAGTTCGAGCCGAGCTTTATAATATTCCGAACATAAATTTGTGTTCAAGCTTGTTTGATTTCTATTTCGAACCGAGCTCAAACGAGCTTTTATCGAACGATCTCGAATCGAGTATCGAATAGCTTGGTTTGATTTTCAGCCCTAATTGAGATGTGCGTACTATAAAACATATAGCAATTTTTCTTGTGTTCATCATCTTAACGTAGACAACAGTATGCAGTGTTTTATCATTGATAAAAACAAAACAAAACAAAACAAAAAAAACACTAGAGACAATTTTACTTTAAAAATACTGCGTCTCACAAGTGTTTGCACCATGAGCTATACACAGTTTTTAAGAAAACAATGTAAAGAGTAGTGCTTTGTGGGGTATAAAATGTAGAAATTGATTGAACTGGGTGTATTGTGAGCCCAAAAAGCAAAATATAATAACAATTTCTGTAACTATGTGAATATTGTAAGGATGAAGGTTATAAAAGTGTTACCTTTTTGGGTGTATAAACAATTGTGAGACGGATGGATAAGGAATGTGTGCAAACAAGTTGGGAGACATTTTGAATAAGGAAAGTATACAAACAATTATGAGGCGGGGGGAATATTAACTAAAGTTCAAGGGAAATATAATCTGAAAACAATTAGTAATGAAGTTTGAATAATGACATTTAAGGGGTGTTTGGTAGAGAGGTATGAGGGGGTGAGGAATGGTAATGGAATCAAAGTAATGTTTGGTATAGAGGAATGGTTCCGCTACAGTGGCTTTGATTCCTTAGTTTGAAGGAATGAACCATACCTCTCAAATATGATACCATTCCACACTACTATGAAACCAATTCCATATTCATTTCTTGTCATAATACCAAACAGCCCTTAAGTAATTAAATTTTTTTTTTATTGGTAAAATTGTGACTCGAATTCATGACCTTTAGGTCATAGCTAGGTAATGAGGTTGTATCCATTTGAACTATACAACTTCGTCAAATAAAGTGTAATTAATAATTAATTAACTATTAATAAAGAGTCGTCCAAATTACAAGAACAGAGTTTCAATATATTCCTATGGAAATAATTAAGAAAATAAAAAAATATAATATTATTTTAATCATTCATAAATAGATTTCTTATAATTTTTAAAAACTTGATTAGTAAGTACTATTAATTTATATAAATAGCAAAATATTCTGAAAATTTCGAGAGAGGCTACAACACCCTCACGAATACATAAATATTTTATAATTAATTTGAATTAGTGAGTTCAAATTAGCTGTCATGTGAACACTTATACATTTATTTATTGGAATATCAATGTTTACCATTTTCACAAACAATATTTATCTTATAACATGAAAATTAATTTATGCTAACTTCACTAAAAAAAATTGGTAATTAGTGACAGATTTTTGTGACGGAAATAACCGTCAGGAATTGTGATGGATTTCGAAAATTTTATGACAAATATGCGTCAAAAATATATTATTTTTATACAAAATAAATTCAATTTACTATATAAAAAATACTGACAGAAAATCCGTCAATAAAATAATTTGATAATTTAAAAATAAAATTTATTAATTATGTAATATTTACTGATAGAAACATCTGTCATTAACATTTTTTAATAAATAATAAATATGTAAATTGTTCATTTTATTAAAAAAAATATGAAATGAAAATAATACTTACAGAACTTCTGTCATTAAATTGGGGAAATTGCAGAAATGGTCCCATAAGAATTGGTCCTCATGAATTTTATCCTTTTTTTAGCGCAAATAGTCTCATACGATTTTTCCGTCAAAAAATAATGGATTAACGAGCATGAGGCCCACATTCTCGTTAGTTTTCTGCCAAAAACTCGCACGCATAATTCCCAACTTAAAAATAAAATTTATCAATTGATTTTATTAATAAAATTATACGCACTAAATCTCAACTTAAACTGCCCGTATTTTTTATTTATTTTAAAATATACCCTCCTCTGGAACCTTGCTCACGGCTTAGCCGATTCTCTTCCGCCGTGACACTGCAGCCGTACTTTGCCGTGGATAGTTTCTTCTCCACCGGTTAATTTTATTTCACTATTTTAATTATATGTTTCGCGCTAGAGATCTCTCTCAGAAAAATTCCCAAATGTCTTCTTGCCCTAGATAGCTTCCGCCTCCACCGCGAAGCCTCCACCGATGATTGCATCCGCTCTCTCTCTTTCTATTTCTGTCTCGTCCCTCGCTTCCACGCTCCACACGATTAACATTAAAACTTTGTTACCCTAGCTCCTCTGCCACTACTAACAACGTTGTCCACTCTGAATCTGAATTAGGTTTTCGAACTATAGAATCGATTTACCAGGTTTGGTTCTCTCTCTCTCTCCCCTTTTAGTTAGTGTTAGTTTTGAATGCCAGTGTGCGAATGTGGACTGCAAACTATTTGTTAGTTTTGAATGCCATAGGTTGAAGAGTGAATCTAAAGTTGAATCAATTTTCTCAAGGGTGCTTGATTATACTATTATCAGGATGCTTCATTTCTGAGTTCTAAACCTATTGTTGATCTTAAAGAAAATTGTTGTCAAACAAACAGATACTCTCCCAGCCAAATATGAATATGGATCAATAGAATATCTAGAATCTTAAATTAATGCCAACTCACCTTTGCGAATGTAGTTGTTAGATCATCAATATCAGATAATAATCCAAAGCCTGAGCCCTGGTTCAATTAAAAAACATTTACATAATTAGGTCAAACAGCCAATCCTTAAAATCATTTATATAGTGAAGAAACAAGTTAATTACCTGATTATTTGATTAATATAGTTCGTTTTCCTATGTGTTATTGCTTCCCTAGCTAAAGATCTCATTTGCTTTTGTATGAAATAATATGAAGATACGAAGAGGAAATGACAGAATTTGTTGGACCAGCTATAGAAGTCGAAAAATGCATTGTTGAGCCGATTAAATGCCAATTCAACTATCTATGTTGCTTCAATACCAACATTCAAAATCTAAGGGATGAAGCTAAAAGATTGGATGATTCTAAGGAAGGGCTACAAAGGCAAGTAGAAGCGGCTAAGAGAAACACTGAAGATACTGTTCCTGAAGTTGAGACTTGGCTAGGAAATGTTGATATGATTCAAGAGAACTATACGAGCGGAATTGAGCCTAAAATTCTAAATGTGAAAAGTGGTTGTTTGGCAATCAAATCACATTTTTCACTAAGTAGAAAAGCCACGAAGATGGCTGCGGCTATGAAAGAGCTTCAAGATGATGGCAAGTTTGGACGAATATCTCTTCCTGCTCCCCCAGCCGCGATGTCTTCAATTCCTCTTGGAAAATTTTATGAGCTTAAATCTAGAAAAGATTTTGAAGAAGACATCATGACAACTTTAAGAGAGAAGAAGGTGAATTTGATGGGAATATACGGGATGGGAGGTGTGGGGAAGACAACTATGGCGGAAAAAATCACGACTAGAGCCAGAGGCGAGGGTTTATTTGATGAAATTGTAATTGTCGTTGTCAGTCAACCAGTAGACATGTTGAGAATTCAGAAAGAATTGGCTGAATTACTTGGTTTGAAATTGGAAGTTGAAAGCTTACTTTCTAGAGCACATCTCTTACGCGTTAGATTAAGGAATACCAAGAGTATCCTCGTAGTCTTGGACGATCTTTGGAAAGGACTCAATTTGGAGGATTTTGGAATACCAAAGGGATGCACAATTCTTTTAACATCTCGTGATAGGATGTTTTTAGTGCAATGAATGTCGAAAAGACTTTTCAGATGGAAATCTTGAAGGCTCCAGAAGCGTGGTCACTTTTTAAAGAAAAAGTTGCTGCTTGTGCAGATGATCAAAGTTTGTTTCCTATGGCGCAAGAAATTGTACGAGAGTGCAAAGGTCTGCCGATTGCTCTTGTAACTGTTGGTATGGCGATGAAAGATAAGATGAATAAATCTATTTGGGAAGATGCAGTGCAAGAATTAAGATGTCGTAACCCACAAGATATTCCTGATTTTATAGCACAAGTTTACAATCCTCTTAAACTAAGCTATGGCTTATTGTAGAGTGAGCACGCCAAATCAATATTCCTATTGTTAATCACGATTTTGGATTCACAAGAAAACTTGTTTCCAGGAATCGGAATCAAATGCAATAAGAACAGAATTGAAAATCACACAATAACACCAGAATTTTACGTGGTTCGGAGATGAATCCTCCTACGTCCACGGGATCTGAGAGGATAGACTTTTCACTAAGCAAGAAATTGAAGTTACAAGTTACAGAGCACTCAATCTCACAGTGTTTGCTCTCAAAGATGATCTCAAGTTCTAAGTTACTTCTCTCAGTTGGAAGCACTTATTTATATTTACAGAGATTGAGAAGAATCTAGACTCGATTCAGTTGTAACGAACTCATAAGTAAAGTAGTTATCCAGCTGGCTAACAAACTCCAATAACCGCTTCAGTTGATTCAGTTAGAACCGCCTTCGCATTAGCTTCAATTTGGTGTACTTTGCGAATAACGGACTTCAGGATCAGATGACACGACCTCCTCTGGCTCTGGTCCTTTTTCACCAGATGACCTCTGGTCCCAGACCTCCTCTGATAGACCTCCTCTGATGACTTATCTACCAGACTCGTCTGACCAGACCTCACCTGGTGGACCTCCTCTGTTAGCTCACCTGCCAGACTCTTCTGGTCAGGCTTCCCTGGTCAACCTCATCTGGTCCATCTCCTCTGGTACTCCAAATTCACTAACTCCCACGGCTAACACTTCATCAACATAGCTCCTTATTGAATTAAGCTCAGTAGACTTCATACTTCACATATGACACTTCACAATTCTCCACCTCAGATGAGAAGTATCAATCCTCTCCTCCTCTCCTCCATGCTCCAGCTTGGGCCTAAGGAACATCCCATACACTCATCTTTACCAATTCAACACAAAATTTGAATTTAGTACCTGGTAAAGACTTTGTACACATATCTGCAGCATTGTCATCTGTAGATATCTTCTGGATGAGAACCACTCCTTTATCAATGATTTCCCTCACAAAATGCAACCTTACATCAATGTGCTTTGATCTCTCATGGAACACTTGATGTTTAACCAGATGTACTGCACTCTGATTATCACAATGAACGACCACAGCCCTTTGGTTTATGCCAAAATCCTTGATTATGCCTTTCAACCACAAAGCCTCCTTAACAGCCTCTGACACTGCAACAAACTCTGCTTCTGTAGTAGATAAAGCAACTCCACTCTGCAGAACAGATCTCCAGCTCACAGCAGTATTGTAAAGTGTAAAGATATACCCTGTTAAAGATCTTCTGGTATCCAGATTAGCAGCAAAATCAGAATCTACAAAACCTTCCAGTGGACTCTTCTGGTCAGTCATCCTCTCAAACATCAATCCCAGATCAGATGACCCCTTTAGGTATCTGAATATCCATTTCAAAGCTTCCCAATGTAATCTCCCAGGATTAGCCATGTATCTGCTCACCATACTCAATGCATAAGCTAAATCTGGTCTGCTGCAGACCAGAGCATACATCAGGCTTCCAACCCCACTTGCATAAGGTACTTTCATCATAGTCTTCTTCTCTTCATCAGACCTTGGTTCCATTTCCTTAGATAATTTGAAATGTTGTCCCAGAGGAGTTGTCACAGCTCTACTCTCATGCATGTTAAACCTCTTCAGGACCTTCTCAATGTAACTCTTCTGGGATAAGAATAGTCTTCCAGCTTTTCTGTCCCTAAGAATATCCATTCCAAGAATCCTCTTAGCATTTCCCAAGTCCTTCATATCAAATCTAGCACTTAGCTTCCTTTTGATACTCTGAATCTTCAGAAGGCTTTTACTGGCAATAAGCATGTCATCTACATAGATCAGAAGATAGGCTATCACATCACTACCTTGCCTTTCCAGGTATACACAAGTATCATACTTGCTCCTTACAAAACCAATGGATAGCATAACTTCATTGAACTTCTTGTGCCACTGCCTTGGACTTTGCTTGAGGCCATACAATGATTTCTTGAGCAGGCACACTTTCCCTTCACTCCCTGGTTCAACAAACCCTTCTGGCTGGTGCATGTACAGATCCTCAATAAGATCACCATGCAGAAAAGCTGTCTTTACATCAAGTTGTTGTAGCTCCAGATCCTCTTGGACTACTCTGCTCAGAAGTAATCCTATTGAACAATGCTTAACAACAGGTGAGAAAACCTCATTGTAATCAATTCCTTCCCTCTGAGTAAATCCTCTGGCAACTAACTTGGCCTTAAACCTCACCTGATCTTTCACACCAGATTCAAGCTTTCTTTTAAACAACCATTTACAACTGATTAGCTTCTGCCTAGGTGGCTTATCAACAAGAATCCAAGTTTGATTCTTCTTAAGAGACTCCATCTCTTCTGTCATGGCTGTCACCCATGACTCCCTATCATCACACTCAAGGGCTTCCCTGTAGCTTTTAGGTTCCTGGTACTCTATGGCTTCAGCTGTAACAAGTGCATAGGAGACCAGATCCACACGACCAAACCTTGCTGGAGGATGTATTTGTCTTCTGGATCTGTCTCTTGTCAAACTATAATTTCTCAAGTCTGCTTCTGGCACTTCTTTCTCCTCTTCTGCAGGTGCACTATCCTCATCTGATGACCCATTCTCTCCTGTTTCCTGCTCTGGTTCAGAACCAGATGCACTCTCATGATTATCATGATCAGGCTCAACCTCAACTTGAGTAATTGGCTCAGAAATAACCCCATCCATCTCCTCAGCTGATGGCTCCCTATCACCTCCACCCGACTTGTATCCCATCTGAGATTCATTAAACACAACATCTCTACTGGTAATACACTTCTGGTTTCCAGGCTCCAGACACCACAACTTATACCCCTTAACACCCTTTGGATACCCAATGAAAATACATTTTAAAGCTCTAGGTTCAAGTTTGTCTTGCCTCACATGAACATAAGCCAGTCACCCAAATACTTTCAGCTTAGAGTAATCAGAGATCTTCCCATACCAGACCTCATCTGGGGTTTTAAAATCAATAGCAGATGATGGCACTTTATTAATGAGATACACAGCTGTGTTAACAGCTTCCCCCCAAAAACTCTTAGGTAAATGAGCATCAGATAACATACACCTAACCCTTACCAGAATAGTTATATTCATCCTCTCTGCTAGACCATTCTGTTGGGGGTTTGAAGGAACAATTTTATGCCTAGTAATACCCTTCTCCCTACAAAATTGTTGAAACTCCTCTGATAGGAATTCAAGCCCATTATCAGTCCTTAAGTGTTTGATAGTCCTGCCCCTCTTATTCTCAAGTTCAATCAACCATTCTTTGAACTTAGAGAAGGCATCACTCCTCTGTTTAAGAATGTAAACCCAAACCTTCCTGGAATAATCATCAATAAGGGTAAGGAAATACCTGCCTCCACCATGAGTGGATACCCTTGCTGGTCCCCATACATCAGAGTGTATGTAATCCATAACCTCCTTGGTGGTATGCTTCCCTTTCTGGTATGATTGCTTCTTTGATTTACCAAGAACACACCTCTCACAGAATTCCAGCTTACATATCCTATTCCCTGGGATTGCTCCCTTCTTGGATAACTCAACCAGGCCCTTCTCACCAACATGTGCCAATCTTTTGTGCCACAAGTTAACCTCAGGAGACCCCATGGTAACATCAGCTGACCCTGTAACAGTTCTTCCAATCAAAGTATACAAACCATTCTTTATCATACCCTTCATGACAATCCTTCCAGACTTGGTTATTGACAGAACTCCCTTGTCTGTCTTGAATTCAAACCCCTTTGAATTCAAAGTACCAAGAGAAACAAGATTTCTCTTCAACTCAGGAACAAACCTGACATCAGATAAGATTCTATCAACCCCATCAAACATCTTGATCTTGATAGAACCAGATCCCTGCACTCTACAGCTCTCATCATTACCCAAAAGAACAAGACCTTCATCAATTTTATCAAGATCCAGGAACCAGTCTTCATGTGGACACATATGAAAAGTACACCCAGAGTCCAGGACCCACTCTTGACTTAGTCTCTCATGACTAACCATCAAGACCTCTGCACTATCATATCCTTCAACCTCCACAACAGCTGCATCTCCATCTTGATCACCTTGATTGTCTTTCTTCTTTCTTTCAGGGCAATTCTTTCTCAGATGACCTTCCTTATGGCAAGTGAAACACTTCCTCTTCTCAACAAAATCAGATTTCTTCCCACCCCTATTCCCTTTTCCACCATCCTTCTTCTTGGACTGAAACCCCTTCTTCTTCTTGGATTGAACATTCAATCCTTCAGCAGGCTTCTTCCCATCAGCTTGGATCTGTAGAAACTTGGTTTTCAGGGCAGTTTGAACATCATCAAACATCACCTGATCTTGCCTACCAAACAACAAGACATCTTTGAAATTTTCCAGAGACTTAGGTAGGGCATTCAACAACATCAATGACTTATCTTCATCATCAATTGTAACATCCAAACTCTCCAGATCATCCACCAATCTGTTGAACTCGTCCAACTGATCACCAAGATTCTTATCTTCACTCATTTTGAAGACTTGAAGCTTCTGTTTCATGTATAACTTGTTCGTAACAGACTTGGTCTGGTATAACTGCTCCAACTTATTCCAGATCCCAAGAGCGGTTTCCTCCTTCGATACTTCCCTCAATGGCTTGTCCCCAAGACACAAGATAAGGGCACTATGCGCCTTCCTCTTGTTCTCCTCCACCTTCGCCGGATTAGATCCAGAAGCCACCTGAGCCGGTGGCAACAAGGCTTCGTACAACCCATTGGGTACCAGGAGTGCCTTCATCTTGATCTTCCATAAGCTGAAATCGTTCTTCCCCGTGAACTTCTCAATGTCGAACTTAGTTGCAGCCATGATTGCTTCCCACATACGGCGCCACTTGTTAATCACGATTTTGGATTCACAAGAAAACTTGTTTCCGGGAATCGGAATCAAATGCAATAAGAACAGAATTGAAAATCACACAAGAACACCAGAATTTTACGTGGTTCGGAGATGAATCCTCCTACGTCCACGGGATCTGAGAGGATAGACTTTTCACTAAGCAAGAAATGGAAGTTACAAGTTACAGAGCACTCAATCTCACAGTGTTTGCTCTCAAAGATGATCTCAAGTTCTAAGTTTCTTCTCTCAGTTGGAAGCACTTATTTATATTTACAGAGATTGAGAAGAATCTAGACTCGATTCAGTTGTAACGAACTCATAAGTAAAGTAGTTATCCAGCTGGCTAACAAACTCCAATAACCGCTTCAGTTGATTCAGTTAGAACCGCCTTCGCATTAGCTTCAATTTGGTGTACTTTGCGAATAACGGACTTCAGGATCAGATGACACGACCTCCTCTGTCTCTGGTCCTTTTTCACCAGATGACCTCTGGTCCCAGACCTCCTCTGATAGACCTCCTCTGATGACTTATCTACCAGACTCGTCTGACCAGACCTCACCTGATGGACCTCCTCTGGTAGCTCACCTGCCAGACTCTTCTGGTCAGGCTTCCCTGGTCAACCTCATCTGGTCCATCTCCTCTGGTACTCCAAATTCACTAACTCCCACGGCTAACACTTCATCAACATAGCTCCTTATTGAATTAAGCTCAGTAGACTTCATACTTCACATATGACACTTCACACCTATTATGCTGCCTTTTTCCAGAAGATTATTATGACATTCCTATATGTGACTTGAGTTCTTATGCTTGGGGATTAAGCATGTTCGAAAGAACAAAAAGTCTGCAAGTTGTAAGGAATAAAGTGCAAATGTTAGTTGAAATGCTCAAAAGTCGTTCTTTGCTACTGGACGGCGATTATGAAAGATGTGTCAAATTGCACGATATTGTTCGTGATGTTGGCATTTTTATAGCTGCGAAAGAAGGGTTGATGGATCCTAACCTTAATTCGAAGAGTTGGGCAAGAGATGAGAGTGATTACGTCATTGATTGCAGTTGGATTTCTTTATTTTATGTAGACATAATCGCGCTTCCTATAAGGTCGGATTTCCCAAACCTTCATTTATTGTTGGTTGAGGGAAAAAGTTACCAAGAGAGAGAGCCACTTTATGATAATATATTCGAAGGCACTAGAAAACTCAATGTATTGTCCATCCAAGGTTATGAAGGAACGAGATCCCTACCGCATACAATACAATTGCAAAAGAATATGCGGACATTGATCTTACGTAACTGTTCATCCTTGGAGGACATATCAGTTGTCGGTGAGTTGGTAAGTCTTGAAATTCTCCATTGTCAACACTGTAATGGGGTGACGGAGTTACCAGTGGAGATAGGAAGACTAAATCAGCTGCGTGAGCTAGTCATCTCTCATTGTCCTGGTTTCGAGACAATAAAATCGGGAGTGTTATCAAGGTTGATCAGATTGGAGGTGTTGGTGTTGATTAACAGCTTTAAATATTGGGAATTAGCAGTGGAAGAAGGGAAAAATGCAGCTCTATGTGAGCTTAATTTCTTATCCAGTCTAACTACATTGAAAATTCATATCCACGATGCTTCTTTAGTTGCCACACAGATCCATCTACCAAATTAAGTAGAATTCGACATAAAATTTGGGCACTACTAGATGGGGGTGAGTAGTTATGGAAGACGGATGGTGCTGGAGTTGGAAAGAGAGGTTATTATAGGAGATTGGATTCACCAACTTTTAAGGAACACCGAAAGCTTATTTCTAAACAGAGAAGGTTCAAGCAAGTTGGTTCCACTTGTACCACAATTTCAGAGTTTGAAGCAGTTGGATATTCGTAATGCTAAAATGACAAGATTAAGTGATGGTACTGCTACTGTTTTTCCTCTCTTGAAGGGTCTTGACCTCAAAGACAACGACGACTTGGAAGACATGCACAAGGGTCCAATTTCTTCCGAATATTTCAACAATCTCTCTTCCATATATATTTTCAGGTGTCCTAGACTACGCAGTGTGCTTCCGTGTGCAATGGGGAACTATTCGATTTTACAACTTAAAAGCCTTAAAATCCTTAGTTGCCGGATGTTGGAACAAGTAGTGTTATGGAATGAAGAAGAAAGTGACCAAAGTAGTTGTATCACTTTCCCCAAATTGGAATTCCTGATTCTACATAATCTTTCAAGTCTCACCACTCTTTGTAAAGGAATTGACAGCATTGAGTTCCCAACACTATCTTATATGGAGATCACGAAATGCCCAAACCTGAAGAGTCTAGTTTCTTCCTCATGTTTGAATGATGATTCATTGCATTTATTTTGCAAATCGGTACGCAACACACTAATATTATTTATATATAATTAATTTACACTTTGGAGTTTTTCTAAAATTTATCCATTGACCTATTTTCTTTTATTTGTTGAGTTCTGCATTTTGTTAACCTTAATTTGTCACAAACTAACAATTCTACACATTCTAACTCTATAAATGTATGTATTTGAAGGCTGTAATTGGTAGGCTGAAATATCTGACAATAAATGGATATGATGGCATTAGCAGCTTATGGTATGACCAAATTCCAATGGGCTTCTTCACTAAACTTGTAACATTGAATGTATCCAACCATCCATAGCCGAAAATATACTCAATCTCACACGGCTAAGTATCGAAAGATGTGGTGAGATGGCAGCAGTGATTGAAGTTGAAAGTGGAAAGGATATTAATGGTCGTATCACTTTCCCAAAATTGGATAAACTATTCTTATGTGATCTTCCAAGGCTCACATAAGATGAAAGCATTGAATTTCCTCTATTAACTAAGATGAAGATCGAGAATTGCCCAAACATGAAGAGTCTAGTTTCTTCATCTGAGAATGATAGAAAATGTCCAGGAGCTATCAATCGTGATGCTGATAATCAATTAAACACGACCCAAGAGCGGATGGGTTCGATATAGCATGCAAGTACACAACCAGGTAGTATCGATCCAAAGACCTAGTGGACCGGTGAATCCCTAAGATTACGAGTTTCCATAGAATTGTAGAAGCGTGTTTGAGGTTTTTAGACTAATAGAATCTAAAAGACAATAATCAAATTAAACACTAGAAATGAAATGAACAAACTAAACTAAAAAGCAATTTAAAACTTCGTGAGAAGTGCAAGTTGAGGGTAATGCTTCGGGTGTAATCCTTATGACGGAATCAATGCTACGTTCGTTAATATCGCTTGTCTTATGCTATTTTCGTTGATTCTTACTAAGAGTTATCACTATTGTATTGAATATCTATCCCTTTTGAGGCTTGGGTGATCAATTTAACTAACTAGCACCTAATTAGCTACCAAAAGCACCTAAGATAGTGAATGACTTGAAGCACGCGATGCACTTCAAGTATTCTCCCTTCACTAAGCACCTAAACCCGTAAATTAAGGCACCTAGTGTCTATTAATGGTAGTCTAGCCGTCTACCCTCTCTCGATGTAATATACGACTAATTGAATCCAATTAACTAATCAAATTCCTCACCATAAGTTCGGTTAACCCACACCCAATTCTCGTTGTAGCACGAATTAACCTAATAAGAGCTACTAAGACTAATTAATCAATTAATCTAATCAAGAATAACACATTAATAGAAGCAATCGAACCACCTCAATATCATAATCCAAACTCAATTAACATCATAACACTAATTCTATCATAATTCAAACACCCAAAGCATTTGGGGATTAGCCCATGACTAATCTAACAAAATCAATGGATAAACAAACTAAAGAAATCAATAAACCCATGAAGATCATCGTAATAAAAAAGTAAATAACCATGAATGAGAAAATTATATTAATTAATTGAAAGATAAATGATAGAAGTCACCTAGATAGAGTGATTACAACTTGAAATTGAAATTTGCTCAATACTAGCTAAATTACTCTAATAATTGGGAGAAAAACTAAAATCTAAGAATAAAGGTGAAATAAAACTAAATTGGTGTGTGGGTTGTGTGTCCCCTAAGGGAGTGTATGGTATATTTTCTAAAATCTGAGAAAAGAGGTATATATAGTGTGAGAAGAGGGTATTGAGACGAATTTTGCAAAGAAATCCTTGAAGAATGATGAATTTTCGCATAATTACCCATCTGCCGAGAGTCAACTCGCTCCAACTCGGTCTGACTCGCTCGAGTTGGCCGGCTCGACCGAGGCTGTCGGTCGTGCAAGACAAAATTTCTTCCCAACTTTCTGTTGTCACCGACATCGACTCGCATGAGTCACCTGGCTCGACATGGTTTGTTGGTCGAGTGCTGGTTTGGCTCTGGAAAGAAGTGGGACGTATACCAAAAATAAAGGGAAGTAAATGCGCTTTCGTAAAAAGTGCTGAACAAAAAAATCAGCACATGTGCCATCCTTGCTATTCACTTTTTCAAGCGGGTCCCACAGCATCTTTCTCAGCTATGTGGCACGTGTTAGTGGACCCTCAGCTTCTTATCATCTTCTTCCAAACTACAACTCTTCATTTCCGGCGACTGTGAACTGCAATTTCCTTCACGAATTCCGTCGAGGTTCTACCCGTTTCCGAGAAGAATCGAACTTCGAATTGGGTCCTTAAATTGCCGGCGCTGTTGCTCGATTTTCCGGCTTAGAGATGGTGGCGTGACTCCGGTGAAGCTAGCACGATTCCGGCATTAACTCTCCTTTGATTCACAGCTTTTCCAACACGAATTCCAGTCGTCGGCATCGCCGCACAGATTTTTCCGGCCTGTTCTGCTTCTTCTCGAGTTTCTGGCAATGGCGTTTCAAGTGTGAGCTGTATAATTTCTGGCGTTGAGCGTTTTCCGGCACGAATTTCCTCCGCCTCTCTCTTCTTGATTCGAAAATGGCGTGAGTGAGTACACAGGGAATAACCATTTTTCCTTCTCAATTTCTCTAAGCTTTTTTCTCTCTTCGTGAGCTGAAAATGAAGATGAGAAGATGGGAGTTTTCCAAAGTTTGAAAGCAAGACTTGACTTTTCCAATTTTAGAAATGGCGGGCCCGGCTGCTTTGTTTCTTTCTTGATTTCACGTGACCACATCTGCCTCTTTTTTCATTTCTCCAATTAATTAGCAGTAAATGGGCTTCTTTATGGGCCTTTGGAATTATTTTCTTCATGGGCTGCTCTTTGAATTTTCTCATTTGCTTGGGCCGAATTAATGCATTGGGCTCAAATAAATAATAGCTGCAAATATTAAATTGAGCCCAATTAATCCCTCCTCGATTTTTTTTCTCGATCAACCTCAATAAATTAAATGTTCGTATTTCTTTTCAAATTTCCTGCAAAATAAACACAAACACCCATCTCGACCATTAAGCATATTAAGTCAATTTAAAGCACATAATCACTTGAAATCCGATAAATTTAAGCAAATTATATACACGAATTTTAAGCAATTTTCAAACTAATCACCCCCAAAACTTAAAGTGTTGCTCGTCCCCGAGCAATGAAAGAAATAGAACAAGTGGGAGGATTGCTAAGAAATGAGTGTTAAAGAGATTAATAGCAATTGTCAAGTTCCTTCAATCTAGTCAAGTCTTTAAGTACAAAAATCAACTAGCAAGTTCACAAGCTATTTTCAAATCAATGCAAGATCAAGTGGTCAATCCACAATTTCCTTTCAAGTAAGTGTATCACTCATCACTCAAAATGTATCATGGAATGTATACTCTCAACAATCAATTCATACAAGTGAACTACCATAAGTTTGTCAATCATCTAAGTTCTCCACTACTTGCTAAGTGGTCAATTCAAGAATCAGTGAGGACTTTGCATTTGGTTGTAATATTGGGCTCTTTGGTTAAGGTGGAAAATTTTGGATAAAGTACACGTAAAATAGTGGAGCGAGAGGTCAAAATGCCATGGTACATCTCTAAACTCTCAAAGAAAAAGTCGCAAGCGATCAAGTTGCAACTCAAAATTCCAACTCCAACAATTTACTAGTTCTCATTTTTTAAGCACATTCTTCACCATCAACCATCAAACACCTCTTTTGAACTTGAAACTCTACCAAATAGCTATACAAGAGAGAGTTTCCTTCACAATTTTTTTTATAAACCAACTCAATCTTTTCTTGTACAAATTTTCAACTCATCTTTTTTTTTTCTCTTTTTTTTTCAAACTTTTCACTATCACACAAACTCATCCACCAAATTCTCATTAAAGCTCAACTCAACTTCAATATCTATATTCAAGCTCCACTAGCTCATAGGAAAAATTTGGCTCACAAAATGGATAATTTGACTATATTTGTAGGTTGCCAAGAAAATAGGTCAATCGGCTCAAAAGGGCTAAGTACGGAAAATTCATTTGGTATGGAAAATTTAGCTAAGTGACTATTCAAATCAAAGATGACCTCATATCACTTTCAAGAATTTCACACTTAATGTAGCCTCAAACTAGACAATTGGCAAGTTCTAGAGCACACAAGCAAGAACGACACTCACAAGAAAGAAATTAGACCAAAATATATGCAAGTTTAAAGGCTCTAGAGCTCACGAGCTTGTCTAATCATGGATCGAGCACAAAATCAAGCATAATCGTCACATAAACGAGTAAGCAAACAAGTCTCAATCAATACCGTCAAACTCAACTAAATCTCAAAAACCAAACAATCACCATCAATTGATTATCCAATACCAAGCCACACAATCTTAAACCCAAAGAATATACTAAAAAATATACAATGACCCCACAATTAAGCACAAATTTTTCAAAAATTGAGTGAAGTAAGTTGGTGCAAATAGAATTGTATAACAAACATACCCCCCCCCCCCCCCCCCAAACTTTTTCATTGCTAAGCAATTAAAATTTTGGAAAAATAGTGCCACAATGAGATTTGCAACCAACTACTCACCAAGCAATTCACCATATTAAGCAAGCCACTCAAAAATTCGACAATTAAACTCACAAAACCCATTGTAAAGTATTTCACCCTCAAATCTCATCACGTATATCAAATACTCGAATAAGCAAAATTCTACAAAAATGAGGCGTGCGTCTGTGCAATGTACAAGTGAAGCCTCAAGTGCGCCGGTGCAATGTAAAATATAAAAAACCAAAATAAATACCCCCCAAACTTAGACATTGCTAAGAAATTCTAAGTTTGGGGCATACTACCTCCAATTTGCACCAAGCATATTCTTCTTCTTCAAGACACGATCACCTCACGTTAAGCTCCTTGAGTATGCTCACATTTTCCTATCAATCACGTCTCTTGAAAAACATTACACCCTCAAATCTTCATATGTCAAGACAAAACTCATGTACAAGTATATGTTATCAATTAAATCCAAAACTCTAAACAAAAATGATATCAATAAGCTCTAAAACGGTGGTGTATTGGTGCAATTAAAAAATTATGCATAAAAAGACGAACACCCCCCCAAACTTAGACTTTGCATAGCATGTCTAAGTTTAGGAAGAAGTGTTTGTACCTAAAGTTTTCCTCAAGCACGTGTCTTTCCATAGAGCTCGAAATCCTCACCGAGCCTCAACACACGACCCCAACACCTAGACGAAATAAAAATAAAAGAAATTAAACTAAACAATGTAAAAACTAAAGAAAATAAGAAAAATGATGGGTTGCCTCCCATTTAGCGCTAGGTTTAACGTCCTATGCCGGACGGAACTCTACGAGTTCAAACCCCATTTGTTGGCTCAATATTAGGGACCTCCTTGGGAACCGGAAGATCAAAGTGCTTCACTCGAGTTTCATTGGTGATGAAGATATCGCTTTCTTTATCTTGTAGCTCAAGGCTCCCTCCAAGGATCACTTTCTTCACAAACAAAGAGTTTTCTCTCTTGAGTTTCACCTTCCCAAGAATAGGGTTCAACTTTGAGTTGCACCATACCACTTCATCTCCTATTTCAAAGCCTCTTTCCTTTTTTTAGCTCCCTTGAGCTTTTTCTCCTTCTTTCTTCATCTTCTCTTGACTCAAGCAACTCAAAATATTTCTTTCTAGTATCAACCCCCCCCCCCCCCCCCCCAAACTTGCATTTTGCTCAAGTTTGGGTGTTTGATTCAATGCCTCTTTCTTCACTTCTCTTCCATCTCCGGGATCTTTCAAGGGTACTCTTGGAGAATTCTCTTGATTTGTACCCCCACGTTCTTCCATGCAAAGCTTAAGTGTTTGAATTGAGCGACATTCTTCATTGATTGAAGCATCTTTCATGGAGTCGTATATGGAAAAAGTCACCTCCTCACCATTGAAACTCAACTTAAGCTCTCCCTTCTCAACATTTATCATTGCTTTTCCGGTTGCGAGAAATGGTCTTCCAAGAATTAAAGGCACATTTGCATCTTCTTCCATGTCTAGCACAACAAAATCGGTCGGAAAGATGAACTTATCTACCTTAACAAACACATCTTCCACGATCCCCTTAGGATAGGTGAAAGATCGATCCGCCAATTGAAGATTGATGGATGTGGGCTTCACCTCTCCAAGTCCCAATCGCTTGAAGATAGAGAGTGGCATCAAGTTTATGCCTGCCCCCAAGTCACAAAGAGCTTTCATCTTTGAGCTCTTAGTTTGGCAAAACAAGGGCCTCTTAGTTTGGTTCGTTCCGGCCGAAACCTTTTTTGTAACGAAACATGGTTTCTTAATATGGAAAGAGAAAAATATCCAACATAATTTTTTTTGTGCAGTTTTTCAATACACCAGAAACATGGCCTCCTAAAAAAATGTAGCACAGAAAACGAATGTAGAACGTTGATTGTGAGTGAATATAATTGGATATAATTTAGGTTTTATTTATTTATATGGATATATAATCTATGATTTAATTTTAGTTTGTCCCATGCAATTTAATTTTAGGTGGTGATATTTTTTTAATTCTTATATTTACACGTCGGCAAGACAATTGGGTTCCCGCGTCCACATCATATGGATCATGCCAGAAATGGTGATCCGGGATGTTTTTAAATATAAAATGAAAGTATGTGTTAAATTGGTAGAGAAAAAAAAATGTACTAAAAATTATTAAGAAATGAAAAGTATGGGATATATTTGATTATCTGGCTATTAAAAAAAAAGTAAAGGTGATGAAAGAAGTTGCAATTTATATGTGTTATTTGACCTAAACCCCACGTAGATAATGTTATAAATGTATTAAATAATGCAGGTTGCATTTGGTAAGCTGAAAGATCTAACAATAGGTGGATATGATAGCATTAGCAGCGAGAGATCATTGAGCTTATTTTTTCACTGGACTTAAGGTTTTGAATGTAAGAAATTGTGGTAACATGAAGAGCTTATTTTCACCATCAATAGCCGAAAATCTCATCAATCTCAGAGAGCTAACGACAGAAAGCTGTAGTGAGACGGTAAAGGTAATCGAAGAAGATTTATATAAAAGATCTTTTATATTTATCAAGTTGAAAGTGCTAAAGCTCAAGAAGCTACCAAACCTAAAGGGTTTACGCAATGTGAGATATGCTCCTCAGTTGCCATCACTGGAAGAAGTGGTTATTTCTAAGTGCCCTCTGATGAAAAGATTTGCTTCTAATTCATTTGTAGATCTCAAAAGCATTGAATTCGAGTTTTGCTCTATGTTGGAACAAGTAATGTTTTGGAATGAGGAAGAAAGTGGACAAAGTTGTTGTAATAGTCGTATCACTTTGTCAAAATTTGATAAACTAGTCTTGCCTGATCTTCCAAGGTTCACATCTTTATGTAAAGGAATTCAAAGCATTGAATTTCCTCTATTAACTGGGATGGAGATCAAGAACTGCCCAAACATGAAGAGTCTAGTTTCTTCAACTGGGAACTATAAAAAATATCCAGGAGCCATCAATCGTGATGCTGATGATCCATTGCATTTGTTTTGCAAATCAGAGGTACGTAAGAATATCATTTATGTTTCCGTGTGGGATTTTTTAAATTGTAGATAATGTATGAAAATGCCTAATTTCAAGAGATCGGAGTCTTTTTTTTTTGCTCAAGTGTACAAAATTATTCTTTTTTTTTTTCTCCAAATTGATGAAAATGCCCAAAATATAGTTGATTTTTTTTGGGAGAATTGGTGAGTATGGATAAAAGTGTCATGATTGCGCACAAATATTTTTGTACAATTGAACAAACTTTGACACATGAAATTGAGCAAAGACAAGTTTTTTTTTTTTTTTTTTCATTTAAAAATCTTATTCCCAATTCATTGCATTTTTTTTTGCAAATCAGAGTTATGCATAAATATCATTTATATTTTTGCATTCGAGATTTTATAAAATTACATAGGGGTATTGTAGTATTTTATTTTACTTAATCAGTATAGTTTATTAAAAACTTAATTTTTACAATTAATATCTTTTCAAATTATACAATCTCTTCGAGCGAGACTAGTATAGTAAATTTAATTAAATTTTATATATTTTTGTAACACATAGGTAATGCTATAAATGTATTAAATAATGGGTAAATTGCAAGGATGGTCCCATGAGAATTTGTACTTGACAGATTTGGTCCCATATTTTTTTTTTTTGTCCCATTTTTAGCAGAAAAGGTCTCATCCGTTAAATTTTTTACAGTTTTCTATGGAATACTGGATGGAAAAATCTTTTCAACTTGATTTTTGGAGGAAAATGGGCCAGCTTTTGCTATTAACTATCATTTCAATGTAAAATTCAAGCCGGAGGCGATTCTGCAACTTTATTTTGTAGAGTTTTAAGAAGTTGTAAATTAATTATTTTTAAGTTGGGAATTATACGCGCGAGTTTTTGGCAGAAAACAAACGGGCGTGTGGACCTCATGCTCGTTAATCCGTTATTTTTTTGACAGAAAAATCGTATGGGACTATTTCCGCTAAAAAAAGGACCAAATTCATGAGGACCAATTCTTATGGGACCATTTCTGCAATTTCCCCATTAAATAATGCAGGCAACATTTGGTAAGCTGGAATATCTAATAATGGATGGATATGGTAGAATTTGCAGCAAGAGACCATTGAGCTTATGGTATGATCAAATTCCATTTGGCTTTTTCACTGGACTTGAGGTTTTGAATGTAAAATATTGTGGCAACATTAAGAGCTTATTTTCACCATCCATAGCGGGAAAGCTTGTCAATCTCAGAGCGCTAACTGTAGTCAGCTGTCGCGAGATGGTAAAGGTAATCGAAGAAGGTAAAAGCTCTCCTATATTTTTCAAGATGAAAGTGCTAAATCTCAAAAAGCTACCTTACTTAGAGGCATTTTTCGATTGGAGGTGTTCTCTTTTGTTTCCGTCACTGAAAGAAGTGGTTATTTCAAAGTGCTATCGGATGGAAAGATTTTCATTTGGAAGCTTAACCACACCCAATTTGAAAAAAGTTAGTATCAACAATGAAGATATTACTAATTATACCAAAGACTTGAATGATGCACTGTTTGGGGTAGATTTCCTTCACCTTGAGATTCTTTTTGGTAGTGAATGATGTACTAATGTATATGAATTTTCTTATTTTTTATTGTTTCAATTGTATGTATTTAAATATATTTATCTTGGGTAAATTATCAAAATCTCTTTCCATATTGTAAGTACATCAAAACAATAACAAAATATAAGTAGAAATATTTTGTTGTAACCTCCTTCCAAGGCGACCAACACATAATTATTTGTATGTCTGCTCGTTTAGATACTCTTTGAATTAAGACTAGCTTCTTGGTAAGCCAAAAACTGAAATCAGTGTTGTACGTATAGACTATTTATCTATGAATTTTGCTGCTGCCTTTAGCTGTTTGGTAGTTTTTGGGAAAAATATTTTTTTAGGTTCATATTTTTAGGTTGGTTGAAAAAGGAGGACAACATGAGGCTGCGTGGAAGAATAGGGCTGAGATTGCCAAGTGGTGAAAAATACTTATCTCCACATTAGGTGGATCGATGCCACCACTGTCGGACCCGGTGCAACCTGAGATCCCACCGCCCCCACCGGAGCTCCAAATGCCTCATCCGGAGGATGAAGAGAGGGAGGACTCCGGTTTCCTATCCGATGATTATGATTTTTTTTTTTATCTTGTACTGAATTTTTTTATTCGACATTACTTTTGCTAATTATATTTTTTGATTCGACATTACTTTTTGCTAATTTCCTATCTAATTATATTTTTTGCTAATTTTATATTTTTATTATAATTTACATGTTTTAGTAAATAAATTTACAAAAAAAATTAATTAGTAAAAACATTTATTAAAATAAGTTAGAACAAAAAGGAATTAATTTGATGAATAATAAAAAAAGAATGACTCAATTTGGACACATATACAATTAATTACGTACAAATGAACGAATTATAATATTAATTACGCGTCTTTCAAATTAAATAAATTTACAAAATAAAAAATATATAATTAGTAACAACATTTATTAAAACAAGTTAGAATCGAAAAGAAATTAATTGGATGTATAATAAAAAAAGAATAACTCAATTTAGATACGTATACAATTAATTACGTACAAATGAATGGATTATAATATTAATTCCACGTCTTTCGAATTAAATAAATTTACAAAACAAAAAAAATATAATTAGTAACAACATTTATTAAAACAAGCGAAAATGAGTTAATTCGATGAATAATAAAAAAAGGATGGCTCAATGTGGATACATATACAATTAATTGCAAGAAATCGAACAATAGAAGTAAGTGTCCTAACGGCGCGCGCCCTCTCTACATGCAAGAGAGGCCGCGGGTTCGATTTCCCTTGGATGCAAATTTAAAATTAATTGTTTCATGCCCAATAGGGCTAATATAGAAGTTGGACTGAACGGGCCGGTTTTATGACGGGATAAGCCGTCGTACAAATATCTTTGTCCCAACATCGATTTTAAAACAAAGGCAAAGCACTTATTAATTCTATATAATAAGGCTATGTGTCTGGGGTTTGGGCGTGATGAATTATTTTCAGACAACATAAGGACATTAAATTTTAAGTGATGAGGACCATAGCTTTCTGGGATTAGCAATTTAAGGACATAACTGTTGCGAATTGAATACAAATTTAGCCCAAATATGATTGAGTTGACCTAAATTCATGACTTTTAAAAGTCAAAGTTCTTAAATTGAAATCTCGAAAAATTGCGGTCCTTATTTTGTCAAAACAAAGAGTTATAATTCTCATTTTACAACCGTTTCTAAGTTACAGTCCTCATCTTAACACCCTCTAAAATTACTCCTATACACTAGATATTCACAAAGTTCGAATTAAAATTATAATTAGACAAAATAAATAAGAAGATTCCACTAATTAATCTAGATGAGCCACAAATTAATTCATACTTAAACAGCTTCGGTTACCCACACTACAAAAAAAATACTGTTTAGCGACGGAATTTGCGATGGAAATCCGTCGCAAAACACTGTTTGCGACGGATTTTGCGACGGACACGCGTCCGTTGTTAAAACAGCCGTAGCTAATTTTGCTTTCCATCGCAAATTTACGACGGATAAAACCGTCGCAAAATTGGCGGGTCAAACCCGACCAGGTCGCTCAAAATTTGCGACGGACAAAAGTTCGTCGCAAAGCATTCGGGTCAGACCCGATCGGGTCTACAATATTTGCGACGGACATAAGCCGTCGCAAATGTTTATTAATGTTTTATTTTTATTTTTTCCGATTATTATTTGCGACAGACGATTTCCATCGCAAAATTATTAATTTGCGACGGAATTTGGCCGTCGCAAATACCGAGCCTGTACAAAAAAAATGTGGTTCGTGTGGTTCGAGGCCGAGCACCCGGGGCGGGCGGGGCGGGCTCGGACCACTGGGCTACCGGCCCATAGCTTAATATATATATGCGCCCCACCTTCTATATGTATCAATATTAAGCCTTGAACAATTAATCCAAGTTTGTGCTCAAGGGAAATCGAACACGCGACCTCTTGTGCATGGGGAGGAGGTGCGGCCGCTAGGCCATGAGCTTCTTTGGTTCATTTTTACGCAATTAATTGTATATGTATTCAAATTAAGTCATTTTTTTTTTGTAATTCACCAAATTAATTCATTTTCGTTTCTCACTTGTTTTTATAAATGTTGTGGCCATTTAATTTTTATTATTTTGGTAAAACTATATATTTCGACTCCCACTTAAATTTATAATTCGTTCATTTGTACGCAATTAATTGTATATGTATCTAATTTGACTCATTTTTTTCCATAATTCACCAAATTAATTCATTTTCGTTTCTCACTTGTTTTTATAAATGTTGTGGGCATTTAATTTTTATTATTTTGGTAAAATTATATATTTTGAACTAAAAGTAAATAAATTGTACTTCACAAAAAATTAAATAAAAGTAACATCAATTCAAACTAAAAAAAAATTGTATTTCACATTTATTAAAATTTAAATTTTTCTACTCGTCGGAATTAAATCCGGCTTCCTCTTCCTCCTCATCCTCGCCCAGGTTAACAATCGACTGCTGCATCGGGGGCATCGGTGGCATCGACGGCTGGGTCGGCGGGATTGGCGGCATCGGTGGCGCAGGCATGTGCGCTCGTGGCATACACTACAAAAATAAAATGATTTAAAGAGGGTTTTGGAGAGGGTTTTGGAGAGGGAATTGAAGATAGAGAGGGTATTGAAGAGGGATTTATTCCCTCTCCAAAATGCTCGTCGCCAATCTGTGCACGAGGGAAAAACGAATCCCTCGAAAAATGGAGAGGGTTTTAACGAGGGAATTCGCGTGGGAAGAGAAGAGGGAAAAAATCCCTCGACAAAGTTTCCCTCGGCTAAACCCTCGTGAAAGGCGAGGGAATTAAACCCTCGGGAATGGGGCACGAGGGAATTTTCCCTCTTTAAAGCCCTCGGGAAACGTGGGCGAGGGAATTAAATCCCTCTTTAAAGCCCTCGGGAAATGTGCGCGAGGGAATTAAATCCCTCTTCAACCCTGACGTGACAGGTGGGCATTGGCGAGGGAATTTTCCCTCGGCTGACGTGGCGAGGGAAATTCCCTCGTGTATTTCCCTCGTCTAGTTCCCACCGAAAAAAATGTAACTTCGTGGGTTTCGAACCCACGACCTCTAGCACAACACCTCCCCCGCGGATCCGCTAGGCTACCAGCCTCCAACCTCACTCTCAGCTTTAATTGGGCGAAATTCGCCCCCCTCAAGTTTCGAACACGCGACCTCTATGTATGGAGAGGTCTTGCGTGTTTTGCCGTGCCGCTTGGACAAGACAATTTAGTTGTTATGTTTTAGGGTGTAATATATATATATCATATATTTTTGTGTTATATATTTTAAATATCATACTAATTAATATTAATTGTTTGTTATACTTTATATGTAAATTATTATTACATATAAAATTAAACTATCACTTATATATATTATTTTTATTATTTATAATATTAAAATATTTTTAATGAATACATCAATAAATTCTTTTTCACTACTTATATATTTGTGTACATTTATATTTAGCTTTTTAAATTCTTTTTCACTAATTACTAATATGTGTATATATGTATATATTGATTGTTTTTTTTTTTAAATCAATAAAATTATAAAATACATACTTTTTAAATTATTTTTCACTACTTACTAATATGTGTCCATATATACACATATATTGATCGTTTTTTTTAAATCAATAAAATTTAAAATACATACTTTTTAAATTCTCTCCACTAATTACTAATATGTGTACACATATACACATATACACTTATATTGATGAATATATTTTTTAAAAATCAATAAAATTTTAATATTCAACAATATTCATAACTAATAATCAATAATAATGATAATAACAAACTCACATGCTCAAATATCCAGACATATAAATCCAAATAAACAGTAAAATATCAAACCAACAAATATAGTTCCAAAACATGTTCAAATATTTATGACATCCTAACTCTCATCATCATCATCATCATCATCATCACCTCTTTCATTTCCGGAATAATTACCCCTCGGGGGGTAACTAGAATATGTACCTCTTTCAAGTAGGTCTATAAACCCAGTTGGAGAGATGGAATTGCGACGAGAAGATGAAGGACCGGAAGCGGGAGGACGAGCAGGAGAGGCCTGAGGATTAGGGGCGGTGGGAAAACCAGTAGGAGGAACAGGAGGAATACCAGTAGAAGGACCGGCCGAGGGATAAGGGGCGGGGGGAGGATAAGGGGCGTAACCAGATGCGGAAGGGGCGGGAGGATATGAAGGATAAGCTGGGTAAGGAGGATATGCACTAGCTGGTTGGGAAAACCCACTAGGTAGGTTTCCCTGTTGGCCTTGAAACCATGCCATCATCTGATTGTGTACTTCCTGGCGCACAAATTCGTTTTGCTGTCTTTGTTGCTCGGCCAGCAATCTTTCGTATCTCGCGCGCTCCTCAGCCAGCAAACGATCAACATCTCTTTGATCATAACCGCCAATGTGTGTGCCAGCTGATGTCCCGCCTGGGCCAGATTGTATACGCATCGTCTTCATTTGACCGAGGCCCCTAACTTTTCCGTGGCCTGGCCTCACTGTCTCAGCATACACTTGACTCAGTCGGTTCAAGCGCTCAGTATCGTCTACTAGAGGCGGTAATTGCGAGACTCGTTCCTCCACAGAGTCCTAGACATACAAATTTTTTTACATCATCTCAAATATACAAACGTGGTACCTTACTATTCAATTTATAATGTTAATGTAAAACACTTACAATTATATCAGCAATTCCTCCATACGTGTACTCCTCTTCCCCACAGTTGTGGAAATATTGCACAATTTCTCATTCAGTTGGGAGACGGTTATATTTCTTCTCCTGTATTCCAAAAAATAAAGATATGTGTAATCAAGTAATTAAAATCTCCCTATGTTGTAGTGTAGGAATTACTTACGTATTCCTGAGTCCATTGTGCGGCTCCCTTTGCCCCTCCTTTGTGTTTTGAGGGCCCTCTTCCTCCGGCCGCAGACAAGCGGTTTGCTCTGCACTGGTTGCTTTTTTTAATGACCTCGGGCAATTGCCAGTACTGAAGTAATGCAGTCCAGAATCTCATGTCCCACGGAGGTATTTTCCCTTCCTTTCTATTGATCCTCTTCCAAAGACTGAGCAGATCAGAAAATCGTTCTCTAGACCTCCGGATAAACAACTCTTTGATGAACACAGTATTTTCCGTCCGAGGATCCCAGTACGTCTCCCTCTGAAGAAAATATATACAATCATATTGATTTTAATTAAGTAAAAATATATACATACATATAATTCTACACAATATTAACAAAATGAATGTATACCTGGAATGTTTCCCACCATTCATTTTTCCTTTCTTTTGACACCAACTTATATGTGAACCCGCCCATCTCCATTCGACGGGACATTATATTTCGAATGGATTTTTTGGACCAGGCACCAGAACCGTAAGTAACATGAATTGATCCTTCATGCACATCCATGGTGGTAGATTGTACGGCGTCAGTATCACCGGCCATGAGGAGTATTGTTTCCCCGACTGCCCAAACGGCTGAAAACCGTCGGTGCTCAAGCCCAACCTCACGTTCCGAATTTCTGATGCAAATTCAGGATACGACTGGTCCAAGTGTTTCCAAGCCTGCGAGTCTGCAGGGTGACGCATAACACCGAACTGATCATTATTAGAGCAACTTGCATGCCATGTCATATCCTTCGCAGTTGCATTGGACTGATACAATCTTTGCAGTCTAGGGATGATGGGAAAGTAGAACATCTCCTTGAAAGGGCTCTTCTTTTTCAGTCGACCATTCACATCGCGTCTAGCGGGTTTGAACCGTGGCCAACCGCAAAACTTACAATATTCAAGATCGATGTCTGCACCCCAATATAACATACAATTCCCCGCACAACAATCGATCCTCTCCACAGGAAGCCCCATCTCACCCATCAACTGTTTGCTATCGGAAAACTTTCTGGGCACCAAATTATCCGGAGGACATATCTCACGAACCAAGTCAACAATTTGATTATAACCCCTTTCAGATAGTCTGTTTTCAGTTTTAATGTTCAGCATACGGGCATTGAATGACAGTTGCGAGTGTGATTCGCACCCAGGATACAAATCCCGATCCGCTGCACGAAGCATATCATTAAACTGTGCAGCATACTGATTAGGGGGTTCCTCAATAGTCGACTCGTTATCCACATTTCCAAAGTGGGGCCCGAAAGTTAAGTCCGTGATCATATCGTGGTACGAGCTAGATCCTGCGGTCTCATCAACCGGTCCGTAAGAAGACGACGCCTGATTATTGTATTGATGCGGAATTTGACCCCAATTTTCCTCACCATGAAAAACCCAATTGTAATAATTTGGCATAAAACTATTTCTATACAAATGAGCTTTCACATCATCGGGGTACTGAAACGTTTTGTTCCTGCATCTAAATTTATTACAAGGACACCTAATCTTTCCTCGATTCATCCAATTTGGGTTACTAGTGGCGAAGTCTATGAATGAATCGAGTCCACTAATAAATTCAGGAGCTAACATGCCATTAATCGATCTTGGACCATACATCCAACGTAAACGGCTTGAGTAGTCCATATCAATCTGTTTCATATTAATGAATTAATAATACTCAAATTAGCTTAATTATTAATATTTTTATTTCTTCTATTAATTATTAATTTAACTAATTAATTAATATTTTCTAAAAATTTCGACAGAGTTTCGTTTAATTTTTTCGAATTCCCAAATTAATCAAAATTCCTATGTGCATCCATTTCCGACTTAATTAATTATAATTAATCAAGCCGGAACACCCATATTCTACAATTAACAAAAAATATTCATGAATATCCTTCCTTCAACCCCAACATATGTATGAAACATATATACGCATTAACAAATTAATTGACAACTAAATATCATAAAAAAATTAAATTCCATGAAGCACAATATATGCACAAATTAGGTTAATTAATAATTTTAATTCTCCTATTAATTAATTATTATATTATTAATTAATTAATATTTTCAAAAAAATTCGACAGAGTTTCGTTTAGTTTTTTCGTATTCCCAAATTACTCAAAATTCCTATGTGCATCCATTTCCGACTTAATTAATTATAATTAATCAAGCCGGAACACACATATTATACAATAAACAACATCTCTCCTCCAACTCCAATTAACATGTATATATACAACATAATAAATCAAATAATTATAGCTATACACAAATTATATATATACACTAATTATATGTATATACTACACGAACATATATAGCTAGCTATATATATATATATATATATTAATAATTAATTAATTAAGTACTAAGCAAGCATTCAATTAAATAATATATTATAATTAAATTAATTAATTAGCTATATACTAAAAATTAAACAAATTATATGCATACAAACTAAACAACGTACTAATTAACTAATATGCATAAAACATATATACATACACAAATTAACATATATATGCATGTTGAAAATGCAAAAATTAGTTAATAAATAATTATTTAACTGTTTAAAATGAAAATACTTACAGTATAAATGTTCACGTGAACGTGTAGAGCAAAGTTCGACTAGTGTTTAACTTTTTTCACGTCCGGCGGAGGTGGTAGACGGCAGCCGACGACTCTTCTTCCTAGCTCCTCCATTTCTTCCTCTCCTCCTCCTTTCTCCCACTCGGCTGTAATTGCTGGAAATGAGGGTGGGTGTGTGAAGTATACACACTTGGACGAGGGTTTTTTAAGAGGGAAATTCCCTCTTCAAATATTAGATTCTCCGGGTCCCACGCCTGAAACCAAACACGGTCATCAAAGTCTGTTGAAAGCCTGCATGCATCAGAATTTTCAAATTGGTGAGGGAAGTGTTCCCTCGTGGAAAAGAATCCAAGGCCAGACGAGGGATTTATTCCCTCGAGAAATGTCAGAGGTGCAGGACGAGGGAAGCTTTTCCCTCGAGAACTCTCACGTGGTGCAGGACGAGGGTTTATTCCCTCGACAAACTTCAGGTGCACAATGACGAGGGAAAGAAAACTCTCGTGAGTTCTGACACACAAATTCCCTCGTCCAAACGCTCGTGAATTTGTCGTGGGCTCAGAATTCCCTTGTGAAATCCCACGTGTTTATCGACAGAAAATTTTCCCTCGTCCAAACCCTAGTTTAGTTTCTTCCCTCGTGTAATCCCTCTCCAAATACGAGGGCTATTTTTCCCTCTTTAAATACCCTCTTCAAATCACACTTTTTTTGTAGTGATATCAGAGGCGAACAACCGCCACCACTCCTGCATGGCGGCTGTATACTCCTGCATTTCAGTTGTATACTGCTTTATCTTGGCTTCGTGCGCCTCTCGCTGCTGCCTCTCATACTCTTCCTTCTCTCGCTACTGCCTCTGCATGTTCTTCATCTGCTCCACCACCGTGGCAAGCTGCCTCTCGACCTCACTGGGATGAGAGTCGATGGAAGACTGAGAGGAGGATGAGCCCGAGCCACGAGGTCGGAAAAAGTTCTTTCCGAAGCTGCCCAATCCAGCGAACCACCCCTTTTTAGCCTTGACGTTCTTGAAGTAAAATTCATTTTGAACATCAACAGAAGGTTGTATGGGGGGCATCGACCCCGACCCCTATGCCGTTTCCTCAGGCTGAGGCTGAGAGGCAAGGTCCTCGAGCATCTTTTTCTGCAAATAAAAAAAATTAAATAAATTGAACACAAAATATAAAATAATACTTTTAATATTAAAAATTGAAATAATACTATTAATATTGAAATAATACTTACGTGGATCTCGGTGGTATGGCCGTAGGTAGACTTCCCAGTCTCCTCGAAGAGTGGGTGGGCGAGCTGCAATCTCTCAAAATGAGAGGGCTCGCGTCCTTGCTCCACCGCCTAATTAGAAAAAAAGATAGTAAAAATTAATACCACTCATAAAAATTAGGAAAAATAATAAAAATTAAAAAACTACAAATTTAAAGACGAAACTTACAAATCTCAACCCGTGCTCATAAATAGACCGAGAATCGGTCCGATGTCTCGCCATCCCTTCTCCATCAGGGTCACTACGCCGATTCGCCTTGTTTTTCGTCGACTTCTCTTTGAATTAAGGGGAATTCCAGTACCGGAGGAATTGGTCCCAAATCGACAGCTTTTCACTGTCAGTCCCCATGTCGGTGGCCACTCCATGCCTGTACCACCTCTCCCTCATTCTATAAAGGACTTCTCTGTATCTCTCGGCCGCATATTTTTCGAAATTCTTCCTCATCTGGTCATCGTACTCCGGTGCCCAGACACATTCTTTCTGCAATTACAATTTAAATGTAAATATCTGTTTATATATTTGATATTAATAAACGGTGAATTAATAAATTAAATTAATACCTTAAACTCCTCGAAGTATGTCCATTTTCTTGCATCAGACACTAGCCCCCAGCTGTAAGCGGTGGGATCGAATCCAACGCTAAGGATGGACTTGGAAACCTGATTACTAGCCTCACGACTCAGAATCCAACTGTAAAATTAAAACTTCAAAGTTAGTAAATTAATTAGGTTTTAATTAATAAAAAAATTGAGTATAAAATATTAAAACTTACGTTGAACCATGTGGCTGAACAGTCATCCGTGCTTGAACAACCGGATGCTGGCGGGAGGAGGATGAGCCGTCAGCAGTCTGCTGTGAGGAGAAGGAGCCATCACCAGGCTGTGAAGAGGTCTCTGATAGAGACCTCAACCTGAAAATAGGTGGAACCACGGGTCTCAGTGAGGCCCGTCGTCTCCTCCCTCCTCGACTCGCCTCCTCATCCCTCGGAGGCTGCTGACTGCCACTGCCACTGCCTTGTCCGCTCATCTATAACAAAATTCACGAATATTATTCGAAATATTAAATTAAAATCAATGAAATACTCATAACATAATATTCTAAATATAATATTATTCAAACCACTATCCTAAATTAAACTAAAATAAATCAACTAATTCAACTAAAATCAATTAATTAACTAATATAATTCAAACAATTCAACTAAAATCAATTCTAAACTTAACAAATTCTAAACATGCTTTAAAATTAAATTAAAATTCGATCAACTAAATTCGATCAACTAATTCAACTAAAATCAATTAATTAACTAATATAATTCAAACAACTCAACTAAAATCAATTTTAAACTTAACAAATTCTAAGCATGCTTTAAAATTAAATTAAAAGTTGATCAACTAAATTCGATCAACTAATTCAAATAAAATCAATTAATTAATTAATATAATTCAAGAAATTCAACTAAAATCAATTCTAAACTTAACAAATTCTAAGCATGGTTTAAAATTAAATTAAAATCCGATCAACTAATTCAACTAAAATCAATTAATTAACTAATACTCCCTCCTTCCACGAATATGTTTCCCACTTCTTTTTGTTGAATGGTTTAAGAAAGTGTATTTGTTTATTAATATATGGTGGGCCACATGTTGACTTTTGAGATAAAGTAATGAATAGTGTTGAAAAGTAAAGTGAATGAGTGACATTTTTGGTAATATTGTGTGAGTTTGAAGGTTAAAGTTTATATATAATAGAGAGTTGTTATTTCCATTTATGGAATGAGAAACTTACTCGTGGACGGCCCGAAAAGGAAAGTGGGAAGTTTACTCATGGACGGAGGGAGTATAATTCAAACAATTCAACTAAAATCAATTCAAAACTTAACAAATTCTAAGCATGCTTTAAAATTAAATTAAAATTCGATCAACTAATTCAAATAAAATCAATTAATTAACTAATATAATTCAAACAATTCAACTAAAATCAATTCTAAACTTAAAAAATTCTAAGCATGCTTTAAAATTAAATTAAAATTCGATCAACTAATTCAACTAAAATCAATTAATTAACTAATATAATTCAAACAATTCAACTAAAATCAATTCAAAACTTAACAAATTCTAAGCATGCTTTAAAATTAAATTAAAATTCGATCAACTAAATTCGATCAACTAATTCGATCAACTAAAATCAATTAATTAACTAATATAATTCAAACATTTCAACTAAAATCAATTCTAAACTTAACAAATTCTAAGCATGCTTTAAAATTAAATTAAAATCCGATCAACTAAATTCAATCAACTAATTCGATCAACTAATTCAACTAAAATAAATTAATTAACTAATATAATTCAAACAATTCAACTAAAATCAATTGTAAACTTAACAAATTCTAAACATGCTTTAAAATTAAATTTTAAACGGTAAAAAAGAAGAAAATTTACGGTTTATTTGTAGAAGATGAAGAAACGACTCAAACGAGCACTCGGTGGGGACGGATTGACTCTACACACGACTTCTCCTTCCTCCTCCTCCTTCTTCCCCTACTTCTTCCTCTTCCTCTTCCTCCTCCTCCTCTTCTTCCTCCTCCTCTTCCTCCTCTTCTTCTTCCCCCTCCTCTTCTTCTTCCTCCTCTTCTTCTTGCTCTTCTTCTTCTTCTTCTTCCTCTTCTTCTTCTCCTTCTCCTCCTCCTTCTCCTTCTCCTTCTCCTCCTCCTCCTCCTTCTCCTCCTTGATTGTCAAATTCGTTAAAGCACAAATTTGAACTCACTCGCAAGTGTACGAGATCGTTGTTATAGTAAGGCAATTGACAAAGTAATAAAAATATCGAACCCAAAGGAAACAAGTGGTTAACTAAGTCGATTCACGTTGAAATGCAAGAAAAATTAAAGGACAAGCTCGGGATTAACTACGCTACTAAACAAGAAAATTAAACAAGCGAACTAACAAGCAATAAAAAAATCTATCTAACTTCGAGACGAAGTGCAAGGGGATTGATATGCTCTAAATGGTTTCCGTTATGTGATCCTTAGGTTCAAACATTAACTTATGCCAAAATCTTAATTATTCATGGATTATAACAAGTAACACTTCACCTAAACATTTAACAGATTATCAAACGTTTAAGGCTTATTGACGGTATCCTACGTTCTAACCCTCTCTCGACGAGTTAGCACGAGATACACGCATCTAAGCACTCTTCACTCATACACAAAGGTTTCATCAAATCAATGTAACTCTCGTCTACACTAAACTGAATTCACGCATCAATATGAGCAATTCATGCATAGAGCAAAGCTAAATTCCAATCAATAAGGATATAATTCCACAAACAATCAAAATTAAGCATAAATCAACAACCCAAACTTAATTCTCACATAACTTCCACTATTGAAGGCATAAGAAAGTGGTGATGCTTAGGATATCTTCAACCTAGTGAAACTCAAGTAGGATTGTCAAGCCAATTCTATGCATCAATTTGGATTTACTAGGAGACCTCATCAATTACCTAAACAACCATCCAAGCAATTGATGTCTAATGATGGGGTTCTTTGCGATTAACTCTCTCTCGACTAATCAAACACAAAATAGACGCATTCAATCATAAATCTCACACTTATTCATCTAATCATGTTCATGTAACTCTCGTCTACGCTAAACATGCCTCGAAAAACAAGCTACAAGAGATTAACAATCAAAGCTCAATACAAATCCATCAATAGAAGCAAAATCCAAATATCAACATAGAATAGGCAAAGAGCAATCTCAACTCAAGATTTCACATGGTATCTAACATCCCAAGCATCGAAACAATTAGCTCATGGTTTCACAATGAAAAACCATAGCTAAACAAGAACAAAATATTAAACACATAGCTAAATAAAAATGAAATTGCAATAATAAGGAAAGAAGTCACCTCTTTGGTTTACAAGCTTGAAATAGAACTTTAATCTTGAAATCCTAAGCTAAATTACTCTAATGATTCAAAGAAAAAATAAAAACCTAGAAATAAAGGTGAAATTAAACTAAATTGGTGTGTGAGGTGTGTGCCCCCCAAAGGGGTGTATGGAATGTGTGTTTTCTCTGTGTGTATTCCTGTGTCATCTGAGAAATGAGGGTATTTATAGTATAGGGTGAGGGCTTGAGACGAGTGGGTCGAAAAATGGGTTGAAAATACGAAAATGGGGCAAAAATCGGACCTTGCACCACCAGGTTTGGTCGTGCAGAAGTGCACGGTCGTGCTGCTGTGAAAAAAATGCGTAGCTGGGAATTTGCTGCCTTGCACGACTTGGCTTTTCTTGATCGAGCATCCGTGCACGCTCGAGTAAGCTTCTTCAAGTGAGACCACGATTTTCTTCACTCGTAAAGTCGCTGAAATTGTTGCTTTGGTACAACAACTCTTCTTGTGGGCCCCACCAAGTGACAAGTCAGCTACTACACCATTTCTCTCTCTCCTCCATTTCTGGCGAGGAAATTCCGGCGATGCGACGGCACGACTCCGGCGTGTATCTCCAGCAATTTCGGCACTTCCAAGCTTCCCAGCGAAGAGACTCCATTAATTCTGGCGTCGAAGTCGACCATTGATTCCGATTCGAAGCTTCTCTCTTCGACATCCGGCGACTAGTGGTGGCTATGGCTTCTTCCGACGCAAACTCCGACATCGGTGCACAAATTTCTAGCGAACGAGCTCCGAATTTCCGGCATACGGAGCTCTAATTTCTGGACGTGAGAAGCTTCCTTGGCGTTGAAGCTTTCAGGTGTGAGGATGCTTCTTCAATTTCTGGTGGGTGCTTGCAATTTCCGACGAGCTTCTTCTATTAATTCCGGCACCGTGCTAAGCTCTGAATTCCGATGTTAACTCCATGGTTTCCGGTGAATTGAACGAATTAATTTCAGCGACGAATTTGAATTCCAGCTCCAACTGCTTCTTTTTCTCTTCCATTAACAATGGTGAATGTTTCTTTCTTTTCTCTCTCTTCGTAAATGCTGAAAATGGTTGCCCTTTTGATAAAGGACGTGGGGCCCATCATTAATTTTGACACTTCTAAAAATAGGCCTGGGTCCCGCAGCTTTTCTTTCTCTTAGCTGCCATTTTTCCACACTTCACGTGAGATTCCTGAAATGAATCAATACAATTGTCAAATTCCAATACTAGTGGCAAATGGGCCAAATAAAAAAATTAATTGGGCCATGAAATTAATTAATTGACTAGAAATCCTGGGCCTCCATTTCTTTGTATTTTCGCAAGCCTATTTCCTTTTCTTCTTCCTCAACTTGAATTCTCTTCCCGATTTAAATCACTTTCTCGACCTCAATTAGCACGTATTTGTATCCAAAAATATTAATTTTCTGCGAAATAAATACAAAATACCTTTCTTGACAATTAAGCACATCTGAGACAATTTAATTCAAATAAATGCAAGAAATTCAATAAAATAGACAAATTATGTTCACGAATTTCGAGCAAAAATCACACTAATCACTCCTCCTCCTCCTCCTCCTCCTCCTCCTCCTCCTCCTCCTCCTCCTCCTCCTCCTCCTCCTTCTCCTTCTTCTCCTTCTCCTTCTCCTCCTCCTCTTGCTCCTCCTCCTCCTGCTCATCTTCTTCTTCCTCCTCTTCTTCTTCCTCCTCTTCTGTATATGTAAGTGGAAATTTTTTTGCGACGGACGCCTGTCCTCCTCTTCTTCTTCTTCCTCCTCTTCCTCCTCCTCTTCTTCCTCCTCCTCCTCCTCTTCTTCTTCCTCCTCTTCTGTATATATAAGTGGAAATTTTTTTGCGACGGACGCCTGTCCTTCGCAAATTATGCCCGTCAAATGCAAAACGACGCCGTTTTTTACTGATTTGCGACGGCTTTTCCGTTGCAAATCAGTCAACGCACCGTTTCCCGAAAAGTTACGCAAAACCGGGTCAGATTTGCGATGGAAAGTCCGTCGCAAACCCGTCAATGGAACGTTTCCCGAAAGGTCGCGAAAAAAAAGGTAAGATTTGCGAAGGCCCTGTCCGTCGCAAAAACAAAATTAAAAATTGCGACGACCTAGTCCGTCGAAAATCAGTCAAATGGGCCGTAGCCCGAACGGTCACTTTTAAACGGGTAGATTTTGCGACGGAAGTGTTCGTCACAAATTTCAACTTTGATTTTGCGACGACCTATCCGTCGCAAATGTAGCCAGTATAAGACGAAGATCATGGGCCCTAGATTTTGCGACGGCTTTACTAAGTCGTCGCAAATTGTCATTTTTCACGAAATTTGCGACGGATATTTGGCCGTCGCAAATTCTCCGTCGCTAAACCCCATTTTTTTTGTAGTGCCACTTGGGTTTGTGTCAAAATAAAAAAAATATAGTTGTCCCACACCGATTTGTCCCACAAAGTTATGTGTGTTTTTTACAAGTGCACCAGTCATATTTTTCTTTGGGAAGAGCATTGTTAGGAGGGTGACATTAAGTCATTCAAAGACCCCATGATATGATAGGGGTGTGGGCAAGAGAGAATTTTTTCTTGTATTATTTTAAAGATTTTCATACAATTAGTTGGTTGTTTTGTTTCTTCATGTTATTTCACTTTCATTTCATTTTCCCATGAATGAATGGGGATTTTATGGAAGGCAGCAAGCCCGCAACATTCACCTCCAGCGGCGGCCCCAATTGGGAGCACTCTTGTGCACCGGACCAAGATGGCGCTAATGGTGTGAAACAGCAGCTGCGTGATCACATCTAATCATCACCTCGACTGTTGGTGTGCATTCTGCCGTAGAAGGAATAATCGGTGTCATTTTTGGCGTTCTACTCTATGTTTCAAATTATGGATCTATGATATGTGGAATCTTTTTAAAAAATATCCAATAAATCACCACAATTCTGGATTCGTGTATATTCAGTAGGTGAAATGCAAAGTTAAATATAAAAAATGGCACAATCGAGGTTATAATATATATAACTTTATAAATTGATTCACCTGCTCAATAGATTTCGAACAACGGTAACCCATATGCGGAACCGTGTTGTATTTAATATAAATACAAGTAGCTTATGTATACCAAATGTATTAATTGTTGGAGTCTTTTGTTTTATTTAATATCATTTTGGGTTACGTTTGGATGGAAGATTTCAATTGGAAGATGTATTTGAAATAGATGGATTCAAAAATCCATAAATTCAGGGATTCCAAATTAGTGGATTACCTGTTTGGGGATTTATGAAATTTTTTGTCAAATTCTTAGATTTGAAATTTTGTGATTGGGAAAATAAATAATTTCTTTATTTTATAATTAATAAAATTGGACTCAAAATTCAATTCAAAATTTACTTTTTTTTACAAATAATGAAATTGATCCTCCCCCATGTCTAGAATGATAGTAAAAAAATTGAGTGTTTGAATGAGTATGCAAATATCACTACAAAAAAAAACATTGTTTTGCGACGGAAAATCCGTCGCAAACAGTGTTTTGCGACGGGATCTGCGACGGACACGTATCCGTACCTAAAACAGCCGTAGCAAATTTTTGCGACGGATTCGGCCATCCGTCGCAAATTAACGACGGAAAAATCCGTCGCAAAATCGGCGGGTCAGATCCGGCCGGGTCACACAGAATTTGCGACGGACAGTAGTCCGTCGCAAACTTTTCGGGTCAGACCCGATCGGGTCAACAACATTTGCGACGGCTAAATTCCGTCGCAAATGTTTTTATATATTTTTTATACTTTTTTGTGTTATAATTTGCGACGGGCTGTTTTCCGTCGCAAAATTCAATATTTGCGACAGAATATGGCCGTCGCAAATTACCGAGCCTATACAAAAAAAAAAGTGGCTCGCGTGGTTCGATCCCGGGCACCCGAGGCGGCCGGGGCGGGCGCGGACCACTGGGCCAACCGGCCCATTCCTTATTATATGCAGCCCACCTTCTATATTAGTCTTATTAGGCCTGTAACAATTAATCCATTTTTTGCGTCCAAGGGGAATCGAAAACGGGACCTTTTGTGCAAGAGGAGAGGGCACGCGTCACTAGGGCACAAGCTACTTTCGTTTATTTTTTTGCAATTAATTGTATATGTATTCAAATTAAGTCATTTTTTTTATAATTCACCAAATTAATTTTTTTTCGTATCTAAGTTGTTTATTAAAATATTTTGCCCAACTATTTTTTTATTTTGTAAAATTATTTATTTCGACTCCCGCTTAAATTTATAATTCGTTCATTTGTACGCAATTAATTGTATATGTATCCAAATTGACTCATTTTTTTTCTACAATTCACCAAATTAATTCATTTTCGTTTCTAACTTGTTTTTATAAATATTGGGGCCATTTAATTTTTATTATTTCTGTAAAACTATTTATTTCGACTCCCGCTTAAATTTATAATTCGTTCATTTGTACGCAATTAATTGTATATGTATCCAAATTGACTCATTTTTTTTTCTATAATTCACCAAATTAATTCATTTTCGTTTCTAACTTGTTATTATAAATATTGGGGCCATTTAATTTTTATTATTTCTGTAAAACTATTTATTTCGACTCCCGCTTAAATTTATAATTCGTTCATTTGTACGCAATTAATTGTGTATGTATCTAAATTGACTCATTTTTTTTTCTACAATTCACCAAATTAATTCATTTTCGTTTCTAACTTGTTTTTATAAATATTGGGGCCATTTAATTTTTATTATTTCGGTAAATTTATTTATTTCGACTCCCGCTTAAATTTATAATTCGTTCATTTGTACGCAATTAATTGTGTATGTATCTAAATTGACTCTTTTTTTTTCTACAATTCACCAAATTAATTCATTTTCGTTTCTAACTTGTTTTTATAAATATTGGGGCCATTTAATTTTTATTATTTCTTTAAATTTATTTATTTCGACTCCCGCTTAAATTTATAATTCGTTCATTTGTACGCAATTAATTGTGTATGTATCTAAATTGACTCATTTTTTTTTTCTACAATTCACCAAATTAATTCATTTTCGTTTCTAACTTGTTTTTATAAATATTGGGGCCATTTAATTTTTATTATTTCTGTAAATTTATTTATTTCGACTCCCGCTTAAATTTATAATTCGTTCATTTGTACGCAATTAATTGTGTATGTATCTAAATTGACTCATTTTTTTTTCTACAATTCACCAAATTAATTCATTTTCGTTTCTAACTTGTTTTTATAAATATTGGGGCCATTTAATTTTTATTATTTCTGTAAATTTATTTATTTCGACTCCCGCTTAAATTTATAATTCGTTCATTTGTACGCAATTAATTGTGTATGTATCCAAATTGACTCGTTTTTTTTTTCATAATTCACCAAATTAATTCATTTTCGTTTTTCACTTGTTATATATACAATAATTTAGTAATTCTAATCGTCGTCTTCTTCCTCGTCATCCTCATCATCATCTTCATCCTCTTCCTCATCTTCATCCTCTTCCTCTTCCTCTTCTTCTTCCTCCCCACTGCGCTCTTGTCCATCACCCTCATGATCACTTTCAATCATTATCATTTCTGGATTTGCAGCAAGTAAGTCGACAAAAATGCTCCAACCTCTTCAGTAAGGTATGCATTAACAATTGATGCTTCGATGTGGGCCGCATTTCCAATATTGAGCTTTAAATTGTGCAAATACCTAAAACATTCTTGTGTTAGAAAATTTATTCAGTATTGATCTTAAAAGTCGATTTAAAAAATGGTATAGAATTACCTCTCAAAAGGGTACATCCATCGATACTGTACGGGACCAGCAATTGAGGCTTCATACGCTAAGTGTACGGGTAAGTGCTCCATCGAGTCGAAGAAGCTGGGTGGAAAAATCCGCTCAAGTTTGCATAGAATAACAGGGATCTCCTCATCCAAACGCCTCATGTCCTCAACTGTAATCGTTGATGCCGTTAAGTGTCTGAAAAAGAGACTTAATTCCGTGATGACACTCCATACATTCTTGGGAAGTGAGTACCGAAATGCAATAGGTAAGAGTCGTTGCATGAACACGTGACAATCATGACTCTTCATTCCAGACACCTTTCCGGTTTCCGTGTCAACTATGTCTCCCAAATTCAACACATAATTGTCAGGGAAGCTCAACTCTTTCACCCACTTACACAAATTCTTCCTTTCTGCTTTACTAATTGTGTAAGAGGCCTGGAGATATGTTCTTGTCTGCTCATCCTTGTGTAGGGAAGCACGAGAACAGAAGAGCCTCAACTCATCCCTGGATTTTGAAGTGTCTTTAGTCTTCCCTTCAATACCCACAACCGTATGAAACAAGTTGTCGAAAACATTCTTCTCTATATGCATCACATCCAAATTGTGTCGAATCAACAACTTGCTCCAATAAGGTAAGTCCCAAAAGATACTTCTCTTCTTCCAACCACCCTGGATACGTTTATTGTGCTCCATTGCACCCGCCTCAGTTGTCTTCATCAAATCAGTGACTGTAACCTCATACAACAACGAATCACCTGAAATAATTAATTTATATATGGTTAACTTATATATATGAGACACATAGACATCAGTAGTGATTCAGTACCCAGACACATACCTGATCGAATCCGTGGTCTTGGGCGGCCTACTGCATTTTTACCCTTTAGAAAGTCTGTTTTGTTCCTCCGAAAGGGATGATCAGGAGGAAGAAACTTGCGATGGTTGTCGAACCATGACACTTTTCTACTCAACGGAAGATAGAATGCATCAGAACCGTCCATGCAATACGGGCATGCTAGTTTTCCTGCTGTTGACCACCCAGACAACATAGAAAATGCTGGAAAGTCACTAATGGTCCACAAAAGTGCAGCTTGCATCGTGAAGTTCTGCTTCCTATGAACGTCGTAGACCTCCACCCCCGTAGACCACAAAGATTTCAACTCTTTAATCAATGGCTGGAGATATACATCCAATTTATGCTTGGGGTTGTGTGGTCCAGGCACCAAGATACTAAGAAATATATGTTGAGGCTTCATGCACAACCAAGGAGGTAGATTGTACGGGGTCAACAGCACAGGCCATAATGAATACTTTTTTCCGTGCATTCCAAATGGGGCAAAACCATCCGTGCACAAGCCTAACCTCACATTTCTCGTCTCCCTTGCAAAATCTGGGAACTCCCTATCAAGATGTTTCCATGCCTCCGAGTTTGCAGGATGCCGCATCTCTCCAGAATTCTCACCAGAACACTCCTCAGCATTCCATGTCATGTCTTTAGCCGTGGCACTGGACTGATACAACCTCTCTAGACGAGGAGTGATGGGAAGGTAATACATTGCCTTATAAGCCTTCAACTGCACTTTCTTCTTACTTTTTGTACGACCAGATGGTTTGTACCGTGGGTGACCACACATCTTGCAATGATCCTGATCCTCATCCTCATCCCAAAACAACATGCAACCGTTTGTACAACAATCAATCTTCTCAAAGGGTAGACCCATATGTTTCAAGAGCCTCTTGCTCTGATAGAAATTATCAGGCGCCGTGTAGTCTTCAGGTAGAGCTCGTTTGAACAATTTAGCAAATTGATTGAACACTTTTTGACTGACCTTGCCTTCAGTTTTGATGTTCAACATTTGAGCATTGAATGACAATTGCGTCTCAGTCTCACAACCAGGAAACAACTTTTGATCAACGGTTTTAAGCATATCAAAAAACTTCTTTGACCGATGATTTGGTTCCTCCTCCATAGGTGTTTCATTGAATTGTGGTTGACCACCCAAAACAGATTCTGCAATCATCATCCGATATTTATCAGGTTCATCCTCTATTTGTGGTCCAAATTGAGTATACGGAACATAACTTGAACCACCAATATTAGAACTTCCACCACCGCTCCACCCAGTATACCAGTATTCTACGGTTTCGATGTCAACATTCCACCGTTGTTCACCGTGACTGGTCCAGTTGTAATAACGGGGAACAAAACCGGAAATCACAAGATGAGTTCTAACCTCATCAACACTCAAGAATCTCATATTTCTGCATCTTCTGTCTTTACACGGACACCTAATATTACCCATACAATCCATATTGCATGGATGTTGTAGTGCAAACACAATAAACTTATCAATTTTATTGCAAAAGACAGAGTTAATGCCTCCTCCTATCATTCTAGGTATTGAGTACATCCAACCACGATCTGGAAATTGCATCTGTTACAAATTAAAAGTAAATATCACATGAGTTGTAAAAAATTGGGCAGAGTTTGCCTAAAAATAAGGATATACACAATTTTTCTTCACAAAAATCAATACAACGCAACCATATATATCAATCATAGTAAACCAATCAAATAAACAAACATCATACAATTTATCTAATAGTGTACAGAAAAATTGAGCAGAGTTTTGACTAAAAATAGGTATAAAATATCACACAAACTAAAATTAACCTAAACCCATCAAATAAACATATATCATCAATCATACTAAAACCCATCAAATAAACATATATCATGCTCATTACCTAATAGTGTACTAAAAAATTGAAACAATAAAAATATGACAATTAAACGGTTAAAAATGTGAAAACGTACGGTGAAGTTGAAGGCAATGACAAATACGTACGCTGAGGTTGAAGGCAATGACAAATACACCAATTATACGTGAAGAACATATTAAAACCGTATCATTTCTTATTTTTTTTCGTGAGTGAAAGTGAAAGGGAAGGAAAAGGAAGGGGACTGGTATAAAACTGCGTAAATTTGCGACGGCCTAAATTTCCGTCGCAAATTGCATTATTTGCGACGGCTATTCCGTCGCAGAGCTCTTTTGCGACGACACGGGTCAATTATTGGCCACCAACCCGCCTGACAAATTTCAACCGCTCACATTTGCGACGGCTTTAGTCTGTCGCAATTACAAAGTTTAAATTGCGACGGCCTCTTCCGTCGCAAATCAGTCAAACGGGTCGCTTCCCGAACGGTCACCTTTAAACGGGTATGTTTTGCGACGGAATTGACCGTCGCAAACTCAAAATTGAAATTTGTGACGACCTTTCCATCGCAAATGTAGCCGGTTCAAGACGAAGTCGGTGGGCCCTAGATTTTGCGACGGTTTATCCGTCGCAAATTACTATATTTTGCGACGGACTTCCTAAGCCGTCGCAAATTCAGGAATTTGCGACGGATATTCTTGCCGTCGCAAAATTCCCGTCGCTAATCTCCATCTTTTTTGTAGTGTATGTTTATGTTTAATTTGTCGTTTGATTCCTAGATGTTATGAAACGCTGAGTTGGTTTGATTCCTAGATGTTATTATATTTATAATCAATATAAAATAAATGGATACTTCCATGGAAACTGATGTGGATCAACGTGCAAATATTGCATTCCTTGAGCGTGTGGACAGGCGCAAGTGTGTCTGGAAGTTGTTTTTTTTTTTCCTTCCATGTATAGAATTAAATTGGTTTATATGTAAATTATTGAAGAAAATTAGTTGTTTTCACTAAAAAATATTAATTGTTTTTACTAAAGAGTATTAGTTGTTTTCATTGAACAACACTACAAGAAAAATAAAGAATTGCCTACAAAATTTCTCCAATAAAAAAGTTTGTAATAAGAATTGTCTACGATTTGCATACGAAATTTTTATAATTATGAAAGTTTCTACATTTCTCGACCTAAAATAGACTTGCCTACGGAATTAATTTGCCTACGAAATAAAATTCCTAGGTATATATAATTAGCTACAAGTTATTTGCCTACAAAACTTTACCTACAACACAATTTGCCTACGAAATCCCTGTAGGCAATTTTTTTTGTAGTTGGGGAAGGAAGATGTCTATACAAATTAAATTTTTAGGCAATTCGTAGGTAATCTCAACTACAAATTTTTTTGTTGGAAATTTTGTAGCCATATTGACTATTTCCGTTGGTAATTATATATTTTCTTGTAGTGCAGCTAATAATCTTTGGAGAAAACAACTAATATCATTCAATGAAAACAACTAATATTGTTTAGTAAAATCAACTTATACATTTGATTCATGTATGAAACATTTTCATTATATATTTTGTCTTCGTAGAATTAGTTTTCAAATTATGGTCATATAAATGTATAATTCTATTTACACTTATTTTTCAAGAATAATTTGTTTTCTAAAATTCTTACTACATTAGCTTTCTCTCAACTCTTCAAACGCCTCATGTACCCTACTGCAATTGTTGAGGCCATTAAGTGTATGAAAAATAGACTTAATTTTGTGATGGCACTCCATACATTCTTCACAAGTGAGTACCGAAATACAATTGGTAACAAACGCTGCATGAACACGTGACAATCATGACTCTTCATCCCAGACGCCTTCCCGGTTTCCGTGTCAACCCTGTCCCCCAAATTCGAAACATAATTGTCAGGGAACTTCTTTCACCCACTTACAAAACTTCTTCCTCTCTGCTTTACTAATTGTGTAGGAGGCTTTTGGATACATCTTTGTCCGCTCATCCTTGTGCAGTTGTTTACGAGAACAGAAGAGGTGCAATTCATCTCTGGACTTTGAAGTGTCTTTGGTCTTCCCTGCAGTACCCAAGACCGTATGAAACAAGTTGTCGAAAAAATTCTTTTCTATGTGCATCGCATTCAAATTATGTCGAATCAACAACATGCTCCAATAGGGAAAATCCCAAAAGATACTTCTCTTCTTCCAACAACCTTTTATTTTTTTATTGTTCTCCATTGCACCAAACTCAGTTGTCTTCATCAACCCGTGGCCGTAATCTCATACAACAATCTTTCACCTAAAATAATTTGTTTAGGGTTTAGTTAGAACAAAACATAACAATGATTCAATAATTTGAAAAATATATAATGTTAACTATACATACCGTTACGAATGTCCAGTCTTTGTGCACGTATTGCATCTTTACCCTTAAGAAAGTCTATTTTGTTCCTCCGAAAGGGATGATCAGAAGGAAGAAACTTTCGATGGTTGTCGAACCATGACACCTTCTTACTCAATGGGAGATAGAATGCATCAGATCTTTCCATGCAGTACGAAGATGCTTGTTTTCCTGCTGTCGACATCCCAGACAACATAGAAAATGATGAAAAATCACTAATGGTCCACAAAAGAGCAACCCGTATCATGAAGTTCTGCTTCCTATGAACGTCATAGGTCCACTCCCGTATGCCACAAAGATATCAATTCTTTAATCAGTGGTTGAAGATATACATCAAGTTTATGCTTGGGGTTGTGTGGTCCAGGCACCAAGATAGTAAGAAATATATGTTGAGGCTTCATGCATAACCAAGGAGGTAGATTGTATGGAGTCAATAGGACAGGCCACAGTGAATACTTTTTTCTGTGCATTCCGAATGGAGAAAATCCATCTGTGCACAAACCCAACCTCACATTTTTCGTCTCCTGTGCAAAACCTGGAAACTCCCTATCAAGATGTTTCCATGCCTCTGAGTCTGCAGGATGCCGCATCTCCCCAAAATTCTCATCAGAACACTCCTCAACATGCCATGTCATGTCTTTAGCAGTGGCACTAGACTGATACAACCTCTCCAAACGAGGAGTGATGGGAAGATAATACATTGACTTCCAACCCTTCAACTAAACTTTCTTCCTACTTTTGGTACGACCAGATGGTTTGTAACGGGGGTGACCACACATTTTGCAATGAACCTCATCCTCATCCTCAACCCAAAACAACATACAACCGTTTGTGCAACAATCAATTTTCTCAAACGGTAGACCAATATCTTTCAAAAGCCTCTTGCTCTGATAGAAATTATCAGGCACCGTGTTTTCTTTAGGTAGAGTATTTTTGAACAATTTAGCAAATTGATTGAACACTTTTTGACTCACCTTGCCTTCAGTTTTGATGTTCAACATCTGAGCATTGAATGACAGTTACGTCTCAGTATCACAACCAGGAAAAAGCTTTTGATCAACTGTTTTAAGCATATCAAAAAACTTCTTTGACCGATAATTTGGTTCCTCCTCCATAGACATTTCATTGAATTGACCTCGACCGCCCAAAATTGATTCTGCAATCATCATCCGGTATCTATCAGGTTTATCCTCCATATGTGGTTTGAATTGATTATACGGAACATGACTTGAACCACCAACATCAAAACTTCCACCACAGCTCCAACCAGTATTATAATAGGATTCTATATACTGATGTCAATATTCCACCATTCTTCACCATGACATGTCCAATTGTAATAAAGGGGAACAAAATCGGACATTAGAAGATGAGTTTTAACCTCATCAACACTCAGGAATCTCATATTTCTACATTTTTTTTACACGAACAACTAATATTACCTGTATAATCCTTACAATACGGATGTTATTGTGCAAACTCAATAAACTCATCATTTTTATTGCAAAAGACTGGATTAATGCCTCCTCTTATTTTTTAGGCATTGAGTACATCCAACCACGATCTGGAAATTGCATCTGTTACAATTTAAAAGTAAATATCACACGAGTTGTAAAAAATTGAGCAGAGTTTCGACTAAAAATAGAGATATACAAATTTTCCTTCACATAAATCAATTCATATATATCAAATAAACACACACACGCACACACACATTTATATATATATATGTGTGTGTGTATATATATATATCACACCCATCATCTAATAAACATATATATCTCAATTATTATCTAATATTGTACCCACAATTGAAACTATAAAATAAGACATTTAAACGATTAAAAGTGTGAAAACGTACGATGAAGTTGAAGGCAATGAGTAACAGGGTTGTTCAGTAGCTACGAACAATTCAACACAATGATCAACATCAATTATAGGCCAAGAATGAATGAAAAATGTGTATAGTGTAGTATTTTTCGTGAGAGTGAAAGAAGAAAGAAGAGAAAAAATTTATGTCATAAAACAACAGAATTAGCGATAGACACGAAAGACCGTCGCTAATTTTGCCAGTTTGCGACGGAATGTCCGTCGTTAAAACTAAAATGAGCACGCGGGTCAATTATTGTTCACGTCTGCAACAAAAAAGTGCGCGATTAACGACGGCCTAGCTGCCCGTCGTTAATTCAAATTCGGCTTTGCCGACGGATTGCCGTCGTAAATAGTTGTAAAACGGCGGCGTTTACAGGGTCCATCGTAAAATTCCGTCGTCAATTTACGACGGACTAACAATCCCATCGCCAAATTAGTCAAAAGTCGTTCGGATGACTTTTTCCGTCGCAAATATTGAAATTTGCCACGGATATAATAGTCCGTCGTAAATTCTTGTCGTTAATGTCTCCATTTTTTGTAGTGTCCTCTAATAATTTAGGAATCAATTTCACTATGTACATTCTCAACCTAACCAATTAGTAATAAAGTCGGAATACAGACATTGAATATTGGGGGCAGAACCACGAGAGATTAAAATACAGTGTAATTAATAATTAACTATTAATAAAGAGTAGTCCGACAAAATAGAGTTTCAACATATTATGTGGCTCCCACAAAATGTTTAAATATTTTATAATTAATTTGAATTAGTGAGTTCAAATTGCCTGTCATGTGAACATAAATACATTTATTCATTGGATATCAATGTTTACAATTTTCACAAACAAGATTTGTCTGATAATAATCATGAAAATTAATTTTTACTAACTTGCAACATGTTAATTACCTGATTATTTGATTAATATAGTTCGTTTTCCTATTTGTTATTACTTCCCTAGCTAATGATCTTAATTATGTTTGCATGAAATAAAATGAAGAAATAAAGAGGAAATGGCAGAATTTGTTGGACCTGTTATAGAAGTCGGAAAATGCATTGCTGAGCTGATTAAACGCCAACTCAACTATCTCTGTTGCTTCAATACTAATATCCAGAATCTAAGGGATGAAGCTAAAGGATTGGATGATGCTAAGGAAGGGCTACAAAGGCAAGTAGAAGTGGCTAAGAGAAACTCTGAAGTTATTGTTCCTGAAGTTGAGACTTGGCTAGGCAATGTCGATAAGATTCAAGAGAATTACACGAGCGGAATTGAGCCTGAAATTCTAAATGTGAAAAGTGGTTGTTTGGCAGTTAAATCGCGTTTTTCACTAAGTAGAAAAGCTACGAAGATGGCTGCGGCTATGAAAGAGCTTCAAGATGATGGTAAGTTTGGACGAATATCTCTACCTGCTCCCCCAGCCGCGACGTCTTCAATTCCTCTTGAACAGGTTTATGAGCTTAAATCTAGAAAAGATTTTGAAGAAGACATCATGACAACTTTAAGAGAGAAGAAGGTGAATTTGATGGGGATATACGGGATGGGAGGTGTGGGGAAGACAACTATGGCGCAAAAAATCATGACTAGAGCCAGAGGAGAGGGTTTATTTGATGAAATTGTGATTGTCGTTGTCAGTCAACCAGTAGACATGTTGAGAATTCAGAAAGATATGGCCGAATTACTCGGTTTGAAATTGGATGTTGGAAGCTTACTAGCTAGAGCACACCTCTTACGCGTTAGATTAAGGAATACCAAGAGTATCCTCATAATCTTGGATGATCTTTGGAAAGGACTCAATTTGGAGGATTTGGGAATACCGAAAGAATGCACGATTCTTTTAACATCTCGTGATAGGGATGTTTTCAGTGCAATGAATGTTAAAAAGACTTTTCAGATGAAAACCTTGGGGGCTCCGGAAGCGTGGTCTCTCTTTAAAGAAAAAGTGGGTGCTTGTGCAGATGATCAAAGTTTGTTTCCTATGGCACAAGAAATTGTACGAGAGTGCAAAGGTCTGCCGATTGCTTTTGTCACTGTTGGTGTGGCACTGAAAGATAAGATGAATAAATCTATTTGGGAAGATGCAGTGCAAGAGTTAAGAAGTTGCAATCCACAAGATATCCTCTAAAACTAAGCTATGACTTATTGCAGAGTGAGCACCCAAAATCTATATTCTTGTTATGCTGTCTTTTTCCAGAAGATGATAACATTCCTATATGTGACTTGAGTCTTTATGCTTGGGGATTAGGCATGTTTGAAGGAATAAGAAGTCTGCAAGTTGTAAGGAATAAAGTGCAAACGTTAGTCGAAATGCTCAAAAGTCGTTCTTTGCTAATGGATGGCCATAATGAAAGACATGTCAAAATGCACGATGTTGTTTGTGATGTTGGATTTCTTTATTTGATGCAGACAAAATCACGCTTCCTGGAGGGTCGGTTTTCCCAAACATTCGTTTCTTGTTGATTGAGGGACGAAATTACCAAGATAGAGACCCACTCTGTGACAATTTATTCGAAGGCAGTAGAAAACTCAATGTGTTGTCCATCCAAGGTTATAGGGGAATGAGATCCCTACCGCATACAATACAATTGCAAAAAAATATGCGGACATTGATCTTATATGAATGCTCATCCTTGGAGGACCTATCAGTTGTCGGTGAGTTGGTAAGTCTTGAAATTCTCCATTGTCAACATTGTTATAGGTTGACAGAGTTACCAGTGGAGATAGGAAGACTAAATCAGCTAAAGTTGCTAGACATCTCGTATTGTTACAATCTCGATACAATAAAAGCGGGAGTAATATCAAGGCTGATTAGATTAGAGTTGCTGACGATGCTTGGCAGCTTCAAAAATTGGGAATTAGCAGTGGAAGAAGGGAGAAACGCAGTTGTATGTGAGCTTAGTTACTTATCCAGTCTAACTACAAAATTTAGTAGAATTCGACATATTATTTGGGAGCTACGTGCCTATGGAGAGAAGTTATGGAAGACAGATTGGATTCACGAACTCCTAAGGAGCACCGAAAGCTTAGTTCTAAACGGAGAAGGTTCAAGCCAGTTGATCCCACTTCTACCAAAATTTCAGAGTTTGAAGCAGTTGGGTATTCGTAATGCCAAAATAACGAGATTAAGTGATGATACTACTACTGTTTTTCCCCTCCTGGAGAATCTTAACCTCATAGGCAATGACGACTTAGAGGAGATACACAAGGGTCGTATTTCTTCAGATTATTTCAAAATTCTCTCTTCTATTACTATTATCAGATGTCGTAGCCTACGAAGTGTGCTTTCCCTCAAAATGGGGAAATATAACGTTTTACGACTCGAAAGCCTTACAATAGAGTCTTGCAGGATGCTGGAACAAGTAGTGTTTTGGAATGAAGAAGAAAGTGACCAAAGTAGTTGTATCATTTTCCCCAAACTGAAAACATTGTTTCTAAATGATCTTCCAAGGGTCACCACTCGTATGGAGATCGTGAAATGCCCAAACCTGAAGAGTCTAGTTTCTTCATCGAAGAATGATCATAAAACATGTTTGGATGATGATTCACTGCATTTGTTTTGCAAACCGGTACGTGACACACTAATATTATTTTTTATACTTTGACATTCCATAACATTCTTTTCTACTAATAATATAAGAGGTATTGAATTTTGTATCGCAACTTTGGAGTTTTTTTAATATTTATCAATTATACTCTCTTCTTTTATTTTTTGAGTTCTGCATTTTGGTAACCTTAATTTGTCACAAACTGACAATTCTACACATTCTAACTCTATAAATGTATGTATCTGTAGGCTGCAATTGGTAGGCTGAAATATCTGACAATAAATAGATATGATGGCATTAGCAGCTTATGGTGTGACCAAATTCCAATTGACTTCTTCACTAAACTTGTTGATCTGAATGTATCCAATTGTGACAATATCAAGAGCTTATTTTCACCATTCTTAGCCGGACATCTTATCAATCTCAGACGTTTACGTATCAAAAGTTGTCGTGTGATGGTAAAAGTGATTGAAGACAAAGACGACAAAGACCTACCAAAGTTGAAGGATTTGTGTGACTTGGGATGTGCTCTTCAGATGCCATCACTGAGACAAGTGGTTATTTCCAAGTGCCCTCTGATGGAAAGATTTTTATATGTAAGCTTGTTTTCTTCAGATTCTTTCAAGGATCTCCAAAGTATTGAGATCAAGTCTTGCTTGATGTTGGAACATGTAATGTTGTGGAATGAAGAGGAAAGTGGAAAGGATATTAATCGTCGAATCACTTTCCCAAAACTGGATGTATTGATCATAAGGGATCTTCCAAGACTCACATCTTTAGGTAAAGGAATTCAAAGTATTGAATTTCCTCTGTTAACTCGGATGGAGATCGTGAGTTGCCCAAACATGAAGAGTTTTGTTTCTTCAACTGAGAACGATAGAAAATGTCCAGGAGCCATCAATCACGATGTTGATGATTCATTGCATTTGTTTTGCAAATCACAGGTACACACAAATATCATTTATAATTTTGCAAGATTTTTAAAAATACAGAGTTTCGCAAGATTTTTAAAAATTCGGAGGGGTATCTTAGAATTTTAAATTACTGTCTGGAGTATTGTTGATTAATTTTTGGGTATTACTAATTCAAATCACATCGTACACACCGAATTATGTGTTGTTTTGTAATTGATTAACAAAATTCAAGTGCATGTCATGTACTTGTGTGCACACAAGAATCACTCATAATGTAATGACTTAGAAATAACATATTAAAATGTAAAATTTATCTTTTTTAAATTATTTTTTTGGCTTAATTGCAAATAAATACACAACCTTTTTGCAACTTGCAATCTAATCTAAACTTTTGAATCTTTGCAACCACAATTAAAAAATTTATTGTTTGGAAATGATGTTTCACATACTTAAAAATGAATATTAATTGTATTAATATGTTTAGATTGATTTAGATGACAACACACAATTAATAACCATTTTTGGGCAGATTTTGGCTATTTGGTTAGACTTGCTAATTTTTTTTAAAATTAATGTTTATGTTTGCTACGATTCAGAAGTTTAGATGAAATTGCAATTTGCGAAAAGATTGTGATTTTACCTGCCATTTACCCTTAACACAACCTTTCATGTGAAATTTATTCCTAGTTCGAAATTAATACCATTACTATGAACAAATTAAATTTCATAGTAGAGTGACTCATATATTAATTATTAATTACCTAAATCTATACGACTAATAACAGGGTTTGGATCGCTTATGTACTTCTTGAGTGTAGATATGTGGAACACACCATGCACTCGTGATAACTCTGGTGGTAGTGCTAAGCGATAAGCCGCATTCCCGATTCTATTCAGGATGTCAAATGGCCCATTGTATCGCGACTTTAGCTTACCTCTTTTACCAAAACGGATTAGACTTTTCATTGGTGTCACTCGGAGAAGTACTTTATCGCCATTGTCGAATTGTAAATCTCTTCTCCTAGCGTCCGCATATGACTTCTGATGGTCTTGAGCCGCTTTGATTCTTCCTTTAATCTTTGCGACTACCTCAACCGATCTTTCAACTAGTTCGGGTTTGAGAATCTTTCGAATTCCGACTTCATCCCATCAAACTGGTGATCTACACCTTTTCCCGCAACGTGCTTCGTACGGTGCCGTTTGTATTGTCGCCTGATAACTGTTGTTATATGCGAACTCTACAAATGGCAGGTGGTTCTTCCAACTTCCTGCAAGTTCTAGAGCGCAAGCTCTCAGCATACTTTCGAGTATCTGGATAGTTCTTTCCGATTGTCCGTCAGTCTGCGGGTGGTACGCGTGCTGAATTTCAATTCAGTCCCTAAGGCTCATTGCAGACTTCCCCAGAACTTAGAGGTAAAACGGGATTTCTATCGGACGCTATCGAGACTGGTACATCGTGCAGTCTAACTGCCTCTGCTATGTATAGTTAGGCGAGCTTGTCCAACGTATACGTCATTATAACAGGGATAGAGTGGGCAGTTTTCGTAAGTCTATCTACGATAACCTAAATGGCATAGTGATTTTTCACCGTTTTCGGAAATCCGGTGACAAAATTCATAGTGATGTTCTCCCATTTCCACTCTGGCATCTCCAGAGGATGCAACAACCCTGGAGGTCGTTGGTGATTTTCTTTAACTCGTTGGCAGGTTAAACAGCTCCTGACGAATTGAGTTATCGATCTCTTCATACCCTTCACCAAGAGTTTCCTTCCAGTCCCCGATACATCATCGTCTCTCCGGGGTGAATGGTGTATGGAGTGTTATGTGCCTCTTTCAGAATTTCATTCCTCATTCCTTCATCCTTGGGCACACAGATTTTGTTATCGAACATCAAAGCTCACTCAGTACTCAATACGAACCTCTAAATGGTTCCTTCCTCAGCGCGCTTACGTATTCTTCTCAAGAATTTATCGTTCTTTTGCGCTCCTAGGATCCTTTCTCGTAAGGTCGGTTATAGGGTGAACGCGTAAACCATGGTATCTGCACAATACTGTGTGGAGAATTCTAGGTTTAGGATGAACTGGTACTATATCTTACTCCACTCAAAAAAGTTTTGTCTAACTACTTACTCTAAAACTTCTGGTCCAAAAAGGGTGGTAAACCTTAGTGGGGAGGTTTGATTTCTGAAAGGTCCTCCATTAGTTAAACCCAAAATAACTTCTCGGTTTTCTTGATCGACTAAGTTTGTTGTCACTCTACCTGATTTAAGACTTAGAAGGTCTTCTAGTCCTCAAACATGCAAACTTTTCTTCCTACATAGTTGCAAATTTTCCTCTACTTCAAAGTCTACTATGTATCCCATAGATAAAAAAAAAATCAATTGTCCTTTCTTTTTCAACTAAAATATTCCCATAACATATAAATGTTAATTCTTAACACGTAAGACTTAAGATCACATCTAGCTTACTCATTCCACAAAAGGCTCTACTTAAGCTTAAAATCTTATGTTATCCCAAAAGAAAGTAACTACGTCCATGTTTCATATTTCTTCTTATGCATAGAACTAGTTCGTTTTCAATAACGCCTAACTACTCAACTTAAGAACGTCCAGTTCAGTTTCTATTTGATGTTCATCCAAGTCTATCTCCAATCAATTCACTCGGCTTAGGTTCTCATTGTATTCCTCAAAAGTTCACTTTCACTTAAGGTCTAATCTTCTATACTCTATATCCTCAAATTTTCTTAAATTCTTAGACACAAGGGAGTGAGATGCTCTAGTACTAATCGATACATAAGCAGTTGATCCAAAATTCACACTTGCTGAATTTGGAATACAACTTCTCCCGTCTTATTATCTTTTAAGACTGCTTTGAGATGTTCTTCGTGTTGCTCTTTGCTCTTAGAGTACACGAGTATTTCGTCGATGAAGACGATGACGAATTGGTCCAGGTACAGACGAAACACTCTATTTATCATATCCATGAAAATTATCGGAGCGTTTGTTACTCTGAAAGGCATCATGGTGAACTCGTAATGTCCATACCGAGTTCGGAATGCTGTCTTTCGGGATATCCTCGCTCTTGACCTTTAGCTGGTGGTAACCAGACCTTAGATCGATCTTTGAGAATACCGTAGCATTCTTCAACTGGTCGAACAAGTCTTCTATCCTCGAAAGAGGATATTTGTTCTTAATGATCAGTTGATTGAGACTTCGATAGTCTATGTACATACGGAAAGTTCCATCTTTCTTCCTTACGAACAACACGGGTGCTCCCCATGGTGATGCACTAGGCTTGATGAACTTCTTTTCAAGCAAGCATTGCAGTTGTTCCTTCAGTTCTTCTAATTTCTTTGGAGCCATTCGATAGGGTGCTTTAGATACTGGTGCTGCCCCAGGTATCAAGTCGATGGTGAACTCTATCTGACGATCAGGAGGTAACCCGGTTAATTCCTCGGGAAACACGTCAAGATATCCATCCACAATTGGCACCTTGATGCGCAACTTGTCGTCTTTCTCTCCTACTGAGATGTGGATGAGGTAAGCTTGGCATTTCTCCTTTCGTAATATTACTGCAGCTTAGATTACTGATATTACTCGGGTTTCCTTCTTGGTCTTGATTTCACGAAATGTGAAGTGTTGACCATTACGAGTTTCGAGATCGATCTCACGTTCTGCGTATTCTATTATCGCTTCGTCCTTTGTTAACTATTCAAAGCCTAAGATTATACCAAAGATTTTTATCTTAAGGATGTGAAGATCGGACTCTACTAAGTGATCGCTTAGCATTAGGGGTAAACCTCAAATTCGATCCTTAATTTCCATAGTAGTTCCAGACACTTCCTGGCGCGGCCTGCTGAGGTGGCTTAGGTTCAGTCTGAGAAGGTGTGTTCTGTCCTATAGGATTCACTGATATAGTAATAGGGTTAACGTGGGGTCGTCCACGTCTACGTTCTGGTGCCATTCTAAAGGTGGTTCTGATTGGAAAAGAATAATATTGTTACGATATGTATAGGTGTGAGAAAATTATAAAAACATAATCGGACTAACCAAAATTAACACACAATGTTCACTGAAAACACGTGTGGTACATAATTCACCAGCTGCGCATTGGGGCCCCAATGGTACAGTGCTCACATTCGCACAGTATTCTAGGAACTAGTAATGTGTCATTAAGTGATAATCAGATAAAATATGACATTTAATATATAAAGCAAGTAAAACACATTGACAAGTAGTGAGCACATAATAAGTATATATATCTAAAAGTTTTAGGTTTACGGAGTCAGTCTCCTTACATTGCGTCATAGAATACAAAAGGTTTCTAAGTATAACTCTAACGCATCATATCCTTGCATCAGTACGGACCACGAGCGACAAAAGGAGCAGGTTGGAGCTACGCTGCTATGGTCTAAGTAAAACGGTCATACGTCTGACTACTACTATATGTCAGGAAAGGGTGGCACATCTATGTTGTACGTATTTGTGACTACATCAAAAGGATAACTGTTTAAAAGGATTTGATCACTCTGACTGATCACTACTATCAAACGGAAATACCCATTGCCGACTTCTTTCTAGGTATGTCTCCAAGTGAATGTGGGGCCTTTGTACTGAGTCTTCTATTCTCGTCCGTTCGAGTAGTCTTACAGCGATAGGACGGAGAACAACTCAGTAACCCTTCTGGCAAAACGAATCACGGCTGTCAAATATGTCTCGTCATTGGATATTGGAGTGACTCTTGCCTTTGCACAAAGTCTCGTGAACTGGGTTATAAACACACTGATTGATTCTAAGGTTAGCTAAGTGTCTTCTAATTATCGGGATATAACTATCTTAGGTGGATTCTTATATGGGAAGGAAATTCCTAGTCAAAATTTTAGTTATTCAGAAACATTATTTAAACAATTAAAGCACATAGTTCAAATAATCATATAACATCATTTATGAAATTTATAAATTTACACAAATATATTTATTTCTATCATTCACTAATTATCTGCATTTCCATAGTAATATAAACGACATTTCGGGGTTCTTTCTACACCTCGTAGGTGTTGTTTCGAGTTCGCGATCTTTTGATTGGAGTTTTGTTATGAAAGTCAAGTTGTCGCATTATCATTAACTTTTAGGCAATATAATAAGAACATACCTTCGAGGAGCTTCTGACGGTAATAGGAGACACATTTCCCCTCAAGTGATTTAATTAGTGATCTATACTTACATGATAAGAAACTTTTAATTAAAGAAAAAGAATTTTGGTTTGATGAAGACAATGATTTGGGTTTTGGTCCGAAAGTTTTGAACATAAGCTCTGATACCACCTGTAACGCCCCGAACCCAATATATATTAATTATATCGAATTCGAAGTGTTATTGTGATCAAAAGTCCGAACTATAAATTTTTTTGAAGGAAATATAACGGAAATGAGAGATAATGAGTTTTATGCAGCGGAAGAAATGAATAGAATAAATTTAATATGTATATCACACACATATATGTGTAAATAAAACATAGTACTATCAGTAATGTTTTATTTAAGTGGGGAACTCCGTGTCGTCTCTATTACTGTCCTTGCTCCACGAAATCATAATCTGCAAGGGGATTAGGGAAAAGGGGCGTGAGAATTGAATTCTCACATATGGGTGATTTGCAACATCATGGGATTGGTAAATCCGAAATATATTAAGTTATACTCATTCATAAAGTGTTTATTTTATTTAATCAGTTTCATATAAAATTTAAACGGCATTTAAACATATTTCGCATAATATAATTGAAATAGCACAAGTTGGTTCACATTAGGGCAAAGCCCAAAGTCATATCACATATTATCACAACTGTCAAACCAAAAACGTACAATCATTCCACTTCCATCATAGTTACTCTTTTCAACTCCAACCATCAACAGCCTTGATTCCGAGGGCGTCCAACGACAGCTTACCCCGGAGACCGGAAAAATAATCAACGACCTTGATTCCGAGGGCGTCCAACGACAGCTGTCCCCGGAGGTCGGAAAAATAATCAACGACCTTGATTCCGAGGGCGTCCAACGACAGCTGTCCCCGGAGGTCGGAAATCAATACCCAAATTACAACTCCGTACTTACTGACTTTCCATAAAACTGATACAACAAACTTCACTGAGAAAAATACTTGATTGACAACAGAACTGATTCATGCTCACGTAAGGTGTTTACTCATGCAGTGGTGATCGATTCACAAAACAACAGGCTAATATATAACATATGTAGTTATATCACATAATCCAAACAGTTATATAGATAGGTGTTACATTTATGTTGGATTAGATACTTTTGATTTGATTTAGTCGAGTTTAGAAAATACCGGCACGACGTTATTAATAGCAGATCAATCAACGGATCATCACCCACCTGATTGTTTCGAGTCCCGAGAATAATGTGTAGGCAGAGGGTCGAGTCCTCGGTGCGTGTCCCGAAAAGTACATAATCCTAATAAGGAGTATATTTAATTAAAAGTTGACCTTTGAAAACGTTTAGAAAAACTTGAGAGTTTGTGTTACGAGAATCGAGAAAGTTGTGGTCTTATAAACTCAAAAGGACTTTCTTAAGGGTCACACTCTATTTTGGTAAATACACCACTTCTAAAAAGGTGAGTGTATTGAGGGAGTGTATTTACTAGTATACTTGTGGTATGACTATTTCGATTACTACAAAAACAATCTTTTGATAAGTACACCCCTTTTTAAGAGGAGGTGTATTAGGGGGTGTATTTACTAATTTCTGTGGTGTAACAGGGGGGTGTATTTACTGAAAGCAGTGGTGCAACAGGGGGTGTATTTACTGAAAGCAATAGTGTAACAGGCGGGTGTATTTACTGAATTAGGGGTGTCCTTAATAAAGGCCCTTTAAGGAAGAAAATATAAGAATTCATCTTGGAATTACTTAGAAAAATAAGAAATTACATAGAAAAATATTAATAAAATTAAAGAAAAGGTTTTTCTTTCTTAAGAATTCTATTCCTCATTTTAAAAGGATTCTTGAATATAATTAATCATATTTTATAAATAAAAATCCTTTATTAATCATATTAATAAACTTAGACTTTCTAAGAAGTTATAAAAAGTACTTTTCTTTTCTAATATTAGTGATACTTCTAAAGTTGATTAGTGACACTTTTAGGAAATAAAGGATAATACTATTTTCCCAAAAATGCCCTTTTTCATTTGTTATTAAATTTTGAATATTAAACGACTTGTCTTTTCGTTCCTAATTTTCTAACAGTCGCACAAGGGGAAGACGAGTTTCCCTTTGTCTCTAAAAACTCAACTAATATTACTAACAACTAATTTCAACACCATAACATCAACTAATCAAACCAAACTAATTCATCCATTCACTAATACCCTCCAACTAAAATAACAATACTAAACAGCTAAACCAACAATACTAAACAACTAATTCAACGATATAAATCAACAAACCCAATACTACCAAGCCTAACAACTAACACTAAATAACAATTTCAAAATATTAATACCAACAACATCAAAATCCATCTATAAGCTCACAGGCTTCAAATCCAAAAACTAATATTCTTTAAACTTACAAGTCTCAACAGGGACTAAAACTGAACATTCCAATTTTAACTATTACAAGAAAGAGAAATAAGATTAGCAACCTTACGAGTCCAAAACGGGCAGCCTAACGGCGTTTGATTAAGGATTCGTTGATAAAATCGGCGGCCTAACGGCGTAGTTTCGGTTCTTAAAATTTAATGGGCATCGGGTTCGTCCTTTGAGCTTCATCGGAGACTACGGTGTCTCGATCAAACACGGGAATGGAATTAAATCAGTTTCAATTAAAAGGGACTATCGAATTGAACAAAAATAGGATTTTAACGAAACAAGACTCACTTAAAAATTTAGAGGATGGACGGCGGAACTTGGTGCGACGGCGACGGAGAGAGGCGGCGCTTCGAGCAGCGGCGTCGGAAGAGGGAGGCGGTAGCAGCAGCCATGGCGGCCGAGGAGAGAGAGGCGCGGTGGTGACCGATCGGAAAAGATAGCGGCGGCGTCGCGGCTGTGTTGGAGGGGGGCGCCGCTCTGTTCCCGTCGAGCAAGAAGAGAACGAGGCGGCGATGGCTGGGCTATAGCCGTCGTGCGACCGAGAGAGAGAGCGAGAGGCGGCGGTGAACAGAGGCGAGGCGGCGCTCGCTTGGGCTTGACGGCGTTACGACGCCTGAGAGCGGAGGTCACCGGTTGTTCCGTCGGAGGAAGGAGGAAGGAGAGAGGTGCGACGCGGTGCTGGGCGGTGGCCGGCTTCGGGTCACCGGAAAGAGGAAAGAGGCGCGGCGGCGCTGCGGCTGGGAGGCAGAGGCGACGGCATCGCGTCGTGAAGCGGGAGGCGTGGGCCTCGGGCTGCGGCGGCTTCGACGGCGTCACTTCGCCGGAAAGAAAAGGAGAGAGAGAGCTCCGGTTGTTTTCCCCCTTTGAGGAGAGAAGGAGGAGAAATGGGAATTGGTGGAGGTGTACGCGGTTTTGCAAGGAGGAGAGAGGAAGAGATTTTAAATTTTCAATTTCTTAAATAATTATTTTAAAAGGAATGAATTAATATGTGGGTGTGGTTATTTATCTAATTAATTTAATTCAAAAAGGGAAGGAAAATCATGTGGTTGAGGTTTAAGGCCTTTTAATTCTGATATTTTCGATCCCACTAGATACGGTTTAGGGATCGTTTGGTTCACGGTTTAATCCCGGTTCGATAATTAATACAGTTTTGAGATTCAAATAATATTTTATTGTATTTGAATTATTCTCAGTAATTTATACGGATCGAAATCCTAATTTCAAACTTGAATATTAAATTTCTCGTAGTCCTTTATTCGCTTTAAAAGATTCGATTCTTTCTACGAATTTAGGAATTTGTAAAAGGGTATATATTTAAATTACACAAATAACACACAAAATAATAAAATAAAAGAAACAAAGATAATAAAATAAAATAAGGGTTCTAGGAATATAAAACGGTATAAAACGGGACGGGGTATTACAGTATAAAATTGTACTTTTTTTATTTTTCTCCAGGTCGGTGAAAATGTCCCCAATATAGTTGTAATTATAATGTTGTAATATGATTGAAAAAAATTGGGAGCATTGGTGAGTAAGGATAAATGTGTCTTGATTGAAATTGGGCTAAAAAAGATTTTTTTTTTTTTCCCTTTAAAAATACTTTTTCAATTCATTGCATTTATTTTGAAAATCAGAGATACGCATGCGTTCGAGATTTTATAAAATATGTAGGGGTTACTTAGTATCTTATATCAATTGCCCAGAATATTATTTTCAAAAAACTAATATTTTTACAATTAATTCAAAGTAAACAATCTCTTCGTGTGATACTAGTTTAGTCAATTTTATTTAATTTTATATAATTTGTAACCAAGATAGTGTTCGAACAGATGAACTTAGGCTCCTGTTTAACGAAAATTAGTGTGAAACTTAGTTCACGTGAACTAGGATTTTTGAGCCCCTTACATGGAATTTATCACTTTGTTGTTTGCTCGAAATGACAAATTGTGAAGAACTAATAACATATCAACCCACACTAACACTATAAATGTATTTAATAATGCAGGCTGCTTTTGATAAGCTGGAATATCTCATAATAGATGGATATGGTAGCACTAGCAGCGAGAGATCCTTGGGCTTATGGTGTGATCAAATTCCATATGGCTTTTTCACTGGAATTGAGGTTTTGAAGTTAAAAAATTGTGGCAACCATAAGAGCTTATTTTCACCATCAATAGCCGAAAATCTCGTCAATCTCAGAGAGCTAACGGTAGAAAGCTGTAGTGAGACGGTAAAGGTAATCGAAGAAGATGGAGATAAAAGATCTTCTATATTTATCAAGTTGAAAGTGCTAAAGCTCATAAAGCTACCAAACTTGAAGGTTTTTTGCGATTGGAGATGTGCTCTTCAGTTGTCGTCACTGAAAGAAGTGGTTATTTCAGAGTGCCATCGGATGGAAAGATTTTCATTTGGGGGCTTAACCACACCCAATTTGAAAATAATTAGTGTCAACAATGAAGACATTACTAATTACACCAAAGACTTGAATGATGCACCGTTTGTGGGAGATTTCCTTCACCTTGAGACTCTCTTTGGTAGTGATCAGTGAAAAAAAAAAAAAAAACTTAATTAAGCACAAGTGATTGATGCACTAATGTATTTGAATTGACCTTTTCTTTTAATTGTTTCGATGGTATGCATTTTAATGTATTTATTTGGGTAAATTATCAAAATCTCTTTCAATATTGTTTGTCCAAATTAAAAAAAGAATTCTGGCCTTTTCTTTAAAAAATGAAACACCATATAGTGAGGAATATACACCAAACGTACTCACGGGAAAGATTACATATGTGTAGTTAAATGGAAAAAAGAGAAACCACCACAACCAGTTTGTAAGTATGAGATTACAACACCCATCTGGAAGAGAGAAGTTGCACATGCCTCTGCCTTTTAGAGCAAATAAGAAAACAAGATTTTTTCTCTAGATCCTCGAAGATCTTTTTTCGCGGCAAGAAGTAAAGAATTGCCTAGAATAATTTTTAATATACCTTTGAAATTTTCAATAAAAAAATTTATAGTAGAAAATGCCTATAATTTGCCTACCAAAATTTCTATGTTTATATGCATTGCTCGTTGTAATTTTCCTCTTTGTAAAGCATCAATTTTAACGATTATTTCCATATCAAATAAAGATTCAAGGTTCTCAGAACGAAATACATACATGTCCAAGAAGGTTGAGGCGGTGATCTTTATGAATAAATCCCTTGTTTCTCTTACCACTCACAGTCTCAAGGACTCTGATTTTACTGAAAAGAGACCCTCTACAGGGGACATTGTAGCCACTGCATAAAAATAACAACTATAAATTAAATTTCAATAAAATAAAGTGCATTTAATGTATAAAGACACGAAGAATTATAGTTACAATGTTCCTACTACTCGGCTTGTTTCATTTCCTCCAAAAGTTGTAGCAAGACCAAAGTCTAATGTAGAATCTAGTAATATGTTGCTGGCTTTGAGGTCTCTGTGGATAACCCGTGTTGTGACCATAATAATTATGAGCCCAAGAGAATATCGTAAAGAAAGCCTCAAAGGTCGGCAACCGACCTCATAAAGGGCAAAAGAGGCCAATTGTGACCTCCTTAAGATAAAGGGGCTCACCCGCCTCAACCGGCCTCATGGACGACCCCTAGAGGTCGGCACGGTCTTTGCGGGAACCCGTTCCGACCACATAACAAACAAGAGATCCGACCCGACAAGGAATGTTCAAGCCCGACATCTCTAATGACTCGAGAGGTCGCGGCCGATCTCCCGAGCAAAGAAGTTCCGACCCCTTTTTACCTAGGGATCGGATCTCACCTTAAAAGGCAAGAGCCCGACCTCAATCCAATCCCTTCCACCTCATGGTCGTTGGAGATCCTTCGAGCACATGACCAAATCAGACAAAATAAGCCCAAATAAAGAAAAGAGTCGTCCCCGTACACAAAGACAAATGGAATATTCCTTTCAAATATGGAAATTGTCCAGAGGATCTTCTCTCAGAGACACGTGGCGGAGCGAAAATGGCCCGAGGGCCTGATACAAAGGATGATCGGGCGCCCGCGCCATATCTGGGATTTTCAGGAATTTAATGCCACTGTTCCCTCCGAGGTCGGAAATGACCAAATTACCCCTCTATGTAAAACCTATAAATAGGTCTTCCCATGTACAAAAAAGAACAACTATTCATCAACATACAAAAACAAACACACTTAAGTCCAGGACTCAAAACCCCTGGCAAATCTCTTCTTATTCATTGTTTTCATCATATCATCTTCATCATCCAACAATGATGAACATTCAATCACTAATTCAAGCATTTATCACATCATTTAATGCTTTCCCAATTGATGTTTTAGCCTAATTTCTTCCACATCCTCTAACAAATCTAGCACTAATTTTAGGCTAACAACATTTGGCGCTAGAAAGAGGGTATCAAACCTAATAAACCCAGAAATTCTTTGAAGTACACTCACTGTTCTTCAAAGCTTCAAAGCCCATCTTTAAATATTCAAACCCCACTTTCCTCCATTTCCTACCTCGCTAAAGAAGAATGACCAACCCAAGGTCATCGCAAGCTCAAAAGACCACGGCGGTGCCGGCCTCTCCTTAGGTCCCCGCCGTCCCAAACTCCGTCGGGGCCACTCCGGCACGGCCTGGAAAGGTCGTACACATGTCCTTCCCAATTCCCTATCTGGAAGAAACCCAGCCCTCGAGGGCTCGGAATTTCGAGACTTCCAACCAAGCAGAGTCGGCCCGCTGCCACCGAGCTTAAGAGATGAGGGCTAGCAAAAGCACCCCATCCACCTAAAACAGAAAGTACCACACCCACCTCTCCCGAGGAAATGCGAAAGTCCAAGAACAACAAGGGAAGAGCCACCCCAGGCCCATCTCATTCCTAAAAAATCTCGTGGCTCCACCCACGGCCGAGCTCATCCCATCTTCAGTCGATTAGGGACCGAGTCCTCCTCTTGGTACCCTAGCCGGCTCCCGAGCAACCATGCTGAACATTGCGACATCGAGTCCGTCTCCAACTTACGGAGCTCTGCGCAACAACCCCCCAAGAGGGAGGCCGAAGTCAGCCTGACGCCAGCCAACTCCACGAGGAGGAAGCTGAGCTTTGCCCAGAGCGGCCTCCTCGACCACAATTCACCACATAGAGCCGTATTTGATCGGATCGGCCCGATAGCTACTTTGGGAGATCGGCTGGAGGACATCCAAACCCCGGAGATGGCCAAGATGCAGAAGCAGCTCGACGAAATGCGCATCATGATGGAGGCTCAAGGTTAACCCAAGGCCAGGCCCGTCGCAAACGAGCCTCTCTCCGTTGATATCGAGCTCACCCCCGTCCAACTCAAAATTGCACCACCGCCGACCCCTCTACACGAGGGGAAGACGGATCCGGAGACTTACTTAAGAAAGTTCCGAATCTTCCCTCTCACTCTTGGCGACCTAGCTCATAAGTGGTATGTCTCGATCGATTGACTCCTTCACCACTTTGAGCTCCCAGTTCACCGCATACTTCGCGGCCAAGATTGCCCGACCTGGAAACTGGCATAGGCTCATGCGTATTCGCCAGAAGAAGGATGAGACGGATGAGGACTATATCTCTCGGGTTGAAGAGGTCATTCTGACCGTCAAGCCCGTAGGATTTGCATGCCACCCTCGGAGGTTTTCATGGAAAATCCCCAATGTTCAAACATCTCACGAAGGACTTCCCCAAAACCTATGCGGAGTTCAGATCCTGAGCCGGTGATTTCCTAGCCCACAAGAAGTTGTTGGCCCTAAGGTTGGGTGAGACCGAGGCCGCCAACAAAGAGCCAAAAAATGCTCACGCCTCCCAAAAAAGGGACCCCAAAGCCAAGAGGATTCTGAAGCCCTTACGGAACTTCAAGTCTTTTGAGGACGTGGAGGTCCACCTTACTCAAGCTCTGAGGCAAACCCCTGCCAATGTCCTCAACGCAATCTAGCACAGAGATATGCTCCCTAGACCGAGGCCGCTTATGGGGGATCGGTCGAAGTTGGACCCTAAAAAGTTTTGCGCCTCTCATGATTGTATAGGCTATAATACAAGTCAATGTCGTGATCTCCTCAAACAGCTCTAGAAACTGTTTAACGAAGGGCAGCTGAACGACCTGGTCCAGAGGCCGGCCCCCCGGACTGAGCAGCGACCTCAACGTCGAGGAGAGGATGGAGCTCGTCTGCCTCGACCGGTCGCGGCCATTGATGATGATGATGACGACGACCTCCTGATCACGGCGAATATCTTGAGAAAGGAGGTCCAGTGAGTGCTAATTGACAATGGTTGCTTTTGCAACCTAATTTTCAAATCGGCTCTGGACCAGCTCGGTGATCTCGCCAGCTTCATTAAACCCTTCGACCTCCAGCTCAAAGGATTCGGAGATGGCATTGTTGCTGTCTATGGAAGGATTAAGCTTTCATTTGAGTTAGTTTGTTTCTTTGACTCAAATGTTAGTATCACTAGGCCACTAGACTTTGTAATCGTAGATCAACCGAACTCTTATAACAGTTTCTTAGGCCATCTATTTTTTGGACAGTTCGAGGCAGTGGCCTCCTCTTATTACTATTGTATCAAATTTCGCACCGAGGGAGTGGTCGGCACCATTAAAGGTGACCAAGTAATGACAAGAAAATATTTGGACTATCTCTTTCCTATTTAAAATTCTGAATTCAACGAACAAGTTCAAGCAACAATTCTCCACACTGATCTCAGAGAGGTCATTCCGACTCTTTCCCGCCTAACGAAGCCGAGGGCGGATCGTCTAATCCAAACAATTCGACAGCCAACCTCGGACCCACTGAAGAGGTCAGCCCGCATCCTATGGAGTTTGACGACCTCGAGCCAAGGACCTGTTTCGAACCCACCGAGCTCCACCTTGACCCAAGGTTCAGTGTCGGAGATTGCCGAAGTTATGAGCAAGCGACGGTAATGGAAGAATTGGAACACATCCCGATCGACCCCGCGAGGCCGGAATTAGAAGTTTTCATTGGCTCACGAATCCCGACTGAAATGCGGGGGGAAGTGATCGAGTTCCTTAGACTCAACATAGGAGTCTTTGCTTGGTCTCACCAAGATATGGTCGGAATCAACCCCAAACACGCCTGCCATAGATTGAAGATTAATCCCAAAAAGAGGCCGGTCCACCAAAAGAGAAGGAAATTTGGACCTGAAAACTATGAAGCTTTGGCTCAAGAGGTCAAGAAATTATTAGACAACAAGCTCATCGAGCAAGCTGAAGATGAACCTCAATGGGTGAAAAATGCGGTTTTGGTCAAGAAGTCGAACAACTCTTGGAGACTCTGTATTGACTTCACCGACCTCAATGCCGGAAATATCGTCAATCTCAGACATTTAAGTATCAAAAGTTGTCGTGAGATGGTAAAAGTGATTGAAGGCAAAGACGAAAATGAGGATGAAAGGTCTCCATTTGTCAACTTAGTATGGCTTGAGCTAGAAGACCTGCCAAAGTTGAAGGATTTCTGTGCTCTTCATTTGCCATCACTGAGACAAGTGGTTATTTCCAATTGCTCTGTGATGGAAAGATTTTTATACGGAAGCTTGATTTCTTCAGATTCTTTCAAGGATCTCAAAAGTATTAAGATTATGTCTTGCTTGATGTTGAAACATGTAATCTTGTGGAAAGAAGAGGAAAATGGAAAGGATATTAATCGTCAAATCACTTTCCCAAAATTGGATGTATTATCCTTATGGGATCTTCCAAGGCTCACGTCTTTAGGTAAAGGAATTCAAAGCATTGAATTTCCTCTGTTAACTCGGATGGAGATCGTGAGTTGCCCACACATGAAGAGTTTTGTTTCTTCAACTAAGAAGGATAGAAAATGTCCAGGAGCCATCAATCACGATGTTGATGATTCATTGCATTTGTTTTGCAAATCAGAGGTACACACGAGTATCATTTATATTTTGCAAGATTTTTTAAATTTTGTTTAATTTTATATATTTTGTAACGCATGGTAGTGCTAAAATAGACTGTTAATAATACTCATGCTTCAGAGTTGGGTTTTTAAATGAATATAGCAAATTACAGAAATGTCATAATTAATAATGTAAAATAAATTTTTATGCACTCGACATGCACCTTAATTTTAAGTTCAATGTTAACATTTTTAATTAAAAATATATAATAAAAAGAAAAGATTGAGGTATTATTGATTATTACTTTGGATATTGTTGTTTGGTTTGGGGTAAGTACATGTTGATTACTGTTTAGGAAATTTGTGACTCCGTTGGTTGATTGAGATGATAAATTGTACCAAAATAATAAATAAAAAATTAGGAGAAAAGAATAAAAAATAAAATAATCATATGATGAGGTGAAAAGAACTTGCAATTTATATGTGTTTCCAATATGGGCTGGGGTACACTCTAGTTTGTTATAATTTGACAAAAATCTCACGTAGATAAATTGATAGAGTTAAGACGATCGAGATAACGGAAATACGAAATTATATAAATAAAATTCTCAAACGAGGCTCCTCAAAAGAGGCCACAGGGATAAATCCCTGCCACAGAGAATAATCTCTGCCCACAACCAATGGTTGCCACAATATTCTTGATCTTATGATAAATCCTACTGCTGAAAAACTGAGTATAAATAGACTCTAATATGTAACCTAACTTAGGCCCCAAGTAATACTTAACTTAGGCCCTAAATAACAAAAGCCCACGGGCTATTTATTCTAGATTTAAAACTTAATTAAAAAGACTAAACATAATTTAAAGACTAATAATAATTAATAATAAGATGCGTATCAATTCTCCCGCCGTTCAAACAGCCTTGTCCTCAAGGCTGAGGTGAGGAATTGACGACCAAAGCTAGCTTCATCGACCCACATACTGCTCCACCGTGGGAAGCTTTGATTTTCCTGGATCATATGTGAAGCGAGTCCTCGTAGTGCTGGCTGTCTGGCAAAGCACCCATAATATTGCCCTGGTTGAGATGACGATAAGGGCAACTTGTATTCGATCGGCTGACGGAGTGAGGTGGACCCAAAAATACTGCTCGATCTGCCCGAGCCACCCAATCAGATCTTTCCCATCGAAGGACAGACACTCCACAAGTGGTTTCACCGCTGCTGATACAGTGGCTAACCCTGGAGGCAAGGAGGTGGTATCCGATGGTGGGATAGCCCCACATGGTGTGGATTTCGCTGACGCCACCAGCGATGAGAAAGTCTTTTGCGGGACTGGTGTAGCGGTGTTGCTATCGATCGTAACAAAGGCTGATCCCGGAAAGATGGGACTGGGTACAGGAGTAGGCGTCGTTGGTAGGATGTCATGTGCTGTAGGATCATCCGGCGAGGGTGGCGCGACGGCCTGCAGCCCCGTGTGGACAGTCGAACTGCTGGAAGTACCCATGGCGTCGAGTTTGGCTATGACAGAGGCCATCATCGTGCGGATTTCGGCCAGAATTGTGTGGATGTCGGCCATCTCGGCCCTCTGCTCGGTAAGCGTTATCTGAAATTCTCCAATCGTCTTCTCTATCTGATCGATTCGTCCCTCCAGTGTCATCATGAGGGATCCGGCAGGTTGGACCAATTGATAGAGTTAAGATGATCGAGATAACGGAAATACGAAATTATATAAATAAAATCCTCAAACGAGGCTCCTCAAAAGAGGCCACAGGGATAAATCCCTGCCACAGAGAATAATCTCTGCCCACAACCAATGGTTGCCACAATATTCTTGATCTTATGATAAATCATACTGCTGGAAAACTGAGTATAAATAGACTCTAATATGTAACCTAACTTAGGCCCCAAGTAATACTTAACTTAGGCCCTAAATAACAAAAGCCCACGGGCTATTTATTCTAGATTTAAAACTTAATTAAAAAGACTAAACATAAATTAAAGACTAATAATAATTAATAATACGATGCGTATCATAAATGCATTAAATGCAGGCTATATTTGGTAACCTGAAAGTCCTAAAAATAGATGGATATGGTAGCATTAGCAGCGACAGGTCATCGAGGTTTTGAAGGTAACAAATTGTGGCAACATTAAGAGCTTATTTTCACCATCAATAGCCGGAAATCTCATCAATCTCAGGGAGCTAAGGATAGAAAGTTGTCGTGAGATGGTAAAGGTAATAGAAGAAGACGAGGATAGAAGCTCTCCTATATTCATTAAGTTGAAAGTGCTAAAGCTCAAAAAGCTACCAAACTTGAAGGTTTTTTGCGATTGAAGATGTGCTCTTCAGTTGTCATCACCGGAACAAGTGCATATTTCAGAGTGCCATCAGATGGAAAGATTTTCATTTGGAAGCTTAACCACACGCAATTTGAAAAAAATTAGTGTCAACAATGATGACACTGCTAATTACACCAAAGACTTGAATGATGCACTGTTTGGGGGAGATTTCCTTAGATTCTTTTTTTAGTGATAAGTGAAAAAAAAAACACTTAATTAAGCACAAGAGAGTGATTTATGTACTAATGCATTTTAATATGCAGAGAGTGATTGATGTACTAATGTATTTGAATTTGCTTCATTTTTATTGTTTCAATTGTATGTAATTGAATATATTTATCTTGGGTAAATTATCAAAATCTCTTTCCTTATTGTAAGTACATCAAAACCAGTTTGCAAGTAGATGGACTCCTAACAATAACAAAATATGAGATTACAAAATATAAGTAGAAATATTTTGTTCTAACCTCCTCCAAGATCCTGTGCTTTCAAAGCGATCAGTTGTACGGATCTCGTATCACTTTAGATCTGTACAATGTTCTGACGAACAATTGGACTACTGAAACCCCTGTCTGTGCCTGTACAGGGGTAATCTGTGGTGTTCGCCACCACAGAGTAACTAGACTAGCTATTCAAAACATTATACGAATCTAAAGTACATCCCAGAAAATCACTTCTTGTATGTCTGCTCGTTTAGATACTTTTTGAAGACTAGCTTCTTGGAACTGAGACCAATATGTTGTACGTATAGACTATTTTCTCAACATCTATTTCTATTTATCTGTGAATTTTGCTGCTGCCTTAATTAGCCGTTTGGTAGTTTTATGATAGAAGTAAATTTCATAATAGAAGATGATGCATCTTTAAAAAAAAAGAAAAAAGAGAACAAAGTATGAATTGGAGATTGAATAAAATAATAATTTTTTTTTTTAGAATTGTGAAAGTAATTACGAGACATAAAAATAAAATAAGTGGGAAAATAATTGCGGAACAGAGGAGATATTTATTTTTTAAAAGAAATATAAGCTTATTATTAAATTAGAATTTAGGATCTTATAAACTATTTTTAGAAAAATATGGAGGTTATAACTTGTTTCCTCGACTATTTATTAACTTTATTAACTTTGCGAATTCAGTATTTTAACACCTAATAAGTTTTGGGGGCTCACTCTAAGGTACTTCCTTTGTCTATTACAAGTGTGTTAATTTTTTTGGCACATATTATAAGAAAGAATAGATAAAATAGATAAATTAAAATAAAAATAGAAATAAAATAATTGTTAACAAATAAAAAATGAATACACTTTTGGTGGACAAACAAATAAAGAATGAGAGCACCCTTTTGATGGACGGAGGGATTGTAACGCCCCGAATCCGGAATACATTAAATATCTCGGATTCGAAGTGTTATTGTGATCAAAAGTCCGAACTATAAAATTTTTGAAGGAAATATAACGGAAATGAGAGATGATGAGTTTTTATGCAGCGGAAGAAATGGGTAGAATAATTTTAATAAGTATCTTACACACATATATGTGTACATAAAACATAGTATCAACAGTAATGTTTTATTTAAGTGGGGAACTCTGTGTCGTCTCTATTACTGTCCTTGCTCCACGAAATCATAATCTGCAAGGGTTGTAAAAAGGGGGCGTGAGATTTGAATTCTCACGTATTGGTGATTTGCAACGTCATGGGATTGGTAAATCCGAAGTATATTAAATTGTACTCATTTATAAGGTATTTAATTCATTTAATCAATTGACATAATAATGTAAACATCATATATCATACAAATAACAAGTTCACATAATAATCAGTTGGGCACAACAGGTCTCACATCATATAATTAAAATATCACAAGTTGGTTCACGTTAAGGGGCAAAGCCCACAATCATCTTCACATATAGTAAATCCCTTCACAAAACAATATAAACAATTCCCCCGTGACCATGCACCTGATCTATTATCAAACATGGCCACATCCACCACAAACAAATCTCGTGACCATGCACCTGATTTATTATCAAACATGGCCACATCCACTGTAAACAAATCCCGTGACCATGCACCTGATTTATTATCAAACATGGCCACATCCACTGTAAACAAATCCCGTGACCATGCACCTGATTTATTATCAAACATGGCCACATCCACTGTAAACAGATCCCGTGACCATGCACCTGATCTATTATCAAACGTGGCCACGCACCACTTTCCTCTTCATTACTAAAACTGACAATTCGAACTGTACACATAATTCATACTTAAATAGATTTATGCTCATAAAATACCCTTATATCATGCAATAGTGACAGATTTAAATAAACAAAAGACATTTGTATCATATATAAATATATCACGTAATTCAAACAGTTATATAATAGGGTTTACGTTTATGTTGGATTAATTGTTTTAGATTGATTTAGTCGAGTTCAGAGTATACCAGCACAACGTATTATGATCAGATCAATCAACCGATCATCACCCACCTGTTAGCTCCGGGTCCCGAGAGTGATATACAAATAGAATGTCGAATCCCTCGTGCGTATTTCGATTAGCACAGAATCCTAGTACGAAACCATTTGATTAAAAGTTGACCTTTGAATTAATAGGAAAACTTGAGAGTTTGTGTTACGAGAATCGAGAAAGTTGTGGTCTTATAAACTAAAAAAGGACTTGCTTAAGGGTCACACCCTATTTTGGTAAATACACCACTTCTAAAAAGGTGAGTGTATTGAGGGAGTGTATTTACTAGTACACTTGTGGTATGACTATTTCGATTACTGCAAAAACAATCTTTTGATAAGTACACCCCTTTTTAAGAGGAGGTGTATTAGGGGGGTGTATTTACTAATTTCTGTTGTGTCCTTAACAAAAGCCTTTTTATAAAATTAAAAGTATAAGAATTTATATTTTATAAAAACCTCTTATTAATAACTTGATTTTTCTAATAAATTTATATTATAACTAATATAGTTTATAAAAAGTATTTTTCTTTTCTAACTTTAGTAACACTTCTAAAATTGATTAGTGACACTTTCTAAACAAAAGAATTATACTATTTTTCCACTTTTTCATTTGTTTACTAAATTTTGAATATTAAACGACTTATCTTTTCGTTCCTAATTTTCTAACAGTCGCACAAGGGGAAGACGAGTTTCCCTTTGTCTATGGAAAACTCAACTAACACTAAAACAAACTAATTTCATCGCCATATCATCAGCTAACCAAACCAAACTAATTCATCCATTCATCAATACCCTCCAACTAAAACAACAATACTAAACAACTAAACCAACAATACTAAACAACTAAATCAACAATATTAATCAACAAACCCAATACTACCAAATCTAACAACTAACACTATATAACAATTTCAATAATACTAATACCAACAACATCAAAACTCCATCTACAAGCTCACAGGCTTCAAAACAATTAAAACTTACAACGACTCAACGGGGATTCAACTAAATTCCCAATCCAACTATTACGAGAAATAGAAAAGGTAGCAACCTTACGAGTCCCAAATCGGGCAGCCTAACGGCGTCGACCGGTGACTCGTCGGGTAAATTTGAGCAGCCTAACGGCGTTGTTTCGATTTCTCCAAAATTGAACGAGCAGCGGTTCGTTACGACAGCATCTCAAACAAAACGAAAGAATGAATTTGTGAATTTAATTGTAGGTACTAAATTGAATAAACCTTGAATTTGAACAAGAAAAAGAAAAGAGGTGAAACGAGGCTCACCCCAAGGAAGAGAGAGGTCAGCGGCGCCCGGTGGTTGTTCGGCGGCGAGCGGCGGCGCTTGCAGCGGCGTCGCGATGGAGAAAGGGGCGGCGCTCGGCTTCTGGGCGGAGAGGACGACGGTCGCGGCTGGTGCTGCTTCGCGACGAGAAGGGCGACGGCGGTCGCTGCTCTGTTGAAGAGGAGGTGGAACGGCGGTGGAGGCACGACGGTTGAAGCGGCGGCGCTTCGTGAAGCGCGGCGGTTGCAGCTCCGATCGAGAGAGAGAGAGAGAGAGAGAGAGCGACGGCGCTCGTGGCTGGAGGAAGAAGGCGACGCGATTGAAGAGGTGGCGCGTTGGCTTCCCTGCGATGGAGGAGGCTGGGCTGGTGGCGAAGGCGGTAGCCGTTCGCCGGAAAAGAAGAAGGGAGCGTGAGGCGTTTTGGCTAAGAGAGAGAGATGAGTGAAAATTGGGGAAAAAACTTAAATGAGGAGGAAGGGTATTGCGTACTGAGAGGAGAGCTTATTTATAGGGAAATTCATAATTTAATTAATGAATAAATTTTTTTAAAAAAAAGGAAAAATAACGTGTGGTTGGGATTCAGAGGAAATATTCATAAGATCCTTTGTACTTGAGAATTAATTAGGAGTTGTTTGGCTCATGTCTTTTAATTTGAAATTGGAAATTAATACAATTTAAGATTCAATTAATATTTTATTTTATTTTAATTATTCTCAATAAATTAAACGGATCGAAATCCTAAATTCAAACTCGATTATTTAATTTCTCGTAGTCCTTTATTCGCTTTGAAAGATTCGATTATTTCGACGAATTTAGGAATTTGTAAAAAAGGTATATATTTAATTTACACAAAAGCACACAAAATAATAAAATAAAAAGAAACAAAGATAAGAAAATAAAATAAGAGTTCTAGGAATATAAAAGGTATAAAACGGGACGGGGTATTACAGGGATTATAAAATAGAAGTCCTCTTTGTTATTCACTACAAGTCATTTATCCAATGATAATAACAACAAAATGGGACTCAATGATAGAATTTTTTTTAAAAATCTTTATAGGATAGTTATAGGCATTTGAAAAAATAGGACGTTATCTATACAAGCTTGAAACTTTAATATACTCTCTATAAATTTCTAAAATTAGGACAATATCTTCTAAGTTTATCAAATTTAAACAAAATTTATAAAATGGGGGCTAAATAAAGCCCGAATATGATGTGTCCTCCACCTCAGCATCACTTCAATGTCAAATCAACTAAGTAAAAATAAAATTATTTCAAAATAACTTTTACTTAATTATAAAATAATATTTAAAACATTATTCAGTAAATTAAATATTTTAATTTATAAAATCCTATTCAATTTTTAGTAAATCTATTTAATATTTTTAAAAATTTAAAATCTATCTAGTAAACTTTAAAAAATATAGTGATTTAAATAGGTTTGCTAAAAGATTAAATATTTTTTATTTAAATTTTAATTCTCTAATATAATTCACTAATTTTAATTAGTAAACATATTTAATTTAGAGTACAAAATGATCTAAATCAAATAATAAATGTATTTATAAACCTCTAAGACTTTGATTGGTTAGGAATGGTGGTGAATGAGATGAGGATGGAGATAGAAAATGGTGGATGGGGTAATCCAATGGATAATAAATCTGTATTTAGTTAAAGACAATAAAGTAGAGTTGGATAGAACTACCAGAGCATTTTTCGTGTTAATGTTAAAATAATTAATAGGAGCGCCTGTGTCCCACATCGGTTTGTGAGTAAAAGAGATGAACATAATAATACTATTTAATAAGACCATGTGTCATTGTTACAAGTGCACCAATCAATACACTTTAATCTCGTGTTTGATTCTTCCTAAATTCCTTTCTTATATTTCTGTGGTGTTGCAAAGTTTTTTTGTATAGTGATAGCGAACCCTGATTTTTACCCAATTTGTGGAATTTATTTTGTTTCTTCCTTTTATCTTTCCTTTCATTTCATTTACCCCTATGAATGAATGGGGAATTGAGCTCCACATCTATTTCCTCCGAAGTCGAAGTCATGCACTTCCGAAGGCAGAAGCACACAACATTCACCTCCAGCGGGACCTATATCGAAATTCTAGGGCCAACCCGTAAGAATTGCGTACCTTTTAATTTGTTGGTCCCACCCAAAAATTATTATGCGTGCAACCCCACCACGAGGGAATCTAGGTATTTATTAGTTCCTAAGGGAAGTATAGATCTGGTGTTCCATATTCCTGGAAATATTATCAATTTTACGAGAGGATTATAGAAGAGTCTTGACTTGAGTTTTTACGAGGATGGTTTAGTGAGTCTCTTGCTCCCGTCTAACATGATTCTTGTGTTAATAAATTTTTTATTTTATTTTTATGAAAGAAGCTTAGGGTTTTGAGCATTTTATGAGTATAAATACCCTTCTTAGTGCCGACGGTAAGAAGGTAGTGATTCTTCTGCTCCAGATTTTATCATTGGTTTGTGGGAAAGCGCTGAATTTCAATGTATTTAAGAGAAATTTAAATTATTTGTTTTTGTTTTTATTTTTATTTTTACATACTCTTTACTTAATTATTCGTCATTTTGTACTTCTCGTTAAATATGAACGGATAAATTAATTTTGATAATTTCACGTACGTGTGATATTCAGGAGAAAATTAATATTGTGTTAGTAATCACACTACTTGAAAAAAAGTTTTTAGTATTGGAATTTTTTTATACTAATATAAATACCATCGGATCTCTAGATACTTAAAAACATTAATCTGTTAATTTAAACTCGAGGAAAGGAATTAAAAAAAAATCTTCAGTGTCAAATTGCGGGGTCAACTTGGCTTTTAATTTGTGTTACGAACAAAATAGTTTTGCATATTTTCATAGATGGGTTGGGTTCAGCTGCGATTCTTATACCCACTCATTTATATCATTAAAATAATTGTGCATCTTTTGTGCGAGAAAATAATTTAAAGGAACAGAGAAAAAAAAATCTTCATGTGAAATTGGTGCGACCAAATTTTCCTCTTACCTCCTCATTTCAAATGATTTTTTTAAGTAAAAAAGGGCTTACAAAAATTAATAATGTGTTAGGCGAGTGTTAAGTGAAAGTGGTGTACGTGAATGGCTTTACTTTAGAGGTGGTGAAAGGTCTTCATCATAATTGAGACATATTAATTGGTCGGATATTGGAGGGACAATTGACCTTCAAATATTTGATAAACACAACATGCCTTAAAAATTCCCATAAGAGAATTCCATATGATGAGAGTGAAAAAGAATGAAGAAAGGTGAAAGAATTCCATATTTTCGGAGAATCCCCTTGGTCTCTAACATCTTAATTTATCTTCACTAATTTTGACTACATATAAAAAAGTCGTGCATATTATCAGAGATGGGTTGGGTCCGGCTGGGATTTGAAATTCTTATATCTACTTACTTACATCACTAAAATAATTTGCATCTTTTGTGTGAAAAAATAATTTATAGGAAAATTAAATATCTTCATTGTCAAGTTGGTTGGGCCAAATTTCGCTCTTGCATCCTTATTTCTATAAATTTATTTAATGAAAATATAATTTGTTCCTTTTTCTTGTGAGTTTTTTTAAGTAACGACATTTGCATAGGCCGTGCTATATTGCGAATGGCGGCATTCGATCATTTTGGTGGACATTGTATTTAATATAGATATAAGTAGTTTATGTATACGTACTTATGTATTAATTGGAGGACTCTTTTGTTTTATTTAATCATTTTTTGTTTGTATATAATTTGAATTAAGGTGTGTAATCTTTTTTTGGTTGTATATAATTTGAATTAAGGTGTACATTTTTATATGATGAGGCTTATGGTTTTAAATATTTTAATATTTAAATTATACCTACCTTTGTTTTGTGCTTTGAAGCTGCGCATCCACTTAAAAATGCAGTTGAAAATAATTGTATTTTTTAGTAAAAGTAACTTCATTTTTTAAATGAAAACAACTGTATTACATTTATGTAATTAAACTTCATAGACAGAAAGAGCCTTCTGAGATAAATAATTTATTAAGTCGAGAATAAATTTCTTATAATAAATAAATAAGAAAAACAAGCGAAGGTAATTAAAACAGAAGAAGAGATGTTTTAAAAATAAAGAGAGAAAAAATAGCACTGAGCATGATTTGAACGATCAAAAGTTTTTCATTTTCGATGGGGCCATAACAATTTGCATATCCTTAATACCAAAACTATGCTTTTTTAAATTCATTACTCATACTACAATTTTTTTTATTGGTAAATTTGTAACTCGAACTCATGACCTCTCGTCCATAGGTAGTGGATCTCTAACCACCTGAGTTATACCACTTAATCCATTATTAATATCACAATTTGTATTATTTATTGTTTATATTGTGTACCCCTTATTGATAGGTATACCATTAATATCACAATTCACATCTTTTTCCATTTTTTGCACCGCCCTAGCGTTAGGTATACTATTAATACCAGAATTTGCATTATATGTTGTTTCTCGTGAACTCTTCAACTATAGGTAAAGTTGTGAAGACGGGCTGACCGGCAGCAAAATCCCCCCCAACTCACTTATTGGCTGACAGTGGATTTACACAGGTCGACCCACCTATAAATTCATATGATAATTTTTGCTTTTTAAAATTTTAAAAATTATATAATTTAAAAGTTCTAGTACATATATAAAGTTCATCAAAATAAAATGTAATCATATATTTATCTTGGTAACTATCACTATAAAAATAGCAAAGTGGAAAAGCTCATATGGTTGGAGCTCCACTGCCTAGGGTCGAGAGATCATTAGTTCGAGTCATTACTTGCACGATAAAAAAATAAAAAATCTACCACTTTATATATATTAAAACATAATTTAACTTACAAATAAAGTTCATCATTCAATATTTTCATTGTTAATAATGTACAAAAAAAACTGCGTAAAAAAGAAATACAGGTGGGCTAGTCTGCCAAATCCCATGGCTCAAACAGGACAACCCATTTAGACTCGACTCCAAGCAGGTTAAGAAATATTTGTCTCAACCCTCCTATTATGTATGGCAAGGTGGGCCGGTGCAATGGGCCCAACTTGCTTTGACAACTCTAGCGATACGTAAACCATTTATAACACAATTTACATCATTTATTGTGTCTAGTGTGCTCCTCAACGATAATATAACATTAATACCACAATTTGCATTATATTTGTTATTTTTTGTAAACTCTTCAGCGATAGGTATACCATTAATATCACAATTTACATCATTTTATTTTTGGTATGCTTCTCAACTATAGGTATATCCTTAGTACCATAATTTACTATTTTGTTCTTTTCCTGTTGGGTCCACTGCGGTAGGTATACCATCAATACACCAATACATTTGGATTGGTTTGTAGTCTTATAGCTCTAGGTTTTAGTTTCTAATTTAATAAATAACTAATTAGTAGTTTGTCCTTTAGCGGTTGTGTCACGTCCCAATTTTCATAATAGTAAATTTGACGAAATACCAATAATAATTTTTCAAATAAAAAGGCGTGAACTAAATATTTACTTAAAAATAAAACATGTAATTTTTATTTCAAAGGAATAGTACTTAACAAACAGCGGAAGACTTGATTATTTATTAGCTTCTTAAAACTAACTTAATTTAAATGTTAAATGTACCGAAATATGATTAGCTCATAAGAACTTAACTAGAAAAAATATTGGATAAATAAATAATCTGTTTTTTTTTTATATATATAAAATAGCTTGAAACCATCATCCATCGCCTCTCCACGCTTCCGCTGCGCACTCTGAAAATGTTAAAATGAATGGGGTGAGTATGCAAGCACACTCAGTGGGGTTAAGCTGTTCAAAGTTAAATATCAAACAGACTGTCAAACAAATCAATGCAAACATGAATACATAACCATACATTGCCTCGTACTGTGTTTGTGGGCCGTCCCAAAGCCGTTTCAATGACTAAGGTATTCCCACACGTAAATTTCAATGAGCACTGCGGGCCTTCTCAAAGCCAATTTAATGACCCGATAATCCCGAGGACAACTTATATGGTCCCGGACCCGTGAACTAGTCCCTGGCTAAATTTCATAACATTTCATACATGGAATATAACACGTAGCAGACAAGTTCAACAAATCACGTAAAACATTTAACAGTGAACAACTGCTCTACTAACCAATGTAGAGATAATTTAAATAGAAAACCCCACCTGAAAGTGTATGTCGTGGATGAAATGAATGCAATAGTCTCAAGCCTACTCCTCGCGATTACCGTAGCCTAACATAAATAATTAAAATTACTTAAAAACTAATATAAATAAACTCTCAAATTAAATTCCTAAAATTAACAAATGAAATTCCTAATTAATCAACTAAACCCAAGAACCCACGTACTGGTTATATTAAAACAAGGATCTCAAATGTACTAATATCATTTATTTGTATATTTCTCAACCAAGCTCCTATATTACATCCCAAAAATATAGTGTGCATATCTAATCAAATGTTTTTTTTTTTTTTTTAAACAAATGGTCCAAAACTTAATCAAACTCACGTACGTAAAAAGAATCCAACTTGCTTTGTTAATAATTAACACTCTAAGCAACTTCAATCTTATCCAATGTATCACATGACTTAAATAATATATCTAACCTAAATTAGACCCGATTATCGTAAACAACCCGAATCCTATTCATTCTTCTTTGATTTAATCCAAATTCTCTTTATAAGTCCTAAGTCGCGCACACACAAAACAAGGTCAAACATACACATGTATAAATCATATTGAGTGAGAGGGAGAATAATAAAAGTGGACTACAATTTGCGTATAGAACTATGAGATGGAAAAATACCATGGATTATAGCATGTTGGTGATCAAGAAAGGAGAATTGCGTTAAATTTCTTGCTGAAGGAAGAGTACCGTAAGCAACAAAATTTATGATTTGATTAATGAGGTTTCTAGGGTAAGAACTCGTATATAAGTTTATTAGAATTGGGCTTGACTTGAGCTGGGGCTTAAAAGAGATAAGAACTACACTTTTAAAAGATGTGAAATATTTATCTAGAAATTAAAATAGGGAAGAAAATATATTTTTTAGTGGGAAGAAAAAAATATAGAATTTGTATCTCTCATGAAAATCTCAAGATTTGATTATGAATTGTAAATCTTTTTTGTATAAATTGATGAATTTTTGAAAAATAATATTTCTTAAAACTTGTGGGATAAGGATAATCTATAATTTTGATAAAAACTGTTATTTGGGAATATTGAGAATAAATAATAGTTAACTTGAAATTTTGGATTATAAGGATATTTAATTTAGTGGAAAAAATTAAATTTGGAAGATATTATTTGATAAAACTTGTAACATATGAAAAATCTATAATTTTAATAAAACTTGATTTTTGGAAAATAATGTGAAATGAAATAAATAATTAACTAAGAGAATTTGGGTTGTTACAGGTTGATATACCATTAATATCATTTTCTTCATCTCTCATTTCCCGTGGGCCCCTTTGGGGTAGGTATTTTCATTAATACTAGAATTTACATCTTTTTTATGAGGCCTTTTGTAACGCCTCAGTTTTCCAAAATGTAGATTCGACATTTCAGAATTCTGAGTCGTCACTTAGTTGTAACGCCCCGAATCCAGAACACATAAAATATCTCAGATTCGAGGTGTCACTTGTGACTAAAATACGAACTATAAAATTTTTGAAGGGAATATAACGGAAATGAGAGATGATGAGTCTTTATGCAGCGGAAGAAAATGAGTGGAATACTTAAATAAGTATTTCAGACATATATATATATATATATATAACAATAACATTTTATTTAAGTGGGGAACTCCGTGTCGTCCCTATCACTGTCCTTGCTCCACGAAATCTAAATCTGCAAGGGTTGTAAAAAGGGGGCGTGAGATTTGAATTCTCACGTATGGGTGATTTGCAACGTCATGGGATTGGTAAAGTATATTAAATTATAAATATATATATATATTTCGGATTTGAATCCGAAATATATTAAATTATACTCATTGATAAAGTATATAATTTATTTAATCAATTGACATAATAATACGAACATCATAAATCATATAAATAACAAGTTCACATAATAATCAGTTGGGCACAACAAGTTTCACATCATATAATTGAAATATCACAAGTTGGTTCACGTTAAGGGACAAAGCCTACAATCATTTTCACATGTAGTAAATCTCTTCCAAAATACCATAAATAATATCAGCGACCATGACTCTGATCTATTATCACTCATGGTCGTACGCGTCATTCCGCAAGAATAAGTATTGGTGACCATGAATCTGACTTATTGTCACTCATGGCCATACGCGTCATTCCGCAAGAATAAGTATTGGTGACCATGAATCTGACTTGTTGTCACTCATGGCCATACGCGTCATTCCGCAATAATAATTACCAGCTTTCCTTCTATCCTCACAAAACTATCATTTCAAAACATGAGGGAAAATACACATAATTTATACTCAAAAGATCCATGCTCACAAAGTGTCCTTATTACCATGCAGTCATAAACGATTTATATAATTAGATAAACAAAACAATCCATATAAGGTTTATATATAATAATATCATATAGTTCACACACTTATATAATAGGTATACATTTATGTTGGATAAGTTGTTTTAGATTGATTTAGTCGAGTTCAGAGTATACCAGCACAACGTATTATGAGCAGATCAATCAACAGATCATCACCCACCTGTTTGTTTCGAGTCCCGAGAATGATGTGTAGGCAGAGGGTCGAGTCTTCCGTGCGTGTCCCGAAAAGTACAGAATCCTAATAAGGAGTATTCCTGATTAAAAGATTGACTTTTGAATTTGAAAAGCTTAAGAGTGTGAAACTCGAGGATTGAGTAGATCGTTGTCTTTAGAAAACTATTGAAAACCAAAGTTTTCAAAGGTTGATTTCAAATTGATAAGTACACCCCTTTTTAAGAGGAGGTGTATTAGGGGAGGTGTATTTGCTGAAAGCAGTGATGTAACAAGGGGGGTGTATTTGCTGAAAGCAGTGTGTAACAGGGGGGTGTATTTACTGAATTCAGGGGTGTCCTTAACAAAGGCCCTTTAAGAAAGAAAATATAAGAATTCATATTTTATAAAAACCTCTTATTAAAACTTATTAAAGACTTTGGCTTTTCTAAGACAAATTATAAAAAGTACTTTTCTTTTCTAATATTAATATTACTTCTAAAGTTGATTAGTAATACTTCTAAAACAAAAGAATTATACTATTTTCCACCTTTTCATTTGTTTACTAAATTTTGAATAATAACGACTTGTCTTTTTGTTCCTAATTTTCTAACAGTCGCACAAGGGGAAGACGAGTTTCCATTTGTCTCCAAAAACTCAACTAATACTAAAACAAACTAATTTCATCATCAATCAGCTTATTCAAACTAAACTAATTCATCCATCTAATAATATCATCCAACCAAAACAACAATACTTAATTCCCAAACCAAATAATACTAAACAAGCAAACTAATAACACTAAGTCATTAAATCAATTCCAACAGTCCATCTACAAGTCTCAAATCCAAAACAATAATAATTATCTCAAACTTACAACGACTCAACTGGGAATTAACTCAAATCCTAATCCACTATTACGAGAATTAGAGAGAAATAAGCAATTCTTACGAGTCCGGTTCGTGGTGGTAAACGGACGGCCTAACGGCGTCGTATAAGAATACGTTCGGATAATTTCGGCAGCATAACGGCGTGATTCGGGAATTCGGAAAAGTGAATTGGACAGCCTAACGACGTCGGTTGGAATTTCCAGAAATTCCGGCAATAGCAACCGGTTCAACGGCGTCAATTTCGATTGGAAGAAGAATTAAAGAGGTGGCGGCGTTGGCTTGAGGAGGCAGCGACGCGGTGGCGGCGCTTCGGCTGAGGCGGCGGCGCTTCAGCGACGGAGAGGGGGAGAGAGCGCGACGGGCAGGGGAGCTCGGAGCGGCTGCGCGGCCTGGGCTTCGTCGCGGCGGCGTGCTCGGCGAGAGGTGGCTGGACGGAGCTCCGGCGCTGGGTCGCGTCCGGGCCTGGGTCCACGGCGGCGGAGCTTCGGCGAGGCGACGGCTGGAGGAAGAGAGGAGCGGTGGTGGAACGCCGGAAAATCGAAACGGGCGTGAGGCGGTGAACGAGAGAGAGAAAGGAGAGAAATGGGTTTAGTAAATTTTGGGAATAAAAAACTGAGAAAGAGAAAGGGACGTTCCCCTTTTATAGAAGAATTCCAAGTACTTAATTAATTAATTTAAATTTAAAAGAAATGATTATTTATGTGGATAAGAATTATTCTTATAATTCCTGATATTTTCGTTCTCAGTTGATACGGTTCAGGGATTGTTTGGTTCACGAGTTTAATTTCGAATTGAGAATTAATACAGTTTTAAAACTTAATTAATATTTTAAAGTATTTTAATTATTCTCAATAAATTATACGGATCGAAAACATAAATTTTAAACTTTGAATATTTAATTTCTCGTAGTCCCTTGTCCGTTTGAAAGTTTCGATTTCTTTCTTCGAACTTGAGAATTTGAAATAGAGTATATATTTAAATTACACAGTAGCACACAAAATAATAAAATTAAAAGAAACAAGGATAATAATATAAAATTATATAATTAAGGTTCTAGTAAAATAAAAGGTATAAAACGGGACGGGGTATTACATCCTCACCCCCTTAACGGGAATTTCGTCCCCGAAATTCAGCTTCTAGGTATTGCTCGACTAAAGCTCATATGTTCATCTTCAAGTGGTTCCTTCCTCTACAAGTCAAAGTTATTGAACTAACACAATGGGTAGCGAAACTTGAAATCGTATTAGGGTATGTAGAGTATGGTAGAATTCTCTAACTATTTCAACTTTTGGAATTAGGTCCCATATTTTTTTTTCTCATGAGGTTTAATGGTCCTATATTATCTAGTACGTGGGGTTTTTCTTGTTGTCATTCTATTGGTGGTTATAGAGAAAAGAATAGTATTGTTACGATATGTATAGGTGTGAGAAAGTTATAAAAACATAACCGGATTAACCAAATTAACACACAACGTTAACACTGAAAATACGTGTGGTACGTAAATCACCGCGACGCATTGGGGCCCCAATGGTACAGTGCTAACATTCGCACAGTATAATAGGAACTAGTAATGTGTCATTAAGTGATAATCAGATAAAATATGACAGTCATTATATAAAGCAAGTAAAACACATTGCCAAGTAGCAATTTCATAACACATAATATCATATAAGGGTCTCAATTTCTATGGAGATCAGTCTACTTACGTCATATCTGAAAATGAAAATAAGTCTTCTAGGTACCGAGTTACTACTATCTTAGATGGATTCTAACATCGAAAGGAAATTTCTAGTCAAAATTTTAGTCATGCTGAAACATAATTTAAACATTTAAAGCATAAAAGTTCAAATAGTCACATAATAACAATTTATGAAATTTATAAGTCTATGCAATTCACAAAATATTGTATTTTAATAGTAACATAAACGATATTTCGTGGTTCTTTCTACACCACGTAGGTACTGTTTTGAATTCTCGATCTTTTGATTGAAGTTTTGTTATGAAAGTCAACTTATCGCAAGTTTATAAACTTATAGGTACTTTTGAAAATAAAATAAGAACATACCTTCGAGGAGCTTCAGACGGTAATAGGAGACACATTTCCCCTCAAGTGATTTAATTAATGATCTAAACTTACATGATAAGAAAATTTTAATTTATGAAAAGGATTTTGGCTTGATGAAAACAATGATTTTGAGTTTAGGTCCGAAAGTTTGAACCTAAGCTCTGATACCACCTGTAACGCCCCGAACCCAGAACACATAAAATATCTCAGATTCGAGGTGCCACTTGTGACTAAAATACGAACTATAAAATTTTTGAAGGGAATATAACGGAAATGAGAGATGATGAGTCTTTATGCAGCGGAAGAAAATGAGTGGAATACTTAAATAAGTATTTCAGACATATATATATATATATAACAATAACATTTTATTTAAGTGGGGAACTCCGTGTCGTCCCTATCACTGTCCTTGCTCCACGAAATCTAAATCTGCAAGGGTTGTAAAAAGGTGGCGTGAGATTTGAATTCTCACGTATGGGTGATTTGCAACGTCAAGGGATTGGTAAATCCGAAATATATTAAATTATACTCATTGATAAAGTATATAATTTATTTAATCAATTGACATAATAATACGAACATCATAAATCATAAAATAACAAGTTCAGATAATAATCAGTTGGGCACAACAAGTTTCACATCATATAATTGAAATATCACAAGTTGGTTCACGTTAAGGGACAAAGGCTACAATCATTTTCACATGTATTAAATCTCTTCCAAAATACCATAAATAATATCAGCGACCATGACTCTGATCTATTATCACTCATGGCCGTACGCGTCATTCCGCAAGAATAAGTATTGGTGACCATGAATCTGACTTATTGTCACTCATGGCCATACGCGTCATTCCGCAAGAATAAGTATTGGTGACCATGAATCTGACTTGTTGTCACTCATGGCCATACGCGTCATTCCGCAATAATAATTACCAGCTTTCCTTCTATACTCACAAAACTATCATTTCAAAACATGAGGGAAAATACACATAATTTATACTCAAAAGATCCATGCTCACAAAGTGTCCTTATTACCATGCAGTCATAAACGATTTATATAATTAGATAAACAAAACAATCCATATAAGGTTTATATATAATAATATCATATAGTTCACACACTTATATAATAGGTATACATTTATGTTGGATAAGTTGTTTTAGATTGATTTAGTCGAGTTCAGAGTATACCAGCACAACGTATTATGAGCAGATCAATCAACAGATCATCACCCACCTGTTTGTTTCGAGTCCCGAGAATGATGGGTAGGCAGAGGGTCGAGTCTTCCGTGCGTGTCCCGAAAAGTACAGAATCCTAATAAGGAGTATTCCTGATTAAAAGATTGACTTTTGAATTTGAAAAGCTTAAGAGTGTGAAACTCGAGGATTGAGTAGATCGTTGTCTTTAGAAAACTATTGAAAACCAAAGTTTTCAAAGGTTGATTTCAAATTGATAAGTACACCCCTTTTTAAGAGGAGGTGTATTAGGGGAGGTGTATTTGCTGAAAGCAGTGGTGTAACAAGGGGGTGTATTTGCTGAAAGCAGTGTGTAACAGGGGGGTGTATTTACTGAATTCAGGGGTGTCCTTAACAAAGGCCCTTTAAGAAAGAAAATATAAGAATTCATATTTTATAAAAACCTCTTATTAAAACTTATTAAAGACTTTGGCTTTTCTAAGACAAATTATAAAAAGTACTTTTCTTTTCTAATATTAATATTACTTCTAAAGTTGATTAGTAATACTTCTAAAACAAAAGAATTATACTATTTTCCACCTTTTCATTTGTTTACTAAATTTTGAATAATAACGACTTGTCTTTTTGTTCCTAATTTTCTAACAGTCGCACAAGGGGAAGACGAGTTTCCATTTGTCTCCAAAAACTCAACTAATACTAAAACAAACTAATTTCATCATCAATCAGCTAATTCAAACTAAACTAATTCATCCATCTAATAATATCATCCAACCAAAACAACAATACTTAATTCCCAAACCAAATAATACTAAACAAGCCAACTAATAACACTAAGTCATTAAATCAATTCCAACAGTCCATCTACAAGTCTCAAATCCAAACAATAATAATTATCTCAAACTTACAACGACTCAACTGGGAATCAACTCAAATCCTAATCCACTATTACGAGAATTAGAGAGAAATAAGCAATTCTTACGAGTCCGGTTCGTGGTGGTAAACGGACGGCCTAACGGCGCCGTATAAGAATACGTTCGGATAATTTCGGCAGCATAACGGCGTGATTCGGGAATTCGGAAAAGTGAATTGGACAGCCTAACGGCGTCGGTTGGAATTTCCAGAAATTCCGGCAATAGCAACCGGTTCAACGGCGTCAATTTCGATTGGAAGAAGAATTAAAGAGGTGGCGGCGTTGGCTTGAGGAGGCGGCGACGCGGTGGCGGTGCTTCGACTGAGGCGGCGGCGCTTCGGCGACGGAGAGAGGGAGAGAGCGCGACGGGCAGGGGAGCTCGGAGCGGCTGCGCGGCCTGGGCTTCGTCGCGGCGGCGTGCTCGGCGAGAGGTGGCTGGACGGAGCTCTGGCGCTGGGTCGCGTCCGGGCCTGGGTCCACGGCGGTGGAGCTTCGGCGAGGCGACGGCTGGAGGAAGAGAGGAGCGGTGGTGGAACGCCGGAAAATCGAAACGGGCGTGAGGCGGTGAACGAGAGAGAGAAAGGAGAGAAATTGGTTGAGTAAATTTTGGGAATGAAAAACTGAGAAAGAGAAAGGGACGTGCCCCTTTTATAGAAGAATTCCAAGTACTTAATTAATTAATTTAAATTTAAAAGAAAGGATAATTTATGTGGATAAGAATTATTCTTATAATTCCTGATATTTTCGTTCTCAGTTGATACGGTTCAGGGATTGTTTGGTTCACGAGTTGAATTTCGAATTGAGAATTAATACAGTTTTAAAACTTAATTAATATTTTAAAGTATTTTAATTATTCTCAATAAATTATACGGATTGAAAACATAAATTTTAAACTTTGAATATTTAATTTCTCGTAGTCCGTTGTCCGTTTGAAAGTTTCGATTTCTTTCTTCGAACTTGAGAATTTGAAATAGAGTATATATTTAAATTACACAGTAGCACACAAAATAATAAAATTAAAAGAAACAAGGATAATAATATAAAATTATATAATTAAGGTCTCTAGTAAAATAAAAGGTATAAAACGGGACGGAGTATTACATAGTGACCAAAAATCCGAACTAAAAATTTTCTTTTGTATGGAACATAAATAACAACTTCACATAGACAGCGGGAATACATAATTTTCGTTATGAAACATGGCGGCCATTTATTTATTTTTAAAATTCTTATGGAAGGATCTTTATAAAAAGTTTGGCACAAAACAGACGTTAAACATAAATATAATACATAACTAATCATCAGGAGACCATGAGACTAATTGTCATCCCGACATATATAAATAATTGTCACGGTACAAAGTAATACTGTATATAAGTCTTAAGTATTAATTCCATAATACCAACGGGCCCGTATCACACCTCCACTGGCTCGAGCTCCCTGTCGTAATATCCTGAAAATTGTTAAAAATAGCGGGTGAGATTTGAATTCTCAGTGTGGGCGGTCTGCATGCTATTATATAGTTGGGCAAAATAAATATGATCATTTTGTAAAACATTTTAGTATCTTGTTATCAAATCATCATGTAACATTCCTAGCGCCGAGCCACAAAGGGAAGGCCGTCAAACCTAATAGATAATTCCCTGGCGCCTAGCCACATAGGTCAGGCCGTCAAATATAATACATCATTCCCTGGCGCCGAGCCACATAGGCCAGGCCGTCAAATATAATACATCATTCCCTGGCGCCGAGCCACAAAGGGCAGGCCGTCAAACATAATACATCATATAACCCGTAAGCTTGCCCGAAGGCATCATGGCGCCTAGCTACAGAAGCCAGACCATTACGTATCGTTTAAGATACCATATATCATGTAATAACCATGTAACCCGACCCGAAGGTCAAAACATTCATAATACCAACAGACCATATAATATTCCAGGCAATGCAGTAAAAACCACTCACCTCAAATGCTTTCCTTTTCGTAAAAAAAATCTCCTTTTGCTTTCACCCGAAAATCCTCGTCACCGTAATCGCACTGAACCTAGCACAGATTTGTTTGCACTTTAATAATCTTTTACTTTTCATGTAATGCTTTATATATTTAACTTAAGAGCATTTGTAAATATCTTTTAGGTTTATCATAGATTTCAACAGATAGAGCATACTAATCATATAACATTTCTTTCATTACTTTTTCCCGGATTGAGGATTTTGGGTCTTCCGTTTATTTTTCGTAGCCGAAGTTCTTCTAATACTTTATTAATTCTTCTTACAACATATCAAACAAGTTTCTTAGTATTATTAAGATTGTTAATAATTTTCAACCGGGACGTTAATCTCCTTTCGCTTGTCCTCTTAATAAAGGACCTTATTCTCCTTTAAATTCTTTAAACATGATATTCAGCGTAAGCAATCTTTCATGAAAACATGGATTCACACACACTTATGTACTTTAATTATCAATGTCTTAGAAATTTTCTTAAAGTTTATACGCGTTGGTTCGATAATGACTCGTACTTTATTTAGTGTTTCATAACTTATAGAGTTTACCAAAAAGCTTTTAATGTGACTAGTGTTTACTTAGAACATGAATCCTCATTTAGGCATGTTTAGTATACTCAAGTATTTTAGGGTTTTCATGAGATTTTCCTTTATTCTTTTCTCTTTTAAAGACACACATAGAAACATATAGTCCGTACTTTAAACTAACAATAAACAACACATTATTCACATGTATTCACATAATACTTGAGTGTCTTAGATTAATGCATATCATGTTTATCAATTTAAACAAGGAGACAGTCCATTTTTGAGTCGAAACAAGGAAAACAGTTTGAGGAAATCGCATCCGAAGATGAGCAGTTTGCTCCTTCGAATGTTCGTCCCCTAAATTTAACCACTTTTGAAAAATACTAAAATATATCCGATCATCATGAAATTTATACAGTAGGTACCTTTTAGAGTGTACTACACATATAAAATTTATTTCATGTCATTTTATTTAATAAAATAAGAGTTCTAGGTTCGTTTTTAAAACGTGACAGTTTCTTCCAGAAACTTACAGTGTGTGCGCAGTGTTAAAAATAATTTTGGTAGAAGTATTTATACTTATTTAAAAATTATAGAAAAATACATAGAGATAGCTAACTTCATGTAGTATTTTATTACAATTTTTATAAAATCCAAACTTGAATCGAAAGATACATTTTGAACCATGAAAGTGAAAAATCTAACAGTTTCGTCATACTTTATTTAAAAATTCATAACTTATCAAAGAAAATTCTGAATTGACTCAAACCAGTGGAAAATGATTACTTGAGCTACTTTCATAAAATATAAACAATTTCCAAAAATACGTAACATATCATGTTCGGGAATTTGTACAGAAAAGTAATGACACTGTTCACAGTGTGTTTGTTGTGCATACTTTCTCTTGTATTTCCTATTCCACAACTATCATGACACTAACATTTTAACACCTTAATACACATTATTCAAGAATCTATTTAGCATGTATTTGAACATTCAAAGACAAGATATCCCTAAGGTTTCATGATTTCTAAACAAGCAACAATAACAACAACACTTCAAGGTAAAACATTCATATTAGCTACATTTTGGGTTGAATGGTTTTACAACCTTTGTAGACTTGTCTTCTTAAGCTAGAGGGCCTTATTAGCTCTTAAATCTTTTAGTTCTTGATGTGTATGAGGGCTCCTTGAAAAAAATTCCTTGTTTTGAGCTAAAACAAAACAAGAGTTAAAGTTAGAAGTTGAAGATGTAAGATTTCATGAAATTGAAAGAGAGAGGGAGAAGAATAACTCATTTCTTGCTTGGGGATGCTTCAAACCTTCCCCAGCAGCTTTGGGCGGTCCATGTGGGCCCAAGGGCAGGCCAATTGGCTTGCTTGATATTCTTGGACACAGTGTGGTTTTCGGTGTTGAAATCGAGTGTTTTTCGGCTATGTTTTGGGCACCGAAAATTAACGTTTTTGCTCATTTTGTTATCCGAAAGTTAAGATTTTTATTTTATTTATTAGAATTGACATGTATCTTCATTTTATCAATTACGTCTTGTGTTGGGTTCGTATTTATTTATCGAATTCGAAATTCGGAGGTTTTAGGGTTTTTCGTTCTACTTTTGGCGATAAAAGTATAATTTTGTTTGAGAATTTTCCATCGAGTTAAAGGGCTCAAATTTCCTATTCTATGATTTTATTTTGTTTATTTTATCAGTTTATATGGATCCGTTTCGTAGTTACAGTGCTAGGAGTGCTCCCGGTTCCGGTTTTAGATTAACTGTTGCATAGAAATTAATTTTTAAAACCCATTGCTTTAAAAGAATAATGAATCAATAAAATAAAATAATTATAACATAATAATAATATTAATAATATAAATCCTAATTTTATTTTTTATTTTTGGTTCGGGGTATTACACCTTTAGTGATGGATATACCATTAATACCATAATTTGCGTCTTCTTTTATTTCTTTTGGGACTCTCTGTGCTAAGTAGAATGAGAAAGCTCAAATACACAATTTGCATTATCGATTTTTCCCGTTGGCCCTTTCAAATATAAATATTTTTACAAATATGATGAAAGATAAGCTTCTTTATTATATTCTATTAATTATAAGGTGTTTGAACTACTTTAAGAAACTAAATGATGTTTCTCTCCACAATTTATTAAGTTAGTATTAAAAATTATCCTGTAACTTTAGGCCTAAAGAAAGGGCAGTTTCATACGTAGGTTATTTCAGTGAAATAAATATTTACAATTTTCAAATCTTGAGTCAGGATCATTGTTTACTATATTTGTATCACTACATGTTATTGTGAAATTTTAAATTTTGCCACGAGGCTCGTGTAGACTAATTTAGTTTTTTATAAAATTTTGAATCTGTTTACAAAGTGTTTATCTTTTTTTAATAAAACAATGTATAGATATATGTGTTCTGACATCCTTATCCCTCCTAATAATTGTGTTACAAAAAAACACACACACACAAAAAAGGTTATGCTTATTTTCTTGCAACTAGAAGAATACCCGCTTACCAATGTTGTTTGTATAAGATACATATAATATAATTAATTGATATTTTATGAATATTGTTTAAGATATGATGATTGATCTAAAATTTAAAAAATATTGATTTATATTAAGATATATTAGTTTTGAAGAAGTGATATATATATCATATATAAAGCTTGAAAATGGATCACCTCTCGTATATGAGGGTCAAATGCACATTTTCAATTGATTTGATTAAGTCAAATTAATCCGATGGTTGTAAGATAAATATAAGAATTATGTAGGATTTCAAATACTATAAATGTGCATTAATTCTCCAGTGCAGAGGGGACTCAATTCCTTATAATTGATTCTCGTGAATTTTAATAGCAAATAGTTGTTGACTGTGATAGTCAAGATTAGATATTCGAAATGTGCACGAAAAATAAAAAAAAAGATTTGGGACCATGTTTATTTGTAGTTTTGCAATGGTTGCATGTCATGTGCAACTAAAAGTATATTAGCATCGGGGATCATTGTCACATCAATATCTTAAAGCTCGACTCAACTCGATCCTATTAAATAACTTTTATATTTTTATCCAGTTGAAATATAGTGACAATTTTTTTTTCAATCTATCTTATAAATTAGCAAAAAAGATATCAATAAAATTTATAATAAAAAAATCCACCCATTAATCTAGAGGAGCAGGGAAATTTATGTCAAAATGAATAAAAAGAGCGTCTCCGCGTGGTCATTTGTGGGGTTAGTGTTAAAATAAAGGGAGCATCTATATCCCACATCGGTTTGTGAGTGAATAGTATGAACTCAATATTACTATTTAAAAAGACCAAGTGCATTTGGTACAAGTGCACCAATCAATACTCTTTAGTTGTATTTGATTCTATTTGAATTCCTTTCTTATATTTCATGTTGTTGCAAAGTTTTTCATACGGTGATATTTCTTTCCAGGGCCCTGATTTTTAACCGATTTGTGGATTTTATTCTAATTTTGCAATTTATTTCACCCTTCGTTTAATTTTCCCCTATGAACGAATGGGGACTTAATAGCAATCTTAATATGCTTCTCTTGCTCTGCATCCGAAGTCGGCATCATGCTCTCGTCTCTATTGTTGGAGGACTCAAAAGGCGGCAAGCACACAACATTCACTCCCATCTTTTGCGAAGGCCATATACATCATAAACTTCGGTGTGAGATCTAATTCTTTTGGCAGCGGTGTGTTTGATATAGATACATTTATAAGTAGTTTATGTATGTCAAATGTTTGGCAGCGGTGTTTGTATTCTGAAATAAGGTACACTTTTCTATATGACTGAGGCTTAGGGTTTTGAGCATTTTATAGCCACCTTTGTTATGTGTTTTGAGGCGGTGCAGTGATTTGTAAGTGAAAATAATTGTATTATTTGGTGAAAGTAATTGTATATTTTTAATAAAAACAATTGTATTATTTTTTATCAAATTAAACTTCATAGTTGAAAAAAGTCTTCTAAGAAAAGAAACAAGAGATGATTTGAAAGTAAGCTTGAAAATGGATCACCTCTAGTATATGAGGGTCAAATGCACATTTTCAATTGATTTGATTAAGTCAAATTAATCCAATGGTTGTAAGATAAATATAAGAATTATGTAGGATTTCAAATAATAGAAATGTGTATTAATTCTCCAGTGCAGAGGGGACTCAATTCCTTATAATTGATTCTCATTAAGTCCAAAATACCATTTAATAATAAAAAAAAAAATTGAAGGTGTTTACGAAAAAAAAAAGAAAAGAAAAGAAACAAGAGATGATTTGAAAGTAAGCTGATTTAAAAAAAAAATTGCGTCCAGCATGATTCACACTATGTAACGCCCCGGCGTTTAGCTTTTCGAATGATGATGATTTAGGGCAGAGGCGCTACTAAATACCATAAATAATTTCAATTCCAGAGTTAGCAAAACCAAATCCGTATTTTGTAAGCGGAAGCTATAAATAGTTTGAAAAATAATGACCCTAAAGCAACCAGAAATTAAGGATATATACATAGGTAAGAAAAACGAACTAATAAACTTCGCTCAAAAGCGATAATTATGCATAGGAAGTGGTAGAGCAAAATACGATGCTTTGTTTCAACATATTCAACCAGTATACTTCTAATTATACATAAACTTGACCGGCTTTTATTTAAGTAGCAAAACTAAGAACATTTATTTATTTCACAATGTCCCGACAAGGTACAGTGCTGCATCTTCATCATTCTTCCACACCAGACTCGACATCAGAAACAATGTATAGGGGAAGGGGTGGGTGTCTCAAATACACTCAGTGAAACAATCTCAATGATCGCACTGTTAAAAGGCATATGCAAATAACCCATAACATGAAAATGTAACTCCTTGCTCACATAATACGGGCCATGTGTCGACGTAACCTGGACCATCCAGGTCAACGGGTTCAGAAACATCTAGCCGTACAATTAAACAAGACATGGAATGTATTATCATATCACGGGCATCACCCGGCTTGGTATACATGTTAGATTCACGGGCATCACCCGGCTTGGCATGAAAGTTAGATTCACGGGCATCACCCGGCTTGGCATGAAAGTTAGATTCACGGGCATCACCCGGTTTGGCATGAAAGTTAGATTCACGGGCATTACCCGGCTTTGCATGAAAGTTAGCATACATACAGTCCTTACATTTGTTACATAATCATGACATATATCAATCACATATCACCTTTTAGCATAACAATCATAACATTGAATGTTAAACTCAATTAAGAGTGGAAATCATCCCACCTTAGCGTGAAATGCTCTGTGTTGGAGCACAACTGCTTTCTATGGTTCACAACCTTCCTCTGGCCCTACAATGAATATCAGATGCTTAGATATCTCAAAAGAGCTACTACTGAATAATAATTAACTAATTGTAACTATAATAAGTGATTTTCTAAGGTTTTATGACCATTAGATTTCATTCAGAGATTGAAGGGTAAATTAGTCATTTTCGAAAGTTTGATTAATTTATCTGATAGTCAAAAGATATATTCTAAGGCTCTTATTGGTTAAGTGGCTTATTGGAAGTACAATGAAACGCGTTAGAGCTAAAAACGGATTTAAAACGAAGAATTTGGAATTAAAGCGAGAATTTAGGACTTATAACCGTTCAGGGGTAGATTAGTCATTTTACCAGGTTTTCTCTCTCCCAACTTTAATACTAAATTGTAGGGTTTTGAATTTAGAACATTTTGACACTGGTTTGGATCGAATCGGATGAAAAACGAAGATTTTACGAGCATTTGAAAATGAGTGGCAAAATTGTAATTTTAATAATGTTGACCTTTGACCAGTTGACCGGTCAAACCTGACCAAAACTTTATTATTTGCAAAATGGTCCCTGGACTTAATCTAATTCTCTTTGGCATCCCCTAAACTTATAACCTTTTATACAAATAGATCCTATTCTGAGTTTTACACCTCCGATCGCAAAACCGAAAACACCGTTGGAATCCTTACGATCTCGGCTACCTTTTCCACTAAAATACGAAACAATCGAACACCGGAAAGCATCGTCGATCGGCAACGGCCATTGCTGCAACTGCCGAAGCTTCAAAGCTGTAATTTCATGGCCGTTTCGCCCATTTCTCACCATTGACAGCTAAAAATAGTCCTCTAAGCTACTACTACACCCAATTCCAACAACAAAACGTGCGATTTCATTCGAAAACAGAATTCCAAAATTTCCAGTGAAATTATGTTTTAAAACGTCAATTTCCAATTCAAATTCCAGACGATTCCTACAGTGATTTTACAAATTGAAAATATAACTATAATCTACGCATTACAGGCTTCAAAATGGTATAAGGCTCGTCACCTATCGTTCACCGGAACGACGGCGGCGGCCGGAGGAAAATATAAAAATATTCCGAATTTTCGGACTTTCAACAACAAATTCACGGCGCTACAAGCGCCGAAACAATAAAACGATTTCATTTCTAGAATCTACGAGTCAATACGTTCATTTCGGTATATAGTATGACTAATTCCGATAAACACCGGCGAACGAACACGGCGTCGATGAAAAGAAAATAAAGATAAAGAAGAAGAAAGGAAAAGCTTACCTGTCGCTTTGAGGCGAAGTTTGAGTTGAAGTAATCTGAATCTCATTTTACTGTATTTATCTGACGTGTCTTTTATTTTATTTTTAATTAAAATTAGTATACATAATTATCCTCTTTTCTTCTCATCTTTTATATTACTATATTATTTTTTTTATTTTAAATATTATTTATACATAGTTATTTAAATAACTCAAATTACTACGGCTGAAATGTTTTTTTTTTCTTTTAAGTAAAAATAAATTATCACCACACCTTTTATTATTATAAGATATACATTATATTATAATTACATTAGTAGATTAATCAATCTTAGTATTGAAATTTAATACATAAATTATAAAATTAATAACATATAAGCATTAATAATTCTTATAGTATTTTGGGGTGTTACAAACTACCCACCTTTTAAAAATTTCGTCTTCGAAATTCAGGTTTCTAATTCTTCCCGACTTATATAACGTCGAATATATCTAAATCAAGTTTATGGTCTATTTTCTCAAAAGTACGAGTAGAAATAAATGAAGTGGTAGCTCTAATTTCTAACTGTATGGGTATATGTGTATACCTGTGATCATCTTTGACTCATTTGCAACTTTTCGTTCTGTCATGACAAAAATACGAGCTGGTCAGGCATTTTCCTTCTCCTTAGTGCTTAATTTTGGACAATTTGCCGCATTATGTCCTGCTACTCTGCAACGATAACATATGCCTGACCTATACAAGCATTCTCCTAGGTGGTTCTTCCCGCACTTGGAGCAGGGTGGATTAGTCTTTCTTTTTAGTGATGCAGAATCTTCTCCTCCATTATCTTGCCTTTTATGAAAATTATTATTATCTTCTCCTACATTTGAGTCTTCCCATTTTCTTTTATCGGAATTTCCACCATCCTTTTGTTGGCATTCTCATTTTTCATACGAGACTCAATTTCTTGAGCTCTAGTAAAAGCTTCTGCAAAGGTCATAAAGCCCTGTCCCGCTAGGATTGTACTAATATCATGACATAGGCCCTTCTCAAATTGTCTTGCCTTTTTCGCCTCAGTATTCACAAGATGGGTAGCGTACCTAGAAAGTTAGTTGAACTGACGTTCATACTCCAGTACTGTCATTGATCCTTGCTTCAGAAAAAGAAATTCGTTTTCCTTACGATCTTGATACGATTGCGGCATGTAGTTCTGGATAACAATTTTCTTAAAGTTGAGCCAACTCATAGCGGTTCTCTGCTCAGGGGTTTGTGTGCGACAATAAGCTTCCCACCAATAATCAGCCTCTTCAGTAAATTGAAATACCGCGCATGAAATCTTCTGAACATCGTTGCACTCAAAATGAGCCAAGATCTTCTCTAACGATCTCAACCATACTTCTGTTTCAGCAGGATCTTCTTGACCATTAAAGACAGGCGGTTTGAAACGTCTAAATTGTTCGATGATTGGTATTATTTCCACTCTAGGTGCAGGTTGTGGCGGTGGAACAGGTTGTGCAGTGTTGCCCATAAAATGTTGTGCTAATCCTCGAAGAATAGTTATGAAATCATCGTCAGTGTTAGCATTAGCATCTTCAGGTGCTGGTGGAGCTTCAGGTGCTGGGGGAACTTCAGGTGTTGGTGGAGCTTCTGCTAGTGGTTGCCTACCTTGTCTACCACGCGCCATGAGCTGTCCCAATAAATAATTTAAAATCTAAGTCTTGGATCTAATACATAAATATTGGTATGAACCGAAAATATCATATTAGTTATGTAATTGCTCCAACACAAAATGGAATATCTCACTTTAATCACATTGCATCAAGGTATATGCATCACATAATCAAATTATGTCACGCATAATCATATAGGCCACATAGTACACATTAAGCACTTACCAGAGTCTAATGAAGTCGAAAGCTTAAAGATGCAAACACTGCTGAAATTCTTTTGTACATAACTATTATGACTCAATAAAATATCGTTGAAAAATAACACTCAGAACAAATCTACCAAATGCAGATCGTTTCTCTGATACAAACTGTAACGCCCCGACATTTAGCTTTTCGAATGATGATGATTTAGGGCTGAGGCGCTACTAAATACCATCAATAATTTCAATTCCAGAGTTAGCAAAACCAAATCCGTATTTTTTAAGCGGAAGCTATAAATAATTTGAAAAATAATTAAGGATATATACATAGGTAAGAAAAACGAACTAATAAACATCGCTTAAAAGCGATAATTATGCATAGGAAGTGGTAGAGCAAAATACGATGCTTTGTTTCAACATATTCAACCAGTATACTTCTAATTATACATAAACTTGGCCGGTTTTTATTTAAGTAGCAAAACTAAGAACATTTATTTATTTCACAATATCCCGACAAGGTACAGTGCTGCATCTTCATCATTCTTCCACACCAGACTCGACATTTGAAATAATGTATAGGGGAAGGGGTGAGTGTCTCAAATACACTCAGTGAAACAATCTCAATGATCGCACTGTTAAAAGGCATATGCAAATAACACATAACTTGAAAATGTAACTCCTTGCTTACATAATAGGGGCCATGTGTCGACGTAACCTGGACCATCCAGGTCAACGGGTTTGGAAACATCTAGCCGTACAATTAAACAAGACATGGAATGTATTATCATATCACGGGCATCACCCGGCTTGATATGCATGTTAGATTCACAGGCATCACCCGGCTTGGCATGAAAGTTAGATTCACGGGCATCACCCGGCTTGGCATGAAAGTTAGATTCACGGGCATCACCCGGCTTGGCATGAAAGTTAGCATACATACAGTCCTTACATTTGTTACATAATCATGACATATATCAATCACATATCACCTTTTAGTATAACAATCATAACATTGAATGTTAAACTCAATTAAAAGTGGAAATCATCCCACCTTAGCGTGAAATGCTCTGTGTTGGAGCACAACTGCTTTCTATGGTTCACAACCTTCCTCTGGCCCTACAATGAATATCAGATGCTTAGATATCTCAAAAGAGCTACTACTGAATAATAATTACCTAATTGTAACTATAATAAGTGATTTTCTAAGGTTTTATGACCATTAGATTTCATTCAGAGATTGAAGGCTAAATTAATCATTTTCTAAAGTTTGATTAATTTATCTGATAGTCAAAAGATATATTCTAAGGCTCTTATTGGTTAAGAGGCTTATTGGAAGTACAATGAAACTCGTTAGAGCTAAAACGGATTTAAAACGAAGAATTTGGAATTAAAGCGAGAATTTAGGACTTGTAACCGTTCAGTGGTAAAATAGATATTTTACCAGGTTTTCTCTCACCCAACTTTAATAATAAATTGTAGGGTTTTGAATTTAGAACATTTTGACACTGGTTTGGATCGAATCGGATGAAAAACGAAGATTTTACGAGGATTTGAAAATGAGTGGCAAAATTGTAATTTTAATAATGTTGACCTTTGACCAGTTGACCGGTCAAACCTGACCAAAACTTTATTATTTGCAAAATGGTCCCTGGACTTAATCTAATTCTCTTTGGCATCCCCTAAACTTATAACCTTTTATACAAATAGGTCCTATTCGGAGTTTTACACCTCCGATCGCAAAACCGAAAACACCGTTGAAATCCTTACGATCTCGGCTACCTTTTCCACTAAAAATACGAAACAATCGAACACCGGAGAGCATCGTCGATCGGCTACGGCCATTGCTGCAACTGCCGAAGCTTCAAAGCTGTAATTTCATGGCCGTTTCGCCTATTTCTCACCATTGACAACTAAAAATAGTCCTCTAAGCTACTACTACACCCAATTCCAACAACAAAACGTGAGATTTCATTCGAAAACAAAATTCCAAAATTTACAGTGAAATTATGTTTTAAAACGTCAATTTCCAATTCAAATAACGTCGAATATAACGTCGAATATATCTATATCAAGTTTATGGTCTATTTTCTCAAAAGTACGAGTAGAAATAAATGAAGTGGTAGCTCTAATTTCTAATTGTATGGGTATATGTGTATACCTGTGATCATCTTTGACTCGTTTGCAACTTTTCGTTCTGTCATGACAAAAATACGAGCTGGTCTGGCATTTTTCTTTTCCTTAGTGCTAAATTTTGGACAATTTGTCGCATTATGTCCTACTACTCTGCAACGATGACATATGCCTGACCTATACAAGCATTCTCCTAGGTGGTTCTTCCCGCACTTGGAGCAGGGTGGATTAGTCTTTCTTTTTAGTGATGCAGAATCTTCTCCTCCATTATCTTGCCTTTTATGAAAATTATTATTATCTTCTCCTACATTTGAGTCTTCCCATTTTCTTTTATCGGAATTTCCACCATCCTTTTGTTGGCATTCTCATTCTTCATACGAGACTCAATTTCTTGAGCTCTAGTAAAAGCTTCTGCAAAGGTCATAAAGCCCTGTCCCGCTAGGATTGTACTTATATCATGACATAGGCCCTTCTCAAATCATCTTGCCTTTTTCGCCTCAGTATTCACAAGATGGGTGGCGTACCTAGAAAGTTGGTTGAACTGACGTTCATACTCTAGTACTGTCATTGATCCTTACTTCAGAAAAAAGAAATTCGTTTTCCTTACGATCTTGATACGATTGCGGCATGTAGTTCGGGATAACAATTTCCTTAAAGTTGAGCCAACTCATAGCGGTTCTCTGCTCAGGGGTTTGTGTGCGACAATAAGCTTCCCACCAATAATCAGCCTCTTCAGTAAATTGAAATACCGCGCATGAAATCTTCTGAACATTGTTGCACTCAAAATGAGCGAAGATCTTCTCTAACGATCTCAACTATACTTTCGTTTCAGCAGGATCTTCTTTCCCATTAAAGACAGGCGGTTTGAAACGTCTAAATTGTTCGATGATTGGTATTGTTTCCACTCTAGGTGCAGGTTGTGGCGGTGGAAAAGGTTGTGCAGGGTTGCCCATAAAATGTTGTGCTAATCCTCGAAGAATAGTTATGAAATCATCGTCAGTGTTAGCATTAGCATCTTCAGGTGCTGGTGGAGCTTCAGGTGCTGGGGGAGCTTCAGGTGCTGGTGGAGCTTCTGCTAGTGGTTGCCTACCTTGTCTACCACGCGCCATGAGCTGTCCCAATATATAATTTAAAATCTAAGTCTTGGATCTAATACATAAATATTGGTATGAACCGAAAATATCATATTAGTTATGTAATTGCTCCAACACAAAATGGAATATCTCACATTAATCACATTGCATCAAGGTATATGTATCACATAATCAAATTATGTCACACATAATCATATAGGCCACATAGTACACATTAAGCACTTACCATAGTCTAATGAAGTCGAAAGCTTAAAGATGCAAAAACTGCTGAAATTCTTTTGTACACAACTATTATGACTCAATAAAATATCGTTGAAAAATAACACTCAGAACAAATCTACCAAATGCAGATCGTTGCTCTGATACCAACTGTAACACCCCGGCGTTTAGCTTTTCGAATGATGATGATTTAGGCCTGAGGCGCTACTAAATACCATCAATAATTTCAATTCCAGAGTTAGCAAAACTAAATCCGTATTTTGTAAGTGGAAGCTATAAATAGTTTGAAAAATAATGACCCTAAAGCAAACAGAAATTAAGGATATATACATAGGTAAGAAAAACGAACTAATAAACTTCGCTCAAAAGCGATAATTATGCAGAGGAAGTGGTAGAGCAAAATACGATGCTTTGTTTCAACATATTCAACCAGTATACTTCTAATTATACATAAACTCGACCGGCTTTTATTTAAGTTGCAAAACAAAGAACATTTATTTATTTCACAATATCCCGACAAGGTACAGTGCTGCATCTTCATCATTCTTCCACATCAGACTCGACATCTGTAACAATGTATAGGGGAAGGGGTGAGTGTCTCAAATACACTCAGTGAAATAATCTCAATGATCGCACTGTTAAAAGGCATATGCAAATAACACATAACATGAAAATGTAACTCATTGCTCACATAATACGGGCCATGTGTCGACGTAACCTGGACCATCCAGGTCAATGGGTTCGGAAACATCTAGCCGTACAATTAAACAAGACATGGAATGTATTATCATATCACGGGCATCACCCGACTTGGTATGCATGTTAGATTCACGGGCATCACCCGGCTTGGCATGAAAGTTAGATTCACGGGCATCACCCGGCTTGGCATGAAAGTTAGATTCACGGGCATCACCCGGCTTGGCATTAAAGTTAGCATACATAAAGTCCTTACATTTGTTACATAATCATGACATATATCAATCACATATCACCTTTTAGCATAACAATCATAACATTGAATGTTAAACTCAATTAAGAGTGGAAATCATCCCACCTTAGCGTGAAATGCTCTGTGTTGGAGCACAACTGTTTTCTATGGTTCACAACCTTCCTCTGGCCCTACAATGAATATCAGATGCTTAGATATCTCAAAAGAGCTACTACTGAATAATAATTAACTAATTGTAACTATAATAAGTGATTTTCTAAGGTTTTATGACCATTAGATTTCATTTAGAGATTGAAGGGTAAATTAGTCATTTTCTAAAGTTTGATTAATTTATCTGATAGTCAAAAGATATATTCTAAGGCTCTTATTGGTTAAGTGGCTTATTGGAAGTACAATGAAACGCGTTAGAGCTAAAAACGGATTTAAAACGAAGAATTTGGAATTAAAGCGAGAATTTAGGACTTATAAACGTTCAGGGGTAGATTAGTCATTTTACCAGGTTTTCTCTCTCCCAACTTTAATACTAAATTGTAGGGTTTTGAATTTAGAACATTTTGACACTGGTTTGGATCGAATCGGATGAAAAACCAAGATTTTACGAGCATTTGAAAATGAGTGGCAAAATTGTAATTTTAATAATGTTGACCTTTGACCAGTTGACCGGTCAAACCTGACCAAAACTTTATTATTTGCAAAATGGTCCCTGGACTTAATCTAATTCTCTTTGGCATCCCCTAAACTTATAACCTTTTATACAAATAGATCCTATTCTGAGTTTTACACCTCCGATCGCAAAACCGAAAACACCGTTGGAATCCTTACGATCTCGGCTACCTTTTCCACTAAAATACGAAACAATCGAACACCGGAAAGCATCGTCGATCGGCAACGGCCATTGCTGCAACTGCCGAAGCTTCAAAGCTGTAATTTCATGGCCGTTTCGCCTATTTCTCACCATTGACAGCTAAAAATAGTCCTCTAAGCTACTACTACACCCAATTCCAACAACAAAACGTGCGATTTCATTCGAAAACAGAATTCCAAAATTTCCAGTGAAATTATGTTTTAAAACGTCAATTTCCAATTCAAATTCCAGACGATTCCTACAGTGATTTTACAAATTGAAAATATAACTATAATCTACGCATTACAGGCTTCAAAATGGTATAAGGCTCAGCACCTATCGTTCACCGGAATGACGGCGGCGGCCGGAGGAAAATATGAAAATATTCTGAATTTTCGGACTTTCAACAACAAATTCACGACGCTACAAGTGCCGAAACAATAAAACGACTTCATTTCTAGAATCTACGAGTCAATACGATCATTTCGGTATATAGTATGACTAATTCCGATAAACACCGGCGAACAACCACGGCGTCGATGAAAAGAAAATAAATATAAAGAAGAAAAGAAAAACTTACCTGTTGCTTTGAGGCGAAGTTTGATTTGAAGTAATCTAAATCTCATTTTACCGTATTTATCTGCCGTGTCTTTTATTTTATTTTTAATTAAAATTAGTATACATAATTATCCTCTTTTCTTCTCATCTTTTATATTACTATTATTTTTTTTTATTTTAAATATTATTTATACATAGTTATTTAAATAACTCAAATGACTACGAATGAAATGTTTTTTTTTTCTTTTAATTAAAAATAAATTATCACCACACCTTTTATTATTATAAGATATACATTATATTATAATTACATTAGGAGATTAATCAATCTTAGTATTGAAATTTAATACGTAAATTATAAAATTAATAACATATAAGCATTAATAATTCTTATAGTATTTTGGGGTGTTACACACTAACACCAATCTTTATTTTCTTGTGGGTCCACAACAATAGGTATACCATTAATACCACAATTTACGTCTTTTTTAATTTCTTGTGGGGCCCTCAGCTGTAGTTATATCATTAATACCATAATTACTCCCATTTTAATTTCATGTGGGGTCATCAACTATAGGCATACCTTTAATACCACAATTTTCATTATATGATATTTCATATTGGGCCCTCAACGATAGGTATGCCAATAATACCAAAATTTACATCATCTGTCATTTCATATGGGTTTCTTAGCCATATGCATTCTATTAATACCCACAATTTAAGTCTTTTTTTTTTCATGTCAGGCCTTTACCGATAATAAAGTAATTTTTGTTTTTCTTTAATTTCTTGTAGTGCCCTCTATGATAAGTATATATACCATTAATACCTTAATTTACATTATATGTTGTTTTTTGTTATGCCCCCATAGATAGGTATTGCACAATTTATGTCATTTTTCATTTCATGTGGGTCCTCTCAACGGTATGCATACTATTAATACTAAAATTTACTTCTTTTTTCAATTTTTGTGAGGCCTCCATCAATAGATATAAAAATAATACCACAATTCGAATTAATTGTTATATCTCGTGGCGCCTCAAGAGTGGTAGGTATACCATTAATACCACATTGTATATCATCTCATTTTTTCTGTGGGTCCCTCAACAATAGGCATACCATTAATTCCACAATCTACGTCATATGTCATATTAGGAAATTAATAGAAATAAATTGATTCCAAACCTTTCTACAAAGTTCGAGTTTATGAAATTCATTTATTGTACCATAGCTTTTGGATCACACTCACATCCTAGGTTCAAATCTTGCCGATAAACTGTTCACTTGATAGGCTTACTCAGAAGAGTATTAGGAAACTAATTCGCCTGTCTTTTCTACAGGTGAACAAATCAGTATGTTAGGGGTGTGGGCGAGATGAAATTCTTTAAGTCAATACAAAGATCGCAAAGCAATTAAATTTTTAAGTGATGAAAAGTTCCCTTTAGAACTAAAGTCATACTTTAGAACACCAATTGCATAGTGCAACTGGTGCAATTTTTAATTAGTTTGGTCTAATTTGTTAGCGTATTGTAGTATAAATCCTACATATTTAATTAAGTCAAACATGTGAGCATACATAAGAACTAACATTCAAATTGTTCCTAACTTGTTGGGTTTATGTTAAAATAAAATATATGTCTCTATCTCTCATTAGTTTTTGAATAAAGAGGATGGACTTCATAATACTATTTAAGGATGTTATATATCATTGATACAAGTGCACAAGAAATATGGTAGAGGTGTGGGCAAGATAAAATTATTTAGACAACACACAGACAACAAGGCCATTAAATTTTTAGGTGATGAAAATTTCATTTAAAATTAGAGTCACACTTCAGCACACCAATTGCATAGTGAAATTGGTGTAATTTTGACATAGTTTGATCCACTTTTTAGAAAGGTCTTTTCATAGATCCTATAAATTTTATTATTTAAATAGTTCATACGGAGCTTATTTGGCACTGCTTAGGAGTTCAAATAGGCTAAAATAAAGTCTAGCATGTTAGACACACACAAGAAATAACGTGCAATTTTGGATATATTGCCAAAATTCGTCAGTCTAAACTAAAGTGTCCTAAAAAAATTAAATTATAATTAATCATTCCTGTACAATTGAGTTACCCTTGATTTGATCAGATTCAATTATTTTTTTATTCTTACTCCCATTGAAATATAGTGAAGATTTCTTTCAGTCGCTCATATGTTATATGGTTGTAAACATGATTTAACAAGAATTAAAATTATAATTAAACTAAATAAAAAAAGATTCCACCAAGTAATTAAACTTAAACAGCTTCTCTATCACACTTGATGGATTTGTGTTAAAATAAAACAAAATAAATCTCTATAGTTCACATTGATTTGTGAACAAAATGGGATGAACTTAATAATACAATTTGAGAAGGTTATGAGTTACAATTTGAGAATTCTTTCAAGAGAAAAAAAACCACAAGGCGATTACATTTTGATGAAAAACTCCCATTAAAACTAGAGTCATATTTCCATCAAACCAATTAAAAATGTGAATTGTGCAATTTTAACTCATTTGGTCCATTTTTAAAGTGGATCGTAGCACGAATCCTATAAATTTTATTATTTTAAATAGTATATGTGGAGCTTATTTGGTGCTGATTTGGAATCCAAATAATCTAAAATTAAGACAAACACGTCAAATGCACGCAAGAAATTACATGCAATTTTGAACTTCATGACAAAATTCGTTAAACCAAAGCCAAAGTACGCATCCTTAAATTCCTACTTCTAAAATTAGGGTTATAAAAAAAGTTAAATCTCATTTATTTGTTTCTATATTATAATTAAGCTCAACTTGATTCGATTCAATTCGATCCGATTAAATTATTTTTATATTCTTACCCAGTAAAATATAGAGATAATATTTTTATTAACTCATATTTTATATAGCAGTACACAAGTTATACACAATGATCGAATCAAAATTATAATTAAACATAATAAATAAAAAGATTCCATAATTTATTTTGGGGGATTCGGAAGATTAAGTCACACTTGATGACTTCTGTGTCTCAGTTGTGGGGTTTGTTTTAAAATAAAACAAATGTATGTGTCCCATATTTGTTTGTAATCAAAAGGGATGAGATTATTAATACTATTTAGAAAGCTATATATGTCTTTGCTACAAGTATATGTGGTAGAGGTGTGTGGTAGAGGTGAAATTCTTTTAGAAAAAAACAAAGACTACAAGACCATTAAATTTTAGGTTGTGAAAATTCCCTTTTAACTAGATTTATACTTCCGCACGCCAATTGCACAGTGTAACTAGTGCAATTTTAACTTAGCTTTGTCCAATTTTAAGTGGATCTTTGCATTGATCCTATAAATTTTATTGTTTTAAATAATTCATTTGAGCTTATTTGGAGTCCAAACAGGCTCCAGTTAAGTCAAACACATGAGAAATAATCGTGCAATTTTTAATTTCTTGTTGAAATCCGTCTACGTGAAACTAAAGTGTCCTTTGATTGCTACTTCCCAAATTAGTGTCATAAAAAAATTAAATTTCAATTAACCATTCTTGTATAATATAGGCAGACTCAATTCGACTTGGTTCAATTATTTCTATATTTTCACCCCCCCACACCAACTAATAATTAAATTCGGACCAGAATAATCACTGGCTTGTTAGTTGTTGGCAGCTATAAAATGCTCAAACCCTTAGAGGGCGGCTCGATTGTCTTATATTTAAAGATTTGTTTTAAACATATTATTCTACTTTTATAAGTATACAAAAAATATTGTCCTAATTTTACAAGCGCAAAAATATATTGTCCTACTTTTATAAACATGAACACATATTATTCTACGTTCACAAGCTCAAAAATATATATTGTCCATAAAACACAACCTTTCTTAAATTACGAAACTAAAAAAAACATTTTCTCTTAAATACTTTAAAGCTCAAATCCACTAGACCCATTAGATTATTTTCATATTCTCATTGTTATATATAAAAGTACTACTACTCATACCCCAAAATCCTCTGAACCCACCATGACAGCACACTTGCTAAACATACCCTAGTAAAATTTAAAAATAACATATTACGAACCGTACAATGTTTCACTACCAAAAAAACGGGTATTAGCGACCGATTTTCGGTCGCAAAACGTGATTAGCGACCAATTTCTGACCGAAAAAACCGGTCATTAAAAAGTGGGTAGCTAATATTAGCGACCGCTATTTGAAATCGGTTGCTAATCTGCGACCGTCGTAGCGGTCGCTAATATCAACGACCATCTATTGTCGGTCGTTGAATCAATCGGGCCCGACCCGGTCGGGTCATGAATTAGCGACCGCCTTATGGCGGTCGCGAATTTATTTTTTGAAATAAAATTAATCCTTTTTATTTTATTTTCTGATTAGCGACCGACCCGGAGGCGGTCACTAATCAGCGATCCGGCGTAAAAAAATAAGTGGCCCATTGGGTTCGAACCCGCGCCATTAGGGTCCGGGCGGGGTGCGAACCACTGACCCACTAACTCATATTATGCGACTCATGTAGTATATAAGCCCTTGTCAGGCTTGTAGAAATAAATGAGCAAATATGCGCTCAAGGGGAATCGAACCCACGACCTCCGGGTAGACCGGAAGAGGTGTGAACCACTAGGACACATGTTATTCTTTTCGTTTATTTGCATTTAATTGTATATAACCTCAAATTGACTCCCATTTTTTTTAAATTCATCAAATTCAATCCTTTTTGTTTCTAATTCGTTTATATATATGTATTTACTAACGTTTTTATTAATTTTATAAATTTAATATTTTAGACTATTCTAAATTATTAATTCATTCGTTTTTATTCATTTAATTGTATATAATTCCAAATTGACTCCCATTTTTTTTAAATTCATCAAATTAATTTATTTTTGTTTCTATTTCGTTTATATATATATTTACTAACTTTTTTTTTATTAATTTTATAAATTTAATATTTTAAATTATTCTAAATTATTAATTAATTCGTTTTTATTCATTTAATTGTATATAATTCCAAATTGACTCCCATTTTTTTTTTAAATTCATCAAATTAATTTCTTTTTGTTTCTAATTCGTTTATATATATATATTTACTAACTTTTTTTATTAATTTTATAAATTTAATATTTTAAACTATTCTAAATTATTAATTCATTCGTTTTTATTCATTTATTTGTATATAATTTCAAATTGACTCCCATTTTTTTTACATCCATCAAGTTAATTAGTTTTTGTTTTCATATTTCAATGTGAGTCTCATTTTTTTTGTAAATTCCTCAAATTAATGATACTCACGAACTACAAAAAAATTAAATAATTTTAATCATCATCCTCTTCATCTTCGTCTTCATATTCTTTCCCTTCTTCCTCTTCCTCTTCCTCTTCCTCTTCTTCATCTTCATCTTCATCTTCCTCTTCCTCTTCCTCTTCCTCCTCCTCCTCCTCCTCCTCCTCCTCCTCCTCTTCCTCCTCTTCCTCCTCCTCCTCTTCCTCCTCTTCCTCTTCTTCCTCTTCTTCTTCCTCTTCTTCTTCTTCCTCTTCTTCTTCTTCCTCTTCTTCTTCTTCCTCTCCTCCTTCTCCCTCTCCTCCTTCTCCTTCTCCTCCTTCTCCTTCTCCTCCTTCTCCTTCTCCTCCTTCTCCTTCTCCTCCTTCTCCTTCTCCTCCTTCTCCTTCTCCTTCTTCTCCTTCTCCTTCTTCTCCTTCTCCTTCTTCTCCTTCTCCTTCTTCTTCTTCTCCTTCTTCTTCTTCTTCTTCTTCTTCTTCTTCTTCTTCTTCTTCTTCTTCTTCTTCTTCTCATCCGCCCCCATCGTCGCTCCCAATCATAATCATTTCTGGATTTGTTGCTACCAAGTCCACTACGAGATTGACACCTTCTTCAAGGACCACTGTTTGAGCTTCTTGGACCTCAGTCTGAAATGCATTTTCAGGTTGTGCAGTGTCTTCCTTGGATAAATTAGAAAGTTCCACTAAAAACCGAGCCTTGACTTTACAAACTGTCCTTAAGTGTGGTGTACCTGACTCCAGGTATTTGCAATAATATACCTGAGACGCTTGAGTTGCAAAGACGTAGGTTCGTATACGGCAGGGTACTTCTTGTTGACATGAATATCAACAATCTTATAGTTTGGGTTGACTCTTTTTCCTGCAGGCCCTGGATTAAACCACTCACACAAGAACAAAACAATTTTCCTCGATGGCCACCCTGGATATTCTATTTCAATCACTTCCTGCAACACTCCGTAGTAATCAATCGGTGCTTCGTTGTCACTCTCACTTGAAACACAAATACCATTGTTTGTTGTTCTTTTTGTTGAAGCATACGCATCTGTATGGAATTTGTATCCATTTATGTAATACCCTTTGTATGATGTCAACTGTCGTAGTGGTTTTTTGTTGAGAGCATCCAGATGTGGGTTGTGAAGTTGGTTATTTAGACCCTGTAAATATATAATGCATTATATAACATGATCAGTGGCTGAATTAAATAATAGTCATATAATTGTATAGATACCTAAATTTAACTCACGTAGGATTGGAACCAATATAGGAATTATTTGGAAACCAACTCTCCGACTGCTACATCCGTGATGTCTGGTACTTCTTGTCGAATGTGGTCACAAAACATCCTTATATGAAAAAAAATCACAATTATACAAAGTATTGAGTATAACAACACATATCTAAAAATAAAGTACTTACTGGATGTAAGGTTCCACCTTTAGGAATATTCATCAAAACGTATGATTGTATCGTCTCCTCTTCCAAGTTGCTCTTAAACCACCGTTTGACTCCCTTACCCAGTGGTCGACCTGCGTGCAAGAATACGGATAACATACCTTCAAACTCACGAAGGGGATTGTTGATGTTGTTGGTAGTGAAGTATTCACTATTTACTTTGAAACAACATGAATTTGCCCTTTCTTCTCATTAACCAACACTTTATGATCAAATATTGTCTTAGATGTTTTAACATGCAGGATGAAGATCTAGAAGGATCTACAAGGTTCTGGAATTATCAATGTTGCAGTGAATGTTGCATAACATTGGTAGCAACATGAGCGGTTACGGGTTCCAGAAGGATCTACAAGGATCTACAAGGGCCTACACGATCCAGACTTATCCAGGACGTTTTAGAACTATCTAGATCAGGCAGTTGCATCAAGAAGCATGAGGAATAAAGAAAGAGACGTGGGACAACATGAAGATCATGGAGGCGGTTACATAGAGAAGTTATTTTTGGGTTGAAGACTTCTGCCTACAAATAAAGGCCGAATCTTTTAGTACCAAGTGTGGAGTAAACGAGTACACCTACTCTAGTGTTGATCCTGAGTTTAAAGGTGATAGGGCAGTTATTCCAACGTTTATGTTATGCCTTGAAATAGAGTTTTTCACGCATAGCTTGTGATCGAACTTATATCCATAGATAGTGAGATCATTGATATAGAGTAAGATCAATTTTGACGGTGTATTATGTTATACACTTAGCCAATTTAGATTTGATAGATGATATCAAGTCTTGTTTCCGTTGTGAACGATTATACTCTTCACACAACTTTTGTATCACTAACCTTTTTATAGTGAACCTTTCGCCATAAGGCTAGCACAAACTATTTATGATAGTTTGTGTTAAAAAGTATTCCCTTTCGCAATTGTGTGTTTAAGTCTTCCGTTGTACACGTTTTATATTCTGATTTATCAGATTGTTGTAATATTTACTTTAACATCTGTTACAACATCTGCACTTTATAACACACGCACACTTTCAATTGGCACCAGAGCCATAAACTTGATATACTAAGTTTAGATCCTGAGTTTTTAAGTGTGTATTTTGCTATGGAATATCCTGTAAACACCCCACTTAGGCCCCCTATACTAGATGGAAATAACTATGCTTATTGGAAACCTAAGATGCGCATGTACATCAAGTCTATTGATGAACGTGCTTGGAGAAGTGTTCTGACCGGTTGGGAATGACCCAGAAATCAAGCAGATGATGATGGTGAGACAAGAGTCAAACGGGAGATTGAATGGACAAATGAGGAGACCACGACGGCAAGCTACAATTCCAAAGCTCTCAATGCTATCTTTACCTCTGTTGATGTATCTATGTTCAAAATTATATCAACATGTACTACGGCTAAAGATGCATGGGAGAGGCTTCAAGAGCACTGTGAAGGAAGTGGAAGTGTTCGAAGGACCAAACTTCGAATGCTTGGGACCAAATTCGAGAATCTAAGGATGAAGGATGATGAGACAATCACGGCGTACAATGAGAGGCTGAGTGAGATTGTCAACGAATCACACGCACTTGGTGATCCAATTTCCAAAGTACGAGTTGTACACAAAATTTTGCGATCTGTTCCTAAACGATTCGATGCAAAAATTTGTGCTATTGAAGAAGCCAAGGACACTGACACTTTAAGTCAGAATGAACTTGTAAGTATTCTCAAAACATATGAGATGAACACAACTCAATCTGATGATACAAGTGAAGGAAAGAAGGTTGTTGTTTTCAAAGGTGAAACATCACTCAACACTGAAAATCAGCCCTTTGTGACTGAAGTTGAGTCTGATGAAGATGTTCTAGACCAATGTTACAACACTCCTGAGCACATTGCCCTCCTTACAAAGAAATTCAATTCTTACCTGAAGAAGAAACTGAATAGATCCAGAGGAAATGGTCAACAGAGAACTCCTTTCAACAATACATCATCAGACCCAGAGAAAAGGAAGGATCAGAATCAATCAAGGCAATTCAGAGGTAATAAATCAAGGTATGATCCTAAATTTAGAAAATCAGTTAGATGTGATGCATGTACTGGATTTGGACACTATGCAAATGAGTGTGCAAATACCAGGTTAAGATAAAAACTGAATTTTAATGTTACCTTTAGTGATGACTCAGATGATGATGAACCTGAAGGTTCTAAAGATGAGGAACTAGCTTTTTCTGCAAGAATTGATTATGATGATTCTTTAGATGATGATCTGGATGATCTTGACACTAGTGTTGTTTCCAATGTTATAACATCAGAAACAACATTTGTCAAAAATCATTCACATTTGAACTGTTTTAATGGGTGTGTTGATGAGACAGGTTCTAATGACATAAGGGATGATGATTCCAGTATAGCCAAAGAGAATGATGATCTCAGAGAGACTGTGACAAAGTTAGAAGTAATTCTAACAAGGAAGGATTTAGAAATTTCTAAGCTAAAGGAAGAATTGAAAATTTCTACCTTAAGTTTTAAGAAATACTCTAAAAGTTCTTCCATTGTAAGTGACTCCTTAACTACTGGACAGTCTAATAAACATGGTTTAGGCTATTATGGTGAGACTTCTTCTAAATTAGTGAATAATCCTGTAAAATTTGTTAAGGGAAAAACTGAGTTTTTTGCCAAAACAAAAATACATGAGACTGAAAAACCTGTGAAGGAGTATGTGTGTCACTACTGTTCTGAAATTGATCATATTCTTCCTTACTGTCAAAAGTTAAAAAGGGATCTAGAAATTCAGAAAGTGCTGTCTGAAATGTCTTCACATTCTAAGAAACACTGGTCAAAATCTGCTAAGAAAAAGAAAGAACATGTTACATGTAATGTAGTTCAAACTGATAATTGTTATCTAATTGGAACAAACAAAGTATGTCATTTGTCAAATTGTGATGATAATGTCCTATGGCATCAAAGACTTGGATATGCAAATTACAGATTCATACAAAAATTGGTTAAGTCTGAAGCAGTGAGAGGTTTACCTAAACTGAAGATTGTTACACCTATTGTATGTGGTTCATGCCAAAGAGGTAAGCAGGTAAGAATGTCGCATAAGATGTTATCACATTGCATGACACATCGTTGTTTTGAATTACTGCATATGGATCTTATGGGTCCTATGGAAACTAAAAGCATTGGTGGTAAGAAATATTCACTAGTTGTGGTAGATGATTACTCTAGATTTACATGGATTGAGTTCTTAAGAGAGAAATCTGAAACATTTGATATTTTTAAAACTCTTTACAAAAGATTTAAAACTGTTTTCAACTTGAAAGTAAGCAGGATTAGATCTGATCATGGTAGAGAATTTGAAAATAGCATGTTTTCAGAATTCTGTAATAAGAAAGGAATTGTCCAAGAGTTTTCTTCTCCTAAAACTCCACAACAAAATGGGATAGCTGAAAGGAAAAATAGAACTCTTCAAGAAATGGCAAGAGTAATGCTTACTTCAAAAAATCATGCAAAGAAATTTTGGGCTGAAGCATTGAACACAGCATGCCATATTGCTAATAGAGTCTATTTTAGATTTGGAAGCAATAAAACCCCATATGAGATCTTGAACAATAAGAAACCGAATGTGAAATATTTTCATGTTTTTGGTTGTGTGTGTTACATTCTGAATGATAGAGATCAACTTCACAAGTTTGATTCTAAGAGTGATAAAGGTTTTTCTTAGGTTATTCTAGAAATAGTAAAACCTATAGAGTATACAACCTTAGAACTAACACTGTTCAAGAATCTGTGAATGTTGTTTTTTATGATGACAGGGATTTGATAGATGGGAATGACACTGAAGATGTGACTGATGTTACTGATGTTCCAAAAGAATCATTGAAAACAGAGAATGTTACACCAAATGTTACAGCATCTAGTTCAACATCACCTGTAGATTCAGTTGATACTTCACAGAACAATCAGTATACCCCAAAGAAGAATCCAGCTACTTGGATTACCAAAAGTCATCCTTCAAATCAGATTATTGGAGATGCTTCAGTTGGTGTTCAAACAAGAAGAAGAGTAAGTGCAAATCGTGTTGATATGGTAAGGTCTGTGTGCATGTCTTCAATATGCAATATTGTGAATGCTCAGTGTTACTATTCTGAAATTGAACCTACAAATGTTACAGAAGCATTAAAAGATGAAAATTGGATTAATGCTATGCATGAAGAACTTAATCAGTTTGAAAGAAATGATGTTTGGTCATTAGTTCCAAGACCTGATGATGTTAATGTCATTGGAACTAAATGGATCTTTAAAAACAAAACTGATGAGTCTGGTAACATAGTTAGGAACAAAGCTAGATTAGTTGCACAAGGTTACACTCAAGTTGAAGGTATTGATTTTGATGAAACATTTGCACCTGTTGCTAGGATAGAGTCCATTAGACTGTTACTAGCAATAGCATGTTACATCAACATTAATCTTCATCAAATGGATGTAAAAGCTGCATTTTTGAATGGCATATTAATTGAAGATGCATTTGTTGAACAACCTAAAGGTTTTGAAAACCCACAGTATCCTGATCATGTGTACAAACTAAAGAAAGCCTTGTATGGTCTCAAACAAGCTCCTAGAGCTTGGTATGGTAGACTTACTGACTTTCTGTTGCAATTTGGTTTCATAAGAGGAGAGGCTGATAGAACCTTGTTCATTAAGAATTCTGGAGAAGACTTGTTAATAGCCCAAATATATGTTGATGACATTGTTTTTGGTTCAACTTGTAACATTATGTTAAACAAGTTTGTTGAAGCAATGACAACAACATTTGAGATGAGCATGGTAGGTGATTTGAATTACTTTCTTGGACTTCAAATCAAACAAACTGATAATGGTATTTTTTTTCTCTCAGAGTAAGTATGCAAAGAATTTAGTGAAAAGGTTTGGTTTAGAAAGCTCAAAAGTCATGAAAACTCCTATGGGATCTACACAAAAGTTGTGTAAAGACACTGTTTGTCAAGATGTTGATCCAACTTTGTATAGATCCATGATAGGTAGTCTTCTGTACTTAACTTCAAGCAGGTCTGATATTATGTATAGTGTATGTGTTTGTGCCAGGTACCAAGCTTGTCCCAACGAATCTCATTTGAATGCAGTCAAGAGAATCATAAGATATGTGGCTGGTACAACTGATCTTGGTATATGGTATACCAAAGACACAAGCAGTGCACTTGTTGGATATAGTGATGTTGATTTGGCTGGAGATATTGATGATAGGAAAAGCACGAGTGGTGGCTGTTTTTACATGGGTAACAATTTGATTTCTTGGCATAGTAGAAAACAGAATTGTGTATCACAATCTACTGCAGAATCTGAGTACATTGCAGCAGGTAGTTGCTGTACACAACTTCTTTGGTTGAGTAAAATGTTTAGTGATTATGGTTTAGAGAGTGACAGTTTAACTGTATTTTGTGATAACACGAGTGCTATCAACATTTCGAAAAATCCAGTTCAACACTCACTTACTAAACACATAAGTATTAGACATCATTTCATAAGGGATCTTGTAGAGAAGAATATTGTGAAGTTAGAATACATATGTTGTGACCGTTTTGGACCACGTGTTGGATCCGACCGGAAGAAAGCCGGAAAAGGCAAGAGGGTACCCAGAGGTCGGGACCGACCTGGCCGGCCTGAATCCGACCTCAGCGGGCTCCAACCACGAGTTTCCGGCCTCGAAAGCGAGGCCGGACACCCGCTTGAGACGCCCGTCCACGCTCATCACAGCCACTTTCAAGTCCTGCCGTGGCCGGACCGGCCCGGCCAAGATCAGTGAAGTCCAGCAGAGGTCGCCCGGACGCGACCGACTGGCTGGAGCAATCTCCGACCTCGTTGTCCGCCAGGAGGCCGGCCTCCGATCACTCAAGGCCCCCGGCCGGCAAGAGAGATCTGGAGCACGTGACAGAATCAAACAAGACCCTCTCCCAAGGGGAAAAAAGGCCGCCTCCGTACCCAGAGACTCAGAGAATATTCCATCCAAATGAGGAAATTCGCCAGAGAATCGTCCTTTTTGGACACGCGTCAACACCCTAGTGGCCGGCCACCTGCAAGCCCTGACATACCAGAGCCCGCGCGTCCTCAGAGGCAGGAGACATTTAATGCACCTGTCCCCCGAGAGGCCGGAAATGACCAACATACCCCTGTAGTGAGAAAACTATAAATACCCCAACACTTGTAATGTAAAAAAAGGTTCAATCTCTCTCTCAGTATAATCAATACACATACTCATTCAAGTCCAGGGACTCACAACCCCTGGCAATTCTTGGTGTTCTTAGTGTTCTTATGCATTTATTGCTTTTCTTCATTCAAGCACTCATTCTAGCAGTTAAGAACCCAATCATTTGATGTTTTTACAAAAGCTTTTATAAATAGCCATTCGATCCCAGCAAAATATATTTGGTAAACAATATTTGGCGCTAGAAGAAGGGTATCTAACCCATCAAACTCATATCTTCTTCACCTCTCTTTGAAGAACACTCACTGTTCTTCAAAGCCTCATACCCTCAAGTCTTCAAGTCTTCAAACCACAAACTCCTCTCCTGAAAGCAATGGATCCCCAGAGATCATCCCATGCCCACGGGAAAGCCACACGCGTGGCCTCCCCAATTCGTTTTCCGGAGGAACCCCTCCCATCCGGGGGTCGAGGTTTCTTTACTCCTGACCAGGCCGGGTCAGGAAGACGCCGCCAGGCGGAAGAGGCGAGGGGGTGCCGGAGCACCACCTCTGCCTCCAAAAAGAAGGCCCAGGCTCGCGCTCTCAAGGGTAAGGCGAAAGCCAGAGAGCACCAGGGCGAAAGCCAATGTCGGGCGAACCCCATCTCCGCCCGTTCGCGAGGCTCCGCCCATCCGGTTTTCGACCGTTTGGGCACGACAGACCCATCGTGGTATCCGAGCTGCGTACCCAGTTACGACACTGGGTACGGGGACACCGAGTCCGTCTCCAACTCTGGGAGCACGGCCCAAATGCCCCACAAGAGGGCGGCCGAGGTCAGCCTGACCCCGGCAAACTCCGCCAGGCGCAAGCTAAGCTTCGCTCAAAGCGGCCTTTTGGGACACGTAGTCCCCCGTGCGGCCGTTTTCGACCGAATCGGCCCCCTAGCCGACGTGGGCGACCAGCTGGCCGAAACCCCCAGTCCAGAACTCGTCAAGATGCAAAAGCAACTTGACGAAATGAAGGCGCTCCTCGAAGCGCAAGGCCAAACTAAGGCCCGGCCAGTCGCCAGCGAGCCTTTGGCGGTCGATATTGAGCTCGCGCCGGTCCAGCTCAAGATCGTCCCTCCGCCAACTCCTCTCTACGAGGGGAAAACAGATCCTGAGACTCATCTGAGCAAATTCCGGATCTATATGACCGGGCGTGGCGCGACAGACGCCACGAAGTGCAGGCTTTTTCCCCTCACCCTGGGCGATCTCGCCCACAGATGGTACGTATCTCTCCCGGCACGGTCCATTGACTCATTCGCCACTTTAAGTGCCCAATTCTCATCGTACTTTGTGGCCAAAATTGCCCGGACGGAAAGCTGGCATCGCCTGATGCGGATCCGCCAAGAGAAAGAAGAGTCCGACGAGGACTACGTGGCCAGGGTGGACGAGGTCATGCTGACCGGCGAGGCGGTTAGCGACCAGCTGGCCTTGCATGCAACCCTGGGAGGCTTCCACGGCCGGTCTCCTATGTTCAAGCACCTCACCAAGGACTTCCCTAAAACCTACGCCGAATTCCGCGCCCGAGCCGGCGACTACCTGGCTCGGAGGAAACTTCTGGCACTAAGGTTGGGGGAGTCCGAGCCAACCCCGAAGGAGACGGAGGCCGTAGCCCAAACCTCCCCCAAGAGCGGCCCTAAGGCCAGAAGAGTGGCTAAACCGCCCGGTAACTTCAAGTCCTTCGAGGACGTTGAAGTTCACCTTACTCAGGCCATGAGGCAGTCCCCCGCACATATCTTCAATGCGATCCAGCATCGAGATGTGCTTCCCAGGCCAAGGCCCTATTCTGGAGACCGGTCCCGGCTGGACCCTAAAAAGTTCTGCGCCTATCACGACTCTATTGGCCACAATACGAGCCAGTGTCGTGATCTCCTAAAGCAGCTTTGGAAGCTGTTTGACGAAGGGCGTCTGAACGACCTCCTTCAGAGGCCAACCGGCCGTCAGGACCAACAGCAGCAGCAGCAGCCCCAGCGCCAACCTCGAAGGAACGAGGAAGGCGGCCGGCCTCTTAGGCCGGTCGCAGCTTTGGAGGAAGATGATGACGAGGATGACCTCCTCCCCCCCATGAATCCCGGCGGTCGGGTCAACATGATCCAGGCCGACAGAGGGAACTTAGGCGGCCTCACCCCGATCTCGACGCAGTCCAACCGAAAACAGAAAGCAGTGGTCCGGGCGGCGACCAACGTCAACTTGGTCACGCCCCCAGAACCAAAGATTCACAAGAGCTTGGAGATAACTTTCTCCAACCAGGACAGGACCGGGGTGCTGTTCCCGAAGGGCGATGCGTTGGTGATTGCCGCCCAGATCCTGGGCAAAGAGGTTCAACGCATTTTGGTCGACAATGGGTGTTTTTGCAATATCATTTTCAAAACAGCCCTAGACCAGCTCGGAGACCTCGTCAACTTCATCAGGCCAATCGACCTTCAACTGAAGGGATTTGGGGACGCAACGGTCGCTGCGTACGGGAGGATAAAGTTCTCCGTGGAACTCATCTGCTGCTACAACGAGGAGGTCAGGATAACTAGGCCGTTAGATTTTATAATTGTAGATCAGTCAAGCTCGTATAATGGCTTTCTGAGTAGGCCCTTTTTAAAAGTTTTTGAAGCTGTTGCTTCTTCCTACTATTACTGTATCAAATTTCCCACCCCCGAGGGGGTGGTCGGCACCATTAAGGGTGACCAGGCAATGGCTAGAAGGTGTTTGAACTATTTCTACTCTCATTTATTTTCAATTAGCAACGACCAAACACCGGACGGGCCACACCCCAACTCTGAAACGGCCACTCCGGCCGCAGAACCCGTCACGGAGGTCGGATCCACATCGGCCGACCCCCAGCCTACGCAGATCGACGATCCCGAGCCAAGGATTGGTTTCGAACCATCCGAGCTCGACCTCGATCCCAGATTTGATTCTTCTGACCGGCGGAGCTATGAACAAGCTACGGCCTTAGAGGATTTGGAACACATTCCGGTCGACCCCTCGAGGCCGGAATTGGAAGTACTGATCGGCTCTCGCATACCGACCGAAATGCGGGGGGAAGTGATCGAATTCCTCAAAGCCAATGTTGGAGTCTTTGCCTGGTCTCACCAAGACATGGTCGGGATAGACCCAAAGTACGCATGCCATCGTTTAAAGATCGACCCCAACAGGAGGCCGGTCCATCAGAAAAGAAGGAAGTTCGGCCCGGAAAAATACGAAGCTTTGGCTGAAGAGGTCAAGAAGTTGCTAGACAACAAGCTGATCGAACAAGCCCGGGACGAGCCCCAATGGGTTGTAAATGTCGTTCTGGTAAAAAAGACGAACAATACCTGGAGACTATGCATAGACTTCACCGACCTCAACGCAGTATGCCCGAAGGATCATTTTCCAATGCCGCACATTGACCACCTGGTGGATGACACGGCCGGGCACGAGATGATGTCCTTCATGGACGCTTTCGCCGGCTACCATCAAATCCCCATGGCCGTCGAAGACATTAAGCACACCTCATTCCACACGGAGAAGAACATATTCTCTTGGCTCAGGATACCTTTCGGTCTGATCAACGCCGGCGCGACCTACCAACGCCTAGTCAACAAGATGTTTGCAGATCAGATCGGAAAGACCATGGAGGTATACATCGACGACATCGTGGTGAAAAACTTGAAGAAAGAAGACCATCTCAGGGATCTTGAAGAGACTTTCAAGATCCTCAAGGCCTACAATATGAAACTAAACCCGAAGAAATGCAACTTTGGAGTGGAGGCCGGCAAATTCCTGGGACACATCGTCAGCCAGCGCGGGATCGAGGCCAACCCGGCCAAGATCAAGGCCGTCCTTGACATGCAAGAGCCAAGGACGATCAAACAAGTGCAAAGCCTGACCGGATGCCTCGCCTCTCTCAACAGATTCATAGCCCGGCTCGGAGATAAAAGTAAGCCTTTCTTCTCGACTATTAAAAACGGCAAGTTTTCTTGGAATAGGGAAAGTCAAGTAGCCTTTGCAAAACTAAAGGAATATTTGGCAAACCCACAAATCTTAGTCAAGCCAGTCCCAGGGGAGAAGCTTTACTTATATCTTGCGGCCTCCGAGGTCGCACTAAGCACGGTACTAGTCCGGGCGGATGGTCAGAACCACCTCCCGATCTATTTCGTGAGTCAAGCCCTACACGATGCCGAGCTCAGGTACACTCCGCTCGAAAAATTAGCATACGCTCTGGTCATGAGCGTAAGGAAGCTAAGGCCTTATTTCTTCGACCACCAAGTAGAGGTCCTCACCACTCTACCCATTAAGCAAGTCCTACACCGGCCGGACACAAGCGGCAGGTTGTTGAAGTGGTCTTTAGAGATAGCTCAGTACGGTGTCTCATACGCCCCAAGGACGGCCATCAAGGGCCAGGCCCTGGCCGACTTCATAGTAGAGTTAACTTTCCCACCCAAGTTCACAAGAATCAACCACCCCCCTTGGAAACTCTACGCGGACGGGTCGTCAAAAAATACTTGTGCCGGGGCCAGTATCGTCCTGATCGGCCCGGAGGGCCAAAATTTCACCCATGCAGTCCGCTTCAGCTTTCCGGCCACCAACAATGAGGCCGAGTACGAGGCTCTGGTCGGGGGCCTTGAACTCGCGATCGCCATCGGAGTTTGCCGACTGCACGTTTTTATGGACTCCCTACTAGTGGTCAACCAAATCAAAGGTGAATACGAGGCCCGGGGAGAACAGATGATGAAGTACCTCGACCTGGTTACAACCTTATGCGAGAAATTTCATCAAGTCTTCATTGAGCAAATCCCAAGGGAGCACAACACCCAGGCCGACGCTCTTTCCAAACTTGCGACCGCGGAGGGAGCTGCCGACCTCGCCAATATTCAACTTTCCACGCTCAGAACACCCACGGTCATCCGAGCACATGTGGCGACCGTTCTGAGCACGGAAGAAAATTGGATGACGCCGATCGTAAAGTATCTCAAGACCGGCGGGCTCCCCGAAGATAGAACTCGGGCACGGCAACTACAACTCCGGTCATCAAGGTACACCCTCATCGATGATCTTTTATATAAGAGAAGCTTTACCCTCCCACTCCTAAAATGTATAACCCCGGAGCAAGGCCAGACCATTCTGGTCGAGATCCATGAGGGGGTGTGTGGGAATCATGCCGGAGGCCGGGCCCTAGCCCACAAAGTAATCAGACAAGGATATTTCTGGCCGACCCTGAACAAGGAAGCCGTCAACTTCGCGAGGTCGTGCCACAAATGCCAAGTCTTGGGACCCAACATCAAACTGTCCCCCGAACAACTCTCCTCCATGTATAGCCCTTGGCCTTTTGCCCAGTGGGGCATCGACCTGATCGGACCGATGCCCACTGCGCCCGGGGGCCACAAATTCGCCGTCGTGGCCGTCGACTATTTCACAAAGTGGGCGGAGGCAGAGCCACTCAACAAGATCAGCCAGACTCAAATCATCAAGTTCATTTGGAAAAATATCATCTGCCGTTTCGGCCTACCTCAAGTGATCATCTCCGACAATGGGAAACAGTTTGACGGTCTCCAAATGATTCAATTTTGTGAGAAATGGAACATCAAGAAGGTATTCTCTACCCCCTACCACCCGCAAATGAACGGCCAGGTAGAGGCCATAAACAAGATCCTCAAGCACACTATCAAAGCCAAGCTTGAGGACAAGAAGGGAAAGTGGGCAGCCGAGCTGCCAGACGTACTCTGGTCGTATCGAACGACCACAAGGAACTCAACGGGCGAAACACCTTTCGCTTTAGCTTTCGGGACCGAGGCCGTCATTCCTTCGGAGGTCTCCCTACCAAGCCACCGGACAGTCCAGACGATCACCGAAGATAATGACACCGCCCGGATGATTGATTTGGACATGTTGGAGGAAAGGAGACTCAATTCCGACCTCCGAAATGCGGCCTACAAGAAGAAATCCGAAAAATTTTTCAACTCCAAAGTGAAGGCCAGACAATTCCAGGTCGGGGACCTCGTCCTCAAAAAGGTTCAGGTACCAAAAGGGGTATTCGGCCCGAACTGGAAGGGTCCGTTCAGGATATCCAAATGGCTCTCCAAGGGAGCTTACGAGCTGGAACTCATGGATGGAACTCCGGACCAATACCCCTGGAATGCAATTCACTTGAAGAAATACTACCAATGATCTTGTACTATGTATTCAAAGTTCTTATCAATACAAGGCTCTTAACACAGCTCAATCTTCTCCCAAGCACCGGGCTCAGTTCAAAGGCATATGTCGGCCGTATCGAGGACGGCATATCACACTTGAGCCCGGAAAAGCCACTCAAGGCCATCCAAAAATCAAGCTCAGTTCAAAAGCGTACGCCGACCGTATCGAGGTCGGCGTATCACACTTGAGCTCGGAAAGGCCACCCTAGCCACTTTAAAAGCCGAGCTCGGTTCAAAAGCATATGCCGACCGTATCGAGGTCGGCATATCACACTTGAGCTCGGCAAGACAACCAAGGCAATCCTAGAAACCGGGCTCAGTTCAAAACATATGCCGACTGTATCGAGGTCGGCATATCACACTCGAGCCCAGGTCAAAATCTCATTCATACTTGTGAAAATTTACTTTGATAAGTATAAGAAAGCAAGAAAGCGATAACAAAACAATAAAGTTCAAGAAAAGACTGAATTATATAAAGTCAAAACCGGTCTGAAAGCCGGGAAGTACAACGGTTTAAAACAAGATAAATCCGGTCAGAAGCCGGTTACATTAGAAAGCAGTAAAGAAAAGCTAAGACATGGCTGAATCAAGGGTCGCCCGCTCCGGCCGCCGAGCTCGCTTGCTCCCCAGTGCCGGCCACAAAAGCAGCAACTTCTTCAACACAAGCCTCTGCGACACTTGCGACCGTTGCCTGGGAACCCTCCGGAGGGACCTCTTCTCCCCCGCCCTCCTCCTCTTCCTCTTTATCAGCGGCCGGGGGTCCCTGACCCGGTTGGATCAACCTATGCCGGTGTGGAAACCATGAAAGGTCCACCCCAAAGACGGTCTCCAGGTCGAGGATGGGAAACCAATAGCCCTCATTAACCGGATTCTTGGCAGCGTACTCCCGGAAGTAATCCTCCAGGGACTTGGTCTCAAGACCGGCCTGGCATGCAGCCCGGATCATGTTGGCAGCAGCCATGTAGAAGCAGAACTCGGAGAAGAGTGCCGGGTTGGCGGTCGGATCCTCCGGATCGTATGCCGGCCGGCTAAGGGAGGCAGCCAGTTCTTTAGCTTTCTTTTGGAGCTCCCTCTCCAACTCGGCCTGCCGGGCAAGGGCCTGGTCAGCATCCCCCCGGGCTCGATGCGCCTCCAGCCGCAGATCGGCACTGATATCCTCCATCTCAGCCACCCGGTTCCGGGCATCGGCCAGCGCCTTGTACGCCATCTCTGCCCGACCGAGAGCGTCATCCTTCTCCTTCAAGACGGCCTCCATCTGGCCGACCGCGTAATCCCTCTCCTTTTTAAGCGCGGCGTTCTCGCTCTCAAGCCCAGCCTTCTCCTCCCGAGCTCTGGTCAAGTCGGCCTCTAGCCTCCGCACGGTGCTGAGGGCACTGTTGAACTCGCTCTCCACGAGATTGGCCATGATGGTCGCCTGGCTAATGAGTGCAACGCAGGCCCGACCGGCGTATCGGGGACGACGATCAGCGACGTCGGCTAACTCCCGCGTCCAAGCTTGGGGCAAAGAGTTCACCGACCGGCTCAAGTACTCAGGCATCTCCACGATAGAACCCGGGGCCCGGGAAGAGAGAAAATCCAACACCATTGGAGGAAGGCCGGAGTTGTTGCGGGTCAGTCTAGACAATAAAAGAGATCAGGTCAGAATCGAATAAAAATGCCTTAGGAAAAATCTAAAGCCAACAGACTTACGCTTGGAAACGGGCGGGATCACGACCGAAGTAGGTCCTGTCGTCTTCCCGACCGGGAACGGGCGCCGTACGGGCCGCATTTTCCGCCGCGACCGCCCCAGGTGGTGTGTCGTCAGAAAGGACGATGGGGGCCGAACTCGACCCACGCTGGCCGGTCTCCTCGTCCTCAATGTCCTCCCGACCCCTCTTCCGGCCGGTGAGTTGGGGGGATGCAGGGGCCTCAGTAGCAGCGGTCCCGACGGCCGGAACCGACTGAAGAGGGAGGGGCTCTTCGATCACGATCCCGGTCCGGGCGCCGGTTCCTTTCTTCTTCTTCGCCCCCTTGGCCGTCTTCTTCACTGTGCAGGCTCCAATCATAGAAAACATCTCCGGGCAGCTCTCAAGGAATTCTGGCGGGCACTGCCTCACGATCAGGTAGTCGGGCACTGAAATGACAGGAGACGAAGTGTTAAAAAAAAAAAAAAACACAAACAGACTAAAGACCGGAACCCGGTCCCGTCCTGGTACTTACCCGTCAATTTTAGATGATGCGGGAACTGGAAGAAGCGGCCGGAAATTTGGGATTGTCGAGTCCGAAGGACGGCCTGATTCCTTTTCGTGGCCGGCAACGACAGAATCCGCTCCCGGACAACTGCAAAGTCGAAATTCAGCTCCCGGTCGGAAGGGCAAGGGTAACCTGCAAAGAGAAGTAAGAAATTAGATCAGTACTCTTAATCCAAATTTAAGCTAAAAATTCCTTACTGGGATTCTTGAGACGGATGTCGGTCGGAACGTCGATCTCCGTCCCATCCGGATACCCGGTCTTCCACGCCCCACCGACGAAGAACCACTTCCTCCTATCGTTCCGACCCTTGCTCGGCAGTCCGGTCACCAACTTCTGTCCTTTAGTTTGAATGTAGACCTCACCGGTCCCACTCTTTTCACTCTGGATCCGGTAGAGGTATGTCATTTCCCCAGGGGTCGGCATCCGGTAGAGCCGATTCTTGCCAAATAAGGCCATGACGCTCACAATGATCATCCATGTATTCGGGAGCAGTTGGATGGGCACCTGGATCCAGTAATTCAACAGGTACGATACGGCCGGATGGAGCGGAAAACGAAGTCCAACCTCCATCATATCTTGGGTCACGGCCACCATCCCGCAAGGAGGCTGGTCCGCCCGTTCATTTGGTTCGGGGGCGTAGAGGTGGACGTCGTAGGGGATTTCCCAGTCGGACCGGGCATCATCAAGAAAATGCTGGGTCATCTTGCTCTGAATCTGTCCAATGGTCCACCTGCGAGACTCCTCCAGGTCGGCTATCCGGAAGGTGGCCCGGTCACGAACGGTCGGCCCCCGCGGGAAATGTTCCGAATACTCCTTGAAGTCGAAAGAAAGGGAATCGACCTCATCTTTCATTTCCACGTACTCCAACCACAGGCGAAAGGCCCTCCGGACCTGTTCTCGCCGATCCTGGCTAACGCTCCGGCCAGCTGCAGCCGGCCTATCGGCCTCTTCGGTCTCCGATCCCGAGGCCTCATTCGCCATCCCGAGCCTTTGCTTGATTTGTTCAGCCGCGAGATTCTGAAGCAACAAGTTGGTCCCCAGATCGTCACCTTCGCCGCGGCCACTTTCCTCTTCGTCTTCTTCCAAGAGGTCGTCCAGTGGATCCCTTTCCTCCACTGGTCGGGCCGCCTCCTCGTTCTGGGATCTTTCTGTAGCCAAAGGAACCCCCTCCCGGGCACCTTCACCCAACAGTGACCGTTCCGGGCGCGGGAATAGGGTATCCAAACCGTCGTCGTCGTGAGCCCAGATCGAGCCCGCTAGACGAGAAGGAGAGGCTCCACTCCCTCCGCGGGAACATCCTCCCTCTTCGAACAAACGGCGATTGGCTCCGCCACCACCGCCGCCGCTCGAGGAGGCGCCACCCCTTTGCCCAGGCGGAGGACCGGCCCATCGTCGAACCATTATATTAAAAAGAAGTTTGAGGTACGGAAATTTGAAAATTACCTTCGAAACACCAATCGCCGCCGTGCAAAGTTCGTCGCCGCCGTGAGAAGCTCGTCGGAAATCGCCTAAGGAACTGCAGTAAATCGCAAAGAGTAAAAACCCTTGGGAGTGAAGTGACACCCCTATTTATAGGAAATAGGTGAGGGCCTATTTCGAAACAAAACCCTAGGAGTAGGGACCTAGGTGCAAGAATTTGAAGAGACGGTTTTGGCGTCAGACGCCTCGTACATTGCACGCATTAAATGCGCGAGATTCGAGGAGATCAAATCATGTCACGCACGTAAGCTTTCAATGCGCGTAATCCGAGGCGTCGCCTGACGTCGTGCACACCTTTTTAGGCAAAATAAGTACAACGCACGTCCTTCCAGTCTTCCCAAAGCCGTAAGCCGGTCTCCGACTACCCCGGGCAAATCAAGGTCGGCACCAACACAAAACGGCAAACGACCACCTCGCCCCACACTAACTTTGAGCGACGAGCTGGGGGGCAATTGTTGTGACCGTTTCGGACCACGTGTTGGATCCGACCGGAAGAAAGTCGGAAAAGGCAAGAAGGTACCCAGAGGTCGGGACCGACCTGGCCGACCTGAATCCGACCTCAGCGGGCTCCGACCACGAGTTTCCGGCCTCGAAAGCGAGGCCGGAAACCCGCTTGAGACGCCCGACCACGCTCATCACAGCCACGTTCAAGTCCTGCCGTGGCCGGACCGGCCCGGCCAAGATCAGTGAAGTCCAGCAGAGGTCGCCCGGACGCGACCGACTGGCTGGAGCAATCTCCGACCTCGCTGTCCGCCAGGAGGCCGGCCTCCGATCACTCAAGGCCCCCGGCCGGCAAGAGAGATCTGGAGCACGTGACAGAATCAAACAAGACCCTCTCCCAAGGGGGAAAAAAGCCGCCTCCGTACCCAGAGACTCAGAGAATATTCCATCCAAATGAGGAAATTCGCCAGAGAATCGTCCTTTTTGGACACGCGTCAACACCCTAGTGGCCGGCCACCTGCAAGCCCTGACATACCAGAGCCCGCGCGTCCTCAGAGGCAGGAGACATTTAATGCACCTGTCCCCCGAGAGGCCGGAAATGACCAACATACCCCTGTAGTGAGAAAACTATAAATACCCCAACACTTGTAATGTAAAAAAAGGTTCAATCTCTCTCTCAGTATAATCAATACACATACTCAGTCAAGTCCAGGGACTCACAACCCCTGGCAATTCTTGGTGTTCTTAGTGTTCTTATGCATTTATTGCTTTTCTTCATTCAAGCACTCATTCTAGCAGTTAAGAACCCAATCATTTGATGTTTTTACCAAAGCTTTTATAAATAGCCATTCGATCCCAGCAAAATATATTTGGTAAACAACAACATACCCACTGAAAATCAATTTGCTGATGTGTTTACTAAAGCATTAGACCATGAGAGATTCTCATTTTTGAGGAAATCTCTTGGTATGTGCACAATCTGAGTAACTGAGAAGCAGATGTTGTTATGTCTGTTAAAACATCCATAACAACATCAGGGTATTTGCATGTTCTAATTAAAGCTTGTTCTTGTATTTTGTTTCTTAATTTCTTTGAAAAATAAATCTGAACTAAGTATGTTTGTTGTGTAAAAATAAAAAGGAATCACTCTTCTCAAACGCATAATAAGTTTTTGAAAAAGCACATCAAGATGTAACTAATTCACTGAGTAACTATGGAGCACGGAGTTCGCTACTACGATGTCTTCTTTTCAAAAGGTGATTAGTAAAACATCAACATGTCACAAATCCATTGAGTAATTATGGGGCACGGAGTTCGCTGCTACGATGCACTCTCTTGAAAAGATGGATCAATGAGAATAAAAAGTGCTAAAATTATTTGATAAAAAGTGCGACATTGGATTTTAAAACCGATGTTGAAGTGCGTGTTCCAATTTTGAATACAACATCATATACAGTTCGTATTTATTTTTCTAAGTTAAGTTATGGACCGATTTCTCAGGGATTTGTTTTTAAATTCCACATGCATAAACCCACGTTTTTTCAATTTATTCAAGTAGTGCATAATTTAGTGTGTTTAATTAATTAAATATCGGATTTTTTACTCATGAAATAACCCACGATCTCTTATGGGGGAGTGGGTAGTTTCAACTGCTTAAAAATTCCAGAATATTCACTTTCATGGGTAATTAAAATAACTTCCGTACCTTCTTCTATATATATTTCCTTCATGTCTTATGTCTAATTCTCAGTGTTCAGCATATGAGTGAAATTTGTGTGTTCACATCTTAGGGTTTTAGTGTTATTTCTTTTAAATTTTATTTTTGCTTAATTTTACTATCTACTTAATGGCTGGAAATCAAAAGAAGTCCTCTCACAGTTCAAAAACTCGCGCAAACCCTTCAATTCCTTCACACTCGAATCTGAACCTTCTTGCAGAAATGGCCTCAAGCCAAAACCAAAATGCTGCCTCTATTGCTCCATCATCGAGCACAGCACCTCCTACTACTCTAACCCCTGTTCAAGCCTTTCCCGTAAACATCTACATCCCAAATGAAGCCACTGTCGATCAGCTGGAGACGATCGCACGCGGCATTGCACAAAGCCTTCAAGGAAGCCCTGTGGTTCCCAAACTAACCATTGGCTCTATTGAAGTAGATGTTGCATCCTACTTGAACCAACCTTAAAACCCTTCTCTTACTGTTCATGTCGGAGGTCCTTCTTCGAATGTACAATCAGAAAATCCAAAATCCTCTAGCCAAACCAAAAGCCCTACTGCTAATGTTTCAAAGAATGTTGAAACAGGTGATCAGGCTACAAAGGAGACCCCCACTGTCAAGGAAACTGTTGCTGAAGAAACTAGGGAGAAAAGCCCTAATGCTGAAGTCCCTGGTGTTGAAATGTCAGAGGAGGACAAAGAAAAATCACCCAAAACTGATTCTTCAATGTCTGAGGATTCTGAGCCTGCTCCAATAGCCAAAGCTGTGAAGAAAAAGGGAGGCAAGAGGAAAAGAAGCCCTGTTCAATCAAGGAGGAGATCAGGTAGAGCAAAGAAGAGGGTGGACTATTCTGAAACTTCAAGGAAGAAGAAGGATGATGAAGGAGATGTTGCCACTCGACCTATTCGAGTGTTTTCAGAATCTGAAAAGGAGTCAAGCTCCAAAGACTCGTCTGAGAAAGCGACTGATCAATCTGAAAGCCAGGAGAAAGAAGAAACTGATGAGAGTGATGTACCTATTTTTGAACTGAAGAGGAGAGCAAGAGTTGAGATGAGGACTAAGAGGAGGTTTGAGTATGCTACTGGTGGTGCTGGAACAAGTGCAGCAGCACCAGAACCTGAAGCTGATGACAGCAGTTCTGATAGTAGCTCAGACAAAACCAAAACTGACTCTGATCAAGGTAATGCATCTGAACACTCTGTTGAGCATGTTAGTTCTGATAATGATGATGGTGAATCTTTAGACCAAAAGTTGGAAAGATTAAGGAAGAGAAATATGTTAATTGAAAGAAAAATTAACATTGATGAGTTTGAATCCAAGGGTCTAGTTAGATTTTTAGAAGAGAGAAGTTTAATGCATGCTGTTACTTTTGCTGATGCATTTGTTACTGATTGGGTGTATGAGTTTTATGCTTGTCTGAGAAAGAACCAGGCTAGAAGGAATTCTAGGTGGTATGGTGTTGTAAGGTTTAGAGATAGGAGTGTTCCTTTTACTCCTAAGTTAATTAATCAGTTTCTGCATGTTGAGGATGTTGAGGAAGAAGATGTTCCTCATATGGATGAGATCATTACTGTTCTGACTGGGGGAAGAGTTAACAAATGGAAGAAGAATATGTTAGCTGCCTCATTGACCTCTCTGTATTCAGTATTACATAAGCTGGTAGTGTATAACTGGATACCCTCTACAAACTCCACAAAGGTGACCAGAGATAAAGCTGTACTGATGTACATAATTGGTGTGATGAAATTTTTTAACCTGGGCTTGGTTATTTTTCATCACATGATGAAGTTTGCTGGGAAGATCTCTGAGAAGGGCAACCTACCTTACCCTGTGCTGATTTATGGATATTTGAGGAGTCACAACTTTATTCACAAAAGGAATGAGTTGTTGAGGGGGAGAGTTCATCTGATGGGTATATCTCACTATTTATTGTCTGGAAATAGAGTGTTAGACTTACCCCTGCAGGATAATGCTGAAGAAGAAGATGCAGAACCACACCAACCTGTTCCTGCTCCTGCACAAGATGCTGCACAGAATGCTGAGAACATACCTAGCAACATTCCAGCTCCCACAACATATTCTTTGAATATCTCACCGGAGTTTATTCAAACTCAACTAAAGCACTTGCAGGACTCAATTGATGAACTTCAATTCCTGAAGAACTACTGGGAGAACCTCCTTTCTGCCACAACAGGGGGAGTACCAGTTGCTGCTGCTGCCAGGGGAGTTGAAATTCATGAGGTAAATGCTGATGAGTCTGTTGCTGAGGAAGGTGGTGCAACTGGACCTGATGGAGGAGGTGCAGATGTTGCTGCAGATGTTGTTGCAAACTTTGCAACATTTGATATCCAGGAGGAAACTGAACTATATGGTGATCTGCCTGACATCTCTGCCAAAGTTTGAAGTTATCTTAGAGACTGGAGGAAGCACAATTTATGGGGGAGCTTAGTGCAAGATGCTTGAAGTTGCAGCTGTATATTTTATACAGTGATATCAAGTTCCTCTTTTGTGATTGCCTCTAAGTACTCTTGGTTGATTTATGTTTTTAATTATTGTTGCTATGATAGGATGTTTTTATTTTCTGAAAAGATAATATTATATTAGTCGTTAGGTTATTTTATTAGAACTGTTAGGATTTATTTCAGTTAAATTTTGAAGTTGAAATTTGAATGGGTAAACATTATGTTACTCATTCTGTTGATTTTGATGAGCATATATGATGATGTTCATTCTGTTTTGGTGAAATTAACTTAGTGTTATTTCATCTTGTTTTTGGTGGTTCAACTTACAGTTGATCATCTTGTTTTTTGGCTGTTTTGCTACACAAGGTTGAAGAGATAAGTGTACAATACGATGTTGATCTCTATTGTACATACATCACTGACTTACATATTGAACTAATATATACATCAGGTGTGTTGTAGCAGAAAGGTCAAATTGGGGGAGATTGTTGATGTTGTTGGTAGTGAAGTATTCACTATTTACTTTGAAACAACATGAATTTGCCCTTTCTTCTCATTAACCAACACTTTATGATCAAATGTTGTCTTAGATGTTTTAACATGCAGGATGAAGATCTAGAAGGATCTACAAGGTTCTGGAATTATCAATGTTGCAGTGAATGTTGCATAACATTGGTAGCAACATGAGCGGTTACGGGTTCCAGAAGGATCTATGAGGATCTACAAGGGCCTACACGATCCAGACTTATCCAGGACGTTTTAGAACTATCTAGATCAGGCGGTTGCATCAAGAAGCATGAGGAATAAAGAAAGAGACGTGGGACAACATGAAGATCATGGAGGCGGTTACATAGAGAAGTTATTTTTGGGTTGAAGACTTCTGCCTATAAATAAAGGCCGAATCTTTTAGTACCAAGTGTGGAGTAAACGAGTACACATACTCTAGTGTTGATCCTGAGTTTAAAGGTGATAGGGCAGTTATTCCAACGTTTATGTTATGCCTTGAAATAGAGTTTTTCACGCATAGCTTGTGATCGAACTTATATCCATAAATAGTGAGATCATTGATATAGAGTAAGATCAATTTTGACGGTGTATTATGTTATACACTTAGCCAATTTAGATTTGATAGATGATATCAAGTCTTGTTTCCGTTGTGAACGATTATACTCTTCACACAACTTTTGTATCACAAATCTTTTTATAGTGAACCTTTCGCCATAAGGCTAGCACAAACTATTTATGATAGTTTGTGTTAAAAAGTATTCCCTTTCGCAATTGTGTGTTTAAGTCTTCCGCTGTACACGTTTTATATTCTGATTTATCAGATTGTTGTAATAATTGCTTTAACATCTGTTACAACATCTGCACTTTATAACACACGCACACTTTCAGGGATGTTCTACTCCGCGACCATCGTAGTTGCGAGGCTCATTTCTGATCTTGGTTTGAACTTGGTCGCCGAAGTAATAGGAACAAAATATTCCAACCTCTTTGGTAAGATATGCATTCACAATGGATGCTTCAATGTGAGCCGTATTTCCAATATTCTATTTCAAATTGTGTAGATACTTAAATATAAAAGCATTCAACCTACTGTTAAATATACGGTTTCAAGATAAACAAAAAAAATATTAGATATCTAAATATAAAATAGGTTTACCCCTCAAAGGGATACATCCATTTGTACTGCACTAGACCACCAATTAAGGCTTCATACGCTGAGTGAACGGGTAAGTGCTCCATCGAGTCAAAGAAGCTGGGTGGAAAAATCTGCTCTAGTTTGCACAATATAACAGAGATGTCCCTATCCAAACGCTGCATGTCTTCGACAGTAATCATTGAAGCGGTTAAATCTCTAAAAAAAGACTTAACTCTGTGATGGCACTCCATACAGCCTTCGAAAGTGAATATCGAAAGGCAATCGGTAACAACCGCTGCATGATCACATGACAGTCATGACTCTTCATCGGATTCACCTTTCCTGTATCTGGCTCAAACAACCGACCCAAATTTGAAACGTAATTGTCTGGAAAGCTTAACTCTGTCACCCACTTAAATAATGTCTTTTTCTGTGCTTTGGTGATTGTGTAACTGGCTTGTGGATATGTTTTTATCTGTGGATCTTTAGACAGGCCAGAACGAGAACAGAACAGACACAACTCTTCTCTGGATTTTGAAGTGTCTTTGATTTTTCCTCCTGTATTCAAGATCATGTGGAACAAGTTATCAAACACATTCTTCTCTATATGCATCACGTCCAAGTTGTGTCGAATCAACAATTTGCTCCAATAAGGCAAATCCCAAAAGATACTCCTTTTTTTCCATCCACCATTGATACGTTTGTTGTGCTCCATTGCACCCTTCTCAGTGGTCTTCATCAAATCAGTGACTGTAGGCTCATACAACAACGACTCACCTGAAATATTTTATATATGGTTAGTCATATTTATATGAGACAGATAGATAACTGATTAAGTATTGTTTCAGACGCATACCTTTTCGAATCCGTGGTTTTGGTCGGCCTACTGCATGTTTACCCTTAAGGAAGTTTACTTTGTCCTTTCGGAAGGGATGATCAATAGGTAGAAACTTCCGATAGTTATCGAACCATGATACCTTTTTACTTAACGGAAGATAGAACGCATCAGATCCATCCATACAGTGTGGGCATGCTTATTTTCCAACAATTGACCAACTAGACAACATAGAAAATCCTGGAAAGTCGCTAATGGTCCACAAAACAGCAGCACGCATCGTGAAGTTCTGCTTCCGATGCACATCGTACGTCTCCACTCCCGTATGCCATAGAGATAAGAGTTTTTTAATCAGTGGCTGAAGATAGACATCCAACTTATGCTTAGGGTTCTGTGGACCAGGCAACAAGATAGTCAAAAAGATATGTTGTGGCTTCATGCACAACCAAGGCGGTAGATTGTACGGAGTCAACAACACAGGCCACAACGAATACTTCTTTCCGTGCATTCCGAATGTAGCAAAACCGTCGGTGCACAAACCCAGCCTTACGTTTCTCTTCTCTCTCGCAAAATCTGGAAATTCTCTGTCAAAGTGTCTCCATGCTTCCGAGTCTGCCGGATGTCGCATTTCTCTAGATTCAGGAGTAGAACACTCATCAGCGTGCCATGTCATGTCTTTAGCAGTGGCACTAGACTGATAAAATCTCTCCAAATGAGGAGTGATAAGAAGGTAATACATCGACTTAAACGCCTTCAGCTTTTGATTCTTCTTGTCCTTCTTAAGACCAGATGGTTTGTACCTGGGGTGGCCGCACATCCTACACTGATCAACACTCTCATCCTGGTCCCAAAACAACATGCAACTGTTTGTACAACAATCTATCTTCTCAAAAGGTAGACCCATTTCCTTCAACAACCTTTTGCTTTGATAGAAATTTTCAAGGGCAGTGTTCTCTTTAGGTAGGGTCTTTTTGAACAACTTTGCAAATTGATTGAAGACTTTTTGACTGACTTTGCCTTCGGATTTGATGGACAACATTTGCGCATTGAATGACAACTACATCTCGGTATCACAGTTAGGAAACAACTTCTGATCAACGGTTGTTAGCATCTTAAAAAAATTCGCTGACCGATGATTTGGTTCCTCCTCTATAGCTCATTAACCATCATGTGGTACCTATAGGCTTCATCCACCTCCTCCAAAGGTGGTCCAAACTGAGTAAATGGAACATGAGCCTCCTGCATGGGTGGTTCCTCCTGAGTATACGGATCATGACTTGAACCACCAATCTCAAATCGTTCACCAATATTCCACTGAGTATAAAAGTTTTCAAGTGTGTCGATATCAATATCCCAGTGCTCTTCACCGTGACTGGTCCAATTGTAATAGTGGGAAACAAAACCAACTCTAAAAATATGACCTTTAACCTCATCAATGCTCAAGTATTGCATATTCCTGCATTTTTTTCCATTACACGGGCATCTAAGCTGATGGAAACGATCAAGACAGTGTGGATGACTATTTGCAAACTCAATAAATTCTTCAATTTTATGGTAAAATTGAAGATTCATGCCCCCTCCTATCATACGGGGCATTGAGTACATCCAACCATGATCTGAAATTCCATCTGTTTCAAATTAATAGTATATAACAAGTTAATTATAAAAAAACGGCAGAATTTCGATTGTAAACAAATATATATCCATCAAATTAACATAATAAATTAACCAAACACAACATATTAATTAATTCCAAAAATTTGGGCAGAGTTTTGACTATAAATAGGCATATCCATATTTATTTTTCACATAAATTCAACATAACAATCATATATACTATATCACAACTATACATTTAAGCATGCATACTAAAAACTTTCCAAAAACGAAAATATATACAACAAAAATTAAATGGTAAAAGTGTGAAAACGTACGTTGAAGTTGAAGCAACGGGCACTATGTGATATAAAACCAGTCAATTGCTACCACCACTTCGTCGTAGATTAAACGGATGAAAAACAAGTTTAAAAAAGTTTTTTTCCTTAAAAAATTATAAATGAACACGAGCAGAATTTGTTCTGTAATAAACATTTAGCGATCGCCTGTACAGGATTAGCGACCGCCGCTAAACAACGGACCGAAACCGGGTCATTATTGCCCACCTGCCAACTTCGGGATTCGCGATTAGCGACCGCTGGAGAAGGTCACTAATTTAGCTCCAAATTAATGACCGATATCGGTCGCTAATCTCAACAATGCGATGTCGTTGGATCAAACGGTCAAAGCGGTCGCTAATATCGGTCATAGATTAGCGACTGTCTCGTCAAGCGGTTGCCAATTTCAGTCAATTTGACCACTTCGGTCCTCCGGTCGCTAATCAATCAAATTAGCGACCGATTAAAAGGCGGTCGCTAATCCCGGTCGCAAAAACGCGAGTTTTTTTTGTAGTGTTTCATTCCTATAATATCTTTGTTAAATTAAAATAAAAAATAAAAACACCGTCCCACAATACTTATTGTCATTAATAAAAATATTAAAAATTAAAATTCTTAAAAGATAAAATATATTATGAAAAATATTATAAAAAAATCTGAAAAAACAAATAAATTAAAAAATTAAATTAAAAAATTAAAAAATATCAAAATTTATTTAAAGTATCATACTATTTTATTATTAGGTTAAAATTTAAATAATAATAAATAAAAATAATTATAAATGTAAATTTGAAAAATAAAACTTATATATTTGTAAATAATTAAGAAAATAAAACACTCTTCAAAATTATTTTATTAAAATTAATTTGTTTAAAATCATTAAACCAAAATAAAATCTGACAATAATTAAATAAATCAAACTAATTTCAAAAATAATTATATAAAAAATCAATTAAAGCAAATTTAAAAAAAACCGACATAAAATAAATTTAAGAAAATTCAAATAAATTTAAAAAATATCAAATAAAAATATTTAATAAGAAAAGGACTAAAGTTAAATAAGATTAGTATTTTATAAGAGTCAATTACATCATCGTAAATAATTATATTTAAAAATTAAATGAATTTTTGTGTGTTTTTAATTAACCTTAGTTTAGTTACTTTTGAATATTTATTTGATTATTTTATTTAACATTTTTTAGTTTTTTTTATTTAATATATTTTGAAGATTTAGGTAATTTTTTTTATTCTTTTTTTTTCAGATGTTTAATTGATTATTTAATTTTATTATTTTAATATTAGATGATTTTTAAAAATATTTTGCAGATTTTAATACGATTTTATTTTTATTTCTTTACAAAAAAGTAAATAAAATAAAAAATTGAACAATTTAAAGTTAAATTACTAATTTTGATATTAAATGATTAAAAAGACTAAAGTTAAAATCATCAAAACTTTAGATGATAATATACTCCATATTTATATGAGGATAGTTTAGTTATTTTGTTTATGTCTTTTTTTTGTCCTTAAAATTATGGGATATATTTAGAGAATTTTGGGATATGTGTAGTGAAATTTTAAATATAAATTTAATTTCTTTTAAATAGTCATGCATATATTGTAAAACAGCACACAAGATATTAGTTCACAAACACCGAACAAAAAATTATTAAACACAATATAAACTAAACAAATTCCTATTAAAAATCAAAATAAAATCCTAAAGCCTTAATACCACAAAGCCGTCCTAAACGCAGTTTATAGAAAGATACCGCCAATTAATAAAGATCAACCTGTAGATTCAGACAAAGTATAGAGTGAAACTGGTTCATACATGAACCGTTAAAGAATATTAGTTATTTTTACTGAAGAGTACTATTAATTATTTTCACTTAAGAGTATTAGTTGTACAGTGAAAACAAATTAAGACTCTTTAGTGAAAAAAACTAATACTCTTTAATAAAAACAACTAATACTCTTTAACAAAAACAATTAATACCGTTCAATACTTTAGACATAAATCAATTTCACTCTATACACACCGTAGACTCAACTCAACTGGAAATGGCTTCTCCATCTCACGTGTTAGGTTTTAGTAAAAAATTCAAAGGAACACCTCTATCCCACATCGGTTTGTGGATAAATGGGATGACCTTGACATTTCTATTTAAGAAAGTAGAGTATCTTCGTTACCAGTGCACCAATCAATACACTTTCCTCTAGTACTTGATTCTACTTAAATCCATTTCTTATATTTTCTTGTAATATAGTAGGAGTGTCGGTGAGAGAGAAGAATTCAATGCTATTGTAAAGCTTTTTCCAATTCGTTATTTTGTTTGGTTTCTTCAATTTTATTTTGTTTCCCCATGAATGAACGGGGACTCGCCTCCGAAGGCGGTAAGCACACAACGTTCACCCCCAGCGTTGCTTCCGAGCATCCGAATCTCTTGGGCCCACGATCAATTAGTCTAGTACATAAACTTATGTATAAGATATATGCCACCATCGCGGCACCAATTTATCTTGTGGAGGCGGAAAATTTAAATTCAACTAATTTGGCACCGATGTGTCCTAGATTCCGGAATTTTATAGCCCCGGGCAGCTCGGTCATAAGCCAACGCCACCTTTTCGGCGGCGTCAAAAGTGTGTAGCCAGACTCTCGGCCTCTCCCAAGTTCTCCATTTTTAGTTTGTACTCAGAATCTAGAGTGTGAAGGAGGCTTAAGGTTTTGAGCATTTTATAGCTCCTCTTTAATTAGTACCAACATGTAAGAATGCAGTGGTTGTTGGGTGCGTCAATCAAGTGCTAGATTTCTTTATATTTGAGACAAATTGTAAAGCATATGTATCGGCTAAGTCTTGTGTAATTTAGTTTTACTGTATAATTAGTTTGTATAATTTTGTGTAATTTTGGATAATGTGTCAATAAAATGATATTTGTTTGATGATATTAGTTATTTTATTAAAAAAATTATTAGTTTATTATCAAATTTTAGTTGCAAAAATGTGTGTGAAAAAACAGAATCACACTAGGCCAACTCATGTGTATTTTATTTGATCGTTTACTCTTTTAATTATTTGTCTTTATCTACTTCTCATTTGATATGAATGTATATAAATTAATTTGATAGATTCACATGAGATATTGGGTATAAATATTGTGTAATATTGGATAAAGCATGTCTAAAGGAGATTAAAAAATGAGAACATTTTTCTACTGTTATACTCGTCATGATCTAACAGTTAAACTGCTAAGTGTTTTACCCAGACTTTTTAATAGAAGTTGGTTTACTACTTATACTCTAGTCTTTTATTTTTTATAAATATAACTTTTTCCGTTTAAATAAATTTATCAACACTTACTTCTTAAGGGACCAAATGTACAAATTTTCTTTTACATAAATTACAAACTTAAATAAAACAATCAGATAGATAGATTAATCAATTAGTCATAGAAAAAGTCATGTATGCATAAGAGGGAAAACTGTTTTTTGGCCCGTATCTTTAGGGTGGTTAGAAAGTAGGACAATATATTTTCGGGCATGGAGAAGAAGGATAATCATTTTAAAAAGTGGTAAATGTAGGACAATTGAGCCCAAATCAAGTCCGATTGCACGTGTCTTGCACGTGATGGTCCAATTTTGGACTTCTCGTCCCGATTCAAATTGGTAAAGCTCAATTGATGTTTGCCAGTCTTCTTTCTCTACTCAGGGAAAGAATTAATGGTGTAAAATTTCGGATCTTCAATTTTTTCTCCTTTCTTGATTTTTGTTTTTTTGTGAAAATGTTGTTTAATTAAGTTTTTATTTTAATTATTTAAAGATTTTTGCTGCTTTTTCCTTTTTTTATTGAAATGATATTTGTCATTCTTTGTTCTCTACCACGAGAAAAAATTAATGGTGTAAAATTTCTTATGTTGCCATGTTTTTTATTTTCTTAATTTTGTATTTTAATCTGTTGAAAATTATTACTCTTGCAAGGAAAGGCTGAATCTTAAATATGAATTGGTTTTTTTTTTCTTTTTCCATTTTGCTTTTCTGCTAGAATGTTGCTGAATTAATTAAGGGTTTATTTTTTTAATTCAAAGATTACTACAGTTGTGTTGCAAGGGTTTTTGAGATCTGAAATATATAAGTTTTTGGTTATGCTTATTTCTATAAGCATTTTATTTTTATTTTTTGTGCATTACTAATGTAGTACAGAGCTAACATCCTTTAGTTTTTTCTTTATCAGATTAATATTAGTGTTGTTTATGCAACATGATACCTTAAACGTGAGAAGCCCGAAATTAGATCATCACGTGTGAGAGATGTGCTAATTTAGCTAATCAGACCTAATCCAGACTCAATTATTCTATATTTACAACTTTTTAAAAATATTGTCCTTCTTCTCCAAGCCCGAAAATGTATTTTCCACCTTTTTGAATAACCTTAAAGATACGAGCCTAAAAATTATTTTTCCCCATGCATAAGATGTATTGTGCAACTACAGGGTATTGTTACACTGTATTAGTTGTTTTAGTATGTTGTTATTTACATTGAACATGTATTAGTATTAAGTGCACCTGATATTGTAAGCAACATATATTATTCAGTGACAAAAATAATATACTTTAAAAATGCACTTGAATTGCACGGTGCACTAGTGTACAAAAGACCAACTCTTATTAGATATAGGCATGGCAATAGGGACTCAGAGGGGTTTGACCAATCTCAGCATCCGTCCCGCTAATGTTATCATGGATCTGGGACTCACCCTGCAATACCCCAGTGGACGTGTCAGGTCTGCCAACCTCGTGAACACATCGGGTCCAACCACCCCTCCATACCCACCCCATCAGCCCAATTTGATTTTATAATATTTTTAAGAAATTTTTTAAAATGTTACTTTTTTATTTTGACATTAATAATTCAAATTTAAACATATATGCACTTGAAAGAGTAAGTATTATTTTTCCCTTTCATTGCAGATTACACTTGTGCCCAAGAAAGTGATTAATGGGGTGGGCTTAAAAAGAAATACCAATAGGCTGCTACTTCGGGCTTGTTTTTCTTCTTCATTGTTGTTGATTGGGCCTCATTTAATATATTTTTAGGTCAAGTTATATACAATTCTATCATTTGTTAATACACTCCACCCAAAAAATGTAAGGAAAAAAAATCCGCAAATTTTGTTCATGTTTGGATTTTATTTTTGAAAATACAAAAGAAAACCACTAGGTATATGAATTGTCAGGTTTATTGTTATAAAATTGTTACATTTTTCGAAAAAAAATTCGAATATTTTTTTAGGTGAAATTTATTAACAAAATATGGGACTATATTTAATTAGGACCTTTCTTTTTTATCATCGACTCTTGGACAAAATCTAATAATACATTAATTTAACCATCCAATTCATATGCATTTTTTAGTGGTATCAGTTATTTAACAGAACATTATAGTTATGCCCCTAACAGTAAATGTGATTTGCCTTTAAAAAAAGTAGAGAAAATAATAATAATAATATATAAATGTAATTTGCCTTAAAATAATTAAAAAATATCATTTTTATTTCATGGAAAGAAAGGCCTTCATTAATTCTAGGGAAATAAAATTAATTTTATTTTCTTTCATAAAAAAAAAATGAACTACGTAATAAATGTGACTTCCATACATCTTTTAGAAAATAATATTAAATGTAATTTGCTTTAAAAACATAATAATTAATGTAATTTTAAATTATATTTCATAGAACTAATGTATCTCATAAAATTTTATAAAATAATAATAACTGTGGTTTGCCTTTAAATAAAAAGGAAATACACAATAAATGCAACTTCAATCTATCTTTTTGCAAATAATAATAAATGTGATTTGTCATAAAAAAAAAAAAAGTAAGTACTCTGAAAAAAAAGAAAAATAATTATAAATGTGGATTTCTTTAAATAAATTAAAGAAAATGGAATCATTTTTTTGCCTTCAATGTTTAAAACTAACCACACAATAAATATGACTCTAGTGCATTTTCTGGGAAATTATAATAAATGTTTTTTGCCTTCTTAAAAATTAAAAATTAAGAAAGGCTTCTGTTAATTTTAGGGAAACAAAATAAATGACAATAGCATATAAGAAAATGGACTATACAATGAATGTGACTTAATACATCTTTCGGGGGAATTATAATAAATTTGATTATAAAATCAGGGAGTTTTAAAATAGTAGTAAATGTAATTTATCGTATAAAAATTAGAGTTAAGGGAATCAATTATATATTGTAGAAATGTTCGCCATAAATTTAGGAAAATAATAATAAATATGATTTTCTTTAAGAAAAAGGGACTACAGAATAAACGCGACTTCAATCTATCTTGTATTAAATAATAACAAATGTAATTAGCCTTAAAAATAAGAAAGAAATAAGGACTCTTAATACAATAATAATAGTAATAAATGTTATTTGCCTTAAAAAATTAGAGAAAATAAAATCACTCCCTCCCCCCCCCCCCCCTACCCCCCTTCTCTAAATTTTAGTGAAATAATAATAAATGTGATTTGCATTAAAATCAAATAAAAAAAGAATTATACAATAAAAATGCCACTCTAGTTTATTGTTTGGTAAATTATAATAATTGTGTTTTTCCTTTAAAAAGAAAGGAAGAGGTAATTAATAATTTCAATAGAACCAAATGTCACAGATAAATTTTAAAAAATAATAATAAATGATTTATCTTAAAAAAAGAAAAGAGACTACATAATAAACGTGACTCTGTGCATCCTCTGGCAAATAAGAATAAATGTGATTTGCCGTAAAAGGAAAGAATGTGAGAGTCTTAAAATTAAATAATATTGAAATAATATTAAATGTCGCCTTTAAAAAATTTAGAGAAAAAAGAATCACTTTTATTTGGTCCCCGTTAATTTTAGGAAAATCATAATAAATATTATTTTCATTCCAAAAACAAAAAAAAAGAGACTACACAATAAATGTGGCTTCAGTGAATTTTTTTGGAAATTTAAAATAAATGTGATTTGCTTAAATAAAAGGTGTGAGTTTTAAAATAATAATAAATGTGATTTGTCTTTAGAAAAAGAAAAAGGGTCTACACATCAAATATGTCTTCAATCCATCATCTGGAAAATTATAATAAATGTGATTTTCATTGAAAATAAGGTTAGAAAGAGAGAAAAAAACTTATATAAATTAATAATAATAATAAAGATAGGAAATAATAATAATAATAATAATAATAAATGTGATTTGCTATTGAAAAAAAAAAAGAAATTACTTTTGTTCTGTATAACCAAACTCCAACAACTAAGTTTATGGAAATAATAATGAATGTGATTTTCCTTCAAAATGGAAAAGTGACTACACAATAAATGTGATTCCAATACATATTTTGAGAATTTATAACAAATGTGATTTACTTTAAAAAAAATAGGAATAAAGAAAAGAGCCTTGATTATAATAATAATAAATTTCTTAAAAAAAATTAGAGAAAGGGGAATCAATTTTATTTCGTATAACCAAATGTCCCAAATAAATTTTAGAAAAATTATATTCCCTCCGTCCAATATTAGTAGTCCTACCTTTTGACTGTTATTTTTATCATAAGTTGGTTGGTATTATGAGGTATTGTGAGGTCCACTAATGAATAAAGTATTTGTTTATGAAAAGTATGATACTTATATTTTCTATAAACATGACTTTATTGATAAACGGACCTCACAATACCCCATAGTACTCTCCAGTTTTTGACAAAAAAATAACAGCCCAAAAAGTAAGACTACTAATATTGGACGGAAGGAGTAATATATAAGATTTGTTTTCAAAAAGGAAAAGAGACTACAAAATAAATGCAACTTCAGTGTATCTTCTGGCAAATAATTTGTTAAACTTGATTTGCCTATAAAGAAGAAAGATAGTTGGATTCTTAAAATAATAATAATATTAATAATAATAATAATATTAAATGAGAAATAATAATAAAGGAAAATAATTTGAGAATTTTTTTTTTTTGTTTTATTTCATAAAATCTTACGTCCCCCATTTATTTAAGGAAAATAATAATAAATATGATTTTCCTTAAAAAAAGGAAGATGAACTACACAATACATGACACTTTAGTACCTATTTTGAGAAATTATAGTAGAGTGGTTTTCCTTAAAAAAATAAAAACAAAAGAGGGAGTCTTTAAATAATAATAAATGATACGTGGCAAAAGAAAAGAAAAAATAGAGAAAAAGGAACTAATTATATTTTGTAAATCCAATTGTCCGCAATAAATTTTAGGAAAATAATAAATGTGATTAATAAATGCAACTTCAATCTAACTTTTGACAAATAGTAATTAATAAATTTAATTTGCCTTAAAAAAGAAGAAGGATGCAACCTTAAAATAACATAAATAATAATAACAATAAATGGGAAGTAATAATAAATGTGATTTATCTTAAATTTTCCATAGAGAAAATAAAATCTCTTTTACTTAGTAAATGACCCCATAAATTTTAGGGAAACAATAATAAATATGATTTTCCTTCAAAATGAAAAAAACATTTACACAATAATGTGACCCCAATACATCTATGGAAAATTATAATAAATGTGATTTGCCTTTAAAATAAAAGGAAAATTAACATAATAAAAATTTGATTTCCTTTTTAAAAAAAGTTAGAGAAAAGGGAATCTATTTCTTCTGTCGTAGAACCAAACATCCATCACAACATTAAGGAAATAATAATAAATATGATTTGCCTTAAAAAAAGGAAAAAGCTAGACTACAAATAAATGAGACTTCAGTCTAACTTTTAGCAAATAATATTAGATGTGATTTGTCTTAAAAGGAAAAAAAAGATTTAATTACAAATTAAATCACGATTTTCTACAAAATTGTATTCTAAATTAAACTTTTGAATCTTATTAAAAAAAAAAACTCTAACTTAAATTTTTTGTCAATTAAGATTTTTGAGCAGATTTTCCTTTACTTGTCACTGATGTGGCGTTTACGTGACAACGACCCACAAAAAAATGAAATTAGGTGCCAAATTTTTTTAAGGCTTGATTGCAATTTAAATGACGACCTTCTCCAAAATTGCATTTTAAGCTAAACGTTTGAATCTTGTTAAAAAATGCTCCAATTTTTTTTCTACAATTAGGACTTATGGAAAGATTTGTAGAGGCTCGTTGTTGATGTATCGTCTACGTGTCAATGGCCCACAAAAAACATAAGCTATGTGACAATTTTTTTTTTAAATACGTGACAAAACTTAAGATTACATTACCAAATTAATAAATTTTGCATTAATAAGAACATAAATAAATGAACTCGACTTGAAAGAAAATAAGTAATGAAAAAATGAAATCAAGATGCAAAATCCTTGCATTAATGAGAATATAAATGAATCCAAATAGGATAAATAAAACTATTTTACCATAAAATAATTATAATAGTTCGTTTTACCATGAAATTAGGGTTTAGGGCTTTGAAAAATTATTTTGGAAGTTGAGAATTTAATTTTAAAATTTGTCATGTATTTAAAGTTTTTTGCCACAATATTTAACTTTTTTTTTAGCCATTGTCACTGGCGTCAATGATGGGCATCTACAAATCTGTATATAAGTCTTAAAAAAAAGTTTAATCTGAATTTTTTTGGGACAATATCCAAAAGTTTAGCTTAAAATGCATTTTTGAAAAAGGTTGTGACTTAAATTGCAATTAAGTCTCAAAGTTTTTTACCACCTAATTTAAGTTTTTTGTGGGTTATTGCCACGTAGACATCACATTAGCGACAAACAGAGAAAAATCTATCTGCATGTCTTAATTGCCAAAAAAAGTTACATTGAAGCTTTTTTTTAACAAAATTCAAAAGTTTAGCTTAAAATACAATTTTGGAAAAAGTCGGGACTTAAAATGCAATTAAGCCAAAAAAGAAAGAAATAAGGAGCATTAAAATAATACTCCCTCCATCCAACAAAAGTGTGCTAATTTGTTTGGGCATAGATTAAAATAAAGTATATAAAGTAGGTAAAATAAGGATAAAGTAAGAATATGAATAAAATAATTATTTGTTAGTGTAAAGTTAAAATGATTGTTGACAATAAGGAATGAACACACTTTTGATGAACAGACAAATAAAAAAATTGAGCACACTTTTGGTGAATAGAGGGAATAGTAATAATAATAATAAATGGTTTTTGCCTCAAGAAACGAGGGAGTCTTAAAATATTATTGCAAATTGAAAATTACAATAAATGTGATTTGCCTTAATTAACAAAGATATGAGTGAATTAAATTTTAGTCCTTATAACTAAATGCCACTAATAAATTTTAGGTAAATAACAATAAATATGATTTTTCATAAAATTGGAAAAGAGACAACATAATATAAGTGAACTTAGTTCTTTTGGCAAATAATAATAAATGTGATTTGCCTTCAAAAAGGAAAAATCTAGACTATACAATAAATGGGACTTCCACCTAACTTTTAACAAATAATATTAAATGTGATTTTTCTTAAAAAAGAAAGAAATAGGGAGACCTAAAATAGTCTCTTTCCGTCCACCAAAAATGTGCTAATTATTTTGAACACGCTTTTGGTGGACAGACAAGTAAAGAAAGTACACACTCTCACTTATAGTAGATGGAGGGAGTAATAATAATAATAATCAAAATAATAGTAATAATAATAAATATTTTTTGATTTAAAAAAAAGGAAATGAGGGTGTCTTAAAATAATATTAGAAATCGAAAATTACAATAAATGTTATTTACCTTAATAATAAAAGATATAAGGAAATTAAATTTTAATCATTATATAACTAAATGCCTCTAATAAATGTTAGGTAAAAAATAATAAATGTGATTTTTCATAAAAAAAAAAAAGGAAAAGAGACAACATATTAATAGTGAATTTAGTTTTTTTGGCAAGTAACAGTAAATGTGATTTGCCTAAAAAATGAGAGAAAGAGGTAGTCTTAAAATAAAAATAATAATAAAAAAGTAGTAAATGGCTAATGGAAATAAATGTTGCTCTAAAAAATTTATATAAAGGGGTCGCTTTTTACTCCGTAGAACCAAACACCCCCCATAAATAATAGGAAAATAATACTCCCTACGTCCAATATTAGTAGTCCTATTTTTTGGGCAGTTATTTTTTGTCATAAGTTGGCGGGTATTATGAGGTATTGTAAGGTTCATTTATCAATAAAGTTATTGTTTATGGGAAATATAAGTATCATATTTTCCACAAACAATAACTTTATTGATAAATGAATCTCACAATACTTCATAATACCCTCCAACTTATAACAAAAAATAACAGCCTAAAAAGTAGGACTACTAATATTGTTATTTTATATATTTGTTTTGGTTACTTATTTTAAGTTTTTATAATACTTTTAATATGAGAGTGTGCGTGTGGAGAAAAAGGAAAGATAATGAGAAAAAATAACATCGGTTGTGGTTCTGACTATAACTGTAATTAAATATATTATACATAAATATTAAATATATTAATATACATATATAAGTATTTTTATACGGTTTTTAAGTTACGAGGGTGTAAATTTAAGAACTGTGCATTTTGTCAAATGTAATCCAATAGTTTTTTTATAAGAATTATGTACATCATTTATTTTTCTTTATTTCTTTGGCAACTTTAAATTAAACAGGCCTAAATTTACAAAAATATTTTTTTGCAATGGAAAATTAATCTTTTTTAGGTAATTTGCAAATATTAATTTTTTGCTACCCAACATTTGCGCCAAAAAATATTTTTGGCCTATATTTGTAAGAATACAAACATATAGTCCTTAAATTGTTATACCACTATAGTTACGAGCCTTAAAAATATGTTCTCTACATAAATGTATATTCATATAAACATATGCATATTTGAATTTAAATCTACATAAAATGATGCAAATTTTGTATAACTTAGGGCATGGGAAAATTGAATTTTTAGGACACTATCTTATGGGTGTTTGCAAAATTATGACACTATCTTTAAAGACGTGCAAATTTGGGACACTATATTTATGAGTTTCCAAAGTTAGGACATTGTCTTTACAAATTTTCAAAATTAGGATACTATCTGTTAATTAAGGCAAATTTAGGCCAACAATATAAAATTTCGGTCAATTGGACACATCATAATCGGGCTTTATTTGGCCCGAATTTTATAAAATTTGGACTAAATTTGCTCAACATAAAATATAGTGTCTTTATTTTGTAAGATTGTAAAGATAATGCCCTAATTTTGCAAGCCTGAAAATATAATATCCTATTTTTGCAAAAATCCATAAGACAATGTCCTAAAAAAATAATTTCATTGTTTTTTTTTTTTAATTTTGGTTCTTCAGGACTAAAATAGGAAAAATAAAAACATACTAGAATAAGTAAAACATAGATGGCCAAAATTGTAGTCTTGTATGTTTTTATTTTCTTCAATTTTGGTAAAATAAATTGACACAAAAAGGATCAAGGTTGAAAAGGTAAAAACATATAGGATTACAATTGAACTCAAACTAAGTTATAGGATGATTTTTTATATTAATCCCCTTGTAGAACATATCCTCCTCATGTACCCTTTCCCCCATTTCCTTCATTTCTTATTTATCCCTTTGCCTATAATTACATTCGACATAGTTGTTTCCAATAAAACGGGGTTGTAGATAAAATAGAACTAAGAAAACTTTTTTATGCTTAGATTATTAAGTGAAGTCCCAAAGGTAGAGTAATTGTAAACTTGAATATTAGTTTTTGTATAGTATCTTATACTCCCTTGTTCCTTGATATATAAACTTTCCATTGCTAAACTGATGTCCTAAGCAGCGTTTCTCATTTTCTAATAGGGAAAGTTATGTTCCCATTTCTCTCTTTACCTTTTTCTCTTTTCTATAACACCTCAACACCTCACTGCACATTTAATTAGTACTATATTCCTTAAAACCAACTAAAAATGATATGAGAAACTATCAAGGGACAAAAGAATTTCCTATGGAATCTAGATTTGATCTTATCATTGCTTCAAATATACAACAATTACAGATGAATCACAGTAGGAATGCTTCTCAAGAGTTATAATTCATATAAAGTTTACTGTCAAAGAAGAAAGCTTAAATGAATATAGTGAACAAATGTGTGATGATATATCATTTCTCAAATCTAGTGGCTAAGTATATATTCCGCATGCTCATCACATTTATCAATATTAAATTTCGTAGGACTTCTCAATAAAAATGAAAAAAAACCATTCCTCCATTCATGAGAACTAAATCCATACTTGTAGGTGCTCCTATATACATGCATAGATAAAAGACATCAACACCAAGATGTAATTCATTGAAGTGCTAACAATATTACAATAAAAGCAAACACCTAAAATTAAATAAATGAAAACCCCGGGGTTTATCTAATAGTGTAGGCTTGGGACTCAGGAGTATGCTCTTTTCTAGGTCCCAGGTTCGAAACCCTCAAGTGCTATCAATTCCTGCGTTGAGCAAGTCAATATAGAACTTTGCTATGACTTCAATTAGCCCTTGTCAGTGGATGGTGGGATTAGTCCACTTAATTAGTCGGTTCGTGGACCCTATACCAAGTCATTGAAACAAAATAAAAGACTGAAAATACGCATATTGAGGATGCTATGATTTTGATGGTCACAATGGTGTAGAGACCGTCAAGAACATGGCATTCTTCAGTGGATTAAACCAAGACAAAAAAATTAGTTTCATAACTTATCAAGTGTCCGATTTTGGTCCCAAAATCTTCGAGTCTTCGATATTGGTTTGTAACTACTTGGATTGTCCAATTTTGGTCCCATTTTTGCCGAAAAAATGAAAACAGTAGTATTTTTTTATCATGCGCAACTCATGTGCTGGCTAAATTCAGGGCTTTCTGGTATCCTCGCTGATGTGGCAGCTAAATATCTTTCTTTTTTTTTTCATTTTTAGTACAATGGATATTAAAAATGATTTTATGTTTTCTTTTATATAAAAACTAATACATATAATTTATTTCACAGAATAATGAACACAATTAAAAAATAGAAGAAAATCATGTCTCGTTCTTCCTAATTCACGCCACTGCTATTTCTTAAATCTCTGGCAAATCCTCCACCTGCAAATCCATCAATAAGCACGCCCTCTCTTTATAACCTACAAACCACATATGCATAAACGTCAAGCCCGAAATTCAACCCCCTTTTCGGTTGCGCTGACGTCATTAATTGAAATTTCAAAAACCTACAACCTTCCCAGGTTCAGATCGTCAAATTTCTTGAGGGTTTTTGCTACTCTAATCTTGAGGTTTAAACGGTACATATCTTGAAGTCCATCGTTCACTGAAAATGAAAATAACATAATCGCCATTTTTGAGAAGAAAACATCTTCTTCAAGAGACCCATCCTAAAATCTGATCTACTAGGGTGGGTAGATTGTTCACTAAATGACGATTGTTCTGAGGCGAAAGAAGGGACTTGGTGGGGGGGGGGGGACTAATTAGATTTAGATTTAGTTGCTATAGAAACTAAAATTAGGTTAATTTGCAAGTAAGAAAAATGAGATTAATTTTTTTAAAATTTTGATTTATTTGTATTCCTATATTTCTTAATGTGTAATTTTTTTGTAAAATGAAAATATTATAAGTTTATTAAAATGCAACTTGGCGGCCACATCCGCGAGGGTACCAAAAAGTCCCAAATTTGACCAGCACATGACCTGTACATAACAAAAAACGATGTTATTTTTATTTTTCCTACGAAAATTGAACCAAAATGGGACAATCCAAGTGGTTACAGGATCAATATCGAATAGTTTAAAAAATTTGGAACCAAAATCTGACCCTCGATAAGTTATGGGACCGAAAACTTTTTTGCTCTACACAAATTTGAACGCAAGTCACTCTATTTATGTCAAAAACATTTAAACCCTTGACCTTAAATAATACAAAAGATATCAAAGTTGTCATTAAAATTTAAAGTTAAATAATCACAAGCTAAAAAAAAATTATGGTCCCAATAAAATTAACTATTTTGATTTAGTCCCAATATTAAAAGGGTATCTAATTTTGACCTTGAAAACGTAAAAAGTTTAAACCTGATGTCGGTTTAGGTCCCATGAGGAATTCATTTAGGGCCAAAATTTTCCATCAAATTTTTATAGATTTTTATTTTTGAATTTAGTATTTTTTTATTCAAAATAAATAAAATGAGAAATTTTACATTACTATTACCTATTGAGAAATACTTGAGGTAGCCAGTCATAAGACCAAAAAAAAAAGTAGTTTGAAGACTAATTTTAAAGTGAAAAAGTTAGGAAATGAAACCAAAATTGAAAAAAGTTAAGGGACTAAAAAATAAATTTATCGTATCTCTACAAAAAGTTTAGGAACCCTTTGATTAGTGAAAGACCATAGAGGGAATTTACAGTCCCTAGTCTAAATTTTTAATTGAATAAGATTTAGTTATACGATATAATCAGCACACAAGACTAACTCTTTTGAACTCTTATTAAAAGTATTTTTTTATTTTGGTCACATTTAAATATAATATTAATTTATTTTTAATTCACTCGTATTATAGAAGTTATTAATAGTAGTATTTTAAATTCTTGCCCCATTGTAATAAATAAAAATCACTCATATATAGTATATAGTACATAAGATATTCACAGATATCGAATTAATTTAAATATTAAACACAATAAATTAAAAATATTACAAATTAAAAATGTATTATTTCGAAGATTTATGTCAAGCGGAAATGACATCTCAATCTTGTGTTAAAACAAAAAGTGCGTCTTTGTCCCACATCGGTTTGGAATAGAGGGGACGAGATTAATATTTCTATTTAAGAAGGTTATATGTCTTTGTTACAAGTGCACCAATTAGTACACTAGTCTTGTAGTTGATTCTGATTAAGTTATTGTCTTATATTTTATTTTGAAAGAGTGTTGTGAGAAGAGTGGGAGTCATTCAAAGACTTGTAATAGTATTTTTGTGTGATATTTCTTTTGGGGGCATTATTTTTTCTTTCTGATTTTAGGGTTTCTACGTAAATTCTTTTGTTTGTTGATATCTATTTTGTTTCTTCATTTTATTTCTTGTTTATTTTATTTTTCCCTATGAACGAATGGGTATATAATATCACTTTTAATCTGCTTCTCTTGCTTTGCATCTAATTTCGCTGAAGTCGGCATCACTTGCATTCGTCATTGGAGGAATTTGGCGGCGCCAAGCACGCAATGTTCATCTCCATCGGCGGCTCCAATGCAGGAGCCTCACAGTTCGAGCATCCAAATCTCAAATGTATTTAAGATTATAAATTCTTTTATTTCAAAAGAGGCCCTATATCATTATAAAAAAAAATTAAATTCCATGATATGCCAAAAGGAGATATCTTTAAAATTAATAATATCGTAGAAGCAAGGTTCTTATAGTATTGAATACATTTGAGACTCAGATGCTTGTAAGCGAGGAAAAACTTCACGAACGATAAGGATCCTGCACTGGAGCTGCCGCTGGAGGTGAACGTTGCGTGGTTGCCGCTACCAGAGTCTTCCAATGACGGAGGTGAGTATACGAAACCATAGATGTAGATACGAATTAAGCAAGATAAGCATATTATAATGTCCCCATTCATTCCTTAGGAAAAATGAAAAAAAATTAACAATAAATAAATGACAGAAACAAAGCAATAACCAACAACACAAGAATTTACGCGGAAAACTCCAAAATCAGAGAAAAATCATTGCCCACAAAACAAATATTGTTGTATGAAAAATTTCTAGTGTAAGACCATTTATCAAATCTGGACTTTGTGCTATTTTTGGTTAAGTGTATCAATGGTAATATGCAACAGATCTCCGACTCATCTTCTTCCATACTTGGGTTTGCTAAGTAGGAAACATAAAAGCAAAATTATGGAATGCATTTGGACTTGCACCATGTGGTTTCTCTGTAAAGCTAGGAATCATCAGATTTTTAACAGCTAGGAAGTCAGATATGATTATAGTTTTAGGAAAATAAATGTAAATCTTGGTGTCTTTTCTCCTTAAGTGGAAAAAATTCTATCGATATTTCCTTTTCAGATTAATGTTGTAATCTTAGGAAGTGTTGCAAATAGCATAAGTTGCAAATTCATCTTTTATTTCTGCCTCATGTAACCTATAATGTAATAAATTCTATCATTTTTTCCTATTTTACCTTTTCTCTTTGAGTGCCCCTAGTACTTTTGTAATAAAAAATCCCTTTTATAAACAAATAAGATATGAAATGCTACAATTTCAATACTTCTAGCTTGAAAAAAAGATGTTTTTTGCAAGATAATCCATGAAAATGAGCGATCAAACTCAAATGGTCCGTATTTCATATGTTCTAAAAAAAACTTAAATTTTTTTGTAAAAATTCCTTTTGTGCCTTTTCTTTAGTGCAATTGAGAAAATTGTTTGATTGTATGGAACATGGGAATGGATTAAGAATTGTGTTACTTTTGTGAGCATATTTAATTTGACCTGTTGTTCGGTAGAAGGGTAACGAAGATGATTTTGGAGTGCGTATGGTCGTGTGTCCTATGGTTTTTGTGGAAAGTTAGAAATATTCATATCTTTAAGGGTGAAACAGTAAAACCAAAAATATAATTGAGAATATTAGAAAAAAAGTCTAGGTATATACCCTCTTTAAGAGGGAATATATCAAAATCAGTCCTACAACTTAGGTTGATTCCAATTTTAGTACTACAACTTTTCATTTTTTGAATTTTAGTCCCAGAGTTATCAATTGTAGTCCATTTTGGTATAAAAATTCAAACACTCACTGAAGGAATTTGGGGTTTTTAATTTTCCGGCGGATTGTACACGTGAACTACCACATATTAAAAAAAATTAATCGACCCATTTGGAAACAAAAACAACTCCGACCCAAATCAAACCCAATCCTCCCCTAATTTCACAGAAATCCATTTTGATTATGTGACATTCAATTTTTTTATTTTTATTTCGTGACAGTCCACGTACACAATTCTCCAAAAAATTAAAAACCTCCAATTCCACTGATGAGTTTTTTTAATTTTGAGGCCACATAAGGACTAAATTGACAACGTCAGGACTAAAGTTACACGATTAAAATTGACAACTACAGGACTATAATTGAAAAAATAAAAAAGTTACAGGACTAAAATTGACAATCCCAGGACTAATATTGAGAAAATAAAAAGTTGTAGGACTAAAATTGGAATCAACCTAAGTTGCAGGACTAGTTTTGATATTTTCCCCTCTTTAAGAAGTAGGAAGGTTAACATTTTTTTCTTTTTAGGACCGGTGTAGTAATTCTATGTTTTGGTGCTTTGAAAGCTGGATTGGGGTGATACAATTCTAAACCTTATAGTTCTTTATTTGTAATAAGTTCTATAAGTGTACCCTTAATACTCCTACAGAAAAACAAAATCCCCATTTTTCTATTAAAATTAATTTACGTGTTATATTGGGATTACAATCAAATATGACCCAACACTTTTTTACCTTTATCGATTTAGTCTCACAATTTCACCTTTTATAAATGTAGTCCCATATATGTATATTCAAATTGTGTGGATCCAATTCCAAATCGGCAGAAAAACATTAAAATAATATTTTTTAGCATGTGTCGATCAGTCACATGCCTCGCCGGAAAAATGTGTTTTCCTAGTGTAAAAAAATGGTTTTATGAATTTTCCCATGATCTGGGATGGAAAGGGAACAATTTGAATACATATGGAACTAAATTGAATAAAATAAAAAATTATGGGACTAAATTGAAAATGATAAAGAGTTGGGGATGGATTTGATTTTAATTCGCATAATGTAAGTCTTGAAGTGGTTAGAGAAACACTATCTATGTTGTGAGTTCGTCGGTTCAAGTCATTATTTGACATATAAAAAATAAAAATAAATTGTTATAATATCAAAGGAATATGCAAGATCTCTATTTATTATTTGATTAGTTTTTTTAGCATACTTGTTGAATTGTGATCATCAAGCACTTAATTTACTAATGAATCTTGGTATAATATATGGTTTTTTTGTCTATATATACATTTTACATTTTACATTCTTAAAGTTAAATTAAAGGCCCAATATCATGGTCAAGCCCGATCCAAGAATTAGTTATGGGTTAGAGTTGATCTATAATTTGAGTACGAACCGAATCCTATAGAGTGTCTTAAAGAGCATATAACATATTCATATCTCAATGTAGAGAACAGTATATGATCGGATAAGATAATTAACCAGTCTGACAAAATTGACCTAGTAAATCTCGGAAATAAAGATATTGATACTATCGACAAGAGCTCATACATCATGTCCTCACGAGCTCCCAAAATGCCATTTTCTTCCAATATGACACTAAGAAAATTAAGATTTTTTTTTGTCAGGAAAAGTACATCCGACGTGGATAGGGCTTTCAAATAACTCTTTACGCTTATAAAGACATTTCCACCATATATAAATCCTTCAACATTTTTTACCATCTATAGTGGGCAAGTTTTAAGGTGTATAATATATCATTAAATATAATTTTCTTAACGTAACATCTACATATTCTGACATATATAAATGTGGATACATGTTTAAAATAAATCGGAGAATAACAGAGAGTTCATTAACATAAATATTTTTCGAATCACAAACTAACCGTAGAGGAGAATCACTTTGCTACTAAGAATACATAAACAAAACCCTCAATTTCACACAAGGATCAAATTCATATATTTATGTGAAGATAAAATAAAACTTATTGTAGTTCATAAAATTAATAGAAATAATGAAAATTTAGTTGAAATGACATAGATTTCTTTAGGAGGGATGTCGGAAGAAAACAAAACAGGGTCAGCGAGCTATTGGTTTAACTTGAATAGAAAAGGTGGAATTTCATCTTAATAAATTTTTGGTGTCATTTAATAAGATTGTAAGGTTATTCGCCCGAGCAACAAATCAATATTTTCATGAATTTTAATTTAGATTTGAAAAGTTTGCTTTAATTTGATCCACACTTGAGCATTATGTTCAATCAGCCTTCCACTACTACTTCGAAAAAGAGATTTGTATGAGAATATTTTAGTGCTTGGAATATCATCTCTTCTTTCATTCTCATTATCTGATTCATCCGTTCTACAACACAATATCCTAAAAAAATATCAGTCGAACCTTGAGTAATGTTAGCATAACAAACAACGAGAACTTCTATGTTTTTTTTATCAAATACTCGAAGGAAGAATTTACTTAAGTGTATAACCCTATTGTTTTGGTTAATGGTCCAATTACCTCTATCATTCTGCAGCTTGACTACTCTGTTGGTTTTTTGCGTGTCGATTTGTCTTGGTTGAGAAATTAGGAATTAATATAGCCTTTTTTCAACAAATATATCTTCGATTTTTATGGTGCTAAATGGTTCTCTTCTTTATCCATGTGTATGCCTAACATCTTTCTCACCTACTAATATTTTGCAATGGATAACTTATCACACCTCTCTTGTAGTCTAATCGTTTCTTTCTCTAGCTCTTTCTTGGAGGTGTTCCAAACTCCAGCAACATTCCTCTGAAAATCATAAAGAATATTAGATGTTGCATTCTAATTGTGTAAACCACATTCCTCATATCCGGTTCTTGTAACCATTTGGTTTCAAAAAGAAAAATATTAATCTTTCTTATGAAAATCTTGACATTAGTGATAACCGTAATGGTCTGATGCCATCGCCACTAGGTTAGCGAGTGTGGCAATACATAAACACAAGTACCAAATTAGATTGGCCATGGCTTTGTCCAATCATTTTTCCACGCTATGAGTGCCTCTACCACGACTCCACATAAAGCCATTACTATTAAAATGGTAGTAAGTAAGATGGTGGTAAGTAAGATTACTTTCCATTGTTGCCTATCGAAACCCTAGAAAAATAGTAATCTAGGTGAGCTACTCTTCCACAGTTGTCATCACATCTCAAGATATCATTAAAATCGCCAATACCTAACCATGGAAATTCATCGTGGCTTGTAAATAATTTCAATTAACCCCAAAAAAATCTTTTTCTTGTCTGTTACAAGAAGCTATAAAATCTGATATGCTAATAAGTCCTTAAATCCCTAATATGTGTATCAATGTCATTCTTGTAATATGCAAAAATGCTTAGGAGTGGTGGCAAAAGCTTTACTTTTTGGATTGGCAACACAAAGAGCGCAACTTTTGAAAGTAGCAAAACATAGGTTGTAACTTTTAAATGTAACAAAACATGGATCGTAACTTTTTAAAGTATCAATTTGAAGCCAAATTAGCCTAATTACCAGCACGTTTTTGGGCTTAAATCAAAGACTAAGATGTTAATTGGACGTCAACACAGTTAAAAATTGAGCTAAAGACAGGCTAATGTGGCTTTCTCATGGAAAATTAGCCTAAAAGAGGGTGATCTAGGTTATTCTTGCATTAAATAGCTTACTTTTAAAAGTTACAGTCCTTGTTTTACTATTTTTAAAAGTTAAGGTCCTTATTTTGTTAGTTTGAAAAGTTACAATCCTTATTATGACAGCCTAAAAAGATACAGTCCTTGTTTTTCCACTCCCATAAGTTACGATCCTGAAAAAAAATTACCCTCCCTCCACTTCTGTCAACATAATCTACTGAAATCCCGCAACTAAAATTCAAGTTAAATCGAATAATTTCCATTTAATTAACCACACAAAGTAGGAATTGCAATAGGGGTTTTCGAGCCCTTTACATAATTTAATACTCCCTCCGTCCCAAGGGAATTTGCACCCCTTGGTTGCACGCGAATTAAGAAAAGTAATAAAGTAGTGGCATATGGGTAAATATGTGTATATTTATGTGAGTGTGCACGCAAATCGATGTTTCCTTTTTAGGTAGTGTGCAAATTCGTTTGGGACACCCCAATAAGGAAAGTGTGCAAATTCGTTTGGGACGGAGGGAGTACAATCTTCATTCTCGGCAAGCCTAGAACCTAGGCTGCCCATTAAAAATGGAAGTTGTTAACTTAAAAAATAATATCACTTTTACTACCTCCATGGGAATTGGGAAAAGATCAGTATATTACCAAGTCTTGAGTAGTATTATCTATTTTCCATTTTCACATGTTGGCAAAGGTATATTGTCATTACTCTCATTTTTATATGTATTCTCCAAGTAAAAATAGGGATTATTGACTACAGATTAGAAAGTTTAAACGAATCCCCCATTCTCACCCTTTATCAACCCCTTATTTATTGCGCACAGATATAAAAAACCTCCCCACTAAGAAAAGCTTTAAATCATCAAGGTTCATCACCAGGTTCTCCTCCCTGACAATTAGATCACCATCTTTCTCATTTTTAAAATTTATTTTTTCGATCAATTATTCCATATCAAAAAATTCCAACACCATAAAAATAAGTGTTCTCAATAAAGGAGAATGTACAAGACTCTCAACTTTGAAGAGAAAACACTTGAAGCGAATGCATAATTTAGAATAATATCCTTTTTATAGAATTTAACAATTCTTTCCTATTTACATACCTTCCTAAGATAGTCGAAAAAAGACTATTATAATATTTGTAGCAGTTCCATAGGTACTTTTATCTTCCCATTGATGGTTTTGGCTTTTCTTTAACCCCCGCATAGTTTATCACCCATTCGACGATGTCTTTTCTGTGTTTGTACTTCACGAGTAAATGATTCTTTAGCATAAGATAGATTATAGCGGTGACGAGAACAGAGGATACTTAAACGATAATGCATTTTATTTTCTTGCGTTGATTTTTATCTATGATTTCACCTAAATGAGATTTACCACACTTTAGTTTGATTTCTTAACCACATACTGTGGTTTTTTCCCTTAGTTTTATCCATTGTTTTAATGTTGTTGGTGTCATTTTTGGTTTAAGAGTGTTTTTGGCAGGTTCGACCGCCTTTGATGCGATTTCAAATTTTATGTTCATCGTGCAACCAGTGTTTTGATTTTTGCGTGTCGTTCTACTCGTGAGGGGGATTTTTGGAGCTTAATTTTTTTTTTCTATAATCACCCGCCTATCTGAGTTGAGATTATTTTCTTTTTTTAAGCAAGGGTAAATTGCAGCTTTGGTACCAACAGGATGAGTTCAAAAAACTTTTGGTACCTATGTGTGAAACCGACCTTTTTTTTTATTTGGTCCCATCAGTTAATTTCCAGGATAAAATTGCCATTTTACCTCATGCTCTTGGAACCAAAACTACAAATTACCCATTCTATTATGACCAAATTTGTTAAAAAAAAATAGGTGACCAAAAATAATACACCCCTATTTTCGAGTGCAACACACCCATTGTTAGCCCTATCATACTTAACTATATTAGAGTGCAATAAGACTCACATAGTTTGTGTCATGCAAGGGAAAACAATACCATTTTATTTATTAATTCATTAGAGTACATTTTACATATATGCGGAAGTTATGTAAAATGTATATATTGATACAAAGTTATAAATATGCGTTCAACTTTGTTTTATTTCATATGGCAAGTGTACGATCTCCATCTCCAATGGTTATATCTGTATACTCAATCTTCTAAAAATGTAGTATGAGCCTCATGAGACATACGCCCAACGAAGAATCAAATTATAATGAGTTATGAAACTTAGAATTTATTTCATAATTCTTGGTATCGTGGTATCTTGTAAGATTTAATGTAGTCACACATAATTACTTCTATTATTTGTGACACAAATCTTTCCATTGGAATTTGAACATCATACTTAATATGAAGACCATTCTTATTAGAGATTTTCTTGCATGGTAATGAACTTAAATTCATATATCAATATCAAATTATAAAGTGATATTTACATTGCTTGGGAACTTAAAACCTCGATTGGCAGTGTAGCCGACGATTTCTTCCTTAAGTTATTGTTATTTTCTTAGACATATCTCTCCAAAAAGTTTCAACATTTAGCAAGTTGGAGTACATAAATTATATTTTTTCATCTATATTTGCAAGTTATAATATTATTTCATTTTTAGGCCGTTCTAATGTGCAGGAACCTACATGAGTTGCAAAAAGTCTTAAATTAACATGTATTTAATTTGGCAAGTAGTAGCGTATTTAGCAAGTAGTTGCAAAATATTCATAAGTTTCATGTTGCAATTTAATTTAATTAATCATGCTATTCATTGTAAAAGGATGCAATAAATTTTTTATGGGAAAATACACTTTTTTGTCCAATTAACTTTGGTTGAATTTGGTTTTTGTCCTATTAACTTTGGACTTTTTAATTTCGTCCTATACTTACAAAGTTTGTGTTTTTTGTCATGTTACCTACTATACCAGGTACCTCTTTGACGTGACATTTTGAAATAAGAATCTTAATTTCACCCATTTCAAGTAACACTATTGAAATATAACATTAAATCAAATTAGAAAGAAGACAATTAGACAAATTCTATTAAACATCATGATTACTATGTCCACTTTCTTTCAAATTTCATCTCCTAAACTCTCACAAGGTTCGAAAATTTACATCAATTAGCATACTTGTTCTCATTGTTAATTATAGCATAAGCACATTAATCAATATTTACAAGAATCAAATTGTGGTTCATTCACATGCATAATCTTCTTTGTTTGGATTTATAACATGTATAGCTCTTCTAGTTCGAAAATTAACAATCAAAATTTAGGGTTTCTTCAGTTTATGATAGATTCGACATGCAATCATATTTCTAGTCTATATTCATCATTTTAAAAACAATGTTAACAGGAAATTAGGCATTTAATCACATATGGGGAACATGACTTTTAAATTTGAAAGTTTTCAAGAATTACCCGAATTACACATGAAATTATACCATTTTGTTCCACTAATTATTCTAAACATGATGATAACAAAAATTTTAAAGTTCAAGCACATATTAATCAATTTTAAAAATTCCAAGAGTGGTTCAATTTAATATGCAATTTTATTTCTAGAATCAACACAAGATTTCAAGTATAATGTTATCAAGTTCATCATATTTTAAACATTATTTGTACAAGTTAGGCATGGTTCAAATATTTCAAGAGATGATTCAAGAGATGATTGAAGCTCACATGCAATTCATATTTAGCCTCTAATCATCAAGACAAGCACATTGATAACAAGATTGATAGCATTTGAGCAAGTATATGCAACATATCTCAAGGTTCGAGCAATAATGAGTCCACAAACATATTGGATTACACATGCAATTATACAATTAGAATATAAACAACATTTCAAGCAATTCTAGCCATGGATTCGAAAAGTAAAATAAAGGAAATGTAGAAGGGAGAAGGTACATAGAATAAAAGTAAAACTTCGACTACGGTGGATTTTGTAGAAGCAAGACTTCTAAGTTTAGAAGCAAAACTTCAACCATCCATGCCTCTTTCATCTTCACAAGAGGATCCCACAAGAACTCACTTGATAATCTCTGTCTCTATTTTTTTGTTTTGGCTTATTATTTATGGTGTATGGGGTTTATGAGCTTATAGGCACAAGTGTGAAGGTGTAGATCAATTAGAAATTAAATAATTATTTTCATTATGGGTTATGGGTGGCAAATTCATCCAATGTCCTATTTTATAAAAGTTCCTATTTAAATTTAATTGCATCATTTAACCAAGCCTTTGATTGAATTTTCTGGAAGTCATCTAAGGACCCTCACTCATCCACATTTTATATTTCAATTTGAATAAATTTTTAGGAAGAAAAGACACACATGGGCGTGTGCTTCTACATCGGTGGGGAAGAGAATATGTGATTTTCTAAGGATTTTAATTATGAGCACAATATTTTTATGGATTCAATTTCAATTTAATTTAATTTCTTACATGAATTAATTAATTACTATGGTTCATGTGAAAAATTAATAAGAACAACATGTTACATTAATTTAATTCTAATATGGGGATCATTTATTTAATTAATTCAAGAACACATGGTATTCACACAAAATTATACTAAGTACATGGTAGTAAATTAATAATTTAATCTTATGACCAAAATATCATACTCATGTTTAGAAAAAAATAACACATGGGAATTTGATTATTTCAATTAGGCATGCATTAGTATTAGCCATAATATAATATTATGCCTCCTTAGCAATAAATAGTATATATCATTTATGTTTTATAATCTACCTCATCTTTACTTTAATTGTCATTGCTAGGGTTTGCCGAGCCTCATCTCGTGGCCATTTCTTCCTGCATATCTTTAGGAACAATTAGTAGCATTCAAGAGAAAATAATATATGTTGTTCAAATAAAATGTAGTGCAACCTTTGACATTCATGTATGAAATATTACGTATGCATGTTTAAATAAAAATATATACATGGATATTTATATTGGCATTTTAGGTTCAGGCTTGGTTACTGGTTACTGGTTTTGGGTTAGGTATTTTTTACGTGGTCACATAAAATGTAAAAAGGACCATTTTGTAGTGCACCTATTCTCTTGTGACAAAAGTGTAATTTACCCTTTTTACCAATTAACCTAACAATGTAAGAATGTGCACAATTTTGGAAAATCTATCAAAAACAATAAAAACAGATCAATCACACGTTGAATTTGATGTAGATCAAGTAAATAATCCACATAAAAATCTTCATACATAAATATAGAACACGTAAAGCCGCATATAAATCCTCATTAGTAAGTTGACCCATATTGTCCCTTTCCACACAAGTCCTCCAACATCCTTCTTTTTAGCATCAAAAGTGTTGGCTAACTCCTGGATATGCATTTCCCCAACCTTGCCGAAGAAAGGCCAAATCGTAAGCTAACAAAAACTTCCTTCTAAACTTTTTCAGCCGTTGTGCACCCATATAAGAAAAGGGAGAATATATTTTTAGGACGGTAAGTTAGGAAGGTTGTGTGTTAAAAGAAAATAATTCTCCGAACTTGTTAATGTAAATTTGGTCCATTAAATTGTTTTTTTAGAAAATCTAGGCCATTATACTGGCCTTAATATACGAAAATAATCATTTGTTGCCTAAGCAAAATTTCAAAATAACGGGTCTACATTTGCAGCAAAAAAAAGTTAATGTCCTACATTCATATGTTCAGAAAATTATTGTTTTTAAAACACAACCTCTAAATTACGTGCCTAAAAGCAACATTATTCCCATTAATAAATGTTTAGGATTTTAAAGAAATCAAAGACACACCAATAGCAGTACTGGTTGAATTTCATATTTTATGTCGAAATCTTGTCTATGACGGCCTGCAAGAGAATACACAAACTTTGAGTGGTACAAATCCATTCATGACCTGATCCAGCCCTCCAACATTGTCAGCGACCTAAGTGAATTAGTTCAACAAATAGTGGTAATTAGGATTTAGACCAAAATCGTCATGTAACTTTGCACCTTCATTAGAATGGCCATCTAATTATTTGTTTGGGAAAAATACACTTTTTTTATCTTTGAATTTGGTTGAATTTGGTTTTTGTCCTGTTACCTTTGGAATTTTGAAATTCATCCTATAACTTAAAAATATTGTGATGTTTGTTTTGTTACCTGCTACACCAGGTAACTGTTCTGATAAATATGACATGGCATCAACCTTTTGTAAGTTATAGAACGAAATTCATAATGCTACGTCAGATTATCGAAAGAGTTACCTGGTATAGTAGGTAACATGACCAAAAATACAAATTTTGTAAGTTATAGGATGAAATTTAAAATTCCAAATTTAACAAGATGAAAACCAAAATCAACCAATGTAAAAGGACAAAAAGTGTATTTTTCTTATTTATTATATTGATTTAGTCCTGTATGTATTCAAATTTTGCCAAATTGGCCCTATTTGGCTGAAAATGCATAAAACGACATTCAAGTCCAACTAATGATTCAACACAGATTCAACTTTTGAAGTGTTCTAATTTGGTTTCGAGTTCGAATTGGTGAAATTATGATTGTGAATTTTTAATGTTGTCGCAATTAAAGTGCGACTTTGCTAGTATGGTGAAATTTTGATTAGATATGAGATGATATACAAAGATTTAGATTTATAAATATTAACTGTGGGCAAGAAGATGGAAGAAGATTGGTGAAAATTAGCACTCCCCGTGTCACATGGAATAAAAAAGCCCAGTCATCAGCTTTCACCGAAAGACAAGTGAACATGACCAACACGGTATTGTTTGATGCATTTTCCGGCCAAATGAGACTAAATCAATAAAGCAAATAGTTAAAGGACCAGTTTTAATAAAGGTGAAAAATTACAGGGCGGGTTTTGTTTAAATACCATGGTAAGTAAGTAAATTTCACGGCATATGATTTGTTGTCTGCAAGAGTCCACATCCAACAGTCATTCCTAAAATGGAATCTAGCATATCTGCCCAACAAGACAAAACAATTATTTAATTAATGCCTCTTCCCACACAAAGAAAGATCTCCTCCAACTCAAAACTCCTTCCCATTTGCCCCACTCGACATATCAATCATACAACAATTTGAAAACCAAACACTAGCAGCAAATTTCGAAATGAGATCCCTCCACCACAACGACCAATATTGTATTGTTTGATGCATTTTCTGGCCAAATGAGACTAAATCAATAAAGCAAATAGTTAAAGGACCAATTTTAATAAAGGTGAAAAATTACAGGGCGGTTTTTGTTTAAATACCATGGTAAGTAAGTAAATTTCACGACATATGAGTTGTTGTCAATGGAATCTAGCATATCTGCTCAACAAGACAAAACAATTCTTTAATTAATGCCTCTTCCCACACAAAGAAAGATCTCCTCCAACTCAAAACTCCTTCCGATTTGCCCCGCTCGACATATCAATCATACAACACGATTTTCACTCTCCAATTTGTACATTCTAAGTTATAAATCTTTGCGACGCCCTCTCTCAACCCACCTCTACTCCCACAACAATTTGGAAACCAATCAGTAGCAACAAATTTCGAAATGAGATCCCTCCACCACAACGACCAATATTTACATTTACACCGCCTATTATGCCATTCATCAACACATTAAAAAAGTTGCCGTATTTGGAAAAGATAATCTTAGATCACAAACTTTCGTTCCCCTCAATAACACAATTAAGCGCGTTATTTGCCTAACAAATCCAAGTTGAAGAACTCAACTTTATAACCCCAAGCCCCCCTTCCTTCCACCCTCACCCCTGTTATTTAGGTAAACAATCCTCATCCCATGTTGGAAAATTATTTTTTAGTACACTATCTTATGGGTGTTTGTAAAATTAAAGGACTATCTTTACGGGCATATAAAATTGGGACAGTGTCCTTATGAGCTTGCAAAATTAGGACATTATCTTAACAAACTTGCAACACTAGGACACTATCTTTTAATTTTGATAAATTTAGCCAAATATTCTAAAATTCAGCTAACTGGACACATCATAATCTGGCTTTATTTGGAAGTCTATAAAGATATTGTTCTAATTATGCAAACTAAAAAATATAATGTCATAATTCTGCAAACACCCATAAATTACTGACCTAAAAATAATTTTCACACCACCTATACGGAATGATTATCGTATAGGTAATGATATTATTAATATTACATGGGGGGTGGCTGGAAGAATTACATTCTTCTAAAAATTTGAAGTTGTAGAGACGTGTGAAACTTTAAATTCTCTAATCCTCTCACCCATTCGTGTGCTGAATTTTCGATTCTACCCTCTTGTGAGGATGCCCAGCGATAGACAATTTAATATGAGTCCTGACATTGCCTCGTAGTATCTTATTCTCTTCTTTTGCCTCCAAACTTCTCTGATGTAATACATACATTGTTGAAGTTACGTACATCAAACCCGTTGTGATTAATTAAATCTAGATGAGAAATCAAGACTATATAGAGAAGGATTTACATTAGAATCTGTAAATCGCCAAGTTTGATTATTCCATATAGCCATATATCAGTATACCGCTCATTAAAGTATTGTTTGGAAAGAAAATGAAATCCACAACAGAATAGAGAGGACAACCACCCACGAAAAAATGCCCACATTCTGACATTCGGAAATGAATTCTCTGATTTTGCTTTATATTTAGCTTGATATTTAAGAGCTCTAATTATTTTATTTAAAATAAGGTTTACAAGCATCTTAAAACTTTTTTTTGTTATCAGCAAAAAAAGAATTATATTAGCAATTCAGGATACTCCATACGCTTCATAAAATAGAGAAACAGGAATTGCCAAACACCTAGATTATTGTTCCAGAATACGATGAATACTCTTAGTCCAGTCTCTAAAACGGACACTATTTAACTTCAAATTTTCAACTCGTAACTAGCTCCAAAACTCTACTTTAGTTGTAACATTAAACAATTTTTCTTGTATATACGTAATATTTGTTGATTAAAATATTTAATCTAATAAAGTATTCTCTTGGTCGGCGCAGGATCTTACCTCCCTCGTTATTTATTTAAAATTGTAATTATTCTATACTCAATCAAACATCTATAATTTGATTTCGTTTTATAATTTTTAATTAATACTCTGATTTAACCATATATTCTCTCTCCCCCTTCTGCCTTTCTTCTTATTTTTTTTAATCGTCCGCTTCTCTTTAACTATTGCAAATCTAAATAAATCATAGAAACATTCCAAGTAACATGAATTATTTAACAAAAACTGTTATATTACAATTCCTCTAGGTGTTTTTTGATATATCGGGTCGAATCATTTCAATTCTCTTGTACGTACCACTTTATATTCCACCCATAATTGTGGTGATCCGTTGAATATTTCTAAAGATTTCACATGTCATACATCCAGAAAATGGAACATAAAGCAGAATATATTAGTTTTGCGTTTGCTTTAATGCTTTACAATATCATACATTTGTTTTTAACTTAACGCGAACAAACTAATTTAAATAAATAACTAAATAAACAAATATACAATAGCTAATTAATAATTAAAATCAATGCCCCTTTAAATCCATTCCCAATTAAAGGCACTCACATGCATTAAGGTTTTTTTTTTTACTACTCTCTCCATCCCATTAATGTTTGCACTATGAGGTGGACACAACTATTGAGAAATAGTGTAATGAGTAGTATTTTGTGGGGTATAAAGTGATGAATTGATTGAATTGAGTGTAGTGTAGGCCCAAAAGGCAAAAAGTTATGACAATTCTTATATATATGTGAATATTGTGAGGGTAGATTTTATGAAAGTGTTTCTTTTTTTGGGTGTGCAAACAATTGTGCGACAGCCGAATCAGGAAAGCGTGCTAACAATTATAGGACGGAGGAGTAATATTTACTTGAAATGGTGGGATTTTAAGCACTACAAGAAAATAAAGAGTAGTCTACTAAATAATAGGTTGAGAATTGAAAATGCCTACATGAATAAAATTTTCATACAGAAGTCATTAGCAATCATAATTTTTTTGTTAAATTTTTTGTAGCAATATTTACAAATTTTGTAGGCAATATTTCTCTTGTAGTTAAAGGATATATATGATATATATTAGATGGGATAGAGATAAGATAAGACTGTATTCTCAATTATTTTTTCTTTGGAGAAGTCTAATGAGTGGAGAATTTAATATGGGTACAATTGTTTTTCGTCGAAATCAAACTCAGGGTCAAAGGCTCTGATACACTGTAAGAATTCAAACGATTCAAAAAGTACAAGAATTTATAGTGCTGAATTCTCAATTTTTTTTATATGATACCCTATAAGAATTTCAACTCATCTAAAAGTTCGAATTTATAAGGAGGAGTGAAATTAATTAATTATTTCTAACACTCCTCTTCAGTCATGGGTTGAATTCTCAAATTAAAGATTCTCAATAAGTGGATAATGTAATATGGATGGAGTTGCTTTACGCGGGAATTGAAATTAAATACTGTAATACAATGTAAGAATTTGACCTTATCTAAAAGTCCAAATTTATACAAAGGTGTAAAATAATTAATTATTTTTCCTAACAATACCAACCATGTATTAACCTACCAAATCTTTTGTACTGAAAAATGGAAAATTTAATTTATTGCCTAGGGGTACAAAGGAGCTATAAAACTCTCATAACCCTAAGCCTATTTCATAACCTAATTTGTGTATATTCACAAATGAAAAATGGAGAAGGCCGCCACTGCAAGAAGAGGAGAATGTGGCTCGGCTCCTTCATCAAGGAGGAGGAAGAGACCGCGCTCTCTTATGACCGAGCTGCCCGGAATTTTCCCACCGGTGAGATGCATGTTGACCAATAGAAAAGGACGGCCAGAGAAGCTGAGATTAACAGACGTTACACCATCGATGCTCCAACTGAGCCATGTGTTCAAGGTATGACTGTTTTGTCCATTTAATTTTACTTATTTAATATAAGCCTCGTTAAATTTTGTTTTTAATTTATTGTTATTTTAACTATATATTTTCATGTCCGCCAACAGGTTGGCTTCCAGGTGTACCCTCTACCCCCATCAAACGACGCCGTTGTGACCTGCTTCAAGGGCTACTCTACCTCCCATTTGCGATGCGTTGAATCCGGCCCCACGACGCCACCAAATCCTTATAAAGATGGAAATGGGATTACAAGGGGGTGGATATCTACGTAGGTAATTCCCCTGAAGTGAACGATATGAATATCCTCACAGCTTTGTAGTCATCTGTATCTCGATCATATCCTAATCCAAACCCAAACACCCAGCGGGGCATCCTGCGGGGCTCCTCAGTCAATGGGTTCCATATTGTCCACATTTATTAATTTTTTTATAAGATATGAGAATTAGACCGTTGCATGAGGCTATGTAGTAGTTATGTTGTTGTAGAGGATGCACGCCTCGGATTATCAATTGTTTAACACGGATTGTGTCAATCAATTGAGGGAGTCGAGAGAGATGGAATTGAGGAAGAGTGAATTAGAACCCCGATTTCAGTTGTTGAAATCTATGTAGTTTTTATGTAGGATATTCAACAGACGAGTCACATCGTTGTTACCAGAAAATTATCAGATGTTTCAAATTGAAAAACTTGAAAAAGTGGTGTATTAAATTGCAAAGAAAAAAAGTACGTATTGTAATTGATAAAAGCAATAAAGTTCGTGATTTTTTTATTTATCATTAACCTTATGAGTTATGAATTCATTTATCGCATTAAAATGTTGTGCATAATTGCCGATATTATGTTAATCTACTAATATTATATATTGGACTAATTATAAAGTGTAGGTAAAATTAAGGATTTATGGTATGAAACCGAAAAGCGTTAAGTGTTTGGTGTCACTTTGTGTTGCAATTTCCCTCCACGTATTATTTGGTACTAAAATTGTTATTTTTGTTAATTTTGGGACTAAATTTGTATGATTGGGACCAAAAGTGTTTGGTCTCTAACGGAGAAATTAACTACCGCTACCGGCCGTTAAAATTGGGACTAAAATCGCAATTTTACGTGACGATTGGGACTAAAAATGTGTGGTTTTTAACGTCTGGGACCAAAATCGTTGAATGTGGGATCAAAATCGTGGAATGTTGTGACGAATAGGACCAAAAGTGTAATTTCCTCTTTTATAGATCCTCTATACTCATCGTCATTAATGTAATTTTCCATTTTTCGGTACATATGATTAATTTGGGTAGGGTTAATCCATGGATGGTATTATTAGAAAAGTAAAATAATCAATTAATTTCATACTTCTTTATAAATTCAGACTTTTAAATGAGTTGGAATTCCTGCATGGTCCTTTGACTCATTACTATATAATTGTTTGATTACCACAGAAAACAATTTTAACCAAATTAAATTTTTTCACTAATTGGGTCTTCTCAAAGGAAAAAAATATAAAATAATTAGAATTTAGTCTATGAGTGAGGAATTGTTAAGGAAATTTACTAAACCCTCTACGATTTTGAAATTTTAGATGGGATGTGTATTTTGAGGACGAGTTTCATACAAGTTTTTGTGAACAAGAAATTGTTTGCAGAATTAAATAAATGATCTTCACACGTCCCGAAAAATACAAATTCACCATTTTAACTTGTTTACTCATTGGGTTTCCTACACAAAGAAGGGAGAAAGTTAGGAAAAATAAATAAACAAATAAATTTATTTAACACTGCTTTATAAATTTAAACTTTTGGATGAAATATAATTCTTTCAGTCCAACTCACAAAATTTGTTGATTTATCCGAACTTAAGGATACATTGTCTATTATTTTATCCTTATCTCATTTAAATAACCAATATATCCCTTCTAATCCTACCTATTTGAGTTGATAAAATAAAAAAATAAAAATTAATGCACGCGACGTGTGAGTGCTTTTGCCCATGGATGAATTTTGGGGGTGTTCTTTTTTTATTTGAGCGTAATTTGACCAATCCTAATTGGGAAAAATATAGATGGGGCAAATCCAATGAATAATAAATTTGTATTATAATTTAAAATGTAAAAATAATAGTGAATGTAACTTTCTGTCAAACCGATAATTTAATGTTATCACTACAAGAAAATAATGTAGTGCCCAAGAAATTAGAGATTTTTTTATGGACATCGGAATGAGGGTATTTTATGGAGGATAGTTGTCCTATATATTGCATACTTCTCTATCAGAATCAACGATGCCTTAAGAAAGTGTATATTGATCATATGGCTTTATGGAGTAATCAAACTTGGCGATTTATGGGTTTTTATGTAAACACTTCTCTAGTTTTACGATGTTATTCGTAGAAACTACTGCGTACTTTTGCTTCTCACCTATGTTTAATCAATCTCTCTATGGTTGGTGGAGGAAACTTTAACAATGTGTGTCTTTCATTTGGGAAGTTTGGAGGCAACAGAAGAGCACAAAATAATATGAGGGGCAACGACTGATTATGTTCTTCATGATTTGAATGGAGGAGGTAAAATTCTCACGTTAGATGGCAGACAATATTTGAACGATTTGGTAGATTTTTCACAGATGAAAGATGAAGGATTTATTTCAATGGCTCGTGTTGAAACCTATGATTTACATGGACCAAAGAGCAATGAATATTTTATATGAGAAACTTAGGATGGTTCACACAAGATTTATGGTGGAACGCAGATTGCTAATCTTGCGAGGAATAATTTTATAGATTTTATTATTGTCGGTCATATAAACATCCGCAAGACAACATATTTATGGTTATTCGAAGTTATTAATCGGTGACAAATGCATATTTCGCCCTTTATTTGATTTTTTAATGTACCTCAAATTTATGTAAATTTAAAAGATGATTCTAAGTTCAAATATAACTATGTGATTACCACCAATCTTAATTTTGCAAAAGAGGTCTATATATAATGGTTATAATATACCACCATATTTTTACGAGGAAGAAAAATTAATGTATTGGTGACCTTATTAGACCATCAAGATTATAGTTTTTTAGGATTAAATTAAAGATTCGTCCCTTGAAGTAAATTAATGCAATTATAAAAGAAAAATCATATAAGGACTACAAAAGTTTGGAGGCAACAGACACTACAAAAAAGACGGAGATTAGCGACGGAAATTTTGCGACGGCCAAATATCCGTCGCAAATTCAGTAAATTTGCGACGGATTTTACTAAGCCGTCGAAAAAAATGAAATTTTGCGACGACTAAGGATGGCCGTCGCAAAGTTTTGTAATTTGCGACGGAAAAGCCGTCGCAAACACTATGGCCCACCGCCTTCGTCTTGAAACGACTACATTTGCGATGGAAGGGTCGTCGCAAATTTCAACTTTGAGTTTGCGACGGTCCATTCCGTCGCAAAATATACCCGTTTAAAGGTGACCGTTCATGAAGCGACCCGTTTGACTGATTTGCGACAGATAAGGTCGTCGCAAATTTTAACTTTGAGTTTGCGACGGACCAAAGTCGTCGCAAATCTTACATTTATATTCGCGACCTTTCGGGAAACGGTCCTTTGACTGTTTTGCGACGGAATTTCCGTCGCAAGTACGAACCGTTTTTACGCGTCTTCTCGGGAAACGGGCGTTGACTGATTTGCGACGGAAAAGCCGTCGCAAATCAGTAAAAACGACGTCGTTTTGTCTTTGACAGGCGAAATTTGCGACGGATAGGCGTCCATCGCAAATTTTTTTACAATTATAAATACTCTCCTCGCGAAGCAGACGGATCCTGCGAGAAAAAGGAAGAAGTGGAGGATCCTGCGAGAAAAAGGAAGAAGTGGAGGAAAACGAAAGGAAAAGGAAGGAGAAGTCGGGAAAAGGAAGGCGTCAGTCCCCACCGAGTTTTCGTTTCGACATTTTCTACAAATAAACCGTAAGTTTTCTTCATTTTTACCGTTTAAAATTTAATTTTAAAGCATGTTTAGAGAATTGATTTTAGTTGAGAATTGATTTTAGTTGAATTGTTTGAATTACATTAGTAATGAATTGATTTTAGTTGAATTAGTTTATCGAATTTTAATTTAAATCATTTTTAAATTTTTGTTAATTAAGTTTAGAATTGAATTAGTTGAATTGTTTGAATTATATTAGAAATGAATTGATTTTAGTTGAATTAGTTGATCTAATTTAATTAGTAGATCGAATTTTAATTTAATTTAATTTTGCATGTTTAATTTTTGTTAAGTTTATAATTGAATTAGTTGAATTGTTTGAATTATATTAGAAATGAATTGATTTTAGTTGAATTAGTTGATCTAATTTAATTAGTAGATCGAATTTTAATTTAATTTTAAAGCATGTTTAATTTTTGTTAAGTTTAGAATTGAATTAGTTGAATTGTTTGAATTATATTAGAAATGAATTGATTTTAGTTGAATTAGTTGATCTAATTTAATTAGTAGTTCGAATTTTAATTTAATTTTAAAGCATGTTTAATTTTTGTTAAGTTTAGAATTGAATTAGTTGAATTGTTTGAATTATATTAGAAATTAATTGATTTTAGTTGAATTAGTTGATCTAATTTAATTAGTAGATCGAATTTTAATTTAATTTTAAAGCATGTTTAATTTTTGTTAAGTTTATAATTGAATTAGTTGAATTGTTAAATTATTACAGATGAACCCAGGTCAAGATAATTTTCTCACTGTCATCATAGTCGACAACAAGTAAGTATTTTTTAATGAATTATGTATACTTTTAATTATATATATATTAATATAATTAACTTGATTTTTTTATTTTGTTGTCACATACTGCTTCCAGCCCATGAGACTAGCTTAATCGTCTCACAAATCATTAGGATGGGACAATTTGAGTATGGTGCCCACTCGTGGAGTCAAGTGTCCGAGCAAAAGAGGATGGAGTACTTTGATGACTTCAAGGTATAAATAATTTATTTATTATGATTTTAATTTAACTTTTAATTTTTTAATTTATTCGTTAATATTCTATTTTTAATTTATTTGCAGAGGCGGTGCGTTTGGGACCCTGCCAACGATAGTATTATGTACCAATTGTTCTGTGCGAAAGCGAAAGAACGGTACAAAGATATTATCTACGGCCTGAAGAAGCGGTGGGAGCGTGGGGATCGGGTGGAGTTGGGTCGAGCACCAGACGGACGATCGATATGGGATGGTTTGGTGGATCACTGGAACAGTGAACCATCATTCTGATGAAGAACAATTTATTTATGTTTTTTGAACTATTTATTTATGTTTTTTGAACAATTTATTTATGTTTTTTGAACAATTTTTGGTAAAGACATTCCCGGTTACAAGGTTTCCGCCATTATTACAGAGATAATGAGGGATAATTTAGAGTAGAACGCAATGAAGTTCAAACTCGTCTCGTCGCAGCGGAAGCAGTAATACTTGGATGGGTTTTGGGTATATATATGCAAATATTTATAAACAATTAGTTGGTTAAAAATATTTGCATATATATACCCGAAACTCATCCAAGTAGTACTGCTTCCGCTGCGACGAGACGAGTTTGAACTTCATTGCGTTCTCCTCTAGATTATCCCTCAATATCTCTGTAATAATGGCGGAAACCTTGTGACCGGGAATGATGCTACAAATAGTATTTCAACAAAGATATTACTAATTCAGTGTTAATTAGCATAATTACTTATAGCAAACATATACATGATCTTAGATGAATTAATTTGGTGAATTTTGAAAAAAAAATGAGTCAATTTGGATACATATACAATTAATTGCGTACAAATGAACGAATTATAAATTTAAGCGGGAGTCGAAATAAATAATTTTACAGAAATAATAAAAATTAAATGGCCCCAATATTTATAAAAACAAGTTAGAAACGAAAATGAATTAATTTGGTGAATTGTAGAAAAAAAAATGAGTCAATTTGGATATATATACAATTAATTGCGTACAAATGAACGAATTATAAATTTAAGCGGGAGTCGAAATAAATAATTTTACAGAAATAATAAAAATTAAATGGCCCCAATATTTATAAAAATAATTTAGAAACGAAAATGAATTAATTTGGTGAATTGTAGAAAAAAAAACGAGTCAATTTGGATACATATACATTTAATTGCGTACAAATGAACGAATTATAAATTTAAGAGGGAGTCGAAATAAATAATTTTACAGAAATAATAAAAATTAAATGGCCCCAATATTTATAAAAACAAGTTAGAAACGAAAATGAATTAATTTGGTGAATTGTAGAAAAAAAAATGAGTCAATTTGGATACATATACAATTAATTGCGTACAAATGAACGAATTATAAATTTAAGCGGGAGTCGAAATAAATAATTTTACAAAATAAAAAAAATAGTTGGGCAAAATATTTTAATAAACAACTTAGATACGAAAAGAAATTAATTTGGTGAATTATAAAAAAAAATGACTTAATTTGAATACATATACAATTAATTGCATAAAAATAAACGAAAGTAGATTGTGCCCCAGTGGCGCGCGCCCCCTCCTCTTGCACAAGAGGTCCCGTGTTCGATTCCCCTTGGACGCAAAAAATGGATTAATTGTTCAAGGCCTAATAAGACTAATATAGAAGGTGGGCCGCATATAAAAAGAGATGGGCCGGTTGGCCCAGTGGTCCGCGCCCGCCCCGGCCGCCTCGGGTGCCCGGGCTCGAACCACGCGAGCCACTTTTTTTTTTGTATAGGCTCGGTAATTTGCGACGGCCAAATTCCGTCGCAAATATTGAATTTTGCGACGGAAAACAACCCGTCGCAAATTATAACAGAAAAAAATAAAAAAATATATATATAAACATTTGCGACGGAATGTGGCCGTCGCAAATGTTGTTGACCCGAACGGGTCTGACCCGAAATATTTGCGACGGAATACTGTCCGTCGCAAATTCTGTGTGACCCGGCCGGGTCTGACCCGCCGATTTTGCGACGGATTTGTCCGTCGTTAATTTGCGACGGAAGGCAAAATCCGTCACAAAAATTAGCTACGGCTGTTTTAGGGACGGATACGTGTCCGTCGCAGATACCGTCGCAAAACACTGTTTGCGACGGATTTTCCGTCGCTAATTCCGTCGCAAAACAGTGTTTTTTTTGTAGTGAGAACACAAAAATTATGAGGGGCAATGTCTGATAATTTTTTACAAGATTTGCATGGAGGAAGTAAACTCTTCTCAATGTACATTAAGCGGGCGGGATGATAGATAATTTTTGAACGACATGGTAAATTTTTTGCAAAATAAAAGTTGGAGAACTTATTTCAACGACCCGTGTTGAAACCTAATATTTACATGGACCAAAGAGCATAGAGTATTTTGTTTGAGAATAATGAGAGGTTTTGGATTGTTCAGACAAGATTTATGATGGAGCAAAGATGGTTACCCAGCGTTGAATTACTTTTATAGATTTTATTATTGTTGGTCGTATAAAAAATAACAGTGCGCATAATACATATATGGTTATTCGTGGATTTATTATTTGATTGCAAATACATGTTTTCACTTTTTTTTTCCGATTTAAATAACATCCCTCAAATCTATGTAAAGTTAAAAGACTATTCTAAGCTCAATTGTGGCTATGTGTAGAATCACCAAGCTTAAATTCTCGACAAATTGTCTATATATATAATGGTTATAACATCACCGTATTTTTACTAGGAGAATAATGTATAGGTGACTGCATTAGACCGTTAAGAATTACGTTTTTTAGGATAAAATTATTGATTCGTCCCTTGAAGTAAGTTAATGCAGAAAGTTTGGAGGCAACAGAAGAACACAAGATACTATGAGATACAATATCTGATTATGTATTTTCTAGGAGGAGGTAAAATCTTCAAAGTGTGCAATAAGTTGTCAGTACGACAGACAATTTTTAAACCACTTGGTAGATTTTTCACAGATGAAATTGAACTTATTTCAACAACACATGTGTTGGAACTTATAATTTACATGACCAAAGAGTGGTGTGTAATTTTGTGTTAGAAGATTGAGAAGTATTGTAGGTTTCATACTGCAAGGAATATTTTTATAGATTTTATTGTTGTTGGTCGGATAAATAATCACAAGGCAACACATTTATTGTCATTCATGGAGTTATTATTTTGTGATGAATAGTAACAAGTGAAGACCAAATTCAAAAGAAATAGTAACCAAAGATTAAAGAAAAAATCTTTTAAGAGAAATAGACGAAAAAGATTGACAATATAAAAGAAACACAAAGCCCACTTGTAAAACCACACAGAGGTCTGATCTTCATTTTGGTAAAGTGAGATTTTTGCACATAGGGTTTGGAGAATTGGTGTATATGAAGAATTCGCATGAAATGTAAGCTTTAATTTTATTTTTATTTTAAAAAGTATTTTATTATTCAGTTTTTTGTTTTTTGTTTTGTTTTGCATAATGTCTTTGATGTGGCATCTAACGCGGCTTCCTGGCAGCCAAATCAACTTTAAATTGTTTGAAAAGTGTACGATATATCAAATTACAACAATTTGTTAGTTTTTTGTATTGAATTGTAAATTTTATAAAAACATGTTATTTATAGATACCTGAAAAGTTGGTGATTTCTATGGAATTAATGCTTTGAAGTTAATCCTTAATTTTACCCTATATTTTATTATTAATCCAATAATATTAGTAAAATACCATAATATTTTCGATTATGTACAACATTTTATGCGATAAATAAATTTATAAGGATGTTAATGATTAAAACATTACAAACTTTATTGCTTTTATCAATTACAACATATATATTTTTTTCTTTACAAATCAATACACCATTTTTTTAAGTTTTATTATTTGAAACATCTGTTAAATTTCTGGTAACAACTAACTAACTCGGTTGCCTCCTTTGCTCGCCGCTCTGCTTCCATCTTAGCAACCATCACAACTTTGTTCATTGATACCTACACAATTACTGAGCCACCGGCCTTGAAGCTATCATAGGCGGCCCACCTTGTATGTTAGCAAGATTGGGTCTTGAACAATTAAATCCAAGTTTGCGCCCTAGAGGAATCGAACGCGCGAACTCTTGTGTATGCGAAGGAGGCGTGCGCCGCTCGGGCACGAGCTTCTTTTGTTCATTTTTATGCAATTAATTGTATATGTATTCAAATTAAGTCATTTTTTTAAATAATTCATCAAATTAATTCATTTTCGTTCCTAACCTATTTATATAAATGTTGTGCCCAATTTTTTATTTTTTTTTGTAAAATTATTTATTTCAACAACGCGTAAATTTATAATTGATTTTTCATTTGTACGCAATTAATTGTATATGTATCCAAATTGAATCTTTTTTTTCATAATTCACCAAATTAATTCCTTTTCATTTCTGATTTGTTTATATAAATGGTGTGCCCAAATTATTTTTTTTTGTAAAATTATTTATTTCAACAACATATAGATTTATAAATCGTTCATTTGTACACAATTAATTGTATATGTATCCAAATCGAGTCCTTTTTTTATTTAATAATTCACCAAATTAATTTCTTTTCATTTCTAACTTGTTTATATAAATAGTGTGTCCAACTTTTTTTTTTGTAAAATTATTTATTTCAACGTGTAGATTTATAATTCGTTCATTTGTACAAAATTAATTGTATATGTATCCAAATTGAGTTTTTTTTTCCATTCTTCACGAAATTAATTCATTTTCGTTATAACTTGTTTATATAAATGGTGTGCCAAAATTTTATTTTGTAAAATTATTTATTTCGGCAACACATAAATTTATAATTCGTTCATTTGTACGCAATTAATTGTATATGTATCCAAATTGGCTCATTCTTTTTTCATAATTCACCAAATTTGTTCCTTTTCATTTCTAACTTGTTTAAAATAAAATTTTGTGCCCAACCTTTTATTTTGTAAAATTATTTATTTGGATGACGCATAAATTTATAATTTATTCATTTGTACGCAATTATTTGTACATGTATCCAAATTGACTCATTTTTTTCATAAATCACCAAAATTATTCCTTTTTATTTTTAACTTGTTTAAAATAAAACGTTGTGTCCAACCCATTTTTGGGTAAAATTATTTATGTCGACAATGCGTAAATTTATAATTTATTCGTTTGTACGCAATTAAATGTATTTGCGACGCACACGTGTCCGTCGCAAATTATTCAATTAATTTATTAAATTTAACTTTTGAAATTTGAGACGAAAATTCCATTGCAAATGTCCGTCGCTAATTTAAAATTTGAAATTTGCTACGGACTTTCCGTCGCAAATAAATCGGGTCAAGACCTGGTCGGGTCGCCAAAATTTGTGGCGGACACGTGTTCATCGTAAATTATTTAATTAATTTTTTAAATTTCAACTATGAAATTTGAGACAGACATTCCGTCGCAAATATCTGTCGCTAATTTCAAATTTGAAATTTGCTACGGACTTTCCGTCACAAATAAGTCGGGTCAAGACCCGGTCGGATAGTCAAAATTTTTGACGGATGGACAAGTCCGTCGCAAATTTTTTAAATATACGAATAATGGTCAAAATCCGTCTCAAAATACTAAAATTAGCGACGGATAAGATGTCCGTCGCAAATTTCCGTCATTAATCAGCGAGTTTTTTGTAGTGCTTTCTATACTTTTTCGGTCAAATAAATAAATAAATAAAACAAGAAGTCCTAAAAAAAGTCATCTTATTTAAAAATTTGAATTTATAAAAAAATATAAAATAAATTAATTTATTTAATTTTCTTAACAGACCCACCAATACATTTAATTTGATCCTGCCAAAAAAAATACATTTAATTTGGTATACATAAAACTGCTTTCTTGATTCCAGCAATGTCACCAGAAATATAAATCATTCGCACCGTTGTGGCGGAGTTAGTAGGTCCCTTTCGCATCCCATTACGACGTCGTTAAGGACATACCATGGCTTGGTTGTCACGCTTTTGTAATTGCATCTATTAAAGTTGAGGTATTCCAGTGTTTCTCCGTAACAAGCCTTCCCACAGGACATGATTGTTTCTCCCCCGTCAAATTACATCCCTTTTAGCTTTTGTCATAACTTCCAACGCTGGAGTAAGAACATCATAATTAAAGGGTCAAAACGGTCATAAACTAGGGTGTTAGTTGAAGGGCAGAATTGCAGCATCGATGGTGTAACGTCTATTAATCTTGACTTCTCTGACCCTCCTTTTCCTGGCAAGAAAATTCAGTTACAGTATTTAATAAATAAAACAAAATCATCAGTGTGAGAGAGAGAAATGCATGCACCTTGCAGGAAAGAAAACAGTAGAAAAAATGACTCTTGCAACTCTGGGTCGCAGGTGATGCAGAGCCTGCCGGAACCCCTTGGTGGCCTGCTTGTCTGCGGCCTCTGATTTAAAAAAATTACTTTTATATGAGATGAAATTCTTTCGGCTCTTTCTCCTCCTTTACCAAAATTGTTGAGCCACATCCTCTCTTTCTGCTCGGATCTTCTTATTCTGACGCCGCAGAATTTCGAAGACCCCTTCTTCTGTTGAGGCCGTGCTATATGGTCAGTGGCAGCATTCTCCATTTTTCATTTGTGATAGAGGCTTAGGGTTATGACCATTTTATAGTTCCTCTGTACCCCTAGTCATTAATATAATTTTCCATTTTTTGGTAAATAAGATTTGGGTAGGGTTAATCCATGGAAAATATAATTTATTAATTTCACAGGACCTATCTATAAATTCAAACTTTTAAATGAATTAAAATTCGTACAAGGCCCTTAAATTCACGATTATATTTGGGTTTGATTCCCACAATAAATAATTTTATCCATATTAAATTTTTCATTCAAAGGGAAAATTTAAAAATCCGAGTGAGAGGGTGTTAAGAAATTTATAAGTAAATTAATTACATATATCTCTACAATTTTGATCTTTTGGATGAGATGCATTGATTACCCAACTCAAACAAGTTTTTGTAGACAAGAAACTGTTAGGGGAATTAAATAAATTAATTGATTCCACACCATTCTATAAATTCGGATAAGGATATATTGTCTTTTATTTTATCTCTACCTCATCTAGTATCCTATATATCCCTTCTAATTTAATAGAAAAAATATAATGCATGTGAGTGTGTTTATCTGGGGATGGATTTAGGGATGAGACGAATTTAATGAATAGTAAATATGTATTACATGAGAGATGTAGGAATAGTTGTGGATGTAATTTTGAATCAAATTAATATTTTTGAGTTATGATGGTATCACTACAAGAAAATAAAGTAGTTCCCAGAAAATTAGATTTTACTGATTTCTCAATATGACTAAGAAATTTTCAGTAAAAAACTTTTAGTGGAACTTACGACTTGCCTACAAAATTTTATAGTCATGTAAACATTTTAATTTATCAATCTAAGAACAATTAGATTAAATAGGTGATGCAAAATTTCCGGAGGTTTTCTGGTTGTTACCCTATTGCCAAAAGTAACACTTTATAAATAATAATTAACAAATAATTTATTTTCAGTAAAAATCCAAAATTTATGACATAAGCCCTAGGGTTTTGAGCCTTTTTATAGCTCCTCTTCGGTACCACTCGTCATTAATATTATTTTCAATTTATTTGTTTTTCTCATTTAAAATTCCAAATTTATAAGATATATTAGCCCTAGGGTTTTGAGCATTTTTATAGCTCCTCTTCAGTACCACTCGTCATTAATATCATTTTTTATTTTTCGATATCATTAACTCACACCTAAATCCTAAGTTTGATTCTTGCGAAAAGTGTCTCATATATATATATATATATATATATATATATATATATATATATATCTATAACCTATAACCCATTAAAAAGTGGCATGCATTTGAGAAACATTTTTGGACTGTTTTGCCCTTCTCACCTTAAGATCGTTACAATTTAGCCCTGCTTTTACTTCACCCATTTCCCCACAACTCTTCGTGTTACGCCCCATACCTCCTCCCCTCCCCTCCCACAACCGGTTACACTGCGCAGCATATTCCTCCTACCCCTTCACATATCCACCACCCGTCACCCTAAAACAAGTGGATGGAGAGAATGGGATCCCGACAGAAGAGAGAGACATGCCAAATTTCGGCCGCCGGAGTTTACAGACAAATATCCTATTCTATTTTCAGCCGCTAGCCACTAGAGTTTTCAGGAAAATGTCCTATTCGATTTTCCTATTCAAATTTCAGTGGCCGGTCGCCGGAGTTTCCAGGCAAATGTCCTGTTCGACTTTTTAATTTGCTAGCTTATTTATTTTTAATTGTGTGTAACTTTAGGCTTCAATGAAGATGCGTAAAGGAAAACAGGGCTTTTAGTTTTGAAATACAGTATTTTTATGCATCCATGGTTCATCTCATTTAATTATTTTTCTTAATTTTTGATGGTTGCAGTTTTTAACAAAAAAAATTAAGCTCGGAAAAGGGAGACACACATAGGATGCTGAGGGACCCAAATGTTGATGGGTAGAAGCGGTTCGATTTTCCGATGACATTAAATAGCTACAAGTGCATCTGTTAGATGTTCAGGTGAAGGCAACCAATGTGGTTACTCATTTCAATATTGACATGGTAGCGACACTGGTGGTTTTTATGAATGTGTTAATTTATCATTTTCCAATTGAGTTTGTTTATTATGTATTTTGTGAAATGACTACAAGAGAATGGCAAAGTAAGAGGAGTGAATGTTCCAATTTAGGTGGATAACTGGTAATTGAGGGTGATTATAAAATCTTCTTTTTATGATGGATGATATTCTAAGTGTGGATATGCTTCTGATATCTTTCACAAATATTGTGTAGATTGATAATAAGCATCAAATTATTGGTCATAGATTTGTTGCTCGAGGAGGTAGATCTTGGCATTAAAATTATTGGTTAATTGCACCATTAGAATTCTATGTAGAAATATGATTAGAGTTTTAGATATTTGCGTGGAATTAAAATGTCCCTGTTTGTGTATGGGAAAATTGAAGTCGTGTCTAGATATGTTGGCCTAGCTTTTTCAACCTCTCAATACCACAATTTCTTTAAAGTACTACATTTTATTCATTTTTTGAGTTGGAAAGTTGTTTGGATCTCATTAGCAATCTCAGTCTTAACTCTAATTTTGCTTAGTAGATTATAACTGATATATTTAAAAACATGATCTGTGCTCTTACTTTTGCTAAAACTAACCAAAGTAGTGCACAATTCTGACTCTATGAAGTTTGTGTATATTCTGTTGATACATTTAAACTGTGCATACACAATACATGTGCATGTTTGTGTGCAAATAATTTAATTGGTTAATATGTCTTGATCAAGGAATATGATGGCGATGAAAGATAGTCTTTCATTGTGGATTGTTCATAGAAGGAACTTCCTGAAGCCATTCTCTATGAACAGGAGAGGGATAATCTGCAGAACGTTGCCACCGATGGTGATCAAATTGAGGTATGATTTACTTTTGATGTCCTCTTCCTTATTTCACCCGGTCTTGCTATGACGAGCTTACATTAAACTTTGCTTGTGATTTGGTTGGTTTCATCATTGCCTGCAATGTTCCAAACAATTGTATTTGAATTATGGTTGCATTTTGTATTCCGTCTTTTGAGTGTATCTATATAATCATTATTACCCGTTTCATATTTATAACGGGATCTCTTACTAGAATGAGCCTGCTGGCAATGAAGAGCTCGTGGGGCCCTCTATTGCAGGTTCTGACACTGAACAAGAATCACAAGATAGTGCTTCATTAGATACAACAGAGCCCATTTGCCCTGATCCTATCAATAATGGTTCCATATTTAACCTCTCTGATATTCTTCAAAAAATGCACAATGTTTGTTGATGTCTAATTTTGAACTGAATATGTAATCTCATATGGAAATGATTGGAAAGAAATCCGTCCTAATCAGACGAGGAGAACCACGTGAGTGAGTACAATCAAAATTTGCCCAGCATTATCTAAGCATCAATACTGAAATCCCGACTTTGTTGCCAAGAAAATAACATTCTATAAGGTGCCTGTATTTCCATGGCTGGATTGACGGGTCCATAGAGGATGATGACGGTGATTTAATAATTTTACAAATTGCACCCATGATGTTAGACCACCGTTGAAAGCAGGTAATCATCGAAAGTGTTCGAATAATGAGCCGAAAAGGTCGAGATTGGATGAGAGGATGATGATAATTAAGTGGCATTTAGGTTTTTTCTGGTTTATGTATTAGTAGTGTAACTTAATCATACATCTGTGAGACTGTGATTGCAGTAATACAATGTATTAGTAGCATATGCTTATATATAATCCTATTTTTAGCTCTTCTAGACTCGAACCTCTTAAGCGATGACACCACCTTCTCTAACTTATGAGTTGTGTTTCTTGTGTAGGACTTTCAGCTGAGATGTCAGTGGATACGAGAAAGGGTATGGCCAGCCTCAGAGAGCAGATGAACTATAGGTTGAGGGATTTTTTTTTTTTGGGCTAAATAAATAAATTATGGCCGTCAAATATTTATGAGGTTCTGGGCTTTAACTTTTAAACATGTAGAATAGAACATTGGACTTCTCAAACCTTGAACTTCTCTCTTGAAAGAAAGAGGTTGTATAGTTGTGTTTCTATTTCAGTATCTATAATCGAAGACTATCGAATTGTCAGGGTAAGATTTTGGAAAATGTCATGCATTACTATTTTATTTTAACTCTTAATGTGAGTCTCTTTTCATTTAACCTTATAAGTTATAACCTTTAATATTCTAATACTTAAGTTAAAGCAAATTATATTGTAATAATTATACAATTAAATTATGAGTAGGTCTCGTATGAGACTGTCTCATGACATGAGACAATGAGAATAGGTGTAACTAGGACATTGACGCATTAACACCTTAGTAGGGGTGGGTGTTAAAAAGTGTTGTTTCCATGAGACAATCCTATACAATTTTTTGCCTTAAATTATTAACCCATAACAATTCGAATACACAATTTATTAACCTTCGTTTTTCACGGCATCACCATTTTCAAACTCATTTTTGGTTGGAAATCAACTATGTAATTCTCCAAGAAGAAAAAAACCAAAACATGCACGGTAAATCGGTCAGCGAAACAACTTAGATATTGAAATTTCAAATTCATGTTCCCTAAATTAGAAATAATAAATTTTATTTACATTTTTCAACATACAGACATAATATTTTAAAAATAATTTATTTTGTAATTGATTTGATACAATATTCTTACTTTTTACATATTATATCTACTTTTTAAATAATTGTGAAAAAAACAATAAGCCTATTTTGGTAAGCGTGGGGAGTATATGACAACTGTGTTGAGCACTTACAGAGCACGTGAGGGAGGTATGATCTTGTATTACCAGCCGAGAGAATACTTGATTAAATTTGGTTTTCAAATAAACAAATATTACATATATACAAGAAAAAGTTGTTTATGATTCAAGTTTAAAGATGCTTCCGAATCTTATTTTAAATATATTATAGGTCTTAAGTAAAATAATTAAAGCTCTTGAATATAAATCAATGTCAGAGAACTCATTTTTCCAACGTCGGGTGGTTGTCCTCTCTATTCCATTGCAGATTTCACTTTTTTCTTCAAATAACAATACTTTAATGAGAGGTATATTGATGAGTTTGAATTACAAATTGTCCCATAACTTTTAGACCAAATAGATCTAGTCCTATTTTTTTTTTCAGATTTAATCCCAAAATTCCTAACAAGCTGGTCCAATATAGGTCCCAAATCGGCCAGAAAAAAAAAAAAAAGAGAAATAATTTTTTTTCTCATTGAATGACACATGACAGGCAAAATTAGGGACTTACAACGATGAAACTTTTATGGACAAACAATATCCCACATCGGATTCAAAAGAGAGGATCATGAGGTTAATAAGGATGTACAAATATCACCATTTGTATGAAGCCTTTTTGGGTAACCCAAAAAACAAATCCGTGCGGGCTCGACCCAAAGCACACAATATCATACAAATGGAAGATGGAGGTTCATCCGTCGGTTTAAACAAACTGGCACCAAGGCCATTGTTCCTGATGAATCGATGGTGTCGAATAGAAAAAAGATGTGATTTTGGTGAAACGATATCCACTACAAAAAAATGGGTATTAGCGACCGATTTAGCGATCGATTTTCGATCGCAAAACGTGATTAGCGACCAATTTCTGACCGAAAAAAATATGTCATTAAAAAGCGGGTAGCTAATATTATCGACCGCTTTTTGTCATCGGTCGCTAGTCTGCGACCGTCAAGGCGGTCGCTAATATCAGCGACCACCTTTAGCCGGTCGCTGAATCTATCGGGTCCGATTCGGCCGGGTCATGGTTTAGCGACCGACTACCGGCGGTCGCTAAATTGTTTTTTTAAATAAAATTAATCTTTTAATTTTATTTTGTGATTAGCGGAGCGCGAACCACTGAGCCACTGGCTTATATTAGTGATTAGTGTGATTTTTGCTTGAAATTCGTTTACTTAAATTGTTTATTTTATTGGATTTCTTGCAATTATTTGCATTAATTGAACCATTTACGCTTAATTGTCGAGAAAGGTATTTGTAATTTATTTTGCAGAAAATAAGCATTTTTGGGAGCAAATACGTGATTATTGAGATCGATCGAGAAAAATCGAGGAAGAGAAGTTATTGGGCTAACAATTAAATTGTTGTAGCCCAATTAATTGGAAAAGGCCCAAGACTTTCGGCCCTATGAATTAAATTTTAAAGCCCATTTGGGCGGCCCAAAGTAAAGAATTGAGAAAAGGCACATTTCATGTTACAAGGGATTGGAAAGCTAGCAGTGTACCTCCCATGTTTTCCAAGAGCAAGTCACGTGAAAAAGGATAAGAAAGAAAGCTGGGCCCCACTATTTCTAAAAGAAGAAAGATTCAAGTTTGTTTTTTAAAAAAAGCAACCCATCTCCATTGTTGCTACTTCGAAGAGAGAGAAACCTCCAGGGAATTTGAAGCTCCATATGCCGCGACCGGAAATTAAGAGGCCACCACCGGAAATGGAGGGAAGCTCAGCGCAAACGCCGCAAGCTACATGCTGGAAAACGCAGAGCGCCGGATTCGCCGGAATTTCAAAGCCGTTGTCACCGCCATGGCAGGAGCTTGATGCGGCCCTTTCAATTTCAAAGTAATTCGAGCAGGAGAAGTTAGCACCGGAAATTGCATAGCTGCCATCCCAGGTGTTAATCACGGTTTCGGATTCACAAGAAAACTTGTTTCCGGGAATCGGAATCAAATGCAATAAGAACGGAATTGAAAATCACACAAGAACACCAGATTTACGTGGTTCGGAGAAGAACTCCTACGTCCACGGGATCCGAGAGGATAGAGTATTCCACTAAGAAAGAAAACGGAAGTTACAAGTTACAATCGCTCACAATCTCTCGTGTTTGCGCTCTCAGATGAAGATCTAAAGTTCTAAGTTATTCTCTCAGTTGAGAAATCCCCTTTTATAGATACAGAGATTGAGCTGAATCCCTAACTTGATTCAGTTGTAACTACCTCATAAGTAAAGCAGTTATCCAGCTGGCTAACAAACTCCAATAACCGCTTCAGTTGATTCAGTTAGAACCGCCTTCAGTTAGCTTCAACTTGGTGTTTCGCGTCTTTGTACTTTATATCAGATGACTTGACCTCAGCTGACTTGGTCACTTAACATCAGATGACTTCCGGTCTAGACCTCCACTGTTAGGACTCCACTGTTTAAACCTCATCTGATCAACCTCATCTGATATAACTCTACTGATACCCCAAATAGACTAACTCCCACGGCTAACACTTCATCAACATAGCTCCTTATTGAATTAAGCTCAGTAGACTTCATACTTCACATATGACACTTCACAATTCTCCACCTCAGATGAGAAGTATCAATCCTCTCCTCCTCTCCTCCATGCTCCAGCTTGGGCCTAAGGAACATCCCATACACTCATCTTTACCAATTCAACACAGAACTTGAATTTCGTACCTGGTAAAGACTTTGTACACATATCTGCAGCATTGTCCTCTGTAGATATCTTCTGGATGAGAACCACTCCTTTATCAATGATTTCCCTTACAAAATGCAACCTTACATCAATATGCTTTGACCTCTCATGGAATACTTGATGTTTCACCAGATGAACTGCACTCTGATTATCACAATGAATGACCACAGCCCTTTGATTTATCCCAAAATCCTTGATTATGCCTTTCAACCATAAAGCCTCCTTAACAGCCTCAGATACTGCAACAAACTCTGCTTCTGTAGTAGACAAAGTAACTCCACTCTGCAGAACAGATCTCCAGCTTACAGCAGTATTGTACAGAGTAAAGATATACCCTGTTAAGGATCTTCTGGTGTCCAGATTAGCAGCAAAATCAGAATCTACAAAACCTTCCAGTGGACTCTTCTGGTCAGTCATCCTCTCAAACATCAATCCCAGATCAGATGACCCTTTAAGGTATCTGAAGATCCATTTCAAAGCTTCCCAATGTAATCTTCCAGGATTAGCCATGTATCTGCTCACCATACTCAATGAATAAGCTAAATCTGGTCTGCTGCAGACCAGAGCATACATCAGGCTTCCAACCCCACTTGCATAAGGTACTTTCATCATAGTCTTCTTCTCTTCTTCAGACTTTGGTTCCATTTCCTTAGATAATTTGAAATGTTGTCCCAGAGGAGTTGTCACAGCTCTACTCTCATGCATGTTAAACCTCTTCAGGACCTTCTCAATGTAACTCTTCTGGGATAAGAATAGTCTTCCAGCTTTTCTGTCCCTAAGAATATCCATTCCAAGAATCCTCTTAGCATTTCCCAAGTCCTTCATATCAAATCTAGCACTTAGCTTCCTTTTGATACTCTGAATCTTCAGAAGGCTTTTACTGGCAATAAGCATGTCATCTACATAGATCAGAAGATAGGCTATCACATCACCACCTTGCCTTTCCAGGTATACAAAAGTGTCATACTTGCTCCTTACAAAACCAATGGATAGCATAACTTCATTGAACTTCTTGTGCCACTGCCTTGGACTTTGCTTGAGGCCATACAATGATTTCTTGAGCAGGCACACTTTCCCTTCACTCCCTGGTTCAACAAACCCTTCTGGTTGGTGCATGTACAGATCCTCAATAAGATCACCATGCAGAAAAGCTGTCTTTACATCAAGTTGTTGTAGCTCCAGATCCTCTTGGACAACTCTACTGAGAAGTAATCTGATCGAACAATGCTTAACAACAGGTGAGAAAACCTCATTGTAATCAATTCCTTCCCTCTGAGTGAATCCTCTGGTAACTAACCTGGCCTTAAACCTCACCTGATCTTTCAAACCAGATTCAAGCTTTCTTTTAAACAACCATTTACAACTGATTAGCTTCTGCCTAGGTGGCTTATCAACAAGAATCCAAGTTTGATTCTTCTTGAGAGACTCCATCTCTTCTGTCATGGCTGTCACCCATGACTCCCTATCATCACACTCAAGGGCTTCCCTGTAGCTTTTAGGTTCCTGGTACTCTATGGCTTCTGCTGTAACAAGTGCATAGGAGACCAGATCCACACGGCCAAACCTTACTGGAGGATGTATTTGTCTTCTGGATCTGTCTCTTGTCAAACTATAATTTCTCAAGTCTACTTCTGGCACTTCTTCCTCCTCTTCTGCAGGTGCACTATCCTCATCTGATAACTCATCCTCTCCTGTTTCCTGCTCTGGTTCAGAACCAGATGCACTCTCATGATTTTCATGATCAGGCTCCACCTCAACTTGAGTAATTGGCTCAGAAATAACACCATCCATCTCCTCAGCTGATGGCTCCCTATCACCTCCACCAGACTTGTATCCCATCTGTACTTCATTAAACACAACATCTCTGCTGGTAATACACTTCTGGTTTCCAGGCTCCAGACACCACAACTTATACCCCTTAACACCCTTTGGATACCCAATGAAAACACACTTTAAAGCTCTAGGTTCAAGTTTGTCTTGCCTCACATGAACATAAGCTAGACACCCAAAAACTTTCAACTTTGAGTAATCTGATATTTTCCCATACCAGACCTCATCTGGGGTTTTAAACTCAATAGCAGATGATGGCACTTTATTAATGAGATAAACAGCTGTGTTAACAGCTTCCCCCCAAAAACTCTTAGGTAAATGAGCATCAGATAACATACACCTAACCCTTTCCAGAATAGTTCTATTCATCCTCTCTGCTAGACCATTCTGCTGGGGGTTTGAAGGAACAGTTTTATGCCTAGTAATACCCTTCTCCCTACAGAATTGTTGAAACTCCTCTGATAGGAATTCAAGCCCATTATCAGTCCTTAAGTGCTTGATAGTCCTGCCTCTCTTATTCTCAAGTTCAATCAACCATTCTTTGAACTTAGAGAAGGCATCACTCTTCTGTTTAAGAATGTAAACCCAAACTTTTCTGGAATAGTCATCAATAAGGGTAAGGAAATACCTGCCTCCACCATGAGTGGATACCCTTGCTGGGCCCCATACATCAGAATGTATATAATCCATAACCTCCTTGGTGGTATGCTTCCCCTTCTGGTATGCTTGCTTCTTTGATTTCCCAAGAACACACCTCTTACAGAATTCCAGCTTACATATCCTCTTCCCAGGGATTGCTCCCTTCTTGGATAACTCCACCAGGCCCTTTTCACCAACATGTGCCAATCTCTTGTGCCACAAGTTAACCTCAGAAGACCCCATGGTAACATCAGCTGACCCTGTAACAGTTCTTCCAATCAAAGTATACAAACCATTCTTGATAGCCCCCTTCATGACAATCCTTCCAGATTTGGTTATTGACAGACTTCCCTTGTCTGTCTTGAATTCAAAGCCCTTAGAATTCAATGTACCAAGAGAAACAAGATTTCTCTTCAACTCAGGAACAAACCTGATATCAGATAAGATCCTATCAACCCCATCAAACATCTTGATCTTGATAGAACCAGATCCTTGCACTCTACAGCTCTCATCATTACCCAAAAGAACAAGACCTCCATCAATCTTCTCAAGATCCAGGAACCAGTCTTCATGTGGACACATATGAAAAGTACACCCAGAGTCCAGGACCCACTCTTGACTTAGCCTCTCATGACTAACCATCAAGACCTCTGCACTATCATATCCTTCAACCTCCACAACAGCTGCATCTCCATCTTGATCACCTTGATTGTCTTTCTTCTTTCTTTCAGGGCAATTCTTTCTCAGATGACCTTCCTTATGGCAAGTGAAACACTTCCTCTTCTCAACAAAATCAGATTTCTTCCCACCCTTATTTCCTTTTCCACCATCCTTCTTCTTGGACTGAAACCCCTTCTTCTTCTTGGATTGAACATTCAATCCTTCAGCAGGCTTCTTCCCATCAGCTTGGATCTGTAGAAACTTGGTTTTCAGGGCAGTTTGAACATCATCAAACATCACCTGATCTTGCCTACCAAACAACAAGGCATCTTTGAAATTTTCCAGAGACTTAGGTAGGGCATTCAACAGCATCAATGACTTATCTTCATCATCAATTGTAACATCCAAACTCTCCAGATCATCTACCAATCTGTTGAACTCGTCCAACTGATCACCAAGATTCTTATCTTCACTCATCTTGAAGACTTGAAGCTTCTGTTTCATGTATAACTTGTTCGTAACAGACTTGGTCTGGTATAACTGCTCCAGCTTATTCCAGATCCCAAGAGCGGTTTCCTCCTTCGATACTTCCCTCAATGGCTTGTCCCCAAGACACAAGATAAGGGCACTATGCGCCTTCCTCTTGTTCTCCTCCACCTTCGCCGGATTAGATCCAGAAGCCACCTGAGCCGGTGGCAACAAGGCTTCGTACAACCCATTGTGTACCAGGAGTGCCTTCATCTTGATCTTCCATAAGCTGAAATCGTTCTTCCCCGTGAACTTCTCAATGTCAAACTTAGTTGCAGCCATGATTGCTTCCCACAGACGGCGCCACTTGTTAATCACGGTTTCGGATTCACAAGAAAACTTGTTTCCGGGAATCGGAATCAAATGCAATAAGAACGGAATTGAAAATCACACAAGAACACCAGATTTACGTGGTTCGGAGAAGAACTCCTACGTCCACGGGATCCGAGAGGATAGAGTATTCCACTAAGAAAGAAAACGGAAGTTACAAGTTACAATCGCTCACAATCTCTCGTGTTTGCGCTCTCAGATGAAGATCTAAAGTTCTAAGTTATTCTCTCAGTTGAGAAATCCCCTTTTATAGATACAGAGATTGAGCTGAATCCCTAACTTGATTCAGTTGTAACTACCTCATAAGTAAAGCAGTTATCCAGCTGGCTAACAAACTCCAATAACCGCTTCAGTTGATTCAGTTAGAACCGCCTTCAGTTAGCTTCAACTTGGTGTTTCGCGTCTTTGTACTTTATATCAGATGACTTGACCTCAGCTGACTTGGTCACTTAACATCAGATGACTTCCGGTCTAGACCTCCACTGTTAGGACTCCACTGTTTAAACCTCATCTGATCAACCTCATCTGATATAACTCTACTGATACCCCAAATAGACTAACTCCCACGGCTAACACTTCATCAACATAGCTCCTTATTGAATTAAGCTCAGTAGACTTCATACTTCACATATGACACTTCACACCAGGAAATTGGACGAAAATTAGAGCTCGACGCCGGGAAATCCATGGCCGATAGAGAGCCTCAGCCTCGGCTGGTATTAAGGAAGGAGAGAGAAGGAGTAGCAGCTGTCTAAACTGGGACCCACCTCTTGGGCCACGTGCCACGAATTTCAGCTGAGAAAGAAGAAAGATTTCAGCAACTTTCTTCCATTGGAACAAAAACGCATTTTCAGGTTTCAACTTGATCGAGTTACCGGACTCGTGCGAGTCAATGTCGGTGATAACAGAGAGTTGGGAGCAAATTTTGCGGTGTACAATAGGGAGTCCAGCTCGAGTAGGTCAACTTGGTCGAGTTGACCGAGTTGACCGGGTCAACTCAGCGAAATTTTGAAAAATTCGAAATTTTATAATTTTTCAGGGTCCTTTGCAATTTCGTCTCAAGCCTCATTTCACACTATAAATACCCATATTCTCAGGTTTTTTAGGGTATGCAATACACACAGAGAACACACATTCCATACACTCCTTTGGGGGGCACACACCTGACACACCAATTTAGCTTTATTTCACCTTCATTTTTAGATGGTTATTTTCTTTCAAGTTTTAGAGTAATTTAGCTTAGGATATCAAGATTCAAGTTCTATTTCAAGTATTGTAGCTAAATCTCTCCATAGAGGTGACTACTTTCCTTTTTAATGCAATTTTATTTCTATTTAGCTATGTGTTTATTATTTTATTCTTGTTTAGCTATGGTTTTTCATTTTGAAACCATGAGCTAATTGTTTTGATGCTTGGGATGTTATATACCATGTGAAATCTTGAGTTGAGATTGCTCTTTGTCTATTCTATGTTGATATTTGGATTTTGCTTCTATTGATGGATTTGTATTGAGCTTTGATTGTTAATCTCTTGTAGCTTGTTTTTCGAGGCATGTTTAGCGTAGACGAGAGTTACATGAACATGATTAGATGAATGAGTGTGAGATTTATGATTGAATGCGTCTATTTTGTGTTTGATTCGTCGAGAGAGAGTTAATCGCAAAGAACCCCATCATTAGACATCAATTGCTTGGATGGTTGTTTAGGTAATTGGTGAGGTCTCCTAGTAAATCCAAATTGATGCATAGAATTTGCTTGACAATCCTACTTGAGTTTCACTAGGTTGAAGATATCCTATGCATCACCACCTTCTTATGCCTTGAATAGTGGAAGTTATGTGAGAATTATGTTTGAGTTGTTGATTTATGCCTAATTTTGATTGTTTGTGGAATTATATCCTTATTGATTAGAATTGAGTTTTGCTCTATGCATGAATTGTTCATATTGATGTGTGAATTCATCTTAGTGTAGACGAGAGTTACATTGATTTGATAAAACCTTTGTGTATGAGCAAAGAGTGCTTAGATGCGTGTATCTCGTGCTAACTCGTCGAGAGAGAGTTAGAACGTAGGATACCGTCAATAAGCCTTAAACGTTTGATAGTCTGTTGAATGTTTAGGTGAAGTGTTACTTGTTATAATTCATGAACAATTTAGATTTTGGCATAATTTAATGTTTGAACCTAAAGTTCACATAACGGAAACCATTTAGGGCATATCAATCCCCTTGCACTTCATTTCGAAGTTCGATAGATTTCTTTTACTGCTTGTTAGTTTACTCGTTTTTTATTTTTTTGTTTAGTAGTGTAATCACCCCGAGCTTGTCTTTTAATTTTCCTTGCATGACAATGTGAATCAACTTAGTTAACCACTTGCTTCCCTAGGATTCGATAATTTTATTACTTGGTCAATTGCCTAACTATAACAACGATCTCGTACACTTGCGAGTGAGTTCAAATTTGTGCTTTAACGAATTTGGCAATCAATTAGGCGAGTCATGTTGTATATAAGCCCTTGTGAGGCTTGCAGAAATAAATGGGCAAATATGTGCCCAAGGAAAATCGAACCCACGACCTCCGGGTAGCCCGGAAGAGGTGTGAACCACTAGGACACATGCTATTGTTGTTCGTTTATTTTTATTTAATTGTATACAACCTCAAATTGACTCCCGTTTTTTTTTAATTCATCAAATTCAATCCTTTTTGTTTCTAATTCATTTATATATAAATATTTATTAACTTTTTTTATTAATTTTATTAATTTAATATTTTAGGCTATTATAAATTATTAATTCATTAGTTTTTATACATTTATTGTATATAATTCGAAATTGAGTCACGTTTTTTTTAAATTCATTCTTTTTTTGTTTCTAATCCGTTTTTATATATATATTTACTAATTTTGTTATTAATTTTATTAATTTAATATTTTAGACTATTATAAATTATTAATTCATTCGTTTTTATACAATTAATTGTATATAATTCGAAATTGACTACCATTTTTTTTAAATTTCATCAAATTACTAATTAAATGAAATATTGTTTAAAATTGTTCAAAAAAACATACATAAATAGTTCAAAAAATATAAATAAATTGTTCAAAAATAGTAAATAAATTGTTCAAAAAACATAAATAAATACTTCAAAAAAACATAAAAAAATTGTTCAAAAGAACTCTCTTCTCTCTCTCTCTCTCTCTCTCTCTCTCTCTCCTCTCTCTACTCTCTCTTCTCTCTCTCTCTCTCTCTCTCTCTCTCTCTCTCTCTCTCTCTCTCTCTCTCTCTCTCTCTCTCTCTCTCTCTCTCTCTCTCTCTCTCTCCACAATCTTCTTCTAAATGATTGTTCACTGTTCCAATGATCCACGAAACCATCTCATATCTCTCTTCCGTCTGGTGCTCAACCCAACTCCGTCCGATTCCCTTGCTCCCACCGCTTCTTCAGCCCGTAGATAATATTTTTGTACCGTTCTTGCGCTTTCACACAGAACAAGTGGTACATAACACTATCGTGGGCAAGGTCTCAAATGCACCGTCTCTGCATATAAATTAAAAATAGAATATTAACAAATTAATTAAAAAATTCAAATTTAAAATCATAAAAAATAATAAATTTATACCTTGAACACATCAAAGTACTCCATCCTCTTTTGCTCGGACACTTGTCTCCACGAGTGGGCACCATACTCAAACGTTGTCATCTTAATAACCTGTGAGACGGTTGAGCTAGTCTCATGGGCTGGAAGCAGCCTGTGACAACAAATGAAAAAATCAAGTTAATAATATTAATATATTTAATTAAAAATATACATAATTCATTAAAAAATACTTACTTGTTGTCGACTACAGTGAATTCTATGGAGATGCCCACAACCACTTCTTGTTAGTTTGTTTTTATTTTGATTTCGGGGATTTTGATACTTGTGTTTTTTATGATTGCTATTTGTAACGCCCCGAATCCAAAACATATTAAATATCTCAGATTCGAGGTGCCACTTGTAACTAAAATCCGAACTATAAAATTTTTTATATAAAAAGGGATAACAAAATAAGAGATGAGTTTTATGCAGCGGAAGAATGAGTAGAATAATATTTATAATATATCTCACACACATATATAAAGCTTAATATTAACATTAACATTTTATTTAAGCGGGGAACTCCATGTCGTCTCTATTACTGTCCTTGCTCCATGAAGTCATAATCTGCAAGGGTTGTAAAAAGGGGGCGTGAGATTTGAATTCTCACGTATGTGTGATTTGTAACGTCATGGGATTGGTAAATCCAAAGTATATTAAATTGTACTCATTAATAAAGTATTTAATTCATTTAATCAATTGGCATAATAATACAAACATCATATATCGTACAAATAACAAGGTCACATAATAATCAGTTGGGCATAACAGGTTTCACATCATATAATTGAAATATAACAAGTTGGTTCACGTTAAGGGGCAAAGCCCACAATCATTTTCATATATAGTAAATCTCTTCCAAAATATCATAAACAATTCTCCGTGACCATGCACCTGATCTATTATCAAACATGGCCACACACGACTACCGCAAACAAATCTCGTGACCATGCACCTGATTTATTATCAAACATGGTCACGCACAACTACCACAAACGAATCCCGTGACCATGCACTTGATATATTATCAAACATGGCCACACACAACTTCCACAAACGAATCCCGTGACCATGTACTTGATCTATTATCAAACATGGCCACACACAACTTCTACAAACGAATCCCGTGACCATGCACCTGATTTATCATCAAACATGGCCACATACAACTTCCTCTTTCTTACAGAAACTGCCAATTCAAATTATACACATAATTCATACTTAAATAGATTCATGCTCACAAAGTGCCCTTATGTCATGCAATAGTGATAGATTTGAATAAAAACAAATAGACATTCTACATCATATATAAGTATATCACGTAATTCAAACAGTTATAATATAGGTGTACATTTATGTTGGATAAGTTGTTTTAGATTGATTTAGTCGAGTTCAGAGTGTACCAGTACAACGTATTATTAGCAGATCAATCAACAGATCATCACCCACCTCTTAACTTTATAGCTAAGTTACAACTGTCTTGAAAATCCTTTGGAAGGTAACATGCGTTGTAGAGACGTCCCGAGAGTGATATACAAACAAAATTTTGGATCCCTCGTGCATATTTCGATTAACACAGAATTCTAGTACGAAACCATTTGATTAAAAGTTGACCGTTGAATTATTAGGAAAACTTGAGAGTATGTGTTACGAGAATTGAGGAGATCGTTATCTTATAGACCTATTGAAAAAAGACCTACTTAAAAAACACATACTATCTTGGTAAATACACCACTTCTAAAAGGTTGGTGTATTGGGGGAGTGTACTTACTAAGTTTCTTGTGGTATGACTATTTCGATCTCTACAAAACAATCTTTTAATTTCCTTTGCCCTTTTATAAATAAAAGTTCTTATAATTAAAAAAGTATATCTATATATATTTTTCTTGAAAATGATCAAAAGGATAAGAAATTATAAATATAATAAAAATCTCAATTTAATATTTCTCTTTCTAAAATTCCCATTTTCTTATTTTAAAAGAATTTTAAATAAAATTTATATTTTATAATTAAAAACCTCTTTATTAATAAATATTTTGCTTAGAGAATTTTATATAATAAATACTAAAAATAATATAATATATACTTTTCCTTATTGTTAGTAATACTTGATTTAAAGAAGTTTTCATAACAAATAATAGAATAAATATTTTCCTATATTACTAGTATTACTAACCAAGATGACTTGTGTCATTTTCAAAATAAAAGAGTAGTATTATTTTCTAAAAGTCCTTTTCCATTTGTTTCAAACATTTGAACCGTAGAAGACGAATTTCCCTTTGTCATTAAGAACTTCAACTAACACTAAAACAAACCAATTTCATCACCATATCATCAGCTAACCAAACCAAACTAATACATTTATACTAATCCATCAATTGAGTAATATCATCCAACTAAAACAATAATACTTAACTCCCAAACCAACAATACTAAATAGTTATTCCAATAACACTAGTAGAAATTTAACAACAAAAGTCCATTTACAACTCTCCAATCCAACATCAGGGAATCTAAAATTGTTCAATTCTTATTCCAACTAGGACGAGAAATAGAGAGAAGTTTAGAAATTCTTACGAGCCTAACGGCGTCATTCGATGATTCGTTCGGATAATTTCGGCAGCATGACGGCGTGATTCTGGAATTTTTGAAAACAAAACAAGCAGCTAATTATTACGACGACATCTCCATTAATACGAAAGAACGAAAATCAATTTAATCAAAACGGGAATTAATGGGGAAAATTGAAATCGAAAAGAAACGAAGGACCGAGGAGGAATCGAGACTCACTCAAGGAGGAGGGCAAATCGACCCGATTGAAACAAGAGAGGAGGGCGGCGGAGCCCGGCGGCGCTCGGTTCTGCGTCTGGAACAGAGGCGATGGCAGCGGGGCTTCACGGCGGCGAAAAGCGGTTTGGCGCCGCGGTGGGAGGAGGGAGGCAGCGACGCGGCCACCGGAAAGGAGGAGCGGCGTGGCTGCTCGGTAGCGCGACGGCGAAGGCGTCGCTCCACGGGAAGACGGCGGCGATGGAAGCGGCGCGGTGGTGCTGGAGGAAGGCGGATGAGAGGCGTCGCGGCTTTCGGGCGAGGAGCGACGGTCGCGGCGGCGTCGACCGGCATTGGGCAGTGCGACGTGGTGTCGCCGGAAGGAGGGAGAAAGTGGGCGGCGTCGCGAGGCCGAGCAGGGAGATATTTCGAAGAGGCTTTTGGCTGAGAGTGAAGTTTGGGAAATGAACGGGGGATTCTGGAGAGAGACGTGCCCCCATTTATACGGAATACATCTCCATTTAATTAATTAATTTAAGTTAAAAGAAGGGATAATTTATGTGGGTGGAAATAATCTTTTAATTTAATTTAATTCAAAAAGCTAAGTAATTCATGTGGTTATGGATGAAAGTAGAATAATTTGATATTTTCGTTCCCACTTTATACGGTTTAGAGATCGTTTGGTTCACGAGATTAATCCCGAATTGAAAATTAATACAATTTTAAAACTCAAATAATATTTTATTGCATTTTAATTAATCTCAATAAATTATACGGATCGAAATCCTAATTTTAAATTCTGAATATTAAATTTCTCGTAGTCCTTTATTCGTTTGAAAGATTCGATTCCTTTCTCCGAATTCGGGAATTTGAAATAGGGTATAAATTTAAATTACACAATAGCACACAAAATTAATAAAATTATAAGAAACAAAGATAATAATATAAAATTATATAATTAAAGTTTCTAGGAAAATAAAAGGTATAAAACGGGACGGGGTATTACACTATTTGAACCCGTTTTATTCGTCAGACTTATTACACGGAATATTTATATCATCTAATTTTACTGTTTAATTGCTTGAGTAATTAATTTAGCTTGATCACCTAGGTTAATTATTTCGTGCATGTTTGCTAGTTCATATTTCGTAATCCGTAATTGTTGCAATTATATGACAATTGGTAGCAACTAGTATTTTACCAGGGTGATATAAATCGAATTCTTTCGAACCGAGCTTGCGTGTTTGGGAATTTGTTTGATATTTATCCTAGGACTTAATGTTTCTATCAAATTAAATCTAAGAGCGTATCTAGATTGTTTGGTTAGAAGGGTTCGTTGGAGAGCTTGTTTCAATTGAATATTATTAAGGGATAAAATCGATAAACAGAGCTTGTTGTTTGTCGAGGGTTAATAATTCGTGAGATAAGTTGAGCGAATAATACATTTGGGTAGCATAGTCAAAACCAAGTGGAGATTGAACAGCGAATTGGAATCCATTAATTAATTGAATTTATATTGTGTTATTTGTTTGTTTAGTTTATTTAATTTATTGCTTTAGTAGTTTTAGAAAAATCATTCCAAACTCCCCCCTACTTGTTTGTCCCATTAATTATTCCAAAAGATATAATTTTGATTTCTACGTTCTCCGTGGATCGAGCCATTGCTTGCCACTACTGCGTGTTAGTAGAGTAATTGAGAGTTATTTATTTATTCTAATTTGGCGTGCCTCGACGGCGCGACCCAAATTTTGTTAGTTAAGAATATGTATTTTCGGTTGATAACAGTGACATTATTGTGAATGCAGAGGATGATAAGGATGTAGACCCTCAGCTTCTCAGAACTTTGGTTGAAGGACGTGATTATGTGTTAGTTCCACAAGAAGTCTGGGAGAAGCTTACAAAGTGGTACTTACTCGTATTGTTCCTGGAACTTCATATTTTTCCATGTTTTAACAAAATTGCCAGTACTATATTGGGCTCAATTTTTAAGAGGCTGAATTGTGAACTTATCTATATATTTTCTCTTCTTTCATCTGAAGACGGGGAAACAAAGAATTCTGAAGAATCATTGGTAGTAACTCTACTGCATGTTTTTGTGGGATTTTAATAATTATTTTTGTTGTCAGTTGACTCTTAGGGCTCATTTATGTGCATCCTATGCGAGATTACCATGCATCTCCCTCTTCCTTAAGTTTTATAATCGGGGAAATTGCAGAAATGGTCCCATAAGAATTGGTCTTTTTTTTAGCGCAAATAGTCCCATACGATTTTTCCGTTGAAAAATAACGGATTAATGAGCATGAGGCCCACACGCCCGTTAGTTTTCTGCCAAAAAACTCGCGCGTTAATTCCAAACTTAAAAATAATTAATTTTCAACTTCTTAAAACTCTACGAACTAAAGATGCAGAATCGCCTTCATACTTGTATTTTACATTAAAATGATTGTTAATAGCAAAACCTGGCCCATTTTCCTCCAAAAATCAAGTTGAAAAGGTTTTTCCATCCAGTATTCCATAAAAAACTGTAAAATATTTAACGGATGAGACATTTTCTGCTAAAAATGGGACAAAAAAAGAACATGGGACCAAATCTGTCAAGTACAAATTCTCATGGGACCATCCTTGCAATTTACCCTTTTATAATCTAAATGTGCACTTGTTGTAAGCTTTAATAATATTATTCATTGCATACATGTGGGCACCCACTTTATCTTTTATTGCAATTGGGGCTAGAATTCATCCAACATGAGTTTTTGCATAGGCATGTATTAAGATAGACTTGAGCTTTTATAATATTTTCATATCATTGACTCAATAGTCTAGTGAAGTATTTGAAGTAATGTTGATTTTTTTTTAATTCCTGGTTTTGAATCTATAATGCTATACGCACGCACTACTACACATTTGGACTTAGACAGCTCTACTGCCCTTTTTGATAGCCGCTGTCCAAGATAATCTTTGGACAGCGGTTATACAATAAATATTAAAAAAAAAAGGTTAAAAACCGCTATGCATGTGTTCGGATAGCGGTTGAAAACCGCACTCCAAGAATACTCTTGGAATGCGGTTATCAACCGCACTCTAAGTGCCTATATTCAATTTAACACTCATATGCATATCTCCCTCTCCAAAATTATGCCCTAGCTTTGCCGCCTCTCTCTTCCACAGTGCGCGGCGTCCTCCCTTCACCAGTCGACCCACCGACCGCGCAGCCTCTCTCACGGCCGCACCCTCCTAGCGCCACAGCCGCCCATCTTTCCCTTCAAACGACCACCGCCACTACAAAAAATGGGTTGATTAACGATGGGATTAGCGACGGATTATCCGTCGCTAATTATGTTTAACGACGGGCATTGACCCGTAGGTAAATCGACCGTAGCTAATATTTACGACGGCTTTTGATGGTTGTCGTAAATTTACGACGGACAAAAGCCGTCGTAAACCTGACCCGTCAACGACCCGGCCGGGCAACAAATTTAACGACGGACTAAAGCCGTCGTTAATATTTGCCGATTTTCAATTTTTTAATCAGTGTGATAGATATTTACGATGGACACAAAGCCTTCGTTAATTTATAATTTACGATGGACACGTGTCCGTCGTAAATCCCGAACCTGGAACAAAAAAAAGTGGCTCATGTGGTTGGAACCCGGACCCCCGGGCACCCGGGGCAGGTGCGAACCAGTGGGCCATTAGCCCCCAAGGTATACTCCGACCCCACTTCTATATTAGCCCTATTGGGCATGGAACAATTAATACAAATTTCGCATCCAAGGAGAATCGAACCCATGACCTCTCTTGCATATAGTGTAATACCCCGTCCCGTTTTATACCTTTTATATTCCTAGAACCCTTATTTTATTTTCTTATCTTTGTTTCTTTTTATTTTATTATTTTGTGTGCTTTTGTGTAATTTAAATATATACCCTTTTTACAAATTTCTAAATTCGTAGAAAGAATCGAACCTTTCAAACGAATAAAGGACTACGAGAAATTAAATATTCAAGTTTGGAATTAGGATTTCGATCCGTATAATTTGTTGAGAATAATTAAAATACAATAAAATATTATTCGAATTTTAAAACTGTATTAATTCTCAAATCGGGATTAATCTCGTGAACCAAACGATCCCTAAACCGTATCAAGTGGGAACGAAAATATCTAAATTAAAGGGGATTAATTCTTAACCACGTAAATTACTTTCCTTTTAAATTAATTTTAATTAGGGCATTAAATCACACCCACATGTTTATTATCCTTTTTTTTAAAATAATTAATTAAGAAACAAAAATTAAAATATCTCTTTCTCTTTCCTCCTAAAACAAAACCGTGTGCCCATTTCCTCATTTCCAATCTGATTTTTTTTCAATTATTCTCTCTCAAGTTTGCTCCGTCTCCTTCTTCGATCGAACAAGCCGCGACGCCTCTTCCCCGACCACCATTGCGTCGCCCGTTCGCCAGACGCCGCCGCTCGTTCGCCAGGCGCCGCCCTCCGTCGCTCCTCCGCCGCGACCAGCCAGCGCCGCTCCTCGCGCTATCCCAGCGACCAGCCGTCGCCGTTGCACCGCCGAGCGACAGCCCTTTTCCCCGTCGCCCGAAGACAGCGCCAACGCCGCCGTGCTAGCACCGCTCTCCTCTTCCTCTCGCCGCCTTTCCCGTCGAACAGCGACGGCACAGCGCCACCGCCGTCGCGCTCGAGCCCAGCGCCGCCGTTTCGACCGCCTTCTGTCCCAAGAGGAAGCGCCGCCGTGCCTCTCACTCCCTACCGTCGTCCCTCTTCACGAAATCAGCCGCGCCGCCCTCTCTCTCTGGCCGTGCATAGCCAAACGCCGCCATCCTCTTAATTTTGTGAGTCCCATTTCATTCAATCTCTACTTTTCGTTCAATTACACAAGTCTTTTCGATTAATTCCAATTTCACTCATAACCCCTTTCGTTTCAATTCAACCAAGACGATGCCGTCAATTCCAAATCGTTGCTGCCGGAAATTTTGGAAGGACCAAACGACGCCGTTAGGCCGTCCATTTTATTCGACGAGTCACCGAACTACGCCGTTAGGCTGCCCGTTTTGGGACTCGTAAGAATTGCTACCTTCTCTCTATTTCTTGTACTAGCTGGGATAGGTTTTGATCAAGTTTTAGTTTCCTGTTGAGGCCGTGTAAGTTTGAGGTATTTTATTTGGATTTGAGTTTTGTAGATCGACTTGGATAATGTTTGTTTTACATAATATTAGTGGTGAATTAGTTGTCTGTTGTGATGAATTAGGTGATTAGGGTGATGGTTGTGTTTTAGCAGGATGGTGGGAATGTTTTAGCTTATTTTAAATGGAGTGTTGATTATATTGGCTGAATGGACGAGATGGAATTAGTTTTGATCCTGCCTACTGTTCGAATTAAGGGCAAGGTGGGAAATTTATTTTCCTTTAAAATTTAGTCCCAGTTTATTTGGGAAAAAGACTAGTACGGTTAGGATTCGGAAGTATTATCATATTAGAGTTTTAGAAAAAAGAACGAAAAATATAAGTCGAGTTATATTCAAAATTACTAGAAACAAATAGAAAAAAAGAGTTTTTGAGAAATTAATACAATTCTTTTAAAAGTAACACTATTCAACTTTAGAAGTATTATCAATATTAGGAAAAGAAGAATATAATTATATTCAAGAGTTCTTTTAAAATAAAATATAGATTTTAGAACGAATAATATTGAATTTGAGACTTTTATTATATTAATGTTATTTAAATAAATTCCTATTCTTTTAAGTATTTTTCCAAGAATAATAATTATGTTTATACTTTTAATTTTTATAAAAGGCTTTTGTTAAGGACATAACAGAAATTAGTAAATACACCCCCCTGTTACAGCACTGAATTTAGTAAATACACCCCCCTGTTACACCACTGAATTTAGTAACTACACCCCCTGATACACCTCCTCTTAAAAAGGGGTGTACTTATCAAATAGAAATCAATCTTTGAAAATCTTAGTTTTCAATAGTTTTCTAAAGACAACAATCTACTCAATCCTCGTGTTTCACACTCTAAACCTTTTTCAAATTTAAAAGTCAATCTTTTAATCAGAATACTCCTTATTAGGATTCTGTACATTTCAAGAAACGCACCGAGGACTCGACCCTCTGCCTACACATTATTCTCGGGACCCGGAGCTAACAGGTGGGTGGTGATCTGTTGATTGATCTGCTAATAATAACGTCGTGCCGGTATTTCCTGAACTCGATTAAATCAAATCAAAAATATCTAATCCAACATAAATGTAACACCTATCTATATAAATGTTTGGATTATGTGATATAACTACATATGTTATATATTTAGCCTGTTGTTTTGTGAATCGATCACCACTGCATGAGTAAACACCTTACGTGAGCATGAATCAGTTCAGTTATCAGTCAAGTATTTTCTCAGTGAAGTTGTTGTATCAGTTTTATGGAAAGTCAGTAAGTACGGAGTTGTGATGTGGGTATTTATTTTTCCGACCTCCGGGGACGCTGTCGTTGGACGCCCTCGGAATCAAGGTTGTTGATTATTTTCCGGTCTCCGGGGACGCTGTCGTTGGACGCCCTCGGAATCAAGGCTGTTGATGGTTGGAGTTGAAAAGGATAACTTTGTGGAAGTGGTGCGTGGCCATGTTTGATAATAGATCAGGTGCATGGTTACGGGGAATTATTTATATTGTTTTGAGAAGAGATTTATTATATGTGAAATTGATTGTGGGCTTTGCCCCTTAACGTGAACCAACTTGTGATATTTCAATTATATGATGTGAAACCTGTTGTGCCCAACTGATTATTATGTGAACTTGTTAATTGTATGATATATGATGTTTGTATTATTATGTCAACTGCTTAAATGAATTATATATTATTAATGAGTATAACTTAATATATTTCGGATTTACCAATCCCATGATGTTGCAAATCACCCATATGTGAGAATTCAATTCTCACGCCCCATTTTCCTAACCCCTTGCAGATTATGATTTCGTGGAGCAAGGACAGTAATAGAGACGACACGGAGTTCCCCACTTAAATAAAACATTACTGTTGATACTATGTTTTATGTACACATATATGTGTGTAAGATACTTATTAAAATTATTCTACCCATTTCTTCTGCTGCATAAAAACTCATCATCTCTCATTTCCGTTATATTCCTTCAAAAATTTTATAGTTCGGACTTTTGATCACAATAACACTTCGAATTCGATATAATTAATATATATTGGGTTCGGGGAGTTACATATAGAGAGTGCATGAACCATTAGGACACTTGCTTCTTTTGTTCGTTTTCTTGCAACTAATTGTATATGTATTCAAATTGAGCCATTCTTTTTTTATTATTCATCAAATTAACTCCTCTTCGTTTCTAAATTGTTTTAATAAATGTTGTTACCAATTGTATTTTTTTTGTTTTGTAAATTTATTTAATTCGAAAAACGCGTAATTAATATTATAATCCGTTCACTTGTACGTAATTAATTGTATATGTATCCAAATTGAGTCATTCTTTTTTTATTATTCATCAAATTAATTTCTTTTCGTTTCTAACTTGTTTTAATAAATGTTGTTACCAATTGTATTTTTTTTGTTTTGAAAATTTATTTTATTCGAAAAACACGTAATTAATATTATAATCCGTTCACTTGTACGTAATTTATTGTATATGTATCCAAATTGAGTCATTCTTTTTTTATTATTCATTAAATTAATTTCTTTTCGTTTCTAAATTGTTTTAATAAATGTTGTTACCAATTGTATTTTTTTTGTTTTGTAAATTTATTTAAATCGAAAAACGCGTAATTAATATTATAATCCGTTAACTTGTACGTAATTAATTGTATATGTATCCAAATTGAGTCATTCTTTTTTTATTATTCATTAAATTAATTTCTTTTCATTTCTAAATTGTTTCAATAAATTTTGTTACCGACTGTATTTTTTTTGTTTTGTAAATTTATTTAATTCGAAAAATGCGTAGTTAATATTAAAATTCGTTCATTCGTTTGTAACTTGTTATTGTTACAATAGTTCAATAATTCTAATTGTGATCCTCTTCCTCTTCCTCTTCTCCATCATCTTCATCTCCATCTTCATCTTCATCATCATCTTCTTAAACATCCTCATCTTCTTCATCTTCATCCTCCTCTTCACGCTCTTGTCCGACATCCTCATCGCTTTCTATCATTATCATTTCTGGATTTGCAGCTAGTAAATTCACAAAAATATTTATATTTTCTTGATCGAGCACTGTTTGAGCCTCTTGTACCTCCGTTTGAAATGGTTCTGTTGGTTCAGTGGTGTCTTTTTTAGACGGGTGAGAAACTTCAACCAACGATCTTGCCTTCACTTTACAAACATTCCTTATGTTGGGCTTGCCCGATCCCGAGTATTTGCAATAATATACTTGTGATGTTTGTGTTGCAAAAACATATGGATCGTATGCCGCCGGAAACTTGTGTCGAGTGTTGATATCAATAATCTTGTAGTTCTTGTCGACTCTCGTTCCCTGTCTCCCTGGATCATACCATTCACAGAAGAACAAAACCACTTTCCTTGAGGGCAAACCTGGATATTCTATTTCAACTACCTCAAGCAAGACTCTATAGTAATCGACTGGTTCTTTGTTGCAAATTCCAGCATTCACGCAAACACCACTATTTGTTGATGATTTTGTTTCAGCATACGCTTGTGTATGAAATTTGTATCCATTTGCGTAATATCCTTGGAATGAAACAACTTTACGTAATGGGCTACGACTCAGAGCATGTAAATGCGGATTGTCAAGTAGACCACCCTCTCCCTGTAAATATTAAATTATCAACTAAGATAAAATTACATGTGTTCTGAAAAAATAGAGATAGAATAAAGTGATACTCACGTAACGTTGGAACCAATACATGAATTCACCACGGATGGACTGAGAAACTTGTGCATTAGTGATGCCTGGTTCTTGTGCACGCTTATACTCACAGAACATCCTTATATATTAGAAAAATAAATTAATGATTTTTCAGTTATAAAGATAAAAACATGGAATACTATAAAAAGATTACTTACTCTATGTACGGTTGGACTTCAGGGCAATTCATCAAAACATATGAATGTATCGTTTCCTCTTCATTATTGTTCTTAAAAGATCGTGTGGTGCCCTTTCCCATTGTTCGACCCGGATGCAAAAATACAGATAACATACCTTCAACATCACGAAGGGGATGATCTACTCCACGACCATCGTAGTTGCGAGGCACATTTCTGATTCTGGTTTGAACTTGATCGCCAAAATAGTAAGAACAAAATGCTCCAACCTCTTCAGTAAGATATGCGTTAACAATGGATGCTTCGATATGGGCCGGATTTCCAATATTGAGCTTCAAGTTATGCAAATACCTAAAAGAATTTTTGTTCGTGAATATTCATCAATAATAATGTAAAAGGCTAAATCTTAAAATATATATACTTACCTCTCAAAAGGGTACATCCATCGATATTGTACTGGACCAGCAATTAAGGCTTCGAAAAAACTAGGTGGAAAAATCCGCTCAAGTTTGCAAAGAATAACAGGGATCTCCTCATTCAAACGCCTCATGTCCTCTACTGTAATTGTTGAGTCTGTTAAGTGTTTGAAAAATAGACTTAATTCTGTGATGGCACTACACACATTCTTCACATGTGAGTACCGAAAGGCAATCGGTAACAAGCGCTGCATGAACACGTGACAATCATGACTCTTCATCTTAGACACCTTCCCGGTTTCTATGTCAACCCTGTCTCCCAAATTCGAAACATAATTGTCAGGGAACCTCAACTCTTTCACCCACTTACATAACTCCTTCCTCTCTGCTTTACTAATTGTGTAGGAGGCTTTTGGATACATCTTTGTCCACTCATCCTTGTGTAGTTGTTTACGAGAACAAAAGATGTGCAACTCATCTCTCGACTTTGAAGTGTCTTTAGTCTTCCCTTCAGTACCCAAGACTGTATGAAACAAGTTGTCGAAAATATTCTTTTCTATATGCATCACATCCAAATTATGTCGAATCAACAACTTGCTCCAATAGGGCAAATCCCAAAAGATACTCCTCTTCTTCCAACAACCTTTTATTTTTTTTATTGTTCTCCATTGCACCAAACTCAGTTGTCTTCACCAACCCCATGACCGTAATCTCATACAACAATCTTTCACCTAGAATAAATTGTTGAAAAATTTAGTTAGAACAAAACATAATAATGATTCAATAATTTGAAAATCATGGAATGCTAACTATGCATACCGTTACGAATATCTGGTATTTGTGCACGTATTGCATCTTTACCCTTAAGAAAGTCTGTTTTGTTCCTCCGAAAGGGATGATCAGAAGGAAGAAACTTTTGATGGTTGTCGAACCATGACACCTTCTTACTCAATGGGAGATAGAATGCATCAGATCTTTCCATGCAGTACGGACATGCTTGTTTTCCTGCTATCGACATCCCAGACAACATAGAAAATGCTGGAAAATCACTAATGGTCCATAAAAGAGCAGCCCGCATCGTAAAGTTCTGCTTCCTATGAACGTCGTAGGTCTCCACTCCCGTATGCCACAAAGATATCAATTCTTTAATAAGTGGTTGAAGATATACATCAAGTTTATGCTTGGGGTTGTGAGGACCAGGCACCAAGATAGTAAGAAATATATGTTGAGGCTTCATGCATAACTAAGGAGGTAGATTGTATGGAGTCAATAGGACATGCCACAGTGAATACTTATTTCCGTGCATTCCGAATGGAGCAAATCCATCTGTGCACAAACCCAACCTCACATTTCTCGTCTCCTGTGCAAATTATGGAAACTCCCTATCAAGATGTTTCTATGCCTCTGAGTCTGCAGGATGTCGCGTCTCCCCAGAATTCTCATTAGAACACTCCTCAGCATGTCATGTCATGTCTTTAGCAGTGACACTAGACTGATACAACCTCTCCAAACGAGGAGTGATGGGAAGATAATACGTTGACTTACAAGCCTTCAGCTGAACTTTCTTCCTAAGTGTACGAGTACGACCAGATGGTTTGTAACGGGGGTGACCACACATTTTGCAATGATCCTCATCCTCATCCTCACCCCAAAACAACATACAATCGTTTGTGCAACAATCAATCTTCTCAAACGGTAGACCCATATCCTTCAAAAGCCTCTTACTCTGATAGAAATTATCAGGCGTCGTGTTTTCTTTAGGTAGAGTACTTTTGAACAATTTAGCAAATTGATTGAACAATTTTTGACTCACCTTGGCTTCAGTTTTGATCTTCAACATCTGAGCATTGAATGACAACTGCGTCTCAATATCACAACCAGGAAAGTGCTTTTGATCAACTGTTTTAAACATATCAAAAAACTTCTTTGACAGATAATTTGGTTCCTCCTCCATAGACATTTCATTGAATTGACCTTGACCGCCCAAAACTGATTCTACAATCATCATCCGGTATCTATCAGGTTCATCCTCCATATGTGGTTCGAATTGATCATAAGGAACTTGACTTGAACCACCAACATCATAACTCCCACCACCGCTCCAACCAGTATTATAATAGGATTCTATTTTATTGATGTCAATATTCCACCATTCTTCACCATGACACGTCCAATTGTAATGAAGGGGAACAAAACCGGACATCACAAGATGAGTTTTAACCTCATCAACACTCAAGAATCTCATATTTCTGCATTTTTTTTCTTTACACAGACACCTAATATTACCCGTATAATCCTTACAGTACAGATGTTGTTCTGCAAACTCAATAAACTCATCAATTTTATTGCAAAAGACATGATTAATGACTCCTCTTATCTTTCTAGGTATTGAGTACATCCAACCACGATCTGGAAATTGCATCTGTTACAATTTAAAAGTAATATCACATGAGTTCTAAAAAATTGGGCAGAGTTTCCCCTAAAATTGGAGATATACAGATTTTTCCTTCACATAGATCAATTCATATATATCAAATAAACATGTATATCACACACCCATCATCTAATAAACATATATATTTCAATCATTATCTAATATTGTAACCAAAATTAAAACTATAAAACAAGACATTTAAACGGTTAAAAGTGTGAAAACGTACGGTGAAGTTGAAGGCAATGAGTAACAGAGTTGTTTCGTAGCTACGAACACTTCAATGCAATGTTCAATATAAATTATAGGCCAAGAATAGATGAAAAATGTATATAGTGTAGTATTTTTCGTGAGAGTCAAAGAAGAGAGAAGAGAAAAAAAGTTTCTGCATAAAACAGCAAAATTAACGACGGACAGGTAAGTCCGTCACTAATTTTAATAATTTGCGACGGAAAGTCCGTCGCTAAAACTTAATTTTGCAGGCGGGTCAATTATTGCTCAACAACCCGCCTTCCACGAAAAAAGCGCGCGATTAACAACGGCTTACAAGTCCGTCGTTAATTCAAATTTGATATTAGCGATGACTTTTCATCGCAAAATGAAACAAAACGATGGCGTTTGCTTCGTCCGTCGTTAATTTGCGACGGCCTGTCGTGTCCGTCATTAAGTTTGACAAATGTCGTCCTTTTGACTACTTCCGTCACAAAGTCGTCGTTAATTATAAAATTAGCGACGGAAATCACTGTCCGTCATTAATTTTCATCGTTAATCGCTGCGTTTTTTGTAGTGTGCATAGCCTCTCACGGTCGCGCCCTCGCCATCGACCGTCGTCCATCTCCTCCTTCGAACGACTATCGTCGCCGCACTCTCATCGGCCACGCACGACCACCGATCGCCTCCCCTCTCTTCTCCCATTGCTGCCGTTGCAGCACCGCAAGACCGATCTCGATTCCGGTACCAGTAGAAAGCCCTTGACGAGGAGAGTAAAACCCCTCAATCAATTTCAGGGTCGGACCTCAGAAAAACTGCAAGTTTTCGGAATTACATATATTGTCGTGAAGTGTATGCCAACCTATATGTTAAAGCTGGAATTAATGTACAAAGAAAGAAAGAGGTATATATGTTATAAGAGGGAGGCTATATATGTGCTATAATATAATTTACTGTTCATCTTTTTATTTTTCAAGATTTGTTGCATGCTTCAATATATATACGCTTACTGCTGGAGTCAATTTGCATATATGAAGAAGAAAACATTTCTTTATTTTGGTTTGAGGGAGAAACCGTGTTATAAAATAAGGTGGGAGGAGATAAGTTTAGTTGAGAAAATTATGGAATATGGAGGCTCTTATCCACTACTAGTTAAAACCGTGGAAATATGCATTCCCCAATCTTTGAATCATAACTCCAATAGATTATGGAAATATGAGATAAAATTAGAAATTTAGAATTAAGAGAGAACTTGCGGAAAAAATGGTTATAGTTGAGAATATTTAGGATAAAGAATTATAAGTACGTGATTTTATTTTTATAAAAGCTTAAATGAGAATTGATGGTCTAATCAAAACAAATTATGAGTTGATTGGGGAATAAGTTTTCAAGATTAACTTGGTCAAATATGATTCAAACGTTTTATGTCTTCATTAAAATACATTAAAAAAAATGAGCTTCATATTTAAGGAAATATAATTATAATATTACTCATTACTTTTAATAATAATAAGATTTGAATTTAAATGCACTTAAAAATCTTTGTTGATAGGAATTTTTTATTGATAAATTTCTAAGTGAGTTACAGTTCCCTAATCTCTTGGAGGCTAATTTATATCAGTACATGCCTTTGCCTCCTCTATTTGTTCACATCTATTATCTAGGATATGATACATACGAAATATATTGGTATTCATATTGTAATTATGAAATAAGAATAGTATGGTAGGGTATTCGATTTAATTATTTTCTTGCTGATGATCATTTTTCAAATATTGATCTCAATTCTTTAGTCGTGATCTATTTTCTATTTGTGGGATATATGTTATGGTAAAAGAGATACACGATATGTTTGTGGGGTATATTCTTTAATCATGTTCTATTTAATTTCAATTCTTTAGTCCTATTCAATTCTTTAGTCGTAATATCTAATTAAATTTTCAATGTTTGCAGTTTATCTATGATCGTTCGATTGCTTCTTACAACAAGAAAAGAATGGACAAATGGAAAATACATTGGACGGAATATTTTTACAATCGATTCTTGTATTCTATGGCATTATTAACTTTTGGTACCATGTAACTTATATATTAATTTGTGATGACATATATTTAATGTTTTTGGTGTATTTAATTGATGTGTATGTTTATTTATTTGATATTTTGGTGTTGGATTTATAAATACTAGTATAGATTTTGGTAATTTTGTAAAAATAGGCTTATTAAAATATATAAAAAAATAATATTTAAAAAATTATATAAAAAAATCGCGTAAAAAAAAAAAATATATATATATAATAAACAGCGGTTATAAACCGATGTCTAAGTGCCTTTTGAACTTAGATAGTTGTTTCTTGTAAAGCGTTTTTAACCGTTGTCTAAGGGCAAATTTAACCGCTTTCTAAGGCCTTATATGTACTAGTGACGCGCTTGATATGTTGAAAAAAAAATGCAATATTTGCCTAAGAAGATGTTCATAATGATAATATATGGTGATTTTTTTTGGATACTAATTGGAAATAGCAAGTTACATTCTCTGTGATTTTGTGTTCCAGGGTATTAATATTTATCTAGTGTTTTATTTCTACAGAATTACCTACGGAAGAAAGCACACCTGCTGCTGACATTTTAACAGGGTATTAATATTTATTTAGTGTTTTATTTCTTTCAATTACTGTTTGGTTTTGATTAAATATAAGAGTTTTAATGTATGTTTATGTGGTATGGGCTATTTATATCTTGATTAAAGTATATTGTTTTGGTGCTATTAGTATTGTTTTTATTAACTTTTTGGGTGGAGTAAATTAATCTGCTAAACTAAGATGAGATTCTTGGATTGAGGATGCATTTCTGGATTAGATTAAGTTAAAATTTGAAACTTAGGATATATACATATATTTGCTCCGTTGTTTCTGAGGGCATACATAAAAATCGAATATTTTCACAATTGATGGGATTCATTAATGGGAATAATTATTTATATCTTGCCATTGTCATTATAATATTCATTATTGCTGGTTAGTTTGCTTCCACGAAAATTAGGATATTAGTACACAGTGATGTCTAAAGTACCTCCAGTCCTGTTGGTAGCCAATTTCATAGTTTAAAGTAATTACCAATATTTGAATATGATGTGTTTGAATAAGTTTAATCTCAATTCGAGTCTAATTTCCTATTTCTGTTTGATTGTTCTATAAAATCTTACCAATATGAGTTTTCTAGTATTTCTTCAGTTAGTAAGCTCTTTATGGGTTGAATATGCAGAATCTACAAGCTTTTGGCATAGGAAATACCAAAGGAAGAAGCACTAGCAAGACTATTAGAGCTTGGAAAGGTACAATATTTTGTTCATTGCCAGTTATGACTTTGATTTAGATCTCGTAAAAAGACGGAGAGTATCTAGCATAAAATATAGGTTAAAAATATAGGAATCCAATTCCTTAACAAAGTTAGTGTATTTTGCTTAACTGAAAAAGCTGCTGCTTTAATTGTTTTAACTAAGTTAACTGCTAATAGTAACAAAAAGGCATAAATGCTCCCTTCTTTCATTATATCTATCTACGCTCTTTAATTGTGATTGCTTTAGTATTTTGTATAGTTCTAAATTGTATTTATTTCTTCTTGAAAGCAGACATCTTATTACACCGTCTAATTGTGCACTATGGAGATTGTGAATTCCATGACGATGTCAATGAATATAGTTCTTTCTTGGATATCTTGATTAAAGTATGTGGCTATTTTGCTCTATATTTCTTGCTAAAATTATATTATTTTGGTGCTAGTAGTATTGTTATTATTGACTTTTTGGGTGGAGTAAATCTGTTAAACTAAGATGAGATTGCTGGATTGAGGATGCATTTCTGGATTAGATTAAGATAAAATCTGAAGCTCATCATCCGAAGCACTGAATTGTCACTACATAGATCTCTCTCTCTCTTATTGACATGCCTTCTAAAGGTTTGTAATTTGAACTATGTTTACCTATGATACTGAATCGGCTGCACCTTTTGCAATGTCTAATTTAGATGTCTAGTTTCTTTTACTTTTCTTTTACTTTTTTTACTTGTTTAGTTTCAATACCAACAATAATAAGTTTTATATCTTTTTATTGTCATTCTAATATTTATTATTGCTGGTTAGTATGCTCCACAAAAATTAGGATATTAGTACATAGTGATTTCTAAAGTACCTCCAGTCTCAGTGGGTAGCCAATTTCATAAAATTAGAATATTAGTACATAGTGATTTCTAAAGTACCTCCAGTCTCAGTGGGTAGCCAATTTCATAGTTTAAAGTAATTACCAATATTTAACTTTGATGTGTTTGAATAAGTTTAATCTCAATTAGCCTGTCTAATTTTCTTTTTATGTTTGATTGTTCTATAAAACCTTACCAACATGAGTTTTCTGTTGGTATTTCTTCAACTTAGTAAGCTAATTATGTGTTGAATATGCAGAATCTACAAGCTTTTGGCATCCAGAAATACTAAGGGATGAAGCACTGGCAAAACTTTTAGAGCTTGGAAAGGTAAGAATTTTTTGTTCTTTGCCTTTACTAGAACAATTAGACAATTTTATTTTCTGCATGTATGTATATATTTGCATTTCATAATTCATCAACATTCATAATCATACCTTCTTTTTTATTTTAAATAACAGGTGATAGAGGTATTGGTGTTACACTTTTTGTGAAGCTGCTCAGGATTACTTTTGTAATTTTGAGAATGTTAATTGTAGAGATTTGTATGTTGTATGCTTTTGAATGTTTCAATATTTAGATTATGTATGCTTGTTTGAAATATTGATTAGTTTGTTTGTTTTATTAATGTTTGAAGATTAATAATTTTTGTCTTAATTAGCTTACTTGACACTACAAAAAAAAAACACTGTTTAGCGACGAAATTTGCGACGGAAAATCCATCGCAAATCACTGTTTGCGACGGACACGTGTCCGTTGTTAAAACAGCCGTAGCTAATGTTTGCGACGGGCTTTTGCCACTCGTCGCAAATTTACGACGGACAATACCGTCGCAAAATTGGCGGGTTTGACCCGACCGGGTCGATCAAAATTTGCGACGGCCTATAGTCCTTCGCAAGTAATTCGGGTCAGACCCGATAGGATCTACAACATTTGCGACGGATCATTGCCGTTGCAAATGTTTTTTTTTAATATTTTCGATTACAATCTGCGACAGGCATATTCCGTCGCAAAAGTTTCATTTTGCGACGGAATTTGGCCGTCGCAAATTCCGAATCTGTACAAAAAAAAGTGGTTCGCGTGGTTCGAGCCCGGACACCCGGGGCGGGCGGGGCGGGCTCGGACCACTGGGCCACCGGCCCATAGCTTATTATATGCGGCCCACCTTCTACCAAATTAATTCATTTTCGTTTCTCACTTGTTTTTATTAATGTTGGGGCCATTTAATTTTTATTATTTTGGTAAAGTTATTTATTTCGACTCCCGCTTAAATTTATAATTCGTTCATTTGTACGCAATTAATTGTATATGTATCCAAATTGACTCGTTTTTATTCCATAATTCACCAAATTATTTTATTTTCGTTTCTCACTTGTTATATATACAATAATTTAGTAATTCTAATCGTCGTCTTCTTCCACTTCATCCTCATCATCATCTTCTTCATCTTCATCCTCCACACCCGGCTCTTGTCCATCATCCTCTTGATCACTTTCAATCATTACCATTTCTAGATTTGCAGCAAGTAAATTGACAAAAATATTCACAGCTTCTTGATCAACCTCTGTTTGAGCCTCTTGTATCTCTGTTTGAAATGGATCTGTTGGTTCTACACCGTCTTTCTATGACGGATTAGAAATTTCAACCAATGATCTTGCCTTCACTTTGCAAACTGTCCTCAAGTTGGGCCTACTTGATCCGGGGTATTTGCAATAATATACTTGAGATGCTTGCGTTGAAAAAATATAGGGATTGTATGCCGCCGGAAACTTCTTTCCGGTGTTGATATCAACAATCTTGTAGTTTATGTCGACTCTTGTTCCTTGTTTTCCTTGATCATACCATTCATACAAGAACAACACTATCGTCCTCTTCGGCCAACCCAGATATTCTATTTCAACTACTTCTTGCAGCACTCCATAGTAATCGATAGGTTGTTCATTGTAGTTTCCACCGGTAATGCAAACACCACTGTTTGTAGTCTATTTCGTTGAAGCATACGCTTCAGTATGAAATTTGTATCCATTTACGTAATATCCGTGGTATGATACCACACTACGTAGTGGTCTTTTGCTCAGAGCTTCAAGATGTGGGTTGTTATTAAGTAGGCCACTTTGTCCCTGTAAATATTAAATTATCATGTATAAAAATAATAACATATTTGTTATAGGGTAAAAATCATATACGGGCATGTGATACTCACGTAACGTTGGAACCAAAACATAAAATCATTGTCGATGGATTGAAAAACTGCTGCATCTGTGATGTTTGGTTCTACTTGACGCTTATACTCATAGAACATCCTTATATATGAGAAAAAAGAAATTAATTACTTTTCAGATATCAACAGTATACATATTGTAAAAAACTCAATTATAAAATTAAATTACTTACTCTATATACGGTTGGACTTCAGGACAATTCATCAAAACATATGAATGTATTATTTCCTCTTCAATACTACCCCTGAACGGTCGTTTGGTGCCCTTACCCATTGGTCGATCCGGATGCAAAAATACAGATAACATACCTTCAACATCACGAAGGGGATGGTCTACTCCACGACCATCGTAGTTGCGAGGCACATTTCTGATTCTGGTTTGAACTTGATTGCCGAAGTAGTAAGAACAAAATGCTCCAACATCTTCAGTAAGGTATGCATTAACAATTGATGCTTCGATGTGGACCGCATTTCCAATATTGAGCTTTAAGTTGTGTAAATACCTAAAACAAAAAGTGTTAGAAAATTTATTCATTATTGATCTTAAAAGTTGATCTAAAAAATGGTATAGAATTACCTCTCAAAAGGTTACATCCATCGATACTGTACGGGACCAGCAATTGAGGCTTCATACGCTAAGTGTACGGGTAAGTGCTCCATTGAGTCAAAGAAGCTGGGTGGAAAAATCCGCTCAAGTTTGCATAGAATAACAGGTATCTCCTAATCCAAACGCCTCATGTCCTCAACTGTAATCGTTGATGTCGTTAAGTGTCTAAAAAAGAGATTTAATTCTGTGATGACACTCCATACATTTTTGGGGAGTGAGTACCGAAATGCAATAGGTAAGAGGTCTGGGGATATGTTCTTGTCTGCTCATCCTTGTGTAGGGAAGCACGAGAACAGAAGAGCCTCAACTCATCTCTGGATTTTGAAGTGTCTTTGGTCTTCCCTTCAGTACCTATGATCGTATGAAATAAGTTGTCGAAAACATTCTTCTCTATATGCATCACATCCAAATTGTGTCGAATCAACAACTTGCTTCAATAAGGTAAGTCCCAAAAGATACTTCTCTTCTTCCAACCACCCTGGATGCGTTTATTGTGCTCCATTGCACCCGCCTCAATTGTCTTCATCAAATCAGTGACTGTAACATCATATAACAACGAATCACCTGAAATAATTAATTTATATATGGTTAACTTATTTATATGAGACACATAGACATAAGTAGTGATTCAGTACCCAGACACATACCTAATCAAATTCGTGGTCTTGGGCGGCCTACTGCATTTTTACCCTTTAGAAAGTCTGTTTTGTTCCTCAGAAAGGGATGATCAGGAGGAAGAAACTTGCGATGGTTGTTGAACCATGACACTTTTCTACTCAATGGAAGATAGAATACATCAGAACCGTCCATGCAATACGGGCATGCTAGTTTTCCTGCTGTTGACCACCCAGACAACATAGAAAATGCTGGAAAGTCGCTAATGGTCCACAAAAGTGCAGCTCGCATCGTGAAGTTCTGCTTCCTATGAACGCCGTAGGCCTCCACCCCCGTAGACCACAAAGATTTCAACTCTTTAATCAGTGGCTGGAGATATACATCCAATTTATGCTTGGGGTTGTGTGGTCCAGGCACCAAGATACTAAGAAATATATGTTGAGGCTTCATGCACAACCAAAGAGGTAGATTGTACGGGGTCAACAACACAATCCATAATGAATACTTTTTTCCGTGCATTTCAAATGGAGCAAAACCATCCGTGCACAAGCCTAACCTCACATTTCTCGTCTCCCTTGCAAAATCTGGAAACTCCCTATCAATATGTTTCCATGCCTCCGAGTCTGTAGGATGCCACATCTCTCCAGAATTCTCACCAGAACACTCCTCAGCATGCCATGTCATGTCTTTAGCCGTGGCACTAGACTGATACAACCTCTCTAGACGAGGAGTGATGGGAAGGTAATACATTGCCTTATAAGCCTTCAACTGCACTTTCTTCTTACTTTTTGTACGACCAGATGGTTTGTACCGTAGGTGACTAATTAGGCGTGAAATTGTTATATTTTGGTGCCCGATTTGCCCATGTTTTGAGTGTTTTTTATGAGTGTTTGGAGTCAATTGAGTAACATTTTTATAAACTCATTAATTTGTTTTTTTAGTTTTCATAGATGGATAGAGGGCGAAAATAGGAGTTCGTAGGACTTTGAATCGGCCAAAACGGACTCCCGGTTGAGAAGATATGAAGATTTTACGAACAAGTGTACAACAGCCGAAAACCACTCGAGCGAGAGCACTCGAGCGCCAGCGCTCGACCGATTGCACCACTCGAGCTACATGCTCGAGCGCCCCTGCTCGAGCTGCTCGAGCACTTTCCTATTTTTTGCCTCCAAATTCGTTTTTCGGCCCATTAGTTTCCGGTTCGTCCCGACGCTTATATATACTCATTCCAAACTCGTTTTGGAGGAGAACCACATACCAACACATATTTTTACATACTTTGAGCAAGGAGAAAGCTTGGGAAGGAGTTTTGAAGAATTTTATACATTGTAATCGAGGTTTTAATTTACGAATTCTTAGTTTTAGTATTTCTTTTGAACGTATTAGATTAATTCTTTCTTTCTTTACTCTTTGAGACGATTAAACCTAGTTCTTCAGATTTATATAGATTTCTTTGGAGACTTTAATTTGTTCTTTCGTTTATGTTCTTGATTTTATTAGTTAATTCAATTATGCATATGTTTATTGTTCTTGTGATTTCTTTGATTATTCAAACCACCATGTTAGGCTAGAACCCTTGCATGCTTAGGGTAGGATGAACTTGTAGTAGTATGATGTGGGTACGTAATTAGGATAATTCGTGACGTTTAGTTTTAATTCTCTTAATTAATGAATTCTTAAAATCAATCTTAACTTTACCTTTGAATTTCGTACGAAAGTGTTAGGGAGAGGACGACCGTATCACTCTTTAACAACTAGTAGACTTAACAAGAGAGTTTAGAAGAGGTTAATTCATCTACCGGTTTAGCTATGGAGGACGGCCGCATCACTATCAGTTAAATTAGGGTCTCATCAATTAAGCACAATTCATTAACTTGTTAGTGGATTAGTGAAGTTGAGTGTTAGGGTAAAGTATTAGGGTTTAGAATCTTGAGCTTTCATCTTGCATTCTTTTACTTAGGTTATTTCTTGCACGTCACGGTTATTTTGATTATGTACCTGCTCCGTTAGTATACGTAGGGATTCCTATCCTAAGCATCATCATCACTTACTTGAATCCAACCCTTAGTTAATTCGTCTGCTTTAGTATTTTAGTTTAATTAGTTTATTTTAGTTTCAATTAATCTTTCAAAAATCCAAAAACATTTCACTCATATTAACTACGACGCGTAGATCTTCAGGGATCTATTCGCATACATACCTTCCCTTGGGTTCGATAATACTTGGTCCCTATACTTACTCATACTACAGTGAACCCGTACTCTTGCGGGGAAGCTACTAGTAGAAAGCTATTATTTTCGCACCAAAGTCAATGGCGCCGTTGCCGGGGATGGCGTCGTATGTCTTTTGAATAGGACTTGTAGATAGCTTAGTAGTTAGTAGTGAGTGCTTTTCTTTTCTGCTTTTTTTATTTTTATTTTTATCCATTCGGCAGTTGCGTTTTCATCCTTCTGCTAGTGTGTCAGGTATATGAAAATACGCTCACAAGGCAATACGAGCGAAGAGAGAATACCGTTGGACCCTGAGACGATAGCTAGAAGGAACCGAGCTTTCTTGAGGAGAATGAATACTTCCGGAGGAGGGAAAGAACCAATGGACATCTCTAATGAGTTGGATGATGCTGCGAACGAGTTCAATCAGGAATTGGGCCGAGTTGAAGGCACTGGAGTTAGTGGTAGCCAGAATCAAGTTCCGTTAGGGGATAGCCAGAGCCTAAACCCGGGTACACAAAATGTAGATAATCCAGCTCAGAACATTGTCCAACACCCTCATAACAACCCTGCTTACCCACATCCTAACGTACCACAAAACAACTTACCTTATCCACCTTATCCATACCCACCGTATACGTATCCTCCATACCCGTATCCTCCACCTCCAGTTTACAATCCACCACCTGTTTACCAACCACCAACCCAACAAGTACCCGTACCAGCTGCTAATCATCCGCACATTCCTCAGAACGCAGATCAGAATATGGCTATTCGAGGAAGGTTTGTGGCGCAGCCACAACGGTACTATGATGGAGTGGCATTATCTCTAGTTGAGGCGAATAACTTCTCGATTTCCCTGGGAATTCTAAAGCTGCTTACAGAGAACCAGTTCAAGGGGGTGTTCGGGAAGGAGAATCCTCATAATCATCTGAGGAGTTTCTTAATGATAGCCTCCACTTTCAATTAAAATGGCATGTCTGAAGATGCCAAGAGGCTTAAGTTGTTCCCATTCTCATTGACGGAAATAGCTAAAGAGTGGTACGATAATACGCTTCCACGGGGAGGTATTACCACTTGGGCCGAGCTCGAGCGTTTGTTCCTCGAGTGATTCTACCCTCCATCCAGAACGATCAAAGCAAGGATTGCGATCTCTTCCTTCCGCCAGAAGCAAGGAGAGGACCTACGTCAAGCGTGGGAGAGATACTCAAACATGTTGATAGAGTGCCCGCAGCACGGGTACAATGAGGGAGATGTGATGGCATTTTTCTATAGTGGTGCCAACAAGGCTGGGCAAAACCATCTAGACGTCTGTGCTAGTGGATCATTCCTGAATCAAGGAATAGTGAGGTGTAGAGAGATCGTGGACAACATTATCACGAATGTCGGGGCTTGGAATGTGGACGCAGATTTCCAAAGAGTTCATCAGGTTGAGGAAGGTGAAGGAACGAGAAGGCTGTTGATGGCCATGATGGAAAAGATTAACAATCTTGAGTTGGGGAAGAATATGGTTGGAGGGAATGCAGCAGAGAATGAGCAAGAGGACAAGCCCACAATTCAGCAAGAAGTAGTCAATTATATGGGAGGTCCTTATTACAATCAGAATGGGTATCCACAAGGTGGAAATTTTCAAGGAAGGCCTTCTTATGGCCAACCATTTGTACCTCCAGGTCCACAGCCGCCTCAAAATCAATGGAGGAACACACAAGGGTACCAAGGAGGCCAGCAGCTTCCTCTGAACCAATGGAGGAAGAACGAGAATTTTTCATATGCTAACCCGAAGACGGGCATTACAGTTCCTCCAGGTGTTGATCCAGGTTCTAAACCTCCGGGTGGAGAAGGCGGTTCCTCAACTGAGGAGATGTTGAGAGCTATCCTTCAGAAGGTGGAGGAAGGTAGCAAGAGATTGTCCTCTTTGGAGTACGATGTGAAGGAGTTGCATAAGAAAGGTGATCAGCGTGATCAAGAACTCCAAAAGAGAGATGTAGAGCTGAATCGAATTCAACAAGAGAACAATAGGTGGTTCACCTCAATAGAGTTCCAGATGAGCCAGATTGCAAAGTCATTGAATAGAGAGCCTGGAAAATACCCTTCAATGCCTGAGGGGAACCCGAAAGAGCATTGCAAGACTATCCAGTTAAGAGGTGGAACCAACTATGAAGGTCCTCAGATGCCTGCTGATTCTGAGACACCCCAAGATAGAGATGAGATTGAAGAGGTAGGAGTTGAGAAGAAGGTTGAGGGTGAAAGCACTCAAGCGAGCAAAGAGCTTGAAGAGGAAGGCATTGAGAAGGTTGAGAGAGTTCCTAAGTTGAAGAAGGCAAAGGAAGCAAGGGAGAAAGTAAAAGAGACTGAAAGAGATGAATGGGGGGTACCCAAATCTGTGATACCCATCCCATATCCACAATGTTTCATGAAAAAGAAGCTTGATGAGAAATTCGCTAAATTCCTTGATGTGTTTAAACAATTGCATATTAACATTCATTTTTATGATGCTTTGGAACAGATGCCCAACTATGCAAAGTTTCTGAAGGACTTGATCGCGAAAAGACGGCGAGTGGATGAGCCCAAGTTGGTGCAGCTGAACCATGAGGTGAGTGCATTAGTGCACAAGGCGCTTCCCCCGAAGTTAAAGGATCCCGGGAGCTTTACCATCTTATGTGACATTGGGAACGGGATCAAGAAGGGAGCGTTATGCAATCTCGGAGCGAGCATAAATCTTATGCCCTTGCGCTTTTCAAGAAGTTGGAAGGTGTTGAACTTCAGCCCACAATGATGACGCTTCAACTAGTCGACCGGTCTATTACTCGACCTCAAGGGGTGGTTGAAGACGTCCTCGTGAGAGTTGAAGATCACATATTTCCAGCCGACTTTGTGGTGCTCAACATGGAGGAAGATGAGCGCGTACCTTTGATCTTTGGAAGACCGTTCTTAGCTACGGCCGGGATGGTGTTAGATGTGGCAAACGGGAATATCACGTTGAAAGTTGATGATCAAGAGATAAAGATTTCCCTATATGAAGCCATGAAGCACCCGAAGGAGGATGAGAGTTTGTATTGCATGGATGCAATTGATCCTCGTGTTGAAGACATACCTCCTATCTCTAATCTTTCTCATGTTCATGATTTCGTTAATCCTTCACTTGATAATTTAACCCATGAGCATTATGATCTGACTTCTTTTGATAGGGATAAAGTGAAGAAGTTGAAGGATGAAGAAGTGAAAAGTGTGGACGTGATCCAGTTGGAGGGAAAAGGAGGAGTTAAGAAGAAAAAATCCAAATGCAAGAAATTGCTTAGTAAGACTCCTCCAGATAAAGGTGAGAAGGAGTTGAGACCCATAACACTTGGGGATGAGAAAGAAGCAAAGGAATTCCTGAGGGAGGGAAATCAAGGAAAGACATGCAAGCACCACTCTTATGAGAGTAAGGGAGGTATTTTTTAGTATGATGTCCCATAAGCTCCTTTGAGCTCGGTTCGGCATGAGGACCTTAAAAATAGCGCTGAATGGGAGGCAACCCATTTTTAGTTGCTTTTAGTTGTTTTTAGTGTCTTATTATGTTATTAGGGTGTTGTTGAATCGTAAGTTTTAACCTCGTACTTGAGAATTTTATTTTGTAGGCTTGTCTCGAGAGAGTAGAGGAATCATGGAGTACTCGAAAGGGAGGAATTCAAGCAAGGGAGTGTGCTACGTTTGAGAGAAACTGAATTGTTTGGTTGAGGTAACCCACAACCCCAAACTTAGACCTCTTCGCAAGGTCGAAGTTTGGGGGGGTGGAGTTTTTTTATGTTTCTTGTTAAATTGCACCGGAGCACCCCTTTCTTATCGTTGAGTGTGTTTGGTTATTTGGTGCCTTGAGATGCTCTTGGGGTGATTTTGATCTGAGTCGCTATTGCATATTTCATGCCTATCAATCATCTTATGCTTGTTAATTGCTATCTTTGAGTATGATTTGATGAGTAGGGTGATTTGTGGAATTGAGTTGGGGACTCTTTTGTGTGAGTGTTTGAGTTAGAGTGGATTTGAGAGAGAACTAGTATGCTTATAAGTTTTCTTTTTGAGTGCTTGTGTGATGAGAGTGAGAATGCACTAGGACTAGCATGGATGTGAAAGCTGTGAGACTTGAGTCTTATGAGATTTTGATGCATGAATTAATCTCTTCGTTTGTGAGTGGATCGTCACCTTAGAGGATGCTAGAACTTGTGTGTGCTCTTGCTTCTTGATTGTGTCTAGTTTAATATGCCGAATGTGATCTTAGGCCATCTTTGATTTGAGTGAGTCACTTAGCCAAATTTTTCCTTACCATTGATATTTGTCCGTTGTTAGCCAGTTTGAGCCTTAAGCCTATTTTATTTGCTAGCACATATGAACACTATTCCAATTCCTAAGCCTTTTTGTCCCAATTTGAGTGGAGAATAGGAAAAGTGTAAATGTGAAGGGATTGAATTGAGTTGAAAAAGAAAATGTTGTTTGTTGAGTGAGTATGAGAAGAAGGTGTGATGAAGTTATGAGTTGTGGAAAAAAAGAAAAAAATTTGAGAATGAGCAAAATAAAATGAGCTCATGTGTTTGTGCGAAAAAAGAGAAAAAAAAAAGTGAAGTGATTGAAAAAAGTGAAAAGAGTGAGAGAGAAAAAAAGTGGAAGTGTTGAGAGTAGTGGAGTTGAAAATGTGTTGATTGAAAATATTTGAAGTATTCTGTTCCTAATCTCGAAGTGCGAAAGTTTGATTTTCTATTCTCCATTCACTTGAGTCACTTTACCATATTGATTCCCACCTGTCCAAAGAGCCTACATTACAACCTTGAGAAAAGTCCTTTTTGATTCGGCATTGATTTCTAGAGTATGGTCGGAGTTAAGAGTGCTTACAAGCCTATGGCTGCCAATATGTGTGATTGATTGTTTGAGTGAGTCCCTTTATTATTGATATACACTTGTGAGGGAGTGAAACACATCGTTGAGTGCACATCCATGTTTGATCTTGGTGGTTCTTGTTGTTATTGCATGTGTATGATGAAGGAAGGTGAGTGAGTATACGTGTGATTGATCTTTGAAGCTCGAGTTTATTTACTTGCACGATTTGATTCTTTGACTCATTCTTAACAATTTCACTAGACTTATTATTTTATTACTTGAGGACAAGCAATATGGTAAGTTTGGGGGGGTTGATTAGGCGTGAAATTGTTATGTTTTGGTGCCCGATTTACCCATGTTTTGAGTGTTTTTTATGAGTGTTTGGAGTCAATTGAGTATCATTTTTATAAACTCATTAATTTGTCTCTTTGGTTTTCATAGATGGATAAAGGGCGAAAAGAGGAGTTCGTAGGACTTTGAATCGGCCAAAACGGACTCCCGGTTGAGAAGATATGAAGATTTTACGAACAAGTGTACAACAGCCGAAAACCACTCGAGCGAGAGCACTCGAGCACCAGCGCTCGACCGATTGCACCACTCGAGCTACATGCTCGAGCGCCCCTGCTCAAGCTGCTCGAGCACTTTCCTATTTTTTGCCTCCAAATTCGTTTTTCGGCCCATGAGTTTCCGGTTCACCCCGACGCTTATATATACTCATTCCAAACTCGTTTTGGAGGAGAACCACATACCAACACATATTTTTACATACTTTGAGCAAGGAGAAAGCTTGGGAAGGAGTTTTGAAGAATTTTATACATTGTAATCGAGGTTTTAATTTACGAATTCTTAGTTATAGTATTTCTTTTGAACGTATTAGATTAATTCTTTCTTTCTTTACTCTTTGAGACGATTAAACCTAGTTCTTCAGATTTATATAGATTTCTTTGGAGACTTTAATTTGTTCTTTTGTTTATGTTCTTGATTTTATTAGTTAATTCAATTATGCATATGTTTATTGTTTTTGTGATTGCTTTGATTATTCAAACCACCATGTTAGGCTAGAACCCTTGCATGCTTAGGGTAGGATGAACTTGTAAAAGTAGGATGTGGGTACGTAATTAGGATAATTCGTGACGTTTAGTTTTAATTCTCTTAATTAATGATTTCTTAAAATCAATCTTAACTTTACCTTTGAATTTCGTACGAAAGTGTTAGGGAGAGGACGACTGTATCACTCTTTAACAACTAGTAGACTTAACAAGAGAGTTTAGAAGAGGTTAATTCATCTATCGGTTTAGCTATGGAGGACGGCCGCATCACCATCAGTTAAATTAGGGTCTCATCAATTAAGCACAATTCATTTACTTGTTAGTGGATTAGTGAAGTTGAGTGTTAGGGTAAAGTATTTGGGTTTAGAATCTTGAGCTTTCATCTTGCATTCTTTTACTTAGGTTATTTCTTGCACGTCACGGTTATTTTGATTATGTACCTACTCCGTTAGTATACGTAGGGATTCCTATCCTAAGTATCATCATCACTTACTTGAATCCAACCCTTAGTTAATTCGTCTGCTTTAGTATTTTAGTTTAATTAGTTTATTTTAGTTTCAATTAATCTTTTAAAAATCCAAAAAACATTTCACTCATATTAACTACGACGCGTAGATCTTCAGGAATATATTCGCATACATACCTTCCCTTGGGTTCGATAATACTTGGTCCCTATACTTACTCATACTACAGTGAACCCGTACTCTTGCGGGGAAGCTACTAGTAGAAAGCTAGTATTTTCGCACCAAAGTCAGTGACCACACATCTTGCAATGGTCCTCATCCTCATCCTCATCCTGGGACAACATGCAACCGTTTGTACAACAATCAATCTTCTCAAAGGGTAGACCTATATCCTTCAAGAGCCTCTTGCTCTGATAGAAATTATCAGGCGCCGTGTTGTCTTCAGGTAGAGCTCGTTTGAACAATTTAGCAAATTGATTGAACACTTATTGACTGACCTTGCCTTCAGTTTTGATGTTCAACATTTGAGCATTGAATGACAACTGCGTCTCAGTCTCACAACCAGGAAACATCTTTTGATCAACAGTTTTAAGCATATCAAAAAACTTCTTTGACCGATGATTTGGTTCCTCCTCCATAGGTGTTTCATTAAATTGTGGTTGACCACCCAAAACAGATTCTGCAATCATCATCCGATATCTATCAGGTTTATCCTCTATTTGTGGTTCACATTGAGTATACGGAACATAACTTGAACCACCAACATCAGAACTTCCACCACCGCTACACCCAGTATACCAGTATTCTACGGTTTCGATGTCAACATTCCACCGTTGTTCACTGTGACTGGTCCAGTTGTAATAACGGGGAACAAAAATGGAAATCACAAGATGAGTTCTAACCTCATCAACACTCAAGAATCTCATATTTCTGCATCTTCTGTCTTTACACGGACACCTAATATTACCCATACAATCCATACTGCATGGATGTTGTAGTGCAAACTCAATAAACTCATCAATTTTATTGCAAAAGACAGAGTTAATGCCTCCTCCTATCATTCTAGGTATTGAGTACATCCAACCACGATCTGAAAATTGCATCTGTTACAAATTAAAAGTAAATATCACATGAGTTGTAAAAAATTGGGCAGAGTTTGCCTAAAAATAAGGATATAAAAAATTTTCCTTCACAAAAATCAATCCAACACAACCATATAGGGATTTAAACCAAATCCGTCCTCTATCTTTTCACCTTTATCAAAATGGTCCTCTATTTATTTGCTTTATCAATTTAGTCCTGTATCTATTCAAGTTTCGCCAAAATGATCCTAATTGGCCTAAAAATGTACAAAACCTCACCGTTTTGGTCCTATATTTATTTTCTTTACCAATTTAGTCTTGTATCAATTCACATTTCTCCAATTAGGTCCTAATTGAATGCATAAAACATAAAATGCCACATTTTTAGTCATGCGCACTAGTTTTTTTGGGGGAAGCCTATGATGTGGTTTTTTTTTCAATGTGGCACTAGCGGTGGCCAGCTTTGCATATAGACCCAGTCGTTTAACTAGGTTCACTTTTTTTTTCCGTTTGACACCGGAAAACTCCTCCACACCGATTTACCTGGGAACATGGTTCTGATAACATAATTAGGGCCCCCAATGGACCTTCACCTCTGCATTGGTATGATATTGTCTGCTTTGGAACGAGCTAGACTGCACAAATTTATTTTTGGGTCTTCCTAAAAATATATCATACCAATGGAGAACTTGTTCATCCTTATAAACCCCAAGAAACTCCCATATTATTTTGATGAGATTTAAACCAAAATCATCATCTATTTTTTCACCTTTATCTAAATAGTCATTTATTTATTGTTTTATCAATTTAGTCCTGTATTTCTTCAAGTTTCGCCAAATTGGTCCTAATTTGGTGAAAATTGGTTTTATGCTTTATGCGTTCAATTAGGACCTATTTGGAAAAATGTGAATTGATACAGGACTAAATTGGTAAAGAAAATAAATATAGGACCAAAACGGTGAGGTTTTGTACAATTTTAGGCCAATTAGGATCATTTTGGCGAAACTTGAATAGATACAGGACTAAATTGATAAAGCAAATAAATAGAGGACCATTTTGATAAAGGTGAAAAAATAGAGGACAAATTTGGTTTAAATCCCCAACCATATATATCAATCATAGTAAACCAATCAAATAAACAAATATCACACAATTTATCTAATAGTGTACAGAAAAATTGAGCAGAGTTTCGACTAAAAATAGGTATAAATATCACACAAACTAAAATTAACGTACCCATCAAATAAACATATATCATCAATCATACTAAAACCCATCAAATAAACATATATCATGCTCATTACCTAATAGTGTACTAAAAAATTGAAACAATAAAAATATGACATTTAAATGGTTAAAAATGTGAAAACGTACGGTGAAGTTGAAGGCAATGACAAATACGTACGGTGAGGTTGAAGGCAATGACAAATACACTAATTATATGTGAAGACATATGAAAACCGCATCATTTCTTATTTTTTTCGTGAGTGAAAGTGAAAGGGAAGGAAAAGGAAGTGGACTGCTATAAATCTGCGGAAATTTGCGACGACCTTAATTTCCATCGCAAATTCAACAAAGCCGTCGCAGATATAGTTTGCGACGACCCGGGTCAATTATTGGTCACCAACCCGCCTGACAAGATTCAACCGCTCAAATTTGCGACAGAATAGTGGTCCGTCGCAAATTTGAATTTAAAAGTTGCGACGGAAAGCCGTCGCAAAATGTATCCCGGCCGAATTTGCGACGGACATGTGGTCCGTCACAAATATTAGGCTTAGGATTTGCGACGGCGTCCGTCGCAAAAGGGTACAAAACGCCGGCATTTTATGTCTCCGTCGTTAAAGTCCGTCGCAAATTTGCGACGGGCTTCTCTTGCCGTCGCAAAATCGGTCAAAATTGACCAACTAACGATGTCCGTCGCAAAACTGTCAAAAGTCCATCGCAAATGACCTATTTTGCAAATGATATACGTCTGTCGCAAATTTTCCGTCGCTAAAACCAGTATTTTTTGTAGTGTGATTATATTTTCATGAAAATTACAAAATTTTATAATTATAGAAATGTGTATATAAAATGCGAGGTAGATAGTTATATTAGTGACGAGATTTTTCATCACTAAAGTTCTTTTAGTGAGGGTAAATATTTACATTAGTGACATAGTTTTTAATCACTAAAGTTCTTTTAGTGAGAGTAAATATTTGTTTTAGTGATAGAATTTCCCATCACTAAAGCTATTTTAGTGAGGCTATATATTTGATTTAGTGACGTGAATTTTCATCACTAAAGTTCTTTTAGTGAGGGTAAATATTTAAAACAATGTCGGGATTTTCTTTCGCTGAAGTTCTTTTAGTTAGAGTAAATTTACTCTAATTAAATACTTATTAGTGATGGGACTATATTCCATCACCATTGACTTTTAACTAGAGAAGCAGTAATTAGAGGCCATGACAAGAGATTTCCTGTCACTAGAAGTCATTAGTGAGGGTATTTTGACTTTTAGCCACAGTTTTTACTGTCACTAAAACTACTTTTTCTTGCTCTCATTTAACATTTTATAATGTCGATACTTTGAATAGGTTATAGATTTGTACTAAGATTAGTTGTTTTGTAAATTTTCAGAACTATTCAACATTTAATGTGGTTTTAGTTATAATATGTGGATTTCAGTATAAGTATACCATAAGTGTATTTTTTTATTAATATTGTTTGTTTATATAAAAGATTAAAGAAAAAAATGGGGTATCAGTTTGATTTCAATAATATACATCTTCTAGAAGGCCTTCTAAATGGGAAAAAAAGTTGAAGTAATAATGACAAAAAACTTCTAAAAAATAAATTCAAATATTATTTTAATAATACCCTTCAACTATGTCACTTTTAAATTACCACCGCAACAATCAAGTAAAAAAAAAGTTGGGCGTACACAAGGGAAAACTGACAAAAATGCCATCAGAAATTCAATAAAAATTGTAATTAATAATTTAGCAATAAATATAAATTAATTTACATATATAAATAACAATTTATTATTTTTAAAAATAAAAAGTAATTTAAAATTGAAATTATCACTTAAATCCAAAAAATGTTAATTTTCCCTAAATTACAATGTTTGGTTGACAGTGTAAAAAAACGCCTGGCTTCAACATATTGAGGCTCTAACCCTAAATCCTCTCCAAATATCCCCAACCATCCGCCGCAAAATGGAAAGCTCCACCAGAATTGAAGTCCACAACGACGACAACGGCGAAGAAACTCCGTCTCTTCCTGAAGAATTAATTTTCGATGAAATCTTGGCAAGACTCCCTGTTAAATCACTCATGAGATTCAGGTGCGTTGCCAAATCATGGCGCTCTTTAATTGCCAGCAAAAGATTAATGAAAGCCCATCTCGCTAGTTCAATTAAATCCTCCCTCCATAGGGTCCTTTTTTTCACCGATGACGGATTTACCCACTGTTCTCTGCCCTCCTTGTTCAATCACCCAATTACTTATCCAGTTAATTATTGTAATGTTGATTTTGGAATCGAATTAGAGATGGAATTTGTGGGTTTCTCTAACGGCCTGGTTTGTTTACTGGTAGATAGAAAGAGATTTATCTTGTGGAACCCAGCCACTAAAAAGTCCAACATTTTGCCTGAATTTGACACTCTAGTGAACAAGTGCCCCATTACAAAATACGGGCTCGGATTCGATGAATTGGACGATGATTTCAAAGTATATGGAGTACTATCTGTGCTGCATCCATATGGTCAATACATTTTTATTTGTAAAGTTTATAGTTTAAGGACTAATTCATGGAATGTTATTGAGGGGAAAGTAGTTTCTCCCTTGAACAGAGGGGGTAAGTATGTGAGCGGAAAGCTTCATTGGTTCTGCCTCCGTCAACGTAAGGTTCATTCGTTCGATTTGAATAGCAATGTCTATGGGCGAGTCGAGCTTCCAATTAATCTGAATGATGATGATGACCTTACGCTTGGAGTGTTGGGGGGATGCCTTAGCGTGCATTATCTTCATCATAATTCTTATAACTTGGATGTTTGGGTTATGAAGGAGTACGGGGTGCACGAGTCTTGGTATAAATTGGTGACTGTTCCGTTAAGTGACGACGATCTTATGTGTTCAATCCCAACCTCAGTTGCAATAGGTCAAAATGAGGAAGTTTTACTTATCCTTGATGAGTCGACTCTCGTGGTCTACGATCCGAAAGGCCTTGCGTTTCGGCTTCCCCAGGATGAAATGCAGGCTTGGTTCAATGATTTGGGTATCTATGTTGAAAGTTTAGCCTCAGTTCTTCCTGATGCCGAACAACAGAATTGAGCACGGTTAGGATGATGTTATCTACTGTTTGTTGTAATTAATTGCCTCCTTAGTTTTATTGATTTTGACCTTTTATGGTAATGTTTTGAATTTAGATTGCTGTATCTTGGTTTCAGAAGCGGCTATGGAGAAGGACGTGTTTTGGCATCTCCATGCTTCATTCCATCAACATTTGCCCTCGGATGCTGGAAAAGAGAGTCAACTACTCAGTGTTGCGCGAAAGATCAAAGTAATATTTTTTCGTAAAATATTTTGTTTTTGCTAGTGCTGTTGTATTATGATAATATTTTGAACATAAATGCCTGTATGTTGTGTCTCTGAATCAGTTATAAAGAATCAAGTCATTATATGCATAATGTCATTGTGTTTCTTTAAGTTTCCACCACTTATTGAAGTTTTCTCTAATATGGCTTGCACCTTTTATGAATTTGGACTCGCTTCGTGATTGTGTTTACCATATGATACGTAACGTACATGAAAATTGACGTCTTTAGAGAAAATTGATCAGATGGAATTTTTATTTTTGTATCGTTGCAGTGTTTGTTATTATGCAAAAAGAGACGTAAACTATATGGGCTAAAGCTCTTAATCGGTGTTGGTTAATCTAAGAGGAGCGCTTGGGAGTTTCGTTTAATTAAGAACGATATGTATTAGTGTGAGACTATGTTTATGTAATCACGTTTCTTGAACTTGGTGTTGAGTTGTAAAACTTTTAAAACTATGTACTTGAAAAAGGTATCTCTTATACTATTGGCAAGCTTATTTAGAGAGAATCTATTGATATCCCTAAATTATAGCTATATTGACTTGTACCATCTAGCCATTAGATCCTTTTTTGAATTTGGACTCACCTCTTGATTTTGTTTAGCATACATGGAAATCTGCGTCTTTAGAGAAAATTGAGATGCGAGGAAAAGTTGAGATGATTTATTAAATACCTCTTAAATCTATGTATATGGCTTGGAACTTGATATTTGTATTATTGCAGTGTTTGTTGTTATGCAGTCTACGTAAAATATATGAAGCTAAAGCTGTTGATTACTGTTTGGTAATCTAGAGTGGTGTTAAAAGCTAAATGTGGTGCTAATATTGGATGCTAATCATCGCTTATCATCTCCACTATGAACCTTAGATTAAGAAGTTGGTGACACTATTTGAGAAACAAATAACAAAATAACTTATGGTTTTCGCATGTATATTTTGTGATGTTTGCACTATGTACTGCTGTTTGGGTAAATTTGTCCAAAACAAATCATATAGAATTCTTGAATTTATTGATGTCTTAAATCATTTGATCAATACGGGTTTGGTTTGTGCCTCTGCCGACCTCATCCTCAACGACGAATTTTTGTTCCTGAACCTGCCAGGGATTTTTTTTTTTTATTTCCATCCCCTCTCCCAGGAGTATCAATCCTTGATCGTAGCAGATTATTTTACGCGGGAGAGGGAGGGAGAGAGAGAAAATTTTTAAACAAATTATTTATGAAATTTTAATTATATAGATACCTTCATTTCTTAATTTGTTTACGGAATTTTTGTAGGTAAATTGTTTAAAGGAAATTTTTTATAGACAAGTTGCTTGTATCTAATTACTCCCTTTGTCCAACAATTACTTTCACACTTGTCTTATTTGGACGTCACACGACTACCCACACTCCTATTATTTTATTAAATCCCACACACATTATTTTTTCATAAAAAATGTGTCATCTTCTACTATTAAAATAAATTTGGAATAGAGAGAGTAATTACCTAGAAATTTTATTTTGTAGGTAAATTCATGGTAGGTTGACGAATGAAAATTTCTATATAATTAAAAAATTTGCAGACCCAAATCATAGAAAATTCTCCAGCGAATTTTTTTCATTAAAAAATTTTATAGGCATTTTTTTAGTGTTGTCTCTTTTGTACTATATATCAACAAAGTTATACAACAGTATCCCTTCTGTCGATATCTCCAAAATAGTACTATTAATATGTATAAAGATACATTTTTATGTACACTTAAATTCACGTGAATTCAAATCCGTCAAGTATTTATACACATAATTACACATATTTATTAGCTATTATTGCTATTCATATTACATATAATATTGTGAAAATTACATAATGTACAATAAATCTATAAACAAGGAAAGTGATAAATTCGGGCCAGGAGGTGGGGGCCCTGGAGGCGAGGGCTTCGCCTTGTGCTACAAGAAAAGTGATAAACTTAAATAATACACCTAATCGACACTAAAATAATATTAGGTTATATTTAAATAGAGAGATTTGAGTTATAGATTTGAAATATACAATTTAAATTCAATCCACTTGTTTGAGTAAGATATTTAAGTGGATAGATTTCATATTTTTAGTTCTCATCGCAATTCAAATTGAAAGAATTTTAAATATCTGCAATAATAATTGATATTCATATTCTCAAATTCATTTGTCTTTAAATTTCTTGAATTTCAAATAAAATACAGTCTAAGGCTAAGATACTCCAAAATTGAAAAAGTTTTAAGTTTAAGGATATGAAAGTGATATTTTGCCTTTAAGAATCGGACGACTATTTAGCCAGAAAAATATAACTCCGTGAAGAAATTTCTCGTCTTCCTCAGGAAGTAGCAATGGTGACCAATTAAAAGGCATTAAATGGATGCGATGAGAAAAGAGTTGTGTTAAAAAGGAAGCATGAGGGTGAGGATTTCGAGATCCAATCGATTATTTAAAATAACCGAGTTCTAAGTGATAAGTCACTCTTTTTATTATCAAAAAGTTTTTTTTTTTTTTTTTTCAATTCAAAATTTGTCAAGTGAACCGTCCGTTTCAGTCAAGGAGACCAACTATTGGGAAATAGCGACCTCTTTTGGCGGTCGCTAATCCTTTTAAAAAAAATTATAAATATCGCCCCCTTCGTACGCCTTTTTACATACTTGTAAAACTCTTTCTCCTACCCCCGTCGCCACCGCCGCCAGCTTAAAATTAACCCTGAGTTTTCGTATTATTTTAATCGTTTAATTTTTTTAAATTATATTTTATGATTTATATATAGTGAGTGAATAAGTAATTATTATATGTTTGTGCGTAGATTTTATGCGTATATGTGTAGATTTTATGTGTATGTGAATAAGTAAATTATTATATTATAGTAGGTCCTGTTGTGACAGAATCTGTTAAGTGCACTTGCAAATATGATTACATAGATCAAATAGGAAATGAAAACTAAAAATTACAATTATTTATCAATTTCAACCGACTTAAATGCTAGTTTAAAAATAAATTATTTTGGAGTACATGTCATTTAATTTAGTATAAAAATAAATTATTTTGATTTTTGTGCATGTGCATGTCATTTACCTTTTATTTAATTAAATATACAATAAATTGATTTTTCTTTTATAACACAAAATAATTTACTTTGTGTTTATTTATTTATTTAAATATAAAAATGTTAATTTATGCGCTAGATAAAAATCATATCAAGAAGTGCACTACACAATTTGATAGTAATATTGTCACATACATCATTCATCATTTAATTTAAGCATACAATTGTTTATGGGAAATGATTATATTTGTAGGATAGTTATATTATAGTTACGTTGATGTTTAATTAGTTGAATTTATAATTATTACAGATGAACCCAGTTCAAGACAATCGTCTCAGTGTCATCATAGTCGACAACAAGTATCTTTTAATGAATTATGTATACTTTTAATTATATATATTAATATAATTAACTTGTTTTTTTCATTTGTTGTCACAGGTTGCTTACAACCCGTGAGACTAGCTCAATTGTCTCACATGCCATTAAGATGATCACGTTTAAGTATGGTGCCCACTCGTGGAGTCAAGTGTCCGAGCAAAAGAGGATGGAGTACTTTGATGAGTTCAATGTATAAAATTTTAATTTATTATGATTTTAATTTAACTTTGAATTTTTTAATTTATTTGTTAATATTCTATTTTTAATTTATATGTAGAGGCGGTGCGTTTGGGACCCTGCCCACGATAGTGTTATGTACCAATTGTTCTGTGTGAAAGTGCTAGAACGGTACAAAACATTATCTACGGCCTGAAGAAGCGGTGGGAGCATGGGGATCATATGGAGTTGGGTCGAGCACCAGTCGGACGATCGGTATGGGATGGTTTGGTGGATCACTAGAACAGTGAACCAGCGTTCAGAAGAAGATCATGAAGAGAGAGAAGAGAGAGAGAGAAGAGAGAAAGTAGAGAAGAGAGAGCCAATTTGAACAATTTATTTATATTTTTTGAACAATTTATTTATGTTTTTTGAACTATTTATTTATGTTTTTTTGAACAATTTAATTATTTATGTTTTTGAACAATTTAATTATTTATGTTTTTTTTGAACAATTTATTTATGATTTTTGAACAATTTATTTATGTTTTTTTGGACAATTTATTTATATTTTTTGAAGAATTTATTTACTATTTTTGATGAACAAAAAAAAGAAACTTGCCCATTTATTATTTCTGTAAGCTTCACAAGGGGTTATATACTACATGGCTCGCCTAATATGAGCTAGTGGGTCAGTGGCTCAGTGGTTCGCACCCCGCCCGAACCCTAATGGGAGCGGGTTCGAACCCAATGAGCCACTTTTTTTTTTACGCTGGATCGCTGATTAGCGACCGCCTCTAGGTCGGTCGCTAATCAGAAAATAAAATTAAAAATATTAATTTTATTTCAAAAAACATATTAGCGGCCGTCTGAAGTCGGTCGCTAAATCATGACCCGACCGGGTCGGACCCGATTGATTCAGCGACCGACCGCCTGAACGGTCGCAGATTAGCGACCGATTTCAAAAAGAGGTCGCTAATATTAGCTACCCGCTTTTTAATGACCGATTTTTTTCGGTTAGAAATCGACCGCTAATCACGTTTTGGGATCGAAAATCAGTCGCTAAATCAATCGCTAATTCCCGTTTTTTTTTATAGTGACAATGGAACATAAAGCGGAATATATTGGTTTTGCGTTTGCTTTAATGCTTTACAATATCATACATTTGTTTTTAACTTAATGCGAACAAACTCATTTAAATAAATGTCTAAATAAACAAATATACAATAGCTAATTAGTTATTAAAATCAATGCCCCCTTAAATCCATTCCCAATTAAAGGCACTCACATGCATTAAGGTTATTAATTTTTCTACTCTCTCCATCCCATCAATGTTTGCACTATGAGGTGGACACAACTCTTAAAAAAATAGTGTAATGAGCAGTGTTTTGAAAGTGTAGCGTGGACCCAAAAGTCAAAAAATAATGACAAATCTTATATATATGTGTTAATATTGTGAGGGTAGTTTTTATGAAAGTGTTTCCTTTTTTGAGTGTGCAAACAATTATGAGACAGACGAATAAGGAAAGTGTGCTACCAATTATGGGACGGAAGAGTAATATTTACTTGAAATGGTGGGATTTTAAGCACTACAAGAAAATAAAGAGTTGCCTACTAAATAATAGGTTGAGAATTGAAGATGCCTACAAGAATAAATTTTTTTATACAGATTATGTAGGCAATATTTATTTCTTGTAGTTAAAGGATATATATGATATAATATTAGAAGGGATAGAGATAAGATAAGACTGTATTCTCAATTATTTTTCCTTTGGAGAAGTCTAATGAGCGGATAATTTAATATGGGTACAGTTGTTTTTTGTCGAAATCAAATTCAGGGTCAAAGACACTGATACACTGTAAGAATTCAAACTCATCAAAAAGTACAAGAATTTATAGAGCTGAATTCTCAATTTATTTATATGATACCATATAAGAATTTGAACTCATCTAAAAGTTCTAATTTATAAGAAGGTGTGAAATTAATTAATTATTTCAGTTATTTCTAACACTCCTCTTCAGTCATGGGTTGAATTCTCAAATTAAAGATTCTCAATAAGTGGATAATGTAATATGGATGAAGTTGCTTTACGCGGGAATTGAAATTTGGGTAAATTGCAAGGATGGTCCCATGAGAATTGGTACTTGACAGATTTGGTCACATGTTCCTTTTTGGTCCCATTTTTAGCAGAAAAGGTCACATTCAATAAATATTTTACATTTTTCTATGGAATATTGGATATAAAAACCTTTTCAACTTGATTTTTGGAGGAAAATGGGCCAACTTTTGCTATTAACAATCATTTATGTAAAATACAAGTATGGAAATCATTCTGCAACTTTAGTTCGTAGAGTTTTAAGAAGTTGAAAATTAATTATTTTTAAGTTGGGAATTATACGCTCGAGTTTTTGGCAGAAAACTAACGGGCGTGTGAGCCTCATGCTCGTTAATCTGTTGTTTTTTGACGGAAAAATCGTATGGGACTATTTGCGCTAAAAAAAAGACCAAATTCATGAGGACCAATTCTTATGGGACCATTTCTGCAATTTTCCCAAATTAAAGACTGTAATACCATGTAAGAATTTGACCTTATGTAAAAGTCCGAATTTATTTTTATTTTTTGGAACAAAGCAAAATCTCATTAAAGAGTAAGGGCATCAGCAATGCCCTCAAAGAGTTTAGTACAAGGTTACACGGGATTTAAACCAAACCAATCCTCTATCTTTTCACCTTTATCTAAAAGGTCCTCTATTTATTTGCTTTATCAATTTAGTCCTATATTTTTTCAAGTTTCACAAAATGGTCCTAATTTGGTGAAAAATGGTCCTAATTGATTATTTGTATTTTATTTCAAGTTTATTTTTTTTATTTGGCAAGGATGGCCACCTAGCCTGCCACATTGGAAAAAAAACACATCATAGGCTTCCACCGAAAACACTAGTGCGCATGACTAACAAGGTGACATTTTATGCTTTATGCGTTCAATTAGGACCTAATTGGAGAAATTTGAATTGATACAGGGCTAAATTGGCAAGAATATAAATATAGGATCAAAACAGTGAGATTTTGTACATTTTTAGGCCAATTAGGATCATTTTGGTGGAACTTGAATAGATACGGGACTAAATTGATAAAGCAAATAAATAGAGGACCTTTTTGATAAAGGTGAAAAGATAGAGGACAGATTTGGTTTTAATCCCAAGGTTACACAGTAGACCAAATCCAAAGCATACTGTTACATCATGTCAGACAAAGAATTGGGACTCTACTCCAATCGCCAAACGAATACCATTTATGAATACAATTTTTAGTTTTTAACCAGTGAAAAGAAGAAAGAACAATTTTCAGGAATAAGTCACCCTTTCCGAAATGACGACCAATGAAGACAACTGAGTTCCTAACTGTTAGGTGTCAAAAGCTAGAATACACTCTTGAACCAGGTTGATTAAACAAGGTCAGTGGACTTTGGAATCAGTAGACCTTAAGAGCGATCAGAAGAGTTCAAAAACGAAAGCAACTCAACTGATGAGACTATCAGTAGAGTTCAAAGCACAAGACTCAGAGATTTATAGTGGTTCGATCCAATATATCTACATCCACTTTGTGAGGACCTTTCACTATGTTGAAGAAGAGATTACAGAACTACAATGATATTATCCAGAGTATAAGCTGAGAAAATGAATCTCGCACTCAAAATATCACACTAGCTAACCAGTTGAAAATCTTACTTTCATCTAACACTGAGCTAATATATATAGCAGCAACCGAGATACCCTTGAGCAGTTATGAGTTACGAGTGATAGCCCGCCACGTGCTCTTCATCTTGCAACTCGAATCAGTTATAACCTCCAAGTAGTTAGGAAGTTATGACCTCTTGAAGTTGGCACCAGACAACACTTGAAACTGTAACAACTTTGCTTAACTACCTTTGGTAACCGAATAACTGTCAACTCTCTTGGCTTTTCCAGCTGTTAGAGGTCAAGATATTTACAAGATTTAGAGATAACACCTCTCACTAACATTCCATATGTTCCAAATGATGCAGTGCCACAAGAGTACCCAAGAATTCTTCCACTTTGAATTCAACAAATTGCAATGATTAATGAAGTGATCAAAACCGGTACCCAAAGCAGTAGAATTGATTCCAAACCAATGGTTAACCTCCTCCCAAATTGAAACAGACACCGGACAAGTAAAGAAGAGGTGCTCAGTTTCCTCCACAGAAACACCACAGAGGGGGCAGGCTACAGAGAAATAAGGATTAAACGCACCTCTTCTTCGCATATTCATAAATGTTGGGATTTTGTCTTGGACCATCTTCCACGAAAAAGCTGTGACTTTCATAGGAACCAGATTGCTCCACAGTGCGTAAAGTCTGTCCAGATTTTGATTATGAGAAGTCTGTCCTAAAAGTCCGAATGTAAAATAATTAATTAATTTTATTAACAATACCATCCATGTATTAACCTACCAAATCTTTTGTACTGAAAATGGAAAATTTAATTTATTGACTAGGGGTACAGAGGAGCTATAAAACGCTCATAACCCTAAGCCTATTTCATAACCTAATTTGTGTATATTCACAAATGAAAAATGGAGAAGGCCGCCACTGCAAGAAGAGTAGAATGTGGCTCGGCTCCCTCTTCAAGGAGGAGGAAGAGACCGCGCTCTCTTATGACCGAGCTGCCCGGAATTTCCCCACCGGTGAGATGCACGTTGACCAACAGAAAAGGACGGTCAGAGAAGCTGAGATTAACAGACGTTACACCATCAATGCTCCAATTCTTCCCATCATCAAACGCCCTAAAGTTTTGGAGTTTGATGAACAACTGAGCCATGTGTTCAAGGTATGACTGTTTTGTCCATTTAATTTTACTTATTTAATATAAGTCCCGTTAAATTTTGTTTTTAATTTATTGTTATTTTAACAATATATTTTCATGTCCGCCAATAGGTTGGCTTCCAGGTGTACCCTCTACCCCCATCAAACGACGCCGTTGTGACCTGCTTCAACGGCTACTCTGCCTCCCAGTCAACGGCTTATGTGTGTATAAGATATGAGAATTAGACCGTTGCATGAGGCTATGTAGTAGTTATCTTGTTGTAGAGGATGCACGCCTCAGATTGTGTCAATCAATTGAGGGCCCTTAATAAAGTTGAGGGAGTCGAGAGAGATGGAATAAAGGGGTTCCCCACGGTGGTTGCTGAGGCGGAAGAGATGTTTCTATGTAGTTTTTGTGTAGGATATTCAACAAACGAGTCATATATATAGTTGTTGGTATCTATGTAGTTTTTGTGTAGGATATTCAACAGACGAGTCATATATATAGTTGTTACCAGAAAATTATCAGATGTTTTATATTGCAAAACTTGAAAAAGTGGTGTATTAAATTGTTAAGAAAAAAGGGTAAATTGCAAGGATGGTCCCATGAGAATTTGTACTTGACAGATTTGGTCTCATGTTCTTTTTTGGTCCCATTCTTAGCACAAAAGGTCCCTTCCGTTAAATATTTTACAGTTTTCTATGGAATACTGGATGGAAAAACCTTTTCAACTTAATTTTTGAAGGAAAATGGGCGAGCTTTTGCTATTAACAATCATTTCAATGTAAAATGCTAGTATGGAGGCGATTCTGCAACTTTAGTTTGTAGAGTTTTAAGAAGTTGGAAATGAATTATTTTTAAGCTGGGAATCATAAGAGCTAGTTTTTGGCAGAAAACTAACGGGCGTGTGGGCCTCATGCTCGTTAATCCGTTATTTTTTGACAGAAAAATCGTATGAGACTATATGCGCTAAAAAAAGGACCAAATTCATGAGGACCAATTCTTATGGGACCATTTCTGCAATTTCCCCTAAGAAAAAATTGATAAAAGCAATAAAGTTTGTGAGTTCATTAACCTTGTGAGTTCATTTATCGCATAAAAATGTTGTGCATAATTGCCAATATTATGTTATTTTACTTATCTTATTGGATTAATTATAAAAAATAGGGTAAAATTAAGGATTTATGGTATCAAACTGAAATGTTAATTGTATAAAATTCACTGACTTTTTAGGTGTTCATATTACATGTTTTTATAATATTTGCAACCAATGCAAAATGTAATAAATTGTTGCAATGTGTGCCAGAAAGCTATGTAATTTATATGCCACAGAAAATGTTTTTTAAAATTAAAAAAAAAAAAAACGTTTTTTATATACAAATTCTTAAAACCCTCTCCGCAAAACAGTCACTTTACCAAAATGAAGATTAGGCCTCTGTGGTGTTTTACAAGTGGAGTTTGTGTCCACATTTTTCGTCTATTTCTCTGAATAAGTTATTTCCACATTCAGGTCCATTTGTATGGGATTTATGAAGTCATATGTGAAGTAGGTAATCTGCTGAGCTGAAGTTTCAACAGAAGCTATGTTGTAAAGTGTTAGCCGTAGAGAGTTAGCTAATTTGGGGTATCAGATGAGTTGTACCAGATGAGGCCAACCAGAGAAGGTCTGACCAGAGGAGTCTGGCAGAGGAGTCACCTGAATATGTCTATCAGATGAGAGTCATCAGAGGAGGCTTATCAGAGGAGGTCTGGTCTTGGAGTCATCTGGTGTAATTAACCAGAGCCAGTGGAGGTCGTGTCGTCTGGTCCAATGTGAAAATACGGGAATTACACCAAATTGAAGCTTGCGAAAGGGCGGTTCTAACTGAAACAACTAAAGCGGTTATTGAATCTGTTAAGCCAGCTGGATAACTGCTTACATTGGGGTTGTTACAACTGAATCAAGTTAGGGATTCAGCTCAATCTCTGTATCTATAAAAGGGGAATTTCTCAACTGAGAGAAATGAACAATCATTCTGAGAGAGATCAACATCTGTGAGATTGAGTGTGATTGTAACTTGTAACTTCCGTTTTCTTTCTTAGTGGAATACTCTATCCTCTCGGATCCCGTGGACGTAGGAGTTCATCTCCGAACCACGTAAATCTGGTGTTCTTGTGTAATTTTCAATTCCGTTCTTATTGCATTTGATTCCGATTCCCGGAAACAAGTTTTCTTGTGAATCCAAAACGTGATTAACAAGTGGCGCCGTCTGTGGGAAGCAATCATGGCTGCAACTAAGTTCGACATTGAGAAGTTCACGGGGAAGAACGATTTCAGCTTATGGAAGATCAAGATGAAGGCACTCCTGGTACACAATGGGTTGTACGAAGCCTTGTTGCCACCGGCTCAGGTGGCTTCTGGATCTAATCCGGCGAAGGTGGAGGAGAACAAGAGGAAGGCGCATAGTGCCCTTATCTTGTGTCTTGGGGACAAGCCATTGAGGGAAGTATCGAAGGAGGAAACCGCTCTTGGGATCTGGAATAAGTTGGAGCAGTTATACCAGACCAAGTCTGTTACGAACAAGTTATACATGAAACAGAAGCTTCAAGTCTTCAAAATGAGTGAAGATAAGAATCTTGGTGATCAGTTGGACGAGTTCAACAGATTGGTGGATGATCTGGAGAGTTTGGATGTTACAATTGATGATGAAGATAAGTCATTGATGTTGTTGAATGCCTTACCTAAGTCTCTGGAAAATTTCAAAGATGCCTTGTTGTTTGGTAGGCAAGATCAGGTGATGTTTGATGATGTTCAAACTGCCCTGAAAACCAAGTTTCTATAGATCCAAGCTGATGGGAAGAAGCCTGCTGAAGGATTGAATGTTCAATCCAAGAAGAAGAAGGGGTTTCAGTCCAAGAAGAAGGATGGTGGAAAATGGAATAAGGGTGGGAAGAAATCTGATTTTGTTGAGAAGAGGAAGTGTTTCACTTGCCATAAGGAAGGTCATCTGAGAAAGAATTGCCCTGAAAGAAAGAAGAAAGACAATCAAGGTGATCAAGATGGAGATGCAGCTGTTGTGGAGGTTGAAGGATATGATAGTGCAGAGGTCTTGATGGTTAGTCATGAAAGACTAAGTCAAGAGTGGGTCCTGGACTCTGGGTGTAATTTTCATATGTGTCCACATGAAGACTGGTTCCTGGATCTTGAGAAGATTGATGGAGGTCTTGTTCTTTTGGGTAATGATGAGAGCTGTAGAGTGCAAGGATCTGGTTCTATCAAGATCAAGATGTTTGATGGGGTTGATAGGATCTTATCTGATGTCAGGTTTGTTCCCGAGTTAAAGAGAAATCTTGTTTCTCTTGGTACCTTGAATTCAAAGGGGTTTGAATTCAAGACAGACAAGGGAAATCTGTCAATAACCAAATCTGGAAGGATTGTCATGAAGGGGGCTATCAAGAATGGTTTGTATACTTTGATTGGAAGAACTGTTACAGGGTCAGCTGATGTTACCATGGGGTCTTCTGAGGTTAACTTGTGGCACAAGAGATTGGCACATGTTGGTGAGAAGGGCCTGGTGGAGTTATCCAAGAAGGGAGCAATCCCTGGGAAGAGGATATGTAAGCTGGAATTCTGTGAGAGGTGTGTTCTTGGGAAATCAAAGAAGCAAGCATACCAGAAAGGGAAGCATACCACCAAGGAGGTTATGGATTATATACATTCTGATGTATGGGGCCCAGCAAGGGTATCCACTCATGGTGGAGGCAGGTATTTCCTTACCCTTATTGATGATTATTCCAGAAAAGTTTGGGTTTACATTCTTAAACAGAAGAGTGATGCCTTCTCTAAGTTCAAAGAATGGTTGATTGAACTTGAGAATAAGAGAGGCGGGACTATCAAGCACTTAAGGACTGATAATGGGCTTGAATTCCTATCAGAGGAGTTTCAACAATTCTGTAGGGAGAAGGGTATTACTAGGCATAAAACTGTTCCTTCAAACCCCCAGCAGAATGGTCTAGCAGAGAGGATGAATAGAACTATTCTGGAAAGGGTTAGGTGTATGTTATCTGATGCTCATTTACCTAAGAGTTTTTGGGGGGAAGCTGTTAACACAGCTGTGTATCTCATTAATAAAGTGCCATCATCTGCTATTGAGTTTAAAACCCCAGATGAGGTTTGGTATGGAAAGATATCAGATTACTCAAAGTTGAAAGTTTTTGGGTGCCTAGCTTATGTTCATGTGAGGCAAGACAAACTTGAACCTAGAGCTTTAAAATGTGTTTTCATTGGGTATCCCAAAGGTGTTAAGGGGTATAAGTTGTGGTGTCTGGAGCCTGGGAACCAGAAGTGTATTACCAGCAGAGATGTTGTGTTTAATGAAGTACAGATGGGATACAAGTCTGGTGGAGGTGATAGGGAGCCATCAGCTGAGGAGATGGATGGGGTTATTTCTGAGCCAATTACTCAAGTTGAGGTGGAGCCTGATCATGATAATCATGAGAGTGCATCTGGTTCTGAACCAGAGCAGGAAACAGGAGAGAATGGGTCATCAGATGAGGATAGTGCACCTGCAGAAGAGGAGGAAGAAGTGCCAGAAGCAGACTTGAGAAATTATAGTTTGACAAGAGACAGATCCAGAAGACAAATACATCCTCCAGCAAGGTTTGGCCGTGTGGATCTGGTCTCCTATGCACTTGTTACAGCAGAAGCCATAGAGCACCAGGAACCTAAAAGCTACAGGGAAGCCCTTGAGTGTGATGATAGGGAGTCATGGGTGACAGCCATGACAGAAGAGATGGAGTCTCTTAAGAAGAATCAAACTTGGATTCTTGTTGATAAGCCACCTAGGCAGAAGCTAATCAGTTGTAAATGGTTGTTTAAAAGAAAGCTTGAATCTGATGTAAAAGATCAGGTGAGGTTTAAGGCCAGGTTAGTTGCCAGAGGATTTACTCAGAGGGAAGGAATTGATTACAATGAGGTTTTCTCACCTGTTGTTAAGCATTGTTCAATCAGATTACTTCTGAGCAGAGTAGTCCAAGAGGATCTGGAGCTACAGCAACTTGATGTAAAGACAACTTTTCTGCATGGTGATCTTATTGAGGATCTGTACATGCACCAACCAGAAGGGTTTGTTGAACCAGGGAGTGAAGGGAAAGTGTGCCTGCTCAAGAAATCATTGTATGGCCTCAAGCAAAGTCCAAGGCAGTGGCACAAGAAGTTCAATGAAGTTATGCTATCCATTGATTTTGTAAGGAGCAAGTATGATACTTGTGTATACCTGGAAAGGCAAGGTAGTGATGTGATAGCCTATCTTCTGATCTATGTAGATGACATGCTTATTGCCAGTAAAAGCCTTCTGAAGATTCAGAGTATCAAAAGGAAGCTAAGTGCTAGATTTGATATGAAGGACTTGGGAAATGCTAAGAGGATTCTTGGAATGGATATTCTTAGGGACAGAAAAGCTGGAAGACTATTCTTATCCCAGAAGAGTTACATTGAGAAGGTCCTGAAGAGGTTTAACATGCATGAGAGTAGAGCTGTGACAACTCCTCTGGGACAACAGTTCAAATTATCTAAGGAAATGGAACCAAGGTCTGAAGAAGAGAAGAAGACTATGATGAAAGTACCTTATGCAAGTGGGGTTGGAAGCCTGATGTATGCTCTGGTCTGCAGTAGACCAGATTTAGCTTATGCATTGAGTATGGTGAGCAGATACATGGCTAATCCTGGGAGATTACATTGGGAAGCTTTGAAATGGATATTCAGATACCTTAAGGGGTCATCTGATCTGGGATTGATGTTTGAGAGGATGACTGACCAGAAGAGTCCACTGGAAGAATTTGTAGATTCTGATTTTGCTGCTAATCTGGACACCAGAAGATCCTTAACAGGATATATCTTTACTCTGTACAATACTGCTGTAAGCTGGAGATCTGTTCTGCAGAGTGGAGTTACATTGTCTACTACAGAAGCAGAGTTTGTTGCAGTGTCTGAGGCTGTTAAGGAGACTTTATGGTTGAAAGGCATAATCAAGGATTTTGGGATAAGTCAAAGGGCTGTGGTCATTCATTGTGATAACCAGAGTGCAGTCCATCTGGTGAAACATCAAGTATTCCATGAGAGGTCAAAGCATATTGATGTAAGGTTGCATTTTGTAAGGGAAATCATTGATAAAGGAGTGGTTCTCATCCAGAAGATATCTACAGAGGACAATGCTGCAGATATGTGTACCAAGTCTTTACCAGGTACTAAATTCAAGTTTTGTGTTGAATTGGTAAAGATGAGTGTATGGGATGTTCCTTAGGCCCTTGCTGGAGTATGGAGGAGAGGAGGAGAGGATTGATACTTCTCATCTGAGGTGGAGAATTGTGAAGTCATATGTGAAGTAGGTAATCTGCTGAGCTGAAGTTTCAACAGAAGCTATGTTGTAAAGTGTTAGCCGTAGAGAGTTAGCTAATTTGGGGTATCAGATGAGTTGTACCAGATGAGGCCAACCAGAGAAGGTCTGACCAGAGGAGTCTGGCAGAGGAGTCACCTGAAGATGTCTATCAGATGAGAGTCATCAGAGGAGGCTTATCAGAGGAGGTCTGGTCTTGGAGTCATCTGGTGTAATTAACCAGAGCCAGTGGAGGTCGTGTCGTCTGGTCCAATATGAAAATACGGGAATTACACCAAATTGAATCTTGCGAAAGGGCGGTTCTAACTGAAACAACTAAAGCGGTTATTGAATCTGTTAAGCCAGCTGGATAACTGCTTACATTGGGGTTGTTACAACTGAATCAAGTTAGGGATTCAGCTCAATCTCTGTATCTATAAAAGGGGAATTTCTCAACTGAGAGAAATGAACAATCATTCTGAGAGAGATCAACATCTGTGAGATTGAGTGTGATTGTAACTTGTAACTTCCGTTTTCTTTCTTACTGGAATACTCTATCCTCTCGGATCCCGTGGACGTAGGAGTTCATCTCCGAACCACGTAAATCTGGTGTTCTTGTGTGATTTTCAATTCCGTTCTTATTGCATTTGATTCCGATTCCCGGAAACAAGTTTTCTTGTGAATCCAAAACGTGATTAACAGGATTAATGTTGACCTACATTTAAAAAAAAAAACAAGTTAATTAATATCCTATTTTTTCCCTATTGTGAATTCATTGTCCTTATAAGCCTAATTTAGAGTATGGTTCTTTGGTTGAGGATTAGGTTTTGAATTTTTGCAAACATTACCTCAACTTAACATTTGATTAATGCTATTCATACCAACAAATAAAATTTTTATTGTCCAAAAATGATATTTCACTTGCCTGACAATGAAAAATTAATTGTATCAATACGTGTAGATTGGTTCGAATGAAAATACATAAATAAACATCATTTTGGGGCTGATTGAAATCTGTCTTTTGGTTAGAATTGCAACAAAATGTTAAGTTCAGGTATTGTTTGCAAAGATTAAATTGCAATTTGCGATAAGGTTGATTTTATTTGCAATTAACCCTTTTTAATAGTTGGCCTTTGTGTTTGATACCGATGATGCGCATCGCCATTTTTAATGTTTAAAGAAACAAATAATTATCTCCTGAACTGATAAAATTGTTTTAGAATTCATTTGATATGCACAGGACAAACACAACTTTCTTCAAATTTGTGCATTGGCTTAACAAAAAATCTTGTGTCCGCTTGGCTTAACAGAAAATCTAGTGTCCGTCCGGAGTTCTCATTTTTCTTTATTTTTTTAATCTGAATTTAGGGCACGTTTAATTTCTATATATCCCTTCTAATCCCACCTTTATATGTAAAAGCAATTTTAGTAAAAGAGTGAAGGGCGTTATTTTTGTTTTTACGATTGGATCACCGACGTCAAATATGTATCAAAAGAGGGAGGTGCTGTTTTTGTTTATTTTGTACAGTTTAGAGCAATTCTTTTGCTTGTCCAATAAATTTGCTTTTTCATAAAAGAAAAGAAAAGAGCTCTCTCTCTATATATTTCATCTGTTTAATGCTTTTGTCGGTGTCGGTGACGGTGTCGGTGTCGGTGTCGGTGACGAATACATTTAACCTTTTATTCGATTTAAAAGGTTAAGTTCAACAATGATGTTGTCTATATATAATGGTTTGTGGTTATAATACACTTTGATATTTTTCCGAGGACCTTCTTAAAATTATAGTTTGAGGATAAAATTATAAATTCTTCCCTTAAACTAATTTATTGCAGTTATTAAAAAGTTATCATGCGATTATGCAAGGGCCTCCTAAAATATTGTTACCGTAAGCTACAAAACGAGATGATTAAGGTATAAAACTCATTGACTCTTAATTAATAAGGGAAACAAAACTCTGAATTTAGATTCTCCCCAATCCTTGAATTAGATTGGAATTTTTCACAATCCATAAAATTTATTTATATAAAAATCATTGAATTCTTGAATCAAGTCAATCCTGACTATAACTTTGCATTGGTGTAATAGTAATACAGTGCTAAACCTTTATAAATATATTAAATGCTCAGTTTACATTTACTTTCTTAGTCAAGTAAACAAGAATCGAGTGGCTACACTGACATTTCTTTAAATTAATTATAAAACAACAAATTGTATGCAACGAATGTCATGTTAGTTTCATTTTAGCCACTCGCATAATTATAGGGAAAATTGCAGAAATGGTCCCATAAGAATTGGTCCTCATGAATTTGGTCCTTTTTTTAGCGCAAATAGTCCCGTACAATTTTTCTGTCAAAAAAATAACGGATTAACGAGCATGAGGCCCACACGCCCGTTTGTTTTCTGCCAAAAACTCGCGCGTATAGTTTCCAACTTAAAAATAATTAATTTTCAACTTCTTAAAACTCTACAAACTAAAGTTGCAGAATCGCCTCCGGCTTGAATTTTACATTGAAATGATAGTTAACAGCAAAAACTGGCCCATTTTCCTCCAAAAATCAAGTTGAAAAGATTTTTCCATCCAGTATTCCATAGAAAACTGTAAAAAAATTAACGGATGGGACCTTTTCTGCTAAAAATGGGACCAAAAAAGAACATGGGACCAAATCTGCCAAGTACAAATTCTCATGGGACCATCCTTGCAATTTACCCCATAATTATATACATAGTACACGTTATTATTAAATAAATAAATAAAACAAAAGACTTCATCGATACATTTTAATTTGGCCCAACGTAAAAAAGAAAATGCATTTAATTTGGTACAGCCTAAAAAAGAAAATTCATTTAATTCGGTATACACATAAACCTACTATTTATACTTTTTTCACTGAAATAAATAAATAAAACAAGAGACCTCCACCACTACATTTAATTTGGTCCTGCCAAAATACTACATTTAATTTGGTATACATAAAATAAAACTACTTTCTTGATTTTACGTAATTAGAAGTTCCCGCGGTTCCCCCTTTTCTCCATCTCAGTTTGAAAATGGGGTATTTATATGGGGGCAAGTGTACTTATAGTTAATCCAATAATATTAGTAAAATAATATAATATTGACAATTATGTACAACATTTATATGCGATGAAGGAATTTATAAGGTTAACGATAAAAACAAATAACGAACTTTATTTTTTTTTATCAATTACAATATATACTTTTTTTTCTTTGCAATTTAATACACTACTTTTTCAAGTTTTGCAGTTTGAAACATCTGATAATTTTCTGGTAACAACTATATGACTCGGCTGTTGAATATGCTCGCCTGTCAGCTTCCATCTCATGCAGCCACCGCGACTTTGTTCATTGATGCCGTTGAAACGATATATTTTCTTTAACGGCAAATGACTTTCATGACTCATATCTGGAGAGTAAGGTTGACTTTCATGACTCAAATCGGGAGAGGAAGAATCGCATGCCCTACTTCTCGAGTCTATATTAGGATTTGCCCCTGATAATAGTTACAATGCAAGAATTAATAAAATCACATAACCAAATGAATTGTTACTAAGTTATTACCAACACACATCCAGAATAAGAAGGCATATTCTTCTATGAGACTATTTTATAATCTCAATCTATGAGACGATTTCCAAGATTTAATTATTCAAGAAAAAAAATGCTCAAACATTCTTTTAAGTGACAATTTTAAGTTAGATTATCTAATTTGTTAATTATCTCACGTGAGACGATCATATAGTAGACCATCACAAGTAAAAGTACACTATTGTGCATAAATGGATTAAATTTTTTTTTTATTGATTCATGCTTGAAAAAGACATGCATGATAAAATGGATAAAATGTTTTTCCTTCTTCAGGATTATGTAAAATTGAAAGTTACCTTGTGAAGATAGAGACAATATAATATCCTCACGATCACTGAAATTGGTTATAGGTGTAAGCAAAGGTTTTGGTATTTGAAAACAAAATCTTGACGAGTCAATGCCTTGCTCCAAGTACTCACCGGTTGAGTTCACGATCTTGTCCATCATTTTCTGTTGGTATCTCACCGGTGAAAAAATTCCGGGCAGCTCGGTCATAATTAAATTAATTAATTTCATACTTATGTACAAGTTAGAATATTTAAATGAGATGAAATATCAGAGCCAAAAGGCTCATGCCGAAACAAAGATCTGGGTTCGATTTTCATTGAGAACAATTCCACCCATATTAAATTAATTAATTTCACACCTCTCTACAAGTTCGAACTTTTAGATGAGATGAAATTGTTAATCGATTTTGGATTCACAAGAAAACTTGTTTCCGGGAATCGGAATATGAAAGCAATAAGAACGAAATTGAAAATCAACAAGAACACCAGTTTACGTGGTTCGGAGATGAATACTCCTACGTCCACGGGATCCGAGAGGATATCTTTTCACTAAGATGAGAAAAGGAAGTTACAAGTTACAATCTCACAATGTTTGCGCTCAAAATGATGAAGTTCTGTTTCTCTCAGTTGAGAAACCCCCTTTTATAATTACAGAGATTGGAAAACGAACCCTAGGTTCGAATCAGTTGTAACAAACTCAAAGTAAAGCAGTTATCCAGCTGGCTAACAAACTCCAATAACCGCCATAGTTGATTCAGTTAGAACCGCCTTCGAATTAGCTCCAATTTGGTGTACATTGCGAATAACGAAGTTTCAGGATCAGATGACAAGACCTCCTCTGGCTCTGGTCACTGCCACCAGATGACCTCTGGTCCCAGACCTCCTCTGATGTTTCATCTACCAGACTCGTCTGACCAGACCTCACCTGATGGACCTCTTCTGATAGTTCTCCTGCCAGACTTTTCTGGTCAGGCTTCTCTGGTCAACCTCATCTGGTCCACCTCCTCTGGTACCCCAAATTCACTAACTCTCACGGCTAACACTTTATCAACTTAGCCTCATATTGAATTAAGCTCAGCAGACTACATACTTCACATTTGACCTTTCACAATTCTCCACCTCAGATGAGAAGTATCAATCCTCTCCTCCTCTCCTCCATGCTTCAGCTTGGGCCTAAGGAACATCCCATACACTCATCTTTACCAATTCAACACAAAATTTGAATTTCGTACCTGGTAAAGACTTTGTACACATATCTGCAGCATTGTCCTCTGTAGATATCTTCTGGATCAGAACCACTCCTTTATCAATGATTTTCCTTACAAAATGCAACCTTACATCAATGTGCTTTGATCTCTCATGGAATACTTGATGTTTGACCAGATGAACTGCACTCTGGTTATCACAATGAATGACCACAGCCCTTTGACTTATGCCAAAATCCTTGATTATGCCTTTCAACCACAAAGCCTCATTAACAGCCTCAGACACTGCAACAAACTCTGCTTCTGTAGTAGACAATGTAACTCCACTCTGCAGAACAGATCTCCAGCTTACAGCAGTATTGTACAGAGTAAAAATATATCCTGTTAAGGATCTTCTGGTATCCAGATTAGCAGCAAAATCAGAATCTACAAATCCTTCCAATGGACTCTTCTGGTCAGTCATCCTCTCAAACATCAAACCCAGATCAGATGACCCCTTAAGGTATCTGAATATCCATTTCAAAGCTTCACAATGAAATCTTCCAGGATTAGCCATGTATCTGCTCACCATACTCAATGAATAAGCTAAGTCTGGTCTGCTGCAGACCAGAGCATACATTAGGCTTCCAACCCCACTTGCATAAGGTACTTTCATCATAGTCTTCTTCTCTTCATCAGACTTTGGTTCCATTTCCTTAGATAATTTGAACTGTTGTCCCAGAGGAGTTGTCACAGCTCTACTCTCATGCATGTTAAACCTCTTCAGGACCTTCTCAATGTAACTCTTCTGGGATAAGAATAGTCTTTCAGGTTTCCTGTCCCTAAGAATATCCATTCCAAGAATCCTTTTAGCATTTCCCAAGTCCTTCATATCAAATCTAGCACTTAGCTTCCTTTTGATACTCTGAATCTTCAGAAGACTTTTACTGGCAATAAGCATGTCATCTACATAAATCAGAAGATAGGCTATCACATCACTACCTTGCCTTTCCAGGTACACACAAGTATCATACTTGCTTCTTACAAAACCAATGGATAGCATAACTTCATTGAACTTCTTGTGCCACTGTCTTGGACTTTGCTTGAGGCCATACAATGATTTCTTGAGCAGGCACACCTTCCCTTCTCTCCCTGGTTCAACAAACCCTTCTGGCTGGTGCATGTACAGATCCTCAATAAGATCACCATGCAGAAAAGCTGTCTTAACATCAAGTTGTTGTAGCTCCAGATCTTCTTGAACAACTCTACTGAGAAGTAATCTGATTGAACAATGCTTAACAACAGGTGAGAAAACCTCATTGTAATCAATTCATTCCCTCTGAGTAAATCCTCTGGCAACTAACCTGGCTTTAAACCTCACCTGATCTTTCACACCAGATTCAAGCTTCCTTTTAAACAGCCATTTACAACTGATTAGCTTCTGCCTAGGTGGCTTATCAACAAGAATCCAAGTATGATTCTTCTTAAGAGACTCCATCTCTTCTGTCATGGCTGTAATCCATGACTCCCTATCATCACACTCAAGGGCTTCCTTGTAGCTTTTAGGTTCTTGATACTCTATGGCTTCTACTGTAACAAGTGCATAGGAGACCAGATCCACACGGCCAAACCTTGCTGGAGGATGTATTTGTCTTCTGGATCTGTCTCTTGTCAGACTATAATTTCTCAAGTCTGCTTCTGGTACTTCTTCCTCCTCCTCTGTAGGTGCAATATCCTCATCTGATGACTCATTCTCTCCTGTATCCTGCTCTGGTTCAGAACCAGATGCACTCTCATGATTATCATGATCAGGCTCCACCTCAACTTGAGTAATTGGCTCAGAAATAACACCATCAATCTCTTCAGCTGATGGATCCCTATCACCTCTACCTGACTTGTATCCCATCTGTGATTCATTAAACACAACATCTCTGCTGGTAATACACTCCTGGTTCCCAGGTTCTAGACACCACAGCTTATACCCCTTAACACCCTTTGGATACCCAATGAAGATACACTTTAAAGCTCTAGGTTCAAGTTTGTCTTGCCTCACATGAACATAAGCTAGGCACCCAAATACTTTTAACTTTGAGTAATCTGATATTTTTCCATACCAGACCTCATCTGGGGTTTTAAACTCAATAGCAGATGATGGCACTTTATTAATGAGATAAACAGCTGTGTTAACAGCTTCCCCCCAAAAACTCTTAGGTAACTGAGCATCAGATAACATACACCTAACCCTTTCCAGAATAGTTATATTCATCCTCTCTGCTAGACCATTCTGCTGGGGGTTTGAAGGAACAGTTTTATGCCTAGTAATACCCTTCTCCCTACAAAATTGTTGAAACTCCTCTGATAGGAATTCAAGCCCATTATCAGTCCTTAAGTGCTTGATATTTCTACCCCTATTATTCTCAAGTTCAATCAACCATTCTTTGAACTTAGAGAAGGCATCACTCTTCTGTTTAAAATGTAAACTCAAACCTTTCTGGAATAATCATCAATAAGGGTAAGGAAATACCTGCCTCCACCATGAGTGGATACCCTTGCTGGTCCCCATACATCAGAATGTATGTAATCCATAACCTCCTTGGTGGTATGCTTCCCCTTCTGGTATGCTTGCTTCTTTGATTTCCCAAGAACACACCTCTCACAGAATTCCAGCTTACATATCCTCTTCCCAGGGATTGCTCCCTTCTTGGATAACTCCACCAGGCCCTTCTCACCAACATGTGCCACAAGTTAACATCAGAAGACTCCATGGTAACATCAGCAGACCCTATTACAGTTCTTCCAATCAAAGTATACAAACCATTCTTGATAGTCCCCTTCATAACAATCCTTCCAGATTTGGTTATTGACAGAACTCCCTTTTCTGTCTTGAATTCAAAGCCCTTTGAATTCAAAGTACCAAGAGAAACAAGATTTCTCTTTAACTCAGGAACAAACCTGACATCAGATAAGATCCTATCAACTCCATCAAACATCTTGATATTGATAGAACCAAATCCTTGCACCCTACAGCTCTCATCATTACCCAAAAGAACAAGACCTCCATCAATCTTCTCAAGATCCAGAAACCAGTCTTCATGTGGACACATATGAAAAGTACACCCTGAGTCCAGGACCCACTCTTGACTTTGCCTCTCATGACTAACCATCAAGACCTCTGCACTATCATATCCTTCAACCTCCACAACAGCTGCATCTCCATCTTGATCACCTTGATTGTCTTTCTTCTTTCTTTTAGGGTAATTCTTTCTTAGATGACCTTCCTTATGGCAAGTGAAACACTTTCTCTTCTCAACAAAATCAGATTTCCTCCCACCCTTATTCCCTTTTCCACCATCCTTCTTCTTGGACTGAAACCCCTTCTTCTTCTTGGATTGAACATTCAATCCTTCAGCAGGCTTCTTCCCATCAGTTTGGATCTGTAGAAACTTGGTTTTCAGGGCAGTTTGAACATCATCAAAATTCACCTGATCTTGTCTACCAAATAACAAGGCATCCTTGAAATTTTCCAGAGACTTGGGTAGTGCATTCAACAACATCAATGATTTATCTTCATCATCGATTGTAACATCCAAACTCTCCAGATCATCCACCAATCTGTTGAACTCGTCCAACTGATCACCAAGATTCTTATCTTCACTCAGTTTGAAGACTTGAAGCTTCTGTTTCATGTATAACTTGTTCGTAATAGACTTGGTCTGGTATAACTGCTCCAGCTTATTCCAGATCCCAAGAGCGGTTTCCTCCTTCTATACTTCCCTCAATGGCTTGTCCCCAAGACAAAAGATAAGCGCACTGTGTGCCTTCCTCTTGTTCTCCTCCACCTTCGCCGGATTAGATCCAGAAGCCACCTGAGCCGGTGGCAACAAGGCTTCGTACAAACCATTGTGTACCAGGAGTGCCTTCATCTTGATCTTCCATAAGCTTAAATCGTTCTTCCCCGTGAACTTCTCAATGTCGAACTTAGTTGCAGCCATGATTGCTTCTTCCCACAGACGGCGCCACTTGTTAATCGATTTTGGATTCACAAGAAAACTTGTTTCTGGGAATCGGAATATGAAAGCAATAAGAACGAAATTGAAAATCAACAAGAACACCAGTTTACGTGGTTCGGAGATGAATACTCCTACGTCCATGGGATCCGAGAGGATATCTTTTCACTAAGATGAGAAAAGGAAGTTACAAGTTACAATCTCACAGTGTTTGCGCTCAAAATGATGAAGTTCTGTTTCTCTCAGTTGAGAAACCCCCTTTTATAATTACAGAGATTGGAAAACGAACCCTAGGTTCGAATCAGTTGTAACAAACTCAAAGTAAAGCAGTTATCCAGCTGGCTAACAAACTCCAATAACCGCCATAGTTGATTCAGTTAAAACCGCCTTCGAATTAGCTCCAATTTTGTGTACATTGCGAATAACGAAGTTGCAGGATCAGATGACAAGACCTCCTCTGGCTCTGGTCACTGCCACCAGATGACCTCTGGTCCCAGACCTCCTCTGATAGACCTCCTCTGATGTTTCATCTACCAGACTCGTCTGACCAGACCTCACCTGATGGACCTCCTCTGATAGCTCTCCTGCCAGACTTTTCTGGTCAGGCTTCTCTAGTCAACCTCATCTGGTCCACCTCCTCTGGTACCCCAAATTCACTAACTCTCACGGCTAACACTTTATCAACTTAGCCTCATATTGAATTAAGCTCAGCAGACTACATACTTCACATTTGACCCTTCACAGAAATTATTTCCGTTCTTCCATCCTCCTTATCTCTGTACTTCCCCGATCTCCTTATTCTGATGTCGCGGAATTTAGAAGACCCGTTCTTCTATTGAGGTCATGCTACATGGGTAATGGCGGCCTTCTCCCTTTTTCATTTGTGAAAATACTCATATTAGGTTATGACATAGGCATAGGGTTATGACCATTTTATAGATCCTCTTTACTCCTCGTATAGGCATAGGAAAAAAATATAAAAAAATTAGAATCTAGTCTATGAGTGAGGAAGTGTTAAAGAAAATTAACTACATAACTTGTTGGAGATTTTTGGTATTGAACGTTCTAGATTATCGGGGTGTATTTAAAATCTCAGAACCGAAATTGGTGAGTGAGAAATTAATACTCTTGAACGTATCTATAAATTAGGCCTCATATGCATTTGTTATATATAGTGACATGAACTTTTCTCTGCATACTAAAACTGCATAGTTTTTTCTCTGCATCCACTCTAGAGTAGTTCAGTTCATAACTCTGTTTTCGTTCGTTGTTCCTCTAAATTCAGTGGTGCTGCTGATTTAGAGACGGGAAACCGTTTTACCTTTGGGGACTTATACGCACGATCCTGTAAACACTATACAAGGCGTATTTAGTCTTGCGTGAAAAGGATTTTTCCTTGACTTGATTTTGAATGTTAATTTCATTTTATATTATCGGATACACACCAGAATCAACAATCGCAAAACTAAATATGGTGTGTATTCGGAGAATTGCTACTAAAAATCCAAGTGCACCGGTTCGCGAGGGACTGCTCATACCTGTGACATAGATTGATGAAAATCGCTGTGAGGGAAGTTTAATCCTCATTTCTTCTAGGATTTCTATTCAATTGATTTATGGATGTGCGAGTCGAGCGTTGTTATTCCGATTACCGATGCAGAATTCTTCAATTTTAAGAGCTTGACTCAATTTACTGGTCGTATAATAATATAAAAAAAATTTAATTAAAAAGGTTTTTGACAGGGTACTGGGCAATTAGATTGCATCTTCGGGCGATTAACTTACATCGTTGGAGTTACCAGATCTAATTAATTGGCTGCCAAAATTAGTAAACTCACTAGGCGAGTTGTACCTGTGCTGCGCCGTCGCCGGAAACTTTGTTGGGCGAGTGATAGTTCTGGGGACAGGGAAGAGTTCTCGAGCGCAGAACCGTAACGCGGTGGAGTCCGGTCTGTTGTCGCTCGCCCGTCGAGCGGCGACTGGTGGCGGCCGGATCGGATGGTGGTACCCGAAAATCTCGCTGGGCGAATGACGGTGCCGAACGCTTTATGGTTCGCGCTGGGCGTCAATCACCACCGGCGACTGAGGCAGCGGCGATCCGCTGTGAACCGGGCCGCGCGACATGCTGTGAGTCGCAGAGCTTCGATGCGGCACCGTCGAATTCAAACTCTATCGGACGGCGGCATGGTGCTATCGGGCAGTGGCCTCCTACGAGGAGCAAGAAGGTCCATCAGAAGAGGCGATTGGAGAAGGTTTCGTTGCACGGTTAAAGGTGGAGAGTGGTGGTTGCGTTCGTGGCGCGGAATCACGGCGAGACTCGAACGGTCCTGTGCGACTCCAATATCTGGGCGTAGGTGCGATACCCTGGTGGCTTGACGGCGGCGATTCCCGGTGATTTGTGCCGTGGGTGAGACGGGGTGATCGTCGCTCGGAGAGAGCTTCAAACAGTAGTGCACGGTGGAGAACGCTTTTGCGTACAATGAGAAGGAGACCTGATTAACAAATTATGTGTGTAGCAAACAAATAAGGTCGGTCCTCTTGTAGCAAAAGGCGAAGCCCTCGCCCCCAGGGCCCCCACCCCCTGGCCCGATAGGATTGGGTGGAGGAAGTAAATCATGGTGACTCAGCGGCAAATAAGGTCGGTCCTCTGATCCTTACATGGGCGGTGTACCTCAATCTCAGGGATGTAAAGTAAATGCAGGTACTTTTAATTCTGATCTTGTTTTGGGCCTTTTAATTAATATAAACCCACCATAGTCAGTTGAGCAGTGACGACAATAATGGGCTAATAATTAAATTGTTGGGCCTTGTGACTTAAATCATTTTCATTAATGGGTCTCTGGTTTAATAAGGCTTTATGGAGTGTTCAAACCAAATTAAGAATTTGATTTGGGCCTGATGATGAGTTCATGCGTAATTGATGGTTAATTGAATTGCTATATCTTTAGGCTGCATGTTAATTGGTTTTGGGCTCTTGATAAAGTTTAATTTTGAACTTATTGAATTATTATGAATTCTAATGTTTTAATTAATTTTTGTGGGCCAAATAATTTAGGGTCATTTTATGGATGTCGTTCCATAAATTTGGATCCCCTTGATATCAAATTAAATTTTGATTTGGGGTAAGAGTACAAATTGTGATTTGGATTTAATCCAAAAGATTTGTGTCGTATAATTCGCTTGAGAAGTTCTAGCGAATAAATGGTGGCATTTAGGGCCTCATTTGAAATTGTGCTAGAGAGCACAAGCGGTGTGAATTTAATTCACAAGTTTTGACTCGTATAATTTAATGGATAATTATTGAGAGTCAAAGTTGGCAATTACGGCCACACTAAAAATTGAATTTAATTTGGTGTTTTCACTAAGATTAAATTTTGGATTGAAGTGTGACTTCAAACGTTTGGTTTTCCAAATTTATTTCGAGATTGTGTCCAAATTAATATTTGATGAAATATTAAATGGAATGGACAAACAATTCGAACGTGGGGGATTAACTCTTGCCATGATACATTCAAATGTGGGGGTAAAAGATTTTCTGCATGGATTCATTTGAATTTGAGGAAATTAGCAAAAGGCGTAGCCTTGATGCTAAATAGAAAACCAAAAGGCAGTGGTACCCAATGGAATTGGTTTTCAAAAGTTAAACGAAATTTGTTCAATTTTATTCGTGTAAAGTCACCACACAAGGAGATAAAACCATTTGAAATGTGAAAATGGGTTATTTGATCCAATGATTATCTCGAATTGTGGGGGTGACTTATAAATGGTACCGTATCAGTGTTAGTTGAACAAATCGAAAATTCCTGACGTGGAAATAAAAAAAATTCACGTGTGTTAGAAGAATACACAAATGTGAATTAGATATTTTGACATAAACTCCAAGCCCATCTGAAAATGTGGGGGGAGTTGTGTCATGAAAATCCTCTATACAAATATGCAATAGTGATTGCAATTTGACAAAAACCCGGCCGGTTAAAGATAAGTTGATTAAGAGGATTTCGGGTAAGGGAATGAGGTTAAAAATACACATATAAAAGAGTGTTCATAGCGGTAACTCAACCATGGTGACTGGAGGATCCCAAAGAACTTGGTTCAATGAGACAACTAAGTTATGAATTACTCAGTTGTGCACTTGAAACACTTTTGAAAACTCATTCTCGAATCCCATCAAGTGCAACTCTGTATCTTAAGGCGTAGCAAAACCCGTTGACGTGTGGTAAGGTTAAGCTCAACAGCTTTTAATGATTCCTTAGGTCTTGAAGAGACTGAGTATGACGGGATACTAAAAAGGAGATCATCTATATAAATGAGAAGTGAGGGCCGCTTCGACCAAACCTTTATGAAATCAAAGGGCGTCCATGGCCAAAACGGACAAAAACGTGAGAACGAAACGGAGTCGAGACTGAATTGTGCTGACACTGTTGACTAGGTATACACGAAGGAGGATTAGTTCAAGGCACTATGTCCACTAAGCCGCCGGTGTACCCGATGGTGTTTGGCTACGGAAAGTTCAAAGCCACAAGCTACTTATCCGGAAGCAATAAAGTCTTAAATGAGCTGAACGATGTGTCTGCATATTTATAGGTACAATTTTCACTCATGTGGGGGATTGTTGGAGATTTTTGGTATTGAACGTTCTAGATTATCGGGGTGTATTTAAAATCTCAGAACCGAAATTGTTGAGTGAGAAATTAATACGTAAAGATAAGAAGTGGTCAATATTTTTCAGGAATTTGATAAATATTTCATGGGATTTGATTTGTTCTTATCCGGATGTTTTCTTAATCCCCACGTTGAGGAGTTCCTAAATTCAAGGACCACTAATATTTGTGATCCCTCAATTATCTCAACAACCCAGAGTGTTGAACGTATCTATAAATTAGGCCTCATATGCATTTGTTACATATAGTGACATGAACTTTTCTCTGCATACTAAAACTGCATAGTTTTTTCTCTGCATCCACTCTAGAGTAGTTCAGTTCATAACTCTGTTTTCGTTCGTTGTTCCTCTAAATTCAGTGGTGCGGCTGATTTAGAGACGGGAAACCGTTTTACCTTTGGGGACTTATACGCACGATCCTGTAAACACTATACAAGGCGTATTTAGTCTTGCGGGAAAAGGATTTTTCCTTGACTTGATTTTGAATGTTAATTTCATTCTACATTATCGGATACACACCAGAATCAACATAACTCTCTACGATTTTTGATGGGATGTGTATTTTGAGGACGAGTTTCATACAAGTTTTTGTGAACAAGAAATTGTTTGTAGAATTAAATAAATGATCTTCACACATCCCGAAAAATACAAATTCACCATATTAAATTGTTTAATCATTGGGTTTCCTAGCTAAAGGAGGGAAAAAGTTAGGAAAAATAAATAAATATATAAATTTATTTCACACTTCTTTATAAATTTAGGCTTTTGGATGAAATATATTTCTTTCAGTCCAACTCACAAAATTTGTTGATTTATCCGACTCAAGGATACATAGTCTATTATTTTATCCTTATCTCATTTAAATATCCACTATATCCCTTCTAATCCTACCTATTTGAGTAGATAAAATTGTTATAAATTTAGGAGATTTAATTTTCCAAATCTAGGAGATTAGGTATGGACATTACTTAAGAACCAAGAAATATATTGGGGGTTTTATCCATTAGATTAGGATTTTACTATTATATATACCCCTTTGTACTCATAAATTATGTACTCTCATACACAAAATATTAGTGGAACTCCTGGCTTGGATCGCCCCCAGACGTAGTCATTCCCGACGAACTGGGTCAACAAATCGTGTCTCTTTATTTACACACTTATTTACAACATGTTATCAGCTCGAGACTCTACCCGCAATTAATCGCACGAATGCCCCATTCAACCGAGCCTCAACCGATTCACGCCCTGCGATTTTAAAATACGCTACTCTGTTTCCTTGATCATTAGAGTGTTTATATTTTATCTATTTATTATATATTTTCTTGTACTAACGATTGGATACAGAAATTTATCTGGAGTTATAATTCATCAAGAATTTTTCATGGACTCCGAAAAGAAAAAAAATCAGCGACACATATGAAGATGAATTCATCAGGAATTCAAGATGGGGTTTCCACGGTTTTCTGTAGTTAGAATTTTTGTTGTGCTTTTCAACCAACAAAAATCCCCTTCTACCTTGGAATTGCAATCTAAAAGGTATTTTTCAAACAAATCGCCACTGCAAATTAATGTCCGATTGGGTATCTGGCCAAGCCACCACGCTGGACTGGCTGTCGCCGTGCTGGACGGGCCGTCATCGCCGCCTCCCAACGACGCTAGCGGGTACCAGTGGCCGTCGTGCCTCCTCGCCGCCGTCTAGATCCCGTCTGGACCCGCAGTCCAATTCGGGCCAGGGACGACAGCCGCGCGCGCCGAGCGGATTCGATGTCGTCGGCTCCGGATATTATCGGACGGCGGTCGATGTCAACCGCCGTTCGTCGACGTGCTGTGGGACGAACCATGGACCTTTATTGCGTGAAGAAATCTCCATGGCTGCTGTCGAACCTTGATTGCAATTTCAGTATTCTGCTATTTTTTTGACCTGGGCCTTAAATTAATCTTGGCCTTTTTAAATATATTAACTGGGCTTTTCCATTTAATTACTCTGGGCCTTTTAAATAATTTAGCTGGGTTTTTCAATTAATTAACCTGGGCCTCTCTTTGATCATTTTATTTTGGGCCAGTTTTGATCAATTTATATTTGGGCCTTTAATTTTAATAATGCATGAAATCTAGTATAATTATTCATGCGCATTAAATTTAAACCGTCTCTTGGAATTTACTAACCAATTTCATGTTGAGCTTTCTTTTGATCTTGATACCTTTATGATTGCTCCACCCACTTGAGACGTGTCCAAGTCTCTGCCCGAGATTATACGGTACGCCCTAAATTAAATTTCATATGAATTCCATGTTTTGATGTGTACCTTTGCTATGAATTTATCATATTAGTATGCGAATTGAAATAATTGTGACTTGAATTGACGAGCAACGACCGACGTCACGAAGGCGTTCGACTGCCGCCCGTCCCGCCGTCCGATCGCCAGCGCCGCCCCGTCGAGCGCGCCGCCCGATCGCGCGCCGCGTGCCGCCTCGCGTCGTTGCCTTCGCGCGCGTGGAGCCGCGTGCCCTGCGCCTCTGCGCGCCCGCACCCGATGTCGCGCCTCCGCGCGCCCGCACCCGATGTCGCGCCGCCGCTGCCGCCCGTCGTGTGCAGCCGCCGCCGCTGTCATCCGCCGTGCGCCGCCGCTGCCCTCTCTGCGCGTCACAGGCGGTGTTTTTCTCGGATTTTTGTGATTTGCAATTTCGTTCTTGATATCACAAAATCCGTGTTAATTTAATTTTTAAATCCTAAAAATATTTCGTTAAATTGCGTTAATATACACGAAATAATTATCTTTATGATTATTTCCGCTGTCTATTAAACCGTATATTTTCTACAAATTATTTTCATGCAATTATTTTCCTTTTTTTGAGTTTATGCACGTTTATGTGGTTTAATTATCCTACGTGCATTACTTTTTCCGTACATAGTTTATTTCCTTATAGTCCGCATATTATGCCCGGGTAGGTGGCGCCCGGTATTTGACGGACCGTAAATTTATGCCTTGGGTAGATGGTGCCCAGTACATGCATCTATGTGCCTTAGAATAATCAAATAAATCCTTATTCGTCTGTTGTTAATTAATTTGGTCACAACTCTTACCATGTCACTTTAAAAATTATAGTGAATAATGTCCAATATTACCATGATAGAATTCGATGAGCTTGCTCTCGATGGTAATAACTACCTGACACGGGCGCTAGATGTCGATATCCATATAGCCTTAAATGAGTTTAGCGAAACAATTCTCGAAGGTTCAAAATCTACTAACGTCCTGAAGGCGAAAGCATTGATTTTTCTCATGAACCACCTGAGTGAGGAATTCATTATTCATATCCTCATTCAGGGGCCCCGGAATATTATGGAGCTCCCTGTAGGACCATATACTCCTCCCTTCGGTACAATACGACTGGTATATGCACCATATTGTAACTCAGTTGATGCAGAACAATCTGCCAATATTCCACGCTAGCAACCTTATACTCCAGCAGCAATATAGGGACAATTATATTATTGGTTGCAAACGTGGAAGGGGGAGAGAGAGTAAGATGATCTGGATTAAAGGCTGAGGTCGTTGTACATCCGGTGGTCATTGAACCTCAAATTTCGCTCTTCAAAACCTGGCAAGGTTAAAGCAGTCCTGCTACAGATGCAGATGCAGAGGCTATTGGTCTCGCACGTGTCGCACTCCCAAGCACTTGATCGAGGCTTATCAAAAGCAACGTAAGGACGACAAGGGGAAGGCCCCTAGAGTCGAAACTCACCATGCCAATCTGCTTGAAGCAGACTTTGACCAAGACAACGTCGATCCTCTGGGCATCAAGCTCAAGGACCTTGGAGATGATGAGTGATTTGTGTATTTGATTGTTTTAGTACTTTATTTTTGGATCCTTTCTTTCGGATATTTTATTTATGGATGAATTTATTAGCTTTGATGTGTTTACCTTAAATAGTTGTCCATGTGTTTATTCGGGTATTGCTGTTTTATTTATGGCTAGTAAATATATCAGCTATTAGGTTTGGGTTAATTTCCTCTGGCAAGATAGGATTGAGGTAGTGATTTATGATTGGTAGATAGCGCCACCACTCATACAATCTCATAGAAGAACTTTCTTCCTTCTCCCCCGGATTGTACTATTCTACATCCAGCCGTCAAATCTCCATCTAGCCATGCGTATAAAATTTTATGACCCGAACTTCTTTAAATTAAGGCATCAGCGGTTAAGTCATCCAGAACAATATATGATACGTAGGACTCTACCCAATTTGAATAGTAGAATCCTTCCTGTTGATGAATTTATTTTTGATGCACGTTCCAAGGGTAAGTTAATAGTGCGTCAGTCGCGTACTAAGGTTGGACTAGTGTCTCCAGTTTTCCTTGAAGTGAATTCAAGGGGACATTTGCGGACCGATTCACCCAGCATCAGGACCATTTCGTTATTTCATGGTCCTTATTGATGCCTCCACTAGGTGGACATTTCCATTTTGCTGTCCACCCGCAATCAAGCTTTTGCGAAGCTCATTTCGAAGACTATCGAGCTTGGAGCTCAATTCCCGGATTATCCAATTAAATCGATTCGCATGGATAACACAGCTGAGTTTAGCTCGAAGACCTTTACAGATTAATGTATGGCCCTGGGAATTAAAGTGGAGCATTTGGTCCCCTACGTCCATACCCAAAATGGTCTTGCTGAGGCACTAATAAAACATATCAAATTTATCGCAAGACCATTGCTTATGAAACTACCCACCTCATGCTGGGGGCATGCAGTCCTACATGCATCGCACTTAGTCCAAATCCGTCCAACTGCATATAATGATCATCCTATAGTTAGTGCGTGGGAAAGAATCTAGCATTTCCTATCTGCGTATTTTTGGATGTGCGGTATACATACCAATTACGATACCCAAGCGAACCTCTTTGGGCCCACAAAGAAAAATCGGTATATACGTCGGATTTGACTCTCCATCCATCGTGAAATACCTCGAGCCTTTGTCCGGGGATCAATTAACGGCCCGGTTCGCTGATTGCACATTTGATGAAGATTACTTCCCGGCATTAGGGGGAGATCCGAATTCAAAATTGAATGAATGCCGGGAACTTACGTGGAACATAAGTAATCTTCAGTATCTAGATCCGCGCACTACTCAATCTGAACTGGAAGTTCATAAGATCATTAACCTGCAGAACTTAGCAAATAACCTGCCAGACGCGTTCACTGACCATAGAGGTGTGACTAGATCGCATATACCTGTAGTAAATGCTCCACAAAGGGTTGAGGTCCCAAGCAAAATGAGTACTCATGCCCCCACACGCCAAAAGCGTAAGGGACCCTCAAGAGATAGTAACACACCTAAACGAAAGGCTAGCAAATCTGGTCAGTCGAATGTAAAATCTCTAGAAGAGATCCGTCTAGATAACACCAAGTCTCTAAGAGACGAGAGTCCTAGTGATGAAGCACGTGCACAAAATATTCCATGCACTATGACCGTGGAACGACCAGACCCAGATACAATGGGAAATGAGGAAGGTCTGGTTGACGTAAACGTCAAAGTCTCTGTGAATTTGGTTGACGTAAACGTCAAAGTCTCTGTGAATTTCACAGATACGGGAGAAACATATAATATAAATATTACTGTCGTCGACGACACATTTGCAGCGACATTTGCTCTTTCTATTAACGATCCGGATCCAGAACCCAAAACTATCGTAGAGTGCCGGAAGCGCTCCGATTGGGTAAATGGAAAGAGGCAATTGAAGCAGAGCTCGCATCGCTTAACAAAAGACAAGTATTTGACCCTTTCGTTCGTACACCCACGCGCTATCCCATTAGGATATAAATGGGTTTTTGTACAAAAACGAAATGAGAACAATACTGTGGAGAGGTATAAAGCGAGGCTTGTAGCACAAGGGTTTTCGCAGAGACCCGGGATTGATTTCGATCAAACCTATTTTCCCGTCATGAACTCAACGGCATGGACTCAATAACATTCCGCTACTTGATATCTTTGGCAGTTAAGTTGAATCTCCAAATGAGATTAATGGACGTAGTAACCGCGTACTTATACGGATCACTCGATGCCGACATTTATATGAAAATCCCAGATGGATTTGACATTCCTCAGTTAAGGGATGATGAAAACTGCAGTATGTATAGCATACAACTGCGAAAGTCATTGTACGGCCTGAAGCAATCGAGCCTCCGACTTAGTGGATTCCTTCAGAAGAAGGGATACACGTTCGATAAAGCTTTCCCGTGTGTATTCACGAAGAAATCCCAAAATGGTTTTTACATCATATCCGTATATGTTGATGACCTGAACATAATCGGAACATGCAAAGAGATTGAAGAAGTCAGTTCAATCTTGAGAGCTGAATTCGAAATGAAGTCCTTGGTTAAAAACCAAGTACTGCCTCGGCTTGCAGATCGAGCACCTCCCAGAAGGAGTCCTTGTTCATCAGTCGACCTACGTGAAGAAGGTATTGGAGAGATTTCACATGGATAAATCTCATCTACTTAGCACCCCGATGTTTGTCCGATCCCTCGAAGTGGATAAGGACCAATTTAGGCCAAGAGAAGATTCAGTGGGACCAGAAGTTCCTTATCATAGCGCTGTTGGAGCTTTGCTCTATCTTGCAAATTGCACCCGGCCGGACATTGCATTTGCTGTCAACTTGCTTGCGAGATATAACGCTTCTCCTACGAGGAGACATTGGAATGATGTTAAGCATGTTCTACGGTACCTCCAAGGATCTCAAGATCTTGGACTGTTTTACCGTAAGAACCAAGATAAAATCTTAGTAGGTTATGCGGATGCTAGCTATTTGTCTGATCCCCACAACGCCGCATCCCAGACTGGTTATGTTTTTCTCTGTGGTGGAACCGCAATCTCATGGAGATCGGTTAAACAATCCATGGTTACCACGTCTTCAAACCACTCAGAGACCATAGCTTTATTTGAAGCCGCATGAGAATGTGTTTAGTTAAGGTCATTGGTAAAACACATTGGTGACTCGTGTGGTATCGCCAAGGGCGATACACCTCCCACCGTTATATTTGAAGACAACGCTGCTTGCATCACACAAATGAGTAATGGGTACGTCAAGGGAAACCTGACGAAACATATTTCACCTAAGTTTTTCTACCCATACGAACTCCAGAAGAGTGGCGTGATTACAATTCAAAAGGTGCAATCTAGTAACAATCTAGCAGATCTGTTTACTAAGTCCTTACCTACGTCTACTTTTGAAAAGTACGTTCGTGGTATTGGGATGCAAAAACTTAAAGTGTTGTTGTCTTCAGGGGGAGCGGTAACCTCGAAATAAATCTGGAAGATTTAGATCTAGAAGATCGACGACATTCCTCCCTACTTATTATTTGGCCGATCCCTAGCACGTGGAGTTTTTATGACAAGACATTTATGTTAGGTCGTAATGTCCAAGGGGGAGTGTTATAAATCTAGGAGATTTAATATTCAAAATCTACGAGATTTGGTATGGACATTACTTAAGAACCAAGAAATATATTGGGCTTTATCCATTAGATTAGGGTTTTACTATTATATATACCCCTTTGTACTCATAAATTATATACTCTCATACACAAGAATATTAGTGGAACTCCTGGCTTGGATCGCCCCCAGACGTAGTCATTCCCGATTAACAAATCGTGTCTCTTTATTTACGCACTTATTTACAACAAAAATAAAAAAATAAAAATTAATGCACGCGACATGTGAGTGCTTTTGCCCATGGATGAATTTTGGGGGGGGGGGGGGTGTGTTCTTTTTTTATTTGAGCCTAATTTGACAAATCCTAATTGGGAAAAATATAGATGGGGCAAATCCAATGAATAATAAATTGGTATTATAATTTAAGATGTAAAAATAATAGTGAATGTAACTTCTGTCAAACCGATACTTTTGAGTAATAATGTTATCACTACAAGAAAATAATGTAGTGCCCAAGAAATTGGAGATTTTTTTTTATGGACATCGGAATGAGGATATTTTATGGAGGATAGTTGTCCTATAATTATTATGTATAAATTATTAATAAGTTATTAAATCAAGTATTAGATTTTAGTATTAAAAATAGATTAATCCTTTAATTTTAATTTAGCTATGGAATATGTACCAAGTAGAATTAGGAGAGCTATTAAGTTTTATTGGATAACTTAATTAGAAGATATATATCACACAAATAAAATTAATAAGAAAAGAAAATAGGTAGGGAGATAAATACGGTAAAATGAGATTTAGATTACTTCAACTTAAACTTCGCCTCAAAGCAACAGGTAATTTCATCTTCTTTTTTATCTTTTCCCTTAGTTTCTTCTTTGCCGTGCTCAATCGCCGGCGCTTACCGGAATTAATCGTACAATATACCGAAATGATCGTAGTAACTCCTAGATTCCAAAAATGAAGTCGTTTTGTTGATTTGGTGGTTGTAGCGTCGTGAATTTGTTGTTGAAAGTCCGAAAATTCGGAATATTTTCAAATTTTCCTCCGGCCGCCGCCGTCGTTCCGGTGAACGATATGTGACGAGCCTTATACCATTTTGAAGCCTGTAATGCATAGATTATAGTTATGTCTTAAATTTATAAAATTACTATAGGAATCGTCTGGAATTTGAGTTGAAAATTGACGTTTTAAACTTATTTTCATTTTAAATTTTGGAATTCTATCTTCGTATGAAATCGAAGAGTTTGTTATTGGAATTGGGTGTAGTAAAAGGTATAGGCTTAATTTTTGGTTGTAAATGGTGAGAAATAGGCGAAACGGCCATGAAATTACAACTTTGAAGCTTCGGCAGTTGCAGCAATGGCCGTTTCCGGTCGACGATGCTTTCCGGTGTCCAATTGTTTCGTATTTTTAGTGGAAAAGGTAGCCGAGATCGTAAGGATTCCAACGGTGTTTTCGGTTTTGTGATCGGAGGTGTAAAACTCCGAATATGACCTATTTGTATAAAAGGTTATAAGTTTAGGGGATGCCAAAGAGAATTAGATTAAGTTCAGGGACCATTTTGCAAATATTAAAGTTCTGGTCAAGTTTGACCGGTCAACTGGTCAAAGGTCAACTTTTAGAGAAATTACAATTTTGCCACTCATTTTCAAACGCTCGTAAAATCTTCATTTTTCATCCGATTCGATCCAAACAAGTGTCAAAATGTTCTAAATTCAAAACCCTACAATTTAGTATTAAAGTTGGGTGAAAAAAATCCTGGTAAAATGACCATTTTACCCCTGGACGGTTACGAGTCCTAAATTCTCGTTTTAATTCCAAATTCTTCGTTTTAAGTCCATTTTAGCTCTAACGAGTTTCATTGTACTTCCAGTAAGTCTCTTAACCAATAAGAGCCCTCGAATATACCTTTTGACTAACATACGAATCAAACAATTTCAGGAAAATGACTATAATACCCTTCATTCTAAAATGAAGTCTAATAACTCTGAAACTCTAGAGAACACCTGTTATCGTTATAATAAGTTAATTATCATATAAAAATAGCTCCACTGAGAATTTTAAGCATCCAATGTAATATTCTTCGTAGGGCCAGAGGAAGGCTGCGAACGATAGTAAAGTGTTGTGCTCCAACACAAGATACTCCACACTGAGGTGGGATGATTTCCACTCTTAACTGAGTTTAACATTCTATGTTATGATTGTTATGTTAAAATGTGATATGTGAGTGATATATGTCATGACTGTGCAACAAGTGTGAAATTTGTATTCAAGTCGGGTAATGGCCCGTGATGTATTCAAGTCGGGTAATGGCCCGTAATGTATTCAATCCTGGTAATGGCCCGTACCATGTGCAATCCTGGTAATGGCCCGTACTATGTGCAATCCGGGTAATGGCCCGTACTACGTGAGCATGAGTTACATTTTCATGTTATGTGTTATTTGCATATTCCTTTTAACAGTGCAATCATTGAGATTGTTCCACTGAGTGTATTTGAGAGACTCACCCCCTTCCCCTATTCATTGTTTCAGATGTCGAGTCTGGTGTGGAAGGATGATGAAGATGCAGTACTGTTTTCTGTTGAAACATTGTGAAATAAATAAATGTTCTTAGTTTTTGCAACTTGGATAAAGGCCAGTCGTGTTTATGTATAATTAGAAGTATACTGGTTGAATATGTTGTAACAAAACATCGTATTTTGCTTTACCATTTCCTATGTTTAATTATCGCCTGTGAGCGAAGTTTCTTAGTTCGTTTTTCTTACATATGTATCCTTGGTTTCTGGTTGCTTTAGGGATATTATTTTTCAAACTATTTATAGCTTCCGCTTACAAAATATGGATTTAGTTTCGCTAACTCTGGATTTGGGTTTAATGACGGTATTTAGTAGCGCCTCAGCCCTAAAGCATCATCATTCGAAATTCTAAATATCGGGGCGTTACAATATTGATGATATGGCTTTATGGAGTAATCAAACTTGGCGATTTATGGGTTTTTAGGTAAACAATCTCTAGTTTTACGATGTTATTCGTAGAACTACTACGTACTTTTGCTTCTCACTTATATTTAATCAATCTCTCTATGATTGGTGGAGGAAACTTTAACAATGTGTGTTTTGCATTTGAGAAGTTTAGAGGCAACAAAAGAGCACAAGATAATATGAGGGGCAACGACTGATTATGTTCTTCATGATTTTCTTGTTGGATGGCAGACAATTTTTTATCGACTTGGTAGATTTTTTACAGATGAAAGATGAAGGATTTATTTCAATGGCTCGTGTTGAAACCTAAGTTTTACACGGACCTAAGAGCAATGAATATATAATATGAGAAAATTCGGATTATTCACACAAGATTTATGGTGGAACACAGATTGTTAATCTTGTGAGGAATATTTTTATAGATTTTATTGTTGTCGGTCATGTAAACATCCGCAAGAAAACACATTTATGGTTATTCGAAGTTATTAATCGGCGACAAATGCATTTTCTGCCTTTTAATTGATTTATTTAACGTACCTCAAATTTATGTAAATTTTAAAGGTGATTCTAAGTTCAAAAATGACTATGTGATTACCACCAATCTTAATTTTGCAAAAGTAGTCTATATATAATGGTTATAATATACCACCATATTTATACGAGAAAGAAAAATGTATTGGTGACCGTATTAGACCATCATGATTATAGATTTTTAGGATAAAATCAAAGATTCGTCCCTTGAAGTAAATTAATGCAATTATTAAAGAAAAATCATATAAGGGCTACAAAAGTTTGGAGGCAACAAAACATAAGATATTATGAGGGGCAATGTCTGGTTATTTTTTACAAGATTTGCATGGAGGAGGTAAATTCTTCACAGTGTACATCAAGCGGACGGGATGATAGACAATTTTTTAATGACTTGGTAAATATTTCACAAATAAAAGTTGGAGAACTTATTTCAACGACCCGTGTTGAAACCTAATATTTACATGGACCAAGAGCATAGAGTATTTTGTTTGAGAAGATTGAGAGGTTTTGGACGGTTCAAACAAGATTTATGATGGAGCAAAGATGGTTAACCCTGCGAGGAATTACTTTTATAGATTTTATTATTTTTGGTCGTATAAAAAATCACAGTGCGCATAATACATATATGGTTATTCGTGGAGTTATTATTTGATTGCAAATGCATATTTTCACATTTCTTTTTTCGATTTAAATAACATCCCTCAAATTTATGTGAAGTTAAAAGACGATTTTAAGCTCAACTGTGGCTATGTGAAGAACCACCAAGCTTAAATTCGCGAAAAATTGTCTATATATATAATGGTTATAATACACCACCATATTTTTATGAGGAGAATAATCTATTGGTGACTGTATTAGACCGTCAAGATTTATGTTTTTTAGGATAAAATAATTGATTCGTCCCTTGAAGTAAATTAATGTAGAAAGTTTGGAGGCAACAGAAGAAAACAAGATACTATGAGATACAATATCTGATTATGTATTTTCTAGGAGGAGGTGAAATCTTCAAAGTGTGCAATAAGTGGTCGGTACGACAGACAATTTTTAAACAACTCGGTAGATTTTTCACAGATGAAATTGAACTTATTTCAACAACACATGTGTTGAAACCTATGATTTACATGACCAAATAGGGTTGAGTAATTTTGTGTTAGAAGATTGAGAAGTATAGGATGGTTCATACGAGATTCATGGAGTAGTATAAATAGTTAATCCTGCAAGGAATATTTTTATAGATTTTATTGTTGTTGGTCAGATAAATAATCACAGGGCAACACTTTTATCATCATTCATGGTGTTATTATTTGGTGATGAATAGTAACGAGTGAAGACCAAATTCAAAGGAAATAGTACCCAAAGATAAAAGAAAAAAATATTTTAATAGAAATAGACGAAAAAAATTGACAATATAAAAGAAACACATAGCCTACTTGTAAAACCACACAGAGGTCTAATCTTCATTTTGGTAAAGTGAGATTTTTACACATAGGGTTTGTAGATATGAAGAATTCACATGAAATGTAAGCTTTAATTTTATTTTTATTTTAAAAAGTGTTTTATTTTTTTGTTTTTTGCTTTTTGTTTTGTTTTGCATATTGTCTTTGATGTGGCATCTTACGTGGCTTCCTGGCAGCCACATCAACTTTAAAATGTTTGAAAAGTGTATGATATATCAAATTGCAACAATTTGTTAGTTTTTGTATTGAATTGCAAATTTTTAGAAACATGTTACTTATAAATACCTGAAAAGTTGGCGACTTTCTATGGAATTAATGCTTTGAAGTTAATCCTTAATTTTACCCTATATTTTATAATAATCCAATAATATTAGTAAAATAACATAATATTAGCGATTATGTACAACATTTTATGCGATAAATAAATTTATAAGGATGTTAATGATTAAAACATTACAAACTTTACTGCTTTTATCAATTACAATATATATATTTTTTTCTTTACAAATCATTACACCACCTTTTTAAGTTTTATAATTTGAAACATTTGTTCCTTTTCTGATAACAACTAACTAACTCGGTTGCCTCCTTTGCTCGCCTCTCTACTTCCATCTTAGCAACTATTGTGGCTTATTAAATTGATACCTACACAATTTTTATTTTTATATCCACCACCCTGAATATTCAATATTTTTAAAATAACTTTACCATTCTAATTATAATATTACAGAATTTAAGTCAAATAACTAAATAAAAAATTAACAGTTGGTATTTTCTAAATTTTTTTGCGATATTTTAAAATATATATATATATTGCTCCAAAATTAAATATGGTCAGTATTGTGTGAGACACATCTAAATTGAGTGTAGTTTTATCATCTACTCATTTACACACTAAACCTACATATTTTTTAAAATTAATTAGTGAATTATGATTATGTACTTAAGATTTTCTCACAAGTGAGTATCTTATCATATATAAAATGCAAAAATTCTAACTTAGCAACTCGTTTCATTACAATTCATGTAATAATTTGAATAATATTTAACAAGAGTTAGAGGCAATCGATTAAAAACGTCGGACCTTTCTTGAGGAGGGGAGGTTAGTTTTCAGTCGTGGACAATTACACTCGGTATCCAGGGAATGGAGTTAGAAGATTTGAAAATCCTTATATACGATGGTGATGGCAATAACAAAAACAACAATCAACATAAATTGTAAGGAAGTATTCCAAAATTTATAAGCAAATATAACATATTTCATATTAGGTCTACTTAACAATGTAAACATTTTTCACGTTTTGAGCGCCAAACGTTTTATGCGACTGACTTAAAGAACAAAAACATGCTGACAAGTAGAGCATCACATCAAATCTATGATGATTGGTGATATATATACAAAAGTTTTGAAAATAGAAAATCAACTACACATACAATGTAAAAAGAAAAAAATATATAGAAAAATTATGGATAATAACAATTTCTTACCCATTTAACGCACACAAAAAATGAGCATATTTTTTTTCCCAGTTGATATAAGTATAACAAAAACTAACATTATATTTATTATATACTTACAAATCGTTTGTACACATGGGTAATATAATTCTAGTTTGTAAAATAACACAATATTGGCAATTATATATGTACAATATTTTTATGCGGTAAATGAATTTATAAGGACTTTAATGATTAAGACATTACCAACTTTATTGCTTTTATCATTTACAACATTTTTTTTATTTGCAATACAATATGCCACTTTTTTAAATTTTGCAATTTGAAACATCTAATAATTTTCTGGTGACAACTAATTGACTCGACTTTTGAATATCACCAAATGAACAACATCTTCCAAGGGCTTCTTTGCTCACCTCTCCGCTTCCGCCTTAGCAGCCACTGCAACTTTGTTCATTGATACCAACACAATTTTTATTTTTAAGCCATCTAATGGAGAGAGTGGGTCCCCCATTTTATCATTCTCGCACTTCCCATTTCCTACAATTTTAGGCTTCTTTGAAATCCGCATCTCCATCTCCATCACAATTTTAAAATGGATGTATTTGGGAGGCTCGGTGGGCCCTAATTCCAAGCAACGGTAGTGTGAGGTAGAGTAGCCCTACTTTATTGTTTTTATTAATTACAATATATTTTTTTTTCTTTGAAATTTAATACACCATTTTTTAAAGTTTTATAATTTAAAACATATAATAATTTTCTGGTAAAACAACAACTAAATGACTAAGCTGTTGAATATCTTCCAAGGCCTTCTTTGCTTGCTTTTCCGCTTTTGCCTCAGCAGCCACCGCGGCTTTGTTAATTCATCAGAATCCGCATTTATGAAACATGAAATACATTTTAATAAATAAATAAAAAAAGAAAAAGAAATCAATACATGTACTTAATTATAAATAAAAAAAATACATGTATTTAATTTCCCTAATAGTCCCACCAATACATTTAAGTTAATCCCTTTTAAATAAATAAAACAAGAAATAATAAAAAATGTCATCCTATCTAAAAGTTTAAATTTATAAAAAGATTTAAAATCAATACATGTATTTAATTTCCCTAACAGACCCACCAATACATTTAATTTGGTCCTGCAAAAAAAAAAAAACATTTTATTTGGTATACATTAAACTACTTTCTTGATTCCGGCCATGTCATCGGAAATATAACTCATTCGCGCTGTTGTGGCAGAGTTAGTGGGTCCCTCTCGCATCCCATAATGGCGTCATTAAGGTTCCGATGATCGAAGGAAAGGAGCAGAATCTGCATTTAATCTAATGCAAAAGGGAGACTTGCTATTATATAAAAAATTAAATGGGAGTAATCATATTATTTTGTGACAAATGCATGCTTAACCCTTTATTTGATTTAACCTCGATTTTATATAAATTTAAAAGATGATTCTAAGTTCAACTATGACTATGAGATTAACCAGCAATCTTAATTTTTGCAAATAAAATGTCTATATATATAATGGTTATAATATACCACCATATTTTTACGAGGAGGATAAATTTATTGGTGACCATATTAGATGTCCAGATTTTAGTTTTTGAGATTCGTCCCTTCAAGTAAATTAATGCAATTATAAAAAAAATCATATTAGGGCAACAAAAGTTTGGAGGCAACAGAACACAAGATACTATGAGGGCAATGTTTGATTATGTTCTATAAGATTTGCATAGAGGAGGTAAATTCTTCACAGTGTACAATAAGCAGTCGGGATGAAAGATATATTAACGACTTGATAAATTTCTCACAAATGAAAGTTGGAGGACTTATTTCAACAGCTCATGTTGAAACCTAAGGTTTACATGGACCAAATAGAAGAGTGTATTTTGTGTGAGAAGATTTAGAGGTTTTGGATGGTTCAGTTAAGATTTAAGATGGATCATAGATGGTTATTCCTGCAAGGAATTACTTTTATAGATTTTATTATTGTTGGTCGCATTATAAACAATCATAGGACAATATATATATGGTTATTTGTGGAGTTATTGTTTGATTGTGAATTCACCCTTTCATTCGAAATAAATAATGTCCCTCAAATTTATGTAAAGTTAAAATATGATTCTAAATTCAACTATGACTATGTGATGAACCACCAATTTTAACTTCACAAAAAGTTGTTTATATATAATGGTTTTAATACACCATCATATTTTAGTATTTGAGGATAATATTATTGTTTCGTCCCTTGGAGTAAATTAATGCAGAAAATTTTGAGGCAACAGAAGAACACAAGATACCATGAGGCACAATGTCAGATTATGTTCTACAATATTTGCTAGGAAGAGGTGAATTCTTCATAGTGTGCAATAAGAGTTCAGGATGACAAATAATTTTTGAACGAATTGGTAGATTTCACACAGATGAAAGAGAACTTATTTCAACAGCTCATGCTAAAGCTAAAATTTACATGGACAGAAGAGCAGTGAGTATTTTGAATGAGAGGATTGAGAGTTATAGGATGGTTCATAAGAGATTCATGGTGGAACATAGGTGGTTAATCCTGCAAGGGATAATTTATAGATTTTATTATTGTTTTTCGGATAAACAATAACATAGCAACATATTTTATTATTGTTTTTCGGATAAACAATAACATAGCAACATATTTATGGTCATTCCTGGAGTATTTAATCCGATGATGAATTAATATTTCACCCTTTTATTCAATTTAATTAACGTCCCTCAAATTTATATAATTTCAAAAGATGAATCTAAGTTCAACTATGACTATGTGATGAACTACCATTCTTAATTAGCAAAACATGTCTATATATAATGGTTTTAATACACCACCATATTTTTAGTTCAGTTTTAGCCGCACTCATAATTTTATAGCAAAACTTAATGTCATTTTAGTCCAGTTTTAGCCACACTCATAATTTTATATGGTACACGTGATTATTAATTAAATAAATAAATAAAACAAAACACTACATCGATACATTGAATTTGTTACTGCAAAAAAAATAATACATTTAATTGGGTATACATAAAACTACTTTCTATACTTTTTCTGTCAAATGAATAAATAAAACAAGAAATCCTAAAATATAAAATCAATTTATTTATTTAATTTCCTTAACAGGCCCACCAATACATTTAACTAGATCCGGCAAAAAAAAAAAAAAACATTTAATTTGGTATACATAAAACTACTTTCTTGATTACAGCCATGTCATTAGAAATATAAATCATTCGCGCCGTTGTGGCGGAGTTAGTGGATCCCTCTCGCATAGGTTTATAATTTTGCAAATTGAGGCCAGGTTGGCCCGAATTAGCTCTAATTAGAGTCAATTCGGGCCAATTTGGCCTAAAATTGTAACATTTTAAATCTGGTGTCCTTAAATTGCCAGCCCGAAAACCTGTGGTCCTTCTTTTGCTACCCCCCTAACCTACTGGCCTAAAAAAATTATTCCCGACATAAGCCCTAGGATTTTGAGCGTTTTTATAGCTCCTCTTCGGTACCACTCGTCATTAATATCATTTTCAATTTATTTGTTTTTCTCATTTAAAATTCCAAATTTATAACAAAAGCCCTAGGGTTTTGAGCATTTTTATAGCTCCTCTTCTGTACCACTCGTCATTAATATCATTTTCAATTTTTGTATATCCTTAACTCACGCCTAAATCCTAAGTTTGATTCTTGTGAAAAGCGACTTAAATTATCCTTCTATTAGGCCTCCCCAACATAAAAATATATATATATAAACAGTGAGACAGGTATGATCTTGTATTACCGGCCGAGAGAATACTTGATTAAATTTGATTTTTAAATAAACAAATATTACATATATATAAGAAAAATTGTTTAATGATTCAAGTTTGAAGATGCTTCCTAATCTTATTTTAAATATATTATAGATCTTAAGTAAAATAATTAAAGCTCTTAAATATAAATCAAAATTAAAGCTCTTAAATATAAATCCTCTCTACTCCATTTCAGATTTCACGTTTTTCTTCATATGGCAATACTTTAATGAGAGGTATAGTCCCATAACTTTAGCCTTGGGCCTTAGGCAATTGGCTAACCCATTTCTCCAAGCACTAAGCTTGTTGGATGCCTATCATATGATCTCCCCTTTGTGGCCATTTCCCCTTTTGCTCTTGGGTTCTCGTTGTTTGTATTTTCTCTCCCGCATTTCATTTTACACTCGCAATCCTTGAATTAGATTGGAATTCTACATAATCCTTAAAAACAATTAAATTGAATGTAGTAGGGCTTTAGGCCCTTGGTTTTTGTTTTGGCCTTGGGGACAATTGGCCTAACCCATTTCTCCAAGCACTAAGCTTGTTGGATGCCTCCCATATGATCTCCCCTTTGTTGCCAATTCCCGCGTAGTGAGAGACAACCCTCTTTTGCTCTTGTGTTCTCTTTGTTTGTATTTTGTCTCTCACATTCCATTTTACACTCGCAATCCTTGAATTAGATTGGAATTCTACATAATCCTTAAAAACAATTAAATTGAATGAAGTCCGATCTTATGATTATAAATTTGCATTGGTGTAATAGTTATACAATGCTAAGCTTGTATAAATATAATAAATGCTCAGTTTATATTTTCATTAATTTTACTAATTTTCTTTTGTTGGAAGAACAAACAAGCTAGTGCAATTATCTCAAACTCTACGTACATCCTAACAAGTTTATATATATCTTCATTTACGTCACTTGCTTAGTCAAGTAATTACAAGAATCGAATGTCTACACCGACATATAACCTTAAATTAATTATAAAATAAAAAATTGTGCGCAACGAATGCCATGTAAGTTTCATTTTAGCAACCCTCGTAGTTTTATAACATTCCTATATGTGATTTGAGTTCTTATTCTTGGGGATTAAGCATGTTTGAAAGAACAAAAAGTCTGCAAGTTGTAAGGAATAAAGTGCAAATGTTAGTTGAAATGCTCAAAAGTCGTTCTTTGCTACTGGACGGCGATTATGAAAGATGTGTCAAAATGCACGATATTGTTCGTGATGTTGGCATTTTCATAGCTACAAAAGAAGGGTTGATGGATCCTAACCTTAATTCAAAGAGTTGGGCAAGAGAAGAGAGTGATTACATTACTTATTGCAGTTGGATTTCTTTATTTTATGTAGACAAAATCACACTTCCTAAAGGGTCGAATTTCCTAAACCTTCATTTATTGTTGGGTGAGGGACAAAGTTACCAAGAGAGAGAGCCATTTTATGACAATATATTCGAAGGCACTAGAAAACTCAACGTATTGTCTATCCAAGGTTATGAAGGAATGAGATACCTACCGCATACAAGATAATTGCAAAAGAATATGCAGATATTGATCTTACGTAACTGTTCATCCTTGGAGGACATATCAGTTGTCGGTGAGTTGGTATGTCTTGAAATTCTCCATTGTCAACACTTAATGGGGTGATGGAGTTGCCAGTGGAGATAGGAAGACTTAATCAGCTGTGTGAGCTAGTCATCTCTCATATTGTCTGGTTTCGAGAATCAGGAGTGTTATCAAGGCTGATCAGATTGGAGGAATTTGCAGTGGAAGAAGGGAAAAATGCAGCTATATGTAAGCTTAATTTCTTATCCAGTCTAACTACATTGAAAATTCATATCCACGATGCTTCTTTAGCTGCCACACCGATCCATCTACCAAATTTAGTAAAATTCAACATAAAATTTGGGGCACTACCAGATGGGGGTGAGTGGTCATGGAAGACGAATGGTGCTGGAGTTGGAAAGAGAGGTTATTATAGGAGATTGGATTCACCAACTTATAAGGAACACCGAAAGCTTATTTCTAAACGAAGAAGGTTCAAGCAAGTTGGTTCCACTTGTACCACAATATCAGAGTTTGAAGCAGTTGGATATTCGTAATCCTAAAATGACAAGATTAAGTGATGGTACTGCTAGTGTTTTTCCTCTCTTGAAGGGTCTTGACCTCAGAGACAATGACGACTTGGAAGACATACACAAGGGTCCAATTTCTTCCGATTATTTCAACAATCTCTCTTCCATATATATTTTCAGGTGTCCTAGACTACGCAGTGTGCTTCCGTGTGCAATGGGGAACTATTCGATTTTACAACTTAAAAGCCTTAAAATCCTTAGTTGCCGGATGTTGGAACAAGTAGTGTTGTGGAATGAAGAAGAAAGTGACCAAAGTAGTTGTATCACTTTCCCCAAATTGGAATTCCTGATTCTACATAATCTTTCAAGGCTCACCACTCTTTGTAAAGGAATTGACAGCATTGAGTTCCCAACATTATCTTATATGGAGATCACGAAATGCCCAAACCTGAAGAGTCTTGTTTCTTCCTCATGTTTGGATGATGGTTCATTGCATTTATTTTGCAAATCGGCACGCAACACACTAATATTATTTATATATAATTAATTTAGGGATAATTACAATAGGATACACTAAAATGGGGCAAAATACAATGGGCTCACTCCAAAATAACAAATTGCATCTAACAACATTAGTTGGCATTTTAGTCAGAAATATGTCCCTTTCAATTTTCAAATTACATTTCTTTATTTCAAATCTTTGTTCCTCTCTCTGGTCCCTTCTCTCTCTCTTCCTATGCAAAATTAAATAACTTCTCTCTTCTCTGTTGCTGCGCCATCGCACCTTTCCTCAGGTTCGCACAACCGATAACCGTCCGCCACCAAGGATTTCGTTAATGGGGGCCAACACCAGAGCGCACCGCCGATGATCGCGCTCCTCTAGGGGTCCGAACAAAATCAAAATCAGTCAAGGGGATGGGACGAACGTCTCCTCTGCATTACCAGCGCCAGAGGCTTCATTGCTTCGTTGTTGGTGAAGCTCCTCCTCGAAAAGGGATATACAGTCAGGGGAACTGTCAGAAATTCCGGTACACCAAAATTCGTCTCTGTAATTTAATTTCTAGGTTTTTATTTGTTCGATTAATTATTCAATTTGATTTGCAGATGATCCAAAAAATTCACATTTGAGGGAGCTTTGGGGATCTCAACCGCCTTATTTGATTCAGTTAGAACCGTCTTCGCGTTAGCTTCAATTTGGTGCAACTCGCTAATACGAGCATCAGAGCAGATGACACGACCTCCTCTGGCTCTGATCGAACTCATCTGGTCTATGCCAGACTCCTCTGGTCTGCCTCCTCTGCCAGACTCATCTGGTCAGTCTCATGTGGTCCAACTCTTCTGGTACCCCAAAATGACTAACTCCCACGGTTAACACTTTATCAACCCAACAGATTAGATACTTCACATATGACTCTCACAATTCTCCTCCACAAATGAGAAGTATCAATCCTCTCTTCTTCTCCTTCATGCCTCAGCTTAGTTTAATGAACATCCCATACACTCATCTTTACCAATTCAATACAAAATTTGAATTTCGTACCTGGTAAAGACTTTGTACACATATCTGCAGCATTGCCTTCTGTAGATATCTTCTGAATCTGAACAACTCCTTTGTCAATGATTTCCCTTACAAAGTGCAATCTTACATCAATGTGCTTTGATCTCTTATGGAACACTTGATGTTTAACTAGATGAACAACACTCTGATTATCACAATGAATGACCACAGCCTTTTGATTTATGTCAAAATCCTTGATAATGCCTTTCAACCACAAAGCCTCCTTAACAGCTTCAGAAACTGCAACAAACTCTGCTTCTGTAGTAGATAGTGTAACTCCACTCTATAGAACAGATCTCCAGCTAACAACAATATTATAAAGAGTAAAGATATACCCTGTTAAGGATCTTCTGGTATCCAGATTAGCAGCAAAATCAGAATATACAAACCCTTCCAGTGGACTCTTCTGGTTAGTCATCCTCTAAAACATCAATCCCAAATCAGATGACCCTTTAAGATATCTAAATATCCATTTCAAAGCTTTCCAATGTAATTTTCCCGGATTAGACGTGTATCTGCTTACCATACTCAACGAGTAAGCCAAATCTGGTCAGCTGCCGACCAGAGCATACATCAAGCTTCCAACCCCATTTGCATAAGGTACTTTCATCATAATCTTCTTTTCTTCTTCAGACTTTGGTTCCATCTCCTTAAATAGTGTGAACTGTTGTCCCAGGGGAGTTGACACAGACCTACTCTCATGCATGTTAAACCTCTTCAGGACCTTCTCAATGTAACTCTTTTGGGATAAGAATAGTCTTCCAGCTGCTCTGTCCCTAAGAATATCCATTCCAAGAATCCTCTTAGCATTTCCCAAATCCTTCATATCAAACCTGGCACTTAGCTTCTGCTTGATAATCTGAATTTTCAACAGGCTCTTACTAGCAATAAGCATGTCATATACATAGATCAGAAGATAGGCTATCACATTACTCCCTTGCTTTTTCAGATATACACAAGTGTCATACTTACTTCTTACAAAACCAATGGATAACATAACTTCATTGAACTTCTTGTGCCATTGTCTCGGACTTTGCTTGAGGCCATACAATGATTTCTTGAGTAGACACACCTTTCCTTCTCCTCCTGTTTCAACAAACCCTTCTGGCTGGTGCATGTATAGATTCTCAATGAGATCACCATGCAGGAAAGTTGTCTTCACATCAAGTTGTTGTAGCTCCAGATCATCTTGGAATACTCTGCTCAGATGTAATCTGATTGAACAATGCTTTACCACAGGTGAAAACACCTCATTGTAGTCAATCCCTTCTCTTTGAGTAAATCCTCTGGCCACTAATCTGGCTTTAAACCTCACTTTATCCTTCACACCAGACTTAAGCTTTCTTTTAAACAGCCATTTGCAACTAATTAGCTTCTGGTTAGATGGCTTGTCAACAAGAATCCAAGTATGATTCTTCTTAAGTGACTCCATCTCTTCTGTCATGGTTGTAATCCATGACTCCCTATCATCAGACTCAAGGGCTTCTTTGTAGCTTTTAGGTTCTTGGTACACTATGGCTTCTGTTATAACAAGTGCATAAGAGACCAGACCAACACGACCAAATCTTGCAGGAGGATGTATTTGTCTTCTGGATCTGTGTCTTGTCAGACTATAATTTGTCAAGTCTGCTTCTGGCACTATCCACATCAGATGACTCATTATCTCCTGCTTCCTGCTCTGGTTCAGAACCGGATGAGCTATCCTGCTTGTCATAATCAGGCTCCACCTCAACTTGAGTAATTGGCTCAGAAATAACACCATCTATCTCTTCAGCTAATGACTCTCCATCACCTCCACCAGACTTGTATCCCATCTGTGATTCATTGAACACTACATCTCGGCTGGTAATACACTTCTGGTTCCCAGGCTCTAGACACCACAACTTATACCCTTTAACACCCTTTGGATACCCAATAAAAACACATTTTAAAGCTCTAGGTTCAAGTTTGTCTTGCTTCACATGAACATAAGTTAGGCATCCAAACACTTTCAACTTTGAGTAATCTGATATCTTTCCATACCACACCTCATCTGGGGTTTTAAACTCAATAGCAGATGATGACACTTTATTAATAAGATACACAGCTGTGTTAATAGATTCTCCCCAAAAACTCTTAGGTAAATGAGCACCAAATAACATACACCTAACCCTTTCCAAAATAGTTATGTTCATTCTTTCACCTAGACCATTCTGCTGGGGGTTTGAAGGAACAATTTTATGCCTAGTGATACCCTTTTTCTTACAAAATTGTTGAAACTCTCCTGATAGAAATTAAAGCCCATTATCAGTCCTTAAGTGTTTAATAGTTCTGCCCCTCTTATTCTCAAGTTCAACCAACCATTCTTTGAACTTAGAGAAGTCATCACTCTTCTGTTTGAGAATATAAACCCAAACATTTCTGGAATAATCATCAATAAAGGTAAGGAAATACCTGTCTCCACCATGAGTGGATACCCTTGCTGGTCCCCATACAACAGAATGTATGTAATCCATAACCTCTATGGTGGTATGCTTCCTCTTCTGGTATGCTTGCTTCTTTGATTTTTCAGAACACACCTCTCACAGAATTCCAGCTTACATATCCTCTTCCCAGGGATTGCTCCCTTCTTGGATAACTCCACCAGACCCTTCTCACCAACATGTGACAACCTCTTGTGCCACAAGTTGACATTAGAAGACTCCATAGCAACATCAGCTGATCCTGTAACTGTTCTGCCTATCAAAGTATACAACCCATTCTTGATGACACCCATTATAATAGTCTTTCCAGACTTGGTTATTGACAGAACTCTTTTTTCTGTCTTGAATTCAAATCCTTTAGAGTTCAAGGTACCAAGTGAAACAAGATTTCTCTTCAAATAAGGAACAAACCTGACACAAGATAAAATCCTATCAACCCCATCAAACATCTTGATTTTGATAGAACCAGTTCCTCTCACTCTGCAACTCTCATCATTACCCAAGAGTACAAGGCCTCCATCAAGTTTTTCAAGATTCAGGAACCAGTCTTCATGAGGACACATGTGAAAAGTACAACCAGATTCTAGGACCCACTCTTGACTTAGTCTTTCATAACTAACCATCAAAACTTCTGCACTATCATACCCATCTACCTCAACAACAACTGCATTTCCATCTTGATCACCTTTCTTATTCTTCTTCTTATCTGGGCAATTCTTTCTAAGATGCCCCACCTTATGGCAAGTGAAACACTTCCTCTTCTCAACAAAGCCAGATTTTTTATCACCCTTATTCCTCTTTCCACCATCCTTCTTCTTTGCTTGAAACCCCTTCTTCTTTTAGAATTTTACATTCAAACCTTCAGCTGGTTTCTTGCCTTCAGCTTGGATCTGTAGGAACTTGGTTTTAAGAGCTACGTGCACATCATCAAAATTCACCTGATCTTTTCTTGCAAACAGGAGAGCGTCTTTGAAATTCTCTAGAGTCTTCGGCAGAGAATTCAACAACATCAAGGATTTGTCCTCATCATCAATTCACACACCCAGACCCTCCAGATCATCCACCAATCGGTTGAACTCGTCCAATTGATCCCCAAGACTCTTGTCTTCATTCATCTTGAAGACTTGAAGCTTTTGTTTCATATATAACTTGTTCGTTACAAACTTGGTCTGGTACAACTGCTCCATTTTATTTCAGATTTCGATGACAGTTTTCTCCTTCGATACTTCCCTCAATGGTTTATCCCCGAGACACAAGACTAGGACACTATGTGCCTTTCTCTTGTTCTCCTCCACCTTCGTCGGATTACTTCCGGTAGCCACCTCTTCCGGTGGCAACAAGGCATCGTATAACCCATTGTGTACCAGAAGTGCCTTCATCTTGATCTTCCATAAATTGAAATCGTTCTTCCCCGTGAACTTTTCAATATCGAACTTCGTAGTTGCCATGATTCAGACCTTCCCACAAACGGCGCCACTTGTTAATCGGTTTTGATTCACAAGAAAACTTATAATCGGGAATCGAAATTATAATAACAGATAAGAACGAAATTGAAAGAACACCAGAATTACGTGGTTTGGAGATGAATACTCCTACGTCCACGGGATCGGAGAGGATCGATCTTTCACTAAGAAGAATAGAGAGTTACAATTCGCTCAATCTCACTATCGCTCTGTGTATGCACTCAATTGATATGTTGTTCTGCTCTCAATTTAGTAGAACTCTTTTATATAGATACAGAGATTGAGATGAACCCTAGATTCAATTGGAAATGAATTCTCATATGGTAGGTAGTTATCCAGCTGGCTAACGACTTCAATAACCGCCTTAGTTGATTCAGTTAGAACCGCCTTTGCGTTAGCTTCAATTTGGTATAACTCGCTAATACGACCATCAGAGCAGATGACACGACCTCCTATGGCTCTGGTCGAACTCATCTGGTCTGCCTCCTCTGCCAGACTCATCTAGTCAGTTTCATCTGGTCCAACTCTTCTGGTACCCCAAAATGACTAACTCCCACGGTTAACACTTTATCAACCCAGCAGATTAAATACTTCACATATGACTCTCACAATACCCTTCTTAGTGCCGACGGTAAGAAGGTAGTGATTCTTCTGGTCCAGATTTTATCATTGGTTTGTGGGAAAGCGCTGAATTTCAATGTATTTAAGAGAAGTTTAAAATATTTGTTTTCATTTTTATTTTTACATACTCTTTAATTAATAATTCGTCATTTTCTACTTCTCGTTACATATGAACGGATAAATTAATTTTGATAATTTCACGTACGTGTGACATTCGGGAGAAAATTAATATTGTGTTAGTAATCACACTACTTGAAAAAAAGGTTTTAGTATTGGAAATTTTTTATACTAATATAAATACTATCGGATCTCTAGATACTTAAAAACATTTATATGTTAATTTAAACTCGGGGAAAGGAATAAAAAAAAATTCTTCAGCGTCAAATTGCGGGGTCCACTTGGCTTTTAATTTGTGTTACGAACAAAATAGTTTTGCATATTTTCAGAGATGGGTTGGGTTCAGCTGCGATTCTTATACCCACTCATTTATATTATTAAAATAATTGTGCATCTTTTATACGAGAAAATAATTTAAAGGAACAGAGAAAAAAAATCTTCATGTGAAATTGGTGCGGCCAAATTTTCCTCTTACCTCCTCATTTCAAATGATTTTTAAGTAAAAAAGGGCTTACAAAAATTAATAATGTGTTAGGCGAGTGTTAAGTGAAAGTAGTGTACGTGAATGGCTTTACTTTAGAGGTGGTGAAAGGTCTTCATCATAATTGAGACATATTAATTGGTCGGATATTGGAGGTGTTGGGAAAATAGGGGTGCCCGAAATCTATTCGGGATGAAATTTAAATACGAATTTAAATAAAATTATTACTAGCATGAATTAATCCTAATTAATTCAAATAATAATTCCAACAACTAATATAACATCATGCATGTTGAATTAATTCACATATAATCTATGGCGGAATAAACAAGAAAATATGTGACTTACGTACCTCTTGTAGAACTTGGCCTTTGAATAAAACGGGACAAACACGTACGCGCTTTATCAACCCAAAAACCTTCTCAAGTATTTCCCTTTCGCCTTATTCGATCACCGGTGGGAGATGCTTTCAAATAATTTAAATAACTAAGGAAAAAGAAAAATATCTATGCTCTTGATTTTTCCAACACATGGAATTATGTCCTTGGGGATGAAATAATCACCCCCTATTTATAAGTGAGAGGGACCGAAAATATCATGTGGAATTGGTCTTGGAGAAAATCTTTTCTTAGTCTCTAAGAAATCTTGAATATATCTCATATATTATTTTCTCCATAATAAAATATTCCACAAAAATCTCACTCTCCTTATAAACTAGTAATTTTAAAAAATTTCAAGAAGAATTCCCAAGATTTGGATCTTCTTGAATATGTGAGATATTCTTGTATTCCAAGAACACATATCTTCCATAATATCTTTCCAAGAAAATCAACAAAATCTTATCTCTCCTTAATCTCTAATTTTCGAACAAAACAAAAAAAAATCAGCATCATATATTCTTTTTATTTTAATCACCTTATCATTATTGGGCTACTTAATGGGCTACTTGAGGGGCCTTTAAGGAGAATTAAGATTGGACCTCCTAATGGACTTCTGAATTTCAATATTGAGCCCCAATATAATTCAATCCATTAATATTAATTATTACCACTAATAAATTAATATTGCAATATCCATCTTAATCCATATTACGATAATATGGGCTCCCGGTTATTATTTTTCGCGTTTAAGATTATCAAGTCCATTAATTAATTAATCTTCTGAATAGCTCTAAATTAATTAATATATTTCACCTTGGAGTAAAGACAGCTCAACATTATTATTCGTACCGAAGAAACTAATTCTTCACTTGCAAGATTTAGTACGATAAAACTTCTGAGCCCACAAAGGGGACTAATCACACGAGCCGTACTCGCACGCGTTTCTCCGTATTAAATCTTAGCAACCGTCGTATGATTAATATTACTGCCCAAAGCACAAGGTTCGAAGTCACAATAATTCTCACCCAACATGAATCAAAGCAGTAACCATTAAGCACACACGGTCCTATTTAAGTGACGGAGATTAAGAAATCAACAACCAATGAGGTCTAATTCTTCACATTTCAGAACAAAAGAATTTATCCTCGCTGTAGGTCCTCTTCAACACATACTAAATGTGTTAGTGCAATCTCTTAGTCAAGACAGACCAATCTGAGACTAACACATCGACCTTTTACGGCGGATTGTTCAATTCCACCTAGGTCGTGAAAATGTACGTTTAGTTACAAAGAGACTGTTAATGTTGTCTTCCGTGATCGGGTATTACCACATTAACTACAATGCAACTAGTACCATATATTGAACGGTTTGAAATAGATATTCAACATTCAATCATAACTAAAGAAAATGTGATAAAAGAATTATTCTCATAAAACAAGTGTTTGATACACGAGTTATACAAAGTAAAAGCATACTTTCACGTATTACTCCAACAATCTCCCACTTATACTTAAAGTCTGCTTTTTAGTATACATCATGCATGTCTTAGTGTAGTAGCTCTACGTGACATCTCTTGTCAACCTACACTAACCTAATAATTCCTCCCACTTATACTTAAAGCAGATTGGCAATAGTCTTGACTCCCATTCCATCCACATGAATCTCGAATGTACTCTAAGGCAGACCCTTTGTGAATGGATCAACTAGGTTGTCACCCGACGCTATCTTTGCCACCTCTATATCTCCTCTCTTAACGATTTCTCGTATAAGATGGTATTTTCTTTCTATGTGATTGCTGGCCTTATGGGCTCTCAGTTCCTTTGAATTTGCAACTTCTCCGGCATTGTCACAAAAGACAGTTACCTTGTCGGGCAAATTCGGAACAACGTCCAAGTCCACTAAGAAGTTCTTGAGCCAAACCGCTTCTTTCGCTGCTTCATAAGCAGTTACTTATTCGGTATTCATGGTTGAATCGGCGATGCATTTTTGCTAATCGCTTCTCCATGTCATGGCTCCTTCTCCCATGCAAAACACACTACCCGAGGTAGTTATTCTGGAGTCTATGTCTGATTGGAAATTTGAGTCCGTGTATCCCATGGGAATTAGATTGTCAGACTGTTAAATCAGCATTCCATCATAAGTTCTTTTCAGAAACTACATAACACATTTAATTGCAATCTAATGTGCTTTCCCGGGGTTACTTTGATATCTTACCAACATGCTCACGACAAAGCAGAAATCCGGTCTCGTACACAATGTTGCATACATAAGACTTCCTACGTCCGAAAAGTACGGAACATCTTTCATGTCATCTATCTCCACTTGCGTCTTAGGTTATATTTCTTTAGATAGATGGATTCCGTGCCTAAAAGGTACAAAACCTTTCTTGGAATCTTGCACGCTGAAATGCTTCAAAACAGTAGCTTTGTATGAAACTTGCGATAAGCCCAACATCCTCCTCTTGCGATCTCGAGTGATATTGATCCCAAGGATGTGACCGGTTTTCCCTAAGTCCTTCATATCAAACTGATTTGACAGCCATACCCTTACGTCTGACAATACCTTTACATTGTTTCCAATGAGCAGAATATCGTCTACGTATAATACTAAGAATACCACCGCAGTTCCGTCACACCTTTTATACACACAACTTTCGAACTTGTTTTGATCACAAACCCATAAGACTTAATAACTTGATCAAATCACTGGTTCCAAGTACGCGATGCTTGCTTAAGTCCATAAATGGATCTCTTAAGCTTGCATACGAGGTGCTCTTGGCCTTTTTCAATGACACTTTTGGGCTGTTTCATATAGATTTCTATCCCGTCAAGACTTCCGTTAAGGAAAGCCGTCTTGACATCCATTTGCCAGATCTCGTAATCTTGGTGCGCAGCGATCGACAAGAGAATACGGATGGACTTAAGCATAGCTACAGGGGAAAAGGTCTCCTCATAATCGATCACTTCTTTTTTAGTATACCCTTTGGCCACTTGCCTTGCTTTGAAGGTCTCAACCCTTCCGTCCGGTCCTCTTTTCCTCTTGTACACCCACTTGCATCCAATGGGTTCTACCCCATTGGGTGGTTCGACCAACTCCCACACTTGATTATGATCCATCGAACCCATCTCGGTTTCCATTGTCGTTTGCCACGACTCTGCGTCTTTGGCTTGGATTGCCTCGTCGTATGTCCATGGGTCTAATTCATCGCCGGGAACCAAATCCGAAGATTCTCCTATCTCCATGAATCTCTCGGGTTGCCTAGTAATCCTCCCACTGCGACGGGATTCTGGTTGTGAAGGTGTGACGTGTGGTACATCATCTTGTATACTTGCTATAGGGATTTTCCCTCTTAACTCGTCTAAGGTAATCTCACTCCTGGGCTTTCTTTTGTTCATATAGTCTTCCTCCAAGAATTTAAAGTGCGAACTAATCACGGTCTTTTGATCCTTAGGACTATAGAACATACACCCTTTCGTTCCCGCAGGGTATCCTATAAACAGCCTTAATTCCGAACATGGATTCAACTTACCAGCTTTCTTGTCTAGCACGTATGCCGGACAACCCCAAATCCACAAGTGTCTTAGACTGGGCTCGTGCCCGGTCCACAATTCCATTAGGTTTTTAGGAACCAATTTGGATGGCACCAAGTTTAGAATGTAAGCCGCCGTTTCCAAGGCGTTACCCAAAACGATTTGGGTAAATCCGAATAACTCATCATGGATCGGACTATTTCTAAAAGAGTCTGCTTCCTTCGTTCCACCATACTGTTCTATTGAGGGGTTCCCGGTGCGGTCAACAGGGATACAATCCCTTCGTCCGATAGGTAGTTCAAGAATTCATTGCTAAGGTATTCGCCTCCACGATCAAATCGTAGAAACTTGATACTTTTTTCCCTATGCATCATAAGGTAGATGTATCCATATCTCGAGTAATGACAAATTACTCATACCCCTTCTTGCTATGATCATCATTGAACCACACATATCGGTATGAACGAGTTCTAACACTTTGGTGGCTCTATTCCCCTTGGCTCCAAATGCCCTCTAGGTCATTTTACCCTCTAAACAAGATTCACAAGTTGGAAATGACTCAACTTGAAGTGACTCCAAGGATTCATTTTTCACCAACCTTTGTATCTGCATTAGATTAATATGACCTAATCTAAGATGCCATAGAAGTGTTTCGTTCATGTCCGAAGAATGCTTCCTTTTATTACTCGAAATAATCGATGTGTTATTAGATTTAATTTTATGAGTGGTGTGCTCAAATAATGGTATAAAGATCATCCATTGATGTTCCGGAACAGATAAACTCATCATTTCAAGAAATAATAACATCCTTATTAAAAGAAACTGAGTATCTATTCAAAAACAGTTTAGAAACTGAAGGTTGAGTTCTTTCTAAACTAGAAACATGAAAAACGTCTCTCAAGACCATAACTCTATCTTCAAAAGATAGGCGCACTTCTCCCACTGCTTCAGCTGCCACTCTCGTAGCATTGCCCGATGTGATGGGGATCTCACTCCCGTTAAGTCGTCGGGTTAGCTTGAACCCATGAAACAAATGTGATCAGTAGCTCTCGTATCCACTATCCACGAATAGACAGCATACACCACTTCACAAGTTTCGACGACTAGGGTGTGTGAATTACCTAACTTTCCTAGCCTCTTAGGCTTGGAACAGGCAGACCTCCATTGTCCTCTCTCACCGTAACTAAAACACCTCCCCTTCGATGCTAGCCTTTGCATTTGCCTTTCGCAACAATTGGATTTGCTTGGATCCGGCCTTTGGTTCTCTTCCTCTTTTTCCCTCCCTTGGGACCAAAAGAGGTAGACGGACCATTAGCCACCATAGCACTAGACTGGTGCTCCATTATCACCTCCACCGAAACTAAAGCTTGCAAGAGCTCGGGCAAACGACTTGTCCATTCATTCATCTGACGGTTCAGATGAAACTGCTCAAAGCTTCTCGGTAGAGAATGGTATATGAAATCAACCTGAGAAGGCACATCAAAATCCGCACCAAGTACTTCCAACTTGTTAAGGTATGCCATTATCTCGAGAACGTGATCCCTCACGGGCGTTCCTTCCACCATTTCCAACTTGACCGAGTCATGTTTGGTGAACTGATTAGTCATGAGATTCTGATGTGAAAACATCTCTTCAAGGCTCTCTCATGATTTCAACAGCGGATACAATGTCTTCATGAACGTGCCTCAAATCCTCAGACAGAGATGTCAAGATGATGCACTTCATGTGTTCATTGTCACGCTGTCAATCATCAACTGCCTTTTCCCATTGCTTGACTTATCATTAGGCTTGCCGGGTTTATTAACGTGAATAACTCAATTGTGTTTTCGTGCAGTAAGGACAAATTTAAATTTACATTTCCAATCGATATAATTCTCTCCAAAAAAGTTTATTAACTTTAAGTATATTAAACAGTGGATTAAAAGGTTGCGACATGATGAAATGAGAATAAAACATACATTCATATCAATATCTAGAAAAATATGAAATTATCACATAATTCGATCACATCAATTGTATTGAAACCTTAAAACAATATAATCATGCATCAGCCAACATCTCGAAAAAATTTAAATGCGCCATGAGGGGTGGTCTATACATTTAAACACATTCAAGCGGATCACAAACTTAAAAGTTACAAATACTTAATTCAAAATTAATAGTTGGCTCCCACTTTGACCACATAGAAATTGACAGGGACTCCGAGGGGAGTAAGTTAATATCAATTTCCTATGCCTAAGTAATAACCATAATTAAATACAGGATTATTATTTCGCTTTGAGCAAGCCACTCGTGGTGAGGGTCAATATCGCCACTAGTAATAATCCACAATCATCCTTTCGAAATTTATTCATGTGAAATCTGTTCTTTTGGCCGATCCGAGGGGGAAATGTATTCCAAAAGAACTTCACAAATAAATAAATTATGGAGGCCAAATTAATCCAATTTTAATATCCGGAATAAAATTGCGATTAAATAAACATACTTAGTAATTTTCGAAAGTAAGGTTTTTCTTGGACAATTAAATTCATGCAAACACATATTAACAAATAATATTAAGTGCATGAAATAAAACATCCATCAAAACAAAATTAAACACATTGGAGCACTCATATCCAATTGTCACGGTTTAATTTCTTCACGTCTTGATGCGAAAAATCGTCCTTGTTGATTTTCATCGTTCGTCTCGATACGCTCTCACTCGAACAGCAACACTTCATCAAAAATAGCTTCGTTTGGGGTTCGGGATGACGTTTAAAATCACACGAAAAAAATAGAACCGAAAAAAATTCCACGGCCCGAGATACGGCGCACGTCGGCCCACGGAGTGGGCCCGCGTGCCTCTCGGCCAAACAGCCAAAGGGCCGAAGTGCTGACTGCCGAGCACCGAGAGGCCGAGCCACTCGTTCGCGCCCGTGCGGCGTCGGGCAACCATCGCGCGCGGGTCGTGCGCCTTGCGCACCCCGTGCGCCGGGTTTCGCCATTCGTTCTCGTTTTCTTCACCCCATGCATGATTTTACGTCCATGCACGCGCCACTCATGCATGCGTCATCCGGGTACGCCGTCTTTAATTCTTTGTTCTTCATTTCGATCCGGTTACAATTTATTTTTCAAAAAAAACAAATACTAGATCTAGACTAGTCTATTACAATGATCGAATCAAAATAAAAACAACTAATCTACTCGTGGATTTTCTCACGAGAAAAACGAATTCGAACGAATCGAATTAAAAATAATTAATTCACACGCATGAAAAATTAACAACATTAAAACCATGACAATTGGATACCTGCAAAAAAGATCTAGCAATTCTACTATCCAATTTCAATTTAATGTTTAACAATTTAAATTCCAATTTAAAGATCAGAGCCCGAAACCGTGGCTCTGATACCAGTTGTTGGGAAAATAAGGGTGCCCGTAATCTATTCGAGATGAAATTTAAATACGAATTTAAATACAATTATTACTAGCATGAATTAATCCTAATTAATTCAAATAATAATTCCAACAACCAATTTAACATCATGCATGTTGAATTAATTCACATATAATCTATGGCGGAATAAACAAGAAAATATGTGACTTACGTACCTCTTGTAGAACTTGACCTTTGAATAAAACGGGACAAACACGTACGCGCTTTATCAACCCAAAAACCTTCTCAAGTATTCCTTTTCGCCTTATTCGATCACCGGTGGGAGATGCTTTCGAATAATTTAAATAACTAAGGAAAAAGAAAAATATCTATGCTCTTGATTTTTTTCCAACACATGGAATTATGTCCTTGGGGATGAAAGGGACCGAAAATATCATGTGGAATTGGGCTTGGAGAAAATCTTTTCTTAGTCTCTAAGAAATCTTGAATATATCTCATATATTCTTTTCTCCATAATAAAATATTCCACAAAAATCTCACTCTCCTTATAAACTAGTAATTTTAAAAAATTTCAAGAAGAATTCCCAAGATTTGGATCTTCTTGAATATATGAGATATTCTTGTATTCCAAGAATACATATCTTCCATAATATATTTCCAAGAAAATCAACAAAATCTTCTCTCTCCTTGATCTCTAATTTTCGAACAAAACAAGAAAATATCAGCATCATATATTCTTTTTATTTTAATCACCTTATCATTATTGGGCTATTTAATGGGCTACTTGAGGGGCCTTTAAGGAGAATTAAGATTGGACCTCCTAGTGGACTTCTGAATTTCAATATTGAGCCCCAATATAATTCAATCCTTTAATATTAATTATTACCACTAATAAATTAATATTGCACTATCCATCTTAATCCATATTACGATATTATGGGCTCCCGGTTATTATTTCCCGTGTTTAAGATTATCAAGTCCATTAATTAATTAAGCTTCTGAATAGCTCTAAATTAATTAATATATTTCACCTTGGAGTAAAGACAGCTCAACATTATTATCCGTACCGAAGAAACTAATTCTTCACTTGCAAGATTTAATACGATAAAACTTCTGAGCCCACCAAGGGGACTAATCACACGAGCCGTACTTGCACGCGTTTCTCCGTATTAAATCTTAGCAACCGTCGTATGATTAATATTACTGCCCAAAGCACAAGGTTCGAAGTCACAATGATTCTCACCCAACATGAATCAAAGCAGTAACCATTAAGCACACACGGTCCTATGTAAGTGACGGAGATTAAGAAATAAAAAACCATTGAGGTCTAATTCTTCACATTTCAGAACAGAAGAATTTATCCTCGCTGTAGGTCCTCTTCAACACATACTAAATGTGCTAGTGCAATCTCTTAGTCAAGACAGACCAATCTGAGACTTACACATCGACCTTTCATGGCGGATTGTTCAATTCCACCTAGGTCGTGAAAATGTACGTTTAGTTACAAAGAGACTGTTAATGTTGTCTTCCGTGATCGGGTATCACCACATTAACTACAATGCAACTAGTACCTTATATTGAACGGTTTGCAATAGATATTCAACATTCAATTATAACTAAAGCAAATGTGATAAAAGAATTATTCTCATAAAACAAGTGTTTGATACACGAGTTATACAAAGTAAAAGCATACTTTCACTACAAGAAATTATACATATCGCGACGAAATTTTTTGCGACGATACAAAAATCGTCACAATTTATTACTTAAAGGCGACAAATTCTATTTTCGTCATTAAAATACTAGAAATTGTGACAAAATTTTATTTTGTCACCATTAATAATTTTTTTCGTCACTAATTTATAAATTTCATGACGTCATAAATAAATATGTCACAAAAGGAATATGTGACGAATTTAATAATAATTGGTAACGAAATTCGACATCACAAAAAAATATAATTTCATGACGATGTTATTTTTTGTCATTAATTATCCGAAATAATTAGTGACAAAAACCTTTTGTCACAATAATAATTGGTGACAATTTTAATAATTAAAGGTGACAATATTCAACGTCATAAATAATACATTTTCGTGACAATGTCATTTCTCATCATCAATAATGCTATATAATTAGTGACAAAATTATTTCGTCAAAATAGTAATTGTTGACGATTTAGTAATAATCAGTGACGTTATTCGACGTCATAAAAAATATTTTCGTGATGATGCTTATTTTCGTCATTACTTATTTGAAATAATTAGTGACAAAATAAGGTGACAATTTTAATAATAATTGGTAACGAAATTTTTTCGCCACAATAATAATTTATGATGATTTTAATAATAATTGGAGAAGATATTCAACGGCAAATACAATTCCGTGACGATGATACTTTCCTCATTAATTATTCGTAATAATTAGTGGCAATATTATTTCATTGAAATTATAATTGGTGATGGTTTTAATAATAACTTGTGATAGTATTCATCGTCGTAAAAATATTTTTTCATTAATTATTTTGAAATAACTAATCAAAAAATTATTTCTTCACAATAATAATAGAGAAAATATTCTTTAATATATTTGATAACAATCATTTAAGTTACAAAATATAATATTTTCATGATAATGCTATACTTCTTCATTAAGAGTATCTATAGAGTGAAGTTGGTTTATACATAAATTATTAAAGGGTATTAATTGTTTTCACTGAACGGTGTGAGTTGTTTTCACTTAAGAGTCTTAGTTTATTTTCACTGAACAGTTAAGACTCTTCAGTGTAAATAAGTAATACTCTTCAATGAAAACAACTAATATTCTTTAGTGGAAACAACTAATACCCTTCAATGATTCATATATATATAAACCAATTTCACTCTATATTTTGTCCTTCATTAATGTTCGAAGCAATTAGCAAACATATTCTTTCAAAGCGCGCACACATATATATATATATATATATATATAACTATTTATAATCATTTGTCACTTTTATGCAGGAATTTCATTATCATTTGTCACTTAAATATGATGAATTTGAATTTAGTCATTCAAAATTATTCTTTCTAACGGATTTATTATTGTCATTATTAATAATTTATTAGTTACAATTAGCAGATTTTGAAAAACAATGATGTTAATATTTAGTTATTGTAACTCACAATTTCCATTACGTTGGAGTTAAAAAAGGAAGAGGTGCAAATAATTGGATTGCTAGGCTTAGCCTAACTAAAGATTAAATAAGAGGTAGGTATTGTGTGAGACCGTCTCATGATGAGTTACAAATTGAATATGACATATTAACATTTTGATAATGGTAGTATAAATTTGTAATGTTTCATACCATTAGACGGTTTTACGTAATTTTTTGCCAATTTATATTAATTAAAAATATTATTATCGAGTGCTCAGTAGCATAAGAGCAACAAAAATATAAGATTCAGATTATTTTTAAGATATATTATCTAGTAATGAGATGGGATTGAAAATGAATATGAATTGAAGGATACAAAGTGTATGAATTGTTTAACTAAAGTGTATTAGTTAGTAACACTAAAAGATACTCCCTCTATCCCACATCTTTCTTCGCGTTTACTGTTTTCACGTGTTTTAGCGAGCGAATTTTTTATTAGTATTTAAAATAATAAAACAATTTTTAAATCACTTTATAATAGAGGAGATATAGATCTATCATACCATTTCTTAAAAGTCACTTTATCATTTCAAATACTCTTAAACAACTCGTTCGCTAAAACACGAAAATAAAAGTAGTGTGAAGAAAGTCTTGGGACAGAAGTAGTATTAATTACTTACACTAAAAAATAATGCAAAATAATTTATACATAGAACAATTTTCACTCTATACTTGCTGTTTTTTCTCTTCCTTTTTTTTCTCGAAAGCATTTAGGAGGCGCTTGGTTAGCAACTCTTCAATGACAATGAGAATGAAAATTATTTTCCATCTATACCCCCATAATAAAAATGATATGTTGGGGGAAGAATTGTTACAATTGTGACTCCATTGCTAGTGACATGCCCCAATTTTGGAATAAAAATAGAAAACAAATGGTTGTTAGTGGAGGAATGGGAGATTGATTGAGGAGGATGATTGTAGGAAGAAAATAGGATAATCAAAATGGAGTAGTGATTACCTTATTTAGGAGAGTATGTATTGATTTTGTTCTCATTAACCATCATAATTACATTAGTTTTCAATCTCATTTCCCATTATCATTGAAGAATGGCTAACCAAGCGCCCCCTTAGTCTACTAAAGCCTGTCGATCTGTGATGGCTATGTTTCTTTACAATAAAGAATTGCTATTGATGTAGTCAATGCTTGGTAGTAATTTTTGCCCCTCTCCCCCTCCCCTAGTTGTAACCCGTCCCTGCTTCAACTGCTAAAAAAAATTAAGTGTTAATTTGCAATATATATAATACCTAGTGCAGTATCTACATGTTCGATTTTCTCTAGTATACCAACATATACTCATAATTAAGGTTCCAAGAGGGAAAGATAAATAAGAACCTATGGTTGGCTTTGGTCTTTTAGAAGTTGGTATTCATCAAATGGAAAATGTGCAACAGCCTGTAAGAAAACTATGAACTTCTTTGCACAACACAAACAACCAAAGAAAAAGAAATAAATGAAGTGGGTAGCTTCTGGAGAAAAATACATTCTATGTTTTATGAAAACAGAAACATGAACAAGGAGGCAAATAATAGTATATTAATCACATATCAGAAGATTTAAGCAGCCAAACAAAGCAATACCTTATAATTAACTTAATAGCATACATTTCGTTGATCCTCACGAGAAATATCACAAAAAGAGATTGACAGTTGAAAACACAAAATATGGGAGGGTGAAATTTTGGAATTTTCACTGGCATAACTTAATTTCTATTCGAAGCATTATCCAGTATGGTAGGATTGAGATTCCTATTATCCTCAGAGTATGACACCTATCAAAACACAATTAAGACAATGAATCAACTATTTACCTATAAAATCAACTATAATATGGACCTTGTTAAGTAATTAAACATACCCAACTAGTGAGCTCCTTAACTACAAACTTGCTGACATCAAGAGTAGCAGCCAGGATTGCAAGGTGGGCATCCACACGAGCACTGTTTAAAAAAGAACTCATATTGGTCCAAGATGTTCACACCAACATTATCTACAAGAATAGTTAATCAGTTATAAAGTCTTTGAGACAAATTAATATAAACTACACAGTAAAAACAATCAGCTGTTTCAAAATAGAGTTAGTTTTTCCTATCCTTCTTGTACCAAGTGTAGTCAATTCACTATTGATCAACTTGAAAGGCGGCTGTAAAAATTGTTGAGCCGGAATTCTGCAACTCAAAATGATATCTCTTGTTCCAGAATAGACATGTTTGCACCAAACGTTAAATTCTCGAATGCACATATGGTCAATAAGCAATATTCAGATTCCATGGACCATTGATTTAGGAATATCTGATCATATGACGGGCGATGGTAATTTGTTTCACACAAACAGACCTACAAAGAAAATAACTCTCAGATATTATATGTTTATGATTAAAACCCTTACTGATGTAACTAAAAAGGGCCAAATTTTGTGGCATGAGAAAGCTGGGAAGCATTTAAAAAACTGGCACATGCTATGACTACTACTCCTATGGTACAACATTCCATATTTTGTGACTGAAACAGATGCTAGTTGTGAAGGCTTGGCAGCAGGGTGATGCAAGAACATCACCAACTAGCTTATATGTGTAAGTCTTTCAATGCTAAGCATCTGGGCCTATCAATATGACAAAAATTTAGATGGCGCTTGTTTCAAGCTCTTCAATGGGAATGAGAAAAATTTCCCTCCACGCCCCCGCATATATTGGAGGAAGAATTACCCATGGTGGTCATATGTCATTAGTGTTGTGTTGTCCCACATTTTTGGAAAAAATGAGACAAAAGAAGGTTGTTGATGGAGGTGGAGGGGAGTGCTTAGGAGGAATGCTTGTAGGATTTGAAGAGGTTAATCAAAATGGGTAATGATTACCTTATTTAGGAGAGATAGTAGTGTCATTGATCACTTTTTATTCTCATTAACCACCATAATTGTCCTATTTCATGCCTATTTTCATTCCTATTGAAGAATTTCTAACCAAGCGCCCCCAAGAAAGTTATCTGATACACAAGCCCTTAATCATCAGAAAGATCAACACAATTCAAAGTAAACAGAATTTTTTACACAATTCAAAGTAAGATAACAGAAATTAAGCAGATACACTTGACTAGAGTTGGAAATATTGCAACAAAGAGCCCAAGTCATTCAAACTGCAGCAGCACAAGTTATGGCTATAACTAAAGTACATACCTCAACAACCACTGTCATGGGCCAACTTGTAAGTAAGTGCAGTTTTCCCACCACCAGCTGAACCAGAAAGAAGCACTGACACCTCTAACTCACAACTAATGACACCATCTAAAACTTTTTGTCAAGGCAGGGGTCAAGATAAAGGGCATCTCATGACTTCTTCATACAATTAATGCAGAATGTGAACTATTATAGTTGCATATAATTAGAGGCTGCAGAGAATATAACATTTTTGCCTTAAAAGGATAAATGTAATAGGTATAATGTTTAACTTATGAGAAATACATCTTTCCATGATGCAGAAACATGGAAAACACACAAGAACTGTGAATATAAAATTTGCTTTGTATATGGCAAGAAGACCGTCAAAATACATGTATATATAAAATTGAATTGCTTCCACGCTAACAAAATTCCTAACTTGTATCCCGTATATGCCAATCTGATTTGATGGCAAGGTCTTATCAGCCGTTGAAGATGTGTTCAAGAAACTACAACATGAACCTTTAAGATCGACTTTTATTCCAACTATTGCCTCAGCATTACTAGTGGAACAATCAAGATGCCAAAGATACATCTATACAAAATTCTTGCCATCTGCAAATAGTATAAGGATAGAGCCTATTTAACTATACATTTGAAAAGAAAGGATAACAGGTACATGTTAAAGAATACCAAACAATTTTATGATTCTAAAGCAGATCGCAAATTACCTTAATTTCTTTCAACTGAGTATCACCAGTGATAATCAGAGTAAATGATGCAAGTCAAAATATAGCTCTGACCCTAGTTTGCAATTTGAAAGAAGCACCAACAAAAAGATATGATAAGGTAAATTCATCTGACATTATGGCTCATCTAAAACAATTCCAGCCCAAATCAATTCACATCATGTACATTAGTGAACTAAATTTAGAATGAATTGTTAGTCGAAAAAGAATATAGACTGTCCACATATGGGAACACCTACCATCTAGAACTCAAAGTTAAAAAGAAAAGGAAAACTTCCTCAATATTTCATATGCAGGTATCATACAAAATTAAAATTCTCCAATAAAGTACCGTTTTATAGCTTATTTCAATTTAAGCATCAATTATCATCACATTACTACAACAACCGAACAAAACTTTGAGCATTTAACACCACATACCACCTAAATAGCTCCGACATATACAACCGCCGCTTAATCAACTAAATAAATGGCATCAAACAGAAAGAAAAAATTTAATACCTCATCATCAACCATTTGAGACATTTTGTGAATCCAACGCTTGCCAATTGCCCTAAAATCAATTGACTTAACAATATATATATATATATATATATATATATATATATATATATATACACATATACATATACATATACATATAAATTATCTGTATATTTGAATGCAATTTAGATTTGATGCCGCTAATGAGGGCGGCCTTGCGGTGCATATGTACTGGTGGATGGGGGGGATGTGTTAATTGTGTTGGCGGCGTCTTGCGGTGCTATGTACTAGTGGGGGTTTTGGGGTGGATGGGGGGGTTTAATTGTGTTGAAGATTGTAGAAACAACTGAGAGATCCACGATGTAAATGGCGGGTTATATTTTGGACTCCCCGCGTATTTTTAGCCCAATATAGCAGTGTCAAGATATAATTAAAATGAAAATTAAGATATATAATAATATTATATATACAATTTGAGAACAAATTGTATAAATTTTGCAATGTGTTAAAATGGTTGAATTAGAATAATTCATCATTATTTTAATTTTAAGTATGTATAAAGTGAAACTGATTTTTACATAAATTATTAAAAGATATCAATTGTTTTCATTAAAAAAATTAATTGTTTCACTTAAAAATTTTGATTTGTTCTCACTAAACAAATAATCTTTTTAGTAAAAGCAATTAATACACTTCAATGAAAATAATTAATATTTTTTAATAGTTCATGTATGAACCATTTTCGCTCTATACTTTATCTTTAAGTTTTAACTTTATTTGTGTATAATTTTAATCTATACAAATTTAAAAATAATTTTTTTTGAGATTATATAAAAATGTATGATGAAATTTTATAGGTATGATCATAATTTTTTATTATTATTATTAAATTAGAACAAATGTATATGTATTAATTTAAAATTTATGTAGACACATATAAATAAGTCACGTTTAGGGCCTAATATGATGGTAACATTAGTTGTAATTGTCATTGATGTCCATGGATGTTTTTGGTGATTTTTTTATTTTTTTTTTGGTGAAACTAACTTCTTTTAATGGAATAACTAATATTTTAGATAAAATAATTAATACCCTTCAATTAATATTATTTTTTCCCGTGAATACACCTTTCAAGTCTTTAATTTATTGGTACATTTCAGAATATTGTAAGAAAGTTTCACCGTAAAATTGTATGAAAAAGATTATTCTGTTCTTTTCTATTAAAAATAGTAATTGTTTTTATTAAAGGATATTAACTATTTTTACTAAAATATTATTTGTTTCACTAGAAGTATGTGCGGTATCCATTTATACATCAACAGTACCTCGAACATTAGGTATACATGCATACATGATACTCCTTTCGTCCCGAAACGACTTTCGTGGTAAATGATGATACGTTTTTTGAAGAAAATATGAAATATGTGAGTGTGGAGTTGAATAATAAAATAATAGTGTACTTTAATAACTTTTAAAAGTGAAGGTTGCTTTTTCATTTTTAAAAGTGTGAAAGTAGTTGAGAAATGTCCAAATAAGACAAATATAAAAGTTGTGAGAGAGAGGGAGTAGCTAAAAACACATTAGTCAAAATATTATGTAAATGATACTTACGGTAACTATTACCGTGAACAACAATTTACTATTATATTATAAGTTGAAACAATTAATGTGTTTAATGAAATTAACTAATACCACTTCAACTAATATTTTTAGTGAAAACAATTAATATTCCCCGTTAGTGGACGGTGGGTTATGAATCCCTCGAATTAGTCGGCAAATGAGCCGTATACAGAGGAAAAAAAATGACTTATACTCTTTAAAGTTAATACCATTAATACAATTCACTGATATTTTTAATATAATTTACTAATACCTTTCAAACAAGTTTCATAGTGAATATCAATCTCAACATATTTAAGAATTACTGTGGGTTGAATTAATTAAGTAACTACATTAAATAAAGTCAAAATACATTATAGATCATAATCATGTTAAAGGGCTAATATACCATTTGACAAAGCATTGTGAGAACATGATGTTGTGACCGTTTCGGACCACATGTCGGATCCGGCCGGAAGCAAGCCGGAAAAGGCACAGGGGCGCCCAGGAGATGGGACCGGCCTGGCCGGTCTATATCCGACCTCAGCGGGCTCCGACCACGAGTTTCCGACCTCGAAAATGAGGCCGGAAGCCTGCTTGGGGCGCCCGTCAATGTTTATCGCAGCCACAGTGAAGTCCGGCCATGGCCGGACTGGCCCGGCCACGACCAGTGAAGACCAGCGGAGGCCGCCCGGACGCGACCAACCGGCTGGAAGAATCTCCGACCTCACTTTCCACCAGGAGGCCGGCCTCCGATCACTTAATGCCCCCGGCCGGCAAGGGAGATCTGGAGCACGTGATAGAATCAAGCGAGATCCTCCCCCAAGAGGGAAAAAGGCCGCCTCCGTACTCAGAGACTTAGAGAATATTCCATCCAAACGAGGAAATGTGCCAGAGAATCGTCTTTTTTGGATACGCGTCAACATCCTAGTAGCCGGCCACCTGCAAGCCCTGACATATCAGAGCCCGCGCGTCCTCAGAGGCAGGAGACATTTAATGCACCTGTCCCCCAAGAGGCCGGAAATGACCAATATACCCCTGTAGTGAGAAAACTATAAATACCCCCACATTTGTAATGTAAAAAAAAGGTTCAATCTCTCTCAGCATAATCAATACACATTTATCATTTAAGTCCAGGGACTAACACCCCTGGCAAATCTGGTGTTCTTAGTGTTCTTGTGCATTTATTTTCAGTTTTTCATCAAAGCATTCAATTTAGCATTTAAGAACCCAATCATTTGATGTTTTTACCAAAGCTCTCTTAAATAGTCAATTAATCCCAGCAACAAATATTTGGTAAACAACACATGAGTTAGGTTTTTTAAATATCACTATTTTATATACACGATATTATTATTATGTGTATTGTTCATTACTGTTATGCACTATTACTGTATAAAAATTAAGAGCATGTACACAATAGTGAGAGTGAATATGTATAACAGCGATAATGTATACAAATAACAATAATACTTATACATGAGAGTTCACTCTCACAAAAAACCTAGTCTACATTTTATTTGTAAATCATATAAAACCAAAATTAACCCCTCGTTAATTGTACCAATAATCCAACTTTTAATTAACAATTCAACTACACATAACATTCATTCAGCATCTAATCAATGAAATTGTAACTAAACGTAATTAAAGTTTCCTATATATATATATTTTTTTTTCTTTTTTGAAAACCTAATGTTACCTATATAATTAAGTGTCGAATATGAATTCATAAAATTCAGAGAACGACCTAATGATTATATCCATATTTTCCACACAAAATACTTTTTTTTTAAATATTAATAAAACAGATAAGTTATATAATGAATTTAGAAAGAAAACTGAAAATTAATTTTGATTAAAAATCTAATATTAAAATGACTATAAATAATATCATTTATAATATATTAAAATACAATAACAAAAGTAAACAATAAAAGTCTAAGATTTATATATATCAAAGAATTTTCTATATTATTATAAATTTAGGCTCTAGCCAAATTATATTTTAATTATAAGAGTTATACTAAATCATTAATTAGTCAATTCCTTAATCCCGCCAATTATTCCTTCTTAAAAATTAAAGAATTGAATAGTGTTAATTTTAATTTTTTTGAAAGCTAATATAAAAAAATTATTATTCCCGCCTAGTATTCCTTAATCCCGCCTAGAAATAAAAAAAAAATAGTATATTAATCAATTCCTTCTTAAATTCTTAATTCCGCTGATTTCTCCTTGGCACATCTCTGAAATCTCAATTTTGACAATTTCCTTTACCTCCAAATTGAAAATATATACCCTAGCCATAGTCGCTGCCCGGTCGCGTACATCTCCATAGCGGCGTGAAGGCGGTATCTCCCAGATGGTGTCGTGAAGATGATATCTCCCAGACGGCGTAGTTAAGGTTACGGCGTAAAGAAGATTCGAGGCGATGTAAATTTCGGCGTGAAGCAGCAGTCCGAGTATCCCAGATTGCAGCATGAAGGAAGCGTTGTCGTGAAGGTGACGTTCTATTCAGATTGCATCTTGAAGCTAATAAGATTCAACCAGCATTATAACACCAACAGAACTCAACCTAATGATGAATATAATTAAAAGTAATATCAAGACAGAAATTTCTTATTTAGATAATTAAATAATCTTGTTATCTCTCTATCTTGCTCAAGATATACCAAATTATGGTGGACTATGGCCGCAATCCTGTATGGTATATGTGTATTTTTTCTTTTAGTTGATCTATGTTATTCATCAGAAATCCTAAATCATATATTAGATGTTTGTTCAACTCATAAATATAAAAAAATGTGGCATATCTTTACAAACTCGTGTGAATTTGCATTTAGTATTAGTAAGCTTATACCTAGGTTTTGTAAATGCTTATATACCAATTTGGAATGAATAATTCCAAAGGAATTTAAATGGAGTATAGTTTGATTTCAACCCTTTTTAGGGGCTTATCAGAGATATTAGCATTACCAACTATTTACGAAGTACAAGATGTCTTTAGGAGAGATGAAAGGGTCATTATAAAATCAATCAAGTTATGTTATTAGGTAACAACCAACGTTTCACTATCTAATGTAGTATGTTACATAAATAAAATTAAACTAAGGGATGTAAATAAAAAGAATCGACTAATGTTCTTGAAAAATGACAGAGTAAAGAGTGCAATTTGGGTAGTCCTGGACTTTGAGAAAATTTAACTGTTATGGTGGGCAATGAACTGAAAGAGAAAAAGAAGAGGTGAAGGCGGCGTTGTGAGTGGGGGTCGGGGGATAGGGTAATGGCGATGGCCCCAACGAGCAGATAGCCTTCTTGATTCATGCATGGCCATAAAGATGAAATAAGTTTTGCTTTCTATTATTGAAGGTAACAAAAGGTATCAATTAGGAAGTTATGCAGCTTCAGTCTTTGTTTCTCTAATTCTCCAAGTTAAATGATATTCTAACATGTTTAGCTTGTTTACTTGGAAAGTTCTTTCGGGGTATTCTTTTGGTTTCACATAAAACGTCTGTTCCATCTTTTTAGTATGCATGGATAGAGCAAGAGCAGTGATTTAAAGATCTAGTTTGAGTTACATTATGAATGAAGGGCATGCTTTCTTTTTTAATACTTGCATTACTATTACACAAAATACCATATCACTTCTACTTGCGTTACTACATCATGAAATGCCTTTTTACACTTGAAAATTAGAGATTCAAAGCTTTTTTTTACTTGATCTCTTATTTTGAACTAAATTTTAAGGGATTTGAGTGGATATGAAATCTACACCCTTTTTCTCATTTCACATACTCATTAAAATCTCGTGTCATGTGCTGAATTCTGATTTAGTTATGCCTACTTTTGCAGTCATCTTTGATTTGCATTCTAGTTGACTTTTTGATTATGTTGGCGGTTTACAGAGACTATGTTGAGGTATGAGTATCTCCACATATTGTTCTATTCAATTCTCATTTTACATGCATATTCACATTGTGGAAGAAAACTATTTGCTTTTGTTTGTTTATTTCAATGTATGTCATGTCCAATTATTACTTGTTTATTGTGATTTGCCAGTTACCTCTCAATTGATCACTTACCATTTGTTGTTTGTGTTTTCTTTAAAATTCACTTCACTTTTCAATCTTGCACATTTCCCCATTTTAATGACTAGTTTTATGTGGTTTTAGGAACATCTAGCACCTTCTAATTAATCAGAATTACAACAGTGAGTGATCTCTCTCTCTCTCTCTTTTCTTTTTTTCTTTTTCTTTTGCCACTATATCTATGTAGCACTTACTTCTTTTCTTATTGAGTTAATATATATACTTGTTTCCAGGACCTGGAAGCCTAGTGTAAAGGATGCACGCTATCAAGGCTTAGATTATCGCGTGTTCAAAGCAGATGAATAAAGCTACGGATGAGGGGAGCATGGAAACAAGATTTGAGAGAATATTTTTTTATCTAATATTTTTTTTAAAGTGATTTTTTCTGTATCTCTTTCCTAACACGAATATGTTTGTTGCTTTTGACTTTTAGTACAATTTGACCCAATGCATTTTTTTCTTATCTTATTATGCAAAATAAATTTATGATATTAAGTTTTGTGGTCATGATAAATATATATTTATTGTATTATAGTCATTAAAATAGTTTATCATTTATCAATATAAATATATTTAATTATTATATTATTTGATGGTAATTAGTAATAACAATATGTATTGTCACTATATCTTAAATTTTTATGATAAATACAATTTTTGTCACTTAAAAACATTTTATTATGACAAAAATAGTTCATCACAATTTCTATGTCATCCAGTGACAATAATGTTTTTGTTACTAAATTATTACCTTTTAATGACAATTTGTGTTGTCATTATAAATACAAATATAATGACGATGAAAAATTGGTCACAATAGTGTAGTTCTTTCTTGACGAAAATTTTAAAAGAAGACGAAATACATGTTGTCATTGTATCTAAACATTTAGCGATAATTAACATATTTGTCACTGAATAATATTTTATCATGACAAAAATAATTCGTTATCATTTCTGCATCATTTAGTGACCACACAATTTTTGTCATTTAATGTTACTATTTTGTGATGCATTGTGACGTCGTTATATAGATACATATAACAACGATCCAAAATTTGTCACTAAAGTTTAACTCATTAGTGACGAATTATATAAAAAAAGGACGAAATAGTAAATCTAATTGTGACATAAATTGCGTCACTAACATTTGAAAAAGTTGGTAGTAAATGGATAATCGTCACTAAAAATTCATATTTTTGTGACAATAAATCAAATGGTCATGAAAAGTTGAACTTTTAGTGACGAAACACCATAATTAGTGACAAAATTTGATTTTAAATGTGACGTTTTATTTGTCACTATAGATGAGATGATATAGTGACGATGGTCTTTAGCGTCACCAAAAGATGACTTCAGATGACGAATTTAAATAACGTCGCATATACATAATACGACGCACTTACGACGACGATCTTTGCGACGGAAAAAAATCGTCACCAAATATCTTTTGTGACGAAATATGAAGTTTTTATGACGAATTTTGTCGTCGCGATTTCCCAAATTTCTTGTAGTGTTTCACGTGTAACTCCAACAGGAGGGACAATTGACCTTCAAATATTTGATAAAAAAAACATGCCTTAAAAATTCCCGTAAGAGAATTCCATATATTGTACTTCACATTTAATGGTTGAGAGTGAAAAAGAATGAAGAAAGGTGAAAGAATTCCATATTTTCGGAGAATCCCCTTGGTTAACATCTTAGGGCCCGTTTGGTTAGGGGTGATGATTATAGGATAATGGAAATGATTTCATTAGTAGTGTTTGGTATTATCAATGCATTGTAATAAGATTGAAAATGAGATAAAATTTACCTATCAAATGACTCTTTACTCATTACACTCTACTTGAATGATTCTCCAATCACTTTAATTCTCATTACCCTATGCCCTTTAATTTATTTTCATTAATTTTGACTACAAATAAAAAAGTCGTGCATATTTTCAGAGATGGGTTGGGTCCGACTGGGATTTGAAATTCTTATATCCACTTATTTACATCACTAAAATAATTGTGCATCTTTTGTGTGAAAAAACAATATATAGGAAAAATAAATATCTTCATTGTCAAGTTGGTTGGGCCAAATTTCGCTCTTGCATCTTTATTTCTACAAATTTCGATCATTTTTATTGGACATTGTATTTAATATATATATAAGTAGTTTATGTATACGTATGTATTGGAGGACTCTTTTGTTTTATTTAATAATTTTTTGTTTGTATATAATTTGAATTAAGGTGTTTAATCATTTTTTGTTTGTATATAATTTGAATTAAGGTGTACATTTTTATATGATGAGGCTTATGGTTTTGAATATTTTAATATTTAAATTATACCTACCTTTGTTTTGTGCTTTGAGGTTGTGCATCCACTGAAAAATGCAGTTGAAAATATTTGTATTTTTTTAGTAAAAATAACTTCATTCAGAACAAGAGATGTTTTAAAAAAATAGAGAGAGAAAATAGCACTGAGCATGATTTGGACGACCAACAATTTTTCATTTTCGGTGGGGCCATAACAATTTGCATATCATTAATACAAAACTATGATTTTTAAAATTCATTACTCATACAATTTTTTTTTATTGGTAAATTTGTAACTCGAACCCATGACCACTCGTTCATAGGTAGTGCATCTCTAACCACCTGAGATATACCACTTCATCCAACATTAATACCACAATTTGTATTATTTATTGTTTATACTGTGTACCCCTCTGCGGTAGGTATACTATTAATACCACAATTTATATTATTTGTCATTAATTTGTTGTGTGCTCCTCATTGATAGGTATACCATTAATATCACAATTCACATCTTTTTTCATTTTTTGCACCACACTAGCGTTAGGTATACTATTAATACCAGAATTTGCATTATATGTTGTTTCTTGTGGACTCTTCAACTGTAGGTAAAGCTGTGAAGACGGGCCGACGGGCAACAAAACCCCCCAACCCAACTCACTTATTGGTAGGCAGTGGATTTAGACAGGTCGACCCCCCTATAAATTCATATAATAATTGTTACTTTTTAAAATTTAAAAAGTAATACTCCCTCCTTCCAATATTAGTAATCTTACTTTTTTACTGTTATTTTTTTATCATAAGTTGGTTGGTATTATGAGGCATTGCGAGGTCCATTTATGAATAAAATGTTTGTTTATGAAAAGTATGATACTTATATTTTCCATAAACATGACTTTGTTGATAAACAGACCTCACAATACCTCATAATGTCCTCCAATTTTTGACAAAAAATAACAGCCCAAAAAGTAGAACTACTAATATTGGACGGAGGGAGTATAATTTAAAAGTTCTAGTACATATATAAAGATCATCAAAATCAAATGTAATCAGATATTTATCTTGGTAACTATCACTATAAAAATAGCAAAGTGGAAAGCTCAAGTGGTTGGAGCTCCGCTGCCTAGGGTCGAGAGATCATTAGTTCGATTCATTACTTGTACGATAAAAAAAAAACCAAAAATCTACCACTTTAAAAATATTAAAACATAATTTATCTTTCAAATAAAGTTCATCATTCAATATTATCATTGTTAATAATGTACAAAAAAACTGCATAAAAAATAGGACAACCCTTTGCCCAAACAGGACAACCCTTTTACACTCGACTCCAAGCAGGTTAAGAAATATTTGTCTCAACCCTCCTATTATGTATGGCAAGGTAGTCCGGTGCAATGGGCCCAACTTGCTTTGACATCTCTAGTGATAGGTAAACCATTTATAACACAATTTACATCATTTATTGTTTCTAGTGTGTTCCTCAATGATAATATAACATTAATACCACTATTTGCAGTATATTTGTTATTTTTTGTGAACTCTTCAGCGATAGGTATACCATTAATATCACAATTTACATCTTTTTTTTTGTATGCTTCTCAACTATAGGTATATCCTTAGTACCATAATTTACTATTTTGTTCTTTTCTTGTTGCGTCCACCACGGTAGGTATACCGTCTATACACCAATACATTTGGATTGGTTTGTAGTCTTATGGCTCTAGGTTTTAGTTTCTATTTTAATAAATATTTAATTAGTAGTTTGACCTTTAGCGGTTGATATACCATACCATTTTTTTCATCTCTTATTTCCCAAGGGCCCCTTTGGGGTAAGTATTTTCATTAATACTACAAATTAACATTTTTTTTGTGAGGCCTTTAGTGATGGATATACCATTACTACCATAATTTGCATTTTCTTTTATTTCTTTTGGGGCTCTCTGCACTAAGTAGAATGAGAAAACTCAAATACACAATTTGCATTATTGATTTTTCCCGTTGACCCTTTTAAATATAAATATTTTTACAAATATGATGAAAGACAAGCTTCTTTATTATATATTATTAATTATAAGGTGTTTGAACTACTATAAGAAACTAAATGATGTTTTTCTCCACAATTTATTGAGTTAGTATTAAAAATTATCCTATAACTTTAGGCCTAAAGAAAGGGTAGTTTCATACATATAGATAGGGAAAATTGCAGAAATGGTCCCATAAGAATTGGTCCTCATGAATTTGGTCCTTTTTTTAGCGCAAATAGTCCCATACGATTTTTCCGTCAAAAAATAACGGATTAACGAGCATGAGGCCCACACGCCCATTAGTTTTCTGCCAAAAACTCGAGCGTATAATTCCCAACTTAAAAATAATTAATTTTCAACTTCTTAAAACTCTACGAACTAAAGTTGCAGAATAGCCTTCATACTTGTATTTTACATTGAAATGATTGTTAATTGCAAAAGTTGGCCCATTTCCCTCCAAAAATCAAGTTGAAAAGGTTTTTCCATCCAGTATTCCATAGAAAACTGTAAAATATTTAACGAATGAGACCTTTTCTGCTAAAAATGGGACCAAAAAAGAACATGGGACCAAATCTTTCAAGTACAAATTCTCATGGGACCATCCTTGCAATTTACCCCATATAGATAGGTTATTTCAGTGAAATACATATTTACCATTTTCAAATCTTGAGTCATGATCATTGTTTACTATATTTGTAAAACTATAAGTTATTGTGAAATTTTGCCACGAGGCTCGTATAGACTAATTTAGTTATTTATAAAATTTTGAATCTGTTTACAAAGTGTTTATCTTTTTTGAAGAAAACAATGTATAGATATAATAGAGGCCTAGATGTGTTCTGACATCCTTATACCTCCTAATAATTGTGTTACAAACAAAAATAACACAAAAAGGGTTATGCTTATTTTCTTGCAACTAGAAGAATACCCGCTTACCAATATTGTTTGTATAAGATACATGTAATATAATTAGTTGATATTTTATGAATTTTGTTTAAAATATGATGATTGATCTAAAATTTAAAAACTATTGATTTATTTTAAGATATATTAGTTTTGAAGAAGTGATATATATATATATAAAGCTTGAAAATGGATCAACTCTAGTATATGAGGGTCAAATGCACATTTTCAATTGATTTGATTAAGTCAAATCAATCAAATGGTTGTAAGATAAATATAAGAATTATGTAGGATTTCAAATACTAGAAATGTGCATTAATTCTCCCGTGCAGAGGTGACTCAATTCCTTATAATTGATCCTCATGAATTTTAATAGGAAATAGTTGTTGACTGTGATAGTCAAGATTAGATATTCGAAATGTGCACGAATAAAAAAACAAAAGATTTGGGACCATGTTTATTTGTAGTTTTGCAATGGTTGCATGTCCTATTAAACCACTTTTATATTTTTATCCAGTTGAAATATAGCAACAATTTTTTCCAATCTATCTTATAAATTAGCACAAAAGATATCGATAAAATATATAATTAAAAAATTCCACCCATTAATCTAGAGGAGCGGGGAAATTTATGTCAAACTGAATAAAAAGAGCGTCTCCGCGTGGTCATTTGTGGGGTTAGTATTAAAATAAAGGGAGCATCTATGTCCCACATCGGTTTGTGAGCGAATAGTATGAACTCAATAGTACTTTTTAAAAAGACCAAGTGCATTTGGTACAAGTGCACCAATTAATACTCTTTAGTTGTGTTTGATTCTACTTGAATCCCTTTCTTATATTTCATGTTGTTGCAAAGTTTTTCATACGGTGATATTGCTTTCCAGGGCCCTGATTTTTATCCGATTTGTGGATTTTATTCTAATTTTGCAATTTATTTCACCCTTCATTTAATTTTCCCCTATGAATGAATGGGGACTTAATATCAAGTTTAATAGGCTTCTCTTGCTCTGCATCCGAAGTCGGCATCATGCTCTCGTCTGTATTGTTGGAAGACTCAGAAGGCGGCAAGCACACAACATTCACTTCCAGCGGCAGCTACATTTATGTGGAGAAGATGGCGCTAGAAACCTAGGGTTTCATATATGTGCAAAATATCCCATAAATATAAAAGAAAGCAAAAAGCCAAAAAAATCTTGGCCAAAATTTATTCTACAGCGGCAACCACAGTGATGATCAGCCATAAACGGAGCCTGTTCATCAAAATTTTCTCTGCTTCTGCTGCTCGTCTATTTTCGTCTTCGTTAGTAGAAGACTCCGGCGGCGATTCCCGTGTGGGAACCACTTTTCGAGAAATTTCCCATGTATTCAACGAAGCCGAAACTCTGGGCAGCTTGCTCATTAGCTAGTATCGCCTCCTTCTCTGGAAAAGTTATCTTCGCCCTGTGGCGTCGACTCCCATCTTTTACGAAGGCCATATACATCATAACCTGCGGCGTTAGATCTAATTCATTTGGCAACGGTGTGTTTGATATAGATACATTTATATATGTCAAATGTATTGGTGGAGTCTTTTGTTTTATTTAATCATTTTGTGTTTGTATTCTGAAATAAGGTACGCTTTTCTATATGACTGAGGTTTAGGGTTTTGAGCATTTTATTGCCGCCTTTGTTATGTGTTTTGGGGCGGTGCAGTAATTTGTAAGTGAAAATAATGGTATTGTTTGGTGAAAGTAATTGTATATTTCTAATAAAAATAATTGTATTAATTTTAATCAAATTAAACTTCATAGTTGAAAAAAGTCTTCAAAGATAAATAAATTATTAAGTCCAAAAGAAATATTTAATAATAATAAAAAAACTTGAAGGTGTTTACCAAAAAAAAAAGGGAAAAGAAACAAGAGATGATTTGAAAGTAAGCTGATTTAAAAAAAAAAATTGCGTCTAGCATGATTTGCACCAACAACAATCTTTATTTTTTTGTGGGTCCACAACAATAGGTATACCATTAATACCACATTTTACGTCTATTTTAATTTCTTGTAGGGCCCTCAGCTGTAGGTATATCTGTTGGTCCCGAAACGAGTAAACATGTGTATGGGGGGGGGGGGAATACACCTGTGATTACAGATTAAAACTTCTTAAAAACTTATCAGGTTACTTCAGATAGTAACTCGTCAGTGGACTTTAAGTCTGCTGAGAATTACTAGAGAAAGCTTACTGAGATAATACATCCACTGAAAGCTCAAGACTTTCAGTTGAACTACTATCTAATTAGCTTTCAAAAGCGGATTAGTGAGCCCTTTAGAAAACTCGTTTTACTTGATAAACTTTGAGTAGATAACACACACTTAGGAGATAGCAGGAAGTAAATACACAAGATATAAAGTGGTTCAGAGATGAATCTCCTACGTCCACTGTCCTGATTAAACAGGAGAATTCCTTTCACTTGGAATTCCTTGTGTTATAGTGCCAAGGTACACTGATCAATTAATCCTCTCTTAGGATGATTGATCACTAGGATAATTCCAGGTCCTAGTTCCCAAAACAAACCAGCTTTCAGACTGATACAAATAATCAGCTTACTAACACCACTTAACACTAACTCTCAACCTAACAACTGAGTAGTGTTTTGAGTAGGGTTTGGTTCCAACTGTTGTGAGATAATCCTTACTGTGTAGCTCAGGGCTCAGGATGGATTATCTCTTTCTAAGGTTAGAATATAGCTTTAAGCTTGGTTACATAAGGTTTGTTATGCTCTCTACTAATTTGAAACACTTGGGAAACAAAGGTAATTTCGAGTGCTTCTTGAAGGTTATGAATGTAGAGATAGCTTTGATCTTGTGAGTTTCCCGTGCATAGAAATGAGCATGTCCTTCTGTATTTATAGGCTTCCTTGAAAATCTTCCCGTTGGATTTGAATCTTCTCAAGCAAGTCTTCTTGTATCTGATTGGTTCAAACAACTCTATTTGACGCTTTAAGTCTTGTCAAGAAACGGCTGAAAGACCATGTTTGTTCACCTAACTTTCTGTAGATTGCAAGGGAAAGACTTTTGGTACTTGCCAGTCTGGGTCAGGTTGGCTGTTAGTAAAGTACACTGACGTGTCATCTTCTCATTGGAACTTCAATCTGCTTGCCCAGATTCTTGTCTTGCTTTAAGGTGGAACTCCTCTGAGAGAACCTTCTTATTCCTTCATTTATTGTAAGCTTCACTGAAATTCGTTTTGCCTTGTTCCAACCAGATTAACTAACAGAGTATTTAGCATTTAATGAGCTTTGTTAGTTCTCATCAGTGGACCTTGGTCCTCTCCTGATGGTTTTAGTCTTAGTGAGAATGTACTTAGAAAACATTCAAGACTTAGACTACTTTCTCAGATCACTTGTCTTCAGCGGACTTCGTCTTCAGCAGACCTTGTCTTCAGCGGACTTCATTCTTCAATACACTCTAGAAATTTCTAACTGCACTCCAGTTCTTAACATTTAGAACTGTTTAACTAACTTCTAACTCTACTGAATATTTAACTTACAAATAACTTAGGAGGAACATTCTGGCATCTTAATCAAAACTTGAGTCTATACAATTTCCCAACAATTTCTCCCTTTTTGATTATGCCGGAATCTATCTTATTACATATCTTCATTCAAATGAGGTTCTTCAGATGACATAAAAGTTCAAGGATTTTGTAAGTAAAACATTCAAGTACATAAGCCTAAATGATAATGAGATATTATCTTGGGCAAAAACATCAGTAGAGTTTCATTTCATGAGAAATATAAGAAGTACAGATTACATGAAGTCTACTATCAAGAAGTTCAAACTTAAAATATCTGGGACTTATAAACAAATGCCCAGCAAAAACACTTAACTCCTTATATGGACTCAAACAGAGGTACGAGTCCATATTGTTTGAAGACTCGGATCTTCAGTTCATTCTTCCTCTCCATGACTTCTTTCGAGTGACCCTTGAGACCTAGTTGCTCGCACAAAGACACCCATTCTTCTGTGATCTGATCGCTATCCACAGCTCCAATTGCATCTTGAGGAGGCCAGTAGGTGATTGGCTCAGGAGCCTTCAAAGCAAGGTCAGGGAATCTATCATTCCAGGCTTCAATGATGGCAGGGAAGAGCTTTGGATATACTTCAAACATCCATGAGCTGAACACTTCTTGCACATTGTCCCTTCCCAGCTCTCCACTGACATAGTAGGAATACACAAACTCCCTTTTTGCCATTTCCCATGCATCATTGAGTTTCTTGGGTACCCACTCATCGTGGTGAGGGAACTTGGCCTTTTTTAGGAGTAATTTTGTCTTTCTTTAGCTTAGCAGCCCACCTTTGATAACTATTTCTGAACTTCTTTGATGTAGTCTTATCAAAAGCGGCCAGCCTCTCATTCCTTTTCCTCTCAGCCATCTCAGCAATGGTTTCCATCTTCCCAACCACCTTGTCTCTCCTCTCTTGTTGTTGAGCAGCTAACTTCTGTGCTCTCTCATTTATCCCACCAGCCTCTTTGATAAGCTCAGTGAGCTCTGTAACTCTTGTGGGGGCAGATTTAGGAGCTTCAGATGATATAGGATAAGGGTTAAGAATAGGGAGTACCTCAACTGACTCAGTTGAATCAGTGGACTTAGCAGCCAACCTCCCTGAGGTTCTAGTCTTCTTTGCTACCTCCACTGAGAGGACGTCAGTGGCCTTCCTCTTGGTTGATTTTCCCTTTTGAGCAGCTCTCTCTTCTTTTTCCTTCAGGTGAGCTTCCTTGAACTTTGATAAGTCTGCAAATGGGGTCTCCTTCCCTTTCTTGGCTTCAACAATCTTCTGAGCCTCAGCATCTACCTTCTTCAATGTGCTCTTGACTTGTTGGCCTTTTTCAAAGTCAGGGGTCTCAAGGATAATCTTCATCTTGTTCTTGGGGTCCAGCTTCATCTCTTTAGCACTTACCCTCTTTTCCCCCTTTTCGGCATTAATCATGCACTCGGCCACAGTAATATTTAGCTTCAGCTGATCATGGGCAAGGGCCTTTAGCTCAGTGGAGCAGTGGTCAACTTCATCCTCTAGCCTCTCCAGAGTGGCTCCAGCTGTTTGCCCAAAACTCACAAATTGAGCTAGCTTCTCATCGATAAGCACATTTGTTTTCTCTTGTGTAGGGAAGTCCTCTACCGACTTCTTCAGGACTTCTCCCAGCTTGGCTCCCAGTTCTTCATGCTTTGCCTCAAATTCCTGCATCTTCTGATTCCATAACCCCTCAACTTTCCCAATAAGGTCAGCTGAGAATGCCTCAACAGAGGACTTTAGGTTAATGGATACATTGTCTATTGAGTCCTTCAGGAATTGAGCTCTTGCCTCTTCTTCTTTTTGTTCCAGCTTCTTCAGACTTTCAACCACTAGCACACTTTGACCTTCCACCACATCCAACACCATCTGCTGAGAGTCTTCAATCTTTAGGGTCAGGTTCTGAAGTGATTTGGTTGTGGATTCCATCATTTCATCCACATGATCTGAGAGGATGACCATCTCATCCACCTCTTCTTGCACAATCTCCTGTGTTAGGATAAAAGTTGTTAGTTTTGATGAGTTAAAATAAACCAGAGAATGTAATAGGACCATCTGGAACTGTTAGCCAGATGATGAACTAGATTAGAACTTAGTCTAGGGGGAACTGCCACACCAGAAGACTTCACCAGAAGAGTCACTAGAAGACCTACCAGAAGATCTTCCAGAGGACTTTACAAGAGGACTCCACCAGAAGACTTCACCAGATGAGACTGACCAGAGGCAGAGGACCTTCCCCAGACCAGACGAGTCTGGTGAACCAAAAGATACTCAGAAAAATCTCTTAAATTCTACTGAGTATTCTGGTTCTTGACCAGATCCAGACCAGAAGACATTTGAGGTTGCCTGGTACCTGGTCCTGCCTTCTCTGGAGAGAATCAGAGTTAGGCATTAGAAGAACTTGACCGTTGGTGATTTAAATCAAGTCAACAAGATCAGGATTGGAAAGTTTTGAAGTCAATCAATCCAAGGATCCCACCAACCCAATCAATCAATTAGGGAATTGATTGATTGAAAGCTTCCCTAAATAGAGGATCTGATTAGATTAGCTCTCCAACGGCTAAAACCTAATCACCTCTGTTAGGATAAAAGCTGTTAGTTTTGATGAGTTAAAACAAACCAGAAGATGTAATAGGACCATCTGGACCTGTTAGCCAGATGATGATCTAGATTAGGACTTAATCTAGGGGGAACTGCCAGACCAGAAGACTTCACCAGAAGAGTCACCAGAAGACCCCACCAGAGGACTTCACCAGAGGACTCCACCAGAAGACTTCACCAGATGAGATCTGACCAGAGGCAGAGGACCTTCCCCAGACCAGACGAGTCCGGACCAGACGAGTCTGGTAGAACAAAAGATGCTCAGCTTGATCCCCTGACTCTACTGAGTATTCTGGTTGTTGACCAGATAAGGACCAGAAGACACTGAGGTTGCCTGGTGTCTGGTCTTGCCTTCTCTGGAGAGAATCAGAGTTAGGAAGAGGAAGCTATTGACCGTTGGTGATTCAAATCAAGTCAACAAGATCAGGATTGAAAAGTTTTGAAGATAATCAATCCAAGGATCCCACCAACCCAATCAATCAATTAGGGAATTGATTGATTGAGGCTTCCTTAAATAGAGGATCTGATTGGATTAGCCCTCCAACGGCTAGCCCTAATCCCCTCTATAAATATAAGAGTACAGTTCAAGAAAAAGCTCCAGAGAGACACTATACGCGCACAAGTCCATCCAAGCTTTTAATATTCACTCTTAGCATTCTTATTGTTCATAATATATATCTACTCTTAAGGAGTTGTTGAAACCTCAACCTGTTTATCTACCAGATAAGGTTGTAGGCTGTTGATCTTTAGATCGAAGTTAGATCTAAAGAGTTGTAAGAAGGAACTGGTACTTCCCAATTCTAGTAAGTAAGTAAGTGAGTTGGTTGATAGTGAGACCCCTTGGATAAAAGAGAGAGTGGACGTAGGATATTCAATCCGAACCACTATACATCTTGTGTTCTTTATAGCTTTCATTTACTTATTCTCTTATTGGTTTTTGTTCTCTTGTAAAAAGAATTTGAAAGACATTTAACTTAAGCTTCCGCAATTAATCTAACTAGTGGGACCAACAAGTGGTATCAGAGCAGTGTGTCCAACGACCACTGCTTTGAAAAGCTTTTGGTGGTCACCGGGCAGATCCATTTCTCTTTAGTGCTTTTGTTCAAATTCTTATTATATCCCTAATTCTATCAAAATGTCTGTAAAATCTTCTTACAAGAGCTGTAAGCTTCCAGAATTCTCTTTCGAGGATTACAGCCACTGGAGCTTCATGATGAGCAATCATCTTGGAGCTATTCACCACCGCATGTTAGATGTGGTAGAAATTGGCCCCATTCAATTTTACTGGACTCCTATTGATAGTGGCAGGTCAGAGTCCAGGGAAGAAACCAGTGAAGCTGCCCAAAAAACTGCAGAGGATAGAGTCCCCAGGCAAAGAATCCTAAAAAAGAAAGATGAGCTTGACAACGATGAAAGAAAGCTCTACAACTTGGACCAGGTAGCAAGAACAGAGATCATCAACACACTTACTTGTTGTGACCGTTTCAGATCGCGTGTTGGATCCGACCGGAAGAAAGTCGGAAAAGGCAACAAGGAACCCAGAGGCCGGGACCGACCCGGCCGGCCTGAATCCGACCTCAGCGGGCTCCGACCACAAGTTTCCGGCCTCGAAAGCGAGGCCAGAAACCCGCTTGAGACCCTCGTCCACATCCGTCCCAGCCACGTTCAAGTCCTGCCGTGGCCGGACCGGCCCGACCAAGATCAGTGAAGTCCAGCAGAGAGCACCCAGACACGACCGACCGGCTGGAGCAATCTCCGACCTCGCTGTCCGCCAGGAGGCCGGCCGCCGATCACTCAAGGTCCCCGGCCGGCAAGAGAGATCTGGAGCACATGATAGAATCAGGCAAGATCCTCTCCCAAGAGGGAAAAAGGCCGCCTCCGTACCCAGCAATAGAGAATATTCCATCCAAATGAGGAAATTCGCCAGAGAATCATCCTTTTTGAACACGCGTCAACTCCCTAGTGGTCGGCCACCTACAAGCCCTGATATATCAGAGCCCGCGCGTCCTAAGAGGCAGGAGACATTTAATGCACCTGTCCCCTGAGAGGCCGGAAATGACCAACATACCCCTGTAGTGAGAAAACTATAAATACCCCAACACTTGTAATGTAAAAAGGGGTTCAATCTCTCTCAGTATAGTCAATACACATACTCATTCAAGTCCAGGGACTCACAACCCCTGGCAATTCTTGGTGTTCTTAGTGTTCTTATGCATTTATTGCTTTTCTTCATTCAAGCATTCATTCTAGCATCTAAGAACCCAATCATTTGATGTTTTTACCAAAGCTTTTATGAATAGCCATTCAATCCCAGCAAAATATATTTGGTAAACAACATTTGGCGCTAGAAGAAGGGTGACTAACCCATCAAACGCATATTTTCTTCATCTCTTTGAAGAACACTCACTGCTCTTCAAAGCTTCACATCCTCAAACCTTCAAATCTTCAAACCTCAAACTACTCCTCTCCTGAAAGCAATGGATCCCCAGAGATCATCCTATGCCCACGGGAAAGCCACACGAGTGGCCTCCCCAATTCGTTTTCCGGAGGAACCCCTCCCATCCGGAGGTCGAGGTTTCTTTACTCCTGACCAGGCCGGGTCAGGAAGACGCCGCCAGACGGAAGAGGCGAGGGGGTGCCGGAGCACTACCTCTGCCTCCAAAAAGAAGGCACAGGCTCGCGCTCCCAAGGGCAAGGCGAAAGCCAGAGAGCACCAAGGCGAAAGCCAGTGTCGGGCGAACCCCGTCTCTGACCGTTCGCGAGGCCCCGCCCATCCGGTTTTTGACCGTTTGGGCACAACAGACCCGTCGTGGTATCCGAGCCGTGTACCCAGTTGCGACACTGGGTACGGAGACACCGAGTCCGTCTCCAACTCTGGGAGCACGGCCCAAATGCCCCACAAAAGGGCGGCCGAGGTCAGCCTGACCCCGGCAAACTCCGCCAGGCGCAAGTTAAGCTTCGCCCAAAGCGGCATTTTCGACCGTATCGGCCCCCTAGCCGACGTGGGCGACCAGCTGGCCGAAACCCCCAGTCCAGAAATCGTCAAGTTGCAAAAGCAACTGGACGAAATGAAGGTGCTCCTCGAAGCGCAAGGCCAAACCAAAGCCCGGCCAGTCGCCAGCGAACCTCTGGCGGTCGATATTGAGCTCGCGCCGGTCCAGCTCAAGATCGTCCCCCCGCCAACTCCTCTCTACGAGGGGAAAACAGATCCTGAGACTCACCTGAGCAAATTCCGGATCTATATGACCGGGCGTGGCGCGACAGACGCCACAAAGTGCAGGCTTTTTCCCCTCACCCTGGGCGATCTCGCCCACAGATGGTACGTGTCCCTCCCGGCACGGTCCATTGACTCGTTCGATACTCTAAGCGCCCAATTCTCATCTTACTTTGCGGCCAAGATTGCCCGGCCGGAAAGCTGGCACCGCCTGATGCGAATCCGCCAGGAGAAAGAAGAGTCCGACGAGGACTACGTGGCCAGAGTGGACGAGGTCATGCTGACCGGCGAGGCGGTAAGCGATCAACTGGCTTTGCATGCAACTCTGGGGGGTTTCCACGGCCGATCTCCCATGTTCAAACACCTCACCAAGGATTTCCCTAAAACCTACGCCGAATTCCGCGCCCGAGCCGGTGACTACCTGGCTCGGAGGAAACTCCTGGCACTAAGACTGGGGGAGTCCGAGCCAGCCCCAAAGGAGACGGAGGCCGTAGCCCAAACCTCCCCCAAGAATGGCCCTAAGGCCAGAAGAGTGGCCAAACCGCCCGGTAACTTCAAGTCCTTCGAGGACGTTGAAGTTCACCTAACTCAGGCCACGAGGCAGAACCCCGCACATATCTTCAATGCGATCCAGCATCGGGACGTGCTTCCCAGGCCAAGGCCCTATTCTGGAGACCGGTCCCGGCTGGACCCTAAAAAGTTCTGCGCTTATCACGACTCTATTGGCCACAATACGAGCCAGTGTCGTGATCTCCTAAAGCAGCTTTGGAAGCTGTTTGAGGAAGGGCGTCTGAACGACCTCCTTCAGAGGACAGCCGGCCGGCAGGACCAGCAGCAGCCCCAGCGCCACCCTCGAAGGAACGAGGAAGGCGGCCGGCCTCTTAGGCCGGTCGCAGCTTTGGAGGAAGATGATGACGAGGATACCTCCTCCCCCCCGTGAATCCCGGTGGTCGGGTCAACATGATCCAGGCCAGCGGAGGGAGCAGCCGACCTTGCCAACATTCAACTCTCCACGCTCGGAACGCCCACGGTCATCCGAGCGTAGGTGGTGACCGTTCTAAGCACGGATGAGAATTGGATGACGCCGATCGTGAAATATCTCAACACCGACGCGCTCCCTGAAGATAGGACTCGGGCCCGGCAACTGCAACTCCGGTCATCAAGGTACACCCTCATTGACGATCTTTTATATAAGAGAAGCTTTACCCTCCCACTCCTAAAATGTATAACCCCGGAGCAAGGCCAGACCATTCTGGCAGAGATCCATGAGGGGGTTTGCGGAAATCATGCCGGAGGCCGGGCCGTAGCCCATAAAGTGATCAGACAAGGATATTTCTGGCCGACCTTGAACAAGGACGCCGTCAGCTTCGCAAGGTCATGCCACAAATGCCAAGTCTTGGGACCCAACATCAAATTGTCCCCCGAGCAGCTCTCCTCTATGTATAGCCCTTGGCCTTTTGCCCAGTGGGGCATCGACCTGATCGAACCAATGCCCACTGCGCCCGGGGGCCACAAATTCGCCGTCGTAGCCGTCAACTATTTCACAAAGTGGGCCGAGGCCGAGCCACTCAACAAAATCAGCCAGACCCAAATCATCAAGTTCATTTGGAAAAACATCATCTGCCGTTTCGGCCTACCTCAAGTGATCATCTCCGACAATGAGAAACAGTTTGACGGTCTCCAGATGATCCAGTTTTGTGAAAAATGGAAGATCAAGAAGGTTTTCTCCACTCCCTACCACCCGCAAATGAACGGCCAGGTAGAGGCCGTAAACAAGATCCTCAAGCACACTATCAAAGCCAAGCTCGAGGACAAAAAGGGGAAGTGGGCAGCGGAGCTACCCGATGTCCTCTGGTCATACCGAACGACCACGAGGAACTCAACGGGCAAAACACCTTTCGCTCTAGCTTTTGGGACCGAGGCCGTCATTCCTTCAGAGGTCTCCCTACCAAGCCACCGGACAGCCCAGACGATTACCGAAGACAATGACACCGCCCGGATGATCGACTTGGACATGTTGGAGGAGAGAAGACTCAATTCCGATCTCCGAAATGCGGTCTACAAGAAGAAATCCGAAATTTTTTTCAACTCCAAAGTGAAGGCCAGACAATTCCAGGTCGGGGACCTCGTCCTCAAGAAGGTCCAAGTACCAAAAGGGGTATTTGGCCCGAACTGGGAGGGTCCGTTCAGGATATCCAAATGGCTCTCCAAGGGAGCTTACGAGCTAGAACTCATGGATGGAACTCCGGACCAATACCCCTGGAATGCAATCCACTTGAAGAAATACTACCAATGATCTTGTACTATGTATTCAAAGTTCTTATCAATACAAGGCTTTTAACACAGGTCAATCTTTTCCTAAGCACCGGGCTCAGTTCAAAGGTATATGCCGGCCGTATCGAGGACGGCATATCACACTTGAACCCGGAAAAGCCACTCAAGGCCATCGAAAAACCGAGCCCAGTTCAAAAGCTTACGCCGACCGTATCGAGGTCGGCGTATCACACTTAAGCTCGGAAAGGCCACCCTAGCCAGTTTAAAAGCCGAGCTCGGTTCAAAAGCATATGCCGACCGCATCGAGGTCGGCATATCACTCTTGAGCTCGGCAAGACAACCAAGGCAATCCTACAAACCGGGCTCAGTTCAAAACATATGCCGACCATATCGAGGTCGGCATATCACACTCGAGCCCGGGTCAAAATCTCATTTCATACTTGTGAAAATTTACTTTGATAAGTATATGAAAGCAAGAAAGCGATGACAAAACAATAAAGTTCAAGGAAAGACTGAATTATATAAAGTCAAAACCGGTCTGAAAGCCGGGAAGTACAACGGTTTAAAACAAGATAAGTCCGGTCAGAAGCCGGGTACATTCAAAAACAGTAAAAAGGAGCCAAGGCAGAAACAAGAAAGAAAATTCAAGGTTCGCCCTCGCCGGCCGCAGCGTTCGCCTGCCCCCTATTCCCGGCCGCCAAAGCAACCTCGACATCACCTCCACCAGGCACTTGAGAGTCGGCCGGAGGAACGTCCTCTCCATCCTCTGCCTCCTCCTCTTCGTCACCGACCGGGGGATTCTGACCCGGCAGGAGCAGCCTGTGCCGATGGGGGAACCATGAGAGGTCCACTCCATGGACGGTCTCAAGGTCGAGGATGGGGAACCAGTAGCCCTCATTGACCGGATTCTTGGCGGCGTACTCCCGGAAATATTCCTCCAAGGACTTGGTCTCAAGGCCGGCCTGGCGCGCAACCCGGATCATGCTGGCAGCGGCCATATAGAAGCAGAACTCGGAGAAGAGCGCCGGGTTGGCGGTCGGATCCTCCGGATCGTATGCCGACCGGCTAAGGGAGACAGCCAGTTCTTCAGCCTTCTTTTGGAGCTCCCTCTCCAACTCAGCCTGCCGGGCAAGGGCCTGATCGGCATATCCCCGGGCTCGATGCGCCTCCAGCCGCAGATCGGCACTGACGTCCTCCATCTCGGCCACCCGATTCCGGGCATCCTCCAGCGCTTTATACGCCATCTCAGCCCGACCAAGAGCGTCATCTTTTTCCTTTAGTACGGCCTCCATCTGGCCGACCGCATAATCCCTCTCCCTTTTGAGCGCTGCGTTCTCGCTCTCGAATCCGGCCTTCTCCTCCCGAGCCCGGGTCAGGTCGGCCTCCAGCCGCCGCACGGTGCTGAGGGCATCGGTGAGCTCGCTCTCCACAAAATTAGCCATGATGGTCGCCTGGCTGACGAGTGCAACACAGGCCCGACCGGCGTATCGAGGTCGGCGCTCGGCGATATCGGCTAACTCCCGCGTCCAAGCTTGGGGCAAAGAGTTCACCGACCGGCTCATATACTCCGGCATATCCACGATGGAGCCCGGAGCCCGGGAGGAAAGGAAATCCAACACCAACGGAGGGAGACCCGAGTTGTTGCGCGTCAGTCTGCATGGAAAGGAAACGGCGATCAGGTACAATTAAAATTTGACTTAAAGAATCTCGAAATTAGAAGACTCACGCTTGGAAACGAGCGGAATCACGACCAAAATAGGTCCTGTCGCCTTCCGGGCCAGAAGTTGGTGCCGCATGGGCCGCATCCTCCCCCCCGACCGGCCCTGGCGGGGTATCATCAGAGAGGACGATAGGGGCCGGACTCGACCCACGAAGGCCGGTCTCCTCGCTCTCAGTTTCCTCCCGACCCCTCTTCCGGCCGGAGAAGCGGGGGGATGCAGGGACCTCAGTAGCAGCGGTCCCGACGGCCGGAACCGACTGAAGAGGGATGGGCTCTTCGATCACGACCCCGGTCCGGGCGCCGTTTCCTTTCTTCTTCCTTGCCCCCTTGGCCGTCTTCTTCACTGCGCAGGCTCCAATCATAGAAAACATTTCCGGGCAGCTTTCAAGGAGTTCTGGCGGGCACTGCCTCACGATCGGGAAATCGGGCACTGCAATGACAGGACATGAAGTGTTATAAAAAAAAAAAAAAAAACACAAACAGACTAAAGGCCGGAGCCCGGTCCCGCCCTGGTACTTACCCGTCAATTTTAGATGACACGGGAACTGGAAGAAGCGGCCAGAAATTCGGGATTGTCGGGTCTGAAGGACGGCCTGATTCCTTTCCGTGGCCGGTAACGACAGAATCCGCTCCCGGAACTGCAAAGTCGAAATTCAGCTCCCGGTCGGAAGGGCAAGGGTAACCTGCAAAGAGAAGTAAGAAATTAGATCAGTACTTTTAATCCAAATTTAAGCTAAAAATTCCTTACTGGGATTCTTGAGACGGATGTCGGTCGGAACGTCGATCTCCGTCCCATCCGGGTACCCGGTCTTCCACGCCCCACCGACGAAGAACCACTTCCTCCGATCGTTCCGACCCTTGCTCGGCAGTCCGGTCACCAACTTCTGTCCTTTAGTTTGAATGTAGACCTCACCGGTCCCACTCTTTTCACTCTGGATCCGGTAGAGGTATGTCATTTCCCCAGGGGTCGGCATCCGGTAGAGCCGATTCTTGCCAAATAAGGTCATGACGCTCACAAGGATCATCCATGTATTCGGGAGCAGCTGGATGGGCGCCTGGTTCCAGTAATTAAACAGATACGATACGGCCGGATGGAGCGGAAAACGAAGTCCAACCTCCATCATATCTTGGGTCACGGCCACCATCCCTCGAGGAGGCTGATCCGCCCGTTCATTCGGTTCGGGGGCGTAGAGGTGGACGTCGTAGGGGATTTCCCAGTCGGACCGGGCATCATCAAGAAAATGCTGAGTCATCTTGCTCTGAATCTGTCCAATGGTCCACCTGCGAGACTCCTCCAGGTCGGCTATCCGGATGGTGGCCCAATCACGAACGGTCGGCCCCCGCGGGAAATGTTCCGAATACTCCTCGAAGTCGAAAGAAAGGGAATCGACCTCATCTTTCATTTCAACGTACTCCGACCACAGGCGAATGGCCTTCCGGACCTGTTCTTTCCGATCCTGGCTAACGCTCCGGCCAGCTGCAGCCGCCCTATCGGCCTCTTCGGTCTCCGATCCCGAGGCCTCATTTGCCATCCCGAGCCTTTGTTTGATTTGTTCAGCCGCGAGATTCTGAAGCAACAGGTTGGTCCCCAGATCGTCACCTTTGCCGCGGCCACTTTCCTCTTCGTCTTCTTCCAAGAGGTCGTCCAGTGGATCCCTCTCCTCCACTGGTCGGGCCACCTCCTCGTCCTGGGATCTCTCCGTAGCCAAAGGAACCCCCTCCCGGGCACCTTCACCCAACAATGACCGTCCCGGGCACGGGAATAGGGCATCCAAACCGTCGTCGTCGTGGGCCCAGATTGAGCCCGCTAGACGAGAAGGAGAGGCTCCACTCCCCCCGCGGGAACTTCCTCCCTCTTCGAACAAACGGCGATTAGCTCCGCCACCACCGCCGCCACTTGAGGAAGCGCCGCCCCTTTGCCCAGGCGGAGGACCAGCCCACCGCCGCACCATTGTGAAAGATAGAGTGTGGAATAGCAAAAATTAAAAAAATTACCTTCTGAAAAACCACCACAACACCGTTCGAAGCTCGTCGCCGCCGTGAAGAACTCGCCGGAAATCGCCTAAAAGCAGCTGCAAATCGCTAAAGAGTGAAAACCTTTGGAAATGAAGTGAAACCCCTATTTATAGGAAATGGGTGAGGGCCTATGTCGAAATAAAATCCTAGGTATAGGGACCTAGGTGCAAGAATTTGAAGAGACGGTTTCGACGTCAGACGCCTCGTACATTGCACGCATTAAATGCGCGAGATTCGAGGAGACCAAATCATGTCACGCACGACAGCTTTCAATGCGCGTAATCCGAGGCGTCGCCTGACGTCATGCGCACCTTTTTAGGTGAAGTAAGTACAAACGCACGTCCTTCCAGTCTTCGCAAAGCCGTAAGCCGGTCTCCGACCACCCCGGGCAAATCAAGGTCGGCACCAACACAAAACGGCAAACGACCACCTCGCCCCACACTAACTTTGAGCGACGAGCTGGGGGGCAATTGTTGTGACCGTTACAGATCGCATGTTGGATCCGACCGGAAGAAAGTCGGAAAAGGCAACAAGGAACCCAGAGGACGGGACCGACCCCGCCGGCCTGAATCCGACCTCAGCGGGCTCCGACCATGAGTTTCCGGCCTCGAAAGCGAGGCCAGAAACCCACTTGAGACCCTCGTCCACGTCCGTCCCAGCCACGTTCAAGTCCTGCCGTGGCCGGACCGGCCCGACCAAGATCAGTGAAGTCCAGCAGAGAGCGCCCAGACACGACCGACCGGCTGGAGCAATCTCCGACCTCGCTGTCCGCCAGGAGGCCGGCCTCCGATTACTCAAGGTCCCCGGCCGGCAAGAGAGATCTGGAGCACGTGATAGAATCAGGCAAGATCCTCTCCCAAGAGGGAAAAAGGCCGCCTCCGTACCCAGCAACAGAGAATATTCCATCCAAATGAGGAAATTCGCCAGAGAATCGTCCTTTTTGGACACGCGTCAACTCCCTAGTGGCCGGCCACCTGCAAGCCCTGATATATCAGAGCCCGCGCGTCCTCAGAGGCAGGAGACATTTAATGCACCTGTCCCCTGAGAAGCCGGAAATTACCAACATACCCCTGTAGTGAGAAAATTATAAATACCCCAACACTTGTAATGTAAAAAGGGGTTCAATCTCTCTCAGTATAGTCAATACACATACTCATTCAAGTCCAGGGACTCACAACCCCTGGCAATTCTTGGTGTTCTTAGTGTTTTTATGCATTTATTGTTTTTCTTCATTCAAGCATTCATTCTAGCATCTAAGAACCCAATCATTTGATGTTTTTACCAAAGCTTTTATGAATAGCCATTCAATCCCAGCAAAATATATTTGGTAAACAACATTACTAAAGAGGTGATTGAAAAGGTCAGAACGTGTGCCACTGCCAAGGAGATGTAGGACAAACTTACACTACTCTGTGAGGGAACATAGAAGATCAAAGACAACAAGCTCCAAGCTGTTCAACACTCGTTTGATACCTTCAAGATGAAACCAGACGAGACCATTGACCAGCTGGACATGCGTCTCACAAACCTCCTGAACAAGGCTAGTGCCTTAGGTAAGACCTACTCTGAAAAGGAAATTAATAGTAAAATCTTGCGTTCACTAACCAGCAGGTGGAGAATTAAAGTCACTGTGATCAAGGACAACAAGGATCTCAATACTCTGGATCATCATCTTCTGTTGTCTGATCTCAAAGCCTATGAGTATGATCTTCAAGAGAAGGATCAAACAGAAGAGATTTCCTCTTCTGGCCAGAAAGGTGTTGCATTCTCTTCAACCATCAAGCCTGATGTCAAGCCAAAGGAGTCTCCTGCAGATGACTTGAGCCTCAAGGAGCAGGTAGTACTTCTAACTCGTAAATTAGATAAAATGAGTTCAAAATATGGCAGGTACAAAAGGTATTGGAATGAATCTACCAGAGACAGGAAAAATTCTTTCAAGCCTGCAGAGAAGGAGAAGACATCTGGAGACTTAAGGGAGACCAGATTCAGAACTCCAGAGAGAAGGAGAGATGACAACCCTGGCAACTCTGGGAGATCAGATTATCAGAGGAGAGATGGTAGCTCTGGCAGACCTGACTACCAGAGGAGAGAGCCAAGTCCTAGTCCCAGAGGAGACAACGCCTGCTACACATACAACAAGACTGGTCACTACAGTTATGATTGTCCTCAACTTACTCCTAGGGAAAGAGAAGAGAAAAGGATCAAGAGAGATAGGAGATATACAGATAAGAGAGCATTGCTGGCAGAAGCAGAGGAGGAGGATACTAGTTCCAGTTCTTCTTCTTTTGACTTTGGATCTGATGATGATGTGTGCCTTATGGCATACATCACTGAGGTAAATGAAACTACCTTATGCTTATCAAATTCCAAATATACTGAATCCTCTCATTCATCTGGTAACTACAGAGAGTCTGATATGCAACAAATGCTATCAGATCTCCAAAATTGTGTCCAACTTTGTCAAAAACTTGAGAAAGAGAATGGTCGGCTCAGAGCTGAAGTTCAATCTCTCTCTCATGAGCATAAATCCACCAGAGAACTCATGAAAGATCATTCCAAAGAAGTCTCTGAACTTCAGGATAAGGTCACATAAAGAGATACTCTGGTAGATCAACTCATGAAAGAAAAGAACTCTCAAGAAGATGAGATCAATGAACTCAGAGCCAAATACCAGACTCTTATCAAGGGAAAACAAGTTGCTCACAACATAGAGGAGATACCCATGCCCAGAGAAGCTCCTAAGATACCATCTGTTGTATCTATCATATCAGAGTCTTCTCAGCGTATTAGTGATAAGAGTGGTTTAGGATATTCTGGAATTACCACTAAAACTCATAAATACCTTTATAATAAAGACAAGTCTGTAAGAGCTGGTAAATTGGTAGAAATCTGGGATGATAAAGACTTAACTGGTAATGGTTACAAGGTGATTCACAATCCTGATTGGAAAAGGAATCACTCTGTTAATCACATAACATACGGTCCAGAAGAATTGACTGTCCTGGAAGAGAAGATTCTAGAGAATAAGAGTCAACAAGGGGAACCATTGAAGATTGATGGTCCTGTGAACAATGAGTCCCAAGGAGTAGAACTTACTCAAATTGGAGGACCCCCAGAGAAATTCTCAAAGGGAACCTAACCAAATTAGGGGACCTCAAAGGAAACACTCAAGAAAGGGGAATACCAATCAGAGTAATAACTACCAGAGAAGGAACAATGTTCAACAGCACCAGGTACCCCAGAGACAATTTTCTCAGAGGAATCAATTCCAGAATAGGTATACTCAAAGGACCTATAGCCACCAGAACAGGTCTAATTTTCAGAACCAGAGGAGGTCTTCCAGACCCATCTATAGAAAACCAACTGATCTGGGTAGTTATGACACCATAGATGGTTCTTCTAGGATGTACCCTTACAACCAGACCTTTAAGACCATGTCTTTAAGGCAAGCTATTCCAAAAGCCAGATTTGAGAAAAGATACACCAGACCTGTTTATAGGAAAGGTGTTCTGATCAGACCAGTAGCTCAATATGTCATTGTAAGAGGACATGTGCTGGTAGAAAGATTTGGAAGGAAGATAAGATCTCCTCATCCAGCAAGGGATGATCTTTATCTTTGGATTCCTACAAAACCTGCAACTAACCAATCAGGACCCAGCACTAGTAGGGGACCTAATTAATTTCTCTGCAGGTAGATAAGAGTCCATTGGAGAAAGGACTTTCAAGCAACCATGTCTGGTACATTGATAGTGGATGTTCCAAGCACATGACCTTCCAGAAGGATAATCTCCAAGATTTCAAGCCATTGAATGGACCAAGAGTGATGTTTGGTGACTACAACTATGGAGTCACCAGAGGAGTTGGAAAGTTGACCTTTAATGGAGTATCTATAGATGAAGTCTACTATGTTGAAGGACTCAAGCATAATCCGCTTTGAGTATCCCAATTCTGTGACAAGGGATGCTCAGTGAAGTTTTCTAGTGATTCATACACTGTTTTCTCTTCTGATTTTTATGATATCTTGCTAATAGGCTTGAGGAAGGGTAACATTTATCTTGCAGATTTTAGCAGTTGCCCAAGAAATGCTTGCCTGGTTGCTAAGGGGTCTGCAGAGAATAGATGGATTTGGCACAAGAGATTATGTCATCTTAACTTCAAAACACTGAACAAGATTGCCAGAAAAGGTCTCATTCGAGGTCTTCCTAATGAAGTGTTTAAGAAGAATCAGGTTTGTGGTCCCTGCCAGAAGGGTAAACAACCCAAGACTTCCTTTAAGGATGTCCAGAGCACAACCACAACCAGAGTACTTCAACTACTTCACGTGGACCTGTTTGGACCTATTTCTCCTCTTAGTTTCAGTGGAAGGAAGTACACCTTGGTGATAGTAGATGACTTTTCAAGATACACTTGGGTAGTGTTCTTGTTTAAGAAAAATGAAACTATGACTAAGCTGCCAGAATTCTTCAAGCAGATTCAGAATGAGCAGAACCAGAGCATAGTCAGAATCAGAAGCGACAAAGGGACAGAGTTTTTGAATTCACACATTGCAGATTATTGCAAGGACCATGGGATTTTTCATGAGACATCTGCTGCCAGAACACCCCAACAAAATGGAGTAGCAGAAAGGAGGAATAGGACCCTCAAAGAAGCTGCAAGAACACTTCTGGCAGAGTACAACACTCCACAGAGATTTTGGGCAGAGGCCATTAATACAGCTTGCTATACTCAGAACAGGTGCCTGATTGCCCAGAGACATAATAAGACTCCATATGAGGTATGGAAAGGTAAAACCCCATCTGTTTCATATTTTCATGTCTTTGGATGTAAGTGTTTCATCCATGACAATGGGAAATCTAAATTAAGAACCTTTGATGCTAAAGTGGCTGATGGAATATTTTTAGGATATTCCAGCACCAGTAAGGCTTTTAGAGTTTTTAATAAGAATTCACTTTGTGTGGAGGAAACACCCCATGTTATTTTTGATGAATCTGCTTTTGAATGCAAGGTGGACTCTAAGTCTTCTGATGAGACCCAGAATCAGACAACACCCAGAGTAATTAAAGTCAATCCACCTATTCTTGATTCAGATTCAGATTCAGATGATGACCCATCTCCTGGTTCTCTGAAGCAGAAGCCTTCACAAGGAGCAGAACCAGAAGAGGTTGGAACTCCTGTAGGGGGAAGCTCTTCTGCAGGTGGTGATAATCACCAAGGTACTGCAGAAGATGATCCACCAGGCAAGACCACGGGAAGGAGGACCCTGGTTGATCACCCCAATGCCCTGATCCTTGGAGATCCAACTAAGGGTGTCCAGACTAGGAGAACTCTTAACTTAGCTGCCTTATTCAGTTGCTATGTGTCCTTGATTGAGCCCAAGAACATCAAGGAGGCACTGAAAGATTCAAATTGGATTGTTGCTATGCAGGAGGAGTTGAATCAATTCACCAGACAGGATGTTTGGGAGCTGGTAGACAGACCAAGACATCAAAAGGTGATAGGCACTAAGTGGGTTTTTAAGAATAAGAAAGATGAGAATGATGTCATTACTAGGAACAAGGCAAGGCTAGTGGCCCAGGGCTATTCTCAGTCTGAAGGAATAGACTATGATGAGACTTTTGCTCCGGTTGCCAGACTAGAAGCCATCAGATTGTTCTTAGCATATGCTGCTCACATGAAGTTCAAAGTATACCAGATGGATGTGAAATCTGCCTTTCTTAATGGGATTCTCATTGAGGAAGTGTATTTGGAACAACCTCCTGGTTTTGAACAAGGTGACAAGGTGTTTAAGCTTAAGAAAGCTCTTTATGGGCTGAAGCAGGCACCCAAAGCATGGTATGACACTCTATCTCAGTTTCTTCTGGACAATGGTTTTTCTAAGGGTAAGATTGATAGGACCTTGTTTAGGAAAGAAGAAGGAAAGGACATCCTTCTGGTCCAAAAATATATTGATGACATTATATTTGGATCCCCTAACAAGAAGCTGTGTGAGATGTTTGGAGAGCTCACGCAGAGTCAGTTTGAGATGTCCATGATGGGTGAAATGAATTACTTTTTAGGTTTGCAAGTTAAGCAATCAGAGAAGGGAATCTTCATAAATCAGGCTAAGTACACAAGAAACATGTTAGAGAAATTTGGAGTAGGATCTAGCAAAGCAGCCAAGATCCCTATGATGACAAATTTCAACATGGATCCAGATGATCTGGAGAGAGTGTGGACCAGACTCAGTACAGAGCACTTATTGGTTCTCTTCTGTACCTGACTGCAAGCAGACCAGATATTACCTTTGCTGTTGGAGTATGTGCCAGATTTCAAGCTAATCCCAAGAAAAGTCATTTGGAAGCAGCTAGGAAAATATTGAAATATCTTAAGGGAACAGTGAATTTAGGATTGTGGTATCCTGCAGATGACAACTTAGAATTGAGTGGTTATTCAGATTCAGACTATGGTGGATGCAGAATAGATAGGAGATCTACAAGTGGAACATGCCAATTTTTTAGGGAATAAATTGGTATCCTGGTTTTCTAAGAAGCAGACTTCAGTTGCCACATCAACAACAGAAGCAGAGTATATGGCTGCAGGGAGCTGTTGTTCACAACTACTCTGGATTAGTCAACAACTTAGGGACTACCAGATTAGAGCTAAGGATATTCCTATTTTCTGTGATAGTAATAGTGCAATTGCAATCACCCAGAATCCAGTTCTTCATACCAGGTGTAAACATGTTGATATAAGACATCATTTTATCAGAGATCATGTTGAGAAGGGAGATATAAGGATGGAAAAGATTGCAATAGAGAAGCAAAGAGAAGATATCTTAACTAAGCCTTTGGCTGAAACCAGATTAAGAGAGTTAGCTTTTGAGTTAGGTTTGTTGGACAGAGACAGATTTGTTTTAGGGGGAACATCAGAGAAGTATCCTTTGTTTCATTACTTTAGTTCATATATTTATTCTCAAACTAACATACCTGCAGATTAGACATATCGGAGAAGGTATATCTCTAGATGAGGCATACACCAGATGACACTTGTCCCAAATGAGGTGCTGAGTCAGATTCCAGAAATGTCCAAAATCTTCTCTGACCAGGACCAGATGAGCTCCATCAGAGGAGATGTAGCACCAGACTTGCTGTGGTATCATCTGGTTACAATATCAGGTGACAGGTATGCTTTTACTTCTCAGGCCTCTGATCATTGGGATACACTTTTCAAATTAGTAATTACACTCAAAACATTTCAACTTCGGAGTGTATTTAAGACTAGGGTATAGGGCCTAGGCAATCATTTCACTTTTTCTCTTGACTGCCACAAAACCCCTTTATGCCCAGACCCAATGACTATGCCAATGCATCAGATTAAATCTGTATCTCGCCTTTCATCGTGGCCATCAGATTTAATCAATGTGCAGTATGTCAATCAATTCAAAAATTGATTTTGTTCCCTAAATTAAATTTGCTATTACACGCGTTCCCACTTCATTTATTAATCAAGCCACGTGTATTGCTCTATTTAAATCAAATTTATTTTCAATTTGTCTTTTCACGTTTTCATATTCTTACAATCCCTAACTTCTCTCTGCAAAGTATTGCTCTCTCTCTCTCTTTCACAGAAATGGCCCCTCCGTGCAACTTTGACCATGAATTGATGATGAAGAAACTTAAAACCGAGATGGTGGTTGAATTTTACACCACCAAGAATTGTTGGTCCCACTAGTTAGATTAATTGCGGAAGCTTAAGTTAAATGTCTTTCAAAGTCTTTTACAAGAGAACAATAATCAACAAACAATAAGTAAAATAAAGCGATAAAGAACACAAGATGTATAGTGGTTCGGATAGAATATCCTACGTCCACTCTCCCTTAAATCCAAGGGGTCTCACTAACAACCAACCAACTCACTTACTTACTGGAATTTGGAAGTACCAGTTCCTTCTTACTGTCTCTTTAGATTTACCCTCAATCTAAAGATCAAACAGCCTACAACCTTGTCTGATAGATGAACAGGTTGAGGTTTCAATAACTCCTTAAGAGTAGATAAATATTATGAGCAGTAAGAGTGCTTGGTATGAATCTCAAAAGCTTAAATGGACTTATGCGCGTATATGGTCTCTCTAGAGCTTTTTCTTGAACTGCACTCTTGTATTTATAGAGGGGATTAGGGCTAGCCGTTGGAGGGCTAATCCAATCAGATCCTCTATATAAGAAAGCCTCAATCAATCAATTCCCTAATTGATTGATTGGGTTGGTGGGATCCTTGGATTGATTATCTTCAAATACTTTCCAATCCTGATCTTGTTGACTTGATATGAATTACCAACGGTCAATAGCTTCCTCTGCCTAACTCTGATTCTCTCCAGAGAAGGCAAGACCAGACACCAGGCAACCTCGGTGTCTTCTGGTCCTCATCTGGTCAACAACCAGAATACTCAGTAGAATTAGGGGATCAAACTGAGCATCTTTTTTTCTACCAGACTCGTCTGGTCTGAACTCGTCTGGTCTGGGAAAGGTCCTCTGCCTCTGGTCAGATCTCATCTGGTTAAATCTTCTGGTGGAGTCCTCTGGTGAAGTCCTCTGGTGGGGTCTTCTGGTGACTCTTCTGGTGAAGTCTTCTGGTCTGGCAGTTCCCCCTAGACTAAGTCCTAATCTAGACCATCATCTGTCTAACAGGTCCAGATGGTCCTATTACATCTTCTGGTTTGTTTTAACTCATCAAAACTAACAACTTTTATCCTAACAATTTCCCCCTTTTTGATGGAGTTAAAACATACCAGAACTGATCAAAAGTAAACTTAAGCAAGAAAACAATAAAGGATAAGACCTTAGAATAGATCTTATCAGGCAAACAAATAAGACAACAAGAGGTTGTCTTTTGAACAGAGAAGATATGAGATTTTCATTGATAAAAAAGACAAAGAAGATTATAGATTACAAAGCAATTCTGGTCCTATTCTAAGCATATCTTCTGTTATCCTTGGGCACCAGGAACCAGTCAAAGAATCTATCTTGAATGGCCTTCAACTCTGCAGAAGATGATGGGGTGAAGTTTGCCAACACTTTGGTCTTGTACAGTCTCTTCAGCTCAGCCCAATCAACCTGGTCTCCTGCCATTGGAGTGTTGAGAAAATGGAATTCAGGAGCAGTGACTTCCAGGTTAAATTCAATAGTTGAATCCATCAACTGCTTGTACAAATCTGCATCATATGCCTGCATCCAAGAATGGAAAGTCCTGTTGATGAGAGCATCATCCTCTGGTGGAGGTCTCTGGATGTAATGTTGAATGAACCAAAGAGTCTTGGCTTCTCTCTATTTTTCTATTAAAGGCACAGGAACAGTTGAGTCAAAGGACCCTTCTGTCCTGAGAGGGAGGATGTTCATGACTTCAACAGGCCCTTTCCTCTTCTGACTTGATCCACTAGAACCAGGAGTGATGCCAGCTTCTCTGCTCTTCTTATTTTACCTTCTAACATATCTGAGCCTCTGCTTTATATCTATGTTTTTCCTTATCCTTGCTTGTCTCTCTTCAGGCGACTCTTCCTTGAATCTCTTCTCCGCTTCTTCAACCACAGATTCAAGGAAGCTCTTCTTCACTTTCCTTATCTTCCTCTTTGCAGGTCCAGAGATGGAGATTGGATCCTGCTCTGCTTCTGACTCCTCTTCTGCAGCAAGCTGCTTAGCCATGGAAAGAGATTTGAGCTCTTCCTTCTTCTTCTTCTGCAACTCAGCCTGGGCCAATGTATTCTCCAGCAGGTCCAGACGAGCTCCATGGCTGAAGAGTGTTTCATTTGTGGTCTTCGCCAGATCAGTTCTGGCCTTCTCTTCCCCCTTTTTAACTTCATCAAGGAGGTGCTCCACCACCTGCTTTATAAGATCAAGCAAGGCAGTGTTGGAGGAAGAGTGAAGATCACGTAGCTGCTTGTCCTCCTCCAGGTAAGCTTTAGACTCTGCAACAAGTCTCTCTTGCTTCTCCAACTTCTCCTGGAGGGAGTCTTTCAGCTTGGCAGTCTGAATCATCTGGCTGGCCATCTCCACTTTGAGCACAGAGACAGGCCTCATCTGCTCCAGCACGTGCTCCTGGAGCTGCTTCTGGTTGTGCATGACATCCAGCTTGACAAATAAGCCATTAACCTTGAAAGAAGCTTTTACCTCTGCTAGAGTAGACTTGATCTGCTTCAGGAAGATTCTCCTCTCATGCCTGATCTGGTCCTCTATCATAGCAGGGGCAATATGTTGAATTGCTTTTGAAAAGCGCCCAATCTGCATGATTTGCTCATTGAAGAAAGCTTTCATCTTCTGGAGCACGGCAGGAGACATCTCAAAGTCTTCCTCATCTGAATATAGCTATGGAGGGAAGACAAAATGAGGACCAAACTTGTAAGTGGGGCCCTCTGGGGTGAGCATTACTCCTCTCTGGATGAGCAGGGTGCGAATCAAGACTTTAGCAGCACCAGGGGTCTCCAGCTCTGCTGGGTTCTGAATGTTCATCCTCTGCTTTAGCTCAATCTCCCAAGCAGTGAAGTTGGAGGGACCCATTTCCTCAAGCAAAAGCATTAGGTCCTCCATATCTTCAAGTCTGGCCTTGCTCCAGACCTTGGCATCAGTAAGCTCTGCCAGGAGTGGTAAGTGCTCCAGAAGAACTGGAAAATGCTCTTTTAGCCAGAGCTGAGCACTTACACTCATACTCTGCCTAATGGGACCCATTTCTGCAGATGAGAAAGTGAAGGGTTTGGGCCCAGAGGCAGAGGAGGAAGGTGCTAAGTCAGCAGGCTCAAGTGAAGCTTCCTCATCTTCACTATCATCGCTGGTTATACAGGTAGGAGAAGGGGGAGGGCCAACGAATCCCAGAGCCATAGAAATGGTTGGGTCCTGGTCTGTATGGGTTTGAGGAGGGTTAGGATTTTGTGAAGTAGAGGTGGAAGGGAATGGTTGCTCTGCACCAGAAGAAGATGGAAAATCTGGTACAGAAGGTGTAGGAGGTATCTGGGAGGTGGAAGTGTTTGGAGGGGGGATTTTTGCACCAGAAGAGGTTGAGGGTACCTCTGGTACAGAAGGTGGGGGAGAGTGGTTTGTGGGAAGATGTGTTTGGGAATTTAGGGGAAAAGGTGTTTGGGTAGGAATGGTAGAGGGAGTATATACTGGGGTATCTGGGATAATCTGCTCTGGTGGAACAATAGGGTTACCAGAGGCAGATGGGGTTTGGGGAATATTATCTGGGGGAGAGGTAGAGGGGGAGACAAGATTAATGGGGGAAAAAGATGGAAGGGAAGGGTTTACCTCTGCTGGGTCAACACCAGCAGGTACAACAGACTCTGGAGCATCCTCCATCATCTGGGAAGCATCCTCAATTACCTTTTCCAAGGCCTCTCCAAGATCAGATCCAGAGTCAGAATCTTGAAGAATGGCTTTCCTGGCCTTGGATTTCTTTACAAGAGGCTCAACCTCTTCTTCCTCTTCTTCCTCTGAAGGCTCATCCACCAGAAGGGTTTTCTTTGCCTTTTTGCTAGTCTTACGCTTCTTAGCAGAACCTCTCCTAGCCTCTTCTGGCTGCTTCCTCTTGGCTGCTCCAGCCTTCTTAACAGCTTTATCATCATCACCCTTCTTCTTAAGCACTTCAAGAAGGGGAATCTGGTCCTCTTCTGAGGAACCAGAGAAAGCAACGGTTGAAGAACCAGTTGTTTCAGCAGCTTTCTTCTGGGTCTTCTGCTGCTTCTGCCCCTTAGCAGGTGAGGGAATGGCTTGAAGGGAAGGTGTAGGGATGGTTTGCTCACCATCAGAATCAGGATGGCCATGAAGGGAACCATCCTTGGAGAACATAATCTTGGACTTATGAAAGCCCTTACACCAGGATTGTCTCCATTTCTTCTCTGGAAGGATCGAATCCAGAATTAGAGTGAGTTTTGTGCCCAATGATACATTAGCATTGAACACAAATTGTTGCTCTCCTGGCAACTGGGGGCATTCTTCCGTCTGAATTTTCACCTTGTTCTTCCTCAGCACTCCCCAGAATAACTCAGCCCAGTTACACTGAACACCATCCAGAATGGCCCTCATAACACAGAGCCAGCCAACGAAGATGGCATCTGTGCTATGGCTCTCACACATGAGAATCTTTACCACAATGTCAAATAACACCTTATACTTCTGCCTAAGATGCTTGTCCAAGAAGCCCTTAGTAATATTCTGGCATGAATTTCTGGCAAACATCTTGAAGGATTCCAACGCCTCTCCTTCTTTGTACTTCAGTGGGTCCACACCTTCCGCAGAAAGGTTACCAAAAAGACCACAGAAGTCTGCCTTCGAGAAAACAACGTCCTCTGAATCAATCTTGGATGAAATATGGTCTTCATGGATCTTCATCCGGATAAGAAACAGAGCAGCATATCCATCCAAGGTACGCAGATCCTTGGGAACCTTTGAGATCAACTCCTCAAGCCTAGAACGTCGGAGAAGCTCTAAAATCTCCAAAGCGGCCGGATTCTTAGTGGAATAGAAGTCTGTTAGGATAAAAGTTGTTAGTTTTGATGAGTTAAAACAAACCAGAAGATGTAATAGGACCATCTGGACCTGTTAGCCAGATGATGATCTAGATTAGGACTTAGTCTAGGGGGAACTGCCAGACCAGAAGACTTCACCAGAAGAGTCACCAGAAGACCCCACCAGAGGACTTCACCAGAGGACTCCACCAGAAGACTTCACCAGATGAGATTTGACCAGAGGCAGAAGACCTTCCCCAGACCAGACGAGTCCGGACCAGACGAGTTTGGTAGAACAAAAGATGCTCAGTTTGATCCCCTGACTCTACTAAGTATTCTGGTTCTTGACCAGATGAGGACCAGAAGACACCGAGGTTGCCTGGTGTCTGGTCCTGCCTTCTCTGGAGAGAATCAGAGTTAGGCAGAGGAAGCTATTGACCGTTGGTGATTCAAATCAAGTCAACATGATCAGGATTGGAAAGTATTTGAAGATAATCAATCCAAGGATCCCACCAACCCAATCAATCAATTAGGGAATTGATTGATTGAGGCTTCCTTATATAGAGGATCTGATTGGATTAGCCCTCAAACGGCTAGCCCTAATCCCCTCTATATATACAAGAGTGCATTTCAAGAAAAAGCTCTAGAGACTCTACACGCGCATAAGTGATCAAAGCTTTTGATATTCATACCAAGCACTCTTACTGTTCATAATATTTATCTACTCTAAAGGAGTTATTGAAACCGCAACCTGTTCATCTATTAGACAAGGTTGTTGGCTGGTTGATCTTTAGATTGAAGTTAAATCTAAAAAGACTGTAAGAAGGAACTGGTACTTCCCAATTCCAGTAAGTAAGTTTGTGAGTTGGTTGATAGTGAGACCCCTTGGTTATAAGGGAGAGTGGACGTAGGATATTCAATCCGAACCACTATACATCTTGTGTTCTTTATTGCTTTATTTTACTTATTGTTTGTTGACTATTGCTCTCTTGTAAAAGACTTTGAAAGACATTTAACTAAAGCTTCCGCAATTAATCTAACTAGTGGGACCAACAAGTGGTATCAAAGCAGTGTGTCCAACGACCACTGCTTTGTAAAGCTTTTGGTGGTCACCGGGCAGATCCATTCCTCTTTAGTGCTTTTGTTCAAGTTCTTGTTATTTCCCTAAATTTCTTATCAAAATGTCTGCAAAATCTTCTTACAAGAGCCGTAAGCTCCCAGAATTCTCTTTTGAGGATTACAGCCACTGGAGTTTCATGATGAGCAATCATCTTGGAGCTATTCACCACCGCATGCTAGATGTGGTTGAAAGTGGCCCCATACAATTTTACTGGACTCCCATTGATAGTGGCAGGTCAGAGTCCAGAGAAGAAACTAGTGAAGCTGCCCAAAAAACTGCAGAGGTTAGAGTCCCCAGGCAGAAAATCCTTAAAAAGAAATATGAGCTTGATAATGATGAGAGAAAGTTATATAACCTGGACCAGGTGGCAAGAACCGAGATCATCAACACTCTCACCAAGGAGGTAATAGAGAAGGTCAGAACCTGTGTCACTGCGAAGGAGATGTGGGACAAACTTGCACTTCTCTGTGAAGGAACAGAGAAGATTAAGGATAACAAGCTCCAGGCTGTTCAACACTCGTTTGACACCTTCAAAATGAAACCAGACGAGACCATTGACCAGCTGGATATGCGTCTACTGCAGATGACTTGAGCCTCAAGGAACAGGTAGCACTTCTAACTCGTAAATTAGATAAAATGAGTTCAAAGTATGGCAGGTACAAAAGGTATTGGGGGGAGTCTACCAGAGACAGGAAGAGTTCTTTCAAGCCTGCAGAGAAAGAGAAGACATCTGGAGACTCAAGGGAGACCAGATTCAGAACTCCAGAGAGGAGGAGAGATGACAACCCTGGCAACTCTGGGAGATCAGATTATCAGAGGAGGGATGGTAGCTCTGGCAGACCTGACTACCAGAGGAGAGAGAGTAGTCCAGTCAGATCAGACTACAACCAGAGGAGGAGAGAGCCAAGTCCTAGTCCCAGAGGAGACAATGCCTGCTACACATGCAACAAGACTGGTCACTACAGTTATGATTGTCCTCAACTTACTCCTAGGGAAAGAGAAGAGAAGAGAATCAAGAGAGACAGGAGATATGCAGATAAGAGAGCATTGCTAGCAGAAGCAGCGGAGGAGGATACTAGTTCCAGCTCTTCTTCTTCTGACTTTGGATCAGATGATGATGTGTGTCTCATGGCAGACATCACTGAGGTAAATGCAACTACTCTAGTTTTGTCAAATTCCAAATGTATTGAATCCTCTAATTCATCTGGTAACTCCAGAGAGTCTGATATGCAACAAATGCTATCAGATCTCCAAAATTGTGTCCAACTCTGTCAAAAACTTGAGAAAGAGAATGGTAGGCTCAGAGCTGAAGTTCAATCTCTCTCTCATGAGCATAAATCCACCAGAGAACTCATGAAAGATCATTCCAAAGAAGTCTCTGAACTTCAGGATAAGAACACAGAAAGAGATACTCTGGTAGATCAACTCATGAAAGAAAAGAACTCTCAAGAAGATGAGTTCAATGAACTCAGAGCCAAATACCAGACTCTTATCAAGGGAAAACAAGTTGCTCACAACATAGAGGAGATACCTATGCCCAGAGAAGCTCCTAAGATACCATCTGTTGTATCTATCATATCAGAGTCTTCTCAGTGCATCTGTGATAAGAGTGGTTTAGGATATTCTGGAATTTCCTCTAAAACTCATAAATACTTTTATAATAAAGACAAGTCTGTAAGAGCTGGTAAATTGGTAGAAATCTGGGATGATAAAGACTTAACTGGTAATGGTTACAAGGTGGTTCACAATCCTGATTGGAAAAGGTCTCATTCGAGGTCTTCCTAATGAAGTGTTTAAGAAGGATCAGGTTTATGGTTCATGCCAGAAGGGTAAACAACCCAAGACATCCTTTAAGGATGTCCAGAGCACAAGAGTGATTCCTTTTCCAATCAGGATTGTGAACCACCTTATAACCATTACCAGTCAAGTCTTTATCATCCCAGATTTCTACCAATTTACCAGCTCTTACAGACTTGTCTTTATTATAGAAGTACTTATGCATTTTAGTGGAAATTCCAGAGTATCCTAAACCACTCTTATCACAAATGCGCTGAGAAGACTCTGATATAATAGATACAACAGATGGTATCTTAGGAGCTTCTCTGGGCATGGGTATCTCCTCTATGTTGTAAGCAACTTGTTTTCCCTTGATAAGAGTCTGGTATTTGGCTCTGAGTTCATTGATCTCATCTTCTTGAGAGTTCTTTTCTTTCATGAGTTGATCTACCAGAGTATCTCTTTCTGTGATCTTATCCTGAAGTTCAGAGACTTCTTTGGAATGATCTTTCATGAGTTCTCTGGTGGATTTATGCTCATGAGAGAGAGATTGAACTTCAGCTCTGAGCCTACCATTCTCTTTCTCAAGTTTTTGACAGAGTTGGACACAATTTTGGAGATCTGATAGCATTTGTTGCATATCAGACTCTCTGGAGTTACCAGATGAATTTAAGGATTCAGTATATTTGGAATTTGATAAGACTAGAGTAGTTTTATTTACCTCGGTGATGTCTGCCATAAGACACACATCATCATCTGATCCAAAGTTAGAAGAAGAAGAACTGGAACTAGTATCCTCCTCCTCTGCTTCTGCCAGCAATGCTCTCTTATCTGCATATCCCCTATCTCTCTTGATTCTTTACTCTTCTCTTTCCCTAGGAGTAAGCTGAGGACAATCATAACTGTAGTGACCAGTCTTATTGCATGTGTAACAGGCATTGTCTCCTCTGGGACTAGGACTTGGCTCTCTCCTCCTCTGGTTGTAGTCTGATCTGGCTGGACTACTCTCTCTCCTCTGGTAGTCAGGTCTGCCAGAGCTACCATCCCTACTCTGATAATCTGATCTCCCAGAGTTGCCAGGGTTGTCATCTCTCCTCCTCTCTGGAGTTCTGAATCTGGTCTCCCTTGAGTCTCCAGATGTCTTCTCCTTCTCTGCAGGCTTGAAGGAACTCTTTCTGTCTCTGGTAGATTCCTTCCCGTGCCTTTTGTACCTGCCATATTTTGAACTCATTTTATCTAATTTACGAGTTAGAAGTGCTACCTGCTCCTTGAGGCTCAAGTCATCTGCAGTAGACTTATTTGGCTTGACATTAGGCTTGATAGATGAAGAGAATGCAACACCTTTCTGACCAGAAGAGAAAACCTCTTCTGTTTGATCCTCTTCTTGAAGATCATACTCATAGGCTTTGAGATCAGACAACAGGAGATGTTGATCCAGAGTATTGAGATCCTTGTTGTCCTTGATCACAGTGATTTAATTCTCCACCTGCTGGTTAGTGAGCGCAAGATTTTACTATTAATTTCTTTTTCAGAGTAAGTCTTACCTAAAGCACTAGCCTTGTTCAGAAGGTTTGTGAGACGCATGTCCAACTGGTCTATGGTCTCGTCTGGTTTCATCTTGAAGGTGTCAAACGAGTGTTGAACAACTTGGAGCTTGTTGTCTTTGATCTTCTCTGTTCCCTCACAGAGAAGTGCAAGTTTGTCCCACATCTCCTTGGTAGTGGCACATGTTCTGACCTTTTCAATCACCTCTTTAGTAAGTGTGTTGATGATCTCTGTTCTTGCCACCTGGTCCAAGTTGTAGAGCTTTCTTTCATCATTATCAAGCTCATCTTTCTTTTTGAGGATTCTTTGCCTGGGGACTCTATCCTCTGCAGCTTCACTAGTTTCTTCCCTGGACTCTGACCTGCCACTATCAATAGGACTCCAGTAAAATTGAATGGGTTTCAACCACATCTAACATGCGGTGGTGAATAGCTCCAAGATGATTGCTCATCATGAAACTCCAGTGGCTGTAATCCTCAAAAGAGAATTCTGGAAGCTTACGGCTCTTGTAAGAAGATTTTGCAGACATTTTGATAAGAAATTAAGGGAAATAACAAGAACTTGAACAAAAGCACTAAAGAGCAATGGATCTGCCCGGTGACCACCAAAAGCTTTTCAAAGCAGTGGTCGTGGACACACTGCTCTGATACCACTTGTTGGTCCCACTAGTTAGATTAATTGCGGAAGCTTAAGTTAAATGTTTTTCAAAGTCTTTTACAAGAGAACAATAATCAACAAACAATAAGTAAAATAAAGCGATAAAGAACACAAGATGTATAGTGGTTCGGATAGAATATCCTACGTCCACTCTCCCTTAAATCCAAGGGGTCTCACTAACAACCAACCAACTCACTTACTTACTGGAATTTGGAAGTACCAGTTCCTTCTTACAGCCTCTTTAGATTTACCCTCAATCTAAAGATCAAACAGCCTACAACCTTGTCTGATAGATGAACAAGTTGAGGTTTCAATAACTCCTTAAGAGTAGATAAATATTATGAACAGTAAGAGTGTTTGGTATGAATCTCAAAAGCTTAAATGGACTTATGCGCGTATATGGTCTCTCTAGAGCTTTTTCTTGAACTGCACTCTTGTATTTATAGAGGGGATTAGGGCTAGCCGTTGGAGGGCTAATCCAATCAGATCCTCTATATAAGGAAGCCTCAATCGATCAATTCCCTAATTGATTGATTGGGTTGGTGGGATCCTTGGATTGATTATCTTCAAATACTTTCCAATCCTGATCTTGTTGACTTGATTTGAATCACCAACGGTCAATAGCTTCCTCTGCCTAACTCTGATTCTCTCCAGAGAAGGCAAAACCAGACACCAGGCAACCTCGGTGTCTTCTGGTCCTCATCTGGTCAACAACCAGAATACTCAGTAGAATTAGGGGATCAAACTGAGCATCTTTTGTTCTACCAGACTCGTCTGGTCCGGACTCGTCTGGTCTGGGGAAGGTCCTCTGCCTCTGGTCAGATCTCATCTGGTGAAGTCTTCTGGTGGAGTCCTCTGGTGAAGTCCTCTGGTGGGGTCTTCTGGTGACTCTTCTGGTGAAGTCTTCTGGTCTGGCAGTTCCCCCTAGACTAAGTCCTAATCTAGATCATCATCTGGCTAACAGGTCCAGATGGTCCTATTACATCTTCTGGTTTGTTTTAACTCATCAAAACTAACAACTTTTATCCTAACAATTTCCCCCTTTTTGATGGAGTTAAAACATACCAGAACTGATCAAAAGTAAACTTAAGCAAGAAAACAATAAAGGATAAGACCTTAGAATAGATCTTATCAGGCAAACAAATAAGACAACAAGAGGTTGTCTTTTGAACAGAGAAGATATGATATTTTCATTGATAAAAAGGACAAAGAAGATTACAGATTACAAAGCAATTATGGTCCTATTCTAAGCATATCTTCTGTTATCCTTGGGCACCAGGAACCAGTCAAAGAATCTATCTTGAATGGCCTTCAACTCTGCAGAAGATGATGGGGTGAAGTTTGCCAACACCTTGGTCTTGTATAGTCTCTTCAGCTCAGCCCAATCAACCTGGTCTCCTGCCATTGGAGTGTTGAGAAAATGGAATTCAGGGGCAGTGACTTCCAGGTTGAATTCAATATTTGAATCCATCAACTGCTTGTACAAATCTACATCATATGACTGCATCCAAGAATGGAAAGTCCTGTTGATGAGAGCATCATCCTCTGGTGGAGGTCTCTGGATGTAATGTTGAATGAACCAGAGAGTCTTGGCTTCTCTCCATTTTTCTATCAAAGGCACAGGAACAGTTGAGTCAAAGGACCCTTCTGTCCTGAGAGGGAGGATGTTCATGACTTCAATAGGCCCTTTCCTCTTCTGACTGGATCCACTAGCACCAGGAGTGATGCCAGCTTCTCTGCTCTTCTTATTTTGCCTTCTAACATATCTGAGCCTCTGCTCTCTTCATCTATGTTTTTCCTTATCCTTGCTTGCCTCTCTTCAGGCGACTCTTCCTTGAATCTCTTCTCTGCTTCTTCAACCACAGATTCAAGGAAGCTCTTCTTCACTTTCCTTATCTTCCTCTTTGCAGGTCCAGAGATGGAGATGGGATCCTGCTCTGCTTCTGACTTCTCTTCTGCAGCAAGCAGCTTAGCCATGGAAAGAGATTTGAGCTCTTCCTTCTTCTTCTTCTGCAACTCAGCCTGGGCCAATGTATTCTCCAGCAGGTCCAGACGAGCTCCATGGCTGAAGAGTGTTTCATTTGTGGTCTTCGCCAGATCAGTTCTGGCCTTCTCTTCCCCCTTTTTAACTTCATCAAGGAGGGGCTCCACCACCTGCCTTATAAGATCAGGCAAGGCAGTGTTGGAGGAAGAGTGAAGATCACGTAGCTTCTTGGCCTCCTCCAGGTAAGCTTTAGACTCTGCAACAAGTCTCTCTTGCTTCTCCAACATCTCCTGGAGGGAGTCTTTCAGCTTGGCAGTCTGAATCATCTGGCTGGCCATCTCCACTTTGAGCACAGAGACAGGCCTCATCTGCTCCAGCACGTGCTCCTGGAGCTGCTTCTGGCTGTGAAAGAAGCTGCTTCTGGAGCCTTGAAAGAAGCTTTTACATCTGCCAGAGTAGACTTGATCTGCTTCAGGAAGATTCTCCTCTCATGCCTGATCTGGTCCTCTATCATAGCAGGGGCCATATGTTGAATTGCTTTTGAAAAGCACCCAATCTGCATAATTTGCTCATTGAAGAAAGCTTTCATCTTCTGGAGCACGGCAGGAGACATCTCAAAGTCTTCCTCATCTGAATATAGCTCTGGAGGGAAGACAAAATGAGGACCAAACTTGTAAGTGGGGCCCTCTGGAATGAGCATTACTCCTCTCTGGATGAGCAAGGTGCGAATCAAGACTTTAGCAGCACCAGGGGTCTCCAGCTCTGCTGGGTTCTGAATGTTCATCCTCTGCTTTAGCTCAATCTCCCAAGCAGTGAAGTTGGAGGGACCCATTTCCTCAAGCAAAAGCATTAGGTCCTCCACATCTTCAAGTCTGGCCTTGCTCCAGACCTTGGCATCAGTAAGCTCTGCCAGGAGTGGTAAGTGCTCCAGAAGAACTGGAAAATGCTCTCTTAGCCAGAGCTGAGCACTTACACTCATACTCTGCCTAATGGGACCCATTTCTGCAGATGAGAAAGTGAAGGGTTTGGGCCCAGAGGCAGAGGAGGAAGGTGCTAAGTCAGCAGGCTCAAGTGAAGCTTTCTCATCTTCACTACCATCGCTGGTTAAACAGGTAGGAGAAGAGGGAGGGCCAACGAATGCCAGAACCATAGAAATGGTTGGTCCTGGTCTGTATGGGTTTGGGGAGGGTTAGGATTTTGTGAAGTAGAGGTGGAATGGAATGGTTGCTCTGCACCAGAAGAAGATGGAAAATCTGGTACAGAAGGTGTAGGAGGTATCTGGGAGGTGGAAGTGTTTGGAGGGGGGATTTCTGCACCAGAAGAGGTTGAGGGTACCTCTGGTACAGAAGGTTGGGGAGAGGGGTTTGTGGGAAGATGTGTTTGGGAATTTGGGGGAGAAGGTGTTTGGGTAGGAATGGTAGAGGGAGTATATACTGGGGTATCTGGGATAATCTGCTCTGGTGAAACAATAGGGTTACCAGAGGCAGATGGGGTTTGGGGAATATTATCTGGGGGAGAGGTAGAGGGAGAGACAAGATTAATGGGGGAAAAAGATGGAAGGGAAGGGTTTACCTCTGCTGGGTCAACACCAGCAGGTACAACAGACTCTGGAGCATCCTCCATCATCTGGGAAGCATCCTCAATTGCCTTTTCCAAGGCCTCTCCAAGATCAGATCCAGAGTCAGAATCTTGAAGAATGGCTTTCCTGGCCTTGGATTTCTTTACAAGAGGCTCAACCTCTTCTTCCTCTTCTTCCTCTGAAGGCTCATCCACCAGAAGGGTTTTCTTTGCCTTTCTGCTAGTCTTACGCTTCTTAGCAGAACCTCTCCTAGCCTCTTCTGGCTGCTTCCTCTTGGCTGCTCCAGCTTTGTTAACAGCTTTATCATCATCACCCTTCTTCTTAAGCACTTCAAGAAGGGGAATCTGGTCCTCTTCTGAGGAACCAGAGAAAGCAACGGTTGAAGAACCAGTTGCTTCAGCAGCTTTCTTCTGGGTCTTCTGTTGCTTCTGCCCCTTAGCAGGTGAGGGAGTGGCTTGAAGGGGAGGTGCAGGGATGGCTTGCTCACTATCAGAATCAGGATGGCCATGAAGGGAACCATCCTTGGAGAACATAATCTTGGACTTATGAAAGCCCTTACACCAGGATTGTCTCCATTTCTTCTCTGGAAGGATCGAATCCATAATTAGAGTGAGTTTTGTGCCCAATGATACATTAGCATTGAACACAAATTGTTTCTCTCCTGGCAACAGGGGGCATTCTTCATTCTGAATTTTCACCTTGTTCTTCCTCAGCACTCCCCAGAAGAACTCAGCCCAGTTACACTGAACACCATCCAGAATGGCCCTCATAACACAGAGCCTGCCAACGAAGATGGCATCTGTACTATGGCTCTCACACATGATAATCTTTGCCACAATGTCAAATAACACCTTATACTTCTGCCTACGATGCTTGTCCAAGAAGCCCTTAGTAATATTCTGGCATGAATTTCTGGCAAACATCTTGAAGGATTCCAACGTCTCTCCTTCTTTGTACTTCAGTGGGTCCACACCTTCCGCAGAAAGGTTACCAAAAAGACTACAGAAGTCTGCCTTCGAGAAAATAACGTCCTCTGAATCAATCTTGGATGAAATATGGTCTTCATGGGTCTTCATCCGGATAAGAAACTGAGCAGCATATCCATCCAAGGTACGCAGATCCTTGGGAACCTTTGAGATCAACTCCTCCAGCCCAGAACGTCGGAGAAGCTCCAAAATCTCCAAAACGGCTGGATTCTTAGTGGAATAGAAGTCCACCACCATTTTTGTCTTGAGTTTCTTGCAGACATAGTCTGGATCGAAATTGCACTTGGGTGCCATTACTGTGAAAGAGAGACAGAGAGAGAGAAAGAAATTCTTTGCAGAGAGAAGTTAGGGTTTGAAAGTATGGAAACGTGAAAGGACAGATTGAAAGAAAGTTTGATTTAAATAGGGTATTACGCGTGGCTTGATTAATAAATGAAGTGTGAACGCGTGTAATTTCAAAATTTAATTGAGGAAAAAAATCAATTTTAGCATTGATTGACATTTTGCACAGTGATTAAATCCGATGGCCACGATGAAAGGCAAGATACAGATTTAATCTGGTGCGTTGGCATAGTCATTGGGACTGGGCATAAAGGGGTTTTGTGGCAGTCAAGAGAAAAAGCGAAATGATTGCCTAGGCCCTATACCCTAGTCTTAAATACACTCCGAAGTTGAAACGTTTTGAGTGTACTTACTAATTTGAAAGGTGTATCCCAATGATCAGAGGCCAGAGAAGTAAAGACATACCTGTCACCTGATATTGTAACCAGATGATACCACAGCCAGTTTGGTGCTACATCTCCTCTGATGGAACGCATCTGGTCCTGGTCAGAGAAGACTTAGGATATTTTGGAATCTGACTCAGCACCTCAACTGGGACAAGTGTCACCTGGTGTATACCTCATCTGGAGATATACCTTCTCTGATATGTCTAATCTGCAGATATGTTAGTTTAAGAAACAAAGGATACTTCTCTGTTGTTCCCCCTAACACCAATCTGTCTCTGGATCCAACAAACCTAACTCAAAAGCTAACTCTCTGAATCTGGTCTCAGCCAAAGGCTTAGTCAAGATATCTGTTCTCTGCTTCTCTGTTACAATCTTTTCCATCCTTATATCTCCCTTCTCAACATGATCTCTGATAAAATGATGTCTTATATCAACATGTTTACATCTGGTATGAAGAACTGGATTCTGGGTGATTGCAATTGCACTATTACTATCACAGAATATAAGAATATCCTTAGCTCTAATCTGGTAGTCCCTAAGTTGTTGACTAATCCAGAGTAGTTGTGAACAACAGCTCCCTTCAGCCATGTACTCTGCTTCTGTTGTTGATGTAGCAACTGAAGTCTGCTTCTTAGAAAACCAGGATACCAATTTATTCCCTAAAAATTGGCATGTTCCACTAGTAGACTTCCTATCTATTCTGCATCCACCATAGTTTGAATCTGAATAACCACTCAATTCTAAGTTGTCATCTGCAGGATACCACAAACCTAAATTCACTGTTCCCTTAAGATACTTCAATATTTTCCTAGCTGCTTCCAAGTGACTCTTCTTGGGGTTAGCTTAAAATCTGGCACAAACTCCCACAACAAATGTAATATCTGGTCTGCTTGCAGTCAGGTACAGAAGAGAACCAATAAGTGCTCTGTACTGAGTCTGGTCCACACTCTCTCCAGACTCATCTGGATCCATGTTGAAATTTGTCATCATAGGGATCTTGGCTGCTTTGCTAGAACCTATTCCAAATTTCTCTAACATGTTTCTGGTGTACTTAGCTTGATTAATAAAAATTCCCTTCTCTGATTGCTTTACCTGCAAACCCAAAAAGTAATTCATTTCTCCCATCATGGACATCTCAAACTGTCCCTGCATGAGCTCACCAAACTTCTCACACAACTTCTTGTTAGAGGATCCAAATATGATGTCATCAACATATATTTGGACCAGAAGGATGTCCTTTCCTTCTTCTTTCCTAAACAAGGTTCTATCAATCTTACCCTTAGTAAAACCATTGTCCAGAAGAAACTGAGATAGAGTGTCATACCATGCTCTGGGTGCCTGCTTCAGCCCATAAAGAGCTTTCTTAAGCTTAAACACCTTGTCACCTTGTTCAAAACCATGGGGTTGTTCCACATACACTTCCTCAATGAGAATCCCATTAAGAAAGGCAGATTTCACATCCATCTGGTATACTTTGAACTTCATGTGAGCAGCATATGCTAAAAACAATCTGATGGCTTCTAGTCTGGCAACAGGGGCAAATGTCTCATCATAGTCTATTCCTTCAGACTGAGAATAGCCCTGGGCCACTAGCCTTGCCTTGTTCCTAGTAATGACAACATTCTCATCTTTCTTATTCTTGAAAACCCAGTTAGTGCCTAGTCTTGGTCTGTCTACCAGCTCCCAAACAACCTGTCTGTTGATTCAACTCCTCCTGCATTGCAACAATCCAATTTGAATCTTTCAGTGCCTCCTTGATGTTCTTGGGCTCAATCAAGGACACATAGCAACTGAATAAGGCAGCTAAGTTAAGAGTTCTCCTAGTCTGGACACCCTTAGTTGGATCTCCAAGGATTAGGTCATTGGGGTGATCAACCAGGGTCCTCCTTCCCGTGGTCTTGCCTGTTTGATCATCTTCTGCAGTACCTTGGTGATTATCACCATCTGCAGAAGAGCTTCCCCCTACAGGAGTTCCAACCTCTTCTGGTTCTACTCCTTGTGAAGGTTGCTGCTTCAGAGAACCAGGAGATGGGTCATCATCTGAATCTGAATCTGAATCAAGAACAGGTGGATTGACTTTGATAACTCTGGGAGTAGTCTGATTCTGGGTCTCATCAGAAGACTTAGAGTCTACCTTGCACTCAAAAGCAGATTCATCAAAAACAACATGAGTTGTTTCCTCCACACAGAGTGAATTCTTATTAAAAACTCTAAAAGCCTTACTGGTGCTGGAATATCCTAAAAATATTCCATCAGTCACTTTAGCATCAAAGGTTCTTAATTTAGATTTCCCATTGTCATGGATGAAACACTTACATCCAAAAACATGAAAGTATGAAACAGATGGGGTTTTACCTTTCCATACCTCATATGGGGTCTTATTATGTCTCTGGGCAATCAGGCATCTGTTCTGAGTGTAGCAGGCTGTATTAATAGCCTATGCCCAAAATCTCTGTGGAGTGTTGTATTCTGCCAGAAGTGTTCTTGCAGCTTCTTTAAGAGTCCTATTCCTCCTTTCTGCTACTCCATTTTGTTGGGGTGTTCTGGCAGCAGATGTCTCATGAAAAATCCCATGGTCCTTGCAATAATCTGCAATGTGTGAATTCAAAAACTCTGGCCCTTTATCACTTCTGATTCTGACTATGCTCTGGTTCTGCTCATTCTGAATCTGATTGAAGAATTTTGGCAGCTTAGTCATAGTTTCATTTTTCTTAAACAAGAACACTACCCAAGTGTATCTTGAAAAGTCATCCACTATCACTAAGGTGTACTTCCTTCCACTGAAACTAAGAGGAGAAAGAGGTCCAAACAGGTCCATGTGAAGTAGTTGAAGTACTCTGGTTGTGGTTGTGCTCTGGACATCCTTAAAGGAAGTCTTGGGTTGTTTACCCTTCTGGCATGAACCACAAACCTGATTCTTCTTGAACACTTCATTAGGAAGACCTCGAATGATACCTTTTCTGGCAATCTTATTCAGTGTTTTGAAGTTAAGATGACACAATCTCTTGTGCCAAATCCAGCTATTCTCTGCAGATCCTTTAGCAACCAGGCAAGCATTTCTTGGGCAACTGCTAAAATCTGCAAGATAAATGTTACCCTTCCTCAAGCCTATTAGCAAGATATCATTATAATCAGAAGAGAAAACAGTGCATGAATCACTAGAAAACTTCACTGAGTATCCCTTGTCACAGAATTGGGATACTGAAAGCAGATTATGCTTGAGTCCTTCAACATAGTAAACTTCTTCTACAGAAACTCAATTGAAGGTCAACTTTCCAACTCCTCTGGTGACGCCATAGTTGTTGTCACCAAACATCACTCTTGGTCCATTCAATGGCTTGAAATCTTGGAGATTATCCTTCTGGAAGGTCATGTGCTTGGAACATCCACTATCAATGTACCAGACATGGTTGCTTGAAAATCCTTTCTCCAATGGACTCTTATCTACCTGCAGAGAAATCAATTAGGTCCCCTACTAGTGCTGGGTCCTGATTGGTTAGTTGCAGGTTTTGTAGGAATCCATAGATAAAGATCATCCCTTGATGGATGAGGAGATCTTATCTTCCTTCCAAATCTATCTACCAGCACATGTCCTCTTACAATGATATATTGAGCTACTGGTCTGATAAGGACACCTTTCCTATAAACAGGTCTGGTGTACGTTTTCTCAAATCTGGCCTTTGGAATGGCCTGCCTCAAAGACATGGTCTTAAAGGTCTGGTTGTAAGGGTACATCCTAGAAGAACCATCTCTGGTGTCATAACTACCCAGATCAGTTGGTTTTCTATAGATGGGTCTGGAAGACCACCTCTGGTTCTGATACTTAGACCTGCTCTGGTGGTCATAGTTCCTTTGAGTATACCTATTCTGGAATTGATTTCTCTGAGAAAATTGTCTCTGGGGTACCTGGTGCTGTTGAACATTGTTCCTTCTCTGGTAGGTCTTACTCTGATTCGTATTCCCCTTTCTTGAGTGTTTCCCTTGAGGTCCCCTAATCTTGTTAGGTTCCCTTCGAGGATTACTCTGGGGTCCTCCAACTTGAGTAAGTTCTACTCCTTGGGACTCATTGTTCACAGGACCATTAATCTTCAATGGTTCCCCTTGTTGACTTTTATTCTCTAGAATCTTCTCTTCCAGGACAGTCAACTCTTCTGGACCATTCCTTTTCCAATCAGGATTGTGAACCACCTTGTAACCATAACCAGTCAAGTCTTTATCATCCCAGATTTCTACCAATTTACCAGCTCTTACAAACTTGTCTTTATTATAGAAGTACTTATGAGTTTTAGTGGAAATTCCAGAGTATCCTAAACCACTCTTATCACAAATGCGCTGAGAAGACTCTGATATAATAGATACAATAGATGGTATCTTAGGAGCTTCTCTGTGAACAACTTGTTTTCCCTTGATAAGAGTCTGGTATTTGGCTCTGAGTTCATTGATCTCATCTTCTTGAGAGTTCTTTTCTTTCATGAGTTGATCTACCAGAGTATCTCTTTCTGTGATCTTATCCTGAAGTTCAGAGACTTCTTTGGAATGATCTTTCATGAGTTCTCTGGTGGATTTATGCTCATGAGAGAGAGATTGAACTTCAGCTCTGAGCCTACCATTCTCTTTCTCAAGTTTTTGACAGAGTTGGACACAATTTTGGAGATCTGATAGCATTTGTTGCATATCAGACTCTCTGGAGTTACCAGATGAATTGAAGGATTCAGTATATTTGGAATTTGATAAGACTAGAGTAGTTTCATTTACCTCAGTGATGTCTGCCATAAGACACACATCATCATCTGATCCAAAGTCAGAAGAAGAAGAACTGGAACTAGTATCCTCCTCCTCTGCTTCTGCCAACAATGCTCTCTTATCTGCATATCTCCTATCTCTCTTGATTCTTTTCTCTTCTCTTTCCCTAGGAGTAAGCTGAGGACAATCATAACTGTAGTGACCAGTCTTGTTGCATGTGTAACAGGCATTGTCTCCTCTGGGACTAGGACTTGGCTCTCTCCTCCTCTGGTTGTAGTCTGATCTGGCTGGACTACTCTCTCTCCTCTGGTAGTCAGGTCTGCCAGAGCTACCATCCCTCCTCTGATAATCTGATCTCCCAGAGTTGCCAGGGTTGTCATCTTTCCTCCTCTCTGGTGTTCTGAATCTGGTCTCCCTTGAGTCTCCAGATGTCTTCTCCTTCTCTGCAGGCTTGAAATAACTCTTTCTGTCTCTGGTAGATTCCTTCCAGTGCCTTTTGTACCTGCCATATTTTGAACTCATTTTATCTAATTTACGAGTTAGAAGTGCTACATGCTCCTTGAGGCTCAAGTCATCTGCAGTAGACTCATTTGGCTTGACATCAGGCTTGATAGTTGAAGAGAATGCAACACCTTTCTGACCAGAAGAGGAAACCTCTTCTGTTTGATCCTCCTCTTGAAGATCATACTCATAGGCTTTGAGATCAGACAACAGGAGATGATGATCCAGAGTATTGAGATCCTTGTTGTCCTTGATCACAGTGACTTTAATTCTCAACCCGCTGGTTAGTGAGCGCAAGATTTTACTATTAATTTCTTTTTCAGAGTAGGTTTTACCTAAAGCACTAGCCTTGTTCAGAAGGTTTGTGAGACGCATGTCCAGCTGGTCAATGGTATCGTCTGGTTTCATCTTGAAGGTGTCAAACGAGTGTTGAACAGCTTGGAGCTTGTTGTCTTTGATCTTCTCTGTTTCCTCACAGAGAAGTGCAAGTTTGTCCCACATCTCCTTGGCAGTGGCACATGTTCTAACCTTTTCAATCACCTCTTTAGTAAGTGTGTTGATGATCTCTGTTCTTGCCACCTGGTCCAAGTTGTAGAGCTTTCTTTCATCATTATCAAGCTCATCTTTCTTTTTTAGGATTCTTTGCCTGGGGACTCTATCCTCTGCAGCTTCACTAGTTTCTTCCCTGGACTCTGACCTGCCACTATCAATAGGAGTCCAGTAAAATTGAATGGGTTTCAACCACATCTAACATGCGGTGGTGAATAGCTCCAAGATGATTGCTCATCATGAAACTCCAGTGGCTGTAATCCTCAAAAGAGAATTCTGGAAGCTTACGGCTCTTGTAAGAAGATTTTGCAGACATTTTGATAAGAAATTAAGGGAAATAACAAGAACTTGAACAAAAGCACTAAAGAGCAATGGATCTGCCCGGTGACCACCAAAAGCTTTTCAAAGCAGTGGTCGTGGACACACTGCTCTGATACCACTTGTTGGTCCCACTAGTTAGATTAATTGCGGAAGCTTAAGTTAAATGTCTTTCAAAGTCTTTTACAAGAAAACAATAATCATCAAACAATAAGTAAAATAAAGCGATAAAGAACACAAGATGTATAGTGGTTCGGATAGAATATCCTACGTCCACTCTCCCTTAAATCCAAGGGGTCTCACTAACAACAAACCAACTCACTTACTTACTGGAATTTGGAAGTACCAGTTCCTACTTACAGCCTCTTTAGATTTACCCTCAATCTAAAGATCAAACAGCCTACAACCTTGTCTGATAGATGAACATGTTGAGGTTTCAATAACTCCTTAAGAGTAGATAAATATTATGAACAGTAAGAGTGCTTGGTATGAATCTCAAAAGCTTAAATGGACTTATGCGCGTATATGGTCTCTCTAGAGCTTTTTCTTGAACTGTACTCTTGTATTTATAGAGGGGATTAGGGCTAGCCGTTGGAGGGCTAATCCAATCAGATCCTCTATATAAGGAAGCCTCAATCAATCAATTCCCTAATTGATTGATTGGGTTGGTGGGATCCTTGGATTGATTATCTTCAAATACTTTCCAATCCTGATCGTGTTGACTTGATTTGAATCACCAACTGTCAATAGCTTCCTCTGCCTAACTCTGATTCTCTCCAGAGAAGCCAAGACCAGACACCAGGCAACCTCGGTGTCTTCTGGTCCTCATCTGGTCAACAACCAGAATACTCAGTAGAATCAGGGGATCAAACTGAAAATCTTTTGTTCTACTAGACTCGTCTGGTCCGGACTCGTCTGGTCTGGGGAAGGTCCCCTGCCTCTGGTCAGATCTCATCTGGTGAAGTCTTCTGGTGGAGTCCTCTGGTGAAGTCCTCTGGTGGGGTCTTCTGGTGACTCTTCTGGTGAAGTCCTCTGGTCTGGCAGCTCCCCCTAGACTAAGTCCTAATCTAGATCATCATCTGGCTAACAGGTCCAGATGGTCCTATTACATCTTCTAGTTTGTTTTAACTCATCAAAACTAAGAACTTTTATCCTAACAAGAATCCTTCAGCACTGGCCATTTTGGAGTTGTTAAGAAGGTCAGGCGTCGAGAAGATTGATCTCCACAGTCCCCAGAGATCTTCACACCCTAGATGGTTATGCGGCCCAGTTTCTGGTCCGTATGAAGATTAATGAAGACCACATCTCTTCAAAGATTGACAAGGAAGATTTGGTGTTTTCCAAGCATGACTTTTGTGCGCTGTTTGGAAACATTTCGGCAGAAGGGGTGGATCCGTTAACCTACAAGGAGGATGATATTATGGGTTCCTTCAAGTTGTTTGCTCGTTCTTCCTGCCAGAATATATCGAAAGGATTTTTGGACAAGCATCTGAGGCAAAAGTACAAGGTACTTTTTGATATTGTGGTGAAGGTGCTGATGTGTGAGAATCACAGCACGGATGCGATTTTTAACGGCAGGATGTGTGTGATGAGGGCTCTGTACGACGATGTTCAGTGCAATTGGGCATAGTTCTTTTGTGGCGTTTTGAGAAAGAACAAGGTGAAGGTGAACAAGGAGGCTTGTCCTTCCAAGCCAGGGGAGATGTAGTTCTATTTTACTGCAAATGTTTCGTTGGGAACGAAACTCACACTGATTTTGGACTCTTTGCTTCCAGAGAAGAGATGGAAGGATTCCTGGTGCAGAGGATTTCACAAGTCCAAGGTGTTGTTTTCTAAGGATGGTCCCCTTCATGGCCATCCTGATTCTGATGGTGAGCAAGCCATCCCTGCCCCTCCTCTACAGGCAGTACCCTCACCTGCAAAGGGGCAGAGACAGCAGCCAAAGCAGAAGACCCAAAAGAAAGCTGTTGCACCAACTGGCTCCTCTACTGTTGTCTTCTCTGGTTCCTCGGAGGAGGACCAGATTCCCCTTCTGAATATTCTGAAGAAAAAGGGTGAAGTAGCTGAGGCTACCAAGAAGGCTGGAGCAGCCAAGAGGAAGAGGCCAGAGGAGGCCAAGAAAGGCTCTGCTAAGAAGTCAAGGACTAGCAGGAAGGCCAAGAAAACTCTTCTGGTGGATGAGCCATCAGAGGAAGAAGAGGTTGAGCCTCTTAAGAAGAAATCCAAGGCCAAGAGAGCCATATTTCAAGATTCAGACTCTGGTTCTGATCTTGGAGAGGCCTTGGAGAAGGCAATTGATGAAGCTTCTCAAATGGTGGAGGATGCTTCTGCTCCAGAGCATGTCGTAACTGCTGATGTTGACTCAGCAGAGGTAAACCCTTCCATTCCTTCTTCTACCCCTATTAATCTTGTTTCACCCTCTACCTCTCCCCCAGATAACCTTCCCCAAACCCCCTCTGCTCCTGGTGCCCCTATATCCACACCAGAGCAGACTTTACCAGATACCCCCGTATATACTCCCTCAACTATACCTACTCAAACACCTTCTCCCCAAACTTCCCAAACACATCTTCCCACAAACCCCTCTCCCCCAGTTTCTGTACCAGAGGTGCCATCAACCTCTTCTGGTGCAGATATTCCCCTTCCAAACACTTCCACTTCACAAACTCCCATCCCACCTTCAGTACCAGAGATCCCATCTTCATCTGGTGCAGAGCAACCCATCCCCTCCACTTCTACCTCACAAAATCCTACCCCTCCCCAAACCCATACAACCCAGGACCCAACCATTTCTATGGCTCTGGGATTCCCTACTCCTCCCCCTTCTCCTACCTGTCTAACAAGCGATGATAGTGAAGATGAGGAAGCTTCACTTGAGCCTGCTAACTTAGCACCTTTCTCCTCTGCCTCTGGGCCCAAAACCTTCACTTTCTCATCTGCAGAAATGGGTCCCATTAGGCAGAGTATGAGTGTAAGTGCTCAGCTCTGGCTAAGACAGCATTTCCCAGTCCTTCTGGAGCACTTACCACTTCTGGCAGAACTTACTGATGCCAAGGTCTGGAGCAAGGCCAGACTTGAAGATGTGGAGGACCTGATGCTTTTTCTTGAGGAAATGGGTCCCTCCAACTTCACTGCTTGGGAGATTGAGCTAAAGCAAAAGATGAACATTCAGAACCCAACAGAGCTGGAGACCCCTGGTGCAGCTAAAGTCTTGATTCGCACCCTGCTCATCCAGAGAGGAGTAATGCTCACTCCAGAGGGCCCCACTTACAAGTTTGGGCCTCACTTTGTCTTCCCTCCAGAGCTATATTCAGATGAGGAAGACTTTGAGATGTCTCCTGCCGTGCTCCAGAAGATGAAAGCCTTCTTCAATGAGCAGATCATGCAGATAGGGCGCTTTTCCAAAGCAATTCAACACATGGCCCCTGCTATGATAGAGCATCAGATCAGGCAGGAGAGAAGGATCTTCTTGAAGCAGATCAAATCTACTCTGGCTGAAGTTAAAGCTTCCTTCAAGGCCAATGGCCTCTTTGTCAAACTGGATGTGATGCACAGCCAGAAGCAGCTCCAGGAGCACGTGCTGGAGCAGATGAGGCCTGTCTCTGTGCTCAAGGTTGAGATGGCCAGCCAGATGATTCAGACTGCTAAGCTGAAGGACTCCCTCCAGGAGATGTTGGAGAAGCAGAAAAGGCTTGTTACAGAGTCGAAAGCCTATCTGGAGGAGGCAAAGCAGCTGCGTGATCTTCACTCTTCCTCCAACACTGCCTTGCCTGATCTCATTAGGCAGGTAGTGGAGCCCCTTATTGATGAAGTTAAAAAGGGGGAAGAGAAGGCCAGAACAGATCTGGCGAAGACCACTAATGAAACTCTTTTCAGCCATAGAGCTCGTCTGGACCTGCTGGAGAACACATTGGCCCAGGCAGAGCTGCAGAAGAAGAAGAAAGAAGAATTCAAATCACTTACCATGGCCAAGCAGCTTGCTGCAGAAGAGGATTCATCAGAAGCAGAGCAGGATCCAATCTCCATCTCTGGACCTGCAAAGAGGAAGATCAGGAGAGTCAAGAAGAGCTTCCTAGAGACTATTGTTGAAGAAGCTCAGAAGAGATACAAAGAAGAGACTCCAGAGGAGAAGTAGGCAAGGATCAGGAAGAACATAGATGAAGAGCAGAGACTCAGATATGTTAGGAGGCAAAGCAAGAAGAGCAGAGAAGCTGGTGCTTCTTCTGGTGCAGGTGGATCTAGCCAGAGAAGGAAAGCTCCCATTGAAGTGATGAACATTCTGCCTCTCAGGACAGAAGGGTCCTTTGACTCTACTGTGTCTGTGCCCCTGATTGAAAAATGGAAGGAGGCAAAGACTCTCTGGTTCATCCAACATTACATCCATAGGCCAGCACCAGAGGATGATGAGCTGATCAACATGACCTTTCACTCATGGATGCAAGCTTATGATGCAGAGTTGTACAAGCAATTGATGGACTCTACCATTGAGTTCAACCTGGAGGTGACTGCCCCTTAGTTCACTTATCTTAACACTCCCATAGTAGGAGACCAGGTTGATTGGGCTGATTTGAAGAGACTGTACAAGACCAAGGTGTTGGTGAACTTCACTCCAACATCTTCTGCAGAGTTGAAGGCCGTCCAGGATAGGTTCCTTGATTGTTTCCTTGTGCCCAAGGAAAACAGGAGATATGCTTAGAATAGGACTTTGAACTTCAATGTATCTTGTAATCATCTTGTCCTTATTATTAATGAAAGTATCATATCTTCTCTGTTTAAAAGACAACCTCTTGTTGTCTTAATTGTTTGCCTAATAAGATATATTCTAAGGTCTTATCCCTTTACTGTTTTCTTGCTTAAGTTTTACTTTTTGATATGTTCTGGTAGTGTTTTAACTCCATCAAAAAGGGGGAAATTTTTAGGATAAAAGTTGTTAGTTTTGATTAGTTAAAACAAACCAGAAGATGTAATAGGACCATCTGGACCTGTTAGCCAGATGATGATCTAGATTAGGACTTAGTCTAGGGGGAACTGCCAGACCAGAAGACTTTACCAGAAGAGTCACCAGAAGACCCCACCAGAGGACTTCACCAGAGGACTCCACCAGAAGACTTCACCAGATGAGATCTGACCAGAGGTAGAGGACCTTCCCCAGACCAGACGAGTCCAGACCAGACGAGTTTGGTAGAATAAAAGATGCTCAGTTAGATCCCCTGACTCTACTGAGTATTCTGGTTGTTGACCAGATAAGGACCAGAAGACACTGAGGTTGCCTGGTGTCTGGTCTTGCCTTCTCTGGAGAGAATCAGAGTTAGGCAGAGGAAGCTATTGACCGTTGGTGATTCAATCAAGTCAACAAGATCAGGATTGGAAAGTTTTGAAGATAATCAATCCAAGGATCCCACCAACCCAATCAATCAATTAGGGAATTGATTGATTGAGGCTTTCTTAAATAGAGGATCTGATTGGATTAGCCCTCCAACGGCTAGCCCTAATCCCCTCTATAAATATAAGAGTGTAGTTTAAGAAAAAGCTCTAGAGAGACACTATACGCGCACAAGTCCATCCAAGCTTTTGATATTCACTCTTAACATTCTTATTTTTCATAATATATATCTACTCTTAAGGAGTTGTTGAAACCTGTTAGGATAAAAGTTGTTAGTTTTGATGAGTTAAAACAAACCAGAAGATGTAATAGGACCATCTGGACCTGTTAGCCAGATGATGATCTAGATTAGGACTTAGTCTATGGGGAACTGCCAGACCAGAAGACTTCACCAGAAGACCCCACCAGAGGACTTCACCAGAGGACTCCACCAGAAGACTTCACCAGATGAGATTTGACCAGAGGCAGAAGACCTTCCCCAGACCAGACGAGTCCGGACCAGACGAGTCTGGTAGAACAAAAAATGCTCAGTTTGATCCCCTGACTCTACTGAGTATTCTGGTTCTTGACCAAATGAGGACCAGAAGACACCGAGGTTGCCTGGTGTCTGGTCCTGCCTTCTCTGGAGAGAATCAGAGTTAGGCAGAGGAAGCTATTGACCGTTGGTGATTCAAATCAAGTCAACATGATCAGGATTGGAAAGTATTTGAAGATAATCAATCCAAGGATCCCACCAAGCTAATCAATCAATTAGGGAATTGATTGATTGAGGCTTCCTTATATAGAGGATCTGATTGGATTAGCCCTCAAACGGCTAGCCCTAATCCCCTCTATATATACAAGAGTGCAGTTCAAGAAAAAGCTCTAGAGACTCTACACGCGCATAAGTGATCCAAGCTTTTGATATTCATACCAAACACTCTTACTGTTCATAATATTTATCTACTCTAAATGAGTTATTGAAACCGCAACCTGTTCATCTATTAGACAAGGTTGTTGGCTGGTTGATCTTTAGATTGAAGTTAAATCTAAAGAGGCTGTAAGAAGGAACTGGTACTTCCCAATTCCAGTAAGTAAGTTTGTGAGTTGGTTGATAGTGAGACCCCTTGGTTATAAGGGAGAGTGGACGTAGGATATTCAATCCGAACCACTATACATCTTGTGTTCTTTATTGCTTTATTTTACTTATTGTTTGTTGACTATTGCTCTCTTGTAATAGACTTTGAAAGACATTTAACTAAAGCTTCCGCAATTAATCTAACTAGTGGGACCAACAAGTGGTATCAGAGCAGTGTGTCCAACGACCACTGCTTTGTAAAGCTTTTGGTGGTCACCGGGCAGATCCATTGCTCTTTAGTGCTTTTGTTCAAGTTCTTGTTATTTCCCTAAATTTCTTATCAAAATGTCTGCAAAATCTTCTTACAAGAGCCGTAAGCTCCCAGAATTCTCTTTTGAGGATTACAGCCACTGGAGTTTCATGATGAGCAATCATCTTGGAGCTATTCACCACCGCATGCTAGATGTGGTTGAAAGTGGCCCCATACAATTTTACTGGACTCCCATTGATAGTGGCAGGTCAGAGTCCAGAGAAGAAACTAGTGAAGCTGCCCAAAAAACTGCAGAGGATAGAGTCCCCAGGCAGAAAATCCTTAAAAAGAAATATGAGCTTGATAATGATGAGAGAAAGCTATATAACCTGGACCAGGTGGCAAGAACCGAGATCATCAACACTCTCACCAAGGAGGTAATAGAGAAGGTCAGAACCTGTGTCACTGCGAAGGAGATGTGGGACAAACTTGCACTTCTCTGCGAAGGAACAGAGAAGATTAAGGATAACAAGCTCCAGGCTGTTCAACACTCGTTTGACACCTTCAAAATGAAACCAGACGAGACCATTGACCAGCTGGATATGCGTCTCACAAACCTCTTGAACAAGGCTAGTGCCTTAGGTAAGACCTATTCTGAAAAAGAAATTAATAGCAAAATCTTGCGCTCACTAACAAGCAGGTGGAGAATTAAAGTCACTGTGATCAAGGACAACAAGGATCTCAACACTCTGGATCATCATCTTCTGTTGTCTGATCTCAAAGCTTACGAGTATGATCTTCAAGAGGAGGATCAAACAGAAGAGGTTTCCTCTTCTGGCCAGAAAGGAGTTGCATTCTCTTCAACTCTCAAGCCTGATGTAAAGCCAAAGGAGTCTACTGCAGATGACTTGAGCCTCAAGGAACATGTAGCACTTCTAACTCGTAAATTAGATAAAATGAGTTCAAAGTATGGCAGGTACAAAAGGCATTGGAAGGAGTCTACCAGAGACAAGAAGAGTTCTTTCAAGCCTGCAGAGAAGGAGAAGACATCTGGAGAATCAAGGGAGACCAGATTCAGAACTCCAGAGAGGAGGAGAGATGACAACCCTGGCAACTCTGGGAGATCAGATTATCAGAGGAGGGATGGTAGCCCTGGCAGACCTGACTACCAGAGGAGAGAGAGTAGTCCAGCCAGATCAGACTACAACCAGAGGAGGAGAGAGCCAAGTCCTAGTCCCAGAGGAGACAATGCCTGCTACACATGCAACAAGACTGGTCACTACAATTATGATTGTCCTCAACTTACTCCTAGGGAAAGAGAAGAGAAGAGAATCAAGAGAGACAGGAGATATGCAGATAAGAGAGCATTGCTAGCAGAAGCAGAGGAGGAGGATACTAGTTCCAGCTCTTCTTCTTCTGACTTTGGATCAGATGATGATGTGTGTCTCATGGCAGACATCACTGAGGTAAATGAAACTACTCTAGTTTTGTCAAATTCCAAATGTACTGAATCCTCTAATTCATCTGGTAACTCCAGAGAGTCTGATATGCAACAAATGCTATCAGATCTCCAAAATTGTGTCCAACTATGTCAAAAACTTGAGAAAGAGAATGGTAGGCTCAGAGCTGAAGTTCAATCTCTCTCTCATGAGCATAAATCCACCAGAGAACTCATGAAAGATCATTCCAAAGAAGTCTCTGAACTTCAGGATAAGATCACAGAAAGAGATACTCTGGTAGATCAACTCATGAAAGAAAAGAACTCTCAAGAAGATGAGTTCAATGAACTCAGAGCCAAATACCAGACTCTTATCAAGGGAAAACAAGTTGCTCACAACATAGAGGAGATACCTATGCCCAGAGAAGCTCCTAAGATACCATCTGTTGTATCTATCATATCAGAGTCTTCTCAGCGCATCTGTGATAAGAGTGGTTTAGGATATTCTGGAATTTCCTCTAAAACTCATAAATACTTTTATAATAAAGACAAGTCTGTAAGAGCTGGTAAATTGGTAGAAATCTGGGATGATAAAGACTTAACTGGTAATGGTTACAAGGTGGTTCACAATCCTGATTGGAAAAGGAATCACTCTGTTAATCACATAACATATGGTCCAGAAGAGTTGACTGTTCTGGAAGAGAAGATTCTAGAGAATAAAAGTCAACAAGGGGAACCATTAAAGATTAATGGTTCTGTGAACAATGAGTCCCAAGGAGTAGAACTTACTCAAGATGGTGGACCCCAGAGTAATCCTCGAAGGGAACCTAACCAGATTAGGGGACCTCAAGGGAAACACTCAAGAAAGGGGAAAACCAATCAGAGTAAGACCTACCAGAGAAGGAACAATGTTCAACAGCACCAGGTACCCCAGAGACAATTTTCTCAGAGGAATCAATTCCAGAATAGGTATACTCAAAGGAACTATAACCACCAGAGACAGTCTAATTATCAGAACCAGAGGAGGTCTTCCTGACCCATCTATAGAAAACCAACTGATCTGGGTAGTTATAACACCAGAGATGGTTCTTCTAGGATGTACCCTTACAACCAGACCTTTAAGACCATGTCTTTGAGGCAGGCCATTCCAAAGGCCAAATTTGAGAAAAGGTACACCAGACCTGTTTATAGGAAAGGTGTCCTTATCAGATCAGTAGCTCAATATGTCATTGTCAGAGGACATGTGCTGGTAGATAGATTTGGAAGGAAGATAAGATCTCCTCATCCATCAAGGGATGATCTTTATCTATGGATTCCTACAAAACCTGCAACTAACCAATCAGGACCCAGCACTAGTAGGGGACCTAATTGATTTCTCTGCAGGTAGATAAGAGTCCATTGGAGAAAGGATTTTCAAGCAACCATGTCTGGTACATTGATAGTGGATGTTCCAAGCACATGACCTTCCAGAAAGATAATCTCCAAGATTTCAAGCCATTGAATGGACCAAGAGTGATGTTTGGTGACAACAATTATGGCGTCACCAGAGGAGTTGGAAAGTTGACCTTCAATGGAGTATCTGTAGATGAAGTCTACTACGTAGAAGGACTCAAGCATAATCTACTCTCAGTATCCCAATTCTGTGACAAGGGATACTCAGTGAAGTTTTCTAGTGATTCATGCACTGTTTTCTCTTCTGATTATAATGATATTTTGCTAATAGGCTTGAGGAAGGGTAACATTTATCTTGCAGATTTTAACAGTTGCCCAAGAAATGCTTGCCTAGTTGCAAAAGGATCTGCAGAGAATAGCTGGATTTGGCACAAGAGATTGTGTCATCTTAACTTCAAAACACTGAATAAGATAGCCAGAAAAGGTCTCATTCGAGGTCTTCCTAATGAAGTGTTTAAGAAGGATCAGGTTTGTGGTTCATGCCAGAAGGGTAAACAACCCAAGACTTCCTTTAAGGATGTCCAGAGCACAACCACAACCAGAGTACTTCAACTACTTCACATGGACCTGTTTGGACCTGTTTCTCCTCTTAGTTTAAGTGGAAGGAAGTACACCTTAGTGATAGTAGATGACTTTTCAAGATACACTTGGGTAGTATTCTTGTTTAAGAAAAATGAAACTATGACTAAGCTGCCAGAGTTCTTCAAGCAGATTCAGAATGAGCAGAACCAGAGCATAGTCAGAATCAGAAGTGACAAAGGAACAGAGTTTTTGAATTCACACATTGCAGATTACTGCAAGGACCATGGGATTTTTCATGAGACATCTGCTGCCAGAACACCCCAACAAAATGGAGTAGCAGAAAGGAGGAATAGGACCCTCAAAGAAGCTGCAAGAACACTTCTGGCAAAATACAACACTCCACAGAGATTTTGGGCAGAGGCAATTAATACAGCTTGCTACACTCAGAACAGATGCCTGATTGCCCAGAGACATAATAAGACTCCATATGAGGTATGGAAAGGTAAAACCCCATTTGTTTCATCTTTTCATGTTTTTGGATGTAAGTGTTTCATCCATGACAATGGGAAATCTAAATTAAGAACCTTTGATGCTAAAGTGGCTGATGAAATATTTTTAGGATATTCCATCACCAGTAAAGCTTTTAGAGTTTTTAATAAGAATTCACTTTGTGTGGAGGAAACACCTCATGTTGTTTTTTATGAATCTACTTTTGAGTGCAAGGTGGATCCTAAGTCTTCAGATGAGACCCAGAATCAGACTACACCCAGAGTTATCAAAGTCAATCCACCTATTCTTGATTCAGATTCAGATTCAGATGATGACCCATCTCCTGGTTCTCTGAAGCAGAAGCCATCACAAGGAGCAGAACCAGAAGAGGTTGGAACTCCTGTAGGGGGACACTCTTCTGCAGGTGGTGATAATCACCAAGGTACTACAGAAGATGATCAACCAGGCAAGACCACGGGAAGGAGGACCCTGGTTGATCACCCCAATGACCTAATCCTTGGAGATCCAACTAAGGGTGTCCAAACTAGGAGAACTCTTAACTTAGCTGCCTTATTCAGTTGCTATGTGTCCTTGATTGAGCCCAAGAACATCAAGGAGGCACTGAAAGATTCAAATTGGATTGTTGCTATGCAGGAGGAGTTGAATCAATTCACTAGACAGGATGTTTGGGAGCTGGTAGACAGACCAAGACATCAAAAGGTGATAGGCACTAAGTGGGTTTTCAAAAATAAGAAAGATGAGAATGATGTCTGTTAGGATAAAAATTGTTAGTTTTGATGAGTTAAAACAAACCAGAAGATGTAATAGGACCATCTGGACCTGTTAGCCAGATGATGATCTAGATTAGGACTTAGTCTAGGGGGAACTGCCAGACCAGAAGACTTCACCAAAAGACCCCACCAGAGGACTTCACCAGAGGACTCCACCAGAAGACTTCACCAGATGAGACAGACCAGAGGCAGAGGACCTTCCCCAGACCAGACGAGTCCGGACCAGACGAGTCTGGTGGAACAAAAGATGCTCAGTTTGATCCCCTTATTCTACTGAGTATTCTGGTTGTTCACCAAATGAGGACCAGAAGACACCGAGGTTGCCTGGTGTCTGGTCCTGCCTTCTCTGTTGAGAATCAGAGTTAGGCAGAGGAAGCTATTGACCGTTGGTGATTCATATCAAGTCAACATGATCAGGATTGGAAAGTATTTGAAGATAATCAATCCAAGGATCCCACCAACCCAATCAATCAATTAGGGAATTGATTGATTGAGGCTTCCTTATATAGAGGATCTGATTGGATTAGCCCTCCAACGGCTAACCCTAATCCCCTCTATATATACAAGAGTGCAGTTCAAGAAAAAGTTTTAGAGACTCTACACGCGCACATAGCATACTAAGCTTTTTGATCACTAAGCATTTGCACTCACTTTGTTCTTAATTACTCATCCAACTCATAAGGTGTTTATATACTCAACCTGTTCATCTTGTTAGACAAGGTTGGAGTAAGTTTATCTTTAGATCAAAGTTAGATCTAAAGAGATTGTAAGAAGGTGCTGGTACTTCGGAAATTCCAGTAAGTAGTGAGTTTGTTGGTTGGATAGTGAGACCCCTTTGATCAAGGGAGAGTGGACGTAGGATATTCAGATCCGAACCACTATAAATACGGTGTTATTTATTGCTTTCTTTAATACCTGTTGATTATTAATTGTGCTCTTAGAAAAGATTTTCTCTAAAGACATTTTGGTTTTAAAGGCTTCCGCAATTAATCTATCTAGTGTGACCAACAAGTGGTATCAGAGCAGTGTGTCCAACGACCACTGCTTTGTAAAGCTTTTGGTGGTCACCGGGCAGATCCATTGCTCCTTAGTGCTTTTGTTAAAGTTCTTGTTATTTTCCAAATTTCATTTAAAAATGTCTGCAAAATCTTCTTATAAGAGTCGCAAATTGCCAGAGTTCTCATTTGAGGACTATAGCCACTGGAGCTTCATGATGAGTAATCATCTGGGAGCTATCCACCACCGCATGTTAGATGTGGTAGAGAGTGGCCCCATTAAATTTAACTGGACTCCTATTGATAGTGGCAGGTCAGAGTCCAGAGAAGAAACTAGCGACGCTGCAGAGGATAGAGTTCCCAGACAACGAATCCTCAAAAAGAAAGAAGAACTTGACAACGATGAGAGAAAGCTACATAACCTGGACTAGGTGGCAAGAACCGAGATTATCAACACTCTCACCAAGGAGGTAATAGAGAAGGTCAGAACCTGTGTCACTGCGAAGGAGATGTGGGACAAACTTGCACTTCTCTGCGAGGGAACAGAGAAGATTAAAGATAACAAGCTCCAGGCTGTTCAACACTCGTTTGATATGTTCAAAATGAAACCAGACGAGACCATAGACCAGCTGGACATGCGCCTCAGAAATCTCCTAAACAAGGCTAGTGCCTTAGGTAAGACCTACTCTGAAAAAAAAATTAATAGCAAAATCTTGCGCTCACTAACAAGCAGGTGGAGAATTAAAGTCACTGTGATCAAGGACAACAAGGATCTCAACACTCTGGATCACCATCTTCTTTTATCTGATCTCAAAGCTTACGAATATGATCTTCAAGAGGAGGATCAAACAGAAGAGGTTTCCTCTTCTGGCCAGAAAGGAGTTGCATTCTCTTCACCTCTCAAGCCTGATGTCAAGCCAAAGGAGTCTACTGCAGATGACTTGAGCCTCAAGGAACAGGTAGCACTTCTAACTCGTAAATTAGATAAAATGAGTTCAAAGTATGGCAGGTATAAAAGGCATTGGAAGGAGTCTACCAGAGACAGGAAGAGTTCTTTCAAGCCTGCAGAGAAGGAGAAGACATCTGGAGACTCAAGGGAGACCAGATTCAAAACTCCAGAGAGGAGGAGAGATGACAACCCTGACAGCTCTGGGAGATCAGATTATCAGAGGAGGGATGGTAGCTCTGGCAGACCTGACTACCAGAGGAGAGAGAGTAGTCCAGCCAGATCAGACTACAACCAGAGGAGGAGAGAGCCAAGTCCTAGTTCCAGAGGAGACAATGCCTGCTACACATGCAACAAGACTGGTCACTACAGTTATGATTGTCCTCAGCTTACTCCTAGGGAAAGAGAAGAGAAAAGAATCAAGAGAGACAGGAGATATGCAGATAAGAGAGAATTGCTGGCAGAAGCAGAGGAGGAGGATACTAGTTCCAGTTCTTCTTCTTCTGACTTTGGATCAGATGATGATGTGTGTCTCATGGCAGACATCACTGAGGTAAATGAAACTACTCTAGTTTTATCAAATTCCAAATGTACTGAATCCTCTAATTCATCTGGTAACTCCAGAGAGTCTGATAATCAACAAATGCTATCAGATCTCCAAAATTGGGTCCAACTTTGTCAAAAACTTGAGAAAGAGAATGGTAGGCTCAGAGCTGAAGTTCAATCACTCTCTCATGAGCACAAATCCACCAGAGAACTCATGAAAGATCATTCCAAAGAAGTCTCTGAACTTCAGGATAAGATCACAGAAAGAGATACTCTGGTAGATCAACTCATGAAAGAAAGGACCTCTCAAGAAGATGAGATCAATGAACTCAGAGCCAAATACCAGACTCTTATCAAGGGAAAACAAGTTGCTCACAACATAGAGGAGATACCTATGCCCAGAGAAGCTCCTAAGATACCATCTGTTGTATCTATCATATCAGAGTCTTCTCAGCGCATTTGTGATAAGAGTGGTTTAGGGTATTCTGGAATTTCCTCTAAAACTCATAAATACTTCTATAATAAAGACAAGTCTGTAAGAGCTGGTAAATTGGTAGAAATCTGGGATGATAAAGACTTAACTGGTAATGGTTACAAGGTGGTTCACAATCCTGACTGGAAAAGGAATCACTCTGTTAATCACATTATATATGGTCCAGAAGAGTTGACTGTTCTGGAAGAGAAGATGCTAGAGAATAAGTGTAAAAAAGGGGAACCATTAAAGATTGATGGTTCTGTGAACAATGAGTCCCAAGGAGTAGGAATTACTCAAATTGGAGGACCCCAGAGAAATCCTCAAAGGGAACCTAAACAGATTAGGGGACCTCAAAGGAAACACTCAAGAAAGGGGAATACCAATCAGAGTAACAACTACCAGAGAAGGAACAATGTTCAACAGAACCAGGTACCCCAGAGACAATTTTCTCAGAGGAATCAATTCCAGTATAGGTATACTCAAAGGAACTATAACCACCAGAGACAGTTTAATTATCAGAACCAGAGGAGGTCTTCCAGACCCATCTATAGAAAACCAACTGATCTGGGTAGTTATGACACCAGAGATGGTTCTTCTAGGATGTACCCTTACAACCAGACCTTTAAGACCATGCCTTTGAGGCAGGCCATTCCAAAGGCCAGATTTGAGAAAAGGTACACCAGATCTGTTTATAGGAAAGGTGTCCTTATCAGACCAGTAGCTCAATATGTCATTGTCAGAGGACATGTGCTGGTAGATAGATTTGGAAGGAAGATAAGATCTCCTCATCCATCAAGGGATGATCTTTATCTATGGATTCCTACAAAACCTGCAACTAACCAATCAGGACCCAGCACCAGTAGGGGACCTAATTGATTTCTCTGCAGGTAGATAAGAGTCCATTGGAGAAAGGATTTTCAAGCAACCATGTCTGGTACATTGATAGTGGATGTTCCAAGCACATGACCTTCCAGAAAGATAATCTCCAAGATTTCAAGCCATTGAATGGACCAAGAGTGATGTTTGGTGACAACAACTATGGCGTCACCAGAGGAGTTGGAAAGTTGACCTTCAATGGAGTATCTGTAGATGAAGTCTACTACGTAGAAGGACTCAAGCATAATCTACTCTCAGTATCCCAATTCTGTGACAAGGGATACTCAGTGAAGTTTTCTAGTGATTCATGCACTGTTTTCTCTTCTGATTATAATGATATTTTGCTAATAGGCTTGAGGAAGGGTAACATTTATCTTGCAGATTTTAACAGTTGCCCAAGAAATGCTTGCCTGGTTGCTAAAGGATCTGCAGAGAATAGCTGGATTTGGCACAAGAGATTGTGTCATCTTAACTTCAAAACATTGAATAAGATTGCCAAAAAAGGTCTCATTCGAGGTCTTCCTAATGAAGTGTTTAAGAAGGATCAGGTTTGTGGTTCATGCCAGAAGGGTAAACAACCCAAGACTTCCTTTAAGGATGTCCAGAGCACAACCACAACCAGAGTACTTCAACTACTTCACATGGACCTGTTTGGACCTGTTTCTCCTCTTAGTTTCAGTGGAAGGAAGTACACCTTAGTGATAGTAGATGACTTTTCAAGATACACTTGGGTAGTGTTCTTGTTTAAGAAAAATGAAACTATGACTAAGCTGCCAGAGTTCTTCAAGCAGATTCAGAATGAGCAGAACCAGAGCATAGTCAGAATCAGAAGTGACAAAGGAACAGAGTTTTTGAATTCACACATTGCAGATTACTACAAGGATCATGGAATTTTTCATGAGACATCTGCTGCCAGAACACCCCAACAAAATGGAGTAGCAAAAAGGAGGAATAGGACTCTCAAAGAAGCTGCACGAACACTTCTGGTATAATACAGCACTCCACAAAGATTTTGGGCAGAGGTCATCAATATAGCGTGATACACTCAGAACAGGTGCTTGATTGCCCAGAGACAATATAAAACACCATATGAGGTATGGAAAGGTAAAACCCCATCTGTTTCATACTTTCATGTTTTTGGATGTAAGTGTTTCATCCATGACAATGGGAAATCTAAATTAAGAACCTTTGATGCTAAAGTGACTGATGGAATATTTTTAGGATATTCCAGCACCAGTAAAGCTTTTAGAGTTTTTAATAAGAATTCACTTTGTGTGGAGGAAACACCTCATGTTGTTTTTGATGAATCTACTTTTGAGTTCAAGGTGGAATCTATGTCTTCAGATGAGACCCAGAATCAGACTACTGCTAGAGTAATCAAAGTCAATCCACCTGTTCTTGACTCAGATTCAGATTCAGATGATGACCCATCTCCTGGTTCTCTGAAGCAGCAGCCTTCACAAGGAGCAGAACCAGAAGAGGTTGGAACTTCTGTAGGGGGAAGCTCTTCTACAGGTGGTGATAATCACCAAGGTACTGCAGAAGATGATCAACCAGGCAAGACCACGGGAAGGAGGACCCTGGTTGATCACCCCAATGACCTTATCCTTGGAGATCCAACTAAGGGTGTCCAGACTAGGAGAACTCTTAACTTAGCTGCCTTATTCAGTTGCTATGTGTCCTTGATTGAGCCTAAGAACATCAAGGAGGCACTGAAAGATTCAAATTGGATTGTTGCTATGCAAGAGGAGTTGAATCAATTCACCAGACAGGATGTTTGGGAGCTGGTAGACAGACCAAGACATCAAAAGGTGATAGGCACTAAGTGGGTTTTCAAGAATAAGAAAGATGAGAATGATGTCATTACTAGGAACAAGGCAAGGCTAGTGGCTCAGGGCTATTCTCAGTCTGAAGGAATAGACTATGATGAGACATTTGCTCCTGTTGCCAGACTAGAAGCCATCAGATTGTTCTTAGCATATGCTGCTCACATGAAGTTCAAAGTATACCAGATGGATGTGAAATCTGCCTTTCTTAATGGGATTCTCATTGAGGAAGTGTATGTGGAACAACCTCCTGGTTTTGAACAAGGTGACAAGGTGTTCAAGCTTAAGAAAGCTCTTTATGGGCTGAAGCAGGCACCCAGAGCATGGTATGACACTCTATCTCAGTTTCTTCTGGACAATGGTTTTACTAAGGGTAAGATTGATAGAACCTTGTTTAGGAAAGAAGAAGGAAAGGACATCCTTCTGGTCCAAATATATGTTGATGACATTATATTTGGATCCCCTAACAAGAAGATGTGTGAAAAGTTTGGTGAACTCATGCAGAGTCAGTTTGAGATGTCCATGATGGGTGAGATGAATTACTTTTTAGGTTTGCAGGTTAAGCAATCAGAGAAGGGAATCTTCATTAATCAGGCAAAATACACCAGAAACATGTTAGAGAAATTTGGAGTAGGATCTAGCAAAGCAGCCAAGATCCCTATGATGACAAATTTCAACATGGATCCAGATGAGTCTGGAGAGAGTGTGGACCAGACTCAGTACAGAGCACTTATTGGTTCTCTTCTGTACCTGACTGCAAGCAGACCAGATATTACCTTTGCTGTTGGAGTTTGTGCCAGATTTCAAGCTAATCCCAAGAGGAGTCACTTGGAAGCAGTTAGGAGAATATTGAAATATCTTAAGGGAACAGTGAATTTAGGATTATGGTATCCTGCAGATGACAACTTGGAATTGAGTGGTTATTCAGATTCAGACTATGGTGGATGCAGAATAGATAGGAAATCTACAAGTGGAACATGCCAGTTTCTAGGGAATAAATTGGTATCCTGGTTTTCTAAGAAGCAGACTTCAGTTGCTACATCAACAACAGAAGCAGAGTACATGGCTGCAGGGAGTTGTTGTTCTCAACTACTTTGGATTAGTCAACAACTTAGGGACTACCAGATTAGAGCTAAGGATATTCCTATATTCTGTGATAGTAATAGTGCCATTGCAATCACCCAGAATCCAGTTCTTCATACCAGGTGTAAACATGTTGATATAAGGCATCATTTTATCAGAGATCATGTTGAGAAGGGAGATATAAGGATGGAAAAGATTGCAACAGAGAAGCAGAGAGCAGATATCTTAACTAAGCCTTTGGCTGAGACCAGATTCAGAGAGTTAGCTTTTGAATTAGGATTGTTGGATCCAGAGACAGATTTGTTTTAGGGGGAATATCAGAGAAGTATCATTGTTTCATTACTTTTCTTCATATATTTATTTTCTTGAGCTAACATACCTGCAGAATAGACATATCAGAGAAGGTACCAGATAAGGTATGCACCAGGTGACACTTGTCCCAGATGAGGTGCTGAGTCAAATGTCCAGAATCTTCTATGACCAGGACCAGATGAGTTTCATCAGAGGAGGTGTAACATCAGATTAGCTGTGGTATCATCTGGTTACAATATCAGGTGACAGGTATGGTTTTACTTCTCTGGCCTCTGATCATTGGGATACACTTTTCAAATTAGTAAGTACACTCAAAACCTTTCAACTTCGGAGTGTATTTAAGACTAGGGTATAGGGCCTAGGCAATCATTTCGCTTTTTCTCTTGACTGCCTCAAAACCCCTTTATGTCCAGTCCCAATGACTATGCCAACGCACCAGATTAAATCCGTCTCTTGCCTTTCATCGTGGCCATCGGATTTAATCACTGTGCAAAATGTCAATCAATGCTAAAATTGATTTTGTTTCCTCAATTAACTTTCAAAATTACACGCGTTCACACTTCATTTATTAATCTAGCCACGCGTATTACCCTATTTAATTCAAATTTCCTTTCAATCTGTCCTTTCACATTTTCATACTTTCAAACCCTAACCTCTCTCTCTGCAAAGCATTTTCTCTCTCTCTTTCTTTCTCTCTTTCACAGTAATGGCACCCAAATGCAATTTCGATCCAGACTATGTCTGCAAGAAACTCAAGACAGAAATGGTGGTGGACTTCTATTCCACTAAGAATCCGGCCGCTTTGGAGATTTTGGAACTTCTCCGACGTTCTGGGCTGGAGGAGTTGATCTCAAAGGTTCCCAAGGATCTGCGTACCTTGGATGGATATGCTACTCAATTTCTTATCCGGATGAAGATCCATGAAGACCATATTTCATCCAAGATTGATTCAGAGGATGTTGTTTTCTCGAAGGCAGACTTCTGTGGTCTTTTTGGTAACCTTTCTGCGGAAGGTGTGGACCCACTGAAGTATAGAGAAGGAGAGGCGTTGGAATCCTTCAAGATGTTTGCCAGAAATTCATGCCAGAATATTACTAAGGGCTTCTTGGACAAGCATCTTAGGCAGAAGTATAAGGTGTTATTTGACATTGTGGTAAAGATTCTCATGTGTGAGAGCCATAGCACAGATGCCATCTTCGTTGGCAGGCTCTGTGTTATGAGGGCCATTCTGGATGGTGTTCAATGTAACTGGGCTGAGTTCTTCTGGGGGGTGCTGAGGAAGAACAAAGGAAAAATCCAGAAGGAAGAATGCCCCCAGTTACCAGGAGAGCAACAATTTGTGTTCAATGCTAATGTATCATTGGGCACAAAACTCACCCTAATTCTGGATTCGATCCTTCCAGAGAAGAAATGGAGACAATCCTGGTGTAAGGGCTTTCATAAGTCCAAGATTATGTTCTCCAAGGATGGTTCCCTTCATGGCCATCCTGATTCTGATGGTGAGCAAGCCATCCCTGCACCTCCCCTCCAAGCCATTCCCTCACCTGCAAAGGGGCAGAAGCAGCAGCCTAGGCAGAAGGCCCAGAAGAAAGCTGCTGGTGCAACTGGTTCCTCAACCGTTGCCTTTTCTGGTTCCTCGGAGGAAGACCAGATTCCCCTTCTTAACATTCTTAAGAAGAAGGGTGGTGATGATGATGAAGCTGTAAAGGCTGGGGCAGACAAGTGGAAGAGGCCAGAGGAGGCCAAGAAGAAATCTGCCAAGAAACCAAGGACTGGCAGAAGAGCTCCCAAGAAATCCCTCCTGCTGGATGAGCCGTCAGAGGAGGAATAAGAGGAAGAGATTGAACCTCTTGTGAGAAAATCCAAGGCCAAGAGAGCTATTCTTCAAGATCCTGATTCTGGATCTGATCTTGGAGAGGCCTTAGAGAAGGCCATTGATGAGGCCTCCCAGATGATGGAGGATGCTCCAGAGTCTGCTGTACCTGCTGGTGTTGACCCAGCAGAGGTAAACCCTCCCCTTCCATCTTTTTCCCCCATTAATCTTGTCTCCCCCTCTACCTCTCCCCCAGATAATATTCCCCAAAACCCACCAGAGCAGATTATACCAGATACCCCAGTATATACTCCCTCTACCATTCCTACCCAAACACCCTCTCCCTCAATTTCCCAAACACATCTTCCCACAGATCCCTCTCCCCCACCTTCTGCACCAGAGGTACCCTCAACCTCTTCTGGTGCAGACATCCCCCCTCCAAACACTTCTACCTCCCAGACACCTCCTACACTTTCTGTACCAGATATTCCTTCCTCTTCTGGTGCAGAACAACCCATTCCTACCACCTCTACTTCACAAAATCCTAACCCTCCCCAAACCCATACAGATCAGGACCCAACTGTAGGATCAAGCGCTTACCACTAGACTAAAAGCCCGGACTTGTAGTAAGGTGCTACTTTATTTCCTTTAACCCATATCTAGCTGCAGCGCCACGGGCGGCACCCAACTATGCCTTTAATCGAGCGAGCGGGCAGGACTTGAGCGCTCAAGCCTGGAAGGCAGGAGACTGCTAGGATATTTCCCAACACCAACCATTGCTATGGCTCTGGGATTCCCTGCCCCTCCCCCCTCTCCAACCTGTTTAACAAGCGATGATAGTGAAGATGAGGAAGCTTCACTTGAGCCTGCTCACTTAGCACCTTCCTCCTCTGCCTCTGGGCCCAAACCCTTCTTTTTCTCCTCTGATGAGATGGGCCCCATCAGGCAGAGTATGAGTATGAGTGCTCAGCTCTGGCTAAGAGAGCATTTTCCAATTTTGTTGGAGCACTCACTCCTCCCGGCAGATCTGACTGATGCCAAGGTTTGGAGTATGGCTAGACTCCAGGATGTTGAAGATCTCATTCTTCTGCTAGAGGAGATGTCTCCATCTACCTTCACTGCTTGGGAGATTGAGCTGAAGAAGAAGCTAAATATTCAAAACCCGGCAGAGTTGGAGACACCAGAAGCGGCCAAGATCCTCATCAAGACTCTCCTTATCCAGAGAGGAGTTATGCTCACTCCAGAGGGCTTCTCCTACAACTTTGGTCCTCATTTCACTTTCCCTCCTGAGCTATATTCAGACGAGGAGGACTTTGAGATGTCTCCTGCTGTGCTCCAGAAGATGAAGGCTTTCTTCAACGAGCAGATCATGCAGATAGGGCGCTTTTCCAAAGCAATTCAACATATGGCCCCTGCTATGATAGAGCACCAGATCAAGCATGAGAGGAGAATCTTCCTGAAGCAGATCAAGTCCACTCTGGCAGAGGTAAAAGCTTCCTTCAAGGCTAATGGCTTATTTGTCAAGCTAGATGTCATGCACAGCCAGAAGCAGCTCCAGGAGCACGTGCTGGAGCAGTTGAGACCAGTCTCTGTTCTCAAGGTGGAGATGGCCAGCCAGATGATTCAGACTGCAAAGCTGAAAGACTCCCTCCAGGAGTTGTTGGAGAAGCAGGAAAGACTTGTTGCAGAGTCTAAAGCCTATCTGGAGGAAGCCAAGCAGCTTCGTGTTCTTCACTCTTCCTCCAACACTGCCTTGCCTGATCTTATAAGGCAGGTAGTGGAGCCCCTCCTTAATGAAGTTAAAAAGGGGGAAGAGAAGGCCAGAACTGATCTGGCGAAGACCACCAATGAAACTCTCTTCAGCCATGGAGCTCGTCTGGACCTGTTGGAGAACACTTTGGCCCAGGCTGAGTTGCGCAGAAGAAGAAGAAGGAAGAGTTCAAGTCTCTTTCCATGGCTAAGCAGCTTGCTGCAGAAGAGGAGTCTGAAGCAGAGCAGGATCCAATTTCCATCTCTGGACCTGCAAAGAGGAAGATAAGAAAAGTCAAGAAAAGCTTCCTTGAAACTGTTGTTGAAGAAGCTCAGAAGAGATACAACGAAGAGACTCCAGAGGAGAAGCAAGCAAGAATTAGGAAGAACATAGATGAAGAGCAGACGCTCAGATATGTTAGAAGGCAAAACAAGAAGAGCAGAGAAGCAGGTGCTTCTTCTGGTGCAGGTGGCTCAAGCCAGAGGAGGAAAGCTCCCATTGAAGTGATGAACATTCTGCCTCTCAGGACAGAAGGGTCTTTTGACTCTACTGTGCCTGTGCCCCTGATTGAAAAATGGAAGGAGGCAAAGACTCTCTGGTTCATCCAACATTATATCCAGAGGCCAGCACCAGAGGATGATGAGCTAATCAACAAGACCTTTCACACGTGGATGCAAGCCTATGATGCAGATTTGTACAAGCAACTGATGGACTCAACCATTGAGTTCAACCTGGAGGTGACTGCCCCTGAGTTCACTTATCTTAACACTCCTATGTGTTAGGATAAAAATTGTTAGTTTTGATGAGTTAAAACAAACCAGAAGATGTAATAGGACCATCTGGACCTGTTAGCCAGATGATGATCTAGATTAGGACTTAGTCTAGGGGGAACTGCCAGACCAGAAGACTTCACCAGAAGAGTCACCAGAAGACCCCCCCAGAGGACTTCACCAGAGGACTCCACCAGAAGACTTCACCAGATGAGATTTGACCAGAGGCAGAGGACCTTCCCCAGACCAGACGAGTCCGGACCAGACGAGTCTAGTGGAACAAAAGATGCTCAGTTTGATCCCCTTATTCTACTGAGTATTCTGGTTGTTCACCAGATAAGGACCAGAAGACACCGAGGTTGCCTGGTGTCTGGTCCTGCCTTCTCTGGAGAGAATCAGAGTTAGGCAGAGGAAGCTATTGACCGTTGGTGATTCAAATCAAGTCAACAAGATCAGGATTGGAAAGTAGTTGAAGATAATCAATCCAAGGATCCCACCAACCCAATCAATCAATTAGGGAATTGATTGATTGAGGCTTCCTTATATAGAGGATCTGATTGGATTAGCCTTCCAACGGCTAGCCCTAATCCCCTCTATATATACAAGAGTGCAGTTCAAGAAAAAGCTCTAGAGACCCTACACGCGCACATAGCATTCTAAGCTTTTGATCACTACGCATTTGCACTCACTTTGTTCTTAATTACTCATCCAACTCGTAAGGAGTTTATATACTCAACCTGTTCATCTTGTTAGATAAGGTTGGAGTAAGTCTGTCTTTAGATCGGAGTTAGATCTAAAGAGATTGTAAGAAGGTGTTGGTACTTCGGAAATTCCAGTAAGATAGTTGGTTGGTTGGTTGATAGTGAGACCCCTTTGATCAAGGGAGAGTGGACGTAGGATATTCAGATCCGAACCACTATATATACGGTCTTATTTATTGCTTTCTTTAATACTTGTTTGATTATAATTTGTGCTCTTAGAAAAGGGATTTCTTCTAAAGACATATCGGTTAAAAAGGCTTCCGCAATTAATCTTTCTAGTGGGACCAACAAGTGGTATCAGAGCGGTGTGTCCAACGACCACTGCTTTGACAAGCTTTTGGTGGTCACCGGGCAGATCCATTGCTCATTTATTGTTTTTGTTCAAAATCTAGATAAATCCTTATTTTAGTAAATATGTCTTCGAAATCTTCTTATAAGAGTCGCAAACTGCCAGAATTCTCGTTCGAGGATTATAGCCACTGGAGCTTCATGATGAGTAATCATCTTGGAGCTATTCACCACCGCATGTTAGATGTGGTTGAAAGTGGCCCCATTAAATTTTATTGGACTCCTATTGATAGTGGCAGGTCTGAGTCCAGAGAAGAAATAAGTGAAGCTGCTCAAAAAGCTGCCGAGGATAGAGTCCCCAGGCAAAGAATTCTCAAAAAGAGAGATGAGCTTGATAATGATGAAAGAAAGCTCTACAACTTGGATCAGGTGGCAAGAACAGAGATCATCAACACACTTACAAAAGAGGTGATTGAAAAGGTCAGAACGTGTGCCACTGCCAAGGAGATGTGGGACAAACTCGCACTTCTCTGTGAGGGAACAGAGAAGATCAAAGACAACAAGCTCCAAGCTGTTCAACACTCGTTTGACACCTTCAAGATGAAACCAGACGAGACCATTGACCAGCTGGACATGCGTCTCACAAACCTTCTAAACAAGGCTAGTGCCTTAGGTAAGACCTACTCTGAAAAAGAGATTAATAGTAAAATCTTGCGTTCTCTAACAAGCAGGTGGAGAATTAAAGTCACTGTGATCAAGGACAACAAGGATCTCAATACTCTGGATCATCATCTTCTGTTGTCTGATCTCAAAGCCTATGAGTATGATCTTCAAGAGGAGGATCAAACAGAAGAGGTTTTCTCTTCTGGTCAGAAAGGTGTTGCATTCTCTTCAACCATCAAATCTGATGTCAAGCCAAAGGAGTCTACTGCAGATGACTTGAGCCTCAAGGAGCAGGTAGCACTTCTAACTCGAAAATTAGATAAAATGAGTTCTAAGTATGGCAGGTACAAAAGGCATTGGAAGGAATCTTCCAGAGATAGAAAGAGTTCTTTCAAGCCTGCAGAGAAGGAGAAGACATCTGGAGACTCAGGGAGACCAGATTCAGAACTCCAGAGAGGAGGAGAGATGACAACCCTGGCAACTCTGGGAGATCAGATTATCAGAGGAGGGATGGTAGCTCTGGCAGACCTGACTACCAGAGGAGAGAAAGTAGTCCAGCCAGATCAGACTACAACCAGAGGAGGAGAGAGCCAAGTCCTAGTCCCAGAGGAGACAATGCCTGCTACACATGCAACAAGACTGGTCACTACAGTTATGATTGTCCTCAGCTTACTCCTAGGGAAAGAGAAGAGAAAAGAATCAAGAGAGATAGGAGATATGCAGATAAGAGAGCACTGCTGGCAGAAGCAGAGGAGGAGGATACTAGTTCCAGTTCTTTTTCTTCTGACTTTGGATCAGATGATGATGTGTGTCTCATGGCAGACATCACTGAGGTAAATGAAACTACTCTAGTTTTATCTAATTCCGAATGTACTGAATCCTCTAATTCATCTGGTAACTCCAGAGAGTCTGATATGCAACAAATGCTATCAGATCTCCAAAATTGTGTCCAACTTTGTCAAAAACTTGAGAAAGAGAATGGTAGGCTCAGAGCTGAAGTTCAATCACTCTCTCATGAGCACAAATCCACCAGAGAACTCATGAAAGATCATTCCAAAGAAGTCTCTGAACTTCAGGATAAGATCACAGAAAGAGATACTCTGGTAGATCAACTCATGAAAGAAAGGAATTCTCAAGAGGATGAGATCACTGAACTCAGAGCCAAATACCAGCCAATTATCAAGGGAAAACAAGTTGCTCACAACATAGAGGAGATACCTATGCCCAGAGAAGCTCCCAAGATACCATCTGTTGTATCTATCATATCAGAGTCTTCTCAGCGCATTTGTGATAAGAGTGGTTTAGGATATTCTGGAATTACCACTAAAACTCATAAATACCTTTATAATAAAGACAAGTCTGTAAGAGCTGGTAAATTGGTAGAAATCTGGAATGATAAAGACTTAACTGGTAATGGTTACAAGGTGGTTCACAATCCTGATTGGAAAAGGAATCACTCTGTTAATCACATAACAAATGGTCCAGAAGAGTTGACTGTTCTGGAAGAGAAGATGCTAGAGAATAAGTGTCTAAAAGGGGAACCATTAAAGATTGATGGTTCTGTGAACAATGAGTCCCAAGGAGTAGGAATTACTCAAATTGGAGGACCCCAGAGAAATCCTCAAAGGGAACCTAAACAGATTAGGGGACCTCAAAGGAAACACTCAAGGAAGGGGAATACCAATCAGAGTAACAACTACCAGAGAAGGAACAATGTTCAACAGAACCAGGTACACCAGAGACAATTTTCTCAGAGGAATCAATTCCAGAATAGGTATATTCAAAGGAACTATAATCACCAGAACAAGTCTAATTATCAGAACCAGAGGAGGTCTTCCAGACCCATCTATAGAAAGCCAACTGATCTGGGTAGTTATGACACCAGAGATGGTTCTTCTAGGATGTACCCTTATAACCAGACCTTTAAGACCATGTCTTTGAGGCAGGCCATTCCAAAGGCCAGATATGAGAAAAGGTACACCAGACCTGTTTATAAGAAAGGTGTCTTTATCAGACCAGTAGCTCAATATGTCATAGTAAGAGGACATGTAGTGGTAGATAGATTTGGAAGGAAGATAAGATCTCCTCATCCATCAAGGGATGATCTTTATCTATGGATTCCTACAAAACCTGCAACTAACCAATCAGGACCCAGCACTAGTAGGGGACCTAATTGATCTCTCTACAGGTAGATAAGAGTCCATTGGAGAAAGGATTTTCAAGCAATCATGTCTGGTACATTGATAGTGGATGTTCCAAGCACATGACCTTCCAAAAGGATAATCTCCAAGATTTCAAGCCATTAAATGGACCAAGAGTGATGTTTGGTGACAACAACTATGGAGTCACCAGAGGAGTTGGAAAGTTGACCTTCAATGGAGTATCTGTAGATGAAGTCTACTACGTAGAAGGACTCAAGCATAATCTGCTTTCAGTATACCAATTCTGTGACAAGGGATACTCAGTGAAGTTTTCTAGTGATTCATGCACTGTTTTCTCTTCTGATTATAATGATATTTTGCTAATAGGCTTGAGGAAGGGTAACATTTACCTTGCAGATTTTAGCAGTTGCCCAAGGAATGCTTGCCTGGTTGCTAAAGGATCTGCAGAGAACAGCTGGATTTGGCACAAGAGATTGTGTCATCTTAACTTCAAAACATTGAACAAGATTGCCAGAAAAGGTCTCATTCGAGGTCTTCCTAATGAAGTGTTTAAGAAGGATCAGGTTTGTGGTTCATGCCAGAAGGGTAAACAACCCAAGACTTCCTTTAAGGATGTCCAAAGCACAACCACAACCAGAGTACTTCAACTACTTCACATGGACCTGTTTGGACCTGTTTCTCCTCTTAGTTTCAGTGGAAGGAAGTACACCTTAGTAATAGTAGATGACTTTTCAAGATACACTTGGGTAGTGTTCTTGTTTAAGAAAAATGAAACTATGACTAAGCTGCCAGAGTTCTTCAAGCAGATTCAGAATGAGCAGAACCAGAGCATAGTCAGGATCAGAAATGACAAAGGAACAGAGTTTTTGAATTCACATATTGCAGATTACTGCAAGGATCATGGGATTTTTCATGAGACATCTGCTGCCAGAACACCTCAACAAAATGGAGTTGCAGAAAGGAGGAATAGGACTCTCAAAGAAGCTGCAAGAACACTTCTGGCAGAGTACAACACTCCACAGAGATTTTGGGCAGAGGCCATCAATACAGCTTGCTACACTCAGAACAGGTGCCTGATTGCCCAGAGACACAATAAGACCCCATATGAGGTATGGAAAGGTAAAACCCCATCTGTTTCATATTTTCATGTTTTTGGATGTAAGTGTTTCATCCATGACAATGGGAAATCTAAATTAAGAACCTTTGATGCTAAAGTGGCTGATGGAATATTTTTGGGATATTCCAGCACCAGTAAAGCTTTTAGAGTTTTTAATAAGAATTCACTTTGTGTGGAGGAAACACCTCATGTTGTTTTTGATGAATCTGCTTTTGAGTTAAAGGTGGAAGCTAAGTCTTCTGATGAGACCCAGAATCAGACTACTCCCAGAGTAATCAAAGTCAATCCACCTGTTCTTGATTCAGATTCAGATTCAGATGATGACCCATCTCCTGGTTCTCTGAAGCAGCAGCCTTCATAAGGAGCAGAACCAGAAGAGGTTGGAACTCCTGTAGGGGGAAGCTCTTCTGCAGGTGGTGATAATCACCAAGGTACTGCAGAAGATGATCAACCAGGCAAGACCACGGGAAGGAGGACCCTGGTTGATCACCCCAATGACCTAATCCTTGGAGATCTAACTAAGGGTGTCCAGACTAGGAGATCTCTTAACTTAGCTGCCTTATTCAGTTGCTATGTGTCCTTGATTGAGCCTAAGAACATCAAGGAGGCACTGAAAGATTCAAATTGGATTGTTGCTATGCAGGAGGAATTGAATCAATTCACCAGACAGGATGTTTGGGAGCTGGTAGACAGACCAAGACATCAAAAGGTGATAGGCACTAAGTGGGTTTTCAAAAATAAGAAAGATGAGAATGATGTCATTACTAGGAACAAGGCAAGGCTAGTGGCCCAGGGCTATTCTCAGTCTGAAGGAATAGACTATGATGAGACATTTGCTCCTATTGCCAGACTAGAAGCTATCAGATTGTTCTTAGCATATGCTGCTCACATGAAGTTCAAAGTATACCAGATGGATGTGAAATCTGCCTTTCTTAATGGGATTCTCATTGAGGAAGTGTATGTGGAACAACCTCCTGGTTTTGAACAAGGTGACAAGGTGTTTAAGCTTAAGAAAGCTCTTTATGGGCTGAAGCAGGCACCCAGAGCATGGTATGACACTCTATCTCAATTTCTTCTGGACAATGGTTTTACTAAAGGTAAGATTGATAGAACCTTGTTTAGGAAAGAAGAAGGAAAGGACATCCTTCTGGTCCAAATATATGTTGATGACATCATATTTGGATCCCCTAACAAGAAGCTGTGTGAGAAATTTGGTGAGCTCATGCAGGGACAGTTTGAGATGTCCATGATGGGAGAATTGAATTACTTTTTGGGTTTGCAGGTTAAGCAATCAGAGAAGGGAATTTTTATTAATCAAGCTAAGTACACCAGAAACATGTTAGAGAAATTTGGAATAGGATCTAGCAAGGCAGCGAAGATCCCTATGATGACAAATTTCAACATGGATCCAGATGAGTCTGGAGATAGTGTGGACCAGACTCAGTACAGAGCACTTATTGGTTCTCTTCTGTACCTGACTGCAAGCAGACCAGATATTACCTTTGTTGTTGGAGTTTGTGCCAGATTTCAAGCTAACCCCAAGAAGAGTCACTTGGAAGCAGCTAGGAAGATTTTGAAATATCTCAAGGGAACTGTGAATTTAGGATTATGGTATCCTGCAGATGACAATTTAGAATTGAGTGATTATTCAGATTCAGACTATGGTGGGTGCAGAATAGATAGGAAATCTACAAGTGGAACATGCCAATTTTTAGGGAATAAATTGGTATCCTGGTTTTCCAAGAAGCAGACTTCAGTTGCTACATCAACAACAGAAGCAGAGTACATGGCTGCAGGGAGCTGTTGCTCATAGCTTCTCTGGATTAGTCAACAGCTTAGGGATTACCAGGTTAGAGCCAAGGATATTCCTATTTTCTGTGATAGTAATAGTGCCATTGCCATTACCCAGAATCCAGTTCTTCATACCAGGTGTAAACATGTTGATATAAGGCATCATTTTATCAGAGATCATGTTGAGAAGGGAGATATAAGGATGGAAAAGATTGCAACAGAGAGGCAAAGAGCAGATATTTTAACCAAGCCTTTGGCTGAGACCAGATTCAGAGAGTTAGCTTTTGAGTTAGGTTTGTTGGATCCAGAGACAGATTTGTTTTAGAGGGAAAATCAGAGAAGTATCCTTGTTTCATTACTTTTCTTCATATATTTATTTTCTTGAGCTAACATACCTGCAGATTAGATAAATCAGAGAAGGCAACAGATGAGGTATGCACCAGGTGACACTTGTCCCAGATGAGGTGCTGAGTCATTTGTCCAAAATCTTCTCTGACCAGAACCAGATGAGCTCCATCAGAGGAGATGTAGCTGTGGTTTCATCTGGTTACAATATCAGGTGACAGGTATGCATATACTTCTCTGGCCTCTGATCATTGGGATACTCCTTTTAAATTAGTAAATACACTCAAAACGTTTCAACTTCGGAGTGTATTTAAGACTAGGGTATAGGGCCTAGGCAATCATTTCGCTTTTTCTCTTGACTGCCACAAAACCCCTTTATGCCCAGTCCCAATGACTATGCCAACGCACCAGATTAAATCTGTATCTTGCCCTTCATCGTGGCCATCAGATTTAATCACTGGGCAAAATGTCAATCAATGCTAAAATTGATTTTGTTTCCTAAATTGAATTTGAAATAACACGCGTTCACACTTCATTTAATTTTCAAGCCACGCGTATTACTCTATTTAAATCAATTTTGTTTTCAATCTGTCCTTTCACGTTTCTATACTTTCAAACCCTAACCTCTCCCTGCAAAGCATTTTCTCTCTCCCTCTCTCTTTCACAGTAATGGCTCCTCCGTGCAACTTCGATCATGTCCTAATGATGAAAAAGCTTAAGACGGAGATGGTGGTGGACTTTTATACCACCAAGAATCCAGTTGTGCTGTCGGTTCTGGAGATGTTCCAGAATGCAGGGGTGGAGAAGTTGATCTCCACTGTTCCCAAGGATTTTCGCACCCTTGACGGTTATGCGGCCCAGTTTCTGGTTCGCATGAAGATTCATGAGGATTACATCTCTTCAAAGATTGGTGAAGATGATTTGGTGTTTTCTAAGCACGATTTCTGCGCTTTGTTCGAGAACATTTCTGCGGTGGGAGTGGATCCGTTGACATACAAGGAGGATGATATCGTTGGATCATTCAAGATTTTTGCTCGTTCTTCCTGCCAGAACATCACAAAGGGCTTTGTGGATAAGCATTTACGGCAGAAGTTCAAGGTGTTGTTCGATATCGTGGTAAAAGTACTTATGTGTGAGAATCACAACACAGATGCCATTTTCAATGGTAGGATGTGTGTGATGAGGGCTTTATATGATGGTGTGCAATGTAATTGGGCGGAGTTCTTCTGGGACGTGTTGAGGAAGAACAGGCTGAAGGTGAAGAAGGAGCCGTGCCCATCCAGACCAGGGGAGTTGCAGTTCTGTTTCACTGCAAATGTCTCTTTGGGGACTAAGTTAACTCTTATTCTGGATTCTCTCCTTCCAGAGAAGAAGTGGAAGTCATCTTGGTGCCACAGTTTTCACAAGTCCAAGATCCTTTTCTCCAAGGATGGTCCTCTCCACGGCCATGCCGACTCTGATGGAGAGCAAGCCATCCCTGCCCCTCCTATTCAATCTATTCCCTCACCTCCTAAGGGGTAGAGAAAGCAGCAGCAGCAGCAGAAGACACGGAAGAAAGCTGCTGAAGCAACTGGTTCTTCGACCGTTGCCTTTTCTGGTTCCTCAGAGGAGGACCAGATTCCCCTTCTTGATGTGCTTAAGAAGAAGGGTGATGATAAAGCTGTAAAGAAGACTGGAGCAGCCAAGAGGAAGCGGCCAGAGGAGGCCAGGAGAGGCTCTGCTAAAAAGTCTAAGATTAGCAGGAAGGCCAAGAAAACCCTTCTGGTGGATGAGCCATCAGATGAAGAAGAGAAAGAAGAGGAAGTGTCTCTTGTGAGGAAATCCAAGGCCAAGAGAGCCCTTCTTCAAGATCCTGATTCTGTATATGATCTTGGAGAGGCCTTGGAGAAGGCCATTGATGAGGCCTCCCAGATGATGGAGGATGCTCCAGAGACGGCTATACCTGCTGGTGTTGACCCAGCAGAGGTAAATCCCTCCATTCTTTCTTCTCCCCCCATAAATCTTGTTTCCCCTTCCACCTCTCCCCCAGATAACATTCCCCAAACCCCATCTGCCTCTGGTAATCCCACTCTTCCACCAGAGCAGACTATCCCAGATACCCCTGTCTTTACACCCTCTACCATTCCTGCTCATACATCTTCTCCCCCACACTCCCAAACACATCTTCCCACTAACCCCTCTCGCCCACCTTCTGTACCAGAAGTACCCTCAACCTCCTCTGGTGCAGAAGTCCCCCCTTCAAACTCTTCCACCTCCCAGATCCCTCCTGCACACTCTGTACCAGATATTCCTTCCTCTTCTGGTTCAGAACAACCCTTTCCTACCACCTCTCCTTCACAAAACCCCAACCCTCCCCAAACCCATACAGATCAGGACCCAACCATTGCTATGGCTCTGGGATTCCCTGCCCCTCCCACCTCCCCAACCTGTTTAACAAGCGATGATAGTGAAGATGAGGAAGCTTCACTTGAGCCTGCTCACTTAGCACCTTCCTCCTCTGCCTCTGGGCCCAAACCCTTTATATTCTCTTCTGATGATATGGGTCCCATTAGGTAGAGTATGAGTGTGAGTGCTCAGCTCTGGCTAAGAGAGCAGTTTCCAATTTTGTTGGAGCACTCACCCCTCCTGGCGGATCTGACTGATGCCAAGGTTTGGAGTATGGCTAGACTCCAGGATGTTGAAGATCTCATGCTTCTGCTAGAGGAGATGTCTCCCTCTACCTTCACTGCTTGGGAGATTGAGCTGAAGAAGAAGCTAAATATTCAAAACCCAGCAGAGTTGGAGACACCAGAGACAGCCAAGATCCTCATCAAGACTCTCCTTATCCAGAAAGGTGTCATGCTCACTCCAGAGGGCTTCTCCTATAATTTTGGTCCGCATTTCTCATTCCCTCCAGAGTTGTACTCTGATGAGGAAGACTTTGATCTGACTCCTGCCGTGCTCCAGAAGATGAAGGCTTTCTTCAATGAGCAAATTATGCAGATTGGGCGGTTTTCCAAAGCAATCCAGCATATGGCCCCTGCTATGATAGAGCATCAGATCAAGCATGAGAGGAGAATCTTCCTGAAGCAGATCAAGTCCTCTCTGGCAGAGGTAAAAGCTTCATTCAAGGCTAATGGCTTATTTGTCAAGTTAGATATCATGCACAGCCAGAAGCAGCTCCAGGAGCACGTGCTGGAGCAGTTGAGGCCAGTCTCTGTTCTCAAGGTGGAGATGGCCAGCCAGATGATTCAGACTGCAAAGCTGAAAGACTCCCTCCAGGAGATGTTGGAGAAGCAAGAGAGACTTGTTGCAGAGTCTAAGGCTTATCTGGAGGAAGCCAAGCAGCTGCGTGATCTTCACTCTTCCTCCAACACTGCCTTGCCTGATCTTATAAGACAGGTAGTGGAGCCCCTCCTTGATGAAGTTAAAAAGGGGGAAGAGAAGGCCAGAACTGATCTAGCGAAGACCACCAATGAGACTCTTTTTATCCATGGAGCTCGTCTGGACCTGTTGGAGAACACATTGGCACAGGCTGAGTTGCAGAAGAAGAAGAAAGAAGAGTTGAAATCCCTTTCTATAGCTAAACAGCTTGCTGCAGAAGAAGAGTCATCTGAAGCTGAGCAGGATCCTTCTACCATTCCTGGTCCTGCTAAGAGGAAGATTAGAAAAGTAAAGAAGAGTTTCCTTGAATCTGTTGTCGAAGAAGCAGAGAAGAGATACAAGGAAGAGACTCCAGAAGAGAGGCAAGCCAGAATCAGGAAGAACATAGATGAAGAGCAGAGGCTCAGATATGTTAAGAGGCAGAACAAGACGGCCAGAGAAACTGGTATTCCTTCTGGTGCAGGTGGCTCAGGTCAGAAGAGGAAAGCTCCTGTGGAAGTTATGAACATCTTGCCACTCAGGACAGAAGGGTCTTTTGACTCTACTGTGCCGTATCCTCTGATTGAGAGATGGAGAGAAGCCAAGACCCTCTGGTTCATTCAGCATTATATCCAGAGGCCAGCACCAGAAGATGATGAGCTGATCAACAGAACCTTCCATTCTTGGATGCAAGCCTATGATGCAGACTTGTACAAGCAGCTGATGGATTCAACCATTGAGTTCAACCTGGAGGTGACTGCTCCTGAATTTACTTATCTTAACACTCCCATGAATGGGAACCAGGTGGATTGGGCAGAATTGAAGAAGCTTTACAAGACCAAGGTGTTGGTGAATTTCACCCCAACATCTTCTGCAGAGTTGAAGGCCGTCCAGGATAGGTTCCTTGACTGGTTTCTTGTCCCTAAAGAGAACAGAAGATATGCCTAGAGTAGGACTATGAACTTCAATGTAATCTGTAATTATTTTGTCCTCTGATTATTAATGGAAAAATACATATCTTCTTTGTTCTAAAGACAACTCCTTGTTGTCTTATTATTTGCCTGATGAGATCTATTCTAAGGTCTCATCCCTTTATTGTTTTCTTGCTTAAGTTTACTTTTGATCAGTTCTGGTAATGTTTTAACTCCATCAAAAAGGGGGAAATTGTTAGGATAAAAATTGTTAGTTTTGATGAGTTAAAACAAACCAGAAGATGTAATAGGACCATCTGGACATGTTAGCCAGATGATGATCTAGATTAGGACTTAGTCTAGGGGGAACTGCCAGACCAGAAGACTTCACCAGAAGAGTCACCAGAAGACCCCCCCAGAGGACTTCACCAGAGGACTCCACCAGAAGACTTCACCAGATGAGATTTGACCAGAGGCAGAGGACCTTCCCCAGACCAGACGAGTCCGGACCAGACGAGTCTGGTGGAACAAAAGATGCTCAGTTTGATCCCCTTATTCTACTGAGTATTCTGGTTGTTCACCAGATAAGGACCAGAAGACACCGAGGTTGCCTGGTGTCTGGTCCTGCCTTCTCTGGAGAGAATCAGAGTTAGGTAGAGGAAGCTATTGACCGTTGTTGATTCAAATCAAGTCAACAAGATCAGGATTGGAAAGTAGTTGAAGATAATCAATCCAAGGATCCCACCAACCCAATCAATCAATTAGGGAATTGATTGATTGAGGCTTCCTTATATAGAGGATCTGATTGGATTAGCCTTCCAACGGCTAGCCCTAATCCCCTCTATATATACAAGAGTGCAGTTCAAGAAAAAGCTCTAGAGACCCTACACGCGCACATAGCATTCTAAGCTTTTGATCACTACGCATTTGCACTCACTTTGTTCTTAATTACTCATCCAACTCGTAAGGAGTTTATATACTCAACCTGTTCATCTTGTTAGATAAGGTTGGAGTAAGTCTGTCTTTAGATCGGAGTTAGATCTAAAGAGATTGTAAGAAGGTGCTGGTACTTCGGAAATTCCAGTAAGATAGTTGGTTGGTTGGTTGATAGTGAGACCCATTTGATCAAGGGAGAGTGGACGTAGGATATTCAGATCCGAACCACTATATATACGGTCTTATTTATTGCTTTCTTTAATACTTGTTTGATTATAATTTGTGCTCTTAGAAAAGGGATTTCTTCTAAAGACATATCGGTTAAAAAGGCTTCCGCAATTAATCTTTCTAGTGGGACCAACACTATGGCAGGAGACCAGGTTGATTGGGCTGAGCTGAAGAGACTTTACAAGACAAAGGTGTTGGTGAACTTCACTCCAACATCTTCTGCAGAGCTGAAGGCCGTCCAGGATAGGTTTCTGGATTGGTTTCTGGTGCCCAAGGAAAACAGAAGATATGCATAGAATAGGATCTGATCTTCAATGTAATCTGTAATCATCCTTGTCCTTTCTATTAATGAAAGTATCATATCTTCTCTATTCAAAAGACAACCTCTTGTTGTCTTAATTGTTTGCCTGATAAGATCTATTCTAAGGTCTTATCCTTTAATGTTTTCCTGCTTAAGTTTATTATTCTTGATCAGTTCTGGTAGTGTTTTAACTCCATCAAAAAGGGGGAAATTGTTTGGATAAAAATTGTTAGTTTTGATGAGTTAAAACAAACCAGAAGATGTAATAGGACCATCTGGACCTGTTAGCCAGATGATGATCTAGATTAGGACTTAGTCTAGGGGGAACTGCCAGACCAGAAGACTTCACCAGAAGAGTCACCAGAAGACCCCACCAGAGGACTTCACCAGAGGACTCCACCAGAAGACTTCACCAGATGAGACAGACCAGAGGCAGAGGACCTTCCCCAGACCAGACGAGTCCGGACCAGACGAGTCTGGTGGAACAAAAGATGCTCAGTTTGATCCCCTTATTCTACTGAGTATTCTGGTTGTTCACCAGATGAGGACCAGAAGACACCGAGGTTGCCTGGTGTCTGGTCCTGCCTTTTCTGTTGAGAATCAGAGTTAGGCAGAGGAAGCTATTGACCGTTGGTGATTCATATCAAGTCAACATGATCAGGATTGGAAAGTATTTGAAGATAATCAATCCAAGGATCCCACCAACCCAATCAATCAATTAGGGAATTGATTGATTGAGGCTTCCTTATATAGAGGATCTGATTGGATTAGCCCTCCAACTGCTAACCCTAATCCCCTCTATATATACAAGAGTGCAGTTCAAGAAAAAGTTTTAGAGACTCTACACGCGCACATAGCATACTAAGCTTTTTGATCACTAAGCATTTGCACTCACTTTGTTCTTAATTACTCATAAGGAGTTTATATACTCAACCTGTTCATCTTGTTAGACAAGGTTGGAGTAAGTTTATCTTTAGATCGAAGTTAGATCTAAAGAGATTGTAAGAAGGTGCTGGTACTTCGGAAATTCCAGTAAGTAGTGAGTTTGTTGGTTGGATAGTGAGACCCCTTTGATCAAGGGAGAGTGGACGTAGGATATTCAGATCCGAACCACTATAAATATGGTGTTATTTATTGCTTTATTTAATACCTGTTGATTATTAATTGTGCTCTTAGAAAAGATTTTCTCTAAAGACATTTTGGTTTTAAAGGCTTCCGCAATTAATCTATCTAGTGAGACCAACAATGTCATTACTAGGAACAAGGCAAGGCTAGTGGCCCAGGGCTATTCTCAGTCTGAAGGAATAGACTATGATGAGACATTTGCTCCTGTTGCCAGACTAGAAGCCATTAGATTGTTCTTAGCATATGCTGCTCATATGAAGTTCAAAGTATACCAGATGGATGTGAAATCTGCCTTTCTTAATGGGATTCTCATTGAGGAAGTGTATGTGGAACAACCTCCTGGTTTTGAACAAGGTGACAAGGTGTTTAAGCTTAAGAAAGCTCTTTATAGGCTGAAGCAGGCACCCAGAGAATGGTATGACACTCTATCTCAGTTTCTTCTGGACAATGGTTTTACTAAGGGTAATATTGATAGAACCTTGTTTAGGAAAGAAGAAGGATAGGACATCCTTCTGGTCGAAATATATGTTGATGACATCATATTTGGATCCCCTAACAAGAAGCTGTGTGAGAAGTTTGGTGAGCTCATGCAGGGACAGTTTGAGATGTCCATGATGGGAGAAATGAATTACTTTTTGGGTTTGCAGGTTAAGCAATCAGAGAAGGGAATTTTTATTAATCAAGTTAAGTACACCAGAAACATGTTAGAGAAATTTGGAGTAGGATCTAGCAAAGCAGCCAAGATCCCTATGATGACAAATTTCAACATGGATCCAGATGAGTCTGGAGAGAGTGTGGACAAGACTCAGTACAGAGCACTTATTGGTTCTCTTCTGTACCTGACTGCAAGCAGACCAGATATTACCTTTGCCGTAGGTGTTTGTGCCAGATTTCAAACTAACCCCAAGAAGACTCACTTGGAAGCAGCTAGGAAGATATTGAAGTATCTTAAGGGAACAGTGAATTTAGGTTTGTGGTATCCTGCAGATGATAATTTAGAATTGAGTGGTTATTAAGATTCAGACTATGGTGGATGCAGAATAGACAGGAAATCTACAAGTGGAACATGCCAATTTTTAGGGAATAAATTGGTATCCTGGTTTTTAAGAAGCAGACTTCAGTTGCTACATCAACAACAGAAGCAGAATACATGGCTGCAGGGAGTTGTTGTTCACAACTACTTTGGATTAGTCAACAGCATAGGGATTACCAGATTAGAGCCAAGGATATTCCTATATTCTGTGATAGTAATAGTGCCATTGCAATCACCCAGAATCCAGTTCTTCATACCAGATGTAAACATGTTGATATAAGACATCATTTTATCAGAGATCATGTTGAGAAGGGAGATATAAGGATGGAAAAGATTGCAACAGAGAAGCAGAGAGCAGATATATTAACCAAGCCTTTAGCTGAGACCAGATTCAGAGAGTTAGCTTTTGAGTTAGGATTGTTGGATCCAGAGACAGATTTGTTTTAGGGGGAACATCAGAGAAGTATCCTTTATTTATACTTTATTGCGTATTCTTTATTTCGTTTAACACTACCATACCTGCAGATTAGATATATCAGAGAGGTACCAGATGAGGTATGCACCAGGTGACACTTGTCCCAGATAAGGTGCTGAGTCAAATGTCCAAAATCTTCTCTGACCAGGACCAGATGAGCTCCATCAGAGGAGATGTAGCTGTGGTATCATCTGGTTACAATATCAGGTGACAGGTATGTCTTTACTTCTCTGGCCTCTGATCATTGGGATACACCTTTCAAATTAGTAAGTACACTCAAAACCTTTCAACTTCGGAGTGTATTTAAGACTAGGGTATAAGGCCTAGGCAATCATTTCGCTTTTTCTCTTGACTGCCACAAAACCCCTTTATGCCTCGTCCCAATGACTATGCCAACGCACCAGATTAAATCTGTATCTTGCCTTTCTTTGTGGCCATCGGATTTAATCACTGTGCAAAATGTCAATAAATTCAAATATTGATTTTGTTCCCTAATTTAATTTTGGTATTACACGCGTTCACACTTCATTTATTATTCAAGTCACGCGTATTACCCTATTTAAATCTAATTTTCTTTCAATCTGTCCTTTCACGTTTTCATACTTTCTAACCCTAACCTCTCTCTGCAAAGTTCTTCCTTTCTCTCTCTCTCTCTCTCTCTCTCACAGATATGGCTCATCCGTGTAATTTTGACCATGAATTAATGATGAAGAAACTGAAAACGGAGATGGTGGTTGACTTCTACACCACCAAGAACCCGTCTGCACTTGCTATTCTGGAACTATTGAAGAGATCCGGAGTTGAGAAGTTGATCTCCACCATTCCCAGAGATTTTCGTACTCTTGACGGTTATGCGGCCCAGTTTTTGGTTCGTATGAAGATCAACGAAGACCATACTTCTACAAAAATTGACAAGGAAGATTTGGTGTTTTCCAAGCATGATTTCTGTGCCCTGTTTGGAAACATTTCGACGGAAGGAGTGGATCCTTTAACCTACAAGGAGGATGATATTGTGGGTTCCTTCAAACTGTTTGCTCGTTCCTCTTGCCAGAATATCACGAAGGGATTTCTGGATAAGCATCTGAGGCAAAAGTACAAGGTACTTTTTGATATAGTTGTAAAGGTGTTGATGTGTGAAAATCACAGCACAGATGCGATCTTTAATGGAAGAATGTGTGTGATGAGGGCTTTGTATGACGGCGTCCAATGCAATTGGGCAGAGTTCTTTTGGGGCGTCTTGAGGAAGAATAAAGCGAAAGTTAACAAGGAAGTTTGTCCTTCCCAGCCAGGGGAGATGCAGTTTTATTTCACTGCTAATATTTCGTTGGGTACGAAACTTTCCTTGATTTTGGACTCGTTGCTTCCAGAGAGGAAATGGAAGGAGACTTGGTGTAAAGGATTTCACAAGTCTAAGGTGTTATTCTCAAGGGATGGTCCCCTTCATGGCCATCCTGATTCTGATGGAGAAGAAGCCATCCCTGCCCCTCCTATTCAATCTATTCCCTCTCCTGTAAAGGGGCAGAAGAGACAGCAGCAACAGAAGACCCAGAAGAAAGCTGCTGAAGCAACTGGTTCCTCAACCATTGCTTTCTCTGGTTCCTCTGAGGAGGACCAGATCCCTCTTCTTGATGTACTGAAGAAGAAGAGTGAGGTTGCCAAGAAGGCAGGAGCTTCGAAGAGGAAGAGGCCAGAGGAGGCCAAGAAGAAATCTGCCAAGAAGCCAAGGACTGGCAGAAGAGCTCCCAAGAAAACCCTCCTGGTGGATGAGCCATCAGAAGAGGAAGAAGATGAAGAAGAGGTTGAGCCTCTTGTGAGGAAATCCAAGGCCAAAAGAGCCCTTCTTCAGGATCCTGACTCTGGATCTGATCTTGGAGAGGCCTTGGAAAAGGCAATTGAGGATGCTTCCCAGATGATGAAGGATGCTCCAGAGTCTGTTGTACCTGCTGGTGTTGACCCAGGAGAGGTAAATCCCTCCATTCCATCTTTTTCCCCCATTAATCTTGTCTCCCCCTCTACCTCTCCCCCAGATAATATTCCCCAAACCTCATCTGCCTCTGGTAACCCTATTGTTCCACCAGAGCTGATTATCCCAGATACCCCAGTATATACTCCCTCTACCATTCATACCCAAACACCTTCTCCCCCAAATATCCAAACACATCTTCTGGTGCCCAAACATCTTCTGGTGCCCCCAGATAACATTCCCACAAACCCCTCTCCCCCACCTTCTGTACCAGAGGTACCCTCAACCTCTTCTGGTGCAGAAATCCCCCCTCCAAACACTTCCACCTCCCAGATACCTCATACACCTTCTGTACCAGATGTTCCATCATCTTCTGGTGCACAGCAACCCATTCCTTCCACCTCTACTTCACAAAATCCTAACCCTCCCCAAACCCATACATACCAGGACCCAACCATTTCTATGGCTCTGGGATTCGTTGGCCCTCCCCCTTCTCCTACCTGTTTAACCAGCGATGATAGTGAAGATGGGGAAGCTTCACTTGAGCCTGCTGGCTTAGCACCTTCCTCCTCTGCCTCTGGGCCCAAACCCTTCACTTTCTCATCTGCAGAAATGGGTCCCATTAGGCAGAGTATGAGTGTAAGTGCTCAGCTCTGGCTAAGAGAGCATTTCCCAGTTCTTCTGGAGCACTTACCACTTCTGGCAGAGCTTACTGATGCCAAGGTCTGGAGCAAGGCCAGACTTGAAGATGTGGAGGACCTAATGCTTTTGCTTGAGGAAATGGGTCCCTCCAACTTCACTGCTTGGGAGATTGAGCTAAAGCAGAGGATGAATATTCAGAACCCAACAGAGCTGGAGACTCCTGGTACTGCTAAAGTCTTGATTCACACCCTGCTCATCCAGAGAGGAGTAATGCTCACTCCAGAGGGCCCCACTTACAAGTTTGGTCCTCATTTTGTCTTCCCTCCAGAGCTATATTCAGATGAGGAAGACTTTGAGATGTCTCCTGCCGTGCTCCAGAAGATGAAAGCTTTCTTCAATGAGCAAATCATGTAGATTGGGCGCTTTTCAAAAGCTATTCAACATATGGCCCCTGCCATGATAGAGCACCAGATCAGGAATGAGAGGAGAATCTTCCTGAAGCAGTTAAAGTCTTCTCTGGCAGAGGTAAAAGCTTCTTTTAAGGCTAATGGCTTATTTGTCAAGCTGGATGTCATGCACAGCCAGAAGCAGCTGCAGGAGCACGTGCTGGAGCAGTTGAGACCTGTCTCTGTGCTCAAAGTGGAGATGGCCAGTCAGATGATTCAAACTGCCAAGCTGAAAGACTCCCTCCAGGAGATGTTGGAGAAGCAAGAGAGACTTGTTGCAGAGTCTAAAGCTTACCTGGAGGAGGCCAAGCAGCTGCGTGATCTTCACTCTTCCTACAACACTGCCTTGCCTGATCTTATAAGGCAGGTAGTGGAGCCCCTCCTTGATGAAGTTAAAAAAGGGGAAGAGAAGGCCAGAACTGATCTGGCGAATACCACATATGAAACCCTCTTCAGCCATGGAGCTCGTCTGGACCTGCTAGAGAATACTTTGGCCCAGGCTGAGTTGCAGAAGAAGAAGAAGGAAGAGCTCAAATCCCTTTCCATGGCTAAGCAGCTTGCTGCAGAAGAGGAGTCCGAAGCAGAGCAGGATCCAATTTCCATCTCTGGACCTGCAAAGAGGACGATAAGGAAAGTGAAGAAGAGCTTCCTTGAATCTGTGGTTGAAGAAGCAGAGAAGAGATTCAAGGAAGAGTCGCCTGAAGAGAGGCAAGCTAGGATAAGGAAAAACATAGATGAAGAGCAGAGGCTCCGATATGTTAGAAGGCAGAATAAGAAGAGCAGAGAAGCTAGTGTTCCTTCTGGTGCTAGTGGATCCAGCCAGAAGAGAAAAGGGCCTGTTGAAGTCATGAACATCCTCCCTCTCAGGACAGAAGGGTCCTTTGACTCAACTGTTCCTGTGCCTTTGATAGAAAAATGGAGAGAAGCCAAGACTCTCTGGTTCATTCAACATTACATCCAGAGACCTCCACCAGAGGATGATGCTCTCATCAACAGGACTTTCCATTCATGGATGCAGGCGTATGATGCAGATTTGTACAAGCAGTTGATGGATTCAACTATTGAATTCAACCTGGAAGTCACTGCTCCTGAGTTCCATTTTCTCAACACTCCAATGGCAGGAGACCAGGTTGATTGGGCTGAGCTGAAGAGACTGTACAAGACCAAGGTGTTGGCAAACTTCACACCATCATCTTCTGCAGAGTTGAAGGCCATTCAAGACAGGTTTCTTGACTGGTTTCTGGTGCCCAAAGACAATAGAAGATATGCTTAGAATAGGACCAGAAATGCATTGTAATCTCTATTCTTCTTTGTCATTATCAATGAAAATCTCATATCTTCTCTGTTCAAAAGACAACCTCTTGTTGTCTTAATTGTTTGCCTGATAAGATCTATTCTAAGGTCTTATCCTTTAATATTTTCTTGCTCAAGCTTATTATTCTTGATCAGTTCTGGTAGTGTTTTAACTCCATCAAAAAGGTGGAAATTGTTAGGATAAAAGTTGTTAGTTTTGATGAGTTAAAACAAACCAGAAGATGTAATAGGACCATCTGGACCTGTTAGCCAGATGATGATCTAGATTAGGACTTAGTCTAGGGGGAACTGCCAGACCAGAAGACTTCACCAGAAGAGTCACTAGAAGACCCCACCAGAGGACTTCACCAGAGGACTCCACCAGAAGACTTCACCAGATGAGTTTTGACCAGAGGCAGAAGACCTTCCCCAGACCAGACGAGTCCGGACCAGACGAGTCTGGTAGAACAAAAGATGCTCAGTTTGATCCCCTGACTCCACTGAGTATTCTGGTTCTTGGCCAAATGAGGACCAGAAGACACCGAGGTTGCCTGGTGTCTGGTCCTGCCTTCTCTGGAGAGAATCAGAGTTAGGCAGAGGAAGCTATTGACCGTTGGTGATTCAAATCAAGTCAACATGATCAGGATTGGAAAGTATTTGAAGATAATCAATCCAAGGATCCCACCAACCCAATCAATCAATTAGGGAATTGATTGATTGAGGCTTCCTTATATAGAGGATTTGATTGGATTAGCCCTCAAACGGCTAGCCCTAATCCCCTCTATATATACAAGAGTGCAGTTCAAGAAAAAGCTCTAGAGACTCTACACGCGCATAAGTGATCCAAGCTTTTGATATTCATACCAAGCACTCTTACTGTTCATAATATTTATCTACTCTAAAGGAGTTATTGAAACCGCAACCCGTTCATCTATTAGACAAGGTTGTTGGCTGGTTGATCTTTAGATTGAAGTTAAATCTAAAGAGGCTATAAGAAGGAACTGGTACTTCCCAATTCCAGTAAGTAAGTTTGTGAGTTGGTTGATAGTGAGACCCCGTGGTTATAAGGGAGAGTGGATGTAGGATATTCAATCCGAACCACTATACATCTTGTGTTCTTTATTGCTTTATTTTACTTATTGTTTGTTGACTATTGCTCTCTTGTAAAAGACTTTAAAAGACATTTAACTAAAGCTTCCGCAATTAATCTAACTAGTGGGACCAACAAAACCTCAACCTGTTTATCTACTAGATATGGTTGTAGGCTGTTGATCTTTAGATCGAAGTTAGATCTAAAGAGTTATAAGAAGGAACTGGTACTTCCCAATTCCAGTAAGTAAGTAAGTGAGTTGGTTGATAGTGAGACCCCTTGGATAAAAGGGAGAGTGGACGTAGGATATTCAATCCGAACCACTATACATCTTGTGTTCTTTATAGCTTTCATTTACTTATTCTCTTATTGGTTTTTGTTCTCTTGTAAAAAGAATTTGAAAGACATTTAACTTAAGCTTCCGCAATTAATCTAACTAGTGGGACCAACAACCTCTATAAATACAAGAGTGCAGTTTCAAAGAAAGGGCTAGAGATTCTCACGCGCAAGAAGACATTGTCCAAGCCTTGTTCATTCACCTTTAAGCACTCTTATTGCTTTTATCTTACTTATATACTCTTAAAGGAGTTGTTGGACCTTAACCTGTTCATCTCTAAGAAAAGGTTGAAGGCTGTAGACTCTAGATCGAAGGTAGATCTAAAGGGATTGTAAGAAGGAACTGGTACTTCACAATTCCAGTACGTAAGTGGTTTGTTGGTTGGTTAGTGAGACCCCTTTTGATCAAAGGGAGAGTGGACGTAGGATATTGAAATTCGAACCACTATAAATCTGGTCCATTTACTGCTTTCTTCATTTCTGTCTTAATTTTACTTAGTGCTCTTATAAAAGATCTTGAAAAGACATCTTCTTTAAAGCTTCCGCAATTAATCTACTTAGTGGGACCAACAAGTGGTATCAGAGCCAACACTCCAAGCTCTGTGAAGGAACAGAGAAGATTAAGGACAACAAACTCCAAGCTGTTCAACACTCATTTGACACATTTAAAATGAAACTAGACGAGACCATTGACCAGCTGGATATGAACCTTACAAACCTCCTAAACAAGGCTAGTGCCTTAGGTAAGACTTATTCAGAGAAGAAAATTAATAGTAAAATTTTGCGTTCACTAGCCAGCAGGTGGAGAATCAAAGTGACTGTGATTAAAGACAACAAGGATCTCAACACTCTGGATCACCATCTTCTGTTGTCTGATCTCAAAACTTATGAGTATGATCTTCAAGAGAAGGATCAAATAGAAGAGGTTTCCTCTTCTGGTCAGAAAGGAGTTGTATGTTCCTCAACTATCAAGACAGATGATAAGCCAAAGGAGTCTACTGCAGATGACTTGAGTCTCAAGGAGCAGGTAGCACTTCTAACCCTTAAACTTGATAAGATGAGTTCTAAGTATGGCAGGTACAAAAAACATTGGAAGGAATCTACCAGAGATAGGAAGACTTCTTTCAAAGCTGCAGAAAATGAAAGAACATCTGGAGATTCTAGGGAGACCAGATACAGAACTCCAGAGAAGATAAGAGAAAGTAACTCTGGGAGATTAGATTACCAGAGAAGGGATGGCAGTTCTGGCAGATCTGACTACCAAAAAAGAGAAAGTAGTCCAGCCAGAGCAGAGTACAACTAGAGGAGGAGAGGTCCAAGTCCCAGTCCCAGAGGAGATAACACCTGTTACACCTGCAACAAACCTGGTCACTACAGCTATGATTGTCCTCAATTGACTCCTAGGGAAAGAGAAGAGAAAAGACTCAAGAGAGATAAGAGATATGCAGACAAGAGAGCACTGCTGGCAGAAGCAGAAGAGGAGGATACTAGTTCCAGTTCTTCTTCTTCTGATTTTGGGTCTGATGATGATATATGCCTTATGGCAGACATCACTGAGATAAGAGCCCATTGGAGAAAGGACTTTCAAGCAAATATGTGTGGTACATTGATAGTGGATGCTCCAAGCACATGACATTCCAGAAAGATCATCTCCAGGATTTCAAGCCAATGAATGGGCAAAGAGTGATGTTTGGTGACAACAACTATAGAGTTACCAGAGGCGTTGGAAAGTTCACTTTTAATGGCATATCATTAGATGAAGTCTACTATGTTGAAGGACTAAAGCATAACCTGCTTTCAGTATCCCAATTTTGTGATAGGGGATACTCAGTGAAGTTCTCTAGTGATTCATGCACTGTCTTTTCTTCTGATTATAATGATATTTTGCTTATAGGCTTGAGGAAGGGAAACATTTATTTTGCAGATTTAGCAATTGCCCAAGAAATGCTTGCCTTGTTGCAAAGGGATCTGCAGAAGACAGTTGGTTATGGCACAAGAGATTGAGCCATCTTAACTTCAAAACACTGAACAAGATTGCCAGAAAAGGTCTTATTCGAGGTCTTCTTAATGAAGTGTTTAAGAAGGATCAGGTTTTTTGGTTCATGCCAGAAGGGTAAACAACCCAAGAACTCCTTTAAGGATGTCTAGAGTACATCCACAACCAGAGTACTTCAACTACTTCACATGGACCTGTTTGGACCTGTTTCTCCTCTTAATTTCAGTGGAAGGAAGTACACCTTGGTGATAGTAGATGACTTTTCAAGATATACTTGGGTAGTGTTCTTGTTTAAGAAAAATGAAACTATCACTAAGCTGCCAGAATTCTTCAAGCAGATTCAGAATGAGCAGAACCAGAGCATAGTCAGGATCAAAAGTGACAAAGGGACAGAGTTTTTGAATTCACACATTACAGAATACTGCAAGGAACATGGGATTCTTCATGAAACATCTGCTGCCAGAACACCCCAACAGAATGGAGTAGCAGAAAGGAGGAATAGAACTCTTAAGGAAGCTGCAAGGACTCTTCTAGCAGAATACAACACACCACAAAGGTTTTGGGCAGAAGCTATCAACACAGCCTTTTATACCCAGAACAGATGCCTAATTGCCCAGAGACATAGTAAGACTCCATATGAGGTATGGGAAGGTAAAACCCCATCTGTTTCATATTTTCATGTTTTTGGTTGCAAGTGTTTCATCCATGACAATGAGAAATCAAAATTAAAAACTTTTGAAGCTAAAGTAGTAGATGGAATATTTTTAGGATATTCCAACACTAGTAAAGCATTGAGAGTTTTTAATAAGAATTCACTTTGTGTGGAGGAAACACCCCATGTTGTTTTTTATGAATCAGTTGTTGAGTGCAAGGTGGAATTAAAGTCTTCTGATGAGACTCAGAATCAGACTACCCCCAGAGTAATCAAGGTCAATCCACCTATTCTCGATTCAGACTCAGATTCAGATTCAGATGGTGACCCATCTTCTGGTTCTCTGAAGGAGAAGTCTTCACAAGGAGCAGAACCAGAAGAGGTTGGAACTCCTGTAGGGGGAAGCTCTCCTGCAGCTAGTGATATTCACCAAGGCACTGCAGTAGATGGTCAATCAGGCAAGGCCACGGAAAGGAGGACTCTGGTTGATCACCGCAATGACCTGATAATTGGAGATCCAACTAAGGGTGTCCAAACTAGGAGAACTCTTAACTTAGTTGCCTTATTTAGTTGCTATGTATCCTTGATTGAGCCTAAAAACATCAAGGAGGCACTGAAAGATTCAAATTGGATTGTTGCTATGCAAGAAGAGTTGAATCAATTCACCAGACAGGATGTTTGGGAGCTGGTAGAAAGACCAAGACATCAAAATGTGATAGGCACTAAGTGGGTTTTTAAGAATAAGAAAGATGAGAATGATGTCATTACTAGGAACAAGGCAAGGCTAGTGGATCAGGGCTATTCTCAGTTTGAAGGAATAGACTATGATGAAACTTTTGCTCCTGTTGCCAGACTAGAAGCCATCAGATTGTTTCTAGCATGTGCTGCTCACATGAGGTTCAAAGTATACCAGATGGATGTGAAATCTGCCTTTCTTAATGGGATTCTCATTGAGGAAGTGTATGTGGAACAACCTCCTGGTTTTGAACAAGGTGACAAGGTGTTTAAGCTTAAGAAAGCTCTTTATGGGCTGAAGAAGGCACCCAGAGCATGGTATGACACTCTTTCTCAGTTTCTTCTGGACAATGGTTTTACTAAAGGTAAGATTGATAGGACCTTGTTTAGGAAAGAAGAAGGAAAGGAAATCCTTCTAGTCCAAATATATGTTGATGACATTATATTTGGATCCCCTAACAAGAAGTTGTGTGAGAAGTTTGGTGAACTTATGCAGAGCCAGTTTGAGATGTCTATGATGGGAGAAATGAATTATTTCTTAGGTCTGCAGGTAAAGCAAACAGAGAGGGGAATTTTCATCAATCAGGCAAAGTACATCAGAAACATGTTAGAGAAATTTGGAATAGGATCTAGCAGAGCAGCCAAGATCCCTATGATGACAAATTTCAACATGGATCCAGATGAGTCTGGAGAGAGTGTGGACCAGACTCAGTATAGAGCACTCATTGGTTCTCTTCTGTACTTGACTGCAAGCAGACCAGATATAACCTTTGCAGTTGGTATGTGTGCCAGATTTCAAGCTAATCCTAAGAAAAGTAATTTGGAAGCAGCTAAGAATATATTGAAGTATCTTAAAGGAACAGTAAATTTGGGGTTATGGTATCCTGCAGATGACAATGTAGAGTTAAGTGGTTATTCAGATTCAGATTATGGTGGGTGCAAAATTGATAGGAAGTCTACAAGTGGAACATGCCAGTTTTTGGGGAATAAGTTGGTATCTTGGTTCTCTAAGAAGCAGACTTCAATTGCTACATCAACAACAGAAGCAGAATATATGGCTGCAGGCAGCTGTTGTTCACAACTACTCTAGATTAGTCAACAATTAAGTGACTACCAGATTAGAGCTAAGGATATTCCAATCTTCTGTGATAGCAATAGTGCAATAGCAATCACCCAGAATCCAGTTCTTCATACCAGATGTAAACATATGGATATAAGGCATCACTTTATAAGAGACCATGTTGAGAAGGGAGATATAAGAATGGAAAAGATTGCAACAGAGAAGCAGAGATCAGATATACTGACTAAGCCTTTGGCTGAAGCCAGATTCAGAGAGTTAGCTTTTGAGTTAGGACTTTTAGATCCAGAGACAGATTTGGATTAGGGGGAACATCAGAGAAGTATCCTTTGTTTAATTTTGTCACATATTCTTTATGTCTTTTCAAACTAACATGCCTACAGGTTAGATATACCAGGGAAGTTACATCTCCAGATAAAATATGTACCAGATGAGGATTGTATCAGGTGAGATACATTCCAGATGAGGTGCTAAGATTGATTCCAAAGAATTCAGGAGTCAAATCTGACCAGAACCAGATGAGTTTTCATAAGATGAGATGTAACACTAGACTAACCGTGGTATCATCTGGTTACAATACCAGGTGACAGGTATGTATTTAATTCTCTGGCCTCTGATCATTAAGATACACTTTCAAAATTAGTAAATACACTCAAAACGTTTCAACTTCAGGGTGTATTTAAGACTAGGGTAGAGGGTCTAGGCAATCATTTTGCTTTTTCTCTTGACTGCCACAAAACCCCCTCGAACCCAGTCCCAATGACCATGCCCACGCACTGTATTAAATTTGTAACTTGTCTTTTAATCGTGGCCGTCAGATTTAATTACTGTGCAATATATCAATCAATTCTAAAATTGATTTTGTTCCCTAAATTTAATTAGGATATTACACGCGTTCACACTTCATTAATTATTCAAGCCACGCGTCTTGCCCTATTTAAATCAAACTTTTCTTCAATCTGTCCTTTCACGTTTCCTTACTTTCAAATCCCTAACCTCTCTCTGCAAGTTCTCTCTCTCTCTCTTACACAGACATGGCACCCAAATGCAACTTCGATTCGGAGCACGTCTGCAAGAAATTGAAGTCAGAAATGGTGGTGGATTTCTATTCCACCAAAAATCCAGCAGCATTGGAGATTTTAGAGTTGCTTAGGAAATCTGGAGTGGAGGAGTTGATCTCCAAAGTTCCCAAGGATTTGCACACTGTGGATGGGTACGCTGCCCAGTTTTTGGTCAGAATGAAGATCCACAATGACCACATCTCCTCCAATATTGATAAGGAGGATGTCGTCTTCTCAAAGCACGATTTCTGCAGATTGTTTGGTAATATTTCTTCAGAAAGTGTGGACCCTTTGAATTACAAGGAAGGAGAAGCTTTGGAGTCGTTCAAGCTTTTTGCCATAAATTCTTGCCAGAATTTGACCAAGGGCTTTTTGGATAAGCACTTGAGGCAAAGGTACAAGGTCTTATTTGACATTGTTGTCAAGGTGTTGATGTGCGAAAGCCATAGCACAGATTCTATCTTCACAGGCAGGCTCTGTGTTATGAGGGCCATTTTTTACGGTGCCAAGTGCAATTGGGCTGAGTTCTTCTGGGGTGTGCTAAGGAAGAACAAATTGAAGGTGCAGAAGGAAGAGTGTCCCAGCAAGCCATGGGAGCAACAGTTTTTCTTTAATGCTAATGTCTCCCTAGGGAAAAAGCTTACCCTGATCTTGGACTCCATCTTCCTAGAGAAGAAATGGAAGGAGTCATGGTGTAAGGGCTTTCACAAGTCCAAGATTCTCTTCTCCAAGGATGGGCCTCTTCATGGTAATCCTGACTCTGATGGAGAAGCAGCAGCCATCCCTGCCCCCCCTCTCCAAGCAGTGCCCTCACCTGCTAAGGGGCAGAAGCAGCAGAGGAGCAAGAAGAAGTCTGCTGAACCTACTGGTTCTTCAGCCATAGCTTTCTCTGGTTCCTCGGAGGAGGACGAGATTCCCCTTCTTGGTGCTTTGAAAAAGAAGGATGATGGTGAAGAAGCTGCCAAGAAGGCTGGTGCAGCTAAGAGGAAGAGGCCAGAGGAAGCCAAGAAGGTCTCTGCTAAAAAGCCCAGAACAAGCAGAAAGGCCAAGAAGACACTTCTGGTGGATGAGCCATTAGAAGAGGAAGAAGAAGAAGAGGTTGAGCCTCTTAAGAAGAAGAAGTCTAAGACCAGGAGGGCCATCTTTCAGGAGTCAGACTCTGGCTCTGACCTGGGAGATGCCTTGGAGCAGGCTATTGAGGAAGCCTCTCATCTGATGGAGGAAGCCACGGCTTCAGAGCAGGTAAATCCTTCTATCCCATCCTCTGACCCCATAAACCTTGTAACCCCCTCTACATCTCCCCCAGAAAACCCTCCCCAAAACCTCTCATCTGCTCCTGGTGTTCCCATCTCTGCACCAGAGCAGACCCTACTTGATACACCCCAATACACTCCCTCCACCATCCCTACACAAACTCCCTCTCCCCCCTCTTCGCAAATCCCTCTTCCCACTAACACTTCTCCCCCAGCCCCTGTACCAGATGTGCCATCCACTTCTGGTGCAGAACAGCCCCTCCCCACACCCTCTACACAAATTCCTACCCCTCCCCAATCTCACACTGACCAGATTCCCCCCTCCTCCATGGCATTGGGATTTGCTGCTCCTTCTCCTTCTCTCACTTGCCTGACCAGCGATGATAGTGAAGATGAGGATGCTTCACTGGAGCCGGAGGACTTAGCACCATCCTCCTCTGCCTCTGGGCCCAAACCCTTTTCATTCTCATCAGATTACATGGGTCCCATTAGGCAGAGTATGAGTGTAAGTGCTCAGCTCTGGCTAAGAGAGCATTTTCCAATTCTCCTAGAGCACTTACCACTTCTGGCGGATCTGACTGACGCCAAGGTCTGGAGCAAGGCCAGACTAAAAGACGTGGAGGACCTCATGTTGTTGCTTGAGGAGATGGGTCCTCCAAATTTCACTGCCTGGGAGATTGAATTGAAGAAGAAGCTGAATCTCCAGAATCCAGCGGAGTTGGAGACTCCAGAGGCAGCCAAGGTGGTGATTCGCACCTTGCTTATCCAGCAGGGAGTTATGATCTCCCAAGAGGGCCCCTCTTACAAATTTGGCCCCCACTTCACCTTTCCTCCAGAGCTCTACTCTGATGAGGAAGACTTTGATGTGACTCTTGCCGTGCTCCAGAAAACGAAGGCTTTCTTCAATGAACAAATCATGCAAATCGGTAGATTCTCCAAGGCCATGCAGCACCTGGCTCCTGTCTTGGTTGAGGACCAGATTAAAGTTGAGAGAAGAAGATTCCTGAAGCAGATCAAGGATGTCTTTGCCTCTGCCAAAGCTGCTTTCAAATCTGACTGCCTGTACTTGAAGATGGATGTGCATGAGAGCCAGAAGCAGATATAGCAGTACGTTCTGGACCAGGTGAGGCCCGTATCTGTGCTGAAGGTGGAGATGGCCTCTCAAGTGCTGCAGACTGCAAAGCTCAAAGACTCCCTCCAGGAGATGCTAGAGAAGTAGGAAAAGCTGGTTGCTGAGTCTAAGGCCTACCGAGAGGAAGCTAGGAAACTCCGTGATCTTCACTCTTCCTCCTCCACTGCCTTGCCTGATCTCATAAGGCAGGTAGTGCAGCCCCTTATTGATGAAGTTAAAAAGGGGGAAGAGCAGGCCATAACTGATCTGGCGAAGACCACTCTGGAGACTCTATTTAGCCATGGGGCGCGCCTGGATCTGCTGGAGAATACCCTGGCCCAGGCAGAGCTGCAGAAGAAGAAGAAGGAAGAGTTAAAATCTCTTACCATGGCGAAACAACTGGCGGCAGAAGAGGAGTCCATAGACACTGAGCAGGATCCTATGGCCATTTTTGGACCTACCAAGAGAAAGATAAGGAAGGTAAAGAAGAGCTTCCTTGAATCTATCATTGAAGAGGCAGAGAAGAGATTCAAGGAAGAGACGACTGAGGAGAGGCAAGCCATAATAAGGAAGAACATAGATGAAGAGCAGAGGCTCCGATATGTTAGGAGGCAGAACAAGAAGACCATAGAAGCTGGCATTTCTTCTAGTGCCAGTGGATCCAGCCAGAGAAGAAAAGTGCCTGTTGAAGTAAGGGAAATATTGCCTCTCAGGACAGAAGGGTCCTTTGACTCTACTGTGCCTGTGCCCCTGATTGAAAAATGGAGAGAGGCAAAGACTCTGTGGTTCATTCAGCACTACATCCAAAGGCCTCCACCAGAGGATGATGCGCTCATCAACCGGACCTTTCATTCTTGGATGAAGGCCTACGATGCAGGTCTGTACAAGCAACTGATGGACTCCACCATTGAATTCAACCTGGAGGTCACTGCCCCTGAATTCCATTATCTCAACACTCCAATGATAGGGGACCAGGTTGATTGGGCTGAACTGAAGAAGCTATACAAGACCAAGGTGTTGGCAAACTTCACTCCAACATCTTCTGCAGAACTCAAGGCCATTCAAGAAAGGTTCTTCGACTGGTTCCTGGTGCCCAAAGAGAACAGAAGATATGCATAGTTTAGGACTCTGAAATACAATGTAAAATGTAATCTCTTGTCCTCTATTATTAATGAAAATTCATATCTTCTCTGTTCAAAAGACAACCTCTTGTTATCTTCTTGTTTGCCTGATAAGATCTATTCTAAGGTCTTATCCTTTTATTATTTTCATGCTTAAGTATTTATATTTTGGATCAGTTCTGGTTAAGTTTTAACTCCATCAAAAAGGGGGAAATTGTTAGGATAAAAGTTGTTAGTTTTGATGAGTTAAAACAAACCAGAGAGTGTAATAGGACCATCTGGACCTGTTAGCCAGATGATGAACTAGATTAGGACTTAGTCTAGGGGAAACTGCCAGACCATAAGACTTCACCAGAAAAGTTACCAGAAGACCTACCAGAAGATCTTCCAGAGGACTCCACCAGAAGACTTCACCAGATGAGACTGACCAGAGGCAGAGGACCTTCCCCAGACCAGACGAGTCCAGACCAGACGAGTCTGGTGAACCAAAAGATACTCAGAATAATCTCTTAAATTCTACTGAGTATTCTGGTTCTTGACCAGATCCAGACCAGAAGACATTTGAGGTTGTCTGGTACCTGGTCCTGCCTTCTCTGGAGAGAATCAGAGTTAGGCATTGGAAGCACTTGACCGTTGGTGATTTAAATCAAGTCAACAAGATCAGGATTGGAAAGTTTTGAAGTCAATCAATCCAAGGATCCCACCAACCCAATCAATCAATTAGGGAATTGATTGATTGAAAGCTTCCCTAAATAGAGGATCTGATTAGATTAGCTCTCCAACGGCTAAAACCTAATCACCTCTTTAAATACAAGAGTGCAGTTTCAAAGAAAGGGCTAGAGATTCTCACGCGCAAGAAGACATTGTCCAAGCCTTGTTCATTCACCTTTAAGCACTCTTATTGCTTTTATCTTACTTATATACTCTTAAAGGAGTTGTTGGACCTTAACCTGTTCATCTCTAAGAAAAGGTTGAAGGATGTAGACTTTAGATCGAAGGTAGATCTAAAGGGATTGTAAGAAGGAACTGGTACTTCACAATTCCAGTACGTAAGTGGTTTGTTGGTTGGTTAGTGAGACCCCTTTTGATCAAAGGGAGAGTGGACGTAGGATATTGAAATCCGAACTACTATAAATCTGGTCCATTTACTGCTTTCTTCATTTCTGTCTTAATTTTACTTAGTGCTCTTATAAAAGATCTTGATAAAAAGACATCTTCTTTAAAGCTTCCGCAATTAATCTACTTAGTGGGACCAACATCCTGTACATCCCTCAGTTGAGCTTGAAGAGAAGGAAGACTTTCCTCTTGGAGTGAGTGAACAGCATCTCTCAGAGGAGTTAGGTTGACTTGGACTGGGGGAACTTCATCAGTTTGAACACCTGCATGACAAACAATGTTAGTCCCTTCCCCCTCATTCTCACAACCTAAATCTCCTGACACATCTACCTCAATAGTAACTCCCTCCTCCTCTCTCTTCTTACTTTTCTCATTCTCCTCTTTCTTTTCAACTAGATTTTTTTCAGCCAAATCATCCTTTACAGGAATGATTGCTCTAATTTCACCACTTACTACTCCAGTAATTTCCACATCTTTTTCACCTCCCTCAGATTTTTCAAAATCTTTTTCAACTCCATCAGTTCCAGACACCTCAGCTGACTCCTTAGTCACCACTGAGGGCTGTTGTGGGAGAACTTCAGTAGATACCTCTACGGAGCTCTCCTTTGGCAAATTTTGTGCCTCAGTATCTCTTGCCAAAGATACATCCTCGACTACTTCACCTCCACCTTGCATTGGTGAAGTACCTCCTCCTTGTTCTATCTCCTGCACTTCTTTCTCCTTCTCCTCTTCTCTACCTCCTACAACTTTTACTCCTTCCTCTTCTCTCTCTTCCTCAGCTACAACCTCCTCTGGCTTCTCTTTCTCACCTCCATCAACCTTCTCTATTTCATCTCCCTCTCTTGCCTCAGCTAATTTGTCCATAACCAGACTCTTAAATATCTTCTCATCACAGAGAAGTCTGGTTTTGGTCATCCCAGCAAATTCTAACACCTCTCTCTCCTCCTTCTTCCACTGATCAGCATTGCTGCCTCCAACAGCCAGCAAAATTTCTCCTAACCTCCTGTCCTTGAGTTGGGCAAGGAGTCTGACTCTCAAGAACATTGCTTTCAGGGTGGGAAACCCATCAAGCTCAGGATACTTGGAATCTAGAGAGTAAGCCACCTCATCTTTAAGAGTATCCAGAAAGGAGTACTCTTCTTCATCTTCTGATGGCAAGGAAGGGGTAGGCGATCTGACATCTGTGGGCTCTTCTGGGATGGACTCCAGGTGAGTTGAATGGATTTCAGATGGGTTGGGTTCAGACGAGGGTTGGGCTTGAGTTTCAGTGGGGTTTGAGGAGATGGGTTCAGAGGGGGTTGAGGTTGCCTTAGCAGATGCCTCAGATGGGGTGGTATTTTGGGATCCACTTTCAGGCTGTTGAGAGCCTTCAGTGGGGGTTTTAGATATTCTGGAAATTTTCTTTATTTTTACCGGGGTCCTTGGTTTGGTTATGGGTTTGATGGGGGTAGGGATAGGTGCATCTGAGTCAGACTCAGTTGAGATCACATTAGGAGAAGAGTCAGGGTTACCTAATGATGACTCATCAGTAGAGTTTATGACTCTGACTTTCTTGGTTGCACTCTCATTCACGGCCTCAGAAGACCTATTCTTCTCCTTCTTTGAGGCCTTCTGTGCCTCCTCCTCCTTGTGATGAGCCATCTTATCACTCAGCTTGACCAGCCTCCTCTTAAGCTTGGTCTTCTTTCCCTCAGCAGACCTAGCTTCTTCCTCCTCTGGAACTGCCTCAGGGCTCTCCTCCGCTGGCTTTATCATCCTCGTTTCCAGTGCCTTTCCAGGTTTGAACAAGGCCTTCAGATTACTCCACTTTATATCCTTTATCCAGTCTACTCCAACATCCACGTTCTCTATCAAGTAAGAGACTTTGGTGGCAAATTTTAGCTTACTTGCCAGTTGGGGAGTTTTGTCAGGTTGGAATTTTGAGTGTTCCTTGTTTAGAGCCCTTAAGAAAAATTGCTGTCAATTGTAAGACTTCTCCTTGCTCCCCACAATTACCTTCATTAGCCTAAGCTTTGGCTTGCTTACTTGCTCTTTACTCCCTTGATTTCCCAGTATACATTTACCAACAATCTCGCAAAGGACATTGTAAACTGGTAAAAGTACACTTCTGTTCATCGTTGGGCTGTACTTTATCTTCTTCTGCATAATGGTGTACACCCAGTCCTCCTCCTTATCCAAGATACAGGTATCTGGATTTGGACCTTCAGATGGGAGGTCAAATAATTCCTTTAAATCATCACCGCTGATCCGAATCTCCTTCCTGATCTTCTGGTGTTCAACAACTTCCATATCATCTCTCATCACCTTTTTCTTCCTTTGAAGGAATAGACATGACCTGATTCTTGAGTCAGAGTTGGATATATTGTAGAAGAACTCAAGAACATGTCTATCGAAGCAGTTCTCAGGATGAACTGATAAGAATTTCTCTAATCCAGCAGCCTTGATCATCTCCAAGGCCTCTTTAATGTGAGAAAACTCCGGTCTTGATTCAATCTCTAGATTGTTGAAGAGAATTATCGGCTCATACCAGAAATCATCCTTGTTGGTAAGGAACCCTAGATTAATTTTGGCCATTTTTTAGTGTTTGAGAGAAGGGAATACAGAGAAAATAGGGATTGATAGTAAGTGTTTGCTAGTGAGAGTGTTCGAAAAGGTTCTTAGACTGAAATTGGGGTCTTTTATATGAGTAATGAACGGTGAGATTTAATCCCGCAATCAACGTCTGAGATTAATTTGAGTGAAAGGTCGTGGATAGTTGAAGGGGTTAGTGGGGAGTTTTTGAGAGATCTTGGCGGTTAGAAAAGAACCGCCTAAAATGAGGGGTATGGATTAAAAGAGTTGGTAGCCGGAAGGTCACATCATCCGGCTTTTAGGGCGCGTGAGATAGGTAACTGTAAAAGTAATTCTGACTTGTACAACGCGCATTAAATGCTTGTCATACCAAAGTCTCTTCGAAATAGTGTAAGAAAGATTTAATTTTCAGAAAGCACTCATTAGCTATTTTTTATAAGAGTTTTATAATATAAAACTAAGAGATTTCAGATTTGAAAAATAATAGCAGAGTTAAAACTTTTGACCTCTACTGAGGTGGAACCTCTCCTGAGAAACATAAGCCCTTCTGTGATCAGTGACTCTACTGAGATGATCCTCTTCTGAGGTTGAACCTCTACTGATTCAAAATAGACTCTTCTGAGATTGGCTCCTTCCTCTACTCTCCTGGATCTAGAAGTCCAAGCTCTACTGATAATTCTTGAAACCTTGCTTCAGCCAAAGGTTTTGTGAATATATCAGCCTTTTGTTTGTCAGTGTGTATCTTGAGCATTTTGATATCCTTCTTCTCCACACGATCTCTGATGAAATGATGCCTTATATCCACATGTTTGCTTCTTGTGTGGAGAACTGGATTTTCTGAAATAGCAATTGCACTATTGTTGTCATAGAAAATAGGAACTTCATTAGCAAAGACATTGTAGTCTCTCAGTTGTTGTCTTAGCCAAAGAATTTGAGCACAACAGCTTCCAGCTGCCATATATTCAGCTTCAGTAGTGCTTGTGGCTACTGAGTTTTGTTTCTTGGAGAACCAAGAGATCAGCTTACTTCCCAAGAATTGACAAGTGTCTGAGGTTGATTTCCTGTCAATTCTACATCCTCCATAGTCAGCATCTGAGTATCCTGTGAGTTCCAGATTGTTATCTGAGGGATACCATAATCCCATATTCACAGTACCCTTGAGATATTTGAGAATCCTCTTAGCAGCTTCCAGATGACTTTTCTTAGGATTTGCTTGATATCTTGCACATATCCCAACTACAAAAGTGATATCAGGCCTGCTTGATGTGAGATACAATAGAGATCCAATGATAGCTCTGTAGTAAGTCTGGTCTACTGATTCACCATCTTCATCAGGTTCCATCTTAGTGTTGGTGTTGTGTGGAACTCTTGCAACTTTGCTGGTCTGGGATCCAAATTTGTTGATCAGCTCCCTTGTGTATTTGGCTTGGTTGATGAAGATTCCTTCAGGAGACTGCTTAACTTGAAGTCCTAGGAAGAAGTTCATTTCTCCCATCATTGACATCTCAAACTTTCCTTTCATCAGTTGAGAAAATTTCTCACAGAGGACTTGGTTGGGACAACCAAAAATGATATCATCCACATAGATTTGAACTAACAAGGTGTTCTCTCCTTTTGTGATCCTGAAGAGAGTTCTATCTATTCTTCCTTTGATAAAGCCATGATCCAAAAGGAATTGTGACAAAGTATCATACCAAGCTCTTGGAGCCTGTTTCAGTCCATATAGAGCTTTTCTCAGTCTATATACTTTGTGGCTTTCTTCAAAACCTGGGGGTTGCTCCACATAGACTTCTTCATTGAGTACTCCATTCAAGAATGCACTTTTAACATCCATCTGATACACCTTGAATTTCTTGTGAGCAGCATATGCAAGAAATAACCTTATTGCCTCCAATCTGGCCACTGGGGCAAAAGTTTCATCATAATCAAAGCCTTCAACTTGAGAATAGCCCTTTGCAACTAGCCTGACTTTGTTTCTGATTATGACATCATTTTTATCCTTCTTGTTCTTGAATACCCACTTGGTTCCTATTACATTGCAGTGATATAGCCTGTCAACCAGCTCTCATACTTAATTTCTTGTAAATTGGTTGAGTTCTTCTTGCATGACAATGATCCAATTTTAATCTTGAAGTGCTTCTCCAATGGAACCTGGTTCCTGGTTAGATAAGAAACAACAAAACAAAGCATTTTCCCCATGAAAACTTCTAGTTTGACTCCTGAGGTAGGATCACCTAGGATTTGCTCAACAGGGTGATCTGAGAGCCAAGTCCTACTAGGTTGTTGTCCTTCAGTAGAGTTTAACTCTTCTGAAGTTGAGTCACTAGATATAGGAATGAAATCAAATTCAGGAAATAAAACAGAGGGTTGAAGTCCTGAGTCATCATTCAAGGTATTTTCATTCTCAATGGTAATATCATTGGTTCCCCCTTGAATGATGGGTTCAGTGGATGTCTCAGCTGTGACCACATCCTCATTGACATCACTTACCTCTTGAACTGGGATTGTGTTCATCAGTTCAGTTGCTTGTTCAGGAGTGCTCTCAGGTGAGCTTTGAGGAGTGGCTTAACTTTGGATGACCTCTTTGAATTGTTGATCATTGAAGTTATCCTAGGTTGGGATGAATGTATCAACACATTCCACAGGATAGCCTTTTGACTTGATACTCAGTTTAGTTAGTCTTTGGCTTATCACATCCTCATTCTCCTTACTTCTGGACTCAAAAGTAGATTCATCAAAAACCACATGAGGTGTTTCTTCCACAACAAGAGTTCTACAATTATAAACTCTGAAAGCTCTACTGATTTGGGAATATCCTAGGAAGATTCCTTCATCAGCTTTGCTATCAAAAGCTTTCAGTTGAGTTTTCCCATTGTTGTGAATGAAACACTTGCAACCAAAGATATGAAAGTAAGATACCTGTGGCTTTCTGCCATTCCATAATTCATATGGAGTTTTTCCTTGATGTTTGGTTACCATGGATCTATTTTGAGTGTGGCAGACAGTATTAATAGCTTCAGCCCAAAATCTTTTAGTAACTTGAGCTTCTGCAAGCATTGTTCTTGCTGCCTCCTTGAGAGTCATGTTTCTTGTTTCAGCTACTCCATTTTGTTGTGGAGTCCTTGCAGCTGAGGTCTCATGTGCAATGCCTAATTCTTTGCAGAAATCAGATATAATAGAGTTAATGAATTCAGTGCCCTTATCTGATCTTATCTTTACAATGTTCAGGCTATTTTCATTGCTAACTTTCTTCAGGAGCTCTGGCAGCCTCAGTTGAGTCTCCTTCTTGCTTGCTAGGAATACCACCCAAGTGTACCTGGAAAAATCATCAACAACAACAAGTGTATATTTTCTCCCATTAATACTTACAGGGGTTACTGGACCAAAGAGATCCATATGTAATAGTTGAAGTACTCTGTCAGTAGAGGTTGTTATTTTGCTTTTGAAAGATGCCTTCACTTGCTTTCCCTCCTGACAGGCTTTACAGATATGTTCTTTGTTGTATACTTGATTTGGCATTCCTTCCACCAGTCCATGTCTTGCTATCCTATTCATCATCTTGAAGTTCAGATGACTTAGTCTCTTGTGCCACAGCCAATTAGTATCAGTTGAGCTCTTTGCAATAAGACATGCATTTGGTGTGCGAAACTTCCAATCTGCAAGATAGACATTTCCTTTTCTTGACCCAGTCAGTAGAACCTGTTGTGAAGATATATTCTTGACAAAACACAGGTTACAAGAAAATTCTACACTGTATCCTTTATCACAAAACTGACTTATCCTGTATCCTTTATCACAAAACACAGCTTACTCTTACTGAGCCAATAATTAAAGTACCATAACCTTTAGTGGCTCCTTGTGAATTATCACCAAGAGTGACTTGTGGACCTTCTTTCTCAACAAATTATGTCAGGAGATCTTTGTTGCCAGTCATGTGCCTAGAACATCCACTGTCCAAGTACCAGACTGAAGATTTTAGAACATCTCCTTTGTTGAGGTCCACTGAGCCCTGTATTCAAAATCAAGCTTTAGGTACCCATTTGGTGTTGGGTCCTACCAGGTTAGTTGTACCTTTCGGAATCCAAATTTGCCTCACAGTTCTAATCACTTTAGAATGGCTAATTTGTCTTCCATATACATCTACATAGATTGCTATCTCCCTAGGTGCCTTGGGAGTAAACTTTCCATGGGTGTCAGCCTTTGAAGGAACAGGAACCTTCTTTACATTCTTTCTTTTAGGCTTGGGTGCACCTGGCCTGAGTTTTTGTTGATAAGGGTATGAAGGACCTTTTCCTTTAGGCACAAAAGGAATAGGTCTTCTATATGAGTCATTCCTTGAGGAGTGCTCATGCCTGGGTACTTTCAGCTGAGGTTGCTTCATCTGTGAAGACCTCGGCTGATAGTACCTCTGCTGAGGTCTGTTTTGATTAGTCAACTGAGCCTTTCCATTTGGTTTTGGCTGAGTTTGACTTCTCTTTTGTTGGACCTCAGCTGGTCTTTTACCCTTATCCAGAGTCTTTGGTTGAAAGGTCACAGACTTAACAAAAACTCTCTTTGTGCCACTTAAAGAAGCAACACTCAGAGGACCTTCTGAAGGTTTTGGAATAAAGCTTATTCCACACTTGTTATTAGGATTGATCTGAAAGTTTTGAATCTCCTCTATGGCAAGAGAGGGTTTGTTAAGAGCATCAATCCTTTTTAACAAGGTCTCTTCAGTTTTATGTAAGACATCAATTTTCATGAGAGAATCCTTTATTTGGCTTACCAATTTTAAATTTTCTTCAGTTAACTTTATCTTAGATTCAGTAAGATCTTTTATCAGTTGATCTTTACCATTTCCTTGACTCTTGAGGGTTTCCACCTCTTTTGTCAACTCAATGGTAGACTTAGCTGAGTTAAGATCTGCCTGATTCCCAAATTCTATTAACTTAGAGTTTTCTCTCAGGAGATTTTTGTTTTCATCTTGGAGACAAAAACTTGCTTCTTGCAACCTTGAGAAATCAATCATCAATTGTTCCAGAGCGGACTGAAGATTGAGTGCTATAGAGAATTGGATGGTTTAGATTGTACCTCTGGTTCTTCTCTTGCCATGAGACACATGTCATCTTCACTGCTGTCTGAGAACAGTCCATCAGATGACTCCAGATCTTCATTAACATCCTCAGCCACCATGGCTTTCCTTTCTCCATATCTCCTGTCTCTCTTGGCTTGCCTTTCCTTCTTTTCCTTTGTGCTCAATTGAGGACAATCATATTGAAAATTCCCCATCTTCTTGCACTGGAAGCATCTCTTGGCATCATCATTCTTTTCCTCAGTAGACTCCTTGGTCTTTGATGATGAACCTTCACCTCTGGTATAGTTCTTGTAATCCTTTCTCTTTTCCAGCTCAGTTGAGCTTTTCTCTCCTTCTCTGGTGTCTTTATGTGGATAACTTCTTCCTTCTCTGTTATCCCTGTAAAATCTTTTATACTTGCCAAAACGGCTGTTAAGTTTCTCAAATCTTCTGGCCATCAGACTGAGTTCTTCTTGCATCTCAGCCTTGCTTTGAGACTTGCCTGCCTTTGTACTCTTCTGAGGCTTTGGGGATTTTGGCTCAGTCTCCTTAGCTTTGAAGGCAACTCCCTTCTCAGCTGAGGTCTCATCAGGAGCCCTTTTCCTGTTCAGATCAAACTCATAAGCCTTAAGTTCAGAGAATACCTGTTGCATAGACATGCTGAAAGATCCTTGGTATTCTGCATCATCACAGAGTACACATCCCATCTTGAGGTCAGACCTCACAGGATCTTTAAGGCAACTTCTCTTTTGGTATAAACCTTTCCCAGAGAGTTTATTTCATTCATGATGTCAGTGAACCTCCAATCAAGTTGGTCAATGGTCTTAGTGGGCTCCATGGTGAACTTCTCATACTTTTGAACAGCTACTGAAAGCTTGTTCTCCTTTATCTTGTCAGTTCCTTCACACATGAGAGCAAGAGTGTCCCATAGTTCCTTTGCAGTCTTGCAGTGGATCACTCTTCCCATTACAGAATCTGGAATGGTGGTGTAGAGAATATTCATGGCTATGAAGTTGAGGTTGTTTCTCCTTCTTTCATCTGCAGTAAAGTTATCTTCATCCTTGGGCCATTCTTCTCTTGGATCTGCAATAGTTTCAGTTGTGGTTCTAGGGTTAGGTGTCATAAAAATAAATGGACCTTTAGTAATAACCCTTAGCATTTCATCATGCACACAGGCAAGATGAGCTCTCATTCCAATCTTCCAGAAGTCATAGTTTTCCGCTGAGAATTGTGGAAGTTTGTGATGGGACATATGGTTCAAGGGATTAACTCCCATGTTGTTCTCCGCTGGTGGTGCTACCCTAGTTGCATTGTCAGCCATAATATCTAAACAAGTTTATCAATAAGATCAATTTAGATGACCTGATAGAAAATACCTTTAAGCACAAGGTATACTTAGAACAGTGGTCTTTTGAACCACTGCTCTGATACCAATTGTTGGTCCCGAAACGAGTAAACGGGTATGTGGGGGGGAATACACCTGTGATTACAGATTAAAACTTCTTAAAAACTTATCAGGTTACTTCAGATAGTAACTCGTCAGTGGACTTTAAGTCTGCAGAGAATTACTAGAGAAAGCTTACTGGGATAATACCTCCACTGAAAGCTCAAGACTTTCAGTTGAACTACTATCTAATTAGCTTTCAAAAGCGGATTAGTGGGCCCTTTAGAAAACTCGTTTTACTTGATAAACTTTGAGTAGATAACACACACTTAGGAGATAGCAGGAAGTAAATACACAAGATATAAAGTGGTTCAGAGATGAATCTCCTACGTCCACTGTCTTGATTAAACAGGAGAATTCCTTTCACTTGGAATTCCTTGTGTTATAGTGCCAAGGTGCACTGATCAATTAATCCTCTCTTAAGATGATTGATCACTAGGATAATTTCAGGTCCTAGTTCCCAAAACAAACCAGCTTTCAGACTGTTACAAATAATCAGCTTACTAACAACACTTAACACTAACTCTCAACCTAACAACTGAGTAGGGTTTTGAGTAGGGTTTGGTTCCAACTGTTGTGAGATAATCCTTATAGTGTAGCTCAGGGCTCAGGATGGATTATCTCTTTCTAATGTTAGAATATAGCTTTAAGCTTGGTTACAGAAGGTTTGTTATGCTCTCTACTAATTTGAAACACTTGGGAAACAAAGGTAATTTCGAGTGCTTCTTGAAGGTTATGAATGTAGAGATAGCTTTGATCTTGTAAGTTTCCCGTGCATAGAAATGAGCACGTCCTTCTGTATTTATAGGCTTCCTTGAAAATCTTCCCGTTGGATTTGAATCTTCTCAAGTAAGTCTTCTTGTATCTGATTGGTTCAAACGGCTCTATTTGAAGCTTTAAGTCTTGTCAAGAAACGGCTGAAAGACCATGCTTGTTCACCTAACTTTCTATAGATTGCTAGGGAAAGACTTTTGGTACTTGTCAGTCTGGGGCAGGTTGGCTGTTAGTAAAGTACACTGACATGTCATCTTCTCATTGGACCTTCAGTCTGCTTGCCCAGATTCTTGTCTTGCTTTAAGGTGGAACTCCTCTGAGAGAACCTTCTTATTCCTTCATTTATTGTAAGCTTCACTGAAATTCGTTTTGCCTTGTTCCAACTAGATTAACTAACAGCTTTTAATGTGTTTAGCATTTAATGAGCTTTGTTAGTTCTCATCAGTGGACCTTGGTCCTCTCCTGATGGTTTTAGTCTTAGTGAGAATGTACTTAGAAAACATTCAAGACTTAGACTACTTTCTCAGATCACTTGTCTTCAGCGGACTTCATCTTCTGCAGACCTTGTCTTCAGCGGACTTCATTCTTCAATACACTCTAGAAATTTCTAATTGCACTCCAGTTCTTAACATTTAGAACTGTTTAACTAACTTCTAACTTTACTGAATATTTAACTTACAAATAACTTAGGAGGAACATTCTGGCATCTTAATCAAAACTTGAGTCTATACAATTTCCCAACAATATCATTAATACAATAATTACACCATTTTTAATTTCATGTGGGGTCATCAACCATAGGCATACCATTAATACTACCATTTTCATTATATGTTATTTCGTATTGGGCCCTCAACGATAGGTATATCATTAATACCAAAATTTACATCATTTGTCATTTCATATGGGTTTCTTAACAATATGCATTCTACTAATACCCACAATTTAAGTCTTTTTTTTTCATGTGAGGCCTTTACCGTTAATAAAGTAATTTATATTTTTTGTTTCTTGTGGGGCCCTCTGTGATAAGTATATATACCATTAATACCTTAATTTACATTATATGTTGTTTTTTGTTAGGCCCCCATAGATAGGTATTGCACAATTTATGTCATTTTCATTTCATGTGGCCCTCTCAACGATATGTATACTATTAATACTATAATTTACATCTTTTTTCAATTTTTGTGAGGCCTCCATCAATAGATATACAAATAATACCACAATTTGAATTAATTGTTGTTTCTTGTGGCATCTCATGAGTGGTAGGTATTCCATTAATACCACATTTTATATCATCTATTGTTTCTTGTGGGTCCCTCAACAATAGGCATATCATTAATTCCACAATTTACGTCATATGTCACATTAGGAAATTAATAGAAATAAATTGATTCCAAACATTTCTACAAAGTTCGAGCTTTTAGATAAGATGAAATTCATTCGTTGTATCATAGCTTTCGGGTCACACTCACATCCTAGGTTCAAATCTTGCCGATAAACTGTTCACTTGATAGGCTTACTCAATAGATGATTCAGACCACAAGGGAGAGTATTAGGAAACTAATTCGCGTGTCTTTTCTACAGGTGAACAAATCAATATGTTAGGGGTGTGGGCGAGATGAAATTCTTTAAGTCAGTACAAAGATCACAAAGCAATTAAATTTTTAAGTGATGATAAATTCCCTTTAGAACTAAAGTCACACTTTAGAACACCAATTGCACAGTGCAACCGGTGCAATTTTGAATTAGTTTGGTCTAATTTTTTAGCGTATTGTAGTATAAATCCTACATATTTAATTATTTTAATTAGTTCATGTGTTGTTTATTTGGCGCTGATCAGGAGTCTAAATTAAGTCAAACATGTGAGCATACATAAGAACTAACATTCAATTTTGGATTTCTTTTCAAAATTAATTTTTCAAGCAAAAAAAAAAATATTGTCCTTAATTATTATTTCCAAAATTAATGTACTAAAAAAAAGTATAAATCCCAATTAATCGTTCTTGCATAAAAGAGCTCGGCTCGATTTAATCAGATTAAATTATATTTATATTCTTACTCAATTTAAATACAGGAACAATTTATTTTTTATAACTCATGTTTTATATAGTAGAACACGAGATATTCATATAGATTGAATTAAAAATAAAATTTAATACAAAAAATAAAAAAAGATTCCACCAATTTATGTAGAGGAGTGGAAGATTATGTCAAACTGAACGACTTCTCCGTCTAACTTGTTGGGTTTATGTTAAAATAAAATATATGTCTTTATCTCTCATTATTTTTTTAACAAAGAGGATGGACTTCATAATACTATTTAAGGATGTTATATATGATTGTACACAAGAAATATGGTACGGGTGTGGGCAAGATAAATTATTTAGACAACACATAGACAACAAGGCCATTAAATTTTTAGGTGATGAAAATTTCATTTAAAATTAGAGTCACACTTCAGCACACCAATTGCATAGTGCAATTGGTGCAGTTTTAACATAATTTGATCCACTTTTTAAAAAGGTCCTTTCATGGATCCTATATATTTTATTGTTTAAATAGTACATACGGAGCTTATCTGGCACTGCTTAGGAGTTCAAATAGGCTAAAATAAAGTCTAGCACATTAGACACACACAAGATCTTGTGTGAACCATCCTAATTTTCTCATATAAAATACTCATTGCTCTTTGGTCCATGTAAATCTTAGGTTTCAACACGAGCATTGAATTAAATCCTTATCTTCAAGTTCCAAGGCCAATTGAAGCTTTGCACGGCTTCAACTTCTCTAAGGTCACCACCTTAGTAAACATGTCCGTTGGATTCTCACTTCCTAGGATCTTCATAAGCTGCAAGACCTTCTTCTCCAAAAGGTGACGAATGTAGTGATACTTCAACTCAATATGCTTTGTCCTTGAGTGATCGCCGGATTCTTCGCAAAAAATATAGCACTTTGACTATCACAGAAAAGAGTGCTATTCCCATGCTCCTTCCCAAGTTCACCCAAAAAATTCTGCAACCACACCATCTCCTTATTTTCCTCTGTCACAGCTACATACTCTGCATCTGTAGTGGACAACGAAACAATCTTCTGCAACTTAGAAGTCCAAGATATAGCAGTACCACCATAAGTAAAAACATACCCGGCTGTGCTTCTTCTTCTGTCAAGATCATTTAATGCCAAGTCTGCATCCACAAAACCCACCAGCTCCATACTCATGCTATTGAAACACAAAGCCTTGTCTGTGGTACCTCTCAAGTAACGTATGACCCACTTTACTGCTTCCCAATGTTGTTCGCCCAGATCACCCATAAATCGGCTCACTATTCTCACTGCATGAGCAATATCTGGTCTTGTACGCACCATGGCATACATGATGCTGCCAATTGGTAAGGCATATGATACTTTCATCATTTGGACACGTTCCTCCTTGCTCTTTGGCGACTCCTTCCTCGAAAGCTTGAAGTGACTGCCCAAGGGGACACTCACGGGCTTCGACTCCGTCATGTTAAATATTTCTAAGATCTTCTGAATATAATTCGACTGTGAAAGATACACACTTCCCGTCACCTTATCACGCTCAATTCTCATGCCCAAAATCTGCTTTGCCTCTCCAAAATCCTTCATAGAAAACCGTTATGAGAATTGCTTCTTCAACTTATTCACTTCACTTGCATCAACTCCTACAATCAACATGTCATCAACATATAGCAAGAGAATAAGAAAGCCATTGTCAAACCACTTGTAGTAACAACAATGATCAGCGTGGAATCTTAGGTAACCAATCTCCATCATGAAACTGTTAAACTTTTTGTACCACTGATAGGGAGCTTGCTTCAAGCCATACAAGCTCTTCTTCAACTTGCACACAAGTTTCTCATTTCCCTTCATTACGAACCCCTCAGGCTGTGTCATGTACAACTCATGCACCAAGTTATCGTGAAGGAACGCCGTCTTCACATCCATCTGTTGTAACAAGTTCTCTGCAGCTACCATACTCAACACCATTCGAATAGTGATCAGTTTCACAACAGGAGTAAAAACATCAGTATAATCTACACCATATCGCTGCTCAAACCCTTTGACAACCAGCCGGGCGTTGTAACGTTTTCTCCCATCAGCTTCATTCTTGATTTGGTAGACTCACTTGCAGTGCAAAGCCTTCTTGCCTTTTGGGAGCTCAACAAGTTCCCAAGTGCCGTTCACCAGAAGAGATGCTAACTCATCATCCATAGCAACTCTCCAATTTCGTTTATCTACAACCTGCTCTGCCTCTGCATATAATTCAGGTTCACCACCATCAGTAAGTAACAAGTAGTAGTTAGAGGGCGAATACCTATCAGGTGCATGTCGCTCTCTAGCTGGTCTCTGTAGCGGATTCTCCGGTGGTGGGGTCCTTGGTTCTTCAATAAGAACCTCTTCTTCATTCTGGGTCTCCTTACTTCCACTCGAGTTTGAGATATCTAACTCGACCTCTAGGGTATCAATCTTGCCAGAATCTGATGCCTCAAATCTGTCCTTGTACATAACCTGTTCATTGAAAACCACATCTCTACTGTGAATAATCTTTCGGTTATTCTCATCCCATAGTCTATAACCGAACTCATCACCACCACAGCCAATGAATATACACTTAACAAATTTAGCATCTACCTTACTTCTATCAACAAAACTAACATGAGCATAAGCAATACAACCAAAGACACGCAAGTGAGAGTTTTACCACTTTTCCTGTCCATTCTTTCTCAGGTATTTTGTTCTCCAGCGGAACTGATGGACCTCTATTAATCACGTATGCTGATGTGCTTACTGCATCTGCCCAAAACGTCTTAGGTAGTCCACTCTTCAACCTCATGTATCTAGCTCGCTCATTCAATGTTCTGTTCATTCGCTCTGCCACTCCATTCTGCTGGAGAGTTCCTCTCACTGTCTTCTCCATGCGAATTTCATTCTCAGCACAATACTTCTTGAACTCACGAAGTTCATATTCACCTCCATTGTCAGAACGGAGACAGTTCACTTTCATGCCTGTTTCGTTCTCTACAAGGCCTTTCCACTTCTTGAAGGTATCAAACACATCAGTTTTATTTTTCAGAAAATAAACCCATACCTTTCGAGTGGAATCATCGATGAAGGTCATGTAATACTCCAAACCACCAAGGGACCTCACGGGCGCTGGTCCCCATAGATCGCTATGCACCAGCTCCAGCTTTTCTGCCTTCAAGGTTCTGCCACCTCTCGAGAAACTCACCCTTCTTTGTTTCCTGAAAACACAGTCCTCGCATAAGCCAACTTCAACAGATTTCAGCCCTGGAAATCTCCCTTTCGAACATATTACCTTCATCCCCTCCTCGCTCATGTGACCCAACCGACAGTGCCTCAAATCAACGTCGGTTGTAGCTCCTACAAGATCAATGCAATATTTGGAATTAGTTATCATATACAATGTACCTTCCTTTTTTCCCCGAGCTACAATCCTGGCTCATTTGCTGGTCTTCCAACTGTTGCTGTCGAAAGTTACTGAGTATCCCTCTACATCAAGTTGCCCGATTGAAAGCAAGTTTCTCTTCAATCCTGGAATGTGCCTCACACCATTTAACTTCGACAATGATCCATTTGGTGTAGATACCTAGACATCTCCATTTCCCATGACCTTCAGGGGCTCATCATCAGCAAGGTACACTTGTCCGAATACGCCCGACACATAGTTCTCCATTATTTCAGCATCACTGTATGAATGGAATGATGCTCCAGAATCCAACACCCATGATTCCAGCGGACAACTAACACTCAAGACCAACACATTTCTAATCTCATCCGTGGTTGCGTCTACTGTTTTCTTCTCATTTTGTCCCTTCTTGTTTTTCTTGGGTGTTGTACACTGGTTCTTGTAGTGACCAAACTCCTCACAATTCCAGCACTGGATCGAGTCTTTCCCTTTCTTGGATTGACTCTTCCCTCTGGACTTTGATCTGCCACAATTCTGCCTATTCTTCGATTTGCCCCTTTCCTCCGTGTTCAACGCTGACCCAGAGGTGGATCCGGAATCTTTTCTGCGAACGTCCTCGCTAATCATTAGAACCCTCACTTCATCAAGCGTCAACTTTGACTTTGTGGATGAAGCACTAACTGTTGTTACTGTAGCAGCCCAATTATCTGGCAGAGAAGATAACATAACTAAAGCAAGTACCTCATCACTGAAGTCGATCTCAACTGAGTTCAATTGCCCAATGATCATGTGAACTCGTTCAGGTGTTGCTGCACAGGTGTGCTCTATGAAATCCTGAAGTTGAACAGCCGTCTAATCAGATGAACCTTGTTCGCGGTTGTGGGCTTCTGATACACCTGCTCCAAGATCTGCAACATCTCCTTTGCGGACTTGGCTTTAGTCGTGTGGTAGGCTACGTTCATAGACAACGATAATCGTATCGCACTCATCGCCTTTCTATTCAACAGATTCCACTCCTTCTATTACATCTTTTCGGGTTTTGCCTCCTCCGCTAGGGGCATATACAAATCTTTACCATAGAGATAATCCTCGAGCTGCATCTTCCAAAATCCGAAATTCGTCCCATCAAACTGCTTGACTGGAAGCTTTTCGTCGCTCATCGTGACTGCTCCCTCCGAACCTGAGGCTCTAGATACCAGTTGTTAGGATAAAAACACACACACGCAATCACGAAATAGAGCACGAGATTTGTTTACCCAGTTCGTCTTACGACTACGTCTAGGGGCGATGCCAAGCCAGGGATTTTCACTATATTTTTCTGATACCCGATACAAGGAGAAAACGTGTATATATAATAAACGAACCCTAACCCTAAAAATTAGGGCAGAAAAAGTGGGCCAAAAAGTTGGATCGCCAGAATTGGGCCCAAGTGTACAGTCCATTCAGCCTCCACACTCCAATAGATATAACGTGCAATTTTGGATATATTGCCAAAATTCGTCAGTCTAAACTAAAGTGTCCAAAAAAAATTTAAATTCTAATTAATCATTCTTGTACAATTGAGCTACCCTTGATTTGATCAGATTCAATTATTTTCTTATTCTTACTCCCATTGAAAAATAGTGATGATTTCTTTCTAGTCGCTCATATGCTATATGGTTGTAAACATGATTTAACAATAATTAAAATTATAATTAAACTAAATAAAAAAAATTCCACCAATTATTTTAGAAGAGCCGAAATATTAAGTCAAACTTAAACAACTTCTCTATCTCACTTGTTGGATTTGTGTTAAAATAAAATAAAATAAATCTCTATAGTTCACATTGATTTGTGAACAAAATGGGATGAACTTAATAATACAATTTGAGAAGGTTATGAGTGTTTACAATTTGAGAATTCTTTCAAGAGAAAAAAAACCACAAGGCGATTTCATTTTGATGAAAAACTCCCATTAAAACTAGAGTCATATTTCCATCAAACCAATTAAAAATGTGAATTGTGCAATTTTAACTCATTTGGTCCATTTTTAAAGTGGGTCTAGCACGAATCCTACAAATTTTATTGTTTTAAATAGTATACGTGGAGCTTATTTGGTGCTGATTTGGAATCCAAATAATCTAAAATTAAGACAAACACCTCAAATGCACGCAAGAAATTACATGCAATTTTGAACTTCATGCCAAAATTCGTTAAACCAAAGCCATACATATCCTTAAATTCCTACTTCTAAAATTAGGGTTCTAAAAAAAATCTCATTTATTTGTTTCTCTATTAAAATTAAGCTCAACTTGATTCGATTCAATTCAATTCGACCCGATTAAATTATTTTTATATTTGTACCCATTAAAATATAGAGATAATATTTTTATTAACTCATATTTTATATAGCAGTACACAAGTTATACACAATGATCGAATCAAAATTATAATTAAACATAATAAATAAAAAGATTCCATAATTAATTTAGGGGATTCGGAAGATTAAGTCACACTGGATGACTTCTGTGTCTCAGTTGTGGGGTTTGTTTTAAAATAAAATAAATGTATGTGTCCCATATTTGTTTGTAATCAAAAGGGATGAGATTATTTATACTATAAAGAAAGCTATATATGTCTTTGCTACAAGTATATGTGGTAGAGGTGTGTGGTAGAGGTGAAATTCTTTTAGAAAAAACAAAGACTACAAGACCATTAAATTTTAAGTTTGTGAAAATTCCCTTTTAACTAGATTTATACTTCCGCACGCCAATTGCACAATGTAACTAGTGCAATTTTAACTTAGCTTGGTCCAATTTTAAGTGGATCTTTGCATTGATCCGATAAATTTTATTATTATAAATAATTCATTTGAGCTTATTTGGAGTCCAAACAGGCTCCAGTTAAGTCAAACACACGAGAAATAACCGTGCAATTTTTAATTTCTTGTTGAAATTCGTCTACGTGAAACTAAAGTGTCCTTTGATTGCTACTTCCCAAATTAGTATCCTAAAAAAATTAAATTCCAATTAATCATTCTTGTATAATATAGGCAGACTCGATTCGACTTGGTTCAATTATTTTTATATTTTCACCCCACACACAGTAACTAATAATTAAATTCGGACCAGAATAATCACTGACTTGTTAGTTGTTGGCAGCTATAAAATGCTCAAACCCTTAGAGGGCGGCTCGATTGTCTTATATTTATAGATTTTTTATAAGTATACAAAAAATATTGTCCTAATTTTACAAGCACAAAAATATATTGTCCTACTTTTATAAGCATGAACACATACTATTCTACGTTCACAAGCTCAAAAATATATATTGTCCATAAAACACAACCATTTTTAAATTACGAAACTAAAAAAAACATTTTCCCTTAAATACTTTAAAGCTCAAATCCACTAGACCCATTCGATTATTTTAATATTCTCATTGTTCAATATAAGAGTACTACTACTCATACCCCAAAATCCTCTAAACCCACCATGACACCACGCTTGCTAAACATACCCTAGTAAAATTTAAAAATAACATATTATGAACCGTACAATGTTTCATTCCTATAATATCTTTGTTAAATTAAAATAAAAAATAAAAACACCGTCCCACAATTCATATTGTCATTAATAAAAAAAAAAATTAAAATTCATAAAAAATAAAATATATTATGAAACATATTATAAAAAAAATCTGAAAAAACAAATAAATTAAAAAAATTAAATTAAAAATTAAAAAATTAAAAAAAAAATCAAAATTTATATAAATATCATACTATTTTATTATTAGGTTAAAATTTAAATAATAATAAATTAAAAAATAATTATAAATGTAAATCTGAAAAATAAAACTTATATATTTGTAAATAATTAAGAAAATAAAACACTCTTCAAAACTATTTTATTAAAATAAATTTGTTTAAAATCATTAAACCAAAATAAAATCTGACAATAATTAAATAAATCAAACTAATTTTAAAAATAATTATATAAAAAATCAATTAAAGCAAATTTAAAAAAAAACCAACATAAAATAAATTTAAAAATTCAAATAAATTTAAAAAATATCAAATAAAAAAAAATTTAAAAAGACTAAAGTTAAATAAGATTAGTATTATATAAAAGTCAATTACATCATCGTAAATAATTAAATTTAAAAATTAAATAAATTTTTATGTGTTTGTAATTAACCTTAGTTTAGTTACTTTTGAATATTTATTTGATTTTTTTTTAATTTTTTAGTATATTTTTTAATTAATATATTTTGAAGGTTTATGTAATTTTTTTTATTCTTCAGTTTTTCAGATGTTTAATTGATTATTCAATTTTATTATTTTAATATATAGATGATTTTTAAAAATATTTTGCAGATTTTAATACGATTTTATTTCTATTTCTTTACAAAAAAGTAAATAAAAAAAATTGAAAAATTTAAAGTTAAATTACTAATTTTGAAATTAAATGATTAAAAAGACTAAAGTTAAAATCATCAAAACTCCATATTTATTTGAGGATAATTTAGTTATTTTGTTTATGTCATTTTTTGTCCTTAAAATTGTGGGATATATTTAGAGAATTTTGGGGTATGTGTAGTGAAATTTTAAATATAATGATAATTTCTTTTAAATAGTCATGCATATATTGTAAAGCAGCACACAAGAAACACCGAACAAAAAGTTATTAAACACAATATAAACTAAACAAATTCCTATTAAAAATCAAAATAAAATCCTAAACCCTTAATACCACAAATCCGTCCTAAACGCAATATATAGAAAGATACCGCCAATTAATAAAGATGAGCCTGTAGTTACAAACATAGTATAGAGTGAAATTGGTTCATACATGAACCGTTAAAAAATATTAGTTATTTTTACTAAAGAGTATTAGTTATTTTCACTGAAGAGTAATATTAATTATTTTCACATAAGAGTATTTTTGTACAGTGAAAAAAAATTAAGACTCTTTAGTGAAAACAACTAATACTCTTTAATAAAAAAAACTAATATTTTTTAATGAAAATAATTAATATCGTTCAATAATTTAGACATAAATTAATTTCACTCTATACACACCGTAGATTCAACTCAACTGGAAATGGCTTCTTCATCTCACGTGTTAGGTTTTAGTAAAAATATCAAAGGAACACCTCTATCCCACATCGGTTTGTGGATAAATTGGATGACCTTGACATTTCTATTTAAGAAAGTAGAGTTATTAGTAACAAGTGCACCAATCAATACACTTTCCTCTAGTACTTGATTCAACTTAAATCCATTTCTTATATTTTCTTGTAATATAGTAGGAGTGTCGGCGAGAGAGAAGAATTCAATGCTATTGTAAAGCTTTTTCCAATTCGTTATTTTGTTTGGTTTCTTCAATTTTATTTTGTTTCCCCATGAATGAACGGGGACTCGCCTCCGAAGGCGGTAATCACACAATGTTCACCCCCAGCGTCTCTTCCGAGCATCCGAATCTCTTGGGCCCACTGTCAATTAGTCTAGTACATAAACTTATGTATGAGATATATGCCACCACTGCGGCACCAGTTTATCTTGGGGAGGCGGAAAATTTAAATTCAACTAATTTGGCACCGATGTGTCCTAGATTCCAGAATTTTATAGCCCCGTGCAGCTCGGTCATAAGCCAACGCCACCTTTTCGGCGGCGTCGAAAGTGTGTAGCAAACTCTCGGCCTCTCCCAAGTTCTCCATTTTTGGTTTGTACTCAGAATCTAGAGTGTGAAGGAGGCTTAGGGTTTTTGAGCATTTTATAGCTCCTCTTTAATTAGTACCAACATGTAAGAATGCAGTGGTTGTTGGGTGCGTCACTCATGTAATACCCCGTCCCGTTTTATACCTTTTATTTTTCCTAGAACCCTTATTTTATTTTCTTATCTTTGTTTCTTTTTATTTTATTATTTTGTGTGCTTTTGTGTAATTTAAATAAATATATATCCTTTTACAAATTCCTAAATTCGTAGAAAGAATCGAATCTTTCAAACGAATAAAGGACTACGTGAAATTAAATATTCAAGTTTAAGTTTGGGATTTCGATCCGTTTAATTTATTGAGAATAATTAAAATACAATAAAATATTAATTGAGTTTTAAAACTGTATTAAATTCCGAATCGGGGTTAAACTCGTGAACCAAACGACCCCTAAACCGTATCAATTGAGAACGAAAATATCAGGAATTAAAGGAATTAATCTCATCCACATATCTTTTTCCTCCCTTTTAATTAATTAATTAATTAATTAAAATATTATTTCTTTCTATAAATAAGCACACATAACTTTCACTATCAGATTTCAATTCCCAAATTCAGTTTTCCCAATCTTCTCTCACAAGCCTCACACCCACGAAATATCAGTTTCCCTTTCTAAACTTCTATGTCTTCTCTCTAACTCACAGAACCAACATGCTCTCTCTCTCTCTCTCTTCAATTCAGGCGAGAGATCGCCGCCGTCCTAAGCCACCGCCACGCCTCTCTCCGTCGCACAACCAGAGGCCGACCACCGCTCTCCCTCTCCCCGTCGCACAACCGTAGCCAATGCCTCTCTCGCTCTCTCCGATCACGCCGCCGCCTCAAACCCAGCAGCCGACCGCGTCTCTCTCTCGCTGTCGATCCACGACGGCCACCGCTCCAGCCGATGCCGCTTCTCCGATCGAACGAACCAGCGCCGCCGTCGAAGCCCTGTTTTCGGAGCTGACCGCCGCTCGCCTCCCTCTCTCTCTCGCCGTCCTTCGCCGTCCGCTGCTCTTCCTCTCCCAGTCACTGCCGTCGCAGCACCACCACCGGAGTCGCTCCGCCTCCCGCTCGCGGAACGCGCAAGCGCCGCCTCCCCTGTTCTCCGTCGAAGTCGCGCCGCCGTGCGACGCCCTCCCTTCGCCGACGCCGCCGATTCACCCTCCTCCCTGGGTAAGTCTCGTTTGAATCCAAAACCTATTTTTGTTCAAATCCATAGCCCTTTGATTTAAATACTCACGGTTTGATTTTATTTATTTCCACTTCCGATCGAGATATCGTACTGCTGCCCGTTCAATTTTAGAAGGACCGAAACGACGTCGTTATGCAGCCGAAATTATCCGACGAGCCACCAATCGAACGCCGTTAGGCTGCCCGATTTGGGACTCGTAAGAATTGCTAACCCCTCCTCTATTTCACGTACTAGTTAGGATATGAAATAGGCAACGTTCTGTTTTGTAAAAGTTGGAAATTATGTTTTGTTTAGAGACCGTGAGATGGATGGAGTCTTGATATTGTTGGTACTACTGAGGTTATTGTTTAGTAATATTGAAATTTGTTATATAGTGTTAGTTGTTGATTTTGTGAGTATTGAATTAGCTATTAGTATTGTTGGTTTAGTTGTTTAGTGTTGTTGGTTTAGCTGTTAAGTATTATTGATTTGTTGGATGGTATTAGTGAATGGATAAATTAGTTGGGTTTGGTTAGCTGATGATATGGTGATGAAATTAGTTGTTAGTAATATTAGTTGAGTTTTTGGAGACAAAGGGAAACTCGTCTTCCCCTTGTGCGACTGTTAGAAAATTAGGAACGAAAAGATAAGTATTTTAAATATCCAATTTAGTAAAAGAGTTTTCTTGGAGAAATTAATAGATTCGTTTAAAAACAAGAAATAGAATTCTTAAGAAAGAAAAATCTTTTCTTTAATTTTATTAATTTTTCTAAGTATTTCCAGGTTTAATAATTATATTTTTCCTTAAAGGGTCTTTTTCAAGAACACCACTGAATTCAGTAAATACACCCCCCCTGTTACACCACCAAATTCAGTAAATACACCCCCCTGTTACACCACCGAATTCAGTAATACACCCCCCTGTTACACCACCGAATTCAGTAAATACACCCCTCTGTTACTCTACTGAATTCAGTAAATACACTCCCCCCTGATACACCTCCTCTTAAAAAGGAGTGTACTTATCAATTAGAAATCAACCTTTGAAAACTTTAATTTTCAATAGTTTTCTAAAGGCAACAATCTACTCAATCCTCGTGTTTCACACTCTAAAGTTTTTTCAAATTCAAAAGTCAATCTTTTAATCAGAATACTCCTTATTAGGATTCTGTACTTTTCTGGACACGCACCGAGGACTCGACCCTCTGCCTACACATCATTCTCGGGACTCGAAACAATCAGGTGGGTGATGATCTGTTGATTGATCTGCTAATATACGTTATACTGGTATACTCTGAACTCGACTAAATCAATCTAAAACAACTAATCCAACATAAATGCACACCCTATTATATAAGTGTGTGGGCTATACGATATTATTATATATATACTTTATATGGATTTTTGTGTTTATCTAATTATATAAATCGTTTATGACTGCATGGTAATAAGGACATTTTGTGAGCATGAATCTTTTAAGTATGAATTATGTGTATCCTCCCCATGTTTCGAAATGATAGTTTTTGTGAGGAGAAGGAAAACTGGTAATTATTCTTGCGGAATGATGCGTACGGCCATGAGTGACAATAAGTCAGATTCATGGTCGCTGGTAATTATTTTGTGGAATGACACGTACGACCATGAGTGATAATAGATCAGATTCATGGTCGCTGATATTATTTGTGGTGACCATGAGTGATAATAATTATTCAGATTCATGGTCACATGATTTGTTGGTGAGAAATTGTTTGGGGGAGATTCACAATGTGTTGGAAATGATTTTGACAGATTAGGCCGTTACTTGAAAAATGACTTTGGGCTTTGCCCCTTAATGTGAATAAACTTGTGATATATCAATTATGTGAATGTGGAACCTGTCATGCCCAATTAATTATTACGTGGACTTGTTACTTTTGTAATATATGTTATTCATATTTATATGTTAACTGCTTAAATAAATTATATACTTATTCAATGAGTATAATTTAATATACTTCGGATTTACCAATCCCATGACGTTGCAAATCACCCATACGTGAGAATTCAAATCTCACGCCCCCTTTTTACAACCCTTGCAGATCATGATTTCGTGGAGCAAGGACAGTAATAGAGACGACACGGAGTTACCCACTTAAATAAAACATTACTGATAATACTATGTTTTATGTACACATATATGTGTGTAAGATACTTATAAATATTATTCTACTCATTCTTCCGCTGCATATAAAACTCATCATCTCTCATTTCCACTATATTTTCCTTCAAAAATTTTATAGTTCGTATTTTTAGCTACAAGTGGCACCTCGAATCTGAGATATTTTATGTGTTTTAGATTCGGGGCGTTACAGGTGGTATCAGAGCTTATGTTCAAAACTTTCGGACCAAAACCCAAATCATTGTTTTCATCAAACCAAAATTCTTTTTCTTTAATTAAATTTTCTTATCATGTAAGTATAGATCACTAATTAAATCACTTGAGGGGAAATGTGTCTCCTATTACCGTCAGAAGCTCCTCGAAGGTATGTTCTTATTTTATTGCCTTAAAGTTTGTGATATTACGACAACTCGACTTTCATAACAAAACTCTAATCAAAAGATTGCAAACTCGAAACAACACCTACGAGGTGTAGAAAGAACCACGAAATGTCGTTTATATTACTCTGGAAATGCAGATAATTAGTGAAAGATAGAAATAAATATGTTTGTGTAAATTTATAAACTTCATAAATGATGTTATATGATTATTTGAACTATGTGCCTTAATTGTTTAAATAATGTTTCTGCAATAACTAAAATTTTGACTAGGAATCCCTTTCCATATAAGAATCCACCTAAGATAGTTATATCCCGATAATTAGAAGACACTTAGCTAACCTTAGAATCTATCAGTGTGTTTATGACCCAGTTTACGAGACTGTGTACAAAGGCAAGAGCCACTCCAATATCCCCAGAAGAGACATATTTGACAGTCGTGGTTCGTTTCGGCAAAAGGGTTACTGAGTTGTTCTCCGTCCTATCGCTGTAAGACTACTCGAACGGACGAGAATAGAAGACCCAGTTCGACAACCCCACATTTCATTTGGAGACATACCTAGAAAAAAGTCGACGATGGGTACTTCCGTATGATAGTAGCGATCAGTCAGAGTGATCAAATCCTTTTAAGCAGTTACCCTTTTTATGTAGTCACAAATACGTATAACATAGATGTGCCACCCTTTCCTGACATATAGTAGTAGTCAGACGTATGACCGTTTTACTTAGACCATAGCAGCGTAGCTCTAACCTGCTCCTTTTGTCGCTCGTGGTCCGAATTGATGTGAGGATACGATGTTTTAGCATTACTTAGAAGCCTTCTATGACGTAATGTAAGAGACTGACCTCCGTAGAACCAAAACTTTTAGATATATATATACTTATTATGTGCTCACTACTTGTCAATGTGTTTTACTTGCTTTATATATTGACTGTCATATTTTATCTGATTATCACGTAATGACACATTACTAGTTCCTAGAATACTGTGCGAATGTGAGCACTGTACCATTGGGGCCCCAATGCGCAGCTGGTGAATTACGTACCACACGTGTTTTCAGTGAACGTTGTGTGTTAATTTGGTTAATCAGATTATGTTTTTAAAACTTCCTCGCACCTATACATATCGTAAAAATATTATTCTTTTCAGATTAAAACCACCTTTAGAATGGCACCAGAACGTAGACGTGGACGACCCCGCGTTAACCTCATTCCTGTATTAGTGAATCCTATAGGACAGAACTCACCTTCTCAGGCTGAACCTAAGCCACCTCAGCAGGCCGCGCTAAGAAATGTCTGGAACTACTATGGAAATTAAGGACCGAATTTGAGGTTTACCCCTAACGCTAAGCTATCACTTGGTAGAGTCCGATCTTCACATCCTTAGATGAAAATCTTTGGCATAATATTAGGCTTTGACTGGTTAACAAAGGACGAAGCGATAATAGAATACGCAGAACGAGAGTTCGACCTCGAAACCCGTAATGGTCAACACTTCACATTTTGTGAAATCAAGACTAAAAAAGAAAACCCGAGTAATATCAGCAATCCAAGCTGCAACAATATTACGAAAGGAGAAATACCAAGCTTACCTCGTCCACATCTCAGCAGGAGAGAAAGACGATAAGTTGCGCATCAAAGTGCCAATTGTGGATGGATATTTTGACGTGTTTCCCGAGGAATTAATCGGGTTACCTCCGGATCGTCAGATAGAGTTCTCCATCGACTTGATATCTGGGGCAACACCAGTATTTAAAGCACCCTATCGAATAGCGCCAAAGGCATTAGAAGAACTGAAGGAACAACTGCAATGCTTGCTTGAAAAGAAGTTCATCAGGCCTAGTGCATCACCATGAGGAACACCCGTGTTGTTCGTAAATAAGAAAGATGGAACTTTCCGTATGTGCATAGACTATTGAGGTCTCGATCAACTGATCATTAAGAACAAATATCCTTCTCCAAGGATAGAAGACTTGTTCGACCAGTTGAAGAATGCTACCGTATTCTCAAAGATCGATCTAATGTCTGGTTACCACCAGCTAAAGGTCAAGAGCGAGAATATTCCGAAGATAGCATTCCGGACTCGGTATGGACATTACGAGTTCACCATGATGCCTTTCAGAGTAACAAACGCTCCGATAATTTTCATGGATATAATAAATAGAGTGTTTCATCCGTACCTGGACCAATTCGTCATCATCTTGTATACTCTAAGAGCAAAGAGCAACACGAAGAACATCTCAAGGTAGTCTTAAAGACAATGAGACTAGAGAAGTTTTATTCCAAATTTAGCAAGCGTGAATTTTGGATCAACTGCTTATGTATCGATTAGTACTAGAGCATCTCACTCCCTTGTGTCTAAGAATTTAAGAAAATTTGGTGATATAGAGTATAGAAGAATAGACCTTAAGTGAAAGTGAACTTTGAGGAATACAATGAGAACCTAAAACCGAGTGAATTGATTGGAGATAGACTTGGGTGAACATCAAAGAGAAACTGAACTGCACGTTCTTAAGTTGAATAGCTAGACGTTATTGAAGACGAACTAGTGTTATGCATAAGAAGGAATATGAAACATGGGCATAGTTACTTTCTTTTGGGATAACATAAGATTTTAAGCTTAAGTAGAGCCTTTTGTGGAATGAGTAAGCTAGACATGATCTTAAGTCTTACGTGTTAAGATTAACATTTATATGTTATGGGAATAAATTAGTTGAAAAAGAAAGGACAATTGATTTTAATCTATGGGATACATAGTAGACTTCGAAGTAGAGGAAAATTTGCAACTATGTAGGAAGAAAAGTTTGCATGTTTGAGGACTAGAAGACCTTCTAAGTCTTAGATCAGGTAGAGTGACAACAAACTTAGTCGACCAAGAAAACCGAGAAGATATTTTGGCTTTAACTAATGGAGGACCTTTCAGAAATCAAACCTCCCCACTAAGGTTTACCACCCTTCTTGGACCAGAAGTTTTTAGATATTGTGCAGATCACCAATGACCTCCAGGATTGTTACATCCTCTGGAGATGCCAGAGTGGAAATGGGAGAACATCACTATGGATTTTGTCACCGGATTTCCGAAAACAGTGAAGAATCACGATGCCATTTAGGTTATCGTAGATAGACTTACGAAAACTGCCCACTCTATCCCTGTTATAATGACGTATACGTTGGACAAGCTCGCCCAACTATACATAGCAGAGGTAGTTAGACTGCACGGTGTACCAGTCTCGATAGTGTCCGATAGAGACCCCGTTTTACCTCTAAGTTCTGGGGAAGTTTGCAATGAGCCTTAGGGACTGGATTGAAATTCAGCACCGCATACCACCCGCAGACTGACGGACAATCGGAAGGAACTATCCTGACGCTCTAAGGTATGCTGAGAGCTTGCGCTCTAGATCTTGCAGGAAGTTGGAAGAGCCACCTGTCATTTGTAGAGTTCGCATATAACAACAGTTAACAGGCGACAATACATACGGCACCGTACGAAACACGTTACGAGAAAAGGTGTAGATCACCAGTTTGTTGGGATGAAGTCGGAATTCGAAAGATTCTCAAACCCGAACTAGTTGAAAGATCGGTTGAGATAGTCGCAAAGATTAAAGGAAGAATCAAAGCGGCTCAAGACCGTCAGAAGTCATATGCGGACGCTAGGAGAAGAGATTTACAATTCGACTTTGGCGATAAAGTATTTCTCCGAGTGACACCAATGTAAGGTCTAATCTGTTTTGGTAAAAGAGGTAAGCTAAAGTCGCGATACAATGAGCCATTTGACATCCTGAATAGAATCGGGGATGTGGCTTATCGCTTAGCACTACCATCAGAGTTATCACGAGTGCATGATGTGTTCCACATATCTACACTCAGGAAGTACATAAGCGATCCAAACCCTGTTATTAGTCGTACAGATTTAGGTTTAAGCTGTGACCTGACTTATGAAGAAGTTCCAGTTACTATCCTAGGAAGGAAGTTACACTTATTAAGGAATCAAGAGATACCATTAGTTCTAGTCCAGTGGAGCCGACACGAGAAAGAAAAAACAATTTGGGAAGTAGAGAATGAAGTCCTAACCAAATACCCTCAATACCTAAGCAATACCTAGAAGCTGAATTTCGGGGGCGAAATTCTGTTAAGGGGGTGAGGATGTAATACCCCGTCCCGTTTTATACCTTTTATTTTTCCTAGAACCCTTATTTTATTTTCTTATCTTTGTTTCTTTTTATTTTATTATTTTGTGTGCTTTTGTGTAATTTAAATAAATATATACCCTTTTACAAATTCCTAAATTCTTAGAAAGAATCGAATCTTTCAAACGAATAAAGGACTACGAGAAATTAAATATTCAAGTTTAAATTTGGGATTTCGATCGGTTTAATTTATTGAGAATAATTAAAATACAATAAAATATTAATTGAGTTTTAAAACTGTATTAAATTCCGAATCGGGGTTAAACTCGTGAACCAAACGACCCCGAAACCGTATCAATTGAGAACGAAAATATCAGGAATTAAAGGAATTAATCTCATCCACATATCTTTTTCCTCCCTTTTAATTAATTAATTAAATAATTAAAATATTATTTCTTTCTATAAATAAGCACACATAACTTTCACTATCAGATTTCAATTCCTAAATTCAGTTTTCCCAATCTTCTCTCACAAGCCTCACACCCACGAAATATCAGTTTCCCTTTCTAAACTTCTATGTCTTCTCTCTAACTCACAGAACCAACATGCTCTCTCTCTCTCTCTCTCTTCAATTCAGGCGAGAGATCGCCACCGTCCTAAGCCACCGCCACGCCTCTCTCCGTCGCACAACCAGAGGCCGACCACCGCTCTCCCTCTCCCCGTCGCACAACCGTAGCCAATGCCTCTCTCGCTCTCTCCGATCACGCCGCCGCCTCAAACCCAGCAGCCGACCGCGTCTCTCTCTCGCTGTCGATCCACGACGGCCACCGCTCCAGCCGATGCCGCTTCTCCGATCGAACGAACCAGCGCCGCCGTCGAAGCCCTATTTTTGGAGCTGACCGCCGCTCGCCTCCCTCTCTCTCTCGCCGTCCTTCGCCGTCCGCTGCTCTTCCTCTCCCAGTCACTGTCGTCGCAGCGCCACCACCGGAGTCGCTCCGCCTCCCGCTCGCGGAACGCGCAAGCGCCGCCTCCCCTGTTCTCCGTCGAAGTCGCGCCGCCGTGCGACGCGCTCCCTTCGCCAACGCCGCCGATTCGCCCTCCTCCCTGGGTGAGTCTCGTTTGAATCCAAAACCTATTTTTGTTCAAATCCATAGCCCTTTGATTTAAATACTCACGGTTTGATTTTATTTATTTCCACTTCCGATCGAGATATCGTACTGCTGCCCGTTCGATTTTAGAAGGACCGAAACGACGTCGTTATGCCGCCGAAATTATCCGACGAGCCACCAATCGAACGCCGTTAGGCTGCCCGATTTGGGACTCGTAAGAATTGCTAACCCCTCCTCTATTTCACGTACTAGTTAGGATATGAAATAGGCAACGTTCTGTTTTGTAAAAGTTGGAAATTATGTTTTGTTTAGAGACCGTGAGATGGATGGAGTCTTGATATTGTTGGTACTACTGAGGTTATTGTTTAGTAATATTGAAATTTGTTAATTTTATTAATTTTTCTAAGTATTTCCAGGTTTAATAATTATATTTTTCCTTAAAGGGACTTTTTCAAGAACACCACCGAATTCAGTAAATACACCCCCCTGTTACACCACCGAATTCAGTAAATACACCCCCCTGTTACACCACCGAATTCAGTAATACACCCCCGTGTTACACCACCGAATTCAGTAAATACACTCCCTTGTTACACCACTGAATTCAGTAAATACACCCCCCTTGATACACCTCCTCTTAAAAAGGAGTGTACTTATCAATTAGAAATCAACCTTTGAAAACTTTAATTTTCAATAGTTTTCTAAAGGCAACAATCTACTCAATCCTCGTGTTTCACACTCTAAAGCTTTTTCAAATTCAAAAGTCAATCTTTTAATTAGAATACTCCTTATTAGGATTCTGTACTTTTCGGGACACGCACCGAGGACTCGACCCTCTGCCTACACATCATTCTCGGGACTCGAAACAATCAGGTGGGTGATGATCTGTTGATTGATCTGCTAATATACGTTATACTGGTATACTCTGAACTCGACTAAATCAATCTAAAACAACTAATCCAACATATATGCACACCCTATTATATAAGTGTGTGGGCTATACGATATTATTATATATATACTTTATATGGATTTTTGTGTTTATCTAATTATATAAATCGTTTATGACTGCATGGTAATAAGGACATTTTGTGAGCATGAATCTTTTAAGTATGAATTATGTGTATCCTCCCCATGTTTCGAAATGATAGTTTTTGTGAGGAGAAGGAAAGCTGGTAATTATTCTTGCGGAATGACGCGTACGGCCATGAGTGACAATAAGTCAGATTCATGGTCGCTGATAATTATTTTGTGGAATGACACGTACGACCATGAGTGATAATAGATCAGATTCATGGTCGCTGATATTATTTGTGGTGACCATGAGTGATAATAATTATTCAGATTCATGGTCACATGATTTGTTGGTGAGAAATGGTTTGGGGGAGATTCACAATGTGTTGGAAATGATTTTGACAGATTAGGCCGTTACTTGAAAAATGACTTTGGGCTTTGCCCCTTAATGTGAATAAACTTGTGATATATCAATTATGTGAATGTGGAACCTGTCATGCCCAATTAATTATTACGTGGACTTGTTACTTTTGTAATATATGTTATTCATATTTATATGTCAACTGCTTAAATAAATTATATACTTATTCAATGAGTATAATTTAATATACTTCGGATTTACCAATCCCATGACGTTGCAAATCACCCATACGTGAGAATTCAAATCTCACGCCCCCTTTTTACAACCCTTGCAAATCATGATTTCGTGGAGCAAGGACAGTAATAGAGACGACACGGAGTTCCCCACTTAAATAAAACATTACTGATAATACTATGTTTTATGTACACATATATGTATGTAAGATACTTATAAATATTATTCTACTCATTCTTCCGCTGCATATAAAACTCATCATCTCTCATTTCCACTATATTTTCCTTCAAAAATTTTATAGTTCGTATTTTTAGCTACAAGTGGCACCTCGAATCTGAGATATTTTATGTGTTTTGGATTCGGGGCGTTACAACTCAAGTGCTAGATTTCTTTATATTTGAGAAAAATTGTAAAGTATGTGATGGTCCCGAAACGAGTAAACAGGTGTATGGGGGGGGGGGAATACACCTGTGGTTACAAATTTAAACTTCTTTAAAACTTATCAGGTTACTTAAGACAGTAGCTCGTCAGTGGACTTGAGGTCTGCTGAGAGTTACTCTGTGAAAGCTTACTGAGATAATACCTCCACTGAAAGCACAAGACTTTCAGTTGAACTACTATCTAATTAGCTTTCAGATGCGGATTAGTGAGCCCTTTTAGAAAACTCGTTTTACTTTGATAAACTTTGAGATTAACACACACTTATGAAAAAGCAGAATGTAAGTACACAAGATGTAAAGTGGTTCAGAGATAAATCTCCTACGTCCACTGGCCTGATCAAACAGGAGAATTCCTTTCACTTGGAATTCCTTGTGTTATAGTGCCAAGGTGCACTGATCAACTTTTCCTCTCTTAGGATGATTGATCACTAGGAAATTCCAGGTCCTAGTTCCCAAAACAAACCAGCTTTCAGACTGATACAACAATCAGCTTACTAACACCACTTAACACTAGCTCTCAACCTAAACACTGAGTAGGGTTTTGAGTAGGGTTTTGGTTCCAACTATTTTGAGATAATCCTTACAAGTTTAGCTCAGGGCTTAGGATTGGATTATCTCTTTCTAAGGTTTGGATATAGCTTTAAGCTTGGTTACAGAAGGTTTGTTAGTTTCTCTACAATTGTGAAACACTTGGGAAACAATGATAATTTCGAGTGTTTCTAGATAGTTATGAATGTAGAGATAGCTTTGATCTTGTGAGTTTCCCGTGCTTGTAAAATGTGCACGTCCTTCTGTATTTATAGGCTTCCTTGAAAATCTTCCCGTTGGATTTGAATCTTCTCAAGTAAGTCTTCTTGTATCTGATTGGTTCAAACGGCTCTATTTGAAGCTTTAAGTCTTGTCAAGAAACGGCTGCAAAACCATGCTTGTTCACCAACTTTCTGTAGATTGCTAGGTGAAAGACTTTTGGTACTTGTCAGGCTGGGACAGGTCGGCTGTCAGTAAGGTACACTGACGTGTCATCTTCTCATTGGACCTTAAGTCTGCATGCCCAGATTCTTGTCTTGCTTTAGGTGGAACTCCTCTGATGAGAACCTTCTTATTCCTTCATTTATTGTAAGCTTCACTGAAATTCATTTTGCCTTGTTCCAACCAGATTAACTAACAGCTTTAAATATGTTTAGCATTAAATGTACTTTGTTAGTTCCCATCAGTGGACCTTCGTCCTCTACTGATAGATTTAGTCTTAGTGAGAATGTACTTAGAAAACATTCAAGACTTAGACTTCTTTCTCAGATCACTTAGTCTTCAGCGGACTTCACTGCAGCGGACTTCACTTCAGCAGACTTCATACTAAAATACACTCTAGTTTTTACTAACTGCACTTCAGTTCTTAACACTTAGAACTGTTTAATTTAAACTCTAACTCTACTGAATAATTTACTTACAAACAACTTAGGGAGGGACATGTTGGCATCTAATCAAAACAAGTCTTATACATTTTCCCAACAATTTCCCCCTTTTTGATTATGCCGGAACCTATCTTATTACATATCTTCTTCTAGATGAGGTTCTTCAGATGACATTCAAAGTTCACAGTTTTTGTAAGTAAAACATTCAAGTACATAAGCCTAAATGATAATGAGATATTATCTTGGGCAAACATCAGCAAAGTTCCTTTCATTGAAAAATATGAAGTACAAATTACATGAAGTCAACTCTTAAGAAGTTTCAAACTTAAAAACATCTGGGACTTATAAACAAATGCCCAGCAAAAGATACATCTTTCTCAGATGGACTCAGACAAAGGTTCAAGTCCATATTGTTTGAAGACTCTGATCTTCAGCTCATTCTTCCTTTCCATCACCTCCTTCGAGTGTCCTCTGAGACCAAGGTGTTCACATAAGGATATCCACTCTTCAGTGATCCTTTCTCTATCAACTGCACCAGTTGCATCTTGAGGGGGCCAGTATGTGATTGGCTCAGGGGCCTTCAAAGCTTGATCAGGGAAGGCATCATTCCAAGCTCCACTGATATCGGGATAGAGTTTAGGATAGGCATCAAACAACCATGAGTTGAAGACTTCTTGAGCATTGTCCCTGCCTAACTCTCCACTGACATAAAAAGAATAAACGAATTCCCTTTTTGCAGTCTCCCAGACATCATTGAGCTTTTTGGGAACCCAAGCTTCATGGTGAGGGAATCTGTTCTGAGAAGGTGTGATCTTGTCCTTCTTTAGTTTGGCAGCCCACTTGAGATAACCACTTCTGAATTTCTTAGAAGTAGTTTTATCAAATGTGGCTAACCTCTCCTTCCTTTTCCTCTCAGCCAATTCTGCAATGGTCTCTATCTTCCCAACCACCTTATCCTTCCTCTCCTGCTGCTGGGCAGATAGCTTCCTTGCTCTCTCGTTCATTCCCCCAGCCTCCTTGATTAGCTCAGTGAGCTCCGTAACTCGTGTGGGTGCAGACTTGGGAATTTCAGAAGATAAGGGATCAGGGTTAAGAATGGGAAGTACCTCAACATCGTCAGTAGAGGTTGTGGACTTAGCAGTCAACCTCCCTGAGGTTCTTGTCTTTTTAGCAACCTCTGCTGAGAGTGCATCAGTTGCCTTCCTCTTGGCAGGTTCCCCCTTCTTTGCAGCTCTCTCTTCCTTCTCCTTCAGATGAGCTTCCTTGAACTTTGAGAGGTCCACTGATGCGGTCTCCTTTCCCTTCTTTTCCTCAGCCAGCTTCTGGGCCTCAGCATCAACTTTCTTTATGGTGCTTTTGATTTGTTGACCTTTCTCGAACTCCGGGGTTTCAAAGATGATTTGCATTTTGTTCCTTGGATCAGCCTTCAGCTCTTTAGAAGATATCAATCTTTCCCCCTTTCCGGCATTAATCATGCACTCAGCCACAGTGATGTTTAACTTCATCTGATCGTGAGCGATGGCCTTCAGTTCAGTCGAGCAGTGGTCAACTTCATCTTCCATCCTTTCCAGTGCAGCTCCAACAGTTTGACCAAATTGCACAAATTGTGCCAATTTCTCATTAATAAGCACGTTGGTCTTTTCTTGAGTTGGGAAGTCCTCAGCAGCCTTTTTGAGTACTTCACCAAGCTTGGCTCCGAGTTCTTCATGCTTTGCCTCGAATTCCTGTATCTTCTGGTTCCACAACCCTTCAACTTTCCCAACAAGGTCAGCTGAGAAAGCTTCAACAGAAGACTTTAGGTTGATGGACACGTTCTCCACTGAGTCCTTCAGGAATTGAGCTCTGGCTTCTTCCTCCTTCTTCTCCAGATCTTTCAGAGCCTCAATGACTAGCACACTTTGTCCCTCAACTACATCAATAACCATCTGCTGTGAATCTTCAATCTTCAGTGTGAGATTTTGAAGTGATGTAGTTGTGGACTCCATGAGTTCGTCAATGTGATCTGAGAGGATGATCATTTCGTCTACCTCCTCTTGGACAATTTCTTGGACTTCTTTCAGTTGAGCTTCAAGGGCAGGGAGCCTTTCTTCTTGAAGTTTAAGCACTTCATCCTTCAGGGGAGTTAGGTTGACCTGGACTGAGGGGATCTCATCAGTTTGAGTGCCTGCATTTAAAACAATGTTAGTTCTTGCTCCCTCAATCTCACGACCTATATCTCCTGAGGTTTCTAACTCCATTGGAACTCCCTCCTCCTCACTCGGCTTACTTCTCTCATCACCATCAGTTTCAACTAATTTCTTTTCAGCCAATTCATCCTTTACAGGAATGATTGCTTTTATCTGGCCACTCACAACTCCGGTGATTTCAACTTCCTTTTCAACACCCTCAGTCTTTTCAACTCCTTCTGATCCAGTCACCTCAGTTGACTCTGAAGCCACCACTGAGGGCTGTTGTGGGAGAATCTCAGTAAACACCTCTACTGGACTCTCCTGTGGCAAATTTTGAGCCTCAGTATCCCTTGCCTTGGATACATCCTTGGCTACCTCACCATCACCTTGCCTTGGTGAGGTCCCTCCTCCTTGTACACTTTCCTCCATCTCTTTCTCCTTCTCCTCCTCTGCTTCAGCAACCACATCAGCTGACTTCTTAGCCTCAGCTATCTTCTCCATCACCAGACTCTCAAAAATTTTCTCATCACAGAGAAGTCTGGATTTGGTCATCCCTGCAAACTGCAACACCTCCATCTCCTCCTTCTTCCAATCATCGGCATTGCTGCCTCTGACTGCCAATAGAATTTCTCCTAGCCTCCTATCTTTGAGCTGGACAAGGAGTCTCAGCCTCAAGAATAAAGCCTTGAGAGTGGGGAAGTTGTCAAGTTCAGGGTACTTAGACTCCAAAGAGTAAGCAACCTCATCCTTAAGGGTGTCTAAGAATGAGTACTCTTCTTCATCGTCTGAAGGAAGGGAAGGGGTAGGGGATCTGATATCAGTGGGTTCTTCTGGAATAGATTCCAGGTGAGTTGAGGTTTGGGTTTCAGGAGGGTTAGGGATAGTTTCAGAAGAGGTTTGAGTGTCAGGTGAGGTTGGGTTTTGGTCAGTGGGGGTTGAGGGAATGGGTTCAGTAGGATTTGATGGGGTGGTTTCAGTTGGGGTGGAGATGAGTTCAGTGGGGGTTTGAGTTTGAGATCCACTGGCTGGCTTTTGAGAGCCATCAGTGGGGGTTTGAGTGTGAGTTATTTTGGAGATGCGTTTGGTTTTGGCTACAGGGGTGCGAGGTTTGGTCTTGGGTTTAATAGGAGTAGGAGCAGGAACATCTGAGTCAGACTCAGTTGAGATAGTGTTGGGGGAAGAGGTAGGGTTACCTGATGAAGACTCATCAGTAGAGTCTGTGACTCTGACTTTCTTCAAACCAGCCTCCTTCACTGCTTCAGAAGACCTCTTCTTCTCCTTCCTAAAGGCCTTCTCAGCCACAGCCTCCTTGTGTTGAGCCATTTTGTCACTCAACTTTACCAGTCTCCTTTTCAGCTTTGTTTTCTTCCCCTCAGCTGGGGTATCTTCCTCCTCCTCTACTGCCTCTGGGCTTTCCACAACAGGCTTAATCATCCTAGCCTCCAGAGTCTTTCCAGACTTGAATAAAATTTTTAGAGTGCTCCATTTCCTGTCAGGGATCCAATCTACGCCCAAGTCTACATTCTCTATCAAGTAAGAGATTTTTGTTGCATAGTTCAGCTTACTTGATAGTTGGGGAGTTTTGTCGGGTTGAAATTTTGAATGCTCCTTATTCAAGGCTCTCAGAAAGAACTGCTGCCAGTTGTATGGCCTTTCCTTGCTCTCAACAATCGCCTTCATCAGCCTGAGCTTTGGCTTGCTCACTTGCTCAGTACTCCCTTGGTTTCCCAAAATACACTTACTCATAATTTCACAGAGAACATTGTAAACTGGCAGGAGTTCACTTCTGTTCATTGTTGGAGTGTAAGGTACCTTCCTCTGCATTATGGTTTTGACCCATTCTTCCTCCTTCTCCACAATGCACGTGTCTGGATTGGGACCTTCAGAAGGAAGATCAAAAAGCTCCTTCAGGACATCTCCGCTTACACGAATCTCCTTCTTTATCTTCTGGTGTTCAATGACCTCCATGTCATCCCTCATAACTTTCTTCTTCCTTTGCAAGATCAGATGAGACCTGATCTTTGTATCTGAGTTGGAGACATTGTTGTAGAAATCAAGAACCTGTCTGTCAAAACAATTCTCTGGATGAACAGATAGGAATTTCTCTAACCCAGCACTTTTTATCATTTCAAGGGCCTCTTTGATGTGAGCGTACTCTGGTCTGGACTCAATTTTTGGGTTATCGAAAACCACGATGGGTTCATACCAGAAGCTATCTTTTTGGGTAAGGAAATTGAGATTTAGTTTCGCCATTTGAACAAGAGGGTTTGAGAGAACAAATTACAGAGTAAGATAGTAAGTGTTTGCTTGGAAGTGTATTCGAAAAGGTTTACAAGCTTAAGGTTGGGGATTTTATATCAGAAATAAACGGTTAGATCTAATTTCACAATCAACGTCTGAGATTGAATTATTTTGAGTTCGTGGATAGTTGCAGGGTTTAGTGGGGGGTTTTAAGAAATCTTGACGGTTTAGAAAAGAACCGCCTAATTGAATGGTATGGATTGAAAAGGTTGGTAACCGGAAGGTCACATCATCCGGCTTTTAGAGCGCGTGAGATAGGAAATTGAAAAAGCATGTCTGACTTGTACCACGCGCATTAAATGCTTGTCATACCAAAATCTCTTCGGAACAGTGGAAAGAGATTTAATTTTCCAGAAAGCACTCATTAGTAAATATTTTGAAACAAATTAAAATATATAACACTAAGAGGCTTTATCTTTGAAAAATAACATAAGTAGATTTGACCTCTACTGAGGTTCGACCTCGTCTGATATATAGATCTCTTCTGAGATGGGGAGCTTCTTCTGAGAGAAGATCCTCTTCTGAGTATGAACCTCCACTGAGTTGAAGGTAACTCTACTGAGATTCAATCCTTTCTTTACTCTCCTGGATCTAGGAGTCCAAGCTCCACTGACAACTCTTGAACCCTTGCTTCAGCCAAAGGTTTAGTGAAGATATCTGCCTTCTGCTTGTCAGTGTGGATTTTGAGCATCTTGATGTCCTTCTTCTCCACATGATCTCTGATGAAGTGATGCCTTATATCCACATGTTTGCATCTTGTGTGGAGAACTGGATTTTCTGAAATAGCAATTGCACTATTGTTGTCACAGAAAATAGGGACTTCATTGGCAAAGATGTTGTAATCTCTCAGTTGTTGTCTTAGCCAAAGAATTTGAGCACAACAACTTCCAGCTGCCATATACTCAGCTTCAGTAGTGCTTGTGGCTACTGAATTTTGTTTCTTGGAGAACCAAGAAATCAGTTTACTTCCCAAGAATTGACAAGTGCCTGAGGTTGATTTTCTATCAATTCTGCATCCTCCATAGTCAGCATCTGAGTATCCTGTGAGTTCTAGATTGTCATCTGAGGGATACCACAATCCCATATTCACAGTACCCTTAAGATATTTGAGAATCCTCTTGGCAGCTTCCAGGTGACTTTTCTTGGGATTGGCTTGATATCTAGCACAAATGCCAACTGCAAATGTGATATCAGGCCGGCTTGCTGTGAGATACAGTAGAGATCCAATAATGGCTCTGTAGGAAGTCTGGTCTACTGATTCTCCATCCTCATCTGGTTCCATCTTGGTGTTGGTGTTGAGTGGAACTCTTGCGACCTTGCTGGTCTGGCATCCAAACTTGTTGATCAGCTCCCTTGTGTATTTGGCTTGGTTGATGAAGATTCCTTCAGTGGACTGCTTGACTTGAAGTCCTAGGAAGAAATTCATTTCTCCCATCATAGACATCTCAAACTTTCCCTTCATCAGTTGAGAGAACTTCTCACAGAGGACTTGGTTAGGACAACCAAAGATGATATCATCCACATAGATTTGAACCAGCAATGTGTCCTCTCCTTTTGTGATTCTGAAAAGTGTTCTATCAACTCTCCCTTTGATAAAACCATGATCCAAAAGGAATTGAGACAAAGTATCATACCAAGCTCTTGGAGCCTGTTTCAGTCCATATAGAGCTTTCCTCAGTCTATATACTTTGTGACTTTCTTCAAAACCTGGGGGTTGCTCCACATAGACTTCTTCATTGAGTACTCCATTCAAGAAGGCACTTTTAACATCCATCTGGTACACCTTGAATTTCTTGTGAGCAGCATATGCAAGAAATAACCTTATTGCTTCCAGTCTGGCTACTGGAGCAAATGTTTCATCATAGTCAAATCCTTCAACTTGAGAGTAGCCCTTTGCAACTAGCCTGGCCTTGTTTCTGACTATGATATCATTCTCATCCTTCTTGTTTTTGAATACCCACTTGGTTCCTATCACATTGCAGTGATATGGTCTGTCCACCAACTCCCATACTTGGTTCCTTGTGAACTGGTTGAGCTCTTCTTGCATGGCAATAATCCAGTTGGAATCTTGAAGTGCTTCTGCTATGGAACTTGGTTCCTGGTTTGATAAGAAACAACAAAACAAAGCACTTTCACCATGAAAACTTCTAGTTTTGACTCCTGAGGAAGGATCACCTAGGATTTGCTAAACAGGGTGATCTGAGAGCCAAGTCCTCCTAGGCTGATGCCCTTCAGTTGAGTTTAACTCTTCTGAAGTTGAGTCACTAGATATTGGAATGAAATCGAATTCAGGAAATAAGACAGAGGGTTGAAGTCCTGAGTCATCATTCAAGGTATTTTCATTCTCAATGGTAATTTCATTGGTTCCCCCTTGAATGATGGGTTCAGTGAATGTCTCAGCTGTGACCACATCTTCATTGACATTGGTTACCTCTTGAACTGGGATGGTGTTCATCAGTTCAGTTACATCTTCAGGAGAGCTCTCAGGTGAGCTTTGAGAAGTGGTCTGATTTTGAGTGTCCTCTTTGAATTGTTGATCATTGAGGTTGTCCCAGGTTGGGATGAATGTATCAACAGAATTCTCAGGATATCCTTTTGATTTGATACTCAGTCTAGTTAGCCTTTTGCTTATCACATCCTCAGTCTCCTTACTTCTGGACTCAAAAGTAGATTCATCAAATACCACATGAGGTGTTTCTTCCACAACAAGAGTTCTACAGTTGTAAACTCTGAAAGCTCTACTGATTTGGGAATATCCTAAGAAAATTCCTTCATCAGCTTTGCTATCAAAAGCTTTCAGTTGAGTTTTCCCATTGTTGTGAATGAAACACTTGCAACCAAAAATATGAAAGTAAGATACCTGTGGCTTTCTGCCATTCCATAACTCATATGGAGTTTTTCCTTGATGTTTGGTTACCATGGATCTGTTTTGAGTGTGGCAGGCAGTATTAATAGCTTCAGCCCAGAATCTTTTAGGAACCTGAGCTTCAGCTAACATTGTCCTTGCTGCCTCCTTGAGAGTCCTATTTCTTCTTTCAGCTACTCCATTTTGTTGTGGAGTCCTTGCAGCTGATGTCTCATGAAAGATACCTAATTCTTTACAATAATCAGATATGATAGAATTTATGAATTCAGTGCCCTTATCTGATCTTATCTTTACAATGTTCAGGCTCTTTTCATTGCTAACTTTCTTCAGGAGCTCTGGCAGTCTCAGTTGAGTCTCCTTTTTGCTTGCAAGGAATATCACCCATGTGTACCTGGAGAAGTCATCAACAACAACAAGTGTATACTTTCTCCCATTTATACTTACAGGGGTTACTGGACCAAAAAGATCCATATGTAATAGTTGAAGTACTCTGTCAGTAGAGGTTGCTACTTTGCTTTTGAAAGATGCCTTTACTTGCTTCCCCTCCTGACAGGCTTTACAGATATGTTCTTTATTGTATACTTCATTTGGCATTCCTTCTACCAGTCCATGTCTTGCTATCCTGTTCATCATCTTGAAGTTCAGATGACTTAGCCTTTTGTGCCACAACCAATTAGTGTCAGTTGAGCTTTTGGCAATAAGACATGCATTTGGTGTGCAAGACTTCCAATCTGCAAGATAAATATTTCCCTTTCTTGACCCAGTTAGTAATACCTGTTGTGAAGATATATTCTTAACAAAACACAGGTTACATGAAAATTCAACACTGTATCCCTTATCACAGAATTGACTTATGGACAGAAGATTATGCTTAAGTCCACTGACAAAGGATACATTGCTTACTCTTACTGAGCCAATTATTAAAGTACCATAACCTCTAGTGGCTCCTTGAGAGTTGTCACCAAAGGTGACTTGTGGACCTTCCTTCTCAACAAATTCTGTTAGGAGATTTTTGTTGCCAGTCATGTGCCTAGAACATCCACTGTCCAAGTACCAGACTGATGATTTAAGAGCTTCTCCTTTGTTGAGGTCCACTGAGCCCTGCAATCACAGATCAAGCTTTAGGTACCCATTTGGTGTTGGGTCCTACAAGGTTAGCTGTACCTTTTGGAATCCAAATTTGCCTCACAGTTCTAATTATTTTAGATTGGCTAATTTGTCTTCCATAAACATCTACATAGATTGTTATCTCCCTGGGTGCCTTGGGAGTAAAGTTTCTATGGGTGTCAGCCTTTGAAGGAACAGGAACCTTCTTCACATTCTTTCTCTTTGGCTTGGGTGCACCTGGTCTTGGTTTTTGTTGATAAAGGTATGAAGGACCTTTTCCTTTAGGCACAAAAGGACTAGGTCTTCCATATGAGTCATTCCTTGAGGACTGCTCATGCCTGGGTGTTCTCAGCTGAGGTTGCTTCATCTGTGAAGACCTCGGCTGATAGTACCTCTGCTGAGATCTATTTTGATAAGTCACCTGAGCCTTTCCATTTGGTTTTGGCTTAGATTGACTTTTCTTTTGTGTGATCTCAGCTGGTCTTTTTCCTTTATCTACAGTCTGTGGTTGAAATGTCACAGACTTAACAAAAACTCTCTTTGTGCCACTTGAAGAAGCAACACTCAGAGGACCTTCTGAAGGTTTTGGAATAAAGCCTATCCCACACTTGTTATTTGGATTGGTTTGAAAACTTTGGATCTCCTCTATGGCAAGAGAGGGTTTGTTTAGAGCATCAATCCTTTTTAACAAGGTCTCTTCAGATTTTTGTAAGACATCAATTTTCAGGAGAGAATCCTTTATTTGGCTTTCCAATTTTAAATTCTCTTCTGTTAACTTTGTTTTAGATTCATTGAGATCTTTTATCAGTTGATCTCTACCATTTCCTTGACTCCTGAGGGTTTCCACCTCTTTTGTCAGTTCAATGGTAGATTTGGCTGAGTTCAGATCTTCTTGATTCCCAGACTCGATTAACTTGGAGTTTTCACTCAAGAGTTGTTTGTTCTCATCTTGAAGACAGAAACTTGCTTCTTGCAACCTTGAGAAATCAATCATCAATTGTTCCAAGGCGGACTGAAGATTGAGTTCCTCAGTTGACTCTGAGCTTAGCTCAGGTGTGTGTTCTAGAGAAATGGATGGTTTAGATTGTACCTCTGGTTCTTCTCTTGCCATGAGGCACATGTCATCTTCACTGCTGTCAGAGAACAGTTCATCAGGTGACTCCAGGTTTTCATCAACATCCCCAGCCATCATGGCTTTCCTTTCTCCATATCTTCTGTCTCTTTTGGCTTGCCTTTCTCTTCTTTCTTTAGTGCTCAGTTGAGGACAATCATATTGAAAGTGCCCAATCTTCTTGCACTGAAAACACCTGTTGGCATCATCATTCTTTTCTTCAGTGGACTCTCTGGTCTTTGATGATGAACCTTCAGCCTTGGTGTAATTCTTGTATTCCTTCTTCTTTTCCAGCTCAGATGAGCTTTTCTCTCCTTCTCTGGTAGTCTTTTGTGGATAACTTCTACCTTCCCTGTTATCCCTGTAAAATCTCTTATATTTGCCAAAGCGGCTGTTAAGTTGTTCAAACCTTCTAGCCATCAGGCTGAGTTCCTCCTGCATCTCAGCCTTGCTTTGAGACTTACTTGCCTTTGAACTCTTCTGAGGCTTTGGGGATTTTGGCTCAGGCTCCTTAGCTTTGAAGGCAACTTCCTTCTCAGCTGAGGTCTCATCAGGAGCCCTTTTCCTGTTCAGATCAAACTCATAAGCCTTAAGTTCAGAGAATACCTGTTGCATAGACATGCTGGATAGATCCTTGGTATTCTGCATCATCACAGAGTACACATCCCATCTTGAGGTTAGACCTCTCAGGATCTTTAAGGCAACTTCTCTTTTGGTGTAGACCTTTCCCAGAGAATTAATCTCATTCATGATGTCAGTGAACCTCCCATCAAGCTGGTCTATGGTCTCAGTGGACTCCATGGTGAACTGCTCATACTTTTGAACAGCTACTGAAAGCTTGTTCTCTTTTATTTTGTCAGTTCCTTCACACATGAGAGCAAGAGTGTCCCATAGTTCCTTTGCTGTCTTGCAGTGGATCACTCTTCCCATTACAGAGTCTGGAATAGTGGTGTAGAGAATGTTCATGGCAATGAAGTTGAGGTTGTTTCTCCTCCTCTTATCTGCAGTGAAATTATCTTCATCTTTGGGCCATTCTTCTCTAGGATCTGCAATAGTTTCAGCTGTAGTTCTAGGGTTAGGTGTCATAAACACAAATGGACCTTTAGTAATAACCCTTAACATTTCATCATGCACACAGGCAAGATGAGCTCTCATTCTGATTTTCCAGAAGTCATAGTTTTCCACTGAGAATTGTGGAAGCTTGTGATGAGACATATGGTTCAAGGGATTTACTCCCATGTTGTTCTCTGCAGGTGGTGCAACCCTAGCTGTGTTGTCAGCCATAGAATAAAAACAAGTTTATCAAAAGATCAATTCAGGTGACCTTATAAAAATACCTTTGAGCACAAGGTATACTTAGAACAATGGTCTTTTGAACCACTGCTCTGATACCAATTGATGGTCCCGAAACGAGTAAACAGGTGTATGGGGGGGGGGGGGGAATACACCTGTGGTTACAAATTTAAACTTCTTTAAAACTTATCAGGTTACTTAAGACAGTAGCTCGTCAGTGGACTTGAGGTCTGCTTAGAGTTACTCTGTGAAAGCTTACTGAGATAATACCTCCACTGAAAGCACAAGACTTTCAGTTGAACTACTATCTAATTAGCTTTCAGATGCGGATTAGTGAGCCCTTTTAGAAAACTCGTTTTACTTTGATAAACTTTGAGATTAACACACACTTATGAAAAAGCAGAATGTAAGTACACAAGATGTAAAGTGGTTCAGAGATAAATCTCCTACGTCCACTGGCCTGATCAAACAGGAGAATTCCTTTCACTTGGAATTCCTTGTGTTATAGTGCCAAGGTGCACTGATCAACTTTTCCTCTCTTAGGATGATTGATCACTAGGAAATTTCAGGTCCTAGTTCCCAAAACAAACCAGCTTTCAGACTGATACAACAATCAGCTTACTAACACCACTTAACACTAGCTCTCAACCTAAACACTGAGTAGGGTTTTGAGTAGGGTTTTGGTTCCAACTATTTTGAGATAATCCTTACAAGTTTAGCTCAGGGCTTAGGATTGGATTATCTCTTTCTAAGGTTTGGATATAGCTTTAAGCTTGGTTACAGAAGGTTTGTTAATTTCTCTACAATTGTGAAACACTTGGGAAACAATGATAATTTCGAGTGTTTCTAGATAGTTATGAATGTAGAGATAGCTTTGATCTTGTGAGTTTCCCGTGCTTGTAAAATGTGCACGTCCTTCTGTATTTATAGGCTTCCTTGAAAATCTTCCCGTTGGATTTGAATCTTCTCAAGTAAGTCTTCTTGTATCTGATTGGTTCAAACGGCTCTATTTGAAGCTTTAAGTCTTGTCAAGAAACGGCTGCAAAACCATGCTTGTTCACCAACTTTCTGTAGATTGCTAGGTGAAAGACTTTTGGTACTTGTCAGGCTGGGACAGGTCGACTGTCAGTAAGGTACACTGACGTGTCATCTTCTCATTGGACCTTAAGTCTGCATGCCCAGATTCTTGTCTTGCTTTAGGTGGAACTCCTCTGATGAGAACCTTCTTATTCCTTCATTTATTGTAAGCTTCACTGAAATTCATTTTGCCTTGTTCCAACCAGATTAACTAACAGCTTTAAATATGTTTAGCATTAAATGTACTTTGTTAGTTCCCATCAGTGGACCTTCGTCCTCTACTGATAGATTTAGTCTTAGTGAGAATGTACTTAGAAAACATTCAAGACTTAGACTTCTTTCTCAGATCACTTAGTCTTCAGCGGACTTCACTGCAGCGGACTTCACTTCAGCAGACTTCATACTAAAATACACTCTAGTTTTTACTAACTGCACTTCAGTTCTTAACACTTAGAACTGTTTAATTTAAACTCTAACTCTACTGAATAATTTACTTACAAACAACTTAGGGAGGGACATGTTGGCATCTAATCAAAACAAGTCTTATACATTTTCCCAACAGTATGTGTATCGGCTAAGTCTTGTGTAATTTAGTTTTACTGTATAATTAGTTTGTATAATTTTGTGTAATTTTGGATAATGTGTCAATAAAATAATATTTGTTTGATGATATTAGTTATTTTATTAAAAAAATTATTAGTTTATTATCAAATTTTAGTTGCAAAAATGTGTGTGAAAAAACGGAATCACACTAGACCAACTCATGTGTATTTTATTTAATCGTTTACTCTTTTAATGATTTGTCTTTATCTACTTCTCATTTGATATGAATGTATATAAATTAATTTGATAGGTTCACATGAGATATTGGGTATAAATATTGTGTAATATTGGATAAAGCATGTCTAAAGGAGATTAAATAATGATAACGTTTTTCTACTGTTATACTCGTCGTGGTCTAACCGTTAAACTGCTGAGAGTTTTACCCAGAATTTATAATAGAAGTTGGTTTACTAATTATACTCTAGTCTTTTATATTTTATAAATTTAACTTTTTCCGTTTAAATAAATTTATCAACACTTACTTCTTAAGGGACCAAATGTACAAATTTTATTTTACATAAATTACTAACTTAAATAAAACAATAAGAGAGATAGAGTAATCAATTAGTCATAGAAAAGGTCATGTATGCATAAGAGGGAAAACTGTTTTTTGGCCCGTATCTTTAGGGTGGTTAGAAAGGAGGACAATATATTTTCGGGCATGGAGAAGAAGGACAATCATTTTAAAAGTGGTAAATGTAGGACAATTGAGCCCAAATCAAGTCCGATTGCACTAAATTAGCTCGTGTCTTGCACGTGATGGTCCAATTTTGGACTTCTCGTCCCGACTCAAATCGGTAAAGCTCAATTGATGTTTGCCAGTATTCTTTCTCTACTCTGGGAAAGAATTAATGGTGTAAAATTTCGGATCTTCAATTTTTTTTCCTTTCTTGATTTCTGCTTTTTTGTGAAAATGTTGTTGAATTAAGTTTTTATTTTAATTATTTAAAGATTTTTGCAGTTTTTTCCTTTTTTTATTGAAATGATATTTGTCATTCTTTGTTCTCTGCCCCGAGAAAAAATTAATGGTGTAAAATTTCTTATGTTTCCATGTTTTTTATTTTCTTAATTTTGTATTTTAATTTGTTGAAAATTATTACTCTTGCAAGGACAGGTTGAATCTTAAATATGAATTACCATTTTTTTTCTTTTCCATTGTGCTTTTCTACTAGAATGTTGCTGGATTAATTAAGGGCTAATTTTTTTAATTCAAAGATTACTACAGTTGTGTTGCAAGGGTTTTTGAGATCTGAAATATATAAGTTTTCGGTTATGCTTATTTCTATAAGCATTTTATTTATTTTTATTTTTTGTGCATTACTAATGTAGTACAGAGCAAACATCCTTTAGTTTTTTCTTTATCAGATTAATATTAGTGTTGTTTATGCAACATGATACCTTAAACGCGAGAAGCTCGAAATTAGATCATCACGTGTGAGGGATGCGCTAATTTAGCCAATCAGACCTAATCCACACTCAATTATCCTACGTTTACCACCTTTTAAAATTATTGTCCTTATTTTCCAAGCCGAAAATGTATTGTCCACCTTTTTTAATAACCTTAAAGATACGAGCCTAAAAATTATTTTTCCCCATGCATAAGATGTATTGTGCAACTAGAGGGTATTGTTACACTGTATTAGTTGTTTTAGTATGTTGTTATATACATTGAACATGTATTAGTATTAAGTGCACCTGATACTGTAAGCAACATATATTATTCAGTGACAAAATTAATATACTTTAAAAATGCACTTGAATTGCACGGTGCACTAGTGTACAAAAGACCAACTCTTATTAGATATAGGCATGGCAACGAGGTCTCAGTGGGGTTTGACCAATATCAACATCCGTCCCGCTAACGTTAACATGGATTTGGGACTCACCCTGCAATACCCCAGTACTGGACATGTCAGGTCTGCCCACCTCGTGAACACGTCGGGTCCAACCACCCCTCCACCCCCACCCCATCACCCCAATTTGATTTTATAATATTTTTAATAAATTTTTAAAATGTTAATACACTCCACCCAAAAAAATGTAAGGAAAAAAAATCCGCAAATTTTCTTCATGTTTGAATTTTATTTTTTAAAATACAAAAGAAAACCACTAGGTATATGAATTGTTGGATTTATTGTTCTAAAATTGTTATATTTTTCGAAAAAAATTCCGAACACTTTTTTGGGTGAAATTTATTAACAAAATATGGGACTATATTTAATCAGGACCTTTCTTTTTTATCATCGACTCTTTGACAAAATCTTATAATACATTAATTTAACCATCCAAATCATATGCATTTTTTAGTGATATCAGTTATTTAACAGAACGTTATAGTTATACCCCTAATAGTAAATGTGATTTGCCTTTAAAAAAAGTAGAGAAAATAATAATAATAATATATAAATGTAATTTGCCTTAAAAAAATTAAAAAAATCATTTTTATTTCGTGGAAAGAAAGGCCTTCATTAATTCTAGGGAAATAAAATTAATTTTATTTTCTTTCATAAAAAAAATGAACTACACAATAAATGTGACTTCAATACATCTTTTAGAAAATAATAATAAATGTAATTTCCTTTCAAAACATAATAATTAATGTAATTTTCTATATAAAAATTAGAGTTAAGGGAATTCAATTATATTTCATAGAACTAATGTCCCTCATAAAATTTTATAAAATAATAATAAATGTGGTTTGCCTTTAAATAAAAAGGAACTACACAATAAATGCAACTTCAATCTATCTTTTTGCAAATAATAATAAATGTGATTTGTCATAAAAAAGAAAGAAAGTAAGTACTCTGAAAAAAAGGAAAATAATAATCAATGTGGATTTCTTTAAATAAATTAAAGAAAATGGAATCATTTTTATTGCCTTCAATGTTTAAAACTAACCATACAATAAATATGACTCTAGTGCATTTTCTGGGAAATTATAATAAATGTTTTTTTGCCTTCATAAACATTAAAAATTAAGAAAGGCTTCGGTTAATTTTAGGGAAACAAAATAAATGACATTAGCATAAAGGAAAATGGACTACACAATTAATTATAATAAATTCGATTATAAAATCAGGGAGTTTTAAAATAATAGAAAATATAATTTATCTTATAAAAATTAGAGTAAAGGGAATCAATTATATTTTGTAGAAATGACCGCCATAAATTTAGGAAAATAATAATAAATATGATTTTCTTTAAGAAAAAGGGACTACAGAATAAATGCGACTTTAATCTATCTTGTATTAAATAATAATAAATGTAATTTGCATTAAAAATAAGAAAGAAATAAGGACTCTTAAAACATTAATAATAGTAATAAATGTTATTTGCCTTAAAAAAACTAGAGAAAATAAAATCACTCCCCCTCCCCCTCCCCCTCCCCCTGTAACACCCCGTCCCGTTCTATACGCTTTTTCTTTATTAGAAATCTTATTTTATTTTCTTCTCTTGTTTCTTTTAATTTTATTATTTTGAGTGTTATTGTGTAATTTAAATATATACCCTTTTATAAATTCCTAAATTCGAAGAAAGAATCGAATCTTTCAAATGAATAATGGACTACGAGAAATTAAATAATCAAGTTTAAGTTAAGGATTTCGATCCGTATAATATATTGATAAAAATATACATTTATAATTCAAATACAATTAAATATTAATTGAGTTTTAAAACTGTATTAATTATAAAATTGGGATTAAACCCGTGAACTAAACGATCCCTAAACTGTATCTAGTGGGAACGAAAATATCTGAAATTGTAGGATTAATCCCTAGCCACATAATTTACTTTTTTTTTAATTAAATTAATTAGAGATTAATCTCACCCACATATTTATTCCTCCTTTTAAAATAATTAACTAAGAAATTAATTTCCAAGAAAATATCTCCGTCTCTCTCTATCAGTTACAGAAGACGCGTATGCCTTCATTCAATTCCAAACCCAGACCTCTTCATTTCTCCTATCTCTCTCTCGGCTCCCTCTCTCCTTCATGGCAATCACCACCAATTTCCTTCTCTCTCTCACGGAAATCGCCGCACCGCCTCACCACCATCGACCGCCGTTGCAAAGGAGCACTGTCGCTCTCTCTCGATCGGAGCAGCGTCGTCGTCCTCTCCCTTCGATGCTGCTTCACTACTCAGCTCGGCCGTCACGCCGTCGCCGTTCCGCGATTGCACAGCTACCGCCGATCGCTCAGCCTACTGCCTCAGCTTCGAGCGCCGCCCCTCCTTCAAATCGGAGGAGCGACCTACTCCGTCGCGCCGCTCACTCTAAAGTGCTGCCTCTTTCCAGTTGCGCCGTCCTTCTCCTTCGAACACATACGCTCCGATCGCCGGTGTTTCACCAAACAGCGCCGCCGTCCCCTGCCTCAATTGGAGTGCTGCCGTCTTCCCTTCGTCTTCTGGCAAGCAATCGCCGCTCTCAATTCGCCGAGCGCCGCTTCTCCAGCCGATTAGCACCGCCGTACTCCTAATTTCGGTGAGTCTCGATTTCCAATTCTTCTCAATTTTAGTTTTCTTAGATTTATTCTCCATCAAAGAAAATACTCACGATTTCGATTCCTTTGATGTATAATCGAGATGTTGCCGTCTCCGTCTTTTCTGATGAAGCTCGTAGGATGAACCGCTGCTCGTTCGATTTTGGAAGAATCGAAACAACGCCGTTAGGCTGTCCGAATAATCTGAAGAACGAACAAATCCTTAATCGAACGCTTTTAGGCTACCCGATTTGGGACTCGCAAGGTTGCTAACCTTCTTTCTATTTCTCGTTGTAGTTGGGATAGGTTTTGGACTGTTTTAATATGCCTGAGACCTTGTAAGATTGAGATAGTTATTTTTGGATGGAGCCTAGATGAACTTTTGTTGTGAAGTTCCTATTGTTGAAGTATTTTGGATAGTTTTGTTGGATGGACTGTTGGTATTTTAAGTTAAGTATTATTGAATTAGTTGTTTGGTACTATTGGTTAAATGGTCCGGCATTGTTGAAATAGTTGTGTAGTATCACGAATTAGTGGATTGGTATGATGTGGTACTTTCTTTTCTCTAAGAGTACGTTTTCTGTTTATTTTGAAAAAGACTAAGTAGTACTTTTGGTTCTCAAAATTATCATATTAGATGAGTTAGAAAAAGAGGCAAAGATATAAGTTTTTAATATCCGACTTAGTAAACAAATGAAAAGGGGATATTTGGGAAAATAATATAATTCTTTTAAAAGTAACACTAATCAGCTTTAGAAGTATTACTGATAATAGGAAGACAATTATATATATATATACTATTTTAATATTTATTATACAAGTTTTTATAAAATCAGATAAGATTAATAAAGGGGTTTTTATTTATAAAAATATAATTATATTCAAAAGTTCTTTTAAAATAAAATATAGATTTTTGAAAGAATAATACTAAATTGAGACTTTTATTATATTAATATTATTTAAATAAATTTTTTTTCTTTATTTTCAAGAAAATATTATATGGATATACTTTTAGGTATCAAAGCTTTTAGTTATAAAAGTCTAAGATATTAAGAGATTGTTTTATTAATATCGAAATAGTCATACAACAACAAAATTAGTAAGTACACTCCCCAATACACCAACCTTTTAGAAGTGGTGTATTTACCAAGATAGTATGTGTTTTTAAGTAGGTCTATTTTAATAGGTCTATAAGACAACGATCTCCTCGATTCTCGTAGCACGAACTCTCAAGTTTTCCTAATAATTCAAAGGTTAACTTTTTAAATAAATGGTTTCATACTAGGATTCAGTGCTAATCGGAATACGCACAAGGGATCCGACATTCTGTTTGTATATCACTCTTGGGACGTCTCTACAATGCGAGTTATTTTCCAAAGGAATTTCAAGACATTTGTAACTTAGCTATAAAGTTAAAAGGTGGGTGATGATCGGTTGATTGATCTGCTAATAATAACGTTGTGCCGGTATTTTCTGCACTCGACCAAATCAATCTAAAACAATTAATCCAACATAAATGTAACACCTATTATATAACTGTTTGAATTATGTGATATGACTATACATGATATATATTGCCTGTTGTTTTGTAAATCGATCACCATTGTATGAGTAAGTACCTTATGTGAGCATGAATCAGTTTAGTTGTCAATCAAGTAATTTTCTCTATAAAGTTTGATGTGTCAGTTTTATGGAAAGTTAGTAAGTACGGAGTTGGGATCGAGTTTTTAGTCCAACCTCCAAGGAGCTGTCGGGGATGCCCTCGGAATGTAGGTTGTTGATTCAAACATATCTGGTCCCCGGGTCAGCCGTCTACGTTGCGCACTGGGAATAAGGCAATTGATGGTTTGCTTATCTTTTGAGGGTTGTTGTGGTTGGAAGGAGTAAGTTTGATGATGGTTGAAAAGAGTAAGTTTGTTGTGGTTGGAAGGAGTAAGTTCGATGATGGTTGAAAAGAGTAAGTTTGTTGTGGTTGGAAAGAGTAAGTTTGTTGGAAGTGGAATGGTCGTACGAATATGGTTTGACAGTTTGTGATAATACGTGAATATGACTTTGGGCTTTGCCCTAATGTGAACCAACTTGTGCTATTTCAATTATACTATATGAAATGTGTTAATGCTGATCAATTATTATATAAACTGTTATTTCTGTGATATATCGTAATCATGTATATCTGTGAAACTGATTAAATGAAATAAACACTTTATTAATGAGTATAACTTAATATATTTCGGATTTACCAATCCCATGACGTTGCAAATCACCCATACGTGAGAATTTAAATCTCACGCCCTTTTTTTTACAGCCCTTGCAGATTATGATTTCGTGGAGCAAGGACAGTAATAGGGACGACACGGAGTTCCCCGCTTAAATAAAACGTTACTGTTAATACTGTGTTTTATGTACAATTATATGCGTGTGAGATACTTATTAAAATTATTCTACTCATTTCTTCTTCTGCATAAAAACTCATCATCTCTCATTTCCGTTATATTTCCTTCAAAATTTTATAGTTCGGACTTTTGATCACAATAATACTTCGAATTCGATATAATTAATATATTCTAGATTCGGGGAGTTACACCCCCTCCCCCTCCCCCTCCCCCTCTTCTCTAAATTTTAGTGAAATAATAATAAATGTGATTTGCATTAAAATCAAATAAAAAAGGAACTATACAATAAAAATGTCACTCTAGTTTATTGTTTGGTAAATTATAATAATTGTGTTTTTCCTTTAAAAAGAAAGGAAGAGATAATTAATAATTTTAATAGAACCAAATGTCACAGATAAATTTTTAAAAATAATAATAAATGATTTATCTTAAAAGAAGAAAAGAGACTACATAATAAACGTGACTCTGTGCATCCTCTGGCAAATAAGAATAAACACGATTTGCCTTAAAAGGAAAGAATGTGAAAGTCTTAAAATTAAATAATATGGAAATAATATTAAATGTCGCCTTTAAAAAATTTAGAGAAAAAGGAATCACTTTTATTTTGTCACCGTTAATTTTAGGAAAATAATAATAAATATGATTTTCTTTCCTAAAAAAAAAGAGACTACACAATAAATGTGGCTTCAGTGAATTTTTTTGGAAATTTATAATAAATGTGATTTTCTTAAATAAAAGGTGTGAGTTTTAAAATAATAATAAATGTGATTTGTCTTTAGAAAAAGAAAAAGGGTCTACACATCAAATATGTCTTCAATCCATCATCTGGAAAATTATAATAAATGTGATTTTCATTGAAAAGAAGGTTAGAAAGAGAGAAAGAAACCTATATAAATTAATAATAATAATAAAGATAGGAAATAATAATAATAATAAATGTGATTTGCCATTGAAAAAAATTAAACAAAAATAAATTACTTTTCTTCTGTATAACCAAACGCAAACAACTAAGTTTATGGAAATAATAATGAATGTGATTTGCCTTCAAAATGGGAAAGTGACTACACAATAAATGTGATTCCAATACATATTTTGAGAATTTATAATAAATGTGATTTACTTTTAAAAAAAATAGGAAGAAAGAAAAGAGCCTTAATTATAATAATAATAATAAATGTCTTAAAAAAATTAGAGAAAGGGGAATCAACTTTATTTCGTATAGCCAAATGTCCCCCATAAATTTTAGAAAAATTATACTCCCTCCGTCCAATATTAGTAGTCCTACCTTTTGACTTTTATTTTTTTATCATAAGTTGGTTGGTATTATGAGGTATTGTGAGATCCATTAATGAATAAAATATTTATTTATGAAAAGTATGAATTTTCTATAAACATGACTTTATTGATAAACGGACCTCACAATACCCCATAATACCCTCCAACTTTTGGTAAAAAATAACAGCCCAAAAAGTAGGACTACTAATATTGGACGGAAAGAGTAATAAATAATAATTGTTTTCAAAAAGGAAAAGAGACTACAAAATAAATGCAACTTCAGTGTATCTTCTGGCAAATAATTTGTTAAACTTGATTTGCATAAAAGGAAGAAAGATAGTTGGATTCTTAAAATAATAATAATAATAATAAGATTAAATGAGAAATAATAATAAAGGTGATTTGTTTAAAAATAATTTGAGAATATATATATATATTTTTTTGTTTTATTTCATAAAATCTTACGTCCCCAATTTATTTAAGGAAAATAATAATAAATATGATTTGCCTTAAAAAAAAGGAAGATGGACTACATAATACATGACACTCTAGTACCTATTTTGAGAAATTATAGTAGAGTAGTTTTCCTTAAAAAAACAAAAACAAAAGGGGGAGTCTTTAAATAATAATAAATGATATGTGACAAAAGAAAAGAAAAAATAGAGAAAAAGGATCTAATTTTATTTTGTAAATTCAATTGTCCGCAATAAATTTTAGGAAAATAATAAATGTGATTTTCCTTAAAAAAAATAAACAAGGATTAAACAATAAAGGCAACTTCAATCTAACTCTTGACAAATAGTAATTAATAAATTTAATTTGCCTTAAAAAAGAAGAAAAATGCAACCTTAAAATAACATAAATAATAATAACAATAAATGGGAAGTAATAATAAATGAGATTTATCTTAAATTTTCCATAGAGAAAATAAAATCTCTTTTATTTAGTAAATGACCCAATAAATTTTAGGGAAACAATAATAAATATGATTTTCCTTCAAAATGAAAAAATATCTACACAATAATGTGACCCCAATACATCTATGAAAAATTATAATAAATGTGATTTGCCTTTAAAATAAAAGGAAAATTAACATAATAAAAATTTGATTTCCTTTTAAAAAGAAGTTAGAGAAAAGGGAATCTAATTCTTCCGTTGTAGAACCTAACATCCACCATAACATTAAGGAAATAATAATAAATATTATGTGCCTTCAAAAAGGAAAAAGCTAGACTACACAATAAATGAGACTTCAGTCTAACTTTTAGCAAACAATATTAAATGTGATTTGTCTTAAAAGAAAAAAAAAGATTTAATTGCAAATTAAATCAAGATTTTCTACAAAATTGTATTTTAAAATAAAATTTTGAATCTTATTAAAAAAAAAGTCTAACTTAACTTTTTTGTCAATTAAGACTTTTGGGCTGATTTGCCTTTACTTGTCACTGATGTGGTGTTTACGTGACAACGACCCACAAAAAAATGAAATCAGGTGCAAATTTTTTTTAAGGCTTAATTGCAATTTAAATGACGACCTTCTCCCAAATTGCATTTTAAGATAAACGTTTGGATCTTGTTAAAAAAAATGCTCCAATTTTTTTCCCTACAATTAGGACTTATGGAAAAATTTGTAGAGGCTCGTTGTTGATGTATCGTGTACGTGTCAACGGCCCACAAAAACTTAAGTTATGTGACAATTTTTTTAAATACGTGACAAAACTTAAGATTACATTACCAAATTAAAAAATCTTGCATTAATAAGAACATAAATAAATGAACTCGAATTGAAAGAAAATAAGTAAAGAAAAAATGAAATCAAGATGCAAAATCCTTGCATTAATGAGAATATAAATGAATCCAAATAGGATAAATAAAACTATTTTACCATAAAATAATTATAATAATTCGTTTTACCATGAAACTAGGTTTTAGGGCTTTGAAAAATTATTTAGAAGTTGAGAATTTAATTTTAAAATTTGTCATGTATTTAAAGTTTTTTGCCACAATATTGAACTTTTTTTTTGAGCCACTGTCACTGGCGTCAATGATGGGCATCTACAAATCTGTCTATAAGTCTTAAAAAAAAGTTTAATCTGATTTTTTTTTGAGACAAAATCCAAAAGTTTAGCTTAAAATGCATTTTTGGAAAAGGTCGTGACTTAAAATGCAATTAAGTCTCAAAGTTTTTTACCACCTAATTTAAGTTTTTTTGTGGTTCATTGCTACGTAGACGTCACATTAGCGACAAACAGAGAAAAATCTATATGCATGTCTTAATTGCCAAACAAAATACAATTTAAAAAAAGTCGTGACTTAAAATGCAATTAAGCCAAAAAAGAAAGAAATAAGGAGCCTTAAAATAATACTCCCTCCATCCAACAAAAGTGTGCTAATTTGTTTGGGCATAGATTAAAATAAAGTATATAACGTAGGTAAAATAAGGATAAAGTAAGAATAAAATATGAATAAAATAATTATTTGTTAGTGTAAAGTTAAAATGATTGTTGAAAATAAGGAATGAACACACTTTTGGTGGACAAACAAATAAAAAAATTGAGCACACTTTTGGTGGATAGAGGGAATAGTAATAATAATAATATTAAATGGGTTTTGCCTCAAGAAACGAGGGAGTCTTAAAATATTTTTACAAATTGAAAATTACAATAAATGTGATTTGCCTTAAATAACAAAGATATGAGTGAATTAAATTTTTGTCCTTATAACTAAATGCCTCTAATGAATTTTAGGTAAATAACAATAAATATGATTTTTCATAAAATAGGAAAAGAGACAACATAATATAAGTGAATTTAGTTCTTTTGGCAAATAATAATAAATGTGATTTGCCTTCAAAAAGGAAAAATCTAGACTATACAATAAATGGGACTTCCGCCTAACTTTTAACAAATAATATTAAATGTGATTTTTCTTAAAAAAGAAAGAAATAGGGAGACCTAAAATAGTCTCTTTCCGTCCACCAAAAATGTTCTAATTATTTTGAACACGCTTTTGGTGGACAAACAAGTAAAGAAAGAAAACACTCTCACTTATAGTAGATGGAGGGAGTAATAATAATAATAATAATCAAAATAATAGTAATAATAATAAATATTTTTTGACTTAAAAAAAAGGAAACGAGGGAGTCTTAAAATAATATTAGAAATTGAAAATTACAATAAATGTTATTTACCTTAATAATAAAAGATATAAGGAAATTAATTTTTAATCATTATATAACTAAATGCCTCTAATAAATGTTAGGTAAAAAACAGAAAATGTGATTTTTCATTAAAAAAAAAAGGGAAAAGAGACAACATATTAATAGTGAATTTAGTTTTTTTGGCAAATAACAGTAAATGTGATTTGCCTTAAAAATGAGAGAAAGAGGTAGTCTTAAAATAATAATAAAAAAAAATTAGTAAATGACAAATGGAAATAAATGTTGCTCTAAAAAATTTATAGAAAGGGGTCGCTTTTTACTCCGTAGAACCAAACACCCCCCATAAATAATAGGAAAATAATACTCCCTACGTCCAATATTAGTAGTCCTATTTTTTGGGCCGTTATTTTTTTTTCATAAGTTGGAGGGTATTATGAGGTATTGTGAGATTCATTTATCAATAAAGTTATTGTTTATGGGAAATATAAGTATCATATTTTCCACAAACAATAACTTTATTGATAAATGAACCTCACAATACTTGATAATACCCTCCAACTTATGACAAAAAATAACTGCCCGAAAAGTAGGACTACTAATATTGTTATTTTATATATTTGTTTTGATTACTTATTTTAAGTTTTTATATTACCTTTAATATGAGAGTGTACGTGTGGAGAAAAAGGAAAGATAATGAGAAAAAATAACATTGGTTGTGTTTCTGACTATAACTATAATGAAATATATTATACATAAATATTAAATATATTAATATACATATATAAGTATTTTTATACGGTTTGTAAGTTAAGAGGGTGTAAATTTAAGAACTGTGCATTTTGTAAAATGTAATCCAATATATTTTTTTTTTTTTATAAGAATTATGTACATCATTTATTTTTCTTTATTTCTTTGGCAAATTTAAATTAAACAGGCCTAAATTTACAAAAAAATATTTTTTTGCAATGGAAAATTAATCTTTTTTAGGTAATTTGCAAATATTAATTTTTTGCTGCCCAACATTTGCGCCAAAAAATATTTTTGGCCTATATTTGTAAGAATACAAACATATAGTCCTTAAATTGTTATACCACTATAGTTACGAGCCTTAAAAATATGTTCTCTACATAAATGTATATTCATATAAACATATGCATATTTGAATTTAAATCTACATAAAGTGATGCAAATTCTGTATAACTTAGGGCATGGGAAAAATGAATTTTTAGGACACTATCTTATGGGTATTTGCAAAATTATGACACTATCTTTAAAGACTTACAAAATTGGGACACTATCTTTATGAGTTTCCAAAGTTAGGACATTGTCTTTACAAATTTTCAAAATTAGGATACTTTCTGTTAATTAAGGCTAATTTAGGCCAACTATATAAAATTTCGGTCAATTGGACACATAATAATCGGGCTTTATTTGGCCCGAATTTTATAAAATTTGGACAAAATTTGCTCAACATAGAATATAGTGTCTTTATTTTGTAAGATTGTAAAGATAGTGCCCTAATTTTGCAAGCCTGAAAATATAATATCCTATTTTTGCAAAAAATCCATAAGACAATGTCCTAAAAAATTAATTTCATTGTTTTTTATTTAAATTTTGGTTCTTCAGGATTAAAATAGGAAAAATAAAAACATACTAGAATAAATAAAACATAGATGGCCAAAATTGTAGTCTTGTATGTTTTTATTTTCTTCAATTTTGGTAAAAAAAATCGACACAAAAAGGATCAAGGTTGAAAAGGTAAAAACATATAGGATTACAATTGGACTCAACCTAAGTTATAGGATGATTTTTTATATTAATCCCCTTGTAGAACATATCCTCCTCATGTACCCTTTCCCCCATTTCCTTCATTTCTTATTTATCCCTTTGCCTATAATTACATTCGACATAGTTGTTCCCAATAAAATGGGGTTGTAGATAAAATAGAACTAAGAAAACTTTTTTATGCTTAGATTATTAAGTGAAGTCCCAAAGGTAGAGTAATTGTAAACTTGAATATTAGTTTTTGTATGGTATCTTATACTCCCTTGTTCCTTGATATATTAACTTTCCATTGCTAAACTGATGTCCTAAGCAGCGTTTCACATTTTCTAATTGGAAAAGTTATGTTCCCATTTCTCTCTTTACCTTTTTCTCTTTTCTATAACACCTCAACAGCTCACTGCACATATAATTAGTAGTATATTCCTTAAAACCAACTAAAAATGATATGGGAAGCTATCAAGGGACAAAAGAATTTCATATGGAATCTAGATTTGATCCTATCATTGCTTCAAATATACAACAATTACAGATGAATCACAGTAGGAATGCTTTTCAAGAGTTATAATTCATATAAAGTTTACTGTCAAAGAAGAAAACTTAAATGAATATAATGAACAAATGTGTGATGATATATCATTTCTCAAATCTAGTGGCTAAGTATATATTCCGCATGCTCATCACATTTATCAATATTAAATTTCGTAGGACTCCTCAATAAAAATGAAAAAACCATTCCTCCATTCATGAGAACTAAATCCATACTTGTAGGTGCTCCTATATACATGTATAGATAAAAGACATCAACACCAAGATGTAATTCATTGAAGTGCTAACAATATTACAATAAAACCAAACACCTAAAATTAAATAAATGAAAACCCCGGGGTTTATCTAATAGTGTAGGCTTGGGACTCAGCAGTATGCTCTTCTCTAGGTCCCAGGTTAGAAACCCTCAAGTGCTATCAATTCCTGCGTTGAGCAAGTCAATATAGAACTTTGCTATGACTTCAATTAGCCCTTGCCAGTGGATGGTGGGATTAGTCCACTTAATTAGTCGGTCCGTGGACCCTATACCAAGTCATTGAAACAAAAAAAAAAGGTCTAAAAATACGTATATTGAGGATGCTATGATTTTGATGGTCACAATGGTGTAGAAACCGTCAAGAACATGGCATTCTTCAGTGGATTAAACCCAAAAAAAAAAAAATTGGTTCCATAACTTATCAAGTGTCGGATTTTGGTCCCAATATCTTAGAGTCTTCGATATTGGTTTGTAACTACTTGGATTGTCCAATTTTGGTCCCATTTTTGCCGGAAAAATGAAAACGGTAATATTTTTTTATCATGCGCAACTCGTGTGTTGGCTGAATTCAGGGCTTTCCGGTATCCTCGCTGATGTGGCAGCTAAATATCTTTCTTTTTTTTCATTTTTAGTACAATGGATATTAAAAAATGATTTTATGTTTTCTTTTATATAAAAACTAATACATATAATTTATTTCACAGAATAATGAACACAATTAAAAAATAGAAGAAAATCATGTCTCTTTCTTCCTAATTCACGCCACCGCTATTTCTTAAATCTCCGGCAAATCCTCCACCTGCAAATCCATCAATAAGCACACCCTCTCTTTATAACCTACAAACCACATATGCATCGACGTCAAGCCCAAAATTCAACCCACCTCTTCGGTTGCGCTGACATCATTAATCGAAATTTTGAAAATCTACAACCTTCCCAGGTTCAGATCGTGAAATTTCTTGAGGGTTTTTGCTCCTCTAATCTTGAGGTTTAAAAGGTACATATCTTGAAGTCCATCGTTCACTAAAAATGAAAAGAACACAATCGCCATTTTTGAGAAGAAAACGTCTTCTTCAAGAGACCTATCCTAAAATTTGATCTACTAGGGTGGGTAGATTGTTCACTAAATGGCGATTGTTCTTAGGCGAAAGAAGGGACTTGGGGGGGGGGGGACTAATTCGATTTAGATTTAGTTGATATAGAAACTAAAATTAGGTTATTTTGATTTATTTGTATACCTATATTTCTTAATGTGTAATTTTTTTGTAAAATGAAAATACTATAAGTTTATTAAAAATGCGGCCACATCCGCGAGGGTACCAAAAAGTCCCAAATTTGACCAGCACATGACCTGTACATAACAAAAAATGACGTTATTTTTATTTTTCCTGCGAAAATTGAACCAAAATGGGACAATCCAAGGGGTTACAGGACCAATATCGAATAGTATAAAAAATTTGGAACCAAAATCTGACACTCGATAAGTTATGGGACCGAAAACTTTTTTACTCTACACAAATTGGAACGCGAGTCACTCTATTTATGTCAACAACATTTAAATCCTTGACCTCAAATAATACAAAAGATATCAAAGTTGTAATTGAAATTTAAAGTTAAATAATCAAAAGCTAAAAAAAAATTTGGTCCCAAAAAAATTAATTATTTTGATTTAGTCCCAATATTAAAAGGGTATCTAATTTTTACCTTGAAAACGTAAAAAGTTTAAACCTTATGTCGGTTTAGGTCCCATGAGGAATTCATTTAGGGCTAAAAATTTCCACCAATTTTTTATAGATTTTTATTTTTGAATTTAATATTTTTTATTCAAAATAAATAAAATGAGAAATTTTACATTACCATTACCTATTGAAATACTTGTGGTAGCCAGTCATAGGACCCAAAAAAAAAGTAGTTTGAAGACTAATTTTAAAGTGAAAATGTTTGGAAATGAAACCAAAATTGAAAAAAGTTAAGGGACTAAAAAATAAATTTATCGTATCTCTACAAAAGTTTAGGAACCCTTTGATTATTTAAAGACCGTAGAGGGAATTTACAGTCCCTGGTCTAAATTTTTAATTGAATAAGATTTAGTTATACGATATAATCAGTGCACACAAGGCTAACTCTTTTGAACTCTTATTAACAGTATTTTTTTATTTTCGTCACATTGAAATATAATGTTAATTTATTTTTAATTCACTCGTATTATAAAAGTTATTAATAGGAGTATTTTAAATTCTTGCCCCATTGTAATAAATAAAAATCACTCATATATAGTATATAGTACATAAGATATTCACATATATCGAATTAATATAAATATTAAACACAATAAATTAAAAATATTACAAATTAAAAATGTATTAGTTCGAAGATTTATGTCAAGCGGAAGCGACATCTCAATCTTGTGTTAAAACAAAAAGAGCGTCTTTGGCCCACATCGGTTTGGAATAGAGGGGACGAGATTAATATTTCTATTTAAGAAGGTTATATGTCTTTGTTACAAGTGCACCAATTAATACACTAGTCTTGTAGTTGATTCTGATTAAGTTATTGTCTTATATTTTATTTTGAAAGAATGTTGTGAGAAGAGTGGGAGTCATTCAAAGACTTTTAATAGTATTTGGGTGTGGGTGAGGGAGATATAATTTAGTGTGATATTTCTTTTGGGGGCATCATTTTTTATTTCTGATTTTAGGGTATCTACGTAAATTCTTTTGTTTGTTGATATCTATTTTGTTTCTTCATTTTATTTTTGTTTATTTTATTTTTCCCTATGAACGAATGAGTATATAATATCACTTTTAACCTGCTTCTCTTGCTCTGCATCTAATTTCGCTGAAGTCGGCATCACTTGCATTCGTCATTGGAGGAATTTGGCGGCGCCAAGCACGGAACGTTCATCTCCATCGGCGGCTCCAATGCCGGAGCCTCACAGTCCGAGCATCCAAATCTCAAATGTATTTAAAATTCTAAATTCTTTTATTTCAAAAGAGGCCCTATATCATTATAAAAAAATTAAATTCCATGATATGCCAAAAGGAGATATATTATCTATCGATTCTTCATCTTTAAAATTAATAATATCTTAGAAGAAAGGTTCTTATAGTATTGAATACATTTGAGATTCAGATGCTTGGAAGCGAGGAAAAACTTCACGAACGATAAGGATCCTGCACTGGAGCCGCCGCTGGAGGTGATCGTTGCGTGGTTGCCGCTACCAGAGTCCTCCAATGACGGAGGTGAGTATACGAAACCAGAGATGTAGATACGAATTAAGCAAGAGAAGCATATTATAATGTCCACATTCATTCCTTAGGGGAAATGAAAAAATATTAACAATAAATAAATGACAGAAACAAAGCAATAACCAACAGCACAAGAATTTACGGGAAAAACTCCAAAATCAGAGAAAAATCATTGCCCACAAAACAAATATTGTTGTATGAAAAATTTCTAGTGTAAGACCAATTATCAAATCTGGTCTTTGTGCTATTTTTGGTTAAGTGTATCAATGGTAATAAGCAACAGATCTCCAGCTCATCTTCTTCCATACTTGGGTTTGCTAAGTAGGAAACATAAAAGCAAAATTATGGAATGCATTTGGACTTGCACCATGTGGTTTCTCTATAAAGCTAGGAATCATCAGATTTTTAACAGGTAGGAAGTCAGATCTGATTATATTTTTAGGAAAATAAATGTAAATCTTGGTGTCTTTTCTGGTTAAGTGGGAAAAATTCTATCGATTTTTCCTTTTCAGATTGATGTTGTAATCTTAGGAAGTGTTGCAAATAGCATAAGTCGCAAATTCATCTTTTATTTCTGCCTCATGTAACCTATAATGTAATAAATTCTATCAATTTTTCCTATTTTACCTTTTCTCCTTGAGTGCCCCAAGTACTTTTGTAATAAAAATTCCCTTTTATAAACAAATAAGATATGAAATGCTACAATTTCAATACTTCTAGCTTGAAAAAAAGATGTTTTTTGCAAGATAATCCATGAAAATGAGCGATCAAACCCATATGGTCCGTATTTCATATGTTCTAAAAAAATTTTTGTAAAAATTCCTTTTGTGCCTTTTCTTTAGTGCAATTGAGAAAATTGTTTGATTGTATGGAACATGGGAATGGATTAAGAATTGTGTTACTTTTGTGAGCATATTTAATTTGACCTGTTGTTCGGTAGAAGGGTAAAGAAGATGATTTTGGAGTGCGTATGGTCGTGTCCTATGGTTTTTGTGGAAAGTTAGAAATATTATTATCTTTAAGGGTGAAACAGTAAAACCAAAAATATAATTGAGAATATTAGAAAAAAAAATCTAGGTATATACCCTCTTTAAGAGGGAATATATCAAAATCAGTCCTACAACTTAGGTTGATTCCAATTTTAGTACTACAACTTTTTATTTTTTCAATTTTAGTCCTAGAGTTATCAATTGTAGTCCATTTTGGTATAAAAATTCAAACACTCACTGAAGGAATTTGGTGTTTTAAAATTTCCGGCAGATTGTACACGTGAACTACCACATAATAAAAAAAAAATTAATCGACCCATTTGGAAACAAAAATAGCTCCGGCCCAAATCAAACCCAATCCACCCCTTATTTCACAGAAATCCATTTTGATTATGTGACATTCAATTTTTTTGATTACGTGACAGTCCACGTACACAATTCACCAAAAAATTAAAAACCTCCAATTCCTCCGATGAATTTTTTTAATTTTGAGGCCACATAAGGACTAAATTGACAACTTCAGGACTAAAGTTACACGATTAAAATTGACAACTAAAGAACTATAATTGAAAAAATAAAAATGTTACAGGACTAAAATTGACAATCCCAGGACTAATATTGAGAAAATAAAAAGTTGCAGGACTAGTTTTGATATTTTTCCCTCTTTAAGTAGTAGGAAGGTTACCAATTTTTTCTTTTTAAGACCGGTGTATTAATTCTATGTTTTGGTTCTTTGGAAGCTGGATTGGGGTGATACAATTCTAAACCTTATAGTTCTTTATTTGTAATTCCTTCTATAAGTGTACCCTTAATACTCCTACATTAAAACAAAATCCCCATTTTTCTATTAAAATAAATTTACGTGTTATATTGGGATTACAATCAAATATGACCCAACACTTTTTTACCTTCGTCGATTTAGACCCACAAATTCACTTTATAAATGTAGTCCCATATATGTATATTCAAATTGTTTGGATCCAATTCCAAATCGGCAGAAAAACATTAAAATAATATTTTTTAGCATGTGTCGATCAGTCACATGCCTCGCCGGAAAAATGTGTTTTTTTAGTGTAAAAATGGTTTTATAAAATTTCCCATGATCTGGGATGGAAAGGGGACAATTTGAATACATATGGAACTAAATTGAATAAAATAAAAAATTATGGGACTAAATTGAAACTGATAAAGAGTTGGGGATGGATTTGATTTTAATTCGAATAATGTAAGTCTTGAAGTGGTTAGAGAAACATTATCTATGTTGTAAGTTCGTCGGTTCAAGTCATTATTTGACATAATAAAAATAAATATAAATTGTTATAATATCAAAGGAATACGCAAGATCTCTATTTTGCAATTCTATTACTTTAATTATTTATTTGATTTGTTTTTTTAGCATACTTGTTGAATTGTGATCATCAAGCACTTAATTTACTAATGAATCTTGGTATAATATATATATATTTTTGTCTATATATACATTTTACATTTTACATTCTTAAAGTTAAGTTAAAGGCCCAATATCATAGTCAAGCCCGATCCAAGAATTAGTTATGGGTTAGAGCTGATCTATAATTTGAGTACAACCCGAATCCTATGCAGTGTCTTAATTAACCAGACTGACAAAATTGACCTAGTAAATCTCGAAAATAAAGATATTGATACTATCGACAAGAGCTCATACATCATGTCCTCACGAGCTCCCAAAATGTCATTTTCTTCCAAGTGAAAACTTAGCCGCTTGCCTCAGAGTGAGGTGTAGTGCCACTAAGAAAATTAGAATTTTTTTTTATCAGGAAAAGTACATCCGACGTGGATAGGGCTTTCAAATAACTCTTTACGCTTATAAAGACATTTCCACCATAAATCCTTCAACATTTTTTACCATCTATAGTGGGCAAGTTTGAAGGTGTATAATATATCATTAAATATAATTTTCTTGACGTAACATCTACATATTATGACATACATAAATGTGGATACATGTTGAAAATAAATCGGAAAATAACAGAGAGTTCATTAACATAAAAAAATTTCGAATCACAAACTAACCACAGGGGAGAATCAATTTGCTATTAAGAATACATAAACAAAACCCTTACTTTCACACAAGGATCAAATTCATATATTTATGTGAAGATAAAATAAAACATATTGTAGTTCATAAAATTAGTAGAAATAATGAAAATTTAGTTGAAATGACATAGATTTCTTTAGGAGGGATGTAAGTGGAAAAAAAAAACAGGGTCAGCGAGCTATTGGTTTAACTTGAACATAAAAGGTGGAATTTAATCTTAATAAATTTTTGGTGTCATTTAATAAGATTGTAAGGTTATTCGCCCGAGCAACAAATCAATATTTTCATGAATTTTAATTTAGATTTGAAAAGTTTGCTTTAATTTGATCCACACTTGAGCATTATGTTCAATCAGCCTTCCACTACTACTTCGAAAAAGAGATTTGTATGAGAATATTTCAGTGCTTGGAATATCATCTCTTCTTTCATTCTCCTTATCCGACTCATCCGTTCTACAACACAATATCCTAAAAAGATTATCATTCGAACCTTGAGTAATGTTAGCATAACGAACAACGAGAACTTCTATGTTTTTTTATCAAATACTCGAAGGAAGAATTTACTTAAGTGTATAACCCTAATGTTTTGGTTAATGGTCCAATTACCTCTATCATTCTACAACTTGACTACTCTATTGGTTTTTTGTGTGTCGACGTGTCTTGGTTGAGAAATTAGGAATTAATATCGCCTTTTTTCAACAATTATATCTTCAATTTTTATGGTGCTAAATGGTTCTCTTCTTTATCCATGTGTACGCCTAACTTCTTTCTCACCTACTAATATTTTGCAATGGATAACTTATCACACCTCTCTTGTAGTCTAATCGTTTCTTTCTCTAGCTATTTCTTGGAGGTTTTCCAAACTCCAGCAACATTCCTCTCAAAATCATAAAGGATATTAGATGTTGCATTCTAATTGTGTAAACCACATTCCTCATATCCGGTTTTTGTAACTATTTGGTTTCAAAAAGAAAAATATTATTCTTTCTTATGAAAATCTTGACATTAGTGATAACCGTAATTGGAAAATGATCTGATACCAGCACCACTAGGTTAGCGAGTGTGGCATACATAAACACAAGTACCAAATTAGATTTTCCATGGCTTTTCCCAATCATTTTTCCAACACGACTCCACATAAAGTCATAACTGTTAAAATGGTGGTAAGTAAGATGGTGGTAAGTAAGATTACTTTCCATTGTTTCCTATCGAAAACCTAAAAAAATAGTAATCTAGGTGAGCTACTCTTCCAGAGTTGTCATCACATCTCAAAATATCATTAAAATCACCAATACCTAACCATGGAAATTCATTGTGGCTTGTAAATAATTTCAATTAACCCCAAAAAAATCTTTTTCTTGTCCGTTACAAGAAGCTATAAAATCTGATACGCTAATAAGTCCTTAAATCCCTAATGTGTGTATCAATGTCATTCTTGTAATATGCAAAAATGCTTAGGAGTGGTGGCAAAAGCTTTACTTTTTGGATTGGCAACACAAAGAGAGCAACTTTTAAAAGTAGCAAAACATAGGTTGTAACTTTTAAATGTAACAAAACATGGATCGTAACTTTTAAAAGTATCAATTTGAAGCCAAATTAGCCTAATTACCAGCACGTTTTTGGCATAAATCAAAGACTAAGATGTTAATTGGACGTCAACTCAGTTAAAAATTGAGCTAAAAAAAGGCTAATGTGGCTTTCTCATGGAAAATTAGCCTAAAAGAGGGTGATCCAGGCTATTCTTGCATTAAATAGCTTACTTTTAAAAGTTACAGTCCTTGTTTTGCTACTTTTAAAAGTTAAAGTCCTTATTTTGTTAGTTTGAAAAGTTACAATCCTTATTATGACAGCCTTAAAAGATACAGTCCTTGTTTTTCCACCCCTATAAGTTACGGTCCTGAAAAAAAAATTACCCACCCTCCACTTCTGTCAACATAATATACTGAAATCTTACAACTAAAATTCAAGTTAAATCGAATAATTTCCATTTAATTAACCACACAAAGTAGGAATTACAACAGGGTTTTTCGAGCCCTTTACATAATTTAATACAATCTTCATTCTCGGCAAGCCTAGAACCTAGGCTGCCCGTTAAAAATGGAAGTTGTTAACTTAAAAAATAATGTCACTTTTATTACCTCCATGGGAATTGGGAAAAGATAAGTATATTACCAAGTCTTGAGTAGTATTATCTATTTTCCATTTTCACATGTTGGCAAAGGTATATTGTCATTACTCTCATTTTTATATGTATTCTCCAAGTAAAAATAGGGATTATTGACTATAGATTATAAAGTTTAAACGAATCCCCCATTCTCATCCTTTATCAACCCCTTATTTATTGCGCACAAATATAAAAAAACCCCCCCACTAAGAAAATCTTTAAATCATCAAGGTTCATCACCAGGTTCTCCTCCCTGACAATTAGATCACCGTCTTTCTCATTTTTTAAATTTATATTTTCGATCAATTATTCCATATCGAAAAATTCCAACACCATAAAAATAAGTGTTCTCAATAAAGGAGAATTTACGAGACTCTCAACTTTGAAGAGAAAACACTTGAAGCGAATGCATAATTTAGAATAATATCCTTTTTATAGAATTTAACAATTCTTTCCTATTTACATACCTTCCTAAGATAGTCGAAAAAAGACTGTTATAATATTTGTAGCAGTTCCATAGGTAATTTTATCTTCCCATTGACGGTTTTGGCTTTTCTTTAACCCCCGCATAGTTTATCACCCACTCGACGATGTCTTTTCTGTGTTTGTACTTCACGAGGAAATGATTCTTTAGCATAAGATAGATTACAGCGGTGACGAGAACGGAGGATACTTCAACGATAATGCATTTTATTTTCTTGCGTTGATTTTTATCTATGATTTCACCTAAATGAGATTTACCACACTTTAGTTTGATTTCTTAACCACATACTGTGGTTTTTTCCCTTAGTTTTATCCATTGTTTTAATGTTGTTGGTGTCATTTTTGGTTTAAGAGTGTTTTTGGCAGGTTTGACCGCCTTTGAAGTGATTATTTTCTTTTTTTAAGCACGGTTAATTGCAGCTTTGGTACCAACATGATGAGTTCAAAAACCTTTGGTACCTATGTGTGAAACCGACCTTTTTTTTTTATTTGGTCCCATCAGTTCATTTCCAGGACAAAATTGCAATTTTACCTCATGCTCTTGGAACCAAAACATCAATTTACCCATTCAATTAGGACCAAATTTGTTAAAAAAAAAAATAGGTGACCAAAAATAATACACCCCAATTTTTTAGCTTGCTCGAAAACAGTGGGCAACGCGCCCATAGTTAGGTCTATCACACTTAACTATATTAGAGTGCAAGGGAAAACAATACCATTTTATTTATTAATTCATTAGAGTACATTTTACATATATGCGAAAGTTATGTAAAATGTATATATTGATACAAAGTTATAAATATGCATTCGACTTTTTTTATTTCATATGTAGTATGAGCATCATGAGACATACGCCCAACGAAGAATCAAATTATAATGATTTATGAAACTTAGACTTTATTTCATAAATCTTGGTATCGTGGTATCTTGTAAGATTTAATGCAGTCACACATAATTACTTCTATTATTTGTGACACAAATCTTTCCATTGGAATTTGAACATCATACTTAATATGAAGACCATTCTTATTAGAGATTTTCTTGCATGGTAATAAACTTAAATTCATAAATCAAATATCTAATTATAAAGTGATATTTACATTACTTGGGGACTTAAAACCTGGATTGGCTGTGTAGCCGACAATTTCTTCCTTAAGTTATTGTTATTTTCTTAGACATCTCTCCAAAAAGTTCCAACATTTAGCAAGTTGGAGTACATAAATTATATTTTTTCATCTATATTTGCAAATTATAATATTAATTCATTTTTAGGCCTTTCTAATGTGCAGGATCCTACATGGGTTGCAAAATGTCTTAAATTAACATGTATTTAATTTGGCAAGTAGTAGCATATTTAGCAAGTAGTTGCAAAGTATTCATAAGTTTCATGTTGCAATTTAATTTAATTAATCATGCTATTCATTGTAAAAGGATGCAATAAATTTTTATTTTCCTTTTTTGTCCAATTAACTTTGGTTGAATTTGGTTTTTGTCCTATTAACTTTGGACTTTTGAATTTTGTCCTATACTTAAAAAGTTTGTGTTTTTTGTCATGTTACCTACTATACCAGGTACCTCTTTGACATGACATTTTGAAATAAGGAATGTGTGTGTAACTGGGTGTGTAAATGATTAATAGGAATCTTAATTTCGCCCATTTCAAGTAAGACTTTTGAAATATAACAATAAATCAAATTAGAAAGAAGACAATTGGACAAATTCTTTTAAACATCATGATTACTATGTCTACTTTCTTTCAAATTTCATCTCCTAAACTCTCACAAGGTTCGAAAATTTACATCAATTAGCATACTTGTTCTCATTGTTAATTATAGCATAAGCACATTAATCAATATACACAAGAATCAAATTGTGGTTCATTCACATGCATAATCTTCTTTGTTTGGATTTATAACATGTATAGCTCTTCCAGTTTTTTTAATACCTAAATTCGAAAATTAACAATCAAAATTTGGGGTTTCTTCAATTTATGATAGATTCGACATGCAATCATATTTCTAGTCTGTATTCATCATTTTAAAAACAATGTTAACAAGAAATTAGGCATTTAATCACATATGGGGAACATGGCTTTTAAATTTGAAATTATACCATTTCGTTCCACTAATTATTCTAAACATGATGATAACAAAAATTTTAAAGTTCAAGCACATATTAATCAAATTTGAAAATTCCAAGAGTGGTTCAATTTAATATGCAATTGTATTTCTAGAATCAACACAAGATTTCAAGTATAATTCTATCAAGTTCATCATATTTTAAACATTATTTGTACAAGTTAGGCATGGTTCAGATATTTCAAGGTTGATAGCATCATATTTTAGCCTCTAATCATTAAGACAAGCACATTGATAACAAGATTGATAGCATTTGAGCAAGTATATGCAACATATCTCAAGGTTCGAGCAATAATGAGTCCACAAACATATTGGATTACCCATGCAATTATACAATTAGAATATAAACAACATTTCAAGCAATTCTAGCCATGGATTCGAAAAGTAAAATAAAGGAAATGTAGAAGGGAGAAGGTACATAGAATAAAAGTAAAACTTCGACTATGGTGGATTTTGTAGAAGCAAGACTTCTAATTGTAGAAGCAAAACTTCAACCATCCATGCCTCTTTCATCTTCTCAAGAGGACCCCACAAGAACTTTCACAACTAAGCTAATATGGAAGAACTCACTTGATAATCTCTGTCTCTATTTTTGTGTTTTGGCTTATTATTTATGGTGTATGGGATTTTTGAGCTTATAGGCACAAGTGTGAAGGTGTAGATCAATTAGAAATTAAATAATTATTTTCATTATGGGTTTTTATAAAAGTTCCTATTTAAATTTAATTGCATCATTTAACCAAGCCTTTGATTGAATTTTGTGGAAGTCATCTAAGGACTCTCATTCATCCACATTTTATATTTCAATTTGAATAAATTTTTAGGAAGAAAAGACACACATGGGCGTGTGCTTCTACATCGGTGGGGAAGAGAATATGTGATTTTCTAAGGATTCTAATTATGAGCACAATATTTTTTATGGATTCTATTTCAATTTAATTTCATTTCTTACATGAATTAATTAATTACTAAGGTTCATGCGAAAAATTAATAAGAACAACATGGTACATTAATTTAATTCTAATATGGGGATCATTTATTTAATTAATTCAAGAACGGATGGTATTCATACAAAATTATACTAAGTACATGGTAGTATATTAATAATTTAATCTTATGACCACAATATCATACTCATGTTTCAAAAAAAATAACACATGGGAATTTGATTATTTCAATTAGGCATGCATTAGTATTAGACATAATATAATATTATGCCTCCTTAGCAATAAATAGTATATATCATTTATGTTTTATAATCTACCTAATTATGAAAGCTCATTAATGGAATTATTATTACCCATCATCTTTACTTTAATTGTCATTGCTAGGGTTTGTCGAGCCTCATCTCGTGGCCATTTCTTCCTGCATATCTTTAGGAACAATTAGTAGCATTTAAGAGAAAAAATATATGTTGTTCAAATAAAATGTAGTGCAACCTTTGGCATTTTAGGTTCAGGCTTGGTTACTGGTTACTGGTTTTGGGTTAGGTATTTTCTATGTGGTGTCACAGAAAATGTAAAAAGGACCATTTTGTAGTGCACCTATTCTCTTGTGACAAAAGTGTAATTTACCCTTTTTACCAATTAACCTAACAATGTAAGAATGTGCACAATTTTGGAAAATCTATCAAAAACAATAAAAACAGATCAATCACACGTTGAATTTGGTGTAGATCATCTAAATAATCCACGTAAAAAATTTCATACATAACTATAGAACACGTAAAGCCGCATATAAATCCTCATTAGTAAGTTGACCCATATTGTCCCTTTCCACACAAGTCCTCCAACATCCTTCTTTTTAGCATCAAAAGTGTTGGCTAACTCCTGGATATGCATTTCCCCAACCTTGCCGAAGAAAGGCCAAATCGTAAGCCAACAAAAACTTCCTTCTAAACTTTTTCAGCCGTTGTGCACCCATATAAGAAAAGGGAGAATATATTTTGAGGACGGTAAGTTAGGAAGGTTGTGTTTTAAAGAAAATAATTCTCCGAACTTGTTAATGTAAATGTGGTCCATTAAATTGTTTTTTTAGAAAATCTAGGCCATTATACTGGTCTTAATATACGAAAATAATCATTTGTTGCCTAAGCAAAATTTCAAAATAATGGGCCTACATTTGCAGCAAAAAAAGTTAATGTCCTACATTCATATGTTCAGAAAATTACTGTTTTTAAAACACAACCTCTAAATTACGTGCCTAAAAGCAGCATTATCCCCATTAATAAATGTTTAGGATTTTAAAGAAATCAAAGACACGCCAATAGTAGTACTGGTTGAATTTCATATTGTATGTCGAAATCTTGTCTTGGACGGCCTGCAAGAGAATACACAAACTTTGAGTGGTATAAATCCATTCCTGACGTGATCTAGCCCCCCAACATTGTCAGCGACCTAAGTGAATTAGTTCAACAAATAGTGGTAATTAGGTATTTAGACCAAAATCATCATGTAACTTTGCACCTTCATTAGAATGGCCATCTAATTATTTGTTTGGGAAAAATACACTTTTTTTTATCTTTAAATTTGGTTGAATTTGGTTTTTGTCCTGTTAACTTTGGAATTTTGAATTTCATCCTGTAACTTAAAAAAATTGTGATGTTTGGTTTGTTACCTGCTACACCAGGTAACTCTTCTGATAAATATGACATGGCATCAACCTTTTGTAAGTTATAGAACGAAAATCATAATGCTACGTCAAATTACCGAAAGAGTTGCCTGGTATAGTAAGTAACATGACCAAAAATACAAATTTTGTAAGTTATAGGATGGAATTTAAAATTCCAAAGTAAACAGGATGAAAACCAAAATCAACCAATGTAAAAGGACAAAAAGTGTATTTTTCTTATTTATTATATTGATTTAGTCCTGTATGTATTCAAATTTTGCCAAATTGGCCCTATTTGGCTGAACAATGCATAAAACGACATTCAAGTCCAACTAATGATTCAACACAGATTCAACTTTTGAAATGTTCTAATTTGGTTTAGAGTTTGAATTGGTGAAATTATGATTGTGAATTTTTAATGTTATCGCAATTGAAGTGCGACTTTGCTAGTATGGTGAAATTTTGATTAGATATGAGATGATATACAAAGATTTAGATTAATAAATATTAACTGTGGGCAAGAAGATGGACGAAGATTGGTGAATATTAACACTCACCATGTCACATGGAATAAAAATGCCCAGTCATCAGCTTTCACCGAAAGACAAGTGAAATAGTTAAAGCAAATAGTTAAAGGACCAGTTTTAATAAAGGTGAAAAAAACACTCACCATGTCACATATGAGTTGTTGTCTGCAAGAGTCCACATCCAACAGTCATTCTTAAAATGGAATCTAGCATATCTGCTCAGCAAGACAAAACAATTCTTTAATTAATGCCTCTTCCCACATAAAGAAAGATCTCCTCCAACTCAATACTCCTTCCCATTTGCACCACTCAACCCACCTCTACTCCCACACCAATTTGAAAACCAATCACTAGCAACAAATTTCAAAAAAATTCGAAAAATTTACACCGCCTATCATGCCATTCATCAACACATTAAAAAAGTCGCTGTATTTGGAAAAGATAACCTTAGATCACAAACTTTCATTCCCCTCAATAACACAATTAAGCGCGTTATTTGCCTAACAAATCCAAGTTGAAGAACTCAAGTTTATAACCCCAAGCCCCCCTTCCTCCCACCCTCACCCCTGTTATTTAGGTAAACAATCCACATCCCATGTTGAAAAATTATTTTTTAGAACACTATCTTATGGGTGTTTTTAAAATTAAGGGACTATCTTTACGGGCTTATAAAATTGGGACAGTGTCCTTATGAGCTTGCAAAATTAGGACATTATCTTAACAAACTTGCAACACTAGGACACTATCTTTTAATTTTGATAAATTTAGCCAAATGTTCTAAAATTCAGCCAACTGGACACATCATAATCTGGCTTTATTTGGCCCGCATTTTATAAAATTTGGCATAAATTTGCCCAACATAAAGATAATGTCCTTGTTTTGCAAGATTGTAAAGATAGTGTCCTAATTTTGTAAGTCTATAAAGATAGTGTTCTAATTATGCAAGCTAAAAAATATAGTGTCATAATTGTGCAAACACCCATAAATTACTACCCTAAAAAATAATTTTCACACCACCTATACGGATTGATTATCGTATAGGTAATGATATTATTAATATAACATGGGGGGTGGCTGGAAGAATTTCATTCTTCTAAAAATTTGAAGTTGTAGAGACGTGTGAAACTTTAAATTCTCTAATACTCTCACCCATTCGTGTGCTGAATTTTTTATTCTACCCTCTTGTGAGGATGCCCAGCAATAGACAATTTAATATGAGTCCTGACATTGCCTCATAGTATCTTATTCTCTTCTTTTGCCTCCAAACTTCTCTGATGCAATACACACATTGTTGAAGTTACGTACATCAACCCCATTGTGATTGATTAAATCTAGATGAGAAATCAAGACTACATAGAGAAGGATTTACATAAGAATCCGTAAATCGCCAAGTTTGATTATTCCATAAAGCCATATATCAGTATATCTCTCATTAAAGTATTGTTTGGAAAGAAAATGAAATCCACTACAGAATAGAGAGGACAACCACCCATGAAACCACATTCTGACATTCGGAAAATGAATTCTCTGATTTTGCTTTATATTTAGCTTGATATTTAAGAGCTCTAATTATTTTATTTAAAATATGGTTTACAAGCATCTTAAAACTTTTTTTTTGTTATCAGCAAAAAAAGAATTATATTAACAATTCAGGAATGGGGGTATAAAGGATACTCCTTACGCATCATACAATAGAGAAACAGGAATTGCCAAAATACGATGAATACTCTTAGTCCAGTCTCTAAAACGGACTCTATCTAACTTCAAAATTTCAACTCGTAACTAGCTCCAAAACTCTACTTTTCTTGTAACATTAAACAATTTTTCTTGTATATACGTAATATTTGTTGATTAAAATATTTAATTTAATAAAGTATTCTCTTGGTCGGCGCAGGATCTTACCTCCCTCATTATTTATTTAAAATTGTAATTTATCTATACTAAATCAAACATCTACATTTTGATTTCGTTTTATAATTTTTAATTAATACTCTGATTTAACCATATATTTCTCTCTCCCCCTTCTGCCTTTCTTCTTATTTTTTTTTAATCGTCCGCTTCTCTTTAACTATTGCAACTCTAAATAAATCATAGAAACATTCCAAGTAACATGAATTATTTAACAAAAACTGTTACATTACAATTCCTTTAGGTGTTTTTTTGATATATCGGGTCGAATCAGTTCAATTCTCTTGTACGTACAACTTTTTATGTTCCACTTTATATTCCACGTGTTGGATCTTTAACATATGGACCCATAATTGTGGTGATCCGTTGAATATTTCTAAAGATTTCACATGCCATACATTCAGAAAATGGAACATAAAGCGGAATATATTGGTTTTGCGTTTGCTTTAATGCTTTACAATATCATATATTTGTTTTTAACTTAACGCGGACAAACAAATTTAAATAAGTGTCTAAATAAACAAATATACAATAGCTAATTAATAATTAAAATTAATGCCCCCTTAAATCCATTCCCAATTAAAGGCACTCAAATGCATTAAGTTTTTTTTTTTTACTACTCTCTCCATCCCATAAATGTTTGCACTATGAGGTGGACACAACTCTTAAGAAAATAGTGTAATGAGTAGTGTTTTGTGGGGTATAAAGTGATGAATTGATTGGAATGAGTGTAGTGTAGGCCCTAAAGGCAAAAAGTTATGACAATTCTTATATATATGTGAATATTGTGAGGGTAGATTTTATGAAAGTGTTTCTTTTATTGGGTGTGCAAACAATTGTGCGACAGACGAATAAGGAAAGCGTGCTAACAATCATAGGACGGAGGAGTAAAGAGTAGCCTACAAGAAAATAAAGAGTAGCCTACTAAATAATAGGTTGAGAATTGAAGATGCCTACATGAATAAAATATTCATACAGAAGTCATTTGCAATCACAATTTTTTTGTTAAAATTTTTGTAGCAATATTTACAAATTTTGTAGGCAAAATTTCTCTTGTAGTTAAAGGATATATATGATATATATTAGATGGGATAGAGATAAGATAAGACTGTATTCTCAATTATTTTTTCTTTGGAGAAGTCTAATGACTGGAGAATTTAATATGGGTACAGTTATTTTTTGTCGAAATCAAACTCAGGGTCAAAGTCTCTAATACACTGTAAGAATTCAAACTCATCAAAAAGTATAAGAATTTATAGAGCCGAATTCTCAATTTTTTTATATGCTACCCTATAAGAATTTCAACTCATCTAAAAGTTCGAATTTATAAGGAGGAGTGAAATTAATTAATTATTTCAGTTATTTCTAACACTCCTCTTCAGTCATGGGTTGAATTCTCAAATTAAAGATTCTCAATAAGTGGATAATGTAATATGGATGGAGTTTCTTTATGCGGGAATCGAAATTAAAGACTGTAATACAATGTATGAATTTGACCTTATCTAAAAGTCCAAATTTATACAGAGGTGTGAAATAATTAATTAATTTTCCTAACAATACCAACCATGTATTAACCTACCAAATATTTTGTAATGAAAAATGGAAAATTTAATTTATTGACTAGGGGTACAGAGGAGCTATAAAAGGGTCATAACCCTAAGCCTATTTCATAACCTAATTTGTGTATATTCACAGATGAAAATGGAGAAGGCCGCCACTGCAAGAGAAGAATGTGGCTCGGCTCCCTCATCAAGGAGGAGGAAGAGACCGCGCTCTCTTATGAGCGAGCTGCCCGGAATTTTCCCACCGGTAAGATGCATGTTGACCAGCAGAAAAGGACGGTCAGAGAAGCTGAGATTAACAGACGTTACACCATCGATGCTCCAATTCTGCCCATCATCAAACGCCCTAAAGTTTTGGAGTTTGATGAAAAACTAAGCCATGTGTTCAAGGTATGACTGTTTTGTCCATTTAATTTTACTTATTTAATATAAGTCCCATTAAATTTTGTTTTTAATTTATTGTTATTTTAACAATATATTTTCATATCCACAATAGGTTGGCTTCCAGGTGTACCCTCTACCCCCATCAAACGACGTCGTTGTGACCTGCTTCAACGGCTACTCTGCCTCCCAGTCAACGGCTTATGTGTGTATAAGATATGAGAATTAGACCGTTGCATGAGGCTATGTAGTAGTTATCTTGTTGTAGAGGATGCACGCCTCGGATTGTGTCAATCAATCGAGAGAGATGGAATACAGGGGTTGCTGAGGCGGAAGATGTTTCTCATTTGGTGACGAAGGAGGAATTGAGGAAGAGTGAATTGGCTTTAGCAAGGCCTGGCGAAGGATTCAGTGGGATCGGTACTAATGTAATGTAAATGTTACATTAGAACCACGATTTTAGTTGTTGGTATCTATGTAGTTTTTGGGGATTTAAACCAAAATCATCCTGTAACTTTTTACCTTTATTGATATGGTCCTGTATCTATTTGCTTTATTGATTTAGTCATGTATGTTTTTAAAATTCGCCAATTTCGTCCTAATTGGCCGAAAAAGGCATAAAACCGTGTCGTTTCGGTCACGTGCAGGCCACGTGATCGCATTTTTCAACGAGAATGTATGATGTGGCATTATTTTACGACGTGGCACGTTGGGTGGAAAATTTGCCAATTAAAATAATAATAATAAGTTAAATATTACAACTCATTTATTTGAATACAAATTAATATAAAATAAAACAGTTAAAATAAATTTAAAATCCATAGAAATTAGATTAGAAGTTAAAACCAAAAATTTCTGGTAAGTTAGCGTTATCTAAACGTGGTTGTAAATTAGCGTTACTCGATTTCTCCAACAATTTGATCTCCGGCGAACTCCCGGAATACCTCGCCGGAAGCCTCCGTCTTCTCAACCTCTCCGACAATGCCCTCGCCGGAACCCTACCGGAAAGCTTCTCTACCCTTCCGAATTTAATCGTAGTTCCGTTGAAGAATAATTACTTCTCTGACCCACTTCCTAAACGGGTCAATTCGATTGAATTCCTCGATTTGTCTTCCAATTTGATCAACAGATCACTGCCGCTGGGCTTTGGCGGCGCTAATTTATCATACCTAAATGTTTCCTACAACAGACTCTTCGGTCAAATCCCGCAGTAATTCGCTTCCAAAATACCCACAAACGCCACCGTAGATCTCTCGTTCAACAATTTGACCGGCCCAATCCCCAAATCAATCCCCTTCCTTAATCAAAATACAGAGTCATTCTCCGAGAACTCCGATTTATGCGGTAAACCGCTGAAAAACCTCTGTCAATTCTTTGTAACGCTAAATTCCACTTTCCACAGAAAAACGCATGATTTTTTTCTACTTTCCTAACACTATTTTTTTCATTTCTTCGGTTTTAACTTCTAATCTAATTTCTAAGAATTTTAAATTTATTTTTAACTGTTTTATTTTATATTATTTTTATTCATAAGTTGGAATATTTAACTTATTATTATTTTAATTGGTAAAATTTCTCACTCAGCGTGCCACATCGTAAAATAATGTCACATCATACATTCTTACCGAAAAACGCAATCATGTGGCCTGCACGTGACCGAAACGACACATTTTTATGTCTTTTCCGGTCAATTAGGACGAAATTGACGAATTTTGAAAACATACATGACTAAATCAATAAAGCAAATAAATACAGGACTATTTCAATAAAGGTAAAAAGTTACAGGACGATTTTGATTTAAATCTCGTAGTTTTTGTGTAGGATATTCAACAGACGAGTCATATATATAGCTGTTACCAGAAAATTATCAAATGTTTTAAATTGCAAAACTTGATAAAGTGGTGTATTAAATTGTTAAGAAAAAATTGATAAAAGCAATAAAGTTTGTGATTTTTTTATTTATCATTAACCTTATGAGTTCATTTATCGCATAAAAATGTTGTGCATAATTGCCAATATTATGTTATTTTACTTATCTTATTGGATTAATTATAAAATATAGGGTAAAATTAAGGATTTATGGTATCAAACTGAAATGTTAATTGTATAAAATTCACCGACTTTTTAGGTGTTCATATTACATGTTTTTATAATATTTGCAATCAATGCAAAATGTAATAAGGGGGCGCTTGGTTAGCCATTCTTCAATGGTAATGGGAATGAAAATTTATTTCCATCTTTGCCCTCATAATAAAAATGATATGTTAGGGGAAGAAGTGTTCCAATGGTGACACCATTGCTGGTGTCATGCTCCAATTTTGGAATAGAAGTAGACAACAAATGGTTGTTGGTGGAGGAAGAGGGGAGTGATTGAGGAGGATGAATGTAGGAAGAGAATAGGGTAATCAAAATGGAGTAGTGATTATCTTATTTAGGAGGAGAGGTAGTGATTTTGTTCCCATGAACCATGCTAATTATACGAATTTTCAATCTCATTCTCATTACCATTGAAGAGTTGTTAACCAAGCGCCTCCTAAATTGTTGCAATGTGTGCCAGAAAGCTATGTAATTTATATGCCACAGAAAATGTTTTTTAAAATAAAAAAAAAAAAAAAAACGTTTTTTATATACAAATTCTTGAAACCCTCTCCGCAAAACAGTCACTTTACCAAAATGAAGATTAGGCCTCTGTGTGGTTTTGCAAGTGGACTTTGTGTCCATATTTTTCGTCTATTTCTCTGAATAAGTTATTTCCACATTCAGGTCCATTTGTATGGGATTAATGTTGACCTACATTTAAAAAAAAAACAAGTTAACTAATATCCTATTTTTGCCATATTGTGAATTCATTGTCCTTATAAGCCTAATTTAGAGTATGGTTCTTTGGTTGAGGATTAGGTTTTGAATTTTTCAAACATAACCTCAACTTGACATTTGATTAATGCTATTCATACCAACAAACAAAATTTTTATTGTAACTTGTAACTTGTAACTTGTAACTTTGGTTGAGGATTAGGTTTTGAATTGTAACTTGTAACTTTGGTTGAGGATTAGGTTTTCAAACAAAATTTTTATTGTAACTTGTAACTTGTAACTTGTAACTTTGGTTCTTTGGTTGAGGATTAGGTTTTGAATTGTAACTTGTAACTTCCGTTTTCTTTCTTAGTGGAATACTCTATCCTCTCGGATCCCGTGGACGTAGGAGTTCATCTCCGAACCACGTAAATCTGGTGTTCTTGTGTGATTTTCAATTCCGTTCTTATTGCATTTGATTCCGATTCCCGGAAACAAGTTTTCTTGTGAATCCAAAACGTGATTAACAGGATTAATGTTGACCTACATTTAAAAAAAAAAACAAGTTAATTAATATCCTATTTTTTCCCTATTGTGAATTCATTGTCCTTATAAGCCTAATTTAGAGTATGGTTCTTTGGTTGAGGATTAGGTTTTGAATTTTTGCAAACATTACCTCAACTTAACATTTGATTAATGCTATTCATACCAACAAATAAAATTTTTATTGTCCGAAAATGATATTTCACTTGCCTGACAATGAAAAATTAATTGTATCAATACGTGTAGATTGGTTCGAATGAAAATACATAAATAAACATCATTTTGGGGCTGATTGAAATCTGTCTTTTGGTTAGAATTGCAACAAAATGTTAAGTTCAGGTATTGTTTGCAAAGATTAAATTGCAATTTGCGATAAGGTTGATTTTATTTGCAATTAACCCTTTTTAATAGTTGGCCTTTGTGTTTGATACCGATGATGCGCATCGCCATTCTTAATGTTTAAAGAAACAAATAATTATCTCCTGAACTGATAAAATTGTTTTAGAATTCATTTGATATGCACAGGACAAACACAACTTTCTTCAAATTTGTGCATTGGCTTAACAAAAAATCTTGTGTCCGCTTGGCTTAACAGAAAATCTAGTGTCCGTCCGGAGTTCTCATTTTTCTTTATTTTTTTAATCTGAATTTAGGGCACGTTTAATTTCTATATATCCCTTCTAATCCCACCTTTATATGTAAAAGCAATTTTAGTAAAAGAGTGAAGGGCGTTATTTTTGTTTTTACGATTGGATCACCGACGTCAAATATGTATCAAAAGAGGGAGGTGCTGTTTTTTTTATTTTGTACAGTTTAGAGCAGTTCTTTTGCTTGTCCAATAAATTTTCTTTTTCATAAAAGAAAAGAAAAGAGCTCTCTCTCTATATATTTCATCTGTTTAATGCTTTTGTCGGTGTCGGTGACGGTGACGAATACATTTAACCTTTTATTCGATTTAAAAGGTTAAGTTCAACAATGATGTTGTCTATATATAATGGTTTGTGGTTATAATACACATTGATATTTTTCCGAGGACCTCCTTAAAATTATAGTTTGAGGATAAAATTATAAATTCTTCCCGTAAACTAATTTATTGCAGTTATTAAAAAGTTATCATGCGATTATGCAAGGGCCTCCTAAAATATTGTTACCGTAAGCTACAAAACGAGAGGATTAAGGTATAAAACTCATTGACTCTTAATTTATAAGGGAAACAAAACTCTGAATTGAGGGCCCTTAATAAAGTTGAGGGAGTCGAGAGAGATGGAATTCAGGTGGTTGTTGAGGCGGAAGCAAAGAGGCGAGCTAAGGAGGCACCGGGAGATGTTTCTCATTTGGTGACAAAGGAGGAATTGAGGAAGACTGAATTAGAACCACGATTTCAGTTGTTGAAATCTATGTAGTTTTTATGTAGGATATTCAACAGATGAGTCACATGGTTGTTACCAGAAAATTATCAGATGTTTCAAATTGAAAAACTTGAAAAAGTGGTGTATTAAATTGCAAAAAAAAAAGTATGTGTTGTAATTGATAAAAGCAATAAAGTTCGTGATTTTTTTATTTATCATTAATCTTATGAGTTATGAATTCATTTATCGCATTAAAATGTTGTGCATAATTGCCACTATTATGTTAGTCTACTAATATTATATATTGGATTAATTATAAAGTGTAGGTAAAATTAAGGATTTATGGTATGAAACTGAAAAGCGTTAACTACCGCTGCCGGCTGGTAAAATTGGGACTAAAATCGGAATTTTCTGTGACAATTGGGACTAAAAATGTGTGATTTTTGACGGCTGGGACAAAAATCGTTGAATGTGGGACCAAAATCGTGGAATGTTGTGACGAATAGGACCAAAAGTGTAATTTCCTTTTTTATAGATCCTCTATACTCATCGTCATTAATTTAATTTTCCATTTTTCGGTACATATGATTAATTTGGGTAGGGTTAATCCATGGATGATATTATTAGAAAAGTAAAATAATAATTAATTTCATACTTCTTACATGGTCATTTGACTCATGACTATATCTTCATTTGATTACCACAGAAAACAATTTTAACCAAATTAAAAAAATTAACTAATTGGGTCTTCACAAAGAAAAAAAATATAAACTAATTAGAATTTAGTCTATGAGTGAGGAATTGTTAAGGAAAATTTACTAAACTCTCTACGATTTTAAAATTTTAGATGGTATGTGTATTTTGAGGACGAGCTTCATACAAATTTTTGTAAACAAGAAATTGTTTGCAGAATTAAATAAATGATCTTCACACATCCCAAAAAATACAAATTCACCATTTTAAATTGTTTACTCATTGGGTTTCCTACACAAAGAAGGGAGAAAGTTAGAAAAAATAAATAAACAAATAAATTTATTTAACACTGCTTTATAAATTTAGACTTTTGGATGCAATATAATTCTTTCAGTCCAACTCACAAAATTTGTTGATTTATCCGAACTCAAGGATACATAGTCTATTATTTTATCCTTATCTCATTTAAATATCCAATATATCCCTTCTAATCCTACCTATTTGAGTAGATAAAATAAAAAAATAAAAATTAATGCACGCGACGTGTGACTGCTTTTGCCCATGGATGAATTTTGGGGGTGTTCTTTTTTTATTTGAGCGTAACTTTACCAATCCTAATTGGGAAAAATATAAATGGGGCAAACCCAATGAATAATAAATTTGTATTATAATTTAAAATGTAAAAATAATAGTGAATGTAACTTTCTGTCAAACCGATAATTTAATGTTATCACTACAAGAAAATAATGTAGTGCCCAAGAAATTAGAGATTTTTTTTATGGACATCGGAATGAGGGTATTTTATGGAGGATAGTTGTCCTATATATTGCATTGCGGATTCACTTCTCTATCAGAACCAAATATGCTTTAAGAAAGAGTATATTGATCATATGGCTTTATGGAGTAATCAAACTTGGCGATTTATGGGTTTTTATGTAAACACAATTCTCTAGTTTTACGATGTTAATCGTAGAAACTACTGCGTACTTTTACGATGTAAACACAATTCTCTAGTTTGTGATAGAGGCTTAGGGTTATGACCATTTTATAGTTCCTCTGTACCCCCTCATCATTAATATAATTTTCCATTTTTTGGTACATAAGATTTAGTAGGGTTAATCCATGGAAAATATAATTTATTAATTTCACAGGACCTATTTATAATTCAAACTTTTAAATGAATTAAATTCTTACAAGGCCCTTCAATTCACGATTATATTTGGGTTTGATTCCCACAATAAATAATTTTATCCATATTAAGTTTTTCACTTAAAGAGAAAATTTTAAAATCCGAGTGAGATGGTGTTAAGAAATTTATAAATGAATTAATTACATATATATCTACAATTTCGATCTTTTGGATGAGATGCATTGAGAACCCGACTCAAACAAGTTTTTGTAGACAGGAAACTGTTAGGGGAATTAAATAAATGAATTGATTTCGCACCACTCTATAAATTCGGATAAGGATATATCATCTTTTATTTTATCTCTATCTCATCTAGTATCATATATATCCTTTCTAATCCTACCTTTTAAATAAATGCAATTTTAATTTAATAGAAAAAATACATTGCATGTGAGTGTGTTTATCTGGGGATGGATTTAGGGATGAGGCAAATTCAATGAATAGTAAATATGTATTACATGTGAGATGTAGGAATAGTTGTGGATGTAATTTTGAATCAAATTAATATTTTTGAGTTATGATGGTATCACTACAAGAAAATAAAGTAGTTCCTAGGAAATTAGATTTTACTAATTTCTCAATATGACTAAGAAATTTTCAGTAAAAAACTTTTAGTGGAGCTTACGACTTGCCTACAAAATTTTATAGTCATGTAAACATTTTAATTTATCAATCTAAGAACAATTAGATTAAATAGGTGATGCAAAATTTCCGGAGGTTTTCTGGTTGTTACCCTATTGCCAAAAGTAACACTTTATAAATAATAATTTACAAATAATTTATTTTCATTAAAAATCCAAAATTTATGACATAAGCCCTAGGGTTTTGAGCGTTTTTATAGCTCCTCTTCGGTACCACTCGTCATTAATATCATTTTCAATTTATTTGTTTTTCTCATTTAAAATTTCAAATTTATAACATAAGCCCTAGGGTTTTGAGAGTTTTTATAGCTCCTCTTCAGTGCCACTCGTCATTATTATCATTTTCAATTTTTCGATATCATTAACTCACGCCTAAATCCTAAGTTTGATTCTTGCGAAAAGCGACTCAAATTATCCTTCTATTAGGCTCCCCAACATAAATATATATATATATATATATATACATATATATATATATATAAACAGTGAGGGATGTATGATCTTGTATTACCGGCCGAGAGAATACATGATTAAATCTGGTAAATATATTATGATTCAAGTTTAAAGATGCTTCCGAATCTTATTTTAAATATATTATAGGTCTTAAGTAAAATAGTTAAAGCTCTTAAATATAAATCAATATCAGAGAACTCATTTTTCCAACGTCGGGATGCAGGTGGTTGTCCTCTCTATTCAATTGTGAATTTCACTTTTTTCTTCAAATGACAGTACTTTAATGAGAGGTATATTGATGAGTTTGAATTACAAATTTTCCCATAACTTTTAGAATAGTCCTTATTTTTTTTTTCAGATTTAATCCTAGTATTTCTAACAAGCTGGTCCAATATAGGTCCCAAATCGGCCAGAAAAAAAAGAAAGAAAAAGAAGTAATGTTTTTTTTTTCTCATTGAGTGACACATGACAGGCAAAATTAAGGATTTACAGCGATGAAACTTATATGGACAAACAATATCCCACCTCGAATTTACAAGGGAGGATCATGGGGTTAATAAGGATGGACAAATATCATCATTTGTATGAAGCCTTTTTGGGTAACCCAAAAAACAAATACGTGCGGGCTCGACCCAAAGCAGACAATATCATACCAATGGAAGATCGAGGTTCATCCGCTAGGGTCCAACAAACTGGTACCAAGGCCATTGTTCCTGACGAATCGATGGTGTCGAATAGAAAAAAGATGTGATTATGGTGAAACGATAGGATTCTTTCTAGATGGTGCATCGTCGTCTCAGTAGTCTTTGTTTGAGGGGAGAATTGTTAGGGAAAAACAATATCCCACATCAGATTCAAAGGGGAGAATCGTGTATAACGATGGACAAGTATTTCAAAAAGAAATGAATCACTTTTGTACATAGGTACTTAAATGATTTTGAATTCATTCTCTTGGGACTAAAATATAATTATTCTCACTTGGATTTAATCAACCTCCATTTGTTAGTAGAGTTAACTTCAACAATGTGTGTATTATGTCAATGATGTTTGGAGGCAAATAAGACCATAGGATACTATAAGGGGAAATATCATGTTATATTCTAGTACAAGATTTGCATGGCGGTAAATTTAAAATAGTGTACAATAAGCGATCGGGATGGTATGCAGTTTTGAAAAAAACTTGGTAGATTTTTTGCAGGTGAAAGTTGGAGGAATATATATGTTCTACGATTTGTGTCGAAACCTAAGATTTACATGGATTTAACCATAGAATAGACGGTATTTTACATGAGAAGATTGAAAGGTTATGACAATTCCAAAAAAATTTATGGTGGAGCAAAGATGGTTAATCGTGCGAGGATTTTTTTTTTATAGATTTTTTTCTTATTGGTGATTCGTGATGTTATTTTAGGGGAAGTCTTACACTTGTATCACTTTGAATGATTTCTTATAGCTTTCGCATGTATCATGGATGACAAATAAGGTGGTTGATTGGTTAGCGTGTTATTCTATTTTTCCATTTGATGTCCTTTTATATATTTTAGAACAATTATCCTTTTTAGCTAGAGACACTTGATTCAGATCATATTTTTCATTGAGGTAAAAATCAATTAAAGAGCCCGTCCGTGTTTCGGCGTCGTTGTGTGCGTGTCCCAATGCACCGCCACTTGTTCTGCCTCTGCACTTGTCCTTATCCATTTGCTTCCGACCAGTCAAGGTATGTGGGTTTCTTTTGTTTTGAGTAACAACAATTTTTTTTTTATTTAAAGGCGTATTATGCAAAGAATGAGGCTAATTAATGACGGAAGTGGAGCTTCTCTTTGTGGTAAATTGTTGCCCACTTTGGAAATTAAGATTTAGAATTCTTTTGTAGGAATCTGATCACGTAAGTAGCTTTAACACTATATTTTTTCCATCGCTGTGTAGCTGCTTGTTACGGGTTTAATGCTTTTGTAGTATAGTCGCTTGTAGCGGGCTTAGGTTGATTGAGTTATGTGTTGTAGTTGTAGGTTTAATTATATTCTTTGTGGTGTTCGTGTCTTGTGTGACCTATATATTGCTTTCGTTGAATTGTGTTGGATTGTGATTATTTAAGCATTATTGTATTTGCATGTTGTACTTTGAAATGTGTTAAGTATATGATTTCTTTCTATGGATCCATGGCTTTTACATTTTTCATAATGTTTTTCTTATCTCTTTGAACTTTAATGATGGGAAGATGATGTGCTTGTGGGAATGGGAGGGGGGAGGGATGGTTGCATGAAAGTACTTGTGGGTTCTATGGAAATTATGTGTATGTGTATGGTTTGTATGTGTGTTTTGCATAATTATATAAATCTTTATCTCGTGTTTTCCCCTACCCCTATACATTTATTTGTATGTTGAGTTTCTTGAGCATTCGTTTGTTTTTGTGGCGTGCTATGTGATTTTCAGTGCATTATTGCCTTTGTTTTATTTTTTGAATGCTTGATTGTTGCTTAATGGTGTAAGATAATGTGTCTTTCGTTGTATCTAGCATGCCTTTATTTTTTGACAAGCATGTTTTTGTGTTCAATTTCTCTTTGTGGTTGAGTGGTTGTGATTTTTTTTTACTCTATGTCGTGATTGGTTCGAGTGAGATGGAATAATTGTCTTTGTGGTTGGTAAAGTCTTTGTGTTATAATCAAGAATGAAAATATTGCGAAATATAGCGGATATATCGTAAATTTTTTGAGAATGTGATATGAATCTTGAGGTGCATTGTATTTTTATAGTGTAACGTGGAAATATCGTGAAATATCGATATTGATGTCGACATCGGTTTACGTGCAGTTAAAAAATTGAATAAAAATTGGAAAATATTGTGTATTAATCGCAAAATATCGCATGTAAAGAAAAAGTTGGAAAAAAAGTTTCATCAATTTTTACATAACTTTAATGAATATAAATTTTTTTTTCCTTTTCCCTTTTATTTGTAGTGTTGTAAGTTTGTAATAAGAATATATATTCTCTCCCACATATGATTAACATGCACATAACTATATATAAGATTACTCTAATTTAATGAGTTGGTACCAATATTGTTTGGACAGAATAAGAGTTAATTATAGTTAAAAATTCAAATTTTATTTTATTTTCTCATTTAGCCTCTTATTGCTACTCTTTTCCTAGACAATTACCAGTAACAAGAATAAATAGGGACAAATATGAAAATGCAAATTTAATGATATCTTAAATATAGTAACAAGCCTATCTTTGTTAGACGGATAAAAACAGAAATTACGTCTATCTTTATGGCATGTGGAGAACATTATATTATCAATTATTTTGTACTAATTGAGATTTGTTCAGGTTTTGTTCACTCACAAACGTTGAATTAGATTGGAATTCTTTACAATCCTTAAAAACAATTAAAAATTGCACTACTAGAAAAAAGATTTTTAGTATCGGAAATTTTCTAATGCTAAAAGTTAATTTTTTGATACTAAAGGTTTTTAGTATCAGAAAATGTCTCTGATACCCTTCTAATACCTATGTAGCCGTCGCTAAAAATTCAGTGTCGGAAAAATTGTTCCGATACTAAAGGGTAAGGTTTTAGTATCGGAAAAATATAGTATCAATAGTTAGTGTCAGAAGTTTCTGACACCAAATGTTTATATTTAGTATCAAATATATTTTTTCCAATACAATATAATTATTGTATCAAAAATATTTTCCGATACTAAATTTTTTTTTGGGGTCAACAGTTAGTTGATAATTGAATCTGTCTTACATATATATAACATCTACCAATAGTGATAAGTTGAATAGTTGGTTAATCTAAAAGCGAGGAAGGTGTAAATATTTTAGCTGCAAATTCACAATTCACAAAAATAGTTTGACTTGAGGAAAGGGAAAAGTAGAAACTAATTAATGACTACATAATGAGATACCACTAGAACCAAATTTTGGTATAGCACAAGTCTGGGTGGTTATGCCACGCAATAGTTTGAAGTTGTTAGTAGATTCATTGGTAACACTTTTTCTGGAGAGTAGATCTCTGTTACACATAAAAAGAATAAGAAACCGGCATCAATACATATAGACACATGATGAAATAACGTGCGATAATTAAAAAAAAGTGGAACAATCTGTATAAGAGCGTGCATATTATCCACTGAGATTCTTATCTCACCCCAAATGTTTAACATTTTCAGGATATAATGCCGAGGCCCGGGAGTTGCAGTAGACACAGAGCCTCCTAAATCTTTCTTATGTATTATTAATGAACCTTAACTTTAATGTTCTTACTTTTGGGTACCAAATATTGTACAACTAACAAACTAGATTGGCTAATCGATGTTTTATACTTAAAATTCTAATATTGAGACTAATGTTTTCAATATGCCCAAGTTTTAATTAATAAATTTCTTATGTATGATCATGGTCTTATAAATGTTTGATTCTTCCGCTGCAAAGTACCTTTCAAGATGGATATTATATTTTCAAAAATGAAATTTTTATGCTCAGGTTTTACAATCACTAAGTGACGACCTGAATTCAGAGTGCTAAAGCCACAAGGACCTGCATTCTGGATTCGGGGCGTTACAGGTGGTATCAGAGCTTGAGTTCAAACCCTCGGACCAAATGACTCGTTTTCAAAAAAATTGTTTAAAGACGAGAGTGAAATTCTACAAAACATTTTCAAAGAAAATTTTATTCAAATAGTTGAGACTTCAAAATAAAAATTAAGTATTATTAGTGGGAAGACGTGTCTACCGCAACAAACCGGAGAAGCCTCAAGGTATGAAAGTATTTTTTTAAAATTTTATGTTATTGGAAAAAAATGTTTAATGTTTTTACGATTCATAGTATTTATGGAAATATGATGAGAAAGGATAAAGTGTAATTATTTTGATGATGATATAAGTAAAAGGTTTGAGAAGAGATAAAGTGATGTTTAAGGGAAATGAAGGGTATGAGAACTTTGTAATACGAAAGAGGAATGTGAATACCAAAAGAAAGATGAACGTATATGAATTATTACTCAGTTCCTGTGAAGTATGCATGTTCGTTAAAGTGTGTTTAATTTCATTTGGTAAATATATCCATAAAAACTTATGCTTGTTTTATACGAGCAGAACGCATAACAAACGTTTATACACTATTACTATTTTTCTTTCATCGCTCTATGATCTTATATCTGTTTGGGGTTGGGAGTTCTAGACGGATGACGTGACAATAAGATAGAACCTAGTTTTCCCTTGCAAATCCTCGTCTAATTGATGCATATGATTGGACCTTGAGAAATGAAGATGTGATTATCGGAGTAGTTTCTTGTTCGTAATTGAATGACCTTGTTTTGAACTAAGAAATCCTAGTTTGACTTAGTTTTGACCCTTTTACAGCTCTAACAAAATTTCTTAGCGTCCTCGGAGCTGTTTGCTAATGTACTATGTACTTGTGATATTTTGATAATATTATTTCGTTGGGGACTCTTATACTCCGAATAACCTTGTTTCCGTTGGAGACTCTTTTACTCCATTCAACTTTGAGAACTCAGTCTTTCTCACTTCCTCATATATATATGTACTTTTGCCTCACCTGTTTTGTGAGCTATTCTATTCTACCCGTTATGTTTATCCAATTATTTGTAGCATTTGTTATTATTTCTCTAACGTGCAATGTCGTAGCCCAACAACCGTGCTGCTGAATCGCGACAGTATGTTCCGGTTTACCGTGCGCTCCCTTCCACGATTGATCTAGTACTGTGCTGTTAAATGTTGGATTCTCTGATTTTGAATTTTATCATACCTATGTGAAGTAATATATTTTTCTTTTATGCTCCTCCCTAGATGGTACGAAGTCGGCCCCGCACCCGAAGTAGAAATAGGAAACCTTCAGAAGAGTCGATAGAATAATACCCCTATAACGTAACCTCAGGAGTTGACATGGTACAAGAATTCTTCAACACTCTACAGAACTACGTGCAACAACAGATGCCGCCACCGCCACCACCAGCACCCATGCCCCACTATGATCCTAGGGCACCGGGATATGTGGAGACTTTTCGACGGTTGCAATCCCCTCGTCTGAATGGGAAGGAAGGACCCACACACACGGAGGAATGGATCTCTGAACTGGAGAGTATATTCAAACATATGAACCTGACAGATGCACAAAAGATCTCGTGCGCTCAGTTTCAGCTAGCTGAGGATGCCGCAAAGTGGTGGGAATCATTTGAACGCACGCTGGATGTTGAAGGAAGGGAAGCCCTCAAATGGGGAGACTTTAAGGAAGCCATTATAAGGAGGTATTTTCCAGAAGCTCTTAGGGATCAAAAGAAGGTAGAATTTGTAAATATCCACCAAGGGAACCTCACTGTAACTGAGTTTGAGAGGAAGTTCAATAGGTTATCAAGGTATGCTCCACACTTGGTGGGTATTGATGAGAGGAAAGCCAAAAGATTTGAGAGGGGCCTGAGGCCCGAGATTGGAGGAATTGTAGCAGGACTAAGGCTTAAGAGTTATGCAGAGGTTTTCGATAGAGCACTTACTGTCTCAATAGGATTGGGATTAGAATTCAAGCCTGCCCCAATGATGCTGGGAGTAAACGAGAACGGGCAGCAACACTTTAAAGGAAACCAAAACCAACCTATGAGGAGGAAAAATATCAACGAACAAAGGTCACCACCCTTATGCCCAAACTGTCGTAGGAAACACGAAGGACCATGCATGCGTGGAACAGGTGCATGTTATCGATGTCATCAAGAAGGACACAAGATCTCTGAGTGCCCCAAGATACCGAATGGACAACCACCCATGATCAATCCAGTCAGACAACAACCGATGGCAAATGACCACCCGCTTGGACCACCCAGAGAAAACTACCATCTACCGGGACCACCAGTGAGAAATGCCCCAACACAAGGTCATCAAGAATGAGGTCGGGATTAACCCATACCAGAGGGAAAATGACAGGTTAGTTTTGAGTCACCACTTATACATTGCATACCATAGAAAACACTCGGCCCTTTATGTTTAAAAGTTTGGAAAAGTCTGATAATGGATGAATGAAGTATGAGAGTTCAGATGATACAATGGAAAATCCAGATTTTAGTGAAAATAGATAGGGCAGAGTTGGACAAGCACCAGATAAGAATCAACCTTCACTATCATAGGATGGAAGATACGGGATTTTGCGATGCCAGTAAAAGTATAAGGAAGCATACATGAATCTAGCTACCTCATTTTATGAATACCATCAAGTTTTAGGGACGAGAATAATGCTTAAGAACAAAATAACCAAGAGTTGAAAATTTTGAACCTTATAAGTTTGGATAGAACCCCTTATGTAACCTTGGAATGAATTTACTGAAGGGCATTAATATCCCTTAAGTTGTAGTATAATAAGTGACCTTTAGAAAGTACATATGACTATCTTATGGCGGAGGACTCGTATTATAGGGAGTCGAAGGAGTAACTTGGGTTTTAATTCAACAATATAGACGCGAAAAGATATAGACTGTTTAAAGAAGTGGAAGTGAAAATTTTATCCAAGTACACCATTGTTAAGAGAAACGAGGAGATTGAATTTCGAGGACGAAATTCTTTTTTAAGAGGGGAAGGATGTAATACCCGGGCCCAAATGTGTTTTTAATTAATTTATGTTTGTATGATTTCATGAATTATTCTAGTGAAAGGACCATATGCGGTAGTATTTTTATTTTGCAGGCGACAAACGAGCAATCTGAGCCGATAGCACTCCTAGCACTATAAAAACAAATCAAAATTTATGTCTAAATTTTAATATAAACAAAACTTGAATTCCAAATAGTTATTTTGATGTCCAAAAATCGCTTATAATTATTGAACAAAAATAATAATTTTCGGACCTCAAAATCAACACCGAAAAATACAGTTTCGACCAAACCGCGTCCCGTAACTCTGGGGCCACCAAAAAGGCAGCCCCAAGACCCCATATTTCAGCCAACACCATGTGGGAGGAAAGATTCCCCAACAAAATTTGTCTCCACTCATCTCTTGCACCCATCATCATCACCTCAAACTTGGGGACCAAGTATGGCATGGTCAAGACTCCCTTTCTTACTCTCTCATCCCTTACAACACCCCATTTTGAGTAACACCCTCTATAAATACCCCCCTCCCTTCATTTTGGCTGCATAACTCTCCCAACAACAATAAAGACACATGACTTCCTCTCCCCCCTCTTAGCCCACTTCGGCCATACCCCTTTTCTTGGGGAGAAATATTATTCTCCCCATTTTCTCCAAGAAGAAGGCCTCCTACCCAAGTTCCAAGCATTCCTACACTTTTGGTTGAAGGTTTCAAGAGCTAATAAGGCCCCTTTAGCTTAAGAAGAAAGGTCTCCAAAGGTTTTAAACCCACAACTCTAAAACTCTAAATATTGTGTTTATATGAGCATGTTTAGTGTTTTATTTAGAAAGGCATGATGTTTATGTTTAATATTTATTTTGGATACTTAAATACATGTTAGATGAAGTATTATTTGATGAATATGTGGTATGGAAATTATTATGGCATGATAGAAATAGAAATGCAAATAAGTTCTCATGTATGCAAGATGAAGAAACCAAGTTTTGTAGCAGTCTGATGCTACTGGAACAAAACGATTTTTATATACTTCATTATTTGAGATATTTATTTACATATTTGGAAATTATGTTAAAGTAGCTTTCATTTGCCACTGGTCACATGTGATTTGGACTTATATTCAATAACCTATGGATTTTTAAAGAAAGTGTGACAATCTGCAACTATTTTCATGTTTAGGAAAGATCTGACAATTATCGGCAAGGATTAATTTTTTGTAAAAATCATATTTAAATACTAAGTGTTGTTATCTTTGCCTATAAATTTTTCCATGATTTTAGGACATTTCTAAATAGTTTTACCAAAATTGTTTTGTTGATGATGCGTCACTGTCAACCTTCTGTGAAACATAGATAGATTCTGTACCAGTTTTGAAAATAAACTCAAAACTCTATTTTTGACACACCAAATGTCTAAGAACAATTTTTATAGGTGTTTTTCATTTCAAGATGTAGCTACTGTATAAATTTTATAATTTTTGGATGTGTCTAAGTATTTTTTAAAAATACCTAAAGTTGCAAGTAGAAGACTTAAGAGAACAAACTGCACAACTTTTAACTTGATATCTTGAAATGTTTTCTTGTTTAAGTGTTTCATACTTGTCTTGCATGATAGGATAAGAGCTTAGAACACTTAAGTATCATGTGGATGGGAGTTTTAATAGCCAATGACATGTATAAGGGTTTAAATCTTGGGCTAGACAAGTAAGGACTTGTAAGCTAAGATTTTAAATACCTTAGTTTTAATGAGTATGACTAGCCTTAATCCTTGAATTGGAAATATGCATATTGAACAATGACTCTATAAAAATGGTTTTTCATGAGTGTGTTTTTATGACAATTAAATGCTTAGTTTTATAAGAATGTGTACATCTATGCCTTTATGAATAACTTGTTTGCCTAGAAAATCATGTTTAGGGAAGATATTTATCCTAGTGATAAGTATATTCATGTAGTATTTATGTTAAATGTCAAGTTTCATGATTTTGTGAAGTTAAGATGTTTCACGAATTATGTGCATGAAGGATCGACCTTTTAAACAAATAAATATTTCAATAAGTTGTCTTGTAAGAACCAAGTATGCAAACGTGTTAAATATATATATTGAAATGCTATTATGTTAAGTTTCAAGTGGTTTAGTGTTTTATTTGATTTGTCAAGATTTGTTAAATCATGTTTTAAGGAATTTAAATGTAGTGCAGTCTTTGTGTAAGAAGTGTAAATAAAGGAGTTTAACGTCCCCGTTAAACTCATTAACGACTAAAATAATATTAAAAAAATCTTGTTTGATATGATGTGCGAAGAAGTAAGAAAATATCAAAAGACCTTCGGACGTAAAAAGACGATCCGAGGATCCAAAAAACTCTTCAATCGGGAAAAGTAACAAAAGAACGATTATGTGATCAATATGTTTTATCTATGGAAAGTCTAAGATAACTTCAGTGGTTTTCATGAATGTTTAAGAATAAAATAATAACTAAGATGTGAATGAAACTATGCTAGGTGAAGTGCGGCACTGGTCAGAGCTCGGATGTCCCTATAGTCCTTGGGTTCCCGGACTTTAGAAGAAGTTTATAACTTTTCTTAAAAGTTAAGAGGTGAGTAACATTATCTGTATTGCAGTTGTAAATTTTATACGGACTGTTGGTATATTTTTGAAGCAAAGTAATACAAACGTAAATGTATAAAATAATATGTATGGAATGACAAGTTTATGTGTTGATGATGAGGTTTATGTTGTGAATCGCCAAAGGGGGCAATACTGCCTTAGCGTACTCAGGATAGTGCGACTAACGTAAGTTGTCATAGTGTGAATACGGGTGCAATGAAAAGTTGCATCACATGATATGTTGAAATTAAGACATATCTGCAGAGTATGTTGAAATTAAGACTGCTCATAGGGTACGTTGAAATTAAGACTGCCCACAAGAACCGCCAAAGGGGGCAATACTGCCTTAGCATACTCAGAATAGTACGACTAACGTAAGTTGTCATAGTGCGGGTATGTATATATGAATGTATGGTACGGATGTATGTATGCAAGTAAGATAAAATACATTTAAAGTACTTTAAGATTTAAATATGGGAAAGGGTAAAACAATCAACTTTTCGGAATCATACCAATCTGTATAAGAGCGTGCATGTTATCCACTGAGATTTTTATCTCACCCCAAATGTTTAACATTTTCAGGATATAATGCCGAGACCCGGGAGTTGCAGTAGACACAGAGCCTCCTAAATCTTTCTTATGTATTATTAATGAACCTTAACTTTAATGTTCTTACTTTTGGGTACCAAATATTGTACAACTAACAGACTAGATTGGTTAATCGATGTTTTATACTTAAAATTCTAATATTGAGACTAATGTTTTCAATATGCCCAAGTTTTAATTAATAAATTTCTTATGTATGATCATGGTCTTATAAACGTTTGATTCTTCCGCTGCAAAGTACCTTTCAAGATGGATATTATATTTTCAAAAATGAAATTTTTATGCTCAGGTTTTACAATCACTAAGTGGCGACCTGAGTTCATAGTGCTAAAGCCACAAGGACCTGCATTCTGGATTCAGGGCGTTACAGAAGATGATTAAGATATGAATGTAAGAACACCAAGAATTGCCAAGGGGTTTTGTTCCCTGGAGTTGAATGCTAGTGTAGCTTTTTGCATTGATGAATAATTGTTCTTCTTTGTACAAGAGTGGATCTATTTATAGGTTACATATTTGGGGGTATTTTTGTCATTTTCGACCTCTACGGGGGACAGCTGCATTAAATGGTTGCAATCCCTGGATGCGCGCGGGCGCCCGTTTGTACCCGTGCTCAGGGGCCCGGCCATTGAGACGTCACAATGTGTCCCTAAAGGACGATTATCTGAGCTATTTACTTATTTGGTAGGAATAGTCCTTCTATCGCGTCGTACGGAGGCGGCTCCTTGCCACATTTGGGACGATCCTGTCGGATTCTACCACGTGCTCAAAGGATCTTCTATTTTTGAAGGCTTTGCTAAGAGATCGGAGATCGGTATATCATTAGTCTCGGTGACCGGTCGTAAGGTCGGAGATCGGATGACGATGACGTGATTCTTGGTCTCTATGGTGGAACGTAGGGCCAGGTCGGGGTCGGTGTGTACAATCCCCGGTTGTCCAAAGAGGTCGGAGACTGTGATGCTCGGAGGTGGTTATTTGAAGCTTGAGATTGAGGAGTTCGGAAGCGGTCGCCGGGAGGCCGGAAGTTACGGAGGTCGGAGATGCCTAAAGCCTCATCCCGATGACACCTGATCGGATTAGCTCCCGTTGCCCTCTTCGAGGAGGTCGGTGCCGACCTCGTATAGAAACGGTCACAACAGAATAGAAGATATGAGGATTAGGGTTGAGAATCAGAATGAAAGCTAAAGCGATATTTGACATTTATAGAAAATATATACAAAATGAAATGTAAGGTTAAAATTAAAAATTGTAAAATATATGGGGTAGATTAATGTTTAATATGATTTAAAACATGGTTAAAATAAGTTTCAAGGAGAATGCAGGATTTTGAAATAAAATCATTTGAGAGGTGTCACATCAGCCTAAAAATAAGAGTGATGCTAACACATTATTTTGGAGAGGTTTATAAATATAGGAGAAAAATAGTTTTTTGGTCCCATAACTTGTCTAATGTCCAATTTTGGTCCCAAAAAAATAACTTTCCAATTTTGGTCCCATAAGTTACAGAATCGTCCAATTTTGGTCCCATTTTCGCCGGAAACAATAAAACGACGTCATTTTTGCTCATATGCCGCTCACGTGCCGGCGAAAATTGGGGATTTCCATCTGGGCTACTTACATGGACCCTGACTGTTTAATTAATTTCATTTTAATTAAATAATAATTACACCTGGAAAATAATTTTAAAAAAAAACAACCTAGTCAAACCTTAATTGAAATTTACGCTAACAAAATCTCTTTAAAAGAAAAAAATATCAATTTAATTAACACCCATGCTAATATCAAATTGCATTTTTTTTTCTCAGAAAAAAAAAATCGCAATCTTCTTCCTCAAAAAAAGTCTCTGATATAAATGGTGTGAAATTGGAGGACGAGCATGGTGTGCAATTAAAACCCAAACCCTAATTCAAATTCAATAACACTTCGCAATTGAATCATTCATCTGATTGTCCTCCCAAGCCCTAAACCAGACGGAGCGCGTAACAACCGAATCAAGTCGAAGCTCGGAACGTCCGTCGGCGTGCTATTGTGGTCGTGCTCCAGTCACTGTAGCTTCTTGGAAGGACAAAAATGCTGGTCGATTCTAAAAGAAAATGTGCGTGGCTTCGATTCTACGGATAAATGCAGCAGATTTGGGGAGAAATGCAGCAGATATGGGAATTTACAGATTCGCCTCCTTCTCCCCTGCGTGGAACCCTAGTTTTATCGCCATTTTTTAATTAATGCAGGAAATAGTTTTTATCTCGATTATGTTTTATTTTTTTTAGTTATATCTAATTTTTAGCGTGATATTAACAGCAAATGGTTAGGGTGATATTAATTTTTAATTTGGATTTTGATTGGTATTCTTTAAATATAATTTGCCAGCGTGAGTTTGACTAGTTCTTTTGATTTTGATTAGTTTTCTTTAAAAATAATATGCCAGCGTGAGTTTCAATCTGGTGGGTTTGACTTTTTTTTTTTTTTTATAAATTATTTTCCAGGTGTAGTTATTTCTTAATTAAAAAAAAATAAATGAAATTAATTAAACAGTCAGCGTCCACGTAAGCAGCCCAAACGGAAATTCCCAATTTTCGCCGGCACGTGAGCGGCATGTGAGCAAAAACGACACCGTTTTATAGTTTCCGGCGAAAATGGGACCAAAATTGGACGATTCAGTAACTTATGGGACCAAAATTGGAAAGTTATTTTTTTTGGGACCAAAATTGGACATTAGACAAGTTATGGGACCAAAAAACTATTTTTCTCATAAATATAGTATAATAAGATTTCATTCTTTTCATTTTTCCTTTTAATTTTAATTTTTCGAGAACAGATATAGATAGTCATAAAAATATTGATTTTGGCAATATTACGTTACTAACGTGTGATTCAAAAATGTATTTTGAATTGAGTCGGATCCAGTAACATTTAACTTGAGCCTAATTATGCAAATTAATCCCGCCAAAATAATCCGCTGAAATAGAAAAATAATATTTAAAAAGAATTCCTTCGCTCCAACAGATTTATTTGCTAGCGTGGCGATCCGCGCCGCATGATACCAGCGAATCAGAATCCATCATTACCTCCTATATAAACGCTCCGTTCTCCCCTTTTCTCTCATTCATCATTTCCCGAAACAACTCCCCGTCAACAGTCGATTCAATTCCGGCCAGAAAATGAGTTCCAAAGAAGCAGCCACCACCAAAGGCGGCCGTGGAAAGCCGAAGGCTACGAAATCTGTCTCCCGTTCGTCGAAGGCCGGCCTTCAGTTCCCTGTCGGAAGAATCACCCGTTTTCTCAAGGCTGGGAAGTACGCCGAGCGCGTTGGCGCTGGTTCTCCGGTCTATCTCTCCGCCGTTCTCGAATATCTCGCCGCCGAGGTAATCGCCGTTTAATTTCTACCATCGCTTTTTCGTTGGGGTGATGATTATAGGGTAAAAAGAATTAATGTGATTGAGAAGTCATTCAAGTAAAGGGTAATGAATGAGGAGTCATTCGATAGGTAAATTATAATTCATTTTCAATCTTATTACAGTATACATATAATATCAAGCAATACTAATATAATCATTCCCATTACCCTACACTTAAAAAAATATAGAATTGCCTACGGAAATTGCAAATATGGCTACGAAAATTCAAACAAAAAAATTCGTAGTGGAGATTATTTACGAATTGGCTATAAAAAAAATTTAATTGTATAGGACATCTTCGTTCCCCACCTATAAAGAAATTTGTCTACGGAAATTCCGTAGGCAAATTGTATGGTAGGTAAAATTTTGTAGGCAAATTAATTCCCTAGACAAGTTGTTTCTAGGTTGAGAAATGTAGAAGCTTTCATAATTAGTAAATTTTGTAGGCAAATCGTAGGTTCCTAATACAAATTTTTTTATTGAAATTTTTTTGTAGGCAATTATTTATTTTCTTGTAGTGCTATAACCATTGCCCCAAACCAAGCAGCCCCTTAGATTTACCAAAGAGGAACTTTCGTTAAATTTTTCAATCTGAAATTTGATATGTTATGAATTTATAGGTTCTGGAACTTGCGGTGAACGCAACTTCACCCATATTAAATTGTCCACTCATGGGTCGAACTAAAGTTGAAAGTTCGGCCCAATGAGTGAGGGGAAGTGTTAAGGAAATAATTAAATGAATTAATTCTACAACACTCTACAAATTCGAACTTTTAGATGAGGCAGAATTCTTTCGTTTTATTGCCAATTTTTGGATCTGAAATTTGATATGAATTTATAGGTTCTGGAACTTGCGGTGAATGCAGCAAGAGATAACAAAAAGAACAGGATTGTTCCTCGACACATACAATTAGCAGTGAGGAATGATGAAGAAGTGAGCAAATTGTTGGGGAGCGTGACTATAGCTAATGGAGGTGTGCTTCCGAATATTAACCAGACTTTGTTGCCCAAGAAGGCTGGCGGAAGGGACAAGGAGATTGGCTCTGCATCTCAACAATTTTAGGGTTTTGGCTGTGAATTAGGTTATGAGTAAATTTTCTCAAGGGTTTCGAGCGTTTTGATGTTCAATGTTTGGTCCTTCTAGAACCCTGATAATGTTTTTAACATTATTTTCTATAGGAAACGATTTGTTTATTTTTTTTTTTTTTGTTTTTTGTTTTATGAAACTTTATGTTTATGGCTCTTTCAGCAACCGTGGCTGGGTCGAGCTGTTGGGGCGCGCCAAAAAAAATTAAAATTATGTTCTTTTGGAATAATTAATGGCTCAAACAAGTAGGGGGACTTTGGAATGATTTTTTTAAAACTACTAAAACAATAAACTAAATAAATTTAGCAACCAAATGACACAATATAAAAATTCAATTAATAAATGGATTCCAATTCGCGGTTCATTTAACACTTGGTCTTGACTATGCTAATCAAACGTATTATTCACTCAACTTTTCTCACGGATTAATGACTCTCGACAAGCAACACACTTTGTTTACCGCTTTTATCCCTAAATATTATTTAATTGAAACAAGCTTTTCAATGAACATTTCTAACCAAGGTCAAACAAATTCTCAAACACGCAAGCTCGGTTTGAAAAAATTTGATCTATATTACCCTACTAAATATTACTAGTTGCTACCAATTTCCATATAATCGCAAGAATTACGGATTATGACATATGAACTAGCAAACATGCACAAAATAATTAACCTAGGTGATCAAGTTAAATTAGTTATTCTACTAGGGAAAACAATTAAAACAGATGATATAAATAATCCGGGTAAAAGTCTCATGAATAATATGGGGTTCAATTAACAATCATCAAAACACAAGTTTAGTAATCCCTGAAATTGAAATAAAAACAAACTAACTATATGTAGTAGATGTAGTGGTGGACATCTTCGTGGAAATCGTCTCCTTCTTCAAGTTCACGTCCAAGCCACTCTTCTTGTTACGTGTTTCGTACAGTGGCTGCTAGGGTTGCGCGTATCTCCCACTATCCTCTCGATATCATGCGTACGTGGAGTTTAAATTACAAATCGTCCCATAACTTTATGACAAAACATATTTAGTCCCAAAATTAACCTTTTATCAGATTTAGTCCCATATTCTCTACAAAGTCCAATTTTGGTCCCAAATCGGCCGGAAAAGACAATACGACGTCGTTTTAAAGTCTGAAATTGAGGATATATGGCAAGGGTGTTGATGGGGCGTCCATATGCGCTAATTATATTTTATTTTGTCAATTTCTTTCAGAATTTTTAAATATATATAATGTGCAATAAAATTGTGAAAGAAAAGAAAAAATCAAATACAAAATAGTAGCCGTAAACGCCACATCAGCACTCTGGGACCAAAATCACCGAAATTCGAACTTCAAAGTGAGATTTGGGACCAAAATTGGACCCTGTCAAAAAAATTGGGACTAAATCTGATAAAATATTAATTTTGGGACCAAATCTGTTTTGTCAGAAAGTTATGCGATGATTTGTAATTTAAACTCTGCGTACGTGTATATATATATATAAATATATGATCACCGCCTCAATTCTTTCTTGCCATCTATGGAACATTGTGGGCTGAAATTATATTTGGAAAATTATATTTCAACTAAATAGGCCGTAAATCGAGAATTTCGCACAATCGCATGTGTTTTCGAGCTGCTGCACGCCAATTTTGTTTTGTCCAATCTTGAGCTCTCTAACTCCGATTGACTCGATTCTTTTTCCATTGCGATCCCAATTTCGAGACATTTCACATGGTTCAAGTCTCTTCTCCATTTCTCATCTGTATCAGTCCCAGTAATTTTTCTCCTCTCACTCAAAATATTCCAAAATACCCTGAAATTCATAAAAAAATATAAAATCAATTCATTGAGACCATAATAGCATAGTCAAATTACTACGAGTAAAATATTATATTGTTATTATAAAACAACCAATTAAAACACACAATTTACTCAATAATTACGACTTATTAGTGGTAATGAGTGACGCCACCACTGAGCACGACTGAGAAGTTTCTTTCAGCCGCTTGCTCCCTTCGTTCATTAGGTTTCTTTGAATATTTTTTATGGTGTTTGCCTGTGCATGTTGTGTCCTATGAAGTAGTTCGGAGGCATCGACCGCATCACATACTGCATGCATGTATTTCAATCGAATTTGGTAAAATAGTTCAAATATTATTAGATATAAGCTAATCCTAGCTAGGATTTTGTTTCTGAGCTAGAAATTTTGTCAGGTAAATGAGGCCAAATTTGGCTGGAATTCTTTTTCAATGGGAATAAGGTTAATTGCACTATTAGTCTCAAGAAAATGAGTCTATTTCAAAACAGTCATTTTTTCGACACTTTCAATCTCATAGTGTTTTTTGACATTGTTGGTCATATGAGAGTTGCAGTTTTGATCCAAGAGAATGGACAAATTGAATTTTCTCCCAAAAGAATGGGGTAAATTTGCAGTTTTTGACCTGAAAATTAACGGATGACACCAAAACTGCCAAAATAATGACCTTTTCCGCACATAGGTATCGAAAGTGTTTTACACCCATCCATTGGGCCTAAAAGTGAAAATTTTCCAATGGAAACATGAATGAAAATGGGTATAGGATAATTATGGTTTTAATGAGAAAAAAGATGATTTGTAACACAATATCCCCTCCTAAATAAGGTATCATTGTCCATTTTGATTAACTCTATTCTCTCTAGGTCGCAACTAATAATTCTTTCGAGTTCCTTTTTTTTTTCAAAATTAGCGAATATCACACTAATGATGTAACTATGAAGACAATAATTCCGATTTGAATTGATGAATTAAAATCAAGACCGCCTAAAAAATTTCTAACACAATTTTGAAATTTCAACCAAAATTGACCTAAAAAGAAAAAGGACAACTTCTAGATCAAGCTTTTGTGCAGCCAAGTTCTACAAAGCCTATTACCAGCAAAGAAATTGGCAGCCATGATACTAACTATCAAAATGGTAAGAAAAATGCTGCGATTCATGACTTTTACTTCAAATTATAGGATCATTAAACTGAAACTTCCCATGAAAACAACTTGATTGAACAACTCATATTATTGTGAATTTGTAGGTTGATCTGCAAAAAGATGGGAAAAGGGAGGCTTGTGTTCCACCCCCAACTAAATTATGCATAGAAAGAGTAGAGAACAAGTACATTCCAGACCCTACAGCTAACACTAACATGTAAACATGATCTAAGTATCGGTTTCTTGTTATTTAAGAGCAAACACTTTCATATTTGACCATGATTACGCTTTGAAATTTTCTAGCATGAACATTAGCATGTGACTTATAACCAAGAACATTAACATGTGACTTACATAGAGACTTTTTCTTGTTTTTAGCACTCTGCTTCTTGTCCTCTTAAATGGATTTTCTTGGTCATTGCTCCTAGTATTGAAGTTATTCACTCTTTTAATCGTCTTATCCTGCAATTGAAGCAATCATGCAAGTCAAAGTAAACAAGACAATAAATGATAGAATTCAAATAAACAAATAATCGTTTACATGGAAAACCCATGTACTTTCAGCATAGTTCTAACATTAACAATCTCCCACTTGGACTAGAGTCAATCACCTACATGTCTAACCCCTAGACCATCAAAATGTCTAGTGTGTACATGAATACTCAAAGTCTTTGTGAATGGGTCAGCCAAATTTTCATCTGTGGGAATGCGCTCTAACTTTATTTCCTTGTTAGCGATTCTCCCTATTATCAAGTGATAACGCCTCAGTACATGCTTGTTTCTGTTGTTGGATCTCAATTCCTTTGCTTGTGTTACCGCACCAGTGTTGTCACACCACAACTTTATTGGGCCACTGGCACTTGGAACTATCCCTAGTTCAATTAAGAACTGTTTCATCCAGACAACTTCTTTGGCAACCTCTGCCGTAACTATATACTAAGTCTCAGTTGTTGAATCTGTGGTTGTCTCTTGCTAGGAACTATATTAACAAACTACACCTCTATTGAGAGTGAAGATGTATCCTGACTACGATTTGTAATCATCACAGTCGAATTGAAAACTTGCATCAGCGTAGCCCGTGACCACTAACATTGATTGTCCACCGTAGATAAGAAAATATTTTTTAGTATGCCTGAGGTACTTCAAAATAATTTTTACGGCAATCCAGTGATGCTCACCTGGATTCTGCTAATATCTACCCGTGATGCTGACAGCGTAGGCCACATCTAGCCTGGTGCAAGTCATGACGTACATGATGGATCCAATTGCAGATACATATGGAACATCCTTCATGTGCTCGATATCAGCTTCGCTAGAACGACAATCCTTCTTCAACAGCTCTATCTCATCATTTGCTGGAAATGTCTCTCTTAAAGTTCTTCATCGCAAAACACTTCAACACCTTATCTACATAGGTGGATTGTGACAGCCCTAGCATCTTCTTGGATCTATCCCTATGGATCTTGATCCCTAAATGTAGCATGCTTCACCAAGATCCTTCATCATGAAGGTCTTTGATAAATAATCTTTCACGGACTGCATCAGCGAGATGCTATCTCTTATAATCAATATGTCATCGACATATACGACTATAAAGAGAATGCTCTTCCTGCTATGTTTACAATAAATGCAAGGATCTTCCGGATTTCTGATGAAGCCAAAAGATTTGACCGCTTCATTAAATCGGATATTCCAACACCTAGAAGTCTGCTTCAATCCATAGATGGATCGTTTAACCTTGCACACAAGATTAGACTTTGGCTTAGATATAAAACCCTCCGGTTGAGTCATAAACACATCCTTATCAGTGTTTCCATTGAGGAAGGCTGTTTTGACATCCATCTGTCAAATCTCATAATCATAGTGTGTCGCTATCGCAAATAAAAATCGAATGAACTTGATCTTTGCAACTGGCGAGAAGGTTTCGCCATAGTCAATGCCTTCGCGTTGACAATACCTTTTTGCCACCAACCTAGCCTTGTAGGTTTGTACTTTTCCATTTGCACCGGTCTTCCTCTTAAAGACCCACTTGCAACCTATGAGTTTCACCCTCTTTGACAATTCAACCTAGTCCCAAACTTGATTGATGTACATCGAGTCCATCTCGAATTTCATGGCTTCATGCCACTTCTCTGAGTCAACATCTAATGTTGCCTCAGTGTAAGTCTTTGGTTCGTCTTGATCTGGTATTTCCACATCGTTGTGTTCCTCCACGAGGAACCCATAATACCTATTAACTAGATTAAGACTCCTAGTTGACTTATGGAGTTGTAGTTGTGCAGGCTGTACATTCTTTTCGTGAAAATTTTGTGGTGCAGCGACTTAATCGGTAACCGGAGAGTCCTCAAGAGCGACACTTTCAGATGCCTCTTGGGAGGGAGTTTGAACTATGCTATTCTCATTCAGCCTACTTGGAGGTTGCTGTGAAGGCAATGCAACTCCAATTACGCTCCCACTGGCTGAAAGATGATCACCTAGTGATAAACTTCCACCACGAGAGTCGCTGAATGCTCCCACTGATTCTTTGTTATGTTGCTTTGACAAATCATCAGTCTTTATGTTAATTCGTGGTTCTTAAATTTCTTCAAGTTCTATCTTCTTACGATTTTGTTCCTTAAAGACATACTCGTCTTCTAGGAACTTGTCTGCCTACAAACAATCACCATCTGTTTCTCCGGTAGATACAAAATAACCATTTTTACATTTGGATTCCAACTTACCAGTTTGCATTTCCTACACAACTGCGGGGCAACCCCACGTTCTAATGTGTAAAAAGGATGGCTTCTTGCCATACCATAGCTCGTATGGAGTCTGCACAACTGATTTGGACGGAATCTTATTTAGGATGTGGATTGAGGTTTGCAATGCGTGTTCTCAAAGAATATTGGAAGGGAGGCAAATCTCATCATGGACTGGACCATGTCCAATAGGGTTCGGTTTCTCTTTTGGGACACACCGTTCATTTGAGGTATTCCGGGAGGAGTCCATTGTGATTGGATCACATGAAGCTTCAAGTAATCCATGATTAATGGCTAAGGTACTCACCTCCTCGATCCGATCGAAGAGTCTCTATACTCTTACCAAGATGTTTCTCTACTTCGGCCTTGTACTCCTTAAATTTCTCAAACGATTCGGATTTATGTTTCATGAGATACATGTATTCGTAACTTGAGTAATCGTCGGTAAAGGTGACGAAGTAGCCGGATTGACACCTAGCCAGAGTGGGCAATGGTCCACAAACATCGTTGTGGATCAACTCTAAAACTTCTTTGGTCATCTTGCCCATGAGACAAGATTCGCAATTGCCATAAGACTCTAAGTCAAATGAGGTTAAGTAGTCCAACTTTCTTAACCTTGCGATTCTTTTTATCATTTGCATGACCAAGTCTACAATGCCACAAGTAAGTCGGGTGTTCATGATTACTAAACTTGAGTCATTTATTTTTTATATTAAGAACATCATATCCCCAATGTAACAAGTATAAACCATTCACAAGAGGAGCATTTCCATAAATATCACCATTAAGCGAAAAATAACAAGTATTATTTACAAAACGGAAGGAAAATCCCTCAATATAACATAGGAACGTAAATAATGTTATGAGTAATAGACAGAACGAAATAACAATTATTCAATTTAAGTCTAAAATCAGAAGGTAAGTCTAAAACATAAGTCCCAACACGTTCAGCAGCAACTCTTGCTCAATTCCCCACGTGTAGGGCGACTTCACCCGGCCTAATTGCACTGTTGTCCTTGAGCCCCTGCACATTTATACAAATGTGTGAGCCACAACCGGTATCCAATACCCAACAGTTAGAATCATTTGTGGATATATTTATCTCAATAACAAACATACATGTTCCAGTTGCTGAAGCACCTTGTGCCTTCTTTTCAGCTGCTAGAACCTTACAGTCCTTCTTCCAATGCCCCTTTTGCTTGCAGTGGAGACATACATCCTTATCCTCCCGCTCCTTCTTTTAAATCCCACCTTTCGGCTTGAGAAAATTAGGCTTTCTTATCCTTGCTTCTTCGCTTCTTCTTGCCTTTCGAGGCAGAGGAAGTAGAAGCGCCCACCTGAGCACATGTTTTTCCTTAGCAGTGGAAGACTCAAAAGTCTTGAGCATGTTATGAAGCTCAGGCATGGTCGAAACCGTCTTATTCATATTGAAGTTTACTACGAAACTCGAGTATGAATCGGGTAGCGACTGAAGAATGACATAAACTGCAACATTGGTCTGCAGCTCAATGTCCAAACGACCAAGTCTCTCGATTAGCCCTATCATCTTCAATACATGAGGGGAGACCTTCCCTCCTTCAGACAACCGGCATCTAAAAAGATCCCTCATCTAATAAATTAGCATTCCACATAATTATATTTCTAATGATTTTTTCATACTAACACGTTATAACAATAATACTTTTTACACTTACTCCACGAATTCCCACGAGGCGCTTGGCTTCTTCCTCGGGACTGAACTTTGTTCCTGATGGCGGTCTTCCTCGTCTCGATTTCTTCTTCCTTGGCTCGGAATTCGGCCAGGGCCGATTTCGTCATTTCCTCATCCCGGTCTTCATCCAGCAAAGGGCTGCTGCCACCTTCGTTGTCAATTTTCTTCATGCACAACATTTGGGCTTCTTCTCCCTCAAAATGTTGTTTGATTGTTGTCATTGCTGAGAAAACCAGTTGCACGTATACTGACATCATTATCAGCTTTATTCATTATCTTCTGAAACTTGGTTCTCCACTACAAGAAAAATATTTGAAAAGCAAAGATTACAAAGTATCAGATAATTTGAACCAACCTCGGACAAGTTAACAAGTATCAAGACGCAGAAATAGTTTATGCCTCACACAAGTTGTAACTCGTAGGACTACCAAAGAAAATGGTGAACCAGACAAGGGAAAAAGAAATAAACAAAAGAACATGTTAAAATTCAGCAATAGAAAGTCATCTCTTATAAACAGGCAACAATTCTCTTTCCGGGATAAATAAACGTGCAGTAATATTGTGAATTTAATCTTAGACTACTACTGTGCGCCATTAAAACTTAACATACAAATCTAGATATTCATAACAATATCATACCCCCAATTAGCAATTAGCTACATACTGTAACACAAAATCCAAAAGAACATAAAAAGTTTATTTCTTGGCCCCAAGCCTTAGTGACAATAGCCGTATACGCACACATAAATGGAGCACTTTAATCACAACTGCAGCTCTTCCTCCAAGGTGTCAAGTTTAAATACTAACAATTTCGTTTTAAGTTCATTTTCAACTTAAGTTACATTTCTGTAGAACAAAGCTTATGATACGCTCCTATTATATTAAAATCTTTTCATTACCGTTAATTGACATTCACATTGCATACTAAAAACCCGACTTTGCATTTTTCTTTTATTTTATTTATCTCATTATCATTGAGCTATTTTACAAAATGAGCATCATACTTAAGAGAGCTAAATAAATAAGAACACATTTAGTTTAGGCATTTTATCAAGCAGGTTGTAGGCACCATGATTAAGCTCAAATTTGTCATACAACTACATAATTTCGAACCAAAAAATGGAGGTTATCCCATATATCACTTATCATTTCAGCAAATTAAAGAAACCTCCTAGTCTGGCATGAAAATAACACTAGCATCATCATCGGAGCACAGTTTGGGGGTGAAGGTTATACCAAGATTTTAGATACCAAAAAATTTTAGATACCAAAATCTAGCATCGTTCATCTTGTTCATTTTGGGGGTGAAGGTTATACCATCGTCATCGGAGATCACAGTTTTGCCCGCCAATCCGGTGAAATCACAAAATTAACTTCAGGAATAGACCGAAACTCTAGAATCGTTAATACTACCCAGACAATTTTTCAGCGTACGAGAAAATGAAAATGGAGGCGAACCCTAGCCTGAAAACCGTCCGATGTTCATTCCCCGATACTCATAACAAGAACAAATGCGTTACCCACACATAAACAGTCACACACCGCGGTGGTGAAGGCTGCGTCGGGGCAGGAGACTGGATTAGCCGTGAAGCTGCGCGGTCGGCGGTAGTTCAAAGAGATGGGCGACGGCGCTGGCGCTAGGAGGCTGCACGGTCAACGGCGCTAGGGGTGGCGTCGACTGGAGGGAGGACGGCGGCAAAGCTGGGAGCAGCGTCGTATAGGTTAATTTTGGACTTGAGAACTGGGAGAGGAATGCGAACCTATATAATTAAATTCACTTTAAAAAAAATGCCACTTAGACTGCGGTTGACTTTAAAAAAATGCCTCTTAGATAACCGCTCTCCAAGAGTTCACATGGAGTGCGGTTTACAACAGCTATGCAAGCCCAAACAAAGTGGTTATTAACCGCTATCCAAAGCAAACATTTGGACAACGGTTAAAAACCGCTATCCAAACAAATTTCCCTTTTTTTTTTGTAATAATTTTTGTGTAACTGCTGTCCAAAGCTTAACTTGGACAGCGGTTATCGAAAAGAGTTGTCCAAATGCAAGAGTACATAGAGAAGGATACGTAAGAATCTGTAAATAGCCAAGTTTGAGTATTCCATAAAGCCATATACCAGTATACCGCTCATTAAAGTATTGTTTGGAGAGAAAATGAAATCCGGAACGGAATAGAGAGGACAACCACCCACCAAAAAATGCCCTCATTCCGACATTCGGAAAATGAATTCTCTGATTTTGATTTATATTTAGCTTGATATCTAAGAGCTCTAATTATTTTATTTGAAATAAGATTTAGAAGCATCTTCAGCCTCTTTTTTTTATCAGCGAAAAAAGAATTATATTAATAATTCAGAATTGAGGATATAAGGGACACCTCTCAAGCATCATACAATACAATGAATACTCTTAGTCCAGTCTTTAAAACAGACATTATTTAACTTCAAATTTTCAACTCGCAACTAGCACCAAAACTCTACTTTTCTTGTAACATTAAACAATTTTTCTTGTATATACGTAATATTTGTTGATTAAATTATTTAATCCAATAAAGTATTCTCTTGGTCGGGAGCAGTTACCTCCCTTGTTATTTATTTAAATTTGTAATTTATGTAAACTCAATCAAACATCTATAATTAGATTTCATTTCAAAATAGTTAATTAATACTCTGATTTAACCATATATATATTCTCTCTCCCCCTTGTAATCGTCCGCTTTTTTAACTACTGCAAATCTAAAAAAATCATAGAAACATTCCAAGTAACGTGAATTATGTTAAAAGATAATTTGCAATTAATTTATGGTACATGAATGAAGGCATTTACACCATGGAGGATGAATTCAAACTTTGAAACAAAGAGTCTGTCTTGGAAGTATAAATAAATTAAGTTAGCTTTGAATATCTATTTGTATTCTAGTTTCTAGAATTCTCTATTAATCACTATAAATAGTGATGCTCTTATTTGTAATTCATCAACTCAAAAAATACAAGAAGTAAAAAGTTAAGAGTGAGCAGTAGCTACTCTAATTCTTAAAAATTACTCTCAATTCAATAACACTTTTTACTCATCATAGCTTCCGCACCCAACAAATTTGGTATCAGAGCCAATAATTTCAGCATACTTCTATACTATGGCATCAAATTCTTCATCTTCATTATTCGCCTACTCACCTAGTCAAGTTCCAATCTTTGAAAGAGAGCACTACCCATATTGGAGTAGTCAAATGCAAACATTTTTTGAGTCCATGAATTTATGGGAAATGATCGATGGGGACTTTAAAGAACCAAAGGAAGATGATGAAGATTATGCAAAATTGCAAAAGGAGTTTAAAAAGAAAGATGCAATGGCATTACGTTACATTTCGGAAAAATAATTTTTCCACGCATCTTTGGTGTCAAAAAGGCCATAGATGCTTGGGAAATTTTAAAGCAAAAATTTCAAGGAACCGAGAAAACCATTGAATTGAAACTTCAATCCTTATGGAGAGATTTTGATAATCTCAAAATGGAAGATCGAGAAACAGTTCGTGATTTCTCAACTCGAGTCGCAGAGATCGTAAATCAAATCAAAGGATGTGGCGATACAATTGAAGAAAAGAGAACAGTGCAAAAAGTCCTTCGTTGTCTCCCTACAAAGTTTGATCATGCAGCTGGCGCAATTGAAGAATCAAAAGATTTATCCAAGATGACCATGTACGAGTTGACGGGATCTCTTCTAGTACATGAACAAAGGATCAAACGATTGGAAAATCCGTCATCCGAACAAGCATTTCAGTTAAAGCATGTTTCAAAGCCAAACTCTAGCAACCAAGGAAGGGAAAATCGTAACAAGTCCAGTCAATGGAAGCAAACTGAGAAGAAGGGCAATTGGAAAGCCAAGCAGCAACAAAAATCTAGTAACAACTATGGTTGTTTTATTTGCAAAAAACCGAACCATGAATCTAAGGATTGTTACTTCAAATGCAAAAGATGTAAAATCCCTAACCATTCTCAGAGGGATTGTTGGTTCCAAAACAAAGAAAAAAGTGAAGAAAAGATGAGGCAAAATTTGTGAAAGAGGAATATTTGTTTTATTCAAGTTCCTCTCAAGAGTTGAAAAATGAGTGGTATTTGGATAGTGGTTGTAGCAATCACATGTCAGGTGATCGTGATCTCTTTATTGAGATTGATCCCTACATCACATCTCAAATTATTCTTGGCGATGGATCAAAGAGAAGCGCAGAAGAAAAAGGAACAATTGTTGTCCAAACAAAGGAAGGTACTCGAAAACTTATCACTGATGTTCTTTATGTGCCAAATCTTTCACATAATCTTCTTAGTGTTGCTCAGCTCATTCAAAAGAATTATTCCGTTCTTTTTTGTGATGGGAGATGCAAAATTCTGGACAAGGGAAGAAATAGTGTCATTGCAAATATTGAAATGAGAAACAAGACATTCCCGCTCATTTTGCCATTTCATGGAAATCATCCATTCAATACGGAATGCACCGATTTATCGCATCTTTGGCACTTGCGATATGGCCATCTACATTGCAAAGGTCTTATGTTGCTGAAGGAGAAAAATATGGTGACTGGTGTAATACCCCGTCCCTTTTTGTACCTTTTAATTTCATAGAAACCTTAATTATATAATTTTATATTATTATTATCCTTGTTTCTTTTAATTTTATTATTTTGTGTGCTAACGTGTAATTTAAATATATACCCTTTTATAAATTCCTAAGTTCGAAGAAAGAAAATGAAACTTTCAAACGAATAAAGGACTACGAGAAATTAAATATTAAAAGATTAAAAATTAGGATTTCGATCCGTTTAATTTATTGAGATTAATCAAGATACTTTAAAATATTAATTGAATTTGAAAACTGTATTAATTTTCAATTCAGGGTTAAACTCGTGAATTAAACGATCCCTAAACTGTATCAAGTGGGAACAAAAATATTCGAATTAAAAAGGGGTTAATCCCTGCCCACATGAATTAATATCCTTTTTTTAATTAAATTAATTAGAGATTTATCTCACCCACACATTAATTCCTCCTCTTAAAAATTAATAAATTAATTTAAATATTATCTTCTATAAATAAGGACCCGTCTCTCTCCCTCATTTCACAAAACATTGCATATCAGTTTCCCCAAAATTCCCTTTCCTCTCAGCCTCACTCTCTCTCTCTCTTCGAAGACGCAAAGCCACCGTCGCCACCCATCTTCTCCCCTCTCAGCCTTTCGCCGGCGCCAAACCACCGACCGCGAAGCCGCCGACGTCGCCCAGGGCCGTCGCGATGCCTCTCCTCACGGCTGTCGCCTCCAGCGCCGTCGCAGAAGCTCCGGCCGCCGCCCCCTTTCCAGCCCTCGCGAACGCTGCCGTCGCGCCGCCACCATCCTCCTTCCTCTTCTCTCCAGACGGCGCCCTGATCCGCATCGCTACCATGCCTCTGCCTCTCTCCGCCACGAAGCTCCGCCGCTGCCCGCTCGTCTCAAGCGCCAAAGCCTTCGCCTCCGCTGTTTTGAAACAAAACCAGCACCGCCGCCTCTTGATTTCCTCTTCCAGTAAGTGAAGAAACCCCCTTTAATTTCTTTCCTTAAACGATTAATTTGGATTTCATCCCGTAACCTTTTCTGTTTAAATTTCTAATCGAAATGACGCCTTGGAATCAAATTGTTGCTGCCGTAATTTTGGAATGACCAAAGGACGTTGTTAGGTTGTTCAATTTATTTCCCGAATCCCCGAACGACGCCGTCAGGCTGTCCAATTAATCCGAGGAGCAATCGAATCCGTATACGACGCTGTTAGGCCGCCCGATTACCTCCTCAAACCGGAGCTCGTAAGAATTTGCTATCCTCCTTCTGTCTCGTTCTTCATTAGCATTTTAGATAGGGATTTAATTGTCTAAAATTCCCTGATGTTGAGACTTTATATAAGTTGAGACAATTGTTTTGTTTTTGACAGAAATGGAATTTTGATTATGGTTAAATTCTTGAGAATTAGTTGCTTGGTGGATTCAAGTTTATGCGGTTGTACCGTTTAATCCTTATTCTTAGTTGTTTAGAGGATTGGTGGTATTGACTTAGCTGATTGGGTTGATGAAATTAATCTAATAGATACGTTGCAGTTTCCTTTTGAAAATTGGAATTATGTTTGGCTTAAAATTGTCACTTTGTCATATTAGTCGAATTTAGAAAAAGATTGAAATAGACAAGTCGTTTATATCCAAAATATAGTAGGCAAATGAAAAGAGCTATTTGGGAAAATAAGTATTATTCTTTTGTTTAAGAGTAACACAAATCAATTTGATTAGTAATACTAATAATAAAACAAATATATATATATATATATATATTATATTATTTTTAGTATATATTATATAAAATTCTTTAAAGCAAAATATTTATTTATAAAAGGAGTTTTATTTATAAAATATAAATTTTATTCAAAGATCTTTTAAAATAAGAAATGATAATTTTAGAAAGTAAAATATTAAATTGGGACTTTTGTTATATTAATATTATTTAAATGAATTTCCTATTCTTTTAATTATTTTCAAGAAAAATTATATAGTTATACTTTTTAAGTTATAAAAGCTTTTAGTTATAAAAGGCTAAGATATTAAGAGATTATTTTATAAAGATCGAAATGGTCATACAACAAGGAAATTAGTAAGTACACACCCCCAATACACCAACCTTTTAGAAAAGTGTATTTACCAAGATAGTGTGTGTTTTTAAGTAGGTCTATTTCAATAGGTCTATAAGACAAATGACCTCCTCGAACCGCGTAACACAAACTCTCAAGTTTTCCTAAATAATTCAAAGGTCAACTTTTAATTAAATGATTTCGTACTAGGATTCTATGTTAATCGGAATACGCACGAGGGACCCGACATTCTGTTTGAATATCACTCTCGGGACGTCTCTACGACGCGAGTCATCTTCCAAAGGAATTTCAAGACAGTTTTAACTTAGCTATAAAGTTAAAAGGTGGGTGATGATCGGTTGATTGATCTGCTTATAATACGTTGTGCTGGTGTACTCTGAACTCGACTAAATCAATCTAAAACAATTAATCCAACATATACGTAAACCCTATTATATAACTGTTTGAATTATGTGATATAATTATATATACCTTATATGAATTGTTTGTGTTTGTTGATTAAATGAACTGATGACAATTGCATGATATAAGGGCACTTTGTGAGCATGAACCAATTTAAATATAAATTTTGTGAATTCTCCCCACCTTGTGAAATGTCAGCTTATGAGAAAGAGGAAAGCTATTGATTAATAATAAACCCGGCCTCCAGATAAGATGCTCAGTAGAGTTCCGGGCAAGGTCATTAATAAGTTTGTCCTCCGGATAAGATGCACAGTAGAGTTCCGGGCAAGGTCATTAATAAGTTTGTCCTCCGGATAAGGTGCTCAGTAGAGTTCCGGGCAAGGTCATTAATAAGTTTGTCCTCCGGATAAGATGCTCAGTAGAGTTCCGGGCAAGGTCATTAATAAGTTTGTCCTCCGGATAAGGTGCTCAGTAGAGTTCCGGGCAAGGTCATTAATAAGTTTGTCCTCCGGATAAGATGCTCAGTAGAGTTCCGGGCAAGGTCATTAATAAAGTTTGTCCTCCGGACAAGATGCTCAGTAGAGTTCCGGGCAAGGTCATTAATAAAGTTTGTCCTCCGGACAAGATGCTCAGTAGAGTTCCGGGCAAGGTCATTAATAAAGTTTGTCCTTCGGACAAGATGCTCAGTAGAGTTCCGGGCAAGGTCATTAATAAGTTCGTCCTCCGGATAAGATGCTCAGTAGAGTTCCGGGCAAGGTCATTAATAAGTTTGTATTGAATATGAGAAAAGATTTTGAGAAAGGTTTACGATATGTGGAAAATGATTTTGGCAGATTGGGCCGATACGTGAAAATAGTTTTGGGTTTTGCCCCTTATTGTGAATCAGCTTGTGATATATCAATTATGTGAATGTGAAACCTGTCATGCCCAATTAATTATTACGTGAATTTGTTACTTCTGTGATATATATTTTATTCATATTTATATATCAACTGCTTAAATAAATTATATACTTTCTCAATGAGTATAATTTAATATACTTCGGATTTACCAATCCCATGACGTTGCAAATCACCCATACGTGAGAATTCAAATCTCACGCCCCCTTTTTACAACCCTTGCAGATTATGATTTCGTGGAGCAAGGACAGTAATAGAGGCGACACGGAGTTCCCCGCTTAAATAAAATGTTACTATTGATATTAAGCTTTATATATATATGTGTGTGTGTGAAATATATTATAATAATTGTTCTACTCATTCTTCCGCTGCATAAAACTCATCTCTATTTTATTATCCCTTTTTATATCAAAAATTTTATAGTTCGTATAGTCACAAGTTGCACCTCGAATCTGAGATATTTATGTGTTTTGGATTCGGGGCGTTACAACTGGGCTTCCACCAATCCAAAAGAATGATCATGTGTGTGAAGGTTGCATTTTCGGAAAGATAAGCTCCCATTCCCAAAAACATCTTGGCGAGCAAGATCACCTTTGGAGCTTATCCACTCAGATATTTGTGGTCCAATGCAGACTCCAACTCCTGGAAATAAGAGGTACTTCATTATGTTTGTTGATGACTATACAAGAATGATGTGGATTTATTTCTTAACTAAAAATCGGAAGCATTCTCTACATTTCTGAATTTCAAAGCACTTGTTGAGAGAGAAAGCGGTTTTTTGATAAAGACTTTGAGAACCGATCGTGGAGGTGAATATCTCTATAATCCATTTATTGAATATTGCAAAGAAAATGGAATCAAAAGACAGTTGACGGTGAGGAGAACACCACAACTGAACGGAGTGGCCGAAAGAAAAAACCGCACAATTGTAGAGATGGTAAGAAGCATGTTGAAAGGTAAAGAGCTTCCAAATCTCTATTGGGTTGAAGCCGTACACAAATCTGTGTATATTTTGAATCGGTCTCCTACAAAAGCTGTGAGAAACAAAACCCCTTTTGAAGCATGGTCTAAGAAGAAGCCAAGGGTAGATCACTTCAAAGTCTTTGGTAGCATTACATATGCACTCGTACCATCTCACTCCCGTGAGAAGTTTGATGAAAAAGGTAAAAAGCTTCTTTTTGTTGGCTATAGTGATGAATCAAAAGGATTTCGACTTGTTGATCCTGTAACACATAAAGTTATTGTTTCTCAAGATGTTGTCTTTGATGAAGCAGCTTCTTGGGATTGGAAAGGAAAACAAGTTGTAGATGAACCTGTCTATGAAGATCCAATTGCATCTCAACCTCAAGAAGATGCAAATCCAGCTCCTACTCCTACAATTAAATCTGATGGTGAAACTCCTCCAAGAAAAACACGTTTGTTAAGTGAGATTTATGAATCTTGTGAATTTGGATTGTTCTCTTGTAAACCTGAAAGCTTTGAAGATGTAATAAAAGATGACAATTGGAAAAAGACGATGAATGAAGAAATGTCCACCATCGAGAAAAACAAAACATGGGAGCTTGTTGATTTGCCAAAAGGAAAGAAAACAATTGGGGTGAAATGGGTTTTCAAAATCAAGTTCGATGAGAAAGGCGAAATTCAGAAGTACAAAGCCTGACTTGTTGCAAAAGGGTATGCTCAACAGCCTGGAGTAGACTTCACGGAGACTTTTGCTCCTGTTGCAAGAATTGAAACAATTCGGACTGTTCTTGCTTTACCAGCCAAATTGGAGTTGAGTGTCTACCAACTTGATGTAAAATCGGCATTTCTCAATGGAGAAATCAAAGATGAAGTCTACCTCGAACAGCCTGAAGGGTTCAAAGTTAAAGGCAAGGAAGACAAAGTGTGTCGATTGAAGAAAGCTTTATACGGTTTAAAGCAAGCTCCTCGAGCTTGGAATAGCAAAATCAATGGCTATTTCATTGAAAATGGCTTCAACCGAAGCTTGAGCGAATCTTCCCTCTATGTGAAAAATATTGGAAAAGATTTTCTTGTGGTTTGTCTTTATGTTGATGATCTCATCTACTTTGGTACTAACGCAAGATTGGTGGAAGACTTCAAGAAGAAAATGATGGAGAAATTTGAGATGACCGACTTAGGTCTCATGAGGTATTTTCTCGGAATTCAAGTCAAGCAAAGCTCGGGAAGAATTTTCCTGTTGGGATATATTTTAGTTTTGATGATTTTCCAAAACAACATGTAATAGGTTTGAAAGCAGTCAGGATAGTATCTTTCAGTTTCAGGTCAGGCTAGGTTGTTTCTCAGTAGAACAAGTTATCAGTGGAGGAAGAACTCAGTTGAGGGGGAACTCAGTGAGGGGGAACTCACTGACAGATCCTGAGGAAGTCAAGATGACATCACAAGGAGAACAGTCTGAAGCCATGTCAGAAGACCTGAACCTGAAGAGAAGCCTGAAGGAAGTCCCACTGAGTATAAACCTGATTATTCTAAGCTAAGTCAGTGGACTACTCAGTGAAGAGCATGATCAGGAGGATCAGTGCTATGCCTAGTAGGACGTGAAGAAGTCAGGCTACTGAGGTTGGGAAGCTTGACAAATTACCTCATGTCAACTCCCCTGAGTGGACTTCAAGTCTACTGAAGGAAGGTATCCTGAGAGGATTACAAGTCAGCTGAAGACAAGTCGCCTGAAGTCAGGACTACCCTGATCAAGTACCCTGAACAAAAGAGCCATTGGACTCAGTCCACGTGGACCAATCAAGTCAAGGCAATGAATCTGACAAAAGCTGACAAGGCCATACTCTACTGAAAAGGAGAATTTCACTCCAGAGATAGTCTGGATTTGAATGTTACTCTCTCCAACGGTAACATTCAAATCCACACTATAAATACAAACTCAAGCTGCATTGAAAAAAGAAGGAGCTGATGTGAGAGTGGTGCAAGTTCAAGGGAGGCATAAGGAGGCACCATCTCCATCAAGAACACTGGCCCTGAAGTTCTACATAGTCATATTTGAGTGTTCCAGTTTGTAATCTCGATCTCATCATATATATCCTAAGCTTAGAGAGGTTTTCCCAACCTTAGCTCAGAGGCTAAAACCATGTAAGGGAAAACCTCGCCTAGTTGGAGAGAACCAAACCAAACTAAACCCTTTCCAGAAGAGTGTTAGGTGTTTCAGTTAGGTGAGGAGAGGCAGTTCCTCAGTGAAGAGGGATGTGAGACCAGTTCGAGAGGCAGCTCCGCGGAGGGGTGTGAGTCCAGTTGTGAGTGCACCTTGGCACGTTAAAAACAAGAATCCCAGTTAGTGGATTTCCTATTAAATTAGGCAGTGGATGTAGGAGCTTGAGCCTCTGAACCACTTTACATTGTTGTGTTCATTATTGCCTTACATCAGTGTACATCAGTGTTAAAACAAAAATTTCTCCTAAATTCTCATATTGTCCTTGTTTGTGAAAGAAAATCGGGACCAACATTTCCTTTATCAAGAAAAGTACATTGAGGATCACTTGAAGAAATTCAACATGAGTGAATGCAAGCCCATCTCTACTCCCATGGCGTTGAATGAAAAATTGCAAGTTGATAATGAAGCTGAAAAAGCCGACGCCACTCTTTACCGGAAGTTGATTGGATCCTTGATCTACCTCAACACAAGGCCAGATATCACTTATTCGGTAAGTTTGCTTTCTCGGTTCATGAATGAACCAAGCAAAAATCAGTTTTCTGCAGCAAAAAGAATTTTGAGGTACTTAAAAGGTACAAAAAATCAAGGAATTGAGTATAAGAAGGAAGAAAATTTCAAGCTTGTTGGCTACACCGATAGCGATTGGGCCGGATCTCTTGATGACCAAAAAAAGCACATCCGGCTATGTGTTTTGCCTTGGAACAAATATTATATCATGGAGTTTAAGGAAACAAAAATCTGTTGCCTTATCTTCAGCTGAGGCGGAATACATTGCAGCTACAGAAGCAGCATGTGAAGCAATTTGGCTTAGGAGAATCTTGGAGGACTTAAAGAACAAGAAAAATGAGCCAACTACAATTCATTGTGACAACATGTCCGCAATTGCTATGACTAAACATCCAGTTTTTCATGCAAGGTCCAAGCATATTGAATTGCGACATCATTACATCCGAGAGCTTGTGAATAAAGGGAAAATTTGCATGGTGTTCATCAACACTTATGACCAACCAGCTGATGTATTGACAAAAGCTGTTTCCTTCGACAAGTTTGAGCGATTCAAGAAGCAAGTCAAAATTGCAAATTAAGGAGGGGTGTTAAAAATTAATTTGCAATTAATTTATGGTACATGAATGAAGGCATTTACCATGGAGGACGAATTTAAACTTTGAAATAAAGTGTCTTTGTCTTGGAAGTATAAAGAAATTAAGTTAGCTTTGAATATCTATTTGTATTCTAGTTCTAGAATTCTCTATTAATCACTATAAATAGTGATGCTCTTATTTCTAATTCATCAACTCAAAAAATACAAGAAGTAAAAAGTTAAGAGTGAGCAGTAGCTACTCTAATTCTTAAAAATTACTCTCAATTCAATAACACTTTCTACCCATCATAGCTTCCGCACCCAACAAATTATCTAACAAAAAGTGTTACATTACAATTCCTCTAGGTATTTTTTGATATATCGTGACTAATCAGTTCAATTCTCCTGTGTCATTTTTATGTTCCACACGTTGGGTCTTTAACATATGGACCCATAATTGTGGTGATCCGTTGATTATTTTTAAATATTTCACATGTCATACATCCAGACAATAGAACATAAAGTGGAATATATTGGTTTTGTGTTTGCTTTAATCAGTTTACGATATCATATATATATATATATTATACTTAACACGAACAAACTCATTTAAATAAGTGTCTAAATAAACAAATATATAATAGCTAATTATTAATTAAAATCAATGCCCCCATAAATCCATTCTCAATTAAAGGCGATCACATGCATAAAGGTTTTTATTTTTACTACTCCCTCCGTTCCACTAATGTTTGCACCCTCAACTTTTAACAAAATAGTGTAATGAGTAGTATTTTTGGGGTATAAAGTGAAGAATTGGTTGAATTGAGTGTAGTGTGGGCCCAAAAGGCAAAAAATTATGACAATTCTTATAAATATGGGGTAAATTGCAAGGATGGTCCCATGAGAATTTGTACTTGACAGATTTGGTCTCATGTTCTTTTTTGGTCCCATTTTTAGCAGAAAAGGTCCCATCCGTAAAATATTTTACAGTTTTCTATGAAATACTGGATTGAAAAACTTTTTCAACTTGATTTTTGAAGGGAAATGGGCCTGCTTTTTCTATTAACAATCATTTCAATGTAAAATGCAAGTATGGAGGCAATTCTGCAATTTTAGTTCGTAGAGTTTTAAGAAGTTGGAAATTAGTTATTTTTAAGTTGGGACTTATACGCGGGAGTTTTTGACAGAAAACTAGCGGGCGTGTGCGCTTCATGCTCGTTAACTGTTATTTTTTGACGGAAAAATCGTATGGGACTATTTGCGCTAAAAAAATGACCAAATTCATGAGGATCAATTCTCATGGGACCATTCCTGCAATTTTCCCTATAAATATGTGAATATTGTGAGGATAGAGTTTATAAAAGTGTTTCCTTTTTTGGACGTGCAAATAATTGTTGGACAGACGAATAAGAAAAATGTGCAAATAATTGTGGGACGGGGAGAGTAATATTTACTTGAAATGGTGGGATTTGAAGCAATACAAGAAAACAAAGAATTTCTACTAAATAATAGGTTGAGAATTGAATATGTCTACATGAATAGAATTTTTATACCGAACTCATTAGCAATCACAATTATTTTAGTTAAAAAATTTGTAGCAGTATTTACATATTTTGTAGGCAATATTTATTTCTTGTAGTTAAGGGATATATATGATATATATTAGATGGGATAGAGATAAGATAAGGCTGAATTCTCAATTATATTTCATTTGGAGAAATCTAAAGAGTGGAGAATTTAATATGAGTATAGTTGTTTTTTGGTGAAATCAAACTCAGGGTCAAAGGCTTTGATACACTGTAAGAATTCAAACTCATCAAAAAGTACACGAATTTATAGAGTTGAATTCTCAATTTTTAATATGATACACTATAAGAATTTCAACTCATTTAAAATTTTGAATTTATAAGGAGGAGTGAAATTAATTAGTTTAGTTATTTCTAACTCTCTTCTTCAGTAATGGATTGAATTCTCAAATTAAAAATGCTCAGTAAGTGGATAATGTAATATGGATGGAGTTGCTTTATATGGGAATCAGATATAAAAACTGTGATACCATGTAAAAATTTGACCCATCTAAATGTCCGAATTTAAACCGAGGTGTAAAATAATTAATTAATTTTCCTAATGATACCATCCATGGATTAACCTACCAAATCTTTTGTACTGAAAAAACGAAAATTAGATTAATGAGGAGAGGTATAGAGGAGCTATAAAATTCTCATAACCACTACAAAAAAAGGGATTTTAGCGACCGATTTTCGATCGCAAAACGTGATTAGCGACCGATTTTTGACCGGAAAAAAATTGATCGTTAAAAAGCGGATAGCTAATATTAGCGACCGCCTTTTGACATCGGTCGCTAATCTGCGACCGTCCAGGCGGTCGCAAGTATCAGCAACCGCCTTCAGTCGGTCGCTGGATCAATCGGGTCCGACCCGGCCGGATCATGATTTAGCGACCGAAGTCTGGTGGTCGCTAATATATTTTTCGAAATAAAATTAATTTTTTTATTTTATTTTCTGATTAGCGACCGACTTGTGATGGTCACTAATAGCGACCGACTTGAGGCGGTCGCTAATCAGCGATCCAGCGTAAAAAAAAAAGTGGTCATTGGGTTCGAACCCGCGCCCCTTAGGGTCCAGGCGGGGTGCGAACCACTGAGCCACTAACCCACTAGCCCATTGTTTCCTCTTCCATAGGGTTCGACCGATGATTTGGTTCCTCTTCCATAGATGTGTGACCATCCAACACAAATTCATTAACCATCATGTGGTACCTATAGGCTTCATCCACCTCCTCCAAAGGTCCGAACTGATGAGTAAATGGAACATGGGCCTCCTCCATGGGTGGTTCCTCCCGAGTATACGGATCATGACATGAACCACCAATCTCAAATTGTTCACCAATATTCCACCGACTGTAAAAGTTTTCAAGTGTGTCGATATAAATATTTCAACGCTCTTCACCGTGACTAGTCCAATTGTAATAGCGGGAAACAAAACCAACCCTAAAAATATGAGCTTTAACCTCATCAATGCTTAAGTATTGCATATTCCTGTATTTTTTTCCATTACACGGGCATCTAAGCCGATGGAAATGATCAAGACAGTGTGGATGACTATATGCAAACTCAATAAATTCTTCAATTTTACGGTAAAATTGAAGATTCATGCCCCCTCCGATCATACGAGGCATTAAGTACATCCAACCACGATCTGGAAATTCCATTTGTTTCAAATTAATAGTAAATAACAAGTTAATTATAAAAAAACGGCAGAACTTCGACTGTAAACAAACATATATCCATCAAATTAACATAATAAATTAACCAAACACAACATATTAATTAATTCCAAAAATTTGGGCAGAGTTTTGACTATAAATAGACATATCCATATTTATTTTCACATAATTTATTCAACATAACAATCATATATACTATATCACAACTATACATTTAAGCATGCATACTAAAAACTTACAAAAAAAATATATATATACAACAAAAGAATTAAACGGTAAAAGTGTGAAAAATATACGGTGAAGTTGAAGCAACGAGCACAATGTGATATAGAACCAGTCGATTCCTACCACCACTTCAAAAAGACCTTCGTCGTAGATTAAATGGATAAAAAGCGAGTTAAAAAAAATTTTACGTAAAAAATTATGAATGAAAACAAGCATAACCTGTTCTGTAATAAATATTTAGCGATCACCTTTACGGGATTAGTGGCGGTCGCAAAACAACGGACCGAAATTGGGTCATTATCGCCATGGACGGTCGCTAAATTTAGCTCCAAATTAGCGACCGATATCGGTCGCTAATCTCCATAATGTGACATCGTCGGATCAAGCGGTCAAAGCGGTCGCTAAAATAGGTCTTAAATTAGCGACCGACTGATGAGTCGGTTACTAATTTCAGTCAACTTAACCACTTCGGTCCTTCGGTCGCTAATCAATCAAATTAGCTAATGCCGGTCGCTAAAACGCGAGTTTTTTGTAGTGAACCCTAAGTCTATGTCATAACCTAATTTGTGTATATTCAGAAATGAAAAATGGAGAAGGCCGCCGCTGCAAGAAGTGGAGGATGTGGCTCGGCACCCTCGTCAAGGTGGAGGAAGAGACTGCCCGGAATTTCCCCACCGGTGAGATGCTGAGATTAACAGACGTTACACCATCGATGCGCCAATTTTGCCCACCATCAAACGCAGTAAAGATTTGGAGTTTGATGAACAACTGAGCCATGTGTTCAAGGTATGACTGTTTTGTCCATTTAATTTTATTTATTTATACAAGTTTCGTTAAATTTTGTTTTTAATATATTTTTATATTAACTATTTATCTTTAAAGGTATCAATTCCTCCCACATCGGTGTAAATGGTTCACAAGGAATTAACCTTACAGGATACAAAACCTATCTCACGGAAATTCGATAGTTACACTCTAACGAATTTCAGAAGCAGAAATCACAAGTGTTTTAATAAAACTCAAAATATAAGACTCGATTACTATATATAGAGAGACTCAATATTTAGGTTAATTGAGAAACTCTATTTCTCAATCTCCATTTTCAATTCGATCTACTGAAATGACCACACCATTGAGTATTTATAGTTACTCAAGAGTTGCATCGAAAGGTTGCGATTCTACTCAAATGTTGCAGTGAATCTAAGAGTTGCAACTCTTACTCACCAAATAATATCATTTCCCCGAATAGTCACGTTGAACCAAATGATTACAACTATTCACTAAAATCATCTTCATTCACGAAGAGTTCTCTCAAATAATTATATTATGTAAATTTACTAATATACAACAATCCCCAACTTATTTACATATATAATAAATAATATGAAAATAATAAAATAATAAAATATACACACTTGTTTTACACAACGAATAGTCATGAAGTGAACTTAGCCTTTAACTTATGGTTGAACAAGAAACCAATGGAATCGAGTTCTCGTCACCAATGGAATCAAGTTCTCGTTGCGTATGATTTCATACTTCTTTATTTTTGGCAGCACCAATTCATAACGGGTCTTGTGCTCATCCTGGTCTCGCAAGTATTTTAGGATCTTACCAATATAATCCCTAAGAAGCGGCCTCTCACTTCTCTACTTGCATAGGTAGACTCATCAAGAATGTCCACAACGCATCCCACAGAGCTATGAGTCTATTAAGGATTTAAAAATCCAGCCTTTACTTGTTGTGGTAAATAAAAGCATAGGTTAGACTTAGGAGCTTTCGAAATAGTCACCCCCACTATTTACAGGTTATGCACTTTGAAATGTATCCTAGTTTTCATTTCGCAGATGTCTAATATTGAATTGCCTTTTTAACTCAATGTTAAGGTGCCAATTTTTCCACTTGTACCTTAAGATGGGGTTGGTTTCAATCAAGACATCATATTTAATCGGTAATAGCTCTGTATCTCTTACGACCTTTTTTATTTTATCTTCCATAAATGTTTTGCTAGCATTTAAATTGTTGGAAGATACTCAAGTATGATTTTCTCTCTCTTTAATCATACTTCTAACATGATAATTTCTGATCAGATTTCATCAACGATAAAACAAACCACAATTTTGCTCTTTAGATCAGTTTAAACTTAATTTCAAAAAGAGCCTCATCGCCACCTTTAACATTTAAATAATTCCTCAGCGAATTATATGTGCCAACACAATTTTGTTTTGACCTCAAGTGTGACCTTCATTGTCACTTTTTACTCTTTAAATAATTCTTCATCGAAATTAAATGTGTCGACATCTTTTAATTTAAGTCACCTTAAATAATTCATCAACAAATTAAATAAGTCAATATCTTTTGGATTTAATCCAAAACACAATTTGTGCTCTCAACTTTCAAGAACAAATGTTATCCATCCTTAATTCTAATCAAATTTTAATTCTAATCAAAGGATCTATATTTAAGAGATTATATTTATACCTCAAGTATTATTAAATAAATTAAATCATATATTTCTCTGTATAATAACTTAAATTTGGGCCTTTACCAATTAATTTTAATCAAATTCAGGGCCACTGTCCAAGTTTTAATTTATAGGCTCATCTTCCAAAATTGGCTCATGGCCGAATTTAATAAGGCTCAATTTACTAATTTTAATATTTTTTTTTTTCATCAAGATCAAGTAAACTGCCAAACATTGATTAAGCCCAAAAAATTAAAACCAGACAATTTGATTAATTTGACCGGAAAAAGGATAAGAAGAGAACAACTCACCCTATTACTATAGCATCTCTCTCATGCGTCGTCTCCGTTCGAAATGAGGATGAAGTCATTTCCAGGCAAGATTTCGGATTCACAATTCTTAAAAAGGCCTCCATCTCCTTCTGTTTGGCAATAATCGTCGCACCGATTGATGATAACCGCCACTGAGCATGGTTTTCCAGATTGCAGCGATTTATGCGGCCATTTATATTCTCTATAAACCATCGCGCCCATTCGAAAAGAAGGTTCGAAGGGACTTCACTTTCCATCACAAATGTTTTAGCGGCATCGTTTTCCAAGAATCGGAAAATCTGAAACCAGCCATACATCCGGTGGAGAAGAATGCCCTCTTACCAGATCCAACGCCACAACGTGGAGGAGCACCAGCACAATTTCTTCTCACGCCTCGAAACTTTGTCTTCTTCGCTTCGCATTGCGGCCGGCGGTACGCATGGTTGTGCCGCCTCAGAATTTTCGGTGGCGCTCTCAATGTTCGTCAAAAGGCCGCCTCCATGTGGTTTTCAATTGACGGCAATCTCACATTTCTCTCTAGCTTCCAACGCGTTACGACGGTTGACGTCTCTTTCTGAAAACGTACAAATCTGGACCACGATTTTGAGTCTCAAAACATCCTTCGTAGCTGAGGATTCTAGACGCCGTATACATTCAAGAATGGGAAAGAAAGGGACATTATCCCGCTCATCTTTCCAATTTTCTCTTCTTCCTCCTACTTTTGGTTGTAATGGATCTTCGGTTATTCACACTATCTCTGTAAACTTTAAAATTGCTTTGTAAATTTGTTATGCACTAATGTAGTTATGTTAATTAAGTCATGGAATTATTTGGAACAAAAGAAGTTCAAAACCTAAGACTGGTATGTTTGAGAAAATTAAAATAAATTTTCACAAACAACATTAGGATTCTACTTCCTTGATTAACAAAGCAAAAATTGCGAGTTGTAGTAGATCAGCCCGTTCAAGTTTATCTACATCATTTAATTGTGCTTTCACCGCCTAAAACTCCATTGCAGAAAAATTTAATACCTTTAAAATTGTTGTATATATGTGGGTAATGGAGTTTAATGAGAGGTTAGGTACACCGAAAAACGATGTTATCTTTAAAGGTATTAATTCCTCCCACATCGGTGTAAATGGTTCACAAGGAATTAACCTTCCAGTATACAAAATCTATCTCACGAAAATTCGATAGTTACACTCTAACGAATTTCAGAAGGAGAAATCACAAGTGTTTTAATAAAACTCAAAATATAAGATTCGATTACTGTATATAGAGAGACTCAATATTTTGGTGAATTGAGAAACTCTATTTCTCAATCTCCATTTTCAATTCGATCTACTGAAATGACTACACCATTGAGTATTTATAGTTACTCAAGAGTTGCATCGAAAGGTTGCGACTCTACTCAAATGTTGCAGTGAATCTAAGAGTTGCAACTCTTACTCACCAAATAATGTCATTTCCCCGAATAGTCACGTTGAACCAAATGGTTACAACTATTCACTAAAATTATGTTCATTCACGAAGAGTTCTCTCAAATAATTATATTATGTAAATATACTAATATACAACACCCTCTACCCCCATCAAACGACGCTGTTGTGACCTGCTTCAAGGCCTACTCTTCCTCCCACTCCCGATGCGTCAGAATCCGGCTCCACTGGCGCCACCTAATCCCTACACTTTCCCCCTTATAAATACCCCCATTTTCAAACTGAAATGGAGAAAAGAGGGAAATGTGATTTCAAAGGGCGTGGATATAAAAAACTAAATTGCGTCGGTATCTATGAACAAAGCCGTGGTGGCTGCTAAAGCGGAAGCCGAGAGGCGCGCAAAGGAGGCGCTGGAAGATGTTTCTCTTTTGGTGACGGAGGAGGAATTGACGAAGAGTGAATTGGATTCAGTGGGATGGGTACTAATGTAATGTAGGTACATTAGAACCATGATTTTAGTTGTTGACATCTATGTAGGTTTTATGTGGGATATTCAACAGCCGAGTCACATAGTTGTTACCAGAAAATTATCAGATGTTTCAAATTTCAAAACTTGAAAAAATGGTGTATTAAATTGCAAAAAAATAAAGTATATATTGTAATTGATAAAAACAATAAAGTTCGTGATTTTGTTTTATCATTCACCTTATATATGAATTCATTTATCGCATAAAAATGTTGTGCATAATTGCTAATATTATGTTATTTTACTAATATTATTGTATTAATTATAAAGTATATGGTATAATTAAGGATTTAGGGTATCAAACTGACAAGCGTTAATTGTATAAAATTCCACTGAGTTTTTAGGTGTTCATATTACATGTTTTTATAATATTTGCTATCAATACAAAAATTAATAAATTGTTGCATTGTGATATAACAGACACACTTTAAAACGTGACTGCTAGAAAGCTATGATATATGCCGCATCGGCGACAATGTGAAAAAAAAAAAATGTTTTTTCTATTTAAAAAAAAAAAACTTTTTTTATTTACAAATTCTTAAAAAAAAAAAGTTTTTTCTATTTAAAAAAAAAACATTTTTTATTTACAAATTCTTAAAACCCTCTCCGAAAAATAGTTACTTTACCAAAATGAAGATTAGGTCTCTGTGTGGTTTTGTAAGTAGACTCTGTGTTTTATTTATATAGCTTAATTAGTCCTTTTCGTCTATTTCTTTCACTACAAGAAAATAAAGAATTAGCGACAAAATTAGAATTGTCTACAAAAATTTTCCAACAAAAAAATTCGTAATAAAAGTTCCTACGATTTGACTATGAATTTTTTTAATTATGAAAACAACTACAATTCTCAACCTAGAAACAACTTTGCCTATGGAATTAATTTGCCTACGAAATAAAATCTCTAGGTATAATTACCTACAAGTCACAAAAATTTACCTACATCACAATTATAAATGCTAATACAATTATAAATTTTTGTAGGCAATTCGTAGGTAATCTTCATTACGAATTTTTTGTTGGAAATTTTGTAGCCATATTAGTAATTTCCGTAGACAATTTTATGTTTTCTTATAGTGATCTGAAAAGGATTTTTTTTTTTTTTTTCTCTGAGTTACTTCATTTCCTTTGAATATGGTCTTGATAACTTGTCATGGAATTTGAGCATTTTCTTATATAAGATTTTTTTAAATTGGATTCAATTGTTATGGAGATTTTTTTGTCTCCTATCAAACCCCTCTTTCTCCTTCTTCTACTTTATCTCTTCTTCGACATCTCCATAACTGGTCTTTTGGTCATGTGGCTCTCTGGCGTCTCCGACTGTTACAACAACTTTAAACACCGCCGGAAAATTGATCGGCGTATTGAATCGGACCCAATTTAAAACATTAACATTTTCTCGACTTTTTGAGAAAAAAATTATGTTATGGGACCAAATTAAATTTTAACTCAATTGTGTTCTCGCCGGATTTCTCAATTTCAGCCATCATTTGAAAATTTCTATTTTTTTAGAACCTTCCGCCAAAAAATCCGAAAAATTAAATTGAGTTGCACATGAGTCCAACCCCTCAAAATAAATTACTATCATTAAGTATTAATATCAGTATTAAATATTATCATTTAATTTCATTAGAACATACACCATCTTAATTTAATTTTATATTCACACACAGTAACATAAATGATAAACGCAAGAGATTCATTTAAAATAATCATCAAACAAAGTACAAATTTATTTTTTAAAAAAAAATCTAGAACATAATGCACAAGAAATTTAATCTTGTGGAGGCGGAAAATTCAAATTGAACTCCTTCTCCACCCCCGTCTCACTGGTGGACGATTCCTCCGTTACTGGAGAACCCGGGCCGAGCGTCGAACATTCCTCCGTTTCCGGAGAACTCTGGAGGCGAATAAATGGGTTGCGAGCCGAAAAGTTCATCTGAGATTCCGCAATGTTATAGCCCCGGGCAGCTCTGTCGTACGCCAGTGCTCCCTCCTCCGCGGTTCTGAAGGTCCCTAGCCAGGCCCTCCTCCTCTCCCTGGGCACGGTTATCTCTGCCCCGTACCTGCCCGAGACCCGTATAATCCTGACCCCCCGGTATGGCGTCGACCCCCTCCTTGGCCTTACTATATTTGGTGCTGGGGCGTTTTCCATTTGTGTGTAGTGTGAATTTAGGGTACGGTAGTAATGTGCATTATATAGCTGTACCGAACCTCTGGAATTACTTTTTCGTAATTTGATGGGCCCCGGTCATGCCTAAAGCACTAGGGTTTTTTTTCATCTATTCTTTAATCTACGTGTCATTGATATTATCTAAAAAAATTATTTCCCACCCATTTGTGAATTAGATTCTCAATTTTATTATTGGGCGGTCACTTTTAATACGAGTAGAGTTGCTTTTAATGAAATTTTAATCCAGGATGTAGCATGAGCCAAAAGTTCTGATGCCGTGAAAGAATTTTTTTTCACATGGAACAATACAAATTTATAAAAAGGTGTGCATTTAATTCATTTATATTTAACATTATCTAAACCTTTGTTTTTCCCACATACACTTTCAAATATAATAATTAAATCAGAACATATCTTCTATTTCACTTTATTGTACATCTCATATATCATTATTTTTAATGCATAACCCGTATAATTAATGACATCACAAATTGTCATTAATGTGAAATGTCATGTATTAAATTTAGTGAGACATGAGATGAAACACCAAATAAAATAGGTGATCTAAAAAGCAATTATAAATATTTGGTTTGTAAAAAAAATTGTGTGTAAAGAAAAATATCAAGCACTGCTAGATATGGATTTACTCATCCCCTAAATGAGGGTTTATCGCATTTTTAGTCCCAAGACAATGTGTCAATTTTAAAATGGTCATTTTTTCGGTACTTATAATAATCTCGTAGTTTCGTTTGACACTCTTTGTCCCAAGAGAATAAGATAAATTGCAGTTTTGGTCTCAAGCGACACTACAAAAAAAACACTGTTTTGGGACGGAATTAGCGACGGAAAATCCGTCGCAAACAGTGTTTTGCGACGGTATCTGCGACGGACACGTATCCGTCCCTAAAACAGCCGTAGCTAATTTTTGCGACGGATTTCGACTTCCGTCGCAAATTAACGACGAACAAATCCGTCGCAAAATCGGCGGGTCAGACCCGGCCGGGTCACACAGAATTTGCGACGGACAGTATTTCGTTGCAAATATTTCGGGTCAGACCCGTTCGGGTCAACAACATTTGCGACAACCACATTCCGTCGCAAATGTTTATATATATTTTTTTTATTTTTTTCTGTTATAATTTGCGACGGGTTGTTTTCCGTCGCAAAATTCAATATTTGCGACGGAATTTGGCCGTCGCAAATTACCGAGCCTATACAAAAAAAAAAGTGGCTCGCGTGGTTCGAGCCCGTGCACCCGAGGCGGCCGGGGCGGGCGCGGACCACTGGGCCAACCGACCTATCTATTTTTATATGCGGCCCACCTTCTATATTAGTCTTATTAGGCGTTGAACAATTAATCCATTTTTTGCGTCCAAGGGGAATCGAACACGGGACCTCTTGTGCAAGAGGAGGGGGCGCGCGCCACTATGGCACAAGCTACTTTCGTTTATTTTTATGCAATTAGTATATGTATTCAAATTAAGTCATTTTTTTTTATAATTCACCAAATTAATTTCTTTTCGTATCTAAGTTGTTTATTAAAATATTTTGCCCAACAATTTTTTTTATTTTGTAAAATTATTTATTTCGACTCCCGCTTAAATTTATAACTCGTTCATTTGTACGCAATTAATTGTATATGTATCCAAATTGACTCGTTTTTTTTTTCTACACTTCACCAAATTAATTCATTTTCGTTTCTAACTTGTTTTTATAAATATTGGGGCCATTTAATTTTTATTATTTCTGTAAAACTATTTATTTCGACTCCCGCTTAAATTTATAATTCGTTCATTTGTACGCAATTAATTGTGTATGTATCCAAATTGACTCATTTTTTTTCTACAATTCACCAAATTAATTCATTTTTGTTTCTAACTTGTTTTTATAAATATTGGGGCCATTTAATTTTTATTATTTCTGTAAATTTATTTATTTCGACTCCCGCTTAAATTTATAATTCGTTCATTTGTACGCAATTAATTGTGTATGTATCTAAATTGACTCATTTTTTTTCTAAAATTCACCAAATTAATTCATTTTCGTTTCTAACTTGTTTTTATAAATATTGGGGCCATTTAATTTTTATTATTTCTGTAAATTTATTTATTTCGACTCCCGCTTAAATTTATAATTCGTTCATTTGTACGCAATTAATTGTGTATGTATCCAAATTGACTCGTTTTTTTTTTCATAATTCACCAAATTAATTCATTTTCGTTTTTCACTTGTTATATATACAATAATTTAGTAATTCTAATCGTCGTCTTCTTCCTCGTCATCCTCATCATCATCTTCATCCTCTTCCTCATCTTCATCCTCTTTCTCTTCCTCTTCCTCTTCCTCTTCCTCTTCCTCTTCCTCTTCCTCTTCCTCTTCCTCTTCTTCTTCCTCCCCACCGCGCTCTTGTCCATCACCCTCATGATCACTTTCAATCATTATCATTTCTGGATTTGCAGCAAGTAAGTCGACAAAAATATTCACACCTGCTTGATCAACCTCTGTTTGAGCCTCTTGTATCTCTGTTTGAAATGGATCTGTTGGTTCTACACCGTCTTTGTTTGACGGATTAGAAACTTCAACCAGTGATCTTGCCTTTACTTTGCAAACTGTCCTCAAGTTGGGCCTACTTGATCCGGGGTATTTGCAATAATATACCTGAGATGCTTGCGTTGCAAAAATATAAGGATCGTATGCCGCCGGAAACTTCTTTTCGGTGTTGATATCAACAATCTTGTAGTTTTTGTCGACTCTTGTTCCTTGGTTCCCTGGATCATACCATTCACACAAGAACAACACTATCGTCCTGCTCGGCCAACCCGGATATTCTATTTCAACTACTTCTTGCAGCACTCCATAGTAATCGATGGGTTCTTCGTTGTAGTTTGCACCGATAACGCAAACACCACTGTTTGTAGTCGATTTCGTTGAAGCATACGCTTCAGTATGAAATTTGTATCCATTTGTGTAATATCCGTGGTATGATACCACACTACGTAGTGGTCTTTTGCTCAGAGCTTCAAGATGTGGGTTGTTATTAAGTAGGTCATTTTGTCCCTGTAAATATTAAATTATCATGTATAAAAATAATAACATATTTGTTATAAGGAAAAAATCATATAATTATGTGGTACTCACGTAACGTTGTAACCAAAACATAAAATCATTGCGGATGGATTGAAAAACTGTTGCATCTGTGATGTCTGGTTCTACTTGACGCTTATACTCACAGAACATGCTTATATATCAGAAAAAAGAAATTAATTACTTTTCAGATATCAACAGTATACATATTGTAAAAAACTCAACTATAAAATTAAATTACTTACTCTATATACGGTTGGACTTCAGGACAATTCATCAAAACATATGAATGTATTGTTTCCTCTTCAATACTGCCCCTGAACGGTCGTTTGGTGCCCTTACCCATTGGTCAACCCGGATGCAAAAATACAGATAACATACCTTCAACATCACGAAGGGGATGGTCTACTCCACGACCATCGTAGTTGCGAGGCACATTTCTGATTCTGGTTTGAACTTGATCGCCGAAGTAGTAAGAACAAAATGATCCAACCTCTTCAGTAAGGTATGCATTAACAATTGATGTTTCGATGTGGGCCGCATTTCCAATATTGAGCTTTAAATTGTGCAAATACCTAAAACATTCTTGTGTTAGAAAATTTATTCAGTATTGATCTTAATAGTCGATTTAAAAAATGGTATAACATTACCTCTCAAAAGGGTAAATCCATCGATACTGTACGGGACCAGCAATTGAGGCTTCATACGCTAAGTGTACGGGTAAGTGCTCCATCGAGTCGAATTAGCTGGGTGGAAAAATCCGCTCAAGTTTGCATAGAATAACAGGGATCTCCTCATCCAAACGCCTCATGTCCTCAACTGTAATCGTTGATGCCGTTAAGTGTCTGAAAAAGAGACTTAATTTCGTGATGACACTCCATACATTCTTGGGAAGTGAGTACTGAAATGCAATAGGTAAGAGTCGTTGCATGAACACGTGACAATCATGACTCTTCATTCCAGACACCTTTCCGGTTTCCGTGTCAACTCTGTCTCCCAAATTCGACACATAATTGTCAGGGAAGCTCAACTCTTTCACCCACTTACACAAATTCTTCCTTTCTGCTTTACTAATTGTGTAAGAGGCCTGGGGATATGTTCTTGTCTGCTCATCCTTGTGTAGGGAAGCACGAGAACAGAAGAGCCTCAACTCATCTCTGGATTTTGAAGTGTCTTTGGTCTTCCCTTCAGTACCCACGACCGTATGAAACAAGTTGTCGAAAACATTCTTCTCTATATGCATCACATCCAAATTGTGTCGAATCAACAACTTGCTCCAATAAGGTAAGTCCCAAAAGATACTTCCTCTCTTCTAACCACCCTGGATACGTTTATTGTGCTCCATTGCACCCGCCTCAGTTGTCTTCATCAAACCAGTGACTGTAACCTCATACAACAACGAATCACTTGAAATAATTAATTTATATATGGTTAACTTATATATATGAGACACATAGACATCAGTAGTGATTCAGTACCCAGACACATACCTGATCGAATCCGTGGTCTTGGGCGGCCTACTGCATTTTTACCCTTTAGAAAGTCTGTTTTGTTCCTCCGAAAGGGATGATCAGGAGGAAGAAACTTGCGATGGTTGTCGAACCATGACACTTTTCTACTCAACGGAAGATAGAATGCATCAGAACCGTCCATGCAATACGGGCATGCTAGTTTTCCTGCTGTTGACCACCCAGACAACATAGAAAATGCTGGAAAGTCACTAATGGTCCACAAAAGTGCAGCTCGCATCGTGAAGTTCTGCTTCCTATGAACGTCGTAGGCCTCCACCCCCGTAGACCACAAAGATTTCAACTCTTTAATCAATGGCTGGAGATATACATCCAATTTATGCTTGGGGTTGTGTGGTCCAGGCACCAAGATACTAAGTAATATATGTTGAGGCTTCATGCACAACCAAGGAGGTAGATTGTACGGGGTCAACAGCACAGGCCATAATGAATACTTTTTTCCGTGCATTCCAAATGGGGCAAAACCATCCGTGCACAAGCCTAACCTCACATTTCTCGTCTCCCTTGCAAAATCTGGGAACTCCCTATCAAGATGTTTCCATGCCTCCGAGTCTGCAGGATGCCGCATCTCTCCAAAATTCTCACCAGAACACTCCTCAGCATGCCATGTCATGTCTTTAGCCGTGGCACTGGACTGATACAACCTCTCTAGACGAGGAGTGATGGGAAGGTAATACATTGCCTTATAAGCCTTCAACTGCACTTTCTTCTTACTTTTTGTACGACCAGATGGTTTGTACCGTGGGTGACCACACATATTGCAATGATCCTCATCCTCATCCCAAAACAACATGCAACCGTTTGTACAACAATCAATCTTCTCAAAGGGTAGATCCATATCCTTCAAGAGCCTCTTGCTCTGATAGAAATTATCAGGCGCCGTGTTGTCTTCAGGTAGAGCTCGTTTGAACAATTTAGCAAATTGATTGAACACTTTTTGACTGACCTTGCCTTCAGTTTTGATGTTCAACATTTGAGCATTGAATGACAATTGCGTCTCAGTCTCACAACCAGGAAACAACTTTTAATCAACAGTTTTAAGCATATCAAAAAACTTCTTTGACCGATGATTTGGTTCCTCCTCCATAGGTGTTTCATTGAATTGTGGTTGACCACCCAAAACAGATTCTGCAATCATCATCCGATATCTATCAGGTTCATCCTCTATTTGTGGTTCAAATTGAGTATACGGAACCTAACTTGAACCACCAACATCAAAATTTCCACCACCGCTCCACCCAGTATACCAGTATTCTACGGTTTCGATGTCAACATTCCACCGTTGTTCACCGTGACTGATCCAGTTGTAATAACGGGGAACAAAACCGGAAATCACAAGATGAGTTCTAACCTCATCAACACTCAAGAATCTCATATTTCTGCATCTTCTGTCTTTACACGGACACCTAATATTACCCATACAATCCATACTGCATGGATGTTGTAGTGCAAACTCAATAAACTCATCAATTTTATTGCAAAAGGCAGAGTTAATGCCTCCTCCTATCATTCTAGGTATTGAGTACATCCAACCACGATCTGGAAATTGCATCTGTTACAGATTAAAAGTAAATATCACGTGAGTTATAAAAAATTGCGCAGAGTTTGCCTAAAAATAAGGATATACAAAATTTTCCTTCACAAAAATCAATCCAACACAACCATATATATCAATCATAGTAAACCAATCAAATAAACAAATATCACACAATTTATCTTATAGTGTACATAAAAATTGAGCAGAGTTTCGACTAAAAATAGGTATAAATATCACACAAACTAAAATTAACGTACCCATCAAATAAACATATATCATCAATAATACCTAAACCCATCAAATAAACATATATCATGCTCATTACCTAATAGTGTACTAAAAAATTGAAACAATAAAAATATGATATTTAAACGGTTAAAAATGTGAAAACGTACGGTGAAGTAGAAGGCAATGACAAATACGTACGGTGAGGTTGAAGGCAATGACAAATACACCAATTATACGTGAAAAACATATGAAAACCGCATCATTTCTTATTTTTTTCGTGAGTGAAAGTGAAAGGGAAAGAAGAGTGAAAGTGAAAGGGAAGGAAAAGGAAGGGGATTGTTATAAATCTGCACAAATTTGTGACGGACTGATTTTCCGTCGCAAATTCTATATTTTGCGACGGAAATTCCGTCGCGAATACGCTTTGCGACGACCCAGGTCAATTATTGGTCACCAACCCCTCTGACGAGCTTCAACTACTCAATTTTGCGACGGAAAAGTGGCCGTCGCAAATATGAATTTAAAATTTCCGACGGCCATTCCGTCGCAAAACAGGCAAATGGGTCATTTTCCGGGTGGCTACTTTTAAACGGGTCGTTTTGCGACGGAAAATTGCGTCGCAAATTTCAATTTTGACTTTGCGACGACATATCCGTCGCAAATGAGCAAGAGTACAACGAAGGTGGTGGGCCCTAGGATTTGCGACGGACATTTCCGTCGCAAAACACTAACTGTTGCGACGGAATTTCATATCCGTCGCAAACCGACATTTTTTACGACGGCTTGCCCAAATCCGTCGCAAATACACGAAATTTGCGACGGATATTTGGCCGTCGCAAATTTTCCGTCGTTAAACCGCGTCTTTTTTGTAGTGCGATAAGGATAAATTTGTTTTTTTGGTTTTAAGAGATTAGGATGAATTTGTTGTTTTGGTCCCAAGAGATTAGGATGAACTTGCAGCTTTGATCCTGAAAACTAACTGATATGACCAAAAATGCAAAAAAATAAAATAAAAAAAGGACTAATCTCGCACATAAGTACTAAAAGTGTTAATATCTTTGGGGACCAAAAGTGCAAAAGAAGGACCAAAGGTCTTCGAGCTGGCAATTTAAGGATATCACATTTAAAATGTTGCAATTTGAGGCCAAATTGACCCGAATTGTCTTTAATTAGAGCTAATTAGGTCCAACCTGGCCTCAATTTGCAAATTTTTAAACCTATGTTCCTTATATTGCCAGCCCGAAGACCTACGGTCCTTCTGTTACTACCTTCTAATTAGTTGGCTTTAATTTTTATTCCGAATTAGCACTAATTAGACCCAAATTGTACGTGCTAGACACATGACCCCTGATTTTGGGATATTTTATACACATGGAGCCCGTCCAACACCACTTTGCGACATAACTATTTCCTTTCTAAATATAAGTATATATTTAAAATAAAATAAAATAATATTTGTAAATTTACGCTCATAATTTATTTCTACATTCAGGTCCATTTGTATGGGATTAGTTACCTACATTTACAAAAAAAAAAAAAGTTAATTAATATCCTATTTTTGCCCTATTGAGAATTTATTGTCCTTACATCATTAACCCTAACTTACTGCCGCGTTCTCCATTTGTGTTTATATATATATATTTTCGCGGAATTGTGAAGACCGGCCCTTCTTCTGTTGAGGCCGTGCTACCTTGTGAACGGATTTTTGTAGAGGCAACTGGCAAGGCATGGCCTCGATTTTCTTTTTGAAGTATTATATACCTACTCAATTAATTGGGAAAAAAAAATATTTCGCACGTTGCCCACTATTTTTTTTTTCATAATTTTCCATATATATACATTTGTTTATTGGGTTTCTAAAGTTAGGACTTAGTCAACAACTACCAGAACACTTACTGATTTTAAATTATACTGCTTAGACGTTATTATCTGTCGGTCAGGGTTTTTTTATATTAGTTTAATACCAACATAACCTTTTTTTTATTTTTTTTTTTATGTAATTTTTTTTATGTTGAATTTAAGCTTTTTACCTCTCTATATGGTCATTCTCATTTTTGAGTGAAATTTGACAAATTCTAAGTGGGAAAAACATGGATGAGGCAAATTCAATGAATAGTAAATTTGTATTATAATTTGAGATGTTATAATAGTGGATGAAACTTTATCAAGTGGCCATGTTTAACTTACAAGGAAATTTCTCAATATTACTACGAAATTTCCAGTAAAGAATTTTGTAGTTGCTGCTTACGACTGGCCTACATAAAAAATTTTTCATGTAAACATCATCATTTCTCAATTTACAAACAATTTTATTAAAAACATGATGAAAAATTTCCGGAAGTTGTTTGGTTGTTACACATGTCCTTTTAAAGTTTTACCCTATTGCAAAAATGCAACACTTTATACATATACACTAATAAATAAATTATTGTATCTAAGAGTCCAAACCTATAATATGAAGTTAATTCATTTGTTAAATTCCGTACCATGGGGGTTCTTTGGATGTCTCATCTTCGTCCCATTTAATATCCTATATATCCCCTTCGCCCTTTTAAGTAACTATATATTAGTAATTCCATTAAAAAAAAAAACTATATATTAGTAATAAATAAAACCTTAACGCATGGGAGTGACTTTTATTAGAACCGGATTTAAGGGGCTCTGTTTTTAATTGTTTTTAACTTATATACGTAGATATTTTTCTATTCGACATATATTTAAATGAATTTCTTCGTTTATATTGAAAATATGTATGATAATATTGTAAATTGATGCATGCAAACGGAAAGCCAATTCCACAAATGACATGACTTAGAGAAATTGCAATGCAAGGTTTGTATGTAGTGGACAATTATAAAATAAAAACGGCTGAAGGGGAAGATAGGATATTAGGTTAAATTAGTGAGTTAAAAATCATAAAATGAAATCTAATTGTTTGAATTAGTTTTCATAAATTACATATTTAGATAATTAAATAATTGAAAGAGGAATATCCTGCATTTCTTGACCAAGAGACAATACTTGATTATATTAAATTTTAAAATCATCAAATATTATGTGTATACAAGAAAAGTTGTTTAATAATTTAAGTTTTAAGGTGCTCGTAAATCTTATTTAAAATATATTAATAGGTCTTTAAAAATAAATTAGAGCTCTTCAAAATCAAGCTAAAATTAAATTAAAGAGTAGTGAGTATTTTTTGTGAGGAAATTGAGAGGTTTGGGATGATTCACACGAGATTTTTGGTGGAACATAGATGGTTAATCCTGCGAGGGATATTTTTATAGATTTTGTTGTAGTTGGTCGTGTAAACAATCACAGGATGACACATTTATGGTTATTCGTGCAGTTAATATTCGGTGATAAATGCATGTTTCACCATTTTATTTGATTTAATTAACGTCCCCCAAATTTATGTAAATTTAAAAGATGATTCTAAGTTCAGCTATAACTATGTGATGAACCACCAATCTTAATTTTGCAAAAATTGTATATATATAATGGTTATAACACACCACCAAATATTTACGAGGAGGATAAATGTATTGGTGATCGTATTTGACCATCAAGATATATGATTTGAGAATAAAATTATAGATTGGTCCCTTGAAATATACTAATGCAATTGTTAAAAAAAAAAATCATATTAGAGCAACAAAAGTTTGGAGGAAACAGCAGAACACAAGATACTATGAGGGGCAATATCTGATTATGTTCTACGGTATTTGCATGGAGGAGGTAAATTATTCACAGTGTACAAGAAGCAGTCACGGGATGGCAAACAATTTTTTATCGACATGGTAAATTTTCATCGGTGGAAAGTTGGAGGACTTATTTCAACGACTTGTATTAAAACCTAAGACTTACATGAACCAAAAACCAGTGAATATTTTGTTTAAGAAGATTTAGAGTTTTTGGATGGTTCAGACGAGATTCATGGTGGAGCATAGATGTTAATCCTGCGAGAAATAATTTTTATAGATTTTGTTGTTGGTCGTATAAAAAATCATAGGGCACTACATTTATGGTTGTTCGTGGAGTTATTATTCGGTGGTGAATGCATGTTTTACCCTGTTATTTGATTTTAATAATGTCCCTCAAATTTATGTAAATTTGAAAGATGATACTAAGTACAATTGCTAATCTTAATTTTGCGAAAAATTATCTATAAATAATGGTCATAATACGCTAGGATACAGGTATGTGTGACTGTATTTGACCGTCAAGATTTTAGTTTTTGATGATAAAATTATAGATTTGTCCCTTAAAGTAAATTAATATAGAAAGTTCGGAGGCAATAGAAGAACACAAGATACTAAGATGTTTTCAAATATTTGCTAGGAAGAGGTAAATTCTTCATAGTGTGCAATAAGCCGTCGGGATGGTAAATAATCTTTTAACGACTTGGTAAATTTTCACAGACAAAAGAGAACTTATTTCTACGGCTTGTGTTGAAACATAAGATTTACATAGACCAAAGAACGGTGAGTATTTTTGTGTGAGAAGATTAAGAGGCAGAGGATTGTTCATACGAGATTCATGGTGGTTCATAGATGGTTAATCCTACGAGGAATATATAGTTTTATATATTTTATTGTTGTTGGTCGGATGACAACCACAGGGAAACACATTTATTGTTATTTGTGGAGTTATTATTCGATGATGAAATCATGTTTTTTTAACCTTTTATTCGACTTAATTAAGGTCCCTTAAATTTATGTAAATTCAATAGATGATTATAAGTTCAACTATGACTATATGTGATGAACTACCTATCTAAGTTTGCTAAAATTATATATATTAATGGTTATAATGAATCACCAAATTTTTACGAGGAGGATAAACGTATTGGTGACGATACAGGACCATCAAGATTTTAATTTTTTAAGATAATTAAATTATGAATTCGTCCCTTCAAGTAAATTAAAGCAGATATATAAAAATATATCATGTAAGGGCAAGCCTTTTTAAGCTCAATAGGCAGTTTCGCTTAAGTTTGTAGTTGTGTATTATCCATTGATATTATATATTTGTTAATTATTCTTTTATTAATTAAAATTATATAATTATAATATATAATAATAGTAGTATATATTTAAATGATTTTTTTTTATTAAACATCAATGATCCATAAATAACGTTAAAAATACAACAAAATACTATTATTATATTGGAAATTCAATGTGAAATAGGCCTAAAGTAACACAGTCAATCATAGGGTAAATTGCAAGGATGGTCTCATGAGAATTTGTACTTGATAGATTTGGTCCCATGTTCTTTTTTGGTCCAATTTTTAGCAGAAAAGGTCCCATCCGTTAAATATTTTACAGTTTTTTATGAAATACTGGATGGAAAAACCTTTTCAACTTGATTTTTGGAGGAAAATGGGCCAGATTTTGCTATTAACAATCATTTTAATGTAAAATACAAATATGAAGGCGATTCTGCAACTTTAGTTCGTAGAGTTTTAAGAAGTTGAAAATTAATTATTTTTAAGTTGGGAATTATACGCGCGATTTTTTAGCAGAAAACTAACGGGCGTGTGGGCCTCATGCTCATTAATCCGTTATTTTTCGATGGAAAAATCGTATGGAACTATTTGCGCTAAAAAAAGGACCAAATTCATGAGGACCAATTCTTATGCGACCATTTCTGCAATTTCCCCGTCAATCATATGATTCTTAATTTGCATTGGAGTAATGGTAATACAGTGCTACCTGTTACATATAGAACATAAAAGAAAACATTATATGTTTGACAGGCAATACATGTTGATTTAATCCCTCGTATAAATATATTAAATGCTCAATTTTATATTTTCATTAATTAGTTTTACTAATTTCTTAAGTATGGCGAACAGCCTAGTCTCAAACTCTAGTTTTTCCTCACAAGTTTATCTGTACACATTTCCTTAAATTAATTATAAGACAGGAACCTGTTCGCAATGAATGCACAAAATCTATTATCTGTAAAATCCAATTGATGACTTATTTTTACTTCACACGTTTCTTAAGAACTTCTTGGATGATTCTTCAGTCTAATTAAAAGTTGAAAAAAATTGTACTATAAAATTAATTATTAATATCTTGTTAGTTTCATTTAGCCACACACTCATAATTTTATATATAGTACACGTGATTATTAATTAAATAAGTAAATAAATAAAACAAAAGACTCCATCAATACATTGAATTTGGTACTGCCAAAAAAGAACACATTTAATTTGAATTTATAAAAACATGTAAAATTTCATCTATACTTTCTCAGTCAAATAAATAATTAAAAAAAAAGAAACACTAAAAAATTTCATATCATCTAAAAGTTCGAATTTATAAAAACATGTAACAAAAATCTCCCCAACAGACCCTCCAATACATTTCATCTCATCTAAAAGTTCGAATTTAATACGTTTATTTAATTTCCCCAACAGACCCACCAATACATTTAATTTGGTCCTGAGAAAAAAGAATACATTTAATTTGGTTACATAAAACTACTGTGTTGAGTCCAGTCATGTCATCGGAAATAGAACTCATTCGCACTGCGGAGTTAGTGGGTCCCTCTGGCATCCCACTCTTTTCTTCAACTTTGTAAGGGTTTCAGTGATAGGAGGAAAAGATCTGAATTTACATTTAATCTAATACAAAAGGGAGAATTGTTGTTATGAAACAAAAGGGAGTAAGAAGGCACCACTATAAGGGGAAATTCAACAACGATTTTTAATAAATAAAACAAAATCGTCAGTGCGAGCGAGAAAAATGTAAGCACCTTGCAGGAGAGAGAACTGTAGAGAAATGACTCTTGCAGATTTCGGTTGCAGGTGATGCAGAGCCTGCCAGAACTCCTTGGTGGTCTGATTTAAATGAGATGAAATTCTTTCAGCTCTTCCTTCTCCTTGACGAAGGTGTTGAGCCACATCCTCCTTATCTCCGCCTTGTATCCCGGATCTCCTTATTCTGATGCCGTGGAATTTGGACGTGCTACATGGGTAATGGCGGCCTTCTGCATTTTTCATTTGTGAATATACACAAATTGGCATATGAAATAGGCTTAGGGTTATGACCTTTTTATAGCTTCTCTGTACCCCTCCTCATTAATACAATTTTCCATTTTTCGGTTCATTTTTCAGAACATAAAATTTGGGTAGGGTTATTCCATTAATGGTTTTGTTAGAAAAATAAATAAATTGATTAATTTCACACCTTTTTATAAAGCCGAACATTTACATGAGTTGAAATTTTTACAGGATCCTTTGACTCATTACTATATCTTCCTTTGATTTCCACAGAACACTACTTTAACCATATTAAATTGTTCATTCATTGGGTCTTCTCAAAGAAAAAAAAATATAGAATCTAGCCTATAAGTGATGAAGTGTTAAGGAAATTATTTGCTTACCTCTCTACAATTTCGAACTTTTAGATGTATGTTTTGAGGACGGGTTTCATACAAGTTTTTGTGAACAGGAAATTATTAGCAGAATTAAATAAATGATCTTCAAACATCCCGACAAATACAAATTCGCAATATTAAATTGTCTACTTATTGGGTTTCCTACCCAAAGGAGGGAGAAAGTTAGAAAAAATAAATTAATTAATTGATTTCACATTGCTTTACAAATTTAGACTTTTGGATGATGTAACGCTGAACTTTTCCAAAATGTAGATTCGACATTTTAGAAATCTGAGTCGTCACTTAGTGACCAAAAATCCGAACTAAATATTTCTTTTGCATAAAACACAATTAAGAACTTTACATAGACAATGGAAATATGAAATTTTCGTTTTGAAACGCGGCTGCCATTTGTTTATTTATAAAATTTATCGTGCAAGGATCTTTGTAAAAAGTTTGACACAAAACAAATGTTAAATATAAACATCATACATAACTAATCATCGGGAGACAGTGAGACTGGTTGCCATCCCGACATATGATAATAGTCATAGAGAACAATAATAGTACACCTAAGTCTTAAATATCAATTCCATAATATCACCGGAATCGTATCACACCTCCACTGGATCAAGCTCCCTTTCATCATACCTTGAACTTTTTTAAGGGGGGGGGGGGGGGGGTGTAACGCCCCGAACCCAATATATATTAATTATATCGAATTCGAAGTGTTATTGTGATCAAAAGTCCGAACTATAAAATTTTTGAAGGAATATAACGGAAATGAGAGATAATGAGTTTTATGCAGCGGAAGAAATGAATAGAATAATTTTAATGTGTATCTCTCACACATATATGTGTACATAAGGCATAGTATTAACAGAATGTTTTATTTAAGTGGGAAACTCCGTGTCGTCTCTATTACTGTCCTTGCTCCACGAAATCATAATCTGCAAGGGGATTAGGAAAAAGGGGCGTGAGAATTGAATTCTCACATATGGGTGATTTGCAACATCATGAGATTGGTAAATCCGAAATATATTAAGTTATACTCATTGATAAAGTGTTTATTTTATTTAATCAGTTTCATATAAAAATTTAAACGGCATTAAGCATACTTCGCATAATATAATTGAAATAGCACAAGTTGGTTCACATTAAGGCAAAGCCCAAAGTCATATCACATATTATCACAATTATCAAACCATAAATGTACAATCATTCTCCTTCCATCATAGTGATCCTTTTCAACTCCAACCATCAACAGTCTTGATTCCGAGGGCGTCAAACGACAGCTGTCCCCGGAGACCGGAAAAATAATCAACGACCTTGATTCCGAGGGCGTCCAACGACAGCTGTCCCCGGAGGCCGGAAAAACAATACTCAAATCACAACTCCGTACTTACTGACTTTCCATAAAACTGATAACTGAACTGATTCATGCTCACGTAAGGTGTTTACTCATGCAGTGGTGATCGATTCACAAAACAACAGGCTAATATATAACATATGTAGTTATATCACATAATCCAAACAGTTATATAGATAGGTGTTACATTTATGTTGGATTAGATATTTTTGATTTGATTTAATTTAGTCGAGTTCAGAAAATACCGGCACGACGTTATTTATAGCAGATCAATCAACGGATCATCACCCACCTGATTGTTTCGAGTCCCGAGAATATTGTGTAGGCGGAGGGTCGAAAACCTCGTGCGCGTTCCAACTAGTACCGAATCCTAGTAGGAAGATATTTAATTAAAAGTTGACCTTTGAAAACGTTTAGGAAAACTTGAGAGTTTGTGTTACGAGAATCGAGAGAGTTGTGGTCTTATAAACTCAAAAGGACTTGCTTAAGGGTCACACTCTATTTTGGTAAATACACCACTTCTAAAAAGGTGAGTGTATTGAGGGAGTGTATTTACTAGTATACTTGTGGTATGACTATCTCGATTACTACAAAAACAATCTTTTGATAAGTACACCCCTTTTTAAGAGGAGGTGTATTAGGGGGTGTATTTACTAAAAGCAGTAGTGTAACAGGGGGGTGTATTTACTGATTTCTGTGGTGTAACAGGGGGTGTATTTACTGAATTTAGGGGTGTCCTTAATAAAGGTCCTTTAAGGAAGAAAATATAAGAATTAATCTTGGAATTACTTAGAAAAATATTAAATTACTTAGAAAAAATATTAATAAAATTAAAGAAAAGGTTTTTCTTTCTTAAAAAAATTCTATTTCTCATTTTAAAAGAAATCTTGAATATAATTAATCATATTTTATAAATAAAACCCTTTATTAATCTTATTAATAAACTTACTTTTCTTTTCTAATATTAATAACACTTCTAAAATTGATTAGTGACACTTTCTAAACAAAAGAATAATACCATTTTCTACCTTTTTCATTTGTTTACTAAATTGGGTATTAAACGACTTATCTTTTCGTTCCAAAATTTCTAACAGTCGCACAAAGGGAAGACGAGTTTCCCTTTGCCTCCAAAAACTCAACTAACAATAAAACAAACTAATTTCGGCACCACATCATCAGCTAACCAAACCAAACTAATTCATCCTTCTAATAATATCAACTAGCTAAAACAACAATACTAATCTATCCATTCAATAACACTAAACAACTATTTCAACACCACCATTATACTAACAATTTAAAATCATTCGTAAGTAGAATTCTAACAATAATAAAGTCCCATCTACAAGTCTCAAAGGCTCCAAAACATCTCAAACTCACTTAAAACGGTTTAAATTCTATTCCAACAATTACAAGAAATAGAGAGGAGATTGGCGATTCTTACGAGTCCCAAACCGGGCAGCCTAACGGCGTAGCTTGAAGGCTCGTCGGGTAAATTCGAGCAGCCTAACGGCGTTGTAAAATGATTCGGTAATTCGTCGGATATTTTGGACAGCCTAACGGCGTCGTTCGGGGATTCGGAAAAATGAATTGGGCAGCCTAACGGCGTCGGTTGGAATTTCCAGAAATTCGGCAACAGCAACCGGTTCAACGGCGTCAAATTGAACGGAAAATTAAACGAAATAAGGTCTCGGTTAGAAACTGGAATAAACCGGTATTCGAAATTGAATTAAACGGAATGAAATTCGAAGAAAAAAAAAGAAAGATTTCATCTAACCAAAGGTTGAGGAAGAGGCGGCGATGGCGGAGCTGGCTTCGCACGGCGGCGTTCGCGAAGGGGAAGGGGCGGCGCTCGGCGGTCCGATGGGCTGGAGACGCAAGGGCGGCGTGACGGTGCTGAGAGGCGCGAGGCTTCGCGGTGCGTCGCTCGCGACGGTGGCCCTTGGCTGGAGATGAGCGGTGCTTGTCGACTGGGCACGGCGGCGTGTTCGAAGCTGAGGCGACGCGCGGCTGCGTGCTGGAGCACGGCGGTGCTCTGCGACGGCGGCGGCATAGGGGGCGACGCGACGGTGGTCGCGGACGGAGCTGGGCGGCGCGTCGCACGGCTTCGTCGGAGGAAGACAGAGGCGGCGCGTTTGGCGAGAGGCGATCGGAGGAGGAAAGGCGGAGGCGTCGCGGCTGACGGGCTGAAGGCGCGGCGGTCGCCGGTGGAAGAAGGAGGAGGAACTGGGCGTGAAATTGAAAACTAGAGAGAGAAAGAGGCGTGTGAAATTTGGGAAAGGAAAGAAATGAAAATGAGGAGAATGGGTATGTGTACGTGTTTTGTTCCTTGGGGAAAAGAAAGGGATATTTTAATTTTTTTTTTCTTAATTAGTTAATTTTAAAGAAGGAATAAACATGTGGGTGAGATTTAATGTGTAATTAATTTAATTCAAAAAGGGAAAGTATATTATGTGGCCCGAATTTAACCCCCTTTAATTCAGATATTTTCGATCCCACTTGATACGGTTTAGGGATCGTTGGCTCACGAGATTAGTCCCGATTCGAAAATTAATACAGTTTTAAGATTCGAATAATATTTTATTGTATTTTAATTATTCTCAATAAATTAAACGGATCGAAATCCTAATTTTTAATTTGGATATTTAATTTCTCGTAGTCCTTTATTCGCTTTGAAAGATTCGATTCTTTCTACGAATTTAGGAATTTGTAAAAAGGGTATATATTTAAATTACACAAATAGCACACAAAATAATAAAATAAAAAGAAACAAAGATTAAGAAAGTAAAATAAGGGTTCTAGGAATATAAAAGGTATAAAACGGGACGGGGTATTACATCCTCACCCCCTTAACAGAATTTCGTCCCCGAAATTCAGCTTCTAGGTATTGCTTAAGCATTGAGGGTATTTGGTTAGGACTTCATCCTCTATTTCCCAAGTTGTTTCTTCTTTCTCGTGTCGGCTCCACTGGACTAGAACTAATGGTATTTCTTGATTCCTTAATAAGTGTAACTTCCTTCCTAGGATAGTAACTGAAACTTCTTCATAAGTCAGGTCACAACTTAAACTTAAATCTATACGATTAATAACAGGGTTTGGATCGCTTATGTACTTCCTGAGTGTAGATATGTGAAACACATCATGCACTCGTGATAACTCTGGTGGTAGTGCTAAGCGATAAGCCACATCCCCGATTCTATTCAGGATGTCAAATGGCCCATTGTATCGCGACTTTAGCTCACCTCTTTTACCAAAACGGATTAGACCTTTCATTGGTGCCACTCGGAGAAATACTTTATCGCCAATGTCGAATTGTAAATTTCTTCTCCTAGCGTCCGCATATGACTCTGACGATCTTGAGTCGCTTTGATTCTTCCTTTAATCTTTGCGACTATCTCAACCGATCTTTCAACTAGTTCGGGTTCGAGAATCTTTTGAATTCCAACTTCATCCCAACAAACTGGTGATCTAAACCTTTTCCCGTAACGTTCTTCGTACGGTGCCGTTTGTATTATCGCCTGATAACTGTTGTTATATGCGAACTCTACAAATGGCAGGTGGCTCTTCCAACTTCCTGCAAGATCTAGAGCGCAAGCTCTCAGCATACCTTCGAATGTCTGGATAGTTCCTTCCGATTGTCCGTCAGTCTGCGAGTGGTATGCGGTGCTGAATTTCAATTCAGTACCCAAGGCTCATTGCAGACTTCCCCAGAACTTAGAGGTAAAACGGGATCTCTATTGGACACTATCGAGACTGGTACACCATGCAGTCTGATTATCTCGGCTATGTATAGTTGGGCGAGCTTGTCCAACGTATACGTCATTATAACAGAGATAAAGTGGGCAGTTATCGTAAGTCTATCTACGATAACTTAAATGGCATCGTGATTTTTCACCATTTTCGGAAATCCGGTGACAAAATCCATAGTGATGTTCCCCCATTTCCACTCTGGCATCTCCAGAGGATGCAACAACCCTGGAGGTCGTTGGTGATTTGCTTTAACTCGTTGGCAGGTTAAACAACTCCTGACGAATTGAGCTATTGATCTCTTCATACCCTTCACCAAAAGTTTCCTTCCAGTCCCCGATACATCATCGTCTATCCGGGGTGAATGGTGTACGGAGTATTATGTGCCTCTTTCAGAATTTCATTCCTCATTCCTTCATCCTTAGGCACACAAATTCTGTTATCGAACATCAAAGCTCACTCAGTACTCAATACGAACCTCTAAATGGTTCCTTCCTCAGCGCGCTTACGTATTCCTCTCAAGGATTTATCGTTCTTTTGCGCTCCTAGGATCCTTTCTCGTAAGGTCGGTTATAGGGTGAACGGGTAAACCATGGTATCTGCACAATACTGCGTGGAAAATTCTAGGTTTAGGATGATCTGGTACTATATCTTACTCCACTCAAAATAGTTTTGTCTAACTACTTACTCTAAAACTTCTGGTCCAAAAAGAGTGGCTTAGTGGAGAGGTTTGGTTTTTGAAAGCTTCTCCATTAGTTAAACCCAAAATAACTTCTCGGTTTTCTTGGTCGACTAAGTTTGTTGTCACTCTACCTGATCTGAGACTTAGAAGGTGTTCTAATCCTCAAGCATGCAAACTTTTCTTCCTACATAGTTGCAAATTTCCTCTACTTCGAAGTCCACTATGTATTCCATAGATAAAAATCAATTGTCCTTTCTTTTTAAACTAAAATATTCCCATAACATATAAATATTAATTCTTAACACATAAGACTTAAGGTTACATCTAGCTTACTCATTCCACAACAAGGCTCTACTTAAGCTTAAAATCTTATGTTATCCCAAAAGAAAGTAACTATGCCCATGTTTCATATTTCTTCTTATGCACAAAACTAGTTCGTTCTCAGTAACGTCTAGCTACTCAACTTAAGAACGTGCAGTTCAGTTTCTATTTGACGTTCATCCAAGTCTATCTCCAATTAATTCACTCGGCTTAGGTTCTCATTGTATTCCTCAAAAGTTCACTTTCACTTAAGGTCTATTCTTCTATATTCTATATCCTCAAATTTTTCTTAAATTCTTAGGCACAAGGGAGCGAGATGCTCTAGTACTAATCGATACATAAGTAGTTGATCCAAAATTCACACTTGCTGAATTTGGAATACAACTTCTCTCATCTTATTGTCTTTAAGACTGCCTTGAGATGTTCTTCGTGTTGCTCTTTATCCTTAGAGCACACAAGAATGTCGTCAATGAAGACAATGACGAATTAGTCTAGGTACGGATGAAACACTCTATTCATCATATCCATGAAAATTATCGGAGCGTTTGTTACTCTGAAAGGCATCATGGTGAACTCGTAATGTCCATACCGAGTTCGGAATGCTGTCTTCGGGATATCCTCGCTCTTGACCTTTAGCTGGTGGTAACCAGACCTCAGATCGATCTTTGAGAATACCGTAGCATTCTTCAACTGGTCGAACAAGTCTTCTATCCTTGGAGAAGGATATTTGTTCTTAATGATCAGTTGATTGAGACCTCGATAGTCTATGCACATACGGAAAGTTCCATCTTTCTTCTTTACGAACAACACGGGTGTTCCCCATGGTGATGCACTAGGCTTGATGAACTTCTTTTCAAGCAAGCATTGCAGTTGTTCCTTCAGTTCTTCTAATGCCTCTGGCGCCATTCGATAGGGTGCTTTAGATACTGGTGCTGCCTCAGGTATCAAGTCGATGGAGAACTCTATCTGACGATCTGGAGGTAACCCGGTTAATTCCTCGGAAAACACGTCAAGATATCCATCCACAATTGGCACTTTGATGCGCAACTTGTCGTCTTTCTCTCCTGCTGAGATGTGGACGAGGTAAGCTTGGCATTTCTCCTTTCGTAATATTACTGCAGCTTAGATTGCTGATATTACTCGGGTTTCCTTTTTGGTCCTAATTTCACGAAATGTGAAGCATTGACCATTACGGGTTTCGAGCTCAAACTCTCGTTCTACGCATTCTATTATCGCTTCGTCCTTTGTTAACTAGTCAAAGCCTAAGATTATACCAAAGATTTTCATCTCAAGGGTGTGAAGATCGGACTCTACTAAGTGATAGCTTAGCGTTAGGGGTAAACCTCAAATTCGATCCTTAATTTCCATAGTAGTTCCAAACATTTCTTAGCGCGGCCTGCTGAGGTGGCTTAGGTTCAGCTTGAGAAGGTGAGTTCTGTCCTATAGGATCCTTTGGTACAGGAATGGGGTTAACGTGGGGTCGTCCACGTCTACGTTCTGGTGACATTCTAAAGGTGGTTCTGATCGGAAAAGAATAATATTTTTACGGTATGTATAGGTGCGAGAAAGTTATAAAAACATAATCGGACTAACCAAAATTAACACAAAACGTTCACTGAAACACGTGTGGTACGTAATTCACCAGCTGCGCATTGGGGCCCCAATGGTACAGTGCTCACATTCGCACAGTATTCTAGGAACAACTAATGTGTCATTAAGTGATAATCAGATAAAATATGACATTTAATATATAAAGCAAGTAAAACATATTGACAAGTAGTGAGCACATAATAAGTATATATATATCTAAAAAGTTTTGGTCCTACGGAGGTCAGTCTCCTTACATTACGTCATAGAGTACAAAAGGTTTCTAAGTAATGCTAAAGCATCGTATCCTCACATCAATTCGGACCACGAGTGACAAAAGGAGCAGGTTAGAGCTACGCTGCTATGGTCTAAGTAAAACGGTCATACATCTGACTACTACTATATGTCAGGAAAGGGTGGCACATCTATGTTGTACGTATTTGTGACTACACCAAAAGGATAACTGTTTAAAAGGATTTGATCACTCTGACTGATCACTACTATCATACGGAAATACCCATTGCCGGCTTCTTTCTAGGTATGTCTCCAAGTGAATGTGGGGCCTTTGTTGAACTGGGTCTTCTATTCTCGTCCGTTCGAGTAGTCTTACTGCGATAGGACGGAGAACAACTTAGTAACCTTTCTGGCAAAACGAATCACGACTGTCAAATATGTCTCGTCGTGGGATATTTGAGTGGCTATTGTCTTTGAACGCAGTCTCTCAAACTGGGTTATAAACACACTTATAGAATTCTAAGGTTAGCTAAGTGTCTTCTAATTATCGGGATATAACTATCTTAGGTGGATTCTTATATGGAAAGGAGATTCCTAATCAAAATTTTAGTTATTCAGAAACATTATTTAAACAATTAAGGCATATAGATCAAATAATCATATAACATCATTTATGAAGTTTATAACTTTACACAATTATATTTATTTCTATCATTCACTAATTATCTGCATTCCCAGAGTAATATAAACGACATTTCGTGGTTCTTTCTGCACCTCGTAGGTGTTGTTTCGAGTTCGCGATCTTTTGATTGGAGTTTTGTTATGAAAGTCAAGTTGTCGTAATATCACAAACTTCAAGGCAATAAAATAAGAACATACCTTCGAGGAGCTTCTGACGGTAATAGGAGACACATTTCCCCTCAAGTGATTTAATTAGTGATCTATACTTACATAATAAGAAAATTTTAATTAAAGAAAAAGAATTTTGGCTTGATGAAAACAATAATTTGGGTTTTGGTCCGAAAGTTTTGAACATAAGCTCTGATACCACCTGTAACGCCCCGAACCCAATATATATTAATTATATCGAATTCGAAGTGTTATTGTGATCAAAAGTCCGAACTATAAATTTTTTGAAGGAATATAACGGAAATGAGAGATAATGAGTTTTATGCAGCGGAAGAAATGAATAGAATAATTTTAATGTGTATCTCTCACACATATATGTGTACATAAGGCATAGTATTAACAGAATGTTTTATTTAAGTGGGGAACTCCGTGTCGTCTCTATTACTGTCCTTGCTCCACGAAATCATAATCTGCAAGGGGATTAGGAAAAAGGGGCGTGAGAATTGAATTCTCACATATGGGTGATTTGCAACATCATGGGATTGGTAAATCCGAAATATATTAAGTTATACTCATTGATAAAGTGTTTATTTTATTTAATCAGTTTCATATAAAAATTTAAACGGCATTAAGCATACTTCGCATAATATAATTGAAATAGCACAAGTTGGTTCACATTAAGGCAAAGCCCAAAGTCATATCACATATTATCACAATTATCAAACCATAAATGTACAATCATTCTCCTTCCATCATAGTGATCCTTTTCAACTCCAACCATCAACAGTCTTGATTCCGAGGGCGTCAAACGACAGCTGTCCCCGGAGACCGGAAAAATAATCAACGACCTTGATTCCGAGGGCGTCCAACGACAGCTGTCCCCGGAGGCCGGAAAAACAATACTCAAATCACAACTCCGTACTTACTGACTTTCCATAAAACTGATAACTGAACTGATTCATGCTCACGTAAGGTGTTTACTCATGCAGTGGTGATCGATTCACAAAACAACAGGCTAATATATAACATATGTAGTTATATCACATAATCCAAACAGTTTGTTGGGATATTTTAATTTTGATGATTTTCCAAAACAACATGTAATAGGTTTGAAAGCAGTCAGGATAGTATCTTTTAGTTTCAGGTCAGGCTAGTTTGTTTCTCAGTAGAATAGGTTTTCAGTGGAAGAAGAACTCAGCTGAGGGGGGAACTCAGTGAGGGGGAACTCTACTGAGGGGAAACTCAGTGAGGGGGAACTCTGCTGAGAGGAACTCAGCTGAGGGAAGAACTCTACTGAGGGGGAACTCAGTGAGGGGGAACTCACTAATATAGCCTGAGGAAGTCAAGATGACATCACAAGGAGAACAGTCTGAAGCCATGTCAGAAGACCTGAACCTGAAGAGAAGCCTGAAGGAAGTCCCACTGAGTATAAACCTGACTTTCTAAGCTGGTCAGTGGACTACTCAGTGAAGAGCATGATTGAGAGGATCAGTGCTGTGCCTAGTAGGGCCTGAAGGAGTCAGGCTACTGAGGCTGGGAAGCTTGACAAATAGCCTTATGTCAACTCCCCTGAGTGGACTTCAAGTCTACTGAAGGAAGTCCACTAAGAAGACTTAAAGTCCAATGATGGTTCCTAAGAAGACTTCAAGTCTACTGAAGAAAGGTATCCTGAGAGGATTACAAGTCAGCTGAAGACAAGTCGCCTGAAGTCAGGACTACCCTGATCAAGTACCCTGAACAAAAGAGCCGTTGGACTCAGTCCACGTGGACCAATCAAGTCAAGGCAGCAAATCTGACAAAAGCTGACAAAGGCCATACTTTACTGAAAAGGAGAATTTCACTCCAGAGATAGTCTGGATTTGAATGTTACCTTCTCCAACGGTAACATTCAAATCCACACTATAAATACAAACTCAAGCTTCATTTGTAAGTGTGCAAGTGCGAATAAAAGAGCTGGTGGTGCGAGAGTGGTGCAAGTCATGAGGGAGTCATAAGGGTGCACCATCTCCATCAAGAACACTGACATTGAATTCTTCATAGTCATATTTGAGTGTTCCAGTTTGTATACTCGAGCCCATCATATATATCCTAAGCTTAGAGAGGTTTTCCCAACCCTAGCTCAGAGGCTAAAACCATGTAAGGGAAAACCTCACCTAGTTGGAGAAGAACCAAACCAAACTAAACCCTTTCCAGTTGAGTGTTAGGTGTTGAAGTGAGGTGAGGAGAGGCAGTCCCTGAGTGAAGAGGGATGTGAGGCCAGTTCGAGAGGCAGCCCAGGGAGTGGCGTGAGTCCAGTGTACCCGTGCACCTTGGCACGTTAAAAACAAGAATCCCGGGTAGTGGATTTCCTGTTAAATCAGGCAGTGGATGTAGGAGCTTGAGCCTCCGAACCACTTTACATTGTTGTGTTCATTATTGTCATACATTAGCATACATCAGTGTTTTAAAAAAAAAAAAAAATTCCCTTAAATTCCCATATTGTCCTTGTCTGTGAAAGAAAACGGGACCAACAATTGGTATCAGAGCAGGTTGTTCACATGACCACTGATCTAGTTTTGTTAAGAAAAATGGTCAACCGAACAGATCTTAAATGTTTTAAAACTATGGGAATTTCTGCATGTTTCAAACTATTACATGTGCTCTACCTCATTCTTGTAATAGAAAATCTTTTTGTTAGAAGTTTTGGAATCATCAAAAAGGGGGAAATTGTTGGGATATTTTAATTTTGATGATTTTCCAAAACAACATGTAATAGGTTTGAAAGCAGTCAGGATAGTATCTTTTAGTTTCAGGTCAGGCTAGTTTGTTTCTCAGTAGAACAGGTTTTCAGTGGAAGAAGAACTCAGCTGAGGGGGGAACTCAGTGAGGGGGAACTCTACTGAGGGGAAACTCAGTGAGGGGGAACTCTGCTGAGAGGAACTCAGCTGAGGAAAGAACTCTACTGAGGGGGAACTCAGTGAGGGGGAACTCACTAATATAGCCTGAGGAAGTCAAGATGACATCACAAGGAGAGCAGTCTGAAGCCATGTCAGAAGACCTGAACCTGAAGAGAAGCCTGAAGGAAGTCCCACTGAGTATAAACCTGACTTTCTAAGCTGGTCAGTGGACTACTCAGTGAAGAGCATGATTGAGAGGATCAGTGCTGTGCCTAGTAGGGCCTGAAGGAGTCAGGCTACTGAGGCTGGGAAGCTTGACAAATAGCCTTATGTCAACTCCCCTGAGTGGACTTCAAGTCTACTGAAGGAAGTCCACTAAGAAGACTTAAAGTCCAATGATGGTTCCTAAGAAGACTTCAAGTCTACTGAAGAAAGGTATCCTGAGAGGATTACAAGTCAGCTGAAGACAAGTCGCCTGAAGTCAGGACTACCCTGATCAAGTACCCTGAACAAAAGAGCCGTTGGACTCAGTCCACGTGGACCAATCAAGTCAAGGCAGCAAATCTGACAAAAGCTGACAAAGGCCATACTTTACTGAAAAGGAGAATTTCACTCCAGAGATAGTCTGGATTTGAATGTTACCTTCTCCAACGGTAACATTCAAATCCACACTATAAATACAAACTCAAGCTTCATTTGTAAGTGTGCAAGTGCGAATAAAAGAGCTGGTGGTGCGAGAGTGGTGCAAGTCATGAGGGAGTCATAAGGGTGCACCATCTCCATCAAGAACACTGACATTGAATTCTTCATAGTCATATTTGAGTGTTCCAGTTTGTATACTCGAGCCCATCATATATATCCTAAGCTTAGAGAGGTTTTCCCAACCCTAGCTCAGAGGCTAAAACCATGTAAGGGAAAACCTCACCTAGTTGGAGAAGAACCAAACCAAACTAAACCCTTTCCAGTTGAGTGTTAGGTGTTGAAGTGAGGTGAGGAGAGGCAGTCCCTGAGTGAAGAGGGATGTGAGGCCAGTTCGAGAGGCAGCCCAGGGAGTGGCGTGAGTCCAGTGTACCCGTGCACCTTGGCACGTTAAAAACAAGAATCCCGGGTAGTGGATTTCCTGTTAAATCAGGCAGTGGATGTAGGAGCTTGAGCCTCCGAACCACTTTACATTGTTGTGTTCATTATTGTCATACATTAGCATACATCAGTGTTTTAAAAAAAAAAAAAAAATTCCCTTAAATTCCCATATTGTCCTTGTCTGTGAAAGAAAACGGGACCAACAATTGGTATCAGAGCAGGTTGTTCACATGACCACTGATCTAGTTTTGTTAAAAAAAATGGTCAACCGAACAGATCTTAAATGTTTTAAAACTATGGGAATTTCTGCATGTTTCAAACTATTACATGTGCTCTACCTCATTCTTGTAATAGAAAATCTTTTTGTTAGAAGTTTTGGAATCATCAAAAAGGGGGAAATTGTTGGGATATTTTAATTTTGATGATTTTCCAAAACAACATGTAATAGGTTTGAAAGCAGTCAGGATAGTATCTTTTAGTTTCAGGTCAGGCTAGTTTGTTTCTCAGTAGAACAGGTTTTCAGTGGAAGAAGAACTCAGCTGAGGGGGGAACTCAGTGAGGGGGAACTCTACTGAGGGGAAACTCAGTGAGGGGGAACTCTGCTGAGAGGAACTCAGCTGAGGGAAGAACTCTACTGAGGGGGAACTCAGTGAGGGGGAACTCACTAATATAGCCTGAGGAAGTCAAGATGACATCACAAGGAGAGCAGTCTGAAGCCATGTCAGAAGACCTGAACCTGAAGAGAAGCCTGAAGGAAGTCCCACTGAGTATAAACCTGACTTTCTAAGCTGGTCAGTGGACTACTCAGTGAAGAGCATGATTGAGAGGATCAGTGCTGTGCCTAGTAGGGCCTGAAGGAGTCAGGCTACTGAGGCTGGGAAGCTTGACAAATAGCCTTATGTCAACTCCCCTGAGTGGACTTCAAGTCTACTGAAGGAAGTCCACTAAGAAGACTTAAAGTCCAATGATGGTTCCTAAGAAGACTTCAAGTCTACTGAAGAAAGGTATCCTGAGAGGATTACAAGTCAGCTGAAGACAAGTCGCCTGAAGTCAGGACTACCCTGATCAAGTACCCTGAACAAAAGAGCCGTTGGACTCAGTCCACGTGGACCAATCAAGTCAAGGCAGCAAATCTGACAAAAGCTGACAAAGGCCATACTTTACTGAAAAGGAGAATTTCACTCCAGAGATAGTCTGGATTTGAATGTTACCTTCTCCAACGGTAACATTCAAATCCACACTATAAATACAAACTCAAGCTTCATTTGTAAGTGTGCAAGTGCGAATAAAAGAGCTGGTGGTGCGAGAGTGGTGCAAGTCATGAGGGAGTCATAAGGGTGCACCATCTCCATCAAGAACACTGACATTGAATTCTTCATAGTCATATTTGAGTGTTCCAGTTTGTATACTCGAGCCCATCATATATATCCTAAGCTTAGAGAGGTTTTCCCAACCCTAGCTCAGAGGCTAAAACCATGTAAGGGAAAACCTCACCTAGTTGGAGAAGAACCAAACCAAACTAAACCCTTTCCAGTTGAGTGTTAGGTGTTGAAGTGAGGTGAGGAGAGGCAGTCCCTGAGTGAAGAGGGATGTGAGGCCAGTTCGAGAGGCAGCCCAGGGAGTGGCGTGAGTCCAGTGTACCCGTGCACCTTGGCACGTTAAAAACAAGAATCCCGGGTAGTGGATTTCCTGTTAAATCAGGCAGTGGATGTAGGAGCTTGAGCCTCCGAACCACTTTACATTGTTGTGTTCATTATTGTCATACATTAGCATACATCAGTGTTTTAAAAAAAAAAAAAAATTCCCTTAAATTCCCATATTGTCCTTGTCTGTGAAAGAAAACGGGACCAACAATTGGTATCAGAGCAGGTTGTTCACATGACCACTGATCTAGTTTTGTTAAAAAAAATGGTCAACCGAACAGATCTTAAATGTTTTAAAACTATGGGAATTTCTGCATGTTTCAAACTATTACATGTGCTCTACCTCATTCTTGTAATAGAAAATCTTTTTGTTAGAAGTTTTGGAATCATCAAAAAGGGGGAAATTGTTGGGATATTTTAATTTTGATGATTTTCCAAAACAACATGTAATAGGTTTGAAAGCAGTCAGGATAGTATCTTTTAGTTTCAGGTCAGGCTAGTTTGTTTCTCAGTAGAACAGGTTTTCAGTGGAAGAAGAACTCAGCTGAGGGGGGAACTCAGTGAGGGGGAACTCTACTGAGGGGAAACTCAGTGAGGGGGAACTCTGCTGAGAGGAACTCAGCTGAGGGAAGAACTCTACTGAGGGGGAACTCAGTGAGGGGGAACTCACTAATATAGCCTGAGGAAGTCAAGATGACATCACAAGGAGAGCAGTCTGAAGCCATGTCAGAAGACCTGAACCTGAAGAGAAGCCTGAAGGAAGTCCCACTGAGTATAAACCTGACTTTCTAAGCTGGTCAGTGGACTACTCAGTGAAGAGCATGATTGAGAGGATCAGTGCTGTGCCTAGTAGGGCCTGAAGGAGTCAGGCTACTGAGGCTGGGAAGCTTGACAAATAGCCTTATGTCAACTCCCCTGAGTGGACTTCAAGTCTACTGAAGGAAGTCCACTAAGAAGACTTAAAGTCCAATGATGGTTCCTAAGAAGACTTCAAGTCTACTGAAGAAAGGTATCCTGAGAGGATTACAAGTCAGCTGAAGACAAGTCGCCTGAAGTCAGGACTACCCTGATCAAGTACCCTGAACAAAAGAGCCGTTGGACTCAGTCCACGTGGACCAATCAAGTCAAGGCAGCAAATCTGACAAAAGCTGACAAAGGCCATACTTTACTGAAAAGGAGAATTTCACTCCAGAGATAGTCTGGATTTGAATGTTACCTTCTCCAACGGTAACATTCAAATCCACACTATAAATACAAACTCAAGCTTCATTTGTAAGTGTGCAAGTGCGAATAAAAGAGCTGGTGGTGCGAGAGTGGTGCAAGTCATGAGGGAGTCATAAGGGTGCACCATCTCCATCAAGAACACTGACATTGAATTCTTCATAGTCATATTTGAGTGTTCCAGTTTGTATACTCGAGCCCATCATATATATCCTAAGCTTAGAGAGGTTTTCCCAACCCTAGCTCAGAGGCTAAAACCATGTAAGGGAAAACCTCACCTAGTTGGAGAAGAACCAAACCAAACTAAACCCTTTCCAGTTGAGTGTTAGGTGTTGAAGTGAGGTGAGGAGAGGCAGTCCCTGAGTGAAGAGGGATGTGAGGCCAGTTCGAGAGGCAGCCCAGGGAGTGGCGTGAGTCCAGTGTACCCGTGCACCTTGGCACGTTAAAAACAAGAATCCCGGGTAGTGGATTTCCTGTTAAATCAGGCAGTGGATGTAGGAGCTTGAGCCTCCGAACCACTTTACATTGTTGTGTTCATTATTGTCATACATTAGCATACATCAGTGTTTTAAAAAAAAAAAAAAAATTCCCTTAAATTCCCATATTGTCCTTGTCTGTGAAAGAAAACGGGACCAACACAGTTATATAGATAGGTGTTACATTTATGTTGGATTAGATATTTTTGATTTGATTTAATTTAGTCGAGTTCAGAAAATACCGGCACGACGTTATTTATAGCAGATCAATCAACGGATCATCACCCACCTGATTGTTTCGAGTCCCGAGAATATTGTGTAGGCGGAGGGTCAAAAACCTCGTGCGCGTTCCAACTAGTACCAAATCCTAGTAGGAAGATATTTAATTAAAAGTTGACCTTTGAAAACGTTTAGGAAAACTTGAGAGTTTGTGTTACGAGAATCGAGAGAGTTGTGGTCTTATAAACTCAAAAGGACTTGCTTAAGGGTCACACTCTATTTTGGTAAATACACCACTTCTAAAAAGGTGAGTGTATTGAGGGAGTGTATTTACTAGTATACTTGTGGTATGACTATCTCGATTACTACAAAAACAATCTTTTGATAAGTACACCCCTTTTTAAGAGGAGGTGTATTAGGGGGTGTATTTACTAAAAGCAGTAGTGTAACAGGGGGGTGTATTTACTGATTTCTGTGGTGTAACAGGGGGTGTATTTACTGAATTTAGGGGTGTCCTTAATAAAGGTCCTTTAAGGAAGAAAATATAAGAATTAATCTTGGAATTACTTAGAAAAATATTAAATTACTTAGAAAAAATATTAATAAAATTAAAGAAAAGGTTTTTCTTTCTTAAAAAAATTCTATTTCTCATTTTAAAAGAAATCTTGAATATAATTAATCATATTTTATAAATAAAACCCTTTATTAATCTTATTAATAAACTTACTTTTCTTTTCTAATATTAATAACACTTCTAAAATTGATTAGTGACACTTTCTAAACAAAAGAATAATACCATTTTCTACCTTTTTCATTTGTTTACTAAATTGGGTATTAAACGACTTATCTTTTCGTTCCAAAATTTCTAACAGTCGCACAAAGGGAAGACGAGTTTCCCTTTGCCTCCAAAAACTCAACTAACAATAAAACAAACTAATTTCGGCACCACATCATCAGCTAACCAAACCAAACTAATTCATCCTTCTAATAATATCAACTAGCTAAAACAACAATACTAATCTATCCATTCAATAACACTAAACAACTATTTCAACACCACCATTATACTAACAATTTAAAATCATTCGTAAGTAGAATTCTAACAATAATAAAGTCCCATCTACAAGTCTCAAAGGCTCCAAAACATCTCAAACTCACTTAAAACGGTTTAAATTCTATTCCAACAATTACAAGAAATAGAGAGGAGATTGGCGATTCTTACGAGTCCCAAACCGGGCAGCCTAACGGCGTAGCTTGAAGGCTCGTCGGGTAAATTCGAGCAGCCTAACGGCGTTGTAAAATGATTCGGTAATTCGTCGGATATTTTGGACAGCCTAACGGCGTCGTTCGGGGATTCGGAAAAATGAATTGGGCAGCCTAACGGCGTCGGTTGGAATTTCCAGAAATTCGGCAACAGCAACCGGTTCAACGGCGTCAAATTGAACGGAAAATTAAACGAAATAAGGTCTCGGTTAGAAACTGGAATAAACCGGTATTCGAAATCGAATTAAACGGAATGAAATTCGAAGAAAAAAAAAGAAAGATTTCATCTAACCAAAGGTTGAGGAAGAGGCGGCGATGGCGGAGCTGGCTTCGCACGGCGGCGTTCGCGAAGGGGAAGGGGCGGCGCTCGGCGGTCCGATGGGCTGGAGACGCAAGGGCGGCGTGACGGTGCTGAGAGGCGCGAGGCTTCGCGGTGCGTCGCTCGCGACGGTGGCCCTTGGCTGGAGATGAGCGGTGCTTGTCGACTGGGCACGGCGGCGTGTTCGAAGCTGAGGCGACGCGCGGCTGCGTGCTGGAGCACGGCGGCGCTCTGCGACGGCGGCGGCATAGGGGGCGACGCGACGGTGGTCGCGGACGGAGCTGGGCGGCGCGTCGCACGGCTTCGTCGGAGGAAGACAGAGGCGGCGCGTTTGGCGAGAGGCGATCGGAGGAGGAAAGGCGGAGGCGTCGCGGCTGACGGGCTGAAGGCGCGGCGGTCGCCGGTGGAAGAAGGAGGAGGAACTGGGCGTGAAATTGAAAACTAGAGAGAGAAAGAGGCGAGTGAAATTTGGGAAAGGAAAGAAATGAAAATGAGGAGAATGGGTATGTGTACGTGTTTTGTTCCTTGGGGAAAAGAAAGGGATATTTTAATTTTTTTTTTCTTAATTAGTTAATTTTAAAGAAGGAATAAACATGTGGGTGAGATTTAATGTGTAATTAATTTAATTCAAAAAGGGAAAGTATATTATGTGGCCCGAATTTAACCCCCTTTAATTCAGATATTTTCGATCCCACTTGATACGGTTTAGGGATCGTTGGCTCACGAGATTAGTCCCGATTCGAAAATTAATACAGTTTTAAGATTCGAATAATATTTTATTGTATTTTAATTATTCTCAATAAATTAAACGGATCGAAATCCTAATTTTTAATTTGGATATTTAATTTCTCGTAGTCCTTTATTCGCTTTGAAAGATTCTATTCTTTCTACGAATTTAGGAATTTGTAAAAAGGGTATATATTTAAATTACACAAATAGCACACAAAATAATAAAATAAAAAGAAACAAAGATTAAGAAAGTAAAATAAGGGTTCTAGGAATATAAAAGGTATAAAACGGGACGGGGTATTACAGGGGGGGGGGGGTGAGATTTGAATTTTCAGTGTGAGCGGTCTGCATGCTATTATATAGTTGGGCAAAACAAATATGATCATTTTGTAAAATATTTTAGTATCCTGTTATCAAAACCATCATGTAACATCCCTGACGCCGAGCCACACAGGCCAGGCCGTCAAACATAATAAATTATTCACTGGCGCCGAGCCACATAGGTCAGATCGTCAAACATAATAAATTATTTCCTGGCGCCGAGCCACATAGGCCAGGCCGTCAAACATAATACATTATTCCCTAGTGCCGAGCCACAAAGGTCAGGCCATCAAACATAATACATCATTTTCTGGCGCCGAGCCACAAAGGCCAGGCCGTCAAACATAATACATTATATAGTCGGTAGGCTCTCCCGAAGGCATCATGGCGCCTAGCTACAGAAGTCAGACCATTATGTATCGTTTAAGATACCATATATCATGTAATAACCATGTAACCCGACCCGAAGGCCAAAACATTTGTAATACCAACAGACCATATAATATTTCAGGTAATGCAGTAAAAACTACCCACCTCAAACGCTTTTCTTTTTCGTAAAAATCCCCTTTTGCTTTCACCCGAAAATCCTCGTCACCTTAATCGCACTCAACCTAGCACAATTTTATTTGCACTTTAATAATCTTTTATTTTTCAAGTAATGCTTTATATAACTTAAAAGCATTTGTAAATACCATTTAGATAAATCTTAGATTTCAACAGACAGAGCATATTGATCATATAACATTTCTTTTGTTACTTTTTCATTGGTTGAGGATTTTAGTTCTTCAGTTTATTTTTCATATTTGAAGTTCTTCTAGTGCTTTATTAATTCTTCTTACAACACATCAAACAAGTCACTTAGTATTATTTAACTTGTTAATGATTTTCAATGAGGATGTTAATCTCCTTTCGTTTGTCTTCTTAACATAAAGAACTTATTCTCTTTAAATTCATTAAACATGACTTTCTAAGTAAATAAATCTTTCATGAAAACATGGATTCACACATTCTTATATTCTTTAATTATCGATGTCTTAGAAATCTTCTTAAAGGTTTATACATATTGGTCAGATAAGGACGTTCATTTTACTTAGTGGTTTATCGCTTATAGAGTTTACCAAAAAATTTTAACGTGACTATTGTTTACTGAGAACGTGAATCCTCATTTAGGCATGTTTAGTATACTCAAGTATATTAGGGTTTTCATAAGGTTTTCCTTTTTCCTTTTTCTCTTTTAAAGTCACACATAGAAACATATAATCCTTACTCTAAAACTAGCACTAAACAACAAATCATTCACATGTATCCACATCACATTTACGTGTCCTAAGTTAATTCATATCATTTTCATAAATTTAAACAAGAAAAAAATCCATCCTTAAGTTGAAGCAAGAAAAACGGTTTGAGGAAATCACATCCGAAGATGAGCAGTTTCCTCCTTCGGATGTTCGTCCCCTAACTTTAACCTTTATTGAAAAATACTAAACACATCCATTCACTATGAAATTTATATAGTAGGAACCTTTTTAAGTTTATTTCACAAATAAAATTTATTTCATGTCATTTGGTTTAATAAAATATGAGTTCTAGGTTCGTTTTCAAAATGCGACATTACTTTCCAGCAGCTCACAGTATGTGCGCAGTGCCAAAGATAATTTTGGTAAAACTATTTATACACATGTAAAATCCAAACTTGACTAGAAAGATACATATTTGCCCATGAAAGTGAAAAATTTAACAGTTTCGCCACACTTCCTTTTAAAAATCCATAACTTATCAAAGAAAATTCCGAATTGACTCAAACCGGTGGCAAATGAAAGAAAATTGATCTAATTTCATGTCGTTTAATCACTTTCCCATAATATGTAGCATTTGGAGTTCGAATATTTATACCAAAACTTCGAAACACTGTTCACAGTGTGATATTTGTGAATACTCTCAATTGTATTTCCTATTTCACAACTATCATGCCACTAACTGATAGAACGAGGACCACGAGGTAATAGAAATAACGATAATTAAATAGATAAATCCTCAAAAGAGAGGCCACAGAGTGCTGCACTCTGCCACAGAGATAAATCTCTGCCCACAACTTAACGTTGCCTGATATTCTTGATCAAAAGATGATTCTGAATTCTGGAAAAACTAACTTAAATAGACTCAAAACCCTAACCCTAACTTAGGCCCAAGAAAGATAAGCCCATGGGCTATTTATTTAATTGACAATATAAAAGACAGACTTATTTTAAAGACTAATAATAATAATAAAACTTAATTAATAAGACACCACGTATCAATACTCCCGCCGATCAAACAGCCTTGTCCTCAAGGCTGGAGCAATGGGTCGAGCATATTCTCCTGTCCGCCCGGGTCCTCAGTTTCTCCCTCATCGCACTCCAACATTATAGCCAAGGATTTGAAAGGACATTTGTGCTGGGGTCCAAAGGGTTGACTGCACCTAAAGCACTTCCCCTTTGCTCTATACTCTCGAGCCTCCTCCGCTGTGAGGTGACGGATGTTACGATTAGGCCAAGGGCCCGAAGATCCTGCCGAGGAATTCGTAGAGAGTCCAGGGCCTGAACTGTTTGGTTTCTGGCTTAACTCTTGAGATGAGCCACCCCCAAACTGAGATGCTGGGAAACGGGAATAAGATCCCTGGTTGGTTGTGGAGCGGTTGGGTGTGCCCCGTGGACTGTTGGATGAGAAAGAAGCACCTGATGAGCAGTTAAGGCGTCTTGCTGCCCTGATGGCCGAGTGCACATCGATGGATTCAGGTTCAGAGATTTGCTCACGAATTGAGGGTTTCAAACCCCCAAGAAACATTCCCAGATACTGATCAGGGGGTAAGTTTGGGAGTTGAGCAACTCGTTCTTCGAACAGAGCCAAATAATCCTCCAAAGAATCAGTTTGGCGAGTCATATGCATTGCCTCGTATGCGTTTCTGGCCGAAGTATCACCAAAACGTTCAATTAATTCCCTCGAATAACGCTCCCACTGAATATTGGGATCTCTGCGGAGAACCCATTGGGCCCAGAACATGGCCCTTCCAGACATACCAATAAGGGCAAGTTGAACCCGGTCCTGGGGAGGTGTTTTATGCACCAAGAAAAATTGTTCAGCCTGCGCGATCCATGCCATGGGGTCGGAACCATCAAAGAAAGGCAGATCCAGTTTAGGCCCGTGTGTGACTTCCACGAACCCTGGTGGCAGCGGCAGTCGGCCGGAGATGGGGTGTGGGATCTGCGATCCTCCGGAAGAGGTGTTAGAAACGGAGGAAGAATGGAAAATCGCTGGCTGGGGGACCGCAGGAACAGCCACCTGCCCGTTTGGCCCCAGCGAATCGACTTTCGCAATGACAGTGTTCAACAACAATTCAAAACTGGCGAATTTCTTCTCCGTCGCAGCCATATTAGTGGTGAGGGTCTCTTGAATTTCCCCAATTGATTTCTCCACTGATTCTAGACGCTCCTTCTCAGACATGGCACGAGTGGTTGTCATCGAGAAAGAGATCCGGTAGGTCGGACCAATTGATAGAACGAGGACCACGAGGTAATAGAAATAACGATAATTAAATTGATAAATCCTCAAAAGAGAGGCCACAGAGTGCTGCACTCTGCCACAGAGATAAATCTCTGCCCACAACTTAACGTTGCCTGATATTCTTGATCAAAAGATGATTCTGAATTCTGGAAAAACTAACTTAAATAGACTCAAAACCCTAACCCTAACTTAGGCCCAAGAAAGATAAGCCCATGGGCTATTTATTTAATTGACAATATAAAAGACAGACTTATTTTAAAGACTAATAATAATAATAAAACTTAATTAATAAGACACCACGTATCACTAACATTTTAACACCTTAATACACTTCATTCAAGACTCCATTTAGTATATATTTGAACATTCAAAAGTAAGATAGCCATAAGTTTTCATGATTTCTAAGCAAACAACAATAACAACAACATTTCAAGTAAAACATTCATATTAACTATGTTTTGAGTTGAAGGGTTTTACAACCTTTGTAGACTTGTCTTCTTAAGCTAGAGGGCCTTATTAGCTCTTCAATCTTTTATTTCTTGATGGGGATGAGGGCTCCTTGAAAGAAATTCTTGGTTTTTAGCTACAACAAAGCAAGAGTTGGAGTTAGAAGATGAAGATGACACTTTCATGAACTTTGAAAGAGAGAGGGAGAAGAATTGCTCATTTTTGCTTGGAGATGGCTTCAAAACTTCACACCAACACCCATGAAATCTTGGAGATTGAAATTGGAGTCCTCCTATGGTTGGAAATGGAGAATTTTCTTCTCCCTTGGAAAAATGGTGGCTGAAAATGGAAGGGGAAAATGAGGGTGTTGCTTGAGTTTCTTTCCTTGGTTTCATAGCAGTCTTTTTAGGAGGATTTCAAGACATATTTATGGAGGGGGGAGGACTGCAATGGTCGTCCACTAGGGTAAGGGAGAGAGGGGTATAGGCTTTTAGGGGTATGGGAAGGTATGGTGTGTGTTTTGTATTAAAATATTAGGTATGGGTTGTTTTGTATTAAAATATTAGGTATGGGTTGATTTGAGGGAAGGGAAGAGTGGGGCTGCTTTGACTGGTTTTTCCCAGCTGATGGGGTGTCTTTGTGGGGCCCATAGGCTGCCCAATTGGTTCTCTTGGTATTTTCGAACGCGATGTAGTTTTCGGTGTTGAAATTGAGTGTTTTTCGGCTACGTTTTGGAGCCCGAAAATTAATGTTTTTGCTCGTTTTGTTATCCGAAAGTTTAGTTTTTTATTTCTTTTATTAAAACTGATATTTATATTCATTTTGTCAATTTCATCTTGTGTTGGATTCGTATTTATTCATCGGATTCAAAATTCGGAAGTTTTAGGGTTTTTCGTTCGACTTTTGGCAACAAAATTATAATTTTGTTCGATATTTTCCATTAAATTAGAGGCCTTAAAATTTCTTTTCTAGAATTTTATTTTACTTATTTTATCACTCTTTATAGATTTGTTTCGTAGTTATAGTGCCAGGAGTGCTTCCGGTTCCGATTTTTGACCAACCGTTGCGTCGAAATCGATTTTTTTAAAATCATTGATTTTAAAAGAATAATGAATCAATAGAAATAAAATAATTATAACATAATAATAATATTAATAGTATAAATCCTAATTTTTTGATTCGGGGTATTACAGATATAATATAATTATGTCAGTCCTACTCACAAAATTTGTTGATTTATCCGAACTCAAGGATACATCTTCTATTATTTTATCCCTATCTCATCTAGATATCCTATATGTCCCTTCTAATCCTACCTATTTGAGTAGATAAAATAAAAATTAATGCATGTGACGTGCATGTGAGTGTTTTTTACCTAAGGATGAATTTAGGGGGTGTTCTTTTTTTATTTGAGCGAAATTTGACAAATCCTAATTGCATTGCGGATTCATTTCTCTATATATTTGTATTATAATTTAAGATGTGCAAATAGTAGTGGATGTAACTTTGTTGCAAATCGATGCATTTGAGTGATAATGTTATCATTACAAGAAAATAATGTGTCCAAGAAATTAGAGAATTTTTCTATGAGCGTCGAAATGAGGGTATTTTATGGAGGATATTTGTCCTATAAATTGCATTGCGGATTCATTTCTCTATCAGAATCAACAATGCTTTAAGAAAGAGTATATTGATCATATGGCTTTATGGAGTAATCAAGCTTGGCGATTTGCGGGTTTTTATGTAAACATTTCTCTAGTTTTACGATGTTATTCGTAGAACTACTATGTACTTTTGCTTCTCACCTAGACTTAATCAACCTCTCTATGGTTGGAGGAGAAAACTTTAACAATGTGTGTTTTGCATGAGAAGTTTGGAGGGCAACAAAAGAGCACAGGATAATATGCGGGGCAATGTCAGATTATGTTCCACATGATTTGCACGAAGGAGGTAAATTATTCACGTTGGATGGCAGACAATTTTTTATCGACTTGGTAGATTTTTCACAGGTGACAGATGAAGGATTTATTTCAGTGTTTCGTGTTGAAACCTAAGATTAGGATGGTTCACACAGGATTTATGGTGGAACATAGATTGTTAATCTTGCGAGGAATATTTTTATAGATTTTATTGTTGTTGGTCATATAAACATCTTGGACAACACATTTATGGTTATTCGCGAAGTTATTAATCAGTGAAAAATGCATGTTTCGCCCTTTATTTGATTTAATTAACGTATCTCAAAGTTATGTAAATTTAAATGATGATTCTAAATTCAAATATGATTATGTGATTACCACCAATCTTAATTTTGCAAAGATTATCTATATATAATGGTTATAATATACCACCAAACTTTTACGAGGAGAAAAAATGCATTAGTAAGGTGACTGTGTTAGACCATCTTATAGTTTTTTAAGATAAAATTAAAGATTCGTCCCTTGAAGTAAATTAATTTTTCTAAAAGAAAAATCATATAAGGGCTACAAAAGTTAGGAGGCAACTGAACACAAGATATTGTGAGGGGCAATGTCTGATTATTTTTTACATGACTTGAATGGAGGAGGTAAATTCTTCATAGTGTACATTAAGCGGATGGCCGACATTTTTTGAATGACTTGGTAAAGTTTTCACAAATGAAATTGGAGAACTTATTTCAACAGCCCGTGTTGAAACCTAAGATTTACATGGACCAAAGAGCATAGAGTATTTTGTTTGTGAAGATTGAGAAGTTTTGGATGGTTCAGACAAGATTTATGATGGAGCAAAGATGGTTAATCCTGCGAGGAATTACTTTTATATATTTTATTATTGTTAGTCGTATAAACAATCACAGCGCGCATGATACATATATGGTTATTCGTGGAGTTATTATTTGATTGCAAATGCATGTGTTTACATTTTTATTCGATTTAAATAACATCCCTCAAATCTTTGTAAAGTTAAAAGACGATTCTAATTTCAACTGTGGCTATGTGCAGAACCACAAGCTTAAATCCCCGCCACCATATCTTTACGAGGAGAATAATGTATTGGTGACTGTATTAGACCGTCAAGATTTTTTTTTTTAAGGATAAACTTATTGATTTGTCCCTTGAATTAAATTAATGTAGAAAGTTTGGAGGCAACAAAAGGACACAAGATACTATGAGATACAATGTCTGATTATGTATTTTCTAGGAGGAGGTAAATTTTTCAAAGTGTGCAATAAGTGGTCGATACGGCAGATAATTTTTAAACGACTTGATAGATTTTTCACAAATGAAATTGGACTTATTTCAACAGTTCATGTGTTGAAACCTAAGTAATTTTGTGTTAGAAGATTGAGAAGTATAGGAAGGTTTATACAAGATTCATGGTGGAGTACTATAAATGGTTAATCCTGCAAGAAATATTTTTATAGATAAATAATTACAGGGCAACACATTAATGGTCATTCATGGAGTTATTATTTGGTGATGAACAGTAACAAATGAAGACCGGATTCAAAGGAAATAGTACCAAAAGAGAAAAGAAAAAATCTTTTCAGAGAAATAGATAAAAAAAGATTGACAAGATAAAAGAAATACAAAGCCCACTTGTAAAACTACAGGTCTATTTTTTTTTTTTTTGGTAAAGTGGCAATTTTGCACATACGGTTTGTAGAATTGGTGCATATGAACAATTAGCATGAATGTAAGCTTTAATTTTATTTTTATTTTAAAAAGTGTTTTGATTATTTTGTTTTGCAAGTTGTCGTTGATGTGGCATCTTACATGGCTTCCTGGCAGCCACGCCAACTTTAAAATGTTTGAAGTGTCTGATATATCAAATTGCAACAATTTATTAGTTTTTGTATTGAATTGCAAATTTGTTTAGGGAAAATTACAACATGGTTCTAAAAAGTGACTCTAATTACAAATAGGTTCAAAACAATTTGCACAGACACATTTTTTCTCTTTTGTGCAAATATTTTTATGCGTCTGTGCAAATGCTTTGAACCTATTTGTAAATAGGTTCACTTTTTTGAACCAATACTGCCCCATTTTTTTAACACGTGTTATTTATAAATGCCTGGAAAGTCAGTGAATTTTTATGGAATTAATGCTTTAAAAGTTAATCCTCAATTTTACGATATATTTTATAATTAATTCAATGTATTAGCAAAATAACATAATATTGGCAATTATGTACAACATTTTTATGCGATAAATGAATTTATTAGGATGTTAATACCAACTTTATTATTTTTATCAATTACAACATATATTTTTTTTCCTTTTCAAATCAATACACCAATTTTGTATGTTTTATAATTTAAAACATCTGTTAATTTCCTGGCAACAACTAAATGACTCGGCAGTTGAATATCTTCCAAGGCCTCCTTTAATCTCCTCTCCGCTTCCATCTTAGCAGCTATCGCGGCTTTGTTTATTGATACCTACACAATTTTTATTTTTATATCCACCACCCTGAATATTCAGTACATTTAAAACAAATTTTATCATTCTAATTATAATAATACAAAATTATAGTCAAATGACTAAATAAAAAATTAATAGTTGATATTTTCTAATATTTTTTGTGAATTTAAAAAAATATATATATTGCTCCAAAATTAAATATGGTTAATTATTGTGTGAGACAGATTTAAATTGAGTGTAGTTTGATCACCTAATCATTTAATCACTAATCCTACATTTATTTAAAATTAATTAGTGAATTATGATTATCTACTTAAGATTTTCTCATAAGTGAGTATCTTATCATATATAAATTGCAAATTTATACCTTAGTAACTCGTTTAATTACAATCCATGTGATAATTTGAATAATATTTAACAAGAGTTAGAGGCAATCGCTTAAAAACGTCAGACCTTTCTTATGGAGAGGAGATAAGTTTTCAGTCTTGGACAATTATACTCAGTATCCAGGGAATGGAGTGAGAAGATTTGAAAATCGTGATATGCCATGGTGAACGAAATAACAAAAAACAACAACCAACATGATTTGTAAGGAAGTATTTCAATATTTATAAGCAAATGTAATATATTTTGTATTAGGTCTACTTAACAATGTAAATGTTTTTCATGTTTTGAGCGCAAAACATTTTATGCGCCTGGTTTGAAGAACAAAAACTGACAAGTAGAGCATCACATCAAATCTATGATAATTTGTGATACATATACAAAAGATTTGAAAATAGAAAATCAACGACACAAAAAATTTTAAAAAGAAAAAAGTGTATAGGAAAATTATGAATAATAACTAATGGACTCGGCTGTTGAATATCACCAAATGAACAACATTCTCCAAGACCTCCTTTGCTCGCCTCTCCGTTTCCGCCTTAACAGCCACTGCTTCAGCCTTAGCAGCCAACACAATTTTTTTTAAAGATATCTAATGTGTATTAATTGTGATCTAAGTCGTCTATTATCTCTCAGTTATATCTTCATTTACATACACTTTTTCAATCATGTAACTAAGAATCGATCCAGTGGTTACACAGACATTTCCTTGAATTAATTATTAAACAAAAATTTGTGGCCGACGAACGCATGAACCTATTTATCAATACACTCCATTCGTTGTACTTGTTTTTTTTTCTTCACCCATTTCCAAGAAATTTTTTGGATATTTTTTCAAACTAAATAGAAGATGAATTTTTTTTTGTGAAACTTGTGTATAAGAGTGTAGCCCCCTAATAAAAAGTTAGCATTTCACATTCTTATAACATTAAAAAGGAATATTTGAAAAGTTATAACATTAAAAATTAATGTCATGTTAATTTCTTTTTAGCAACTCTCGTAATTTTGTAAATAGCACACGTGATTATGAAATAAATAAATAAAAAAAGACTCCACTACATTTAATTTTGTCCAGGAAAAAGAAATGTATTTAATTTGGTATACATAAAACTACTATCTATGATTTCACAGGGAAATAAATAAATAAAACAAGAAACTCCACCAATACATTTAATTTGGTCCAGCCAAAAAGTATACATAAAATAAAACTACTTTCTTTATTTTCCGGCATGTGGATGGAATTAGAAGTCGTTACCGCCGTTGTTAATGGAAATAGTGGGTCCCCCAATTTTTCTTTCTGGCACTCATTGAAATCTGTATCTCCATCTCCATCTCCATCTCAATTTTGAAATGGAGGTATTTGGGAGGCGCAGTGGGGCTGGATTCAAAGCAACGGGAGTGGGAAGTAGAGTAGCACTACTTTATTGTTTTTAGCAATTAAAACATTTTTTTTTCTTTGTAATTTAATACATCATTTTTTTTAAGTTTTACAAGTTGAAACATCTATATTTTTTTTGGTAAAACAACAACTAAATGACTCGGGTGTGGAATATCTTCCAAGGCCTCCTTTGCTCTCCTCTCCGCTTCCGCCTCAGCAGCCACCGCGGCTTTGTTAATTGATAACGACGGAAATCTGCATTTCCCTCTTTTAAAATGGGGCAAGTGGGAGGTCACAACGGTGTCGTTTGATGGGGGGTGGAGTTTGAACACAGCCGTTGATGATGGGCAGAATTGCAGCATCTCTGACCGTTCTTCTCCATTGGTCAAAATAAATCTCACTGGAGTGGGAATTCCGGGCAGCCCGGTGACTAGATATCTCCGGCCCGTACACCTAGAGAAATAGCAATGCAACAATTTTAGGTTTGTAAAAAGGCCCGAAGGGGAAGAGAGGATATATTAGGTTCAATTAGTGAATTAAAAATCTTAAAATGAAATCTAATTTTTTGAATTAGTTTACATAAATTACATATGTAGATAATTAAATAGTTGAAAGAAGGAGATCTTGCATTACTTGACCAAGAGATAACACTTAATTAGATTAAATTTTTAAATCATCAAATATTATGTGCATACAAGAAACCCCAAGGATTGGCCTACTGCCGAGGGCTTGAAATTTAGGAATGTGATGCTCTATATATAGGTCTCAGGTTCAAAACCCAATAGGTGCGATCAATTCTTGAGACGAGTCAGTCCATACAGAGCAAAACTCTGGCTTGAAATGAGACCTCCCCCCCCCCGTAGACAATGGGTTATAGATCCCCCGGATTAGTCGGCCAATGAACCAGATACTGAGTAAAAAATATATTATGTGTATACAAGAAAAGTCGTTTAATAATTTAAGTTTGAAGATGCTTGTAAATCTTATTTAAAATATATTAATAGCTCTTAAAATAAATAAATTAGAGTTCTTTATAATCAATCTAAAACATAAATCAAAACTAGAGATTTTTTATGGACGTCAGAATAAGGGGATTTTATGGAGGACAATTGTCCTATCTCTTGCGTTGCAGATTCACTTCTCTATCAATATCTATTGCGTTGCGGATTTACTTCTTTATCAAAATCAACAATACTTTAAGGAGAGTATAATGATCCTATGGCTTTATGGAGTAATCAAACTTTGCAATTTACGGTATTTTATGTAAACATTTCTTTACTTTTACGATGTTATTCATAGAACTACTATGTACTCTTGCTTCTCACCTAGATTAAATCAATCTCTCTATAGTTGGTGGAGGAAACTTTAACAATGTGTGTTTTGCTCTTGAGAAGTCTGGAAGCATCAAAAGAGCACAAGATACTATGAGGTGGAATGTTTAATTATGTTCTACAGGATTTGCATGGAGTGAGGTAAATTCTTCACATTGTGCAGTAAGCAGTCGGAGGACTTATTTCACTGCCTCGTGTTGAAACCTAAGATTAAGATGGAACAAAGACCAGTGAGTATCTTGTGTAAGAAGATTGAGAGATTATGAATGGTTCGGACAAGATTTATCACTACAAAAAAAGACCCAAATAAAGAGGGCTACTAAAGAGGGCAAATAAAGCCCTCGTCCTTAAAGAGGGCCGAGACGAGGGCCTTTAAAATATGCACGAGACGAGGGCCTACACGAGGGCACAGTCCCCCTCTTTAGTTGACGAGGGCGTGGCCCTCGTGAATTTTAAAATTGTGCGAGCTGAGGGCAGGGCCCCTCGTGAGTAGGCGAGGGCGGGGCCCCTCGTGAGTTGGCGAGCGCGGCCCCCTCGCCCGGTCCATGCGTTCTACGAGCAGAGGGCAGGGCCCCTCGTGAGTAGGCGAGGGCGGGGCCCCTCGTGAGTTGGCGAGCACGGCCCCCTCGCCCGGTCCTTGCGTTCTACGAGCCGAGGGCTAGCCCCTCGCCCACGGTAATTTCCAGGTTTTTACCGAGGGGGTTTACCCTCTTTAACCCCCTCGGTAAATTCTAACATATTTAAACCCCCCACCCACCATTTTCAGCAGAAAACAAACCCTCCCCCAAGCTCCCCAGCTGCCGCCGCCGCCGCCCATCCCTGCCGCGCCGCCGTCGCCGGAAACGCCACTCCACCGGTCGGATTTTGGCCTACTCGTCCCCGTGAACATTTCTACGGTAACATTTTTCATTTTAATCGGTTAATTTGTTAATTAAATTGTTTGTAAAATTAATACAAATTCATGTGTATATATATATTTATGTGTATGTATATATATGTATAGTTGTTAATTAGTTGCTAATTATGTAGTGTTTAACTTGTTAATTTAATTAATATGTAATTAATTATAAATTTGATAATATAATTATATTTATATGAATTAGAAATAATTATATAAATATTTGTTGTGTTAAATTTAATTTTAATTGCATGATATATTTAATTAATTTTATATGTGATGAATATTCATGTGTTCGATTATCTACATTAATTATTTATTTGATGAATGATGTATATATAGTTATATATATATTTAAAGTATAATTAATTAATTATGTTGGAGTGGCCGGAGGGGGTTGATGAATAATATTGTTGGTTGTTTGCTAGCTGTAGAATGTGCGTTCCGACTTGATTAATTTTAATTAAGTCGGAAATGGATGCACTATAGGATCTTAGTTAACTGGAGAATGCGATAATATTAAACGAAACTCTGCCGAAAATTTTAGAATAACTATATTAAATTAACAATAGGATAATTATAATGGATTTATATATTAATTTTTTATTGAATTTTGAATATTCTTTAATTTGAAACAGATTATAATATGAGTTATTCAATTCGTAATTGGATGTATGGTCCAAGAACAATTAATGGAATGATAGCTCCCGACTTTCTTAGTGGTCTTGAATCGTTTATACAATTCGCAACTAGCAATCCTGATTGGATGAGTGAAGGAGATATTAGGTGTCCCTGCTCGAAATCTAGATGTAGGAACCAAAGGTTTAGAGCACCAATTAACGTAAAAACACATTTGTATATAAATGGGTTTATGCCCAATTATCACAATTGGATTTTACACGGTGAACAAAATTGGGGTCATCTACCACACCAAAACTATGATCAGTCGACTTCGTATGGAGTAGATGATACTGCAGGGTCTACCTCGTACCATGACATGATCACAGATCTAACTGGTCCTAACCTTCATTTTGGAAATGTGGAAGAACCCGTTAATGAGGAGCCCCCAAATGAGCATACTGCTCAATTTTATGACATGCTTCGTGCAGCAAACCAGGATTTGTATCCTGGTTGCGAAACACACTCACAATTGTCATTCAACGCCCGACTGTTGAACATTAAAACTGAAAATAGACTGTCTGAGAGGGGTTATAATCAAGTTGTTGACTTGATTCGGGAAATTGGTCCTCCTGAAAATCTAGTGCCCAGGAAATTTTCTGATAGCAAACAACTAATGAGTGGGATGGGTCTTCCAGTAGAGAGGATTGATTGTTGTGCACATAATTGTATGATATATTGGGGTAATGATAGTGAACTTGAACATTGTAAGGTTTGTTGTCATCCACGGTTTAAACCCCGTAAGCGTGGTGTTGATGGTCAATGGAAAAAGAAAAAACCTTACAAGGAGATTTTCTACTTTCCTATCATTCCTCGACTGCAAAGATTGTATCAGTCTGTTGCTACTGCAAAAGATATGACATGGCATGCAAGTTGCTCTAACGATGATTCTGGTGTTATGCGTCACCCTGCAGACTCATTGGCTTGGAAACACCTGGATAATTCGTATCCTGAATTTGCTTCCGAGATTCGGAACATAAGGTTGGGCCTAAGCACCGATGGTTTTCAACCATTCGGACAGTCTGGGAAACAATATTCTTCATGGCCAGTGATAGTGACACCGTACAATCTACCTATGTGGTTGTGTATGAAAGATCAATTCATGTTTCTTACGGTATTAGTGCCTGGTCCTAAAAATCCTAAGGATAAATTGTATATTTTTTTACTGCTGTTGATCCGTGATTTGATGTATTTGTGGGAAATTGGGGTGGAAACGTACGATGTTGCTACAAAGCAAAATTTTCTGATGCGAGCTGCACTAATTTGGACCATCAGTGACTTTCCAGCTTACTCAATGTTGTCTGGATGGAGCACTGCTGGACGGACAACTTGTCCTTACTGTGGAGAATACACTGATACTTTCACTCTGAGGCTCAGTCGTAAACAGTCGTGGTTCGATAACCATCGTAAATTCTTACCTAGACACCATCCGTATCGGAGAAACAATACTGCATTAAAAAAGAATGTGATAGTGGATGACCCACCACCACCCATTCGATCAGGTGAATCACTCCTAAATGAAATCAATTGGGTGGGATATCGAAAATTGACAGAAGATGGTGCCGAGGCCCACAACAAGAGATTGGAAACTGGTTGGAAGAAGAAAAGTATTTTCTGGGATTTGCCGTATTGGAGTACCTTGTTGATCCGTCATAATCTGGACGTGATGCACATTGAAAAACACTTCTTTGATAATTTGTTCTACACTGTAATGAATGTGGAAGGGAAAACAAAGGACACGAATAAGTCCAGAGATTAACTTAATGAATATTGTCGTCGTCCATCACTTGTGAAATGTCCACGTACAGGAAAGTACCCCAAAGCTTGTTATTCACTTGATAAGAGACAAAAGGATGTTGTGTGCAGATGGGTAGATGAGCTAAAGTTTCCTGATAACTATGTGTCCAACCTGTCTCGAACTATTGACTGGACAAAATTGAAAATATTTGGGTTGAAGAGTCATGATTGTCATGTGTTTATGCAGAGGCTACTCCCGATTGCTTTCCGTGAAATTCTTCCACAGAACGTGTGGAATGCTATAACTGAAGTTTGTTTATTCTTCAAGGAGTTGACTTCTACGACGATTACAGTTGAGAACATGACTCGGTTGGAAGTAGATATTCCGCTGATCTTGTGCAAGTTGGAACGTATATTTCCACCCAGCTTCTTTAATTCGATGGAGCATCTACCTGTACACCTTGCATACGAAGCACGAGTGGCTGGTCCTGTACAATACAGATGGATGTATCCATTTGAGAGGTAATCTACAACTTTCAAATATTTGAACAATTAGCGGTAATTATACTCACTATTGATGCTTCTGGTTAGGTATCTTCATAATTTAAAACTCAGTGTGGGTAACAAAGCTCATGTTGAAGCTTCGATCGCAAATGCATATCTAACAAAAGAAGCATCAATTTTCTGTTCCCACTACTTTGAGGATCATGTTCTGATGAGGCGTCATAATGTACCTCGTAATTACGATGGTCGTGGCGCCGAAGAACCCCAACCTGGTACTCCGTCAATTTTTATACCTTCTGGACGACCACTTGGACGGAAGAATACAAGATATATTGTAGACGAAGAGAAAAATACAGCTCACACCTACGTGTTACTGAATTGTAACGAGGTGCAACCGTATGTTGAGTAAGTTAATATTCAACATCGTCCATCTATAATTATTACAAAACATCATTATAATGATAATATTGTACATCTTCCCTCTTGTAGTATGTTCATGCATCAACTTCAAAGTGTTCAACCGAATCTCTCTAGGGCTGAACAAGACGATAAACTTCAACATCAGTTTGCGTTATGGTTTGAACAAGTTGTAAGTCAAGTTGATAAAATTATATAAATAATAAAATATATACATAGACTCAGGATTAAATATTTTGTCAACTATAGGTCAAGGTAAACAATATTCAGAACCGGTGGATACGTGATCTCTCCAGCGGTCCTGTAAGTTGTGTTACCACATATCCTGGGTATTACGTAAATAGATACAAATTTCACACACGCACTTATGGTGAATCAAAATCGACTGTGAACAGTGGAGTTTGTATCAAGGGGACAAACTATGATTCAGATGAGAATGATTTCTATGGGATCCTTGAAGAAGTATTACAGTTGGAATACCCTGGACGATTTGAGAAAAAAATGGTTTTGTTCAAGTGCTAGTGGTATGATCCTACCGTGCCAAATGGAACAAGAATACATCCTAACTACAAACTTGTGGATGTTAATCGGAGAAGAGTATATGGCCGTTATGATCCTTTTGTATTAGCAAATCAAGCCACTCAAGTTTACTATTGCGAATACCCGGTGGTGCGAAATCATGAATGGCTTGCGGTTTGCAAAGTTAAACCGAGATCCTTAGTGGAAATTGATAAAAGGAATGAACAAGAGCTACCCCCGTTCCAAGACGATGAGATTAATTCACAAATGAATAATGTGCAAATAGACAGTGATCCTATCGTGTTGGCAGATGTCAGTGGTGCACTAATTCAAATTGAGAATGATGATGTTGAAGAAGAAGAAGAAGAAGAAGAAGAAGAAGAAGAAGAAGAAGAAGAAGAAGAAGAAGAAGAAGAAGAAGAAGAAGAAGAAGAAGAAGAAGAAGAAGAAGAAGAAGAAGAAGAAGAAGAAGAAGAAGAAGAAGAAGAAGAAGAAGAAGAAGAAGAAGAAGAAGAAGAAGAAGAAGAAGAAGAAGAAGAAGAAGAGGAGGAGGAAGAAGAAGAGGAGGAAGAAGAAGAGGAAGAAGAAGAAGAGGAAGAAGAAGAAGAGGAAGACGAAGAAGAGGAAGAGGAGGAAGAGGAAGAGGAGGAAGAGGAAGAGGAAGAGGAAGAAGAGGAAGAGGAAGAAGAAGAAGAAGAGGAGGAGGAAGAAGAAGAGGAGGAGGAAGAAGAAGATGAAGAGGAGGAAGAAGACGATGATGATGATGATGATTAAGTAGTTTAGTAATTGCTATCTCGATGTTAGAAATTATTTAATGTGTACACCTAAACTTTGATTGATTGATCATTTATATCTCGGTGTTATAAATTATAATGTGTACACCTAAACTTTGACTATTTGCTCAATTATATCTCGGTGTTATAAATTATAATGTGTACACCTAAACTTTGACTATTTGCTCATTTATATCTCGGTGTTTAAAATTTTACAGATGAGCGGATCCGATCGTAGCTCTAGCGGGGGACAGCGACAGAGTGCAGGTCGCGGGGGTCGAGGCCGATCTAGTGGGGCGCGGAACACAGTGCCTATACCACACATACCAGTGCCAGTTCCGTTGATCCCCATGACTGATGACGAGGAAGCTGAGCAGTATACCGACTCGGATTCTGAAGAACAGTCGGATTCACAAATGGTCGGACAGAGACTAGATGTGTATATTGCCTACGATACGTATGTTAGACTTACTATTTTCAGGTATTTTGAGGAATATATATCCGTGAATATTAATTATGTATTACAAATTTGTTTTGCAGCTTGATGCCTTCGAATCCGGTCTCCAAGCTGATCAGACGTATCATGACTGGACATATGGAGTTGGGCGCCTTCACCTTCAGGATGATATCCGAAGAAAGGCTGCAGGAGTACTGGGAGCCATTTTAGGTATATATTCATTTGATTTATAATGATATTATATGACATAATAACATCTTTGTTTATCAGAAAGAGGCTAGATGGGATCCTACTGTCACTTCAATACAGTATGTGCATCACTTGTTCCTGAAAAGGGCTGCTGAAAGATATGTAGATTTTTTGAACTCTGTGAAAAGAAAATGGGAGTTGAAGGGTAAGAAGCCACAGTGGGATACGAAAGTGTGGAAGGTCTTGCTCGCGTACTGGGACAGAGATGACGTGAAAGCCAAATCCGCACAATGTAGACGGAACAGGCTATCTGAGCCTGCTGGCCCGGGTACTGGCATCTCCACCCATAAAGGTGGATCTCGTGGTGCCGTCGAGGTTGCTCTGGATATTGTAAGTCATTTGTTGATACCAAATTCGGTAAAGTTTTATAATATGCATGTATACATATTTTAAGTTTTAATCATCATGTTCTAAATTATAGGAGAGGAAGAAGGGACGCCCCGCCACAGATTGGGAAATTGTGGAGCACTTCCACTACCGTGGTCCAGGACAGTATACATACGGCCTTATATCTGATACATTGGTAAGCATTCTTGTTACATTTTAAAATAATATGAATATTTAAGAATATTTATATATCTAGAAAAATAATTCTCTAAAAAAATGTACAGGCTGATGTACAAGCGAGAGTCTCCCAACTGCATGCTTCCTCTGACTTTGATGAGCAACCTCCTGAGCCCAGTCTTCCAGAGTTATCTCAGATGTACGTCAAGACTGTGGGGAAAAAGCACGGTAAAGTTCGTGGGCTCGGACAATTGGGAAAGTCCAGACGCATAGTCTCCGGCCCAGGCGGGACATCAGCTGGGACTCATATTGGAGCCTATAGCCAAATTGATGTGGACCGACTACTCGCTGAGGAGCGTGAGAGAACGCGCAGAGAGGCGGCTGATGAGAATCGACGATTGTTGGAGCAAGTGGAAGAGGGACAACGGCAACTGCGTGATGAGATGACCCAGAACTTCCAAAACCAGTTTACCGAGTGGATGCGGGCATCACAACAGGGATCTTGAGGACCACCACCCCCGCCTCCATCCGATGAGTATACCCCACCCCGAGGACCGGGTTCGAGCCGTGGCAAGGGACCGAGATCCTGATGTTTGAGAGTATTGCTTGGAGTATGAATTAACTATTTTCATGAATGTTTGATGAATGTTTCTTAGAGTATGAATTATTGTGCATCGTCTTTATTATGCTTGTGATGTTTATTTTCATTAATGTTTGTGAAATTCGGAGCTATATATCGTGTTTAGTAAGATTTTTAATTAATTATTTAGGTTAATCTGTGTATGTGCTTTAGTTATAAGTAATATTTGATTAATTTAACCATAATATATTCAAAATATTTTAATTAAAATAATATATATATTATATATATATATGCACAAAGGGGTTAATTTTTTATATTTAAAAAGATATATACATAAGTGAAAATATAATTTTGCAAGTGTTAATTTCATTTTATATGTGAGAATAATATAAATTTCATTTTTAAGTTATTTACCATAATTGTAATGATATATAATAATTAATTAAAAGTGTAATCATAATAGAAATTATTAAATGTACGTAATTTAAAATGATATATTAATTTAATTAATTTTTTAAGGTGATTTATAATAATATTAATTAATTAAAGGTATAAATAAAATAGGAGTTTTAAGTAACAAAGAAAACAAAATAAGAAATAATATATATATTATTACAATAGAAAACATTTCGAATGAAAAGCCTTGCCCAAACGGTAAGAAGAAGGGCAATAGATCTTCCATGCGTGGGAGGTCACGGGTTCAAAACTTGTCGCGCGCGGGTCGGGTCGGGTTGCGCCCGCCCCGCTGATGCGGCCCGCGAATTTTTTTAAAAATTGTGTTGGACGAGGGTCTCCCCCTCGTGAACAAACGAGGGGCGAGACGAGGGCCCTGGTAGACGAGGGCAGGCCCCCTCGTGCATGGACGAGGGGCGAGACGAGGGCGCTTCCAGGCGAGGGCGGCCGTGCTCGCCAAACTCCAGCACCGCGAGGCGAGGGCAAGGCCCACGGGAACTGAGGCGAGGGCTTCCCCCTCGTGAACAAACGAGGGCTTACACGAGGGCCCGGTTTTTGAACCAGACGAGGGCAGCCCCCTCGTTAGTAGCCGAGGACTCTCTCCCCTCGTTAGTTAAAGAGGGGCGAGCCGAGGGGGACCCTAACGAGGCCTATTTTGTCGAGGGTCTCCCCCCCTCTTTAAACCCCTCTTTAACCCTCTCCCCCTCTTTAAATCCCTCCCTATATCCCTCTTTATTTCAACAATATTTTGTAGTGTATGGTGGAACATAGATGCAGGTTAATCCTGCGAGAAATTATTTTTATTGATTTTATTGTTGTTGGTCGTATAAACAATCACAGGGTAATACATTTTTTGCTATTCGTGGATATATTATTCAGCGGCGAATGCATGTTTCACCCTTTTTTTGAGTTTAATAACGTCCCTCAAATTTATGTAAATTTAAAAGATGATTCTAAGATCATGTGATGAACCACCATTCTTAATTTTGTGAAAATTGTCTATAAATAATGGTTGTAACACACCAGGATACAGGTACGTGTGACTGTATTGCACCATCAAAATTTTATTTTTTGATGATAAAATTACAGATTCGTCCCTTGAAGTAAATTAATGCAGAAAGATTGGAGGCAATAGAAGATCACAAGATACTATGAGGCATAATGTCTGATTATGTTCTAAAATATTTGCTAGGTAAAGTTAAATTCTTCATAGTATGCAATAAGCAGTCGAGATGGTAAACATTTTTTGAACGACTTGTTAGATTTTTCATAGATGAGAGAGAAGTTATTTCAACGGCTCGTGTAGAAACCTAAGATTTACCTAGACCAACGAACGGTGATTATTTTTGTGTGAGAAGATTGAGAGGTAGAAAATTGTTCATACGAGATTCATGGTTGTTCATAGATGGAAAATCATATGACGAATATATATTTTTATAGATTTTATTGGCGTTGGTCAGATAACAACCACTGGGCAACACATTTATGGTCATTCGTGGAGTTATTATTCGATGAGGAATTCATGTTTCACCCTTTTATTCGTTTTAATTATCGTCCCTCCAATTTATGTAATTTCAAAAGATGATTATAAGTTCAACTATGACTATGTGATGAACTACCAATCTTAATTTTGCGAATTTATATATATATATGTGGGAAAAATTATTTTTAAAACCAGTAGGTTTTGGGGGAAGCAAAAAGAGGTCAGTACATTTGCGGGCTGGGATTATAAGAACCGCAACTCTTCAACGTGGTAAATTAAGGCCAAATTGGTCCGTATTACCTTCAATTGGGCTAAATTTGGCCTTAATTTGCCACTTTGAAGAGTTGTGGTCCTTATAATGTCAGTCCGCAAATGTATTGGCCTCTTTTTGCTACCCCACAAACCTACTGACCTTAAATTGCTACTCTTTATATAAACAATACAGGAAGAAGAAATAAATGTGCAATAAAATTGAAAGCATCTCCATTGAAGAAAAATGAAGCAGGGCAAGGTGATTTATATAGGGAGATGATTGGTGAGAGAATTGTGACTCATCTACCCTCTTACTAGATGTTGTGACTCACCGTCTATCAATATTTAAGTTATCCAGCTTCATATATATTTGCGAGAAAAATGTTCCTTGAAATATATGAACTAGAAAAAATGATTTTGAATTACAAAAATATGGGTATTGTTGGATTAATGAATGTTTTGCTTATTCAAGGAAAAATAAATTTATGTATTAATTAAAGGTATAAAACTAATACTCACTCCCTCTATTCTATAATTACTTTCACACCTGTCCTATTTAAATAACTCTTAAAAAGAAAATAACTCTTTCATTAAAGTCAATAAAGTAAAAATGTATTATTATTTTATTTAATCTTACAATCATTGACTCAAATATTTAATTTTTCTTACAAAATGTATTATCCTCTACTACGAAAGTAGTTCTGGGACGGAGTGAGTACCATGAAGTATTCCAAATAAAATGTATTATTCCAAACCCCTACAACAAAATTTAGGATTCGAGCACCAATATTTGTAGGAGTAATTGAAGCAAAAAATATTTCAATTGCAGTCCTACAAATATTTCACTTGAAAAAATTGAAACATACTCATCAAATTAGGGATAGTAAACTCTGTTTAAGTGAAAAATAAATATGGATATGTCTATTTATAGTCAAAACTCTGCCCAATTTTTTTAAATTAATATGATGTATTTGATTAGTTTATTATGTTTGATATTTAGTATCTGTAAAATATATAAAATATGGATATGTCTGTTTACTGTCGGAACTCTGCCATTTTTTTAATTAACTTGTTATTTACTATTAATTTAAAACAGATGGAATTTCCAGATCGTGGTTGGATGTACTCAATGCCTCGTATGGTACGAGGAGGCATCAACCATCAATTTTGCCGTAAAATAGAAGTATTTATTGAGTTTGCATATTGTCATTCACACTGTCTTGATCATTTCAATCGGCTTAGATGCCCGTGTAAAGGAAGAAAATGCAGGAATATGAGATTCTTGAGCATTGATGAGGTTAAAGCTCATCTTTTTAGGGTTGATTTTGTTCCCCGCTACTACAATTGGACTATTCACTGTGAAGAGCGGTGGAATATTGACATCGAGACACTTGAAAACTTTTATACTCAGTGGAGCAGTGGTGAAGGTGAACAATTTGAGATTGGTGGTTCAAGTCATATTCCGTATACTCATGAGGAACCACCCATGGAGGAGGACCATGTTTCATACACTTAGTTCTAAAAACCTATGGAGGAGGAGGGGGATGGAGGAGGAGGGGGATGAAGTCTATAGGTACCACATGATGGTTAATGAATCTGTGTTGGGTGGTCACACAGCTATGGAGGAGGAACCAAATCCTTGATCAAAAAAGTTTTTTGATATGCTAAAAACCGTTGATCAAAAGTTGTTTCCTGGATGTGATACCGAGACACAGTTGTCATTCAATGCTCATATGTTGTCCATTAAAGTCAAAGGCAAAGTCAGCCAAAAAGTCTTCAATCAATTTGCAAAATTATTAAAAAAAAGTCCTACCTAAAGAGAACATAGCGCCTAAAAATTTCTATCAAAGCAAAAGGTTGTTGAAGGACATGGGGCTACCGTTTGAGAAGATTAATTTTTGTACAAACTGTAACACCCCGTCCCGTTTTGTACCATTTTCCTTATATGAGGAACCTTATTTTATTTTCTTCTCTCGTTTCTTTAATTTTATTTATTTTGTGTGTTACTGTATAATTTAAATTTATACCCTACTTATAAAAATTAAAAAATTCGTATGAAAAAATCGAATCTTTCGAAGGAATAAGGAACTACAAGAATTAAATTAAAATCAAGAGATTCTAATTGTGTGATAATAAAAATCCCATTAAATATTTTATTAATTAAAAGATACCGTCCTCAAATAATTTTATTTAAACCAAACAAGGCTTAAATCGAAACTGTCAAGAATATCTGAAAAGGATTTCTTACTAAAATCCTCAGCCACTAATTCAATTTCCTTTTAATTAAAAAAATCCCTTTAAATGACTAAAATCTCTATGGATACAGATTTGAAATAGATGGTAAAAGGCAGTTAATTCTCTTTAAGAAACGTCCGTATATAATTCTAAGATAAATTCCACACTCTCTCATTTATCCTTTTTAACGCTCAAAACTACCTAGAGAATTTTTATCACTCTGCCTTCTCTCTAGAAGAGAGAAACCAAAGCCTCTCTCTCCCTCTTCCTTTTCGGTAGGCCAATCGCCGCCGTGCCCCAGCCTGCGACCACCGTCGCCTCTAGCCACTCCTTCCTTGACCCCATCGCGACGAGCGCCGCTGACCCACGGCGGCCATCGCAGCGCCTTCTTCGCCCACCTCCGCCGTGCGACGCCAAAGCAGCGCCGCCTCTCTCGCACGACCGCCATCGCTCCGGAGACCAGCGCCATGACTGCCCTTCTTCCTCTCTCTCCGTCTCATCTCCTCCCCTCCTTCAACGCAGCGCCGCCCTGATGCCTTCCTCCCTGTTCCCAGAATCCGACCGCCGCCCTCCTCCTTCTCTCGCCGATGAGTCCTATTCTCAGAACGGTGGCGCTGGAGTGGCACAGCTCGAGTGGCCCTCCTTCTTCTTCAACTGATACTTTTCTTCTCACGCAATAATACCATTCGTATTTCTTCGATATCTTCTCATCCGGGCATCCGTTTGAGTCGATTCCAAGTCCTACGAACTCTGTTTTTCGCCCTCGATTCACTTATGAGCATCAAAGATACAAATTCATCAATGTGTAGAAATAATACTCAATTGACTCTAAATACTCAATAAAATCGACCAAAACTTGGGCATTTCTAGCTACGAATCATGACAATTTCACGCCTAATCAACCCCCCCCAAACTTACCATATTGCTTGTCCTCAAGCAATGAAATAATAAGTCAAGTGAAATTGTTAGGAATAAGTCAAAAAATCAAAGCATGCAAGTAAATGAACTCGAGCTTCAAAGATCGATCACACGTATACTAACTCACCCCCCTTCATCATACTCATGCAATAACAACAAGAAACACAAATATAAAACATGGATGTGCACTCGATGATGTGTTTCACTCCCTCACAAGTGTATATCAATAATAAGAGACTCACTCAATCAATCAATCACACATATCAGTAGCCATAGGCTTGTAAGCACTCTCCACTTCGACCATACTCTAGAAATCAATGCCGAATCAAAAATGACTTTTCTCAAGGTTGTAATATATGCTCTTTGGACAGGTGGGGAAAATATACGGGATAAGTGACTTAAGTGAATGGAGAATAGAAAATCAAATTTCAATATTTCAAGACGAGGATCAAAATACTTCAAACATCTTCATTCAATACACTTTCAATTCCTCACCTTTCAACACTTCAATTTTTTTTTCTGCTCATTTCACTTTTTCAATCACCACATTTTTCTTTTTCTTACACAACTCACATGACCTCATATTTTCTTTTGCTCATTCTCATTTTTTTTTTCCTTTTTCCCACAACTCAAAACTTCATCACACCCTTCTTTTATCACAACTCAACCATCATAATTCCTTTTCTCAACTCAACTCAACTCAATCCCTTCAACATTCACAACTTTTCATATTCTCCACTCAAATTGGGACAAAAATGGTTTAAGAACTTGGAATGGTGTTAAAATGTGCTAGCAAATAAAATAGGTTTAAGGCTTAAACTGGTTAACAAGGGACCAATGTCATTGGTAGGGAAATTTTTGGCTAAGTGACTCAACAAATCAAAGATGGCCTAAGATCACATTCGGCATATCAAACTAAACACAATCAAGAAGCGAGAGCACACACAAGTTCTAGCATCCTCTAAGGTGATGACTCACTCACAAACGAAGAGATCAATTAATGCAATTTAATCTCTAAAAGGTTCAAATTTCACGGCTTTCACATCCATGCTAGTCCTAGTGAATTCTCACTCTCATCACACAAGTACTCAAAAGAAAAATTCGCAAGCATACGAGCTCCCTCTCAAATCAACTCTAACTCATACACTCACACAATAAAATTCCTAACTCAACTTCACAATTTACCAACTCATACTCACACTCAAAGATAGCAATCAACAAGCATAAGAGAATTAATAGGCATGAAATATTTAGTACCACATCACATCAATATCAGCACAAGGAACATCTCAAGGAACAATATATAACCAAACTCAACTCAAAGAGAGGGTGTACGCTTGGGCAATGTAACCATAAAACATATAAAAACTTCACCCCCCAAACTTCGACCTTGTGAAGAGGTCTAAGTTTGGGGTGGTGGTTACCTCATCCAAGTAATTCAATTTCTCTTAACAACTTGACACACTCCCTTGTCTCGAGTTGGTTCCTTCAATCTGGATAACTCCATGATACCTTTACTCCTTCGAAACAAGTCTACAAAATAAACTCTCAAGTACGAGGTTAAAACTTACGATTCAACAACACCCTAATAACATAAAAACACTGAAAAAAAATAAAAGTGGGTTGCCTCCCATTCAGCGCTATTTTTAAGGTTCTCATGCCGAACCGAGCTCAAAAGAGCTTATGGGACACGATACTCAAATTTACCTCCCTTACTCTCATAAGAGTGGTGGTTGAATTCCTTTCCTTGATGCCCCTTCATCATGAGTTCCTTTGCTTCCTTCTCATCCCCAAGTGGTGGGGATCTCAACTTCTTCTCACCTTTATCTGGAGGAGTCTTACTAATCAATTTCTTGAATTTTGATTTTTTCTTCTTAACTCCCCATTTCCTTTCCAACTGGACCACGTCCACACTTTTCACTTCTTCATCCTTCAACTTCTTCCCTTTAACCCTATCAAAATAATCAAGATCGTAATGCTCATGAGTCAAATTATCAAGTGAAGGACTAACGAAATTGTGAATATAAGAAAGATTAGGGATAGGAGGTGTGTCTTCAACACGAGGATCAATGACATCCATGCAATAACAGCTCTCATCCTCCCGCGGGTACTTCATGACCTCATATAGGGAGATTTTTATCTCTCCATCGTCAACTTTCAATGTTATCTTCCCATTTGCCACATCTAGCACCATCCCCACCGTTGCTAAAAACGGTCTTCACAAGATCAAAGGCACTCGCTCATCTTCCTCCATGTCGAGCACTACAAAGTCGGCTGGAAAAATGTGATCCCCAACTTTTACGAGGACGTCTTCAACTACACCTTGCGGTCGAGTAATAGACCGGTCGGCAAGTTGAAACGTCATCATTGTCGGCTGAAAATCTCTACCTTCCAACTTCTTGAATAGCGACAATGGCATCAAATTAATGCTCGCTCCAAGGTTGCATAATGCTCCCTTCTTGACTCCATTCCCGATATCACACAAGATCGTGAAACTCCCAGGATCCTTCAACTTTGGTGGAAGCGTTTTGTGCACTAATGCACTCACCTCATGGTTCAGCTGCACCAGCTTGGGCTCATCTACTCGTCATCTCTTCGCTATCAAGTCCTTCAGGAACTTGGCGTAATTGGGCATCTGTTCCAAAGCATCATAAAAAGGAATGTTAATATGCAATTTCTTAAAAACATCAAGGAATTTAGCAAAATTCTCATCAAGCTTATTTTTCATGAAGCGTTGTGGATACGGAACGGGTATCACCGATTTGGGTACCCTCCATTCATCACGCTCGGTCTCTTTCACTTTCTCCCTTGCTTTCTTTGCCTTCCTCTTCAGGCTCTTTGCTCTCTTGAGTGCCTTCACCCTCCATCTTATTCTCAAATCCTACCTCCTCAATTTCATCTCTATCCTTCTTAGGCTCTTTCCCCTCTATCTCAATGTCTCCTTGGGGCGTCTCAGAATCAGCAGGCATCTGAGGACCATCATAGTTGGTCCCACTTCTAAGCTGGATCGCCTTGCAATGCTCTATTGGGTTCCCCTCCGGTATAGAAGGATATTTACCCGGCTCTCTTCCTAATGATTTTGTAATCTGGCTCAACTGGTACTCCATCGAAGTGAACCTCCTATTGTTCTCTTGCTGATTTCGATTCAGCTCCACATCTCTCTTCTGGAGTTCTTGATCACGCTGATCACCTTTCTTATGCAACTCTTTCACATCATACTCCAAAGAAGATAATCTTTTGCTTCCTTCCTCCACCTTGTGAAGGATAGCTCTCAACATCTCCTCAGTTGAGGCACCTCCTTCACCACCTGGGGGCTTTGATCCTGGATCAACACCTGGAGGAACTGTGATTCCGGCCTTCGGATTAGCATATGAAAAATTCTCGTTCTTGCTCCATTGGTTTTGAGGAGGCTGCTGGCCTCCTTGATATCCTTGATTATTTCTCCACTTATTTTGAAGATGTTGTGGACCGGGTGGTACAAATGGTTGGCCATAGGAGGGCCTTCCAAATTGATTGCCACCTTGCGGATACCCGCTTTGATTGTAGTAATGTCCTCCCATATAGTTGGCTACCTCTTGCTGAATTGGGGGCTGGTCCACTTTCTCACTCACTGCTACATTTCCTCCAACCAAATTCTGCCCAGCCTCAATGTTACTTATCTTCTCCATCATAGCCATCAAAACCTTTCTCGTCCCTTCACTCTCCTCAATCTGATATGCCCTCTGAAATTCTGGGTCCTCGTTCTATTGCCTGACATTCATGACTATATTATCAACAATCTCTCTACAGTTGTTCCATGGTTCAGAAATGCTCCACTAGCGCATGCATCAAGATGAGCTTGACCAGCCTTGTTGGCTCCACTGTAGAAGAAAGCCATGATATCCCCCTCATTGCACCCGTGCTGTGGTCATTTAATTAACATGTTAGAGCATCTCTTGTTGGTGTATACTGTAAAGCAAACTTTTGTTGGGCTTTTATGGATATATTCAATTTCCTTATTATCTGAAATAAATGGTTTTTCACATTATTGCAATCTTATTAATTGCTTGTATTACTTGTATGTCTATTTATCTTATATTGTAGATAATGTGGTGGGTTTGTAGTCACACAGAAGATCACATTGTCAGTTCCTTATAAGATATAAACAGTATTCACAACTAAGATAGTTCTGGACATAACTATTGGTATAAGTTGTAGTATGAACTTGTTAGTGGCTTGTCTTGGCCATTAGTTCATACTAGTACGCTATGTCGTATTGAATGGATCACAGTTAAGACATGTTCTTCTATTCTGACTGTTATGAAGAACTAAAGGTCTTGGTGACTCTTGTAATTCTTAACCCTAATTGTGATATCTAGATATGTGGAGCGCTTGTTCACTACTTTGATTTACTATGGGTGAGAATCTTGTTAGATTCAATGCACAATGTATTTTGGGTAGTGACATCGTTTGCACGATGTCTATTTATTGGCATTAGGGCACCGTGTCCTGGTGATCCAGGTTGATGACGTCCCCTTGAGGAAACTCATAAAGGATTGTCGTATTAAACCCTGCAGGTGGATTTAATCCGTACGACAACAAGGTTGAGTGGTACTACTCAAGGAATAATAGATGTTAATTAATTAAAGCGGTCAGAAGCTTTAATAATTAATGGACGTGAGATATCTTTAACACGGGGAATTATAGAGTCTAATAGAAGCCCTGATTCGGTTCGGGATAGGACGGGAGTGCAACATTAATTCTCTAGTGGAATGAATTAATGTTCACGGGCCAAATATATGTTCTGGGCTGAACATAAGAATATTTGGGTCCATGAGGAGCCCAAACCTATACCTTCTAACAAATTTCTAATCTGTCTCCCAACCTCGTTCGTACACCGGGTGGACGGCGAACTAGCGAACGTGGAGAAAAGTGCCTCCCAATTTCGTCTCTTCAAAAACCCTTGCTCACGAAATTCAGCTGCTCACGAAATTCTTTTAGTGCTAGGGTTTCAAAGAACGAAATTGAAGCCTTTATATAGGTTTCATGGGCCAGACTAGGGATCTGTTAGAAGGTATAGGTTTGGGCTCCTCATGGACCCAAATATTCTTATGTTCAGCCTAGAACATATATTTGGCCCGTGAACATTAATTCATTCCACTAGAGAATTAATGTTGCACTCCCGTCCTATCCCGAACCGAATCAGGGCTTCTATTAGACTCTATAATTCCCCGTGTTAAAGATATCGCACGTCCATTAATTATTAAAGCTTCTGACCGCTTTAATTAATTAACATCTATTATTCCTTGAGTAGTACCACTCAACCTTGTTGTCGTACGGATTAAATCCACCTGCAGGGTTTAATACGACAATCCTTTATGAGTTTCTTCAAGGGGACGTCATCAACCTGGATCACCAGGACACGGTGCCCTAATGCCAATAAATAGACATCGTGCAAACGATGTCACTACCCAAAATATATAGTGCATTGAATCTAACAAGATTCTCACCCATAGTAAATCAAAGTAGTGAACAAGCGCTCCACATAACTAGATATCACAATTAGGGTTAAGAATTACAAGAGTCACCAAGACCTTTAGTTCTTCATAACAGTCAGAATAGAAGAACATGTCTTAACTGTGATCCATTCAATACGACATAGCGTACTAGTATGAACTAATGGCCAAGACAAGCCACTAACAAGTTCATACTACAACTTATACCAATAGTTATGTCCAGAACTATCTTAGTTGTGAATACTGTTTATATCTTATAAGGAACTGACAATGTGATCTTCTGTGTGACTACAAACCCACCACATTATCTACAATATAAGATAAATAGACATACAAGTAATACAAGCAATTAATAAGATTGCAATATTGTGAAAAACCATTTATTTCAGATAATAAGGAAATTGAATATATCCATAAAAGCCCAACAAAAGTTTGCTTTACAGTATACACCAACAATCTCCCACTTATACTAAAGCTAAACTTTTAGTATACACATAAAGACATATCAATTCTCCCACTTATACTTAAAGTCTAGCTGGTATACATCGTAAACCAAGACCTTCCACATGCTGCTCAAAACCTTTCATCCCCAGAGTCTTTGTGAAAGGATCAGCTAGGTTGTTCAACGATGCAATCTTAGCTACAGCTACGTCTCCTCGATTTACGATGTCTCGTATAATGTGGTACTTCCGCTCTATGTGTTTACTCGCTTTATGGGCTCTAGGTTCCTTTGAGTTTGCCACTGCACCCGCGTTATCACAATAAACAGTGATACACCTTGGCATACTCTTGGACACCTCCAAGTCCAAGAGGAAATTACGTAGCCAAACAGCCTCTTTGGCAGCCTCTGAGGCAGCTACGTACTCGGCCTCCATAGTAGAGTCCGCGATGCATTTCTGCTTCACACTTCTCCAAGATATGGCTCCGCCTCCCAACACAAACACATAACCCGAGGTAGACTTCCGTTCATCTAGATCAGCTTGGAAATCCGAATCAGTATAACCCACAGGAACAATACTATCTGACTGGTATACCAGCATATAATCTCGAGTCCTTTTCAAGTACTTGAGGATATGCTTGACAGCAGTCCAATGTCCTTGACCAGGGTTAGACTGATATCTTGCTACCATACCGACTGCATAGCAAATATCAGGCCTCGTACACAGCATCGCATACATAAGGCTTCCTACAGCCGAAGCATAAGGAACCTTAGCCATCTCCTCTATCTCCTTCTGTGTCTTAGGACACATATCCTTTGATAAGGGAACTCCATGTCTGAAAGGTAGTAAACCCTTCTTTGAGTTCTGCATGCTGAAACGAGCAATCACAGTATCAATGTAAGATGCTTGAGATAAACACAACATTCTCTTTTTCCGATCACGAATGACCTTTATACCAAGAATGTACGATGCATCTCCCAAATCCTTCATTTGAAACTGCTCTGAAAGCCACACCTTTACATCTGATAATACTTTCACATTGTTGCCAATGAGAAGAATATCATCTACGTACAGTACTAAGAATACCACGATGTCTCCGTTACTCTTCTTATACACACAACTTTCATTTTGACATTGTTCAAATCCAAAAGATTTGATCACCTCATCAAAACGAATGTTCCAAGACCTGGAAGCTTGCTTTAGCCCATAAAGGGACTTTTTCAGCTTCCAGACCAGATGCTCTTGGCCTTTCTTCACATAACCCTCAGGTTGCCGCATGTAGATGTCCTTATTCAGATTTCCATTAAGGAAAGCTGTCTTGACATCCATTTGCCAAACCTCATAGTTCATGTGATTAGCTATGGATAAGAGAATCCGGATCGATTTTAGCATGGCTGCTGGTGAGAAGGTCTCGTCAAAGTCGATTCCTTCTTTCTGGGTAAAACCCTTTGCCACCAACCTTGCTTTAAAGGCAATAACCTTCCCATCAGATCCTCTCTTACGTCTGTAGACCCACTTACACCCAATGACTTCCTTGCCATGGGGAAGTTTGCTTAGGTCGTACACTTCCATAGCATCCATAGATTCAATTTCTGAATCCATAGACTTGTGCCAAGACTCTGCATCTTTGTCTTGAATTGCCTCTTTGTAAGTCCAGGGATCGTTATCATCATGTTCATCGCTTGGAATCAAGTCCACAGACTCTCCCACAAACATGAAACGATCAGGTTGACGTACAACCCTCCTACTACGACGAGGCAATGCATGCAAAGGTTCATCAGAGCAATCACGTTGTGCAGTCTCTTGTGGTATTTCCTCTTGCACACTCGGTGTGCCATTGTCTCCCCTTAACTCATTGAGAATGATCTCACTATTAGACTTATGCTCATTCATATAGTCTTCCTCTTAAAATCGGGCATTAGTACTGACTATCACCCTCTGATCTTTAGGACTATAAAAATAACCACCTTTTGTTCCCTTAGGATATCCTACAAACAACCGTACTTCAGTTCTAGGTGCCAACTTATCAGCTTCCTTATCCAGCACATGTGCTGGACAACCCCAAATCCGAATGTGATTGAGACTAGGCTTTCGCCCAGACCACAGTTCAATCGGAGTTTTTGGAACCGCTTTAGAAGGTACGTAATTTAGAAGGTACGCCGCTGTTTCCAAGGCATATCCCCAAAACGAGGTAGGTAATGATGCATAACTCATCATTGATCTCACCATTTCTAATAGAGTCCTATTCCTTCTTTCAGCTACGCCATTCTGTTGGGGAGTACCAGGCGCAGTGAGCTGGGATGTAATCTCATTCTCTAATAAGTATTGCCTAAATTCATTACTAAGGTATTCGCCACCACGATCAGATCGTAGTGACTTGATACTCTTACCATGACGGTTCTCCACTTCTGCCTTAAATTCTTTGAACTTGCCAAAGCATTCAGACTTGTGGCGCATCAGATAGATATACCCATATCTTGAGTAATCATCAATGAAAGTGACGAAATACTCAAAACCACCTCTAGCTTGAACAGACATAGGCCCACACAAATCAGAGTGAATCAATTCTAACACATCACTGGCCCTATTCCCCTTGGCCTTAAAAGGCCTTGAAGTCATCTTGCCTTCCAAGCAGGATTCGCAGACTGAGAATGGTTCCACTTGGAGAGACTCCAAAGAACCACTACTTACAAGTCTTTGAATTCTCCTCAGATTGACATGACCTAGTCTTAGGTGCCAAAGATATGTTTGATTCATCTTTGAAGGTTCTTTTCTCTTATTTGATGATGATGAATGAGTTTCAGTCATAGTACGATATGCACAAGTAATAGTGTAAAGACTGTTTTCTAACGTGCCAGAACAGATTAAAAAGTCATTTCTCATAATAACAACTTTGTCATTAAAAACAACTGAGCATCCATCCAAAAACAACTTCGAAACAGAAATTAAATTTTTCCGAAAACTCGGCACGTACAAAACGTTCTTTAATACTAAAACAGAATTAGAAAAACATAAGTGCACATCTCCCACTGCGACCACTGCTACAGTCGTAGCATTGCCCAAACTGATAGTAATCTCGCCCTCACTCAGTTGCCTTGTTTGCAGAAACCCCTGCAAGGTATAACAAACATGATCAGTGGCTCCTGTATCTACTACCCAAGAAAGGGCAGAACAAGCCGCAAAGCATGTTTCAACAACTAGAGCAAGAGATGTACCAGAGTTATCCTTTTTCAAGAGAGGACAATCAGGCTTCCAATGTCCGGTCTTGTGGCACTTGAAGCATTTGCCTTTCGGCTTCTTCACGCCACCAGAAGGCGCCAAAACCTTACTCCCACTGCTTACACCACTACTTCCACCAGCCTTTTTCTGAGAAGGCTTTTTCTTCTTGCCGCCCTTGGACGAAGAAGATCCAGCCTGAACAGAAACATGGGCTTGTGGACCCTTACCCATGAGACCTTCCGCCGCAACCAACTCCGCAAGAAGCTCAGCTACAGAATAGCCCTTCTTACTCATGATTACGTTCAAACGAAAGTTTTCAAATGATTTTGGGAGCGAGTTGAGGATCATATCGACCTTGGCATCACCGTCGATTTCTCCCCCGAGCACCTCTATCTCATTCAGATATTCCATCATCTTGAGACAGTGGTCCCTCACCGACGCTCCCTCTGGCATAGAGGTAGTCATAATTTTCCTCATAGCCTCAAAACGGGCAGCCCTATCTTTCTCACCAAAAAGCTCTTTTAGGCTCAACATCATATGTGCGGCAGTAGGCATGTTTTGATGCTGCTGTTGTAAAACATTTGACATAGAGGCCAAAATGTAACAACGAGCCATCTCATCAGCCTTGTGCCACTTCTTATGAGCCTCCTTTTGCTCTTCAGTGGAATCGGGTGCCAGATCGGTAGGAGCAGGAGTATTGAGCACAAACTTGTACTCATCTGCAACCAGGACAATGTCCAGATTTCTCTTCCAATCCAAATAATTCGGACCAGTCAGCTTATTTTCTTTTAAAATAACCATAAGCGGGTTGAACGTCATCTTATTAAATCTGAAATAAATTAAATGCAAGCAAGCATTAAAATCACATAAATTGAAGCATGAAATATTGGTAACCTTCAAAACCAACATTTAACACAACCTCCAACAGCCCAACAAACAAACACGCAAGCCACGTTAGGATGGTCATTTACGCGTGTGTTCATCAACCAGACACCAAGTCTTTAATTTCAATATCACGTCAACTTATCCTTATGACGAATGAAATTAATAGTCGGACCTAAACTGGCCATGTGAATTAGAATAGGGACCCCGTTGGGGGGTTATATTAAAATTCACATCTAAGTGATGACCACAATTTAACTGTAGGAACTATTATTCACAATTGACGAGCTCATACAAAGAACACGTCGCTAGTAAATAATTCACTACAGTTATCTTGCACTAATCTTAACTGATGAACTCATGAATAATACATCCGTTGGGGATGATCACACACTTCATTTTAAGATTAAAACATTTTGATTAGAAGTCTTAACTAGTAAGCTTGTGAATGTTGCATCCGTTAGGGGGAGACTCCCAAGGTCCCACGAGCAACAATCACCTTACTTAAAGACCAATTGTGGAGGCCAAAGAATTAATTAAATTAAATTCTACTCACTTAGTCATTTAAAATTGAAGATTATTCACAAGCAATAGCAGATTATAATAAAATTAATTATAAAACACAAACATGCCATAAAACGATAGATAAAAGCATAAATAAACGCATATCTATCGCAACCCCTTCTAAAACTTATCAAAAACAGCCTATCAAAGCTATTACAATGATAAATAAAGGGCGCGGACGGATGCCTCGCATCGGCCTCTCACGCAAAGCAAGAAATGGTCTCGAACGGGTCGAATTCACGTCACCCGAACTAAACTGGCAGAAAACTTCATCAAGACGATTGAATTAGGTCTCGCCACAGGGGGTCATGCTGTAGATATCGTCACGAGGTTTCCGAAATGGGCTTACTTGCAGAAAACGGACTCCCGAGTCAAAAGTTATGGCCAAAACAGTGAACGACACCGTCTAGGGCCAAAAACTTCTAACACAGAGAACCTGAAATCCGTTTCCACATCCTCCATCCGACATCGCCCGCTCTTGTGATCAGAAAACACAACTAATACAAGCGAACGAAACCCTAATACAGTGATCTATTGTAAAAGAAACCTATACTACCCACACTTATTATCTGGTGGGAAAAACAATTACAAAAACACACAAGGGTTGCGATAGAGAAACGATCTAAAACCACGAAAGCAGAAAACCAGAAAATAGATACACGTTTCAGGCAGAGCCAACAATCCACGAATCCTTGGCTCTGATACCACTTGATGGATCGCGCCGGTGAAGGCGGTCCGTCCCCAAGATCGTTGTTGGGATACCAAACGTGTATAAACAATTAAAGACCTAAACATGCATCTAAAGACAAAGTTTAGATCCGTTACCCTTGAAGACCGAGGCGTTGATTCCACTACTGATCTTCTAATCTGTCTCCCAACCTCGTTCGTACACCGGGTGGACGGCGAACTAGCGAACGTGGAGAAAAGTGCCTCCCAATTTCGTCTCTTCAAAAACCCTTGCTCACGAAATTCAGCTGCTCACGAAATTCTTTTAGTGCTAGGGTTTCAAAGAACGAAATTGAAGCCTTTATATAGGTTTCATGGGCCAGACTAGGGATCTGTTAGAAGGTATAGGTTTGGGCTCCTCATGGACCCAAATATTCTTATGTTCAGCCCAAAACATATATTTGGCCCGTGAACATTAATTCATTCCACTAGAGAATTAATGTTGCACTCCCGTCCTATCCCGAACCGAATCAGGGCTTCTATTAGACTCTATAATTCCCCGTGTTAAAGATATCGCACGTCCATTAATTATTAAAGCTTCTGACCGCTTTAATTAATTAACATCTATTATTCCTTGAGTAGTACCACTCAACCTTGTTGTCGTACGGATTAAATCCACCTGCAGGGTTTAATACGACAATCCTTTATGAGTTTCCTCAAGGGGACGTCATCAACCTGGATCACCAGGACACGGTGCCCTAATGCCAATAAATAGACATCGTGCAAACGATGTCACTACCCAAAATACATAGTGCATTGAATCTAACAAGATTCTCACCCATAGTAAATCAAAGTAGTGAACAAGCGCTCCACATATCTAGATATCACAATTAGGGTTAAGAATTACAAGAGTCACCAAGACCTTTAGTTCTTCATAACAGTCAGAATAGAAGAACATGTCTTAACTGTGATCCATTCAATACGACATAGCGTACTAGTATGAACTAATGGCCAAGACAAGCCACTAACAAGTTCAAACTATAACTTATACCAATAGTTATGTCCAGAACTATCTTAGTTGTGAATACTGTTTATATCTTATAAGGAACTGACAATGTGATCTTCTGTGTGACTACAAAAAGATCAGTAGTGGAATCAACGCCTCGGTCTTCAAGGGTAACGGATCTAAACTTTGTCTTTAGATGCATGTTTAGGTCTTTAATTGTTTATACACGTTTGGTATCCCAACAACGATCTTGGGGACGGACCGCCTTCACCGGCGCGATCCATCATCTCTCCCACGCCTAATGTAAGTCCTCTCCTGGCTTCTGGCGGAAAGAAGAGATCTCTATCCTTGCTCTAATGGTTCTAGATGGAGGGTAGAATCGCTCGAGGAACAGATGCTCGAGCTCGGCCCATGTGGTTACTCCTCCCCGTGGAAGCGTGTTATCGTACCACTCCTTTGCTATTCCCATTAAAGAGAATGGGAACAGCCTGAGCCTCTTGGCATCTTCAGACATGCTGTTATAATTGAACGTGGATGCGATCATCAGAAAACTCCTCAGATGAGTAATTCTCGGTAAGTAGCTTTAGAATTCCAGGGGAAATTGAGAAGTTGTTTGCCTCTACCGGAGGCAATGCCACTCCATCATAATACCGTTGCGGTTGTGCCGCAAACTTTCCTCGAATAGCCATGTTCTGATTGGCGTTCTGAGGAACGGGCTGAGGATTAACAGGTGGTACGGGTACTTGTTAGACTGGTGGTGGTTGATAGACTTGTGGTTGGTTATAAGCAGGTGGAGGGGGATACGGGTAAGGTGGATATGGATATGGTGGGTATGGGTAAGGATAAGGTAAGTTGTTTTGTGGGAAATTATTCTGTGGATGTACAGGGTTGTTCTGAGGATGTTGGACAAGGTTATGAGCTGGATTGTTTACGTTCGGTGTACCCGGGTTTTGGCTCTGGCTTTTCCCTAACGGAACTTGATGCTGACTGCCATTCCCTCCAGTTCTGTCAACCCGGTCCAGTGTCTGATTAAACTCATTTGCAGTATCATCCAACTCATTACTGATGTCCATGTTTTCGTTCTCTCCTCCGGCAGTGTTCATCCTTCTAAAAAAGCTTGGTTTCTTCTTGCTATTGTCTCAGGATCTAGCTGTACCCTTTCTCCGCTCGTATCTCCTTGCGAGCGTGTTTTCATAAACCTGAAACACTAATAAAAGAATCAAAACGCAACTGCCGAACGAGTAAGAATAAAACATAAAAATAAAGCACTCACTACTAACTACTAAGCTATTTACAAGTCCTATTCAAATGACATACATCGCCATCCCCGGCAATGGCGCCATTGACTTGAACCGAAAATACTAACTTTCTACTAGTAGTTTATCCACAAGAGTATGGGTTCACTGTAGTATTGACAAGTATAGGGACCAAGTATTATCGAACCCAAGGGAAGTGGTGTATGTGAATAGATCCCCGAAGATCTATGCGTCGTAATTAATATGAGTGTATATTTTTGGTTTTTTTAAAATAAAATAATCGGAACTAAATTACTCTATGAATGCAAAAAGGAAAATTAAACTAAGAACGTAAAAGTGCATGTTTTCGGATATGTGATGGTGATGCTCAGGATAGGAATTCCTACGTATACTAATGGAGCAGGTACATAATCAAAATGACCGTGACGTGCAAGAAATAACCTAAGTAAAAGATTGTAAGATGAAAAGCTCAAGAATTCAACCCTAATACTTTATCCTAACAATCGACTTCACTAATCCATTAACAAATTAATAGATAGTGCTTAATTAACGAGACCCTAATTTAACTACGGTGATGCGGTCGTCCTCCCTAGATAATGGATTAATTAACCCCTTCTAAACCCTCTCATTACGTTTACTCGTTGTTAAAGAGTGATAAGGTTGTCCTTTCTCTAACACTTTTTGAACGAAATTCAAAGGAAAAGTTAAGATTGATTTTAAGAATTCATTAATTAAGAGCATTAAAACTATACGTCACGAATTACCCTAATTATGTACCCACATCCTACTTCTACGAGTTCATCTTACCCCAAACATGCAAGGGTTTTAGCTAGACATGGTTTTAATGGTAACAAAAGCAATTGAAGAAATAACAAACATAAACATGATGATTTGAACTAAGTAACTACTAAACATAAACTAGGGTTTTAAAGAAAATAAATGCTAAGAAATGAAATTTGATTGATAAAACGAAGTCTCAAGTATTCAATGTCAAAGAGCGAACGAAAATAAATTAAAATCTAAACTGAAACAAGAATTCGTAAAGTAAAACCTAGATTACGTAAAAATAAAGCTTTCTCGTCTCTTCACTCTTCTAACTCCCAAAAACGAACTCTAAAAGTTATGTGTTATGTGATCTCCTCCAAAAACGTGTTCGGAACAAGTATATATAAGCGTCGGGCCGATTCGGGAACTCATGGGCCGAAAAACGAATCTGAAGGGTAAAAGGTAATGGTGCTCGAGAACCACCCGCTCGAGCGGGAGCGCTCGAGCTAAGTAGCTCGATTGGTGTCACGCCCCAAATTTTATACAAATAATTTTAAATAAAAACACTTACTTTAGTTATAAATAAAAGGTGTGAACTAATTAATTTTAAATATGTAAAATCATTTAATAAGTCAATCAAGACTTGAAATTAAATAAAACTCTCAAAGACAATTTAATCCTCTAAATTAATGTACCCAAAGGTTGTCTAAATGGTGAAAAACTCCAAAAAGTAAAAAAATGCTAAAGAAATAAATTGTTTTGCATGATACTAAATAAAATAGTAGAAAGGCATCCACCGTCCCTCCTCGCCACCAGCTCCTCAATCTGAAAAATGTTAAAATGGAAGAGGTGAGTATGCAAGCACACTCAGTGGGGTCTAGTTGTTCAGAGTTAAATATCAAACATATAGTCAAACACATCAATGCAAACATGAATACATTACCAAACTGAACTGTATCATAACTGACTGAGCACTGCGGGCCTTGCCAAGGTCGTTTAATTGACCCTGGTGATTCCCGAGGACAACTTTCATGGTCCCGGACTCGTGACCTAGTCCCTGGCTATCTGATTTCTGAACTGTCTCATAACATGGAATACATGGAACATAACACGTAGCAGACACATTCAACATATCATGTAAAACATTTAAGAATGAACAACATGCTCTACTAACCACTGTAGAGATAATTTAAATAGAAAACCCTCACCTGAAAATAATGTCGTGGATGAAATGAATGCAAAGTCCTTAATTTTTACTCCTCGCGGTCATCATTGCCTAATATACATATTAAATTTACTTAGAAATTACTAAAGATAAATCCTCAAATTAAAAATATCCCAAATCATATTCTTCGGCAATTCTAATAACAGTAGCACCTTGTATCAATTTTCGAATCCAAATATTGAAGCCAACGTGTGCAGTTCCTTAAAAATTCATCATATAAATTAATTTTTTATCCTAATATTTCCAAGTCTAACCAATTCCCAAAGATACTATAATAATAATTTCAATCCTAATCTAGTAAGAGGTTTGACCGAAAGGTCATCCTTTGTGAAATGCATCTCCACTAACCTATCTTAATCTAGTATCAAACACACCATATATCCTTATAACCTTAAATTAATATAATAATGAAATCAACTTAATCCCAACCTAAAATACTAATTAATTAACAAACTGCAACTCCTATTACATGAATCCACGTAACATAAACCTCTAACATATTTATGAAAATGTGTGTGTATATATTACGAGAGAGAGATTATTTAAGATAAGGAAATCGGTCATGAAAGTAAAAAGATTTTTAACACCGATCAATGAACAAATTAAATAGAAGGGAAAAATACCGAAAACCTTTGTTGCAGAAGAGACGGCGAAATTTGGAATTGGGTTTTGTTTTTGAAATTATCTAGGGTAAAGTCTTCTATATATACACATAAAAATTTGGTTTTGAGTTTAAAAGAGATAGGATCTGTAATCTTAAAAGATGTAAATATTTATCTTGGAATTAAAATAGGGAAGAAGATATACTTTATTTTTTTATGGGGGAAAATATAAATTTTGTATCTCTAATGAAAACCTCCAAAATTGATTTTGAATTGTACGCAAATTCTTTTTGTATAATTGTTGAAATTTTCAAAGATATTATTTGTTAAAACTGGTAATATATGGAAAATCTATAATTTTAGTAAAACTTGATATTTTGGAATAAAAAAAATACCGTATATAATTAAATAGAATTTTTTTTTTGGGTTGTTACAATCTCCACCACTAATAACAATTTCGTCCTCGAAATTCAGAAATTTATCAACCCTTAAAATTACTTGATACTTCGATTGATACTTAATCAACTAATCTATACCCAACACAACATCAATTTCTCTAGCTTCATCATATGTAAATCCTCGAAGTTATTCCCATAAATATCCAAAACAACAATTCTTTTCAACTTATCGACTATAATTGTCCTTATGGTGTACTATCCTCAAGAGATTCACTTGTACTAGTTTCCTCAAAATAAAATTATTCTTAATACTTTATCATATCTTAAATAGAAACTAAAATCATCTATAAACATCTTTTGTAAATCCTGATGCGAGGTTCTATAGAATGTCAAATGCATATCTTGTACATGTTCATGGAAAAGCAATGCTTTCTTATAGTAAATTTATAAAAATATTGATGTAATGAATTTGTAAATGTCCATGTAACTAAAGTCCTTGCAACTTGAAATATCATGTTATATGTAATTGTCAACATGGTAGTAACATAGTCTCATCTTGCCTTGTAACATGAAATAAAATTCATAATGCATGTACCTCGAAATATTTGAGCATGTACCTCGAAATAGATGATAGAGTATTAGGGGTGCTACATCCTGCCCCTCTTAGAAATATTTGTCCTCAAAATTTAAAAAATATATTGATGATGTATACATGGATGTAATGAAAAATTTCGTGTAAAAATGTACTTTGTAACATGATCTTGACATAATATAACTTTTGGATTGAAACGTGAAATGTAAAATGTAATGCATGTACCTTGGGGAGCTGAAGCGGGAGGCGGTGATGGACGACTTTTACTTATAAATTTTCCTCATTAACAAAGTAAGCTGTAAATAATTTTGACTTTTAAATAACAATTTATTTTAACAAGTCTACAGAAACGTAAACCTGCTCTGATACCACTTTGTCACGCCCCAAATTTTATACAAATAATTTTAAATAAAAACACTTACTTTAGTTATAAATAAAAGGCGTGAACTAATTAATTTTAAATATATAAAATCATTTAATAAGTCAATCAAGACTTGAAATTAAATAAAACTCTCAAAGGCAATTTAATCCTCTAAATTAATGTACCCAAAGGTTGTCTAAATGGTGAAAAACTCCAAAAAGTAAAAATATGCTAAAGAAATAAATTGTTTTGCATGATACTAAATAAAATAGTAGAAAGGCATCCACCGTCCCTCCTCGCCACCAGCTCCTCAATTTGAAAAATGTTAAAATGGAAGGGGTGAGTATGCAAGCACACTCACTGGGGTCTAGCTGTTCAGAGTTAAATATCAAACAGATAGTCAAACACATCAATGCAAACATGAATACATTACCAAACTGAACTGTATCATAACTGACTGAGCACTGTGGGCCTTACCAAGGTCGTTTAATTGACCCTGGTGATTCCCGAGGACAACATTCATGGTCCCGGACTCGTGACATAGTCACTGGCTATCTGATTTCTGAACTGTCTCATAACATGGAATACATGGAACATAACACGTAGCAGACACATTCAACATATCATGTAAAACATTTAAGAATGAACAACATGCTCTACTAACCACTGTAGAGATAATTTAAATAGAAAACCCTCACCTGAAAATAATGCCGTGGATGAAATGAATGCAAAGTCCTTAATTTTTACTCCTCGCGGTCATCATTGCCTAATATACATATTAAATTTACTTAGAAATTACTAAAGATAAATCCTCAAATTAAAAATATCCCAAATCATATTCTTCGGCAATTCTAATAACAGTAGCACCTTGTATCAATTTTCGAATCCAAATATTGAAGCCAACGTGTGCAGTTCCTTAAAAATTCATCATATAAATTAATTTTTTATCCTAATATTTCCAAGTCTAACCAATTCCCAAAGATACTATAATAATAATTTCAATCCTAATCTAGTAAGAGGTTTGACCGAAAGTTCATCCTTTGTGAAATGCATCTCCACTAACCTATCTTAATCTAGCATCAAACACACCATATATCCTTATAACCTCAAATTAATATAATAATAAAATCAACTTAATCCCAACCTAAAATACTAATTAATTAACAAACTGCAACTCCTATTACATGAATCCACGTAACATAAACCTCTAACATATTTATGAAAATGTGTGTGTATATATTACGAAAGAGAGATTATTTAAGATAAGGAAATCGGTCATGAAAGTAAAAAGATTTTTAACACCGATCAATGAACAAATTAAATAGAAGGAAGGGAAAAATACCGAAAACCTTTGTTGCAGAAGAGACGGCGAAATTTGGAATTGGGTTTTAATTTTTTAAATTATCTAGGGTAAAGTCTTCTATATATACACATAAAAATTTGGTTTTGAGTTTAAAAGAGATAGGATCTGTAATCTTAAAAGATGTAAATATTTATCTTGGGATTAAAATAGGGAAGAAGATATATTTTATTTTTTTATGGGGGAAAATATAAATTTTGTATCTCTAATGAAAACCTCCAAATTTGATTTTGAATTGTACGCAAATTCTTTTTGTATAATTGTTGAAATTTTCAAAGATATTATTTGTTAAAACTGGTAATATATGGAAAATCTATAATTTTAGTAAAACTTGATATTTTGGAATAAAAAAAATACCGTATATAATTAAATAGAATTTTTTTTTGGGTTGTTACAATTGGATCCTTGGCTCGAATGAAGGCGCTCGAGTGAAATAGCTCGAATGGCACAATGGCTCGAGTGGTGGCGCTCGAGCGGCTCGAATGGCCGAAATCTTCTGTTGGTTTTGGGCGCTCGAGCAACACCCTTGCTCGAGCGGTGGCGCTCGAGTGGCACAGCTCGAGTGGCCCTCCTTCTTCTTCAACTGATACTTTTCTTCTCGCGCAATAATACCATTCGTATTTCTTCGATATCTTCTCGTCCGGGCATCAGCTTGAGTCGATTCCAAGTCCTACAAATTTCATTTTTCGCTCTCGATTCACCTATGAGTATCAAAGAGACAAATTCATCAATGTGTAGAAATAATACTCAATTGACTCTAAATACTTAATAAAATCAACCAAAACTTCGGCATTTCTAGCTACGAATCATGACAATTTCACGCCTAACCAGTCGCTAATCTTACAAATTAGCGACCGATATATAGGCGGTCGCAAATATTTTTAATTTGAGCCCAGTTTTCAACTACGGTCGCTAATACAATATTTAGAGACCGACTTTTAGGCGGTCGCTAATTTCGGTCGCTAAAACGCATGTTTTTTGTAGTGATACAATTAATGCATAAGAATAAATAATTAAACCAAGTGTCTGATTCCTCTAGGGCGCATATATGCCCAATTATTTCTACAAGCCTTACAAAGGCTTATATACAATATGACTCGCTAAATACGAGCTAATGGGTCAGTAGCTTAGTGGTTTGCACCCCGCCCGAACCCCAATGGGTGCGGGTTTGAACCCACTAAACCATTTTTTTTTCGCAGGTTAGATGATTAGTGATCGCCGCCATATTGGTCGCTAATTATAAATTTTAAATTAAAAAATTATTTTTAATAAAAATAAGGGTAGTGACCGCCAGTTATGGCGGTGGCAACACCCACGATCCAAGCGGGTCATACCAACCGGATCAGCGATTGACCGGAGGTGGTCCTAAATATTAGAGACTGCCTAGGCAGTCACTGATCGGCGATCGATCTAGAAAGATGGTCGCTAATATTAGCTACCCGTGTTTTAGCGACCGTCATTAATCGGTCTGAAATTGTTCGCAAATCCTGTTTCGAGACAAAAAATTGGTCGCTAATCCGCATTTTTTTGTAATGTTGGGTGATTATATTATACTTTTTGAGAAAAAAAATTAAATTCCATTGGTAGGAGGATTTTCCACGGTACGACCAAAATAGATATTTGAAAATATACATATCTGTACCGAAATTCGATTATTTTAAAATTTTATTATCCGTGTTCGTACCAAGATTTTGTTATGGTACGTTACAAATTTTTTTTTTGTTTTTGCAGATTGGAACAAGTGTTCGGTTGAAACAGACTAAATCAGACTTGTATGTAATATCCAAATCTCTACTAAAAATATTTGTTTCGATTTTGATACAGTTAAAGTTAAAAAGTTAACATATATATTTTTTGGGTTTAATTTTTTTGGTTGTGATTTTGATGCGAATTTATTGTAATTTCCAATCTCTGTAAACAATCATAAGACATATTAGGATAGACGGGGAGTAGAGTGACCAGCATGTCCGTTGAGCTAACGTTTTGGACCTTGGGCTAATTTGTTTTTTAATTTTGGGCCACATTATTTGCATCGTTAAAAAAGGATAATATGCTCATCAATGTTAATATGCTCATACCTAATGCAAAGAAGCAAATCAAGGAGCGAATATGAGAGCTAGAGAGAGAAAGAGAGGGGGTGGGGTAGAAGTTAGGTCAAGAACTCTCCGTCATGGCGTTGACACCGTCATTATGGATACAGAGGTATTAGATAAACACTTATAGTGTTAGTTGAGGTAGTTACTCAAGTGTTACTTGAGGTAGTTACTTAAGTGGTATCTATAAATACCCTTTATTTCTCCTCTTTGTACTTTACTTTTTTATCAATAATGAAAGATATTACTTCTTGTTCAATATGGTATCAGTTTAGCTTAGCTATTTTTCCTAAAACCACTCTTCCGTGATCGCGTCTGGTTTCTTGCGATCAACTATACTCTGTGATCACGTTCCGCCTCAAGCAATCAACATACGTTCTTTTTCGACCACACCGTTGAAGAATTACCCTAAAATCATTTTCTTCCACAAATCGATTGCTCTAATCGGCGATTTCTTCATTTTCTTCCAGACACCGATTGCTCTAATCGGTGATTTCTTGTTTACTCTTGTTCAATTCGATCGAAGAAGATATGAATCACAACATGATTCCTGTTGCTCCGGTGGTTGTTCCTCCGACGATTCCAGACCCTAATTCACTTAATCCGGCGTTAAATCCCTTCTCTCCATTGGCGCTCCATCGTAACGACAACCCTGCTATCTCCATCGTTCTTGATCCATTGGTGGGAGCCAATTTTGTATCCTAGAGCCATTCAATCAAGAGGGCTTTGAGTGTGAAGAACAAGCTTCCCCTAATTGATGGTTCTCTATCGGTTCCTGCTGAAACGGATCGCCAGATTTTTGCCGCTTGGGTGAGGGCAAACGATTTGGTCCTGAATTAGATTCTCAATATAATTTCTCCAGAAATCAAACGATCTTTAGAGTATTTTACGAATGCTCGAGAGGTATGGCTTGAACTAAATGCTAGATACTCTAGGTCTGATCTTACTAGAGTATTTCATTTGAAGAAATCTTTCTGCACCATTACTCAAAATTCTCAGCCCTTAGTTTCATATTTTAATTCCTTTAAGACTTTGTGGGATGAATACCAGAATTATAGGTCAATATTGAAATGTCATTGTGGTACTTGCACTTGTGATTTAGCTACTGCTCAAGCTAATATCAATGAACAAGATGTTGTTATGCAATTCTTAATAGGATTAGATGATTCTTACTCTGTCTTGCGTAGCCAGTCTCTGATGCAATCCCCATTTCCCCCTCTAGCCAAAGTCTACTCTATCCTACTTCAAGAGGAAGCCCAAAAATCTCTTACTGTTTCTAATTCTGTTCCTATGCAAAATGATTCTGTTGCAATGATTGCAAAAAATTATCAGTCTAAGTTTTCCAAGGATAGGAATAAATCTCCGGTATGTGATCATTGTGGGTTTAATGGTCATACTAAAGACAAATATTTCCAGATTATAGGATATCCACCTGGTTGGAAAGGTCCTAGAGCCCCTAGGAATAAGAATGACTCTACTGCTAATGTTTTGGTCAATGAGCCCCATAATGAATTTGTTTCTATCAATAAAAGTGCTACTAACCCTTTGTTCAATCAAGACTTGTTTGATCATTTTCTGGAATTTACTAAGAAACAAAATTCCAGTAATGAACATACTGATCATTCAGTAGCTATGGCTCAAATGGCAACTGCTAATGCAGGTATATCATCTTTTCATTCTTCTTTAAATGCTAAAGTCCATAACTATGATGATGTGATATGGATTATAGTTACTGGTGCTACAGACCATATAACTTGTGATTTATCTGTATATTCTGAATCTCCCAAGCCATCTAGTGTTAAAATTAGTCTTCCTACTGGTGCTATTGCAATTGCAACCTTTATAGGCAATGTGGTCATTAATGACAACTTGATTTTACATGATTTTTGTTTGTTCCAGAATTCACTTATAATCTACTATTTGTTTCACATCTAACAAACAATTCAAATTGTATTGTGAGTTTTCAATCTTCTCTTTGTTTACTACAGGAGAAGATATCAAGGAATGTGATTGGTTTTGCTAGTCAAGCTAATGGTCTTTACCATCTTAGCATCTCTAAGAAAAACATTAGTTGTAATAGCATGAAATCAGTATATTCTAGTGTTAGTAGTTCTTGTTATCTATGGCATACAAGACTGGGACATGCTCTGTGTAAAATTTTGTTGCAAATTCCTACCTTTAATGTAAAAGCAGAATCTTCTCTTAATAAAGTCTGTGAGGTTTGTCCTTTAGCTAAACAAAGAAAGAAATCTTTCCCTATAAGTACTTCTATCTCTCCTTCTGTTTTTTATTTGATACTCTGTGATATTTGGGGACCCTTTAGTATAGAAACTAGGAATGGGCACAAGTATTTTCTAACTATTGTTGATGATCTTAGTAGATGTACTTGGATCTATCTTTTAAAACAAAAATCAGAAGTAGGTCTTGCTATTGAGAATTTTAGAAATATGGTTGCTAATCAATTCAACACTTCTATAAAAATTCTTAGAAGTGACAATTGAACTGGATTTTTACTAAAGGATTTCTATCACAAGTAAGGTATTCTACATCAAACCTCTTGTGTTGAGACACCTCAACAAAATGGTATAGTGGAAAGAAAACACCAACACCTTTTGCAGGTTGCTAGATCTTTGTTATTTCAATCATGTTTGCCTATAAAATTCTGGGAAGACTGTGTACTATCAGCTGCTCACATTATCAATAGACTTCCATCACAAGCTCTACAAGGTAAATCCCCTTTTCAAGTATTACATAACAAAATACCAGATTATACATATTTAAGAAACTTTGGGTGTCTTTGCTTTGCTAGTACATTATCTGCAAAAAGACATAAATTTCACCCTAGAGCAACAAAGTGTGTGTTTATTGGGTATCCTTTTGGGATGAAAGGATACAAATTACTTGATTTAAATTCTGGAAATGTTTTTGTCTCAAGAAATGTTGACATTCATGAAAACATTTATCCTTTGAAAAATAAGAAACAAACTGATGATTACTTAGAATTTCTTTTTCAAAAGGATAATATGGATTATATGTCTATGGATTCAGGGGGGGGAGGGGCAAACTAGTAAGAACATTAATGCACGTATTCAACATGTTGACAATAATAGTAGCAATGATATGCTTAATCTGCCTTTTGATTTTATTGAACAACATGTTGAACTAATAAATGAAATCAATGAAATATCAAATTCCCGAGTACCTGTTCCACAAACAGAACATAATGAGAGTAGAAAGTCTACAATAATAAGACATCCTCCTGCATATTTACAGATTTATGACACCAGTTTACCTGCTTCTTTAACTAAAACTGCTGTCCCTATTGATGAAAATGCTATATCTGTTGTTTCTCCTGATGAAAATGCTATATTTGTTGTTTCTCCTGTTGAAAATGCTAAATCTGCTATGGTTAGATCTGGAAAACAGTATCCAATTGCTAATTTTCTTGCCACTAATAGATTATCTATCTCTTATAAATCTTTTACTGCTTCTGTATCACAAATAATTGAACCAAAGACATACAAGCAGGCTATAAAAAATAATAAGTGGATAGATGTTATGAGAAAAGAGTTAGATGCTTTAGAAAAGAATAATACTTGGACATTAGTTACTTTACCAGACAATAAACACTGCATAGGTTGCAATTATAAGGTAAAGTATAAAGCTGATGGTACCATAGAAAGGTACAAAGCAAGACTAGTTGCTAAAGGATACACCCAAGAGAAAGGAATATATTATTTTGACACATTCTTACCTGTTTCCAAGATTACTACTGTTAGGATTCTTTTAGCTGTTGCAGTTTCTAAAAACTGGCATATACATCAACTAGATGTCAATAATGCTTTTTGTGAAGTCTATATGCTTACTCCACAAGGTTATTGTGATATGAATGTTAACAGGGTCTGTAAGTTGAATAAAAGCCTCTACGGTTTAAAGCAAGCGTCAAGGCAATGGTACACAAAACTAGCAAATTCTTTAATTTCTTTTGGTTACAAACAATCTCAAGCCGATATTTCTTTGTTTACTAAAACAAATAGTGATATGTTTACTTCTTTATCTTTTTATGTGGATGATATCTTACTGACTGGGAATTCACTTGATGAAATTCAAAATGTTAAACAATATCTTTATTCACAGTTCACTATAAAAGACTTGGGTAAACTAAAGTATATACTAGGGATAGAGGTTGCAAGAAATGAAAAGGGACTGCAACTCTATCAAAGAAAATATACTTTGGATTTGCTCCATGATAGCCGCTATCTAGGAAGCAAGCCTTGTTTTACTCCCATGGATACTAAACAAGTCTTTGCTTCCCAAGAAGCTCCTTTACTTGATGATCCACAAGAATACAGAAGAATAGTGGGATAATTGTTATATCTAACTATAACAAGGCCAGATATATCTTATGTTGTTCAATGTTTGACACAATTTATGAGCAAACCTAATACTTGTCATTTAGCTGCTGTACATAAATTACTTAGGTACTTGAAAACAAATCCAGGAGGTGCCCTGTTCTATCCTACATCAAATACTTTTCAGTTGCATACTTTTAGTGATGCTGATTGGGCACGATGTGAAGTCACAAGAAGAAGCATTACTGGGCATAAAATATACTTGGGAAATTCTTTGATCTCTTGGAAATCCAAGAAACAAAATACAGTCAGCAGAAGTTGAATATAGGGCATTTGCCACTACGAGCTGTGAAGTCTAATGGATTCTTTTCATATTACAAGACCTGAAGATACAACATCCCCAACCTGCTACAATATACACAGACAGAAAATCTGCTTACTGCCTTGCCCACAACCCAGTTTGCCACGAAATGACAAAGCATATTGAAGTAGATCAACACTTCACAAGACACAAGATTCAACAAGGTGTCCTTAAACTTGTTCAGATCTCATCCTTAGAGAATCTTGCAGATGTGATGACTAAACAATTGGGAGGAGATCAATACAACCAAATGAAGATGAAGATGGGCATCCTTGATATACATTCTCCAATATATATCAAAGAAGACATAGTTCAAAATGATTCCCCTTGAATTACAAACACTTTATCATTTTTTTGGGGGGGTGGGGTATGAAATAAACACTTATAATGTTAGTTGAGGTAGTTACTCAAGTCGTATCTATAAATACCCTATAGTTATTCTCTTTGTACTTTACTTTTTGATCAATAATGAAAGATATTACTTCTTGTTCAAGTGTTAGTTGAGGTAGTTACTCAAGTGGTATCTATAAATACCCTATAGTTCTTCTCTTTGTACTTTACATTTTGATCAATAATGAAAGATATTACTTCTTGTTCAATAAGAGGAGATGAATTGAATGATGATCTTGGAATGTGTGCAGATGCCGTGATTGCGCTGCCCTGTAATATCTCAAGAGAGGCAACTGAAAAGACTCCTTCTTTCTCGGGGGATGGTGACGACAAGAACGGGGGGCGGGTGAGAGATTCAAGAAAAATAAATTAAAATTAAAAAAAGGGGATGGGTTTGAGCGAGTGGGCCATTTAAATCGCAATTTAAAATTTGGGCCTATTCGTTTTAATGAGGCCCAAGATTCGATTTCTAATAGGCCAAGGTTATATACAGTCCTATCTTTTATTAAATCATGGGACTGTATTTAACCTTGGCCTTTCTAATATGGGGCTAATTCCATCACAGGAGTTCTGTGGGCTCGACAATAGTGTGGGCCAGTCAATGGCGAAAGAGTCTAGTACATTAATCTCCACCCAACAGGAGTTATTTAATTCTAATAAAAATGTCCAGGAAGCCGAAGAATCCTCCACAAATTCACAAATGAAAAGGTCAATGGATATTTGTGAGTCTGATAATTCTGTCGAATGTCCTAGATGCTCATTAGCAAATTTTGGTAATGCAAGCCAACTGGGAAACACCGAAAATAACTCTACGGCAGCTTCTATTCCGATCGAGAGACTGACTGTTAAGGCAAGAAGAAAGAAGAAGAGAGAAGATACCGAAATCAGTTTTGAGGAGAAGAGATTGGCTTGAATTATTGAAGAAGAGGACATCAGCGATGAGGTTCAACAGGCAACAAAATTCAGGGTGAAATTGGGACTGAAGTCCGATAGCCCCGATGACGAGAGATGGGCATAGTTGGAGACGATGGAAAGATGAGACAGAAGAAACAAGAAAGGGAACAAGAAGAAATCGAAGAAGGGCGGCGAAGGAAGAATCAAATGAAGATTCTTAGCTTAAATGTCAAAGGGATTGGTGGGAAAGAGAAAGTTAGGGAAATAAGGGAGAGGATAATCCTAAAGAGAATGTTTGAGTGATACTTTATTCACATATTGAGGAAAATATTTATACAAGTACAACAAGACCATTTTGGTCATAAGTAACCAATGTGGGATACAAGAATGTACACAATATAAATAATACGTAATACTCCTAATAGGCTCCCTCAAGATGGTGCACGTTCAGTGACACCAATCTTGGGCATAAGAAGTGACAACCGGGTCCGAGTGAGAGGCTTGGTGAGGGCATCAGCAAGTTGATCTGCAGACGAGACATGTGAAAATCGAAGCTGGGAAGTTTTGACCAAGTCTTGAACAAAGTGGTAGTCGATAGCAATGTGTTTCATTCGAGAGTGGAACACTGGATTTGAACAAAGATACGTAGCCCCTATATTGTCACTGTAGATAACAGGGACAGAGGAAAGTGGAACATGAAGTTCCGCCAGGATAGAGCGTGTCCACTGAAGTTCAGCTGCTGCAGAAGCAATGGATCGATACTCAGCTTCTGTGGAAGAGCGAGCAACAGCACGTTGCTTGCGAGAACTCCATGATATTGGATTAGCGCCAAGAAAAATAATGTATGCCCCGGTTGAGGTGCGATCATCACAGTCCCCTGCCCAATCAGCATCAGTGAAGCAGTCAAGAGATAAGGGTGAGGCACGACGAAGTGTGACACCTAGATGCCGGGTACCACTTAGATAACGAAGAAGTCTCTTGACAGCTCCCCAATGTAGTTCTGTAGGGGCATGCATAAATTGTGAAAGCTTGTTTACTGCAAAGGCAATATCGGGACATGTGAACAAGAGATACTGTAGACTGCCAAGAACTTGACGATATGTGGCAGCATCAGCGGGTTTTGATCCGTCATGTACTCAGAGTTTGGCTCCCGAGGCCAGAAGGGTCTGAACTGGTTTGGCACTAAGCATGTTGTGTTTTCCCAAAAGATCTGTAATGTATTTACACTGCAAGAGAGTGCAAGACGTTGAAGAACGAAGGACCTCAACACCAAGAAAATATGATAAGTCACCAAGATCATTAATTGAGAACTGAGAGGCAAGAGAGGCAACAACGTGATGTAGAAATTTGGTGTCATTACCCGTGAGGATGAGGTCATCTACATACACCTGAAAATATGCCAATGTACCTTCTCGTTTGAATACAAATAGAGACTCATCAGACTTGGTATGCGAGAAACCCAAGGACGAAAGAAAACGATGTAGGGCGTTGTACCACGTTCGTGGGGCCTGCTTCAGGCCATAGATCGATTTCTGGAGTTTGCAGACATGTGTTGGGTAGTTTTTATCAGAAAAACCCGGAGGCTGCGACATGTAGACCTCATCAAGAAGCTCACCAAGAAGAAATGCATTGTTCACATCAAACTGGCGAAGGGGCCAATTGTGGGAAACTGCATGACTCAGAACCAAGCGAACGGTGGTGGGCTTTACAACTGGACTGTAGGTTTCAAAGTAGTCAACACCCGGTCGTTGATGAAAACCTTTGGCTACAAGACGAGCCTTAAATTTATCAATTGATCCATCAGGTTTTCGCTTTATTCGAAATACCCATTTACACCCGACCACATTTTGAGACGGATCTGGAGGAACCAAGTCCCAAGTACCATTTTTCAGAAGGGTAGAAAACTCAGAAGACATTGCTTCCCTCCATCGAATATCTGCAAATGCTTGAGAAACATTTGTAGGCTCAATATCAGAATTAAGAGTAGTGGTAAGACAGTACCTCAGATTGGGTTTGAAAATATTATTTCTAGCCCGTGTGGTCATGGTGTGACGAGGAGCAGCCGGTGGTGGTGGATCAACGGGAGGAGATACAGCAGTAGGTGGCAGCAGTGGCAGTACATGTTCCACTGGAGGTGGAGTAGGGATGGATGTATCTATAGAGTGATTCGTAGTGACATCGGATAGGGGCTGAATTGGTTTAGTGGAGAAAGGGAATTTGTCCTCAACAAACTCAACATGACGTGATATGTAGAGCTTGTTAGAAGATAAATCGAGACAAATATATGCACTTTGTGTAAGTGAATAACCAACAAAGACACACGGAGAAGACCTGTTTTCAAGTTTGTGAGAGGAGTATGGCCGAAGCCACGGATAACAAAGACAACCAAAAACACGGAGTTTGGAGAGGTTGGGAGAGTGGTTAAAGATTTTCTAAAAGGAAGAAATCATGGAAGATTGATTTTGGGTAGGCGGTTAATGATATAGGCGGCAGTGGTCATTGCATAGGGCCAGTAGGTTAAGGGTATGGAAGCATGGTGAAGGAGAGCAAGACCGGTGTCAACAACATGACGATGCCGACGTTCGGAATGACCATTATGCTCGGGTGTATGTGGTGGAGTAGTAAGGTGGGTAATACCATTGGCATTGAGAAATGAGCGAAGAGCAATAAACTCTCCCCCATTATCAGTATATAAGGTGGTGATTTTGGTTTTGAGACGATTTTCAACTAGAGCCTTAAAGGCAACAAAGGTTGACAACACATCTGACTTACGCTTAAGAGGATACAACCACACATATTTGGAGAAGTGATCAACAAAGATAACGTAGTATTTATACCCATCAACAGATAGAACAGGCGATGTCCATACATCAGAATAAAGCAACTCAAGGGGTGCAGATGACGTAAGACTAGACTCATGAAAAGGTAATTTGTGACTTTTAATGCATTTACAAGAATCACAAGAGAAATTCACAGGTTTATGCATAGACAAATTATTACTGAAAATAATACTATCTAGAATTTTAGTAGTAGTAGAGGGATGACCGAATCTGGAGTGCCAAACTGACATAGGTTGTTTGGTGGAGGCTAAAGCAGTAGGAATGGAAACATGCACACCAACTGGCCACAGATATAGCCCATTAACGTGAGGCCCGCGTAGGAAAATATCCCCCGTACGACGATCCACCACCTCAAAGCCAGAAATAGAAAACAATACATCCACATTATTTTCATGGCATAAACGAGACACAGAGATTAAATTCCTTGACATTTGTGGAACATGCAGCACATCAGAAAATTTAAGAACAGTATGTGAAAAACACAGTGAGCCAACGTGTGAAATACCCAATCCACTACCATCACCGATGACAACCCCGTCATTACCAGCATATGGCGCATGCAACGAAAGATTGGAAAGAGCTGTTGTAATGTGGTGTGAGGCCCCCGAGTCCAATATCCATTCGGAGATGGTGGGGTTCGAGTTAGCCGTATGGGCCGATGGAGAGGCGTATGCAAGACGAGCCTGGGATGGAGCCCGATGGGCTGGAGCATAAATAAAATGTGGGCAGTGTTGAGCCGAGTGACCCGTTTCCCAACAAAATTGGCACTTGCCAAGATACATGATGCAGGAATTTGATTTCCTAATCACCGCAAAATTAGGAAAAGAGGAGATATGCTTTCCAAATGGAAAAGATAATTGGAGAATTAGGGGATTTGAAAATTCAAAAATTCAATTTTGAATTTTTAAGAAAAATTGGGCGTTAGCCAAAATGGCTCTTGATGCCATAAAGAGAATATTTGAGTGATACTTTATTCACATATTGAGGAAAATATTTATACAAGTACAACGAGACCATTTTGGTCATAAGTAACCAATGTGGGATACAAGAATGTACACAATATAAATAATACGTAATACTCCTAATAAATCCATCATAAAATCGATGTTTGCTTCATTCAGGAGACTAAAGTGGAGGTTATACATAGTAAAACTTGCAAGGCTATCTGGAACACAGCACAATTCGACTAGGCGTACCGAGAATCTGACGGGCTGTCTGGAGGTATGTTATCAATTTGGAATAATGGTGCTTTTTGCAAAAGTAGTTCTTGGCATACTAGGGGCTTTTTAGTGGTACATGGGATTTGGAGAGAAAATGATTTGCGTTGATGTTTGATTAATGTTCATTCACCATGTAATTCTGCCGACAAAATTGAAATGTGGGATTCTTTGAGTTTGGTGGTTGAGCAATAGAAAGATACTTGTATTTGCATTGTGGGCGACTTTAATGCTATCAGGTACTCAAGCGAAAGGGTCAGGATAGGAGATTATGATGATAGCAGGGATATAGAAGCTTTCAATGAGTTTGTCATTAGAAGTCAGTTGATCGAGATGCCTTTGATTGGCAAAAAGTTTACCTATTACAGAGCGGAAGAGACTTGCAAAATTCATTTGGATAGAACGTTTGTCAACACAGAATGGCTAAACAGGTGGCAAGGGGTGGCTTTGAAAGCTCTGACTAGAACAACATCGGACCATTGTCCCTTATATTTTGACTTCCCTAAAAAAGATTGGGGTCTAAGACCTTTCAAATTTTTCAATGGATGATTGACCATCCGGATTTTAAGAATTTTTTCATGACTAGGTGGGAAAGTTATCTGGTTGAAGGATGGGGGTATACGTCCTAAAAGAAAATTTTAAGTTGTTAAAGGTTGACCCCAAGATCTGGAATTTGGAGACTTTTGGGTTTGTCTACAAGAAGATTGACGAAAAGAAGTCGGAAATTGAATACCTTGACAGAATTGATGATACATTTGGGCTGGAAGAAGAGGAAGTCATCAGAAGGAAGCAATGCACGACATAACTGTTACGTGCTCTCATATGGAAAGAAAAGATATTGTACCAGAAGGCCAAAACTAAGTGGATACTTGAAGGTGATGTAAATTCTTCCTTCTTGTTGGGAAAAATTAGTTTGTGTAGACGAAGATGAGCAGGCGGACACTGACTTTAATACCGAAAGTCGAGGCAAGAGTTGGACTCTTTCTCCGTAAGACGATATTGCCCCGTACTTCGGTGCAATACAGTGTCAAATGGCAATCGTCCCCAAGATACAATGACTTTGGAACTCTCGATCGCTGCACGACGAAATAAAAGTTATCGGTGAACGGACTCGGGTATCCGAAACTTTCTTTGACTCGACTCTAATGCAGAACTTAGAATACTAGAATTGAAGAAAAGGTTTTTAATGCAGAAGGCTTGATTGTTTTCTGGAAATGGTTGGAAATCACTACTACATTTTCGCTCATAGGTAACAGAGGATATCCGTTAACTATGAGCAAAATGGTCTGTTATATAAAGTGGTGTAATCTATGCACCTCGCTCATAGATAACGGATTCAAATCCATGAATATCCGTTACTTATGACAGTTCAAAATATAAAATCTCGCTCATAGATAACTGATAATATCTGTTATCTAAATGTTTATAATACGTTACCTAATCAAGCAAAAATAACAGATTATCTCTGTTATCTTTTGTAAAAATATAAAAAATTTCTATAATAGAACAAATATTTAATTTTGTCAATTTTTTTAATTCCTGAAATTAAAAAATTAAAATATACACAATAATTTAATAAATTCACAATCAATTCAAAAGTCAATAATTTCATTAAATTGTCAAACATCCAAACATCCACAATAAAATTCATCAAAACTTCCATTCGATTGCATTCAAAATTAAAACCTACACATTAATACTAAAGTATTCGTTACGCGCTAGCTCCAACAAGCAATTTGACAGTAAAAAACACTTCAATTCTTTATCAAGGGATATCTGAAAGCCAATTTCTTCCTCCACACTCCATTTGAACTTCGAACTTCGAACTTCACTCTGTAGAAAATACAAATATATACAATCAATTTCAGCTTAAATTCTATATAAAACCAAATAAATTAAACAAAAAAAGTACACTTCAAATCCCAATTGACCAACATATATAAAACAAACGCACCTTTATACAAAAACATATTCTTGAACACACGTGGTCCACTCCGACCGCACATCATCAATTTGGATTTTGGTATAAGTTTTCTCCATGAACTACGAAATAACATATATTTTAATACTACGATATCACATTTAGATTAAATTACAATGAGATACACTTATAATACCAGAGATTGCATTGAAGCCACATCCAATGATCCATCGAACCCAGTTATTTGTCTCATGTATCGTAGTACATAAAAACCACATTGCTCCGAATCTGGTTGCCTAGGAGCCTAGTTTAGGAACAAAGTAATAATAAATTCAAGATATTTTAATTAGATAAACTTGCAATTCACATCTTGCGTACCTTGATTACTTTCCATATAGGCTTTTTCTTTGGTTTAGTTGTCTTCGTCTCCGTAAAAAACAGTTTCAATGCCCTTCAAATATTTCATAGGTAAGAGTTAGTAAACCCTATCACAATAAAGTACAAAATAATATAAAGAGAAAGAAGAACATACATATCAACAACTGCCTCCCATTTTTCATCTATACTGCGTGAATTAAGAGAATCTAGAAAGTAAACTTCCTCTTTGTGTGGGTCTATGACGGTCAAAATCCAATGCTCTCTACGTAAAAACTCATAATAAGTATATGTAATTAATAAAATTATAGCAGATTATATTTTGAATGAAAAGTTCTGTGAGGATACAGATAGCATTAATGTGCATTTTTCACAGGTTATGTATTGCTTAATTGGTACTGAGTAGAGCAAATAAGTTCAATTGATTCTTTATTAGATGTTATAATGAATATCCAGTGACATATATAAAGTTTTAATATGTACCAATGCCATCATAGTCTCTACCAAGACATAGACAATAAAAAAAATCTCAATATAACAGTCAAAGAGAATGTCGTGCAGCTAGTAGATGAATCTGATTTGTTTAAGATAAAAATCTTACCTAAAATCGTTTATGCCTATTAAAGCCCAGTTAGAACATGCAAAGAAGAGTTGATCTCAATATCTACATCTACATCCTTCTAATTTAAACAACCAAAAAACAGAGGAATCAATCAGCGTAAACGAGAATGCATGCTCTCATCTTCTACAGTAGCAATTTATTGAAGATCAGACAATTTTCATCAAGCATATTAAGCACACAATCAATCACATGAAAATAAAAAATTGTGAACATTGCCTAATACCCCCACCACATCAAAAGAAAAGGAAGAATCCCAGCTTTTGCTAATGATTCTCACATTGATCAATAAAACTTGATTTTAATTTTAATAAAATTAAAGACTCTAGAAGAAGTGTTTTATATTAGAACTTCATCTTTTTCCTAGTAAAAAAAAAATGTAAACACTAACCATTCAATCAAGAAGACGTTTTTACACTAATTTGTTGATTGAGAATACCCTGTACAAAAGAGGTGGCGCTGGATTGACCAAATCTCTGAGCTCGCATCAAAATAAAGCAAATTACGATTACTAGAAGGTTTACACTGATAAGTCACAATTTATGCAGAACATAATAATAATTTCAGCAAGGAAATCACCATTAGCACGTGAGAATGAAAAATTATTCATCTAAATAACTACATCAATATACAATGCTATTAATTTGCTCATTCTCTAATCTGTATTGTAAGAAATTACAAGGCTGATATATTTGAAGCTACTTTAGAACCCTAGTAATCTCGCTACCTATTTGATTTAAACAACCAGAAAATATGGAGCAATTAATTGGTTGAGGGAAATGTGAATTCCATAAGACATACTCAAACTAAAAGACAAACAAATCTATACTTACTTTCCAGTTTCGGATTTCTTCTTGGATAGATACAGAAAATCTCGGTGTGGCGCCGTAGCAGTTGCATGGCCAAGTTAGTTCCGGAGTTGCGGCGGAAACGATGACCTGCTCGGTGCGGCGTCGCGGCGGCAACGATGACCTGCTCGATTGGTGAGGTGTCGCGGTAGAAACGAGGATGTGCTCGATCGGTGCGGCATCGTGGTGGAAACAACTAGCTTTCGGTGGTCGGTCGCGCCGGAGGTGTCGACGAGTACAGTCTGGCGTGACACGGAGGGCAGTACGGCGGATGAGGGCGTACGGAAGTGCATCGGCCGAAGTGTGGATCCTGAAGTGTGAATTGGGAATTTTTTATAGGGTAGTTGTTTAATTGGGGATTTTTTTAAGTAAATAAATTTGGTTTTGTGTGATAGATAACCAAAAAATAGATAACTAATGTATAATCAGTTATTTAAGTGAAAAATCTTTACTCAAATTTTATTGTTTAAAATTAAAAATTACATAGATAACCAAGTATAGATAACCATGAGTAAAATCAGTTATCTATGAGCGAACATCTGTTTTACTAGATAACAGATATCTCTTAGATAACGGATATACGAATTACAGATAACTGATTCAATAATATCCGTTATCTAGGCCCAGTTATCTAAGAGCGAAAATGTAGTAGTGAATGCATTCTGGGGATGCAACCTTTTGGGATATCTGGATTCGAATTTTGAACCCAACGGGTGCGTCCGTACGGGTGTGGGTGAGCATCTAAAGCGCCAAATGCGACAAAGTGCGACGTGCGCGAGCTCGAGCCCGTGCGGGTGTGAATCCAAGTCTCAGGGTTAGCCCTCCGGGCTAACCTAGCACCACCACTTAGAAGACTTAGTCAAGATTAATTTTCTATGACATAAGTCTACGTATATAGAAGGTTCATTTCTTCAAATTTTCCAATGTGGGACAAGGAACTCCTTTTTCCTTCTTCCCATTTTTACTCTTCAATTTTAGGAATTCCCATGATAAATTCTCAACTTCGTGTATTAATATCACATTCATCCGAAATTGGTTTTGAGCAAATTAATACAACAAATTCATCTACTCCGAACGTAGATTATGAATTTGTAATTTATTTCCATTTTCCATAAATGTGGGTCACGCTGTCGAGACGCGCCAAATTACAATAAATAAATAACCCTCAATACTCTACTAACTCGTAGTAGTGGCAAGCAAGGGGTTGATCCACGGAGAACGTAGAAATCAAAATTATGTATTTTAAAATGATTAGTGGGACAAACAAATAGGGGGGAGTTTGGATTGGTTTTCCTAACACTACTAAAGCAATAATTTAAATAAACTAAGGAAACAAATAACACAATAAAAATTCAATTAATTAACGTATTCCAATTCGCGGTTCATTCACCACTTGGTCTTGACTATGCTAATCAAACGTATTATTCGCTCAACTTATCTCACGGATTATTGACCCTCGACAAACAACAAGCTCTGTTTATCGGTTTTATCCCTTAATAATATTCAATTGAAACAAGCTCTCCAACGAACCTTTCTAACCAAACAGTCTAGATACGCTCTTAGATTTAATTTGGTAGAAGGATTAAGTCCTAGGATATAGATCAAATAAATTCTCAAACACACTAGCTCGGTTCGAAAGAATTCGATTTATATCACCCTAGTAAAATACTAGTTGCTACCAATTGTCATATAATCGCAACAATTACGGATTACGAAATATGAACTAGCAAACATGCACGAAATAATTAACCTAGGTGATCAAGCTAAATTAATTAATCAAACAATTACACAGTGAAATTAGATGATATAATTAATCCGTGTAATAAGTCTCACGAATAAAACGAGTTCAATTAGCAATCATAAAAAACACAAGTATCGAAATTCCCGGAATCGGAAATAAAAATAAACTAACTAGATGTGGTTGTGGGCATCTCCATCGACAACTTCTTCTTCGCTGCTCACGTCCAAAACGTCAATTATGAGCGCTCCCCCAGTATGTCACCGCATGCATTAAAATATATGTGGTGCTTCCTGCCCTTCTGTTTCCCGGAAATCCTTATCAAAGGATTTTGTAAAACCCCAAAATCCTCACGTGGATGATGCCTTCCATATTTCAAGGATCCTTTCCTATATTATTAAGATATGGTAATTCTTCCCCAAGAAAGTTATAATGCCCTTCGTGAAAATGGTCTGCTGAACATGTATGGGCCGAATTAATAAATTTTTGGGCTTATGTTCACTTGATTCGCGCATGTATTTTGGGCTGCTGCGCACCAATTTTATTTAATCCATATCTTGAGCTCCCGAACTCCGATTGATCCAATTTTTTTTCCGTTGCGATTCCAGTTTCGAGACGCTTCAAATGGTTCAAGTCTCATATCCATTACTCATTTGTATCGGTCTGAGTAATTTTTCTCCACTCACTCAAAATATTCCAAAATGCCCTGAAATTCGTAGAAAAATATAAAATCAATGCACCGAGACCATAATAGCATAAGTCGAATAAATACGAGTAAAATATAAAATTATTGTTATAAAAGAACTAATTAAAGCACACAATTTACTCAATAATTACGACTTGTCAAATCCCCCCACACTTAAATCCTTGCTTGTCCTCAAGCAATCAAATAAACTAAAGCAAAATGAATCAAGTCTCATACGCTGAAGAGTTCAAGACAATAGCAATACCAAGAGAAAACAAGTGATCATGACTCAAGTGCGATAAAAAAAATAGGACGACTCACCAACTTCTAACAATTGCATTAGACTCACAATGGATATCACTCTTTTTCGCTCAAGTGTATATGAAGGGTATCAAAAGCACTCATGTCAAATCCTAATGTGCTATTACCATATGCTTGCTCAAAAATCAAATCTCCACCACTAAAAAGAGTGAAACTCATGCAAAAATCAAAAGGTCTTTCATTTTGTTGTAACGTGGCTTCGAGTAAGGGTAGGATAAAGGGAAGTATATGTGGTTTTCTAGTCAAGATCAATTTTGAAATAGATGCATATATAACACACCTAAAAAAAACATCGATCATCTCCCCTCTTTTGTATCGACAACTCATTATCCCAAGTCACATTTATCCATCCACATCTTTTTTTTTCAACCCTTTTTTTTTTCTTCCAGCTTTTTTTTTCTCTCTTTTTTTTACTGGAATTCTTTTTCTCTTTTCAGCACTTTTCAAACTTTCTTTTCAACACCACTTTCCAACTTCACAACACTTTCACTCATCACAAGGCCCAAGTCATTATGCATATAATTCACAATCAAATCTCAACCAAGGGTGCAAACAGATGTGTTTTCAACAAAATATGGATAATGGGTAAATAGTGTGCTTGATCAAGGAAACGGTTTAGGCTCAACTTGGCTTCTAAGGATAAATGTAATAAGGTGTGAATATATAATCCAAAAGGGGTAATCCTAGATACCTTTATCACTTTAATGCATGGTTCACAAATGTGGTCTCGAAATGCATAAGAGAGCAAGTTCTAGAATAAACGCACCAAGATCGACCACACAACAAGAAAAATGAGCATATATACGATGAATTGCTCCTAGGCTCAAAAGCTCACAAGAAGGGTTTTTGGCATCAAATCTTGTGCATTTTTATCCAAATTCATCACTAAAAATTAGCAATGCGACCATAATTCCAAAAAATTCAACACAAAAATCAATCACACGTGTCTCCCTTGTCAAACCATATTACTCAAACTAACAGTGCACAAAACTCGACTACAACTATTAGCACAATACAAAAATCGTTTATGAAGCAAGTAACTAATACCCAACAACCCCACATGATTATGTCTTGCAAAGTTAAATCCCCCACACTTAATGCGTTGCTTGGCCTCAAGCAACTACAAAATATCAAAGAATAATAAGGAGGTTGTGCAAGACACGGAAAGAAGTCACCTGGGTTGAATAGATTGCTCGCTGACAGGGGCGGCCGCCATCCTTAAGAACTCAAGAAGCTGTAGACAAAAACATGAAGAAATCCACGAAGAAGACAACTACAAAATAAAAATTAAAAAAAAAAGTACGAAAATTTAGAATAATACGGGTTGCCTCCCGTAGAGCGCTTTTGTTTAACGTCTTTTAGCTCGACGACCAACCTCCCTTTCTTCACGTTATAGGAGTGAAGTAATCCATCCGGTCAAATGGTAGTATCTTCTGACGAACAGTGCTTCCTCCCATCATGATCTTTTTGCTCTCAGTTATCCTTCGGTAGTTGGTGAGAAACTCCATTAAGAACATAACATATCCCGAAACTTGTTTTATCAGCTCAAACAGAGATACAGAAAGTTCAACCATCTCATACTTCACTTCAGCTGCCTTGGCAGATTTTGTTTGTGCAGTTTGAACTTCTTGAACAAAGTTCACAACACCAACATTGTCTGTGATGACTTCAACCCCATTTTCAGAATATTTCTCCATTGCTGGTGGTTCCAATCTGGAAGGAAAAGGCATAATATGAGCATAATATGAGTTAAAAATTGAAGCATTAATTTTTTTGTAACTCATTTCCGGATTCTGGTCCACACTGGACGACCTAGTGTCAGCCTGTTTAGAATTCTCCTCTTCTTTTTCAACAATTGGGATCTATGAAATGGGCTTTTTAATCGCCTCCAGCTGCTTTCCACTCCTCAACCTGACAGCGTTCACGTTCCTAGGGTTAACTTCAGTGTGAGATGGTAGTTTCCCACCAATTTGATCCTCCAATCTGCCTACAATAGTGGCAAGCTGACTCAATTGCATCTCCAAGTTCATGAATGTAGATGTGGTGTTTATCTGGAACTGCTGCATAGTCTGCTGAATGTTCTGCTGAAACTGCAAAGATTGAGTAGTGAGCATCTTGATCAATTCCTCTGTAGAATGTCCAGAGCTCTCTGTGGGTGGCTCGATTTGGTATTGCCCTCTCCATGGTTGTGACCAAGTGTTATCATTCTCCTCCACATGTTGTGGTTTAGCGCCACCTACAATAAGTTTTCTCACAAAAGAGGTTACCGCAGTTAGTTTATCACTAATGGATGAATCACTTACCTCATGATTAAATTGTTGAGAATTCGCCGCCAGGTTTTCAATGAGATTTCTCGCTTGGGTTGGGGTTTTATCAAAGAGGGCTCCTCCACTTGCTGCATCTATCAAGCCTCGATCTGTGAGGGTCATCCCATCATAATAGTACTGGATCAGGAGCTGATCAGAGATCTGATGTTGTGGACAGCTTGCCACCAACATGGTAAATCGCTCCCAATACTCCCAAAGAATCTCCCCTTGGGATTGCATCACACCACATATATCCTTGCGTATGCTCGCTACTCGAGAGACTGGGAAGTACTTTTGCAAGAAGAACTGCTCCATCTGAGCCCAATTAGTGACCGTCGCGGAAGGCAAATCGTATAGACATTCCTTTACTGAATCCTTCAATGAGAATGGGAAGGCCTTCAATTTCACTAGCTCCTCCGTCACATCTTTAGGCCTGATATGTGAGCAGACGACATGGAACTCCTTCAAGAATGTGTATGGATCCTCACCTGCAAGACCATGAAACACAGGCAACAAGCGAATTAAACTATATTTAAGATCAAAATTATCACCGTCAGTTGGGTAAGCTACGCAAAACCAATTCAGTGGAAGGTGTGAGTTTGCCAACAGCTTCAAAGATTGTTCAGCTGCCATAACACTGAGCACGTGAGAAAATACCAATAACACGTGAAACCGAACAAAGAAATGGCACAAAAAAACAAAACAAAAACAAGCTGCAAAAATTAATTGCTATAGTGGCACTGGACAGCCCAGTGTCAGAATCGCATAAATTTTGCAACTGACACACAGAATCAACGGGGGATTACTGAGGGGGAGTAAAATACCAAATAAAACACAAAAAAAAAAAAATTAGCACACAGTAGACACAAAAATAATTTTACACCGTTCCCCGGCAACGTTGCCAAAATTTGGGTCACGCTGTCGAGACGCGCCAAATTACAATAAATAAATAACCCTCAATTACTCTACTAACTCGTAGTAGTGACAAGCAAGGGGTCGATCCACGGAGAACGTAGAAATCAAAATTATGCCTTTTAAAATGATTAATGGGACAAACAAATAGGGGGGAGTTTGGATTGGTTTTCCTAACACTACTAAAGCAATAATTTAAATAAACTAAGGAAACAAATAACACAATAAAAATTCAATTAATTAACGTATTCCAATTCGCGGTTCATTCACCACTTGGTCTTGACTAGGCTAATCAAACGTATTATTCGCTCAACTTATCTCACGGATTATTGACCCTCGACAAACAACAAGCCCTGTTTATCGGTTTTATCCCTTAATAATATTCAGTTGAAACAAGCTCTCCAACGAACCTTTCTAACCAAACAGTCTAGATACGCTCTTAGATTTAATTTGGTAGAAGCATTAAGTCCTAGGATATAGATCAAAAAAATTCCCAAACACACAAGCTCGGTTCGAAAGAATTCGATTTATATCACCCTAGTAAAATACTAGTTGCTACCAATTGTCATATAATCGCAACAATTACGGATTACGAAATATGAACTAGCAAACATGCACAAAATAATTAACCTAGGTGATCAAGCTAAATTAATTACTCAAACAATTAAACAGTGAAATTAGATGATATAAATAATCCGTGTAATAAGTCTCACGAATAAAACGAGTTCAAATAGCAATCATAAAAAACACAAGTATCGAAATCCCCGGAATCGGAAATAAAAACAAACTAACTAGATGTGGTTGTGGGCATCTCCATGGACAACTTCTTCGCTGCTCACGTCCAAAACGTCAATTATGAGTGCTCCCCCTGTATGTCTCCGCATGCATGAAAATATATGTGGTGCTTCCTGCCCTTCTGTTTCCCGGAAATCCTTATCAAAGGATTTTGTAAAACATGGTCTTATGGTCTGCTGAACATGCATGGGCCGAATTAATAATTTTTTGGGCTTATGTTCGCTTGATTCGCGCATGTATTTTGGGCTGCTGCGCACCAATTTTGTTTAATCCATATCATGAGCTCCCGAACTCCGATTGATCCAATTCTTTTTCCGTTGCGATCCCAGTTTCGAGACGCTTCACATGGTTAAAGTCTCATGTCCATTACTCATCTGTATCGGTCTGAGTAATTTTTCTCCTCTCACTCAAAATATTCCAAAATGCCCTGAAATTCATAGAAAAATATAAACTCAATGCACCGAGACCATAATAGCATAAGTCGAATAACTACGAGTAAAATATAAAATTATTGTTATAAAACATCTAATTAAAGCACACAATTTACTCAATGATTACAACTTGTCAAAATGGAACACCTAATTAAAATTGGTCAAACTTGGGTCAATTACCCAAATTCTAAACCAATTTCCAACACTTCTTTCATAACTGGGTGAATCGGAGAAACAAGGTTAATGGAATTGAAGGGCTGATTATTGATGATATATGGACAAATTCAGTGGAGGGTGTTAAGAAAGGAGTCTTCAATTATTTCAAAGGTCATTACAGCCGGGTAAATCGCCCAAAGCTCACTATCCCAGAAAATGCCTTCCCAAAGAAACTTGGCAGATGCGAAAATGAATTCTTAATTTCCCCATTCAAGAATGAAGAGATTAAATAAGCCATTTATTCGTGTGACTCGAATAAGTGCCCGGGCCCGGATGAATTTTCGATTGGTTTTATCAAGGAGAATTGAGAATTCTTGAGGAGTGATATTGCCAGAATGTTGCATGAATTTCACCGTCACGGGAGAATCATTAAGTTGGTGAACCCTTCCTTTATCACCCTCATTCCGAAAAAGGAGAGGGTTTATTCCGTTAACAATTTTCGCCCTATTTCTCTCATTGGACGCTTGTACAAAATCATCTCTAAAGTTCTTGCCACTCGTCTCAGCAAGATTCTTGATCCGTTGATTTTAGAGACTCAATCTGCATTCATCGGGGGTCGACAAATAACAGATGGCATAGTGGTTTTAAACGAGATTTTTGATGAAGCGATGAAAAGGAAAAAGAAGTGGAAGTGCTTAAGGTGGATTTTGCGAAAGCTTATGATTCGGTCTGCTGGGATTTTTTGAACGGGATGATGACCGGGATGAATTTTAATCCAAAGTGAAGATCATGGATAATGGAGTGCATTTCCTCGGCATCGGCATCCGTTCTGGTAAACGGTAGTCCGACTGATGAATTCAAACTTGAACACGGACTACGACAAGGTGATCCGCTCTCACCGTTTCTTTTCTTAATAGTTGCGGAAGGTTTGAGTATTTTAGTTGACAGTGCACTACGAACGGGTCTCTTAGAACCAATGGAAGTTGGGAAGGAAAATATTAGAGTTTCTTTGCTACAGTATGCCGATGACACCATTTTTATGTGTCTGTTTAAGTTGAGCAATATCAGGGCTTTCAAGTATATTCTGTGGAACTTTGAAATCATTTCGGGACTTGGAGAAAATTTTAGCAAAAGTAACTTTTGGGGGCTGAATGTACAAAGGCATTTGGTAACATCAGGGGAGTGAGAATGTTCATAAAATTCCTTGGGTAAAAAGGGAGGAAATTTGTAAAGAAAAAGCTTCTGGGGGACTGGGGATAAAAAACTTGGATACTTTAAATCAGAGTCTTTTGGGGAAATGGGTGTGGAGATATTTGAATGAAAACCAGGGATATTGTGGGCGAGAGTGGTTAAATCAAAATATGGGGGATTGAGGGAATGGGTGGAGGGAGAAGAGCAGTTCTCGAATGTCGGAGGGTAGGGGAGACAAAGAGGGTGCCCTTCGGGATGGTGGAGTGATATATGTGAGTTGTATTCGGGAGCGGGAGATGGGGGTTTGAGGGATGAAATAAAAAGAGTGTTGTGTAGTGGGAATGAAACCTCATTTTGGAGGGATCCTTAGGTAGATGGCGAACCTCTTTGTGTTAAATTCATTAGATTGTTTAGGATTAGCGAACAAAAAGAAAGTGTGGTGAACGAGATGGGGGGTTGGGGTGAGAGGGGATGGAGCTGGGAATTAAGATGCAGTAGGAATTTACGATCAAGGGAACTTTCTTCACTAAACAATCTTTTCAATTGCATTAACAGGATCCAATTGCACAAGGACAAGAAAGACTTATAGGAGTGGGACACTCCTGCAATGGCATATACCAGACCAAGGCAGCTTATAACAGATTGATAAACCAATCGCAGGCGGTAGAAAAAAGCACGGATGAAACGAAGGTGTACAAGAAATCTGGAACTGCTATGCTCCAAGGCGTACGGTGGCAATTGTTTGGAAAGCTTTCAAAGGACGGCTCCCGATGATGGACAATCTCATTAAACGTGGGCTGTCTAACATTGCTAACAATCACTTGTGTATCATGTGTGGAATGACAATTGAAGACACTTCCCATGTTCTCTTTAATTGTCGATTCACATGGAATATTTGGGGACGTTATCACTGTTGGCTTCAGGTTCTCACGTCGATTCACCAATACCCCATCCGTAACTTCTTACAAAACAATTCTTTACTCGGTTTCAGGAGGGATACTAGATTGTTGGATACTTTTTGGATTGGCATTGTTTGGATGATTTGAAAAACCAGAAACGAGGTATGTTTTGATAATATTACTACTGATTCGGTTGGGAATTGTAATATGAAAGACATACCCTTTTCTCGATGGACTTTAAATCCTAGAGGAATGGGTAATGGTGCATTATATACTGTATTTGAGCTGTTTTCATTGTGTCTGTAGATGGGAAGTAGATGCGTTTCTTCTGTACTGCAAATTGGGGAAGTAGATGCATTTCTTCTGTACTGCAAATTGTAACTGATGTTTTGGGTAGGAACATTTCTAATGTTCCTTACCCAAATCTGATGTTATTAATGGAACTTTGTTTGCTGAACAAAAATAAAATGGTTAATATGCTCATTTAATTTTTTTATTGGATAATTTTTTTGTTATTTTAATATAGTTATTACAAGATTATATTATTTTTTACTAATTTAAACCTTATTTACTCAAGATTAGCCAACAACGTTGTCGCCATCGCTGCTATTATTACCGTCTTTGTCGCCTCTCCTTGCAGTCATTGTCGTGTCCAGCGTCGGCCCGTCTCAATACTCATATATATTTAAAAACCCGATCAATTTGATCACCTCAACCACCTCGACTAAAATCTGAATTTTCGACATCAAACGCAAAAATTTAATTATATTGCTTTATTTGGGCAAACTCAATAAAGATTTTTTCGACTTATTTAGCCGAACACATACTTATTCGTCAAATGCAGAGAAAAAGGAGTTGAAGGGGTGGCGTTGGAACGGAGCCGACAATGTAGGGGTGACGCTTCAAAGTGAGAAAGAGAAATTAAAACAAGAGAAGGAAGAGATTTTAGATTTGTAGGTATATTTTTGTTGGCAAATGGCTTGTAAATAATTAATTACTTAGAAATATTATTTCGTAGGCAAATTAATTTTCTAAACAAAGTATTTGTAAGTTAAGAAATTATGAAAATGCCTACCTAATTAGTAAATTTTATGGGCTGATAGTAAATTTTTAGACAATCTCAGCTATGAAATTTTCGTAAGCAATTCGGCATTTTCTTGTTTCGGATGTTGAGCCAATTGGATCGCTAAATAATATTGTTGGAATCCTCTTAGGCAGGGACGGATCCAGAAAATTGTCCCAATGTTAGCAAAATGTATAGGGAGTAAAAAACTTTATTTCAAGGTGGGCGAAATGATAAAATTTCAATGATTCAAGACATATATAAAAAAAAAATCTCTATATACAATAGAAAAAATTTAAATTCCAAGGTGGGCGACCACCCCAGCGTGCCCCTAAATCCGTCCCTCAAGTCACCGTGTAGGGCTTGAGAGGGATACACACGTGAAAATCAAACCAACTACTATACAATTCGCTTTAATATTGTCCAAGAACCAGAAGTGTATTCGGTCATTTGATAACATTTAATAATACACCACAAAACAAAATAAAAGATTTCGAAGTGATTAGTGAACTTCCTCACGTCTTAAACAAAAATAAACCAACCACACACGCAAGGAGTGATTAGTGGACTAGGGTAGGGATATATATATATATACACGAAAGACATAATTAATTACTTTGAGTTTTCGAATACAATTAAACTCAAGAAAAACACAAATTTTGGTTCCTAATAATCAATTTCATATATACGTACATACATTAAGACAATAATATAATACGGCCTGCTCAAGAAGTTAATGTTAATTATTTTTAGATCATCATTACAATAAACACACACTAACATTTGTTATAAGTACTCCTTCTATTTAGATTGCTCAAAACTAAGAGAAAATTGTATCATCCTCAAGTCACTATACTTTTTAATATACACCTAAAAAATAAATTAGTTATCCCTTATATGAAGTAGAAATCATGATCAAAATTCCCTCAACTTTACATCTTATAATACTAATAAACAATTATTTTATTAGAACCTGAACAATTTCATATGAACAATCTAAAATTGAGTATCGTGACTTGGAGTAACTTAAAGTAATTTGTTTACTAATCCCAAAAATCTTGCATAAAAATATCACATTATTGATGAAACATACTTTAGTCTGCATTTTGTACTTTTTAAATTTGACTATACAATAAAGAATAAAGTATCATGTCTTAAAACGTAAGACCGTCTCTCAGTATTTTTTTTTTTTTTTTTTTTGTGATATCTATCTAGTGTTTCAAAAGTGGAAAGAATGGCCAAAATTCGTGCGAGGACAAAAAGGGAAACTTTTGAAAGAGCAATAAAAAAAATCAGTAATGTTGGTCATAAGGCACAAAACGTGTCATAGTTACTCAATGTCAACATCGTCGTATCTTATGGTCCAATTATGAAACAAATGCATTAGTATGTTGCACACGTTAAATATTATATTATACATGAGTGCTCATAAATAGAGTAAGGGTGTGGCGATTGAAATGTGTGAGAAAAACCATACTCCTATATTGAAAGAAATATGCAAAGCTCATCCTCTATTGATGTGGACAAGTTGGTAGAGGAGCTACCAAAGATGTTTTTCATGGAAAGCGAGGAGATGTGCAAATGGGAAGGTTTTTGGAGTTTGCGACAAGCGATGAAGCCCATCATTACCTTCCGATCAAGCTTCCTGGCCCGGGACGACGACGTTTTCCTAGCATCACCCATGAAAACAGGCACCACGTGGCTCAAAGCCCTAGCTCTGTGCATCACGCAGAACCACCAAACCCTAAACGATATTCTAACAAAGGAAACCCCTCATTATTCCGTCCCCAACATAGAGGGCGCTAATTTTCAAAATGAGCCACCCCCGTTCGACATATACGACTCGTCTGTCGCCCGTCTCCTCCACACGCATCTTCCTTACGCCGCCCTCCCCGATTCTTTAAAGAATTCGAAATGCAAGATAGTGTATATTGCCCGGAACCCTAAGGACACTGTGGTATCCATGTGGCGGTTCTTTCAGTCGTTTTTGGATCCGAATCAAGAGCCGTTTTCGCTAGCGAAGATGGTCGATTGCTTCGTATCGGGAGTCCATTTGTACGGGCCTTTCTTCGAGCACGTGGTGGGGTACTGGGAGGAGAGCAAGAAAAGGCCCGAAAAAGTACTTTTTCTCAATTATGATGAGCTCAGAAGTGACCCACAGAAGCAGGTTCTGAGAATTGCTGAGTTTTTGGGAAGGCCATTCACGAACGAAGGAGAAGCTGAGGAAGTTGTGCGGAGATGCAGTTTGGAGAGGCTCAAGAATTTGGAGGTGAATCAGAGTGGGTCCCTTTACGCGAAAGCTTCTAACAGTTCCTTCTTTAGGAAAGGTGAGGTTGGGGGTTGGAAACACCATTTGACTCCTGAAATGGAAATGCAAATCGACGAAGCCTGTCGCCTAAAGTTTGAGCCCTTTGGCCTCTTTCTTTAGCTTAATTTGCATGGTGGAGCAATAAAAGGAGAGGAGGATACCACGCTTTCTTAAGAAATAATAACACTCCTTTTCCTTCGTGTGCTTTTTTTTTTTTTTTTACTTTTATTGCTTGTGTGTGTTTATTGTTTTTTTCTTCTCCTGTACTTCTTATTTTCCCAATTTATATTTTCTTTTTCTGGTTTGTTTAAATTTCCACACATTGTACTTTTCCTTTTATAATTTATTATCCTTGCAATTATATATTTTTTAAATTTGCTTATTTTACTTTTTTTTAATCAAAGGAATAAGAGTGAGTAAAAATACAGGAGACAAAACTAAACACGAGTTAAAAAACCGAGATAAAAGATAAACATGCACTTAAATTTAATACAAAAACATTACTATATTTTTTTGGGAGAACTTTCTCTCTCTAAGTTTTCTCTGGTCCTAGAATTCTTTACTAGGGTTCTCAGTCTTCGGTGTGCATTTCTCCGGCCAAATTTTGACTCCGATCTACCTTTTTCCATTGATTTCCTTCTTCTCTCCATCATTATCCTCCAATTTTTACATTCAATTACACCCAAATCCTTCCATTGAAATATCCCTAAATCGCCGCCCCTAAACCACCACCACTTTTTTCACCTTGTAGCTGCCTCCACCACCGCCACAGCAATATCAACTTTGCCGCCGCCACTGCCACCGCAGCTTCTACCTTGCTACTGCCTCTGCAGCCTCCATTTTCACAGTGGTCAATTCTCGATCTTGTCTCTTCTCCGTAAGACCCAAAAGGATCTAGATCTACTGTTGCCACTACCGTACCACTGCCTATTGCCGCCACCACACCGCAGCCCCCCCACTGACAACGTTTTTCTAATTTGGTTAAGATTTTCACTTGTTGGTTGTTTAGATCAACGGATAAACCTTCTCCGTCGGCGTCATGGCTATGGTGTCCGTTTGGTAGGTTGACCCGTTGGTGCCCGCTTTAGTTTTTTTTTTTCTCTTTGTTTTTGTTATTTGATTTTCGGGTTCTTCGTTTTGTTGTCCTTTTTTGGGTAGGCTGGTATCTTTTGTTCTGGTAGTGTGCCAGATGTTCTTTCAGATTTGTCAGTCTACTTGTATATGAAGAAGCGTTAGACGTGATGAAGGTTAAAATGGTGAAAAACACCTTAGTGTGGGGTGTTCTTATCCACCAAAAGAGCTTTAAAGTTTCAAGTACGTCTGACTTTTGGGATAACTCTCCAGTTCCTCACGGTTGGTTTGGAGCAATTTTTATTTTGTCTGAAGACTTAGCCTCGTGGATAGATCCCTGAAACTGTATGCTTTAATCGATGTAATTGGCTTTGTTTTTCAAAAAAAATAAAAATACAAAAGCAACACTGAAAATGATATAAAATGAAGATTCCATGGATATTAGTGTAACAAGGAAATGAAGATCCTGATTTCACACATTGCATTTGTTGATAAATCCAGACGTGGAGGGGAATGAAACGTTGGATTCCCTTTGGCCTTATCTAAAAAAGATTTGCATTCTAAGAGTTCAAAAATTTCTCTTAATTTATTTGTTGGTTTTATCACATGTAATTGGGGTTAATGGCACAAAACCCTCGTGATTACGAAAAATTGTGTAAAATCCCCTCATGGTTTAGAATTTATGCGAAATATCCTTATGATTTACTAAATATAGTGAGTTCTCCTTTTTTCCAAAAACAAGTTAATAATTTTATCCATTTCTTGATTTGTCCTACATATATTATAGTCTTGATATTTCAATATTTGGAAAAATAAAATATGAAAAATAGAGGAAATAAGAATAACGATGAACTCATTCTCAAAAGGCGATAATTTGCTATATTTAGTAAACCACATGGAGGTTTCGGGCAATTATCAAACCACTGGGTGTTTCGCGCAATATTTCAACCACAAGGGAGTTTGTGCAGCCCCATGTAATTTTAATAAACTATCGTCCGCCACAAATAGAATTGTATTAATAATTTGTTATTATTTTATTCTTTTTAATAAAATATACCACTTACAAGATTAAAGATTAATATCGAAAGTAGTAGTATATTTTACTTTTATAAAAAATGGTAAACACGATATATAAATACAATCTTATTTGAGACATACGAAAAATGGAGGTGTATCATACGAATCAGAAACGGAGAAAGTAATAATTTTAAAAACTAAATCATAAGGTCAATTAACTCGGTTGATACTACTTCTCTTGATTTTTCATGTTTCATTGAGCCTCATGTACACTTGCCCGTTCCGCCTATGTCGCGCCCAACTACTCCGGTTCAACATTCATCACATTCCCCATGTGAATTATGTTCATCCACTTCTGTTACTACACAATCTGCCCAACCTTTGCATGTTCTTCTCGAAGCCAGTGGTGAACCTCTCTCTTCGGATGTTGGCGAATCCCAACCTATCATTACTCAGTCGAACGTCTTGCATGACTTATCTCCGACTGGACCTCTTGTTTCACCAATTTCAGCCCCTATTCACCCTCCTATAAATGATCATCCTATGCGCACTCGTGCCAAATGTGGTGTTTATAAACCAAAATATTTCGTTGATATGACTTCTACTACTCTGTTGTCTTCTCTCTCTTCTTCGCAGGAACCAAAAGATCTTAAATCTGCCATTAAGCAACCTCATTAGTCTGCTGCCATGAGAGAGAAAATGGATGCTCTTCGCTCCAGCGATACTTGGGATCTCGTACCTCAGCCTCCTGATGGGAATATAGTTGGCTCAAAGTGGGTATTTCGTACAAAATTCAACTCTAACGGCTCAATTGAGCGTTACAAGGCTCGCCTGGTTGCCCAATGATTCACTAAAGTTCCAGGGTTTGATTTTACTCACACATTCAGCCTCGTTGTTCATGCTGCAATTGTTCGTGCTATCCTTGCTATTGCAGTGCACCGCAGTTGGCTGCTTCAGCAATTGGACATAAAAAAACGCCTGTCTACATGGCATACTTAAAAACCTTGTTCCCATGGCTCAAACCCCAGGGTTCATTGATTCTCGATTTCCAAATCACGTTTGCAAGCTTAAAAAAGCTCTCTATGGCCTTCGACACGCCCCTTGCGCCTGGCTTAACCTCTTCATTTCATTTCTCACGAGTTTAGGATTTTTTCGTAGAAGGGCGGTGATGAAGAAAAGAATGGGCCTACAAAAGAAATTGAACTTTTTACAAAATAGAGCAACAAATGGGTCAAGTTTGGGCTATTAATTGTCTTTTTTGGGGCCTATTTGGACTGATTAAAACATATGAATTTGAAGCCCTTTAAGTCTAGTTTCTAATGGTCCAAAAAGTGAAGCAATTGGAATTTTCTAGAGAGAGTTATGACTATTTTACTAAAAGTGTGCAGAAGGTGGCGGGAATCCACCTAGTTCATTAATCTGGAGTTTTCTTGTGTCCTTCCAACTATCTCTTGAAGTCATTGAAGATAACTTGATTATATAGTCCTGTACATGTATCTTAGATGGTCAAATATCATTATTAATGAGTCTTTGAACCTAGTGACTTGTGGAGTCAAATCATTATCCATTATCTAGAATCATGTAAGGGTCCCTATAAATAGAGCCTCATTTCTTGTACTTGAGAACATTCAGAATTTATAAAATATATTTGTGAGTCTTTTGATTTGAAGAAGAATTTCTTCTATTTTAACTCTTAGCCCTTTGGTGGATTCCTCAAGGCAACGAGTTGCTCCAAACTTGTGGTGGATTCCATTAAGTGAGGAGTATTATTTGAGTTATTGCTTGTGTTACCTCTTAAATCTCATTTTACGGTATCAATTTGGTACCAGAGCTAAGGTTCGTGATGCCGCCTCGCCGAAGAAATAATGCTAGACAAGCCCAAGGCGTGAGCGGGATCTTTGGGATATCGAATTGGACGATTTGAGGAGACAAGTGCAACAACTCCAACAACGTCTTACACGTTACGAACCTTTGGAACATGATGAGTCGCATCATGATTCAGAGGGTGAAAATCAGACTGATGATGATGAGATTAACCCCTTTCATCAAAACCATGGTTCGAGTATTCATTTAGTAAGATCACATGGCCCCCGTGATCGTGGCTTTCAACAAAAACTCAATGTTAAAATTGATATTCTAGAGTTTGAAGGGAGAATGCAACCAGATGAGTTCGTTGATTGGTTGCTCACCGTGGAGAGGATCTTTGAGAATATATCACGAAGTTCCTGAAAATCGTAAAGTAAAACTGGTTGCCATCAAATTGACAAAACATGCATCAATTTGGTGGGAACATCTTAAGAAGCAACATGACCGGGAAAGGAAAGGTCGAATTGTGACTTGGGAAAAGATGAAAAAGATGGTTAAGCGAAAGTTCTTGCCCGATAACTATCGCCAAGATATGTTTCTCAAATTTCACAATTTCAAGCAAAAGGAGAAGAGTGAGGAAGAGTATACAGCTGATTTTGAGCACCTTATGATGAGGTGTGAAGTCTTGGAACCTGAGGAACAAACAATAGCACGCTATCTTGGAGGGTTGCGAATTGAAATTTCTAATGTTGTCCAATTGCAGCCATATTAGACATACAACGATGTTCACAAGCTTGCATTAAAGGTTGAATGAAAAATCAAAGAAGGTCCAAGAAATAATCAATCATGGAACAAGGAGGTATTTCCCAACAAAGGAAACACTCCTTCAAAACCCTCCACTTCTAGCAAAACAGGTCCATCAAAAGCTTCCCCAAGAAAGGATAAGGCACCAAAGTCGAATCAACCTAACACCTCGACTCCCAATTCTCGTTGGTGCTTTAAGTGTCAGGGTTTTGGACATATAGCTTATGATTGCCAAAATAGAAGAATTGTTTCACTTATGGTAGAAGATGAATCCACAGAAGAGGAAGAGCCAAAATACGACGAAGTTGAAGATGAAGAAGAGATCACATATGTTGATCAAGGAGAGAGTCTTGTTGTAAGAAAGTGTCTAAGTGCTTTGCAAGAAGAAGAAGAATGGCTACGACACAATATTTTTCACACACAGTGTACCTCCAATGGAAAGGTATGTAATTTTATTATTGATGGAGGAAGTTGTGAAAACATGGTATCTAAGGAAATGGTGGACAAACTCAAACTCGAGACAAAAGTACATCCTTCTCCTTATAAACTCTCTTAGTTGTCCAAAGGAAGTAAATTAAAAGTTGTTAAGAGATGCTTGGTTCATTTTTCTATCGGTAAACATTACCAAGATGACATTTGGTGTGATGTAGTACCGATGGATACGTGCCACTTACTTCTGGGGAGACCATGGCAATATGATCGAAAGGTTACTCATGATGGGCATAGAAATACTTACTCTTTTGAGAATGATGGAGTAAAGATTGTGTTGGGTCCTTCTAAGCCTGAAAGTATCCTGGACCCATCAAAAGGAGAGGAAAATCTTTTACTGTCTAAATCTCAATTTGATGTTGCTTTTGAAGAAAGTAATATTGCTTATGCTCTTGTGATAATGGAAGAGAATGCAACCACAATAGAAATTCCACCAATAATGATGCCGCTTCTTCAAGAGTTTGAAGATGTAGTTCCTAAAGAAATACCACCAGGGCTCCCTCCTATGCGAGACATTCAACATTGTATTGATTTTACACCAGGTGCTTCCATTCCCAACAATGCAGTGTATCAAATGAATCCAAAAGAGCATGAAGAGTTGCAAAGGCAAGTGCAAGAGCTTTAGGATAAAGGCTTAATAAGAGAAAGTATGAGCCCATTTGCAGTCCCAGCTTTTCTAGTCCCCAAAAAAGATAATTCGTGGCGCATGTGTACTGATAGTAGATCGGTGAATAAAATTACAATCAAGTATCATTTTCCTATTCCTCGCTTAGATGAACTTCTCGACCAATTACATGGTGCCTCAATCATTTCAAAGATTGATCTTCGAAGTGGCTACCATCAAATTCGAATGAGGCCCGGTGATGAATGGAAAACAACCTTTAAAACGAGGGATGGGCTTTATGAATGGATGGTGATGCCCTTTGGTCTCTCAAATGCACCAAGCACTTTTATGAGGTTGATGAATCAAGTCTTCAAACCTAAAGGTTTTAGCACACCTAAAATAATGAGCAACATTTGGAGCATCTTCATAAAGTTTTCAGCACTTTAAGGGAGGAAAAATTTTATGCCAATTTAAAGAAGTGTGAGTTCTTCTCCAAAAGCCTTATCTTTCTAGGCTTTATCATTTCCAGAGATTGCATTAAAGTGGATCCTAATAAAGTGGAGGCGATTGTAAATTGGCCTAACCCAAAACTATACGTGATGTGCGAAGTTTTCATGGCCTTGTTTCATTCTATCGGTGATTCATTAAAGGTTTTAGCACACTTATGGCCCCAATCACCGAGTTTTTGAAGAAGGGAAAGTATCAGTGGTCAAAGGAGGCGCAAAAGAGTTTTGATCTCATCAAGCAAAAAATAACAACCACCCCTATTCTTGCACTTCCAGATTTTGACAAATTATTTGAAGTAGATTGTGATGCTTCAAATGTCGGTATTGGTGCGGTGCTTAGCCAGTAAGGGAGACCAATTGCTTTCTTCAGTGAAAAGCTCAATGGCAGTCGGGTGAATTATTCTACATATGACAAGGATTTCTATGCTATTATTAGAGCTTTGGATCATTGGAGTCACTATCTCATATGTAAGGAGTTCATTCTATTTTCTGACCATGAGGCCTTAAAATATATCAATGGTCAACATAAGATCAATAGCCGGCATGCTAAATGGGTTGAGTGTCTTCAATCTTTTACCTTCCATATCAAGCATAAAGCCGGAAAGCAAAATCAAGTGGTGGATGCTTTGAGTCGAAGACATTCTCTACTTTCCATATTGCTGATAGAAGTTTTGGGCTTTGAAAATCTCAAAGAGCAGTATAATGATGATCCCCACTTCAAAAAAATATGGGAGGATTGTTCAAATGGTCCATCGAATCACTTCTTATTGCAAGATGGTTTTCTTTTTAAAGATAACCAATTATGTATCCCGCAAGGTTCCCTTAGAGAATTTATCATCAAGGAAGCTCATGGAGGAGGGCTTGTTGAACAATTTGGGAGGGACAAGACTTTAGCACTTGTCTAAGAAAGTTTTTATTGGTCGCGAATGCATAGAGATGTTGCTCGATACGTGGAGCGTTGTTGGGTTTGTCACTTGGCAAAATCTAAGGCCCAAAATACTAGTTTATACACTACGTTGCCCACTCCAACAACCCCATGGGAGGATGTTTGTCTCAATTTCATGGTGGGATTACCAAGGACTCAACGGAACAAGGATTCTATTATGGTGGTGGTAGATCGGCTTTCCAAAATGGCTCATTTTGTGCCATGTAATAAGACGATGGATGCTTCTAACACAGCCAATCTTTATTTTCGAGAGATTGTGAAACTCCATGGTGTTCCTAAAACCATAACTTCTGATCGGGATCCGAAATTCATGAGTCATGTTTGGCGTATACTTTGGAGGAAAATGGGAACTGCTCTACAATTTATCACTTCTCATCATCCTCAAACGGATGGTCAGACTGAAGTTGTCAATAGGAGTGTGGGAAATCTCTTGAGAAGCTTGGTGCGTTCTAACACTCGCCAATGGGATCTCACACTTGCTCAAGCAGAATTTGCCTACAACCCTTCTAGAAATCAAACCACGGGAAGTAGTCCTTTTGAGGTTGTTTATGGTAACAATCCAAATAGTCCTTTAGATTTTATTCCTATTACAACAACTCATTCTTCCAGTGGAGATGCCGAAGATAGAGCCAAGTTCATTAAAAAGATGCATGAAGAAATACATGACCGGATTGTGAAGCAGAATGAGAGATAAAAGAAGAATACGGATAAACATCGCAAGGTTGTTGCATTCAAGGAAGGAGATTTGGTTTGGATCCACTTGCGAAAGGAAAGATTTCCCAGAGGAAAGCATGGAAAGCTTAGTCCAAGAGCTGACGGGCCGTTTAAAATTCTTCAGCGTATTGGAGAAAATGCTTACAAAATAGAACTTTCCGAGAACTATGGTGTCTCTACCACTCTTAATGTGGCTGACTTATCTGCTTATCATGATGATTGTGAAGGTGAAGCTACCTCGAGGGCGAGTATGTACGTAGCGGAAGCGAATGATGAAGAAAAGAATGGGCCTACAAAAGAAATTGAACTTTTTACAAAATAGAGCAACAAATGGGTCAAGTTTGGGCTATTAACTGTCATTTTCGGGCCTAGTTGGACTGATTAAAACATATGAATTTGAAGCCCTTTAAGTCTAGTTTCTAATGGTCCAAAAAGTGAAGCAATTGAAATTATCTGGAGAGAGTTATGTCTATTTTACAAAAGGTGTGCAGAAGGTGGCGGGAATCCACCTAGTTCATTAATCTAGAGTTTTCTTGTGTCCTTCCAACTATCTCTTGAAGTCATTGAAGATAACTTGATTATAGAGTCTTGTACATGTATTTTAGATGGTCAAATGTCATTATTAATGAGTCTTTGAACCTAGTGACTTGTGGAGTCAAAGCATTATCCATTATCTAGAATCATGTAAGGGTCCCTATAAATAGAGCCTCATTTCTTGTACTTGACAACATTCAGAATTTATAAAATATATTTGTGAGTCTTTTGATTTGAAGAAGAATTTCTTCTATTTTAACTCTTAGCCCTTTGGTGGATTCCTCAAGGCAACGAGTTGCTCCAAACTTGTAGTGGATTCCATTAAGTAAGGAGTATTATTTGAGTTATTGCTTGTGTTACCTCTTAAGTCTCCTTTTACGGTATCAGGCGGATACTTCACTCTTTTATCTTCATTGTGATGACTGCATTATATATTTACTTCTTTATGTAGATGATATTAAACGACATGGGCTCTATCTTCCAAAGCCTTCATAAGGAAATAACAAATCTATCTTCCAAGCCTTTATTAAACGCATTCATAAGGAATTTGTTGTAAAAGACATGGGCTCTCTCAGTTACTTCGTTGGTCTCGAAGTTGCACATTCTGATACTGGTTTGTTCATTGGACAGACTAAATATTCACATTACATTCTCACTACGGCTTCGTTACTTGACCCGTAGTTGATTTTCACTCCACTAGCTGTCGGAGATTCTCGTATCAGCTCTGTTGATCTATTCTAGGATCCAACCTCATACCGCTATCTAGTTGGTGCTCTTCAGTACCTCACTGTTATACATCTGGATATATCATATGCTATTAATCATGTGAGCCAGTTTCTTCAAGCTCCGTCAATTGACCATTTCTTGGCTGTAAAGCGCATTCTTCGTTACGTTAAGGGTACCATTCGTTATGGTCTTACCTTCTCTCATTCATCTGATTATTCGATTCTTGGTTACTCAGATGCAAATTGGGCCCATTGTGTGGATACATGTCGTTCCACATATCGCTGCTCTATTTACTTTGGAGGTAACTTGGTCTCCTGGAGTGCTAAGAAACAACCGACCGTTGCACTTTCAAGTTGCGAATCCGAGTACCGTACATTTGCCAATGCTGCTAAGAAAATGTTATGGCCAACTCACTTACTCCATGAGATCCGCGCACTACCCTCCTCACGACCTGTGCTTCTATGTGACAACAAGAGTGCATTATTCTTGAGCCAAAATCCTGTCGCCCACAAACAAACTAAGCACATTGATATTGATTGTCATTTTATTCGAGAGCTTGTCACTGCTCAGAAGCTTGAAACCAAGTTCATTCCCTCTGAACTTCAGATCGCCGACATTTTTACAAAGAGTCTAGCCGCCCGCTCTTGGAATTTTTACGCTCCAAGCTCTGTGTTGACCTTAATCCCACACTTCGTTTGAGAGGAGGTAACAGAGAATATTCTACGGATGATAAGAATATTCTAGAATAGTGATAAGAGCGAAGCAATTCAAATCAGTTGAATTGATATGTAAATATTTTGTAATCTCTTACTTTGTAAAGGTTGTTGTGTATCCTATCAAATCATCTATGCACGGTGAAATTAAATCAATATTATTCTTTTCACAGAGTGATTAGTGGACTATTTATACACGAAGGACAGAAATTTTGAGTTTTCGTATAGAATTAAACTGACTCTGTAAAAAACAAAAAAATAAATTATTTGTTTCCTTATCAGTTTGCTACATACATACCGAAAGGCGCTATATAATTCTTCAAAATATGGCCTGCTCAAGAAGTTAAATTTTTTTATTAGATTGTACTAATATATTTGTTACGAGTAATATTGACTTGTAATAATATATAAGTTGAAGCAATTTTGTTTGTTTAGGTCCATATACATACCAAATACTGGTGCCGATCTAGTGTTACAAAAGATGGAAAGAATGACAAAACAAAAATGCGTGATGAAAAAAAGAATTGGAAAAGAAAAGGGAAACAAGAACAATTTTGTTCACAAATTTGATATCCACACGTCTCATCAATGAAACTATCGTATCTTATTACCCAATTCGATTCACATTCATTAGAGTAACATTCTCCAATATTTTCAACTTGGTATATTAGGTGAGACTTGATTTGGAATTTTTTTTAATAGTGGTTACACAACACTATTTTACCTCCTAAATAAGGTAATCAATACCCCACTATATTAATTTTCTATCATTTCATAATTTTCCTCCTCAATCTTTCCTTCATACTACAACCAACAACCTTTTCTTTTATCCAATTTTTTCAAAATTAAAGCACATTATTAGTGATCTAACCATGATGAATTTTGTGTGTGTGTCCATAAATAGCAGGGTGGGTAAGGTGTGGCGATTGAACGTGCAAAAGAACATTGAAAGAAATATGCAAAGCTCATCCTCTAATTCCATGCACAACCCCAAAGATTTGGACAAGTTAAGGGAGGAGATGTACAATATATGAAGCCAATCATTACCTTCAATTCAACCTTCAGTGCTCGGCACGACGACGTTTTCCTAGCATCAACCATGAAAACAGGTACCACATGGCTCAAAGATAATGATTAATTTAGAGTACCCTAAAAAATTATTTAATTTAATTCACTAATTTTAATTAGTAAACCTATTTAATTTAGAGTACAAAATGATCTAAATCAAATAATAAACGTATTTATAAACCTCTAAGACCCTGTTTGGTTAGGAATGATGGTGGATGGGACGAGGATGGAGAAGGAAAAAGGTTGATGGGGTAATCCAATGGATAATTAATATGTATTTATATAGTTAGGGACGAGGAAGTAGATATGGATAGAACTTTATGCCAAATCGATAATGATATTGTATTAATATATTATTGTTGGTTGGTTGAATGCAATTAAAGAATAAGTTTATATGTGGAAGAAAAGTAAGAGAGAATGACTGATGTACTAATGTATTTGAAGAGAGAAGGAGAAAAAAGCTCGTGAACCTCAGAGAGCTAACTATAAAAAGCTATAGTGAGATGGTAAATGGCAATTGAAGAAGATGGAGAAAAAAGCTCTGTTTGAAAGATGGTTTTTTGCTATTGGAGATTTGCTCTTCAATTGCGGTACCTGGAAAAAGTGTTATTTCAAAGTGCCATCGAAAGGAAACATTTTTATTTGGGAGTGAAAAAAATTAGTACGAAAAAAAATTTGTGGGAAATTCTCTTCACCTTGAGATACTTTTTGATAGTGATATGAGTGAAAAAAATAAACATATATAATTAAGCGCCACGTCTGTAAAGGGAAAAGTTTAGAGTGAATGATGTACTAATGTTTTTGAATTTGCTTCTCTTTTATTGTTTCAATGGCATGTACCAAAATTTATAAGTTTATGTGTATATTATTTGTAAATAGTCTTAGAGGGTGTTTGGCTGAGCTTATAAGATCCTTAAAGCATCTTATAAGTTGTTTAAGAGCATATAAGTACTACCAATGTGTTTGACATGTTTAAGAGTTTATAAGATCATAAAATAAGCTCCCAACATCTTATAAGCTGTAAAAAAATAAGTTGAGATTTCCCAACTTATTTTCATAACCACCTCCACCCCAACCACCCACCTCACCCTGAAACCACTCCACCCCTCTCCAACCCCTACCCACCCCTACCCCAGGATAAAAAATAGAAAAAATTATTTTTTATAAATTAAAATAATATTTGTTATAAATTATCAAAGATCTTATAAGTTGTATTAGTCAAACACTTTAACAACTTATAAGCTACTTAAAAAATACATCTTATAAGTTTTTAAAATAACTTATAAGATTTTAGAGCTTATAAGATGTTTCAAATAAGCTTAGTCAAACACCCTCTTAGTTGAGACTAGTCATTCGAAATATGCATGGAAAAAAGCTTTGGGACCGTATTTATTGGAAGTCTTGCAATGGGTGCGTCTCCCGTGGGACTAAATGTGTATTAGCATCTATAAACATATATTGTCGTTACATAAATAACTTAAAGCTTGACTCGACTCGACATGATTAAACTAATTTTATATTTTTATCTCATTGAAATATAACAATAATATTTTTAATCACTCATATCTTATAGGGTAGCACACAAGATATTAAAGAGATATATAATTAAATAAAATCCACTGATTAATCTAGAGGAGCAGGAAGATATTTAAGTCAACCTGAAACGACTCCTCTGCCGCAGCATTTGTCGTGTTTTAATGTTAAAATAATTAAAGGGAACGTCTGTGTCCCACATCGGTTTGTGAATAAAAAAGATGAACACAATAATACTATTTAATAAGACTACTTGTCATTGTTAAAAGTGCACCAATCAATACACTTTAATCTCATGTTTGATTCTTCCTGAATTCCTTTCTTATATTTCGTGTTATTGTAAAGTTTTTCGTAGAGTGGTAGCGAGCCCTAATTTTTATCCAATTTGTTGAATTTATTTTTTTCTTCGTTTTGTCTTTCCTTTAATTTACCCCTATGAAGTCGAAGTCATGCACTTTTGATGGCGGAAGCACGCAACATTCACCTTTAGCAGGACCCACATCGGAATTCCAGGGCCAACCCCTAAGAATTTCGTACCGTTTAATATGTTGGTCCCACCCGAAAATACTATGCATGCGATCCCACCACGGGGAGTCCAGGAATTTATTAGTTCCTAAGGGAAGTCTAGATCTGGTGTTCCATATTCCTGGAAAGATTATCGGTTTTATGAGAGGAGGTTGGAGGAACTTCTTGACTTGAGTTTTTACGAGGATGGTTTGTTGAGTCTCTTGCTCCCTTGTAATAGGATTCTTATGTTATTACATTTTTTATTGTACTCAGAATTTAGGATATGAAAGAGGCTTAGGGTTTTGAGCATTTTATGAGTATATACACCCTTGTTAGTGGCGACGGTAAGAAGGCAGTGATTCTTCTTGTCCGGATTTAATAATTGGTTTGTGGGAAAGCACTGAATTTCAATGTATTTAAGAAAAATTTAAATGATTTTTTTTTTACATATATACTCTTTACTTAATTACTCGTCATTTTCTACTTCTCGTTACATATGAATTAATAAATTAATTTTGATAATTTCACGTACGTGTGAGTAATCACACTACAAGAAAAAAAAGATTTAGTATCAAACATTTTCTGATACTAATTTAAATACTATTAGATCTCTAAGATACTTAAAAAATATCAATCTGTTAATTTAAACTCGGAAAAGGAATTTGAAAAATTAAAACTTTTCTTCCGTGTCAAATAGCGGGGTCCATTTGGCTTTTAATTTGTGTTACGAACAAAATAGTCGTGCATATTTTCAGAGATGGGTTGGGTTAGCTGCGATTTGATATTCTCATACCCCTTCATTTATATCACCAAAATAATTGTGCATCTACGAGGAAATAAGTTAAAGGAAGTTAAAGGAACAAAGAAAAAAAAATCTTCATGTGAAATTGGCGCGGCCGAATTTTCCTCTTACATCCTCATTTCTACTAATTTTTTAAGTAAAAAATGTGTTACAAAAATTAATAATGTGTTAGGTGAGTGTTTAGTGAAAGTGGTGGGATCCCGGTCAAGTTGTACATGAATTGCTTTACTTTGGAGGTGGTGAAAGGTCTTAGTCATAATTGGAACATATTAATTGAATTGACATTGGAGAGACAATTGACCTTCAAATATTTGATAAAAAAAATAAAAAATATGCCTTAGAAATTCCCATAAGTGAATTGCGTATGTTGTACTTCACATTTAATGGATGAGAGATAAAAGAATGAAGAAAGGTGAAAGAATTCCATATTTTCAGTGAATCACTTGACCTCTGACATCTTAATTTGTATTTTCTAATTTTGACTACAAACGAAAAAGTCGTGCATATTTCAGAGATGGGTTGGGTCCGGCTGGAATTTGAAATTCTTATATCCAATTATTTAAATTACTAAAATATTTGTGCATATTTTGTGTGAAAAAACAATTTATAGGAAAAATAAATATCTTCATTGTCAAATTTTGAATCCTTATTTCTACAAATTTATTTAATGAAAATATAATTTGTTCCTTTTTCTTGTGAGTTTTTTTATGGAATGACATTTGCGGAGGCCGAGCTATATTGGGAATGACAACATTTGGTCATTTTGGTGGTGTTGATAGGCGAACATCATCTAAATATGGAGCGAACAATTATTGAAGTCTAAAACAAAGAAAATCACTATTTGGGCGCATTAACCAACCTGGGAGGTGTATGAAGTGACGAACAACTCTCCCGACGAACAACTAATGGGCGAACAGGTATTAAGGCCCGGGACCAAGAATGAGCCAACTGTGGAGTCATCCATGAAGAACAACTTGGTCAGAATATGATACAACAAATAGCCAAGGAGGTGTGTACAAGTGAACAAAGGACAAAGATCCCAAAGTCAAGCTAAACAAAGGCATAAGGCGAACAACTTCCCAAGTACAACCTCAAGAGGCGAACAACTTTCGGTTGGAGAATCAACAAGATCCATCAAGCCGACCTAGGCGAACAACAATGAGTCCGAGATAAGACCAAAGAAGACTTTGTAACTAAGATTTAGCTTAGATAAGGTCAAACTAGAGTCAAAGGACATATGTCAAGCATGCAGGCTAGGGAGACCAAGAGTCAGAGACACCTCCTGCTTGCTCGTCTCTATAAATAGTTGCTCTCCAGCTTATGAAATACAAGAAAAAATTCAAAAACACTCCCAAACACACACAAGTACACCTTAACGCGCACGCATACGAAATTATTTCAATTTCGGTTTTCATATATCCGAATTCGATAACTTAAACCCCGATTTACCATTTACGGTGGTAATCAATCACACGTTATTGATTGGTGACGTAAAAACGGGTTAAAACAGCCATTAATCCTCACGATTAGATTCGTTCACCAACAAATTGGCGCTAGAAGGAGGGTCCGAACCTTCGGTTTAGTGTGATTACTCAAGAACTTCAAGTTGAAGACTTGAAGATTCAAAGGAAATCTCAAGAAATATTTGGAGATACAAACAAGAGTGTTCTTGGTGTTCTTGGTGTTCTTCAATTTAAAAATTAAGAAATAATTTAAATTGAAATGCCTCAATCTAAAGAGACCCAAGGATCACGTTTGTCGAAGAGAGCATCTCAGACCCGAGCCACGTCGGCCGACCACCAGGACCGTGACCCAAGACATGCGAACAGGTCACAGCATACAGCCATAACACATAACCTCCCCCCTGAGATGGAGGCTTTGGCGAACAACCCCAACGAGTTAGCCAAAACCATTGCTGCTCTCCAGGCCCTCCAGAGGCAACAAGAGCAGGTTAGGCCAACACAAGCAAGGCCAAGGGACAAGTCCCCAGAAGTTAGACCCAGGACCACTAGGGGCGAACAGCGAGAGGTTGATAGTGCCCAAGTCAGACGGAACAAGGGAAAGGCCAAGGTGGACGACCAACAAGAAGTACAGGCTGAGTCTGGTCGCGGACGAACAACTATGTCTAGCCATGGGACAACACGTTCCAGTGCCCAAGACAGGCTTAGCCAACCTCAACGGGAAGCTGCTCGCCGGGGAGCAGAAGACGGGCGAGCAACTTTTGAACAGCCTCGCCCATCAGTCCATGAAAGGATCACCCTGTCAGCCTTCAGGCGCCTAGGGCCAAATGCGGCGAACAACATTAGGAGGCAAGCCCAGGAAGTGCCCACTCCAAGCGAGGGACTGCGACGAGCAGAAAGGTTAATGCCTTTGCTCGCCGAACAGCCTCCAAGTCAGGGGGCACCTCTTGATGAATTATCAAGCCTAAGGAGGGCTGTGGAGAACATGCAAGGGCAACTAGACCAACAGAGGGGGATGGGAGCGATCAGCATGCCATCCTCACCTTTGGCAGCTCACATTTTGAAAGCCCCGATCCAGAAAAAGGTTCAATTTCCAGCAAGCATTCAATATGAGGGCATCACTGACCCCCGGGTCCACTTAACAAAATATACGGACTACATGGTCTCCGTGGGGGCCAGCGATGCCACTCAATGCCGGAATTTTCCCTTAACACTGGGCGATCGGGTTCACAAGTGGTTTTCATCAATGCCGCCGGCATCAATCCACTCGTTCGTCCAACTAAGTCGAGAATTTCTTTCTCACTTTTCAACGGCGGGGTCGTATCTTTCCCAAAAACACCGGCTATCAGATTTAAGACAAAATGATGATGAAACTGACCGGGCGTTTATGGAAAGATTCGATAAAGTTTTGCTAGAAGGAGAACCGGTGAGCGAAGATACAAAGATCGTCGCTGTGATGGCCGGATTGAAAAAAGGGTCGAAGTTATGGAAGGAGGTACGTCTGAAGTGCCCAAAGACTTATGCCGAGTTCAGAAACCAAGCTGGTATTTTCGTTTCCATGCACGAGGCCCTACAAACAAATTTAGGGGAGAACAAAGCTGATCCTAAGGAGAATAACAAAAAGCCCGTCGGGACAAGCTACAGGGTCCCGAAAAACATGAAAGCATTCACTGAAGGATCGGATTTGAAAGAAAAATTGAACCAAGTATTGACAGTATCAGTTGATACTGTGTATGAGAGCGTAAAGGAGAAAGAGTTGCTCTCCCCACCACGTAAAATCCGCCAGGATACTGGCAAACTCAACCCGAACAAGTATTGTGCCTACCATCAAAGTGTGGGGCATTTTACAAGTGAGTGTAGAGATTTGCTCAAACAACTCTGGCGATTTTATGAGGAGGGAAAGCTCTCCGATTTCGTTAAAAGGCAACCTGGGAAAAGAGCTCGGGAAAACAACTCAGAAGACGAAGAGGATGGTCAACCTCAGAGAAACAACAAACCCGGGCGACCAGTTCCTAGTATGCCAGCTCAACCTTTAGAAGACCTGTTCATGATGGAACCCGCAGGTCCCGCAGGAGGGTGTTTTGATGGACAACCACCTGACTCTAACCGGAAGAGGAAAGCGGAGCTACGAGCGATTGGCCAAGTACAAGAGATGGGAGTTAAGCCGTCTATCATGCAAACGGCAGAATTAACTTTCACCGAAAAAGACCTTGAAGGCGTCTTAACTCCGCACAATGATTCGCTCGTAATCTGTGCCAAGATTATGGGGACCAGAGTCCACAGACTGTTGGTGGACACCGGAGCCTACACGAACATCTTATTCAAGAAGACCCTCGATAATCTGGGAGATTATTCGGGTTATGTTCGGAATACAACACATAGAATTGTAGGCTTCGGAAATGCTGTGACAACGCCGTTGGGAATTGTAACATTAGCTGTACAACTTGTAACGGCCAATGAACCCGAAAGAAATATAACAAGAATGGTAGATTTCTTGGTTGTAGACCAGGAGTCGACCTATAACGGGTTTCTTGGCCGACCTTTTCTTAATGAATTTAAAGCTGCGTGTTCCACTTACCACTATTGTTTGAAATTTCCAACAGCTAGTGGAACAGGCACAATTAAGGGAGACCAACGGAGAGCACGAGAATGCGTTCAACAGCTACGAGCAAAATTTGTACAAATATCCATGATGGAAGCAGCAAGTTATCCCATCGACGAACCATCAATACTGAACAATATGATGGACATAGACGACCACATGGATGCGGACGAACAACACTTGAACGAGCAAGTGTTGGACGAACAACTCGTTACCACCCGGGAGGAGTATCCATCTGACGAACAACGAGGGGGTGATGACGAACAACCTTCAGTAGAAGACTTGGAGGGCCAAGTACAAACGAACAACAATGGGACGGAGCCAACTGATGATCTTGAACCCCGCCTGGGGGCAGAGCCAATGGACATCGAAAATGATTCCAACCCTGAGGAACCCATACTTGATCCCCGTTGGAAGGGACAAAAACGACGAGCAACTCCAGTCGAAGAGCTGGAGGCGTTCAAAGTTAATCCCAACAACGAGGATCTTGAATTATTCATAGGATCTGAGCTCCCAGAGCCTTACAGATCCCGAATGAACTCACCAAGAATCTAGATGTCTTCGCTTGGTCTCATGCAGATATGGTGGGGATAGACCCGAAACATGCTTGTCATAAGCTGAACATAAATCAAGCAAAAAAGCCCGTCCATCAAAAGCGAAGGAAGTACGGCCCAGACAAATATCAAGCGTTGAATGAAGAAGTTAAAAAGCTGCTAGACAACGATCTGATCCGTCAAGCACTTTGTCCACAATGGGTAGCAAACCCTGTGCTGGTGAGAAAATCGAACGGAACCTGGAGGCTATGCATAGACTTTACAGATTTGAATGCAGCATGCCCGAAGGACAACTTTCCTCTCCCGCACATCGATCAATTGGTGGACAGCACTGCGGGTCACGAGATGCTAACATTCAAGGATGCTTTTGCAGGGTATCATCAAATCCCAATGCATCCTGACGATCAAGAAAGCACAGCTTTTTATACTAACAAAAACTTGCTGTGCTGGAAGAGAATGCCATTTGGCCTCATAAATGCTGGAGCAACATATCAAAGACTGGTGAACAAGATGTTTGATCAACAAATTGGAGACACGGTTGAAGTCTATGTAGACGATATCGTGGTCAAAAGCCCCAAGAAGGAAGACCATCTTCAACATCTGACTCAAGTGTTCGAAATTCTTCGACACTATAACATGAAGTTGAATCCAAAGAAAAGTAGCTTTGGAGTCCATTCAGGGAAATTCTTGGGTCATCTTGTTAGCCAGCGGGGAATTGAGGCCAACCCTTCAAAAGTTAAAGCCATCCTGGATATGCAGCCACCACGTTCAGTGAAAGAAGTGCAAAGACTCACCGGGTGCCTAGCAGCGTTGAACCGGTTCATATCCAGGTCGGGGGACAAGTGTCGTCCATTCTTCGAGGCCGTCAAAAAAGGGAAGTTTGCATGGACTAACAACTGCCAAGCGGCTTTCGATCAACTTAAAGACTACCTGGGAGATGTCAAAATCCTATCAAAACCAATCCCAGGAGAAAAGCTCTTTCTATACTTAGCCGCATCAGAAGTTGCCATCAGTTCTGTTTTGGTGCGGGAGGACGGCAAGTTCCATCAACCAATCTATTACGTCAGCCAAGCTTTACACGAAGCAGAGATCAAATATGCCCCAACCGAAAAGCTGGCGTATGCTTTGGTCATGAGCGTGAGAAAGTTACGACCATACTTCTTTGACCATCAAGTCGAAGTTCTAACAACTTTCCCGCTCAGGCAAATTCTCCATCGCCCCGACACTGCAGGTCGTCTTTTAAGATGGTCACTGGAAATTAGCCAATTCGGGGTGACCTATGCTCCTCGAACGGCGATCAAAGGGCAAGCATTAGCCGACTTTATAGTCGAACTAACTTTCCCACCAGATCCGACGAGAGGACTTGATCATCCTTGGCATCTCTATGTGGACGGATCATCAACCAACATAGCCTCGGGGGCAGGAGTAGTATTAATAAGTCCAAACAGACAAGTATTCACCTCGGCAATCAGATTTGGCTTCATGGCAACCAACAACGAAGCTGAGTATGAAGCTCTTATTGCTGGTCTCCACCTATCCCTCGCAGTTGGTGTCAGACGCTTGCAAATATTTGGCGATTCACAATTGATCGTGAACCAAGTCCGAGGTGAATACGAAGCAAAAGATGATCACATGATCGAGTATCAACGGATTGTTGCTCACCTGATGTCCATGTTGCAGCAAGTTTTCATACAGCAAATTCCAAGGACGAGCAACACTCAAGCAGACGCGCTTGCCCGACTAGCAACGAGTGAAGGCCCCATAGAGTTGGCAGATATCATAGTTACAAAGATGAAAGATCCATCAACAGTAAGTTATAATGTCAATCAACTCGACGATCAAACCAGCAAAGAAGAAGACTGGAGAACAAGTATAGTCAAATACTTGAGAAATGGGGAAAAACCAAACAACCCTTTTGAAGCTGCCAAGCTAATAAAGCGAGCCGCCAGATATACTCTGGTGGGTGAGCAACTTTACAAAAGGGGAATATCAATCCCACTTCTCAAGTGTTTGCCTAGGGGGCAAGGGCAAGCGGTACTTGAAGAGATACATGCTGGAGTATGTGGAAATCATACTGGGGGGCAAGCTTTGGCATACAAGACAATCAGACAAGGCTATTATTGGCCGACCTTACGTCAAGACGCAATCAAAAAAGCCAAAACTTGCCATCAATGTCAGATTTTTGCCCCAGGCATCCATACCCCGGCTCAGGAACTTGTGTCAGTATACAGCCCTTGGCCTTTTGCAAGATGGGGGATGGACATCATTGGTCCTTTCCCGGCTGGAGTTGGAAATGTTCGATTCGCCGTCGTGGCAGTCGATTATTACACAAAGTGGGCGGAAGCAGAGGCTATGGTGAATATAACACAGCAGAAGATGATCAACTTTATTTGGAAGAACATTGTCTGTCGTTTCGGAGTTCCACAGGCAATTGTGACAGACAATGGTCCACAGTTTGATGGACAAGAGTTGAGAGAATTCTGTACGAAGTGGGGGATCAAGAAACATTACTCCACACCTTATCACCCCCAGTCGAATGGACAAGTTGAAGCCGTAAATAAAATCATAAAGCATACATTAAAAGTGTGACTGGCGGAGAGTAAAAGCAGTTGGTCTACAGAACTTCCGGAAGTCTTATGGGCATACAGAGTTTCTCCCAGGTCGAGCACCGGAGAAACACCCTTTGCAATGGCTTTCGGAACAGAGGCTGTAATACCAATTGAGTTAGAGGCCACTACATTCAGGACGACCAACTTTGATGAACAGGCGAACAACTCTGCTCTAAATGCTGAATTGGATTTGCTCGAAGAAAAAAGATTGAATGCCGAGCTAAAGAATGCCACATACAAGCAGCGAGCAGAACGTTACTATAATTCCCATGTAAAAGTTAGGGAATTCAGAGTTGGAGATTTGGTTCTAAGAAAGTTGCTCGCCCAACCTCCAGGCGTATTGGGACCAACTTGGGAGGGCCCGTATCGTATAACAGAAAAATACGTCAATGGCGTGTACGATATTGAAGACATGGAAGGCAAGCTGGCCCAATACTCCTGGAATGCTGTGCATCTAAAGAAGTACTATCAATAAAGTTGGGCGAACAAATGTCTTGGGGGGCAAGGGATGCGTATGAGTTGAAGGAAGGCTAAGAAGGCAGCTAAAAACTTGCCTAATTTTTTAAAATTTTCTTAAGTATAGATTCAAAAGTTGCTCGGCACGTTGAATAGTCTGGTGCTAGTGCTTTTGATTTTATAGATAGAGTTGCTCGGCAAAATATTATAAGCGAGCAAGTTTTAGTTTGTGTTTAAAGTTGTTCGTCAGATTGTATATGATAGTGATGGACAGTCTTATAACACTTGTAATTATTTTGCAATGTAAATATAATAGTTGTTCGCCAAAAGAGGAAAAATCCAAAAGCTCGAGGTACAAGTCCATTCAAAGGTTGTTCGTTTTACAAATGAACAGAACCTAAGGACCAAAGCCACTTAAAGGTTGTTTGTTTTTTAAAATGAACAGAACCTAAGGCTAAACCCTGATTCCACTAAAGGCAATGTTCAATTCGAACAAAAGCCCAATACTATATGTCATAATTGTAAAAGCATTGACAGAAATGTAAAGGCAATTGACATATATAAGAAAATGAGCGAACATGAGAAAGACATTTTCCATTAAAGAAAGGCATTAAGCCCCAAAAATAGTACAAGCTGGAAGCAGCCATTACAAGTACTACAAAAAAGGAGCGAGCAACTACTACAAAAGAAGAAAAGAAAAAAGCTAAGTCCTAAAAACTACTGCTGTTCGGCGGGAGGAGGATCTTGAGGTTGCTCGGCAGAGGGGTCGACAATCATGTCCCGAGCAAGGTCTTCAGCCACCTTATCCTCCGCTTCTTTAGCACTTTGCTCGTCCGCGGCAGCCGGTTCATCTTCTTGCTCGCCATCATCAACAATTGGTGGAGGATGAGTGATGGTGATGCTGGGGTCGAGTTTATCCAGTTTAACCCCCAGCACAGCCAAATCCGCCAATTGGATTTTGACGTTGTTCGGCGGAGGATAGTTCTCGAGGAACTCATTCAAATCCTTAGCCATCTCCTCCACCATCTCCCTGTAGTCATAGGCATCAGCCGTACGGATGCTGTCCGCGTAGGCACAAATATATCCAAGGTTGGAGATGGGGCCGGTGCGAGTTTGAACCTCCTCTTCAAGTTGCTCACGGGTAAAGAGGTTGGCTTCTGCTTCCCGAAGACGAGCATTCTCCGCCTCAAGCTCAGCAATTCTTTGTTCGGCCGAAGTCAATCTCTTCTCCCCCTCACCGAGCAAATTCTCCTTATCCTTCAGCTCTTTGGACATGGCCTGAATCTCTTCAAGGCGCTTGTGCTCAGCATCAATGTAAACATTGATCTGGTTGTTAAGGCGAGCAATCTTGGCCTCATATTGGCTCACCAGGCCATCTTTTTCTTCAGAGAGTTGCCGAGCTGTACTAGCATAGTGGCGAGCAGACTCTTCCTGCTCGGCAACTTGGGCGATTGCCCTTTGGGCAGTGACGAGGCCGTTGGCGACGAGCATCATCGAGAGATGGATATTGTCCATCTGCCCCTGCTGAAGGATGGCCTTGTCCAGGGGACGCGTCCAGGCCCGGGCGACCAACTCCGTCGCCTTGCGAACATGTTCGCCGGGAATCTCCCTTATGTTTACGGGAGTCTTCGAGCAAGCGTACTGATGTACAACACTTGCTCGGCCGGGATAATCATCGGCACGGTATCTGCAAACAAAAAAGCAATTGATACTTAGAAAAATAAAAAAAATGGATGAAAGTTGTTCGGCAAGAGAGGATAGATACTTACTCGGCAAACTTCCGATCGTCCCATCCAAGGAACGTAAGATCTTCTGGGCCACGGAGCGAGCCTACATCTTTGCTCGCCTTCCCCGACCTTTCCGTGGGCTCCCCAGAACGCCTTATAGCATCCTCTTCGTGGCGAGCATGGCTTTCGCCCACCTTTTCTTTCCCCTTGCCGGGGACGTCTCCGGCCAGTGGGGTCCCATCAGCCTTCTTAAGGCGCTTGCCACCACGAGGTGGGGAGACGGGAGGAGACCGAATCTGAACTGGGGGGGCAGCCGGTCTTGGAACTTTAGCCCCCTCAGGCCTGTTCGACATGGCGAGCACGGCTTGTGGAGGGTCCCCTCTCATTTTCTTCCCTCTTGGTGGCCCCATTTCAAGGACCCTCTGTTCAAGAAGAGCGTAGCTTGGGGGAACGGCGACTGTTACTTGCTCGGCTAAAAAAAAAAAAAAAGAGGTGAGTTAGGAAGTTAAAATTAGACGAGCAAGTTAAACATGTTAACGACGAACAAAACTTGAGCAGGGAGTTAGGAATTTCCATACCAGGGGGCACCTCAGCTTGAGCCTCCAAATGATGTGGGTAAGTCAAAAGGCGAGCAGCTTTTTGACACCTTGATCGGCAGAGATAGTCTATAGTTCTATCTGCTTTATTGCGGAGGCCGACCAAGCACGAAGTAAACAGGAACTCGGAGTTCAACTCCTCTTCTTTCGAATCCCACTTGGGTAGACGAGGGCCTGCGAACAAACAAAAAAAGTTAAATTAGAACAACTGTCCAAAGGCGAGCAAGAATTGAACTTACGTTTCAGTTTTCCATAGGCTGCTGGAGAATTTATTCGTCCAGGGCCGCCGTGTGGACCAGAAGATGCTCGCCAGTCACCCCCAATCCAGAAGAAGTGCTGTTTCCAATCACGAATCTTGTTCGGCACCTCTTCCACCATTTTCAACCCAGTCCTGGCCTTGAGGTAGTGATAGCCATCTTCTCCTCGGGGGCAACTTGTGATTGTCATCAGGTAGTTGATCTCTTCCGCAGTGATCCGATCAACGTACCCCTCCAAAGCGAACAGGCACATGGAGCCCAAAAGGTTCATCCACCCAATTGGAGTAATTTGGGTGATGGCCAAGTTGGTCGCCTCCAGGAATCGACCAACAACAGGTGGAAGAGGTAACTTCAACCCAGCAATCAAGGTGTGGATGTTGATCGCCGTGCATCCGGGAGGTGGGCGATCAGCTCTTTCCTTTCTCCGAGGAGCCCATATGTAGATATCATATGGGATCTTATAGTCTTTCCGGATGGAGTCCAGTTCATCTTCGCGAACAACACTCTTGATCTTGCTCGCCTGGTAATCAGTCTTCACCTTGTCCATTATTTGTCTTTGTGGACGAGGAAAGCTGTTCGCATACCTTTCAGCATATGCTCGCCATTCGAATAGGCGAGCAACCCCAGCCGGGATCTCACTTTCCCGCATCCTTGGGGATGGAAAATTGATACCCTCCAAAAATTCACGAGTGAGCTCGTTGAGATCTGGATCTTCAGATTCGGCAGAAGACGAAGAATTTTCGTCCCGATTTTTGTTCACCACAACCGTTAGTTCTCTCCCAGATGGGCCCACACCGGTGTCCTCCACAGAGCGAACCACAGAATCCACGTGAAGATCCGACGCCGAGGAAATCTCGAAGGGAGGTTGATCGACGGGGATCGCGACTGGAAAGAGTGGGTCTAAGGTCTCCTCAGTCTTATTGCTCGAGTGCGAAGACATAGAAGAGGAAGAAAATTCCAGGCGGCGGTAGAAAGAGTTGCAGACGGCGGCGTTGTCCCGGAGAAGACGATGGCGCTCTAACCCACACGGCGGCGATGGCGTTTTCGAGAGAAAAAGTAAAGAAAAGAAAATAAATAAGAGGATAACTACCTTGTTTCAAAGATTGGAGGCCAAACACTGGAAGAATAGATGCCGGAGAAGCTTGGAATCGCCGGAGGAAGGAAGGATTCACCGGAGCACTGTTGCAAGAGGGGGAAAAGTGGGAAAAATTTCAGTTTTCCCACTATTTATACCCCAAGCAAAAACGGGGTCCCAGGCGTAATTTTCCGAAAGTTCTGGGGCTCAACTGGAAGAAGGCGGGGTAAATTCCGAGCTAAACTAGAAGATGAAGGACCTATAAACAATTATAGGGGCGCGTCGCCTTGGGGCTGCTCGCGCGTGAGCGGCGCGCAATCATTGCGCTGGCGTCATCTTCGTGATCTCCCCAGATCATGGGAAGACGAAACGGTTATTCCAACATTGCTCGTCACAGAGATGTTGTTCGTCCAAATCTTGGCCAAGACGATATCCTAACTACAGTTGCTCGCCGCAAAATTACTCGTCTGATGCAACATCTAGTCAGGATAGGGGGCAATTGTTGATAGGCGAACATCATCTAAATATGGAGCGAACAATTATTGAAGTCTAAAACAAAGAAAATCACTATTTGGGCGCATTAACCAACCTGGGAGGTGTATGAAGTGACGAACAACTCTCCCGACGAACAACTAATGGGCGAACAGGTATTAAGGCCCGGGACCAAGAATGAGCCAACTGTGGAGTCATCCATGAAGAACAACTTGGTCAGAATATGATACAACAAATAGCCAAGGAGGTGTGTACAAGTGAACAAAGGACAAAGATCCCAAAGTCAAGCTAAACAAAGGCATAAGGCGAACAACTTCCCAAGTACAACCTCAAGAGGCGAACAACTTTCGGTTGGAGAATCAACAAGATCCATCAAGCCGACCTAGGCGAACAATAATGAGTCCGAGATAAGACCAAAGAAGACTTTGTAACTAAGATTTAGCTTAGATAAGGTCAAACTAGAGTCAAAGGACACATGTCAAGCATGCAGGCTAGGGAGACCAAGAGTCAGAGACACCTCCTGCTTGCTCGTCTCTATAAATAGTTGCTCTCCAGCTTATGAAATACAAGAAAAAATTCAAAAACACTCTCAAACACACACAAGTACACCTTAACGCGCACGCATACGAAATTATTTCAATTTCAGTTTTCATATATCCGAATTCGATAACTTAAACCCCGATTTACCATTTACGGTGGTAATCAATCACACGTTATTGATTGGTGACGTAAAAACGGGTTAAAACAGCCATTAATCCTCACGATTAGATTCGTTCACCAACAGGTGGCACTATATTTAATATAGATATAAGTAGCAACCAGGTGGTTTAGCTTACCTGGCCATGGGATTCACATTTTAGTGAGTGACCAAGGTTCGTTTCCCTTTGTGAACGAATTAAGGGAGTAATAAGATGACTTGAAGATTTCTTGAAGTGTTTAGGGGCTTGGTGAATTAACTTCTAACAACTAACATTTACCGATAAAAAGAGTATATAGATATAAGTAATTTATGCATACGTACTTATGTATTGGAGGGATCTTTTATTTTATTTAATCAGTTTTTGTTTGTATATATTTTGAATTAAGGTGTACATTTTTTGTACGACGAGGCTTATGGTTTTGAGTATTTTAATATTTTATTTATAACTACCTTTGTTTTGTGCTTTGAGGTTTTGAATCCACTAAAAAATACAGTTGAAATTAATTGTATTTTTTTAGTAAAAATAACTTATTTATTTAATGAAAACAATTGTACTACATTTATGTAATTAAATTTCGTTGACAGAAAGAGCCTTCTAAGATAAATAAATTATTAAGTCGAGAATAAATTTCTTATAATAAATGTTAGGATAAAAGTTGTTAGTTTTGATGAGTTAAAACAAACCAGAAGATGTAATAGGATCATCTGGACCTGTTAGCCAGATGATGATCTAGATTAGGACTTAGTCTAGGGGGAACTGCCAGACCAGAAGACTTCACCAGAAGAGTCACCAGAAGACCCCACCAGAGGACTTCACCAGAGGACTCCACCAGAAGACTTCACCAGATGAGATCTGACCAGAGGCAGAGGACCTTCCCTAGACCAGACGAGTCCGGACCAGATGAGTCTGGTAGAACAAAAGATGCTCAGTTTGATCCCCTGATTCTACTGAGTATTCTGGTTGTTGACCAGATGAGGACCAGAAGACACCGAGGTTGCCTGGTGTCTGGTCTTGCCTTCTCTGGAGAGAATCAGAGTTAGGCAGAGGAAGCTATTGACCGTTGGATTGTAGCTATGCAGGAGGAGTTGAATCAATTCACCAGACAGGATGTTTGGGAGCTGGTAGACAGACCAAGACATCAAAAGGTGATAGGCACTAAGTGGGTTTTCAAGAATAAGAAAGATGAGAATGATGTCATTACTAGGAACAAGGCAAGGCTAGTGGACCAGGGCTATTCTCAGTCTGAAGGAATAGACTATGATGAGACATTTGCCCCTGTTGCCAGACTAGAAGCCATCAGATTGTTCTTAGCATATTCTGTTCACATGAAGTTCAAAGTATACCAGATGGATGTGAAATCTGCCTTTCTTAATGGGATTCTCATTGAGGAAGTGTATGTGGAACAACCTCCTGGTTTTGAACAAGGTGACAAGGTGTTTAAACTTAAGAAAGCTCTTTATGGGCTGAAGCAGGCACCCAGAGCATGGTATGACACTCTATCTCAGTTACTTCTGGACAATGGTTTTTCTAAGGGTAAGATTGATAGGACCTTGTTTAGGAAAGAAGAAGGAAAGGACATTCTTCTGGTTTAAATATATGTTGATGACATTATATTTGGATCCCCTAACAATAAGCTGTGTGAGAAGTTTGGTGAGCTCATGCAGAGTCAGTTTGAGATGTCCATGATGGGAGAAATGAATTACTTTTTGGGTTTGCAGGTAAAGCAATCAGAGAAGGGAATTTTTATTAATCAAGCTAAGTACACCAGAAACATGTTAGAGAAATTTGGAGTAGGATCTAGCAAAGCTGCCAAGATCCCTATGATGACAAATTTCAACATGGATCCAGATGAGTCTGGAGAGAGTGTGGACCAGACTCAGTACAGAGCACTTATTGGTTCTCTTCTGTACCTGACTACAAGCAGACCAGATATTACTTTTGTTGTGGGAGTATGTGCCAGATTTCAAGCTAATCCCAAGAAGAGTCACTTGGAAGCAGCAAGGAAAATATTGAAAAATCTTAAGGGAACAGTGAATTTAGGATTGTGGTATCCTGCAGATGACAATTTAGAATTGAGTGGTTATTCAGATTCAGTCAATGGTGGATGCAGAATAGATAGGAAGTCTACTAGTGGAACATGCTAATTTTTAGGGAATAAATTGGTATCCTGGTTTTCTAAGAAACAGACTTCAGTTGCTACATCTACAACAGAAGCAGAGTACATGGCTGCAGGGCAGGGAGCTGTTGTTCACAACTACTCTGGATTAGTCAACAGCTTAGGGACTACCAGATTAGAGCTAAGGATATTCCTATTTTCTGTGATAGTAATAGTGCAATTGCAATCACCCAGAATCCAGTTCTTCATACCAGGTGTAAACATGTTGATATAAGACATCATTTTATCAGAGATCATGTTGAGAAGGGAGATATAAGGATGGAAAAGATTGCAACCGAGAAGCAGAGAGCAGATATCTTAACTAAGCCTTTGGCTGAGACCAGATTCAGAGAGTTAGCTTTTGAGTTAGGATTGTTGGATCCAGAGACAGATTTGTGTTAGGGGGGACAACAGAGAAGTATCCTTTGTTTCATTACTTTACTTCATATATATATATTTTCTTAAACTAACATACCTGCAGATTAGACATATCAGAGAAGGTATATCTCCAGATGAGGTATACACCAGGTGACACTTGTTCCAGATGAGGTGCTGAGTCAGATTACATAATATTCAAAGTCTTCTCTGACCAGGACCAGATGAGCTCTATCAGAGGACAGGTATGTCTTTACTTCTCTGGCCTCTGATCATTGGGATACACTTTTCAAATTAGTAAGTACACTCAAAACGTTTCATCTTCGGAGTGTATTTAAGACTAGGGCAGTCCCAATGACTATGCCAACGCACCAGATTAAATCTGTATCTTGCCTTCCATCGTGGCCATCGGATTTAATCACTGTGCAAAATGTCAATCAATGTTAAAATTGATTTTGTTTCCTAAATTAAATTTGAAATTACACGCGTTCACACTTCATTTATTAATCGAGCCACGCGTAATACCCTATTTAAATCAAATTTCCTTTCAATTTGTCATTTCACGTTTCCATACTTTCAAACCCTAACCTCTCTCTGCAAAGTATTTCTTTCTCTCTCTCTCTCTCTCTCTCTCTCTCTCTCTTTCACAGATATGGCTCCCCTGTGCAACTTCGATCATGTTCTTATGATGAGAAAGCTAAAGACGGAGATGGTGGTGGACTTTTATACCACCAAGAACCCTGTTGTGCTGTCGATTCTGGAGATGCTCCAGAGAGCAGGGGTGGAGAAGTTGATCTCCACAGTTCCCAAGGATTTTCGTACTCTTGACGGATATGCGGCCCAGTTATTGGTTCGTATGAAGATTCACGAGGATCACATTTCCTCCAAGGTTGATGAAGATGATTTGGTGTTTTCTAAGCACGATTTCTGCGCTTTATTCGAGAACATTTCTGCGGTGGGAGTGGATCCTTTAACGTACAAGGAGGATGACATCCTTGGTTCCTTCAAGATCTTTGCTCGATCTTCCTGCCAGAATATCTCAAAGGGCTTCTTGGACAAGCATCTGAGGCAAAAGTACAAGGTACTTTTTGATATTGTGGTGAAGGTGCTTATGTGTGAGAATCACAGCACAGATGCCATTTTCAACGGCAGGATGTGTGTGATGAGAGCTTTATATGACGGCGTTCAATGCAATTGGGCGGAGTTTTTCTGGGATGTGTTGAGGAAGAACAGACTGAAGGTGAAGAAGGAGCCTTGTCCTTCCAAGCCAGGGGAGTTGCAGTTCTTCTTCACTGCAAATGTCTCTTTGGGGACTAAGTTAACTCTGATTCTGGATTCAATTCTTCCAGAGAAGAAGTGGAAAGCATCTTGGTGCCATTGTTATCACAAATCCAAGATCCTCTTCTCCAAGGATGGCCCTCTCCATGGCCATGCCGACTCTGATGGAGAGCAAGCCATCCCTGCCCCTCCTATTCAATCTATTCCCTCACCTGCAAAGGGGCAGAAGCAGCAGCAGAAGCAGAAGACCCAGAAGAAAGCTGCTGAAGCAACTGGTTCCTCAACCATTGCTTTCTCTGGTTCCTCAGAGGAGGACCAGATTCCCCTTCTTGAAGTGCTTAAGAAGAAGGGTGATGATGATAAAGCTGTTAAGAAGGCTGGAGCAGCCAAGAGGAAGAGGCCAGAGGAGGCCAGGAAAGGCTTTGCTAAGAAGCGAAGGCCTAGCAGAAAGGCAAAGAAAACCCTGCTGATGGATGAGCCATCAGAGGAAGAAGAGGTTGAGCCTCTTGTAAGGAAATCCAAGGCCAAGAGAGCCATTCTTCAAGATTCTGACTCTGGATCTGATCTTGGAGAGGCCTTGGAGAAGGCCATTGATGAGGCTTCCCAGATGATGGAGGTTGCTCCAGAGACTATTGTACCTGCTGGTGTTGACCCAGCAGAGGTAAACCCCTCCATTCCATCTTCTACCCCTATTAATCTTGTCTCCCCCTCTACCTCTCCCCCAGATAATATTCCCCAAACCCCATCTGTCTCTGGTAACCCTATTGTTCCACCAGAGCAGACCCTCCCAGATACCCCAGTATATACTCCCTCAACCATTCCTACCCAAACACCTTCTCCCCCAAATTCCCAAACACATCTTCCCACAAACCCCTCACCCCCACCTTCTGTACCAGAGGTACCCTCAACCTCTTCTGGTGCAGAAATACCCCCTCCAAACACTTCCACCTCCCAGATACCTCCTACATCTTCTGTACCAGAGATCCCATCTTCTTCTGGTGCAGAGCAACCCATCCCCTCCACCTCTACCTCACAAAATCCTAACCCTCCCCAAACCCATACAGACCAGTACCCATCCATTTCTATGGCTCTGAGATTCCCTGCCCCTCCCCCTTCTCCCACCTGTTTAACCAGCGATGATAGTGAAGATGAGGAAGCTTCACTTGAGCCTGCTAACTTAGCACCTTCTTCCTCTGCCTCTGGGCCCAAACCCTTTATTTTCTCTTCTGATGAGATGGGTCCCATCAGGCAGAGTATGAGTGTGAGTGCTCAGCTCTGGCTAAGAGAGCAATTTCCAATTCTGTTGGAGCACTCACCCCTTCTGGCAGATCTGACGGATGCCAAGGTTTGGAGTATGGCCAGACTCCAGGATGTAGAAGATCTTATGCTTCTGCTGGAGGAGATGTCTCCCTCTGCCTTCACTGCGTGGGAGATTGAGCTGAAGAAGAAATTGAATATTCAAAACCCAGCAGAGTTGGAGACACCAGAGGCGGCCAAGATCCTCATCAGAACTCTCCTAATCCAGAGAGGAGTTATGCTCACTCCAGAGGGCTTCTCTTACAACTTTGGTCCTCATTTTTCATTCCCTCCAGAGCTATATTCAGACGAGGAGGACTTTGAGATGTCTCCTGATGTGCTCCAGAAGATGAAAGCCTTCTTCAACGAGCAAATCATGCAGATAGGGCGCTTTTCAAAAGCTATTCAACACATGGCCCCTGCTATGATAGAGCATCAAATCAGGCATGAAAGGAAAATCTTCCTGAAGCAGATCAAGTCTACACTGGCAGAGGTTAAAGCTTCCTTCAAGGCTAATGGCCTCTTTGTCAAACTGGATGTCATGCACAGCCAGAAGCAGCTCCAGGAGCACGTTCTGGAGCAGATGAGGCCAGTCTCTGTGCTCAAAGTTGAGATGGCCAGCCAGATGATCCAAACTGCCAAGCTGAAGGACTCCCTCCAGGAGATGTTAGAGAAGCAAGAGAGGCTTGTTGCAGAGTCTAAAGCCTACCTGGAGGAGGCCAAGCAGTTGCGTGATCTTCACTCTTCCTCCAACACTGCCTTGCCTGATCTTATAAGGAGTGGAGCCCCTCCTTGATGAAGTTAAAAAGGGGGAAGAGAAGGCCAGAACTGATCTGGCGAAGACCACCAATGAAACCCTTTTTAGCCATGGAGCGCGCCTGGATCTGCTAGAGAACACACTGGCTCAAGCAGAGTTGCAGAAGAAGAAGAAGGAAGAGTTCAAATCTCTTTCCATGGCTAAGCAGCTTGCTGCAGAAGAGGAGTCAGAAGCTGAGCAGGATCCAATTTCCATCTCTGGACCTGCAAAGAAGAAGATCAGGAGAGTCAAGAAAAGCTTCCTTGAGACTGTTGTTGAAGAAGCTCAGAAGAGATACAAGGAAGAGACTCCAGATGAGAAGCAGGCAAGAATCAGGAAGAACATAGATGAAGAGCAGAGGCTCAGATATGTTAAGAGGCAAAACAAGAAGAGCAGAGAAACAGGTGCTTCTTCTGGTGCAGGTGGCTCGAGCCAGAGGAGGAAAGCTCCCATTGAAGTGATGAACATTCTGCCTCTCAGGACAGAAGGGTCTTTTGATTCTACTGTGCCTGTGCCCTTGATTGAGAAATGGAAAGAGGCAAAGACTCTCTGGTTCATCCAACACTATATCCAGAGGCCAGCACCAGTGGATGATGAGCTAATCAACAAGACCTTTCACACCTGGATGCAAGCTTATGATGCAGAGTTGTACAAGCAGTTGATGGACTCTACCATAGAGTTTAACTTGGAGGTGACTGCCCCTGAGTTCACTTATCTTAACACTCCCATGGCAGGAGACCAGGTTGATTGGGCTGAGCTGAAGAGATTGTACAAGACAAAGGTGTTGGTGAACTTCACTCCAACATCTTCTGCAGATTTGAAGGCCGTCCAGGATAGGTTTCTGGATTGGTTTCTGGTGCCTAAATATAACAGAAGATATGCCTAGATTAGGACCAGACTTGCCTTGTAATCTGTAATCATTCTATCTTTATCATTAATGAAATTCATATCTTCTCTGTTCAAAAGACAACCTCTGGTTGTCTTAATTGTTTGCCTGATAAGATCTATTCTAAGGTCTTATCCTTTATCTGTTTTCTTGCTTAAGTATTCTTTGTGATCAGTTCTGGTAGTGTTTTAACTCCATCAAAAAGGGGGAAATTGTTAGGATAAAAGTTGTTAGTTTTGATGAGTTAAAACAAACCAGAAGATGTAATAGGACCATCTGGACCTGTTAGCCAGATGATGATCTAGATTAGGACTTAGTCTAGGGGGAACTGCCAGACCAGAAGACTTCACCAGAAGAGTCACCAGAAGACCCCACCAGAGGACTTCACCAGAGGACTCCACCAGAAGACTTCACCAGATGAGATCTGACCAGAGGCAGAGGACCTTCCCCAGACCAGACGAGTCCGGACCAGACGAGTCTGGTAGAACAAAAGATGCTCAGTTTGATCCCCTGATTCTACTGAGTATTTTGGTTGTTGACCAGATGAGGACCAGAAGACACCGAGGTTGCCTGGTGTCTGGTCTTGCCTTCTCTGGAGAGAATCAGAGTTAGGCAGAGGAAGCTATTGACCGTTGGTGATTCAAATCAAGTCAACATGATCAGGATTGGAAAGTATTTGAAGATAATCAATCCAAGGATCTCACCAACCCAATCAATCAATTAGGGAATTGATTGATTGAGGCTTCCTTATATAGAGGATCTGATTGGATTAGCCCTCCAACGGCTAGCCCTAATCCCCTCTATAAATACAAGAGTGCAGTTCAAGAAAAAGCTCTAGAGAGACTATATACGTGCATACGTCCATCCAAGCTTTTGAGATTCATTCTAAGCACTCTTACTGTTCATAATATTTATCTACTCTTAAGGAGTTATTGAAACCTCAACCTGTTCATCTACCAGATAAGGTTGTAGGCTGTTTGATCTTTAGATTGAAGTCAAATCTAAAGAGGTTGTAAGAAGGAACTGGTACTTCACAATTCCAGTGAGTAAGTAAGTAAGTTGGTTGATAGTGAGACCCCTTGGATATAAGGGAGAGTGGACGTAGGATATTCAAATCCGAACCACTATATATCTTGTGCTCTTTATTGCTTTCATTTACTTATTGTCCTTTTGATTATTGTTCTCTTGTAAAAGGACTTTGAAAGACATTTAACTTAAGCTTCCGCAATTAATCTAACTAGTGGGACCAACAATAAATAAATAAATAAGAAAAACAAACGAAGGTGAAAGCAGAACAAGAGATGTTCCAAAAATAAATAGGAAAAAAATCACACTGAGCCGAATTGAACAAACAACAGTTTTTTATTTTCGATGGGGCCATACCAATTTGTATATCATTAATACCAAAATTATGTTTTTTAAATTTCATTACTCATACCACAATTTTTTTTTAATGGTAAAGTTGTGATTCGAACCCATGACCTATTGGCCATAGGTAGCGGAGCTCTAACCACCTGAGCTACACCACTTCATCCATTTTTAATACAACAATTTGAATTATTTATTATTTATATTGTGTACCCCTCGGTAATAGGTATACCATTAATACCACAATTAATATTATTTATCATTAATTTGTTGTGTGCTTGACTTGATGCGAATATACTAACTTTTACTAGTAGCTTTCCCGCAAGAGTACGGGTTCACTGTAGATCCCTGAAGATCTACGCGTCGTAGTTAATATGAGTGAAATGTTTTTGGATTTTTTTGAAAAAATTAATTATAACTAAAATAAACTAATTAAACTAAAGAACGAATTAAGTAAGGGTTGTATTCAAATGAGTGATGCTGATGCTCTGGATAGGAATCCCTACGTATACTAACGGAGCCGGTACATAATCAAGATAATCGTGACGTGCAAGAAATAACCTAAGTAAAAGATTGCAAGATGAAAGCTCAAGATTCTAAACCCTAATACTTTACACTAACACCCGACTTCACTAATCCACTAACAAGTTAATAGATCGTGCTTAATTAATGAGACCCTAATTTAACTAAGGTGATGCGGTCGTCCTCCTTCGCTAAACTGGTAGATGAATTAACCCTTTCTAAACCCTGTCGTTAAGTCTACTCGTTGTTAAAGAGTGATACGGTCGTCCTCTCCCTAACACTTTCATACGAAATTCAAATGTAAAGTTAAGATTGATTTTAAGAATTCATTAACTAAGAGAATTAAAACCTAACGTCACGAATTACCCTAATCATGTACTCACGTCCTACTTCTACGAGTTCATCCTACCCCAAGCATACAAGGGTTTTAGCCGGACATGGTTATAACGATAACAAAAGCAATTGACGAAATAACGAGCATAAACATGATGAATTGAAGTGAAAAACTAAAAAGCATGAACTAAGGTTTTGAAAGAAAATAATTCTAAGAACTGAAATTAGATTAATAAAACAAAGTTTATAGTGTTTAACGTAATCAAACTAATGAAAAGAAACTAAGAAACAAAAATAAACTAAGAATTCATACTAAAACCTCGATTAAACGTAAAGTAAAGCTTGCTCGTCTCTTCTCCTCTTTCTCTATCTAAAAACTAAGTCTAAAAGTGATTTTGTATGTGATATTTCGTGGATTCCTCTCCAAAAACGTGTTCGGAAGAGTATATATAAGCGTCGGGCTGAAACGGGAACTCGTGGGCCAGAAAAACGGATTTTGAAAATTTTCTCTCGGAGGCGCTCGAGCTGACCTACTCGAGCGGAGGCGCTCGAGCTTAGTGGTCGTGCGGATCCACAGGTCGTGCGAAGGCGCTCGAGCAATGGTGCTCGAGCGAAGAAAATTCTCTGAAAGTTTGGGGCGCTCGAGCTGATGAGCTCGAGCGGAGGCGCTCGAGCATGTTGTTCGCGTGGAACAGGTGATCGAGCGGAGGCGCTCGAGTGCTCTCGCTCGAGCACTTTTCAGCAGCAGTACACTTGTTCGTAAAATCTTCATATCTCCTCAACCGGGAGTCCGTTTCGGCTGATTCAAAGTCCTACAAACTCCTCTTTTTGCCCTCTATCCATCTATAAGCATCATATAGATAAATTCATTAGTTTAAGAAAATGATACTCAAATGACTCATGCAACAACAGCAAGAATCACCAAAATCACCAAAATGGATGTGCAACTCAACGATGTGTTTCACTCCCTCACAAGTGTATATCAATAATAAAAGGACTCACTCAAACAATCAATCACACATATTGGGCAGTCATAGGCTTGTAAGCACTCTCAACTCCGACCATACTCTAGAAATCAATGCCGAATCAAAAAGGACTTTTCTCAAGGTTGTAATGTAGGCTCTTTGGACAGGTGGGATAACTATATGGGTAAGTGACTCAAGTGAACGGAGAATAGAAAGTCAAACTTTGGCACTTCGAGATTAGGAACAAAATACTTCAAACATTTTCAATAAACACCCTTTCAATTCCATACTCTCAACACTTCAATTTTTATTTTCTAACTCTTTTCACTTCATTTTTTTTTTACTTTTTAGTTTCGTTTCTTACTAATGGACCTCAGTAATGAGTTGGATGATGTAACTAATGAGTTTAATAAAACAGTAGACCGGGTTGACGGCATTGGAGGAAGTGGTAGTCAGAACCAAGATCCGTTAGGGGAAAGCCAAAACCCGGGGACACAAAACGTAAATAATCTAGCTCATAACATTGTCCAAAATCCTCAGAAAAACCCTGCTTACCCATATCCTAACTTACCACAAAACAATTTACCTTATCCACCTTACCCATACCCACCTTATCCGTATCCTCCACCTCCTGTTTACAACCAACCATACCAACCACACCCTCCCCAACAAGTACCCGTACCAGCTGCTAATCCGCAGCACATTCCTCAGAATGCAGATCAGAATATGGCTATTCGAGGAAGATTTGCAGCGCAGCCGCAACGGTACTATGATGGAGTGGTTTTACCTCCTGTTGAGGCAAATAACTTCTCAATTTCCCCAGGAATTCTTAAGCTGCTTACTGAGAACCAGTTCAATGGGGTGATTGGGAAGGAGAATCCTCACACTCATCTGAGGAGTTTTCTAATGATAGCCTCCACTTTCAATTACAATGGCATGTCTGAAGATGCCGAGAGGCTTAGGTTGTTCCCATGCTCATTGATGGGAATAACTAAAGAGTGGTACGATAACACGCTCCCACGGGGAGGTGTAACCACATGGGCCGAGCTCGAGCGTCTGTTCCTCGAGCGATTCTACCCTCCATCGAGAACGATCAAAGCAAGGATTGAGATCTATTCCTTCCGCCAGAAGCAAGGAGAGGACCTACGTCAAGCGTGGGAGAGATACTCAAACATGTTGATAAAGTGCCCGCAGCACGGGTACAATGAGGGAGATGTCATGGTATTTTTCTATAGTGGTGCCAACAAGGCTGGGCAAGACCATCTAGACGCTTGTGCTAGTAGATCATTCCTGAATCAGGGAATAGTGAGGTGTAGAGAGATCATGGACAATATTGTCACGAATGCTGGGGCTTGGAATGTGGACGCAGATTTCCAGAGAGTTCATCAGGTTGAGGAAGGTGAAGGAACGAGAAGACTGTTGATGGCCATGATGGAAAAGATTAACAACCTTGAGTTGGGGAAGAATATGGTTGGAGTGAATGCAGCAGAGAATGAGCAAGAGGACAAGCCCACAATTCAGCAAGAAGTAGTAAATTATATGGGAGGTCCTTATTACAATCAGAATGGGTATCCACAAGGTGGAAATTTTCAAGGAAGGCCTTCTTATGGCCAACCATTTGTACCTCCAGATCCACAGCCGCCTCAAGGGTACCAAGGAGGCCAGCAGCTTCCTCAGAACCAATAGAGGAAGAACGAGAATTTTTCATATGCTAACCCGAAAGTGGGTATTACAGTTCCTCTAGGTGTTGATCCAGGTTCTAAACCTCTTGGTGGAGAAGGCGGTGCCTCAACTGAGGAGATGTTGAGAGCTATCCTTCAGAAGGTGGAGGAAGGAAGCAAGAGATTATCCTCTTTGGAGTACGATGTGAAAGATCCGCATAAGAAAGTTGATCAGCGTGATCAAGACCTCCAGAAGAGAGATATAGAGTTGAATCGAATTTAACAAGAGAACAACCGAAGGTTCACTTCTATAGAGTTCCAGATGAGCCAGATTGCAAAGTCATTGAATAGAGATCCTGACAAATACCCTTCAATGCCTGAGGGTAATCCTAAAAAGCATTGTAAGGTTATCCAGCTTAGAAGTGGAACCAATTATAAAGGGGAGATGCCTGCTGATTCTGAGACGCCCAAAAGAGATGTTGAGATAGAGGGGAAAGAACATAAGAAAGATGGAGATGGGAGTGGGGAGGTAAGAGTTGAGAAGAAGGGTGAGGGTGAAAGCACTCAAGCGAGCAAAGAGCCCGAAGAGGAAGGCATTGAGAAGATTGAGAGAGTTCCTAAGTGGAAGAAGGCAAAGGAAGCAAGGGACAAAGTGAAAGAGACCGAGCATGATGAATGGGGGGTACCCAAATCTGAGATACCTGTCCCGTATCCACAACGCTTCATGAAAAAGAAGCTTGATGAGAAATTCGCTAAATTCCTTGATATTTTTATAAAGATGCATATTAACATTCCTTTTTATGATGCTTTGGAACATATGCCGAATTATGCCAAGTTCCTGAAGGACTTGATAGCGAAGAGAAGGAGAGTTGATGAGCCCAAGTTGGTGCAGCTGAACCATGAGGTTAGTGCATTAGTGCACAAAGCGCTTCCACCGAAGTTGAAGGATCCAGGGAGTTTCACGATCTTATGTGACATCGGGAATGGAGTTAAGAAGGGAGCGTTGTGCGACCTTGGGGCGAGCATCAATCTTATGCCCTTGTCATTATTCAAGAAGTTGGAGGGTGGAGAACTTCAACCGACAATGATGACGCTTCAACTAGCCGATCGGCTATTACTCGACCTCAAGGTGTAGTTGAAGACGTCCTCGTGAAGGTTGGGGATCACATATTTCCAGCCGACTTTGTAGTGCTCGAAATGGAGAAAGATGAGCGCGTGCCCCTTATCTAGGGAAGACCGTTCTTAGCGACAGCGGGGATGGTGCTAGACGTGGCAAATGGGAAGATTACGTTGAAAGTTGACGATCAAGAGATAAAGATTTCCCTATATGAAGCCATGAAGCATCCGAAGGAGGATGAGAGTTTGTATTGCATGGATGCCATTGATCCTAGTGTTGAAGACACACCTCCTATCTCTAATCCTTCTTTTATTTATGAGTTTGATAATCCCTCACCTGTTGATTTAACCCAAGAGCATTATGATCTGACTTATTTTGATAGGGATAAAGAGAAGAAATTGAAGGATGAGGAAGTGAAGAAGGTGGACGTGGTCCAGCTCGAGAGAAAAGGAGGAGTTAAGAAGAAAATGTCCAAATTCAAGAACCTGTTTGATAAGACTCCTCCCGAAAAGAGTGAGAACGAATTGAGACGTCCACCGTTTGAAGTGAAAAAGAAAGATGGGAATAGAGCAAAGAACTTAGACAACTTCTCTTATGAGAGTAAGGGAGGTATTTTTTAGTATCTTGTCCCATAAGCTCCTATGAGCTCGGTCCGGCATGAGGACCTTAAAAATAGCGCTGTGTGGGAGGCAACCCACTTTTATTTGTTTTTCAGTTTTTTTATGTTATTATGGTGTTGTTGAATCGTAAGTTTTAACCTCGTATTTGAGAGTTTATTTTGTAGGCTTGTCTCAAAGGAGTAAAGGTACCATGGAGTTATTCAGATTGAAGGAACTCAAGCAAGGGAGTGTGCCACGTTGTTGAGAGAAACTAAATTATTTGGTTGAGGTCAGTGTTCTAAAAAACGGCTTAGTCGGCCGACTAGTCAGCGCCTAGTCGCTAGTCGGCCCTAGGCCGTTCCGTTCAACCCTAAAACGGTGGAAAAAAACACTGCCGAAATTAGTCGGCGCCTAATCCGAGTAAACGCCGACTAATCCGTATAGTTGGCAACGTCCGTTTTTTGAATATTCACGTAATTAGGGATTTAGGGTTTAGAAGATTTCACAATTTCAAATCACACGCTGAGAGAGAAATAGAACACAGAAACCGCACATCCTAAGTCTAAATCGCCGCCATCCACAGTCCACCACCGAAACACCGCGCCTGGCCACCGCGCGCACCACAGAAACGCCGCCATCCACCAGACCACCACATAAACCATTGCCTGCAGCCGCGCACCCACATCCCCTGTCTCTACTCTCCGATGCGCCGCTACTTCGCTCGACCAAAGTAAGGTTAATTTCATTTTCACGAGCATATATAGATGGTAGTTGCGATTGAGAGCAGTAATTATTATAATTTGGGTGCAATTTATTAATTTCCAAGAAGTGTATGCTCTGTTTGGTGTGTAAATGAGGATTTTCTGGGGGAGTAGAAGAACATACATTTTTTTTTTTAGTTTATTTCCTCTTGTTATCTTGAGTTTTGAGTTTTATGGTATTATTTAGGGTGATGATATATCACTTATAATTTTAATATTGAGAATGGTGATGTTAATTTTTTTTAATGTATATAATGTATTATTAATTATTTAATTTATTAAAAATTAATTATTCTATTCATTTAGATGGTTTCGGCTAGTCCCGACTAGTCGCTAGTCCCCAGTAGACCGGCCGACTAGCTACTAGCGACTTTTAGAACACTGGTTGAGGTAACCCACAAACCCAAACTTTGACCTCTTCGCAAGGTCGAAGTTTGGGGGGGTGGAGTTTTTATGTTTCTTGTTACATTGCACCGGAGCACCCCTTATCTTTGAGTGTGTTTGGTTATTTGGTGCCTTGAGATGCTCCTTGGGGTGATTTTGATCTGATTCGCTATTGCATCTTTCATGCCTATCAATCATCTTATGCTTGTTGATTGCTATCTTTGAGTATGATTTGATGAGTAGGGTGAATTGTGAAGTTGAGTTAAGAATTCTTTTGTGTGAGTGTTGAGTTAGAGTGGATTTGAGAGAGAACTAGTATGCTTGCAAGTTTTTCTTTGGAGTGCTTGTGTGATGAGAATGAGAATTCACTAGGACTAGCATGGATGTGAAAGCCGTGAGATTTGAGCCTTTTGAGATTTTGATGCATAAATTAATCTCTTCGTTTGTGAGTGGATCGTCACCTTAGAGGATGCTAGAACTTGTGTGTGCTCTTGCTTCTTGATTGTGTCTAGTTTGATATGCCGAATGAGATCTTAGGCCATCTTTGTTTTGATTGAGTCACTTAGCCTAAACTTTTCTTACCATTGATATTTGTCCCTTGTTAGTCCCTTTGAGCCTAAAGCCTATTTTATTTGCTAGCACATATGAACACTATTCCAGTTCCTAAGCCTTTTTGTCCCATTTTGAGTGGAGAATAGGAAAAGCGTAAATGTGAAAGGATTGAATTGAGTTGAAAAAGGGAAATATGTTTGTTGAGTGAGTATGAGAAGAAGGTATGATGAAGTTTTGAGTTGTGAGAAAAAGAAAAAAAATTGAGAATGAGCAAAAGAAAAAAAATGAGCTCATGAGTTTGTACGAAAAAGAAAAAAAAAAGTGATTGAAAAAAAATGAAAGGAGTTAGAAAAAAATTGAAGTGTTGAGAGTATGGAATTGAAAGTGTGTTGATTGAATATGTTTGAAGTAGTCTGTTCCTAATCTCGAAGTGCCAAAGTTGACTTTCTATTCTCCATTCACTTGAGTCACTTACCCACATTGTTATCCCACCTGTCCAAAGAACCTACATTACAACCTTGAGAAAAGTCCTTTTTGATTCGGCATTGATTTCTAGAGTATGTTCGGAGTTGAGAGTGCTTACAAGCCTATGGCTGCCAATATGTGTGATTAATTGTTTGAGTGAGTCCCTTTATCATTGATATACACTTATGAGGGAGCGAAACACATCGTAGAGTGCACATCCATGTTTTATTTTGGTGATTCTTGCTGTTATTGCATGAGTACGATGAGGGAAGGTGAGTGAGTATACTTGTGATTGATCTTTGAAGCTCGAGTTCATTTACTTACACGATTTGATTCTTTGACTCATTCCTAACAATTTCACTTGACTTATTATTTCGTTGCTTGAGGACAAGCAACATGGTAAGTTTGGGGGGGTTGCTTAGGCGTGAAATTGTCATGATTCGTCACTCGAAATGCCCTAGTTTTGGTTGATTTTATTGAGTATTTAGAGTCATTTGAGTATCATTTTCACAAATTAATGAATTTGACTCTTTGATGCTTATATATGGATAGAGGGCGAAAAGAGGAGTTCGTAGGACTTTGAATCGGCCGAAACAGACTCCCGGTTGAGGAGATATGAAGATTTTACGAACAAGTGTACTGTTGCTGAAAAGTGCTCGAGCGAGAGCACTCGAGCGCCTCCGCTCGACCACCTGTTCCGCAGGACCAACATGCTCGAGCGCCTCCGCTCGAGCTCGTCAGCTCTAGCACCCCAAACTTGCAGAGAATTTTCTTCGCTCGAGCACCATTGCTCGAGCGCCTTCGCACGACCTGTGGATCCGCACGACCACTAATCTCGAGCGCCTCCACTCGAGCGGGACAGCTCGAGCGCCTCCGAGAGCAAATTTTCAAGATTCGTTTTTCCGGCCCACGAGTTCCCGTTTCAGCCCGACGCTTATATATACTCTTTCGAACACATTTGTGAGGATGAATCCACGAAGAATCACATTCCAAATTACTTTTAGACATAATTTTAGATAGAGGAAGAAGAGAAGAGACGAGCAAGTTTTACTTTACGTTTAATCGAGGTTTTAGTACGAAATCTTAGTTTATTTTCGTTTCTTAGTTTCTTTTCATTAGTTTGATTACGTTAAACACTTTAGACTTCGTTTTATTAATCTAATTTCAGTTCTTAGAATTATTTTCTTTCAAAACCTTAGTTCATGCTTTTTAGTTTTTCACTTCAATTCATCATGTTTATGTTCGTTACTTTGTCAATTACTTTTGTTTACGTTAAATCCATGTCTAGCTAAAACCCTTGCATGCTTGGGGTAGGATGAACTCGTAGAAGTAGGTTGTGGGTACGTAATTAGGGTAACTTGTGACGTTAGGATTTAATTCTCTTAATTAATGAATTCTTAAAATTAATCTTAACTTTACTTTTGAATTTCGTTCGAAAAGTGTTAGAGAGAGGACGACCGTATCACTCTTTAATAACGAGTAGACTTAACGAGAGGGTTTAGAAAGGGCTAATTCATCTACCAGTTTTGCGAAGGAGGACGACCGCATCACCTTAGTTAAATTAGGGTCTCATTAATTAAGCACAATCTATTAACTTGTTAGTGGATTAGTGAAGTCGAGTGTTAGGGTAAAGTATTAGGGTTTAGAATCTTGAGGTTTCATCTTGCATTCTTTTACTTAGGTTATTTCTTGCGCGTCACGGTTATCTTGATTATGTACCTGCTCCGTTAGTATACGTAGGGATTCCTATCTTGAGCATCACCATCACTCATTTGAATACAACCCTTAGTTAATTCGATTTCTTTAGTCTTTTAGTTTATTAGTTTATTTCAGTTTTAATTAATTCTTCAAAAATCCAAAAAAAAAAAAACATTACCATCTTCATCTCTTATTTGAAAACACATCTTAAATTCTTAGTTTAATTTTCTGTTTGCATTCGTAGGATAGTTTAGTTTATTTTAATTAATTTTCCCAAAAAATCCAAAAATTTACACTCATATTAGTTTCGATGCGTAGATCTTCAGGGATCCATTCGCATACACACTTTCCCTTGGGTTCGATAATACTTGGTCTCTATACTAGCCCATACTACAGTGAACCCGTACTCTTGCGGGGAAGCTACTAGTAGAAAGCTAGTATATTCGCATCAAGTTAATGGCGCCGTTGGAATGTTAATATGCATCTTTTTAAAAAATCAAGGAAAAGAGTTAGAAAAAAAAATTGAAGTGTTGAGAGTATGGAATTGAAAGGGTGTTGATTGAAAATGTTTGAAGTATTCTGTTCCTAATCTCGAAGTGCCAAAGTTTGACTTTCTATTCTCCGTTCACTTGAGTCACTTACCCATATTGTTATCCCACCTGTCCAAAGAGCCTACATTACAACCTTGAGAAAAGTCCTTTTTGATTCGGTATTGATTTCTAGAGTATTATCAGAGTTGAGAGTGCTTACAAGCCTATGGCTGCCAATATGTGTGATTGATTGTTTGAGTGAGTCCTTTTATTATTGATATACACTTGTGAGGGAGTGAAACACATCGTTGAGTGCACATCCATGTTTGATTTTGGTGATTCTTGCTGTTGTTGCATGAGTATGATGTGGGAAGGTGAGTGAGTATACTTGTGATTGATCTTTGAAGCTCGAATTCATTTGCTTGCATGATTTAATTCTTTGACTCATTCCTAACAATTTCACTTGACTTATTATTTCGTTGCTTGAGGACAAGCAACATGGTAAGTTTGGGGGGGTTGATTATGCGTGAAATTGTCATGATTCGTCACTCGAAATGCCCTAGTTTTGGTTGATTTTGTTGAGTATTTAGAGTCATTTGAGTATCATTTTCATAAACTAATGAATTTGTCTCTTTGATTCTTATAGATGGATATAGTGTGAAAAGAGGAGTTCGTAGGACTTTGAATCAGTCGAAACGGACTCCCGGTTAAGAAGATATGAAGATTTTACGAACAAGTGTACTGCTGCTGAAAAGTGCTCGAGCGAGAGCACTCGAGCGCCTCTGCTCAACCACCTGTTCCGCGCGACCAACATGCTCGAGCGCCTCCGCTCCAAACTTGCAGAGAATTTTCTTCACTCGAGCACCATTGCTCGAGCGCCTTCGCACGACCTGTGGATCCGCACGACCACTAAGCTAGAGCGCCTCCGCTCGAGCAAGTCAGCTCGAGCGCCTCCGAGAGCAAATTTTAAAAATTTGTTTTTCCGGCCCACGAGTTCCCGTTTCAGCCCGACGCTTATATATACTCTTCTGTACATGTTTTTGGAGAGGAATCCACGAAATATCACATACAAAATCACTTTTAGACTTAGTTTTTGGATAGAGAAAGAGGAGAAGAGACGAGCAAGCTTTACTTTACGTTTAATCGAGGTTTTAGTACGAATTCTTAGTTTATTTTCGTTTCTTAGTTTCTTTTCATTAGTTTGATTACGTTAAACACTTTAGAATTCGTTTTATTAATCTAATTTCAGTTCTTAGAATTATTTTCTTTCAAAACCCTAGTTCATGCTTTTTAGTTTTTCACTTCAATTCATCATGTTTATGTTCGTTAATTCGTCAATTGCTTTTGTTATCGTTATAACCATGTCCAGCTAAAACCCTTGTATGCTTGGGGTAGGATAAACTCGTAGAAGTAGGATGTGAGTACATGATTAGGGTAATTCGTGACGTTAGGTTTTAATTCTCTTAATTAATGAATTCTTAAAATCAATCTTAACTTTACCTTTAAATTTCGTACGAAAGTGTTAGGGAGAGGACGACCGTATCACTCTTTAACAACGAGTAGACTTAACGAGAGAGTTTAGAAAGGGTTAATTCATCTACCAGTTTAGCGAAGGAGGACGACCGCATCACCTTAGTTAAATTAGGGTCTCATTAATTAAGCACGATCTATTAACTTGTTAGTGGATTAGTGAAGTCGAGTGTTAGGGTAAAGTATTAGGGTTTAGAATCTTGAGCTTTCATCTTGCATTCTTTTACTTAGGTTATTTCTTGCACGTCACGATTATCTTGATTATGTACCGGCTCCGTTAGTATACGTATGGATTCCTATCCTGAGCACCACTATCACTCATTTGAATACAACCCTTAGTTAATTCGTTCTTTAGTGTAATTAGTTTATTTTAGTTATAATTAATTTTTCCAAAAAAATCCATAAACATTTCACTCATATTAACTACGACGCGTAGATCTTCAGGGATCTATTCGCATACACACTTTCCCTTGGGTTCGATAATACTTGTTCATTATACTTACTCATACTACAGTGAACCCGTACTCTTGCGGGGAAGCTACTAGTATAGCTTAGTAGTTAGTAGTGGGTGCTTTACTTTTCTGTTTTTATTGTTTATTTTTATTCATTCGGCAGTTGCATTTTGACCCTTCTGCTAGTGTGTCAGGTATATAAAAACACACTCACAAGGCAATACGAGCGAAGAGAGAATACCGTTGGACCCTGAGACGATAGCTTGAAGGAACCGAACTTTCTTGAGGAGAATGAACACTGCCGGAGGAGGGAAAGAACCAATGGACCTCAGTAATGAGTTGGATGATGCAGTTAATGAGTTCAATCAGGAATTGGGCCGAGTTGAAGACACTGGAGTTAGTGGGAGCCAGAATCAAGTTCCATTAGGGGATAACCAGAGCCTAAACTTGGATACACAAAACGTAAACAATCCAGCTCATAACATTTTCCAAAATCCTCAGAAAAACCCTGCTTACCCATATCCTAACTTATCACAAAATAATTTACCTTATCCACCTTACCCATACCCACCTTATCCGTATCCACCATACCCGTATCCTCCACCTCATGTTTACAACCAACCATACCAACCACACCTACCCCAACAAGTACCCGTACCAGCTGCTAATCCGCAGCACTTTCCTCAGAACGCAGATCAGAATATGGCTATTCGAGGAAGATTTGCAGCGCAGCCGCAACGGTACTATGATGGAGTGGCTTTACCTCCTGTTGAGGCAAATAACTTCTCAATTTCCCCAGGAATTTTTAAGCTGCTTACCGAGAACCAGTTCAAGGGGGTGATTGGGAAGGAGAATCCTCATAATCATCTGAGGAGTTTTCTAATGATAGCCTCCACTTTCAATTACAATGGCATGTCTGAAGATGACAAGAGGCTTAGGTTGTTCCCATTCTCATTGATGGGAATAGCTAAAGAGTGGTACGATAACACGCTCCCACGGGAAGGTGTAACCACATGGGCCGAGCTCGAGTGTCTGTTCCTCGAGTGATTCTATCCTCCATCGAGAACGATCAAAGCAAGGATTGAGATCTCTTCCTTCCGCCAGAAGCAAGGAAGAAGGCAAAGGAAGCAAGGGAGAAAGTGAAAGAGACCGAGCATGATGAATGGGGGGTACCCAAATCTGTGATACCTGTCCCGTATCCACAACGTTTCATGAAAAAGAAGCTTGATGAGAAATTCGCTAAATTCCTTGATGTTTTTAAAAAGATGCATATTAACATTCATTTTTATGATGCTTTGGAACAGATGCCGAATTATGCCAAATTCCTGAAGGACTTGATAGCGAAGAGAAGGAGAGTTGATGAGCCCAAGTTGGTGCAGCTGAACCATGAGGTTGGTGCATTAGTGCACAAAGCGCTTTCACCGAAGTTGAAGGATCCAGGGAGTTTCACGATCTTATGTGATATCGGGAATGGAGTTAAGAAGGGAGCGTTGTGCGACCTTGGGGCGAGCATCAATCTTATGCCCTTGTCGTTATTCAAGAAGTTGGAGGGTGGAGAACTTCAACCGATAATGATAACGCTTCAACTAGCCGACCGGTCTATTACTCGACCTCAAGGTGTAGTTGAAGACGTCCTCGTGAAGGTTGGTGATCACATATTTCCAGCAGACTTTGTAGTGCTCGAAATGGAGGAAGATGAGCGCGTGCCCCTGATCTTGGGAAGACCGTTCTTAGCGACAGCGGGGATGGTGCTAGACGTGGCAAATGGGAAGATTACGTTGAAAGTTGACGATCAAGAGATAAAGATTTCCCTATATGAAGCCATGAAGCACCCGAAGGAGGATGAGAGTTTGTATTGCATGGATGTCATTGATCCTAGTGTTGAAGACACACCTCCTATCCCTAATCCTTCTTTTATTTAGGAGTTTGATAATCCTTCACCTGTTGATTTAACCCAAGAGCATTATGATATGACTTATTTTGATAGGGATGAAGAGAAGAAATTGAAGGATGAGGAAGTGAAAAAGGTGGACGTGGTCCAGCTCGAGAGAAAGGGAGGAGTTAAGAAGAAAAAATCCAAATTCAAGAACATGAACATGATAATTATAACGAAGAAAAGATCAATCATAAACTAGGTTTCAAGAAATAAAGGAATAACTTAAATTTAATCAATAAAACAAAGTCTCAACGTGCTCAAGAACAAAGATTTGAAGAAACGAAACTAAAAAGTAAAATCGTAACGTACTCATAACATTCCTAAAAAAAAACATCTGTTCGGCATTATTCGGCATCTGTTTCAAAGCATCATAAAAAGGAATGTTAATATGCATCTTTTTAAAAACAACAAGGAATTTAGCGAATTTCTCATCAAGCTTCTTTTTCATGAAGCGTTGTGGATACGGGACAGGTATCACAGACTTGGATACCCCCCATTCATCATGCTCGGTCTCTTTCACTTTCTCCCTTGCTTCCTTAGCCTTCTTCCACTTAGGAACTCTCTCAATCTTCTCAATACCTTCCTCTTCATGCTCTTTGCTCGCTTGAGTGCTTTCACCCTCACCCTTCTTCTCAACTCTTACCTCCCCACTCTCATCTCCATCTTTCTTATATTCTTTCCCCTCTATCTCAACATCTCCTTGGGCGTCTCAGAATCAGCAGGCATCTGAGGACCTTCATAATTGGTCCCACTTCTAAGCTGGATAGCCTTACAATGCTCTTTAGGATTACCCTCAGGCATTGAAGGGTATTTGCCAGGCTCTTTATTCAATGACTTTGCAATCTGGCTCATCTAGAACTCTATAGAAGTGAACCTTCTGTTGTTCTCTTGCTGAATTTGATTCAGCTCTACATCTCTCTTCTGGAGGTCTTGATCACGCTGATCAACTTTCTTATGCAGATCTTTCACATCGTACTCCAAAGAGGACAATCTCTTGCGACCTTCCTCCACCTTCTGAAGGATAGCTCTCAACATCTCTTCGGTTGAGGCACCGCCTTCTCCACCAGGAGGTTTAGAACCTGGATCAACACCTGGAGGAACTGTAATACCCGCCTTCGGGTTAGCATATGAAAAGTTCTCGTTCTTCCTCCATTGGTTCTGAGGAAGCTGCTGGCCTCCTTGTTATCCTTGTGTGTTCCTCCATTGATTTTGAGGCGGCTGAGGACCTGGAGGTACAAATGGTTGGCCATAAAAAGGCCTTCCTTGAAAATTTCCACCTTGTGGATACCCATTCTGATTGTAATAAGGACCTCCCGTATAATTTACTACTTCTTGCTGAATTGTGGGCTTGTCCTCTTGCTCATTCTCTGTTGCATTCCCTCCAACCATATTCTTCCCCAACTCAAGGTTGTTAATCTTTTCCATCATGGCCATCAACAGCCCTCTCGTTCCTTCAACTTCCTCAACCTGATGAACTCTCTGGAAATCTGCGTCCACATTCCAAGCCCCGGCATTCGTGACAATGTTGTCCACGATCTCTCTACACCTCACTATTCCTTGATTCAGGAATGATCCACTAGCACAGGCATCTCGATGGTCTTGCCCAGCCTTGTTGACACCACTATAGAAAAATGCCATGACATCTCCCTCATTGTACCCGTGCTGCGGGCACTCTATCAACATGTTCAAGTATCTCTCCCACGCTTGACGTAGGTCCTCTCCTTGCTTCTGGCGGAAGGAAGAGATCTCAATCCTTGCTTTGATCGTTCTGGATGGAGGGTAGAATCGCTCTAGGAACAGACGCTCGAGCTTGGCCCAAGTAGTAATACCTCCCCGTGGAATCGTATTATCGTACCACTCTTTAGCTATTCCCGTCAATGAGAATGGGAACAACCTAAGCCTCTTGGCATCTTCAGACATGCCATTGTAATTGAAAGTGGAGGCTATCATTAGAAAACTCCTCAGATGAGTATGAGGATTCTCCTTCCCGATCACCCCCTTGAACTGGTTCTCGGTAAGCAGCTTAAGAATTCCTGGGGAAATTGAGAAGTTATTTGCCTCAACAGGGGGCAATGCCACTCCATCATAGTACCGTTGCGGCTGTGCCGCAAACCTTCCTCGAATAGCCATATTCTGATCGGCGTTGTGAGGAACATGTTGAGGATTAGCAGCTGGTACGGGTACTTGTTGGGGTGGTGGTGGTTGATAAGCTGATGGTTGGTTGTAAACAGGAGGTGGAGGATACAGGTATGGTGGATACGGATAAGGTGGGTATGGGTAAGGTGGGTAAGGTAAATTGTTTTGTGGTAAGTTAGGATATGGGTAAGCAGGATTTTTCTGAGGATTTTGGACAATGTTATGAGCTGGATTGTTTACGTTTTGTGTATCCGGGTTTAGGCTCTGGCTATCCCCTAACGGAACTTGATTCTGGCTCCCACTAACTCCAGTGCCTTCAACTCGGCCCAATTCCTGATTGAACTCATTAGCTGCATCATCCAACTCATTACTGAGGTCCATTGGTTCTTTCCCTCCTCCGGCAGTGTTCATTCTCCTCAAGAAAGCTCGGTTCCTTCTAGCTATCATCTCAGGGTCCAACGGTATTCTCTCTTCGCTCGTATTGCCTTGTGAGCGTGTTTTCATATACCTGACACACTAGCAGACAGCTCGAGCGCCTCCGAGAGCAAATTTTCAAAATTCATTTTTCCAGCCCACGAGTTCCCGTTTCAGCCCGATGCTTATATATACTCCTCCGAACACGTTTTTGGAGAGGAATCCACGAAATATCACATACCAAATCACTTTTAGACTTAGTTTTTAGAGAGAGAAAGAGGAGAAGGAACGAGCAAGCTTTACTTTTATGTTTTGAGGTTTTTCTTTACGAATTCAAAATCTGATTTTTTTTATTTCGTTTCTTAACACCTTTGTTCATTATTTCTTCTAGAATTCGTTTTATTAGTCTAATTTCAGTACTTAGAATTATTTTCTTTCAAAACCCTAGCTTATTCTTTTTAGTTTTCCACTTCAATTCATCATGTTCATGTTCGTTATTTATTCAATTGTTCTTGTTTACGTAAAATCCATGTCTAGCTAAAACCCTTGTATGCTTGGGGTAGGATGAACTCGTAGAAGTAGGATGTGGGTACGTAATTAGGGTAATCCGTGACGTTACGGTTTTAATTCTCTTAATTAATGAATTCTTCAAATTAGGCTTAACTTTATTCTTAAATTTCGTTAGAAAAGTGTTAGAGAGAGGACGACCGTATCACTCTTTAACAACGAGTAGACTTAACAAGAGGGTTTAGAAAAGGTTAATTCATCTACCAGTTTAGCGAAGGAGGACGACCGCATTACCTTAGTTAAATTAGGATCTCATTAATTAAGCACAATCTATTAACTTGTTAGTGGATTAGTGAAGTCGATTGTTAGGATAAAGTATTAGGGTTTAAAATCTTGAGCTTTCATCTTGCATTCTTTTACTTAGGTTATTTCTTGCGCATCACGATTATCTTGATTATGTACCGGCTCCGTTAGTATACGTAGGGATTCCTATCCTGAGCATCACCATCACTCATTTGAATACAACCCTTAGTTAATTTGTTCTTTAGTTTAATTAGTTTATTTTAGTTATAATTAATTTTTCCAAAAAACTCCAAAAACATTTCACTCATATTAACTACGACGCGTAGATTTTCAGGAATCTATTCATATACACACTTTCCCTTGGGTTCGATAATACTTGGTCATTATAATTACTCATACTACAGTGAACCCGTACTCTTGCGGGGAAGCTACTAGTAGAAAGCTAGTATATTCGCTTCAAGTCAATGGCGCCTACGAGTATCAAAGAGATAAATTCATCAATGTAAAGAAATAGTGCTCAATTGACTCTAAAAACTCAATAAAATCGACCAAAACTTGGGCATTTCAAGCTACGAATCATGAAAATTTCATGCCTAATCAACCCCCCCAAACTTACCATATTGCTTGTCGTCAAGCAATGAAATAATAAGTCAAGTGAAATTGGTAGGAATGAGTCAAAGAATAAAACCGTGCAAGTAAATGAAGTCGAGCTTCAACGATCAATCACAAGTATACTCATTCACCTTCCCTCATCGTACTCATGCAACAACAGCAAGAATCCCCAAAATCAAACATGGATGTGCATTCTACGATGTGTTTCACTTCCTCACAAGTGTATATCAATGATAAAGGGACTCACTCAAACAATCAATCACACATATTGGCAGCCATAGGCTTGTAAGCACTCTTAACTCCGACCATACTCTAGAAATCAATGCCGAATCAAAAAGGACTTTTCTCAAGGTTGTAATGTAGGCTCTTTGGACAGGTGGGATAACAATATGGTAAGTGACTCAAGTGAATGGAGAATAGAAAATCAAACTTTGGCACTTCGAGATTAGAAACAGACTACTTCAGACATATTCAATCAACACGTTTTCAATTCCAATTCTCTCAACACTTCAATTTTTTTCTTTCTCATTTTTTCACTTTTCTCAATCACTTCACTTTTTTTTCTCTTTCTTCGCACAAACACATGAGCTCATTTTTTTTTCTTTTGCTCATTCTCAATTTTTTTCTTTTCCCACAACTCAAAACTTCATCACACCTTCTTCTCATACTCACTCAACAAACATCATTTCCCTTTTTCAACTCAATTCAATCCCTTCACATTTACACTTTTCCTATTCTCCACTCAAATTGGGAAAAAAAGGCTTAGGAACTGGAATAGTGTTCATATGTGCTAGCAAATAAAATAGGCTTTAGGCTCAAAGGGGCTAACAAGGGACAAATATCAATGGTAAGGAAAGTTTAGGCTAAGTGACTCAATCAAAACAAAGATGGCCTAAGATCACATTCGGCATATCAAACTAGACACAATCAAGAAGCAAGAGCACACACAAGTTCTAGCATCCTCTAAGGTGACGATCCACTCACAAACGAAGAGATTAATTTATGCATCAAAATCTCAAAAGGCTCAAATCTCACGGCTTTCACATCCATGCTAGTCCTAGTGAATTCTCATACCCATCACACAAGTACTCAAAAGGAAAACTCACAAGCATACAAGTTCTCTCTCAAATCAGCTCTAACTCATACACTCACACAAAAGAATTCTTAACTCAACTTCACAATTCACCCTACTCATCAAATCATACTCAAAGATAGCAATCAACAAGCATAAGATGATTGATAGGCACGAAATATGCAATAGCGACTCAGATCAAAATCACCCCAAGGAGCATCTCAAGGCACCAAATAACCAAACACACTCAAAGATAAGGGGTGCTCCGGTGCAATGTAACAAGAAACATAAAAAAAAACTCCACCCCCCAAACTTCGACCTTGCGAAGAGGTCTAAGTTTGGGGTTGTGGGTTACCTCAACCAAACAATTCAAGTTTCTCAACAACGTGTCGCACTCCTTTGCTTGAGTTTCTCCCTTTTGAATAACTCCATGATTCCTCAACTCCTTTGAGGCAAGCCTACAAAATAAACTCTCAAGTACGAGGTTAAAACTTACAATTCAACAACACCCTAATAACATAAAAAAACTGAAAAACAAATAAAAGTGGGTTGCCTCCCACACAGCGCTATTTTTAAGGTCCTCATGCCGGACCGAGCTCATAGAAGCTTATGGGACTAGATACTAAAAAATACCTCCCTTACTCTCATAAGAGAAGTTGTCTAAGTTCTTTGCTCTATTCCCATCTTTCTTTTTCCACCTCAAACGGTGAGTGTCTCAATTCCTTCTCACTCTTTTCGGGAGGAGTCTTATCAAACAGGTTCTTGAATTTGGACTTTTTATTCTTAACTCCTCCTTTTCTCTCGAGCTGGACCACGTCCACCTTTTTCACTTTCTCATCCTTCAATTTCTTCTCTTTATCCCTATCAAAATAAGTCAGATCATAATGCTCTTGGGTTAAATCAACAGGTGAAGGATTATCAAACTCATAAATAAAAGAAGGATTAGGGATAGGAGGTGTGTCTTCAACACTAGGATCAATGGCACCCATGCAATACAAACTCTCATCCTCCTTCAGGTACTATAATTCGCATCAAGCTAGTTTTTGTATTTTCCTCAAGAAAGCTCGGTTCCTTCTAGCTATCGTCTCAGGGTCCAACGGTATTCTCTCTTCGCTCGTATTGCCTTGTGAGCGTGTTTTCATATACTTAGGATTTTTTTTACTAGTAGCTTCCCCGCAAGAGTACGGGTTCACTGTAGTATGAGTAAGTATAATGACCAAGTATTATCGAACCCAAGGGAATACTAACGGAGCCGGTACATAATCAAGATAATCGTGACGTGCAAGAAATAACCTAAGTAAAAGAATGCAAGATGAAAGCTCAAGATTCTAAACCCTTATACTTTACCCTAACACTCGACTTCACTAATCCACTAACAAGTTAATAGATCGTGCTTAATTAATAAGACCCTAATTTAACTAAGGTGATGCGGTCGTCCTCCTTCGCTAAACTGGTAGATGAATTAACCCTTTCTAAACCCTCTCGTTAAGTTTACTCATTGTTAAAGAGTGATACAGTTGTCCTCTCCCTAACACTTTCGTACGAAATTCAAAGGTAAAGTTAAGATTGATTTTAAGAATTCATTAATTAAGAGAATTAAAACCTAACGTCATGAATTACCCTAATCATGTACAAACATTCTACTTCTACGAGTTCATCCTACCCCAAGCATACAAGGACTTTAGCCGGACATGGTTATAACGATAACAAAAGCAATTGACGAAATAACGAACATAAACATGATGAATTGAAGTGAAAAACTAAAAAGCATGAACTAGGGTTTTGAAAGAAAATAATTCTAAGAATTGAAATTAGATTAATAAAACGAAGTCTAATGTGTTTAACGTAATCAAACTAATGAAAAGAAACTAAGAAATGAAAATAAACTAAGAATTCGTACTAAAACCTTGATTAAACGTAAAGTAAAGCTTGCTCGTCTCTTCTCCTCTTCCTCTATCTAAAAATTATGTCTAAAAGTAATTTGGAATGTGATTCTTCGTGGATTCCTCTCCAAAAACGTGTTCGAAAGAGTATATATAAGCGTCGAGCTGAAACGGGAACTCGTGGGCCAGAAAAACGAATTTTGAAAATTTGCTCTCGGAGGCGCTCGAGCTGACCTGCTCGAGCTTAGTGGTCGTGCGGATCCACAGGTCGTGCGAAGGCGCTCGAGCAATGGTGCTCGAGCGAAGAAAATTCTCTGCAAGTTTGGGGCGCTCGAGCATGTTGGTCGTGCGGAACAGGTGGTCGAGCAGAGGCGCTCGAGTGCTCTCGCTCGAGCACTTTTCAGCAGCAGTACACTTGTTCGTAAAATCTTCATATCTCCTCAACCGGGAGTCCGTTTCGGCTGATTCAAAGTCCTACGAACTCCTATTTTCGCCCTCTATCCATCTATAAGCATCAAAGAGACAAATTCATTAGTTTATGACTCAGATGACTCTAAATACTCAACAAAATCAACCAAAACTAGGGAATTTCGAGTGACGAATCATGACAATTTCACGCCTAATCAATGCTCCTCATTTATAGGTATACTATTAATATCACAATTTATATCTTTTTTTCATTTCTTGTGCGGCCCCAACGTTAGGTATACTTGCATTGTTTCTTGTAGACTCTTCAACTATAGGTAGAGATGTGAAGACTGACCAGTGGGAAGCAAACTCCCCAATCCCCATAAAATAATTTTTACCTTTTAAAATTAATTTTTTTTATATAATTTAAAAGTTCTAGTACATATATAAAGTTAATCAAAATTAAATGTAATCAGATATTTATCTTGATAACTATCACTATAAAAATGGCGAAGTGGAATAGCTCAAGTGGTTGGAGCTCCATTGCCTAGGATCGAGAGATCATTAGTTCGAGTCATCATTTGCACGATAAAAAAATAAAAATCTATCACTTTAAAATTATTAAAACAATATTAATCTTACAAATAAAGTTCATCATTCAATATTATCATTGTTAATAATGTACAAAAAAACTGCGTAAAAATGGAGGTGGGCCGGTGTGCTAAATCCCATGGCCAAACAAGACACCCCGTTTAGTCTTTCCTCCAAACAGGTTAAAAAATATTTGTCTAAACCCTCCTATTATGTACGGCAAGGTAGGCCGGCGCAATGGGCCCAACTTGCTTTGACAATTCTAGGGATATGTAAATCATTTATAACAAAATTTACATCATTTATTGTTTCTAGTATGCTCCTCAACGATAACTATATCATTAATACCACAATTTGCATTATATATGTTATTTTTGTGAACTCCTCAGCGATAGGTATACCATTAATATCACAATTTACATCACCCCTTTTCTCTTTTGTATGCTACTCAACTATAGGTATATCCCTATTACCATAATTTACGATTTTTTTTCTTTTCTTGTTGGGTCCACCACGGTAGGTATACTATCAATACACCAATACATTTGGATTAGTTTGTAGTCTTATGGTTCTAGGTTTTAGTTTCTATTTTAATAAATATCTAATTAGCAGTTTGGACCCTTTAGCGGTTGATATATAATTAATACAATTTTTTTTTCATCTATCATTTCCTGTGGACCCCTTTGGGGTAGGTATTCCCTTAATACTAGAATTTACATCTTTGTTGTAAGGTCTTTACTGATAGATATACCATTAAATACCATAATTTGTGTCTTCTTTATTTCTTGTGGGGCTCTCTGCAGTAAATTACCATTAATATACAATTTGAATTATCTGTTTTTCCTATTGGCCCTTTTAAATATAAATATTTTTACAAATATGATGAAAGATAAGCTTCTTTATTATATATTATTAATTATAAGGAGTTTGAACTACTATAAGAAACTAATTGATATTTTTCTCCACAATTTATTGAGTTAGTATTAAAAATCATCCAGTAACTTTAGATCGCTCCTTATTTTAGTATTGTAATTTAGATCATTTTCAATTGAAATCCCGTCAATGTCAATTTTAATCTTTTGGGTTGGAGATTTGAGTTTCTCCAAATAAATATTGTAGTTTTATGATCTCCGGCCGATTTGATGACTTGAAATTGCAACACAAAATATTCTACCTCTTAGACCACGATAAATGAATAAATAAATCTAAAAGTATTGTTTAAATAGAAAAAATCATTATAAACTAAAACATATGTATAACTTTGTATATTTAATTTTAAAATCTAAATGAAAATTATATATTTTTAAAACCTGAAAAAAAGTTTGTAATAATAAACATCATAATTATCTTCTATTAACATTAGAAATTGTTCTCTCTTTCAACATTATCTTCAATTATTGTATGTTGTTCTTAATGCCTTGAATGCAGGTTGACGACCTATATTTGCTCTGACATCCTTATCCCTCATAATAATTGTGTTATAAACAAAACAAAGTGTGCAACTTTTTTGGGGAAATTTTTAAACTAAAAGAAATTGAAATAACACAAAAAAAGTTGTGCAACTAGAAGATACCCGCTTACCAACGTTATTTGTATAAGATACATATAATATAATTAATTGATATTTTATGAATATATTTTAAAATACGATGATTGATCTAAAATTTTAAAAAATTTGATATATATTAAGATATATTAGTTTTGAAGAAGTGATATATATCATTTATAAAGATTGAAAATAGATCACCTCTAAGTATATATATGAGGGCCAAATGCACATTTTCAATTTATTTGATTAAGTCAACTTAATCCAATGGTTGTAAGATAAATATAAGAATTGTGTAGGATTTCAAATACTAGAAATGTCCATTAATTCTCCCGTGCAGAGGAGGCTCAATTACTTGTAATTGATTCTCATGAATCTTAATAGGAAAAAGTTGTTGACTGTGTTGGTCATGAAGTCTACATATTCGAAATGTGCACGGAAAAAAACAAAAGATATGGGACCATGTTTATTGGTAATTTTGCAATAGTTGCATGTCCTGTGCAACTAAAAGTATATTAGCATCTGGAATCATTGTAGCATCAATACCTTTAAGCTCGACTCAACTCGATCCTATTAAACAACTTTTATATTTTTATCCCGTCGAAATATATCGATAATTTTTTAAAATCTATATTATAAAGTAGCACCCGCATGGTCATTTGTGGGCTTAGTGTTAAAATAATGGGAGCATCTATGTCCCACATCGGTTTGTGAGCGAATAGTATGAACTCAATATTACTATTTAAAAAGACCAAATGCATTTGGTACCATTGCACCAATCAATACTCTTTAGTTGTGTTAGATTCTACTTGAATTGCTTTCTTATATTTCATGTTGTTGCAAAGTTTTCCATACGGTGATATTTCTTTCCAGGGCCCTGGTTTTTATCCGATTTGTGGAATTTATTCTAATTTTGAAATTTATTTCACCCTTCTTTTAACTTTCCCCTGAATGAATGGGGACTTAATATCAATCTTAATACGCTTCTCTTGCTCTGCATCCGAAGTCGGCATCATGCTCTCGTCTCCATTATTGGAGGACTCAGAAGGCGGCAAGCACACAACATTCACTTCCAGCGGCGGCTATATTTAGGTGGCGCTAGATACATAGGGTTTCATATATGTGCAAAATATCCCATATATTTAAAAGGAAGCAAAAAGCCAAAAAAATCTTGGCCAAAATTTGTTCTACCGCAGCAACCATTGTGATGATCAGCCATAAACGGAGGTTGTTCATCAAATTTTTCCCCTGCTTCTGCTGCTTGTCTATTTTCTTCTTCGTTAGTGGAAGACTCCGGCGGCGATTCCAGTGTGGGACCCACCTTTCGGGAAATTTCCCTTGTATTCAACGAAGCCGAAACTTTGGACAGCTTGCTCATTATCTAGTGTCGCCTCATTCTTTTCTGGAATATTTATCTTTGCCCTGTGCTTGCACGCCAAATGGCGTCGACTCCCATCTTCTACGAAGGCCATATATATCATAAACTGCGGCGATAGATCTAATTCTTTTAGCAGCGGTGTGTTTTGATATAGATACATTTATAAGTAGTTTATGTATGCGAAATGTATTGGTGGAGTCTTTTATTTTATTTAATCATTTTGTGTTTGTATTCTGAAATAAGGTACACCTTTCTATATGACTGAGGCTTAGGGTTTCGTGCATTTTATAACCGCCTTTGTTTTGTGTTTTGAGGCGGTACACTAATTTGTAAGTGAAAATAATGGCATTGTTCGTGAAAGTAATTGTATATTTTTAATAAAAACCAATTGTATTAATTTTTATCAAATTAAACTTCATAGTTGAAAAAATTCTTATAAGATAAATACATTATTAAGTCCAAATAAAATCTAATAATATAAAGAAAAGAAAATTGAAGGTGTTAACCAAAAAAAGAAAAAAGAAAAGAAACAAGAGATGATTTGAAAGTGAGTTGATTCTTTTTAAAAAAAAAATGGGGCTAGCATGATTCGCACCAATAACAATCTTTATTTTCTTGTGGGTCCACAACAATAGGTATACCATTAATACCACAATTTACGTCTTTTTTAATTTCTCGTGGAGCCCTCAGCTGTAGGTATATCATTAATACCATAATTACGCCCTCAACTATATGCACACCATTAATACCACCATTTTCATTATATGTTATTTCGTATTGGGCCCTCAACGATAGGTATACCACTAATACCAAAATTTACATCATTTGTCATTTCATATGGGTTTTTTAGCCTTATGCATTCTATTAATGCCCACAATTTAAGTCTTTTTTTTTTCATGTGAGGCCTTTACAAATAATAAAGATATTTATGTTTTTTCTTTTAATTTCTTGTGGGGCTATCTTCGGTAAGTATATATACCATTAATACCTTAATTTACATTATATGTTGTTTATTGTTAGGCCCCAATAGATAGGTATTGCACAATTTATGTCATTTTGCATTTTATGTGGCCCTCTCAACGATGTGTATACTATTAATACTATAATTTACTTCTTTTTCAATTTTTAAGAGGCCTCCATCAATAGATATACAAATAATACCACAATTTGAATTAATTGTTGTTTCTTGTGCTGCCTCATGAGTGGTAGGTATACCGTTAATACCACATTTTATATCATCTCTTGTTTCCTGTGGGTCCCCCAACAATAAGAACACCATTAATTCCACAATTTACGTCATATGTCATATTAGGAAATTAATAGAAATAAATTGATTCCAAACCTTTCTACAAAGTTCGAGCTTTTAGATAAATATGAAATTCGTTCATTGTACCATAGCTTTTGGATCACACTCACATCCTAGGTTCAAATCCTGCCGATAAATAGTTCACTTGATAGGTTTACCCAATGGAGGATTCAGACCACAAGTAAGGGTGAGTATTAGCAAACTAATTTGCGTGTCTTTTCTACAGATGAACAAATCAATATGATAGGGGTGTGGGCGAGATTAAATTCTTTAAGTCAATACAAAGATCGCAAAGCAATTAAATTTTTAAGTGATGACAAATTCCCTTTAGAACTAAAGTCACACTTTAGAAAACCAATTGCACAGTGCAACCAGTGCAACTTTGAATTAGTTTGGTCTAATTTTTTAGCGTGTTGTAGTACAAATCCTACCTAATTACTTATTTTAATTAGTTCATGTGGTGTTTATGTGGCGCTAATCAGGAGTCCAAATTAAGTCAAACATGTGAGCATACGTAAGAACTAACATTCAATTTTGGATTTCTTTTCAAAATTAATTTGTCAAGCCAAAAATAAATAAAAATAGTGTCCTTAAATTGTTATTTCCAAAATTAATGTACTAACAAAACATAAATCCCAATTAATCGTTCTTGCATAAAAAAAATTGGCTCAACTTAATCAGATTAAATTATATTTATATTCTTACCCAATTTAAATATAGGAACAATTTCTTTTTTATAACTCATATTTTTATAGAGTAGAACACGAGATATTGAATTAAAATTAAAATTTAATACAAAAAATAAAAAAAGATTCCACCAATTTATGTAGAGGAGTGGAAGATTAAGTCAAACTGAACGATTTCTCCGTCTAACTTGTTGGGTTTATGTTAAAATAAAATATATGTCTATATGATCTCTCATTTGTTTTTGAACAAAGAGGATGGACTTCATAATACTTTTTAAGGAAGTTATATATCATTGATACAAGTGCACCAATCAATATAGTAGGGTGCACAAATCAATATAGTAGGGGGGTAGGCGAGATGAGATTATTTAGACAACACATAGACAACAAGGCAATTAAATTTTAAGTGATGAAAAATTCCGTTTAAAACTAGAGTTACACTTCAGCACACCAATTGCATAGTGCAATTGGTGCAATTTTAACATATTTTGATCCACTTTTAAAAAGGTCTTTTCACGGATCCTATTAATTTTGTTATTTAAATAGTTCATATGGAGCTTATTTTGCACTGATTAGGAGTCCAAATAGGCTCAAATAAAGGTCTTTTGCAAGGATTTTTTAGATCTGAATATATAAATTTTCGGTTATGCTTATTCTTAAAGCATTTTATTTTTATTTTTATTTTTCTATGCATTACTAATGTAGTACAAAGAAAACATCACTTAATTTTTTCTTTTTCAGATTAATGTTAGTGTTTTTTATGCAACATGATACCTTAAACATGAGAAGCACGAAATCAAATCATCACGTGTGAGAGATGTGCTAATTTAGCCCAATCGGACCTAATTCAGACTCAATTGGCCTACATTTACCGCATTCTAAAATTATTGTCCTCCTTCTCCAAGCCCGAAAACGTATTGTCCACCTTTTCAAATAAACTTCCAGTTACGAGCTTAAAAATAATTTTTCCCCATGCATAAGATGTATTGTGCAAATAGAGGGTATCGTTATTATTAATTATTTTCACGGAAAAGTGTATGTTGTTATTTACATTGAACATGTATTAGTATTAAGTGCACCTGATACTATAAGCAACATATATTATTTAGTAAAAAATTAACATACTTTAAAAATGCACTTGAATTGCACGGTGCGCAAGCGTACAAGAGACCTACTCTTATTAGATAGGGATGGCAATAGGGTCTTAGACGGGTTATCATGGATCTGTGACCCACCATGCTATGCCTCCGTGGACAAGTCAGGTCTGCCCGCCCCGTGAAGATGTAGGGTCCAACTAGTCTCCCCACCCCCCCCCCCCCCTCCCCCACACCCCAATCTGATTTTATAATATTTTTAAGAATAATTTTAAAGTGTTAATTTATCATTTTGACATTAAATAATTCAAATTTAAACATATATGAAATTGAAAGAGTAAATATTATTTTTTCCTTTCATTGCAGATTGCACGTGTGCCAAAGAAAGTGACAAATGGGGTGGGCTTAAAAAGAAATACTAATAGGCTGCTACTTCGAGCTTGTTTTTCTTCTTCACTGTTGTTGGTCGGGCTTCATTTAATTTCTTTTTTGGCCCAGGTTAAATATAACCCCATGTTTTGTGAATACACCCCACCCAAAAAAAGATTCGGAATTTTATTCCGAAAAATGTAACAATTTTCATAATTTTTTTCCAAAAATTCGTACTATGTTTTTTTTTTTTTTTGCCATTTTTGAATTTTTTTTTCCTGAAAATTGTCAAAATTTTTGAATTTTTTTCTGAACACTTTTTAGTGGGGTTGTATTAATAAAAGATAGGACTGTATATAACATATGCCTTCTTTTTTAGGACAGGTTATATACAATCCTATCATTTGTTAATACATTCCACCCAAAAAAATATAAGAAAAAAAATCCGCAAATTTTTTTTATTTTCAATTTTATTTTTTTGAAAACACAAAATAAAAACACTAAGACAAGTGAATTTTCAATAAAAAAAATTCTAAAATTTTTACATATTTAAAAAAAAAAATCCGAATTTTTTTTGGGTGAAATTTATTAACAAAATATGGGACTGTATTTAATCAGGAGCTTTCTTTTTTATCATCGACTCTTAGACAAAATATTATAATACATTAATTAAACATCCAATTCATATGTATTTTTTAGTGATATCAGTTATTTAACAGAACATTATAGTTAATGCCCTCTAACAGTAAATGTGATTTGCCTTAAAAAAAAGTAGAGAAAATAATAATAATAAATGTAATTTGCCTTAAAATAATTAGAAAAAAAGAAATCACTTTTATTCCGTAGAAAGAAAGTCCTTCAATAATTTTAGGGAAATAAAATAAATGATATTTTCTTTCATAAAAAAAAATGAACTACGTAATACATGTGACTTCAATACATCTTTTAGAAAATAATAATAAATGTAATCTGCTTTTAAAAACATAATAATAAATGTGATTTTTTGTTTAAAAATTAGAGTTAAGGGAATTCAAATATATATCATAGAACTAATGTTCCTAAATTTTTTTTGTAAAATAATAATAAATGTGGTTTGCCTTGAAAAAAAAGTGGAACTATACAATAAATGCGACTTCAATCTATATCTTTTTGCAAATAATAATAAGCGTTGTCATAAAAAAAGAAAGTAAGTAATCTGAAAAAAAAAAGAGGAAAATAATAATAAATGTGGATTTCTTTAAATAAATTAAATAAAATGGAATCATTTTTGTTCTATAGAACCAAACACCCACATAAATTTTAAGGAAATAATAATAAACTTTATTTGCCTTCAATGTTTAAAAGTGACCACATAATAAATGTGACTCTAGTGCATTTTATGGGAAATTAAAATAAATATTTTTCGCTTTCATAAAAAGTAAAAATTAAGAAAGGCTTCCATTAATTTTAGGGAAACAAAATAACTGATATTTGCATAAAGGAAAATGGACTATACCATGAGTGTGACTTAATACATCTTTCGGGGGAATTATAGTAAATTGGATAAAATCAGGGAGTTTTAAAATAATAGTAAATGTAATTTGTCCTATAAAAATTAGAGTTAAGGGAATCAATTATATTTTCTTGAAACGACCGCCAAATATTTAGGAAAATAATAATAAATATGATTTGCTTTAAGAAAAAGGAACCACACAATAAATGTTACTTCAATCTATCTTTTATTAAATAATAATAAATGTAATTTTCCTTAAAAATAAGAAAGAAATAAGGACTCTTAAAAAAAATAACAGGAAATAATAATAAATGTTATTTGCCTTAGAAAACTAGAGAAAACGAAATCACTTCAATCCCCCTTTCCCCCTTCTAAATTTTAGTGAAATAATAATAGATGTGATTTTCATTAAAATAAAATAAAATAGGAACTATACAATAAAAATTTCACCCTAGTTTTTTGTTTGGTAAATAATAATAAATGTGATTTGCATTAAAATAATAAATATAAAGACAAGGTAATAATTTTAGTAGAACCAAATGTCACCGATAAATTTTAAAAAAATAAAATAAATGATTTGCCTTAAAAGAAGAAAAAAGAATACATAATAAACGTGACTCGGTGCATCTTCTGGCAAATAAGAATAAACGCAATTTGCCTTAAAAGTGAAGAAAGTGAGATTCTTAAAATTAAATAATATTGATATAATACTAAATGTTGCCTTTAAAAAATTTAGAGAAAAAGGAATCGCTTTTATTTGGTCCCCGTTAATTTTGTTAAATAATAATAAATATGATTTTCATTCCAAAACAATGAGACTACACAATAAATTAAATGTGACTTCAGTGAATTATTTTGGGAATTTATAATAAATGTGATTTGCTTAAAAAAAAAGGTGTTAGTTTTAAAATAATAATAAATATGATTTGTCTTTAGAAAAAGAAAAAAAGAAAAAGAGTCTACACATTAAATATGACTCCAATCCATCATCTGGGAAATTATAATAAATGTGATTTCTTTAAAAAGAAGGTTAGAACGAAAGAAAGAAACCTGTATAAATTAATAATAATAAAAAAGACGGGAAATAATAATAATAAATGGAGGAAAATGGAGGAAAATCAAGAGAATCAATCAAATAAAATCATATGTGATTGATATCTTATAAAAATAGAAGAAAATAAAGAAGATCAAATCAAATAAATTGATTTGTCAAATCAAGTCAATCAAATCGGCACCGGCCAATCAAATTATGCCACATGGGAATGCGAAGAAGGAAGGTCTTCATTTTCTACTCTATAAATATAGTTCTCCTCTACACTTCAAACATAACAAAAAAAAAGAATGAGATTGTACTCGACTTTCGCATAAGATGCAAAAAAAAATTTCTTTGCATTGCAATTTTATTTTTACTAATTTTTAAAGAATAAGAAATAACTTTTATTGTGTATAACCAAACGCCACCAACTAAGTTTATGGAAATAATATTGAATGTGATTTTCCTTCAAATTGAAAAAGTGACTACTCAATAAATGTGCTTCCAATACATATTTTGAGAATTTATAATAAGTGTGATTTACTTTTAAAAAAATAGGAAGAAAGAAAAGAGCCTTAATTATAATAATAATAAATGTCTTAAAAAATTAGAGAGAGGGGAATCAATTTTATTTCTTATAACCAAATGTCCCCCATAAATTTTAGAAAAGAATAATAAATAAGATTTGTCTTTAAAAAAAGAAAAGAGACTACAAAATAAATGCAACTTCAGTGTATCTTCAGGCAAATAATTTATGAGACTTGATTTGCCTCAAAAGAAGAAAGATAGTTGGATTCTTAAAATAATAATAATAATAATATGAAATGAGAAATAATAATAAAGGAGATTTGTTTAAAAATAATTTGAGAATTTTATTTTTGTTTTATTTTATGAAATTTTACGTCCCTCATATATTTAAGGAAAATAATAATATATTTGCCTTAAAAAAAACAAAAACAAAAGAGGGAGTCTTAAAATAATAATAAATGTTAATTTCCAAAAGAAAAAAAATAGAGAAAAAAGAATTAATTTTATTTTGTAAATCCAAGTGCCGCAATAAATTTTAGGAAAATAATAAATGTGATTTTCCTTTAAAAAAAATAGACAGGGATTACAAATTAAATGCAACTTCAATCTAACGTCTGACAAATAGTAATTAATAAATTTAAGTTGCCTTAAAAAAGAAGAAGAATGCAGCCTTAAAATAATATAAATAATACTACCTCCGTCCCAAGTCTTTTTTCATGCTACCTTTTTTCTCGTGTTTTAGCGAGAGAGTTGTTTATTAATATTTAAAATGATAAAGTAATTTTGAAAAAAGTGGTATGGTAGATCTATTTCTCCTCTAGTATAAAGTGACTCAAAAATTACTTTATCATTTCAAATACTAATTAAAAATTCGCTCGCTAAAACACGTGAAAATAGTAAACGTGAAATAAGATCCGGGATGGAGGGAGTCATAAAAATAAATGGGAAGTAATAATAAATGAGATTTATCTTAAATTTTCAATAGAGAAAATGGAATCTCTTTTACTTTGTAAATGACCTCATAAATTTTAGGAAAAAAATAATAAATATGATTTTCCTTCAAAATGAAAAAATAACTACACGATAAATGTGACCCCAATACATCTGTGGGAAATCATAATAAATGAGATTTTAAAGGAAAATTAACATAATAAAAATTAACATAGAGAAAAGTGAATCTATCTTTTCCGTCATAGAACCAACGTCCACCGTAACATTAAGGAAATAATGATAAATGCGATTTGCCTTAAAAAAGGAAATAGCTAGACTACACAATCAGTAGCCGGTCGAGGGACAAAAATCACAAAAAATTGTAACTTATAGGATTAATTTCAAAGCCAATGAAACTTAAAGGACAAAAAAGTCTATTTTCCCTAATAATAAATATTTTTTGTCTTAAAAAAAGGAAACGAGGGAGTCTTACAATTATATTACAAATTTAAAATTACTATAAATGTTATTTGCCTTAATAATAAAAGATATAAGGGAACTAATTTTTAATCCTTATAACTAAAGGCCTCTAATAAATGTTAGGTAAAAAAACAATAAATGTGATTTTCGTAAATAAAAGGGTAAAGCGACAACATATTAATAGTGCATTTAGTTTTTTGGAAAATAATAGTAAATGTGATTTGCCTTAAAAATGAGAGAAAGAGGTAGTCTTAAAATAATAAAAAAAAAATAATAGTAAATGGCAAATGGAAATAAAAGTTGCTAAATTTTTTTTTATAGAAAGGGGTCACTTTTTATTCCGTAGAACCAAATATCCCCAATAAATAATAGGAAAAAAAATAATAAATATGATTTGCTAGAAGATAGAAAGAAGTCACATTTAATTGTGTAGTCCCATTTTTTCTTTTCTTTTCTTTTTTTTTTTTTTGGATAAAACACATTAATAATTTTCCAATAAAATTTGGGGAATATTTGTTCAACAAAATATAATTGATTACTTTAAATCTATTTTATACATAGAAAATGATATTAATCATTATTTTAAGATTCCTCTTTATTTTTTAATCAAAGCATAAATATTATAATTTTCCAAACGATGTATTTGAGTATTGTGTAGTCGTTTTTCATTTTTTAAGGCAAATCATTTTTATAATTATTTTCGTCAACTTTATGGGGAATGTATGATTTTACAGAGTAAAAAGGATATCCCTTTGACTAAATATTTTTAGGAAAGTCACATTTATTATCATTTCTCATAAATTTTACAGAATAAAAGTGATGTTTTTGAACTAAACTCCCCTCCACCAAATAAATTTTAGGAAATAAGATTAGTTGTGATTTGCCTTAAATAAAAGAAAAAGAGACCCCATGATTAAAGTGGCTTTAGTACATCTTCTAACAAATAATAATAAATGAGTCATGCCATAAAAATATTTCCTCAAGAACTTGAACACTTACATTTATTATGATTTGCCTTATCCTCTAAATATATTAATTATTGTTACATTCTACTCTAAATACATTGTTATTTTATATTTTTTTATTACTTATTTTAAGTTTATATAAAAAAAATTAATATGAGTGTGTACGAGTGGGGAAAAGGGAAAGATAATGATAAAAATATAACATAGGTTGTGTTTCTGACTATTAATGTACATAAACATCAAATATATAAATATATACAGATATAAGTATTTTTATACGGTTCGTAAATTAGGAGGGTGTAAATTTAAGAATTGTGCCTTTTGTCAAAAGTAATCCAATAGTTCTTTTATAACCATTATGTACATCGTTTGTTTTTCTTTATTTTTATTGGTAACTTTAAACTAATTACAGACCTAAATTTACCAAAAAAATAAACTTTGCAAATTAAACTTGCAACTATTTTTATTGGAAAATTAAACTTTTTTAGGTAATTTGCAAATATTAATTTTTTATGTTACGCCAAAAAATATTTTTGGCCTATATTTGCTAAAATGCAAACGGATAGTCTTTAAATTGTTATACCACTATGGTTACGAGCCTTAAAAATATATTCTCTACATAAATGTATATACATATAAAAATATGCATATTTGAATTTATATCTACATTATAAAGTGATGCAAATTCTGTATAACTTAGGGCGTGTCTAATTCTAGAATAGTATGTCATGGGAAAATTGAATTTTTAGGACACTATCCTATGGGTGTTTGCAAAATTATGACACTATCTTTATAGACTTGCAAAATTTGGACATTATCTTTTCTGAGTTTCTAAAAATTAGAACATTAGCTTTACAAATTTGTAAAACTAGGACACTATTGTTAATTTAGGACAACTATATAAAATTCGGGTCAACTGGATATATCATAATCGGACTTTATATGACCCGTATTTAGTTAAATTTGGACTAAATTTGCTCAACATAAAATACAGTGTCTTTATTTTGTAAGACTGTAAAGATAGTACCCTAACTTCGCAAACCTGAAAATATTATATCTTATTTTTGCAAAAATCCATAAGATAATTTCCTAAAAAATTATTTTCCCAGTATTTTTTTTAATTTTTTTTTTTTTTGTTCTTCATGACTAAAATTGGAAAATAAAAACATTCTAGAATAAATTGATCACACGAAAGTACTAACATTGAAAAAGTAAAACATAGATGGCCAAAATTGTAGTCCTATTTTTTTTTATTTTCTTCAATTTTTGTAAAAAAACATTGACACAAATGGATCAAAGTTGAAAAGGTAAAAACATATAGGATTACAGTTGGACTCAACCTAAGTTATAGGATGAATTTTTTATATTAATTCGCTAGTAGAACATATCCTCCTCATGTACCCTTCCCCCCATTTCCTTCATTTCTTATTTATCCCTTTGCCTATAATTACATTCAACATAATTGTTCCCAACACAAAGGGGTTGTAGATAAAATAGAACTAAGAAAATATTTTTATGCTTAGATTATTAAGTAATGCCCCAAAGGTGGAGTTATTGTAAACTTGAATCTTAGTTTTGGTATAGTATCTTATACTCCCATGTCCCTTGATATATAAGCTTTTCATTTTGCCAAACGGACGTCCCAAGCAGTGTTTCACATTTTCTAAAAGGAAATGTTATGTTGCCACTTCTCTCTTTACCTTTTTCCATTTTCTATAACACCTCAACCCCCCACTGCACATTTAATATCTACTATATTCCTTAAAACCAATTAAAAATTACATGGGAAGCTATCAAGGGACAAAAGAATTTCACTTGGAATCTAGATTTGAGGCTCATAACATTATGTTGATTTTTCTGAGGTGAAAGAAGGGACTTGGGGGGGGGGGGGGGACTAATTCGATTTAGATTTAGTTGATATAGAAACTAAAATTAGGTTAATTTGAATGTAAGAAAAATTAGGTTGATTTTTAAATTTTTTTAATGTTGATTTATTTTTATTCCTATATATCTTAATGTGTAATTTTATTTTAAATGAAAATATATAAATTTATTTAAAATTCAACTTGGCAGCCACATCCACGAGGGTACCGAAAATGTCCCAAATTTGACCAGCACGTGACTTGTACATAACAAAAAATGACATTATTTTTATTTTTCCTACGAAAATGGAACCAAAATGGGACAATCCAAGGAGTTACAGGACCAATATCGAATAGGTAAAAAAAATTGGAATAAAAATCAGACACTCGATAAGTTATGGGACCGAAAACTTTTTTACTCTACACAAATTGGAACACAAGTCACTCCATATATGTCAACAAAATTTAAACACTTAACCTCAAATAATGCAAAAGATATCAAAGTTGTCAATAAAATTTAAAGTTAAATAATCACAAGTTAAAAAAATTATGGTCCCAAAAAAATTAACAATTTTGATTTTGTCCCAATATTAAAAGGGTATCTAATTTTGACCTTCAAAAATGTAAAAAATTTAAATCTGAAGTCGGTTTCGGTCCCATGAAGAATTCATTTAGGGAAAAAAAATTCCACCAATTTTTTATAGATTTTTATTTTTCAAATTTAATATTATTTATTCACAATAAATAAAATATGAAATTTTACATTACCATTACCTATTGCAATACTTGTGGTAGCTAGTCATAGGAACCAAAAAAAAAAAAAGAGTAGTTTGAAAACTAATTTTAAGGCGAAAAAGTTTGGAAATGAAAACAAAATTGAAAAAAGTTAAGGGACTAAAAAATAAATTTATCGTATCTCTACAAAAGTTAAGGAACCCTTTGATTATTGAAAGACCGTAGAGGGAATATAGAATCTCTGCTCTAAATTTTTAATTGAATAAGATTGAGTTATACGATATAATCAGTGCACGCAAGACTAACTCTATTGAACTCTTATTAAAAGTATTTTTTATTCTGGTCACATTGAAATATAATTTTAATTTATTTTTAATTCACTTATATTTTAAAAGTTATCAATAGTAGTATTTTAAATTCTTTCCCCATTGTAATATGAACTTAATTTATATTAAAATTACTCATATATAGTATATAGTACATAAGATATTCACATATATCGAAATAATATAAATATTAAACACAATAAATTAAAATTCTACAGATTAAAAATGTATTATTTCGAAGATTTATGTCAAGCGGAAAAGACATCTCAATCTTGTGATAAAAAAAAGGGTGTCTTTGTCCCACATCGGTTTGGAATAGAGGGGACGGGATTAATATTTCTATTTAAGAAGGTTATATATATGTCTTTGTTACAAGTGCACCAATTAATACACTAGTCTTGTATTTGATTCTGATTAAATTATTTTCTTATATTTTATTTTGAAAGAGTGTTGTGAGAAGAGCGAGAGTTATTCAAAGACTTGTAATATTATATAGGTGTGGGTGAGGGAGATATAATTTCTGTGTAATATTTCTTTAGGGGGCATCTTTTTTTCTTTCCGATTTTAGGGTTTCTATGTAAATTCTTTTGTTTGTTGATTTTTATTTTGTTTCTTCATTTTATTTCTTGTTTATTTTATTTTTCCCTATGAACGAATGAGTATATTATATCACTTTTAATCTGCTTCTCTTGCTCTGCATCTAATTTCTCTAAAGTCGGTATCACTTGCCTTCGTCATTAGAGGAATTTGGCCGCGCCAAGCACGCAATGTTCATCTCCATCAGTGGCTCCAATGCCGGAGCCTCACAGTCCGAGCATCCAAATCTCAAATGTATTTAAAATTCTAAATTCTTTTATTTCAAAAGAGGCCCTATATCATTATAAAAAAATTAAATTCCATGAAATGCCAAAATGAGATATCTTATCTATTGATTCTTCATCTTTAAAATTAATAATATCGTAGAATCAAGGATCTTATAGTAGTGAATACATTTGAGATTCAAATGCTTGGAAGCGAGGAAAAACTTCATGAACGATAAGGATCCTGTACTGGAGCCGCAGCTGGAGGTGAACATTGCGTGGTTACCGCTGCCAGAGTCCTCCAATGACGAAGGTGAGTATACGAAACTGGAGATGTAGACACAAATTAAGCAAGAGAAGCATATTATAATGTCCACATTCATTCCTTAGGGAAAATGAAAAAAAATTAACAATGAATAAATGACATAAACAAAATAATAACCAACAATACAAGAATTCACGAGAAAAATTCCAAAATAAGAGAAAAATCACTGCCCACAAAACAAAATTATGGAATGCATTTGGAGTTGCACCATGTGGTTTCTCTGGAAAGCTAGGATTCATCAGATTTTCAACAGCGAGGAAGTCAGATCTGATAATATTTTTTAGCAAAATAAATGTAAATCTTGGTGTCTTTTCTCCTTAAGTGGAAATAATTCTATCGATTTTCCTTTTTGGATTGATATTGTAACCTTAAGAAGTGTTGCAAATAGGATAGGTCGCAATTTCATCTTTTATTTACGCCTCATGTAATAAATTCTATCAATTTTTCCTATTTTACATTTTCTCCTTGAGTGCCCCTAGTACTTTTATAATAAGATATGAAATGCTACAGTTTCAATACTTCTAGCTTGAAAAAATATTTTTCTTGCAAGATAATCCATGAAAATGAATGATCAAACCCAAATGGTCCGTATTTCGTACGTTCTTTAAAAAAATAAAAAGAAATATTTTCTGTAAACATTCCTTTTGTGCCTTTTCTTTAGTGCAACTGAGAAAATTGTTTGATTGTAGGAACATGGAAATTTATTAAAATTTGTATTACTTTTGTGAGCATATTTACTTTTACCTGTTGTATGGTAGAAGGGTAATGGAAATGATTTTGGAGTGTGTATGGTCGTGTGTCCTATGGTTTGTGAAACAGTCAAACGAAAGTTTTAATTGTGAAACTTGTCCTACAACTTAGGTTGATTCAAATTTTAGTCCTACAACTTTCATTTTTACAATTTTAGTCCCAGAGTTATAAATTTTAGTCCTTTTTGGTATAAAAATTCAAATACTCACTGAAGGAATTTAGGATTTGTAATTTTCCAGCGAATTGTACACGTGTACTACCACATAATAAAAAAAATCAATCGACCCATTTGGAAACAAAAATAGCCCTGGCCCAAATCAAACCCAATCCGCCCCTAATTTCACAGAAATCCATTTTCATTATGCGACATTCAATTTTTTTGATTACGTGTTAGTCCACATACATAATTCACCAAAAAAATAAAAACCTTCAATTCCTCCAATGAGTTTTTTTTTTTATTTTGAGGCCATATACGGCCAAAATTGACAACTCCAGAACTAAAGTTACAGGATTAAAATTGACAACTCCTGGACTATAATTGAGAAAATGAAAAAGTTACAGGACTAAAATTGAGAAAATGAAAAGTTCTAGGACTAAAATTGGAATCAATATAAATTTTAGGACTATTTTTGATATTTTCCCCTCTTTAAGAAGTAGGTTATCATTTTTTTCTTTTTAAGACCGGTGTAGTAATTTTATATTTCGGTGCTTTGGAAGCTGGTTTGGGGTGATACATTTCTAAACCTTGTAGTTCTTTATTTGTAATTCCTTCTATAAGTGTACCCTTAGTACTCCTACAGAAAAACAAAATCCCCATTTTTATATTAAAATAAATTTACGTGTTATATTGGGATTACAGTCAAATATGACCCAATACCTTTTTACCTTTATCGATTTAGTCCCACAATTTCACCTTTTATAAATTTTGACCCGTATATGTATATTCAAATTGTGTGGATCCAATTCCAAATCGGTGGTGTTTTTAGCATGTGTCAATTAGTCACATGCCTCGCCGGAAAATGAGTTTTTCTAGTGTAAAATATGATTTTATAAATTTTCCCATGATCTGGGATGGAAAGGACACAATTTGAATACATATTGAACTAAATTGAAAAAAATAAAAAAATATGAAAAAGTTAAAGAGTTGGGGATGTTTTTTTATTTTAATTCGCATAATGTAAGTGTTGAAGTGGTTAGAGAAACACTATATATTTTGTGAGTTCGTGGGTTCAAGTCATTATTTTACATATATAAAATAAAAATAAATTGTTATAATATCGAAGGAATATGCAAGATCTCTATTATGCAATTCTATTGCTTTAATTAATTATTTGATTAGTTTTTTTAGCATACTTGTTGAATTGTGATCATCAAGCATTTAATTTACTAATGAATCTTAGTATAATATATGCTCTTTTTTTTTTGTCTAAATATACATTTTACGAGAAAAAAAGTTTTTTGGTCCCATAACTTATCAAGTGTCCAATTTTGGTCCCAAAAATTTTGACTCTTCAATTTTGGTCCCGTAACTCCTAGGAATTGTCCATTTATGGTCCCATTTTCTTTAAAAATACAAAAATGGTGCAATTTTTTGTCATGCACAACTCACATTCTGCCTGAATTTGGGCCTTTACAGTACCCTCGAAGATGTGTCCGCAAAATGATATTTTTTTTTGTTTTGTATTTTTTAATCATTTTTTCATATCACTAATATGTGGTTGAAAAATGGACAAACCATAGGAATTACGGGACCAAAATTAAAGAGTCAAATTTTTTGGGACTAAAATTGGACGCTCGATAAGTTATGGGACCAAAAAGAAATTTCTCAGCAAGAATGGGACCAAAATTAGGCAAACCTTAAAGTTATGGGACCAAAATTGAAGAGTCAGAATTTTTGGGACCAAAATCGGACACTCGATAAGTTATGGGACCAAAAAAATTTTATTCTCTACATTTTACACTTTTTAAATTTTGGACTTTTCTTTTGTTTATGTTTGAAATTTTTATGTCTTTGATAGGTTTGGTCCAAATCACATCTTCATAATTATAATTTTTAAAGTTAAGTTAAAGGCCCAAGATCATAGTCAAGCCCGATCCTAGAATTAGTAATGGGTTAGAGTTGATCTATAATTCGAGCACGACCCGAATCCTATGTAGTGTCTTAAAGAGCATAAAATATATTCATGTCTCAATAAAGAGAACAGTATATGATTGGATAAGATAATTAACCATTCTGACAATAATGACCTAGTAAATCTCGAAAATAAATAAGATATTAATACTTCATTAAAAGGTTGCATCCACATAACAATATGAGGAAGAGAAAAAGTATTACTATTGACAAGAGCTCATACATCATGTCCTCACGAGCTCCTAAAATGCCATTTTCTCCCAATTTGACACACAGTACAACTTAGCCGCTTGTCTCAAATTGATGTGTAGTGCCATTAAGAAAATTAAGAATATCCTTTTTTTCAAAATAGTACATCCGACGTGGATAGGGCTTTCAAATAACTCTTTATGCTTATAAAGACATTTCCACCATAAATTCTTCAATATTTTTTACCATCTATAGTGGGCAAGTTTTAAGGTGTATAATATATCAATAAAAATATTTTTCTTAATGTAACATCTACATATTTTGACATACATAAATGTGGATACATGTTGAAAATAAATCGGAGCATAACAGACAGTTCATTAACTTAAATATTTTTTAAATCACAAACTAACCATAGGGGAGAATCACTTTGCTACTAAGAATACATAAACAAAACCCTCACTTTCACATAAGGATCAAATTCATATATTTCTGTGAAGATAAATTAAAAATTATTGTAGTTCATAAATTTAATAGAAATGGATGAAAATGTAGTTGAAATGACATAGATTTCTTTAGAAGGGATGTCAGAGGGAAAAAAAAACATAGTCAACGAGCTATTGGTTTAACTTGAACGGAAAAGGTGGAATTTCATTTTAATAAATTTCTGGCTAGTCATATAAGATTGTAAGGTTGTTAGCCTGAGCTTGATAACAAACCAATATTTTCATGAATTTTAATTTAGATATGAAAAGTTTGCTTCAATTTGATCCACACTTGAGCATTATGTTCAATCAGCCTTCCACTACTACTTCGAAAAAGAGGTTTGTATTAGAATATTTCAGTGCTTGGAATATCATCTCTTCTTTCATTCTCCTTATCTGATTCATCCATTCTACAACACAACGTCCAAAAAAACTTATCAGCTGAAATTTGAGTAATATTAGCATAATGAACAACGAGAACTTCTGGAGTTATCTTTATCAAATACTAAAAGGAAGAATTACATAAGTGTATAACCCTAATTTTTTTGTTAATGATCCAATTACCTCTATCATTCTGCAGCTTGTCTACTCTATTGGATTTCAGCGTGTCGATGTGTCTTGGTTAACCATGTGTACGCCTAACTTCTTTCTTGCCTACTAATATTTTGCAATGGATAACTTATCACACCTCTCTTGTAGTCTACGCGTTTCTTTCTCTAGCTGTTTCTTGGAGGTGTTCCAAACTCCAGTGACATTCCTCCCAAAATCATAAAGGATATTAGATGTTGCATTCTAATTGTGTAAACCACATTCCTCATATCCGGTTCTTGTAACCATTTGGTTTCAAAAAGAATAATATTAATCTTTCTTATGGAAATCTTGACATTAGTGATAACCATAATGGGAAAATGATCTGATACCATCACCACTAGGTTAGTGAATGTGGAAATACATTAACATGAGTACCAAATTAGATTGGCCATGGCTTTGTCCAATCAATTTTCCACACTATGAGTGCCTCTACCACGACTCCACATAAAGCCATAACTATTAAAATGGTGGTATGTAAGATTACTTTCCATTGTTACCTATCGAAACCCTAGAAAAATAGTTATCTAGGTGAGCTACTCTTCTACATTTGTCATCACATCTCAAGATATCATTAAAATCGCCAATACATAACCATGGAAATTCATTGTGGCTTGCCAATAATTTTAGTTAACCCCAAAAAAACTTTTTCTTGTCCGTTACAAGAAGCCATAAAATCTGACAGGCTTATAAGTCCTTAAATCCCTAATTTTTGTATCAATGTCAATCTTGTAATATGAAACAATGCTTAGGAGTGGTGGCAAAAACATTACCTTTTGGATTGGCAACACAAAGAACGTAAATTTTGAAAGTAGCAAAACAGAGGTTGTAACTTTTAAATATAACAAAACAAGGATTGTAACTTTTAAAAGTATCAATTTGAAACTAAATTAGCTTAATTACCAACACATTTTTTGGCTCAAATTGTAGCCAAGATGTCAATTGGACGTCAATTCAGTTAAAAATTGAGCTAAAAACAGGCTCATGTGGCTTTCTCATGGAAAATTAGCCTAAAAGAGGGTAATTCAGGCTATTCTGGCAATAAATAGCTTACTTTTAAAAGTTAAGGTCCTTATTTTGTTAGTTTGAAAAGTTACAATCCTTGTTTTGACAGCCATAAAAGATATAGTCCTTGTTTTGCCACCACCATAAGTTACGGTCCTAAAAAAAAATTACCCTCCCTCCACTTCTGTCAACACAATCTACTGAAATCCCACAACTTAAATTCAAGTTAAATCAAATAAATTTCACTTGATTAACCACACAAAGTAGGAATTACAACCGGGTTATTCGAGCCCTTTACATAATTTAATACAATCTTCATTCTCGGCAAGCCTAGAACCTAGGCCGCCCGTTAAAAATGGAAGTTGTTAACTTAAAAAATAATGTCGTTTTTATTACCTCCATGGGAATTGGGAAAAGATCAGTATATTACCAAGTCTAAGTAGTATTATATATTTTCAATTTTCACATGTTGGCAAAGGGATATTGTCACTACTCTCATTTTTATATGTATTCTCCAAGTAGAAATAGGGATTATTGACTACAGATTAGAAAGTTTAAACGGATCCCCCATTCTCACCCTTTATCAACCCTTATTTATTGCTCGCAGATTTAAAAAACCTCCCCACTAAGAAAATCTTTAAATCATCAAGGTTCATCACCAGGTTCTTCTCCCCGACAATTAGATCACCGTCTTTCTCATTTTGAAATTTATATTTTCGATCAATTATTCCATATCGAAAAATATAAAGGAGAAGGTACAAGACTCTCAACTTAGAAGAGAAAACACTTGAAGCGAATGCATAATTTAGAATAATATATTTTATATAGAATTTAACAATTCTTTCCTATTTAAATACCTTCCTAAGATAGTCGAAAAAGGACTGTTATAATATTTATAGCAGTTCCATGGGTAAGTTTATCTTCCCCTTGACGGTTGTGGCTTTTCTTTAACCCCCGCATAGTTTATCACCCATTTGACTATGTCTTTTGTGTGTTTGTACTTCACGAGGAAATGATTCTTTAGCATAAGATAGATTATAGCGGTGATTAGAACGGAGGATACTTCAACGATAATGCATTTTATTTTCTTACGTTGATTTTAATCTATGATTTCACCTAGAATGAGATTTACCACACTTTAGTTTGATTTCTTAACAACATATTGTGGTTTTTTCCCTTGGTTTTATCCATTGTTTTAATGTTGTTGGTGTCATTTTTGGTTTAAGAGTGTTTTAGCAGGTTCGGCTGCCTTTGATGTGATTTCAAATTTTGTGTTCATCGTGCAACCAGTCGCAGGATAACTTAAGTATGTGATCCCATTAGTTTTTTGATTTTTGCGTGTCGTTGTTCTACTCGTGAGGGTGATTTTAGCAGCTTAATTTTTCTTTTTTATAATCGCCCGCCTATCTGAGTTGTGATTATTTTCTTTTTTAAGCACGGGTAAATTGCAGCTTTGGTACCAAACGAACGAATTCAATACACTTTTGGTACCTATATATTAAACCAATCCTTTTTTTTCAAATTTGGTCCCATCAGTTAATTTCCAGGATAAAATTGCAATTTTACCTCATGCTCTTGAACCAAACTACAATTTATCCATTCTATTAGGACCAAAATTGTTTAAAAAAATAGGGGACCAAAAATAACACACCCCTATTTTTGAGCTTGCTCGAAAACAGTGCAAGACACCTATAATTAGGCCTATCACACTTAATTGTATTAGAGTGCAATAAGACTCACATAGGTTGTATTTGACATAGGTGGTGCAAGGAAAAATGATACCATTTTATTTTATTAATTCATTAGAATGCATTTTACATATTTGCGGAAGTTATGTAAAATGTATATATTGATACAAGTTATAAATATGCATTCGACATTTTTTTATTTCATATGGCAAGTGTACGATCTCCATTTCTAACGGTTATATCTCTATACTCGATCTCCTAAAAATGTAGTATGAGCATCATGAGACATACGCCCAGTGAAGAATCAAATTATAATAATTTATGAAACTTAGACTTTATTTCATAATTCTTGGTATCGTAGTATCTTGTACAATTTAATGCAGTCACACATAATTACTTCTATTATTTGTAACACAAATCTTTCCATTGGAATTCGAACATCATACTTAATATGAGGACCATTCTTGTTAGAGATTTTCTTGCATGGTAATGAACTTAAATTCATAAATCAATTCAAATTGTAAAGTGATATTTACATTGCACGGGGACTTAAACCTCGATTGGCTGTGTAGCCGACGATTTCTTCAATGTGTTGAGCCTAGCATTTCATCCTTAAGTTATTGTTATTATCTTAGACATATCTCTCGAAATAGTTCCAACATTTTGCAAGTTGGAGTACATAAATTATATTTTTCATTTATATTTGCAAGTTATAATATTAATTCATTTTTAGGCCTTTTTAACGTGCAAGGTCCTACATGAGTTGCAAAAAGTCTTAACATGTATTTAATTTGGCAAGTAGTTGCAAGTAGTAGCATATCTAGCAAGTAGTTGCAAAGTATTCATAAGTTTCATGTTTCAATTTAATTGAATTAATCATGATATTCATTGTAAAAGGATGCAATAAATTTTTTATGGGAAATATACTTTTGGAAAAATTGAGTTTTTTGTCCTGTAAGTTAGGTCACTTTTGGTTTTGGTCCTACTAAGTTTTGAATTTTTTTTTTCATCCGATAAATTTCAAAAAATTATATTGTCATCCTAAAACCAGCTACAGAGGTCACCCAACCGGTGACGCTGATGTGGCACGGTTTTTTATTTTATTTTAAATTTTATTATAATATATATTAAAATTAAATTAAAATTCATAAAAAAAACATTAATTTAAAATTAACCCCCCACCCCCCAATCCCCTCCCCCCAAATGCGTAACAAACAAATGCCCCCCTTCCCCAGAAAAAAAAGCCAGCGCTGCTCCCTCCCCTCCCCTTCCTCCAGCCACCACCGCTGCTCTCCTCCACCGCCTACCGCCGCCGCCTACCCTCCACCGCCCGCCGCCAGTCAAACATTCGGAATTAATTGAAGCTATCTCGCTGAAAATAAAGGAATCTGTGATTTAAAGCTTTGATCGACGCCGGAAAAGCTTAAATTTCCGACGCGTCACTGCTTCTTTTTCCACCGCCGAAGCTCTCCGGCGTGAGCTTAAATCAGGTTTGAACTCCATTAATATCGGTAATCGAGCTATGCAATTCCGGCATCGCGAGCTTCAATTCCAACTTAGATTTCCGGCGACGGCTTCAAGCGCGACCTTTGCTTTTTCTGTCGTGCTCTTCGTCACCGGAATTGGAAGCAATTTCCACCAGAGTTTCAAAACAATCGAAAATTAAATTAGGGTGGAGGCGGCGGGCGGTGGAGGGAGGGCAGCGGCGGGCGGTGGGGGATGGGCAGCGACGACCAGAGTGCACTGTTGGGGAGGGGGGTGGGCGGCGGCTACGGGTTAATACAGGGGGTGGGGGTTAGATTTTTAATTTAATATTTTTAATGAATTTTAATTTAATTTTAATATATGTATTATAATAAAATTAAAAAAGAAATAAAAAATTGTGCCACGCCAGCGTCACCGATTAGTTAACCTTCTGCAGCCGGTTTTAGGACGAAAATGAAATTTTTTTAAGATTTAGAGGACGAAGAAATTAAGTCAAAAGTTAGTAGGACCAAAACCTAAAGGGGTGTAACTTACAGGACAAAAAACTCAATTTTCCCTATACTTTTTTGTCCAATTAACTTTGGTTGAATTTGGTTTTTGTCCTATAAACTTTGGAATTTTGAATTTCATCCTATAACTTACAAAATTTGTGTTTTTTGTCATGTTACCTACTATACCATGTACCTCTTTGATGTGACATTTTGAATTTTATCCTATATCTTACAAAAATTTGGCGCCATGTCAGATTTACTGAAAGCGTTACTTGATGTAGCAAGTAGCAAGTAGCAAGTAACAAGTAACAAGACAAAAATACAATTCTTTATAAGTTATAGGATAAAATCCAAATTTCCAAAGTTAATTGAATGAAAACCAAAGTAAATCAAAATTAAAGGACAAAAAACGTATTTTCCCAAATGTTATTGCAAGTATAAATTTAGCAAGTTGTTGCAAACAATTATAGATAGTTATCCGCAATGAAAGTTGGATGAGATAAACATTTACAAAGTTACTGGAAAGATTTAAGAACTGTACAAAGTTGTGAAAATAGCATTTTACTAGTTGCCAAGTTTCATTTCAGTTTTTGTCCTATAATTTCTAAGGTTGCAACTTATTTAATTAATTAAGTCTTTTGTACCAAGTTTACTAGTTATGATATCCTTTAGTTTTCATTGCATTTTAAAGAATTAATTTAGCAAATTGACTTGCAATGTACACATTATCAATCTAAATTCATGTATCAACAATAAAACGTAAATCAAGTATCGAATTTATTAATTTTAGTCTAGTTATGTTTGAAATGTATTAGTGGTTATTTGCAACAATATTATTCATGAATATTTATTCGTAAATTCTCACATGCATCAAGTTTAATCAATTAGATTAAAAAGTTAATTATTTTATTTTACTAAGTGAGGCTGAAAATATGTGTGTGTAAGTGGGTGTGTAAATGATTAATAAAAATCTTAATTTCGCACATTTCAAGTAAGACTTTTGAAATATAACATTAAATCAAATTAGAAAGACGATAATTAGACAAACTATTTTAAACATCATGATTACTATGTCAACTTTCTTTCAAATTTCATCTCCTAAACTCTCACAAGGCTCAAAATTTTACATCAATTAGCATACAAGTTCTCATTGTTAATTATAGCATAAGTACATGAATCAATATTTACAAGAATCAAATTATGGTTCATTCACATGCATAATCTTCTTTGTTTGGTTTTATAACATGTATAGCTCTTCCATTTTTTTAATACCTAAATTCGAAAATTAACAATCAAAATTTGGGTTTTCTTCAATTTATGATAGATTCGACATGCAATCATATTTCTAGTTGGTATTCATCATTTTAAAAACAATGTTGACAAGAAATTAGGCATTTAATCACATATGGGGAAAATGACTATTAAATTTGAAAGTTTCCAAGAATTAACCGAATTACACATGAAATTATACCATTTCATTCCACTCATTATTCTAAACATGATGGTAATAAAAAAAATTAAGTTCAAGCACATATTCATCAATTTTGAAAATTCCAAGAGTAGTTCAATTTAATATGCAATTGTATTTCTAGAATCTACACAAGATTTCAAGTATAATGCTATCAAGTTCATCATATTTTAGACATTATTTGTACAAGTTAGGCATGGTTCAAATATCTGAAGAGATGATTCAAGAACAGCTTGAACCTCACATGCAATACATATTTAGCCTTTACTCATCAAGACAAGCACATTGATGACAAGATTGCTATCAAGTTCATCATATTTTAGACATTATTTGTACAAGTATAGGCAACGTATCCACAAACATATTGAATTACACATGCAATTATACAATTAGAATATAAACAACATTTCAAGAAATTATAGCCATGAATTCGAAAAGTAAAATAAAGGAAATGTAGAAGGGAAAAGGTACATAGAATAAAAGTAAAACTTCGATTATGGTGGATTTTGTAGAAGCAAAACTTCTAATTGTGGAAGCAAAACTTCAACCATCCTCATTTAACCAAGCCTTTGATTGATTTTTTGGAAGTCATCTAAGGACTCTCATTCATCCTCATTTTATATTTCAATTTGAATAAATTTTTAGGAAGAACAGACATACATGGGCGAGTGCTTCTACATCGGTGGGGAAGAGAATATGTGATTTTTTAAGGATTCGAATTATGAGCACAATATTTTTTATGGATTCTATTTCAATTTAATATAATTTTTTACATGAATTAATTAATTACTAAGGTTCATGTAAAAAATTAATAAGAACAACGTGTTACATTAATTTAATTCTAATATGGGGATCATTTATTTAATTAATTCAAGAACACGTGGTATTCAAACAAAATTATACTAAGTACATGGTAGTAAATTTATAATTTAATCTCATGACCACAATATCATACTCATGTTTCGAAAAAAATAACACATGGGAATTTAATTATTTCAATTAGGCATGCATTAGTACTAGTCATAATATAATATATGCATCCTTAGCAATAAATAGTATATATCATTTATGTTTTATAATATACCTAATTATGAAAGCTTATTACTTCCTGCATATCTGTAGGAACAATTAGTAGCATTTAAGAGAAAATAATATATGTTGTTCAAATAACATGTAGTGCAACCTATGACATTCATGTATGAAATATTACGTATGCATGTTTAAATAAAAATATATACACGGATATTTATATTCCCATTTTAGGTTCAGGCTTGATTACCGATTTCGGGTTATGTATTTTCTACGTGGTGTCGCAAAAAATGTAAAAAAGACCATTTTGTAGTGCATCTATTCTCTTGTGACAAAAGTGTAATTTACCCCTTTTACCAATTAACTTAACAATGTAATAAAAGTGCACAATTTTGGAAAATCTATCAAAAACAATAAAAACAAATCAATCTCACGTCGAATTTGGGGTTGATCAAGAAAATAATCCACATAAAAATCTTCATAAATAGTTGTAAAACATGTAAAGCCGCATATAAATCCTAATTAGGAAGTTGACACATATTGTCCCTTTCTACACAAGTCCTCCGACATCCTTCTTTTTAGCATCAAAAGTGTTGGCTAACTCCTGGATATGCATTTCCCCAACCTTGCCAAAGAAAGGCCAAATTGTAAGCCAACAAAAACTTCCTTCTAAACTTTTTCAGCCGTTGTGCACCCATATAAGAAAAGGGAGAATATATTTTTAGGACGTTAAGTTAGGAAGATTGTGTTTTAAAGACAATAATTCTCCGAACTTGTGAATGTAAATGTGGTCCATTAATTTTTTATTTTTTTTTAGAAAATCTAGGCCATTATCTTGGCCTTAATTTGCGAATATAATCATCTGTGGGCCTAAATTTACAAAATTTAAGAAATAATGGGCCTACCTTTGCAGCAAAAAATTTCATGTCCTACATACACATGTTCAGAAAATTATTGTTTTTAAAACACAACCTCCAAATTATGTGCCTAAAAGCAACATTATTCCCATTACTAAAAGTTTAGGATTGTTAAGAAATTTACACACCAATAGCTGTACTGGTTGAATTTCATATTGTATGTCAAAATCTTGTCTTGGACAGCCTGCAAGAAAATACACAAACTTTGAGTAGTACAAATCTATTCCTGACCTGATCCAACCCTCCGACATTATCAGCGACCTAATTGAATTAGTTCAACAAATAGTGGTAATTATGGATTTAGACCAAAGGTAACTTTTCACCTTTATTGAAATGGCCATCTAATTATTTGTTTGGGAAGATACACTTTTTTGTCCTTTAAATTTGGTTGAATTTGGTTTTGTCCTTTTAACTTTAGAATTTTAAATTTCATCCTGTACCTTACAAAAAATTGTGATGTTTGTTTTGTTAACTGCTACTATTGGCCCCCAACAACTACACCAGGTATCTCTTCTGATAGATATGACATGGCATCAACCTTATGTAAGTTGTAGAATGAAATTCATAATGCTACGTCAGATTACCGAAAGAGCTACCTGGTATAGTAAGTAACATGACCAAAATACAAATTTTGTAAGTTATAGGATGAAATTTAATATTCCAAAGTTAACAGGATGAAAACTAAAATCAACCAATGTTAAAGGACAAAAAAGTGTATTTTTCCTATTTATTTTATTGATTTAGTCCTGTGTGTATTTAAATTTCACAAAATTGGTCTTATTTGGCCGAAAAATGAATAAAACGACATTGAAGTCCAACTAATGATTCAACACAGGTTCAACTTTTGAAGTGTTCTAGTTTGGTTTCGAGTTCGAATTGGTGAAATTATGATTGTGAATTTTTAATGTTGTCGCAATTGAAGTGCGACTGTTCCAGTATGGTGAAATTTTGATTAAATATGAGATGATATACAGAGATTTAGATTTATAAATATTAACTATGGGCAAGAAGATGGAAGAAGATTGGTGAAAATTAACACTCACCATGTCACGTGGAATAATAAAGCCCAGTCATCAGCTTTCACCGAAAGACAAGTGAACAATAAAGATTGTTTGATGCATTTTCCGGTCAAATGAGACTAAATCAATAAAGCAAATAGTTAGAGGACCAGTTTTAATAAAGGTGAAAAATTACAGGGTGGTTTTTGTTTAAATACAATGGCAAGTAACTAAATTTCACAGAATATGAGTTGTCCGCAAGTGACCACATCCAACTGTTATGGAATCTAGCATATCTGCTCAACAAGACAAAAAAAAAAAATCTTTAATTAATTCCTCCTCCCACACAAAGAAAGATCCTCCAACTCAAAACTCCTTCCCATTTGCACCCCACTCACATATCAATCATACAACAAGATTTTTCACTCTCCAATATGTATATTCTAAGTAGAGATAAATAGTTTTTTGGTCCCGCAACTTGTCTAGTGTCCAATTTTGGTCCCAAAAATATTAACTTTTCAATTTTGGTCCCATAACTTATTGAATCGTCCAAATTTGGTCCCAAATGGGACCAAAATTGGACAATTTAATAAGTTACGGGACCAAAATTGAATAATTAAAATTTTTGGGACCAAAATTGGACACTAAACAAGTTAGGGACAAAAAATTATTTTTTCGTATTCATTAATTTTTTTTCTTTTCTCACCTTTTATATATATATATATATATATATATATATATATATATATATATACATCATGGATTTATTTTTCATGAATATAAATACAAATATTTGAAAAACATCTATAAAACATGAAAAATAAAAACCCATTATTTTTCAATTCCAATAATTATTATTTAAGATGAATTTAAATTGCGATAGAGTAAATAAAATAATAAATTAATAATTTTCATATAAATTTTGATTCTCTATATCTTCGTAAAATAATTCCAAATTGCTATTGTGATCTCGTCTCCACCAATAATATATACATGATTATTACAAAGATTATTTTAGAGTATAATTAATTAAATAATGTTTGGTATATGTGTATGTGTGCGTAAGTATATATATATATATACATATATATATATATATATATATATATATATATATATATATATATATATATATATCAATGGATTTTTTTTTCATGAATATAAATACAAATATTTGAAAAACATCTATAAAACATGAAAAATAAAAACCCATTATTTTTCAATTCCAATAATTATTATTTAAGATGAATTACAAAGCTCCCATAAAATACTAATAATTAAATTTTAATTACTAACTAAGAATTTAAATTGCGATAGAGTAAATAAAATAATAAATTAATAATTTTCATATAAATTTTGATTCTCCATATCTTCGTAAAATAATTTTTAAATTGCTATCGTGATCTCGTCTCCACCAATAATATATACATGATTATTACAAAGATTATTTTAGAGTATAATTAATTAAATAGTGTTTGATATATGTGTATGTGTGTGTGTGTGTGTATATATATATATATATATATACACATATAAGGTGAGAAAAGAAAAAAAATAATGAATACGAAAATATAATTTTTTGTCCCTAACTTGTTTGGTGTCCAATTTTGGTCCCAAAAATTTTAATTATTCAATTTTGGTCCCAAAAATTTTAATTATTCAATTTTGGTCCCGTAACTTATTGAATTGTCCAATTTTGGTCCCATTTGGGACCAAATTTGGACGATTCAATAAGTTATGGGACCAAAATTAAAAAGTTAATATTTTTGGGACCAAAATTGGACACTAGACAAGTTGCGGGACCAAAAAACTATTTTTCTCATTATAAGTATAAATCTTTGCGACACCCTCCCACAAAAATTTAAAAACCAATAACTAGCAACAAATTTCGAAATGAGATCCCTCCACCACAACGACCAATATTTAAATTTACACCGCCTATTATGCCATTCGTCAACACATAAAAAAAGTCATCGTATTTGGAAAATATAACCTTAGATCACAAACTTTTGTTCCCCTCAATAAAACAAGTGCGCGGTATTAGCCTAACGAATCCAAGTTGAAGAACTCCAAATTTCTAACCATTCCTCCCACCCTCACCCCTGTTATTTAGATAAACAACCCACATCCCATGTTGGAAAATTATTTTTTAGGACACAATCTTATTGTTGTTTACCAAATAAATGAGACTGGGAATTGGTGGCTATTTAAGAGAGCTTTGGTAAAAATATCAAATGATTGAAATCATTGTTGTTTACCAAATAAATGATACTGGGAATTGGTGGCTATTTAAGAGAGCTTTGGTAAAAACATCAAATGATTGAAATCATAAATGTTGAATGGATGATTTTGATGGAGAATATTAATGATGATGATGAACTGAAAGTAAGAACACCAAGAATGGCCAGGGGATTTGGTCCCTGGACTTAAATGCAAGTTGTATTGCTTTGATAGAATGTGTTGAACTCTCCTTCTTGTTACAAATGAGGGACTATTTATAGTTTTCTCCATACAGGGGTATAACCGTCATTTCCGACCTCTCAGGGGACAGAGGCATTAAATGCCCTCAGCCTCTGAGGACGCGCGGGCGTCCGTATGCCATAGACTGCAGGCGGCCGACCACTGGTGCGTTAACACGTGTCCATAAAAGAACGATTCTCTGAGAATTTTCTTCATTTGGGTGGAATATTCTCTCAGTCACTGAGTACGGAGGCGGTTTTTTACTTCTTATGGGAAGATCTTGCCAGATTCTATCACGTGCTCTTCTGCCTGCCCGAGGTCGGAGATCGGTCTCCGAGTCTTCACGAAGTTGGGAAACCTCCGTGGGCTGTAACCATATTAAGGAGGCCTTTGGACGCTTTATCCGATCGCGGTCGGACCGGTCCGATCTCGACCTGGTTGACCTGCACCTTGAAATGCAGCGGGTACCTTCTGGAGCGTGGTGCCGACCTCACCATCGAGGTCGGAAGGATGGGATCGGAGCCCGCGGAGGCCGGAGGGTAATCAACTAACTCGGTCCCGTCGCGATCGCGTTTTATTATTCTAAGTCGGAATGAGGCCGGTGCCGACTTCTTGTATAAAATGGTTACAACAATTGCCCCCTAGCTCAGCTCTCAGAGTTGACGGGAGGCGAGGTGGTCGTCGGTGCCGGCTCTTAACTGCCCGGGATGACCGGAGGTCGGCCTCTTATGGCCTGACGTTTGAGTAGACGTGCGTGGGTAAGTGCGCCTAAAAAGACGTGCGTGACGTCATGCATCACTTCGGATTTTGCACACTAATTATTGGCATGCGCAGCCGTTTTGATGTGGGGTCTGTCACTTCAACTTCTTGCATCTAGGCCCCTAGGCCTAGGATTTTATTTTTCAAATAGGTCCCTTCCCCCTTTCTTATAAATAGGAGAGATACCCATCATTTTGAGTTTTCACTTTCACGCCTTCACTCACTCCTTAGCAACCTTGAGATTTTTCAGCGATTATTCCGGCGAAGCTTCCGAAGCGGCGTTCGAGTTATCACGGCGGCGACAAGGTGGTTTGAGTAAGGTAATTTCGTTTCTGATTTTGAAAACCCTTCTGTTTCTTCTTTTTACTTTCGAGATGGTACGGCGGTGGACTGGTCCTCCGCCAGGGCAAAGGGGTGGCGCCTCTTCGAGCGGCAGTGGTGGAGCCAATCGGAGGTTATTTGATGAAGGAGGGAGCTCTAGCGGCGGAAGTGGTGCCTCTCCGTTGCGTCTGAGCGCAAGCTCTATTTGGGCCCGTGATGATGATGGCCTTGATGCGCTCTTCCCGAGCTCGGGCCGGTCTCTTCTAGGCGAGGGTGCAAGAGAGAGTGGTCCCTTCGCGGCCGAGACTTCAAGAGCCAATCCGATGGCCCGCCCGGTCAAGAGCCGGGAGCCACTTGATGATCTCCTTGAGGAAGATGACAATAGCAGATACGGCGAGGGTGATGACCTGGCAAACAATCTGATACTCCAGAACCTCGCCGCTGAGCAAATCAAGGAAAGGCTCGGGATGACGACTGAGGCCTCGGGGTCGGAGGCCGAGGAAGTCGGAGGGTCGCCCGTAGTATCTCAGAGTGCCGGTCAAGAAAGACGAGACCAGGTTAGGAGAGCTTTTCGCTTATGGTCGGAGTACGTGGAGGAGAAAGACGAGGTTGAGTCTTTCAACTTCGATATCGAAAGGTACTAAGAGCGTTACCCCCGGGGGCCGACCGTTCGTGATCCGGCCACCATTCGTATAGCCGATCTGGAGAAGTCCAAGAAATGGACTATTGGTCAGATTCAGAGTAAGATGACCCAGAGTTATCTTGACGATGCCCGGGCAGGCTGGGACATTCCCTTTGACGTTCAACTTTACGCCCCTGAGCCAAATGAAAGGGCGGACCAACCTCTTCGAGGGATGGTGGCCGTCACTCAGGATATGATGGAGGTCGGACTCTGTTTTCCCCTCCATTCGACAATCTCCTACTTGCTGAACTACTGGAACCAGACGCCCATCCAGCTGTTGCCGAACGCATGGATGGTCATCCTGCGTGCTATGGTCCTCTTTGGCCAGAATCAGTTATTCCAGATGCCGACCCCGGGGGAGATGACTTACTTGTACCGAGTTCAAAGTGAGAAGAGTGGGACCAAAGGGCAAAAACTAGTGACCGATCTCCCGAGTAAGGCCCGTAATGACCGGAGGAAGTGGTTCTTCGTAGGAGAGGCCTGGAAGACCGGATACCCGGATGGGACCGAGATCGGGGTTCCGACCGACATCCACCCCAAAAATCCTAGTAAGAAATTTTGTGCTTAACTTCGAATTAAAAGTACTGATCTAATTTTTCATCTTCTCTTGCAGGCTATCCTTGTCCTTCCGAGCGCGAGCTGAATTTTAACTTTACGGTCGTCCGGGAGCGGATATTGTCTTTGCCGGCCCAGGAGAGGAATCAAGCCATTCTCCGGACCCCACAGGCTCGACTTGCCAGCCATTTCTTCCAATTTCCTCTCCATCTAAACTTGACGAGTAAGTACTTGGGTGAGCCCGGATCTTCGAGTTGTAGTTGATTTTTTTTTACGATAACACCGTATTTGTGTGTAGTGCCCGAGTTCCCCGTTGTGCGCCGCTGCCTAGATGAGTTGCTTGACCTAGGAGCCGCAATCGCCCGTCCGGAAGTCGTCAAGACAACGAAGAAAAAAAAGGGGACCAGCTCCCGGAAAGGGGTCGTTATTCAAGAGCCGTCCCCGTTGCGGTCTGTTCCGGTCACTGAGGGCGTCGCGACCGGAACTACCCCGCCCTCTCCCCTGATTGGTCAGAAGCAGGGGGCGAGAAGAGATTGAGACGGAGGAGGCTGGCGCCGATGGGTCGAGTCCTGCACCCATCGATATTTCCGACGACATGCCCCCCGGGCTGAGACCTGCCGGTACTGCCGCGATGGCCCAAGTGGCCCATGCCCCCGGCCGGGAGGATGATCGGACCTTCTTTGGTCGTGATCCCGCACGTTTCCAAGCGTAAGTATAGCTTTAAAATACGAGTTTCTTTGTTATCTCGTGGTTTTTGACTAGGTCTTTGTTTGCTTTTAGACTGACCCGTAACGACTCCGACGTTTCTCCGATGGTGTTGGACTTTCTATCTTCCCGGGCTCCGGGCTCTATCGTCGACATGCCGGAGTACATTAGCCGGGCTGTAAACTCATTGCCCCAGTCCTGGACCCGGGATTTGGCCAAAATCACCGATCGCCGCCCATGCTACGCCGGTCGGGCCAGCGTTGCCCTGGCAAACCAAGCGGCCATTATGGCCAATTTCATCGAGAGCGAGCTCAACACCACTATGAGTTTGCTCCGGAAAGCTGAGGCGGATCTCACCCGGGCTCAAGAGGAGAGGGCGGAGTGAGAAAGTGCGAACGCCGTGCTGAAGAAGTAAAGGGATCGCGCGGTCGGCGAGCTTGGGGCCGTGCTGAAGGAGAAGGAGGATGCCCTGGCGCGGGCAGAAATGGCCTGGAAGGCCTGCAGTGACTGCGGGGCCCAGATCGCGGAGATGGAGGCGGCTGTGGCGGGTCTCCGTCAAGAAAACGAGGCTGTCCGGAGGGATGTTGAACAAGCCCGTGCCCGGCAGGTCAAGCTAGAGGGGATGAGGCTCAAGGTTGCGAATGCTCGGGCCGCCGTGGAGAGCGAAAAGAAGACGAGGGAGGAGATCTCTGAAGAGCTCCGTGGGAAGGAGGAGGAACTAGCAGCTGCCCTGGCTCGTCCGACCTATGATATCAATGATCCGATGACCAGCTCCCTCCTCTTCTCCAAGTACTGCTATTACATGTGTGCGACCGACTTTATTCGCGAAGGTCGGAAGGCCGGCGCCGACACCAAATTCGCCGAAGACCTCTTCCGGGACTATGTCGCCAAGAATCCAATCCACGAGAGCTATTATCTCCACTTTCTCGATCTTGAGACCGACTATGGGGTGGATTTGTCTTGGTACCCGCGGCGGGATAGGCTGCTCAAGCCCGGAGTCCCCCCACCGGCCCCGGTAGTTGAAGAAGAAGTGGACGAAGAGTATGAGGATGAGGATGAGGATGAGGAAGGAGGAGCGGTGGCCGGCGGGGGTGAGGCCGTCTTGGAGGTGCATGTTGATGAAGTCGCAGCTTTCATGACCGAGGGGCCGACCGGTGGAGCTGGGAGATCGGGGGCCCAGGAGCCGAGGCTGGAGACGTTTAGTTGTCTTGTTCTTCCTTTATGAGTTTGTTTTAATTTTCCTGTTTGTAACTGGCTGCTGACCGGGTTTTAAATTGTGTTTACTACTCTCTGAATGAAAATTTGATTCTGTTATCTCTATCGTACTTGTTGCTTCTTTTCGATTTCTGGTCGCATGTTGAAAAATTTACTCTTTCATTGCGTGAAACTTTTTCGGAGCTTAATTGGGATATGCCGGCCTCGATACGGCTGGCATATGCTTTTGAACTGAGCTTATTTTTATTTGACCTTGATGGTCTTCCCGAGCTCAAGTGAGATATGCCGACCTCGATACGGCCGGCATATGCTTTGAACTAAGCTCGGTTTTTGTTTGACCTTGATGGTCTTCCCGAGCTCAAGTGAGATATGCCGACCTCGATACGGCCAGCATATGCTTTGAACTGGGCTCGGTTTATGTTTAACGAGTCTTGCCAACAGAAACTTTATTTAAAGAAGGGAACTTTCAATACAAGGGTATTCCTAACTACTGGTAGTATTTCTTCAAGTGGATTGCATTCCAGGGGTATTGGTCCGGAGTGCCATCCATGAGTTCTAGCTCGTAAGCTCCTTTGGAGGGCCACTTGGATATCCTAAATGGGTCCTCCCAGTTCGGGCCGAATACCCCTTTAGGAACTTGAACCTTCTTGAGGACGAGGTCGCCGACCTGGAATTGTCTGGCCTTCACCTTAGAGTTGAAATTTTTTTCGGATTTCTTCTTGTAGGCCGTGTTCTGGATATCGGAGTTGAGTCTTCGTTCTTCTAGCATGTCCAGATCGATCATCTGGGTGGTGTCGTTATCTTCAGTGATCGTCTGGGCTGTTCGATGGCTCGGGAGGGAGACTTCCGATAGGATGACGGCCTCGGTACCAAAAGCTAAGACGAAAGGTATTTCGCCTGTCGAGTTTCTTGTAGTTGTTCGGTACGACCAAAGCACGTCGGAGAGCTCGGCTGCCCACTTCCCCTTCTTGTCCTCAAGCTTTGCTTTAATAGTGTGCTTGAGGATTTTGTTTACGGCCTCCACCTGGCCGTTCGTCTACGGGTGGCAGGGGGTGGAGAAAACTTTCTTGATTTTCTATTTTTCACAAAACTGGATCATCTGGAGACCGTCGAACTATTTTCCGTTGTCGGAGATGATTACTTGAGGTAGTCCAAAACGACAGATAATGTTTTTCCAAATGAAATTTATGATCTGGGTTTGGCTGATCTTGTTGAGCGGCTCGGCCTCCGCCCACTTTGTGAAATAATCGAAGGCCACGACGGCGAATTTGTGGCCCCCGGGCGCAGTGGGCATTGGACCGATCAGGTCGATGCCCCACTGGGTAAAAGGCTAAGGGCTGTACATGGAGGAGAGCTGCTCGGGGAACAACTTGATGTTGGGTCCCAAGATTTGGCATTTGTGGCACGACCTTGCAAATTTGACAGCGTCCTTGTTCAGGGTCGGCCAGAAATATCCTTGCCTGATCACTTTATGGGCTAGGGCCCGGCCTCCGGCGTGGTTCCCACATACCCCCTCATGGATCTCGGCCAGAATGCTCTGGCCTTGCTCCGGGGTTATACATTTCAGGAGTGGAAGGGTGAAACTTCTTTTGTACAGGAGGTTGTCAATGAGAGTGTACCTTGATGACCGGAGTTGTAGCTGTAGAGCCCGGACTCTGTCTTCTGGGAGTGTGCCGGTCTTCAAGTACTTCACGATCGGGGTCATCCAATTCTCGTCGGCACTCAGAACGGTTGATACCTGTGCCTGGATCACAGTGGGGGTCCCTAGCGTGGTGAGCTGGATATTGGCGAGGTTGGCGGCTCCTTCTGCGGTTGCGAGCTTGGAAAGGGCGTCAGCCTGGGTGTTGTGTTCCCTCGGGATTTGCTCTATGAAGACTTGATGAAATTTCTCGCACAAGGCCGTGACCAGGTCGAGATATTTCACCATTTGCTCTCCCCGGGCCTCGTATTCTCCTTTTATCTGGTTTACTACGAGTAGGGAGTCCATGAAGATGTGGAGTCGGCATACTCCGATGGCGATTGCGAGTTCGAGGCCCCTGACCAAAGCTTCATACTCAGCCTTGTTGTTGGTAGCCGGGAAGCTAAAATAGACCGCATAAGTGAAACTCTGGCCCTCCGGTCTGACCAGAACGATACCGGCTCTGACGTAAGTACTGGTCGACGACCCATCCACGTAAAGCTTCCACGGGGAGTGGTCGATTCTTGTGAATTTTGGGGGGAACGTAAGTTCCACTATGAAGTCGGCCAGAGCCTGACCCTTGATGGCCGTTCTCGGGGCGTATGTGACTCCGTACTGAGCTATCTCCAACGACCACTTTAGTAACTTGCCGCTGGCGTCCGGCCGGTGTAATACTTGCCTCAGGGGGAGAGTGGTGAGGACCTCCACTTGGTGGTCGAAGAAGTAGGGCCTTAGTTTCCTTACGCTCATGACCAAAGCGTAGGCCAATTTTTCGAGTGGGGTATACCTGAGCTCGGCATCGTGAAAAGCTTGGTTTACGAAGTAGATCGGGAGATGGTTCTGACCATTCGCCCGGACAAGTACCGCGCTGAGGGCGACCTCGGAGGCCGCAAGATACAAGTAAAGCTTCGCTCCCGGGACCAGCTTGACTAGAATTTGTGGATTTGCTAGTTATTCCTTTAATTTTGAAAAGGCTACTTGGCTTTCCCTATTCTAAGAAAACTTGCCATTTTTAATAGTCGAGAAGAAAGGCTTACTTTTATCTATTCATTGAAGCTAGGCAACCGGTCAGGTGTTGTACTTGTTTGATTTTCCTGGGCTCTTGCTTGTCGAGGACGACCTTGATTTTGGACGGGTTGGCCTCGATTCCTCGCTGGCTGACGATGTGCCGGAGGAACTTGCCGGCCTCCACCCCAAAGTTGTATTACATCAGGTTCAACTTTATATTGTATTCCTTGAGGATCTTGAAGGTCTCCTCAAGGTCGCTGAGGTGGTCTTTCTTTTTCAGGCTTTTTACCACGATGTCGTCGATGTAGACCTCCATGGTCTTTCCGATCTAATCTGTGAACATTTTATTGACCAATCGCTGGTAGGTCATACCGGCATTGATCAGGCCGAAAGGCATTCAGAGCCAAGAAAATATTTCATTTTCCGTATGGAAAGAGGTGTGCTTGATGTCATCGACGGCCATTAGAATTTGGTGGTAGCCGACGAAAGTGTCCATGAAGGACATCATCTCGTGACCGGCCGTGCTATCCACTAGATGGTCAATGTGAGGCATCGGAAAATGATCTATCGGGCATGCTGCATTGAGGTTGGTGAAATCGATGCACAACCTACAAGTGTTGTTCATTTTCTTGACTAGAACAGCATTGGCGACCCACCGGGGCTCGTCTTTAGCTTGCTCAATGAGTTTGTTGTCCAACAACTTCTTGACCTCTTGGGCCAGTGCTTCATATTTTTCCGGGCCGAACTTTCTTCTTTTCTGGTGGATCAGCCTCTTGTTAGGGTCGATCTTCAATCGATGGCAGGCATGTTTTGGGTTTATTCCGACCATATCTTGATGGGACCAAGCGAAGACTCCTATATTGGCCTTGAGGAAATTGATCACTTCCCCCCGCATTTCGGTCGGTATGCAAGAGCCGATCAGGACTTCCAATTCTGGCCTCGAAGGATCGACTGGAATGTGTTCCAAGTCCTCCAAGGCCGTGGCTTGTTGGTAGCTTCACCGGTCGCTTATGTCGAACCTTGGGTCGAGGTCGAGCTCGGAGGGCTCGAAGCCGATCCTTGGCTCGGGATCATCAACTTGCATTGGTTGTAAGTCGGGGCCATTATCGGGGCCGGCCGAGGTGGACCCGACCTCCATTATGACTTCAGTGGTCGGAAGGGTTCCTTCGAAGTCGGTTTGCAATTTGTGTAACGTTTGATCGTTACAAATTGGAAACAAACAAGAATCGAAATAGTTCAAATATTTTCTGGCCATTAATTGATCACCTCTAACGGTGCCGACCACCACCTCCGGGGTGGGGAACTTGATACAGTAGTAGTAAGAAGAGGCTACGGCCTCAAAAACTTCTAGAAAATACCTACCTAAGAAACCGTTATAGTAACTCGGCTGGTCTACAATGATAAAGTCCAATGGCCTAGTAATCCTAACCTTCTAGTCATAAAAGCAGACGAGCTCTACTGAGAGCTTTATCCTTCCGTAGGCAGCGACCGTAGCATCGCCAAAACCTTTTAGCTGGAGGTTGATTGGCTTTATGAAGCTGACGAGATCGCCGAGCTGATCTTTGGCCGCCTTGAATATGATATTGCAGAAGCACCCATTATCGATCAAAACTCGTTGGACCTCTTTACCCAGAATGCGGGCAACGATCACCAAAGCATCCCCCTTAGGGTACAGCACCCCGCTCCGGTCTCGGTTGGAGAAGGTGATCTCCAGATCCTGGTGGATTTTGGGCTCGGGTGGGGTGACCAGTTTTATGTTGGCCACGGCCCGGACTTCGGCTTTGCGCTTTCTGTTAGAGAGTGTGGAGATGGGGGTGAGGCTGCCCAAGTTTCCTCCACCGGCCTGGATCATGTTGACCCGGCCGCCAGGATTCATCGGGGGGAGGTTGTCGTCGTCATCATCGTCCTCCAATGCTGCGACCGGCCTTTGGGGCCAACCTCCTTCCTCGTTCCTGCGAGGGGGAGGCTGCTGCTGCTGCTGCTGTGGTTCTTGCCGGCCGGCTGGCCTTTATAGAAGGTCGTTCAGGTGCCCTTCGTCAAATAATTTTTGGGTCCAGCTGGGACCGGTCTCCCGTAAAGGGTCTTGGCCTAGGAAGCACATACCTGTGTTGGATTGCATTGAAGATATGCGCAGGGGATTGTCTCAGGGCCTGGGTGAGGTGTACTTCAACGTCCTCGAAAAAATTTAAGTTTCCGGGTAGCTTGACTATCCTTTTCGCCTTGGGACCACCCTTGGGAGAGGTCTGAGCAGCGGTCTCCTGCTCCTTAGCCGTCGGTTCGGACTCTCCTATTCTGAGTGCTAACAGCTTCCTCCGAGCCAGGTAATCGCCCGCCTGAGCTCGGAAGTCCGCATATGTTTTCGGAAAGTCCTTGGTGAGATGCCTGAACATCGGAGATCGGCCATGGAAGCCTCCCAAATCGACGTGCAGGGCCAGTTGGCCGCTGACCAGTTCACCGGTTAAAATGACCTCGGCCACCCGTGCGATATAGTTGGCCACGAAATAGGATGTGAACTGGGTGCTCAAAGTGGCGAAGGAATCGATTGAGCGGGCCGGGAGTGAGACGTACCATCTGTGGGCGAGGTCGCCCAGGGTGAGTGGGAAGAGCCTACACTTTGTGGCGTCGGTCGCACCATGCCCGGTCATATAAATTCAAAATTTACTCAGGTGAGTTTCCGGGTCCGTCTTCCCTTCGTAAAGAGTGGTCGGCGGCGGAACGATTTTAAGTTGGACCGGGGCGAGCTCAATGTCGACGGACAAGGGCTCGTTTGCGACCGGCCGGGCCTTAGCTTCGCCTTGCGCTTCCATGAGCACCTTCATCTCATCAGGCTGCTTTTGCATCTTGATGATCTTCGGGTTCGGAGTCTCGACCAACTGGTCGCCATCATCGGCCAGGAGGCCAATTCGGTCAAATACGGCCGCTCGAGGAGTGCCGCATCCCAACAACCCACTTTGGGCGAAGCTAAGCTTGCGCCTGGCGGAGTTGGCCGGGGCCAGGCTGACCTCGGCTGCCCTCTTGAGGGGAATTTGCACTGTACTCCACGTGTTGGAGACAGACTCTGTATATCCGTACCCAGTATCATAACTGGGAAGATGATTGGGGTACCAGGAGGGATCGCTCGAGCCCACGGGACCGAGCGGAAGTGGGGTTAGCTCGGCACTGGCTTTCCCCCTGGTGCTCCAGGGTCTTTGCCTTTCCCTTAAGGGCGTGGGTGTGCGTCTTCCTCTTTGAGGAAGAGGGGGTGCTCTGGCTCCCCCTTGCCTCATCGGCCTAGCGGCGTCGTCCCGATCCAGCTTGGTCGGGAGTGAGGAAATTCTGTGGCTGTGATGGATGGGGATCCTCCGGATACCAGATAGGAGAGGCCACGCGTTTGGCCCTTCCGGGGTGTGCGGGGGTTGGTTCCCCCGAGGCCCGAGCCGCAGGATCCCATGGCGTAGTCGGAGCTCCGGTGGCTCTGTGGGCCTGTGATGATCTTTGGTTCATCATTGTTTTGTGGGGAGGAACTTGTAATCTGAAGACTTGAAGATGGAGAGCTTTGAAGAACAGTGAGTGTTCTTCAAAAAGATAAAGAGAAGATGAGTTTGATGGGTTAGATACCCTCCTTCTAGCGCCAAATGTTGTTTACCAAATAAATGAGACTGGGAATTGGTGGCTATTTAAGAGAGCTTTGGTAAAAATATCAAATGATTGAAATCATTGTTGTTTACCAAATAAATGAGACTGGGAATTGGTGGCTATTTAAGAGAGTTTTGGTAAAAACATCAAATGATTGAAATCATAAATGTTGAATGGATGATTTTGATGGAGAATATTAATGATGATGATGAACTGAAAGTAAGAACACCAAGAATTGCCAGGGGTTTTTGGTCCCTGGACTTAAATGCAAATTGTATTGCTTTGATAGAATGTGTTGAACTCTCCTTCTAGTTACAAATGTGGGACTATTTATAGTTTTCTCCATACAGGGGTACAACCATCATTTCCGACCTCTCAGGGGACAGAGGCATTAAATGCCCTCAGCCTCTAAGGATACGCGGGCGTCCGTATGCCATAGACTGAAGGCGGCCAACCACTGGTGTGTTGACACGTGTCCATAAAAGGACGATTCTCTGAGAATTTTCTTCATTTGGGTGGAATATTCTCTCTGTCACTTAGTACGGAGGCGGCTCTTTACTTCTTATGGGAAGATCTTGCCAGATTCTATCACGTGCTCTTCTGCCTGCCCGAGGTCGGAAGCTTTGTTGAGGTCGGAGATCGGTCTCCGAGTCTTCACGAAGTTGGGAAACCTCCGTGGGCTTTAACCATATTAAGGAGGTCTTTGGACGCTTTATCCGATCGCGGTCAGACCGGTCCGATCTCGACCTGGTGGACCTGCACCTTGAAATGCGGCGGGTACCTTCTGGAGCTTGGTGCCGACCTCACCATCGAAGTCGGAAGGATGGGATCGGAGCCTGCGGAGGCCGGAGGGCAATCGACTAACTCAGTCCTGTCGCGGTTCCGTTTTATTATTCTAAGTCGAAACGAGGTCGGTGCTGACCTCTTGTATAAAATGGCTACAACACTTATGGATGTTTTTAAAATTAGGGGACTATCTTTACGGGCTTAAAAAATTGGGACAATGTCTTTATTAGCTTGCAAAATTAGGACATTTATCTTAACTAACTTGCAAAACTAGGACACTATCTTTTAGTTTTAGCAAATTTAGGCCGAATATTCTAAACTTCGGCCAACTGGACACATCATAATTTGGCTTTATTTGGCCCCCATTTTATAAAATTTGGCATAAATTTTCTAACTTAAAAGATAGTGTCCTTGTTTAACGAGATTGTAAAGATTGTGTCCTAATTTTGCTAGTCTATAAAGATAATGCTCTAACTATGCCAACTAAAAAATATTGTGTCATAATTTTACAAAAACCCATAAAAAGTAATTTTCCCACCACCTCCATACAAAAATGGGTTTGGATATACGAAAGCTTATTAAGGATTGATTATCGTATGGGTAACGATATTATTATAAATATAATTTTTGGGGAGGGGAGGGAGGATTGGAAGAATTTCATTCCTCTAAAAATTTGAATTTGTAGAGACGTGTGAAACTTAAAATTCTCTAATACTCTCCCTCATTCGTGTGCTGAACTTTCGACTCTACCCTCTTGTGAGGATGCCCAGCAATAGACATTTTCATATGAGTTTTGACATTGCCTCATAGTATCTTATGCTCTTCTTTTGCCTCCAAATTTCTCTGATGCAATACACACATTGTTGAAGTTACGTACATCAACCCCATTGTGATTGATTAAATCCAGATGAGAAAGCAAGAGTACATAGAGAAGGATTTACATAAGAATCCGTAAATTGCCAAATTTGATTATTCCATAAAGCCATATATCAGTATGCGCCCATTAAAGTATTGTTTGGAGAGAAAATGAAATCCGCAACGGAATAGAGAGGACAACCACCCACCAAAAAATGCCCTCATTCCAACATTCGGAAAACGAATTCTCTGATTTTGATTTATATTTAGCTTGATATTTAAGAACTCTAATTATTTTATTTAAAATAAGATCTACGAGCATCTTCGAACTCTTTTTTTTATCAGTGAAAAAAGAATTATATTAATATTTCAGAAATAAGGATATAAGGGATACCCATCAAGCATCATACAATAGAAAAACACCAATTTCCAAACACCTAGATTATTGTTTTATTAGACGTGAAATTGTGATGTTTTGTTGCCCGATTAGTCCACATATTGAGTGTTTTTATGAGTATCTAGAGTTATTTGAGTAATATTTGCATTAGGTGTTCATTTTAGGAAAGAGAGCGAAAAATAAAATTCGTAGGACTTTCAATCGGCTCAAACGGACTACCGGATGAGAAGATATGAAGGAAATACGAAAAATATTATTTGAGTGAAGAAAAATATCATTTCGCTTGAGCGCATATGGTTTACTGGAGAGAAATAATGCTAGGTGCTCGACCACCCTAGCTCGAGCGCCCCTGGAATGCTGGAGAAAATGAGTGCTCGACCGACACTGGACCGCCCCACAAGCGAGCACCAAGTACTCGACCCCTGCGGGGAATTTTGGCCCAAATCATATAAATAGATCCCCATACCCTTATTTTACACATCTAGACTCGTTTTTCGAAGGGGAAGAAGACAAGAAGGTATTTTTGAGTGTTTGGCATGGATTTCAAGAGAAGAAACGAGGTTTTTATCATACGGATTCCATAGAACGATTTATACTTTGCACGGTTTTGTTTTATACTTTTGTTTCTTGGATTCTTTGATATATTAGTTCTTAATTCTAGATTTTATAGATTGATTTTCCATATTTGAGTTAAATTAAATTCATAGTTTGTTTGTGTTCTTGATTTATTTAATCATGTCTATGATTGTTATTATCGTTATTACTTGTGTTTACGTAATCACCATACTAGGCTAAACCCTTGTATGCTTAGGGTAGGATGAACTCGTAGAAGTAGGATGTTGGTATGTAATTAGGATAATTCGTGATGTATAGTTTTAATCCTCCTAATTATTGAATAAATCTAATAAATCCTAGAATAATTAGAGAATTAAGTATGAAAATTATTAAGGAGAGGACGACCGAATCACTCTTTATCAACAAATAGGCTTAAGGAGAGGATTTTTTAAGGTATTTATAATCAACCGGTTTACCTAGGGAGGACGGCCAAATCGCCTTAGTTAATTAGAGCCACAATAATTAAGTGTTACTCATATAATTTAATTAGTGGGTTAGTGAAGTAAGCTGTGAGAGTCAAGTATTGGAGATATTTATGAGCTTTTATTCTTTCAATTCTTTGTGCTAGATTAGGAAAGTTAATTGCCTAGTTTATAGTACACTTAGGATTTTAACTTGGAACATCACGATTATTGTAGTTAACGTACAAACTCCGTTAGTATATGTAGGGATTCCTATCCAAAGCATCATCCATATTATTTGCACTTCAACCAGATGTTAGTATAGATTTATTTCTTTTTATTAGAGGATGAGGGAGGAGTAGACTTTGAGAAGAATTTTGACAAGGCACCTCTGTGGGAAGCGAAAAAGAAATCGAAACAATTACCGGAAGATGGAAGAACATGCACGGTGAGTGGCCTCCGAGTGAAGAAATTCTATCACCGCTCTTAGGAGGATGCGGGAGGTAAAATCGAGCTTAATGTCTTGAGCTCTTTTGACATCGGTCCGGCATTAGGACCTTAAAATAGCCTTGAATGGGAGGCAACCCATTTTTAATTGCTTTCGTGTGTGTTTTGATTTTCTTTATATCGTTTGTGTGATCTTGTGTTGCTTGATCTCGTGTTGAGTGTTTTGATTGTAGGCTTGTATTGAGGGTGCAAGAATTTACGAGAGAGTGATAGCATGGAGTACTTCAAAGGAAAAAAAAGGTAGGAGGTTAGATTGCTAAGTGTCAACCGGGAAATATGCGTATGAGCTAGACCAGAACCCCAAACTTAGACCGCTTCACAAAGTCTACGCTTGGGGGGGTGGAGAGTTTTTACATGTTTCACGGTAGTGCATATGCACCGACGCACTTGAGAGGTTTAATTGACATTGCACAGACGCACGCCCTCTTGTTTATTGTTATATGTTATTGTCCACCAAAGGTACGTTCTTCCCTTCCATGTTTTCATTTTCATATTTATCGTATGTATGGCATGCACGTATTGGGTGAGCTTGAGTGTTTGATGTGAACTGATTAAGCACTGACTACTTTTCAAGTATGAGTGTTGTGAGTAGAGGGGATTTGAAAGGGAAGTCAAACACTTACGAATTTTCCTTTTAAATACTTGTGTGGTAAAAAGTGAGAAATTACTAGGTCTAGCATGGATGTGAAAAACTGTGAGACTTGAGCCTGAAAAGAGAATAGATTTCATTAAAATGATCTCATTGTTTATGAGTGGATCTTCACCTTAGAGGAGCTAAACCTTGTGAGTACTCTAGCTTCTTGATTATGTCTAGTATGAAATGCTAGAAGTGATCTAAGGCCATTATTTGATTTGATTAGTCACTTAGGCAAAATTTTCCCGACCAATGACATTAATCCCTTGTTAGCCCGTTTGAGCTTGAGCCTATTATTTGCTAGCACATTTGAGCTTATCCAATTTTGTAAAACTCCTTTTGTCCCAATTTGAGTGGAGAATAGGACAAGTTGTGAATGAAAAGGGGGTAGAGTTGGTTGATGTAGAATTATTTATAGTTGAGTGAGCACGGGAAAATGGGGTAATGAATTTGTGAGTAGCGGGGAAGAATGAAAAATTTGAGAATGAGAAAAAGAAAATACGAGCTCATATATAGTTTGAGAAAAAGAAAAAAAATAGGAAGAACATTGAAAGAAGAAAAAAATGAAAAAGATTTAAGAAAAGAGTTGAGGTGTTGAAATTAGAGGGAATTGAAAGTGCATTCTATGAAGATATTAGAAGAGTTCTGTTCCTTGAATTGAAACACCGAAGCTATGATATTCTATTCTCCATTCACTTGAGTCAGTTTATCCTATACATTTACCCCACCTATCCAAAAAGCCTTACATTACACCTTTGAACAAGTCTTTTTTGTTTCGACATGAATTCTAGTATGTGGTCGAAGTTGAGAGTGCTTAGAAAGCCTATGGTTACTAATTTGCATGAATGATTGATTGAGAGTGTCTAGATTTATTGATAAATACTTGTGAGGGATTGAAACACACCGCCAAGAACACATCCATATTTTGATTTGGTGGTTTAGTGTCAATTACCCATGAGTAGGAGAAAGGAAGATGAGTTTGTGTGTGGGTTGATCGATCTTTGAAGGTTGAAAGCGATTACTTGCATGATTTGGTACTATGATTAATTTCTAACAATTTCACTTGACTTATTATTTCATTTCTTGAGGACAAGCAATATGGTAAGTTTGGGGGGTTGATTAGACGTGAAATTGTGATGTTTTGTTGCCCGATTAGTCCACATATTGAGTGTTTTTTGTTAGTATTTAGAGTTATTTGAGTACTATTTGCATAAACTCATCAATTTGCCTCTTTGATGTTCATTTTAGGAAAGAGGGCGAAAAACAGAATTTGTAGGACTTTGAATCGACTAAAAAAGACTCCCGGATGAGAAGATATGAAGGAAATACAAAAAGTAATAGTTTAGGTGAAAAAAAGTATCATTTGGCACGAAAAGGGAGAAGTGCTCGAGCAAGGCTCGAGCAGGTGTTGGACCCTGGAGGATTTAAACAACTCGAGCCAGGGGTTGAGCTCGAGGCGCTCGACCGCACCCGGCTCGAGCGCATATGGTTCACAAGAGAGATATGGGGCTCGACCGCCAAGGCTCGACCGCTAGGCGCATTACCACCTTAGCTCGAGCACCCCTGGAACGCTGGAGAAAATGAGTGCTCGACCGGCACTCGACCGCCACTCGAGCGAGAACCAAGTGCTCGACCCCTGCGAGGAATTTTGGCCTAAATTATATAAATAGATCCCCATACTCTTATTTTACACATCTAGACTCATTTTTCGAAGAGGAGGAGACAAGAAGGTGTTTTTTGAGTGTTTGACAAGGATTTCAAGAGAAGAAACGAGGTTTTTATCATACGGATTCCATAGAACGATTTATACTTTGCACGGTTTTGTTTCATACTTTTGTTTCTTGGATTCTTTGATAAAGTAGTTCTTAATTCAAGATTTTATAGATTGATTTTCCAGATTCGAGTTCAATTAAATTCATAGTTGGTTTATGTTCTTGATTTATTTAATTATGTCTATGATTGTTATTATCATTATTGCTTGTGTTTACATAATCACCATTCTAGGCTAAACCCTTGTATATATGCTTAGGGTAGGATGAACTTGTAAAAGTAGGATGTTGATACGTAATTAGGATAATTTGTGATGTATAGGTTTAATTTTCTTATTTATTGAATAAATCTAATAAACCCTAGAATAATCATAGAATTAATTAAGCAAAATTGTTAAGAAGAGGACGACTGCATCACTCTTTATCAAAGAATATATTTAAGGAAATGGTTTTTAAAGGGGTTTATAATCAACCGGTTTATCTAGGGAGGCGGCCGAATCACCTTAGGTAAATTACGGCCTACATAATTAAGCGCAACTCATATTATTTAATTATTGGGATAGTGAAGTAAGTTGTGAGAGTTAAGTATTGGAGATATTTCTGAACTTTTATTCTTTCAATTCTTTGTGCTAGATTAGGGAAGTTAATTGCCTAGTTTACAGTACACTTAGAATTTTAACTTGGAACATCACATTATTTTAGTTAACGTACTAACTCCGTTAGTATACGTAGGGATTCCTATCAAAAACATCATCCATATTATTTGCACTTCAACCAGAAGTTAGTATAGATTTATTTCTATTTATTATAATATAATTATTAGTATTAGTCTAAAAACAAATCACATTCATATTAGCTACGACACGTAAATTTCTAGGGATTTTACTCGCGTGAAAATCCTCTCACGTGTTTGATACTACTTGGTCCCTATACTTGCCTATATTACAGTAATCTTATATTTTTGTGGGGTAATTGCTAGTAAAAACTAGTATTTTACGATCAAGTCATTGTTCCATAATACAATGAATACTCTTAGTCCACTCTCTAAACAGATACTATTTAACTTCAAATTTTCAACTCGTTCCAAAACTCAACTTTTCTTGTAACATTAAACAATTTTTCTTGTATATACGTAATATTTGTTAATTAAAATATTTAATCTAATAAAGTATTCTCTTGGTCGGCCGCACGATCTTCCATCCCTCATTATTTATTTAAATTTTTAATTTACGTAAACTAAATCAAGCATCTATAATTAGATTTCGTTTTATAATTTTTAATTAATACTCTGATTTAACCATATATTTTCTCTCCCCCTTCTGCCTTTTTTTTTTTTAATCTTTCGCTTCTCTTTAACTATTGCAAATCTAAATACATCATAGAAACATTCCAAGAAACATGAATTATTTAACAAAAAGTGTTACATTACAATTCCTCAAGGTGTTTTTTGATATATTGTGTCGAATCTGTTCAATTCTCCTATGCTACTTTTTATGTTCTACTTTATATTCCACATATTGGATCTTTAATATATGAACCCATGATTGTGGTGATTCGTTGAATATTTTTAAAGATTTCACATATCATACATCCAGATAATGGAACATAAAATGAAATATATTGGTTTTGCGTTTGCTTTAATCGCTTTACAATATCATATATATATATATATGTATATATATATATATATATATATATATTAAACTTAATGCGAGCAAACTCATTTAAATAAATGTCTAAAGGAACAAATATAAAATAACTAATTAATAATATAAAATAACAAATATAAACTTAACGCGAACAAACTCATTCCCGATTAAAGGCGATCACATGCATTAAGTTTTTATTTTTACTACTCCCCTCGTCCCACTAATATTTGTACCATGAAGTGGATACAACTTTTAAGAAAATAGTAGTATTTTGTGGTGTATAAAGTGAAGAATTGGTTGATTAAGTGTAGTGTGGGCACAAAAGGCAAAAAGCAATGACGATTCTTATAAATATGTGAATATTGGAGAAAAATAGTTTTTTGGTCCCGCAACTTGTCTAGTGTCCAATTTTGGTCCCAAAAATATTAACTTTTCAATTTTGGTCCCATAACTTATTGAATCGTCCAAACTTGGTCCCAAATGGGACCAAAATTGGACAATTCAATAAGTTACGGGACCAAAATTGAAAATTTAAAATTTTTGGGACCAAAATTGGACACCAAACAAGTTAGGGACAAAAAATTATTTTTTCGTATTCATTAATTTTTTTTCTTTTCTCACCTTATATGTGTATATATATATATATATATACATCAATGGATTTATTTTTCATGAATATAAATACAAATATTTGAAAAACATCTATAAAACATGAAAAATAAAAACCCATTATTTTTCAATTCCAATAATTATTATTTAAGATGAATTACAAAGCTCCCATAAAATATTAATAATGAAATTTTAATTACTAACTAAGAATTTAAATTGCGATAGAGTAAATAAAATAATAAATTAATACTTTTCATATAAATTTTGTTTCTCCATATCTTCGTAAAATAATTCTAAATTGCTATCGTGATCTCGTCTCCACCAATAATAGATACATGATTATTACAAAGATTATTTTAGAGTATAATTAATTAAATAGTATTTGATATATGTTTATGTGTGCGTATATATATATATATATATATATATATATATCAATGGATTTATTTTTCATGAATATAGATACAAATATTTGAAAAACATCTATAAAACATGAAAAATAAAAACCCATTATTTTCCAATTCCAATAATTATTATTTAGGATGAATTACAAAGCTCCCATAAAATACTAATAATGAAATTTTAATTATTAACTAAGAATTTAAATTGCGGTAGAGTAAATAAAATAATAAATTAATCATTTTCAAATAAATTTTGATTCTCCATATCTTCGTAAAATAATTCCAAATTGCTATCGTGATCTCGTCTCCACCAATAATATATACATGATTATTACAAAGATTATTTTAGAGTATAATTAATTAAATAGTGTTTGATATATGTGTATGTGTGCGTATGTATGTGTATATATATATATATATATATATATATACACACATATAAGGTGAGAAAAGAAAAAAAATTAATGAATACGAAAAAATAATTTTTTGTCCCTAACTTGTTTGGTGTCCAATTTTGGTCCCAAAAATTTTAATTATTCAATTTTGGTCCCAAAAATTTTAATTATTCAATTTTGGTCCCGCAACTTATTGAATTGTCCAATTTTGGTCCCATTTGGGACCAAGTTTCTTCATGCATGTCTTTATGGGGTATAAAGTGAAGAATTGGTTGAATTGAGTGTAGTGTGGGTCCAAAAGGCAAAAAACAATGACAATTCTTATAAATATGTGAAGATTGTGAGGGTAGAGTTTATGAAAGTGTTTCCATTTTTGGATGTGCAAACAATTATGGGACAGACGAATAAGGAGAGTGTGTAAACAATTATGGGAAAGAGGGAGTAATATTTACTTAAAATGGTGGGATTAGAAGAACTACAAAAAAATAAAGAATTGTCTACTAATTTTATGTTGAGAATTAAAGATGCCTACATGAATAGAAATTTTATACATAAGTCAATAGCAATCACAATTTTTTTGTTAAAATTTTTGTAGCAATGTTTACAAATCTTGTAGGAAATTTTTTATTTCTTGTAGTTAAGGGATATATATGATATATATTAGATGAGATAGAGATAAGATAAGGCTGAATTCTCAATTATTTTTCCTTTGGAGAAGTCTAATGAGTGGGGAATTTAATATGGGTGGAGTTGTTTTCTTATCGAAATCGAACTCAGGGTCAAAGGTTCTGATAGAGTTTAAATTACAAATCATCCCATAACTTTTTGACAAAATAGATTTGGTCCCATAATTAATTTTTAATCATATTTAGTCCGAATTTTTCTGACAGGGTCCAATTTTGGTCCCAATTCTCACTTTGAAGTCCGAATTTCGGTGATTTCCGGCAAGAGTGCTGATGTGACGTTTACGTCAACTATCTATATTTGATTTTTTCTTTTCTTTTACAATTTAATTGCACATAATATATATTTAGAAATTCTAAAAGAAAGTGACAAAATTAAATATAATTAGTACATATGGACGCCCCATAAACACCCTTGTCATAAATTCCCAATTTCGGACTTTAAAACGATGCCGTAATGTCTTTTCCGGCCGATTTGGGACCAATATTGGACTTTGTTAGATAACTTGGGACTAAACCTGATCAAAAATTAATTTTGGGACTAAATCTGTTTTGTCAGAAAGTTATGGGACGATTTGTAATTTAAACTCGGTTCTGATACACTGTAAGAATTCAACTCATCAAAAAGTACACAAATTTATAGAGAGATATGACATTTTTCAGTGATACCCTATAAGAATTTCAACTCATCTAAAAGTTCGAATTTATAATAAGGAGGAGTGAAATTAATTAATTATTTCAATTATTTCTAACACTCCTCTTTAATCATGGGTTGAATTCTCAAATTAAAGATTCTCAATAAATGGATAATGTAATATGGATGGAGTTGCTTTATGCGGAAATCGAAGTTAAAGACTGTAATACCATGTAAGAATTTGACCTTATCTAAAAACTCGACTGTATGCAGAGGTGTAAAATAATTAATTAATTTTCCTAACAATACCATCCATGGATTAACCCAGCAAATCTTTTGTACCGAATAAAGGAAAAATGTATTAATGAGGAGGGTACAGAGGAGCTATAAAACGCTCATAACCCTAAGCCTATTTCATAACCTAATTTGTGTATATTCACATATGAAAAATGGAGAAGGCTGCCACTGCAAGAAGAGGAGGATGTGGCTCAGCTCCCTCATCAAGGAGAAGGAAGAGACCGCGCTTTCTTATGACCGAGCTGCCCGAAATTTCCCCACCGGTGAGATGCATGTTGACCAACAGAAAAAGACGGTCAGAGAAGCTGAGATTAACAACTGAGCCATATGTTCAAGGTATGACTGTTCTGTCCATTTAATTTTACTTATTTAATATAAGCCTCGTTAAATTTTATTTTTTAATTTATTTTTTTATTAACTATATATTTTCATGTCCACCAACAGGTCAGCTTCCAGGTGTACCCTCTACCCCCATCAAACGACGCCGTTGTGACCTGCTTCAGAGGGATGGTATAAAAATTAAAATTGCATCGGTATCTATGAACAAAGGCACGGTGGCTGCTAAGGCGGAAGCTGAGAGGCGAGCAAAGGAGGCAGCGGAAGATGTGGTTCGTTGAGGAAGAGTGAATTGGCTTTAGTAAGGCCTGGTGACGGATTAAGTGGGATCGGTACTAATGTAATGTAAATGGTACATTAGAACCATGCTTTCAGTTGTTGGAATCTATGTAGTTTTTATGTAGGATATTCAACAGCCGAGTCACATAGTTGTTACTAGAAAATTATCGGTTGTTTCAAATTGAAAAATTTGAAAAAGTGGAGTATTAAATTGCAAAGAAAAAAAGTTACATGTTTTTATAAATATTTGCTATCAGTACAAAATAATTAATAAATTGTTGCAAAAACATTTCAAAATGTGGCTGCCAGAAAGCTATGTAAGATATATGCCACATCGACGACAATGTGAAAAAAAAAAGTTTTTTAAAATAAATAAAAAAAATTATATACAAATTTTTAAAACCCTCTCCGCAAAATAGTCACTTTACCAAAATGTGGTTTAGGCCTCTGTGTGGTTTTGCAAGTGGACTTTGTGTTTCATGATTTTATTGAAATTTTTATTTATAAGTTTTGTAAGAACTGTTATGTATTTGTATTATTTTTAGGGTTGATTGCAAATAAAATAACAATATTTTCGCAAATTGCAACCTAATTTAAACTTTTGAATTTTTGCAAACATAACCTCAACTTAACATTTAGTTGCTATTCAAACCAACAAACAAAACTTTATTGTCCAAAAATGATATTTCACTTACCCAACAATGAATAATTAATTGTATTAATATGTTTAGATTGGTTCGAATGACAATACATAATTTAACATCGTTTTCGAGTTGATTGAAATCTGCCTTTTGGTTAGAATTGCAACCAAATGTTAATTAAGTTTAGGTATTGTTTTCAAAGATTCAAAAAATTTAGATTAAATTGCAATTTGCGATAAGGTTGTGATTTTATTAGCAATCAACCATTATTTTTATTAGTTGGCCTTGAGCAAAAAATCTTGTGTTTGCTAACGATGATGCACATTGTCATTCAACTGTGCGAGGAGTTTTTTTTTTATAGATTTTATTCTTATTGGTCATTAAACAGTTACGGACCGACCCATTTATGGTGATTCGTGATATTATGAAGTCTTACACTTGTTTCACTTTGAATAATTTTGCATGTATCATGGACGACAAATATGGTGGTTGATTGGTTAGCCTGTTTTTATTTTCCGATATATGTCTTTTTGTATATTTTAAGAACTATTTTCCTTTTTGGCTAGAGACCCTAGCTTCAGATAACTTTTTTGATGTATATGATTTGGGTAGGTGCTAGTCAATTGTGCGAGGATTTCTTTTTTATATATTTTATTCTAGTTGGTCGTTAAACAGCCACAGACCGACCCATTTATGGTGATTCGTGATATTATTTTAAAGGAAGTCTTACACTTGTTTCACTTTGAATAATTTCGCGTGTATATGGACGACAAATAAAGTGGTTGATTGGTTAGCGTGTTTTTATTTTTCGTTATATATCTTTTTTTATATTTTGAGAAATGTTTTCCTTTTTTGCTAGAGACCCTAGCTTCGGATCACATTTTTCAGGTGAAGGGAACTTAATTGAAGAGCTTGTCTGATTGCGTGTTCCAAAGTGCCACCGCTTGTTCTATCTGCCTGCACATTGTTGTCCATTTGTTGTCGGTAAGTCAAGGTAAGTGGGGTTCCATTGTTGTGAGCAACAACGGTATTTTCTATGGTTGCCCACTTTGGAAATTAAGGTTTGGAATTCTGATCTCGTAAGAATCTCTAACCCTATATTTTTCCATTTGTCACATAACAGCTTGTTGCGGGTTTAATGCTTTTTTTCGCATGTTGCAGACATAGGTTGATTGGGTTATATAAGGGAAATATCAAAATTGGTCTTGTAACTATACCTGAGTACAGATTTGTTCCTTTATCTTCTAATTTCTCATTTATGGTCATTGGGTTATCAGTAAAGGTCATTTTCAAATCAATAAAAATGAGAAAAGTTACAGGACCATTTGTGATATTTTTCGGTTATATGATGTAGTTGAATTTTTATTTATATCTTTGTGGTATTATTCCTTTTGTGTGATTTTTTGAAGGCTTTATTTGTTGCTTAGTTGTGGTAGGCTTTGTGTTTAACATATTTTTGTGTTTACTTGACCTTTACTGTTGATTCCTTGTAATTTTTTTGGCTTTGTGTCGTGATTTCTTTGAGTAAGATGGAATAATTAATTGTCTTTGCGGTTGTTAGAGAATTTGTGTTATAAATGATTTCCTATTAGTTATATGTCTCTACTACTATTGTCTTTCTATGACTCTTTTGTACATGTCTTTGTGTTTTATTTTTTTGTGCCAATTGCATGTCATTGTGGTACATGTATTTGTGCTCTCTTTGTGTGTTTTTTTTTTAATTTTATAAATTGTTATCTTTGCGGTGCTGTCTTGAGTGATCTTTATTTATTTTTATTGTCTTTTGTGGTAATTATCTTGGTCCAGGATTTGTGTTTTCTATTTTTTTGTGTGGTTTTATGCCTTTTTTGTGGTTACTAGATGGACTTTGTATTTTTTACATGTTTTGTACTAATTGTGGTATGTGCAGGTTTGTACTAACTATTGTCTGTGCAGCTGCAACGACTTGGTGTTTTGTGCTAGTGTGTTTGGGAAATGGTGACTTCCTCTAAATTCGGTATTGTTAATTATGTTGTGGGAATAGCAAAAAAGTTAGAGATTTTTTGGCTTTAGTTCCTTGGTATTGTTTTGGACTTTGGGTTTAAGGCAACATGCACAACCCGTTTCTTTTAGCCTCGAGCATGTTGGATGTCTCCCATATGATCTTCCTTCTTACTATCATGGCCATTTCCCGCATATTGAGAGACAACCGAGTGAGATAGAGGTGTGAATGTGTGAGAGTGTAACATATCTTTATGAGTTTCTCCCTACATTTGTTGAATCCATGTGACAGGTAACCTGAACCCGTTATATATATATATATATATATGTGTGTGTGTGTGTGTGTGTGTGAGTGTGTGTGTGTGTGTGTGTGTGTGTGTGTGTGTTGTTCCTTTGTTTAATTCTTTTGTCAATGTTTAATAAATTTGTATTATGATTTGAGATGTATAAAGGGATAGTAGTGAATGTAACTTTGTATTAAACTGATATTTTTTAGTGATAATGTTATCACTACAAGAAAATAAAGTAGTGTGGCCCAGGATATAAGAATTTACTAGAAAATTTCTCATTACGACTACAAAATTTCCAGCAAAAGATTTTGTAGTAGAGACTCCTACGACTGGCCTACATAATTTTCTTATCATGTAAACATCTTCATTTTTCAACCTACAAAGAATTTCATTAAAAATGTGATGGCAAATTTATGTTTGGTTGTTACGACAAATCCTTTTAAAGTGTTGCCATATTGCAAAAATGTAACACTTTATACATATTCACTAACAAATAATTTATTTTCATCTAAGAATCCAAATTTATCCCATTTAATATCATATATATCCCTTTTAATTCATTCCTTTTAAGTAAATATTAGTAATAAAAAAGCGTTAACGCATGTGAATGCCTATAAATACGAACGAATTTAAGGGGCTCTGATTTTATTTGAATGAATTTGTTCGCTTTGGTTGAAAATGTATATATGACAATAATGTAAATCGAGGTATGCAAACGGAGAGCCAATTTCACAATTACAAAAAAGTGCCAAAGGGGGAGATAGGACATTAGGTTTAATTAGTGAATTATAAATCATAAAATGAAATCTAATTGTTTGAATTATTTTACATAAATTACAATACTTTAATGAGGAGTACATTGATTATGGGGCTTTATGGAGTAATCCTTCACATTGTACAATAAGCGGTCGGGATGGCACAATTTTTGAACGACTTGGTAGATTTTTCAGAGTTGAAAGTTGGAGGACATATTTCAACGGCTCGTGTTGAAACCCAAGCTTTACATGGACCAAAGAGCAGTGAGTATTTTTGTGAGGAAATTAAGAGGTTTGGGATGATTCACACAAGATTTATGGTGGAACATAGATAGTTATAAATGCGGGGAATATATTTATAGATTTTATTGTTGTTGGTCATATAAACAATCATAGGATGACACATATATGGCTATCACGGAGTTATTATACTATGACAAATGCATGTTTAACCCTTTTATTTGATTTAATTAACGCCCCTATAATTTATGTAAATTTAAAAGATAATTCTAAGTTCAACTATGAACCACCAATCTTATTTTTGTGAAAATTGTATATATATAGGGTTATAATACACCACCATATTTTTACGACGAAGATAAATCTATTGGTCACTATATTAGACCGTAAAAAAATTAATTTTTTAGGATAAAATTATAGATTCGTCCATTGAAGTAAATTAATGCAATTATAGAACAAAATCATATAAGGTCAATAAAAGTTTGAGGCAACATAAGAACACAGAGAAAAAAGTTTTTTTGGTCCCATAACATATCCTGTGTCCAATTTACGTCCCAAAAAAATTTAACTATTCAATTTTGGTCCCATAACTTATTTAGTTGTCCAATTTTGGTCCCAATTTCACCTGAAAAGCCAAAACGACGTCGTTTTATGTCACATGTGGCTCAAGCGCGAGCCAAAATTGGAAATTTATGTTGCCCATGCTGACGTGGCGCTGACTGTATTTTTTTAATTAATTATTTTTATTCAATATTTGTTTCCACCTCATTAAATAATTAATAAAATTAATTTTAAATAAGATATCAACTTAATACCCATTCAAACTTACGGATTTACTAAGTCAGTTCAAATCAATATTTTCAAAATAAAAAAAAAATGTGGAAGATTGAAATCGGATTTCAAGAAGGGTATCTAAGAGTCTGCCTTTAAAATGACGATGTGAATGACGATATGAATTCTTTGTTCAGGTAATTCAATTTCTCTTATTTTATGTATTATTTATTTAGAAAATGTGAGTTTGAATTGATTTAGAAAAATCGTAAGTTTGAATTGGTATTGAGTGGTATCTTATTTAAAATTAATTTTATTAATTATTTAATGAGGTGGAAATAAATATTGAATACAAATAATTATTTAAAAAAATACAGTCAGGGCCACGTCAGCATGGACAACAGAAATCCCCAATTTTGGCCGTCACGTGAGCCATGCGTGACATAAAACGACGTCGTTTTGGATTTTCCGGTGAAATTGGGACCAAAATTGGACAACTAAATAAGTTATGGGACCAAAATTGAATAGTTAAATTTTTTGGGACGTAAATTGGACACAAGATAAGTTATGGGACCAAAAAAACTTTTTTCTCTAAGAACACAAGATACTATGAGGGGCAATATTTCATTATGTTCCACAAGATAAGCGGTTGGAATGACAGACAATTTTTATACGACTTGGTAAATTTTTCATTAGTAAAAGTTGGAGGACTTATTTAATGGCTCATGCTGAAATAAGAGAGTTACATGGACCAAAGACTAGTGAGTATTTTGTGTAAGAAGATTGAGAGGGTTTGGATGGTTCAGACGAGATTTATGGTGGAGCATTGATGGTTAATCCTGCGGTAAATTATTTTTATAGATTTAATTATTGTTGGTCGTATAAACAATCACAGTGAAATATATTTATGGTTATTCATGGAGTTATTATTCGGTGGAAAATGCACGTTTTATCCTTTTATTCAATTTAAACAACGTCCCTCAAATTTAAGTAAATTTAAAAGATGTATCTATAAGTTCAACTATGACAATGTGAAGAACCACCAATCTTAATTTTGCAAAAAAAAAAAAAAAAAATCTATATACACCCCCAGATTTTTACAAGGAGGATAAATGTTAAGGTGACTGTATTAGAACATCAAGATTTTAGTTTTTTAGGATAAAATTATAGATTCTTCCCTTGAAGTTAATTAATGCTGAAAGTTTGGGGACAATAGAAGAACATAAGATACTATGAGACATAATGTATGTTATGTTGTACACTATTTTCTAGAAGGAGGTAATTCTTCATAGTGTGCAACAAGTAGTCTGGAAGGTAGGCAATTTTTTAAAAACATGGTAGGTTTTTCACAAATCAACGTACAACTCGTGTTAAAATACAAAAATTACATGTACAACTCGTGTTAAAATACAAAAAATACATGGACCAAAGAGCAGTGAGTATTATGTGTACATGAGAAGATTGAGAGGTATACAGGATTGTTCATGCAAGATTCATGGTGGGGCATAGATGGTTAATTCTTTGAGGAATATACTTTTATAGATTTTATTGTTGTTTGTGGTAAACCAATCATAAGGCAAAACATTTTTGGTCATGCGTGAAGTTATTATTCAATAATGAATTCATGTTGCACCCTTTTATTCGATTTAATTAATGTCCCTCAAACTTATGTAAATTTAAAAGATGATTCTAAGTTCAACTATGTCTATGTGATGAACCATCAATTTTAATTTTGCGAAAATTGTCTATATATAAAGGTGGATAGATGTATTGGTGACCTAGACCATTATTTAGGATAAAATTATAGATTCGTCCCTTGAAGTAAATTTATGCAATTATAAAAAAATATACCATGTAAGGGCAACAAAAGCCTTTAAAGCTCAATAGGCAGGCTCGTTTAAATTTATAGTTATATATTATCCATAGATATTATATGTTTATTAATTACATCTTATATCAATAAAAATTATATAATTAATAACATAAAATAACATATATTTAAATAAATTTTTTGATTAAATAAACTCAAACATTAATGATCCCTAAATAATGTTAAAAATTGAACAAAATACACAAACCTTAAAATTATGATATTCTTATAATTATTTTTTATTGATATTCAATGTGAAATAGACCTAAATAGATTTTAAATAGGCTTTTATGCCCGGCTTGTGTATTTAAAATGTCAGGCTTGAGCCCACTAAATTTTTTATCACAGGCAACTAACCAGACTTGATTTTAACCCCTATATACTAGGTGTAGACCGTCTAACGAAAAGTATAACTCGACCCGGCTTATTTTCACCTTTATGTAAGGGCATCGTAAAATATTGTTATCATAAAAATAAACTACAAAACGAGATGAAGCAAAAAATTTGTTACTCTTTATAGGGGACAAATAAATTAGATTCTCCAAAATCCTTGAATTGGATTGGAATTCTTCACCATATCCATAAATTTTATTCTACGTACAATAATTGAATTGAATCAAATTAATCCAATCATATGATTCTTATTTTTCTTTGGAGTAATAGTAATACAGTGCTAAGCTGTTATAAAATATAATTTTTTTTTTAATTAATGCTCAATTTTACATCTTCATTAATTAGTTTTACTAATTTTTTAAGTTGCAAGAACAGCCTAGTGCGTATTACCTCAAACTCTATGTTCTTTCTCACAAGTTTAATTATATCTTCATTTACATAAACTTTCTTAGTCAAGTAAACAAAAACCGATTGTTACATATTTCCTTAAATTAATTATAAGACAGAAACCTATGCGTAATGGTTGAGAAAAAAAGTTATTTTGTCCCATAACTTATCAAGTGTCCGATTTTGGTCCCAAAAATTTTGACTTTTCAATATTGGTCCCGTAACTCCTAGGAATTGTCCAATTTTAGTCCCATTTTCTTCAAAAATACAAAAATAGTGCCCTTTTTTGTCATGCTCAACTCACATTCTGCCCAAATTTGGGCCTTTACGGTACCCTTGAAGATGTGTCCGCAAAATAATTTTTTTTCGTTTTGTATTTTTTAATCATTTTTTCCATATCACTAATATGTGGTTGAAAAATGGACAAACCATAGGAGTTACGGGACTAAAATTGAAGAGTCAAATTTTTGGGACTAAAATCGGACACTCGATAAGTTATGGGACCAAAAAGAAATTTCCCAGCAAGAATGAGACCAAAATTGGACAATTCCAAGGAGTTACGGGACCAATATTGAAGAGTCAGAAATTTTGGGACCAAAATCGAACACTCGATAAGTTATGGGACCAAAAAACTTTTATTCTCCGCAATGGTTGCACAAATCTATTATCTGTAAAATCCAATTGAATTGACTTAGTTTTTCTTCAACCATTTCCAATAAACTTTTTGGATGATTCTTCAGAACAAATAAAAGTTAAAAATAATTTTATCATGAAACAAAGTACATGTGATTGTTAATGTCATGTTAGTTACATTTTAGCCACACTCATGATTTCATATATAGTTATTTAAAATAAATAAATAAAACAAAAGACTCCATAGATATTGAATTTGGCTTGCCAAAAATAAATACATTTAATTTGGTATACATAAAGAACTTTCTATATTTTTCCAGCCAAATAAATAAATAAAACAAGAAATTCTAAAAAAATCATCTCATCTAAAAGTTCAAACTTATAAAGAGATTTAAAATCAATTCATTTATCTAATTCGGTCCTTTCCAAAAAAAAGAATACATTTAATTTTGGTATACATAAAACTACTTTCTTGATTCCGGCTATATCATGGAAATAGAAGGCATTCGTGCCGTTGTGGCGGAGTTAGTGCGTCCCCCTTGCATCCCACAACGACGTTAAGGATCTCACATCGGAGGAAAGGAGCTGAATCTGCATTTAATCTAATACAAAACGGAGGCTTATTATAATGAAATAAAGGGGAGTAATAAATAAGTAATCATAATTCAAGGGTCAAAACAGTTATACCTTGAGTACATGGCTAATTTGTTCCTCACAGTCCTTTACGGCGTCTGATGGTGTAACGTCTGTTAATCTCACGGGCGGGGAAATTCCGGGTTGATAGGTCATAAGAAAAGTAGAAGGCTGGTACCAATATTCCCGTGTTAGAAAAGCTTAGTAACCCAGCTCTAAAAGGTGTGAAAGCCAAGGTCCAGACTAAAAGGATACTTCCTGAGGATACATATAGTCAGTCGGGTAGTAAGTAAGTAATATTCATAACTTGCAGGAGAGAGAACAGTAGAGAAATGACTCCTGCAAATTTCAGTCAGAACCCCTGGGTGGCTTGGTTGTCTGCGGCCTCTGGTGTAAAAAAATCACTTTTTAAATGAGATGAAATTCTTTCAGATCTTCCTCCTCCCTTACGAAAGGTGTTGAGCCACATCCCCCTTTTCTTCCCGGATCTCCTTATTCTCATGCCGCGGAATTTGGAAGACCCCTTCTTCTGTTGAGGCCGTGCAGTGGCGGCATTCTGCATTTTTCATTTGTGAACTTACACAATTAGGTTATGACAGAGGCTTAGGGTTATGACAGTTTTATAGTTCCTCTGTACCCCTCTGTCATTAATATAATTTTCCATTTTCGGTACATAAGATTTGGGTAAGGTTAATCCATGGAAAATATACTTTATTAATTTACCAGGACTTATCTATAAATTCAAATTTTTAAATAAATTAAAATTCTTACAAGGCCCTTCAATTCACGATTATATTTGGGTTCGATTTCCACAAAAAAAAATATTTCATCCATATTAAATTTTTCACTCAAAGGAAAAAAATTAAAATCTGAGTGAGGGGTTGTTAAGAAATTTGTAAGTGAATTAATTGAATATATCTCTACAATTTCGAATTTTTGGATGATATGTTTTGAGAACCCGTCTCATACAAGTTTTTGTAGACAAGAAACTGGTATGAGAATTAAATAAATGAATTGATTTCACACCACTCTAAATATATATTTGGATAAGGATATATCATCTATTATTTTATCTCAATCTCCTCTAGTATCCTATATATCCTTCAACCCTACCTATTTAAGTATAGGAATTAAATAAATGAATTGATTTCACACCACTCTATATATATATATATATATGGATAAGGATATATCGTCTATTATTTTATCTCAATCTCATCTAATATCCTATATATCCTTCAACCCTACCTATTTAAGTAAATGCAGTTTTAATTTAAAAGAAAAAATATAATGTATGTGAGTGTCTTTACCTGGGGATGGATTTAGGGATGAGGGCCCGCATGGGCGTAGCTCAGTTGGTTCCTGGGTGGCAGATTGCTACAAGGATTTAGGGATGAGGCAAATTTAATGATTAATAAATATGTATTACATGTGAGATGTAGGAACAGTTGTGGATGTAATCTTGAATCAAATTAATATTTTTGAGTGATGAAGATATCACTAGAAGTATATAAAGTCGTTCCTAGGAAATTAGAATTTACCAATTTCTCAATAAGAGTAAGAATTTTTCAGTAGAAAATGGTCTTGTGGAACTTACGACTTGCTTATAAATTTTATATTAATGTAAATATTTTCATATCTCAATCTATGAACAATTTGATTAAAAAGGGCAAATTTTTGGAGGTTGTCTGTTGTTACAACGAGTCCTATAAAAGTGTTACCCTCTTGCAAAAGGTAACACTTTATACATATTAATTAAACAAATAATTTATTCTCATTTAAAATCTAAAATTTATGACATAAACCCTAGGGTTTGTAGAGTTTTTATAGCTCCTCCTCGTTACCACTCGCCACTATTATCATTTTAAATTTATTTGTTTTTCTCATTTAAAATTCCAAATTTATGACATAAGTCCAAGGGTTTTGAGCGTTTTATAGCTCCCCTTCAGTACCACGTCATTAATATCATTTTAAATTTTTCGATATCATTAACTCACGGTTAGATCCTAAGATCCATTCTTGCATAAAGGGACTCAAATTATCCTTCTATTGAGCCTCCCCAACATAAAAAATATACATAAAGAGTGAGGGAGGTATGATCTTGCATTACCGGACGAGAGAATGTTTGATTAGAGATTTGATTTTTCAATAAACAAATATTACGTATATACAAGAAAAATTGTTTAATGATTCAAGGTTGAAGATGCTTCTAAATCTTATTTTAAATATATTATAGGTCTTAAATAAAATAATTAAAGCACTTAAATATAAAGCTAAAATATGAATCAAAATTAGAGAACTCATTTTTCCAACGTCGGAATGTGGGTGGTTGTCCTCTCTATTCCAGTGCGGATTTCACTTTCTTCTTCAAATGACAATACTTTTATGAGAGGTATATTGATGAGTTTGAATAAAAAATCTTCCCATAACTTTTTGAACAAATAGATATTGTCCTAATTTTTATTTTTTTTAGATTTAATCCCAATAATATTTCTTACAAGCTGGTCCAATATAGGTCCCAAATCGGCTGGGAAAAAAATGAGAAACAATGTTTTTTTCTCATTGAATAACACATGATAGGTAAAATTAGGGACTTGTAGCAATGAAACTGTTATGGACAAATAATATCCCACATCGGATTCACAACGAAGGAACACGGGTTAAGAAGGATGGACAAGTATCACCATTGGTATTAAGCCCAAAAACAAATCTGTGCAGGCTAGACCCAAAGAGGACAATATCATATCAATGGGAGTTCGAGGTTCATCCGTCTGGGTCCAACAAACTGGTACCAGGTCCATTGTTTCAGATGAATCGATGGTGTCGAACAGAAAAAGATGTGATTATGGCGAAATGATAGGGTTCTTTTCAAATTGTGCAGAGTCGTTGATGGGCTGTCGTCGACACACCAAAATTATTTTTTTTTTACCTCGACTAATCTCTAGTGTAGTAGGTAGTAAGAGTCGAACCCACGAGGAACAGTGTATTATTTTAAAGAATTAATTTGTGTAAGAAAACAATAAAGATAGGAGGGTTTGGATTTGTTGTATAACTACTAAAAAGCAAGAAAATAAAATAAGATTCAAAGAATAAAAATGATCTAGCCCTTGGATAGTATCCCCAAAAATAATTCTCTCAATTTAATTAAGGATTGTGGTTTATCTCAGTCCTATCACGAATCTTGCCCCTAAACCAGTGGTACAACCAAAGTAGTTCGAATTATTTCTTAAGTTTAATTAATCAGAAGGTATGACCCCCAATTAACCTATTCGAATGAATAACCCCAAAACATGTATTTGAGATTCAATTCATTGAATGCATTAACGAACCAAAATAATAGGACAAACAAGACTATGAAAGTGGAACGCTCGAATCATACAATCTAGATTTTGCTATCCCTAGGGTATTCTGCCCTATTTGCTTCTACAATTACAGATTTATAACAATTACGGATTATAAAGTGTAATTTAGCTGGAATTAATTAATTAACAAACTCGGGTGGCCAAACCAAATAAATTAATTAATTGAACATGCATAGCATTATATCAAATAGCAAAGAAATCGAGATAGGGATGAAATTAAAACCGTCACCAAATAATTAAAAGATAAAAATATTAAAGGTTCAACATCTCATCGGACTAGAATAAAAACTTAGTCACTAAACATGACTAAGTCAAATGACAAAGATATAAAACAAAACATAACTTAGATTATTGTGTGTTTGTTTCTCTCCAAAGTTGCTCTCCTCCATAGGTCCAATGATGACTTTTTATAATGGAGCAAACTTAAATTCTATTTAAGTCCTTGAGCCAAATTGATGATTAAATCAACATGTGAGAATTCCAAAGGCTTGATCGTACGTAACTTTTAAGTCTTGATAAATGAGCACTAACTACGGCTTTATTGCATGCAATATTCATAGCATATGGAACATGTGCTAGAATTCAACAATGGACCCCATGTTGCGCTATATATTTGTATTTGGCTCGATCCATTTGCACTCACTCGCACATTTAAATTTGGTATGTCCCAAGCTTAATTTAAAAGTTCTAAAACAGCCTGAAAATGATAGAAAATGTAAAATCAAAGCAAACAGAACCAAATAATATAAGTCGCATAATTACAAGATAATAGCGAAATAAAATACATAAGATAATTAAAATAAACAAAAAAAATTATACGCTAAAATCCAACTTATCAGTCGTCCTAGTGGTCTTTGTTTGAGTGGAGGATTGTTAGGGACATATAATATCCACATCAGATTTCAATTGGTATGAGGCCTTTTGGGGAATCCCAAAAATAAATTCATGTGGGCTCGACCAAAAGCAAACAATATCATAAAAATGAGATATCGCAATTTATCCGTCGGGGTCTAACAAACTGGTATCAGAGTCATGGTCCCAGATGAATCGATGGTGTCAAATGTAAAAAAAATGTGTGATTCTGGTGAAAAAAACTGTGCTATTTCCAAATTGAGCGGAGACACCTCAGTGGTCTTTGTTTGAGGGGAGGATTGTTAGAGACAAACAATATTCCACATCAGATAGGATCATTGAGTTAATAAAAATGAACAATATCACCATTGGTATGAGTCCTTATAGGGGAAACCAAAAAATAAATATGTGCGGTCTCGGCCCAAAGCTGACAATATCATGACAATGGGCCGGAGGTTGAGGTACACCTATCGGGATCCAACAAAAATTAATACAACTGTCATTTATTTCTTAAAATTCCATACATATGATGTGAATAAAATTCAAATATAATTATCTTGATAGTGTTGGCTAATTTGAGACCAAAATTGGATCTTGTCAGAGAAATTGGTACTATATTTGATAAAAAAAAATTGGGTCTAAATCTATTTTATCAGAATTTTATGGCATGATTTTATGATTTAAACTTGTATATTGATTATATGGCTTTATTATAATCAAACTTGGCGATTTACGGGTTTTTACGTAAATCCCTTTCTAGTTCTACAATTTTAATTGTGGACTACTATTTACTCGGTTGCTTTCTCTCTTGAATTAGATAAATTGCATTTTTTGGTCCCAAGAGACTGAGTCAATTTCGAAAAGATTCCTTTTTCATTAGTTTTAGTCCCATACTTTTTTCTCGATACTTTTGGTCCAAGAGATTGCAGTTCTAGTCCTAAAAAAATGTGGTATTTAGTCCTAAAAAATTTCAGAAGGGAACAAAGTTGCAAAAATAAATGAATCACTTTTGTACATAGGTACTAAAATAATTTTGAACTCATTCTCTTGGCACTATAATTGCAATTATTCCCACCTGGATTTAATCAATCACCCTTTTTTGGTGGAGATAACTTCAACAATGTGTGTATTATGTCAAATAAGACCATAAGATACTATAAGGGGCAACATCAGGTTATATTTTAGTACACAATTTGCATGGCGGTAAATTCCAAACAGTGTACAATAAGCGGTCAGGATGGCCTGCAGTTTTGGAAAAACTTGGTAGATTTTTTGTAGGTGAAAGTTGGAGGAATATTTATGTTCTACGGTTTGTGTTGAAACCTAAAATTTGCATGGATTTAACCATAGAAAAGTTTGTATTTTGCATGAGAAGACTGCGAGGTTAGGACAGTTCAAAAGAATTTATAGTGGAGCAAAGATGGTTAATCGTGCGAGGATGTCCTTTCTTTGATTTTATTCTCATTGGTCGTTAAACAGTCATAGACCGACCCATTTATGGTGATTTGTGATGTTATTTCAGAGGGATTCTTACACTTGTTTCTTTTTTTGAATGATTTCTAATAGCTTTCGCATGTATCATTGATGACAAATAAGGTGGTTGATTGGTTAGCGTGTTTTCTATTTTTCTGTTTGATGTCCTTTTGTATATTTTGAGAAAAATTATCATTTTAAAATAGAGACCCTAGATTCAGATAATATTTTTCATTGAGGGAGAAATCAATGAAAGTGCCTGTCCTGTCGTCATCCTTGTTTCGGCACCGCCGTGCGCGTGTCCCAATGCACCGCCACTTATTCTGCCTCTGCTCCAGTCACTATCCATTTGCTTCCGGTCCGTCAAAGTAGTGGACTAATTAATGGCTGAAATGGAGTTGTTGTTTGTGGGAAATTGCTGCCCACTTTGGAAATTAAGTTTTAGAATTCTTTTGTAGGATTCTGATCTCGTAAGTAGCTTTAACACTATATTTTTTCCATCGTTGTGTAGCGGCTTGTTGCGGGTTTAATGCTTTTGTAGTACAGTCGCTTGTCGCATGCTTAGGTTGATGGAGTTATGTGTTGTAGGTGCAGGTTTTATTATATTTTTGTGGCACGTATATTAAATTTTCTTTCTTTTTGGTGTTCGTGTATTGTGTGCTATGTATTGCTTTCGTTGAATTGTGTTGGATTCTGACTATTTATGCATCATTGTATTTGCTTGTTATACTTTGAAATGACAAGTATGTGATTTATTTTTGTGGGTCCATGGCTTTCACATTTTCATAGTGTTTTTCTTTTCTCTTTGAAATCTTGTGATGGGTAGATGATGTGCTTGTGGGAAGGGTGGTGGTGGTTGCAAGAAGGTACTTGTGGTTTCTATAAAAAATATGTATATGTGTGTTATGCATAATTACATAAAGTTTTATTTCATGTTTGACAATTTGGGACTGATTTGGGTAAATTTGAATTGTTGTGAGACTAAATCGAAAAAATAAATAAAAATGGGGCCAAGAAAAAAAGTTAAAAAGTTACGGGACAAAAAATGGTTTTAATCCGCATAGAATAAAACTACTTTCTTGATTTTTCGGGCATGTCGGCGGAATTAGAACTCGTTGTTAATGGAGATAGTGGGTCCCCCAATTTTTCATTATGGCACTCCCCATTACCTGCAATTTTGGGTTTCATTGAAATCCGCATCTCCATATCCATATCAATTTAAACAGTAGTATTTGTGTTTCACTTCCCGACAAATACAGACTTTTAGATGACATATATGGTTTATGTTCGCACATTTGGAGTTCGATTCCTGTTGAAAACCATTTCATTATATTAAATTGTTTACTAATTGACTTCTTACCCAAAAAGGGAGAAAGTTATGAAAAATAAATAAATTAATTAATTTTACACTTTCAATTTAGAGTTTTGGATTAAATATAATTTTGTCAGCCCGACTCACAAAATTTGTTGATTTATCCGAAATCAGGGATACATCGTCTATTAATTTATTCCTATCTCTCATCTAGTATCCTATACCTAGGGATGAATTTGTTGAACGACTAGATTTATAACAAATGAAAGATGGGGTATATTTTTCAATGGCTTGTGTTGACACCTAAGATTTACATGGACCAAAGAGCAGTGAGTATTTTGTAAAAAAAAAAGAGAGATGTAGGATGGTTCACAAGATTTATGGTCGAACATAGATTTTATTGTTAATCTTGCGAGAAATATTTTTATAGATTTTATTGTTGTTGGTCATATAAACATCCACATGAAAACACATTTATGGTTATGAACGAAGTTATTAATAGATGATATATGTATGTTTCACCCTTTATTTAATTTAATTAAAGTACCTCAAATTTATGTAAATTTAAAATATGATTCTAAGTTCAATTATAGCTATGTGATTACCCGGAATCTTAATTTTGTAAAAATTGTCTATATATAATGTTTAAAATTAATATACCACCATATTTTTACGAGAAGGATAAATATATTGGTGACCGTTTTAGACCATCAAAATTATAGTTTTTTAAGACAAAATTAAAGATTCGTCCCCTAAAGTAAATTAATGCAGTTATAAAAGAAAAGTCAAATAAGGGCTACAAAAGTTTGGAGGCAACAAAACACTAGATATTATCAGGGGCAATGTCAGGGGCAATGTCTGATTATGTTTTACAAGATTTGCATGGAGGAGGTAAATTATTCACAGTGCGGTCGGGATGGCATCACTCTTCTGTTTAAGAATGTAAACCCAAACCTTTCTAGAATAATCATCAATAAGGGTAAGGAAATACCTGCCTCCACCATGAGTGGATACCCTAGTTGGTCCCCATACATCAAAATGTATGTAATCCATAACCTCCTTGGTGGTATGCTTCCCTTTCTGGTATGCTTGCTTCTTTGATTTTCCCAGAACACACCTCTCACAGAATTCCAGCTTGCTTATCCTCTTCCCAGGGATTGTTCCCTTCTTGGATAACTCCACCAGACCCTTCTCACAAACATGTGCCAATCTCTTGTGCCACAAGTTGACATCAGAAGACTCCATGGTAACATCAGTTGGCCCTGTTATAGTTCTTCCAATCAAAGTATACAAACCATTTTTAATCATACCCCTCATAACAATTCTTCCAGATTTTGTTATTGACAGAACTCCCTTTTCTGTCTTGAATTCAAAACCTTTTGAATTCAATGTACCAAGAGAAACAAGATTTCTCTTCAACTCAGGAACAAACCTGACATCAGATAAGATCCTATCAACTCCATCAAACATCTTGATCTTGATAGAACCAGATCCTTGCACTCTACAACTCTCATCATTACCCAAAAGAACAAGACCTCCATCAATCTTCTCAAGATTCAGGAACCAGTCTTCATGTGGACACATATGAAAAGTACACCCAGAGTCCAGGACCCATTCTTGACTTAGTCTCTCATGACTAACCATCAAGACTTTTGCACTATCATATCCTTCAACCTCCACCACAGCTGCATTTCCATCTTGATCATTTTGATTGTATTTCTTCCTCCTTTCAGGGCAATTCTTTCTTAGATGACCTTCCTTATGGCAAGTGAAACACTTTCTCTTTTCAACAAAATCAGATTTCTTCCCACCCTTATTCCCTTTTCCACCATCCTTCTTCTTGGACTGAAACCCCTTCTTCTTCTTGGCTTGAACATTCAATCCTTCAGCAGGCTTCTTCCCTCCAGTCTGGATCTATAGAAACTTGGTTTTCAGGGCAGTTTGAATATCATCAAACATCACCTGATCTTGTCTTCCAAATAGCAAGGCATCTTTGAAATTTTCCAGAGACTTAGGTAGAGAATTCAACAGCATCAATAACTTGTCTTCATCATCAATTGTAACATCCAAACTCTCCAGATCATCCACCAATCTGTTGAACTCGTCCAACTGATCACCAAGATTCTAGTCTTCATTCATCTTGAAGACATGAAGCTTCTGTTTCATGTATAACTTGTTCGTAACAGACTTGGTCTGGTATAACTGCTCTAGCTTATTCCAGACTTCAAGAACGGTTTTCTCCTTCGATACTTCCCTCAATGGTTTATCCCCAAGACACAAGATAAGTGCACTGTGTGCTTTCCTCTTGTTCTCCTCCACCTTCGCCGGATTAGTTCCAGAAGCCACCTGATCCCGTGGCAACAAGGCTTCGTACAAACCATTGTGTACCAGGAGAGCATTCATCTTAATCTTCCATAAGCTGAAATCGTTCTTCCCCGTGAACTTTTCAATGTCGAACTTAGTTGAAGCCATGATTTCTTCCCACAGACGGCGCCACTTGTTAATCGGTTTTGGATTCACAAGAAACTTGTAATCAGGGAATCGGAATTTCGGACACAATAAAAACGAAATTGAAATCACACAAGAACACCAGATTTACGTGGTTCGGAGATGAATACTCCTACGTCCACGAGATCGGAGAGGATAGCTTTTCACTAAGAAAGAATGAAAGAAGTTACAATTCACTCAATCTCACAAACTCTCTGTGTTTTCACTCAATAATGATCTCACTTGTGATGTGTTTTATGTTTTTTGTTTTCTGTGTTTCTCTCAGCTGAGAAACCCCATTTTTATAGTTACAGAGATTGAGATGAACCCTAGATTCGATTCAGTTGTAACAAACTCAAATGTAAGGTAGTTATCCAGCTGGCTACCGAATTCAATAACCGCTCCAGTTGATTCAGTTAGAATCGCCATCGCGCTAGCTTCAATTTGGTGTAATTCGTGTCTTTGAACTCTCGGATCAGATGACTTGACCTCCTCTGGTTCTGGTCACTTTACATCAGATGACTTCTGGTCCAGACCTCCTCTGATAGGACTCCTCTGGTATACCTCATCTGATGGACCTCCACTGATAGCTCATCTGCCAGACTACTCTGGCCAGACTCCTCTGGTCATCCTCACCTGGTCCACCTCCTCTGGTACCCCAAATTTGACTAAATTCAGCAGACAAGATATTTCACATTTGACACTTCACAAATACATATATGGTAATTCATGGAGTTATTTTTTAATTGTGAATGCAAGTTTTAAGCCTTTTATTCGATTTAAATAACATCCCTCAAATCTATGTAAAGTTAAAAATATGATTCTAAGTTTACTATGTGAAGAACCACTAATCTTAATTTTGCGAAAAATTGTCCATATATAATGGTTATAATACATCACCGCAATTTTACGAGAATAACGTATTGGTGAAGGTATTTGATCGTCAAGATTTTTCATTTTTTAACATAAAAAGATTGATTCGTCCCTTGGAGTTCATTAATGCAAAAATTTTGGAGGCAACAGAACAACATGAGATACTATGAGGCGCAAATATCTCTCCATCTATCCATCACTTCCTTTGGCGGGTATATGTGGCATAATAGTTTGATTCAAAATGATGTAAGGCATGAGCCTATTATTCATTAATGAAACTTTTAATTTTCCTTCAAAAAATAAAAAAAACTATAAAACGAGAGGATTAAGGTATGAAACTCATTGAATCTTAATTTATTAGGGAAATAAAACACAGAATTTAGATTCTTCCCAATCCTTGAATTAGATTGGAATTTTTCACAATCCTTAATTAAATTTTATTTATATAAAAATAATTGAATTCTTGAATCAAGTCCAATCCTATGATTATTATAACTTTGCATTGCTGTAATAGTAATACAGTGCTAAAGCTTGTATAAATATATTACATGCTCAGTTTACATTCACTTTCTTAGTCAAGTGAACAAGAATCGAGTGGTTACACTGACATTTCCTTATATTATTTATAAAACAACAAATTGTATGCAACGAATGTCAGTTAAATAAATAAAAAAAAAAACTCCATCGATACATTTTAATTTGGTCCAACCTAGAAAAGAAAATGCATTTAATTTGGTCCAGCCTAAAAAAGAAAATGCATTTAATTTGGTATACACATAAACCTGCAATTTATGCTTTCTCAGTGTAATAAATAAATAAAACATGAGACCTCCACCAATATATTTAATTTGGTCTCGCCAAAATACTTACATTTAATTTGGTATACATAAAATAAAACTACTTTCATGATTAAAAGTTCCCGCCGTTCCCTCTTTTCTCCATCTCAGTTGGAAAAATGGGGGTATTTATAATAAGGGGGCAAGTGTACTTATAGTTAAGCCAATAGTATAAGTAAAATAACAGATTATTAGCAATTATATGCAACATTTATAAGCGAAGAATGAATTTATAAAGTTAACGATAAATATAAATTTTGAACTTATATTATTTTTTATCAATTACAATATATATATTTTTTTTCTTTGAAATTTAATACACCACTTTTTCAAGTTTATCAATAATTTTTTGGTAACAACTATATGACTCGGCTGTTGAATATCTTCCAAGGCCTCCTTTGCTCGCCTCTCGGCTTCCGCCTCAGCAGCCACCGCAGCTTTGTTAATTGATTTTTATATCAATCGAATCCGCATTTAATTCCCTCTTTTCGCCATCTCAGTTTTAAAAGATATCTTTTCTTTAACGGCAAATGACTTCGATGACTCAAATCGGGAGAGTAAGGATGACTTTCATGACCCAAATCAAGAAACTACTATTAACGCCTTGTCAGTGAAATAAATAAAAAAAAACAAGAAACTCCACCAATACATTTAATTTGGTCCTGCCAAAAAGTATACATGAAATAAAACAACTTTCTTGATTTGATCCTTCAAAGCAATGCCTTCTTTAGAAAATGTCAAACGGGGGAGCGTCTGAACAAACAAGAAATTTGTGAAGCTGTTGATAGGAATGGATCGGTTGCTGGGGATGATTTGGTTAAATATATTTCTGGGAGATAGTGTGGATCAACAAATGACTCAAATCGGGAGAGTGGGGATGACTTGCATGCCCTACTTCTCGAGTGTACATTAGGATTTGCCTTTTTTGACGAGTCAACGCCTTGCTCCAAGTACTCACCGGTTGAGAAAATTCCGGGCAGCTCGGTCATAAGACAACACCGCTGTAAGAGAAATAATTAAATTCATACTTATTTATAAGTTCGAATTTTTAAATGAGATAAAATATCACGGACAAAAGGTTCACGCCCAAAGAAAGATATGAGTTCGATTTCTATTGAGAACAACTCCACCCATATTAAATTAATCTCTTACCTCTTTACAAGTTCGAACTTTTAAATGAGATGAAATTTTTTCAACTCTTCCTCCTACTTGACGAAGGTGTTGAGCCACATCCTCCTTATCTCCGCTCCGTATCCCGCGGGATCTCCTTATTCCGATGCCGCGGAATTTGGAAGACCCCTTCTTCTGTTGAGGCCGTGCTACATGGGTCACTACAAAAAAAACACTGTTTTGCGACGGAATTAGCGACGGAAAATCCGTCGCAAACAGTGTTTTGCGATGGGATCTGCGACGGACACGTATCCGTACCTAAAACAGCCGTAGCAAATTTTTGCGACGGATTCAGCCATCCGTCGCAAATTAACGACGGACAAATCCGTCGCAAAATCGGCGGGTCAGATCCGGCCGGGTCACACAGAATTTGCGACGGACAGTAGTCCGTCGCAAACTTTTCGGGTCAGACCCGATCGGGTCAACAACATTTGCGACGGCTAAATTCCGTCGCAAATATTTTTATATATTTTTTTATACTTTTTTGTGTTATAATTTGCGATGGGCTGTTTTCCGTCGCAAAATTAAATATTTGCGACGGAATATGGCCGTCGCAAATTACCGAGCCTATACAAAAAAAAAAGTGGCTCGCGTGGTTCGAGCCCGGGCACCCGAGGCGGCCGGGGCGGGCGCGGACCACTGGGCCAACCGGCCCATTCCTTGTTATATGCAGCCCACCTTCTATATTAGTCTTATTAGGCCTGGAACAATTAATCCATTTTTTGCGTCCAAGGGGAATCGAACACGGGACCTTTTGTGCAAGAGGAGAGGGCGCGCGCCACTAGGGCACAAGCTACTTTCGTTTATTTTTTTGCAATTAATTGTATATGTATTCAAATTAAGTCTTTTTTTTTATAATTCACCAAATTAATTTCTTTTCGTATCTAAGTTGTTTATTAAAATATTTTGCCCAACTATTTTTTTTATTTTGTAAAATTATTTATTTCGACTCCCGCTTAAATTTATAATTCGTTCATTTGTACGCAATTAATTGTATATGTATCCAAATTGACTCATTTTTTTTTCTACAATTCACCAAATTAATTCATTTTCGTTTCTAACTTATTTTTATAAATATTGGGGCCATTTAATTTTTATTATTTCTGTAAAACTATTTGTTTCGACTCCCGCTTAAATTTATAATTTGTTCATTTGTACGCAATTAATTGTATATGTATCCAAATTGACTCATTTTTTTTTCTACAATTCACCAAATTAATTCATTTTTGTTTCTAACTTGTTTTTATAAATATTGGGGCCATTTAATTTTTATTATTTCTGTAAAACTATTTATTTCGACTCCCGCTTAAATTTATAATTCGTTCATTTGTTCGCAATTAATTGTATATGTATCCAAATTGACTCATTTTTTTATACAATTCACCAAATTAATTCATTTTCGTTTCTAACTTGTTTTTATAAATATTGGGGCCATTTAATTTTTATTATTTCTGTAAAACTATTTATTTCGACTCCCGCTTAAATTTATAATTCGTTCATTTGTACGCAATTAATTGTATATGTATCCAAATTGACTCTTTTTTTTTTCTACAATTCACCAAATTAATTAATTTTCGTTTCTAACTTGTTTTTATAAATATTGTAACGCCCCGAACCCAATATATATTAATTATATCGAATTCGAAGTGTTATTGTGATCAAAAGTCCGAACTATAAAATTTTTGAAGGAAATATAATGGAAATGAGAGATGATGAGTTTTATATGAAGCGGAAGAAATGAATATAATAAATTTAATATGTATCTCATACACATAAATGTGTACATAAAGCATAGCATTTTTATTTAAGTGGGGAACTCCGTGTCGTCTCTATTACTGTCCTTGCTCCACGAAATCAAAACCTGCAAGAGTTGGGAAAAAGGGGCGTGAGAATTGAATTCTCACATATGGGTGATTTGCAACATCATGGGATTGGTAAATCCGAAATATATTAAATTATACTAATTGATAAAGTGTTTATTTTATTTAATCAGTTTCATATAAAATTTAAACGGCATTTAAACATATTTCACATGATATAATTGAAATAGCACAAGTTGGATCACATTAGGGCAAAGCCCAAAGTCATATCACATATTATCACAACTGTCAAACAATAAACGTACAATCATTCCACTTCCAACAAAGTTACTCTTTTCAACTCCAACAAATCAACAAAGTTGTCCTTTTCAACTCCAACCAAAACTTACTTCACCCAACCACACAAGCTCACATCATCCAACCTTATAACATCCCTCAAAATAAGCAAGTATCAATGGCCTTCTTCCCAGTGCGTCAAACGACAGCTGACCGGGGACCAGATCTACTTGATCAACAACCTTGATTCCGAGGGCGTCCCCGACAGCAGCCCCGGAGGTCGGATTTAAAACTCGATCCCGACTCCGTACATACTGACCTTCCACAAAACTGACTCAATAAACTTTACAAAGAATAATACTTGACTGACAACTGAACTGATTCATGCTCATAAAAGGTGTTTACTCATGCAATGGTGATCGATTCACAAAAACAACAGGCTGAAATATGTAACATATATAGTTATATCACATAATTCAAACAATTATATAGATAGGTGTTACATTTATGTTGGATTAGATATTTTTTATTTGATTTAATCGAGTTCAGAAAATACCGGCACGACGTTATTATTAGCAGATCAATCAACAGATCATCACCCACCTGTTAACTCCGGGTCCCGTGAATGATGTACAAATAGATGGTCGGAAACCTCGTGTGCGTTCCAACTAGTACCGAATCCTAGTAGGAAAATATTTAATTAAAAGTTGACCTTTGAATCGTTTAGGAAAACTTGAGAGTTTGAGTTACGAGAATCGAGAAAGTTGTGGTCTAATAAACTAAAAAAGGACTTGCTTAAGGGTCACATCCTATTTTGGTAAATACACCACTTCTAGAAAAGGAGTGTATTGAGGGAGTGTATTTACTAGTATACTTGTGGTATGACTATTTCGATTACTACAAAACAATCTTTTGATAAGTACACCCCTTTTTAAGAGGAGGTGTATTAGGGGGTGTATTTACTAAAAGTAGTAGTGTAACAGGGGGGTGTATTTACTGAAAGCAGAGGTGTAACAGGGCGGTGTATTTACTGAAAGCAGTGGTGTAACAGGGCGGTGTATTTACTGAATTCAGTGTTGTCCTTAATAAAGGCCCTTTAAGGAATAATATAATTATTAACCTTGGAATTTACTTAGAAAAATAAGAAATTACTTAGAAAAATATTAATAAAATTAAAGAAAATGTTTTTCTTTCTTAAGAATTATATTCCTCATTTTAAAAGAAATCTTGAATATAATTAATCATATTTTATAAATAAAAAAAATCCTTTATTAAAACTTATTAATAAACTTAGACTTTCTAAGAAGTTTATAAAAAGTACTTTTCTTTTCTAACTTTAGTAATACTTCTAAAATTGATTTGTAAAACTTCTAAAACAACGGATTATATTAATTTTCCCAAAAATACTCTTTTTCATTTGTTTACTTAGTTGGGTATTAAACGACTTATCTTTTCGTTCCTAATTTTCTAACAGTCGCACAAGGGGAAGACGAGTTTCCATTTGTCTCCAAAAACTCAACTAACACTAAAACAAACTAATTTCATCACCATTCAGCTAATTCAATAATACTAATCCAAAAATACTCTTCAACTAAAACAGCAATACTAAATTCATCAATCTAATAATATTATCCAACTAATACAATAATACTAAACAGCTAAGCCAACAATATTAATCAACAAACCCAATAATACTAAACAACTAACAATTAACACTAAATAACAATTTCAATAATACTAACCAGCTATAACAGTAATACAAAACAGTTAACCCCATAATACTAACCAACTAATTCCAAGGTACTACACAACAAAGATTACCATACTTCTAAATAACTAATACGAAACCGTTAAAATAGTAATACTAAACTATATCCACTGCTCGAAATCTTATTCCCAAACCAGAATTTACAAGAGAAAATAGGGAGAAAACTAGAAATCTTACGAGTCCAAACCGAGTAGCCTAACGGCGTTCGATTGGTGGCTCGTCGGATACTTTCGGCGGCCTAACGGCATGATTTTGAATTTTCCGAAATCAAAACGGGCAGCGGTTCGAATCAAAGGCGTCATCTCGATCGGAAATCAAACGGAGAAGAAAAGGGTTACGGGTGAAATTGAATTAAGCTTCAAAGAGTAGAAAATTGAAAGGGGGAATTTTCAATTACTTACTGGAAACGAGAGAAGAAAGAAGGCGGCGGCGCTGGGCGAGGGACACGGCGGCGGTGTGGCGTCGCACGGCGGTGTTCGCGGAGGGGAAGGGGCGGCGCTCGCGGCTTCCGGGCGAGCGGCGTGAGGAGAGGAGGAAGGCGACGTTGGTCGCTGCTGGGCCGTGGCGCGGCGGCGACGGGAGGGCGTCTGGCTGGGAGCGGTGGCGCGGCTGTGCTCGGCCGACGAGAGAGGCGACGGCCGTGAGGCGGCGCGGCTTCGGCGGAGCTGGGCGGCGATGCGAGCGGCGACCGCGCTCGGTTGTTGAAGACGAGCGACGGAGTCGCGGATGGAACGAGGAGGCAGTCGCGAGGCGGGAAAGAGGCGCGGCGGCGCTGCGGCTGGGAGGCAGAGGCGACGGCGTCGGGCATTCGCTCGGCGGGGAAGAAGAGAGGCGAGAGAGGGAGAGTGAAATTTTGGGGGAAGAAAAATGAAGAGGAAGAAACCGTTTACGGTTTTTGAAGGGAAAGAGATATTTTGGAAATTAATCACTTAATTCATTATTTTAAAAGGAAAAGTATGATACATGGCTGAGAATTTTTCTAATTAATTAATTTAATTTAAAAGAAGGAATAATCTTGTAGGTGTGATTAATTCTCTTTAATTTCTGATATTTTTGTTCTCATTTGATACGGTTCAGGGATCGTTTGGTTCACGAGTTTAATCCTGATTTGAGAATTAATACAGTTTTAAAACTTAATAAATATTTTATTGTATTTTGATTTTTTTCTCAATAAATTAAACGGATCAAAATCCTTTATTTAATTTGAATATTTAATTTCTCGTAGTCCTTTATTCGTTTAAAAGATTCGATTCTTTCTACGAATTTAGGAATTTGTAAAAAGGGTATATATTTAAATTACACAAAAGCACACAAAATAATAAAATAAAAAGAAACAAAGATTAAGAAAATAAAATAAAGGTTTCTAGGAATATTAAAAGGCATAAAACGGGACGGGGTATTACATCCTCACCCCCTTAACAAAATTTCGCCCCCGAAATTCAGCTTCTATGTATTACTTAAGCATTGAGGTTATTTGGTTAGGACTTCATCCTCTACTTCCCAAGTTGTTTCTTCTTTCTCGTGTCGGCTCCACTGGACTAGAACTAATGGTATCTCTTGATTCCTTAATAAGTGTAACTTCCTTCTTAGGATAGTAACTGGAACTTCTTCATAAGTCAGGTCACAACTTAAACTTAAATCTATACGACTAAAAACAGGGTTTGAATCGCTTATGTACTTCCAGAGTGTAGATATGTGGAACACATCATGCACTCGTGATAACTCTGGTGGTAGTGCTAAGCGATAAGCCACATCCCCGATTCTATTCAGGATGTCAAATGGCCCATTGTATCGCGACTTTAGCTTACCTCTTTTACCAAAACGGATTAGACCTTTCATTGGTGCCACTCGGAGAAATACTTTATCACCAATGTCGAATTGTAAATCTCTTCTCCTAGCGTCCGCATATGATTTCTGACGGTCTTGAGCCGCTTTGATTCTTCCTTTAATCTTTGCGACTATCTCAACCGATCTTTCAACTAGTTCGGGTTCGAGAATCTTTCGAATTCCGACTTCATCCCAACAAACTGGTGATCTACACCTTTTCCCGTAACGTGCTTCGTACGGTGCCGTTTGTATTGTCGCCTGATAACTATTGTTATATGCGAACTCTACAAATGGCAGGTGGCTCTTCCAACTTCCTGCAAGATCTAGAGCGCAAGCTCTCAGCATACCTTCGAGTGTCTGGATAGTTCTTTCCGATTGTCCGTCAGTCTGAGGGTGGTAGGCGGTGCTGAATTTCAATTCAGTCCCTAAGGCTCATTGCAGACTTCCCCAGAACTTAGAGGTAAAACGGGGATCTCTATCGGACACTATCGAGACTGGTACACCGTGCAGTCTAACTATTTCTGCTATGTATAGTTAGGCGAACTTGTCCAACGTATACGTCATTATAACAGGGATAGAGTGGGCAGTTTTCGTAAGTCTATCTACGATAACCTAAATGGCATCGTGATTTTTCACCGTTTTCGGAAATCCGGTGACAAAATCCATAGTGATGTTCTCCCATTTCCACTCTGGCATCTCCAGAGGATGCAACAACCCTGGAGGTCGTTGGTGATCTGCTTTAACTCGTTGGCAGGTTAAACAGCTCCTGACGAATTGAGCTATCGATCTCTTCATACCCTTCACCAAAAGTTTCCTTCCAGTCCCCGATACATCATCGTATATCCGGGGTGAATGGTGTATGGAGTGTTATGTGCCTCTTTCAGAATTTCATTCCTCATTCCTTCATCATTAGGCACACAGATTTTGTTATCGAACATCAAAGCTCACTCAGTACTCAATACGAACCTCTAAATGGTTTCTTCCTCAGTGTGCTTACGTATTCCTCTCAAGAATTTATCGTCCTTTTGCGCTCCTAGGATCCTTTCTCGTAAGGTCGGTTATAGGGTGAACGCGTAAACCATGGTATCTGCACAATACTGTGTGGAGAATTCTAGGTTTAGGATGAACTGGTACTATATCTTACTCCACTCAAAGTAGTTTTGTCTAACTACTTACTCTAAAACTTCTGGTTCAAAAGAGGTGGTAAACCTTAGTGGGGAGGTTTGATTTCTGAAAGGTCCTCCATTAGTTAAACCCAAAATAACTTCTCGGTTTTCTTAGTCGACTAAGTTTGTTGTCACTCTACCTGATTTAAGACTTAGAAGGTTTTCTAGTCCTCAAACATGTAAACTTTTCTTCCTACATAGTTGCAAATTTCCTCTACTTCGAAGTCCACTATGTATCCCATAGATAAAAATCAATTGTCCTTTCTTTTTCAACTAAAGTATTCCCATAACATATAAATGTTAATCTTAACACGTAAGACTTAAGATCACGTCTAGCTTACTCATTCCACAAAAAGGCTCTACTTAAGCTTAAAATCTTATGTTATCCCAAAAGAAAGTAACTATGCCCATGATTCATATTTCTTCTTATGCATAGAACTAGTTCGTTTTCAATAACGTCTAACTACTCAACTTAAGAACGTGCAGTTCAGTTTCTATTTGATGTTCATCCAAGTCTATCTCCAATCAATTCATTCGGCTTTAGGTTCTCATTGTATTCCTCAAAAGTTCACTTTCACTTAAGGTCTAATCTTCTATACTCTATATCCTCAAATTTTCTTAAATTCTTAGACACAAGGGAGTGAGATGCTCTAGTACTAATCGATACATAAGCAGTTGATCCAAAGTTCACACTTGCTGGATTTGGAATACAACTTCTCTCATCTTATTGTCTTTAAGACTGCCTTGAGATGTTCTTCGTGTTGCTCTTTGTCCTTAGAGTACACAAGAATGTCGTCGATGAAGACGATGACGAATTAGTCTAGGTACGGATGAAACACTCTATTTATCATATCCATGAAAATTATCGGAGCGTTTGTTACTCTGAAAGGCATCATGATGAACTCGTAATGTCCATACCGAGTTCGGAATGCTGTCTTCGGGATATTCTTGCTCTTGACCTTTAGCTGGTGGTAACCAGACCTCAGATCGATCTTTGAGAATACCGTAGCATTCTTCAACTGGTCGAACAAGTCTTCTATCCTCGGAAGAGGATATTTGTTCTTAGTGGTCAGTTGATTGAGACCTCGATAGTCTATGCACATACGGAAAGTTCCATCTTTCTTCTTTACGAACAACACGGGTGTTCCCCATGGTGATGCACTATGCCTGATGAACTTCTTTTCAAGCAAGCCTTGCAGTTGTTCCTTCAGTTCTTCTAATGCCTTTGGCGCCATTAAATAGGGTGCTTTAGATACTGGTGCTGCCCCATGTATCAAGTCGATGGAGAACTCTATCTGACAATCCGGAGGTAACCCGATTAATTCCTCGGGAAACTCGTCAAGATATCCATCCACAATTGGCACCTTGATGCGTAACTTGTCGTCTTTCTCTCCTGCTGAGATGTGGACGGGGTAAGCTTGGCATTTCTCCTTTCGTAATATTACTGCAGCCTGGATTGCTGATATTACTCGGGTTTCCTTCTTGGTCTTGATTTCACGAAACGTGAAGTGTTGACCATTACGGGTTTCGAGGTCAATCTCACGTTCTGCGCATTCTATTATCGCTTCGTCCTTTGCTAAACAGTCAAAGCCTAAGATTATACCAAAGATTTTCATCTCAAGGGTGTGAAGATCGGACTCTACTAAGTGATCGCTTAGCGTTAGGGGTAAACCTCAAATTCGGTTCTTAATTTCCATAGTAGTTCCAGACATTTCTTAGCGCGGCCTGCTGAGGTGGCTTAGGTTCAGCCTGAGAAGGTGAGTTCTATCCTATAAGATTCACTGATATAGGAATGGGGTTAACGCGGGGTCGTCCACGTCTACGTTCTGGTGCCATTCTAAAGGTGGTTTCGAAGAGAAAAGAATAATATTGTTACGATACGTATAGGTGCGAGAAAGTTATAAAAACATAATCGGACTAACCAAAATTAACACAAAACGTTCACTGAAAACACGTGTGGTACATAATTCACCAGCTGCGCATTGGGGCCCCAATGGTACAGTGCTCACATTCGCACAATATTCTAGGAATTAGTAATGTGTCATTAAGTGATAATCAGATAAAATATGTGACAGTCAATATATAAAGCAAGTAAAGCACATTGACAAGTAGTGAGCACATAATAAGTATATATATATATCTAAAAGTTTTGGTCCTACGGAGGTCAGTCTCCTTACATTACGTCATAGAACACAAAAGGTTTCTAAGTAATGCTAAAGCATCGTATCCTTGCATTAGTACGGACCACGAGCGACAAAAGGAGTGGGTTAAAGCCACGCTGCTATGGTCTAAGTAAAACGGTCATACGTCTGACTACTACTATATGTCAGGAAAGGGTGGCACATCTATGTTGTACGTCTTTGTGACTATAACAAAAGGATAACTGTCTAAAAGGATTTGATCACTCTGACTGATCACTACCATCATACGGAAATACCCATCGTCAACTTTTCTAGGTATGTCTCCAAGTGAATGTGGGGTCTTTGAACTGAGTTTTCTATTCTCGTCCATTCGAGTAGTCTTACAGCGATAGGACGGAGAACAACTCAGTAACCCTTCTGGCAAAACGAATCACGACTGTCAAATATGTCTCCTCGTGGGATATCAGAGTGGCTCTTGCCTTTGCACGCAGTCTCGTGAACTGAGTTATAACACACTTATAGATTCTAAGTTTAGCTAAGTATCTTCTAATTATCGGGATATAACTATCTTAAGTGGATTCTTATATGGAAAGGGAATTCCTAGTCAAAATTTTAGTTATTGCAGAAACATTATTTAAACAATTAAGGCACATAGTTCAAATAATCATATAACATCATTTATGAAGTTTATAAATTTACACAAATATATTTATTTCTATCTTTTACTAATTATCTGCATTTCCATAGTAATATAAACGACATTTCGGGGTTCTTTCTACACCTCGTAGGTGTTGTTTCGAGTTCGCGATCTTTTGAATAGAGTTTTGTTATGAAAGTCAAGTTGTCGTAATATTACAAACTTTAAGGCAATAAAATAAGAACATGCCTTCGAGGAGCTTCTGACGGTAATAGGAGACACATTTCCCCTCAAGTGATTTAATTAGTGATCTATACTTATGTGATAAGAAAATATTAATTAAAGAAAAAGAATTTTGGCTTGATGAAAATAATGATTTGGGTTTTGGTCCGAAAGTTTTGAACATAAGCTCTGATACAACCTGTAACGCCCCGAACCCAATATATATTAATTATATCGAATTCGAAGTGTTATTGTGATCAAAAGTCCGAACTATAAAATTTTTGAAGGAAATATAATGGAAATGAGAGATGATGAGTTTTATATGAAGCGGAAGAAATGAATAGAATAAATTTAATATGTATCTCATACAAATAAATGTGTACATAAAGCATAGCATTTTTATTTAAGTGGGGAACTCCGTGTCGTCTCTATTACTGTCCTTGCTCCACGAAATCAAAACCTGCAAGAGTTAGGAAAAAGGGGCGTGAGAATTGAATTCTCACATATGGGTGATTTGCAACATCATGGGATTGGTAAATCCGAAATATATTAAATTATACTAATTGATAAAGTGTTTATTTTATTTAATCAGTTTCATATAAAATTTAAACGGCATTTAAACATATTTCACATGATATAATTGAAATAGCACAAGTTGGATCACATTAGGGCAAAGCCCAAAGTCATATCACATATTATCACAACTGTCAAACAATAAACGTACAATCATTCCACTTCCAACAAAGTTACTCTTTTCAACTCCAACAAATCAACAAAGTTGTCCTTTTCAACTCCAACCAAAACTTACTTCACCCAACCACACAAGCTCACTTCATCCAACCTTATAACATCCCTCAAAATAAGCAAGTATCAATGGCCTTCTTCCCAGTGCGTCAAACGACAGCTGACCGGGGACCAGATCTACTTGATCAACAACCTTGATTCCGAGGGCGTCCCCGACAGCAGCCCCGGAGGTCGGATTTAAAACTCGATCCCGACTCCGTACATACTGACCTTCCACAAAACTGACTCAATAAACTTTACAAAGAATAATACTTGACTGACAACTGAACTGATTCATGCTCATAAAAGGTGTTTACTCATGCAATGGTGATCGATTCACAAAAACAACAGGCTGAAATATGTAACATATATAGTTATATCACATAATCCAAACAATTATATAGATAGGTGTTACATTTATGTTGGATTAGATATTTTTTATTTGATTAATCGAGTTCAGAAAATACCGGCACGACGTTATTATTAGCAGATCAATCAACAGATCATCACCCACCTGTTAACTCCGGGTCCCGTGAATGATGTACAAATAGATGGTCGGAAACCTCGTGTGCGTTCCAACTAGTACCGAATCCTAGTAGGAAAATATTTAATTAAAAGTTGACCTTTGAATCGTTTAGGAAAACTTGAGAGTTTGAGTTACGAGAATCGAGAAAGTTGTGGTCTTATAAACTAAAAAAGGACTTGCTTAAGGGTCACATCCTATTTTGGTAAATACACCACTTCTAGAAAAGTGAGTGTATTGAGGGAGTGTATTTACTAGTATACTTGTGGTATGACTATTTCGATTACTACAAAACAATCTTTTTGATAAGTACACCCCTTTTTAAGAGGAGGTGTATTAGGGGGTGTATTTACTAAAAGTAGTAGTGTAACAGGGGGGTGTATTTACTGAAAGCAGTGGTGTAACAGGGCGGTGTATTTACTGAAAGCAGTGGTGTAACAGGGCGGTGTATTTACTGAATTCAGTGGTGTCCTTAATAAAGGCCCTTTAAGGAATAATATAATTATTAACCTTGGAATTTACTTAGAAAAATAAGAAATTACTTAGAAAAATATTAATAAAATTAAAGAAAAGGTTTTTCTTTCTTAAGAATTCTATTCTTCATTTTAAAAGAAATCTTGAATATATTTAATCATATTTTATAAATAAAAAAAATCCTTTATTAAAACTTATTAATAAACTTAGACTTTCTAAGAAGTTTATAAAAAGTATTTTTCTTTTCTAACTTTAGTAATACTTCTAAAATTGATTTGTAAAACTTCTAAAACAACGGATTATATTAATTTTCCCAAAAATACTCTTTTTCATTTGTTTACTTAGTTGGGTATTAAACGACTTATCTTTTCGTTCCTAATTTTCTAACAGTCGCACAAGGGGAAGACGAGTTTCCATTTGTCTCCAAAAACTCAACTAACACTAAAACAAACTAATTTCATCACCATTCAGCTAATTCAATAATACTAATCCAAAAATACTCTTCAACTAAAACAACAATACTAAATTCATCAATCTAATAATATTATCCAACTAATACAATAATACTAAACAGCTAAGCCAACAATATTAATCAACAAACCCAATAATACTAAACAACTAACAATTAACACTAAATAACAATTTCAATAATACTAACCAGCTATAACAGTAATACAAAACAGTTAACCCCATAATACTAACCAACTAATTCAAAGGCACTACACAACAAAGAATACCATACTTCTAAATAACTAATACGAAACCGTTAAAACAGTATTACTAAACTATATCCACTGCTCGAAATCTTATTCCCAAACCAGAATTTACAAGAGGAAATAGGGAGAAAACTAGAAATCTTACGAGTCCAAACTGAGCAGCCTAACGGCGTTTGATTGGTGGCTCGTCGGATACTTTCGGCGGCCTAACGGCATGATTTTGAATTTTCCGAAATCAAAACGGGCAGCGGTTCGAATCAAAGGCGTCATCTCGATCGGAAATCAAATGGAGAATAAAAGGGTTACGGGTGAAATTGAATTAAGCTTCAAAGAGTAGAAAATTGAAAGGGGGAATTTTCAATTACTTACTGGAAACGAGAGAAGAAAGGAGGCGGCGGCGCTGGATGAGGGCCACGGCGGCGGTGTGGCGTCGCACGGCGGCGTTCGCGGAGGGGAAGGGGCGGCGCTCGCGGCTTCCGGGCGAGCGGCGTGAGGAGAGGAGGAAGGCGACGTTGGTCGCTGCTGGGCCGTGGCGCGGCGGCGACGGGAGGGCGTCTGGCTGGGAGCGGTGGCGCGGCTGTTCTCGGCCGACGAGAGAGGCGACGGTCGTGAGGCGGCGCGGCTTCGGCGGAGCTGGGCGGCGATGCGAGCGGCGACCGCGCTCGGTTGCTGAAGACGAGCGACGGAGTCGCTGCTGGAACGAGGTGGCGGTCGCGAGGCAGGAAAGAGGCGCGGCGGCGCTGCGGCTGGGAGGCAGAGGCGACGGCGTCGGGCGTTCGCTCGGCGGGGAAGAAGAGAGGGAGAGTGAAATTTTGGGGGAAGAAAAATGAAGAGGAAGAAACCGTATACGGTTTTTGAAGAGAAAGAGATATTTTGAAAATTAATAACTTAATTCATTATTTTAAAAGGAAAAGTATGATACATGGCTGAGAATTTTTCTAATTAATTAATTTAATTTAAAAGAAGGAATAATCTTGTGGGTGTGATTAATTCTCTTTAATTTATGATATTTTCGTTCTCATTTGATACAGTTCAGGGATCGTTTGGTTCACGAGTTTAATCCTGATTTGAGAATTAATACAGTTTTTCTCAATAAATTAAACGGATCGAAATCCTTTATTTAATTTGAATATTTAATTTCTCGTAGTCCTTTATTCGTTTGAAAGATTCGATTCTTTCTACGAATTTAGGAATTTGTAAAAAGTGTATGTATTTAAATTACACAAAAGCACACAAAATAATAAAATAAAAAGAAACAAAGATTAAGAAAATAAAATAAAGGTTTCTAGGAATATTAAAAGGCATAAAACGGGACGGGGTATTACAAATATTGGGGCCATTTAATTTTTATTATTTCTGTAAAACTATTTATTTCGACTCCCGCTTAAATTTATAATTCGTTCATTTGTACGCAATTAATTGTATATGTATCCAAATTGACTCATTTTTTTTTCTACAATTCACCAAATTAATTCATTTTCGTTTCTAACTTGTTTTTATAAATATTGGGGCCATTTAATTTTTATTATTTCTGTAAAACTATTTATTTCGACTCCCGCTTAAATTTATAATTCGTTCATTTGTACGCAATTAATTGTATATGTATCCAAATTGACTCATTTTTTTTCTACAATTCACAAAATTAATTCATTTTCGTTTCTAACTTGTTTTTATAAATATTGGGGACATTTAATTTTTATTATTTCTGTAAAACTATTTATTTCGACTCCCGCTTAAATTTATAATTCGTTCATTTGTACTCAATTAATTGTATATGTATCCAAATTGACTCATTTTTTTCTACAATTCACCAAATTAATTCATCTAAGATCATGTATATGTTTGCTACAAGTAATTAATTAATTAACACTGAATTAGTAATATCTTTGTTGAAATACTATTTGTAGCATCATTCCCGGTCACAAGGTTTCCGCCATTATTACAGAGATATTGAGGGATAATCTAGAGGAGAACACAATGAAGTTCAAACTCGTCTCGTCGCAGCGGAAGCAGTACTACTTGGATGAGTTTCGGGTATATATATGCAAATATTTTTAACCAACTAATTGTTTATAAATATTTGCATATATATATACCCAAAACCCATCCAAGTAGTACTGCTTCCGCTGCGACGAGACGAGTTTGAACTTCATTGCGTTCTACTCTAAATTATCCCTCATTATCTCTGTAATAATGGCGGAAACCTTGTAACCGGGAATGTCTTTACCAAAAATTGTTCAAAAAACATAAATAAATTGTTCAAACTGACTCTCTCTTCTCTCTCTCTTCTCTCCCTCTCTCTCTCTCTCTCTCTATCTATCTCTCTCTCTCTTCATGATCTTCTTCAGAATGATGGTTCACTGTTCCAGTGATCCACCAAACCATCCCATAACGATCGTCCGTCTGGTCCTCGACCCAACTCCACCCGATCCCCACGCTCCCACCGCTTCTTCAGGCCGTAGATAATATCTTTGTACCGTTCTTGCGCTTTCGCACAGAACAATTGGTACATAATACTATCTTTGGCAGGGTCCCAAACGCACCGCCTCTGCAAATAAATCAAAAATAGAATATTAACGAATAAATTAAAAAATTAAAAGTTAAATTAAAATCATAATAATTTTTTTATACCTTGAATTCATCAAAGTACTCCATCCTCTTTTGCTCGGACACTTGACTCCCCGAGTGGGCACCATACTCAAATTGTCCCATCCTAATGATTTGTGAGACGATTAAGCTAGTCTCATGGGCTGGAAGCAGTCTGTGACAACAAAATTAAAAAATCAAGTTAATTATATTAATATATATAATTAAAAGTACACATAATTCATTAAAAAATACTTACTTGTTGTCGACTATGATGACACTGAGAAAATTATCTTGACCTGGGTTCATCTGTAATAATTATAAATTCAACTAATTCAATTATAAACTTAACAAAAATTAAACATGCTTTAAAATTAAATTAAAATTCGATCTACTAATTAAATTAGATCAACTAATTCAACTAAAATCAATTCATTTCTAATATAATTCAAACAATTCAACTAATTCAATTCTAAACTTAACAAAAATTAATTATGCTTTAAAATTAAATTAAAATTCAATCAACTAATTAAATTCGATCAACTAATTCAACTAAAATCAATTCATTTCTAATATAATTCAAACAATTCAACTAATTCAATTCTAAACTTAACTAAAATTAATTATGCTTTAAAATTAAATTAAAATTCAATCAACTAATTAAATTCGATCAACTAATTCAACTAAAATCAATTCATTTCTAATATAACTCAAACAATTCAACTAATTCAATTCTAAACTTAATTAACAAAAAATAAAAAATGCTTTAAATTAAAATTCGATCAACTAATTCAACTAAAATCAATTCATTACTAATATAATTCAAACAATTCAACTAAAATCAATTCTCAACTAAAATCAATTCTCTAAACATGCTTTAAAATTAAATTTTAAACGGTAAAAATGAAGAAAACTTACGGTTTATTTGTAGAAAATGTCGAAACGAGAACTCGGTGGGGACGAACGCCTTCCTTTTCCCGACTTCTCCTTCCTTTTCCTTTCGTTTTCCTCCTCTTCTTCTTTTTTCTCGCAGGATCCGTCTGCTTCGCGAGGAGAGTATTTATAATTGTAAAAAAATTTGTGACGGACGCCTATCCGTCGCAAATTTCGTCTGTCAAAGACAAAAACGACGTCGTTTTTACTGATTTGCGACGGCTTTTCCGTCGCAAATCAGTCAACGCACCATTTCCCGAGAAGTCGCGTAGAAACGGTTTGTATTTGCGACGGAAATTCCGTCGCAAATCAGTCAATGGACCGTTTCCCGAAAGGTCGCGAATATATATGTAAGATTTGCGACGGCTTTGGTCCGTCGCAAACTCAAAGTTAAAATTTGCGACGGCAAATTCCGTCGCAAATCAGTCAAACGGGTCGCTTGATAAACGGTCACCTTTAAACGGGTATATTTTGCGACGGAATGGACCGTCGCAAAATCAAAGTTGAAATTTACGACGACTTTTCCGTCGCAAATGTAGTCGTTTCAAGACGAAGGCGGTGGGCTCTAGTGTTTGCGACGGCTCTTCCGTCGCAAATTACTAAAGTTTGCGACGGACATCCTTAGTCGTCGCAAATTCACTGAATTTGCGACGGATATTTGGCCGTCGCAAAATTTCCGTCGCTAATCTCCGTCTTTTTTGTAGTGGGTAATGGCGGCCTTCTCCATTTTTCATTTGTGAATATACAAATTAGGTTGTGAAACAAGCTTAGGGTTATGACCTTTTTATAGCTCCTCTGTATCCCTCCTCATTAATATAATTTTCCATTTTTCGGTACATAAGATCTGGGTAGGGTTAATCCATTAATGGTTTTGTTAGAAAAATAAATTAATTTAATTTCACACCTTTTTTTAAATTCTAACTTTTAAATGAGTTGAAATTATTTACAGGATCCTTTGACTCATTACTATATCTTCCTTCGATTTCCACAGAAAACAACTTTATCCATATTAAATTGTATATGAAAGATATGATACTTATATTTTCCATAAACAATAATTTTATTGATAAATGGACCTCACAATATTTCATAATACCCTCCAACTTATAATTAAAAATAACAGCCCAAAAAATAAAACAATTAATATTGAACGGAGGGAGTAATTCATTCAGTTAATTCCACTCACAAAATTTTATAGAGTATTGTAGAAGTATCGCAAAATATCGCAAGATATCAATATTGATGTCGACATCAGTTTACTTGCAATACAAAATTTAATAAATCCCAAAATATTGCATGTAAACAAAAAGTCGCAAAAAAATTTCCATCAATTTTTAAATGAATTTTATGAATATAAATATTTTTTTCCTTTTTACTTTTATTTGCAGTGATTGTAAGTTTGTCATAAGAATATATAATCTCACTCACATATGAATAATATGGAGTGTCATATGTGAAGTATCTTGTCTGTTGTGCTTGATTCAATAAGAAGCTATGTTGTTAAAGTGTTGGCCGTGAGAGTTAGTCAAATTTGGGGTACCAGAGGAGATGGACCAGATGAGGATGACCAGAGGAGTCTGACCAGACTAGTCTGGCAGATGAGCTATCAGAGGAGGTCCGTCAGATGAGGTATACCAGAGGAGTCCTATCAGAGGAGGTCTGGACCAGAAGTCATCTGATGTGAGTGACCAGAATCAGAAGAGGTCAAGTCATCTGATCCTAAGCTCATTATACGCGAACTACACCAAATTGAAGCTAGCGCGATGACGGTTCTAACTAAATCAACTAGAGTGGTTATTGAATTCGTTAGACAGCTGGATAACTACCTTACATTTGAGTTTGTTACAACTGAATCGAATCTAGGGTTCATCTCAGTCTCTGTAACTATAAAAAAAAAGGGGTTTCTTAGCTGAGAAACTAACACAATTTGAGTGAGAGCATTCTTGAGTGAAAAACACAGAGAGTCTGTGAGATTGAGCGATTGTAACTTCCATTATTCTTACTTAGTGAAAAGCTATCCTCTCTGATCCCGTGGACGTAGGAGTATTCATCTCCGAACCACGTAATTCTGGTGTTCTTGTGTGATTTCAATTTCGTTCTTATTTTGTTGCCGTAATTCCGATTCCCTGATTACAAGTTTTTCTTGTAAATCCAAAACCGATTAACAAATAACATGCCCATAACTATATGCAAGATTACTCTAATTTGATGAGTTGGTACCAATATTGTTTGGACAAAAATAAGAGTTAATTCTAGTTAGAAAATTCAAATCTTGCTTTATTTTCTCATTTAGCCCCCTATTGCTACTCATTTTTCAAGACAATTACTAGTAACAAGATACAATAAGTAGGGACATATATGAAAATGCAAATTTAATGATATCTTAAATACAATAACAAGTCTATCTTTGCATTTTGTAAGGGAAATCATTGACAAAGGTGTGGTTCTGATCCAGAAGATATCTACAGAGGACAATGCTGCAGATATGTGTACTAAGTCTTTACCAGGTACTAAATTCAAGTTCTGTGTTGAATTGGTAAAGATGAGTGTATTCGATGTTCCTTAGACCCAAGCTGGAGTGTGGAGGAGAGGAAGAGAGGATTGATACTTCTCATCTGAGGTGGAGAATTGTGGAGTGTCATATGTGAAGTATCTTGTCTGTTGTGCTTGATTCAATAAGAAGCTATGTTGTTAAAGTGTTGGCCGTGAGAGTTAGTCAAATTTGGGGTACCAGAGGAGATGGACCAGATGAGGATGACCAGAGGAGTCTGACCAGAGTAGTCTGGCAGATGAGCTATCAGAGGAGGTCCGTCAGATGAGGTATACCAGAGGAGTCCTATCAGAGGAGGTCTGGACCAGAAGTCATCTGATGTGAGTGACCAGAATCAGAAGAGGTCAAGTCATCTGATCCTAAGCTCATTATACGCGAACTACACCAAATTGAAGCTAGCGCGATGGCGGTTCTAACTAAATCAACTAGAGCGGTTATTGAATTCGTTAGACAGTTGTATAACTACCTTACATTTGAGTTTGTTACAACTTAATCGAATCTAGGGTTCATCTCAATCTCTGTAACTATAAAAAGGGAGTTTCTTAGCTGAGAAACTAACACAATTTGAGTGAGAGCATTCTTGAGTGAAAAACACAGAGAGTCTGTGAGATTGAGCGATTGTAACTTCCATTATTCTTACTTAGTGAAAAACTATCCTCTCCGATCTCGTGGACGTAGGTGTATTCATCTCTGAACCACATAATTCTGGTGTTGTTGTGTGATTTCAATTTCGTTCTTATTTTGTTACCGTAATTCCGATTCCCTGATTACAAGTTTTTCTTGTAATCCAAAACCGATTAACAAGTGGCGCCGTCTGTGGAAAGCAATGATGGCTTCAACTAAGTTCGACATTGAGAAGTTCACGGGGAAGAACGATTTCAGCTTATGGAATATTAAGATGAAGGCTCTCCTGGTACACAATGGTTTGTACGAAGCCTTGTTGCCACCAGATCAGGTGGCTTCTGGAACTAATCCAGCGAAGGTGGAGGAGAACAAGAGGAAAGCACACAGTGCACTTATCTTGTGTCTTGGGGATAAACCATTAAGGGAAGTATCGAAGGAGAAAACCGCTCTTGAAGTCTGGAATTAGGTGGAGCAGTTATACCAGACCAAGTCTGTTACGAACAAGTTATACATGAAACAAAAGCTTCAAGTCTTCAAGATGAATGAAGACAAGAATCTTGGTGATCAGTTGGACGAGTTCAACAGATTGGTGGATGATCTGGAGAGTTTGGATGTTACAATTGATGATGAAGACAAGTCATTGATGTTGTTGAACTCTCTACCTAAGTCTCTGGAAAATTTCTAAGATGCCTTGCTATTTGGAAGACAAGATCAGGTGATGTTTGATGATATTCAAACTGCCCTGAAAACCAAGTTTCTACAGATCCAGGCTGAAGGGAAGAAGCCTGCTGAAGGATTGAATGTTCAATCCAAGAAGAATAAGGGGTTTCAGTCCAAGAAGAAGGATGGTGGAAAAGGGAATAAGGGTGGGAAGAAATCTGATTTTGTTGAGAAGAGAAAGTGTTTTACTTGCCATAAGGAAGACCATCTGAGAAAGAATTGCCCTGAAAGAAGGAATAAAGACAATCAAAATGATCAAGATGGAAATGCAGCTGTGGTGGAGGTTGAAGGATATGATAGTGCAGAAGTCTTGATGGTTAGTCATGAGAGACTAAGTCAAGAATGGGTCCTGGACTCTGGGTGTACTTTTCATATGTGTCCACATGAAGACTGGTTTCTGAATCTTGAGAAGATTGATGGAGGTCTTGTTCTTTTGGGTAATGATGAGAGTTGTAGAGTGCAAGGATCTGGTTCAATCAAGATCAAGATATTTTATGGAGTTGATAGGATCTTATCTGATGTCAAGTTTGTTCCTGAGTTAAAGAGAAATCTTGTTTCTCTTGGTACATTAAATTCTAATGGTTTTGAATTCAAGACAGAAAAGGGAGTTCTGTCAATAACCAAGTCTGGAAGAATTGTTATGAGGGGTATGATCAAGAATGGTTTGTATACTTTAATTGGAAGAACTGTAACAGGATCAGCTGATGTTACCATGGAGTCTTCTGATGTTAACTTGTGGCACAAGAGATTGGCACATGTTGGTGAGAAGGGCCTGGTGGAGTTATCCAAGAAGGGAGCAATCCCTGGGAAGAGGATAAGCAAGCTGAAATTCTGTGAGAGGTGTGTTCTGGGGAAATCAAAGAAGCAAGCATACCAGAAGGGGAAGCATACCACCAAGGAGGTTATGGATTACATACATTCAGATGTATGGGGACCAGCAAGGATATCCACTTATGGTGGAGGCAGGTATTTCCTTACCCTTATTGATGATTATTCCAGAAAGGTTTGGGTTTACATTCTTAAACAGAAGACTGATGCCTTCTCTGAGTTCAAAGAATGGTTGATTGAACTTGAGAATAAGAGAGACAGAACTATCAAGCACTTAAGGACTGATAATGGACTTGAATTTCTATCAGAAGAGTTTCAACAATTTTGTAGGGAGAAGGGTATTACTAGGCATAAAACTGTTCCTTCAAACCCCCAGCAGAATGGTCTAGCTGAAAGAATGAATAGAACTATTCTGGAAAGGGTTAGGTGTATGTTATCTGATGCTCATTTACCTAAGAGTTTTTGGGGTGAAGCTGTTAACACAGCTGTGTATCTCATTAATAAAGTGCCATCATCTGCTATTGAGTTTAAAACCCCAGATGAGATCTGGTATGGAAAGATATCAGATTACTCAAAGTTGAAAGTGTTTGGATGCCTAGCTTATGTTCATGTGAAGCAAGACAAACTTGAACCTAGAGCTTTAAAATGCGTTTTCATTGGGTATCCAAAGAGTGTTAAAGGGTATAAGTTGTGGTATCTAGAGCCTGGGAACCAGAAGTGTATTACCAGCAGAGATGTTGTGTTTAATGAATCACAGATGGGGTACAAGTCTGGTGGAGGTGATAGAGAGCCATTAGCTGAAGAGATGGATGGTGTTATTTTTGAGCCAATTACTCAAGTTGAGGTGGAGCCTAATCATGATAGTGCATCTGGTTCTGAACCAGAGCAAGAACCAGGAGAGAATGAGTCATCAGATGAGGATAGTGCACCAGCAGAAGAGGAGGAAGGAGTGCCAGAGGCAGATTTGAAAAATTATAGCCTGACAAGAGACAGAACAAGAAGACAAATACATCCTCCAGCAAGGTTTGGTCGTGTTGATCTGGTCTCATATGCACTTGTTACAGTAGAAGCCATAGAGTACCAAGAACCTAAGAGCTACAAGGAAGCCCCCTTGAGTGTGATGATAGGGAGTCATGGATTACGGCCATGACAGAAGAGGTGGAGTCTCTTAAGAAGAATCATTCTTGGATTCTTGTTAATAAGCCACCCAGGCAGAAGCTAATCAGTTGTAAATGACTGTTTAAAAGAAAGCTTGAGTCTGGTGTAAAGGATCAAGTGAGGTTTAAAGCCAGGCTAGTGGCCAGAGGATTTACTCAAAGGGAAGGAATTGATTACAATGAGGTATTTTCACCTGTGGTTAAGCATTGTTCAATCAGACTACTTCTCAGCAGAGTAGTCCAAGAAGATCTGGAGCTGCAACAACTTGATGTCAAGACAGCTTTTCTGCATGGGGATCTTATTGAGAGTTTATACATGCACCAGCCAAAGGGTTTGTTGAACCATGGGGAGAAGGAAAGGTGTGTCTACTCAAGAAATCATTGTATGGCCTCAAGCAAAGTCCAAGACAATGGCACAAGAAGTTTAATGAAGTTATGCTATCCATTGGTTTTTTAAGAAGCAAGTATGATACTTGTGTATATCTGGAAAGACAAGGGAGTGATGTGATAGCCTATCTTCTGATCTATGTAGATGATATACTTATTGCTAGTAAGAGTCTGTTGAAAATCCAGAGTATCAAAAGGAAGCTCAGTGCCAGATTTGATATGAAGGACTTGGGAAATGCTAAAAGGACTCTTGGAATGGATATTCTTAGGGACAGAGCAGCTGGAAGACTATTCTTATCCCAGAAGAGTTACATTGAGAAGGTCCTGAAGAGGTTCAACATGCATGAGAGTAGGTCTGTATCAACTCCTCTGGGGCAACAGTTCAAATTATCTAAGGAGATGGAACCAAAGTCTGAAGAAGAAAAGAAGACTATGATGAAAGTACCTTATGCAAATGGAGTTGGAAGCTTGATGTATGCTCTGGTCTGCAGCAGACCAGACTTAGCGTATTCATTGAGTATGGTAAGCAGATACATGTCTAATCCAGGGAAGTTACATTGGGAAGCTTTGAAATGGATATTCAGATACCTTAAAGGGTCATCTGATATGGGCTTGATGTTTGAAAAGATAACTAACCAGAAGAGTCCACTGGAAGGATTTGTAGATTCTGATTTTGCTGCTAATCTGGATACCAGAAGATCCTTAACAGGGTATATCTTTACACTTTACAATACTGTTGTGAGCTGGAGATCTGTTCTGCAGAGTGGAGTTGCTTTATCTACTATAGAAGCAGAGTTTGTTGCAGTGTCTGAGGCTGTTAAGGAAGCTTTGTGGTTGAAAGGCATTATCAAGGATTTTGGTATAAACCAAAAGGTTGTGGTCATTCATTGTGATAATCAGAGTGCAGTTCATCTGGTTAAACATCAAGTGTTCCATGAGATATCAAAGCACATTGATGTAAGGTTGCATTTTGTAAGGGAAATCATTGACAAAGGTGTGGTTCTGATCCAGAAGATATCAATAGAGGACAATGCTGTAGATATGTGTACTAAGTCTTTACCAGGTACTAAATTCAAGTTCTGTGTTGAATTGGTAAAGATGAGTGTATTCGATGTTCCTTAGACCCAAGCTGGAGTGTGGAGGAGAGGAAGAGAGGATTGATACTTCTCATCTGAGGTGGAGAATTATGGAGTGTCATATGTGAAGTATCTTGTCTGCTGTGCTTGATTCAATAAGAAGCTATGTTGTTAAAGTGTTGGCCGTGAGAGTTAGTCAAATTTGGGGTACCAGAGGAGATGGACAAGATGAGGATGACCAGAGGAGTCTGGCAGATGAGCTATCAGAGGAGGTCCGTCAAATGAGGTATACCAGAGGAGTCCTATCAGAGGAGGTCTGGACCAGAAGTCATCTGATGTGAGTGACCAGAATCAGAAGAGGTCAAGTCATCTGATCCTAAGCTCATTATACGCGAACTACACCAAATTGAAGCTAGCGCGATGACGGTTCTAACTAAATCAACTAGAGTGGTTATTGAATTCGTTAGACAGCTGGATAACTACCTTACATTTGAGTTTGTTACAACTGAATCGAATCTAGGGTTCATCTCAGTCTCTGTAACTATAAAAAAAAAGGGTTTCTTAGCTGAGAAACTAACACAATTTGAGTGAGAGCATTCTTGAGTGAAAAACACAGAGAGTCTGTGAGATTGAGCGATTGTAACTTCCATTATTCTTACTTAGTGAAAAGCTATCCTCTCCGATCCCGTGGACGTAGGAGTATTCATCTCCGAACCACGTAATTCTGGTGTTCTTGTGTGATTTCAATTTCGTTCTTATTTTGTTGCCGTAATTCCGATTCCCTGATTACAAGTTTTTCTTGTAAATCCAAAACCGATTAACAAATAACATGCCCATAACTATATGCAAGATTACTCTAATTTGATGAGTTGGTACCAATATTGTTTGGACAAAAATAAGAGTTAATTCTAGTTAGAAAATTCAAATCTTGCTTTATTTTCTCATTTAGCCCCCTATTGCTACTCATTTTTCAAGACAATTACTAGTAACAAGATACAATAAGTAGGGACAGATATGAAAATGCAAATTTAATGATATCTTAAATACAGTAACAAGTCTATCTTTGTGGCAGGATGAAAATAGAAAGTACGTCTACCTTTGTGGCATGGAGAGAATATTATATTGTCAATTGTTTTACTAGTTGATGTTTGTTCAAATTGTTTACTAACGGTGGTTTGTTGTGCAAATGCACTGACTTGGTGTTTGTTGCTAGTGTGTTTAGATAATGATGACTTTTTGTGGATCCGATTATGTAAATTGTGTAGTAGGGCTTTAGGCGCTTAGTTTTTGTTTTGGCCTTGGGGACAATTGGCCTAACCATATGATCTCCCCTTTGTGGCCATTTCCCACATAGTGAGAGACAACCATCTTTTGCTCTTGTGTTCTTGTAGTTTGTATTTTCTCTCTCACATTCCATTTTACACTCGCAATCCTTGAATTAGGTTGGAATTCTTCACAATCCTTAAAAACAATTGAATAGAATCAAGTCTAAAAATTATAACTTTGCAGTGGTGTAACCCAAAAAAATTGCATTTAATTTGGTATACACATAAATAACTTGTGTAGAGGAGTTTTAGCCCCCAATAATAAGTTAGCATTTCACATTCTAATAATATTAAAAAAAAAAAAATTGTCATGTTAATTTCATTTTTGCCACTATACATAGTACACATGATTATTAAATAAATAAAACAAAAGACTCCACCGATACATTTAATTTGGTCCAACCCACAAAAAAAAGCATTTAATTTGGGATACAGATTCTTCTCAGTGAAATAAATAAATAAAACAAGAAACTCCACCAATACATTTAATTTGGTCCTGCCAAAAAGTATACATAAAATAAAACAACTTTCTTGATTCTCCAAGTGATCGTTGATGCTGAAATGAAATTTCGAGACGTAAGTGATGGATTCTCCATGGTCCTTGAAAGCAATGCCTTCTTTAGAAAATGTCAAACGGGAGCAAGATACTCCTGTCAGAAGAAACGGAGCTAAGAGAATACATCGTAGGCGATCAAGCCTTTCCATCCTTTCGGGGAACAAAATCAACTGTGACATGTCGAGATCGAACCCGACCAAGTTGCCAAGGATGGTTCTGGCTTGCTGCATTCTTGACAACATTCTTATAGATTTGGAGAATGGAGATTCAGAACAGTTTCCTTCACATCTTCTGCATGATCCTGGATACAAACAAGAAATTTGTGAAGATGTTGATAAGAATGGATCGGTTGCTGGGGATGAGTTGGTTAAATATATTTCTGAGAGATAGTGTGGATCAACAAATGACTCAAATCGCATGCCCTACTTCTCGAGTCTGCATTAGGATTTGCCCCTGATAATAGTTACAATGCAAGAATTAATAAAATCACATGCATGATAAAATGGATAAAATGTTTTTCCTTCCTGAGGATTATGTAAAATTGAAAGTTACCATGTGAAGATAGAGACAATATAATATCCTCACGATCACTGGAATTGATTGTAGGTGTAAGCAAAGGTTTTGAGATTTGAAAACAAAATTTTGACGAGTCAACACCTTGCTCCAAGTACTCTGGATGCCCCTTAAGGCAATACCACTGTAAGAGAAATAATTAAATTAATTATGTTCATATTTATCTACAAATTCAAAATTTTAAATGAGATGAAATATCAGGGCCAAAAGGTTCACGACAAACAATGATCTGGGTTCGATTTCCACTGAGAACAACTCCACCCATATTAAATTAATTTCATACCTCTCTACAAGTTCGAACTTTTAGATGAGAAGAAATTCTTTCAGATCTCCTTATTCTGATGCCACGGAATTTGGAAGACCCCTTCTTCTGTTGAGGCTGTGCTACATGGGTAATGGCGGCATAATCCATTTTTTTTTATTTTGACAAGAATACAAAGCCTGTTACAAGGACATAAAACAATTCAACACTAATAATCTCTAATCCGTCCAGGAGACTAAGTTTCAAACCTTGAAAACGACTTCATTCCAATCTTGAAGAGATGAAGACTTAATACAAGAGACAAACGCAATTTTAAAAGCACTTAAGGTAAATAGAAACATCCCACACTAAGGTGTCTTTCACTTTCTTCATATTTATGGCGTATTTCTCTTCCCATTCACAAAGTCTCAGGCCAAATCTGATAGGAAAGCCACAGGCCACAAACAAAAAGCACATTGAAACAAAACATAGATGCCCACAAAAAGAAAGACAGCCACACAAGGTGTAGATGATCTAACTGCTAGAGACCTAGAGTAGAGGGGAAAACCAACAAACAAAATAAAAGAAAAAAAAAACAGAAAAAACATGAAACGAAAGATAGAATAAAATAAAAATTTGATCTAACGAGTCAATCTGCCAAACGGACAACATATCCAGGACGCCGTTGGAGGAATCGACCTGTAGATCTAAAAGAACAAACTATAAGAGAAGATTTTTCTTAAACTAGAGAAGTAGATTATTGGTACCAAAAGGTGGGATGGTGGCGATGGCGGTGCCGCCCCGGCGCTCTGGCGATGTAGTGTTGACGGCGATTCTGTGCGCAGAAACGACGGTAGATTTACGGACTTTTGGATTTAGAGGGGTGGCTACAAGTCAAGGCCCCTGGTGTGGTGGCAGAGGTGGAAATGTCCGCTGAGAAGAAGAATAGAATGGAGGAGGCGGCGGTGGCTGTAGATCTAGGGTTTACTCTTTTAGTGAGAGAAATATTTTGGCATTCTCCATTTTTAATTTGTAAATATAATTAAATTAAGTTATGACATAGGCTTAGGGTTATGACCGATTTATAGCTCCTCTCTACCCCTCCTAATTAATAAATTTTTCCATTTTTCTGTACACAAAATATGGATAGGGTTAATCCATGGATGGCATTAATAGAAAAGTAAATTAATGAATTAATTTAATATTTTTTTCATAAATTGAAACTTCTAAATGAGTTGAAATTCTTACACTACAAAAAAAACACTGTTTTGCGACGGAATTAGCGACGGAAAATCCGTCGCAAACAGTGTTTTGCGACAGTATCTGCGACGGACACGTATCCGTCCCTAAAACAGCCGTAGCTAATCTTTGCGACGAATTTCGCCTTCCGTCGCAAATTAACGACGGACAAATCCGTCGCAAAATCGGCGGGTCAGACCCGGCCGGGTCACACAGAATTTGCGACGGACAGTATTCCGTCGCAAATATTTCGGGTCAGACCCGTTCGGGTCAACAACATTTGCGACGGCCACATTCTGTCGCAAATATTTATATATATATTTTTTATTTTTTTTCTGTTATAATTTGCGACGGGTTGTTTTCCGTCGCAAAATTCAATATTTGCGACGAAATTTGGCCGTCGCAAATTACCGAGCCTATACAAAAAAAAAAAGTGGCTCGCGTGGTTCGAGCCCGGGCACCCGAGGCGGCCGGGGCGGGCGCGGACCACTGGGCCAACCGGCCCATCTCTTTTTATATGCGGCCCACCTTCTATATTAGTCTTATTAGGCCTTGAACAATTAATCCATTTTTTGCGTCCAAGGGGAATCGAACACGGGTCCTCTTGTGCAAGAGGAGGGGGCGCGCGCCACTAGGGCACAAGCTACTTTCGTTTATTTTTATGCAATTAATTGTATATGTATTCAAATTAAGTCTTTTTTTTTTATAATTCACCAAATTAATTTCTTTTCGTATCTAAGTTGTTTATTAAAATATTTTGCCCAACTATTTTTTTTATTTTGTAAAATTATTTATTTCGACTCCCGCTTAAATTTATAATTCGTTCATTTGTACGCAATTAATTGTATATGTATCCAAATTGACTCATTTTTTTTCTACAATTCACCAAATTAATTCATTTTCGTTTCTAACTTATTTTTATAAATATTGGGGCCATTTAATTTTTATTATTTCTGTAAAATTATTTATTTCGACTCCCGCTTAAATTTATAATTCGTTCAAATTGTACGCAATTAATTGTATATGTATCTAAATTGACTCGTTTTTTTTCTACAATTCACCAAATTAATTCATTTTCGTTTCTAACTTGTTTTTATAAATATTGGGGCCATTTAATTTTTATTATTCCTGTAAAATTATTTATTTCGACCCCCGCTTAAATTTATAATTCGTTCATTTGTACGCAATTAATTGTATATGTATCCAAATTGACTCATTTTTTTTTTTCAAAATTCACCAAATTATTTCATTTTCGTTTCTAACTTGTTTTTATAAATATTGGGGCCATTTAATTTTTATTATTTCTGTAAAATTATTTATTTCGACTCCCGCTTAAATTTATAATTCGTTCATTTGTACGCAATTAATTGTATATGTATCCAAATTGACTCGTTTTTTTTTCTACAATTCACCAAATTAATTCATTTTCGTTTCTAACTTGTTTTTATAAATATTGGGGCCATTTAATTTTTATTATTTCTGTAAAATTATTTATTTCGACTCCCGCTTAAATTTATAATTCGTTCATTTGTACGCAATTAATTGTATATGTATCCAAATTGACTCATTTTTTTTTCAAAATTCACCAAATTAATTCATTTTCGTTTCTAACTTGTTTTTATAAATATTGGGGCCATTTAATTTTTATTATTTCTGTAAAATTATTTATTTCGACTCCCGCTTAAATTTATAATTCGTTCATTTGTACGCAATTAATTGTATATGTATCCAAATTGACTCATTTTTTTTTCAAAATTCACCAAATTAATTCATCTAAGATCATGTATATGTTTGCTACAAGTAATTATGCTAATTAACACTGAATTAGTAATATCTTTGTTGAAATACTATTTGTAGCATCATTCCCGGTCACAAGGTTTCCGCCATTATTACAGAGATATTGAGGGATTATCTAGAGGAGAACGCAATGAAGTTCAAACTCGTCTCGTCGCAGCGGAAGCAGTACTACTTGGATGAGTTTCGGGTATATATATGCAAATATTTTTAACCAACTAATTGTTTATAAATATTTGCATATATATACCCAAAACCCATCTAAGTATTACTGCTTCCGCTGCGACGAGACGAGTTTGAACTTCATTGCGTTCTACTCTAAATTATCCCTCATTATCTCTGTAATAATGGCGGAAACCTTGTAACCGGGAATGTCTTTACCAAAAATTGTTCAAAAAACATAAATAAATAGTTCAAAAAACATAAATAAATTGTTCTTCATCAGAATGATGGTTCACTGTTCCAGTGATCCACCAAACCATCCCATATCGATCGTCCGTCTGGTGCTCGACCCAACTCCACCCGATCCCCACGCTCCCACCGCTTCTTCAGGCCGTAGATAACATCTTTGTACCGTTCTTGCGCTTTTGCACAGAACAATTGGTACATAATACTATCGTTGGCAGGGTCCCAAACGCACCGCCTCTGCAAATTAATTAAAAATAGAATATTAACGAATAAATTAAAAAATTAAAATCATAATAAATAAATTTTTTATACCTTGAAGTCATCAAAGTACTCCATCCTCTTTTGCTCGGACACTTGACTCCACGAGTGGGCACCATACTCAAATTGTCCCATCCTAATGATTTGTGAGATGATTAAGCTAGTCTCATGGGCTGGAAGCAGTCTGTGACAACAAAATTAAAAAATCAAGTTAATTATATTAATATATATATAATTAAAAGTATACATAATTCATTAAAAAATACTTACTTGTTGTCGACTATGATGACAGTGAGAAAATTATCTTGACCTGGGTTCATCTGTAATAATTTAACAATTCAACTAATTCAATTATAAACTTAACAAAAATTAAACATGCTTTAAAATTAAATTAAAATTCGATCTACTAATTAAATTAGATCAACCAATTCAACTAAAATCAATTCATTACTAATATAATTCAAACAATTCAACTAATTCAATTCTAAACTTAACAAAAATTAAACATGCTTTAAAATTAAATTAAAATTCGATCTACTAATTAAATTAGATCAACTAATTCAACTAAAATCAATTCATTTCTAATATAATTCAAACAATTCAACTAATTCAATTCTAAACTTAACAAAAATTAAACATGCTTTAAAATTAAATTAAAATTCGATCTACTAATTAAATTAGATCAACTAATTCAACTAAAATCAATTCATTTCTAATATAATTCAAACAATTAAACTAATTCAATTCTAAACTTAATTAACAAAAATTTAAAAATGATTTAAATTAAAATTCGATAAACTAATTCAACTAAAATCAATTCATTACTAATATAATTCAAACAATTCAACTAATTCAATTCTAAACTTAAAAAAAATTAAACATGCTTTAAAATTAAATTAAAATTCGATCTACTAATTAAATTAGATCAACTAATTCAACTAAAATCAATTCATTTCTAATATAATTCAAACAATTCAACTAATTCAATTCTAAACTTAACAAAAATTAAACATGCTTTAAAATTAAATTAAAATTCGATCTACTAATTAAATTAGATCAACTAATTCAACTAAAATCAATTCATTTCTAGTATAATTCAAACAATTCAACTAATTCAATTCTAAACTTAACAAAAATTAAACATGCGTTAAAATTAAATTAAAATTCGATCTACTAATTAAATTAGATCAACTAATTCAACTAAAATCAATTCATTTCTAATATAATTCAAACAATTCAACTAATTCAATTCTAAACTTAACAAAAATTAAACATGCTTTAAAATTAAATTAAAATTCGATCTACTAATTAAATTAGATCAACTAATTCAACTAAAATCAATTCATTTCTAATATAATTCAAACAATTCAACTAATTCAATTATAAACTTAACAAAAATTAAACATGCAAAATTAAATTAAATTAAAATTCGATCTACTAATTAAATTAGATCAACTAATTCAACTAAAATCAATTCATTTCTAATATAATTCAAACAATTCAACTAATTCAATTCTAAACTTAATTAACAAAAATTTAAAAATGATTTAAATTAAAATTCGATAAACTAATTCAACTAAAATCAATTCATTACTAATATAATTCAAACAATTCAACTAAAACCAATTCTCAACTAAAATCAATTCTCTAAACATGCTTTAAAATTAAATTTTAAACGGTAAAAATGAAGAAAACTTACGGTTTATTTGTAGAAAATGTCGAAACGAAAACTCGGTGGGGACGGACGCCTTCCTTTTCCCGACTTCTCCTTCATTTTCCTTTTGTTTTCCTCCACTTCTTCCTTTTTCTCGCAGGATCCGTCTGCTTCGCGAGGAGAGTATTTATAATTGTAAAAAAATTTGCGACGGACGCCTATCCGTCGCAAATTTCGCCTGTCAAAGACAAAACGACGTCGTTTTTACTGATTTGCGACGGCTTTTCCGTCGCAAATCAGTCAACGCACCGTTTCCCGAGAAGACGCGTAAAAACGGTTCGTACTTGCGACGGAAATTCCATCGCAAAACAGTCAAAGGACCGTTTCCCGAAAGGTCGCGGATATAAATGTAAGATTTGCGACGGCTTTGGTCCGTCGCAAACTCAAAGTTAAAATTTGCGACGACCTTATCTGTCGCAAATGAGTCAAACGGGTCGCTTCATGAACGGTCACCTTTAAACGGGTATATTTTGCGACGGAATGGACCGTCGCAAACTCAAAGTTGAAATTTGCGACGACCCTTCCGTCGCAAATATAGTCGTTTCAAGACGAAGGCGGTGGGCCATAGTGTTTGCGACGGCTTTTCCGTCGCAAATTACAATACTTTGCGACGGCCATCCTTAGTCGTCGCAAAATTTCATTTTTTTCGACGGCTTAGTAAAATCCGTCGCAAATTCACTGAATATGCGACGGATATTTGGCCGTCACAAAATTTCCGTCGCTAATCTCCGTCTTTTTTGTAGTGTTACATGGTCCTTTGACTCATGACTATATCTTCGTTCGATTCCACAGATAATAATTTTAACCATATTAAATTTTTTCACTCATTGGGTCTTCTCAAAGGAAAATAATAATAATATTAGAATCTAGCCTATGAGTGAGGAAGTGTTAAGGATATTAACTGCAAACTTTTCTACAATTTTGAACTTTTAGATGGGATGCATGTTTTGAGGAAGAGTTTCATACAAGTTTTTGTGAACAAGAATTTGTTAGCAGAATTAAATAAACGATCTTCACACATCCCGACAAATACAAATTTAGCATATTAAATTGTTTACTTGTTGGGTTTCCTACCCAAAGAAGAGAGAAAGTTAGGTAAAATAAATAAATTAATTGATTTCACACTTCTTTACAAATTTAGACTTTTGGATGAAATATAATTCTTTCAGTCCTACTCACAAAATTTGTTGATTTATACAAACTCAAGGATACATCGTCTTTTATTTTATCCCTATCTCATCTAAATATCCTATATATCCCTTCTAATACTACCTATTTGAGTAGATAAAATAAAAATATAAAAATTAATGCATGTGACGTGTGAGTGCTTTTTACCCCGGATGAATTTAGGGGGTGGTCTTTTTTTATTTGAGCGAAACTTGACAAATTCTAATTGGAAAAAATATGGATGGGGCAAATCTAATGAATAGTAAATTTGTATTATAATTTAAAATGTACAAATAGTAGTGGATGTAACTTTGTGTCAAACCGATACTTTTTAGTGATAATGTTATCACTACAAGAAAATAATGTAATGGATAAGAATTTAGAGATTTTTTTTATGGACGTCAGAATGAGGGTATTTTATGGAGGAATTTTTTCCTATATAATGCATTGCGGATTCATTTCTTTATCAGAATCATATATGCTTTAAGAAAGAGTATATTGATCATATGGCTTATGGAGTAATCAAACTTGGCGATTTATGGGGTTTTATATAAGAACTTCTCAAGTTTTACGAAGTTATTCGTAGAACTACTACGTACTTTTGCTTCTCACCTAGATTTAATAAATCTCTCTAAAAATGTGTGTTTTGCATTTGAGAAGTTCGGAGGCAACAGAAGAGAACAAGATAATATGAGGGGCAATGTCTAATAACGTTCTACATGATTTGCATGGAGGAGGTAAATTCTTCACGTTGGATGGCAGACAATTTCACAGATGAAAGATGAAGGATTTAATTCAATGGCTCGTGTTGAAACCTAAGATTTACATGGACCAAAGAGGAGAAAAAAAGTTATTTGGTCCCATAACTTATCAAGTGTCTGATTTTGGTCCCAAAAATTTTGACTCTTCAATATTGGTCCCATAACTCCTAGGAATTGTCCAATTTTGGTCCCATTTTCTTCAAAAATACAAAAATGGTGCTCTTTTTTGTCATGCTCAACTCACATTCTGCCCAAATTAGGACCTTTACGGTACCCTCGAAGATGCGTCCGCAAAACAATTTTTTTTTTCGTTTTAGTATTTTTTAATCATTTTTTCCATATCACTAATATGTGGTTGAAAAATGGACAAACCATAGGAGTTACGGGACTAAAATTGAAGAGTCAAAATTTTTGGGACTAAAATCGGACACTCGATAAGTTATGGGACCAAAAAGAAATTTCCTAGCAAGAATGAGACCAAAATTGGGCAAACCGTAGAAGTTATGGGACCAAAATTGAAGAGTCAAAACACTACAAGAAAAACTAGTTTTAGTGATAGTAAAAACTGTGGCTAAAAGTCAAAATACCCTCACTAATGACTTTTAGTGACAGGAAATCTCCTGTCATGGCCTCTAATTACTGCTTCTCTAGTTAAAAGTCAATAGTGACGGAATATAGTCCCGTCACTAATAAGTATTTAATTAGAGTAAATTTACCCTCACTAAATGAACTTCAGTGACAGAAAATCCCGTTATTAATGTAAATATTTACCCTCACTAATAGAACTTTAGTGATGAAAAATCCTGTCACTAAATTAAATACATACCCTCACTAAAAATAACTTTAGTGATGAAATTTTTTGTCACTAATACAAATATTTACCCTCACTATAGTGATGAAAAATCTCGACACTAATATAACTATCTACCTCGCATTTTATATACATATTTCTATAATTATAAAATTTTGTAATTCTCATGACAATATAATCAAGTAAGCTAAATAAGACAAAAATCATTAATCTTCAAACATTAATAAAATAAATTAATCAATATTTCAAACAAGCATACATAATCTAAATATTGAAACATTCAAAAGCATTCAACAAATCTCTACAATTAACATTCTCAAAATTACAAAATTATTCCTGAGCAGCTTTACAAAAGTGTAACACCAATACATCTATCACCTGTTATTTAAAATGAAAAAAGAAGAAGTTATGATTATGAAAGTTGATGAATCATGAAATGCATATGTACATACATGCAGAAAATAAAATTGTCTAATTGTTTTAGTAAAGACAAAGAACAATAAATTCTTACCTTTCCAAGCTCTAAAAGTCTTGGCAGTGCTCCATCCCTTGGTATTTTCGGATGCCAAAAACTTGTAGATTCTGCATATTCAACACATAATGAGCTTACTAAGTTTATAGATATAATGAAAGGAGGGAGCATTTCTGTCTTTTTGTTACTATCACCAGTTAACTTAGTTAAAACAGTTAAAGCAGCAGCTTGTTTAGTTAAGCAATACACTAACTTTGTTTAGGAATTGGATTCCTATGTTTTTAACCTATATTTTGTGATATATACTCTCCGTCTTTTTACTAGATCTAAACCAAAGTCAATCCAGAGAGGGAGCATAGGTTTTCATGGTAAAAAAGAAAACTACTTAGCATTGGACATGCAATAAAGCCTATATATCAAGAAATAACACAGAATCAGTCTCTATGCTCATAAATTCTTAAACTAACTGAACACTTTAGTTCATCCCAAATAAGAGAGAGCAAAAAAACTAAAGAAAACTGCAAATGATCATAATTTTAAGAATACTAAGAAAATGAACTAATCATTACCATATCAATTAAGCTTTGTATCTTCTCAGATGTTTGAGTAACACTCTCAGCAGACTGCCTTCAATTGCTGCAATTAATGATACACCGGTTAGAAGTTAAATTACCGGATACATGATTACTTATTCGCTTATTCCATACAACATTCACAAATTCTCGTAGAACATGAATACAACATCTCTGGGTACAAGAGACTCACTGATTGAATCCTCTGTTCAAGATGATGGGAATATAATCTTAATGTCATTCTCCTCTTCTAATTTCTTCTCGGTGCTTCCCTTGTCCAAAATGCATAAAATAAATTAAAATATATCATCAAAACAAGGCTACACGTACAGAGAAAACCATTTTCCTTAGACAAATACCCCTATATAAATTCACTCGAACAAGGTTGAAATGCCTAGCTTCAGCCTCTTGCTATAAATGACCAAGCGGGTCGCCTACGTAGCTAAAATAACTTCATAAACCATAAACCGCATTAACTCTTTCCCATACAAAAGAAAAAGATTCTTGATCTAAAAGTTCTATCTAACACATTGAAGAACTAAGGCTAAAGTGGAATAACAAACCAAATGAATAACTATCAAGTGTTGCTACCTTGCTATTACCCTGGCATTAAGAGCATTAATAATTGATTTAATAAGTTCTGTCATCTGCTCCAGTTCCCGCTCTATCAGCTCAGACTGCTCATACCTAAAGTCAGAAAAAAAAATGAAAAAAAAAATACTTAAAGCAACTATTCACCAATCTAATCATCACTATAATTTGTCAACAATAGGAGGAAATACAATTCGTAGTAGGAAAGTCTGAGCTCACATTGCATCCCTTGTGGATGCAACATCGTCATCAAGAAGCACCCACACTCCTTTCTGTACATCGATCAGCTTCATTTTCTATACTAAACAGGGCCTTGTCAACATAAAAACACAAAGAAAATAAAAGGGAAAATAGAGTTTTTTGTCCTCTAAGTTTGGTCAACTTTGTTTTTCGTCCTCTAACTTTTGACTTTATTTTTTAGTCCGATAACTTTCAAAAAATTAAAGTTTTCGTCCTAAAACATAAGTTATCGGACTAAAATGTTAATTTTAGGACTAAAAAATTATCGGTTTTAGGACGAAAATGTTAATTTTTTAAAAGTTATCGGACTAAAAAATAAAGTCAAAAGTTAGAGGACGAAAAACAAAATTGACCAAACTTAAAGGACAAAAAACCAATTTTCCCAAAATAAAAACTATATATGTACCTCATTCAAAGACACAGAATAGTAAGATCCTGTTTCATTCCAGAGACACCATTAAAAAAGTGTACATGTATAACTTCGATAATATACCACTGCAAAGGGAAAACTTTGTAGTGAGAGTATACCTATTCCCTCACTAAAGCTATGCGAAATTACCCAATTAGTGAGAGTATTCATCCACTAGCTAATTTTTTCACCACTAAAAGTGTCTTTTCTTGTAGTACATATTAGGCTTAGTAGAAGACAAGAGAACATAAAGTTGAATAAGTGTTGCAATACCTGCTTCACTTGATCATAACTAGCTACTTCAGCAGCATTTACGATAGCACTGCGTGCATTATTAGGTCCAAAAGTCCAGTCCACAGTCTTGCTACTCCTTCCTACATTTTCAATAAAAACATAACCAAGAGGGATCAAGCTGGGTAGACTCTCGTGTGTGTGGGGGGGGGGGGGATACACTTAGGTTCATTAAGGTTCGCAATAGTTATGGGCAGAGCACCTGAAGATATTAACAAAAGTGTACATTGAATAAATATTCATTAAAACCAACTGCTAAATCATTCAAACTTTTAAAATACTAACAAAAAAAAAACCATATGAAGTATTCTCTCACCAGTTGAGTGCAGCTAGTACTTTCGTTGATAATGGCACATCTCCTACCTGTCAAGCATATGAATAAGTCAAAAAGCATCAGAGTAAAACCAAGCTAACAACCAAAACTTTTCTATCACAGTTCAAGGTGAAAGCATACAGGTCCGTATAAGCCAATCCTCAAATCTCTAAATAGAAATTGGCAAAGTAATTCTGGCACAATACTTTTCTATAGTGCAGAAAAGCCTGCTTCCCTTGCTATAGTTTCAACTTTTCCTAGTAATCCCTTATATTTCGGCAATGACATCACATTCCTTAGTAGTGTCCAATGAATTGTGCAGATCTATACAAACAAATAGAATAGTCCAGGATCAAACACAGCTCACCAATAGGATATGCAAACCAAATCATAACATGCCATGTTTCTTGACACATTCGAGGCTGATAAGAGCATTTCATAACACGTCAGGTTAGCATACCAAGATTTCAGAATAAAACATATAGAAGGAATGCATCAAACTAGCTGAAACAAAATAATATAACAATTAGACATCAGAACAACTTTATGAATTTTGAATAGAAAATCTATACGAATTTCTGACTCAACATTACAGTTGTGTACAATAAGATTTTTTTCACACTAAATTGGAGAAAAAATAGAGAAAAATCAGTAACAAAATGCAAAATTTATTCAATAAACATTTCATATATTCAGAGAGGTAATTCTACCTAAGAACTGATAGTTTTTTTCCCTAAGGAACCTAACAACACAAGTCTTACATGAGGTAAAATTTTGAATCGGTTAAAATTAAGTTTATATATAAACAATATCAATCTGTGAAGTATTTAATTAGTGAATATGTAATAAGATATTCAATCTGCTGGGAAAGAAATCTAATATAGCACAATATCATACAATTAGTGCAACATTTTCAACCTTGAGTCTCTCAAAGCTTTCCATTAACATATTAACCTCGGACCTAAGGATTAGATTCTAGACATTTAGGGCTTGAACTTTGACAGCTAGTTCCTCAGTCTCAGCCTGCACAAGGGAAAAATTGAAGACTTGTTAATTGCTAGAATCTGATGTAGTTCGAGATACCTGTGCCTTAAGTCTCGATCAAATGTATCTCCTCCTTTAGAAGCACATTAACAGCAGAGGACATTAAAATACGATTAAATGCTTAAGGAAGTTAACTATGTGTTTGGAAAAGCTTAGATATGATACCATATATTTAAAAGAGTGGGAAACTTAGGTTCCAGTACCTAATGCATTGATACGAAGTGTAACATGCTTCTGCTCAGATTCTCACATGCCATTTGAGAACAGCTACAGAGTAAACGAATATAGAAAAGTGGGGGCATCATTTATGGGTAGAAAAATTAAATAGAAGGGGAAGGAAAACAGAGCTTACTTTACGAAATAAAAGGGACTTCTTCCGGCTAAAACAGTGAGTAATGTGAAGTGGATGCATATAAAAGCTTGAAATGAGGAGAAAATTTTCATTATTAAACATCAACCACTTAAAAAAGACTAATTCAAATTTCAGCAAGGCAATTGAAATCTTTGTGAACTCACTTAGCATGATGTAATGCACATTGTTCTAGTGAAATTCAATATCGTAGAAAGAAAATCATATTGCCAAAAATAAATGCAATTCTAAAAAATATTTATGCATTATATACTGAATCCAGATTGTCATAATGTAATCAAGCAAAGTAAAGATAATAGTATCATCTACAAAATTTACTGAAATATATGACTACATCGAAAGACTATTATAACATCTCTAAAGAATTCCAGATATTTGTAAACTAGCATTTCTATTCTAGATATATCAAGAAAACAACGTGCAATTCCTCTCGTAAATTTCAATGAAACTAAATCCTTGCTCCTGAAATTCAATGAAGTTTGCCTGATTTAATAATTAATACATATAATTCCTCCAGTAATCATTATTCTACAATAATTTCTTACATATCAACAAGAAACCTACATTAGCAGAGCAACAAGGAGGACCATGGAGGTGATGATATAGAGCCTCGCCAGTATGCAGAAATGTCAACAGTTATTAAACTAGAAATGAGCAAAACAAAAAACCAGAAATAAACTTAGGGCTTAAACAAACCTTTTAATCGTCGGTGCAAGGCAGGGACATCGCGAGGCGGACTGCGGCGAGAATAGTCGGACGGTTGCGACGGCGATGCGACGTGGCAGGGGACGGCGCGCGGCGGCGGACAGTGTGAGGCAGCAGACGGCACGAGGCAATGATGGTGCGTGGCGGCGGACGGCGCGAGACGATGACGGTGTGCGGCGGCGGACGGTGCGAGACGATGATGGTGCGCGGCGGCGGACGGCACGAGGCGATGACGGTGTGCGGCGGCGGACGGCGCGAGACGATGACGGCGGTGAAGAAATTGAGTTGGAATTACGAAAAGATGGTCTGCAAATCGATCGAAAAGAAGTTGGAAGAAAGATGAAGGGTTTCGTCCGGGAAGAAAAGAGATTTTGGGAATGAGAAAGGTTCTTAAAATATTTCAAAATTAAGTGGGAATTTTGTCTTGTGTAAATAAAATTTCATTAAAAAAATAAAGAATTTAGTGTGAGTAATATTTTACCCTCACTAAAAGTGAGTAGATATCACATTCAGTGAGAGTCTGTGGTACTCTCACTAATTTTTTGGTCACTAAATGTAATGTTTCTTGTAGTGAAATTTTTGGGACCAAAATCGGACACTCAATAAGTTATGGGACCAAAAAACTTTTATTCTCGACCAAAGAGCAATGAGTATTTTATATGAGAAAATTAGGATGGTTCACACAAGATTTATGGTGGAACATAGATTGTTAATCTTGCGAGGATTATTATTGTAAATTTTTCTGTTTTTGGTCATATAATTTATGGTTATTCGTGAAGTTATTAATATGTCACAAATGCATGTTTCTCCCTTTAATTGATTTAATTAACGTACCTAGAATTTATGTAAATTTAAAAGATGATTCTAAGTTCAAATATGACTATGTGATTGCCACCAATCTTAATTTTGTAAAAGTTTTCTATATATAATGGTTATAATATACCCCCATATTTTTACGAGGAGGAAAAATGTATTGGTGACCGTATTAGATCATCAAGATTATATTTAGGATAAAATTAAATATTTGTCCAGTCCCTTTAGGTATATTAATGCAATTATTTTTTCGTCTTGAAACGACGCTGATTAGAGAATTTAACTGAATTTGATGTAAATTATTATGTATTTTTGTTTGCTCTATAATATTTATTAATTTGTAGTTTATATATGTATTGATTATTATTTGTTGAATTATTGATTATACCGTTATAAATACTAAAAATAAAGTCGTATGTTAAAATTTATCAAATGATTTTGACCATGACTAGTCTCCGACTAGACAGCCTAGGCGTCAGGCGTTCTAAATCCGTCCGACTAGCGATTTTCGACTTCTACACTCTGTGTATTACCAAAAAAGAAAAGTCGTTCGGACTAGAGAACACTAGAGAAGCTTGTACATCATTAGAATTATCCACTTCACAAAGTACACAACGTTCAATTAAGACATCAAATGTCTATTAATTGAGATATAAGTCGTCTAACCTCTCTCAATTAAATCTTAATTTACATGCACTTTCTCAGTCAAGTAAACGAGAATCGATCCGGCGGTTACTCTGACATTTTCTTGAGTTAATTATAAAATAAAAAGTTTTGGCGACAGATGCACAAATCTATTTATCTGTACAATCCATTTGTTGCACTTGTTTTTTTTCGTCACCCGTTTCCAAGAATAATAGCATTAAAGATGATTGATTTTCTCATTATTGGTGATCGTATATATCTTTATATATTATTGTATTAGTCAAACATTCCTAGGATAGCTCTCCCCTAATTATGGGAGTTTGTTGTACTCTCCTATTATTTATACAACCGCTCGCAATCACCAAAATTATCGGTGATTTTCTAATCACTCTTTCATGGTATCAGCAGAAAAGATCCTAAAACCCTAAAACTTCGGCTGACTATTTCCGCCTCTCTTCCGGCCAATTTTTTTTTCCAATCGTTTTCTCCACCATGTCTTCTCCCCAATCCGATCATCTTCATGTCACCACCATGCTTAACATGGTGCCGACCAAATTGGAGGCCCCCACGATCCTGATTTGGCGCGATCAAGTGGCGACATGGCCTACTGCTTAGGTCTGTCGGGATTCCTCGACGGCTCTGTTTCTGCGCCCTCCGCATCCATCGTCTCCGGTGATGGCTCCTACACTCCCAATCCAGCATTTCTCGATTGGTGTAAGAAGGACAAAAAGCTTCTTAGTGTCCTTCGCACTTTCTTAACTTCTAATGCCGTGGGTGAAATTTTCAATTGTTCGACGTCCCATTCTGCTTGGACGGCGTTGTTGGCCATTTTTTCCGATACGTCCGCATCTAACACGCACTCTCTCCGTGAGTCACTTCTCAATCTCCGTAAAGGCAACATGTCCGTTGATGAATACGGTAGGAAGTTCAAGTCATTGTGTGATCAGTTGCAGTTCATCGGTCGGCCCATCCCTGACGACGAGAAGACTCATTGGTTTCTTCGGGGGCTCGGCATGCAGTTCGTGAGTTTTTTCGATACCCGATTGGCCCTAGGGACGCTTCCGACGTTCCGTGATCTGGTTCATCAGGCACGTCAGTTTGAGAGTATGTTGCGTGCCATGGACGGTTTGGTCCAGTCATCTGCAACATTCGCTGTTTCCCTGGGATGATCGTCCATCCGGCAATGATGGTTGTGGTCGCCGTGATTCCAGTGGTCAGGGCGGTAATGGTGGTCGCCAATCTGGTCATGGGGGAAACCAGCGTCGCAATTCGAATAATAATGGGGGTTCGACTAGTGGCTCTAGAAATTGGCAGAATCGGTCTTCTAATGGGGGCAATTGTCATTCTTTTACGCCCCGTTGTCAGATTTGTAAAGGGTCGCATTTTGCTGATAAATGTCCTCAATTTCTCCAGGCTAGGGGTGCTATTTCGTCTGCGAATTTGGCTCAGGTGTTTTCTTCTGCTTGCAATGTCTCTGAGCAAACTCCTGACTAGTATCTTGATTCTGGTGCTTCTGCTCATATGACGAATCAGACCGCCTCTCTGGATTTCTATGACTCTTATTCAGGTAACAGTTCTGTTATAGTCGGTAACGGTAATTCCTTGCATATTTCTCATATTGGTACGAGTACGCTATCTGATGGTGTCAAACTTTTGGATGTTCTTGTTGTTCCTCATATAACGAAAAATCTATTATCTATCAGTAAATTAACTGCGGACTATCTTGTTGATGTTATTTTTACTGATAAGGCTTTTACGATTCAGAACCGTCTGTCAAAGAGAACTCTGGCCCAGGGAAGGTGTGATAACGGGCTTTACATACTTGATCGGGGAGTTCCAGCGTTGGTGGTAGCAATACGGAACAAGGAACTGAAGGCAAGCTTTGATTTATGGCATTTACGCCTGAGGCATGTCCCGTTTTCTATTATTTCCCTGTTGAATAAGTTGGGTCAGGTTTTTGTTACATCAGTTTTACCAAACCCTAGTCTTTGTTCGTCTTGTCAATTTGCTAAGGAGTAAGCGTCAGTCGTTTTTATTGAATGATAAGAGGGCTTCTGGTGTCCTTGATTTGATACACTGTGATTTGTGGGGTCCTGCACCTGTTGCTACTCTTGATGGTTTTCAATATTATGTGGTATTTATAAATGACTTTTCTCGTTTTTCATGGATTTACCCTTTACATGCAAAGTCTGAATTTTATGATGTACTCATATGTTTTGCTGCGTTTGTTTGCAACCAATTTTCGAGTAAAATTAAAGTGTTTCAAAGTGACGGTGGGACTGAGTTTGTCAATAGTCGAGTTCGTAACTTTATGCAGTAGCATGGCATTCATCATCGTCTCTCTTGTCCATACACTCCACAACAGAATGGCCGGGCTGAGCGTAAGCATCGTCATATTACTGAAACTGGGTTGTCTATGTTATTTCATGCACATTTACCTCCTTCTTACTGGTTTGATGCTTTTGTAACGGCTACGTATATCATTAACAGACTGCCTTCCCCTGTCTTGCATAATTCTTCGCCTTTTGAGCTGCTTTTCGGGCACCCTCCTAATTATGCAAATTTCAAGCCGTTTGGTTGTTGTGTATTTCCATATCTCCGGGATTTTGCGGTGCACAAATTGGAACCTCGCAGTCGTGCATGTGTCTTTCTTGGCTATAGCAGTATTCACAAAGGTTTTCGGTGTCTCGATCCGGTTCTCTCTTGGGTTTTTATTACTCGCCATGCTCAGTTCGATGAACTATGTTTTCCGTATTCTCGGCTTCCCTCTTCGACTCGTACCACTGATCTTGAGGTGATGACGTTTCTAGATGTGTCTTTTGCCTCATCGGTACCTTCGGCTCCTCAACTTCCGGTTTCGTCTTCGTCGTCCCAGGGTTCGATTTCTCGCCCTTTACCTATTCTAGTTGATCATGACGAAGCTTTTCCTCTCCCTGTATGTGCCCCGGTTCCAGCCCCTGAGGCTCCGCTTGTTCATCCTGAGCCGGCTCCTCCTTCTCCTCCGGCAGTTTCTGCTTCTGCCTTGTCTCATCTGATGATCACTAGAGCTCGTGCAGGTATTTTCAAGCCTCGTTATCCGGTGGATTTATCGTCTACAACTCTTCTTTTGGCGCTTACTGCCACATCTGAGCCTTACACTTCTGACGTCATATTTATCAGCCAAGCCAAATAAGCTCATGATATTCTTACTCGTGCAAAGATGTTGGATTCGAAGCCTATTGCTACTCCATTGGCTGTAGGGGAATCTCTCGTCAGCACTGGCTCATCGTTTTCTGATCCTACATTTTATCGCTCGATAGTTGGGGCTCTTCAGTATCTGACCGTTACTCGTCCCGACTTATCATACGTTGTTAGCTCTGTTAGCCAATTCTTGCATTCTACGAGTGATGCTCATTTCTCTGCGGTTAAGTGTATTCTTCGTTACGTTAAAGGCACGATTCATCATGGTCTTTCTTTCACGAGGCGCTCTGACTCGTCTGTTTTGGGTTACTCACATGCTGATTGGGCTCGTTGTCTAGAGACCCGTCGTTCTACCTATGGGTTCTCCATTTTTTTCGGTGGTAATTTAGTTTCCTGGAGTGCTAAGAAGCAACACACGGGTGCTCGTTCGAATTGTGAATCGGAGTATCGGGCCATGGCCAATGCACCAGCTAAGCTCGTCTGGATAACAAATCTTCTTCGGGAACTTGGGGCTCTACCGTCCTCTCGGCCATCCTTACTATCTGATAATAAGAGTGTCATTTTCTTGAGTCAGAACCATGTTGCACATAAACGGGCTAAGCATATCGATCTTGACTATCACTTTATTCGTGAGTTGGTTTCCTCTGGTAAGCTTCACACTGGTTATGTTTCTTCCCATTTGCAGCTTGCCGATATATTCACGAAAAGCCTCCCTCGTCCGGCGTTTGAGTTTCTACGTTCCAAACTTTGTGTGTTTCTTCACCCCTCACAGCGCTTGAAGGGGGGTAATAACATTAAAGATGGTTGATTTTCTCATTATTGGTGATTGTATATCTTTGTATATTATTGTATTAGTCAAACATTCCTAGGATAGCTATCCCCTAATTATGGAAGTTTGTTATACTCTCCTATTATTTATAAAATTGCTCGCAATCACCAAAATTATCGGTGATTTTCTTATCACTCTTTCAAAGAAACTTTTTGATATTAATAAGACTAAATATAAATTGAAAAAAATGTGTAAAACTTGTGTATAGAAATTTAGCCCCACAATAGAAATTTAGCATTTCACATTCTTATAATGTAAAAAAAGAATAATTGAAAAGTAATAACATTAAAAACTAATGTCATTTTAGCCATTCTCGTAATTTTTTAAATAGTACACGTGATTGTACATGTGATTGTTAAATAAATAAATAAAACGAAGACTCCACCAATACATTTAATTTGGTCCAGCAAAGAAGAAATTAATAAATATAACAAGAGAGTCCACCATTACATGTCGACGGAATTTGAAGTCATTTCGGCCGTTGTTGATGGAGATATATAGTGGGTCCCCCAATTTCTCATTCTCTCTCAACTCAACTGCACTCCCCATTTCCTGCAATTTTGAAATCCGCATCTCCATCTCCATCTCAATTTGAAATATTTGGGAGGCGCGGTGGGGCCGGATTCGAAGCAACGAGAGTGGGAGGTAGAGTAGCCTTCCTTTCGTCGCCTATCCGCTTCCGCCTTAGCAGCCACCGCGGCAGTGTTAATCCGCATTGGCAGTGCTCATGAATCGTAACTTTGAATTCAGAGACTGAATCATAGAGTACGCCTTGAAGCAGGTCACAACGGCGTCGTTTGATGGGGGTAGAGGTTACAACAGGAAGTCGACCTGGTGGTGGACATGAAAACAGTTAAAATAACAATAATTTAAAAACAAAATTTAACGAGACTTCTTTTAAATAAGAAAAATTAAAGGGGCAAAACGGTCATACCTTGAACACATGGGCCAACCATTGCTGCCAAAGAGTTTAGGGCGTTTGATGATGGGCAGAATTGCTGCATCCATGGTTTAACGTCTGTTAATCTCTGCATCTCTGACCGTCGATTTCCGTTGGTCAACATGCATCTAACAGGTGGGGAAATTTCGGGCAGCTCGGTCATGAGCAAGCGCTGCCTCTTCCCCTCCTTTGTGAAAATACTCAAACTAGGTTATGAAATAGGCTTAGGGTTATTACCCTTTTATAGCTCCTCTGTACCCCTCCTCATTAATACAATTTTCCATTTTTGGGTACATAACATTTGGGTAGGGTTAATCCATGGATGGTATCGTTACAAAAATAAATTAATGAATTAATTTCACGCCTCTTTATAAATTCATACTTTTAAATAAGTTGGAATTCTTACAGACTCCTCTGACTTGTGACTATATCTTCGTTCGATTCCACTGAAATAACTCTATCCATATTAAATTAAGGACATATCCGTACCTCTCTACAATTTCGAACTTTAAAATGGGATAAATGTATTAAGGATCAGTTTCATACAAGTTTTCGATGTATTTAAATAACTGAATTTATTTCACACCTCCCCACAAATTCAGACTTTTAGATGAGATGTAACTCTTAATTGTTATTAGAGACAAAAGTTCTAGGTCCACACATTTTGGGTTTCCTGTTTAAAGCAATTAAATTGTTCACTCATTGGGTATCTTACCCAAAGAAGGGAGAAAGTTAGGAAAAATAAATAAATGAACTGATTTCACACATCTTTACAAGTTTAGACTTTTGGATGAGATGAAATTATTTCGGTCTGATCCACAAAATATGTTGATTTATCCGAACTCATGGAGGTGACGGAAATTAAATAAATGAATTGATTTCACACTTCTCTATATGTTTGGACATTTAAATGAGATAAAATAATTCAATGGTATTAGAGTCGAAATGCTCACGCCAGATAAAGATCCAGGGTTCGATTTGCACTGAGAGCAACTCCACTCATATTAAATTGCCCACCCTTTGGACCTTCCCAAAAAGAGAGAAGTTGAGTTCGGTCCATGAGTGAGAGGGAGATATAAGGGAAATTAAATGAATTAATTAATTTCACATTTCGCTATAAATTCGGACTTTTAGATGGGATGTAATATTTCACCAAGGATATATGGTCTGGTATTTTATCCCTATCTCATACATCCCTTCTAATCCTACCTATTTAAGTATAATGAAGAGTTAATAAAATTAAAAAAAAAAAAAGAAATGCATGTGACTTGAGAGTGTCTTTACCTAGGGATGAATTTAGGGCTTGTTCTTTTTCGTTCGAGCGAGATTTGACAAATATTCCTAATTGGAAAAAACATGAAATAATAAATTTGTATTATAATTTGAAAGGTATAAAGGGATAGCAGTGGATGTAATTTTGTATTAAACCGATATTTTTGAGTGATGTTGTAATACCCCGTCCCGTTTTATACCTTTTATATTCCTAGGAACTTTATTTTATATTATTATCCTTGTTTCTTTTAATTTTATTATTTTGTGTGATACTGTGTAATTTAAATATATACCCTATTTCAAATTCCCGAATTCGAAGAAAGGGATCAAATCTTTCTAACGAATAAAGGACTACGAGAAATTAAATATTCAAAGTTTAAAATTATCTTTTCGATCCGTATAATTTATTGAGAATAATTAAAATACAATAAAATATTAATCGAGGTTTAAAACTGTATTAATTTTATTTTCGAAATTAATTTGGTGTACTAAGCAATTCCTAAAGTGTATAAGGTGAGAAGGAAAATATCCTAAAATTCTTACTTCCATTTCTAACCACAAGATAATTCTTTTCCTTTTCAATTAATTAATAAGGCATTTATTTCTATAAATACAACCGTCCCTATCCCTTAGAATTTCACAAATAAGTTTCCCCTCTCCCTCACTTCTCTCTCACGCGTTTTACTCCCTCTCTTCGGGAAGAAGAAGCCGCGTCCTCTTCCTTCTCCGGCGATAAGCGCCGCCCAGACGCCTCACGCCTCCTTCGCTAAGCCGCGACGCCCTCCCTTCGCCGCGCGCCGCCTGGCCTCGCTCCCCCTCGGCCGCGCCTCGCCTCCTCTTCTCCAGTCAACGCCGAGCGCAGCCGCCGTCTCCAGCCGAAGCGCCTCCGCCGCTTCAGCCGCCGTGCTCCAGACCGAGCGCCACCGCTCGTCCGAGCATCGCCGCCGTGCCAGTCCCAAACCGCGACGCCGTCTCACCCCAGCCGCCGCGCGATGCTGCCCTTTGCTCGACCGCCGCCGTCCTGCCCCAGCGCCAGAGCGTCGCCGCTCCCCTTTCCGATCGGCGAAGCTCCTCCGCCGCCGCTCTTTTGCCCAGCGCCGTCGTCGCCTCTCATTTAGTGAGTCCCAATTTCATTTTGTTTTCTCCGATTAAAATTCGATTCAATCGACTTTCCGATTAATCTCATTTCGTTTCCTTTCACGATTATCAAGATACTGCCACTCTATTGAAGCCCGGGGACGAACCCCGAGGACGTATCCCTATTCATTCGTTTTTAGAGAAACCCGAACGAGGTCGATGTGCTGCTCGATTTTAATTCATGAACCCATACGACGCCGTTAGGCCGCCCATTTATCACCATGAATCGAACCGGGACTCGTAAGACTTGTTAACTCCTCTCTAATTCTCGTAATAGTTGGGATAGGAATTGATCAGTTTTTACTCTGTAAGTTTAAGAATTATTGTTTTGGATTTGAGACTTGTAGATGGACTGTTGGAATTGATTTAATGACTTAGTGTTATTAGTTGACTTGTTTAGTATTATTGGTTTGGGAGTTAAGTATTGTTGTTTTGGTTAGATGATATTATTAGATTGATGAATTAGTATTGCTGTTTTAGTTGAAGAGTATTTTTGGATTAGTATTATTGAATTAGCTGAATGGTGATGAAATTAGTTGTTAGTAATATTAGTTGAGTTTTTAAAGACAAATGGAAACTCGTCTTCACCTCGTACCCCTGTTAGAATTTTAGAAACGCAAATTAAAGCCTTTTAATATAATTCCTTTGTTTCAGAAGTATTACTAAAGTTAGAAAAGAAAAATACTTTTTTATAAACTATATTAGTTATAATATAAATTTCTTAGAAAAATCAAGTTATTAATAAGTTTTAATAGGAATTTTTATAAAATATAAATTCTTATACTTTTAATTCTTTTATATAAGGCTTTTGTTAAGGACACAACAGAAATTAGTAAATACACCCCCTAATACACCTCCTCTTAAAAAGGGGTGTACTTATCAAAAGATTGTTTTGTAGTAATCGAAATAGTCATACCACAAGTATAATAGTAAATACACTCTCTCAATACACTCACCTTTTTAGAAGTGGTGTATTTACCAAAATAGGGTGTGACCCTTAAGCAAGTCCTTTTAAAAGCTTATAAGACCACAACTTTCTCGATTCTCGTAACACAAACTCTCAAGTTTTCCTAATAATTCAAAGGTTAACTTTTAATCAAATGATTTCGTACTAGGATTCTGTACTATTCGGGATACGCACGAGGTCTGTTAACGTATCACTCTCGGGACCCGGAGTAAACAGGTGGGTGATGATCTGTTGATTGATCTGCTTATAATACGTTGTGCTGGTATACTCTGAACTCGACCAAATAAATCTAAAACAACTAATCCAACATAAATGTATCCCTATAATATAAATATTCGAATTACGTGATATATTTATATATGATGCAAAATGTCTATTGTTTTTATTCTAATTAATCACCATTGCATGATTAAGGGCATTATCTGAGCATGAACCAATTTAAGTGTGAATTATGTGAATTCTCCCCACAATTTGAAATGACAGTTTTATGGGAAAGAGGAAAGCGAGTAATCATTGATTTGATGTGCAGTAGTTTTCTTTGTGGATTGACACGTACGGCCATGAGTGATAATAGGTTAGATTCATGGTCGCTGATATTATTTGTGGTGACCATGAGTGATAATAATAAATCAGATTCATGGTCACATGAATGGATGAATTGTTGGTGAGAAATGGTTTGGGGGAGATTTACTATATGTGAAAAATGATTTTGGCAGATTAGGCCGTTATTTGAAAATGGTTTTGGGCTTTGCCCCTTAATGTGAATCAACTTGTGATATTTCAATTATATGATGTGAAACCTGCTATGCCCAATTAATTATTACGTGAACTTGTTACTTCTGTGGTATATGTTATTCATATTTATATGTCAACTGCTTAAATAAATTAAATACTTTATCAATGAGTATAATTTAATATACTTCGGATTTACCAATCCCATGACGTTGCAAATCACCCATACGTGAGAATTCAAATCTCACGCCCCCTTTTTACAACCCTTGCAGATTATGATTTCGTGGAGCAATGACAGTAATAGAGACGACACGGAGTTCCCCATTTAAATAAAATATTACTGTTAATACTAAGCTTTATATTCATATATATATATATATATATATGTGTGTGTGAGATATATTATAAATATTATTCTACTCATTTCTTCCGCTGCATAAAACTCATCTCTGATTTTATCCCTTTTTAAATAAAAAATTTTATAGTTCGTATTTTAGTCACAAGTGGCACCTCAAATCTGAGATATTTATGTGTTTTGGATTCGGGGCGTTACAGATGTTATCAATACAAAGTGTGGCCCACGACATAAGAAGTTATTAGAAATTTTCTCAATATGACCTGCATAATTTTCTCAAAATTTCCAGCAAAAAAATTTGTAGTGGGTATTTCTACAACTGACCTACATAATTTTCTTGTCATATAAACATCATCATTTTTCAACCTACAAACGATTTCGTTAAAAATGTTATGGCAAATTTTCGGAGGTTGTTTTATTGTTACGATGAATCCTTTTTAAGTGTTACCCTATTGCAAAATGTAAAACTTAATGCATATGCACTAACAAATAATTTATTCTCATCTAAGATTCTGAACTTATCCCATTTAATATATCCCTTCCAATTCTTCCCTTTTGAAGTAAATATTAGTAATAAAAAAAAAAATGCATGTGGATGCTTTTAAATTACTTGGAACGGATTTAAGGGGCTCTGATTGGGAAAAATGATTTTTAAGGTCACTAGGTTTGGGGGCAGCAAAAAGAGGCCAGTACATTTTCGTGCTGGCATTATAAGGACCGCAACTTTTCAACGTGGCAAACTAAGGCCAAATTGGCCCGTATTACCTTCAATTGGGCTGAATTTGCCCTTAGTTTGCCACGTTGAAGAGTTGTGGTTCTTATAATGCCAGTCCGTAAATGTACTAGCCTCTTTTTCTACCCCCCAAACCTACTGGCCTTAAAAATAATTATTTCGGTGGTTTTCATGCCAGTATAGTCGTTCATTCTCCAATCATCTTCCGGCCATATCGTGTCATTAAAGTAGACGACTATGGAATAAAAATGAATTATATGAACCAAAAATTGTATAGACATCTATATATATAGAGAACAAATAAACTTGTGATTTTAATGAATGATTAACTTGAAAAAGTTAGATGGAATTTTACACATGACAGGAAGAAGAAATAAATATGCAATAAAATTGAAAGCATCTCCATGGAAGAAAAATGAAGTAGGGCAAGGTGATTTATATAGGAAGATGTTGTGACTCACATACCCTCTTATCGAATTTGTCACAATTTGAATTTGGGAGACTTTTTAAGAAGATTTAGTCCTCTATTTTTTTCTTTTAAATGGTTTGTACATCCATCCGCCGTTCTTGTAGTTGTAGACCAACTTCTTGGAAATCTTGGAGTTTTCCCTTCATCACAATTTTTACAAGAAATGACTTGATTAGCAGTTTTCTTGAAAATATTACAGGGTATGTTGTGCCGTCGCAACATTTCCGTCGCTAAACTCCGTCTTTTTTATATTGTTAGCTTGATTTTTTAAGAGTTATATATAATTCATTAATTTAACTACCTATTAATATATATTAAATAAGATTTACAAGTATCTTTATACTTAGATTATTAAACAACTTTTCTTGAATATACATAATTTTTTATGATTTTAAAATTTAATTTAATCTCCCTCTTTCAACTGTTTAATTATCTAAATATGTAATTCATGTAAAATAATTCAAACAATCAGATTTCATTTTATGATTTTTAATTCATTAACTTAACCTAGTATCTTCTCTCCCCCTTCGGCTCTTTTTTTTTAATTGTCCGCTACAATACAAACTTATAACAACTCATAGAAACATTCCAGGTTTTGCATTGCAATTCCTCGATTTACAACATATATATATTTTAAACCTAAGCGAACAAATTAATTCAAATAAATGTCTTAATAGAAAAAAATTCAACATAAATAATAGCTAAAAAATAGGGTTAATTGCAAATTAAATCACAACCTTTTCGCAAATTGCAATTTAATCTAAACTTTTGAATCTTGCCAAACAAAACCTCAACTTAATATTTATTTGCAATTCGAACCTCAACTTGAAAAAGACGGAGTTTAGCGACGGAAATGTTGCGACTTGATTAGGAAGACCGTCGCAAAAGTTAGTAATTTGTGACGGAAAAGTCCGTCGCAACAACTAGGGCCCACCGCCTTCGTCTTAAACCGGCTACATTTGCGACGGAGATGTCGTCGTAAATTTCAACTTTGATTTTGCGACGGTCTCTTCCGTCGCAAAGCATACCCATTTAAAGGTGACCATTTGGGATGCGACCCGTTTGACTGATTTGCGACGGAACAGGCCGTCACAATTTTAAACTTTGTATTTGCGACGGACGAAAGTCGTCGCAAATCTTGGTCCATTGACTGATTTGCGACGGAATGTCCGTCTCAAATCCGAACTGTTTTACGCGTCTTCTCAGGAAACGGTGCGTTTTACCGTCGCAAATCAGTCAAAACGACGTCGTTTTTGCTTTGACAGACAAAATTTGGGACGGATAGGCGTCCGTCGCAATTTTTTTTACACTTATAAAACTCTCCTCGCGAAACAGACGGAGAGTGCGAGAAAAAAGAAGAAGAGGAGGAAAACAAAAGGAAAAGGAAGGAGAAGTCTGGTTTAGTTGATTGTAGAGCCGTCCGTCCCCACCGAGTTCTCGTTTCGACATTTTCTACAAATAAACCGTAAGTTTTCTTCATTTTTACCGTTTAAAATTTAATTTTCAAGTATGTTTAGAGAATTGATTTTAGTTGAGAATTGATTTTAGTTGAATTATTTGAATTATATTAGTAATGAATTTATTTTAGTTGATTTAGTTGATCGAATTTCAATTTAAAGCATATTTAATTTTTGTTAAGTTTAAAATTGAATTAGTTGAATTGTTTGAATTATATTAGAATGAATTGCTTTTAGTTGAATTAGTTGAATTATAATTTAATTAGTTGATCGAATTTTAATTTAATTTTAAAGCATGTTTAGAATTTCTTAAGCTTGTAATTGAATTAGTTGAATTGTTTGAATTATATTAGAAATGAATTGATTTTAGTTGAATTAGCTTAGTTGATCGAATTTTAATTTAATTTTAAAGCATGTTTAGAAATAGTTGAATTAGTTGATCGAATTTTAATTTAAAGCATGTTTAATTTTTGTTAAGTTTAGAATTGAATTAGTTGAATTGTTTGAATTATATTAGAAATGAATTGATTTTAGTTGAATTAGTTGAATTATAATTTAATTAGTTGAATTTGTTGAATTTGTTAAAGCATATTTAGAAATAGTTGAATTTGTTAAGTTTAGAATTGATTTTAGTTGAATTGTTTGAATTATAATTTAATTTTAAAGCATGTTTAGAATTTTTTTTTAATTATGTTATAGATTTTTAAAGCATGTTTAATTTCATTGATTTTAATTTAATATTTCGAATTTTGTTATAGATGAGCGGACAAGGACGTGGCAGTGGCAGTCAGCAGCCTCCGAGGGATGAGGAAGCGAGTCGAGGAGGACGAGAAGGGAAGAGACGAAGGGCCTCACTGAGACCCGTGGTTCCACCTATTTTCAGACTGAGGTCTCAATCAGAGACCTCTTCACAGCCTGGCTCCTCCTCACAGCAGACTGCTGAGGGCATCCTCCTCCCGACAGCATCCGGTTGCTCAAGCATGGATGACTGTTCAGCCACATGGTTCAACGTAAGTTTTAATATTTTATACTAACTTTGAAGTTAGTAACTTTGAAGTTTTAATTTTACAGTTAAATTCCTGGTCATGAGACTAATAATCAGGTTTCCCGGTCCATCTTTGGATATGGATTCGAGTCCACCGCTTACAGTTGGGGGCTAGTGTTCGATGCAAAGAAACATACATACTTCGAGGAGTTTAAGGTATTAATTTAATTTATTAATTAACCGTTTATTAATATCAAATATATAAACAAATATTTACATTTAAATTGTAATTGCAGAAAGAATGTGTCTGGGCACCGGAGCACGATGACCAGATGTGGAAGAATTTCGAAAAATATACGGCGGAAAGGTACAGAGACCTCCTTTACAGAATGAGGGAGAGGTGGTACAAGGATGGAGTGGCCACCGACATGGGGACTGACAGTGAAAGGCGGCCGGTTTGGGACCAATTCCTCCGGTACTGGGATTCTTCTGGATTCAAAGAGAAGTCGGTGAAAAATAAGGCGAATCGGAGTAGTGACCCTGATGGAGAAGGGATGGCGAGACATCGGGCCGGTTCTCGGTCCATTTATGAGCACGGGTTGAGATTTGTAAGTTTCGTCTTTAATTTTGTAGTTTTTGAATTTATATTATTTTTTCCTAATTTTTATGAGTGTTATTAATTTTTACTATCTTTTTTTCTAATTAGGCGGCGGAGCAAGGACGCGAGCCCTCTCATTTTGAGAGATTGCAGCTCGCCCATCCACTCGTCGAGGAGACTGGGAAGTCTACCTACGGCCGTACCACTGAAATCCACGTAAGTATTATTTCAATATTAATAGTATTATTTCAATATTATATTTTGTGTTCAAATTATTTAATTTTTTGTATAATTAATTTGCAGAGAAAGATGCTCGAGGACTTTGCCTCTCAGCCTCAGCCTGAGGAAACGACAGAGGGGTTGGGGTCGATGCCCCGCCCCCCACACATCCTTCTATTGACGTTCAAAATGATTTGTACTTCAAGAACGTCAAGGCTAAAAAGGGGTGGTTCGCTGGATTGGGTAGCTTCGGAAATAACTTTTTTCGACCTCGTGGCTCGGGCACATCCTCCTCTCAGTCTTCCATCGACTCTCATCCCAGTGAGGTCGAGAGGCAGCTTGCCACGGTGGTGGAGCAGATGAAGAACATGCAGAGGCAGCAGCGAGAGAAGGAAGAGTATGAGAGGCAGCAGCGAGAGGCGCACGACCGGTATACAACCGAGATGGAGCGGTATCGGGTCGAGGTGCAGGAGTATACAACCGCCATTCAGGCGTGGTGGCAGATATTTGCCTCTGATTCAGTGCCACGAGCGCAAATGTCTGCGCCACCGATCCCGCCGACCCAGCCATCGATGCCGCCGATCCCGCCGACCCAGCCATCGATGTCGCCGATTGTTAACCTGGGCGAGGATGAGGAGGAAGAGGAAGAGGAAGACGGATTTAATTCCGACAGTTAAAAAAATTTGATTTTTAATAAATATGAAGTACAATTTTTTTTTTTTAGTTTGAATTGTTACTTTAATTTAATTTTTGAATTGTTACTTTAATTTATAATTTTGTGAATTTATTTTAGTTTGAATTTACTTTTATTTAATGTCAAAATAAATAATTTTAGCAAAAAAATAAAAATAAAATGGACACAACATTTACAAAAACAAGTGAGAAACAAAAATGAATTAATTTGGTGAATTATGGAAAAAAAATGAATCAATTTGGATACATATACAATTAATTGCGTACAAATGAACGAATTATAAAATTATGCATTGTCGAAATAAATAATTTTACAAAATAAAAAAATAGTTGGGCAAAATATTTTAATAAACAACTTAGATACGAAAAGAAATTAATTTGGTGAATTATGAAAAAAAAAATGAATCAATTTGGATACATATACAATTAATTGCATACAAATGAACGAATTATAAATTTAAGTGGGAGTCGAAATAAATAATTTTACCAAACTAATAAAAATTAAATGGCCACAACATTTATAAAAACAAGTGAGAAAAGAAAATGAATTAATTTGGTGAATTATAGAAAAAAAAAATGAATCAATTTGGATACATATACAATTAATTGCGTACAAATGAACGAATTATAAAATTATGCATTGTCGAAATAAATAATTTTACAAAATAAAAAAAATTGTTGGGAAAAATATTTTAATAAACAACTTATATACGAAAAGAAATTAATTTGGTGAATTATAAAAAAAGACTTAATTTGAATTCATATACAATTAATTGCATAAAAATGAACGAAAGTAGCGTGCACCCCCTCCTCTTGCACAAGAGGTCCCGTGTTCGATTCCCCTTGGGCGCAAAATTGAATTAATTGTTCAAGGCCTAATAAGACTAATATAGAAGGTGGGCCGCATATAATAAGCAATGGACCGGGTGGCCCAGTGGTCCGCGCCCGCCCCGCCCGCCTCGGGTGCCCGGGCTCGAACCACGCGAGCCACTTTATTTTTGTATAGGCTCGGTAATTTGCGACGGCTAATTTCGTCGCAAATTTTGAATTTTGCGACGGAAAACAGCCTGTCGCAATTTATAACAGAAAAAAATAAAAAAAATATATGTAAATATTTGCGACGGAATTTGGCCGCCGCAAATGTTGTTGACCCGATCGGGTCTAACCCGAAAGATTTTGGACGGACTACTGTCCGTCGCAAATTCTGTGCGACCCGGCCGGGTCTAACCCGCCAATTTTGAGACGGATTTGTCCGTCGTTAATTTGCGACGGAGGGCAAAATCCATCGCAAAAATTAGCTACGGCTATTTTAGGAACGGATACGTGTCCGTCGCAGAATCCGTCGCAAAACACTGTTTGCGACGGATTTTACATCGCAAATTCCGTCGCAAAACAATATTTTTTTTTTGTAGTGTAATATAAATAAAAATTAGAGATTTTTTTTGGATGTCTGAATGAGGAAATTTTATGGTGGATAATTGTCCTATACATTAAGTTACGAATTTACTTCTCTATCAAAATCAACAATACTTTAGGGATGAGTATATTGATCATGTGGATTTATGGAGTAATCAAACTTGGCGATTTACGGGTTTTTATGTAAACACTTCTCTAATTTTACGATGTTATTAATAGAACTACTATGTACTTTTTGCTTCTCACCTAAATTTAATCAATCTCTCCATGGTTGGTGGAGAAAATTTTAACAAAAGAGTACAAGATACTATGAGGGGCAATGTCTGATTATGTGCTTCAAAATTTGTATAGAAAAGGTAATGTCTGATTATGTGCTCTCAAATTTATGTAAATTTAAAAGATGATTCTAAGTTCAACTATGAGTATTTGATGAACAACTAACCTTAATTTTGCAAAAATTATATATATATATATATATATGTGTGTGTGTGTGTGTGGGGGGTTATATAATACACAGCCATACACTACAAAAAAAAAGCAGAAATAAAGAGGGGAGTTAAAGAGGGCAATGTTTGCCCTCGTCCCTAAAGAGGGGCGAGACGAGGGCCAACAAATTTGAAACCAGACGAGTGATGGGTCCCCCTCGTTAGTTAACGAGTGCATAACCCTCGGCAAGTTTCAAATTCGGACCGCACGAACGCGTTCCCCTCGCGAGTTAACGAGGGTGGGGCCCCTCGAGACTTAACGAGTACGCGCCCCTCGCCCAGCTGGGCGGTGCTGCGAGCCGAGGGCACGACCCCTCGCCCACTTTCCCGAGTGCTCAGCCCCTCGCCCACGGTAAAAACTAGGGAATTACTGAGGGGTTTACCCTCTTTAACCCCCTCGATAAAAATCAGATATAAATACCCCCACCTTCCCCCATTTTCAGAAAACCCTCCTCCTCCACCAAACTTGTTGCCGCCGCCGTCGCCGGGAACAACCCCCCACCGGTCGGGTTTTGACCTACTCGTCCTCGTGAACATTTGTACGGTAATATTTTTTGTTTTAATCCGTTAAATAATTTGTAAAATGCAAATTAATTTCTTGTATATATATGTTTATATGTATGTATATATGCATGTATAGGTGTTAATTAGTTGCTAATTATGTAGTTTTTAGCTTGTTATTTATAATTAGTGGGTAATTATTTAATTTGATAATGTATTTATGTTATTAATTAATTAATTAAAAATAATTAATAGCTAAATAAATATTTAAATTAATTTGCATAATATATATATTTTATTATATATATATTCATGTGATAAATATCGAATTTCGATTATTTACATTGATTTTCATAATTATTAGTTTGATGAATAAATTAGTTAATTAGTTATAGATGTTCAAAGTTTATATTTAATTATGTTGGAGTGGAGGGGGTTGATGGATATATTGTTGATTGTTTGCTAGCTGTAGAATGTGCGTTCCGACTTGATTAATTTTAATTAAGTCGGAAATGGATGCACTATAGGATCTTAATTAACTGGAGAATACGATAAAAATAAACGAAACTCTAACAAAATTTTAAATTAACTAATTAATTAACAATAGGATAATTAAATATAATTTATTTATTGAATTTTTATTAAATTTTGAATATTCTTTAATTTGAAACAGATTATAATATGAGTTATTCTACAAAGCAAAATTTTCTGATGCGAGCTGCACTAATTTGGACCATCAGTGACTTTCCAGCTTACTCAATGTTGTCTGGATGGAGCACTGCTGGACGGACAGCTTGTCCTTACTGTGGAGAATACACTGATGCTTTCACTCTGAGTCTCAGTCGTAAACAGTCGTGGTTCGATAACCATCATAAATTCTAACCTAGACACCATCCGTATCGTAGAAACAAGACTGCATTCAGAAAGAATGTGATAGTGGATGACCCACCACCACCCATTCGATCAGGTGAATCACTCCTAAATGAAATCAATTGGGTGGGATGTCGAAAAGTGACAGAAGATGGTGCCGAGGCCCACAACAAGAGATTGGAAACTGGTTGGAAGAAGAAAAGTATTTTCTGGGATTTGTCGTATTGGAGTACCTTGTTGATCCGTCATAATCTGGACGTGATGCACATTGAAAAGAACTTCTTTGATAATTTGTTCTACACTGTAATGAATGTGGAAGGGAAAACAAAGGACACGAATAAGTCTAGAGATGAACTTAATGAATATTGTCATCGTCCATCAATTGTGAAGTGTCCACGTACATGAAAGTACCCCAAAGTTTGTTATTCACTTGATAATAGACAAAATGATGTTGTGTGCAGATGGGTAGATGAGCTAAAGTTTCCTGATAACTATGTGTCCAACCTGTCTCGAACTATTGACTGGACAAAATTGTAAATGTTTGGGTTGAAGAGGCTACTCCCGATTGCTTTCTGTGAAATTCTTCCACAGAACGTGTGGAAAGCTATCACTGAAGTTTGTTTATTCTTCAAGGAGTTGACTTCTACGACAATTACAGTTGAGAACATGACTCGGTTGAAAGTAGATATTCCACTGATCTTGTGCAAGTTGGAACGTATATTTCCACCCAGCTTCTTTAATTCGATGGAGCATCTACCTGTACACCTTGCATACGAAGCACGAGTGGCTGGTCCTGTACAATACAGATAGATGTATCCATTTGAGAGGTAATCTACAACTTTAAAATATTTGAACAATTAGTTGTTATTGTACTCACTATTGATGCATTTTTTTAGGTATCTTCACAATTTAAAACTCAGTGTGGTAACAAGGCTCATGTAGAAGCTTCGATCGCAAATGCATATCTAACAAAAGAAGCATCAATTTTCTGTTTCTACTACTTTGAGGATCATGTTCTGACGAGACGTTATAATATACCTCGTAATTACGATGGTCGTGGCGCTGAAGAACCCCAACCCGGTACCCCGTCAATTTTTATACCTCCTGGACGACCACTTGGACGGAAGAATACAAGATATATTGCAGACGAGGAGAAAAACACAGCTCACACCTACGTGTTACTAAACTGTAACGAGGTGCAACCGTATGTTGAGTAAGTTAATATTCAATATCGTCCATATATAATTATTATAAAACATCATTATAGTGTATATCTTCCTTCTTGTAGTATGTTTATGCATCAACTTCAAAGTGTTCAACCGAATCTCTCGAGGACTGAACAAGACGATAAACTTCAACATCAGTTTGCGTCATGGTTTGAACAAGTTGTAAGTCAAGTTGATCAAATTATATATATATATATATATATATATATATAATAAAATATATATATAGACTTAGGATTAAATATTTTGTCAACTATAGGTTAAGGTAAACAATATTTAGAACCGGTGGATACGTGATATCTCCAGCGGTCCTGTGAGTTGTGTTACCACATATCTTGGGTATTACGTGAATGGATACAAATTTCACACACGCACTTATGGTGAATCAAAATCAACTGTGAACAGTGGAGTTTGTATCAAGGGGACAAACTATGATTCAGATGAGAATGATTTCTATGGGATCCTTGAAGAAGTATTACAGTTGGAATACCCTGGACGACTTGAGAAAAAAGTGGTTCTGTTCAGGTGCGAGTGGTATGATCCTACCGTGTAACGCCCCGAACCCAATATATATTAATTATATCGAATTCGAAGTGTTATTGTGATCAAAAGTCCGAACTATAAAATTTTTGAAGGAATATAACGGAAATGAGAGATGATGAGTTTTTATGCAGCGGAAGAAATGAATAGAATAATTCTAATGTGTATCTCTCACACATATATGTGTACATAAGGCATAGTATTAACAGAATGTTTTATTTAAGTGGGGAACTCCGTGTCGTCTCTATTACTGTCCTTGCTCCACGAAATCATAATCTGCAAGGGGTTTAGGGAAAAAGGGGCGTGAGAATTGAATTCTCACATATGGGTGATTTGCAACATCATGGGATTGGTAAATCCGAAATATATTAAATTATACTCATTAATAAAGTGTTTATTTTATTTAATCAGTTGACATATAAAGATTATAAAGTTTAAACGGCATTTAAACATATTTCGCATAATATAATTGAAATGGCACAAGTTGGTTCACATTAGGGCAAAGCCCAAAGTCATATCACATATTATCACAAACTGACAAACCATAAACGTACAATCATTCCACTTCCAACAAAGTTACTCTTTTCAACTCCAACAAATCAACAAAGTTACTCTTTTCAACTCCAACAAAACTTACTTCATCCAACCACACAAGCTCACATCATCCAACCTTATAACATCCCTCAAAATAAGCAAGTATCAATGGCCTTCTTCCCAGTGCGTCAAACGACAGCTGACCGGGGACCAGATCTACTTGATCAACAACCTTGATTCCGAGGGCGTCCCCGACAGCAGCCCCGGAGGTCGGATTTAAAACTCGATCCCGATATCCACTCCGTACATACTGACTCTCCACAAAACTGACTCAATAAACTTTACAAAGAATAATACTTGACTGATAACCGAACTGATTCATGCTCACGTAAGTTGTTTACTCATGCAGTGACGATCGATTCACAAAACAACAGGCTAAATATATAACATATATAGTTATATCACATAATCCAAACAGTTATATAGATAGGTGTTACATTTATGTTGGATTAGGTATTTTTGATTTGATTTAATTTAGTTGAGTTCAGAAAATACCGGCACGACGTTATTTATAGCAGATCAATCAACGGATCATCACCCACCTGATTGTTTCGAGTCCCGAGAATATTGTGTATGCAGACGGTCGAGTCCTTCGTGCGTGTCCCGAAAAGTACAGAATCCTAGTAGGAAGATATTTAATTAAAAGTTGACCTTTGAAAACGTTTAGGAAAACTTGAGAGTTTGTGTTACGAGAATCGAGAGAGTTGTGGTCATATAAACTCAAAAGGACTTGCTTAAGGGTCACACTCTATTTTGGTAAATACACCACTTCTAAAAAGGTGAGTGTATTGAGGGAGTGTATTTACTAGTATACTTGTGGTATGACTATCTCGATTACTACAAAAACAATCTTTTGATAAGTACACCCCTTTTTAAGAGGAGGTGTATTAGGGGGTGTATTTACTAAAAGCAGTAGTGTAACAGGGGGGTGTATTTGCTGAAAGCAGTGGTGTAACAGGGGGGTGTATTTACTGAAAGCAGGGGTGTAACAGGACGGTGTATTTACTGATTTCTGTGGTGTAACAGGGGGGTGTATTTACTGAATTTAGGAGTGTCCTTAATAAAGATCCTTTAAGGAAGAAAATATAAGAATTAATCTTGGAATTACTTAGAAAAATATTAAATTACTTAGAAAAATATTAATAAAATTAAAGAAAAGGTTTTTCTTTCTTAAAAATTCTATTTCTCATTTTAAAAGAAATCTTGAAAATAATTAATCATATTTATAAATAAAAACCCTTTATTAAAACTTATTAATAAACTTAGACTTTTTAAGAAGTTTATAAAAAGTACTTTTCTTTTCTAATATTAATAATACTTCTAAAGTTGAATAGTGTTACTTTCAAAACAATAGAATAATACTATTTTCATTTGTCACTAATTTTGGATATTAAACGACTTATCTTTTCGTTCCTAATTTTCTAACAGTCGCACAAGGGGAAGACGAGTTTCCCTTTGTCTCCAAAAAACTCAACTAATACTAAAACAAACTAATTTCATCACTTTTCAACTAATTCAACAATATTAATCAACAAACCCAACACTACCAAGCCTAACAACTAACACTAAATAACAATTTCAATAATATTAATACCAACTACATCAAAATCCATCTATAAGCTCACAGGCTTCAAATCCAAAAACAAATATTCTTTAAACTTACAAGTCTCAACAGGGACTAAAACTGAACAATTCCTATCTCAAACACTATGAAGATTAAAGAGAAAAGACTAGTAATCTTACGAGTCCGGTTCGGGGTGGTAAACGAACGGCCTAACGGCGTCCTAAAAGAAACCGGTTATTCGTCGGATTATTTGGGCAGCATAACGGCGTCGTTCGGGGATTCGCCGGAAAATTTGGGCAGCAGGGGTTTGGCTCGGCATCGTCTCGGAAGAGGAGAAAACAAAGAGAGGGGTTACGGTGTTGAAATTGAAATAATTCGAAGTTGCAATTCAATCGGAAATTAAACGGGGATGAAATTGAAAAGGAGATTTAGACCTTACTGAAAAAATAAGAAGAAAGAGGCGACGGCATCGCGGTGCGACGGCGGCGCTGAGCGAGGACGGCGGCGGCCTGAGCTGCAGCTGTGCGACGGAGAGAGGTCATGGCCGAGGGGTGAGCGATGACGGAGGGCGACACGTACGGCAGCATCGCACGGCGGCGTTCGGAGGAGAGGAAAAGGCGCGACGGCGGCGGCGTGCGATGAAGGAGGAGGAAAGGCGGAGGCGTCGCGGCTGACGGGCTGAAGGCGCGGCGGTCGCCGGTGGAAGAAGGAGGAGGAACTGGGCGTGAAATTGAAAACTAGAGAGAGAAAGAGGCGTGTGAAATTTGGGAAAGGAAAGAAATGAAAATGAGGAGAATGGGTATGTGTACGTGTTTTGTTCCTTGGGGAAAAGAAAGGGATATTTTAATTTTTTTATTTCTTAATTAGTTAATTTTAAAGAAGGAATAAACATGTGGGTGAGATTTAATGTGTAATTAATTTAATTCAAAAAGGGAAAGTATATTATGTGGCCCGAATTTAACCCCCTTTAATTCAGATATTTTCGTTCCCACTTGATACGGTTCAGGGATCATTTGGTTCACGAGATTAATCCCGATTTGAAAATTAATACAGTTTTAAGACTCGAATAATATTTTAATGTATTTTAATTATTCTCAATAAATTAAACGGATCAAAATCCTGATTTTTTATCTTTGAATATTTAATTTCTCGTAGTCCTTTATTCGTTTGAAAGATTCGATTCTTTCTACGAATTTAGGAATTTGTAAAAGGGGTATATATTTAAATTACACAAAAGCACACAAAATAATAAAATAAAAAGAAACAAAGATTAAGAAAATAAAAATAAGGGTTCTAGGAATATAAAAGGTATAAAACGGGACGGGGTATTACATACCGTGCCAAATGGAACAAGAATACATCCTAACTACAAACTTGTGGATGTTAATTGGAGAAGAGTATATGGCCGTTATGATCCTTTTGTATTAGCAAGCCAAGCTACTCAAGTATACTATTGCGAATACCCGGGGGTACGAAATCATGAATGGCTTGCTGTTTGCAAAGTCAAACCGAGATCCTTAGTGGAAATTGAAAAAAGGAATGAACAAGAGCTACCCCAATTCCAAGATGATGAGATTAATTCACAAATGAATAATGTGTAAATAGACAGTGATCCTATCGTGTTGGTAGATATAAGTGGTGCACTAATTAAATTGAGAATGATGATGTTGAAGAAGAAGAAGTCGAAGAACATGAAGAGGAGGAGGTAGACGATGATGATGAACATAATTCATACTCAGATGAAGATTGAGTAGTTTAGTAATATTTTGAAATGTTAGAAATTATTTAATGTACACCTAAACTTTGATTTGATCATTTATATGATAATTAATACATTATATTTAAAAATTTACAGATGAGCGGATCCGATCGTAGCTCTAGCGGGGGACGGCGACAGAGTACAGGTCGCGGGGGTCGAGGCCGATCTAGTGGGGCGCGGAACACAGTGCCTGTGCCACACTTACCAGTGTCAATTCCGTTGATCCCCACAACTGATGACGAGGAAACTAAGCAACATACCGACTCGGATTCTGAAGAACAGTCGGATTCACAAATGGTCGGGCAGCGACTAGATGTCTATATTGCCTACGATACGTATGTTAGACTTACTATTTTAATGAATTTTGAGGAAGATATATCTGTGAATATTAATTATGTATTACAAACTTGGTTTGCAGCTTGATGCCTTCGAATCCGGTCTCCAAGCTGATCAGACGTATCATGGCTGGACATATGGAGTTGGGCGCCTTCACCTTCAGGATGATATCCGAAGAAAGGCTGCAGGAGTACTGGGAGACGTTTCAGGTATATATTCATTTGATTTATAATTATATTATTGTATGACATAATAACATCTTTGTTTATCAGAAAGAGGCTAGGTGGGATCCTACTGTCACTTCCACACAGTATGTGCATCACTTGTTCCTGAGAAGGGCGGCAGAAAGATACGTAGATCAGTTGAACTCTGTGAAAAGAAAATGGGAGTTGAAGGGTAAGAAACCACAGTGGGATACAAAAGTGTGGAAGGCCTTACTCGCGTACTGGGATAGAGATGACGTGAAAGCCAAATCCGCACAATGTAGACAGAACAAACTATCTGAGCCTGCTGGCCCGGGTACTGGCATCTGAGATTTAAACCAAAATCGTCCTCTATCTTATCACCTTTATCTAAATGGTCCTCTATTTATTTGCTTTATCAATTTGGTCCTGTATTTTTTCAAGTTTCACCAAAATGGTCCTAATTTGGTGAAAAATGGTCCTAATTGATTTTTTGTATTGTATTTCAATTTTTTATTTATTTGGCAAAGATGGCCACCTAGGCTAGCGTGCCACATTGAAAAAAAACCACATCATAAACTTCCACCGAAAGCACTAGTGCGCATGACTAAAAAGGTGGCATTTTATGCTTTATGCGTTCAATTAGGACCTAATTGGAGAAATGTAAATTGATACGGGACTAAATTGGCAAAGAAAATAAATATAGGACCAAAACGGTGAGATTTTGTATATTTTTAGGCCAATTAGGATCATTTTGGCAAAACTTGAATAGATACGGGACTAAATTGATAAAGCAAATAAATAGAGGACCATTTTGATAAAGGTGAAAAGATAGAGGATGCATTTGGTTTAAATCCCTTGGCATCTCCACCCATAAAGGTAGATCTCGTGGTGCCGTCGAGGTTGCCCTGGATATTGTAAGTCATTTGTTGATACCACACTATTTAAATTTTTATAATATGTATACATATTTTAAGTCTTAATCATCATGTTCTAAATTATAGGAGAGGAAAAAGGGACGCCCTGCCACAGATTGGGAAATTGTGGAGCACTTCCACTACCGTGGTCCTGGAGAGTATACATACGGCCTTATATCTGATACATTGGTAAGTATTCTTGTTACATTTTAAAATAATATGAATATTTAAAATTCTAGAAAAATAATTCTCTAAAAAAAATGTGCAGGCTGATGTACAAGCGAGAGTCTCCCAACTGCACCCTACCTCTGACTCTGACGAGCAACCACCTGAACCTAGTCTTCCAGAGTTATCTCAGATGTACGTCAAGACTGTGGGAAAAAAAGCACGGTAAAGTTTGTGAGCTCGGACAATTGGGAAAGTCCAGGCGCATAGTCTCCGGCCTAGGCGGGACATCAGCTGGGACTCATTTTGGAGCCTACAGTCAAATTAATGTGGATCGACTACTTGCTGAGGAGCGTGAGAGAACACGGAGAGAAACGGCTGAGGAGATTCGGCGATTGTTGGAGCAAGTGGAAGAGAGAAACCGGCAACTGCGCGGGGAGATGACCCAGAACTTCCAAAATCAATTTACCGAGTGGTTGCGGGCATCACAACAGGGATCCGGACCCAGCGTCTCACAAGCTGGTGGTTATCCCCCACCCCCACCTCCATCCGATGGTTATCCCCCACCCCCACCCCCGCCTCCATCCGATGGTATCAAACTGACAAGCGTTAATTGTATAAAATTCCACTGAGTTTTTAGGTGTTCATATTACATGTTTTTATAATATTTGCTTTCAATACAAAAATTAATAAATTGTTGCATTGTGATATAACAGACACACTTTAAAACGTGACTGCTAGAAAGCTATGTAAGATATATGCCGCATCGACGAAAATGTGAAAAAAAAAAGTTTATTTTATTTAAAAAAAAAAACGTTTTTTATTTACAAAAAATAGTTACTTTACCAAAATGAAGATTAGGCCTCTGTGTGGTTTTGTAAGTGGACTCTGTGTTTTATTTATATAGCTTGTTAGTCCTTTTCGTCTATTTCTTTCACTACAAGAAAATAAAGAATTATCGACAAAATTAGAATTGTCTACAAAAATTTTCCAACAAAAAAATTCGTAATAAAAGTTCTTACGATTTGACTATGAAATTTTCTAATTATGAAACCATCTACAATTCTCAACCTAGAAACAACTTTGCCTACGGAATTAATTTGCCTACGAAATAAAATCTCTAGGTATAATTACCTACAAGTCATTTGCCTACAAAAATTTACCTACATCACAATTTGCCTACGGAATTTTCCATAGGAAATTTTTTATTTTTTTTTTTGTTGGTGGGGAAGGAAATGCCAATACAATTATAATTTTTTGTAGGCAATTCGTAGGTAATCTCCATTACGAATTTTTTGTTGGAAATTTTTTAGTCATATTGGGAATTTGCGTAGACAATTTTATGTTTTCTTGTAGTGATCTGAAAAGGTTTTTTTTTTTTTTTTCTCTGAGTTACTTCATTTCCTTTGAATATTGTCTTGATAACTTGTTATGGAATATGAGCATTTTCTTATATAAGATTTTTTAAATTGGATTCAATTGTTATGGAGATTTTTTTGTCTCCTATCAAACCCTTCTTTCTCCTTCTTCTACTTTATCTCTTCTTCGACATCTCCATAACTGGTCTTTCGGTCATGTGGCTCTCTGGCGGCTCCGACTGTCACAATTGATCGGCGTATTGAATCGGACCCAATTTAAAATATTAATATTTTCTCGACTTTTTGAGAAAAAATTTAAGTTATGGGACCAAATTAAATTTTAACTCAATTGTGTTCTCGCCGGATTTCTCAATTTCAGACAATCATTTGAAAATTTATATTTTTTAGGACCCTTTGCCAAAAAAATCCAAAAAATTAAATTGAGTTGCACATGAGTCCAACCCCTCAAAATAAGTATTAATATCAGTATTGAATACTATCATTTAATTTTATTAGAACATATACCATCTTAATTTAATTTTATATTCACACACAGTAACACAAACGATATACGCAAGAGATTGATTTGAAATAATCATCAAACAAAGTACAAATTTATTTAAAAAAAAAAAATCTAGAACATAATGCACAAGAAATTTAATCTTGTGGAGGCGGAAAATTCAAATTGAACTCCTTCTCCACCCCCGTCTCACTGGTGGACGATTCCTCCGTTACTGGAGAACCCGGGCCGAGTGTCGAAGATTGCTCCGTTTCCGGAGAACTCCGGCGGCGAATAAATGGGTTGCGAGCCGAAAAGTTCATCTGAGATTCCAGAATGTTATAGCCCCGGGCAGCTCTGTCGTACGCCAGTGCTCCCTCCTCCGCGGTTCTGAAGGTCCCTAGCCAGGCCCTCCTCCTCTCCCTGGGCACGGTTATCTCTGCCCCGTACCTGCCCGAGACCCGTATAATCCGGACCCCCCGGTATGGCGTCGACCCCCTCCTTGGCCTTACTATAGTTGGAGCTGCGGCGTTTTCCATTTGTGTGTAGTGTGAATTTAGGGTACGGTAGTAATGAGCATTATATAGCTGTACCGAACCTCTGGAATTACTTTTTCGATATTTGGTGGCCCCAGTCATGCCTTAAGCACTAGGGTTTTTTTCATCTATTCTTTAATGTACGTGTCATTGATATTATCTAAAAAAATTATTTCTCCACCCATTTGTGAATTAGATTCTCAATTTTATTATTGGGCGGTCACTTTTTAGTGAAATTTTAATCCAGGATGTAGCGTGAGCCAAAAGTTTTGATACCGTGAAAGAATTTTTTATCACATGCAACAATACAGATTTATAAAGAGGTGTTCATTTAATTCATTTATATTTAACAATATCTAAACCTTTGTTTTTCCCACATACACTTTCAAATATAACAATTAAAGCAGAACACATCTTCTATTTCACTTTGTTGTACATCTCATATATCATTATTTTTAATGCATAACCCGTATAATTAATGACATCACAAATTGTCATTAATGTGAATGACATTTATTAAATTTAGTGAGACATGAGATGAAACACCAAATAAAATAGGTGATCTAAAAAGCAATTACAAATATTTGGTTTGTAAAAAAAAATTGCGTGTAAAGAAAAATATCAAGCACTGGGAATACACTTTTCCCCTTGATATGGATTTACTCATCCCCTCAATGAGGGTTAATCACATTTTTAGTCCCAAGAAAATGTGTCAATTTTAAAATGGTCATTTTTTCGGTACTTATAATAATCTTGTAGTTTTGTTTGACACTCTTTGTCCCAAGAGAATAAGATAAATTGCATTTTTGGTCTCAAGCGATTAGTATAAATTTGTTTTTTTGGTTTCAAGAGATTAGGATGAATTTGTTGTTTTGGTCCCAAGAGATTAGGATGAACTTGCAGCTTTGATCCTGAAAACTAACTGATGTGACCAAAAATGCGAAAAAAAAAAAAGGACTAATCTCGAACATAAGTACTAAAAGTGTTTTACATACATTTTCTCGGGACCAAAAATGCAAATTCCCCCTAAACGTTGATATCTCTGGGGACCAAAAGTGCAAAAGAAGGACCACAGGTCTTCGGGCTGGCAATTTAAGGACATCAGATTTAAATGTTGCAATTTGAGGCCAAATTGACCCGAATTGACTCTAATTAGAGCTAATTCGGGCCAACCTGGCCTCAATTCGCAAATTTTAAAACCTATGGTCCTTAAATTGTCAGCCGGAAGACCTACGGTCCTTCTTTTACTATCTTCTAATTAGTTGGCCTTAATTTTTATTCCGAATTAGCACTAATTAGACCCAAATTGCACGTGCTCGACACATGACCCCTGGTTTTGGGATATTTTATACACATGGAACCCGTCCAACACCACTTTGCGACATAACTATTTCCTTTCTAAATATAAGTAAAAAAATTAATACCAAAAAAATCTTCTTCCTCATCCCAACCCCACGCCCCAATCATTTTTCACCGAAAGTTTAGACCGTCGTCCATTCACACCCCGATTCTCGCCTCAGCCGTCCAACCCCAAGTTTTCGACCGTCAATGGTGCTGAGGTGGAATAGTTTGAACAACACATAAGCAACGGGATTGGTTTCAGCAGAAATCGAGGGCCATGTGCCGAACACGTGTATAAAATAGCCCGAAATCGGGGGTCATTTCTCAAAGTAATTATTATTATAAAAAAAATTAAATATATATTTATATTTATAAAGAAAAAAATATTTATGTTTAAAGTGGTATCGGACGGGAGCCACGAGTATAAACTAGCCAAAAATCGGGTGTCATGTGCCAAGTATGTGAAATTTGGGTCCAATTAGATCTAATTTGGGAATATTTTTTTAAGACCGCAACATAGGGGGTAGTAAAAGAAGGACCGTGGGTCTTTGGTCTGACAATTTAAGGACCATAGGTTTAAAAATTTGCAAATTGAGGTCAGGTTGGCCCGAATTAGCTCTAATTAGAGTCAATTTGGGTCAATTTGGCCTCAAATTGCAACATTTTAGATCTGGTGTTCTTAAATTGCCAGCCCGAAAACCTGTGATCCTTCTTTTGCTACCCCTCCTAACCTACTTGCCTAAATAAAATTTATTTCCTTGAATAGAAATATATTATATTGTGCAATCACCCTTTTGAGTTTCATATAATGTGTTATTATGTATTTTTTTAATTATATATAAGGATGCATATTTCATTTAATGTTGGACACTAGTGAAATGTAGGCCAGTATGTTTAATATTTGTAACTTTACGCTCATAATTTATTTCCACATTCAGGTCCATTTGTATGGGATTAGTTACCTACATTTACAAAAAAAAAAAAGTTAAATAATATCCTATTTTTGCCCTATTGAGAATTTATTGTCCTTACATCATTAACCCCTAACTTACTGCCGCGTTCTCCATTTGTGTTTATATATATATATTAGCGGAATTGTGAAGACCGGCCCTTCTTCTGTTGAGGCCGTGCTACCCTGTGAACGGATTTTTGTAGAGGCAATTGGCAAGACATGGCCTCGATTTTCTTTTTTTGAAGTATTATATACCTACTCAATTAATTGGGAAAAAAAATATTTCGCACGTTGCCCACTAAGTTTTTTTCATAATTTTCTAAAGTTAGGACCTAGTCAACAACTACCAGAACACTTAGTGATTTTAAATTATAATGTGCTTTGACGTTATTATCTGTCGGTCAGGGTTTTTTTATATCAGTTTATTACCAACATAACCTTTTTTTTTTTTTGATGTAATTTTTTTTATGTTGAATTTAAACTTTTTACCTCTATATGGTCCTTCTCATTTTTGAGTGAAATTTGACAAATTCTAAGTGAGAAAAACATGGATGAGGCAAATTCAATGAATAGTAAATTTGTATTATAATTTGAGATGTTATAATAGTGGATGAAACTTTGTCAAGTGGCCAAGTTTAACTTACAAGGAAATTCCTCAATATTACTACGAAATTTCCAGTAAAGAATGTTGTAGTGGCTGCTTACGACTGACCTACATAAAAATTTTTTCATGTAAACATCTTCATTTCTCAATTTACAAAGAATTTTATTAAAAACATGATGAAAAATTTCCGGAAGTTGTTTGGTTGTTACACATGTCCTTTTAAAGTTTTACCCTATTGCAAAAATGCAACACTTTATACATATACACTAATAAATAAATTATTGTATCTAAGAGTCCAAACCTATAATATGAAGTTAATTCATTTGTTTAATTCCGTACCATGGGGGTTCTTTGGATATCTCATCTTCGTCCCATTTAATATCCTATATATCCCCTTCGCCCTTTTAAGTAACTATATAGTAGTAATAAATAAAACCTTAATGCATGGGAGTGACTTTTATTAGAACCGGATTTAAGGGGCTCTGTTTTTAATTGTTTTTAACATATATACGTAGATATATTTCTATTTCGACATATATTTAAATGAATTTTTTCGTTTATATTGAAAATATGTATGATAATATGAGACAAATAGTTTTTTGGTCCTGCAACTTGTCTAGTGTCCAATTTTAGTCCCAAAAAAATTAACTTTTCAAATTTGGTCCCATAACTTATTGAATCGTCCAAATTTGGTCCCAAGTGGGACCAAAATTGGACAATTTAATAAGTTACGGGACCAAAATTGAATAATTAAATTTTTTGGGACCAAAATTGGACACCAAACAAGTTAGAGACAAAAAATTATTTTTTCGTATTCATTAATTTTTTTCGTACACGTATATGAAACACTATTTAATTAATTATATATATAGATTCGCGATTTAAATTCTTAGTTAGTAATTAAAATTTCATTATTAGTATTTTATGAGAGCTTTGTAATTCATCTTAAATTATAATTATTCGAGTTGAAAAATATTGGGTTTTTCTTTTTCACGTTTTATAGATGTTTTTCAAATATTTGTATTTATATCAATGGAATGGACACATTGTATCGTGTTTTTGTTGTATCGACTATTATCCTAGAGTACAATATTAATTAAGAAGGTGCATAAAAGTATATTTTGGTCCCGTAATTTATCTAGTGTCCAATTTTGGTCCCAAGTGGGACCAAAATTGGACGATTCAGTAACTTATGGGACCAAAATTGGACACTAGACAAGTTGTGGGACCAAAAAACTATTTTTCTCATGATAATATTGTAAATTGACGCATGCAAACGGAATGCCAATTCCACAAATGAAACTTAGAGAAATTGCAATGCAAGGTTTGTATGTAGTGGACAATTATAAAATAAAAAGGGCTGAAGGGGAAGATAGGATATTAAGTTAAATTAGTGAGTTAAAAATCATAAAATGAAATCTAATTGTTTGAATTAATTTTCATAAATTACATATTTAGATAATTAAATAGTTGAAAGAGGGAGATCCTGCATTTCTTGACCAAGAGATAATACTTGATTATATTAAATTTTAAAATCATCAAATATTATGTGTATACAAGAAAAGTTTAATAATTTAAGTTCTAGGGTGCTCGTAAATCTTATGTCTTTACAAATAAATTAGAGCTCTTCAAAATCAAGCTAAAATTAAATTAAAATTAGAGATTTTTTTTTGGACGTCGGAATGAGGGAATTTTATGGATGATAATTGACCCATCTATTGCATTGTGAATTCACTTCTCTATCTAAGTCAACAATACTTTAAGGAGAGTATAATGATCATATGGCTTTATGGAGTAATCAAACTTGGCGATTTACAGGTTGTTGTAGCCATTTCGTACCACAGGTCGGCACCGACCCGGTGCAGGCCGGAGGTGACGAATCAACACGTCCGCGATGGTACCAACCAGCCCGGACGGTCTTCGACCTCCACAAGTTCAGACCCCACTTTCCGACCTCAAAAAACGAAGTTGGAAACAAGCATAAAGCACTCAACTACCACGGCCAAAATACAGGTCACATAGGCCGGGACCGGACCGGTCCGGCCTCAACCCAATTAAGCCGATAGAGGTCGCTGGGATACGGCTAACGATTAGGAAGGCCTTCCGACCTCAAGACCCACTGGGAGACCGGCCTCCGACCTTGAATTGTCCCCGACCTACAGAATGGAAAAAGAGCACATGACAAAATCATGCAAGATCAACCTCCAAGAGGAAAAGAGCCGCTCCGTACACAGCAACAGAGAGAATATTCCTTCCAAATAAGGAAAGTTCTCAGAGAATCGTCCTTTTATGGACACGCGTCAACACACCAGTGGCCGGCCACCTGCAGGTCACAGCGTACGAGCGCCCGCGCGCCCTCTAAGGCTGGGGGCATTTAATGCCCCTGTCCCCTGAGGGGTCGGAATTGCCAATCATACCCCTGTAGGGAGAAAACTATAAATAGCCCCACATTTGTAACAAGAAAGAAGAGTTCAACACATTCAATCAAAAAAGCAAAATAATTTGCATTCAAGTCCAGGGATTAAATACCCCTCGCAATTCTTGGTGTTCTTACTTTTAGTTCATCTTCATCATTAATTTTCCTCATCATAATCATTCATTCAACATTTATGATTCCAATCATTTGATGTTTTTGCCAAAGCTCACTTAAATAGCCATTAATCACCAACCGAATACCCCTCAAGCGATCATCTCTGACAATGGAAAACAATTCAACTACAAAGTGAAGGCCAGATAATTCCAGGTCGGCGACCTCGTCCTCAAGAAGGTTCAAGTTCCTAAAGGGGTATTCGGCCCGAACTGGGAGGGCCCGTTTAGGATATCCAAGTGGCTCTCCAAGGGAGCTTACGAGCTGGAACTCATGGATGGCACTCCGGACCAATACCCCTGGAATGCTATTCACTTGAAGAAATACTATCAGTAATTAAGTTGTACTATGCAATCCTTCTTATCAATACAAAGTTCTGCGCACAACTCAATCTCATCTAAGAAAGAAACCGAGCTCAGTTCAAAAGCATATGCCGACCGTATCGAGGTCGGCATATCACACTGGAGCTCGGGAAGGCCACCCAAGGTCATCTAAAAACCGAGCTCAGTTCAAAAGTATACACCGGCCATATCGAGGTCGGCATATCGCACTTGAGCTCGGGTAGGCCACCCAAACCACTTTGAAAATTGAGCTCAGTTCAAACGCATATGCCGACCGTATCAAAGTCGGCATATCACACTTGAGCTCAGTAAGGCAACCAAGGCCATTCCAAGTCACTGGGCTCGGTTCAAAGTATATGCTGACCATGGTGAGGTCGGCATATCTCACTCGAACCCGGGAAAAACCCCATGCATACTTGTTAAAATTTAAACATTTCTTCGACAAGGATAATAATAATGAAGCAATAAGGATTAGCGAAAAAACTGAATTTCATAAGTCAAAATCGGACCAAAGCCGGAAAGATAAGCATTACAATCAGTTCGAAAGAGAAACAAACCCGACCGGAGGCCGGTTACATTAAAAAAAAGCAATAAAAGAAAACTAAGATAAAGAAAATTCAGGGATCGCCTGCCCCGCCTGCCGGGCTCGCATGCCCTCCAGTCCCGGCCACAAAGTTAGTCACTTCATCAATGCAGGCCTCAGCCTCAGCACCATTTCTGCCCGGCGCCTGGAAGCTCTCCTGAGAAACCTCTCCCTCTTCCCCCTCTCCTTCTTCTTCATCGGCGGCCATGGGATCCTGACCCGGCTTAAGCAGCCTGTGCCGATGGGGGAACCATGAAAGGTCCACCCCATGATCAGTCTCGAGGTCGAGGAAGGGGAACCAGTAGCCCTCATGGACCGGATTCTTGGCAGCATACTCACGGAAGTAGTCTTTCTTAGCCTTAGTATCGGCATTGGCTTGGCGCCCAACCCGGATCAGGTCGGCAGCGGCCAGATAGTAGCAAAACTCAGTGAAGAACGCCGGGTTGGCGGTCGGATCCTCAGGATCATCGGCCGGCCGGCTCAGAGAAACAGCCAATTCTTCAGCCTTCTTCTGAACTTCCCTCTCCAACTCGGCCTGCCGAGCTTGAGCCTGATCGGCATCCCCTCTCGCCCTGTGTGCCTCCAACCGCAGCTCGGCATTGGCATCCTCCATCTCGGATACCCGGTGCCGGGCATCCTCCAAGGCTTTGTAAGCCATCTCCACCCAGTGCAGGGCATCTTCCTTCTCTTTCAGGAGAGCCTCCATCCGACCGGCCGCTTGGTCCCTCTCTTTCTTGAGCACGACGACCTCGCTCTCAAGACTGGCCTTCTCCTCCCGGGCACGAGCCAGGGCGCTCTCATTTCTCCGGGCTGATATTACGGCCTCGTTGAGGTCGTTCTTCATCAAACTGATCAGCACAACACCAGCCCGGCCGACGTGTCGAGAATGGTGCTCGACAATGTCAGCTAACTCCCGAGTCCAAGACTGGGGCAGAGAATTCACAGCCCGGCTCATGTAGTCCGGCATATCGACCGATGAGCCCGGAGCGCGGGAAGAGAGGAAGTCGAGCACCAATGGAGGGAGGTCGGAGTCATTACGCGTCAACCTAAGTAAGAAAAAAATCAAGTCAGGTACAAACAAATTGTTTAAGTAAAGAAACTTCAAAATTAGGCAACTTACGCTTGGAAGCGGGCCGGATCTCGACCAAAGTAGGTCTTGTCACCCTCCCGGCCGAGAGCTGATGTTGCATGGGCCACGGCCTCCATTCCAACCGGCCTGGGTCTGGGCGGCGTGTCGTCCAAGACGTCGATTGCGGTCGGGCTCGATCCATGCAGGCCGGCCTCCTCGCCTTCAGCCTCCTCTCGTCCTCTCTTCTTGTCGGTGATCGGAGAGGATGTGGGGGCCTCGGTGGCAGTTGTCCTGACAGCCGGAACAGACTGGAGGGGGGTAGGCTCCTGGATCACAATCCCGGTCCGGGCTCCGGCCCCTTTCTTCTTCTTCGTCCCTTTAGCCCCCGGCTTCACCACACATGCTCCCAGCCTCGAAAAAATCTCTGGGCAACGATCAGAAAATTTGCGAGGACACTGTCTCACGATCGGAAAATCGGGCACTGCATCATAAAAGTGCAAGGTGTTAAAAAAAACCATATTAGAGCAACAAAAGTTTGGAGGAAACAGCAGAACACAAGATATTATGAGGGGCAATATCTGATTATGTTCTATCGTATTTGCATGGAGGAGGTAAATTATTCATAGTGTACAAGAATCAGTCACGGGATGGCAAACAATTTTTTATCGACATGGTAAATTTTCATCAGTGGAAAGTTGGAGGACTTATTTCAACGACTTGTATTAAAACCTAAGACTTACATGAACCTAAAAGCAATAAATATTTTGTTTAAGAAGATTTAGAGTTTTTGGATGGTTCAGACAAGATTCATGGTGGAGCATAGATGTTAATCCTGCGAGAAATAATTTTTATAGATTTTGTTGTTGTAGGTCGTATAAAAAATCATAGGGCACTACATTTATGGTTGTTCGTGGAGTTATTATTCGGTGGTGAATGCATGTTTTACCCTGTTATTTGATTTTAATAATGTCCCTCAAATTTATGTAAATTTGAAAGATGATACTAAGTACAATTGCTAATCTTAATGTTGCGAAAAATTATCTATAAATAATGGTAATAATACGCTAGGATACAGGTATGTGTGACTGTATTTGACCGTCAAGATTTTAGTTTTTGATGATAAAATTATAGATTCGTCCCTTAAAGTAAATTAATACAGAAAGTTCGGAGGCAATAGAAGAACACAAGATACTAAGATGTTTTAAAATATTTGCTAGGAAGAGGTAAATTCTTCATAGTGTGCAATAAGCCGATGGGATGGTAAATAATCTTTTAACGACTTGGTAAATTTTCACAGACAAAAGAGAACTTATTTCTACGGCTTGTGTTGAAACATAAGATTTACATAGACCAAAGAACGGTGAGTATTTTTGTGTGAGAAGATTAAGAGGCAGAGGATTGTTCATACGAGATTCATGGTGGTTCATAGATGGTTAATCCTACGAGGAATATATAGTTTTATATATTTTATTGTTGTTGGTCGGATAACAACCACAGGGAAACACATTTATTGTTATTTGTGGAGTTATTATTCGATGATGAATTCATGTTTTTTTAACCTTTTATTCGACTTAATTAAGGTCCCTCAAATTTATGTAAATTCAAAAGATGATTATAAGTTCAACTATAACTATATGTGATGAACTACCAATCTAAGTTTGCGAAAATTATATATATATATATTATTGGTTATAATGCATCACTATATTTTTACGAGGAGGATAAACGTATTGGTGATGATACAGGACCATCAAGATTTTAATTTTTTAAGATAATTAAATTATGAATTCATCCCTTGAAGTAAATTAATGCAGATATATAAAAATATATGTACAAGCCTTTTTAAGCTCAATAGGCAGTCTCGCTTAAGTTTATAGTTGTGTATTATCCATAGATATTATATATTTGTTAATTATTCTTTTATCAATTAAAATTAATTATAATATATAATAATAGTAGTTTATATTTAAACGAATTTTTTTTATTAAACATCAACGATCCATAAATAACGTTAAAAATACAACAAAATATAGATACCTCAAAATTATAATAATACTATTATTATATTGAAAATTCAATGTGAAATATATAGGCCTAAAGTAACACAGTCAATCATATGATTCTTAATTTGAATTGGAGTAATGGTAATACAGTTCTAGCTGTTACATATAGAATATAAAAGAAAACATTATATGTTTGACAGGCAATACATGTTGATTTAATCCCTCGTATAAATATATTAAATGCTCAATTTTATATTTTCATTAATTAGTTTTACTATTTTCTTAAGTATGGCGAACAGCCTAGTCTCAAACTCTAGTTTTTCCTCACAAGTTTATCTATACACATTTCCTTAAATTAATTATAAGACAGGAACCTGTTCGCAATGAATGCACAAAATCTATTATCTGTAAAATCCAATTGATGACTTAATACTATTTCACACTTTTCTTAAGAACTTCTTGGATGATTCTTCAGTCTAATTAAAAGTTGAAAAAAATTGTACTATAAAATTAATTATTAATATCTTGTTAGTTTCATTTAGCCACACACTCATAATTTTATATATAGTATACGTGATTATTAATTAATTAAGTAAATAAAACAAAAGACTCCATCAATATATTGAATTTGGTACAGCGAAAAAAGAACACATTTAATTTACATTTATAAAAACATGTAAAATTTCATCTATACTTTCTCAGTCAAATAAATAATTTAAAAAAAGAAACACTAAAAAACTTCATATCATCTAAAAGTTTGAATTTTTAAAAACATGTAACAAAAATCTCTCAAACAGGCTCACCAATACATTTCATCTCATCTAAAAGTTCGAATTTAATACATTTATTTAATTTCCCCAACAGACCCACCAATACATTTAATTTGGTCCTGAAAAAAAAAATACATTTAATTTGATTACATAAAACTATTGTGTTGATTCCAGCCATGTCATCGGAAATAGAACTCATTCGCACTGCTGTGGCGGAGTTAGTGGGTCCCTCTCGCATCCCACTCTTTTCTTCAACTTTGTAAGGGTTTCATTGATAGGAGGAAAAGATCTGAATTTACATTTAATCTAATACAAAAGGGAGAATTGTTGTTATGAAACAAAAGGGAGTAAGAGGGCACCACTATAAGGGGAAATTCAACAACGATTTTTAATAAATAAAACAAAATCGTCAGTGCGAGCAAGAAAAATGTAAGCACCTTGCAGGAGAGAGAACTGTAGATAAATGACTCTTGCAGATTTCGGTTGCAGGTGATGCAGAGCCTGCCAGAACTCCTCGGTGGTTCTGATTTAAATGAGATAAAATTCTTTCAGCTCTTCCTCCTCCTTGACGAAGGTGTTGAGCCACATCCTCCTTATCTCCGCCCCGTATCCCGGATCTCCTTATTCTGATGCCGTGGAATTTGGACGTTAATACAATTTATAGCTCCTCTGTACCCCTCCTCGTTAATACAATTTTCCATTTTTCGGTACATTTTTCAGAACATAAAATTTGGGTAGGGTTATCCCATTAATGGTTTTGTTAGAAAAATAAATAAATTGATTAATTTCACACCTTTTTATAAAGTCGAACATTTAAATGAGTTGGAATTTTTACAGGATCCTTTGACTCATTACTATATCTTTCTTTGATTTCCACAGAAAACTACTTTAACCATATTAAATTGTTCATTCATTGGGTCTTCTCAAAGAAAAAAAAAATTAGAATCTAGCCTATAAGTGATGAAGTGTTAAGGAAATTATTTGCATACCTCCCTACAATTTCGAACTTTTAGATGTATGTTTTGAGGAAGAGTTTCATACAAGTTTTTGTGAACATGAAATTATTAGTAGAATTAAATAAATGATCTTCAAACGTCCAGACAAATACAAATTCGTCATATTAAATTGTTTACTTATTTGGTTTCCTACCCAAAGGAGGGAGAAAGTTAGAAAATATAAATAAATAAATTAATTGATTTCACATTCCTTTACAAATTTAGGCTTTTGGATGATGTAACGCTCCACTTTTCCAAAATGTAGATTCGACATTTTAGAAATTCGAATCGTCACTTAGTGACAAAAAATCCAAACTAAATATTTTTTTTGGCATAAAACACAATTAACAACTTTACATAGACAGCGGAAATATGAAATTTGCCTTTTGAAACGCGGCAGCCATTTGTTTATTTTTAAAATTTATCGTGCAAAGATCTTTGTAAAAAGTTTGACACAAAACAAATGTTAAACATAAACATCGTACATAACTAATCGTCAGGAGAAAATGAGACTGGTCGTCATCCCGACATATGATAATAGTCATAGAGAACAATAATAGTACATCTAAGTCTTAAATATCAATTTCATAATATCACCGGACTCGTATGACACCTCCACTGGCTCAAGCTCCCCTTCATCATACCTTGAAATTTTTTAAAAAGAGGGGGTGAGATTTGAATTTTCAGTGTGGGCGGTCTGAATGCTATTATTTAGTTGGACAAAACAAATATGATCATTTTGTAAAATATTTTAGTATCCTATTATCAAACCATCATGTAACATCCCTGGCGCCGAGCTACATAGGTCAGGCCGTCAAACATAATAAATCATTCCCTGGCGCCGAGCCACATAGGTCAGACCGTCGAACATAATAAATTATTTACTGGCGCCGAGCCACATAGGCTAGGCCGTCAAACATAATACATCATTCCCTGGCGCCGAGCCACAAAGGCCATGCCGTCAAACATAATACATCATTCCCTGTCGTCGAGCCACAAAGATCAGGCCGCCAAACATAATACATCATATAGCCGGTAGGCTTGCCCGAAGGCATCATGACGCCTAGCTACAAAAGCCAGACTATTACGTATCGTTTAAGATACCATATATTATGTAATAACCATGTAACTCGACCCGAAGACCAAAACATACGTAATAACTACAGACCATATAATATTTCAGGCATTGCAGTAAAAACCACCCACACCAAACACTTTCCTTTTTCGTAAAAATCCTCTTTTGCTTTCACCCAAAAATCCTCATCACCGTAATCGCACTCAACCTAGCACAATTTTATTTGCACTTATTTTTCAAGTAATGCTTTATATAACTTAAGAGCATTTGTAAATACCACTTAGGTTAATCTTAGATTTCAACAGACAGGGCATATTGATCATATAACATTTCTTTCGTTACTTTTTCATTGGTTGAGGATTTTAGTTCTTCGGTTTATTTTTCATATCTGAAGTTCTTCTAGTACTTTATTAATTCTTCTTACAACACATCAAACAAGTCTCTTAGTATTATTTAACTTGTTAATGATTTTCAACGGGGATGTTAATCTCCTTTCATTTGTCTTAACATAAATAACTTATTCTCTTTAAATTCATTAAACATGACTTTCTAAGTAAACAAATCTTTCATGAAAATATGGATTCACACATTCTTATATTCTTTAATTATCGATGTCTTAAAAATCTTCTTAAAGGTTTATACATGTTGGTCCGATAAGGAAGTTTATTTTACTTAGTGTTTTATCGCTTATAGAGTTTACCAAAAACTTTTAACGTGACTAGTATTTACTGAGAACGTGAATCCTTATTTAGGCATGTTTAGTATACTCAAGTATTTTAGGGTTTTCATAAGGTTTTCCATTATTCTTTTTCTCTTTTAAAGTCAAACATAGAAACATATAGTCCTTACTATAAAACTAGCACTAAACAACAAATCATTCACATGTATTCACACTGTATTTGAGTGTCCTAAGTTAATTCATATCATTTTCATAATTTTAAACAAGAAGAAAGTCCATCCCTAAGTTGAAGCAAGGAAAACGGTTTGAGGAAATCACATCTGAAGATAAGCAGTTTGCTCCTTCGGATGTTCGTCCCCTAACTTTAACCTTTATTGAAAAATACAAAAACATATCCATTCATTATGAAATTTATACAGTAAGAAAATATGAGTTCTAGGTTCGTTTTCAAAATGCGACATTACTTTCCAGTAGCTCACAGTATGTGCGCAGTGCCAAAGATAACTTTGGTAAAATTATTTATACTCATGTAAAAATCATGAAAAAATCTATGCAGATAGCGAACTTCATATAGTATTTTATAGTAATTTTTATAAAATCCAAACTTGACTCGAAAGACACATTTTTGCCCATGAAAGTGAAAAATTTAACAGTTTCATCACACTTCCTTTAAAAATCCATAACTTATCAAAGAAAAATCCGACTTGACTCAAAACAGTGGCAAATGAAAGCTAAATTGATCTAATTTCATGTCATTTATACACTTTCCCATAATATGTAGCATTTGAAGTTCGAATATTTGTACAGAAACTTCAAAACACTGTTCACAGTGTGATATTTGTGCATACTTTCACTTGTATTTCCTATTTCACAACTATCATGCCACTACCATTTTAACACCTTAATACACTTCATTCAAGACTCCATTTAGTATATATTTGAACATTCAAAAGTAAGATAGCCCTAAAGTTTCATGATTTCTAAGCAAACAACAATAACAACAATATTTCAAGCAAAACATTCATATTAACTATGTTTTGAGTTGAAGGGTTTTACAATCTTTGTAGACTTGACTTCTTAAGCTAGAGGGCCTTATTAGCTCTTCAATTTTTTATTTCTTGATGGGGATGAGGGCTCCTTGAAAGAAATCCTTGGTTTTGAGCTAAAACAAAACAAGAGTTGGAGATAGAATGAGTTAGAAGATGAAGATGATATTTTCATGAACTTTGAAAGAGAGAGGGAGGAGAACTGCTCATTTTTGCTTGGAGATGGCTTCAAAACTTCACACCAACACCTATAAAATCTTGGAGCTTGAAATTGGAGTCCTCCTATGGTTGGAAATGGGAGAAGAAAAGCTTCTTCTCCCTTGGAAAAATGGTAGTTGAAAATGGAAGGGGAAATGGAGGGTTTTGCTTGAGTTTCTTTCCTTGGTTTCATAACAGTCATTTTAGGAGGATTTCAAGATATATTTATGGAGGGGGGGAGGGCTGCAATGGTCTTCCATTAGGGTAAGGGAGAGAGGGGTATAGGCTTTTAGGAGTATGGGAAGGTATGGTGTGTGTTTTGACTGGTTTTTCTCAGCTGATGTGGTGTCCTTGTGGGGCCCATAGGCTGTCCAATTGGTTCTCTTTGTATTTTCGAACGCAATGTAGTTTTCGGTGTTGAAATCGGGTGCTTTTCGGCTACGTTTTGGACCCCGAAAATGAATGTTTTTGCTCGTTTTGTTATCCGAAAGTTTATGTTTCACTACTACATTTTTTAACTTGGATAGCTCAACTTAGATAGCTCTTTTTTGTAACCGCTGTCCAAGATAAGCCTTAGACAGCGGTTATACAATAAATATTAAAAAAAAAAACAGAAAGACTTAGATTGCGGTTCTTAACCGCTATCCAAAAATTACCTTTGGATAGCGGTTAATAATCACTTTGTATGTGTATGGACAGCGGTTGTAAACCGCATTCCAAGTGTACTCTTGGACTGCGGTTATCAACCGCACTCTAAGTGCTTTGACCCATTAAACCCTGGGTACATTATACGCATAACTCCCTCTCCAAAATTAAAACTGCCCTTCGCTGCCTCTCCACAGCGCGCGCGACGTCCCTTCTCCAGTTGACGCCGCCGACCGCACAGCTTCTCTCATGGCCGCGTCGCCGCCATCACCCATCTCTTACTTCGAACGACCGTCGCCGCCTTCGCACAATACCGGCGACCGCGCAGCCTCTCACGGCCGCGGCCTCCCAACGCTGTCGCCGTCTACCGTCGTCCATCTCCTCCTTCGAACGACCGTCGCCGCCTCCCTCCCTTCGGCCACGCACGACCACCACGATCGCCGCCTCTTGGTCGACGCCGCCGAAAATAATTTAGTAACTTAGTTTGATACTTGGATTGTTGCTGGGGATTCAGCATCCACGATCGCCGCCGGAAACCCTATCATTACTTTCCAGCAAAAGGTAATTTTATTTTATTTTAATTCCGACTCTGTTTCTTTAAATTTGGGGATAATTGATTTTTTAGGGTTTGTGATTTTAGCTGATCAGTGTACATAGAAGATGGCAGGCCTTCAGAGGCGATAGTACAGATTCCAAAAATATGGTTTTTAGTGTGAGAAAGTCTTCAATTTTGCAATTTAAAACCAAGTTAGATCTGTTCTTGGCTTCAAACACCAAAGAGGAAATTTGCGATTCAGAATTGAAGGCAGTTGGCTCGAGAGATCCTGTGTTATATATGCTGGAAACACTAATAATATCATTGCTCAATTAAGTTCTTAATTATGTACCCCTGTTTATTTCATTTAAAGTATGCATTAGATGAATTCAATTTCGAATCCCTACTTTCAAATTACTAAAGGGGTGTCTGCAAGCTTTTAGAATTTATGATTTTTTGAATTTTTACTTCACATGCTACACATTTTATTATTTTTTCACATATATAAATCACTTTTATAGAGCACAATCATGAAATCTTAAGATAATATTGCAGACCGTACTATAATATTGGGCGTGTTCAGTTTAGTCATTAGGTTTTTACTTTTCATCTTTTTATTTTTCAAGATTTCTTGCATGCTTCAATATATGTGCTTACTACTCTTATTTACTGTCATCATTAATTGAAGTGTTTCTGATGTGTTGCTTAGTAACTTGGTTTGATATTTGGATTGATGCGGGGGATTCAGTTATAGTTAGTCGTATTATTGAACTGCATGTAAAACAGAAGCTGCTTTCTAAAGCATAATTGGGCATTCCCTATTCGCATGATATGTCATGATCTCATGAGATTAATGAAAGGGTAAATTAATTTTTAATATTCTAATATTATGATTTGGGATATTGAGGTATGTACATGGGATGGAATTGGGGGCAAAAACAAGGCAGGTGACTTCTGAAATTTTTGTGGCGATGACGATAACAAGACTGGAATGGTGAAAGAAAGCTATTTGGATGGTGGGAAGAGGAAGAAATGCTGAGGGTAGAGGAGAAGAAGCGAGGAGCAGAAGCAGAATGTGGAAGGGAAAAATATTCGAGGGTGAAGAATAACAGAGGAGGAAATTCGGGGATTATGTGGGTGCTTCTGAGATGAAGCACACAATTGTTCGTGATGATTCTGAGGTTTGTCTTCTTTTTATTGATTTTTTTTTCTCTCTTTCTCTTTTCTATAGTTTAATGTAAAGTTGACACTTTGCGGTGTGAAATTGCTATTATTGCGTGTTAATTTGCCTCTAAGTGAATTTATCCTTCATTCGGCAGCGCCTATAATCTGGTTTAGATTTTTTTGGTTCGGTTAATAGGTCGATCTAATCTGTGGACTTTCTAAATTGTGTTTACCGAAACTCGGTGAATTGTTGGGTTGGTTGCTTGTTCATAATGTAGAAAGAAGTATATCAAGGAAAAGCCAAAACCTAGCTATAACACTTAGAAAGAAGACTTCCCAGTTGACAGCAAATCAGAAACCTTATTAACATGTCTAATATTGACCCTTGTGGAATTTTAATTAATTATTATTCAAGGGATTAAAAAATATATACATATGCCTTTTCCTTTTATTAGTTGTGAGGGCTTTAATCTTAAGCTATAAGCATTTTCTCAGTCGGCGGCTTTTGTGTTGCTGATATGCTAAATTACTACTATTCTTTCTATAAATTGTTTGAAATATATATTTTATATATATATGTGCATAAAAAATTGACAAGGCTATCAAAAATGAAATGTCATGCTCCTCCATATCCTTCTATCTCATACTTAATATAAAATTACTGTGCTTCTTGCTCCATCAATATTTTTATAATAATAATATAAAAATATTAATTGTTTTTTACTATTATATCTTTCCTTTCATATTATTATTTTACATATACAAATTTATATTTTTTTTATTGGGCAAAAATTATACACTACAAAAAAATATAAAATTAATATATTAAAATTAATGTACTAATAGGTAATTTTTCTTGTAGTGATTGTTTATGTGGACATTTATCATGAGTTTGGACTTTTAGTTCAAACTTCGATTTCACAATAAGAATGTGAATTGCAAAATATTAATCTGGGGAGTAGGGAGTTGTTAGGGTGGATGTGTGTTTAATTTGTTCATGTATCAATGACTTAGAGTTAAACATAAGAACATATTCTTTAAACATTATACTATCTAATTAAATTTTCAATGTAATTTGCAGTTTGTGAATGTGCGTCCGGTCGCTTCTTACAACAAGAAAAGAATGTGCAAATGGAAAATGGATTGGACGGGATATCTTTACAATCGATTCTTGTATTCTATGACATTATTAACTTTTGGTAGCTTGTAACTTATATATTAATTTGTGATGATATATATTTCATGTATTTTGTGTATTTAATTGATGTGTATGTTTATTCATTTGATGTTTTGATATTGGACTTATAAATATTAGTATAGGTTTTGGTAATTTTTTATAAACGGGTATATTAAAATAAAAAAAATTATATATAAAAAATTATATAAAAAAATCGGATAAAAAAAAATTATATATATATAATAGACAGCGGTTAAAAACCGCTGTCTAAGTGCTTAACTTAGACAGCGGTTAGGAACCGCTATCTAAGTGCACACCTTAGACAGCGGTTAGGAGCCGCTATCTAAGTGCTTGCCTTAGACAGCGGTTAGGAACCGCTATCTAAGTGTTTCTGAACTCAGATAGATGTTTCTTAGAAAGCGTTTTTAACCGCTGTCTAAGGGCAAAATTAACAGCTATCTAAGACTTAATATGTACTAGTGTTTTTATTTCTTTTATTAAAACTGATATTTATCTTCATTTTGTCAATTTCATCTTGTGTTGGATTCGTATTTATTAATTGGATTCAAATTCGGAAGTTTTAGGGTTTTTCGTTCGACTTTTGGCAACAAAAGCATAATTTTTTTCGATATTTTCCATTAAATTAGAAGCCTTAAAATTTATTTTCTAGAATTTTATTTTACTTATTTTATCAGTCTCTATAGATTTGTTTCGTAGTTACAGTGCTAGGAGTGCTTCCGGTTCCGGTTTTTGACCAACCGTTGCGTCGAAAATAATTTTTTTTAAAACTCGTTGATTTTAAAATAATAATGAATCAATAGAAATAAAATAATTATAACATATAATAATATTAATAGTATAAATCCTAATTTTTTGGTTCGGGGTATTACAGATGAAATATAATTATGTCCGTCCTACTGACAAAATTTGTTGATTTATCCGAACTAAAGGATACATCTTCTATTATTTTATCCCTATCTCATCTAGATATCCTATATGTCCCTTCTAATCCTACCTATTTGGGCCGCTGAGTCACCATGATTTACTTCCTCCACCCAATCCTGTCGGGCCAGGGGGTGGGGGCCCTGGGGGCGAGGGCTTCGCCTTTTTTTTTACAAGATGAAATAAAAATTAATACATGTGATGTGCATGTGAGTGCTTTTTACCTAAGGATAAATTTAGGGGGTGTTCTTTTATTTATTTGAGCGAAATTTGATAAATCCTAATTAGGAAAAATATGGATGAGGCAAATCCAATGAATAATATATTTGTATTATAATTTAAGATGTGCAAATAGTAGTGGATGTAACTTTTTTGCAAATCGATACATTTGAGTGATAATGTTATCACCAGAAGAAAATAATGTGTCCAAGAAATTAGAGATTTTTACTATGGACGTCGAAATGAGGGTATTTTATGGAGAATAATTGTCCTATAAATTGCATTGCGGATTCATATCTCTATCAGAATCAACAATGCTTTAAGAAAGAGTATATTGATCATATAGCTTTATGGATTAATCAAACTTGGCGATTTGCGGGTTTTTATGTAAATATTTCTCTAGTTTTACGATGTTATTCGTAGAACTACTATGTACTTTTGCTTCTCACCTAGACTTAATCAATCTCTCTATGGTTGGTGGAGAAAACTTTAACAATGTGTGTTTTGCATGAGAAGTTTGGAGGGCAACAAAAGAGCACAAGATAATATGCGGGGCAATTTCAGATTATGTTCCACATGATTTGAACGGAGGAGGTAAATTATTCACGTTGGATGGCAGACAATTTTTTATCGACTTGGTAGATTTTTTGCAGGTGACAGATGAAGGATTTATTTCAATGTCTCGTGTTGAAACCTAAGATTTACATGGACCAAAGAGCAGTAATATGTTATATGAGAAAATTAGGATGGTTCACACAGGATTTATGGTGGAACATAGATTGTTAATCTTGCGAGGAATATTTTTATAGATTATATTGTTGTTGGACATATAAACATCCACTGGACAACATATTTATGGTTATTCGCGAAGTTATTAAGCGGTGAAAAATGCATGTTTCGCCGTTTATTTGATTTAATCAACGTATCTCAAAGTTAAGTAAATTTAAAAGATGATTCCAAACTCAAATATGACTATGTGATTACAACCAATCTTAATTTTATAAAGATTATCTATATATAATGGTTATAATATACTACCATATTTTTATGAGGAGGAAAAATGCATTAGTAAGGTGACTGTGTTAGACCATCAAGATTATAGTTTTTTAAGATAAAATTAAAGATTCTTCCCTTCAAGTAAATTAATTTTTATAAAAGAAAAATCATATAAGGGCTACAAAAGTTAGGAAGCAACTGAACACAAGATATTATAAGGGGCAATGTCTGATTACTTTTACAAGATTTGAATGGAGGAGGTAAATTCTTCACAGTGTACATTAAGCAGATGGCCGACACTTTTTGAACGACTTGGTAAAGTTTTCACAAATGAAATTGGAGAACTTATTTCAACGGCCCGTGTTGAAACCTAAGATTTATATGGACCAAAGAGCATAGAGTATTTTGTTTGTGAAGATTGAGAAGTTTTGGATGGTTCAGACAAGATTTATAATGGAGCAAAGATGGTTATTCCTGCGAGGAATTACTTTTATAGATTTTATTATTGTTGGTTATTCGTGGAGTTATTATTTGATTGCAAATGCATGTGTTCACATTTTTATTCGATTTAAATAACATCCCTCAAATCTTTGTAAAGTTAAAAGACGATTCTAATTTCAACGGTGGCTATGTGAAGAACCACCAAGCTTAAATCCCCACCACCATATCTTTACGAGGAGAATAATGTATTGGGGACGGTATTAGACCATCAAGATTTTTGTTTTTAAGGATAAATTAATAGATTTGTCCCTTGAATTAAATTAATGTAGAAAGTTTGGAGGCAACAAAAGGACACAAGATACTATGAGATACAATATCTGATTATGTATTTTCTAGGAGGAGGTAAATTTTTCAAAGTGTGCAATAAGTGGTCGGTACGGCAAACAATTTTTAAACGACTTGGCAGATTTTTCACAAATGAAATTGGACTTATTTCAACAGCTCATGTGTTGAAACCTAAGTAATTTTATGTTAGAAGATTGAGAAGTATAGGATGGTTTATACGAGATTCATGGTGGAGTACTATAAGGGTGTGTTTACTTTTGATGATAAGGTTGGATAGTGATTATATATATAATATTGTTTTCTGTTTACTTTGAATGATATATACTCCCTCCGTCACGCTATTCTGTTCCTGTTTTGCCATTTTGGTCCATCCCACTTGTTGTTTACCAAATATATTTTACTGGGATTGAATGACTATCTATAGAAGTTTTGGTAAAAACATCAAATGATTGGGTTCTTAAATGCTAGAATTAATGCTTGAATGAAGAAAAGCAATAAATGCATAAGAACACTAAGAACACCAAGAATTGTCAGGGGTTGTGAGTCCCTGGACTTGAATGAGTACGCGTATTGATTATATTGAGAGAGATTGAACCTTCTTTTTGTTACAAATGTGAGGATATTTATAGTTTTCTCACTACAGGGGTAGTTTCGTCCTCCTTGACATCTCAGGGGACAATGGCATTAAATGCCTCCAGCCCCTGAGGGCGCGCGGGCTCTGTTGCGCCTGGACTTGCAGGTGGCCAGCCACTCACGTGTCGACACGTGTCCAAAAATGACGATTCTCTGAGAACTTTCCTTATTAGGGTGGAATATTCTCTGTTGCCGCATACGAAGGCGGCCTTTTTCCTCTTGGACGATGATCTCGTCTGACTCCAACACGTGCTCCAAATCTTTGTCGCCGGCCGGGGATGCCATGAGGCCGGAGATCGATCTCTTGGCGAGTTCTGAGACCGGTATCTCCCTCTGCACGTCAGTCGCGGCCGGGCGTCCTTCGCGGGACTCGTTCGGTCGTGGTCGGTCCGGTCCGAGAGAGTTGCCGGTCACCTTTCGCTTGGAACAACATCGGTGCGTGTTTTAAACCGACTTCCGGCCTCACCTTCGAGACCGGAAAATGGGGTCGGAACCCGCCGAGGTCGGATTCTTGTCGGCCTGGACGGCGCCGGCCTACTGGGCGTATTATTGCCTTTCTCGGCTTATTCCGGCCGGCGCCGATCTTTGATCTGAAACGGTCACAACAATTGCCCCCCAGCTCGTCTCTCAGAGTGTGAGGGGCGAGGTGGTCGTTTATCGTTTCTTGTTGGTGCCGGCCTGGATCCGCCCGGGGTGATCGGAGACCGGTCAACGGTTATGAGGTGGTTGAAGTGACGTGTGTTGTCAGGCGATGCTTTGGGTTTCGCGTATTAGTCTGACGTGACGTGATGTGACTTCTCGAATCCCGTTCATTAAATGCGCGCCTAGTACGAGGCGTCAGACGCTGAAACCGTCGTTTCAAATTCTTGTTTCTAGGCCCCTATACCTAGAAGCTTATTTCGTCGTAGGTCCCTGCCCCTTTCTTATAAATAGGGGGGTTATTCTCTTATTTTGGACTTCTGCTTTTTCACTCAAATTGCAGCGTTTCCTTTGGCGATTTCCAGCGAGCGATTAGCGGCGGAGATGGGTTTTGGACGGCGGGGATTGATGGCTTTGCAAAGGTAAACTTCGATTTTTCGCAACTCGCACTTCTATCTTCTATTATGGTGCGACGGTGGGCGGGTCCTCCGCCTGGACAGGGAGGAGGTGCCTCCTCCAGCGGCGGAGGCGGCGGCGGTGCTCATCGGCGCTTATTCGATGAGGGGTGAAGCTATCGCGGCGTGAGTGATGCTTCCCCCTCACGCTTGGCGGGCTCAATATGGGTGCACGACGATGACGGCTTGGACGCCCTATTCCCAAGCCCGGGACGGTCACTGCTGGGCGAGGGTGCTCGGGAGGGGATTCCCGCTGCGACCGAGAGGTGCGGAGTGGGAGGAGCGGCCCGGCCTACGGAGGACAGAGACCCCCTCGATGACCTCCTGGAGGAAGATGAGGAGGAAAGCGGCCGTAGAAGCGGCGTCGATCAGGCCAACAACCAGTTACTAAAAAACCGCGCAGCCGAGCAGATTAAAGAAAGGCTCGGAAGGGCGGCTGAGACCTCGGGGTCAGATACGGAAGAGGAAGAGAGGCCGGCCATCGTTGGTCGAAGCGTGAGCCAAGATCGGCAAGGCCAGGTCAGACGAGCTTTTCGTCTATGGTCGGAGTACGTGGAGAAGAAAGACGACGTCGAATCTCTCGAGTATGATTACGAAGAATATTCGGACCATTTCCCGCGAGGGCCGACCGTCCGCAATCCGGCCACTATTCGGATAGCCGACCTGGAGGAGTCCCACAGGTGGACCATCGGCCAATTTCAGAGTAAGGTGACCCAGCGTTTTCTCGACGACGCCCGGGCCGGATGGGAGATTCCTTTCGACGTCGACCTCTACGCGCCGGAGCCAAACGAGCGGGCGGACCAGCCTCCGCGTGGGATGGTGGCCGTGACCCAGGACATGATGGAGGTCGGATTGCGCTTCCCTCTCCATCCGGCCGTCACTTATCTGCTGAATTTCTGGAACCAGACGCCCATCCAGCTTCTTCCGAACGCGTGGATGATAATTGTGAGCGTTATGGCTCTGTTCGGCAAGAACCGACTTTATCGGATGCCCACCCCTGGAGAGATGACTTATCTCTATCGGGTTCAAAGTGAGCGGAGTGGGACCGGTGAAGTCTATATACAGACGAAAGGGCCGAAGCTGGTGGCCGGCCTGCCCAGTAAAGGTCGGAATGACCGGAGAAAATGGTTCTTTGTTGGCGGGGCTTGGAAAACCGGGTATCCCAATGGAACGGAGATCGACGTTCCGACCAATATCCGCCCTAAAAACCCCAGTAAGGAATTTTTATTTTATATTTGAAAAAGTACTGATCTAATCTTTACTTTCCTTCGTAGGCTATCCTTGCCCCACTGATCGGGAGTTGAATTTTGACTTCGCAGTCGTCAGAGAACGGATCCTGTCCCAGCCGGCCTCGGAACGGAATCAAGCAGTTCTTTGGACGAGAGAAACCAGGATCGCCGGCCGGTTCTTCCAGTATCCCCGTCATATAAAGTTGACGGGTAAGTGAAAAATGGATGACCGGGCTCCGGTCCATAAGTTATTATTATTATTATTATTTTTTTTTTAACACCTCAGGATTCGATCTTGCAGTGCCAGACTTTCCGGTCGTTAGGCAGTGCCCCCGCGAGTTCCTCGATCGCTGCCCGGAAATGTTTGCCCTGATGGGATCTTGCGCGGCGAAAAAGGCGGCCAAGGGTACGAAAAAGAAGAAAGGGACCGGCGGCCGGACCGCGGTCGTAATTGATGATCCTCTCCCCCTCCAGTCCGTGCCGGCCGTGGGGACTACTGTTACTGGGGTGACTGCCCCCCCCCAACTTACTGGTCGGAAGAGGCCTCGTGAGGTGGACGAGAGTGAGGAGGTTGGCCCGCACGGGTCCAGTCCGGTCCGGGTAGACGTGTCTGACGATACCCCACCTGGGGTTGGGCCGGTAGGGGCGGAAGCTGTGGCCCGGGCGGCGCATAATCCCAGCCAGGAGGATGACCGGCCATATTTTGGTCGTGACCCGGTTCGCTTTCAAGCGTAAGTCTTTTGACAAATTCTTATTTTTCTTAGATAACTTCGTTTGTACCTGACTTGGTTTTTCTTTTGCCTAGGCTGACGCAAACTGACTCCGACCTCCCCCCTATGGTGCTTGACTTCCTCTCCTCCCGCGTCCCGGGCTCAACTGTAGAGATGCCGGACTATATGCGCCGGGCTGCGAATTCTCTCCCCCAGGCTTGGACGCGGGATCTAGCCGATATCGTCGAACGCCGACCTCGGCACGTGGGCCGGACCGGGGTCGCACTGATTAGTCAGGCGGCCATCGTGGTCAACGCGATGGAGAATGAGCTCACCGAGACCTCCCGGTCGCTCCGGATGGCCGAGACTGCCCTGACCCGTGCTCGGGAGGAGAAGGCTGGACTCGAGAGTGAAGTTGCCAAGCTCAAGAGGGAGAGAGATGGCGCGGTCGGACAGATGGAGGCCGTCTTGAAGGAGAAGGATGATGCCCTGGGCCGGGCGGAGATGGCTTATAAGGCCCTGGAGGATGCTCGACACCGGGTGTCTGAGATGGAAGACTCCCTCGCCGATCTGCGGTTGGAGGCGCATCGTGCTCGGGGGGATGCCGACCAAGCTGCCGCCTGGCGGGTCGAGACGGAGAAGGAGCTCCAGAGGAAAAATGATGAACTGGCCGCTGCACTGAGCCGGCCGGCTTATGACCCTGCGGATCCGACCCAGAACCCGGCACTCTTTTCTGAGTTTTGCTTCTATGTGGCCGCCGCCAGTGTGATCCGGGCCGGGCGCCAGGCCAGCCTCGACACCAAACCCCAGGAAGACTACTTCCGGGAGTACGCTGCCAAGAACCCGGTCAGCGATGGTTTCTGGTTCCCCTACCTCGACCTCGAGACCGACTATGGGGTGGACCTCTCTTGGTTCCCCCATCGGCACAGGTTGTTCAAGCAGGGCGAGAACCCCCCGGCCGCCGGTGATGATAAGGAGGAAGAGGAAGAAGAGGCCCCTTTGGAGGCTACCCAGATGCCGGGCGGGAGCGGAGTTGAGGCGGAGGCCTGTATTGAAGAGGCGGTCGACTTCTTGGACGGGGCCAGGAACCAGGCGGGCCCGGGGGCCGGAGCGGGCGACCATTGAGCCTTTATTTATCTTAGATTATATTTCCTTATTGCTTTAAACCAATGTAACCGGCTTTCGGCCGAATGTTGATGTTGTTTCTCTTGCCGGTCTCCGGGCCGGTCCGTTTTGAAATGAAAAGATCGCTTTGAGTTCATCTGCTTCGTTGTTTTATTTTTCTTACCTGTTTATACTTATCAAAATGTGTCAAATTTTAACAAGTATGAATTAAATTTTGTCCCGGTCTCAAGTGTGGTATGCCGACCTCGATACGGCCGGCATATGCTTTTGAACTGAGACCGGAATTTGGAGTGGCCTTGGTTGCCTTGCCGATCTCAAGTGTGATACGCCGACCTTGATGCGGTCGGCGTACGCCTTTGAACTGAGATCGGCCATTGAAGTGGCTTGGATGGCCTTCCCGAGCTCAAGTGTGATACGCCGACCTCGATACGGTCGGCGTACACTTTTGAACTGGGCTCGGTTTTTGGATGGCCTTGAGTGGCTTTTCCTGGCTCAAGTGTGATATGCCGTCCTCGATACGGCCGGCATACGCCTTTGAACTGAGCCCGGTGCTTGGGCAAGGATTGAGCTGCGTTAAGAGCCTTGTATTGATAAGAACTTTGAATACATAGTACAAAATCATTGGTAGTACTTTTTCAAGTGGATTGCGTTCCAGGGGTATTAGTCCGGAGTTCCATCCATGAGTTCCAGCTCATAAGCTCCCTTGGAGAGCCATTTGGATATCCTGAACGGACCCTCCCAGTTCGGGCCGAATACCCCTTTTGGTACTTGAACCTTTTTTAGGACGAGGTCCCCGACCTGGAATTGTCTGGCCTTCACTCTGGAGTTGAAAAATTTTTCGGATTTCTTCTTGTAGGCCGCATTTCGGAGATCGGAGTTGAGTCTCCTCTCTTTCAACATGTCCAAGTCGATCATTCGGGCGGTGTCATTGTCTTCGGTGATCGTCTGGGCTGTCCGATGGCTTGGTAGGGAGACCTCTGAAGGAATGACGGCCTCGGTCCCAAAAGCTAGAGCGAAAGGTGTTTCGCCCATCGAGTTCCTCGTGGTCGTTCGGTATGACCAGAGGACATCGGGTAGCTCGGTTGCCCACTTCCCCTTTTTGTCCTCAAGCTTGGCTTTGATGGTGTGCTTGAGGATCTTGTTTACGGCCTCCACTTGGCCGTTCGTTTGCGGGTGGTAGGGAGTGGAGAATACTTTCTTGATATTCCATTTTTCATAAAATTGAATCATCTGGAGACCGTCAAACTGTTTCCCGTTGTCAGAGATGATTACTTGAGGTAGGCCAAAACGGCAGATGATGTTTTTCCAAATGAACTTGATGATTTGAGTCTGGTTGATCTTGTTGAGCGGCTCCTCCTCTGCCCACTTTGTAAAATAGTCGACGGCCACGACGGTGAATTTATGGCCCCCGGGCGCAGTGGGCATTTGTCCGATCAGGTCGATGCCCTACTGGGCGAAAGGCCAAGGGCTATACATGGAGGAGAGCTGCTCGGGGGACAATTTGATGTTGGGTCCCAAGACTTGACATTTGTGGCATGACCTAGCGAAACTGACAGCGTCCTTGTTCAAGGTCGGCCAGAAATATCCTTGTCTGATCACTTTATGGGCTAGGGCCCGGCCTCCGGCATGATTTCCGCAAACCCCCTCATGGATCTCGGCCAGAATGGTCTGGCCTTGCTCTGGGGTTATACATTTTAGGAGTGGGAGGGTAAAGCTTCTCTTATATAAAAGATCGTCAATGAGGGTGTACCTTGACGACCGGAGTTGCAGTTGCCGGGCCCGAGTCCTATTTTCAGGGAGCGTGCCAGTCTTGAGATACTTCACGATCGGCGTCATCCAATTTTCATTCGTGCTCAGAACGGTCGCCACCTGTGCTCGGATGACTGTGGGTGTTCCGAGCGTGGAGAGTTGAATATTGGCGAGGTCGGCGGCTCCCTCCGCGGTTGCAAGCTTGGAAAGCGCGTCGGCCTGGGTGTTGTGCTCCCTCGGGATTTGCTCAATGAAAACTTGATGAAATTTCTCGCACAAGGTTGTGACCAGGTCGAGATACTTTATCATTTGTTCCCCCCGGGCCTCGTACTCACCTTTGATATGGTTGACCACGAGCAGAGATTCCATGAAAATATGCAGCCGGCAAACTCCGATTGCGATTGCGAGCTCAAGGCCCCCGACCAGAGCCTCATATTCGGCCTCGTTGTTGGTGCCTGGGAAGCTGAAGCGGACTGCATGAGTGAAACTCTGGCCTTCCGGGCCGATCAGGACAATGCCGGCCCCGGCACAGTTGTTGGTTGACGATCCGTCTACATAGAGTTTCCAAGGGGGGTGGTTGATCCTGGTGAATTTGGGTGAGAAGGTTAATTCTACAATGAAGTCGGCCAGGGCCTGGCCCTTGATGGCAGTCCTTGGGGCGTATGAGACCCCGTATTGAGGTATCTCTAACGACCACTTCAACAACCTGCCGCTGGTGTCCGGCCGGTGTAAGACTTGCCTCAGGGGTAGAGTGGTGAGGACCTCTACTTGGTGGTCGAAGAAGTAAGGCCTTAGCTTCCTTACGCTCATGACTAGAGCGTATGCTAATTTTTCGAGCGGGGTGTACCTGAGTTCGGCATCGTGTAGGGCCTGGCTTACGAAGTAGATCGGAAGGTGATTCTGACCGTCGGCCCGGACTAGTACCGCGCTGAGTGCGACCTCGGAGGCCGCGAGATATAAGTAAAGCTTCTCCCCTGGGACTGGCTTGACTAAGATTTGTGGGTTTGCTAAGTACTCTTTCACTTTTGCAAAGGCTATTTAGCTTTCCCTATTCCAAGAAAATTTGCCATTTTTAATAGTTGAGAAGAAAAGCTTACTTTTATCTCCGAGCCGGGCTATGAATCTGTTGAGAGAGGCGAGGCATCCGGTCAGGCGCTGCACTTGTTTGATCGTCCTTGGCTCTTGCATGTCAATGACGGCCTTGATTTTGGCCGGGTTGGCCTCGATCCCGCTCTGGCTAACGATGTGCCCCAAGAATTTGCCGGCCTCCACCCCAAAGTTGCATTTCTTTGGGTTTAACTTCATATTGTAGGCCTTGAGGATCTTGAAAGTCTCTTCAAGATCCCTGAGATGGTCTTCTTTCTTCAAGCTTTTCACCACGATGTCGTCGATGTAGACTTCCATGGTCTTTCCGATCTGCTCTGCGAACATCTTGTTGACCAGGCGCTGGTAGGTCGCGTCGGTGTTGATCAGACCGAAAGGCATCCGGAGCCAAGAGAATATGTTCTTCTCTGTGTGGAATGAGGTGTGCTTGATGTCTTCGACGGCCATGGGGATTTGATGGTAGCCGGCAAAAGCGTCCATGAAGGACATCATCTCGTGACCGGCCGTGCTGTCCACCAGGTGGTCGATGTGTGGCATCGGAAAGTGATCCTTTGGGCATGCTGCGTTGAGGTCAGTGAAGTCTATACATAGTCTCCAGGTATTGTTTGTCTTTTTTACCAGAACGGCGTTTGCGACCCACTGGGGCTCGTCCCGGGCTTGTTCGATCAGCTTGTTGTCTAGCAACTTCTTGACCTCTTCAGCCAAAGCTTCGTATTTTTCCGGGCCGAACTTCCTTCTTTTCTGATGGACCGGACTCCTATTGGGGTCGATCTTTAGGCGATGGCACGCGTGCTTTGGGTCTGTCCCGACCATGTCTTGGTGAGACCAGGCAAAGACTCCAACGTTGGCCTTGAGGAATTCGATCACTTCCCCCCGCATTTCGATCGGTATGCGAGAGCCGATCAGTACTTCCAATTCCGGCCTCGAGGGGTCGACCGGAATGTGTTCCAATTCCTCCAAGGCCGTAGCTTGCTCATAGCTCCGCCGGTCGGAAGAATCGAATCTGGGATCGAGATCGAGCTCGGATGGTTCGAAACCAATCCTTGGCTCGGGATCGTCGATCTGCATAGGCTGGGGGTCGGCCGATGTGGATCCTACTTCCGCGACGGGTTCTGCGGCCGGAGCGGCCGTTTCAGAGTCGGGGTGTGGCCCGTCCGGTGTTTGGTTGTTGCTAATTGAAAATAAATGAGAGTTGGAATAGTTCAAACATCTTCTTGCCATTGCCTGGTCACCCTTAATGGTGCCGACCACCCCCTCGGGGGTGGGAAATTTGATACAGTAATAGTAGGAGGAAGCAACAGCTTCAAAAACTTCTAAAAAGGGCCTACCCAGAAAGCCATTATACGAGCTTGGCTGATCTACAATTATAAAATCTAACGGCCTAGTTATTCTGACCTCCTTGTTGTAGCAGCAGATGAGTTCCACAGAGAGCTTTATCTTCCCGTACGCGGTGATCGTTGCGTCCCCAAATCCCTTCAGTTGAAGGTCGATTGGCCTGATGAAGTTGACGAGGTCTCCGAGCTGGTCTAGGGCTGTTTTGAAGATGATATTGCAAAAACACCCATTGTCGACCAAAATGCGTTGAACCTCTTTGCCCAGGATCTGGGCGGTAATCACCAGCGCGTCGCCCTTCGGGAACAGCACCCCGGTCCGGTCCCGGTTGGAGAAAGTTATCTCCAAGTCCTTGTGAGTCTTCGGCTCTGGGGGCGTGACCAAGTTGACATTAGTCACCGCCCGGACCTCCGCCTTCCGTTTCCGTTGGACTGCGTCGATATGGGGGTGAGGCCGCCTAAGTTCCCTCCGCCGGCCTGGATCATGTTGACCCGACCGCCGTGATTCATGGGGGGGAGGAGGTCATCCTCGTCATCATCTTCCTCCAAAGCTGCGACCGGCCTGAGAGGCCGGCCGACTTCCTCGTTCCTTCGAGGGTGGCGCTGGGGCTGCTGCTGCTGGTCCTGCCAGCCGGCTGCCCTCTGAAGGAGGTCGTTCGGACGCCCTTCGTCAAACAGCTTCCAAAGCTGCTTTAGGAGATCACGACACTGGCTTGTATTGTGGCCAATAGAGTCGTGATAGGCGCAGAACTTTTTAGGGTTCAGCCGGGACCGGTCTCCAGAATAGGGCCTTGGCCTGGGAAGCACGTCCCGATGCTGGATCGCATTGAAGATATGTGCGGGGGACTGCCTCATGGCCTGAGTTAGGTGAACTTCAACGTCCTCGAAGGACTTGAAGTTACCGGGCGGTTTGGCCACTCTTCTGGCCTTAGGGCCACTCTTGGGGGAGGTTTGGGCTACGGCCTCCGTCTCCTTTGGGGCTGGCTCAGACTCCCCCAGTCTTAGTGCCAGAAGTTTCCACCGAGCCAGGTAGTCACCGGCTCGGGCGCAGAATTCGGCGTAGGTTTTAGGGAAGTCCTTGGTGAGGTGTTTGAACATAGGAGACCGGCCGTGGAAACCCCCAAGAGTTGCGTGCAAAGCCAGTTGGTCGCTTACCGCTTCGCCGGTCAGCATGACTTCGTCCACTCTGGCCACGTAGTCCTCGTCGGACTCTTCTTTCTCCTGGCGGATTCGCATCAGGCGATGCCAGCTTTCCGGCCGGGCAATTTTGGCCGCAAAGTATGATAAGAATTGGGCGCTTAAAGTGGCGAAAGAGTCAATGGACCGTGCCGGGAGAGACACGTACCATCTGTGGGCGAGATCGCCCAGGGTGAGAGGAAAAAACCTGCACTTCGTGGCGTCTATCGCGCCACGCCCGGTCATATAGATCCGGAATTTGCTCAGATGAGTCTCAGGATCTGTTTTCCTCTCGTAGAGAGGAGTTGGCGGAGGGACGATCTTGAGCTGGACCAGCGCGAGCTCAATATCGACCGCCAAAGGCTCGCTGGCGACTGGCCGGGCCTTAGTTTGGCCTTGCGCTTCGAGGAGCGCCTTCATTTCGTCAAGTTGCTTTTGCATCTTGACGAGTTCTGGACTGGGGGTTTCGGCCAGCTGGTCGCCCACGTCGGCTAGGGGGCCGCTTCGGTCGAAAACGGCCGCACGGGGGACTCCGCGTCCCAAAAGGCCGCTTTGAGCGAAGCTTAGCTTGCGCCTGGCGGAGTTTGCCGGGGTCAGGCTGACCTCGGCCGCCCTCTTGTGGGGCATTTGGGCCGTGCTCCCAGAGTTGGAGACGAACTCGGTGTCACTGTACCCAGTGTCGTAACTGGGTACGCGGCTCGGATACCACGACGGGTCTGTCGTGCCCAAACGGTCGAAAACCGGATGGGCGGAGCCTCGCGAACGGGTGGAGATGGGGTTCGCCCGACATTGGCTTTCGCCTTGGTGCTCTCTGGCTTTCGCCTTACCCTTGAGGGCGCGAGCCTGGGCCTTCTTTTTGGAGGCAGAGGTGGTGCTCCGGTACCCCCTCGCCTCTTCCGCCTGGCGGCGTCTTCCCGACCCGGCCTGGTCGGGAGTAAAGAAACCTCGACCCCCGGATAGGAGGGGTTCCTCCGGGAAACGAATCGGGGAGGCCACGCGTGTGGCTTTTCCGTGGGCGTGGGATGATTTCTGGGGATCCATTGCTTTCAGGAGAGGAAGAGTTTGTGGTTTGAAGACTTGAAGACTTGAGGATATGAAGCCTTGAAGAACAGTGAGTGTTCTTCAAAGAGAGGTGAAGAAAGTATGAATTTGATTGGTTAGATACCCTTCTTCTAGCGCCAAATGTTGTTTACCAAATATATTTTACTGGGATTGAATGGCTATCTATAGAAGTTTTGGTAAAAACATCAAATGATTGGGTTCTTAAATGCTAGAATTAATGCTTGAATGAAGAAAAGCAATAAATGCATAAGAACACTAAGAACACCAAGAATTGCCAGGGGTTGTGAGTCCCTGGACTTGAATGAGTATGCGTATTGATTATATTGAGAGAGATTGAACCTTCTTTTTGTTACAAATGTAAGGATATTTATAGTTTTCTCACTACAGGGGTAGTTTCGTCCTCCTTGACATCTCAGGGGACAATGGCATTAAATGCCTCCAGCCCCTGAGGGCGTGCGGGCTCTGTTGCGCCTGGACTTGCAGGTGGCCGGCCACTCACGTGTCGACACGTGTCCAAAAAGGACGATTCTCTGAGAACTTTCCTTATTAGGGTGGAATATTCTCTGTTGCCGCGTACGAAGGCGGTCTTTTTCCTCTTGGAGGATGATCTCGTCTGACTCCAACACGTGCTCCAAATCTTTGTCGCCGGCCGGGGATGCCATGAGGCCGGAGATCGATCTCTTGGCGAGTTCTGAGACCGGTATCTCCCTCTGCACGTCAGTCGCGGCCGGGCGTCCTTCGCGGGACTCGTTCGGTCGTGGTCGGTCCGGTCCGAGAGAGTTGCCGGTCACCTTTCGCTTGGAACAACATCGGTGCGTGTTTTAAACCGACTTCCGGCCTCACCTTCGAGACCGGAAAATGGGGTCGGAACCCGCCGAGGTCGGATTCTTGTCGGCCTGGACGGCGCCGGCCTACTGGGCGTATTATTGCCTTTCTCGGCTTATTCCGGCCGGCGCCGATCTGTGATCTGAAACGGTCACAACACCACTATTATGTTCCCATACCTTATTTGGAAATCAACTAATAATATTATATTCATCTACTTTATTCACATCCACTCATTTTAACCACATTAAACTTTATTCTCTAATCTCTCCATCACATCACATGTACTATATCTATATTTTAATAACCACCTTAAATGTTGTGCCCAAAAGTAGGGGGAACAGAATAGTGGGGCGGAGAGAGTATTTTTTTTTAAATCCCTTAACCCGGGGATAACCCGGATTTTTGCTTAACCGCCTAGGTATTAAATCACACCAAAATAGGCGTGATAATTAATTCAAACTTGGGGATATGATGTACTTTTACAAAAATACCCTTTATATAACAGATTTTTTTTTTACTCCGATAGGCGTATTCTTCTCACAGATCACGGCGGTTTCAAACCTGATCATTCTTGCGATCGGAGTACCGGCGATATCAAAGGTTTACACAAGCAAAAAAAAATCCCCGCATGCTATTCTTTTTTTCAAATAATGCACATCAATTAGGATTGCAAGGGGAGTCAGGTTTAAGTATATCCAGTTTCTACGAAAAGCACACGTATCCTTTTACGTTTCTATTTGTTTTCTTTTTAATTTTTAGTTTTTTGTAATTTCTCGTCTTATTTGTATACCGGATCTTCTTTTTTTGCTGCTTGCAAGAATATGATCAAGGAATTCTGCTGCTATGGGGCATCGTTGACAACATCCTTGATGATAGTAAGAACAAATTAAAACCTGTAAAGTGAAAATATGTGAGATTGAGTTAGATAGATGTAGTCATGGTATTAATTAATCGAAAAGATTCAAGCATATACCTTGAGTTGATCTTCACTCATGACGGAATCAACAAGGGATTGTGTTGTCAATTCGAAATTTGAGGATCCAATTCCAATTTCCAAACACTGTTAATTTGGGCAATTGAATTATTTGTCAATTTACAAAGGGTATTTTTGTAATTTATCATATTTCTGAATTTTTATTTAAAATTAAAAATATAATTTTTTTTTTTAAATTCAATTGTATCAAATACACTAAAGTAAACTAAAAATAAGATAACAAAAATTAATTGTAACCTCTTATTTCATCCCACTTATTCATATCTCACATAATTCTTATTTTTAAAGTAAACGCACCCTAAATGGTTAATCCAACAAGAAATATTTTTATAGATTTTATTGTTTTTTGGTCGGATAAATAATTACAGGGCAACACGTTAATGGTCATTCATGGAGTTATTATTTGGTCATTCAAAGGAAATAGTACCAAAAGAGAAAAGAGAAATCTTTTTTGAGAAATAGATAAAAAAAGATTGACAAGTTAAAAGAAATACAAAGCCCACTTGTAAAACTGCAAGTCTTTTTTTTTTTTTTTTTGGTTAAGTGGCAATTTTTCACATACGGTTGGAGAATTGGTGTATATGAACAATTAGCATGAATGTAAGCTTTAATTTTATTTTTATTTTAAAAAGTGTTTTGATTATTTTGTTTTGCATGTTGTCGTTGATGTGGCATCTTACGTGGCTTCCTAGCAGCCACGTCAACTTTAAAATGTTTGAAAAGTATCTGATATATCAAATTGCAACAATTTATTAGTTTTTGTATTAAATTGCAAATTTTTTTAACACATGTTATTTATAAATGCCTGGAAAGTCGGTGAATTTTTATGGAATTAATGCTTTAAAAGTTAATCCTCAATTTTGGGAAATACTTTTATAGATTTTATTGTTGTTGATCGGATAAATAATTACAGGGCAACACGTTAATGGTCATTCATGGAATTATTAATTTGGTGATGAACAGTAACAAGTGAAGACCGGATTCAAAGGAAATAGTACCAAAAAAGAAAAGAAAAAATCTTTTCAGAGAAATAGATAAAAAAGATTGACAAGATAAAAGAAATACAAAGCCCACTTGTAAAACTACAGGTCCTTTTTTTTTTTTTTGGTAAAGTGTCAATTTTTCACTTACGGGTTTGGAGAATTGGTGTATATGAACAATTAGCATGAATGTAAGCTTTAATTTTATTTTAATTATAAAAAAAAAAATGATTATTTTTTTTGGCATGTTGTCGTTGATGTGGCATCTTACATGGCTTCCTAGCCGCCACGTCAACTTTAAAATATTTGAAAAGTATATGATATATCAAATTGCAACAATTTATTAGTTTTTGTATTGAATTGCAAATTTTTTTAACACATGTTATTTATAAATGCCTGGAAAGTCAGTGATTTTTTATGGAATTAATGCTTTAAAAGTTACTCCTCAATTTTACGATATATTTTATAATTAATTCAATGTATTATCAAAATAACATAATATTGGCAATTATGTACAACATTTTTATGCGATAAATGAATTTATTAGGATGTTAATACCAACTTTATTATTTTTATCAATTACAACATTTTTTTTTTTCCTTTTCAAATCAATACACCAATAACAGTTGAATGGAATGAACTCATGAATGGAATGGAGGTGTGAATGGAATGACGTGAGAATGATCATTCCTATAATTGGTATGGATAAGGAATGAAATGTAATTATTTTGTGTAACTATATAGAATTATTACTGTTATTGGTTGTTGAAATAATTAATATTTTATAATAATATTGTTAATGATTGTTATAATTTTTACATATATTCATAATACTAATGTTATTTTAGAAAAATTATTTTTATAAAAATAAATTTTTAATAATTCTTATGATTATAAAAAAATAACATTATACTACTATTATTTACTAATAAAATTAATAAAAAAATCTTGTTGGAATTATTAGTTAATATTATTTTTATTATTTATTTTTGTAACTATGCATATATAAATTTTTTAATTGTACTATTATTTGTTTTTGTAACTATGAAATATTTTTTAATTGTATTATTATTTATTTTTATTTAAGATAATTTTAATAATTAATTATTATTATTTATATTTATATTAATGTATAAGTAGTAATTATGTAATTAATATATATACTGTAGAAATATAATATTATTGTTGAAAATTATTATATTATAATTATTGTTGAAATTGGTTATTATTATTTTTATTACTAATAATTTTACTAAATAATAATTTTATTAATATTTTAATTATTGTTATTAATAATATTATTAGTATTGATATGTTGGGATTAGAAGATAATATTATATAAATGAAAATAAGTGATGATATTTTTGGAAAATAATCATTCCTCAATATGTGGAATACATAAACCCATGTGTTATGGAAGGAATCATTATTTCACATAATTGGGAATCACCATTCATTGTGGAATCACTATTCCATTTTTAAAAACATACCAATCATGGTATTTGGAATAGATTATGGAATGACTCGGTAGTTGAATATCGCCAAATGAGGAACATCTTCCAAGGCCTCCTTTGCTCGCCTCTCCGCTTCCATCTTAGCAGCAATCGCGGCTTTGTTCATTGATACCTACAAAATTTTTATTTTTATATCCACCACCCTGAATATTAAGTATTTTTTTAAAAAAAAATTATCATTCTAATTATAATAATACAAAATTATAGTCAAATGACTAAATAAAAAATTAATAGTTGAAATTTTCTAATATTTTATGTGAATTTAAAATATATATATATATTGCTCCAAAATTAAATATGGTTATTTATTGTGTGAGACACATTTAAATTGAGTGTAGTTTGATCACCTAGTCATTTAATCACTAATCCTACATTTATTTAAAATTAATTAGTGAATTATGAATATCTACTTAAGATTTTCTCATAAGTGAGTATCTTATCATATATAAATTGCAAATTTATACCTTAGTAACTCGTTTAATTATAATTCATGTGATAATATGAATAATATTTAACAAGAGTTAGAGGCAATATCTTAAAAATGTCAGACCTTTCTTGAGGAGGGGAGGTAAGTTTTCAGTCGTGGACAATTATACTCAGTATCCAGGGAATGGAGTGGGAAGATTTGAAAATCGTGATATACGATGGTGAAGAAAATAACAAAAAACAACAACCAACATAATTTGTAAAGAAGTATTTCAATATTTATAAGGAAATATAATATATTTTGTATTAGGTCTACTTAACAATGTAAACATTTTTCATGTTTTGAGCGCAAAACATTTTATGCGCCTGATTTGAAGAACAAAAACTGACAAGTAGAGCATCACATCAAATCTATGATGATTTGTGATACATATACCAAAGATTTGAAAATAGAAAATCAACAGCACAAAAAAAATTAAAAAGAAAAAAGTGTATAGAAAAATACGGGACTCAATTTGAAGTTATATACAATTAAATTCATAAAAAAAAAAATGAATATATTAATAATTTATATTAGTCTAAAATATAAAATTTACAAAACAAAAAAAGGTTAGTATATATATATATATATATATATATAAATGGTTTAGAAACAAAAGGAAATTAATTTGATGGATTTAAAAAAAATAAGAACGGGACTCAATTTAAAGTTATATACAATTAATGCAAAAAAATAAACAATAAAAGCAAGTGTCTGATTCCTCTAGGGCGCATATATGCCCAATTATTTCTACGAGCCTTTCAAAGGCTTAAATACAATATGACTCGCTAAATAAGAGCTAATGGGTCAGTGACTTAGTGGTTTGCCTCCCGCCCGGACCCCATTGGGTGCGGGTTAGAACCCACTGAACCATATTTTTTTCACAGATTAGATGATTAGCGATCGTCGCCATATTGGTTGCTATTCGTAAATTTTAAATTAAACAATTATTTTTATTAAAAATAAGGGTAACGACCGCCAGTTATGGCGGTGGCAACACCCACGATCCAAGCGGGTCATACCAACCGGATCAGGGATTGACCGGAGGTGGTCCTAAATATTAGAGACCACCTAGGCGGTCACTGATCGGCGATCGATCTAAAAAGATGATCGCTAATATTAGCTACCCGTATTTTAGCGACCACCATTAATATGTCTGAAATTGATCGCAAATCGTGTTTCGAGACAAAAAAATTGGTCGCTAATCCGCGTTTTTTGTAGTGTTGGGTGATTATATTTTACTTTTTAAGAAAAAAAATTAAATTCCATTGGTAGGAGGATTGTCCACGGTACGACCAAAATAGATATTGGAAAATATAGATATTTGTACCAAAATTCGATTATTTTAAAATTTGAGTATTCGTTTTCGTACCAAAATTTTGTTACGGTACGTTACAAATATTATATTTTTTTTGTACAGATTGGAACAAGTGTTCGGTTGAAAACAGACTAAATCAGAATTGTACAGAATGGAGCGGAGCGGAGAAATGATCTTTTTTACTTTTTTTGTTTTTTGTTTTTTTTATCAATTTTTTTTTTTAATGTTGATCACGCTCACACGAATACTACACATCTTCAACTACAATTAAGCATATAGCCTTCCAAATCAAAATATTACATATTATATAATAATGAATGATTAAAAAAATAACGCAAATTACCACTAATAGGTGTATATAAAATATATATTTCAACAATCCTTTTAAAATTTCTTGTGATCAAAAGTGCAATATAAAAAATGAGTTAATCGTGATTCCTGACACGAGGTACACCATATCTAAGTTTTTTTTAATGAATATATATTTAGAATGAAATTAAAATATAAAACAAATTAAATTTAAATTATTTTTATATACATCTAAACATGAGTTTACTTTTTTAGAACTTAATAAGATAAATAAAATAGTGTTTGTATTCTAAAAATGGAGATAAATTATGTTTGTGTATAGTTGTATTTGAATTCTACTTGATTTCAGTAACATTGTAATACAATTTGATAAATACAAAATAAATAATATTTAAAATTTAATAAATATTTAATTCAATTTTTTGGTTCGATACGGTCTCACTCGGCTTTTCGCTAAATGGTTAATTATGTATTATCCAAATCTCTACTAAAAAAATTCGTTTCGATTTTGATACAGTTAAAATTAAAAAAGTTAACATATTTTTTGGGTTTAATTTTTTCCGTTGTGATTTTGATGCAAATTTTTATTGTAATTTTCGAACTCTGTAAACAATCATGTCTGTTGAGCTAAAGTTTTTATTAGGATAGACGGGGAGTAGAGTGACCAGCATGTCTGTTGAGCTAAAGTTTTGGACCTTGGGCTAATCTGTTTTTTAATTTTGGGCCTGTTAAAATCGGTTTTAGATTCACAAGAATACTTGTAATCAGGGAATCGGAATTATGAACACAATAAGAACGAAATTGAAAAATAAACAAGAACACCAGTTTACGTGGTTCGGAGATGAATGCTCCTACATCCACGGGATCCGAGAGGGTATCTTTTCACTAAGCAAGAAATGGAAGAAGTTACAATGCACTCAATCTCACAGTGTTTGCTCTCAATGAAGATCTCAAGTCTCTCTCTCAGTCTAGATTATTTTTTCTTAGCTGAGAACACCCCTTTATATAGTTACAGAAATTGAGATGAGTCTAGACTCGATTCAGTTGTAACAAACTCATAAGTAAAGTAGTTATCTAGCTGGCTAACAAACTCCAATAACTGCTTCAGTTGATTCAGTTAGAACCGCCTACGCATTAGCTCAATTTGGTATAGTTCGCGCCTTTTAACTTTGTATCAGGTGACTTGACACAGTTCAATTAAGAACAGATGACCTCCAGTCTAAACCTCCTCTGAGAGGACTCCACTGTCAGACCTCATCTGATGAACCTCACCTGATGCAACTCCACTGATATCCAAATATGACTAACACCTACGGCTAACACTTCATCAATATAGCTCCTCATTGAATTAAGCTCAGTAGACTTTATACTTCACATATAACACTTCACAATTCTCCACCTCAGATGAGAAGTATAAATCCTCTCTTCCTCTCCTCCATGCTCCAGCTTGGGCCTAAGGAACATCCCATACACTCATCTTTACCAATTCAACACAAAACTTAAATTTAGTACCTGGTAAAGACGTTGTACACATATCTGCAGCATTGTCCTCTTTAGATATCTTCTGAATCAGAACCACTCCTTTATCAGTGATTTCCCTTACAAAATGCAACCTTACATCAATGTGTTTTGATCTCTCATGGAACACTTGATGTTTAGCCAGATGAACTGCACTCTGATTATCACAATGAATGACCACAACCCTTTTGTTTATACCAAAATCCTTGATAATGCCTTTCAACCACAAAGCCTCCTTAACAGCCTCAGACACTGCAACAAACTCTGCTTCAGTAGTAGATAAAGCAACTCCACTCTGCAGAACAGATCTCCAGCTCACAGCAGTATTGTAAAGTGTGAAGATATACCCTGTTAAAGATCTTCTGGTATCCAGATTAGCAGCAAAATCAGAATCTACAAATCCTTCCAGTGGACTCTTCTGGTCAGTCACCCTTTCAAACATCAATCCCAGATCAGATGACCCTTTAAGGTATCTGAATATCCATTTCAAAGCTTCCCAATGTAACTTCCCTGGGTTGGACATGTATCTGCTTACCATACTCAATGAGCTAAGTCTGGTCTACAGCAGACCAGAGCATACATCAAGCTTCCAACCCCATTTGCATAAGGTACTTTCATCATAGCCTTCTTTTCTTCTTCAGACTTTGGTTCCATCTCCTTAGATAATTTGAACTGTTGTCCCAGAGGAGTTGACACAGACCTACTCTCATGCATGTTGAACCTCTTCAGGACCTTCTCAATGTAACTCTTCTGAGACAAGAATAGTCTTCCAGCTACTCTGTCCCTAAGAATATCCATTCCAAGAATCCTCTTAGCATTTCCCAAGTCCTTCATATCAAATATGGCACTGAGTTTCCTTTCGATACTTTGAATCTTCAGAAGACTCTTACTAGCAATAAGCATATCATCTACATAGATCAGAAGATATGCTATCACATCACTTCCTTGCCTTTCAAGATAAACACAAGTATCATACTTGCTTCTTACAAACCCAATGGATAGCATCACTTCATTGAACTTCTTGTGCCACTGTCTTGGACTTTGCTTGAGGCCATACAGTGATTTCTTGAGTAGACACACCTTTCCTTCACTCCCTGGTTCAACAAACCCATCTGGCTGGTGCATGTACAGATCCTCAATAAGATCACCATGCAGAAAAGCTATCTTTACATCAAGTTGTTGTAGCTCCAGATCTTCTTGGACAACTCTACTGAGAAGTAATCTGATTGAACAATGCTTAACCACAGGTGAGAATACCTCATTGTAATCAATTCCTTCCCTTTGAGTAAATCCTCTGGCCACTAGCCTGGCTTTAAACCTCACATGATCCTTCACACCAGATTCAAGCTTCCTTTTAAACAGCCATTTACAACTGATTAGCTTCTGCCTAGGTGGCTTATCAACAAGAATCCAAGTATGATTCTTCTTAAGAGACTCCATCTCTTCTGTCATGGCTGTAATCCATGACTCCCTATCATCACACTCAAGAGCTTCCTTGTAGTTCTTAGGTTCTTGGTACTCTATGGCTTCTGCAGTAACAAGTGCATAAGAGACTAGATCAACACGGCCAAACTATGCTGGAGGATGTATTTGTCTTCTTGTTCTGTCTCTAGTCAGACTAAAATTTCTCAAGTCTGCCTCTGGCACTCCTTCATCCTCCTCTGCTGGTGCACTATCCTCATCTGATGACTCATTCTCTCCTGTTCCCTGCTCTAGTTCAGAACCAGATGCACTATCATGTTTATCATGATCAGGCTCCACCCCAACTTGAGTAATTGGCTCAGAAATAACACCATCCATCTCTTCAGCTGATGATCCATTATCACCTCCACCAGACTTGTATCTCATCTGTGATTCATTGAACACTACATCTCTACTGGTAATACACTTCTGGTTCCCAGGCTCTAAACACCACAGCTTATACCCTTTAACCCCCTTTGGATATCCAATGAAAACACATTTTAAAGCTCTAGGTTCAAGTTTGTCTTGTTTCACATGAACATAAGCTAAGCATCCAAATACTTTCAGCTTAGAGTAATATGAGATCTTCCCATACCAAATCTCATCTGGGGTTTTAAACTCAATAGCAGATGATGACACTTTATTAATGAGATACACAGCTGTGTTAACAGCTTCTCCCCAAAAACTCTTAGGTAAGTGAGCATCAGATAACCTACACCTAACCCTTTCCAGAATAGTTCTATTCATTCTCTCACCTAGACCATTCTGCTGGGGGTTTGAAGGAACAGTTTTATGCCTAGTAATACCCTTCTCCCTACAAAATTTTTGAAACTCTTCTGATAGAAATTCAAGCCCATTATCAGTCCTTAAGTGTTTGATAGTCCTGCCTCTCTTATTCTCAAGTTCAATCAACCATTCTTTGAACTTAGAGAAGGCATCACTCTTCTTTTTAAGAATGTAAACCCAAACCTTTCTGGAATAATCATCAATAAGGGTAAGGAAATACCTGCCTCCACCATGAGTGGATACCCTTGCAGGTCCCCATACATCAGAATGTATGTAATCCATAACCTCCTTGGTGGTATGCTTCCCCTTCCGGTATGCTTACTTCTTTGATTTCCCAAGAACACACCTCTCACAGAATTCCAGCTTACATATCCTATTCCATGGGATTACTCCCTTCTTGGATAACTCCACCAGACCCTTCTCACCAACATGTGCCAATCTCTTGTGCCACAAGTTGACCTCAGAAGACTCTATGGTAACATCAGCTGATCCTGTTAGTGTTCTTCCAATCAAAGTATACAAACCATTCTTAATCATACCCTTCATGACAATCCTTCCAGACTTGGTTATTGACAGAACTCCTTTTTCTGTCTTAAATTCAAATCCCTTAGAATTCAATGTACCAAGAGAAACAAGATTTCTCTTCAACTCAGGAACAAACCTGACATCAGATAAGATCCTATCAACTCCATCAAACATCTTGATCTTGATAGAACCAGATCATTGCACTCTACAGCTCTCATCATTACCCAAAAGAACAAGACCTCCATCAATCTTCTCAAGATTCAGAAACCAGTCTTCATGTGGACACATATGAAAAGTACACCCAGAGTCCAGGACCCACTCTTGACTTAGTCTCTCATGACTAACTATCAAGACTTATGCACTATCATATCCTTCAACCTCCACCACAGCTGCATTTCCATCTTGATCATTTTGATTGTCTTTCTTCCTCCTTTCAGGGCAATTCTTTCTCAGATGACCTTCCTTATGGCAAGTGAAACACTTTCTCTTTTCAACAAAATCAGATTTCTTCCCACCCCTATTCCCTTTTCCACCATCCTTCTTCTTGGACTGAAACCCCTTCTTGTTCTTGGATTGCACATTCAATCCTTCATCAGGCTTCTTCCCTTCAGTCTGGATCTGTAGAAACTTGGTTTTCAGGGCAGTTTGAATATCATCAAACATCACCTGATCTTGTCTTCCAAACAACAAGGCATCTTTGAAATTTTCCAATGACTTAGGTAGAGAATTCAACAACATTAATGACTTTTCTTCATCATCAATTGTAACATCTAAACTCTCCAGATCATCCACCAAGCTGTTGAACTCGTCCAACTGATCACCAAGATTCTAATCTTCACTCATCTTGAAGACTTGAGCTTCTGTTTCATGTATAACTTGTTCATAACAGACTTGGTAAGGTATAACTGCTCCAGCTTATTCCAGACTTCAAGAGTGGTTTTCTCCTTCGATACTTCCCTCAATGGTTTATCCCCAAGACACAAGATAAGCGCACTGTGTGCTTTCCTCTTGTTCTCCTCCACCCTCGCCGGATTAGTTCCAGAAGCCACCTGATCGGGTGGTAACAAGGCTTCGTACAAACCATTGTGTACCAGGAGAGCCTTCATCTTAATCTTCCATAAGATGAAATCGTTCTTCCCGGTGAACTTCTCAATATCGAATTTAGTTGCAGCCATGATTGCTTCCCACAGACGGCGCCACTTGTTAAAATCGGTTTTAGATTCACAAGAATACTTGTAATCAGGAAATCAGAATTATGAACACAATAAGAACGAAATTGAAAAATCAACAAGAACACCAGTTTACGTGGTTCGGAGATGAATACTCCTACATCCACGGGATCCGAGAGGGTATCTTTTCACTAAGCAAGAAATGGAAGAAATTACAATGCACTCAATCTCACAGTGTTTGCTCTCAATGATGATCTCAAGTCTTTCTCTCAGTCTAGATTATTTTTTCTTAGCTGAGAACACCCCTTTATATAGTTACAGAGATTGAGATGAATCTAGACTCGATTCAGTTGTAACAAACTCATAAGTAAAGTAGTTATCTAGCTGGGTAACAAACTCCAATAACTGCTTCAGTTGATCCAGTTAGAACAGCCTACGCATTAGCTCAATTTGGTATAGTTCGCGCCTTTTAACTTTGTATCAGGTGACTTGACACAGTTTAATTAAAAATAGATGACCTCCAGTCTAAACCTCCTCTGAGAGGACTTCACTGTCAGACCTCATCTGATGAACCTCACCTGATGCAACTCCACTGATATCCAAATATGACTAACACCTACGGCTAACACTTCATCAACATAGCTCCTCATTGAATTAAGCTCAGTAGACTTCATACTTCACATATGACACTTCACAGGGCCACATTATTTGCATCATTAAAAAAGGTTAATATGCTCATCAAGGTTAATATGCTCATACTTAATGTAAAGAAGCAAATCAAGGAGTGAATATGAGAGCTAGAGAGAGAAAGATAGGTCAAGAACTTTCCGTCATTGCGTTGACACCGTCATTGCGGATACAGAAGAAGATGAATTGAAGAAGGATCTTGGAATGTGTGCAAATGCCATGATTTCTCCGCCCTGCAATATCTCACGAGAGGCAACCGAAAATAACTCTACGGCGACTTCTATTCCGATCGAGAGACTGACGGTTAAGGCAAGAAGAAAGAAGAAGAGAGCAGATAGCGAAATCAATTTTGAGGAGAAGAGATTGGCTCGAATTATTGAAGAAGAGGACATCAGAGATGAGGTTCAACAGGCAACGAAATTCAGGGAGAAATTGGGACTGAAGTCCGATAGCCCCGATGACGAGAGACGGGCATGGGTGGAGAAGATGGAAAGACGAGACAGAAGAAACAAGAAAGGGAACAAGAAGAAATAGAAGAAGGGCGGCAAAGGAACAATCAAATGAAGATTCTCAGCTTAAACGTTAGAGGGATTGGTAGGAAGGAGAAAGTTAGGGAAATAAGGGAGAGAATAATCCGTCATAAAATCGATGTTTGCTTCATCCAGGAGACTCAAGCAGAGGTCATACATAGTAATACTTGCAGGGCTATCTGGAACACACCACAGTTTGATTGGGCGTACAGAGAATCTGACGGGCTGTCAAGGAGAATTGAGAATGCTTGAGAAGTGATATTGCCAGAATGTTGCATGAATTTCACCGTCACGGGAGAAACGTTAAGGGGATGAACCCTTCCTTTATCGCCCTCATTCCGCAAAAGGAGGGGGTTTATTCCCTTAACAATTTTCACCTTATTTCTCTCATTGGATGCTTGTACAAAATCATCTCTAAGGTTCTTGCCACTCGTCTTAGCAAGATTCTTGATCTGTTGATGTCCGAGACTCAATCTGCGTTCATCGGGGGTCGACAAATAACAGATGACATAGTGGTTTTAAATGAGATATTTGATGAAGCGAAGAAAAGGAAAAAGAAGTGGCAGTGCTTAAGGTGGATTTTGCGAAAGCTTATGATTCGGTCTGCTGGGATTTCTTGAACGAGATGATGACCGGGATGAATTTTAATCCAAAGTGAAAATCATGGATAATGGAGTGCATTTCCTCGGCATCGGCATCCATTCTTGTTAACGGTAGCCCGACTGATGAATTCAAACTTGAACGCGAACTACGACAAGGTGATCCTCTCTCACCGTTTCTTTTCTTTATAGTTGCGGAAGGATTGAGTATTTTAGTTGACAGTGCACTACGAACGGGTCTCTTAGAACCAGTGGAAGTTGGGAAGGAAAAGATTAGAGTTTCTTTGCTACAGTATGCAGACGATACAATTTTTATGTGTTTGTTTAAGTTGAGCAATATCAGGGCTTTAAAGTATATTATGTGGAACTTTGAAATCATTTCGGGACTTGGAGTAAATTTTAGCAAAAGAATTATGGGGGCTGAATGTACAGAGGCATTGGGTAACAGCAAGGGAGAATAATTTACACTATGAAGAGGGGAGAGGAGCGCTATCTCACCTGGGCTTAAATGTGGAAATTAATCACAGATGAGGAGAGACATGGAATGACTTGGTGAATAAAATACGAAAAAGACTTGCTAAATGGGAGGACAAACACTTATTGTTTGGAGGCAGAATTACGTTGGTCCAGGCGGTACTTTCTGTAATACCGATTTATTGTTTGATCGTTTTATAAAATTCCAAAAGTAACCCTCAAAACTTTAGTTAGTCTGCAGCGTTATTTTTTTTGGGGGGGGGGGGGGAGTGATAGTGTTCATAAAATTCCTTGGGTAAAATGGGAGGAGATTTGTAAAGAAAAAGCTTATGGGGGCTTGGGGATAGAAGACTTGGATACTTTTAATCGGGCTCTTTTGGGAAAATGGGTGTGGAAATATTTGAATGAAAACCAGGGAGATTGTGGGCGAGAGTGGTTAAATCGAAATATGGGGGATTGAGGGAATGGGTGGAGGGAGAAGAGCAGTTCTCGAATGTCGGAGGGGAGGGGAGACAGAGAGGGAGCCCTTCGGGATGGTGGAGTGATATCTTTGAGTTGTATCGGGGAGCGGGAGATGGGGGTTTGAGGGATGAAATATAAAGAGTGTTGTGTAGTGGAATGAAACTTCATTTTGGAGGGATCCTTGGGTAGATGGCGAACCTCTTTGTGTTAAATTCAATAGATTGTTTATGATTAGCGAACAAAAGGAAGGTGTGGTGAGCGAGATGGGGGGTTGGGGTAAGAGGGGATGGAGTTGGGAATTAAGATGGGGTAGGAATTTACGACCAAGGAAACTTTCTTCACTAAACAATCTTTTCAATTGCATTAACAGGATCAAATTGCACAAGGACAAGAAAGACTTATAGGAGTGGGAGCACTCCTGCAATGGCATATATCAGACCAAGGCAGCTTATAACAGACTGAAAAACCAATCGCAGGCGGTAGAAGAAAGCACGGATGACACGAAGGTATACAAGAAAATCTGGAACTGCTATGCTCCAAGGCGTACGGTGGCAATTGTTTGGAAAGCTCTCAAAGGACCGCTCCCGACGATGGACAATCTCATTAAACGTGGGATGTCTAACGTTGCTAACAATCACTTGTGTATCATGTATGGAATGGCAATTTAAGACACTTCCCATGTTCTCTTTAATTATTGATTCGCACGGGATATTTGGGGACGTTATCACTCTTGGCTTCAGGTTCTCACGGAGATACACCAAGACCCAATCTGTAACTTCTTACAAAACAATTCTTTACTCGGTTTCAGGAGGGATACTAGATTGTTGGACACTCTTTGGATTGGCATTGTTTGGACGATTTGGAAAACCAAAAACGAGGTATGTTTTGATAATATTACTACCGATTCGACAAAAGTTTGGGAAGAAATAAAGGCGCGGATGTGGTCGTGGCTCTCTGTTAGGAATTGTAAGATGAAAGACATACCCTTTTCTCGATGGACTTTAAATCCTAGAAGAATGGGTAATGGTGCATTGGATACTGTATTTGAGTTGTTCTCGTTGTGTCGGTAGATGGGAAGTAGATGCATTTCTTCTGTACTGCAAATTGTAACTGATGTTTTGGGTAGGAACAATTTCTTATGTTCCATACCCAAATCTGGTGTTATTAATGGAAACTTTGTTTGCTGAAAAAAATAAAAAAAGGTTAATATGCACATTTAATTTATTTTTTTACAAGATAATATTTTTGTTATTCTAATATAGTTATTACAAGATTATATTATTTTTTACTAATCTAAACCTTATTTACTCAAGATTAGCCACCGACGTTGTCGCCATCGCTGCTATTATTACCGTCTTTGTCGCCTCTCCTTGCAGTCATTGTCATTGCAGTCATACATTTGGATCAAGCATAAATAAGACTGAAAAGACAAAAGTAACATAAAGAAATAAATTTGTATAAATTATATTATAGGATTAATTAATTATAGATACAAAAAAGAATATCAATTTACCCTTTGGTACTATGTGATTATTCCATCATTAATTAGTTAAAATTATATTTGTGGTGTTCCTTTTTTGTCCTTGATTAATTTTTCCTTATATTTGACTAAAAATTATTTTCCACTTTTTTTATTAATTGGGATTTTGTAACGGGTCTTGTAGTTGATTTGTAATGTTTCCATTTATTTTGTTTGGTAACGTTTTTTTTTTTTTTGCCCGTGTTTGTGTGTTGCCAATAAGTTGTGTGTAACGGTTCTTAATAGGGGTGATCGCGGTGCGGTTTTACGGTTTCTTTTATTTGCTATATTTAAATTGCCTTGCTACCTACGGTTCAGTTTATCGTAAAATTTGAAACCGTGGTTCACCATGTAAAAATTATTTTGCGGTTTTTTGCGGTTTCGGTCGGTTTTTAGTGGTTTAACCAATGAAATATGAAATAATAACTTTTAATAAATACAAGAATACATGTCCACTTAAATTGTTAACCTTGCATAAATAAACGTTCATGTTCTTGTCCATGCATACAAAATGTCTAGGCAATGCATTACAAAATCAAAACTAAATTTTGAAACCTTAACTAAGCATTAAAAAAGAACAGAATAGAATTCCACTCCATTGCTCCTCTTCATTACAACAACTGTTGCTTCCCATCACACCATCTTGTTGTTTTCCTATTCATCCAGAATCTGCAAAATTTTATAGATCCAAGAATATTTAGCAAACAAAAAAGACAAATGAGAGCACTGAACAAAGAAAAGAAGTAATGAAAATGCATACTCTCAATCGGGACTGTTGTTTACCAAATAAATGTTTCTGGGGTTAAATGGCTATTTATGAGTGTTTTTGGTAAAAACATCAAATGATTGGGTTCTTTAATGCTAAAATGATTGACCTGAATGAAAGATGAAGAAACGAAAGCAAGAACACCAAGATTTGCCAGGGGTTGTTAGTCCCTGGACTTGAAAGATGATTGTATTGAATATCCTGAGAGAGATTGAACCTCCTATTTGTTACAAATATGTGACTATTTATAGTTTTTCTCACTACAGGGGTATCTTGGTCTTTTCTGACCTCTCAGGGGAAAGAAACATTAAATGCTTCCCGCCTCTGAGGACGCGCGGGCACTAGTGTGCCAGAGTTTGCAGGCGGCCAGCCACTAGGGTGTTGACGCGTGTCCAAAAAGGACGATTCTCTGGCGTATTTCCTTATTTGGATGAAATACTCCCTGTGTCACAGAGTACGGAGGCGGCCTTTTTCCTCCTGGGAGAAGATCTCATCTTATTTCATCACGTGCTCCAAATCTTCCTTGTCGACCGTGTTGGAGTTATACGTGTGACTTGAGGCGATTTTACTAACTTCTACTAATCGCTCACCCGCAAGAGAACGGGTTCACTGTAGTATGGGCAAGTATAGGGACCAAGTATTATCGAACCCAAGAGATGGTGTATATGCGAATAGATCCCTGAAGATCTACGCGTCGTAGTTAATATGAGTATAATGTTTTTGGGTTTTTGAAAGATTAATTAAAAGACTGAAATAAACTAAGTAAACTAAAATACTAAAGCAATTAAATTAACTAAGGGTTGTGTTCTAATGAGAGATGGTGATGCTTAGGATAGGAATCCCTACGTATACTAACGGAGCAGATACATAATCAAAATAACTGTGACAAACGAGAATTAACCTAAGTCTAAGAATGCAAGGTGAAAGCTCAAGATTCTAAACCCTAATACTTTACCCTAACACTCGACTTCACAAATCTACTAACAAGTTATTAGATTGTGCTCAATTAAGGAGACCCTAATTTAACTAAGGTGATGCGGTCGTCCTCCTTCGCTAAACCGGTATATGAATTAACCTTTCCTAAACCCTCTCGTTAAGTCTACTCGTTGTTAAAGAGTGATACGGTCGTCCTCTCTCTAACACCTTTCGATCGAAACTCAAAAGTGAAATCTAGATTAATTTTAAGAATTCATTAATTAAGAGAATTAAAACCTAACGTCACAAGTTATTCTAATTATGCACCCACAACCTACTTCTACGAGTTCATCCTACCCTAAGCATGCAAGGGTTTTAGCTAGACATAGTTTGAACGTAAACAATAGAAATTAAACAAGTGACGAACATGAACATGATAACGAAAACGAAGAAAAGAACGAACATAAACTGAGGTTTTAATATGTAAAAGATTAAACTGAAATTAATTAACAAAAACTAGGTCTCAACGTATTTAAGAACAAAAGTTATTAAGAATCAAAGCTAAAACGTGAAATCGTAAAGTAAATTCGTAAGCAAAAACCTCAAAACCGTAAATCTATAGCTCCTCGTCTCTTCTCTTCCTCCTTGCTCTAAAAACTCTATGAAACGTGATGTCTAAAAGTTGGGGATCCTTCAAAACGTGTTTGGACGAGATATATATAGGCACGGGTCGAAACGGGAGTTAATGGGCCGAAAATACGCATCCGGAGGCGAAAGTATATGGGTGCTCGAGCAAAACGCTCGAGCGGTCCCGCTCGAGCAGTGTAGCTCGAATGATGCATTCGCTCGAGCGGTCGCGCTCGAGCTGCTCGAGCGCTGAAATGACTCTGTATGTTTTGGACGCTCGAGCGATTCGCTCGAGCGGTGGCGCTCGAGCTGCTCGAGCGCAAGAATTGTTTTGTACGTTTGCGCGCTCGAGTAAGGCGCTCGAGTGACTTCAAAGCTTCTCCCAAGTGATACTTTTCCTCGTCCGCACTAATACCGATCGTATTTCCTCAATATCTTCTCATCCGGGCATCCGTTTGAGTCGATTCAAAGTCCTACGAACTCCGTTTTTCGTCCTCTATTCACCTATGAGCATCAAAGAGACAAATTTATCAATGTATAGAAATAACGCTCAATTGACTCTAAATACTCTATAAACTCGACCAAAACTAGGGCGTTTCTAGCTACGAATCATGACAATTTCACGCCTAATCAACCCCCCCAAACTTACCATATTGCTTGTCCCCAAGCAATGAAATAATAAGTCAAGTGAAATTGTTAGGAATGAGTAGGAAAACTCAATCATGCAAGCTAATGAACTCAAGCTTCAAAAGTCAATCACCCGTATACTCACTCACTTTCCTTCATCATACTCATGCAACAATAACAAGAAAAACCAAGATCAAGCATGGATGTGCACTCAACGATGTGTTTAACTCCCTCACAAGTGTATAACAATGATAAAGGGACTCACTCAATCAATCAATCACACAAATTGGCAGCCATAGGCTTGTAAATGCTCTCAACTTCGACCATACTCTAGAAATCAATGCCGAATCAAAAAGGACTTTTCTCAAGGTTGTAATGTAGGCTCTTTGGACAGGTGGGATAACAATATGGGTAAAGTGACTCAAGTGAATGGAGAATAGAAAAACCAACTTTGGCACTTTGAGATTAGGAACAGAATACTTCAAACATTTTCAATCAACATCCTTTCAATTCCACTTCTCTCAACACTTCATTTTTTTTCTAACTCTTTTCACTTTTTTTTTTTTTCAATCACTTTTTTTTTTTTTTTTTTTTTTGTCATTCTCAATTTTTTTCTTTCCCACAACTCAAATCTCATCACTCCTTCTTCTCATATTCACTCAACAAACAACCTTTTCCTTTTTCAACTCAATTCACTCCCTTCACATTCACACTTTCCTATTCTCCACTCAAATTGGGACAAAAAGGCTTAGGAATTGGAATAGTGTTCATATGTGCTAGCAAATAAAATAGGCTTTAGGCTCAAAGGGGCTAACAAGGGATTCAATGTCATTGGTAAGGAAAATTTTTGGCTAAGTGACTCAATAAAAACAAAGATGGCCTAAGATCACATTCGGCATATCAAACTAGACACAATCAAGAAGCAAGAGCACATGCAAGTTCTAGCATCCTCTAAGGTGACGATCCTCTCACAAACGAAGAGATTAAATCATGCATTAAAATCTCATAAGGCTCAAATCTCACAGCTTTCACATCCATGCTAGTCCTAGTGCATTCTCACTCTCATCACACAAGTACTCAAAAGAAAAATTCACAAGCATACAAGTTCTTTCTCAAATCAGCTCAAATTCAAACACTCACACAAAAGAATTTCTAACTCACCCTTACAACTCACTCTACTCATCAAATCATACTCAAAGATAGCAATCAACAAGCATAAGGTGATTGATAGGCATAAAATATTGAGTAACAAAACAAATTAATAATAGCCCAAGGAGCATCTCAACAAACAATAATCAATCAAACTCAACTCATAGATAAGGGTATGCATGCATGTGCAATGTAACAAGAAACATAAAAAACTCCACCCCCCCAAACTTCGACCTTGCTAGAGGTCTAAGTTTGGGGTTGTGGGTTACCTCAACCAAATAATCCAATTTCTCTCAATAGCTTTGCACACTTCCTTGTCTCAAGTTGGTTCCTTCAATCTGAGTAACTCCATGATACCTTTACTCTTTTAGAGACAAGCCTACAAAATAAAACTCTCAAGTACGAGGTTAAACATACGACTCAAAATACTCCCTAATAATATAAAAAGACACTAAAAATAAATGAAAGCAAATAAAAATGGGTTGCCTCCCATTCAGCGCTATTTTTAAGGTCCTCATGCCGGACCGTGCTCAAAGGAGCTTATGGGACATCATACTCAAATTTACCTCCCTTACTTTCATAAGAGTGGTGTTTGAACTTCTTTCCTTGATGCCCCACCATCATGAGTTCCTTTGCTCTCTTCTCATCCCCAAGTGTTATGGGTCTCAACTCCTTCTTGCCTCTATCTGGAGGAGTCTTACTAAACAATTTCTTGAATTTGGATTTTTTCTTCTTAACTCCTCCTTTCCCTTCTAACTGGACCACGTCCACTTTCTTCACCTCTTCACCCTTCAACTTCTTCACTTCATCCCTATCAAAATAATCAAGATCATAACGCTCATGGGTTAAATTATCAATTGAAGGACTAGCAAAATCATGAATATGAGAAGGATTAGGGATAGAAGGCGTGTCTTCAACACGAGGATCAATTGCATCCATGCAATACAAGCTCTCATCCTCCCTCGGGTGTTTCATGGCTTCATATAGGGAGATCTTCACTTCTTGATCATCGACCTTCAACGTGATCTTCCCATTCGCCACGTCTAGCACCATCCCCGCCGTAGCTAAGAACGGTCTTCCCAAGATCAGGGGTACGTGCTCATCTTCCTCCATCTCTAGCACTACAAAGTCGGCTGGAAAAATGTGATCTACAACTCTCACTAGGACGTCTTCAACAACACCTTAAGGTCGAGTAATAGACCGATCGGCAAGTTGAAGCGTCATCATTGTGGGTTGAAGTTCACCACCTTCCAACTTCTTAAAAAGCGACAACGGCATGAGATTGATGCTCGCCCCGAGGTCGCACAACGCTCCCTTCTTGATCCCGTTTCCGATATCACATAGGATCGTGAAACTACCGGGATCCTTCAGCTTTGGTGGAAGCGCCTTGTGCACTAATGCACTCACCTCGTGGTTCAGCTGCACCAACTTCGGCTCATCCACTCGCCGCCTTTTCGTAATCAAGTCCTTCAGAAACTTTGCATAATGCGGCATCTGTTCCAAAGCATCATAAAAAGGAATATTAATATGCAATTGTTTAAAAACATCAAGAAATTTAGCAAATTTTTCATCAAGCTTCTTTTTCATGAAGCGTTGTGGATATGGGACGGGTATCACAGATTTGGGTACCCCCTATTCATCTCTTTCTGTTTCTTTCACTTTCTCCCTTGCTTCCTTTGCCTTCTTCCACTTAGGAACTCTCTCTATCTCCTCAAAGTCTTTCCCCTTCTGGGACTCATCCATATCTTCATGCTTCTCAATCCCTTTACTTTCAATCCCCTTCTCAACTTGGGGCGTCTCAGAATCAGCAGGCATCTGAGGACCTTCATAATTGGTTCCACTTCTAAGCTGGATCGCCTTGCACTGCTCTTTCGGGTTCCCCTCCGGCATTCTATTCACTGATTTTGCAATCTGGCTCATCTGGAGCTCTAAAGAGGTGAACCTTCGATTGTTCTCTTGTTGAGTTCTAGTCCACTCAACGTTCATCTTCTGGAGCTCTTGATCACGATGATCACCCTTCTTGTGCAGCTCCTTCACATCGTACTCCAAGGATGACAACCGCTTGCTCCCTTCCTCCACCTTCTGCAGGATCGCTCTCAACATCTCCTCGGTTGATGCACCGCCTTCTCCACCCGGAGGCTTTGAACCCGGATCAACACCTGCAGGAACAGTAACACCAGCTTTTGGGTTAGCATAAGAAAAATTATCATTCTTCCTCCATGTGTTTTGAGGAGGCTGTTGGCCTCCTTGAACTCCTTGTGTGTTCCTCCATTGATTTTGAAGTGGCTGAGGGCCTGGAGGCACAAATGGTTGGCCATAAGAAGGCCTTCCATACTGATTTCCACCTTGGTAGCCATTCTGATTGTAATACGGACCTCCCATGTAATTGGCTACCTCTTGCTGTCCACTTGGTTGGTCTACTCTTTCATTCTCTACTGCATGCTCTCCAACCGAACTCTTCCCCAACTCGAGGTTGTTGATCTTTTCCATCATGGCCATCAGCAGCCTTCTCGTTCCTTCTCCCTCTTCAACCTGATTAACTCTCTGAAAATCTGCATCTCCACTCCAAGCACCGGCATTCGTGACAATGTTGTCCACGATCTCCCTACACCTCTCTATGCCTTGATTGAGGAATGCTCCGCCCGCACATGCATCTAAATGGGCTTGACCATCCTTGCTGGCACCACTATAGAAGAATGCCATAATATCTCCCTCGTTGTACCCGTGCTGCGGGCACTCAATCAGCATGTTTGAGTATCTCTCCCACGCTTGACGTAGGTCCTCTCCTTGCTTCTGGCGGAAGGAAGAGATCTCAATCCTAGCCTTGATCGTCCTAGATGGAGGGTAGAATCGCTCGAGGAACAGACGCTCGAGCTCTGCCCAAGTGGTAATACCTCCCCGCGGGAGCGTATTATTGTACCACTCCTTGGCTATTCCCGTCAGTGAGAATGGGAACAGCCTAAGCCTCTTGGCATCTTCAGACATGCCATTGTAATTGAATGTTGAGGCTATCATGAGAAAACTCCTCAGATGTGTATGAGGATTCTCCTTCCCAATCACCCCCTTGAATTGATTCTCGGTAAGCAGCTTTAAAATTCCCGGGGAAATCGAGAAATTGTTCGCCTCAACAGGAGGTAGAGCCACTCCATCATAGTACCGCTGTGGCTGCGCTGCAAACCTCCCTCGAATCGCCATATTATGATCTACGTTCTGAGGAATGTATTGAGGATTAGCAGCAGGTACTGGTACTTGTTGGGGTGGTGGTTGGTAAACAGGTGGTTGGTTATAGACTGGTGGTGGATGATATGGATATGGTGGGTAAGGATAAGGTGGGTATGGGTAATGTTGGTATACTGGGTTGTTGAAAGGATTATTTGGGTTTTGTGGGTAAGCAGGGTTTTGGTTATGAGGATTATGGACAAGGTTCTGAGCTGGGTTCCCTACGTTTTGTGTACCCGGGTTTAGGCTCTGGCTATCCCCTAATGGAATTTGATTCTGGCTACCACTAACTCCAGTGCCTTCAACTCGGTCTACTGCCTGATTGAAATCGTTGGCAGCATCGTCCAACTCATTACTGATATCCATTGGTTCCTTTCCTAAGTCGGCAGCGTTCATCCTTCTCAAGAAGGCTCGGTTCCTTCTGGCTATTGTCTCAGGATCTGCAGGTAATCTTTCTTCGCTCGTATTGCCTTGTGAGTGTGTTTTCATAAACCTGACACACTAGCAGAAGGGTCAAAACGCAACTGCCGATTGAATACAAATAAAAATTAAAAAACAGAAATTAAATCACCCACTACTAACTACTAAGCTATCTACAAGTCCTATTCAAAGAGCATATAACGCCATCCCCGGCAACGGCGCCATTGACTTGAGGCGATTTTACTAACTTCTACTAATCGCTCACCCGCAAGAGAACGGGTTCACTGTAGTATGGGCAAGTATAGGGACCAAGTATTATCGAACCCAAGAGATGGTGTATATGCGAATAGATCCCTGAAGATCTACGCGTCATAGTTAATATGAGTATAATGTTTTTGGGTTTTTGAAAGATTAATTAAAAGACTGAAATAAACTAAGTAAACTAAAATACTAAAGCAATTAAATTAACTAAGGGTTGTGTTCTAATGAGAGATGGTGATGCTTAGGATAGGAATCCCTACGTATACTAACGGAGCAGATACATAATCAAAATAACTGTGACAAATGAGAATTAACCTAAGTCTAAGAATGCAAGGTGAAAGCTCAAGATTCTAAACCCTAATACTTTACCCTAACACTCGACTTCACAAATCTACTAACAAGTTATTAGATTGTGCTCAATTAATGAGACCCTAATTTAACTAAGGTGATGCGGTCGTCCTCCTTCGCTAAACCGGTATATGAATTAACCTTTCCTAAACCCTCTCGTTAAGTCTACTCGTTGTTAAAGAGTGATACGGTCGTCCTCTCTCTAACACCTTTCGATCGAAACTCAAAAGTGAAATCTAGATTAATTTTAAGAATTCATTAATTAAGAGAATTAAAACCTAACGTCACAAGTTATTCTAATTATGCACCCACAACCTACTTCTACGAGTTCATCCTACCCTAAGCATGCAAGGGTTTTAGCTAGACATAGTTTGAACGTAAACAATAGAAATTAAACAAGTGACGAACATGAACATGATAACGAAAACGAAGAAAAGAACGAACATAAACTGAGGTTTTAATATGTAAAAGATTAAACTGAAATTAATTAACAAAAACTAGGTCTCAACGTATTTAAGAACAAAAGTTATTAAGAATCAAAGCTAAAACGTGAAATCGTAAAGTAAATTCGTAAGCAAAAACCTCAAAACCGTAAATCTATAGCTCCTCGTCTCTTTTCTTCCTCCTCGCTCTAAAAACTCTATGAAACGTGATGTCTAAAAGTTGGGGATCCTTCAAAACGTGTTTGGACGAGATATATATAGGCACGGGTCGAAACGTGAGTTAATGGGCCGAAAATACGCATCCGGAGGCGAAAGTATATGGGCGCTCGAGCAAAACGCTCGAGCGGTCCCGCTCGAGCAGTGTAGCTCGAATGATGCATTCGCTCGAGCGGTCGCGCTCGAGCTGCTCGAGCGCTGAAATGACTCTGTATGTTTTGGACGCTCGAGCGATTCGCTCGAGCGGTGGCGCTCGAGCTGCTCGAGCGCAAGAATTGTTCTGTACGTTTGCGCTCTCGAGTAAGGCGCTCGAGCGGTGGCGCTCGAGTAAGGCGCTCGAGTGACTTCAAAGCTTCTCCCAAGTGATACTTTTCCTCGTCCGCACTAATACCGATCGTATTTCCTCAATATCTTCTCATCCGGGCATCCGTTTGAGTCGATTCAAAGTCCTACGAACTCCGTTTTTCATCCTCTATTCACCTATGAGCATCAAAGAGACAAATTTATCAATGTATAGAAATAACGCTCAATTGACTCTAAATACTCTATAAACTCGACCAAAACTAGGGCATTTTTAGCTACGAATCATGACAATTTCACGCCTAATCAACGTGAAAGTATGCTTTTACTTTGTATAACTCGTGTATCAAACACTTGTTTTATGAGAATAATTCTTTTATCGCATTTGCTTTAGTTATGATTGAATGTTGAATTTCTATTGCAAACCGTTCAATATATAGTACGTGTTACATAGTAGTTAATGTGGTGATACCCGATCACAGAAGACAACATTAACAGTTTACTTGTAACTAAACGTACATTTCACGACCTAGGTGGAATTGAACAATCCGCCGTGAAAGGTCGATGTGTAAGGCTCAGATTGGTCTGTCTTGACTAAGAGATTGCACTAGCACATTTAGTATGTGTTGAAGAGGTCCTACAGCGAGGATAAATTCTTCTGTTCTGAAAGGTGAAGAATTAGACCTCAGTGGTTGTTTATTTCTTAATCTCCGTCACTTAAATAGGACCGTGTGTGCTTAATAGTTACTGCTTTGATTCATGTTGGGTGAGAATCATTGTGACTTCGAACTTTGTGTCTTGGGCAGTAATATTAATCATACGACGGTTGCTAAGATTTAATACGGAGAAACGCGTGCGAGTACGGCTCGTGTGATTAGTCCCCTTGGTGGGCTCAGAAGTTTTATTGTACCAAATCTTGCAAGTGAAGAATTAGTTTCTTCGGTACGAATAATAATGTTGAGCTGTCTTTACTCCAAGGTGAAATATATTAATTAATTTAGAGCTATTCAGAAGCTTAATTAATTAATGGACTTGATAATCTTAAACGCGGGAAATAATAATCGGGAGCCCATATTATCGTAATATGGATTAAGATGGATAGTGCAATATTAATTTATTAGTGGTAATAATTAATATTAATGGGCTGAATTATATTGGGGCTCAATATTGAAATTCAGAAGTCCATTAGGAGGTCCAATCTTAATTCTCCTTAAGGCCCCTCAAGTAGCCCAATTAAGTAGCCCAATAATAATAAGGTGATTAAAATAAAGAATATATCAATGCTGATTTTTTATTATAATTTTCGAAAATTAGGAATAAAAAAGAAATAAGATTTTCTTGATTTTCTTGGAAAGATATTATGAAAGATATGTATTCTAGGAATACAAGAATATCTCATATATTCAAGAAGATCCAAATCTTAGATTTTATCCTTGAAGTTTTCGAAAACTATAAGCTTGAAAATAAGAGTGAGATTTTTGTGGAATATTTTATTATGGAGAAAAGAATATATGAGATATATTCAAGATTTCTTAGAGACTAAGAAAAGATTTTTTTCCAAGCCCATATCTCCTCTAATTTTTGGCCCCTACCCTCTATAAATAGGGGATGATTATTTCATCCCCAAGTACATAATTCCATGTGTTGGAAAAATCAAGAGCATAGATATTTTTTTTTTCCTTAGTTTATTAAATTACTTGAAAGCATCTCCCACCGGTGATCAAGTAAGGCGAAAGGGAAATACTTGAGAAGGTTTTTGGGTTGATAAAGCGAGATCGTGATTGTCCCGTTTATTCAAAGGCCAATTCTACAAGAGGTACGTTAATCGCATATTTAATTGTTTATTCCGCTTAATTAAATATGTGAAATTAATTCAACATGCATGATGATAATTAGTTGTTGGAATTATTATTTGAATTAATTAGGATTAATTCATGCTAGTAATAATTGTATTTAAATTCGTATTTAAAATTCATCCCGAATAGATTCCGGGCACCCCTATTTTCCCAACAACTGGTATCAGAGCCACGGTTTCGGGCTCTGAATTTTAAATTGGAATTTAAATTGTTAAACATTAAATTGAAATTGGATAGTAGAATTGTTAGATCTTTTTTGCAGGTATCCAATTGTCATGGTTTTAATGTTGTTAATTTCATGCGTGTAAATTAATTGTTTTTTAATTCGATTCGTTCGAATTCGTTTTTCTCGTGAGAAAATCCACGAGTAGATTAGTTGTTTTTATTTTGATTCGATCATTGTAATAGACTAGTCTAGATCTAGTATTTAATTTTTTTGTAAAAATAAATTGTAACCGGATTGTGACGAAGAACGAAGAATTAAAAACGGCGTACCCGGACGACGCATACAAGCGTGGCGCGTGTATGGACGTAAAATCATGCAAGGGGTGAAGAAAACGAGGACGAACGACGAAAAAAACGGTGCACGGGGGTGCACGGCGCACGCCGTGCGCAACGGGTGCACGGCGCCGCGCGCACGCGTGCGCGCGCCTCGGGCGCGGGCTGCAGCGCCTCGGGTGCTCCTCGGGCTGCAGCGCCTCGGGTGCGCCTCGGGGCTGCGCTTCGGCGCGCCTCGGGCAGCGTTTCAGCGCTTCTCGGACCGGGAAGCGCGCGGGCCCACTTCGTGGGCCGACGCGCGCTGTATCTCAGGCCGTGGAATTTTTTTTCGGTTCGTGTTTTTTTTCGTGTGATTTTAAACATCGTCCCGAACCCCAAACGATACTGTTTTTGAAGAAGTGTTGCTGTTCGAGTGGGAGCACGTCGAGACGAACGTCGGAAAGCAACAAGGACGACTTTTCGCATCAAGACATGAAAAAATTAAACTGTGACAATTGGATTTGAGTGCTCCAATGTGTTTAATTTTGTTTTGATGGATGTTTTATTTCGTGCACTTATTATTATTTGTTAATATGTGTTTGCATGAATTTAATTGTCCAAGAAAAACCTTACTTTCGAAAATTACTAAGTATGTTTTTATAATCGCAATTTTATTCCGGATATTAAAATTGGATTATTTTGACCTCCATAATTTATTTATTTGTGAAGTTCTTTTGGAATACATTTCCCCCTCGGATCAGCCAAAAGAACGGATTTCACATGAATAAATTCCGAAAGGATGATTGTGGATTATTACTAGTGGCGGTATTGACCCTCACCACGAGTGGCTTGCTCAAAGCGAAATAATAATCCTGTATTTAATTATGGTTATTACTTAGGCATAGGGAATTGATATTAACTTACTCCCCTCGGAGTCCCTGTCAGTTTCTATGTGGTCAAAGTGGGAGCCAACTATTAATTATGAATTAAGGATTTGTAACTCTTAAGTTTGTAATCCGCTTGAATGTATTTAAATGTATAGACCACCCCTCGTGGCGCATTTAAATTGTTTCGAGATGTTGGCTGATGCATGATTATATTGTTTTAAGGTTTCAATATAATTGATGTGATCGAATTATGTGATAATTTCGTATTTTTCTAGCTATTGATATGAATGTATGTTTTATTCTCATTTCATCATGTCGCAACCTTTTAATCCACTATTTAATATACTTAAAGTTAATAAACTTTTTGGAGAGAATTATATCGATTGGAAATGTTTTTTTTAAATTTGTCCTTACTGCACGAAAACACAATTGGGTTATTTATGTTAATATACCCGGCAAGCCTAATGATAAGTCAAGCAATGGGAAGAGGCAGTTTATGATCGGAAGCGTGACAATGAATGAAGTGCATCATCTTGACATTTCTGTCTGAGGATTTGAGGCGCATTCATGAAGACATTGTATCCGCTGTTGAAATCATGGAACACCTTGAAGATATGTTTTCACATCAGAATCCCATGACTAATCAATTCACCAAACATGACTCGGTCAAGTTGGAAATGGTGGAAGGAACGCCCGTGAGGGAGCACGTTCTCGAGATAATGACATACCTTAACAAGTTGGAAGTACTTGGTGCGGATTTTGATTGATTTCATATACCATTCCCTACCGAGAAGCTTTGAGTAGTTTCATCTGAACTGTCAGATGAATGAACGGACAAGTCGTTTGCCGGAGCTCTTGCAAGCTTTAGTTTCGGTGGAGGTGAAAATGGAGCACCAGTCTAGTGCTATGGTGGCTAATGGTTTGTCTACCTCTTTTGGTCCCAAGGGAGGGAAAAAGAGGAAGAGAACCAAAGGCCGGATCCAAGCAAATCCAATTGTTGCGAAAGGCAAATGCAAAGGCAAGCATCGAAGGGGAAGTGTTTTAGTTGCGGTGAGAGAGGACAATGGAGGTCTGCCTGTTCCAAGCCTAAGAGGCTAGGAAAGTTAGGTAATTCACACACCTTAGTCGTCGAAACTTGTGAAGTGGCGTATGCTGTCTATTCGTGGATAGTGGATACGAGAGCTACTGATCACATTTGTTTCATGGGTTTAAGCTAACCCGACGACTTAACGGAAGTGAGATCCCCATCACATCGGGCAATGCTACGAGAGTGGCAGCTGAAGCAGTGGGAGAAGTGCGCCTATCTTGTGAAGATAGAGTTATGGTCTTGAGAGACGTTCCTCATGTTCCTAGTTTAGAAAGAACTCAACCTTCAGTTTCTAAACTGTTTGAATAGATAATCAGTTTCTTTTAATAAGGATGTTATTATTGCTTGAAACGATGAGTTTATCCGTTCCGAAACTTTAATGGATGATCTTTATACCATTATTTGGGCACACCACTCACAAAATTGAATCTAATAACACATCGATTATTTCGAGTAATAAAAGAAAGCGTTCTTCGGAGATGAACGAAACACTTCTATGGCATCTTAGACTAGGTCATATTAATCTAAAGTGGATAGAGAGATTGGTGAAAGACGGATCCTTGGAATCATTCCAAGTCGAACCGTTTCCAACTTGTGAATCCTGTTTAGAGGGTAAAATGACCAAGAGGGCATTTGGAGCCAAGGGGAATAGAACTACGGAAGTGTTAGAACTCGTTCATACCGATATGTGTGGTTCAATGACGATCATAGCAAGAAGAGGTATGAGTAATTTGATGATTACTCAAGATACGGATACATCTACCTTATGATGCATAGGGAAAGAAGTATCAAGTCTCTACGATTTGTTCGTGGAGGCGAATACCTTAGCAATGAATTCTTGAACTACCTATTGGAAGAAGGGGTTGTATCCCTGTTGACCACATCGGGAACTCTTCAATAGAACGGTGTGGCGGAACGAAGGAGCCAGACTCTTTTAGAAATAGTCAGATCCATGATGAGTTATTCGGATTTACCCAAGTCGTTTTGGGGTAACGCCTTGGAAACAATGACTTATATTCTAAACTTGGTGCCATCCAAATCGGTTCCTAAAACCCCAATGGAATTGTGGACCGGGGCGCAAGCCCAGTCTAAGACACTTGCAGATTTGGGGTTGTCCGGCATACGTGCTAGACAAGGAAGCCGGTAAATTGGATCCATGTTCGGAATTAAGGTTGTTTATAGGATATCTCATGGGAACGAAAGGGTGTATGTTCTATAGTCTCAAGGATTAAAAGACCGTGATTAGTTCGCACTTTAAATTCTTGGAGAAAGACTATATGAACAAAAGAAAGCCCAGAAGTGAGATTACCTTAGACGAGTTAAGAGGGCAAACTCCTATACCAAGTATACAAGATGATATACCACACGTCATACCTTCACAACCGGAACCCCATCGTAGTGGGAGGATTGCAAGGCAACCCGAGAGATTCATGGGAATTGGAGAATCTTCGGATTTGATTCCCGGCGATGAATCAGACCCATGAACGTACGACGAGGCAATCCAAGACAAAGACGCGGAAGTGTGGCAAACCGCAATGGAAACCGAGGTGGGTTCGATGGATTATAATCAAGTGTGGGAGTTGGTTGATCCACCTAATGGGGTAGAACCCATTGGATGCAAGTGGGTGTACAAGAGGAAAAGAGGACCGGACGGAAGGGTAGAGACCTTCAAAGCAAAGCTTGTGGCCTGTGGCCTGTAGCTATGCTTAAGTCCATCCGTATTCTCTTGTCGATCGCTGCGCACTTAGATTACGAGATCTGGCAAATGGATGTCAAGGCAGCTTTCCTTAACGGAAGTCTTGATGGGATCTATATGCAACAGCCCAAAGGTTTCGTTGAAAAAGGCCAAGAGCACCTCGTATGCAAGCTTAAGAGATCCATTTATGGACTTAAGAAAGCGTTGCGTACTTGGAAGCAGTGTTTTGATCAAGTTATTAAGTCTTACGGGTTTGTGATCAAAACAAGTTCGAAAGTTGTGGGTGTAAAAGGTGTGACGGAACTGCGGTGGTATTCTTAGTATTATACGTAGACGATATTCTGCTCATTGGAAACAATGTAAAGGTATTGTCAGACGTTAGGGTATGGCTGTCAAATCAGTTTGATATGAAGGACTTAGGGAAAGCCGGTCACATCCTTGGGATCAAGTTCACTCGAGATCACAAGAGGAGGATGTTGGGTTTATCGCAAGTTTCATACAAAGCCACTGTTTTGAAGCATTTCAGCATGCAAGATTCCATGAAAGGTTTTGTACCTTTTAGGCACGGAATCCATCCATCTAAAGAAATATGCCCTAAGACGCAAGTGGAGATAGATGACATGAAAGACGTTCCGTACGTTTCGGACGTAGGAAGTCTTATGTATGCAATGTTGTGAACGAGACCGGATATCTGCTTTGCCGTGGGCATGATGGCAAGATATCAAAGTAACCCCGGGAAAGCACATTAGATTGCAATTAAATGCGTTCTTTAGTTTCTGAAAAGAACTTGGTATAGAATGTTGATTTAACAACAGACAATCTAATTCTCATGGGATACACGGACTCAAATTTCCAATCAGACATAGACTCCAAAATACCTACCTCAGGTAGTGTGTTTTGCATGGGAGAAGGAGCCATGACATGGAGAAGCGATTTGCAGAAATGCATCGCAGATTCGACCATGGAAGCCGAATAAGTAGTTGCTTGTGAAGTAGCGAAAGAAGCGGTTTGGCTCAAGTACTTCTTAGTGGACTTGGACGTTGTTCCGAATTTGCCCGACAAGATAACTATCTTTTGTGACAATGCCGGAGCAGTTGCAAATTCAAGGGAACCGAGAGCCCACAAGGCCAGCAAACACATTGAAAGAAAACACCATCTTATACGAGAAATCGTTAAGAGAGGAGATAAAGAGGTGGCAAAGGTAAATGTCGGAGGACAACCTAGTATATCCATTCACAAAGGGTCTGCCTCTGAGTACATTCGAGAGACATGTGGATGGAATGGGAGTCAAGACTATTGCCAATCTGCTTTAAGTATAAGTGGGAGGAATTATTAGGTTAGTGTAGGTTGACATGAGATGTCACGAAGAGCTACTACACTAAGACATGCGTGATGTATACTAAAAGCAGACTTTAAGTATAAGTGGGAGATTGTTGGAGTTATACGTGAAAGTATGCTTTTACTTTGTATAACTCGTGTATCAAACACTTGTTTTATGAGAATAATTCTTTTATCGCATTTGCTTTAGTTATGATTGAATGTTGAATTTCTATTGCAAACCGTTCAATATATAGTACGTGTTACATAGTAGTTAATGTGGTGATACCCGATCACAGAAGACAACATTAACAGTTTACTTGTAACTAAACGTACATTTCACGACCTAGGTGGAATTGAACAATCCGCCGTGAAAGGTCGATGTGTAAGGCTCAGATTGGTCTGTCTTGACTAAGAGATTGCACTAGCACATTTAGTATGTGTTGAAGAGGTCCTACAGCGAGGATAAATTCTTCTGTTCTGAAAGGTGAAGAATTAGACCTCAGTGGTTGTTTATTTCTTAATCTCCGTCACTTAAATAGGACCGTGTGTGCTTAATAGTTACTGCTTTGATTCATGTTGGGTGAGAATCATTGTGACTTCGAACTTTGTGTCTTGGGCAGTAATATTAATCATACGACGGTTGCTAAGATTTAATACGGAGAAACGCGTGCGAGTACGGCTCGTGTGATTAGTCCCCTTGGTGGGCTCAGAAGTTTTATTGTACCAAATCTTGCAAGTGAAGAATTAGTTTCTTCGGTACGAATAATAATGTTGAGCTGTCTTTACTCCAAGGTGAAATATATTAATTAATTTAGAGCTATTCAGAAGCTTAATTAATTAATGGACTTGATAATCTTAAACGCGGGAAATAATAATCGGGAGCCCATATTATCGTAATATGGATTAAGATGGATAGTGCAATATTAATTTATTAGTGGTAATAATTAATATTAATGGGCTGAATTATATTGGGGCTCAATATTGAAATTCAGAAGTCCATTAGGAGGTCCAATCTTAATTCTCCTTAAGGACCCTCAAGTAGCCCAATTAAGTAGCCCAATAATGATAAGGTGATTAAAATAAAGAATATATCAATGCTGATTTTTTATTATAATTTTCGAAAATTAGGAATAAAAAAGAAATAAGATTTTCTTGATTTTCTTGGAAAGATATTATGAAAGATATGTATTCTAGGAATACAAGAATATCTCATATATTCAAGAAGATCCAAATCTTAGATTTTATCCTTGAAGTTTTCGAAAACTATAAGCTTGAAAATAAGAGTGAGATTTTTGTGGAATATTTTATTATGGAGAAAAGAATATATGAGATATATTCAAGATTTCTTAGAGACTAAGAAAAGATTTTTTTCCAAGCCCATATCTCCTCTAATTTTCGGCCCCTACCCTCTATAAATAGGGAATGATTATTTCATCCCCAAGTACATAATTCCATGTGTTGGAAAAATCAAGAGCATAGATATTTTTCTTTTTCCTTAGTTTATTAAATTACTTGAAAGCATCTCCCACCGGTGATCAAGTAAGGCGAAAGGGAAATACTTGAGAAGGTTTTTGGGTTGATAAAGCGAGATCGTGATTGTCCCGTTTATTCAAAGGCCAATTCTACAAGAGGTACGTTAATCGCATATTTAATTGTTTATTCCGCTTAATTAAATATGTGAAATTAATTCAACATGCATGATGATAATTAGTTGTTGGAATTATTATTTGAATTAATTAGGATTAATTCATGCTAGTAATAATTGTATTTAAATTCGTATTTAAAATTCATCCCGAATAGATTCCGGGCACCCCTATTTTCCCAACAGACCGGGCATATTCAGTGGTCGGAGACCGGCCTCTTGACGGATCTCGTGGTCGGAGATTGCCCCTGTATGTTGGTGGTGCCCTGGTGACCTATAATGGTCTTCCTTGGTTGAGGCCGGACCGATCCGGTCTCGGCTCGTTCGGCCAACGCCCGGATCAACGTAAACGAAGGTTTTTCTGGTGATTTTCGGCCTCATTTTTTAGGTCGGAAGAAGGGGTCGGAGACCGCTGAGGTCGGGCATAGGCCGGCCTAGTCGAGCCCGGCCTCTGAGCTTCGCGTTGCCTTTTTCTGCCGGTTTCCGGCCGGTGCCGATCTGCGGACCAATATGGTCACAACAATTGCCCCCCAGCTCGGCTCTCAGAGTCCAATGAGGGGCGAGGTGGTCGTTCGTCGTTCGTAATTGGTTCCGGCCGGAGCGATCGGAATCCAATCCTTGACCGATGACTCGAAAAGTCACGTTGTAACGTGTGCCTGGAAAAGTGCACATTCTGTCAGTTGACGCCTCAGATTCCGCGCACAACGATCTGACGTGCGTGATGTGATGCGGTCCCTCGAATCTCGTGCATTTAATGCATGTCGTGCGCTGGCGTCTGACGCACGAACCGTCGTTTCAAATTCTTGCACATAGGCCCCTGGGCCTATAATTTTTATTTCAAAATAGGTCCCTGCTCCTTTCTTATAAATAGGGGAGGTATTCTTCATTTCTGGCTTTTCACTCTCACGTGATTTGAACTTCTCCAACAAGCTTTGCAATCTCACGGCGAGTTCTCCGGCAAGCTTCTCAGGGCGGCGACGAGTTTCTTTCGCGGCGGCGACTGGTGGTTTTTTGAAAAGGTAACTTTCAGACTCGCTTAAAACTCTTTTTCTTGATTACTATAGTACGACGGTGGACGGGTCCTCCGCCTGGGCAAAGGGGCGGCGCTTCCTTCAGTGGCGGCGGCGGTGGTAGAGCCAATCGACGTTTATTTAAAGAGGGAAGAAGCTCTCGTGGAGGGAGTGGGGCCTCTCCTTCCCGTCTAGCGGGCTCGATCTGGGCTCGTGATGACGATGGTTTAGATGCGTTGTTCCCGGCTCCGGGCCGATCATTACTGGGTACCGGTGCCCGGGAAGGAGTTCCTACGGCGATAGGAGGACTTCAGACCGGGTCGTCGGCCCGGCCCATGGAGAGTAGCAGGGACCCGTTGGATGACCTCCTTGAGGAGGATGACGAGAAAATCGGTCACGGCGAAGGTGACGACACGGCCAACAACCTTTTGCTTTAGAATCTCGCAGCCGAGCAGATAAAAGAGCGGCTCGGAATGGTGGATGAGGCTTCGGGGTCGGAAGCTGAGGAGATTGAAGGGTTTGCTGCAGCCGGCCGGAGTCTTAGCCAAGACCTGCGAGACCAGGTCAGACGAGCCTTTCGTCTGTGGTCGGACTATGTGGCGAAGAAGGATGATGTGGACTCCATCGTCTTTGATTTCAAGGCTTATCACGATCATTTCCGGCTGGGTTCGACTGTTCGCGATTCGGCCACGATTCGGATTGCGGATCTAGAAGAGTCTAAACGGTTGACTATCGGCCAAGTACAGAGCCGGGTGACCCAGGACTTTCTGGACGAGGCCCGGGTTGGTTGGGACATTCCATATGATGTCCAACTCTATGCCCCGGAGACGAATGAGCGGGCATATCAGCCTCCTCGCGGGATGGTGGCCGTGACCCATGACATGATGGAGGTTGGACTCCGCTTCCCCCTTCATCCGGCCGTCCCCTATCTTTTGAATTATTGGAACCAGGCGCCCATCCAACTGCTTCCGAACGCATGGATGATTATCACGAGCGTCATGGCTTTGTTCGGGCATAATCGACTTTATCGGATGCCGACCCCGGGGGAGATGACTTATCTCTACCGGATACAGAATGAGAGGAACGGGACCGGCGATACATATATCCAAACGAAAGGGCAGAAGCTGGTGACCGGCTTGCCGAGTAAGGGTCGCAACGACCGGAAGAAATGGTTCTTCGTCGGTGGGGCTTGGAAAACCGGGTACCCGGACGGGACAGAGATCGATGTTCCGACCAACATCCGTCCGAAAAATCCTAGTAAGGAATTTTATGTTAATACTCGAACCAAAAGTACTGATCTAATTTTTTACTTCTTTTGCAGGCTACCCTTGCCCTTCCGATCGGGAGCTGAACTTTGACTTCGCGGTCGTCAGGGAATGGATTTTGTCGTTGCCGGCCACGGAAATGAATCAGGCCATCCTTCGGACACGACAAGCTCGGCTTTCAAGCCGTTTCTTCCAGTTCCCGCGCCACCTTAGATTGACGGGTAAGTACCAGGGTGGGACCGGGTCCCGACCTTTAGTGTGTTTTTCTTTTAAACTTTGTATTTCGACATTGTAGTGCCCGACTTCCCGATCGTGATGCAGTGCCCATCAGAACTTCTTGATCGCTGCCCAGAGATGTTTTCCCTAATGGGGGCTTGCGCAGTGAAGAAGTCGGTCCCAGGGGCCAAAAAGAAGAAGAAGGGGACCGGCGCCCGGACCGGGGTCGTGATCTAGGAGCCGACCCCTATCCAGTCTGTCCCGGCCGCCGAGGCGGTTGCTGCTGAGGTCCCGACCTCCTCGCCGATTACTGGCAAGAAAAGGAGCTGGGAGGAGGCTGAGATCGAGGAGGCTGGCCTGCGTGGGTCGAGCCCGGGCCCGATTAATATTTCCGACGATACACCGCCCGGACCCAGGCCGGTCGGGATGGAGACCGTGGCCCATGGGGTGCCGCCTCTTGGTCGGGAGGATGACCGAACCTATTTTTGTCGTGATCCGGCCCGCTTCCAAGCGTAAGTTTGTTGATTTTAAAATTTTCCTAAGGCATTTTATTCATACCTGACCTGATCTTTCCTTTGCCCAGACTGACGCGCAATAACTCAGACCTCCCTCCACTGGTGTTGGATTTCCTTTCCTCCCGGGCTCCAAGTTCTATCGTGGACATGCCGGAGTACATGAGCCGGTCGGTGAATTCCTTGCCCCAAGCTTGGACTCGGGAGTTGGCTGATGTCACCGAGCGTCGCCCCCGATATGCCGGTCGGGCCTGTGTTGCACTCGTCAGCCAGGCGACCATCATGGCTAACCTTGTGGAGAATGAGCTCAACAGTGCCCTCAGCACTGTGCGGAGGCTGGAGGCCGACTTGACCAGGGCTCGGGAGAAGAAGGCCGGGCTCGAGAGCGAGAACGCCGCGCTCAAGAAAGAGAAAGATTATGCGGTCGGCCAGATGGAGGTCGTCTTGAAAGAGAAAGATGACGCTCTCGGCCGGGCAGAGATGGCGTACAAGGCGCTGGCAGATACCCGGAACCGGGTGGCTGAGATGGAGGACGTCAATGCCAATCTTCGGCTGGAGGCGCACAAAGCCCGGGGGGATGCCGATTAGTCCCTTGCCCGGCAGGCCGAGTTGGAGAGGGAGCTCCAGAAGAAGGCTGAAGAACTGGCTGCCTCCCTCAGCCGGCCGACGTATGATCCGGAGGATCCGACCGCCAACCCGGAGCTCTTCTCTGAGTTCTATTTCTACATGGCCGCCGCCAGCATGCTCCGGGTTGCGCACCAGGCCGGTCTTGAGACCAAGTCTCTGGAAGATTACTTCCGGGAGTATGCTGCCAAAACCCGGTCAACGAGGGCTTCTGGTTTCCCTTCCTCGATCTGGAGACCGACCTGGGGGTGGACTTTCCATGGTTTCCTCACCGGCACAGGCTGATCCAACCGGGTCAGAGTCCACCGGCCGCCGACGAAGAAGAGGGAGAAGAAGGGCGGAAGCGTCGCTGAGGCCTGCGTCGAAGAAGTTGCCGCTTTTGTGGCCGGGACTGGAGGGCAGGTGATTAGTGTGATTATTGCTCGAAATTCATGCTTCTTATTTGCCTATTTTTAATTGGATTTCGTGTGATTATTTGCATTAATTAGACTAAATGTGCTTAATTGTCGAGAAAGGTATTGTGTGCTTATTTTGCAGGAAATTGATGAATATTTAGAGCAAATACGTGCTTATTGAGATCGTTCGAGAAGTGGCTCGAGAGAATTAAAAATTGGAGAAGAAAAGAGAATTGGGCTCCTGTTAATTCCATATATTTCGGCCCATTTACATATTAAATGTAGCAGCCCATTTTCGCCGGCCCAAATTGAACATTTATCCACGGCTCAAGTGAATAAAAGTCAAGAAAGGAAGAAAAGCTGCTGGGTCCCACGTCTCTTTTTAATTACGGAGAGAGAGAAAGTGAAAGAGAAACTGGCTGCCAATAACAAAGAAGAAAGCTTCACGCCAGAAATTGTAGCAAAGCGCCGCCGGAAATTCAGGGAGAAGAACCATTCACGCCGGAATCAAAGGAAGCCACCACGATCCTAACGCCGGAAAATCGAATCGGAGTAGCATCACCGGAAAGAGTCACAGCCACATCGCCGAAAGCTAGAAGCTCACGCATTCGCAGCCGGAAATTCTTGCCGGGAAATCAGTTTGTCGCCGGAATTAATGGAAAACGAAGATGATGAAAAGCAGATACGCCGCCGAAGCTTAATTCACCGGAACTGGAGCTCTCAAAATCAGAAATCATCGCCGTAAAGTCTTCACGTCACCACCCACCCAAGTCGTAGCTACCGGAAATTGCAAAGTGGAGATTGGGAAGTTTTTGTGAGAGATTGTGCACCGCCTGGGACCCACTTTCTTGGGCTTTGCGCAGTGTCATTTGTTATAGCTGAGAGAAAAGGCAATAGAAAGTGATGGGCCCACACATTAAATTGTTGAGAAGAACTTAGCACTTCATTTAATTGAAAGCGCGTTTCTACTGGAAGCTTAGTCGTGCAAGTCAGCTCCATCAAGAAAGCAAGTCGTGCAGCCCTAAAATTCTTAGCTACAAAGATTTATAGAAGGCACTCGGTCGTGCAGTTTTGCACGACCACACCAGGTCGTGCAAGGTCCGAATTATGCCCGTTTTTACCATTTTTAATCTCATTTTCGACCCACTGGTCTCAAGCCCTCATCTCACTCTATATATAGCCCTCATTCTCAAATTTTTTAGGGTATGCTATACAGAATTCCACATTCCACACACCCCTTTGGGGGGCACACACCCCACACACCAATTTAGTTTAATTTCACCTTTCATTCTTAGATTGTTATTTTCTTTCAAGTTTTAGAGTAATTTAGCTTAGGATTTCAAGATTCAAGTTCAATTTCAAGTATTGTAGCTAAATCTCTCCATAGAGGTGACTTCTTTCCTATTTAATGCAATTTCATTTTCATTTAGTTATGTGTTTAATATTGTGTTCTTGTTTAGCTATGGTTTTTCATTGTGAAACCATGAGCTAATTGTTTTGATGCTTGGGATGTTAGATACCATGTGAAATCTTGAGTTGGGATTGCTCTTTGCCTATTCTATGTTGATATTTGGATTTTGCTTCTATTGATGGATTTGTATTGAGCTTTGATTGTTGATCTCTTGTAGCTTGTTTTTCGAGGCATGTTTAGCGTAAACGAGAGTTACATGAGCATGATTAGATGAATGAGTGTGAGATTTATGATTGAATGCATCTATTTTGCGTTTGATTCGTCGTGAGAGAGTTAATCGCAAAGAACCCCATCATTAGACATCAATCGCTTGGATGGTTGTTTAGGTAATTGGTGAGGTTTTCTAGTAAATCCAAATTGATGCATAGAATTGGCTTGACAATCCTACTTGAGTTTCACTAGGTTGAAGATATCCTAAGCATCACAACCTTCTTATGCCTTGAATAGTGGAAGTTATGTGAGAATTAGGTTTGGGTTGTTGATTTATGCCTAATTTTGATTGTTTGTGGAATTATATCCTTATTGATTGGAATTTAGCTTTGCTCTATGCATGATTTGTTCATATTGATGTGTGAATTCATCTTAGTGTAGACGAGAGTTACATTGATTTGATGAAACCTTTGTGTATGAGTGAAGAGTGCTTAGATGCGTGTATCTCGTGCTAACTCGTCGAGAGAGAGTTGGAACGTAGGATACCGTCAATAAGCCTTAAACGTTTGATAGTCTGTTGAATGTTTAGGTGAAGTGTTACTTGTTATAATCCCTGAACAATTAAGATTTTGGCATAAGTCAATGTTTGAACCTAAGGATCACATAACGGAAACCATTTAGGGCATATCAATCCCCTCGCACTTCGTCTCGAAGTTAGTTAGATTTCTTTTATTACTTGTTAGTTCACTTGTTTAATTTCCTTGTTTAGTAGCGTAATCAATCCCGAACTTGTCCTTTAATTTTTCTTGCATTTCAACGTGAATCTACTTAGCTAACCACTTGCTTCCCTAGGGTTCGATAATTTTATTACTTGGTCAATTGCCTTACTATAACAACAATCTCGTACACTTGCGAGTGAGTTCAAATTTGTGCTTAAACGAATTTGGCAATCAGCAGGCGAGTCCGGCGGCCGGGGCAGGCGACTCTTGATTTTTTTTTTGCCTTAGCTTTTCTTCATTACTTTCCAAAATGTAACCCGGCTCCCGACCGGAAGTGTCTTTCTTTATTTTGAACCGTTGTATCCCCTCCTGGCCTTTAGACCGGGTTCTTGGAATGAAATTCAGTTCTCCTTTAATCTTTGCTGTTATGTTTTTGCTCTTTGTTTATTTGTACTTGTCAAACTGTTATAAATTTTAACGAGTATGAATGGGATTTTGCTCCGGGCTCTCAAGTGTGATATGCCGACCTTGACATGGTCGGCATATATTTTGAACTGGGCTCGGTGCTTGGAATGGCCTTGGTTGCCTTGTCGAGCTCAAGTGTGATATGCCGACCTCGATACGGCCGGCATACGCTTTTGAACTGAGCTCGGCTCTCGTAGTGGCTTGGATGGCCTTTCCGAGCTCGAGTGTTATACGCCGACCTCGATACGGTCGGCGTATGCTTTTGGACTGAGCTCGGATTTTGGGGGTAGGATTGAGTTGTGCGAAGAGCTTTGTATTGATAAGAACTTTAAATATATACAAAATTACTTGTAGTATTTTTTCAAGTGAATTGCATTCCAGGGGTATTGGTCCGGAGTGCCATCCATGAGTTCCAGCTCGTAAGCTCCCTTGGAGAGCCACTTGGATATCCTGAACGGGCCCTCCCAGTTCGGGCCGAATACCCCTTTGGGCACTTGGACCTTTTTAAGGACAAGGTCCCCGACCTGGAATTGTCTGGCCTTCACTTTGGAGTTGAAATTTTTTTCGGATTTCTTCTTGTAGGCTGCATTTCGGAGGTCGGAAGTGAGTCTCCTCTCCTCCAGCATATCCAAATCGATCCTCTGGGTGGTGTCATTGTCCTCGGTGATCACCTGGGCCGTCCGGTGGCTTGGGAGGGAGACCTCTGACGGGATGACAGCCTCGGTCCCAAAAGCTAAAGTGAAAGGTGTTTCGCCCGTTGAGTTCCTTGTAGTTGTACGATACGACCAGAGCACGTCGGGTAGCTCGGCTGCCCACTTCCCCTTTTTGTCCTCAAGCTTAGCTTTTATAGTATGCTTGAGATTTTTTTTACGGCCTCGACTTGGCCATTCGTCTGCGGGTGGTAGAGGGTGGAGAAAACTTTCTTGATATTCCACTTCTCGCAAAACTGAATCATCTGGAGACCGTCAAACTGTTTTCCATTGTCGGAGATGAATACTTGGGGTAGTCCGAAACGGCAGATGATGTTTTTCCAAATGAACTGGATGATTTGAGATTGGTTGATCTTGTTAAGTGGCTCGGCCTCCGCCCATTTTGTGAAATAGTTGACGGCCACGACGGCGAATTTGTGGCCCCCGGGCGCAGTGGGCAGCGGTCCGATCAGGTCGATGCCCCACTGAGCAAAAGGCCAAGGGCTATACATGGAGGAGAGCTGCCCAGGGGATAACTTGATGTTGGGACCCAAGATTTGACACTTGTGGCACGACCTTGCAAAGTTGACGGCGTCCTTGTTCAAGGTCGGCCAGAAATATCCTTGTCTGATCACTTTGTGGGCTAGGGTCCGGCGTGATTTCCGCATACCCCCTCATGGATCTCGGCCAGGATGCTCTGGCCTTGCTCCGGGGTTATACACTTTAAGAGTGGGAGGGTAAAGCTTCTTTTATATAAGAGGTCATCAATGAGGGTGTACCTTGACGACCGGAGTTGCAGTTGTCGTGCCCGGATTCTATCCTCAGGGAGCGTGCCGGTCTTGAGATACTTTACGATCGGCGTCATCCAGTTTTCATCTGTGCTCAGAATGGTCGCCACTTGCGCTCGGATGACCGTGGGCGTTCCGAGCGTGGAAAGTTGAATATTGGCGAGGTCGGCGGCTCCCTCCGCGGTTGCCAGCTTGGAAAGAGCGTCGGTCTGGGTGTTGTGCTCTCTTGGAACTTGCTCAATGAAAACTTGGTGGAATTTCTCGCATAAGGTTGTGACCAGGGTGAGTTACTTCGTCATTTACTCCCCCCGAGCCTCGTATTCTCCCTTGATTTGGTTAACTACGAGCAAGGAGTCCATAAAAATGTGTAGTCTGCAAACTCCGATGGCGATCGCGAGCTCAAGGCCCCCGACCATGGCCTCGTACTCGGCTTTGTTATTGGTGGCCGAGAAGTTGAAGCGGACTGCATGAGTGAAACTCAGGCCCTCCGGGCCGATCAGGACGATGCCGGCCCCGGCACAGGTGTTGGTTGACGATCGGTTGCGCCACGCCCGATCATGTAGATTCGGAACTTGCTCAGATGGGTCTTCGGATCCATTTTTCCCTCGTAGAGCGGGGTCGGCGGAGGGACGATTTTGATCTGGACCGGGGCGAGCTCAATATCCACAGTCAGGGGCTCGTTGGCGACCGGTCGGGCCTTAGGTTGGCCTTGTGCTACTAGGAGCGCTTTCATTTCGTCAAGCTGCTTTTGCATCTTGACGAGTTCGGGACTAGGGGTTTCGACCATTTGGTTGCCAGCGTCGATCAGGGGGCCGACCACTAGGGTGTTGACGTGTGTCCAAAAAGGACGATTCTCTGGCGTATTTCCTTATTTGGATGGAATATTCCCTGTGTCACAGAGTACGGAGGCGGCCTTTTTCCTCTTGGGAGAAGATCTCGTCTTATTTCATCACGTGTTCCAAATCTTCCTTGTCGACCGGGGATATTCAGTGGTCGGAGACCGGCCTCTTGACGGATCTCATGGCCGGAGATTGCCCCTGTATGTTGGTGGTGCCCTGGTGACCTCTAATGGTCTTCCTTGCTTGAGGCCGGACCGATCCGGTCTCGGCTCGTTCGGCCAACGCCCGGATCAACGTAAACGAAGGTTTTTCTGGTGATTTCCGGCCTCGTTTTTTAGGTCGAAAGAAGGGGTCGGAGACCGCTGAGGTCGGGCATAGGCCGGCCTAGTCGAGCCCGGCCTCTAAGCTTCGCGTTGCCTTTTCCGGCCGATTTCCGGCCGGCGCCGATCTGCGGACCAATATGGTCACAACAGGGACCAATCTTCAAATCTGAAAAATAAATAAATAAAAGTTAAGAGTAAGTTGCTGAAATTTATAAATGAAATGAAAGAAAAATAAATGTATACCTTTTTCTATATCCTCATATTGGTCCATATCTTCCATTATTGAATGAAGACTTATTGAAGAAGGTGCAACACGTAGTCAATCTTGTGCACATATAAGGGCCTCAACTGTTTTAGGAGATAAAGAACTCCTAAATGAATCAATTACCCGACCACTTGTACTGAAAGTTGATTCGGAAGCAATAGTAGATACCGGAATTGCCAACACATCCCTTGCAACTTTTGAAAGAATGAGATATTTTTTTGTTTTTACCTTCCACCAAGTTAAGATGTCAAATTCATCATCCGCATTTTCATAACCTTCAAGAAAATTGGAAGCGATTTCAGATTTACTCTCAACACAATGTTCTTCTTCCAAATGTTTAGCAAATTGAGATTCTAAAAGCCTACTCAAATCGTCACCATCTATCTCCATGGTATTAGACTCTTGCCTTGGTTTCCCAATCTTATCATCTTGTGGAAGATCACAACCAGCGTATTGTTTGAACAACGAATTCAATATTGCCTCCACATTGTCCGTCACCCTTTTAACCAAAACAACATTTCCCACATACATTGTTGATAAGCAAAAATTCACATATTTCAACTTGCATGTTGGGTCTAAAACGATGGCAACCAACAACATCATATTGATGCTATCAATGTTTCCAAAATATTTATTGAACTTCCTCTTCATCCGAAATGCCATTGAAAATATTAAATAATCCCCGTTGTTGAACATAGTAGACAAACCCATATGGATAGTAGCAAGTTCACGAAAAAATATATTTGAAGTAATATAGGATGAGCCCGAAAACTTTACAGTAACATTGAAAAACATTTTCAAGAACTTGACAAAGTTTTTTGCATTAAGCCAATCCACATTTTTAGGAAGCCCTATAATCTTATTTCTCTTTGTTTTTGTCAATTTCCCCTAACATTCTTCATCTTGTTTTACTTCATAGCAATCAAAGTAGTCCATAAAATTTTGATCTTCATCCCCTAACCTCTCAAATGGTTTTTCAAAATTTTCAGCAGCTTCAAGCATCATATAAGTTGAATTCCATCCTGTTTCAACATCTGAACAAACAAGACTCTTAGAAGTAATTTTTTATTTTCCGACACACTTTCTAAAAGCCTTTAATCTAGCTGGAGAACACCTCACATACTTGACAACATTTCTAACACGCAATATAACATCATTTTGCCCTTCTAATCCATCTTTGACAATTAAATTGACTATATGAGCAGAGCATCTTACATGCATGTAGTCATTATTCAAGATGGCATCTTTCCACTTGCATTTTATTTTCAAATGATTGATTGATTTATCATTAGAGCTAGCATTGTCAATTGTGATTGTGAAAATTTTATCTATCCCCCACTCAAGCAAACATTCTTTCAATTGCTATGCTATTGTTTCCCCTTTATGGTTCTCAACTATACAAATATTGATAATTCATTTTTCCAGCTTCCAATCAGGGGATATCCAATGTGCAGTAAGACACATATAATTTAAATTTTGAACTGATGTCCATGTATCAGTAGTCAGGCACACTCTTTGGCACTTTAAAATCATTTTCAGTTTCTTTTTTTCTTCTACAAAAACTTTCAAACAATCTCTAGCAACAGTATGCCTAGATGGTACTTGAAAACTTGGATCAAGACCATTAACAAATGCTTTAAATCCATCCCCCTCCACAAATCTAAAAGGCAGTCCATCAGTTATTATCATTTCAGCAAGGAGTTTCCTAAGTTCAATCAAATTAAGGGTCTTTCCTTTTAGTTTTTCACTCACACTTGAAAAATCATGCAAGGTCTTTTGTGATTTTTCCTTTCTGTATGGATACTTTTTACATGATTTTTCTAAATGTGACCACATGCTAGTGGTACCATTATCTTTTGAGTGAGCAGCGTAAGTTGTACCACAATAATTACATGCAGCCCTAGGTGGATCAGAACCTTCTACTCTACTAAAATGACAGCATATTTCTGAAAGAACCCTTGAACCTTCCTTCTTAATTATATCAACAGCCGGACTTGCTTTTCTTTTTTGTGGTGGTTTTGATATTTTCTTAGCTTCTTTCACAGTATTTCCTTTACTAGAATTAATTTGCTCAAGAGTAATTGTACCATCACCTGAATTTTCATTGAGCTGTTTATCGTCTTCATTAGCTAGAGAAGATGGTTCCTTTGCAATACCCGCATCTGAAGCAGTCTTAGGAGACTCAACTTCTTTTTCTTGGGACTCCATAACATCCTACGAAAAGAAGAAAAACACCACCAAAGTCATGGAATTGGAAAATAGCATAAACTATGAATAAATTAACAAATAAATAGGAATCTCACTTAAACTATGAATATTGAAGAATAAAATACTTAATTACCAAACCCCTAAAACTTTGAATGCCCGACAGTCGAACTTGGCCGTCAATCTCTTTTTTGCTCCAATTTTATCAATGATTTGGTTGTCGGGGTAATGTATTGGAATTTTAAGGATCGGCGCAACGAAGAGGGAAGTTTTTTAATATGAGAACTTGAGATGTGAGAAACGGTGCAATTGGATATGAAGAGGGTTAGGTTTTCTGGGTTATAAAATGTAGATAGGAATGGGCCGAATGGTTGCTGCTATGCCCTAATAGTAATACACAAAATATTAACATTAAATATTATTATATCAATTAATTTGTTAATTTTTTAAATGGTGAAAAACTGACACAGGTAGTTGTAAGTATATTATTGCTTGGACCCTTGGAGAATTCAATGCCCAACATATATTATAATTATATATAATATTAACATACAATTTGGCGGTGCAGTCGATGCAATTATGCACCAAAAAAAAAAAAAAACAGCACCGCAAATACGGTTTGGTTTGACTAGAAGAAATTAACCGCGGTTAATTTTAAAAAATCTAAGTAACGGTGCAGTTTGGTTCGATTCGGTCGGTTCGGGCGACTTTCTAATATTTTTTATCACCCCTAGTTCTTAGTGGCATATTTTATGGATGGTAATTAGCTATGATTTCGATATGTTAGGTTGGTTTTGTTTTCTAGATTTTTTATGTGAAATGGATGAAGAGTATTTTTGCTATGGAGTAACATCTTAAATTATTGAAGTGTGATTTGTTAAACATGTGTAAGGTGAGCACAAAAATGTTTAAGGTTTATCTTTCAACATGCAGTCTAATATGGGTATATGCAATGTTTATTCTCCTCGATGGGTGTGCAACGTGTTTGAGTTCATTCTCCACAATAGGTGTACATTGTTTCTAATACATGTGCAAACTATTATGTTAATATGCAAGGTGTATATAACATGTGCAATCTAACCCACAGATGTGCATTCCACCCCAGATAGGTTTACAATTTACATGTGCAACATCCAAAATGTTATGAGCTCTACTCAACCAAGTATATTTTATTTAATTCATGTGCAATGTAATTAATGTATGTACAATATACACCACACATTCCCATTGATTTATGCACTTGTGTTATGATGTAATGTAGGTGAGCATTTTTAGTGTTCATTCCATATATTTTTTTTTTTTGCCATGGGCAATATGTAGTTTTCTTAAGTTGCACATGTGCAGTGAAAAAGGTAAAATAGGAAAACAGTGCACATGTTCCGGACAAAAAAATAAAAGTATACACCTTTCACATGTTGATTAATATTAAAAATTGTGTGCATTCCAAATCGTCATAACAGTTTTTTATATATTATTGTTGCAAACCTAAGATTATATTTTCAAAGATATTTTTGAAAGGTGTCATCTTATGTGGGTTGGATGAATTTTTTTTGTGTCGTATTCAGGAACCTGCCATCATTATTCAACCATGAATTTCTTAGTTGAGAGTATCAGATTTTTTGAATTCTGACATAATCAGTTGATGGGTCAATGTGAAGCTTGAAAAGAGAGAACACAATAGATGAAATATTACCGTGAGTTAATGTAGAAAGGGGGATGATCCAATTGGAATTCTGAGCTGGAGATGGTTGTAATTGTCGTCGGTTTCTGCAAAGTTTGCTTTCTTAATTATAAATCTATTCATGAAGTTGGCGGTTGGGGCAGAAATAAGGTTGCCATCGGTTTCTATTTTGGGTATGAAGTTTCTTGGCTTGATTTCAGCTGCATTTATGATTGCTGCAATGGGGTTTTGATTTTAGGTTAGCCAATTTGGGTTTAATTGCATTTACGGCTGATAAGGGGTAATGGGTTTAGATTTCTAGGTTTTAATCTTTGGGTTGGTTTTCTTTTTTCTGCTATATCATTAGTATATGGTTATTACTGTAATTTTTGAATTAATTTTTCTTTTAATAATATTAGTTTAAAGGGGTGGTGGTAAACAATAAAGTATAATTCCATATTGTACCTCAAAGTGAGGCCCCTAAATTATATATTGTCAAACCCGATCAATTTGATCACTTCAACTACCTCGACTAAATTATGAATTTTCGACATCAAACACAAATATTTTATTATGTTGCTTTATTTGGGCAAACTCAACAAAGATTTTTCCGACTTATTTAGCCATACGGGGAAATTGCAGAAATTGTCCCATAAGAATTGGTCCTCATGAATTTGGTCCTCTTTTAAGCGCAAATAGTCCCATATGATTTTTCCGTCAAAAAATTACAGATTAAAGATTCTGCCAAAAACTCGCGCGTATAATTCCCAACTTAAAAATAATTAATTTCCAACATCTTAAAACTCTACGAACTAAAGTTGCAGAATCCCCTCCATACTTGCATTTTACCTTGAAATGATTGTTAATAGCAAAAGCTGGCCCATTTTTCTCCAAAAATCAAGTTGGAAAGGTTTTTCATCCAGTATTCCATAGAAAACTGTAAAATATTTAACTGATGGGACCTTTTCTGCTAAAAATGGGACAAAAAAAAGAACATGGGACCAAATCTGTCAAGTACAAATTCTCATGGGATCATCCTTGCAATTTACCCTTAGCCAAACACATACTTATTTCGCCAAATGCAGAGAAAGAAGAATAAAAACAAGAGAAGGAAGAGATTTTTAGATTCTTTGGTAGGGATCAAAATAGTATTTTAGGGTGGATGTATATTTAACAAAAATAGTAATTCAATTGGACATCCTAATTATAATAAAAAATTGGTGCAAGTAAGTTGTGCTTTATATATATATATATATATATATATATATATATATATATATAATTGCCCCTCGTGAGGTCATTGCCTTTCACCACCAGGTTCAGCTATCACATATATATATATATATATAACTCTTGGCCAACATTTGCGTTTAAAATATCATAGAAAATTTAATAGATAGAAGTAATGTGTGCGAGATGCATCAACTTGTGATTATGCGTAATATTTAATAGTCTTCAAAATATTGTTAAAGACTAGTTATACTTTGCAAACTAATCATATCACCACAAAAAACTATTAAAATAAAGAGGGTTTTGAAGAGGGTATTGGGTTTTGGGAGGGTATTGAAGAGGGAAATTTTCCCTCTTCAAAATGCTGGTCGCCATTTGGTACACGAGGAAAAATTAATTCCCTCGAAAATTAAGAGGGTTTTGAAGAGGAAATTATTGTGGGACCAGGCGAGGGAAAGATTCCCTCGATATAGCAAACCTTCGGCTAATCCCTCACCATGAACGAGGGAAGACCGCCCTCGAGAAAAGCGGCCGAGGGAATTTCCCTCGAGAAACACTGACACTCTGCCGCAAAGTTGACGAGGGAATTTTCCCTCAGCTGACGTGGCGAGGGTAATTCCCTCGTTTAAATCCCTCGCGTATACTTGTATCTTAAAAAGGTATTTTCGTGGGTTTCGAACCCACGACCTCTCGACCCCAGGTCCCCCACGAAACCGCTAGGCCACTACCCACATCACACTCAACTTTGTAGAAAGTCATATTTGCCCCCTATTGAGGGCTAAAATGAGCGAATTTTCGCCCCCCTTGAGTTTCAAACACGCGACCTCCTCGTATGCGGAGGTCTTGCGTGTTCCGCCGTGCCGCTTGGGCAAAGCTAGTTCGTTGTTATGTTTTAGGGTGTAATATATATGTTTCATATATTTTCTATTGTATATTTTAAATATAATACTACTTAACATTAATTATTTTTTATACTTTATTTGAAAATTATTATTACATATAAAATTAAACTATTACTTGTATATATTATTTTTATTATTTATAATATTAAAATATTTTTTATAAAATTGTAAAATAAATACCTTTTAAATTCTTTTTCACTATTTACTAATATGTGTACACATATACACATATATTGATCGTTTTTTTTAAATCAATAATATTTTAAAATAAATAATTTTTAAATTCTTTTTCACTATTTACTAATATGTGTACACATATACCCATATATTGATCGTTTTTTTTAAACAATAAAATTTTAAAATAAATACTTTTTAAATTCTTTTTCACTAATTACTAATATGTGTACACATATACACTTATATTGATCGTTTTATTTTTTAAAAAATCAATAACATTTTAAAATACATACTTTTAAAAAAAAATCACTAATTACTAATATGTGTACACATATACACTTATATTGATCGTTTTATTTTTTAACAAATCAATAAAATTTTAAAATTCATACTTTTTAAATTCTTTTTCACTAATTACTAATATGTGTACACATATACACTTATATTGATCGTTTTATTTTTTTTAAATCAATAAAATTTTAATATTCAACAATATTCATAACTAATAATCAATAATAATGATAATAACAAACTCACATGCTCAAATATCCAAACATATAAATCCAAATAAACAGTACAATTTCAGACCAACAAATATAGTTCCAAAACATGTTCAAATATTTATGGCATCCTAACTCTCATCATCATCATCATCATCATCACCTCTTTCATTTCCAGAATAATTACCCCTCGGGGGGTAACTAAAAATATGCACCTCTTTCAAGTAGGTCTATAAACCCAGTTGGAGAAATGGAATTATGACGAGACGGGGAAGGACCGGAAGCGGGAGGACGAGCAGCAGAGGCCTGAGGATAAGGGGCGGCAGGAAAACCAGTAGGAGGAACGGGAGGAACACCCGTAGAAGGACCGACCAAGGGATAAGGGGCGGGGGGAGGACAAGGGGCGTAAGCAGATGCGGAAGGGGCGGGAGGATAAGAAAGATAAGCTGGGTACGGAGGATATGCACCAGCTGGTTGAGAAAAACCACTAGGTAGGTTTCCCCGTTGGCTTTGAAACCACGCCATCATCTGATTGTGTACTTCTTGGCGCACAAATTCGTGTTGCTGCCTTTGTTGCTCGGCCAGCAATCTTTCATATCTCGCGCACTCCTCAGCCAGCAAATGATCAATATCTCTTTGGTCATAACGCCAATGTGTGTGCCAGATGATGTTCCGCCTAGCCCAGATTGTATACGCATCGTCTTCATTTGACCGAGAACCCTAACTTTTCCGTGGTTTGGCCTCACTGCCTCAGCATACACTTGACTCAGTCGGTTCAAGCGCTCATTGTCGTCTACTGGAGGCGGTAATTGCGAGACTCGTTCCTCCACAGAGTCCTAGACATACAAATTTTTTAACATCATCTCAAGTATACAAACGTGTTATTTATATTGAATTTATAATGTTAATATAAAATACTTACAATTATGTCAGCAATTCCTCCATACGTGTACTCCCCTTCCCCACAGTTGTGGAAATATTGCACAATTTCCCATTCAGTTGGGAGACGGTTATATTTTTTCTCCTGTATTCCAAAAAATAAAGATATGAGTAATCAAGTAATTAAAATCTCCATATGTTGTAGTGTAGGAATTACTTACGTATTCCTCAGTCCATTATGCGGCTCCTTTTGCCCCTCCTTTGTGTTTTGAGGGGCCTCTTCCTCTGGCCGCAGACAAGCGGTTTGCTCTGCACTGGTTTCTTTTGGCAATGACCTCGGGCAATTGCCAGTACTGAAGTAATGCACTCCAAAATCTTATGTCCCACGGAGGTATTTTTCCTTCCCTTCTATTGATCCTCTTCCAAAGACTGAGCAGATCAGAAAATCGTTCTCTAGACCTCCGGATAAACAACTCTTTGATGAACACAGTATTTTCCGTCCTCGGATCCCAGTACGTCTCCCTCTGAAGAAAATATATACAATCATATTGATTTTAATTAAGTAAAAATATATACATACATATAATTCTACACAATATTAACAAAATGAATGTATACCTGGAATGTTTTCCACCATTCATTCTTCCTTTCTTTTGACACCAATTTATATGTGAACCCGCCCATCTCCATTCGACGGGACATTATATTTCGAATCAACCTCAAAAAAATATTCAAGGGCATCAATCTGTATATTTTTCAAGCGTATATGTACAAAAATCAAATAAAATAAAATAAAAAAGACTAAGTGATATTTAACATACACATTGTGATACGTGTAGATACGTAGCACATTAGGACGAGGTGCATGGTTAGTGAGTTCTTCTACAGTTTCTGGAATCTCAGGGTCATCCTCAACTGTTTCTGGAGATGTTCCACCGTGTTGAGTTAGATCATCTTCCCGATTCTGCAAATCAGGAACCGGTACTGTTCCGGTTTGAGAGGACGATCCCCAACAGCTACGTCGACCCCTATTTTCTTTAGATGTTTCCATCTGTATTTAATAATTACAGTTATAACATGTGTATAAGATATTTTATATAATCACTAAAAAAATTTGTATCGGTTCACGGTCTGAGTCAGGTGTACGGGTGGACGATCGCCGTTCACCGAAAAGGCTATGAATACTTCTACCTCCAGCCATCTGTATACATAGCAATTAATAAACACATCAATAATTAATATAAGATTATAACATGTACACATAACAAATAATGAACACATCAATAGTTAATATAAAATTGTAACATGTATATATAACAAATAATGAACACATCAATAATTAATATAAAATTATAACATGTATACATAACAAATAATGGTCCAATCAATTAAAAATATCAATCATCGTCATCATAATCATCATGTTCATCTTCTTGATCATCATCTTCATCCCCATCATCATCATCCTCATCATCTTCTTCTTCTTCTTCTTTATCTTTTTCCTCTTCTTCATTTTGTACCTCAATTAGTGCAGCATCCAAATCAGCCAAAACGACAGGATCCACATCCATTCGCACATTCATCTGGGACACTATATCGTCCTCTTGAAATGGGGGAAGCTCTGGTTCACTCTTTCTATCCTTTTCCACTAAGGATCGTGCCTTGGTGGTGCAAACTGCCCACCACTCTCGACCCGGTTGGACAGATGCACCGGGGTACTTGCAATAGTAAACTTGATTAGCTTGACTTGCTAGTACGAATGGATCATAACGACCATATCGACCTCTTAGATTAACATCCACGAGTTTATAATCAGGATGTATTCTTGTTCCCCCCGGTACAGTAGGATGAAACCACTGGCATTTGAACAAGACAACTTCTTTTTCAGTAAGTCCAGGGTATTCCAAAACCACTACTTCCTCGAGTATCCGTTTTCATTGGAATCATAGTTTGTTCCTCTAATGCAAACTCCATTGTTCATGGTTGCTTTAGAGGCACCATAATCTCGTGTGTGAAATTTGAAACCATTAACGTAATACCAAGGGTATGTGGTGGCACTACTGCTAGGACCGCCCACGAGAGCACGTATAAACTGATCCTGAATACGATTTCTCCTCACCTATATATACATAAGTTACGATATATTCCATTAAGTTCATACTTTATATATGAACATTAGTAATAAAAAGTTACTTATACATATCACTTACAAGTTGTTCAAACCACGATGCAAATTCCATTTAAAGCACATTGTCTTTCTCAGCACCTGATATACTCGGTTGAACAAGCAGTAGTTGCTCGAAAAACACACTACGCACAATTGGCACAAATTAGAAGATCGCTAAAATGTTAGGTTTCCACTTAGAGGTAGGTTAACTTACTCAATATATGGTTGCACTTCATTGCAATTTAGTAACACGTACGTGTGAGCAACTTGCTTCTCCAAGTCTACAATCCATCTTTTACCCTTTTTTCCAAGATGTGTACCAGGAGGCACAAATATCGAAAGATTATCTTCCACTGCTTCGGGTACGACATGACTGGTAAAATTGCGAGGTACATTGTGTCGCCTCATCAGTACATGATCCTCAAAATAATGGGAACAAAATATTGATGCTTCTTTTGTTAAATAAGCATTTGCAATTGAAGCTTCCACATGCGCCTTGTTACCCACACTTAACTTTAAATTGTGAAGATACCTAATTCAAGGTCCACGTATGAGCTACTATAATTCTCAAACGATATTATATATTAAAAATAAACAGGTAAATTAATAGACTACCTCTCAAACGGGTACATCCATCTGTATTGTACTGGACCAACGATCTTTGCCTCATATGCAAGATGGACAGGTAGATGCTCATTCCAACTTGCACAAGATGGTTGGGATATCATGGTCCAATCGAGTCATGTTTTCCACTGTAATGATCCTAGATATTAACTCCTCGGAAAACAAACTAATTTCAGTGATAGCTCTCCAAATGTTGGCCGGCAGTAATTCACGGAAAGCAATTGGAAGCAGTCTCTGCATAAACACGTGACAATCATGACTCTTCATCCCAAACATCTTCAATTTGCTCCAGTCTACGCAACGAGACATGTTGGACACATAGTCATCGGGGAATTTCAACTCATCTACCCACTTGCAAACAATATCTCTCTGCCTCTTATCAAGTGAATAAGCAGCTTTTGGGTACTTTCCTGTATGTGGACATTTCTGTAACGAGGGTCGACGACAGTATTCATTGAGCTCATCCCTAGATTTATTTGTGTCCTTCGTTTTCCCTTCCACATTCATCACCGTGTAGAAGAGATTATCAAACATATTTTTTTCAATGTGCATCACATCCAAATTGTGTCGGATCAATAGGGTACTCTAGTAGGCAAATCCCAGAAAATGCTCTTCTTCTTCCAACCCCCATCTAAAACTTTGTTGTGAGCATCAGCACCCTCTTCCGTAACTTTCATAAATCCAATCCAATTAATTTTCTCAAGGATCGAAACACCTGTACGGATGGGCGGTGGATCATCATCAACTATTTTGTTCTTTCTGAATGCAGTCTTGTTCCTTCGATACAGATGATATTTGGGTAAGAACTTACGATGGTTGTCAAACCATGACTGCTTTCGATTGAGCCTCAAAGTGAAAGCATCCGTGTATTCTGCACAATACGGACAAGCAAGCCTTCCAGATGTGCTCCATCTAGACAACATCGAGTAGGCTGGAAAGTCACTTATGGTCCAGATTAGTGCAGCCCGCATCAAAAAATTCTGCTTTGTAGCAATATCGTACGTTACCACTCCATATTCCCATAAAATTATCAAATCACAGATCAATGGTTTTAGAAATACATCCAATTTATCCTTTGGATTTTTTGGACCATGCACCAGAACCGTAAGAAACATGAATTGATCCTTCATGCACATCCATGGCGGTAGATTGTACGGTGTTAGTATCACCGGCCATGAGGAGTATTGTTTCCCCGACTGCCCAAACGGCTGAAAACCGTCGGTGCTCAAGCCCAACCTCACGTTTCGAATTTCTGATGCAAATTCAGGATACGACTAGTACAAGTGTTTCCAAGCCTGCGAGTCTGCAGGGTGACGCATAACACCGGACTGATCATTATTAGAGCAACTTGCATGCCATGTCATATCCTTCGCAGTTGCATTGGTCTGATACAATCTTTGCAGTCTAGGGATGATGGGAAAGTAGAACATCTCCTTGAAAGGACTCTTCTTTTTCAGTCGACCATTCACATCGAGTCTAGCGGGTTTGAACCGTGGCCGACCGCAAAACTTACAATATTCAAGATCGCTGTCCGCACCCCAATATAACATACAATTCCCTGCACAACAGTCAATCCTCTCCACAGGAAGCCCCATCTCACCCATCAAATGTTTGCTATCAGAAAACTTTCTGGGCACCAAATTATCCGGAGGACAGATCTCACGAACCAAGTCAACAATTTGATTATAACCCCTTTCAGATAGTCTGTTTTCAGTTTTAATATTCAGCATTCGCGCATTGAATGAAAGCTGCGAGTGCGAATCACAACCAGGAAACAAATCCCGATCCGCTGCACGAAGCATATCATAAAACTGCGCAGCATACTGATTAGGGGGTTCCTCAACAAGCGGCTCGTCATCTGCATTTCCAAAGTGGGGATCGGAAGTTAAGTCCGTTATCATATCGTGGTACGAGCTAGATCCCGCTGTCTCATCAACCGGCCCATAAGAATCCAACGCCTGAACATTATATTGATGCAGAATTTGACCCCAATTTTCCTCACCGTGAAAAACCCAATTGTAATAATTTGGCATAAAACCATTTCTATACAAATGAGCTTTCACGTCATCGGGGTACTGAAACGTCTTGTTCCTGCATCTAAATTTGTTGCACGGATACCTAATCTTTCCTCGATTCATCCAATTCGGGTTACTAGTGGCGAAGTCTATGAATGAATCGAGGCCACTAATAAATTCAGGAGCTATCATGCCATTAACTGATCTTGGACCATACATCTAACGTAAACGGTTTGAATAATCCATATCAATTTGTTCTATATTAATGAATTAATACTCAAAACCTACAATTAATAATTTGTATTCTCCTATTAATTTATTATTACATTATAATTAATTAATATTTTCTAAAAATTTTGGCAGAGTTTCTTTTTGTTTTTTCGTATTTCCCAGTTAACCAAAATTCCTACGTGCATCCATTTCCGACTTAATTATAATTAATCAAGTCGGAACTCACATATTCTACAACAAACAATATCAATAACCTCTCCTCCTCCTTCAACTTCAACATGTATATTATCTAAAAGTTATATTAAATAATTATTTATATTAACTGCACACACACACACACGTATATATATATATATATATATATATATATATATATTAAATTATAATTAATAATCAATAAATTAAATATACCTATATATGCATGCATAATATATTAACAATTAATACTAAATAAATTAATTATATGACTAACATATATATATTTGAGTAATACACACACACATACAAATATACATGAAAAATATACTCCCTCTGTCCCAGCATTGTTCGCACTTTTATTGTTTTCTTGTGTTTTAGCGAGCGAGTTTTTTATTAGTATTTAAAATGATAAAATAGTTTTTAAGTCATTTTATAATAGAGGAGATATAGATCTATCAAACCCTACCATAAAAGTTACTTTATCATTTCAAATACTAATAAACAACTCGCTTGCTAAAACACGAAAATAAAATTAGTGTGCAAATAATTCTGGGACGGAGGGAGTATATATTATGCAATTAAGCATGCAAATATTCAATTAACCTAATTAAGCATGCAAATATTCAATTAATTGATTAGTTAGCTATATAATACGAATAAAACAACTAATTGCATAACACATGTATACCTACATGAGCACAATTAACATATATATATGCATGTCAAAAATTCACAATTAATTAGTTAATAAATAATTATTTAACCGATTAATACGAAAAAACTTACCGTAGAAATATTCACAATAATGTGTACAACACGTTCGACAATTGGAGGAGTATTTTTGGAGTAGAAGTGGTGGCAGCTGGAATTGCTTGCTTCTCCTTCTCTTCTCCTTGGCTTCTCCTCCCTTGCTTCCTGGAACAAATGGAAGAAGTGAGCTTTGGTTGCAGTGTAAGAGGAAGTTGGACGAGGGAATTAAGAGGGAAAAAACCCTCATCAACCCTAAATTCCGGTCAAACTCACCCTGCCACCCTGCAGAATTGTTGAGGGTCCTACTTCCTCGTGCAGTCCCCGATTTGAAATCTCGAGGATTTAAAACCCTCGTGAAGCTCTGCCACCCTGCCACCTGCAAAATTCTCGAGGGTTTCTGCTCCCTCGTTCCGCCCCGATTTGACATGTCGAGGGTTTAAAACCCTCGTGAAGCTCTGTCAGGTTTTGGCCGAGGGAAAATTCCCTCGTGACTTTCTCGAGTGAAACAGACCCTCATGAAATTCTCGTTGGTCCCACCATTCCCTCGTCAATACTCTCACCATGGACAAGGGAAATTTTACCCTCGTCAAAACACTCTAGAATTTTTATCCCTCGTGAACTCCCTCTCTATTCTCGAGGGTTTATTTTCCCTCTATAAAGTCCCTCTTTAATTTATGCATTTTTTGTAGTGTATGCTACTAAAGCACCCAAACAAATGATAATATAATTCTGTACACATGTATTTTAATCATATATATTTATGTAAATCAGTACAAGAGAAAAAAAATTGCCTAAAAAATTTGTCAATACAACTATACAATTTTCAATGCAAAATACTTTTAATAGAGATTACCTACGACTTGTTTATAATTTTTTTTAATTATACATATATCTTCATTTCCCACCTACAAACAATTTGCCACTACAAAAAAGGCTAAAATAGAGAGGGGAGTTAAAGAGGGCAAATTTTGCCCTCGTCTGTAAAGAGGGGCGAGGCGAGGGCTACTATAAAAGTACGTAGACGAGGGCCGGGGCGAGCCTCGTTAGTTAAAGAGTGTGGGCTCCTCGACAAATTTCAAAAACTGGTTTGTTGATCTCGTGGTGCCGTCGAGGTTGCTCTGGATATTGTAAGTCATTTGTTGATACCATATTTGGTAAAGTTTTATAATATGTATACATATTTTAAGTTTTAATCATCATTTTCTAAATTATAGGAGAGGAAAAAGGGACGCCCCGCCACAGATTGGGAAATTGTGGAGCACTTCCACTACCGCGGTCCAGGACAATATACATACGGCCTTATATCTGATACATTGGTAAGTATTCTTGTTACATTTTAAAATAATATGAATATTTAAGAATATTTAAATATCTAGAAAAATAATTCTCTAAAAAAATGTGCAGGCTGATGTACAAGCGAGAGTCTCCCAATTGCACCCTACCTCTGACTCTGACGAGCAACCTCCTGAGCCCAGTCTTCCATAGTTATCTCAGATGTACGTCAAGACTGTGGGGGAAAAAACACGGTAAAGTTCGTGGGCTCGGACAATTGGGAAAGTCCAGACGCATAGTCTCCTGCCCAGGTGGGAATGAATTGGGACTCATATTGGAGCCTATAGCTAAATTGATGCGGACCGACTACTTGTTGAGGAGCGTGAGAGAACGCGCAGAGAGACGGCTGAGGAGAATCGACGATTGTTGGAGCAAGTGGAAGAGAGACGACGGCAACTGCGTGAGGAGATGACCCAGAACTTCCAAAATCAGTTTACCGAGTGGTTGCGGGCATCACAACAGGGATTCGGAGGACCACCATCCCCGCTTCCATCCGATGAGTATCCCCCACCCCAAGGACCGGGTTCGAGCCGTGGCAAGGACCAAGATCCTGATGTTTGAGAGTATTGTTTGGAGTATGAATTAACTATTTTCATGAATGTTTGATGAATGTTTCTTGGAGTATGAATTATTGTGTATCGTCTTTATTATGCTTGAGATATTTATTTTCATTAATGTTTGTGAAATTCGGAGCTATATATCGTGTTTAGTAAGATTTTTAATTAATTATTTAGGTTAATCTATTTATGTGCTTTAATTATAAGCAGTATTTGATTAATTTAGCCATAATATATTCAAAATATTTTAATTAAAATAATATATATATATATATATATATATGCACAAGGGCGTTAATTTTTTATATTTATAAAGATATATACATAAGTGAAAATATAATTTTGCAAGTGTTAATTTCATTTTATATGTGAGAATAATATAAATTTCATTTTTAAGTTGTTACCATAATTGTAATGATATATAATAATTAATTAAAAGTGTAATCATAATAGAAATTATTAAATATAATTCAAAGTATGTAATTTAAAATGATATATTAATTTAATTAATTTTGAAGGTGTTATGGTAAATAAAATGATTTATAATAATAATATTAATTAATTAAAGGTATAAATAAAATAGTAGTTAAGTGTTTTAACAAAGGAAACAAAATAAGAAATAATATATATACTATTACAATAGAAAACATTTAGAATGATAAGCCTTGCCCAAACGGTAAGGAGAAAGGCGATAGGTCTCCCACACTAGGGAGGTCACGGGTTCGAAACTTGTTGGTGGCGGGTCGCTCGCGGGTCGGGTTGCCCGCCCCGCTGACGCGGCCCGCGATTTTTTTTTTAAAATTGGGTTGGACGAGGGCAGCCCCCTCGTGAATAAACGAGGGTCGAGACGAGGGCAGCCCCCCTCGTGAATGAACGAGCGTTGAGACGAGGGCGCGCCTAGGCGAGGGCGGCTGTGCTCGCCAACCTCCAGCAACGCGGGACGAGGGCGCGGCCCACGGGAACCTGGACGAGGGCTTACACGAGGGGCCGGTTTTTGAACCAGACGAGGGCAACCCCCTCGTTAGTAGCCGAGGGCACTCTCCCCTCGTTATTTAAAGATGGGCGAGCCGAGGGGGACCCTAACGAGGCCTATTTTGTCGAGGGTCTCACCCCCTCTTTAAATCCCTCTTTAACCCTCCCCCTCTTTAAATCCCTCCCTATATCCCTCTTTAATTCAACAGTATTTTGTAGTGTGCCTACATAGGCATATTATTTTTAGGTATATTTTTGTTGGAAAATGGCTTGTAGATAGTTAATTATCTAAAAATTTTATTTCGTAGGAAAATTAATTTTCCAGACAAAGTATTTGTAAGTTAAAAAATCATGAAAATGCCTATAAAATTAGTAAATTTTATGGGCAGATAGTAAAATTTTTTAGACGATCTCGGCTATGAAATTTTCGTAAGCAATTTGGCATTTTCTTGTTTCGGATGTTGAGCCGTTTGGATTGCTAAATAATATTGTTGGAATTCTCCTAGGCAGGGACGAATCAAGGAAATTGTTTCAAGGGGGAGCAAAATGTACGTATACGGGGTAAAAGAAATTATTCCCATGCGGGCGAAATGATAAAATTTCAATGATTCAAGACATATATAAAAAAAGATCTCTATGTATAATAGAAATTTTTTTAATTCCAAGGGGGGCGACCACCCCGCGCCCCCCTAAATCCGTGCAGGGCTTCAAGCATAGACACGTGAAAATCAAACCAACTACTATACAATTCGAAGTAATTAGTGGACTTCCTCACGTCTTAAACAAAAATAAACCAACCACACACGCAAGAAGTGATTAGTGGACTAGGGTAGGGATATATATATATACACGAAAGACATAATTACTTTGAGTTTTCGAATAGAATTAAACCCAAGAAAAACACATATTTTGGTTCCTTATAATCAATTTCACATATATGCGTACATACATTAAGACAATAATATAATACGGCCTGCTCAAGAAGTTAATGTTAATTATTTTTAGATCATCATTACAATAAACACACACTAACATTTGTTATAAGTACTCCTTTTATTTCATTTTAGATTGCTCAAAACTAAGAGAAAATGTTCTATCCTCTAAAACTGATCACTTATAAACATTTCATATTTACACCCAAGTCACTATATTTTTTAATATACACCTAAAAAATAAATAAGTTATCCCTTAAATGAGGTAGAAATCATCACCAAAATTCCCTCAACTTTACCCATATGTTTTGAACTCTACTGCAAAATTAGAAGTGATTTTAAGGGATTTTTGTAGTAAAAATAAAAGTTGAACATATTTTGAAATTAATTGATTTTAAAAATTAAAGTGTTTTGTAAAAAAATTAATTAGTGAATGCATATCTTAAAAAAATCAATTCTCAAAATCCAAAACAGGTTTTTCCTACATCTCCAAAATAAATTCTAAGGTGGTTATATAGTGCTTGCAAACAATGTAGAATTGTTTTTTTTTTTTTTTTTCAAAATAAAATCAATTCTACCAGCTAAATAGTGATTCCAAACAATCACTACACCTTCTAAAACTAATTAACACTTATTTTATTAGAACCTGAACAATTTCATATGAACAATCTAAAATTGAGTATTATGACTTGGAGTAACTTAAACCAATTTGTTTGGTTAAAGTCCATGTATACCAATCCAAAAATTTTTGCATAAAAACATCTCATTATTGATGAAACATACTTTAGTCTGCCTTTATACTTTTAAATTTGAGTATACAATAAAGATTAAAGTATCATGTCTTAAACGTAAGACCGTCTCTAAATTTTTTTTTTTTTTTTTGTGATATCTATCTAGTGTTTCAAAAGTGGAAAGAATGGCCAAAATTCGTGCGAGGACAAAAAGGGAAACTTTTGAAAGAGCAATAAAAAAAAATCAGTAATTTTGGTCACAAGTCACAAAACGTGTCATGGTTACTCAATGTCAACATCGTCGTATCTTATGGTCCAATTATGAAACAAATGCATTAGTATGTTGCACACGTTATATATTATATTATACATGAGTGCTCATAAATAGAGTAAGGGTGTGGCGATTGAAATGTGTGAGAAAAACCATACTCCTATATTGAAAGAAATATGCAAAGCTCATCCTGTAATGATGTGGACAAGTTGGTAGAGGAGCTACCAAAGATGTTTTTCATGGAAAGCGAGGAGATGTGCAAATGGGAAGGTTTTTGGAGTTTGCGACAAGCGATGAAGCCCATCATTACCTTCCGATCAAGCTTCCTGGCCCGGGACGACGACGTTTTCCTAGCATCACCCATGAAAACAGGCACCACGTGGCTCAAAGCCCTAGCTCTGTGCATCACGCAGAACCACCAAACCCTAAACGATATTCTAACAAAGGAAACCCCTCATTATTCCGTCCCCAACATAGAGGGCGCTAATTTTCAAAATGAGCCACCCCCGTTCGACATATACGACTCGTCTGTCGCCCGTCTCCTCCACACGCATCTTCCTTACGCCGCCCTCCCCGATTCTTTAAAGAATTCGAAATGCAAGATAGTGTATATTGCCCGGAACCCTAAGGACACTGTGGTATCCATGTGGCGGTTCTTTCAGTCGTTTTTGGATCCGAATCAAGAGCCGTTTTCGCTAGCGAAGATGGTCGATTGCTTCGTATCGGGAGTCCATTTGTACGGGCCTTTCTTCGAGCACGTGGTGGGGTACTGGGAGGAGAGCAAGAAAAGGCCCGAAAAAGTACTTTTTCTCAATTATGATGAGCTCAGAAGTGACCCACAGAAGCAGGTTCTGAGAATTGCTGAGTTTTTGGGAAGGCCATTCACGAACGAAGGAGAAGCTGAGGAAGTTGTGCGGAGATGCAGTTTGGAGAGGCTCAAGAATTTGGAGGTGAATCAGAGTGGGTCCCTTTACGCGAAAGCTTCTAACAGTTCCTTCTTTAGGAAAGGTGAGGTTGGGGGTTGGAAACACCATTTGACTCCTGAAATGGAAATGCAAATCGACGAAGCCTGTCGCCTAAAGTTTGAGCCCTTTGGCCTCTTTCTTTAGCTTAATTTGCATGGTGGAGCAATAAAAGGAGAGGAGGATACCACGCTTTCTTAAGAAATAATAACACTCCTTTTCCTTCGTGTGCTATTTTTTTTTTTTTTTTTTACTTTTATTGCTTGTGTGTGTTTATTGTTTTTTTCTTCTCCTGTACTTCTTATTTTTCCAATTTATATTTTCTTTTTCTGGTTTGTTTAAATTTCCACACCTTGTACTTTTCATTTTATAATTTATTATCCTTGCAATTATATATTTTTTAAATTTGCTTATTTTACTTTTTTTTAATCAAAGGAATAAGAGTGAGTAAAAATACAGGAGACAAAACTAAACACGAGTTAAAAAACCGAGATAAAAGATAAACATGCACTTAAATTTAATACAAAAACATCACTATATTTTTTTGGGAGAACTTTCTCTCTCTAAGTTTTCTCTGGTCCTAGAATTCTTTACTAGGGTTCTCAGTCTTCGGTGTGCATTTCTCCGGCCAAATTTTGACTCTGATCTACCTTTTTCCATTGATTTCCTTCTTCTCTCCATCATTATCCTCCAATTTTTACATTCAATTACACCCAAATCCTTCCATTGAAATATCCCTAAATCGCCGCCCCTAAACCACCACCACTTTTTTCACCTTGTAGCTGCCTCCACCACCGCCACAGCAACATCAACTTTGCCGCCGCCACTGCCACCGCAGCTTCTACCTTGCTACTGCCTCTGCAGCCTCCATTTTCACAGTGGTCAATTCTCGATCTTGTCTCTTCTCCGTAAGACCCAAAAGGATCTAGATCTACTGTTGCCACTACCGTACCACTGCCTATTGCCGCCACCACACCGCATCCCCCCACTGACAACGTTTTTCTAATTTGGTTAAGATTTTCACTTGTTGGTTGTTTAGATCAACGGATAAACCTTCTCCGTCGGCGTCAAGGCTATGGTGTCCGTTTGGTAGGTTGACCCGTTGGTGCCCGCTTTAGTTTTTTTTTCTCTTTGTTTTTGTTATTTGATTTTCGGGTTCTTCGTTTTGTTGTCCTTTTTTGGGTAGGCTGGTATCTTTTGTTCTGGTAGTGTGCCAGATGTTCTTTCAGATTTGTCAGTCTACTTGTATATGAAGAAGCGTTAGACGTGATGAAGGTTAAAATGGTGAAAAACACCTTAGTGTGGGGTGTTCTTATCCACCAAAAGAGCTTTAAAGTTTCAAGTACGTCTGACTTTTGGGATAACTCTCCAGTTCCTCACGGTTGGTTTGGAGCAATTTTTATTTTGTCTGAAGACTTAGCCTCGTGGATAGATCCCTGAAACTGTATGCTTTAATCGATGTAATTGGCTTTGTTTTTCGAAAAAAAAAATACAAAAGCAACACTGAAAATGATATAAAATGAAGATTCCATGGATATTAGTGTAACAAGGAAATGAAGATCCTGATTTAACACATTGCATTTGTTGATAAACCCAGACGTGCAGGGGAATGAAACGTTGGATTCCCTTTGGCCTTATCTTAAAAAAGATTTGCATTCTAAGAGTTCAAAAATTTCTCTTAATTGATTTGTTGGTTTTATCACATGTAATTGGGGTTAATGGCACAAAACCCTTGTGATTACGAAAAATTGTGTAAAATCCCCTCATGGTTTAGAATTTATGCAAAATATCCTTATGATTTACTAAATATAGCGAGTTCTCCCTTTTTCCAAAAACGAGTTAATAATTTTATCCATTTCTTGATTTGTCCTACATATTATAGTCTTGAGATTTCAATATTTGGAAAAATAAAATATGAAAAATAGAGGAAATAAGAATAACGATGAACTCATTCTCAAAAGGCGATAATTTGCTATATTTAGTAAACCACATGGAGGTTTCGGGCAATTTTCAAACCACGGGGTGTTTCGCGCAATATTTCAACCACAAGGGAGTCTGTGCAGCCCCATGTAATTTTAAAAAACTATCGTCCGCCACAAATAGAATTGTATTAATAATTTGTTATTATTTTATTCTTTATAATAAAATATACTACTTACAAGATTAAAGATTAATATCGAAAGTAGTAGTATATTTTACTTTTATAAAAAATGGTAAACACGATATATAAATACAATCTTATTTGAGATGTACGAAAAATGGAGGTGTATCATCTGAATCAGAAACGGAGAAAGTAATACTTTTAAAAACTAAATCATAAGGTCAATTAACTCGGTTGATACTACTTCTCTTGATTTTTCATGTTTCATTGAGCCTCATGTACACTTGCCAGTTCCGCCTATGTCGCGCCCAACTACTCCGGTTTAACATTCATCACATTCCCCATGTGGATTATGTTCATCCACTTCTGTTACTACACCATCTGCCCAGCCTTTGCATGTTCTCCCCGAAGCTGGTGGTGAACCTCTCTCTCCGGATGTTGGCGAATCCCAACCTGTCACTACTCAGTCGGACGTCTTGTATGACATATCTCCGTCTGGGCCTCCTGTTTCAACAATTTCCGCCCCTATTAACCCTCCAATAAATGATCATCCTATGCGCACTCGTGCAATGCCTGGTATTTATAAACCCAAATATTTCGTTGATATGACTTCTACTGCTCTGTTGTTTTCTCTCTCTTCCTCGCAGGAACCAAAAGATTTTAAATCTGCCATTAAGCAACCTCATTAGTCTGCTGCCATAAGAGAGAAAATGGATGCTCTTCGCTCCAACGATACTTGGGATCTCGTACCTCGGCCTCACGATGGGAATATAGTTGGCTCAATGTAGGTATTTCATACAAAATTCAACTCTAACTACTCAATTGGGTGTTACAAGGCTCGCCTGGTTGCCCAAGGATTCACTCAAGTTCCAGGGTTTGATTTTACCCACACATTCAGCCCTGTTTTTCATGCTGAAACTGTTCATACAATCCTTGCTATTGCAGTGCACCGCGGTTGACCGCTTCATCAATTGGACATAAAAAATGTCTTTCTACATGGCATACTTAAGAAGCCTGTTCTCATGACTCAACTGTTGGAGTTATACGTGAAAGTATGCTTTTACTTTGTATAACTCGTGTATCAAACACTCGTTTTATGAGAATAATTCTTTTATCGCATTTGCTTTAGTTATGATTGAATGTTGAATTTCTATTGCAAACCGTTCAATATGTAGTACGTGTTACATTGTAGTTAATGTGGTGATACCCAATCACGGAAGACGACATTAACAATTTACTTGTAACTAAACGTACATTTTCACGACCTAGGTGGAATTGAACAATCCGCCGTGAAAGGTCGATGTGTAAGGCTCAGATTGGTCTGTCTTGACTAAGAGACTGCACTAGCACATTTAGTATGTGTTGAAGAGGTCCTACAGCGAGGAGAAATTCTTCTGTTATGAAAGGTGAAGAATTAGACCTCAGTGGTTGTTGATTTCTTAATCTCCGTCACTTAAATAGGACCGTGTGTGCTTAGTAGTTACTGCTTTGATTCATGTTGGGTGAGAATCATTGCGACTTCGAACTTTGTGTCTTGGGCAGTAATATTAATCATACGACGGTTGCTAAGATTTAATACGAAGAAATGCGTGCGAGTACGGCTCGTGTGATTAGTCCTCTTGGTGGGCTCAGAAGTTTTATTGTACCAAATCTTGCAAGTGAAGAATTAGTTTCTTCGGTACGAATAATAATGTTGAGCTGTCTTTACTCCAAGGTTAAAGATGTTAATTAATTTAGAGCTATTCAGAAGCTTAATTAATTAATGGACTTGATAATCTTAAACGTGGGAAATAATAACCGGGAGCCCATATTATCGTAATATGGATTAAGATGGATAGTGCAATATTAATTTATTAGTGGTAATAATTAATATTAATGGGCTGAATTATATTGGGGCTCAATATTGAAATTCAGAAGTCCATTAGGAGGTCCAATCTTAATTCTCCTTAAGGCCCCTCAAGTAGCCCATTAAGTAGCCCAATAATGATAAGGTGATTAAAATAAAAAGAAAATAATTATGCTGATTTTTCTCTATTATTTTCGAAAATTGCATGATAAGGAGGAAAAAGATTTTGTTGATTTTCTTGGAAAGATATTATGCAAGATATGTATTCTAGGAATACAAGAATATCTCATATATTCAAGAAGATTCAAATCTTCGAAAACTTCATATTTATTTAGGGGTGTGAGATTTTTGTGGAATATTTTATTTTGGAGAAAAGAATATATGAGATATATTCAAGATTTCTTAGAGTCTAAGAAAAGATTTTCTCCAAGCCCATTAATCCTCTAATTTTCGGCCAACACCCTCTATAAATAGGGGATGATTATTTCATCCCCAAGTACATAATTCCATGTGTTGGAAAAATCAAGAAGCATAGATATTTTTCTTTTTCCTTTGTTTATTAAATTACTTGAAAGCGTCTCCCACCGGCGATCAAGTGAGGTGAAAAGGGAAATACTTGAGAAGGCTTTGGGTTGATAGAACGAGATTACAAGTGTCCCGTATATCCAAAGGCCAATACTACGAGAGGTATGTTAATCGCATATTTACTTGTTTAATTCCGCCTAGTTAAATATGTGAAATTAATTTAACATGCATGATGATAATTAGTTGTTGGAATTATTATTTGAATTAATTAGGATTAATTCATGCTAGTAATAATTGTATTTAAATTTGTATTTAAAATTTATCCCGAATAGATTCCGGGCACCCCTATTTTCCCAACAACTGGTATCAGAGCCACGGTTTCGGGCTCTGAATTTTAAATTGGAATTTAAATTGTTAAACATTAAATTGAAATTGGATAGTAGAATTGTTAGATCTTTTTTGCAGGTATCCAATTGTCATGGTTTTAATGTTGTTAATTTCATGCGTGTAAATTAATTGTTTTTTAATTCGATTCGTTCGAATTCATTTTTCTCGTGAGAAAATCCACGAGTAGATTAGTTGTTTTTATTTTGATTCGATCATTGTAATAGACTAGTCTAGATCTAGTATTTATTTTTTTTGTAAAAATAAATTGTAACCGGATTGTGACGAAGAACGAAGAATTAAAAACGGCGTATCCGGACGACGCATACAAGCGTGGCGCGTGTATGGAAGTAAAATCATGCAAGGGGTGAAAAAAACGAGGACGAACGGCAAAAAAAATGGCGAACGGGGGTGCACGGCGCACGCCGTGCGCAACGAGGGCACGGCGCCGCGCGCACGCGTGGGCGCGCCTCGGGTGCGCCTCGGCGCGCCTCCGTGCAGCGCCTCGGGTGCGCCTCGGGGCTACGCTTCGGCGCGCCTCGGGCAGCATTTCGGCGCTTCTCGGGCCGGGAAGCGCGCGGGCCCACTTAGTGGGCCGACGCGCGCTGTATCTCAGGTCGTGGAATTTTTTTTCGGTTCGTGTTTTTTTTCGTGTGATTTTAAACGTCGTCCCGAACCCCAAACGATGCTGTTTTTGAAGAAGTGTTGCTGTTCGAGTGGGAGCACGTTGAGACGAACGTCGGAAAGCAACAAGGACGATTTTTTGCATCAAGACGTGAAGAAATTAAACCGTGATAATTGGATTCGAGTGCTCCAATATGTTTAATTTTGTTTTGATTGATGTTTTAATTCGTGCACTTATTATTATTTGTTAATATGTGTTTGCATGAATTTAATTGTCCAAGAAAAACCTTACTTTCGAAAATTACTAAGTATGTTTTTATAATCACAATTTTATTCCGGATATTAAAATTGGATTATTTTGACCTCCATAATTTATTTATTTGTGAAGTTCTTTTGGAATACATTTCCCCCTCGGATCGGCCAAAAGAACAGATTTCACATGAATAAATTCCGAAAGGATGATTGTGGATTATTACTAGTGGCGGTATTGACCCTCACCACGAGTGGCTTGCTCAAAGCGTAATAATAATCCTGTATTTAATTATGGTTATTACTTAGGCATAGAAAATTGATATTAACTTACTCCCCTCGGAGTCCCTGTCAGTTTCTATGTGGTCAAAGTGGGAGCCAACTATTAATTTTGAATTAAGGATTTGTAACTTTTAAGTTTGTAATCCGCTTGAATGTGTTTAAATGTATAGACCACCCCTCGTGGCGCATTTAAATTATTTCGAGATGTTGGCTGATGCATGATTATATTGTTTTAAGGTTTCAATATAATTGATATGATCAAAATTATGTGATAATTTCGTATTTTTCTAGATATTGATATGAATGTATGTTTTATTCTCAGTTCATCATGTCGCAACCTTTTAATCCACTGTTTAGTATACTTAAAGATAACAAACTTGTTGGTGAGAACTATGTTGATTGGAAACGTAACCTTAATAATGTCCTAACCGCTCAACACCACAAGTGGGTACTTACCACTCCTAAACCCCAAGAGCCTGCCGAAGATGCCACGAAAGCGGACAAGAAAGAGCATAAGAGTTGGTTTGACTCCGATGAGATGACTAGGTGTACTATTTTGGCGTCAATGTCAGATGTGTTGCAACACCAACACCAACACATGGAGACCGCCTCTGAGATAATGCAAAATCTTGAAGCGATGTTTCAACATCAGAACCGTACGGCTAGGCAAATCACCATGCGAAAGATGTTTTCGTTGAAAATGGTGGAAGATACGCCCGTAAGGGATCACGTAATCGAGATGATGGGTTATCTCAACAAGTTGGAAGTACTTGGTGCGGAATTTGACCTCCCTACTAAGGTCGATTTCGTTCTCCATTCTCTGCCAAAGAGCTTTGAGCAGTTTCAGTTGAACTATCAAATGAATGACCGGGCAAATAGTTTGCCCGAGCTCTTGCAAGCTTTGGTATCGGCGGAGACTCTAATGGATCACCAAACCGTTGCTATGGTGGCAAACGGTCTGTCTTCCTCTTCGGGTCCCAAGGGAGGGAAGAAGAGGAAGAGGACGAAGGGCCAGACCCAAGCAAATCCAACCGTTGCGAAACCCAAGGCAAAGGGAGAAGGAGGTGGAAAGAAAGCTGCTAAGGGTAAGTGCTTTAATTGTGGTGAGAAGGGATATTGGAGGGCGACCTGTTCTAAGCCTAAGAAGGGTGGAAAGAAAGGTAAGTCTCATGCTTTAGTCGTTGAAACATATGTTGCGGCGTATGCTGCCCACGTTTGGGTAGTGGATACTGGGGCAACTGATCATATTTGTTTCACTCTTCAGGGGTTCCAGCTAACCCGGCGACTTAGCAAGAATGAGATCACAATCACTTTGGGGGATGCTATGAGAGTGGCAGCCGAAGCAGTGGGAGTCGTGCACCTATCTTTTGAAGATAGAGTTTTAATTTTAAGAGATGTTTTATACGTTCCAAACTTTAGGAAGAATTTAATTTCGGTTTCTAAGTTGTTTTTTGATGGATATTCGGTTACTTTTAATAAAGTTGTTACTGTTTCTTTTAAAAATGATGTTATGTGTCATGGAACGTTGGTAAACAATCTCTATACGATTAAGTGTGCACACCACTCAAATAATGAATCTAATAACACGTCGATCATTTCGAGCAATAAAAGAAAGCGTTCTTCGGAGATGAACGAAACACTTCTATGGCATCTTAGACTAGGTCATATTAATCTAAAGCGGATAGAGAGATTGGTGAAAGACGGATCCTTGGAATCACTCCAAGTCGAGCCGTTTCCAACTTGTGAATCCTATTTAGAGGGTAAGATGACCAAGAGGGCATTTGGAGCCAAGGGGAATAGAGCCACGGAAGTGTTAGAACTCGTTCATACCGATGTGTGTGGTCCAATGACGATCAAAGCGAGAATGGGGTATGAGTATTTCGTTACCTTCATTGACGATTACTCAAGATATGGGTACATTTACCTTATGCGGCGTAAGTCTGAAACTTTTGAAAAGTTTAAAGAGTTTAAGGCCGAAGCCGAGAAATATAGGGAAAAGAGTATCAAGTTTCTACGATCAGATCGTGGAGGCGAATACCTCAGCGATGAATTCTTGAACTACCTATCGGACGAAGGGATCGTATCCCAGTTGACCGCATCGGGAACCCCTCAACAGAACGGTGTGGCGGAACGAAGGAACCAGACTCTTTTAGAGATGGTCAGATCCATGATGAGTTATTCGGATTTACCCAAGTCGTTTTGGGGTAATGCCTTGGAAACGGCGGCTTATATTCTAAACTTGGTGCCATCCAAATCGGTTCCTAAAACCCCAATGGAATTGTGGACCGGGCGCAAGCCCAGTCTAAGACATTTGCGGATTTAGGGTTGTCCGGTATACGTGCTAGACAAGGAAGCCGGTAAGTTGGATCCACGTTCGGAATTAAGGTTGTTTATAGGATACCCTGCGGGAACGAAAGGGTGTATGTTCTATAGTCCCAAGGATCAAAAGACCGTGATAAGTACACACTTTAAATTCTTGGAGGAAAACTATATGAACAATCGGAAACCTAAAAGTGAAATTACCTTAGAAGAATTGAGAGGTCAAACCTCGATACCAAGTATACAAGATGATGTACCACACGTCACATCTTCACAACCGGAACCCCGTCGTAGTGGGAGGGTTCCTAGGCAACCCGAGAGATTCATGGGGATAGGAGAATCTTCGGATTTGGTTCCCGGTGTTGAATCAGACCCATGGACGTACGACGAGGCAATCCAAGATAAAGAAGCGGAGTCATGGCAAACGGCAATGGAAGCCGAGATGGGTTCGATGGATCATAATCAAGTGTGGGAGTTGGTCGAGCCACCCAGTGGGGTAGAACCCATTGGATGCAAGTGGGTGTACAAGAGGAAAAGAGGACCAGACGAAAGGGTTGAAACCTTCAAAGTAAGGCTTGTGGCCAAAGGGTATACTCAGAAAGAAGGGATCGATTATGAGGAAACCTTTTCGCCTGTAGCTATGCTTAAGTCCATCCGTATTCTCTTGTCGATCGATGCGCACCTAGATTACGAGATCTGGCAAATGGATGTCAAGACGGCTTTCCTTAACGGAAGTCTTGACGGCATAGATATCTATATGCAACAGCCCAAAGGTTTCATTGAAAAAGGCCAAGAGAATCTCGTATGCAAGCTCAAGAGATCCATTTACGGACTTAAGCAAGCATCGCGTACTTGGAACCAGTGTTTTGATCAAGTGATTAAGTCTTATGGGTTTGATCAAAATGAGTTCGAAAGTTGTGTGTATAAGAAACGTGACGGAACTGCGGTGGTATTCTTAGTATTATACGTAGACGATATTCTGCTCATTGGAAACAATGTAAAGGTATTGTCAGACGTAAAGATATGGCTGTCAAAACAATTTGATATGAAGGACTTAGGGGAAGCCGGTCACATCCTTGGGATTAAAATCACTCTCGATCGCAAGAAGAGGATGTTGGGCTTATCGCAAGCTTCATACATTGACACTGTTTTGAAGCGTTTCAGCATGCAAGATTCCAAGAAAGGTTTTGTACCTTTTAGGCACGGAATCCATCTATCGAAAGAAATGAGCCCTAAGACGCAAGCGGAGATAGATGACAAGAAAGGTGTTCCGTACGCTTCGGCCGTAGGAAGCCTTATGTATGCAATGCTGTGTACGAGACCGGATATCTGCTTTGCCGTGGGCATGGTGGCAAGATATCAAAGTAATCCCGGGAAAGACCATTGGACTGCCGTAAAGTGCATCTTGAGGTATCTGAAAAGAACTCGGGAGCGGATGTTGATTTACCAGTCAGATAGTCTAGTTCCCGTAGGATACACGGACTCGGATTTCCAATCAGACATAGACTCAAGAAAGTCAACCTCGGGTAGTGTGTTTTGCATGGGAGGAGGAGCCATTTCATGGAGAAGCGTTAAGCAGAAATGCATCGCCGATTCGACCATGGAAGCCGAGTATGTAGCTGCTTGTGAAGCAGCGAAAGAGGCAGTTTGGCTCAAGAACTTCTTAGTGGACTTGGACGTTGTTCCGAATTTGCCCGACAAGATAACTGTCTTTTGTGACAATGCCGGAGCAGTTGCAAATTCAAAGGAACCGAGAGCCCACAAGGCCAGCAAACACATAGAAAGAAAATACCATCTGATACGAGAAATCGTTAAGAGAGGAGATATAGAGGTGGCAAAGATAGCGTCGGGTGACAACCTAGCGGATCCATTCACAAAGGGTCTGCCTCAGAGTACATTCGAGAGATATGTGGATGGAATGGGAGTCAAGACTATTTCCAATCTGCTTTAAGTATAAGTGGGAGGAATTATTAGGTTAGTGTAGGTTGACATGAGATGTCACATAGAGCTACTACACTAAGACATGCGTGATGTATACTAAAAGCAGACTTTAAGTATAAGTGGGAGATTGTTGGAGTTATACGTGAAAGTATGCTTTTACTTTGTATAACTCGTGTATCAAACACTCGTTTTATGAGAATAATTCTTTTATCGCATTTGCTTTAGTTATGATTGAATGTTGAATTTCTATTGCAAACCGTTCAATATGTAGTACGTGTTACATTGTAGTTAATGTGGTGATACCCAATCACGGAAGACGACATTAACAATTTACTTGTAACTAAACGTACATTTTCACGACCTAGGTGCAATTGAACAATCCGCCGTGAAAGGTCGATGTGTAAGGCTCAGATTGGTCTGTCTTGATTAAGAGACTGCACTAGCACATTTAGTATGTGTTGAAGAGGTCCTACAGCGAGGAGAAATTCTTCTGTTATGAAAGGTGAAGAATTAGACCTCAGTGGTTGTTGATTTCTTAATCTCCGTCACTTAAATAGGACCGTGTGTGCTTAGTAGTTACTGCTTTGATTCATGTTGGGTGAGAATCATTGCGACTTCGAACTTTGTGTCTTGGGCAGTAATATTAATCATACGACGGTTGCTAAGATTTAATACGAAGAAACGCGTGCGAGTACGGCTCGTGTGATTAGTCCTCTTGGTGGGCTCAGAAGTTTTATTGTACCAAATCTTGCAAGTGAAGAATTAGTTTCTTCGGTACGAATAATAATGTTGAGCTGTCTTTACTCCAAGGTTAAAGATGTTAATTAATTTAGAGCTATTCAGAAGCTTAATTAATTAATGGACTTGATAATCTTAAACGTGGGAAATAATAACCGGGAGCCCATATTATCGTAATATGGATTAAGATGGATAGTGCAATATTAATTTATTAGTGGTAATAATTAATATTAATGGGCTGAATTATATTGGGGCTCAATATTGAAATTCAGAAGTCCATTAGGAGGTCCAATCTTAATTCTCCTTAAGGCCCCTCAAGTAGCCCATTAAGTAGCCCAATAATGATAAGGTGATTAAAATAAAAAGAAAATAATTATGCTGAGTTTTCTCTATTATTTTCGAAAATTGCATGATAAGGAGGAAAAAGATTTTGTTGATTTTCTTGGAAAGATATTATGCAAGATATGTATTCTAGGAATACAAGAATATCTCATATATTCAAGAAGATCCAAATCTTGGATTTCTTCTATGTAATTTTCGAAAATTTCATATTTATTTAGGGGTGTGAGATTTTTGTGGAATATTTTATTTTGGAGAAAAGAATATATGAGATATATTCAAGATTTCGTAGAGTCTAAGAAAAGATTTTCTCCAAGCCCATTAATCCTCTAATTTTCGGCCAACACCCTCTATAAATAGGGGATGATTATTTCATCCCCAAGTACATAATTCCATGTGTTGGAAAAATCAAGAAGCATAGATATTTTTCTTTTTCCTTAGTTTATTAAATTACTTGAAAGCGTCTCCCACCGGCGATCAAGTGAGGTGAAAAGGGAAATACTTGAGAAGGCTTTGGGTTGATAGAACGAGATTACAAGTGTCCCGTATATCCAAAGGCCAATACTACGAGAGGTACGTTAATCGCATATTTACTTGTTTAATTCCGCCTAGTTAAATATGTGAAATTAATTTAACATGCATGATGATAATTAGTTGTTGGAATTATTATTTGAATTAATTAGGATTAATTCATGATAGTAATAATTGTATTTAAATTTATATTTAAAATTCATCCCGAATAGATTCCGGACACCCCTATTTTCCCAACATCAACCCCCAGGGTTCATTGATCCTCGATTTCCAAATCACGTTTGCAAGCTTAAAAAAGCTCTCTATAGCCTTCAACACGCCCCTCGCACCTGGTTTTTACGTAGAAGGGCGGATATTGCATTATATTTTTACTTCTTTATGTAGATGATATCATTATCACCGAAAGTAACAAATTTATTTTGCAGGCCTTTATTAAACGCATTCATAAGGAATTTGTTGTAAAAGACATGGGCTCTCTCAATTACTTCCTTGGTCTCGAAGTTGCACATTTTGATACTGGTTAATTTGTTGGACAAACTAAATAAGCACATGACATTCTCACTAGGGCTTCGTTACTCGACTCGAAGCCGATTTTCACTCCATTAGCTGCCAAAGATTCTCTTGTCAGCTCCGCTGATCTATTCTAGGATCCAACCTATAGTTGGTGCTCTTCAATACCACACTATTACACGTCCGGATATATCATATGTTGTTAATCATGTGAGCCAGTTTCTTCAAGCTCCGTCAATTGACCATTTCTTGATTGTAAAGCGCATTCTTCGTTATGTTAAGGGTACCATTCGTTATGGTCTTACCTTCTCTCATTCATCTGATTATTCGGTTCTTGGTTACTCAGATGCAGCTTGGGCCCGTTGTGTGGATACACGTCGTTCCACATATGGCTACTCCATTTACTTGGGAGGTAACTTGGTCTCCTGGAGTGCTGAGAAACAGCTGATTGTTGCTCTTTCAAGTTGCGAATCCGGGTACCGTGCACTTGCCAATGCTGCTAAGGAAATGTTATGGCTAACTCACTTACTTCGTGAGCTCCGTGCACTACCCTTCTCGCGACCTGTGCTTCTATGTGACAACAAGAGTGCATTATTCTTGAGCCAAAATCCTGTTGTCCACAAACGAACTAAGCACATTCATATTGATTGTCATTTTATTCGAGAGCTTGTCACTGCTCAAAAGTTCGAAACCAAGTTCATTCCCTCTGAACTTCAGGTCGCCGGCATTTTTACAAAGAGTCTAGCCTGACCGCTCTTTGAATTTTTACGCTCAAAGCTCCGTGTCGACCTTAATCCCACACTTCGCTTGAAAGGAGGTAACAAAGAATATTCTACGGATGATGAGAATATTCTAGAATAGTGATAAGAGCGAATCAATTCAAATCAAGTTGAATTGATATGTAAATATCTTGTAAATATTTTGTAATCTCTTACTTTGTAAAGGTTGTTGTATCCTATAAATGTGAGCGAAAATTAAATCATCTATTTACGGTGAAATTAAATCAATATTGTTCTTTTCACAGAGTGATTAGTGGACTAGTGTTATACACGAAGGACATAAATTTTGAGTTTTCGTATAGAATTAAACTGACTCGGTAAAAAAAGAAAAATTATTTATTTGTTTTCTTATCAGTTTCTTACATACGTATCGAAAGGCACTATATAATTCTTCAAAATATGGCCTGCTCAAGAAGTTAATTTTTTTTATTAGATTGTACTAATATATTTGTTACGAGTAATATTGACTTGTAACAATATATATATAAGTCGAAGCAATTTGGTTTGTTTAGGTCCATATACATACCAAATACTGGTGCCGATCTAGTGTTTCAAAAGATGGAAAGAATGACAAAATAATGTGTGATGAAAAAAAGAATTGGAAAAGAAAAGGGAAACAAGAACAATTTTGTTCACAGATTTGATATCCACACGTCTCATCAATGAAACTATCGTATCTTATTACCCAATTCGATTCACATTCATTAGAATAACATTCTCCAATATTTTCAACTTGGTTTATTAGATGGGACTTGATTTGGAAATTTTTTAATAGTGGTTATACAACACTAGTTTACCTCTTAAATAAGGTAATCAATACCTATTTAGATTAATTTTCTATCGTCTTATAATTTTCCTCCTCAATCTTTCCTCCATACTACAACCAACAGCCTTTTCTTTTATCTAATTTTTTCAAAACTAGAGCACAATAATAGTGATCTAATCATGATGGGTTCGTGTGTGTGTGTCCATAAATAGCAGGGTGGGGTAGGTGTGGCGATTGAATGTCAAAAGAACATCGAAAGAAATATGCAAAGCTCTTCCTCTAAGATTACCTTCAATTCAACCTTAAGTGCTCGGCACGACGACGTTTTCCTAGCATCAACCATGAAAACAGGTACCACGTGGCTCAAAGATAATGATTAATTTAGAGTACCCTAAAAAAATATTTAATACAATTCACTAATTTTAATTAGTAAACCTATTTAATTTAGAGTATAAAATGATCTAAATCAAATAATAAACTTATTTATAAACCTCTAAGACCCTGTTTGGTTAGCAATGATGGTGAATGTGACGAGGATGGAGAAGGAAAAAGGTGGATGTGGTAATCCAATGGATGATAAATATGTATTTAGTTAGAGATGAGGAAGTAGAGTTGGATAGAACTTTATGTCAAATCAATAATGATATTGTATTATTATATTATTGTTGGTTGGTTGAATGCAATTAAAGAATGAGTTTATATGTGGAAGAAGAGTAAGAGAGAATGATTGATGTACTAATGTATTTGAAGAGAGATGGAGAAAAAAGCTCGTGAATCTCAGAGAGCTAACTATAAAAAGCTATAGTGAGATGGTAAATGGCAATTGAAGAAGATGGAGAAAAAAGCTCTACTATAATGATCTGTTTGAAAGATGGTTTTTTGCTATTTGAGATTTGCTCTTCAATTGCGGTACCTGGAAGAAGTGGTTATTTCTAAGTGCAATCGAATGGAAACACTTTTATTTGGGAGTGAAAAAAATTAGTATGAAAAAAAAAATTGTGGGAAATTTTCTTCACCTTGAGATACTTTTTGATGGTGATGAGTGAAAAAAATAAACATAATTAAGCAACACATATGTAAAGGGAAAATTATTAGAGAGTGATAGATGTACTAATATATTTGAATTTGCTTCTCTTTTGTTGTTTCAATGGCATATACCAAAATTTCTAAGTTTATGTGTATCTTTATTTGTAAATAGTCTTAGTTGAGACTAGTCATTCGAATTATGCATGGAAAAAAGCTTTGGGACCATATTTATTGGAAGTCTTGCAACGACACCGTGTGTCTCTTGTGGGACTAAATGTGTATTAGCATCTATAAACATATATTGTCCTTACATAAATAACTTAAAGCTCGACTCGACGTGATTAAACTAGTTTTATATTTTTATCTCATTGAAATATAACAATAATACTTTTAATCTCTCATATCTTAGGGTATGATTGATATATCTGAATAGAATAACACTTGAATGGAATGAACTCATGAATGAAATAGAGGTTTGAATGGAATGATGGAAGAATGATCATTCTTTTGATTGTTATATATTAGGAATGAAATATAATTATTATGTGTAGCTATATAAAATTATTATTTTTATTGATTAATTGTTGGAATAATTATTTAATAATATTAATTATGATTATTTGAGTTTTTATATATATATTCCTAATAGCAATATTATTAATTAAAAAATTATTATTATTAAATTATATTTTTAATAATTCTTATAATAATAAAAAATAACATAATACTATTATTATTTAATAATATTTAAATTAATAATGTTTATTATTATTGGAACTATTATTTAAAATTATTTTATTATTTTTTAATTATAACATATTTTTTAATTGCGTTATTGTTATTTTAGTAATATAATTAGTATTATTTATTTTATTGTTATTTAAGATAATTTTTATAATCAAATATTATTATTTATATTTTTATTAATATACAAGTAGTAATTATATAATTATTATATATACTGTAGAAATATAAATATTATTGTTGCAAATTATTATATTATTATGATTGAGTATTAATAATAATATTATTAGTGTAGATATGTTGGGACTAGAAGATAATAATATATAAATGAAAATAAGTGATGGTATTTTTGGAAAATAACCATTCCTCAATATGTGGAATACATAAACCCTTGTGTTATAGAAGGAATCACTATTCCACATTATTGAGAATCATCATTCCATATGGAATCACTATTCCATTTTTTAAAACATACCAATCATGGTATTTGGAACAAATTAAGGAATGAATATTCTATTCCCTATCAATTCCATTATACCAATCATGCCCTTATAGAGTAGCACACAAGATATTAAACGGATATATAATTAAAAAAAATCCACTGGTTAATCTAGAGGAGCAGGAAGATATTTAAGTCAACCTGAAACGACTCCTACCTCTGCCGCAACATTTGTCGTGTTATTGTTAAAATAATTAAAGGGGGTGTCTGTGTCCCACATCGGTTTGTGAGTAAAAATGATTAACGCAATAATACTATTTAATAAGACTATGTGTCATTGTTAAAAGTGCACCAGTCAATACACTTTAGTCTCATGTTTGATTCTTCCTAAATTCCTTTCTTATATTTCGTGTTATTATAAAGTTTTTTCATATAGTGGTTGAGAGCCCTAATTTTTATCCAATTTGTTGAATTTATTTTTTTCTTCGTTTTATCTTTCCTTTCATTTCATTTACCCCTATGAAGTCGAAGTCATGCACTTTTGATGGCGGAAGCACGCAACATTCACCTTCAGCGGGACCCACATCGAAATTCAGGGGCCAACACCTAAGAATTTCGTACCGTTTGATATGTTGGTCCCACCCCAAACTCTATGCATGCAATCCCACCACGGGGAGTCCAGAAATTTATTAGTTCCTAAGGGAAGTCTAGATCTGGTGTTCCATATTTCTGGAAAGATTATCGATTTTATGAGAGGAGGTTGGAGGAGCTTCTTGACTTGAGTTTTTACGAGGATGGTTTGTTGATTCTCTTGCTCCCTTCTAATAGGATTCTTATGTTATTACATTTTTTATTTGTACTCAGAATTTAGGATATGAAAGAGGCTTAGGGTTTTGAGCTTTTTATGAGTATATATACCCTTGTTAGTGGCCACGGTAAGAAGACAGTGATTATTCTTGCCCGGATTTAATAATTGGGTTGTGGGAAAGCGCTGAATTTCAATGTATTCAAAAGATTTAAATGATTTGTTTATTTTTTTTACATATATACTCTTTTCTTAATTACTCGTCATTTTCTACTTCTCATTACGTATGAATGGATAAATTAATCTTGATAATTTCACGTACGTGTGAGTAATCACACTACAAGAAAAAAAAATTTAGTATCAAACATTTTCTGATACTAATTTAAATACTATTAGATCTCTAAGATACTTAAAAAATATCAATCTGTTAATTTAACCTCGGAAAAGGAATTTAAAAAATTAAAACTTTTCTTCCGCGTAAATTGCGGGGTCCATTTGGCTTTTTTTTTTTTTTTAGATCGGTAAATGTTAGTTGTTAGTAGTTAGATTAGTTCACCAAGTCTCCATACACTCCCAGAAATCTCCAAGCCTACCTTATAACTCCCTCCCAATTCGTTCCCAAAGGGAATCGAACCCAGGTCACTCACTAGAGTGAGGAATCCGGTTCCATTTGGCTTTTAATTTGTGTTACGAACAAAATAGTCGTGAATATTTTCAGAGATGGGTTGGGTTTAGCTGCGATTTGACATTTATATCACCAAAATAATTGTGCATCTATTGTGCGAGAAAATAAGTTAAATGAACAAAAAAAAAAAAAATCTTCATGTGAAATTGGTGCGGCCGAATTTTCCTCTTACATCCTCATTTGTACATGAATTGCTTTACTTCGGAGGTGGTGAAAGGTCTTGGTCATAATTGGGACATATTAAGTGATTGGACATTGGAGAGACAATTGACCTTCAAATATTTGATAAAAAAAAAAAAATATATATATATGCCTTAGAAATTCCCATAAGAGAATTGCGTAAGTTGTACTTCACATTTAATGGATGAGAGAGAAAAGAATGAAGAAAGGTGAAAGGAGTCCATTGTTTAGTGAATCCCTTGATCTATGACATTTTAGGGGGCGCTTGGTTAACAACTCTTCAATGTTAATGAGAATGTGATTGAAAATTAGTGTAATTAGCATGGTTCATGAGAACAAAATCACTACCTCTCCTCCTAAATAAGGTAATCACTACTCCATTTTGATTGCCCTATTCTCTTCCTACAATCATCCTCCTCAATCACTCCTCCCTTCCTCCACCAACAACCATTTGCTGTCTACTTCTATTCCAAAATTCGGGCATGACACTAGCAATGGTGTCACCATTAGAACACTTCTTCCCCTAACATATCATTTTTATTATGAGGGCATAGATGGAAATAAATTTTCATTCCCATTACCATTGAAGAATGGCTAACCAAACGCCCCCTTAATTTATCTTTTCTAATTTTGACTACAAACAAAAAAGTCGTGCATATTTCAGAGATGGGTTGGGTGCGGCTGGAATTTGAAATTCTTATATCCACTTATTTACATTAATAAAATAATTGTGCATATTTTGTGTGAAAAAACAATTTATAGGAAAAATAACTACCTTCATTGTCAAATTTTGCATCCTTATTTCTACAAATTTATTTAATGAAAATATAATTTGTTCCTTTTTCTTGTGAGTTTTTTTATGTAACGACATTTGCGGAGGCCGAGCTATAAGTAGTAACAAGGTGGTTTAGGTTACCTGGCCACTGGGATCCACACTTTAGTGAGTGACCCAAGTTCAATTCCCTTTGGGGAATTAAGAGAGTTATAAGGTGAATTGAAGATTTCTTGGAGTGTTTAGGGGCTTGGTGAATTAACTTCTAACAATTAACATTTCACTACAAAAAAAACACTGTTTTGCGAAGGAATTAGCGACGGAAAATCCGTCGCAAACAGTGTTTTGCGACGGGATCTGCGACGGACACGTATCTGTACCTAAAACAGCCGTAGCAAATTTTTGCGACGGATTCAGCCATCTGTCGCAAATTAACGACGGACAAATCCGTCGCAAAATCGGCGGGTCAGATCCGGCCGGGTCACACAGAATTTGCGACGGACAGTAGTCCGTCGCAAACTTTTCGGGTCAGACCCGATCGGGTCAACAACATTTGCGACGGCTAAATTCCGTCGCAACTGTTTTTATATATTTTTTATACTTTTTTGTGTTATAATTTGCGACGGGCTGTTTTCCGTCGCAAAATTAAATATTTGCGACGGAATATGGCCGTCGCAAATTACCGAGCCTATACAAAAAAAAAAATGGCTCGCGTGGTTCGAGCCCGGGCACCCGAGGCGGCCGGGGCGGGCGCGGACCACTGGGCCAACCGGCCCATTCCTTGTTATATGCAGCCCACCTTCTATATTAGTCTTATTAGGCCTGGAACAATTAATCCATTTTTTGGATCCAAGGGGAATCGAACACGGGACCTTTTGTGCAAGAGGAGAGGGCGCGCGCCACTAGAGCACATGCTACTTTCGTTTATTTTTTTGCAATTAATTGTATATGTATTCAAATTAAGTCATTTTTTTTATAATTCACCAAATTAATTTCTTTTCGTATCTAAGTTGTTTATTAAAATATTTTGCCCAACTATTTTTTTTATTTTGTAAAATTATTTATTTTGACTCCCGCTTAAATTTATAATTCGTTCATTTGTACGCAATTAATTGTATATGTATCCAAATTGACTCATTTTTTTTTCTACAATTCACCAAATTAATTCATTTTCGTTTCTAACTTGTTTTTATAAATATTGGGGCCATTTAATTTTTATTATTTCTGTAAAACTATTTATTTCGACTCCCGCTTAAATTTATAATTCGTTCATTTGTACGCAATTAATTGTATATGTATCCAAATTGACTCATTTTTTTTTCTACAATTCACCAAATTAATTCATTTTCGTTTCTAACTTGTTTTATAAATATTGGGGCAATTTAATTTTTATTATTTCTGTAAAACTATTTATTTCGACTCCCGCTTAAATTTATAATTCGTTCATTTGTACGCAATTAATTGTATATGTATCCAAATTGACTCATTTTTTTTCTACAATTCACCAAATTAATTCTTTTTCGTTTCTAACTTGTTTTAATAAATATTGTGGCCGTTTAATTTTTATTATTTCTGTAAATCTATTTATTTCGACTCCCGCTTAAATTTATAATTCGTTCATTTGTACGCAATTAATTGTATATGTATCCAAATTGACTCATTTTTTTTCTACAATTCACCAAATTAATTCATTTTCGTTTCTAACTTGTTTTTATAAATATTGGGGCCATTTAATTTTTATTATTTCTGTAAAATTATTTATTTCGACTCCCGCTTAAATTTATAATTCGTTCATTTGTACGCAATTAATTGTATATGTATCCAAATTGACTCATTTTTTTTTCTACAATTCACCAAATTAATTCATTTTCGTTTCTAACTTGTTTTTATAAATATTGGGGCCATTTAATTTTTATTATTTCTGTAAAATTATTTATTTTGACTCCCGCTTAAATTTATAATTCGTTCATTTGCTTAAACTTTTTTTTCATAATTCACCAAATTAATTCATTTTCGTTTTTCACTTGTGTTTATAAATGTTGTGTCCATTAAATAAAAGTAAATTCAAACTAATAAATTCACAAAATTATAAATTAAAGTAACAATTCAAAAATTAAATTAAAGTAACAATTCAAACTAAAAAAAAAATTGTACTTCATAGTTATTAAAAATCAAATTTTTTTAACAATCGGAATTAAATCCGTCTTCCTCTTCATCCTCGCCCAGGTTAACAATCGGCGACATCGATGGCTGGGTCGGCGGGATCGGCGGCATCGGTGGCGCAGGCATTTGCGCTCGTGGCATTGAATCAGAGACGAATATCTGCCACCACGCCTGCATGGCAGCTGTATACTCCTGCAGCTCGGCCCGATACCGCTCCACCTCAGCTGTATACCGGTCGTGCGCCTCTCGCTGCTGCCTCTCATACTCTTCCTTCTCTCGCTGCTGCCTCTGCATGTTCTTCATCTGCTCCACCACCGTGGCAAGCTGCCTCTCGACCTCACTGGGATGAGAGTCGATGGAAGACTGAGAGGAGGATGAGCCTGAGCCACGAGATCGAAAAAAGTTCTTTCCGAAGCTGCCCAATCCAGCGAACCGCCCCTTTTTAGCCTTGACGTTCTTGAAGTACAATTCATTTTGAACGTCAACAGAAGGCTGTGTGGGGGGCATCGACCCCGACCCCGACCCCGACCCCTCTGCCGTTTCCTCAGGCTGAGGCTGAGAGGCAAGATCCTCGAGCATCTTTCTCTGCAAATTAATTATACAAAAAATTAAATAAATTGAACACAAAATATAAAAAATACTTTTAATATTAAAAATTTAAATAATACTATTAATATTGAAATAATACTTACGTGGATCTCGGTGGTACGGCCGTAGGTAGACTTCCCAGTCTCCTCGACGAATGGGTGGGCGAGCTGCAATCTCTCAAAATGAGAGGGCTCGCGTCCTTGCTCCGCCGCCTAATTAGAAAAAAAGATAGTAAAAATTAACAACACTCATAAAAATTAGGAAAAAAATAATATAAATTCAAAAACTACAAAATTGAAGACGAAACTTACAAATCTCAACCCGTGCTCATAAATGGACCGAGAACCGGCCCGATGTCTTGTCATCCCTTCTCCATCAGGGTCACTACGCCGATTCGCCTTGTTTTTCGCCGACTTCTCTTGGAATGCAGGGGAATCCCAGTAGCGGAGGAATTGGTCCCAAATTGACCGTCTTTCACTGTCAAGCCCCCAGTCGGTGGCCTCTCCCTTCTTGTACCACTTCTCCCTCATTCTGTAAAGGAGGTCTCTGTACCTTTCCTTTCCATATTTATCGAAATTCCTCCACATCTGGTCATCGTGCTCCGGTGCCCAGACACATTCTTTCTGCAATTACAATTTAAATGTAAATATATGTTTATATATTTGATATTAATAAACGGTGAATTAATAAATTAAATTAATACCTTAAACTCCTCGAAGTATGTCTTTTTTCTTGCATCGGACACTAACCTCCAAATGTAAGCGGTGGGCTCGAATCCACAGCGAAAGATGGAGTCGGAAACCTGATTAGCAGCCTCATGACCCGGAATCCAACTGTAAAATTAAAATTTCAAAGTTAGTAAAATAATTAGGTTTTAATTAATAAAAAAATTGAGTATAAAATATTAAAACTTACATATGACCACATGGCTTAACAGGCATCCGTCCTTCAACAACCGGATGCTGGCGGGAGGAGGATGAGCCCTCAGCAGTCTGCTGTGAGGAGGAGGAGGAGCCCGCACCAGGCTGTGAAGAGGTCTCTGATAGAGACCTCGGCCTGAAAATAGGTGGAACCACGGGTCTTAGTGAGGGCCGTCGTCTCCTCCCTCCTCGTCCTCCTCGACTCGCCTCCTCATCCCTCGGAGGCTGCTGACTGTCGTTGCCACTGCCTTGTCCGCTCATCTATAACAAATTTCACGAATTATTCATTCAACTAAATTAAAATCAATCAACTAATAATATTATTTTATAAATTATATATTAAACTAAAATCAAACAACTAATATTATTTAAAATCAAACAACTAATATTATTTAAAATCAATTAACAACCTACTCAACTAAATTCATTCAACTAAATTAAAATCAATCGTCAACTAATATTATTTTGTAAAATTATTAAACTTAAATCAAGCAACTAAAATTATTTTGTAATATTATTTAAACATGCTTAACAATTAAAAATTAACAAATTACTAAAACAATTCAACTAAAATCAAACAACTCAGCTAAAATCAATTCTAAACTTAACAAATTCAACTATTTCTAAACATGCTTTAAAATTAAATTAAAATTCGATCAACTAATTAAATTATAATTTAACTAATTCAACTAAAATCAATTCATTTCTAATATAATTCAAACAATTCAACTAATTCAATTCTAAACTTAACAAAAATTAAACATACTTTAAATTAAAATTCGATCAACTAATTAAATTATAATTCAACTAATTCAACTAAAAACAATTTATTTTTAATATAATTCAAACAATTCAACTAATTCAATTCTAAACTTAAAAAAAATTAAACATGCTTTAAATTAAAATTCGATCAACTAAAATCAATTCATTACTAATATAATTCAAATAATTCAACTAAAATCAATTCTCTAAACATGCTTTAAAATTAAATTTTAAACGGTAAAAATGAAGAAAACTTACGGTTTATTTGTAGAAGATGACGAAACGAGAACTCGGTGGGGACGGATTGGATCTACAGCGACGGCACCCGACTTCTCCTTCCTTTTCCTTTCTTTTTCCTCTTCTTCTTCTTCTTTCTCTCTTTCTCTGTCTGAAACGCGGCGGGCCTGTATAAATAAGTGGAGAAAAATTTGTGACGGACGCCTGTCCGTCGCAATTTTTGCCCGTCAAATGCAAAACGACGCCGTTTTTAAATCTGATTTGCTACGGAAAAGCCGTCGCAAATCAGTCAACGCACCGTTTCCCGATAAGACACATAAAACGGCTCGAATTTGCGATGGACATTCCGTCGCAAATCAGTCAATGGGCCGTTTCCCGAGAGGTCGCGAATATAAATGTAAGCATTGCGACGGCTTTCGTCCGTCGCAATTACAAAGTTTAAAATTGCGACGACTTCTTCCGTCGCAAATCAGTCAAACGGGTCGCTTCCCGAACGGTCACCTTTAAACGGGTATGTTTTGCGACGGAATTGACCGTCGCAAACTCAAAATTGAAATTTGCGACGACCTTTCCGTCGCAAATGTAGCCGGTTCAAGACCAAGTCGGTGGGCCCTAGATTTTGCGATGGCTTATCCGTCGCAAATTACTATCATTTGCGACGGACTTCCTAAGTCGTCGCAAATTTTCATTTTTTGCGACGACTTACAAAAATCCGTCGCAAATGATAGTAATTTGCGACGGATATTCTTGCCGTCGCAAAATTCCCGTCGCTAAACTCCATCTTTTTTGTAGTGTTTACCGATAAAAAAAGTATATAGATATAAGTAGTTTGTGTATACGTACTTATGTATTGGAGGGATCTTTTATTTTATTTAATCAGTTTTTGTTTGTATATATTTTGAATTAAGGTGTACATTTTCTGTAAGACGAGGCTTATGGTTTTGAGTATTTTAATATTTTATTTATAACTACCTTTGTTTTGTGCTTTGAGGTTGTGAATCCTCTAAAAAATACAGTTGAAATTAATTGTATTTTTTAGTAAAAATAACTTATTTTCTTTAATGAAAACAACTGTATTACATTTATGTAATTAAATTTCGTAGACAGAAAGAGCCTTCTAAGATAAATAAATTATTAAGTCGAGAATAAATTTCTTATAATAAATAAATAAATAAGAAAAACAAACGAAGGTGAAAGCAGGACAAGAGATGTTCTAAAAATAAATAGGAAAAAAAATCACACTGAGCCGATTTGAACAAACAATAGTTTTTTATTTTCGATGGGGCCATACCAATTTGCATATCATTAATACCACAATTATGTTTTTTAAATTTCATTACTCATACCACAATATTTTTTTTTATCGGTAATGTTGTGACTCGAACCCATGACCTCTCGGTCATAGGTAGCAGAGCTCTAACCACCTGAGTTATACCACTTCATCCATTATTAATACAACAATTGAATTATTTATTATTTATATTGTGTACCCCTCAGTAATAAATATACCAATAACACCACAATAAATATTATTTGTCATTAATTTGTTGTGTGCTCCTCATTGATAGGTATACTATTAATATCACAATTTACATCTTTTTTTCATTTCTTGTGCGGCCCCAACGTTCGGTATACTTGCATTATATGTTGTTTCTTGTGGACTCTTCAACTATAGGTAGAGATGTGAAGACGGACCAGTGGGAAGCAAACTCCCCAACCCAACCCACTTATTGGCGGGCCGTGGATTCAGACGGGTCGACCTACCTATAAATTCATAAAATGATTTTTACCTTTTAAAATTAATTTTTTTTATATAATTTAAAAGTTCTAGTACATATATAAAGTTCATCAAAATTAAATGTAATCAGATATTTATTGATAACTATCACTATAAAAATGGCAAAGTGGAATAGCTCAAGTGGTTGGAGCTCCATTGCCTAGGATCGAGAGATCATTAGTTCGAGTCATCATTTGCTCGATTAAAAAAAAACAAAAATCTATCACTTTAAAATTTTTAAAACAAAAATTATCTTACAAATAAAGTTCATCATTCAATATTATCATTGTTAATAATGTACAAAAAAAAATGCGTAAAAAAATGGAGGTGGGCCGGTGTGCTAAATCCCCTGGCCCAAACAGGACACCCCGTTTAGTCTTTCCTCCACGCAGGTTAAAAAATATTTGTCTAAACCCTCCTATTATGTATGGCAAGGTAGGCCTGCGCAATGGGCCCAACTTGCTTTGACAATTCTAGCGATATGTAAACCATTTATAACACAATTTACATCATTTATTGTTTCTAGTGTGCTCCTCAACGATAAGTATACCATTAATACCACAATTTGCATTAATATATATGTTTTTTTGTGAACTCCTCAGTAATAGGTATACCATTAATATCATAATTTACATCGCCCCTTTTCTCTTTTGTATGCTACTCAATTATAGGTATATCCTTAGTACAATAATTTACGATTTTTTTTCTTTTCTTGTTGGGTCCACCGCGATAGGTATACCATCAATACACCAATACATTTGGATTTGTTTGTAGTCTTATGGTTCTAGGTTTTAGTTTCTATTTTAATAAATATCTAATTAGCAGTTTGGATCCTTTAGCGGTTGATATATAATTAATACCATTTTTTTTTCATCTATCATTTCCCGTGGACCCTTATGGGGTAGGTATTCCCTTAATACTAGAATTTACATCTTTGTTGTAAGGCCTTAACTGATAGATATACCATTAATGCCATAATTTGTGTCTTCTTTATTTCTTGTGGGGCTCTCTGCGGTAAATTACAATTAATACACAATTTGCATTATCTATTTTTCCTATTGGCCCTTTTAAATATAAATATTTTTACTAATATGATGAAAGATAAGCTTCTTTATTACGTTTTATTAATTATAAGGAGTTTGAACTACTATAAGAAACTAAATGATATTTTTCTCCACAATTTATTGAGTTAGTATTAAAATCATCCTGTAACTTTAAATCGCCTCTTATTTTATGTATTCTAATTTAGATCATTATCAATTGAAATCCCGTCAATCTCAATTTTAATCTTTTGGGTTGGAGGTTCGAATTTCTCCAAATAAATTTTGTAGTTTTATGATCTTCGGCCGATTTGATGGCTTGAAGTTGCAACACAAAATATGCTACCTCTTAGGCCACGATAAATGAATAAATAAATCTAAAAGTATTGCTGAAATAGAAAAAAAATCATTATAAATTAAAACATATATATAACTTTGTATATTCAATTTTAAATTCTAAATGAAAATTATATATTTTTAAAAGCTGAAAAAAAGTTTGTAATAATAAACATCATAATTATCTTCTATTAACATTAGAATTTGTTCTCTCTTCCAACATTATCTTCAATTATTGTATGTTGTTCTTAATGTCTTGAATGCAGGTTGACGACGTAGATGTGTACTAAAAAAAATGTGCATCATTTTTGGGGGAATTTTTAAACTAATTTTTTTTTGAAATAACACAAAAAGAGTTGTGCAACTAGAAGAATACCCGCTTACCAATGTTATTTGTATAAGATACATATAATATAATTAATTGATATTTTATGAATATTTTTTAAAATATGATGATTGATCTAAAATTTAAAAAAAAAAGATATATATTAAGATATATTAGTTTTGAAGAAGTGATATATATGAGGGTCAAATGCATAATTTTAATTGATTTGATTAAGTCAAATTAATCCAATGGTTGTAAGATAAATATAAGAATTGTGTAGGATTTCAAATACTAGAAATGTGCATTAATTCTCCCGTGCAGAGGGGGCTCAATTACTTATAATTGATTCTCATGAATCTTAATAGGAAAAAGTTGTTGACTGTGATGGTAAAGACTAATATTTGAAATGTGCACGGAGAAAAAGAAAAGATTTGGGACCATGTCACGTGCAACTAAAAGTATATTAGCATCTGGAATCGTTGTCGCATCAACACCTTAAAGCTCGACTCAACTCGATCATATTAAACACCTTTTATATTTTTATCCCGTTGAAATATAGCTACAATTTTTTTAAATCTATCGTATAAAGTAGCACAAAAGATATCAATAAAAGATATAATTAAAAAATTGCACCCATTAATCTAGAGGAGCGGGGAAACTTATGTCAAATTGAATTAAAAAAAGCGTCCCCGCGTGGTCATTTGTGGGGTTAGTGTTAAAATAAAGGGAGCATCTATGTCCCACATCGGTTTGTGAGCGAATAGTATGAACTCAATATTACTATTTAAAAAGACTAAGTGCATTTAGTACAAGTGCACCAATCAATATTACTACTTGAATTCCTTTCTTATATTTCATGTTGTTGCAAAGTTTTCCATACGGTGATATTTCTTTCCAGGACCCTGGTTTTTATCCGATTTGTGGATTTTATTCTAATTTTGCAATTTATTTCACCCTTCGTTTAATTTTCCCCTATGAATGAATGAGGACTTAATATCAATCTTAATATGCTTCTCTTGCTCTTCATCCGAAGTCGGCATCATGCTCTCGTCTCTATTGTTGGAGGACTCAGAAGGGGGCAAGCACACAACATTCACTTCCAGCAGCGGTTACATTTAGGTGGCGCTAGATACCTAGGGTTTCATGTATGTGCAAAATATCCCATAAATATAAAAGGACGCAAAAAGCCAAAAGAATCTTGGCCAATATTTATTCTACCACGGCAACCACAGTGATGATCAGCCATAAACGGAGGCTATTCATCAAAATTTTCCTCTGCTTCTGTTGTTCGTCTATTTTCTTCTTCGTTAGTGGAAGACTCCGACGGTGATTTCAATGTGGGACCCACCTTTCGTGAAATTTCCCTTGTATTCAACGAAGCCGAAACTCTAGGAAGCTTGCTCATTAGCTAGTGTCGCCTCCTTCTTCTCTGGAATAGTTATCTTTGCCCTGTGCTTGCACGCCAAATGGCGTAAACTCCAATCTTCTACGAAGGCCATATACGTCATAAACTGCGGTGTTAGATCTAATTCTTTTGACAGCGGTGTGTTTGATATAGATACATTTATAAGTAGTTTATGTATTCCAAATGTATTGGTGGAGTCTTTTGTTTTATTTAATCATTTTGTGTTTGTATTTTGAAATAAGATACACCTTTCTATATGACTGAGGCTTAGGGATTTTAGCATTTTATAGTCGCCTTTGTTTTGTGTTTTGAGGCGGTACAACAATTTGTAAGTGAAAATAATGGTATTGTTTGGTGAAAGTAATTGTATATTTTTAATAAAAATAATTGTATTAATTTTTATCAAATTAAATCTCATCGTTGAAAAAAAATCTTCTAAGATAAATACATTATTTGTAATACCCCGTCCCGTTTTATACCTTTTATATTCCTAGAACCCTTATTTTATTTTATTATCTTTGTTTCTTTTTATTTTATTATTTTGTGTGCTATTGTGTAATTTAAATATATACCCTTTTATAAATTCCTAAATTCGAAGAAAGGAATCGAGTCTTTCAAACGAATAAAGGACTACGAGAAATTAAATATTAAAGTTTAAAATTATGTTTTCGTTTCGTATAAATTATTGAGAATAATTAAAGTACAATAAAATATTAATTAAAACTGTATTAATTTTCAATTCGGAATTAAACTCGTGAACCAAACGATCCCTAAACCGTATCAAGTGGGACCGAAAATATCACAAATTAAAGGGGATAATTCTCATCCACATATTTTTCCCTTCCTTTAAAATTAATTAATTAAATAAATATATTTCTTTCTATAAATAGGCACACATAGCTTTCACTATCAGATTTCATTTTTCCCAAATTTCACTCTCGGTTCATCCCTTTCTCCCCCGCCTCTCTTCTTTTCCGGCAAACAACGCCGCCGTCTCCGTTCAGCCGTCGCCGACCCACCGCCGTGCTCAGGCCGTCGCCCTCGCCATCCCGCCGCTGGAGTCCAGCCGAGCACCGCTGTCCTCTCTCCTCCGGCGAACGAGCTCCGCCGTCACTGCTCCTCCGAGCTCCGCCGTGTCGCTGCTCCTCCGAGCTCCGCCGTGCCCAACTGATTATTATGTGAACTTGTTATTTATATGATTTATGATGTTCGTATTATTATGTCAATTGATTAAATAAATTATATACTTTATTGATAAGTATAACTTAATATATTTCGGATTTACCAATCCCATGACGTTGCAAATCACCCATACGTGAGAATTCAAATCTCACGCCCCCTTTTTACAACCCTTGCAGATTATGATTTCGTGGAGCAAGGACAGTAATGGAGATGACACAGAGTTCCCCACTTAAATAAAATGATACTATTGATATTAAACTTTATATATGTGTGTGAAATACTTATTGAAATCATTCTATTCATTTCTTCCGCTGCATAAAACTCATCATATCTCATTTCCGTTATATTTCCTTCAAAAATTTTATAGTTCAGACTTTTGATCACAATAACACTTCGAATCCGATATAATTAATATATTCTGGGTTCGGGGCGTTACAGGTGGTATCAAAGCCTAGGTTCAAAACTTTCGGACCAAAACCCAAATCATTATTTTTTTATCAAACCAAAATTCTTTTTCTTTATTAAATTTTCTTATCATGTAAGTATAAATCACTAATTAAATCACTTGAGGGGAAATGTGTCTCCTATTACCGTCAGAAGCTCCTCGAAGGTATGTTCTTATTTTATTGCCTAAAAGTTTATGATATTGCGACAACTTGACTTTCATAACAAAACTCCAATCAAAAGATCGCGAACTCGAAACAACACCTACGAGGTGTAGAAAGAACCACGAAATGTCGTTCATATTACTATTGGAAATGCAGATAATTAGTGAATGATTGAAATAAACATATTTGTGTAAATTTATAAACTTCATAAATGATGATATATGATTATTTGAACTATGTGCCTTAATTGTTTAAATAATGTTTCTGCATGACTAAAATTTTGACTAAGAATTTCCTTTCCATATAAGAATCCACCTAATATAGTTATATCCCGATAATTAGAAGACACTTAGCTAACCTTAGAACCTATCAGTGTGTTTATAACCCAGTTCACGAGACTGCGTGTAAAGGCAAGAGTCACTCCAATATCCCCAGACGAGACATGTTTGACAACCGTCATTCATTTTGCCAGAAGGGTTACTGAGTTGTTCTCCGTCCTATCGCTGTAAGACTACCCGGATGGACGAGAATAGAAGACCCAGTGCGACGGCCCCAAATTCGCTTGGGGACATACCTAGAAGAAGTCGACGATGGAGATTTTCGTATGATAGTAGTGATCAGTCAGAGTGATCAAATCCTTTTAAGCAGTTATCCTTTTGATGTAGTCACAAATACGTACAACATAGATATGCCACCCTTTCCTGACATATAGTAGTAGTCGGATGTATGACTGTTTTACTTAGACCATAACATCATAGCTTTAACCCACTCTTTTGTCGCTCGTGGTCCATATTGATGTGAGGACACGATGCTATAGCATTACCTAGAACCCTTTTGCATTCCATGACGAATGTAAGGAGACTGACTCCGTAGAACCAAAACTTTTTAGATATATATATATATACTTATTATGTGCTCACTACTTGTCAATGTGTTTTACTTGCTTTATATATTGACTGTCATATATTTTATCTGATTATCGCTTAATGACACATCACTGGTTCCTAGAATACTGTGCGAATGTGAGCACTGTACCATTGAGGCCCCAATGCGCAGCTGGTGAATTACGTACCACACGTGTTTCAGTGCTAGCGTTGTGTTGATTTGGTTAATCCGGTTATGTTTTTATAATTTTCTCATACATATACATATCGTAACAATATTATTCTTTTACGATCAGAACTACCTTTAGAATGGCACCTGGACGTAAACGTGGACGACCCCGCGTTAACCCTATTCCTGAACCAAGAGATCCTATAGGACAAGACCCACCCCCTCAGGCCGAACCTGAGCCGCCTCAACTGGCCGCGCCATCAAACGATATTGCGAGAGAAATACTGATCTCTCTTCAGAACTACATTCAGCAACAAGCTCCACCACCTCCTCCACCACTGTACGGGCCTATACCTCAGATGGCGCCCAGGACGAATGACTTTGTCGAATGCTTTCGACGACTGTAGCCACCTAGGCTGAATGGGAAGGAAGATCCCTTTGAAGTTGAGGAGTGGATATCGGGATTGGAACGTATCTTCAGACACATGGCACTGGCTGATGCACAGAAAGTCTCCTGTGCCCAGTTCCAACTGATGGAGGATGCAGCCCAATGGTGGGAATCTTATGAACAAACTATGGATGAAGAAGCTAGACAGGTCCTTACTTGGGAGGACTTTAAGAAAGCTATACTGGATCGATACTTTCCACGAGTCCTGAGGGATCGGAAAGAACAAGAATTTGTCAACCTTCGACAGGGAACTCTCTCAGTAATAGAGTACGAGAGAAGGTTCAACCAACTGTCTCGTTATGCCCCACATCTGGTGGGTGACGATGAAAGGAAAGCTCGCAGGTTCGAGCAGGGTTTGAGGCCCGAGATAGCAGAAATTATAATTGGCCTTCAGGGGCCAAATTATGGAGAAGTTTTCCATCGAGCATTGATGGTTTCGATCAGTCAAAACTTGGAGTACAAGCAGGCTTCGACAACTGTCCCCGTCAATCGTAATTGGCAGCCTAGCTTCAAGAGAGATCCAGTTCCACCACCTGGGGGGAACGACTACAACGTACCTCGAAACAATCCAAACTGTCCGAGATGTAGGAAGAGACATTGGGGACAATGCCACAAAGATAACGTAATTTGTTTCCGTTGCAACCGACCAGGCCACAAGATTAACGAATCACTCTACCATCGAATCCCAACTACCAACCAATTAACAACATCCAATACTCCCCGCAGCAAGTGGATAACTACCGAACTTACCAGCCACCTACACCCAACAACCGTCAATTGGGGCCACCAGTCAGAGTTTCACCTAACCAGAGTCAGAAGTGGTCAGGCCACGTAAATGCTATTCTAGAAGAAGGGGAAAACAGTGGAGGACAACTCCGATTGAAACGACCTGAACATCCCGTGTAGACACTAAGCAGAAAGGGGTTAAGACTAGTAAAAAAAATAAAATAAAATAAAAATAAATAGATACTACTTAAAATAAGGGTATGGGGTTTAGCCAAATAATACCTAGGAGTTGAATTTCGGGGACGAAATTCTGTTAAGGGGGTGAGGATGTAATACCCCGTCCCGTTTTATACCTTTTATATTCCTAGAACCCTTATTTTATTTTATTATCTTTGTTTCTTTTTATTTTATTATTTTGTGTGCTATTGTGTAATTTAAATATATACCCTTTTATAAATTCCTAAATTCGAAGAAAGGAATCGAGTCTTTCAAACGAATAAAGGACTATGAGAAATTAAATATTAAAGTTTAAAATTATGTTTTCGTTTCGTATAAATTATTGAGAATAATTAAAGTACAATAAAATATTAATTAAAACTGTATTAATTTTCAATTCGGAATTAAACTCGTGAACCAAACGATCCCTAAACCGTATCAAGTGGGGCAGAAATTATCACAAATTAAAGGGGATAATTCTCATCCACATATTTTTCCCTTCCTTTAAAATTAATTAATTAAATAAATATATTTCTTTCTATAAATAGGCACGCATAGCTTTCACTATCAGATTTCATTTTCCCCAAATTTCACTCTCGGTTCATCCCTTTCTCCCCCGCCTCTCTTCTTTTCCGGCGAACAACGCCGCCGTCTCCGTCCAGCCGTCGCCGATCCACCTCCGTGCTCAGGCCATCGCCCTCGCCGTCCCGCCGCTGGAGTCCAGCCGAGCACCGCTGTCCTCTCTCCTCCGGCAAACGAGCTCCGCCGTCGCTGCTCATCCGAGCTCCGCCGCGTTGCAGCCGCTTCAGCTCGAAGCCCAGCGCCACCGCGACCACGGCCCAGCGCCGCCTCCTCCGCCACAGCCGTCTCTCGCCTCGCCGAGCTCCACGACCGCGACCCAGCTTCCCCTCTATTCGAAGCGTCGCCGCCTCAGCCGTAGCGCCGCCGTGTCGCCGCCGAAGCTAGCTCCGCCGTCACCTCCTCCTCCTCAACCTTCAGTAAGATGATTTCCTTCCTCTATTGTTCGAATTTCATTCCGTTTAAATTCGATTTTGAACACCGGTTTTTTCCAATTTCTAACCGAGACCTTATTTCGTTTAACTTTCCGTTCAATTTTGACGCCGTTGAACCGGTTGCTGTTGCCAAATTTTTGGAAATTTCGATCGACGCCGTTAGGCTGTTCGATTCGTTTTTCCGAATTTCCGAATGACGCCGTTAGGCTGCCCAATTTTCGTGAGCGAATTCCGAGTTTCAAAACGACGCCGTTAGACCGCCCGTTTAACATCTCGAACCGAAGCTCGTAAGGTTTCTACTTCGTTTTTTCTTCTTGGGTTGATTTGGGTTATTTAGTTAATTTGTTAGAAGCTTGGAGCAAGGAAAAGAAAAGAGAATTTACTGTTAGTTTTAGTTAGATGGTTAGTGTTAATTGTTGACTTGAGTAGTATTGTTATTTTGCCCTCTTGTATCACTCTTTAGAAGTAGGATTTGGATATTTGTTTTCCCTGTTTTTATTTCTTTCACAAACTTAAGTTGGACTGTTGGAATTAGATGAATTAGTATATTGATTTTTAGTTGACCGGTTGATGTGTATTAATGTTTTAGATATATGGTATTAATGACTTAGTGGACTAGTATTTTCTTGCGAATGTTTAGTATCCTTGTTTTGATGAGTTGGTATTATTTTTGGATGATAATCTTCAAGAATAAAATACTTTTGTTTTAAATCCATAGACAAATGGAAACTCGTCTTCCCCTCGTACCCCTGTTAGAAATTAAGAACCCAAAAGATAAGTCTTTTAAATATCCAATTTAGTAAAAGAGTTTTCTTGGAGAAATTAATAGATTCGTTTAAAAACGAGAAATAGAATTCTTAAGAAAGAAAAACCTTTCCTTTAATTTTATTAATTTTTCTAATTAATAATCTTATTTTTCTAAGTAATTCCAAGTTTAATAATTATATTTTCCTTAAAGGACCTTTATTAAGGACACCACTGAATTTAGTAAATACACCCCCCTGATACACCTCCTCTTAAAAAGGGGTGTACTTATCAATTAGAAATCAACCTTTGAAAACTTTAGTTTTCATTAGTTTTCTAAAGACAACAATCTACTCAATCCTCGAGTTTCACACGCTTAAGCTTTTCAAATTCAAAAGTCGATCTTTTAATCGGAATACTCCTTATTATGATTCTGTACTTTTCAAGACACGCACGAAGGACTCGACTGTCTGCCTACACAATATTCCCAGAACTCAGAACAATCAGGTGGGTGATGATCGGTTGATTGATCTGCTCATAATACGTTGTGCTGGTATACTCTGAACTCGACTAAATCAATCTAAAACAACTTATCCAACATAAATGTATACCTATTATATAAGTGTGTGAACTATATGATATTATTATATATAAACCTTATATGGATTGTTTTGTTTATCTAATTATATAAATCGTTTATGACTGCATGGTATTAAGGACACTTTGTGAGCATGAATCTTTTGAGTATGAATTATGTGTATTTCTCCCCATGTTTGAAATGATAGTTTTTGTGAGGAAAAGGAAAGCTGATATTATTCTTGCGGAATGACGCGTATGGCCATGAGTGACAATAAGTCAGATTCATGGTCACTGGTAATTATTCTTGCGGAATGACGCGTATGGCCATGAGTGACAATAAGTCAGATTCATGGTCACTGGTAATTATTTTTGTGGAATGACACGTACGGCCATGAGTGATAATAGATCAGATTCATGGTCGCTGATATTATTTATGGTGTTTTGGAAGAGATTTACTATATGTGAAAATGATTGTGGGCTTTGCCCCTTAATGTGAATCAACCTGTGATATTTCAATTATATGATGTGAAACCTGTTGTGCCCAACTGATTATTATGTGAACTTGTTATTTATATGATTTATGATGTTCGTATTATTATGTCAATTGATTAAATAAATTATATACTTTATTAATAAGTATAACTTAATATATTTCGGATTTACCAATCCCATGACGTTGCAAATCACCCATACGTGAGAATTCAAATCTCACGCCCCCTTTTTACAACCCTTGCAGATTATGATTTCGTGGAGCAAGGACAGTAATGGAGATGACACGGAGTTCCCCACTTAAATAAAATGATACTATTGATATTAAGCTTTATATATGTGTGTGAAATACTTATTGAAATCATTCTATTCATTTCTTCCGCTGCATAAAACTCATCATATCTCATTTCCGTTATATTTCCTTCAAAAATTTTATAGTTCGGACTTTTGATCACAATAACACTTCGAATCCGATATAATTAATATATTCTGGGTTCGGGGCGTTACATTATTAAGTCCAAAAAAAATCTAATAACAAAAAAGAAAAAGAAAATTGAAGGTATTAACAAAAAAAAAAAAAAACAGAAAGATAAAAGAAAAGAAACAAGAGTAGATTTGAAAGTAAGCTGATTTAAAAAAAATTATGTTTTTTTCTTTTAATTTCTTGTGGGGCTCTCTGTGGTAAGTATATATACCATTAATACCTTAATTTACATTGTAACGCCCCAAATCCGAAACACATTAAATATCTCAGATTCGAGGTGTCACTTGTAACTAAAATCCGAACTATAAAATTTTTGATATAAAAAGAGGGATGATAAAAGAGAGATGACTTTTTATGCAGCGGAAGGAAGGAGTATAATAATTTGTATAACATATTTCACACACATATATAAAGCTTAATATCAATTGTATCATTTTATTTAAGGGGGAACTCCGTGTCGTCTCTATTACTGTCCTTGCTCCACGAAATCATAATCTGCAAGGGTTGTAAAAAAGGGGCGTGAGATTTGAATTCTCACGTATGGGTGATTTGCAACGTCATGGGATTGGTAAATCCGAAGTATATTAAATTATACTCATTAATAAAATATATAATTTATTTAGGCAGTTGACATATAAATAACATATATCACAAAAGTAATAAGCTCACGTAATAATTAATTGGGCATAGCAGGTTTCACATCATATAATTGAAATATCACAAGTTGATTCACAGTAAGGGGCAAAGCCCAAAATCATTTTCAAGTAACGGCCTAATCTGCCAAAATCATTTTTCACATATAGTAAATCTCCCCCAAACCATTTCTCACCACCATTTCATCCATTCATGTGACCATGAATCTGATTTATTATTATCACTCATGGTCACCACAAATAATATCAGCGACCATGAATCTGACCTATTATCACTCATGGCCGTACGTGTCAATCCACAAACAAAACTGCTGCACATCAAATCAATAATTACTCGCTTTCCTCTTTCCCATAAAACTGTCATTTCAAATTGTGGGGAGAATTCACATAATTCACACTTAAAATTGGTTCATGCTCAGATAATGCCCTTAATCATGCAATGGTGATTAATTAAAAATAAAAATAATAGACATTTTGCATCATATATAAATATATCACGTAATTCAAATATTTATATTATAGGGATACATTTATGTTGGATTAGTTGTTTTAGATTTATTTAGTCGAGTTCAGAGTATACCAGCATAACGTATTATAAGCAGATCGATCAACAGATCATCACCCACCTGTTTGCTCCGGGTCCTGAGAATGATGTTCAAACAGATGGTTGAATCCCTCGTGCGTATTCCGATTAGTACAGAGTCCTAATACGAAATTATTTGATTAAAAGTTGACCTTTGAATTATTTAGGAAAACTTGAGAGTTTGTGTTACGCGAATCGAGAAAGTTGTGGTCTTATAAACTCAAAAGGACTTGCTTAAGGGTCACACCCTATTTTGGTAAATACACCACTTCTAAAAAGGTGAGTGTATTGAGGGAGTGTATTTACTAGTATCCTTGTTGTATGACTATTTTGATTACTACAAAAACAATCTTTTGATAAGTACACCCCTTTTTAAGAGGAGGTGTATTAGGGGGTGTATTTACTAAATTCAGTGGTGTAACAGGGGGTGTATTTACTGAATTCAGTGGTGTCCTTAATAAAGGCCCTTTAAGGAAAAAATAAACTTATTAAACTTGGAATTACTTAGAAAAAAAATAAGATTATTACTTAAAGGTATCAATAAAAATTTAAAGAAAAGGTTTTTCTTTCTTAAGAATTCTATTTCTCGTTTTTAAACGAATTTATTAATTTTTCCCAAGAAAACTCTTTTTACTAAAATGGATATTTAAAAGACTTACCTTTTGGGTTCTAAATTTCTAATAGGGGTACGAGGAGAAGACGAGTTTTCATTTGTCTATGGATTCAAAACAAAAGCGTTTAACCATTGAAGATCATCATCCAAATAATAATACCAACCATTTAATTCAAAGATACTAAACATCTTAATTCACTAATATTCACCAACTAAGCCAACAACACTAATTCATCAATTCAATAACACTAGACAACTAAAAACAATAATACCAAACTACAAAACCAACCATACTAAACTAATAATACTAAACACCTAAACCAAGAATACTAAACAGTTATTTCAACAATACTAAACAACTAATTCAACAATATTAATCAACAAACTCAATACTACTAAATCTAACAACTAACACTATATAACAATTTCAATAATACTAATACCAACAACATCAAAACTCCATCTACAAGCTCACCGGCTTTAAAACAATTATACTTAAACTTACAAAGTCTCAACGGGGAAAACAACTCAAATCCTAATCCACAATTACGAGAATTAGAGAGAATTAAGCAATTCTTACGAGTCCCAAAACGGGCAGCCTAACGGGGTCGATCGGTGATTTGTGAACTAAGTTGAGCAGCCTAACGGCGTCGTATAAGGATTTGGTTATTCGTCGGATTATTTGGACAGCCTAACGGCGTCGTTCGGGGATTCGGAAAAATGAATCGAACGGCCTAACGGCGTCGTTCGAGGTCTCCAAAAATTCCGGCAACAGCGATTTGGGGAGGTATCATCTTCATCGGAATTAAAACAAAAATGGGTTACGTGAAATTGCATTGAACACAAAGAATAGGAATTCAAAGGGGTTTTTCTTCAATTACTTACTGGAGATAGAAATAAGAAGTGGCGGCACGCTGGGAGTGGCGCTAGGGCGTGAGGGACAGCGGAGGAGCGACGGACGGCGGCGCCTGGCTGTGGAAACGGCGACGCTTGTGAAGCACGACGCCGTGTCGCGACGGCTGGAGGCGGCCTGCTCGGCGGCGACGCGCGAGGAGCGAGGCGATCGCGGTGGCGTTTGTTTGCCGGAAAAGAAGAGGCGCGGCGGCGCTGCGTCCTAGGAGCAAAGGCGCGGCGGCGCTCCGCTGGTGGCGGGACGGCGGCGCGACGTGAGAGCTTCACTCGGCGGTGGCGGGGACCGATTGAGGGAGGCGGCGGAGCAGGGTGGCGGTCGGCGGTTGTGGCTGGAAACGGAGGCGACGGGGGCAATTTTTTAGAGAGAAGGCAGAGGTTATTTTAGCTTTGTATGAAACTGATAGAGAGAGAAAGGGATATGGGCATGGTCTTGTTTCTAATTTTGGGGAAAAAAAATTCCCGTAGGATGGCTGAGAGAAGGAAGTATATAGGAAAAAAAAATATCTTTAATTAATTAATTAAGAAAAGAAAAGGATTGAGTGGTTGTAATTAATTTTCTAATTAAATTTAATTCAAAAAGGAAAGTAAATTATGTGGGTAGGATTAACTCCTTTCAATTCTGATATTTTCGTTCCCGTTTGAAACGGTTTAGGGATCGTTTGGTTCGCGAGTTTAATCCCGATTTTATAATTAATACAGTTTTGAGATTCGATTAATATTTTGACGTATTTTAATTATTCTCAATAAATTATACGGAACGAAAACATAATTTTAAACTTTAAATAATTAATTTCTCGTAGTCCCTTATCCGTTTGAAATATTCGATTTCTTTCTTCGAACTTGAGAATTTGAAAATAGAGTATATATTTAAATTACACGTTAGCACACAAAATAATAAAATTAAAAGAAACAAGGATAATAATAATATAAAATTATATAATTAAGGTTTCTAGCAAAATAAAAGGTATGAAACGGGACGGGGTATTACATACATTATATGTTGTTTATTGTTAGGCCCCCATATATAGGTATTGCACAATTTATGTCATTTTACATTTTATGTGGTCCTCTCAACGATATGTATACTATTAATACTATAATTTACATCTTTTTTCAACTTTTAAGAGGCCTCCATCAATAGATATACAAATAATACCACAATTTGAATTAATTGTCGTTTCTTGTGGCGCCTCACGAGTGGTAGGTATACCATTAATACCACATTTTATATCATCTCTTGTTTCCTGTGGGTCCCCCAACAATAGGCATACCATTAATTCCAATATTTACGTCATATGTCATTAGGAAATAAATTGATTCCAAACCTTTTTACAAAGTTCGAGCTTTAAGATAAGATGAAATTCATTCATTGTACCATAGCTTTTGGATCACACTCGCATCCTAGTTTCTAATCCTGTCGATAAATAGTTCACTTGATAGGCTTACTCAGTAGAGGATTCAGACCACAAGTAACAGTGAGTATTATAAAACTAATTTGTGTGTCTTTTCTACAGGTGAACAAATCAAGATGATATGGGTGTGGGCGAGATTAAATTCTTTAAGTCAATACAAATTTCGCAAAGCAATTAAATTTTCAAGTGATGAAAAATTCCCTTTAGAACTAAAATCACACTTTAGAACACCAGTTGCACAGTGCAACCAGTGCAATTTTTAATTAGTTTTGTAACGCCCCGAATCCGAAACACATTAAATATCTCAGATTCGAGGTGCCACTTGTAAGTAAAATCCGAACTATAAAATTTTTGATATAAAAAGAGGGATGATAAAAGAGAGATGACTTTTTATGCAGCGGAAGGAAGGAGTATAATAATTTGTATAACATATCTCACACATATATATAAAGCTTAATATCAATAGTATCATTTTATTTAAGCGGGGAACTCCGTGTCGTCTCTATTACTGTCTTTGCTCCACGAAATCATAATCTGCAAGGGTTGTAAAAAGGGGGCGTGAGATTTGAATTCTCACGTATGGGTGATTTGCAACGTCATGGGATTGGTAAATCCGAAGTATATTAAAGTATACTCATTAATAAAGTAATTAATTAATTTAAGCAGTTGACATATAAATATGAATAACATATACCACGGAAGTAACAAGTTCACGTAATAAATAATTGGACATAGCAGGTTTCACATCATATAATTGAAATATCACAAGTTGATTCACATTAAGGGGCAAAGCCCAAAACCATTTTCAAATAACGGCCTAATCTGCCAAAAATCATTTTTCACATATAGTAAATCTCCCCCAAACCATTTCTCACCAACAATTCATCCATTCATGTGACCATGAATCTGATTTATTATTATCACTCATCGTCACCACAAATAATATCAGCGACCATGAATCTGACCTATTATCACTCATGGCCGTACGTGTCAATCCACAAACAAAACTGCTGCACATCAAATCAATGATTACTCGCTTTCCTCTTTCCCATAAAACTGTCATTTCAAATTGTGGGGAGAATTCACATAATTCACACTTAAACAGATTCATGCTCACAAAATGCCCTTGTCTCATGCAATCGTCATAGTTCATATAATCAACAAACATAAACCATCCATGTAAGGTATATATAATTATATCACATAATACAAGCAGTTATATAATAGGGTGTACATTTATGTTGGATTAGTTGTTTTAGATTGATTTAGTCGAGTTCAGAGTATACCAGCACAACGTATTATGAGCAGATCAATCAACAGATCATCACCCACCTGTTAGCTCCGGGTCCCGTGAAAGATGTACAAACAGAATGGCGGATCCCTCATGCGTATTTCGATTAGCACAGAATCCTAGTACGAAACCATTTGATTAAAAGTTGACCTTTGAATTTGGAAAAGCTTTAGAGTGTGAAGCACGAGGATTGAGTAGATTGTTGTCTTTAGAAAACTATTGAAAACTAAGATTTTCAAAGATTGATTTCTATTTGATAAGTACACCCCTTTTTAAGGGGAGATGTATTAGGGGGTGTATTTACTAAATTCAGTAGTGTAACAGGGGGGTGTATTTACTGAATTCAGGGGTGTCCTTAATAAAGCCTTTTATAAAATTAAAAGTATAAGAATTTATATTTTATAAAAACCTCTTATTAAAACTTATTAATAACTTGATTTTTCTAAGAAATTTATATTATAACTAAATGTAGTTTATAAAAAGTATTTTTCTTTTCTAACTTTAGTAACACTTCTAAAATTGATTAGTGACACTTTCTAAACAAAAGAATTATACTATTTTCCACCTTTTTATTGTTTACTAAATTTTTAATATTAAACGACTTATCTTTTTATTTCTAATTTTCTAACAGTCGCACAAGGGTAGACGAGTTTCCATTTGTCTATGAAAATTCAACTAACACTAAAACAAACTAATTTCATCACCATATCATCAGCTAACCAAACCAAACTAATTCATCTATTCAATAATACCAATAACACCAAACAACTATTTCAATGATACAAAACAGCTAATTCAATAATACCAAAGTAATTCATCAAATAATACTAATCCAATCAATCTAATAATACTTAGACAACTATATCAACCATACTAAACAACTAAAACAATAATACTAAACCACTATTTCAATGACACCAGTAAGGAAAATCATCAATAACACAATCCCCTCTGCACTAAACCGAACCAAACTAAATAGTATTCTTTTCCTCTTCATAAAATTTACAAAGTTTAAGCCTCATCCCATATTCCGGAAGCTAGAAGAGAATAGGGAGAAGGAGGCTAGAAATCTTACAAATTCTAGTTTGATTCGTGGTGGTAAACGGACGGCCTAACGGTTCGATTAAATTATTTTTATATTCTTAGATAATATTTTTATTAACTCATATTTTATATAGCAATACACAAGTTATACACAATGATCGAATCAAAACTATAATTGAACATAATAATAAAAAAGATTCCATAATTAATTTAGGGGATTCGGAAGATTAAGTCACACTGGATGACTTCCGTGCCTCAGTTGTGGGGTTTGTTTTAAAATAAAATTAATGTATGTGTCCCATATTTGTTTGTAATCAAAGGGGATGAGATTATTAATACTCTTTAGAAATCTATATGTCTTTGCTACAAGTATATGTGGTAAAGGTGAAATTCTTTTAGACAAAACAAAGACTACAAGACCATTAAATTTTAGGTTATGAAAATTCCCTTTTAAGACTAGATTTATACTTCCGCACGTCAATTGCATAGTGTAACTAGTGCAATTTTAACTTAGCTTAGTCCATTTTTAAGTGAATTTTATTATTTTAAATAATTCATTTGTGCTTATTTGGAGTCCAAATAGGCTCCAGTTAAGTCGAACACACGAGAAATAACCGTGCAATTTTTAATTTCTTGCTGAAATCTGTCTACGAGAAACTAAAGTGTCCTTTGATTGCTACTTCCCAAATTAGTGTCCTAAAAAATTAAATTCCAATTAATCATTCTTGTATATTATATGCAATCTCGATCCGACTTGATTCAATTATTTTTATATTTTCACCCCACACACACCAACTAATTATTAAATTCGGACCAGAACAATCACTGACTTAGTTGTTGGCAACTATAAAATTCTCAAAACCTTAGAGGGTGGGCTCGATTGTCTTATATTTATAGATTTTTTGAAACATATTATTCTATTTTTATAAGTATACAAATAATATTGTCCTAATTTTACAAGCACAAAAATATATTAAGCTGCTTTTAAAAACATGAAAATATATTGTCCTATTTTCACAAGCCAAAAATATATATTGTCCATAAAAAACAACCATTCTTAAATTACGAAACTAAAAAAACATTTTCCCTTAAATACTTTAAAGCTCAAATCCACTCGACCCATTCGATTATTATCATATTCTCATTGTTAAATATAACAGTACTACTACTCATACCCCAAAATCCTCTAAACCCACCATGGCACCACACTTGCTAAATATACCCTAGTAAAATTTAAAAATTAACATATTACTAACCATAAAATGTTTCATTCCTATAATATCCTTGTTAAATTAAAATAAAAAAAATAAAAACATCGTCCCACAATTCATATTGTCATTAATAATGTCTACCTCCTCAAGAAAAAAAAAAGGATTTTTTTTATTCTTTCTTATTTTTAAAATTTTAATAAAAAAAATTCAAAAGAAAATCCTTAAAAATAAAATATATTATGAAAAATAAAAAATCTTAAAAAACAAATAAATTAAAAAAATAAATAAAAAAATAAAAAAATTAAAATATATCAAAATTTATATAGAATATCATACTCCCTCTGATTCATTTTAGATTAATATTATTACTATAAAACGAAGATTTTTTTTCCCACTTTCTCAATCTCTTTCCCAAAATGGATAAAAAATACACATCATTTTAACTTTACCCCTTTAAAAGTTGAAAGGACCATTTTACCCTTACTTTATATCCACAAATATTAATAAACAACTCTTTTATTAAAACCTGTGCCACTTTGAAAGTGGAGAACAAAAATGAATCGGAGGGAGTGCTATTTTATTATTAAGTTAGAATTTAAATAATAATAAATTAAAAAATAATTATAATTGTAAATCTGGAAAATAAAACTATATATATTTGTAAATTATTAAGAAAATATAACAATCTTCAAAAAATATTTTATTAAAATAAATTTGTTTAAAATTATTAAACCAAAATAAAATCTGACAAAAATTAAATAAATCAAACTAATTTTAAAAATAATTACATAAAAATAAATTAAAGAATTATTTTTTTAACTCGACATAAACTAATAATTTTTTTTTTATTCTTGTCTTTCAGATGTTTAATTGATTATTCAATTTCATTATTTAAATATATAGATGATTTTTAAAATCAATTTCACTCTATACATACTGGTAGATTCAAATCAACTGCAAATGACTTCTCCATCTCACGTGTTAGGTTTTAGTAAAAAATAAAATAAACGGAACACCTCTATCCCACATCGGTTTGTGAATAAATTGGAAGACCTTGACATTTCTATTTAAGAAAGCAGAGTATCTTCATTACAAGTGCATCAATCAATACACTTTCCTCTAGTACTTGATTTTACTTATATATTTTCTTGTAATATAGTAGGATTGTTGGCGAGAGAGAAGAATTCAATGCTATTGTAAAAAAATTCCAATTCGTTATTTTATTTTGTTTCTTCAATTTTATTTCATCTCCCCATGATTGAATGGGGACTCGCCTCCAAAGGCGGTAAGCACACAATGTTCACCCCCAACGTCGCTTCCGAGCATCCGAATCTCATCGGTCCACGGTCAATTAGTCTAGTACATTAACTTATGAATAAGATATATGCCACCACCGCGACACCAGTTAATGTTGTGGAGGCGGAAAATTTAAATTCAACTAATTTGGCACCGATGTGTCCTAGATTCCAGAATTTTATAGCCCCGGGCAGCTCGGTCATAAGCCAGCGCCACCTTTTCGGCGGCGTTGAAAGTGTGTAGCCAGACACTCGGCCTCTCCTAAGTTCTCCATTTTTGGTTTGTACTCAAAATCTAGAGTATGAAGGAGGCTTAGGGTTTTGAGCATTTTATAGCTCCTCTTTAATTAGTACCAAAAGGTAAGAATGCAGTGGTTGTTGGGTGGGTTAATCAAGTGCTAGATTTCTTTATATTTGAGACAAATTGTAAAGTACATGTATTGGCTAAGTCTTGTGTAATTCAGTTTTACTGTATAATTAGTTTGTATAATTTTGTGTAATTTTGGATAATATCAATTGTGTCAATAGAAGATATTTGTTTGATGATATTAGTTATTTTATTAAAAAAATTATTAGTTTATTATCAAATTTTAGTTGCAAAAATATGTGTGAAAAAATGGATTCACACAAGACCAACTCATGTGTATTTTATTTGATCATCTACTCTTTTAATGATTTGTCTTTATTTACTTCTCGTTTGATATGAATGTATATAAATTGATTTGATAAATTCACATGAGATATTAGGTATAATTATTGTCTAATATTGGATAAACAATGTCTAAAGGAGATTAAACCAATGAGAACGTTTTTATATTGTTATACTCGTCGTGATCTGACAGTTAAACTACTGAGGGTTTTACCCAGGCTTTTTAATAGAAGTTGGTTTACTACTTATACTCTAGTTTTTTTATTTTTATAAATATAACATTTTCCGTTTAAATAAACTTATCAAAACTTACTTCTCAAGGGACCAATTGTACAATTTTTCTTTTACATAAATTGCAAACTTAAATATAACAATCAGAGTAATCAATTAGTCATAGAAAAGGTCATGTATGCAAAAGAGGCAAAACTTGTATTTGGCCTGCATCTTTAGGGTGGTTGGAAGTGGAGTACAATATATTTTCGGGCTAGGAGAAGGAGGACAGTCATTTGAAAAAGTGGTAAATGTAGGACAATTGAGCACGAATCAAGTCCAATTGCACTAAATTTGCACGTGTCTTGCACGTGATAGTCCATTTTCGGACTTCTCGTCCCGATTGAAATCGAAAAAGCTCAATTGATGTTTGCCAGTATTCTTTCTCTACTCTGGGAAATAATTAATGGTGCAAAATATCGAAAATTAATTTTTTTCCTTTCTTGATTTCTGCTTTTTTGTAAAAATGTTGCTGAATTAAGTTTTATTTTTTATTATTTAAAAAAATTTGCAGTTTTTTCCTTTTTTTTTATTGAAATGATATTTGTCATTCTTTGTTCTCTACTCCGGGAAAAAATTAATGGTATAAAATTTCTTATGTTGCCATGTTTTTTATTTTCTTAAATTTTGTAATTTAATTTGTTGAAAATTATAACTTTTGCAAGGAAAGATTGAATCTTAAATATGAATTGTTTTTATTTTTTTCCATTTTGCATTTCTGCTAGAACGTTGCTGAAATAATTAAGGGTGTTTTTTTTTTAATTCAAAGATTACTGCAATTGTGTTGCAAGGGTTTTTGAGATCTGAAATATATAAGTTTTCGGTTATGCTTATTTCTTTAAGCATTTTATTTTTATTTTTATTTTTGTGTGCATTACTAATATAGTACAGAGCAAACATCCTTTAGTTTTTTTATTATCAGATTAATGTTAGTGTTGTTTATGCAACATGATACTTTAAACGTAAGAAACCCGAAATCAGATCATCACGTATGAGAGATGTGCTAATTTAGCCATATCAGATCTAATTCAGACCCAATAGTCCTACATTTACCACTTTTTAAAATTATTGTCCTCCTTCTCCAAGCCCGAAAATGTATTGTCCATCTTTTCCAATAACCTTAATGATACGAGCCTAAAAATCATTTTTCCCCATGCATAAGATGTATTGTGCAACTAGAGGGTATCGTTACACTGTATTAGTTGTTTTAGTATGTTGTTATTTACATTGAACATGTATTAGTATTAAGTGCACTTGATACTGTAAGCAATATTCAGTGACAAAATTAATATACTTTAAAAATGCACTTGAATTGCACGGTGCACTAGTGCACAAGAGACCTACTCTTATTAGATATAGGCATGGCAACGGCGTCTAAGACGGGTTTGACCAATCTCAGCATTCGTCCCGCTAACATTACCATGGATCTGGGACTCACCCTGCAATGCCCCAGTGGACATGTCAGGTCTGCCCGCCTTGTGAACACGTCGGGTCCAACCATCCCCAACCCCATCACCCCAATCTGATTTTATAATATTTTCAAGAATAATTTTTAAAATGTTAATTTTTTATTTTGACATAAATAATTCAATTTTAAACATATATTCGCTTGCAAGAGTAAGTATTATTTTTCCCTTTCATTGCAAATTGCACTTGTGCCAAAGAAACTGATTAAGGGGGTGAGCTTAAAAAGAATTACCAATTAGGCTGGTACTTCGGGCTTGATTTTCTTCTTCATTGATGTTGATTAGGCCTCATTTAATATATTTTTTAGGTCAGGTTATTTACAATTATATCATTTGTTAATACATTCCACCCAAAAAATGTAAGAAAAAAATCCGCAAATTTTGTTCATTTTTGGATTTTTTTTTTTAAATACAAAAGAAAAACACTAGACATATGAATTTTCGGATTTATTGTTCTAACATTGTTACATTTTTCGAAAACAATTCTGAACATTTTTTGGGGTGAAATTTGTTAAAAAAAACATGGGACTGTATTTAATTAGGACCTTTCTTTTTTATCATTTGACTCTTGGACAAAATCTTATAATACATTAATTAAACCATCCAATTCATATGCATTTTTTAGTGATATCAGTTATTTAACAAAACATTATAGTTATGCCCACTAACAGTAAATGTGATTTGCCTTAAAAAGATTAGAGAAAATAATAATAATATACAAATATAATTTGCCTTAAAATAATTAAAATAAATTATTTTTATTCCGTGGAAAGAAAGGCCTTCATTATTTCTAGGGAAATAAAATAAATGTTATTTTCTTTCATAAAAAAAATGAAATACTCAATAAAGGTGACTTCAATACATCTTTTAGAAAATAATAATATATGTAATTTGCTTTAAAAACATAACAATTAATGTAATTTTCTGTATAAAAATTATAGTTAAGGGAATTCAATTATATTTCATAGAACTAATGTCCCTCATAAAATTTTATACAATAATAATAAATGTGTTTTCCTTTAAATAAGATGGAACTACACAATAAATGCAACTTCAATCTATCTTTTTGGAAATAATAATAAATGTGATTTGTCATACAAAAAGAAAGTTAGTACTCTGAAAAAAAAAAAGGAAAATAATAATAAATGTGGATTTCTTTAAATAAACTAAAGAAAATAGAATAATTTTTATTGCCTTCAATGTTTAAAAGGAACCACACAATAAATATGACTCTAGTGCATTTTCTGGGAAATTACAATAAATGTTTTTTGCCTTCATAAAAATAAATAATTAAGAAAGGCTTCCGTTAATTTTAGGGAAACAAAATAAATGATTTTTGCATAAAGGAAAATGGACTACACAATGAATGTGACTTAATACATCTTTCGGGGGAATTATAATAAATTTGATTATATAAAATCAGGGAGTTTTAAAATAATAGTAAATATAATTTGTCGTATAAAAATTTAAGTTAAGGAAATCAATTATATTTTGAAGAAATGACAGCCATAAATTTAGGAAAATAATAATAAATATGATTGTCTCTAAGAAAAAGGGACTACATAATAAATGCGACTTCAATCTATCTTGTATTAAATAATAATAAATGTAATTTTCCTTAAAAATAAGAAATAAATAAGGACTCTTAAAACAATAATAATAGTAATAAATGTTATTTGCCTTAAAAGATTAGAGAAAATGAAATCATTCCCCCCCCCCCCCCTCTAACTTTTAGTGAAATAATAATAAATATGATTTGCATTAAAATCAAATAAAAAAAGGAACTATACAATAAAAATGCCACTCTAATTTATTGTTTGGTAAATTATAATAAATGTTTTTTCCTTTAAAACAAAAAATGAAGAGGGAGCCTTAAAATAAAAATAATAATAAATGTTATTTGCATTAAAATAAAAAATATAAAGAAATGTAATAATTTTAATAAAACCAAATGTCACTGATAAATTTTAAAAAATAATAATAAATGATTTGTCTTAAAAGAAGAAAAGAGACTACATAATAAACGTGACTCGGTGCATCTTCTGGTAAATAAGAATAGACGCGATTTGCCTTAAAAGGAAAGAAAGTGAGAGTCTTAAAATGAAATAATATTGAAATAATACTAAATGTTGCCTTTAAAAAATTTAGAGAAAAATGAATCACTTTTATTAGGTCCCCGTTAATTTTAGGAATATAATAATAAATATGAGACTACACAATAAATGTGGCTTCAATGAATTTTTTTAGAAATAGGGATGTCAATTTTAACCCGATCCAACTTGGCCCGCCCTAACCCGCGCCATTTGGGTCGCCCCACCCCGTTCCCCATAGTGGAATGGGGCGGGTGTGGGTATCACTATAAACCCGTGCCACAAACCTGTTCCCTGATTTATATATTAATTTTGAATATATATATTAAACAAATACCAGTAAATATGCATAAGTATTATATAATATATATAAGTTTAATATTCTTTTAATTTCTATTAATATATATAGTATATAAATAACAATAATTAACTTTTTTGGACATCTTTTATACTATATATTGAGAATTTATTATGTATTATTTTTAAAATAATAAAAATTATATTTACAATGGGTCGTCCCGCTCGCCCTATGCCCTGCCCCGTGACCCGTGCGGGTCGGGCCGCCTCGCCCCATTTAAATGATGGAGCGGGTCTTGATATCTAAGTACCCGCCCCGTCCCGACACATTGCATCTATATTTGAAATTTTATAATAAGTGTGATTTGCTTGGAGAAAAGGTGTGAGTTTTAAAATAGTAATAAATGTGATTTTTCTTTAGAAAAAGAAAAAAAAAAGAAAAAGGGTCTACACATTAAATATGTCTCCAATCCATCATCTGGAAAATTATAATAAATGTGATTTTCTTTAAAAAGAAGGTTAAAAAGAGAGAAAGAAACCTATATAAATTACTAATAATAATAAAGACGTGAAATAATAATAATAAGTGTGATTTGCCATTAAAAAATTAAGAAAAAAGAAATTACTTTTGTTCTGTATAACTAAATGCCAACAACTAAGTTTGTGGAAATAATAATGAATGTGATTTGCCTTCAAAATGAAAAGAGACTACACAATAAATGTGATTCCAATACACATTTTGAGAATTTATAATTAATGTGATTTACTTTAAAAAAAATAGGAAGAAAGTAAAAAGCCTTAATTATAATAATAATAAATGTCTTAAAAAAATTAGATGAAAGGGGAAACAATTTTTTTCCGTATAACCAAATGTCCCACATAAATTTTAGAAAATATACTAAATAATTTGTCTTCAAAAAGGAAAAGAGACTACAAAATAAATGCAAATTCAGTGTATCTTTTGGCAAATAATTTATTAAACTTGATTTGCCTAAAAAGAAGAAAGATAGTTGGATTCGTAAAATAATAATAATATATATTAAATGAGAAATAATAATGAAGGTGATTGGTTTAAAAGTAATTTGAGAATATTTTTTTTTTGGTTTTATTTCATAAAATCTTACGTCCCCCATTTGTTTTAGGAAAATAATAATATATATGGTTTGCCTTAAAAAAGGAAGATGAACTGCACAATAAATGTCACTCTAAGTACCTATTTTGAGAAATTATAATAGAGTGGTTTGCCTTAAAGAAAAAAAAACAAAAACAAACGAGGGAGTCTTAAAATAATAATAAATTATATTTGCCAAAAGAAAAGAAAAAAAAACTAGAGAAAAAGGAACTAATTTTATTTTGTAAATCCAAATGTCCGCAATAAATTTTAGGAAAATAAGAAATGTGATTTTCCTTAAAAAATAAAAATAGACAAGGATTGTAATACCCCGTCCCGTTTTATACCTTTTATTTTGCTAGAAACCTTAATTATATAATTTATATTATTATTATCCTTGTTTCTTTTAATTTTATTATTTTGTGTGCTACTGTGTAATTTAAATATATACTCTATTTCAAATTCCCAAGTTCGAAGAAAGAAATCGAATATTTCAAACGGATAAGGGATTACGAGAAATGAATTATTCAAAGTCTTAAATTATGTTTTCGATCCGTTTAATTTATTGAGAATAATTAAAATACTTTAAAATATTAATTGAGTTCTAAAACTGTATTAATTCTCAATTCGGGATTAAACTCGTAAACCAAACGATCCCTAAACCGTATCAAGTGGGAACGAAAATATCCGAATTAAAGGGGTTAATCCTACCCACATGAATTAGTATTTTTTTAATTAAATTAATTAGAGATTTTTTTCCTAACCACATATTATTTTCCTTCTTTAAAATTAATTATTAATTAAAAGTATAATTTCTTTATAAAATAACCCACGTCTCTTTCCTTCAGTAAAACAAAATTAGTTCCCAAATTAACTCTCTCTCCTCTCCCTTTCCTTTACGCGTTTTCTCTCTCCAAAAGAAGAATTCAACGCGTCCCCTTCTCTCTCCCCTTTTCAGCCAAGGCCGCTCCCTTCTCCGGTCGGACAACCAGGCGCCGCGCCTCTTCCCCAGCCACCAGCCGCGAAGCCGGCCATCGTCTCGCCGACCCAGCCCCCTTCTCCGTCGCATGGAAGCGGTCGTCGATCGGAAATCACAGCCTTCAGCCTCTCACAGCGCCGCTCGGCCGCCCCCCCCCCCTCCTCGCGCGTCGCCGCCGTGCTCGGCCGGAAACAGCGCCGCCGCCCTAGCCCCTTTCCTCACGCAGGCGCCGCCCTCCGTCGCTCCTCAGCCGGCGACGCCGCTCTCCGTCCTTCGCCGTTACGCCAAGACGCCTCTGCTCCGACCAATCGACTCGCCTCCTCCTCCGTTCGAAGCCAGCGATGCCCCTCTGCCGAATCGCCACCGCCGCGACACCTCTCTGCCGAATCGCCGCCGCCGCGACGCCCCTCTGCTGAACGTCGCCGTCGTCGCAACGCCGCCGCCTCCTCTCCCTCTTTCTTCCAGTGAGTATTCGAGAAAAAATTCCCTTTCAATTTCGATTATAAAAGATTAATTCGATTTCTAATCGTAACTCGATTCGTTGTTTTTCTTCTTCCGAAATGATGCCGAACCGAACCCCTGTTGCCGGAGTTTTTGGAGAAATCGAAGGACGCCGTTAGGCCGCCCGTTTAGCACTTCGAACCGGAGAACGTAAGGTCTCTGCTTTGTTTTCTTTCTTTTCATAATTTCGAATTTTTATCGAGACCCTTTTTGGAACCGTGTAACAAGAACGAAAAGGATGAATGAACCAAGTTTTGTTTTCTTGTTTCTTTGCTTTGCTTCGAACTACTGTTCGTTTGGGGTTAATTCCTTTTGGACTTTAGATGTTGTAGTAGCAGTAGTTATTTTTCTTTGGATATTGTTGTTCAAATTGTTAAGTACCTGGACATTAGTGGACTGATATTATTCTTATAGTTGTCTAGTATCGTTGGTATAGCTGTTAAGTATTATTGTTTTGATTAGTTTGGTTTGGTTAGCTGATTGATGATGAAATTAGTTGTTAGTAATATTAGTTGAGTTTTTAAAGACAAAGGGAAACTTATCTTCTACTGTTCAAATGTTTGAAACAAATGAAAAAGAGTATTTTGGAAAATAGTATTATCTTTCTATTTTAAAAGTATTATTAATTATAAAGAAAAGTATATATTATATTATTTTCAGTATTTATTATATAAAATTCTTTAAACAAAATAAGTTTAATAAAGGGAATTTTATTTATAAAGCATAATTTATATTCAAATTTCTTTTAAAATAAAATATAAATTTTAGAAAGAAAATATTAAATTGAGGTTTTAATTATATTAATATTATTTATATAACTTTCTTATTCTTTTAATTATTTTTTAAGAAAAATAGTAATTTGAGACCTATATTATATTAGTATTATTTTTAAATAAATTACTTAGACTTTTAATTCTTTCAAGAAAATAATTATATGGATATACTTTTAAAATTATAAAAGATTTTATAAAAGAACAAAGGAAATCAAATAAATTGTTTTATAAGAGTCGAAATAGTCATACAACAAGAAAATTAGTAAATACACCTCCTATACACTACCCTTTTTGAAAGTGGTGTATTTACCAAGATAGTGTGTGTTTTTAAGTAGGTCTTTTCAGCAAGTTTTCAAGACAACAACTTCCTCGTTTCGTAACACGTACTTCTAGGCCTTTTCAATAATTCAAGGACCAACTTTTAATCAAATGATTTCGTACTAGGACTCTGTGCTAATCGGAATACGCACGAGGGATTCAACCATCTGTTTATACATCATTCTCGGGACCCGGAGCAAACAGGTGGGTGATGATCTGTTAATCGATCTGCTTATAATACGTTGTGCTGGTATACTCTGAACTCGACTAAATCAATCTAAAACAATTAATCAAACATAAATGTACACCTATTATATAAATATTTGAATTACGTGATATATTTATATATGATACAAATATCTATTGTTTATATTCAAATTAATCACGACTGCATGATTAAGGGCATTATCTGAGCATGAACCAATTTAAGTGTGAATTATGTGAATTCTCCCCACAATTTGAAATGACAGTTTTTATGAGAAAGAAGAAGGCGAGTAATCATTGAGCAGTTATGTTTGTGGATTGACACGTATGGCCATGAGTGACAATAGGTCAGATTCATGGTCACTGATATTATTTGTGGTGACCATGAGTGATAATAATTATTCAGATTCATGGTCACATGATTTGTTGGTGGGAGACGGTTTGGGGGAGATTCACAATGTGTTGAAAATGATTTTGGCAGATTCGGCCGTTACTTGAAAATGACCTTGGGCTTTGCCCCTTATTGTGAATCAACTTGTGATATTTCAATTATATGATTTGAAACCTGTAATGCCCAACTAATTATTATTGTGGACTTGTTACTTGTGTAATTTGATATTCGTGTTTACTTATCATTTTGTTTAACGAAATCGTTATGTTTTATGAATGAGTACAATTTTAATATACTTCGGATTTACCAATCCCATGACGTTGCAAATCACCCATACGTGAGAATTCAAATCTCACGCCCCCCTTTTTACAACCCTTGCAGATTATGATTTCGTGGAGCAAGGACAGTAATAGAGACGACACGGAGTTCCCCACTTAAATAAAATGTTACTGTTAATACTAAACTTATTATTCATAGATATACATGCGTGAGATACTTATTAAAATTATTCTACTCATTTCTTCAGCTGCATAATACTCATCTCTGATTTGATTATCCATTTTTATATCAAAAATTTTACAGTTCGGATTTTAGTCACAAGTAATACCTCGAATCTGAGATAATTATGTATTTTGGATTCGGGGCGTTACAGGTGGTATCAGAGCTTATGTTCAAAACTTTCGGACCTAAAACCAAATCATTGTTTTCATCAAACCAAAATTATTTTTCATTAATTAAAATTTTCTTATCATGTAAGTTTAGATCATTAATTAAATCACTTGAACGGAAATGTGTCTCCTATTACCGTCTGAAGCTTCTCGAAGGTATGTTCTTGTTTTACTATCAAAAGTGCCTATAAGTTTATAAACTTGCAACAAGTTGACTTTAATAACAAAACTCAAATCAAAAGATCGAGAACTCAAAACAACACCTACGTGGTGTGGATGGAACTACGAAATGCCGTTTATATTCAATATTTTGTAAATGGCATAAATGAATATATTTGTTTAAAGTTTATAAATTTCATAAATACTATTATGTGACTATCTGAACTATGTGTTTTAATTGTTTAAATTATGTGCTTTAATTGTTTAATTTATATTTCTGCATAACTAAAATTTTGACTAGAAATTTCCTTTCTATGTTAGAATCCACCTAAGATAGTAGTAACTCGGTACCTAGAAAACTTATTTTCAGATATGACGTAAGTAGACTGACCTACATAGAAGTCGAGACTTTTATATAATATATATATGTGTTATGAAATTGCTACTTGGCAATGTGTGTTACTTGCTCTATATTAACTGTTATATTTTATCTGATTATTGTTAAATGACACGTCACTAGTTTCTATTATACGGTGTGAATGTAATCACTTTACCATTGGTGGCCACAGTGCGTTGCGGTGAACTACGTACTCACGTGTATCTCAGTACTAGCGTTGTGTTGATTACGTAATTCGATTTTGTTTTTATAAATGTTCTCATACCTATACGATGTAATAATATTATTCTTTTCTCTCTAGAACCACCACTAGAATGGCACCAGGACGTAGACGTGGACGACCCCGTGTTAACCGTATCCCAGCCCCAGGAAATCCTATAGAACATGACCTACCTCCTCAGGCTGAACCTGAACCTCCTCAGGCTGAACCTCGCCGCACCTGTGAACGATATTGCAACAGAAATACTGATCTCCCTCCAGAACTACATACAACAACAAGCTCCACCACCTCCTCCACCACTGTATGAGCCTATACCTCAAATCACACCAAGGATGAATGACTTCGTTGAACGATTTCGACGACTGCAGCCACCCAAGCTGAATGGGAGAGAAAGCCCTTTCGAGACTGAAGAATGGATAGCCGGATTGGAGCGTATTTTCAGACACATGGTGCTAACTTATGTACAGAGAGTTTCATGTGCACAATTCCAATTGGTGGAAGACGCAGCTCAATGGTGGGAATCCTATGAGCGAACTATGAATGAAGATGAAAGACAAGCCCTTACTTGGGAGAATTTCAAGAAAGCTATGTTAGACCGGTACTTTCCACGAGTACTAAGGGATCGGAAGGAACAGGAATTTGTTAATCTCCGACAAGAAACACTCTCGGTGATAGAGTATGAGAGAAAATTCAACCAGCTGTCCCGTTATGCTCCACATCTGGTGGACAATGATGATAGAAAAGCCCGAAGGTTTGAACAAGGTCTGAGGCCTGAAATAGCAGGAATTGTGATAGGCCTTCAAATGCCGAGCTATGGAGGAGTTTTTCATCGAGCACTGCTAGTCTCGATCAACCAGGATTTGGAGTACAAGCAGACTTCGACGATGGTCCCCGTCAATCGTAATTGGCAGCCAAACTTCAAGAGGAATTCAGTTCCACAACCAAGGGAGGACGACTACAATGTTCCTCGAAATATTCCAAACTGTCCAAGATGTAGGAAAAGACATTGGGGACAATGCAACCAGGGTAGAATTACTTGTTTCCGATGCAACCAACCAGGCCACTAGAGGAATGAATGCACTCAACCATCAAATCCCAACTACCAACCAATTAACAACAGTCAGTACTACCCGCAGCAAGCGGATAACTACCAGACTTACTGTAATACCCCGACCCAAAGTGGTAGGATAAATGTGTTTATTATTAGGTTCATGCGTCTTTTCGATTTTAAATCCTTCGAATCTAAGGCTTCGTACTCTAGTTTAAAATTTTCAAACGACGGGCGAACAAACCAAACCGGAGGCACTCCTAGCACTTAAAATACGAATCAAATAAATGGAAATGAGTTCAAAAGTAAGTAAAATGCAATCCAAATGAATAATATACACGTCCAAAAATCGGGTATAATTATCAAATAAAAACCCTAATTTTCGGGCCGCAAAATCAACACCGAAAAATACAGTTTCGACCAAACCGCGTCCCGTAACACTGGGGGCCACCAAATGGCAGCCCCCAAAACCTAAATTTCTGCAAAAGGGGCGATCACATGTGTGGGGGGGAGACCTTCTCCCCACAACCCCAAGCCATGACCCATCACCCTCACTCCAAGTTAGGAAAGGTCAAAGCCCCCTTTTTCCCTTCCTTAATACCTTGTTTCCACCCATGTTGGTGCAACATCCCTCTCCCTCAAAGACCACACTCCCCCTACGTAAGACCTTGTCTTGCACCAAACACAAGCCAAAAACACAAAAAAATAATCAGCACTTCTCCCCCTCCCCTCTCCATTTTCGGCCACCCCACAACTTGGGGAGAAAGAAATTCTTCTCCCCATTCTCTTGAAGAAGAAGGCCCTCTCCCACCTTCCAACATCCATCCATGGACAAGTCTTAAAGGTTTCAAGGTTTTCATGAAGAGAAAACCTCCACTTCCTCTATACTTCCTCACAAGCTTCATTTCTAAACCAATATTCTAACTTGTCTTGTATTTTTCATCTTAAAGCTCCAAGACAAAGCTTCCCATTCAAAGAACCACTTTCTAACATTCAAAGGAAGAGAACTTGAAGAGCTATAAGGCCCCCTAGCTTAACAAGAAAGAAACTACAAAGGTTTATCAACCAACAACTCAAAACTCTAAATATCTTATCTTTTGAGCATGCTTAGTGTTTTTCTTAGAAGGCATGGTATCTAGGTTCAAATTTTCTTTTGAATTCTTGAATATGGGTTAAGTAATGTGTTATTTTGCTAAGATATATGTTTAGGGAAAGATGTATGGCATGATAAGTGTGGAGGTGGAAGATATGTGTGTGTGAGCATGCCTAAATGAGGAAGTTGACACTGATGGTGTTTTCTGGAATAAAACGACGTTCTTGAAACTTGTTATTTACAAATTTTGTTTACATATTTGGAAATTAGGTCAAAGTGGCTTTCATTTGCCACTGGTCTCATGTAATTTGGAATTTTCTTCAATAATCTATGAATTTTTAAAGAAAACGTGACAATCTGCAACTACCTTCGTGTTTGGAAAGAATCTGGTACTAATCGGCAAGAGAATGTTTTTTTTAAAATTCATATTAAAATACTATGGGTTGTTAGCTACGTCTATAAATTTTTTCATGATTTTAGGAGGTGTCTAACTAATTTTACCAAAATGTTCTTGTTAGTGGTGCACTGCTGTGGACCTACTGTGACACATGAAAAGTTTCTGTACTAGTTTTGAAGACGGACCAAAATCCCTATTTTCGACACACCAAACGGATAAGAACCATTTTTATGTGTATTCTTCATTTCAAGTTGAAGGTACTGTATAAATTTTATGATTTTTGAATGTGTCTAAGTATTTTTGAAAAATACCCAAAGTTATAAGTAGAGGACCTTGGAGAACAAACTGCATCATTTTCAACTTAGTGACTTGAAGTGTTTACTTTTGTTTAAATGCTCATACATGTCTTGCGTGATAGAATAAGGACTTAGAACATATTAGTATCATGTGGATAGGAGTTTAGTAATAAATTTCACGATTTGGTGTTTTGATCCTAGGACGAAAAATCAATTCCTTGGATATATGTTATTGTGTAACTTTAATGAAAATTTCACTAAGACTAAAAGTTATAAACTTGCACTAAAGGAACTAAAATACTAAGTATGTCAAAAGTCCTTTTAGGACCAACGTGTTACGTATGAGAATGCGAGAAAACTTGTATAAATAGATAATGGACTAAAACATGGTTAATAATTCGTGCTAGGTTGAGTGCGGTTCGTTTGTGAGTTCGGAAGTCTCGCTGTCCCCAACTTTTACGAAAAGCTCCTTGAAAGGTGGGTGGTTCATATCTGTATTGCCTGGAAATTATGTGCAAAATTGGTGTGCTTTCTTGTTGAAATTATACATGTGATTTCTCGGTGCTATGCATCGCAGGGTATATTGAAATTAAGATATATCCACAGGATATGTTGAAATTAAGACATATCTGTAGAGTATGTTGAAATTAAGACTGCTCATAGGGTATGTTGAAATTAAGACTGCCCATAGGCATTGATGAAATAGTCGTGCCAAATTGTGTTACGTTCGGAAGGATAGGTGTAATAGATACTCGAATTATACCGGTTTTTGCATAATCGCATACAGATCACCCACACTGAGAATTCAAATCTCATCCCCTACTTTTACAAACATTTTCAGGTACTGATGTGGAGGAATGGGAGCAGCTGTAGTGCAGACCTCCCCACCACTGTCTAAAACTCATAACTGTCTTAATATTTATGTCTTATTCGGGATGAATGTACTTTAAGTCGGGCGAATACTCTTTTCACGCTCGATGCTTTTGACTAGAAACTTATCGTATTTGTGCAACTATTTAGACTTGGCATGTTAAATTATTCAAATGACTATTTAGGGCTTGCATGCTTAGAAGTTAAACCCCGCTGCAAAATTTGTCAATCGGTCGAATCGCGTAATTAGTTATTTCATAAACTTGAGTAAAGTATTTGTTTAAAAAAAAAAAGGCCCAGTTTTCTTATATTACTAAATGACGGCTCGATCTGAAGTGTTAAAGCTAAGGGAGGCTACGCTCCGGATTCGGGGCGTTACACTTACCATCCACCTGCACCCAACAACCGTCAGTTAGGGCCACCAGTCAGAGTTCCACCTCACCAAGGTCAGAAGTGGTCAGGACACGTGAATGCTATCCTTGAAGAAGGGGAAAACAGTGGAAGACAACTCCGACTGAAAGGACCTGAACATCCCGTATAGATACTGAGCAGAATCGGGGTTAAGACTAGAAAAAAAAATATATATATATAGATACTGCTTAAAATAAGGGTTAAGGTTTAGCCGAGCAAATACCTAAGTAATACCTAGAAGTCGAATTTCGGGGACGAAATTCCTATTAAGGGGGTGAGGATGTAATACCCCGTCCCGTTTTATACCTTTTATTTTGCTAGAAACCTTAATTATATAATTTTATATTATTATTATCCTTGTTTCTTTTAATTTTATTATTTTGTGTGCTACTGTTTAATTTAAATATATACTCTATTTCAAATTCCCAAGTTCGAAGAAAGAAATCGAATATTTCAAATGGATAAGGGATTACGAGAAATTAATTATTCAAAGTCTTAAATTATGTTTTCGATCCGTTTAATTTATTGAGAATAATTAAAATACTTTAAAATATTAATTGAGTTCTAAAACTGTATTAATTCTCAATTCGGGATTAAACTCGTAAACCAAACGATCCCTAAACCGTATCAAGTGGGAACGAAAATATCCGAATTAAAGGGGTTAATCCTACCCACATGAATTAGTATTTTTTTTTAATTAAATTAATTAGAGATTTTTTTCCTAACCACATATTATTTTCCTTCTTCAAAATTAATTATTAATTAAAAGTATAATTTCTTTATAAAATAACCCATGTCTCTTTCCTTCAGTAAAATAAAATTAGTTCCCAAATTAACTCTCTCTCCTCTCCCTTTCCTTTACGTGTTTTCTCTCTCCAAAAGAAGAATTCAACGCGTCCCCTTCTCTCTCCCCTTTTCAGCCAAGGCCGCTCCCTTCTCCGGTCGAACAACCAGGCGCCACGCCTCTTCCCCAGCCACCAGCCGCGAAGCCGGCCATCGTCTCGCCGACCCAGCCTCCTTCTCCGTCGCACGGAAGCGGTCGTCGATCGGAAATCACAGCCTTCAGCCTCTCACAGCGCCGCTCGGCCGCCCCCCCTCCTCGCGCGTCGCCGCCGTGCTCGACCGGAAACAGCGCCGCCGCCCTAGCCCCTTTCCTCACGCAAGCGCCGCCCTCCGTCGCTCCTCAGCCGGCGACGCCGCTCTCCGTCCTTCGCCGTTACGCTAAGACGCCTCTGCTCCGACCAATCGACTCGCCTCCTCCTCCGTTCGAAGCCAGCGACGCCCCTCTGCCGAATCGCCACCGCCGCGACACCTCTCTGCCGAATCGCCGCCGCCGCGACGCCCCTCTGCTGAACGCCGCCGTCGTCGCAACGCCGCCGCCTCCTCTCCCTCTTTCTTCCAGTGAGTATTCGAGAAAAAATTCCCTTTTAATTTCGATACTAAAAGTTTAATTCGATTTCTAATCGTAACTCGATTCGTTGTTTTTCTTCTTCCGAAACGATGCCAAACCGAACCCCTGTTGCCGGAGTTTTTGGAGAAATCGAAGGACGCCGTTAGGCCGCCCGTTTAGCACTTCGAACCGGAGAACGTAAGGTCTCTGCTTTGTTTTCTTTCTTTTCATAATTCCGGATTTTTATCGAGACCCTTTTTGGAACCGTGTAACAAGAACGAGAAGGATGAATGAACCAAGTTTTGTTTTCTTGTTTCTTTGCTTTGCTTCGAACTACTGTTCGTTTGGGGTTAATTCCTTTTGGACTTTAGATGTTGTAGTAGCAGTAGTTATTTTTCTTTGGATATTGTTGTTCAAATTGTTGAGTACCTGGACATTAGTGGACTGATATTATTCTTATAGTTGTCTAGTATCGTTGGTATAGCTGTTAAGTATTATTGTTTTGATTAGTTTGGTTTGGTTAGCTGATTGATGATGAAATTAGTTGTTAGTAATATTAGTTGAGTTTTTAAAGACAAAGGGAAACTCGTCTTCTACTGTTCAAATGTTTGAAACAAATGAAAAAGAGTTTTTGGAAAATAGTATTATCCTTCTATTTTAAAAGTATTATTAATTATAAAGAAAAATATATATTATATTATTTTCAGTATTTATTATATAAAATTCTTTAAACAAAATAAGTTTAATAAAGGGAATTTTATTTATAAAGCATAATTTATATTCAAAGTTCTTTTATAATAAAATATAAATTTTAGAAAGAAAATATTAAATTGAGGTTTTAATTATATTAATATTATTTATATAACTTTCTTATTCTTTTAATTATTTTTAAAGAAAAATAGTAATTTGAGACCTATATTATATTAGTATTATTTTTAAATAAATTACTTAGACTTTTAATTCTTTCAAGAAAAGAATTATATGGATATACTTTTAAAATTATAAAAGATTTTATAAAAGAACAAAGGAAATCAAATAAATTGTTTTATAAGAGTCGAAATAGTCATACAACAAGAAAATTAGTAAATACACCTCCTATACACTACCCTTTTTGAAAGTGGTGTATTTACCAAGATAGTGTGTGTTTTTAAGTAGGTCTTTTCAGCAAGTTTTCAAGACAACAACTTTCTCGTTTCGTAACACGTACTTCTAGGCCTTTTCAATAATTCAAGGACCAACTTTTAATCAAATGATTTCGTACCAGGACTCTGTGCTAATCGGAATACGCACGAGGGATTCCCATCTGTTTATACATCATTCTCGGGACCCGGAGCAAACAGGTGGGTGATGATCTGTTAATCGATCTGCTTATAATACGTTGTGCTGGTATACTCTGAACTCGACTAAATCAATCTAAAACAATTAATCAAACATAAATGTACACCTATTATATAAATATTTGAATTACGTGATATATTTATATATGATACAAATATCTATTGTTTCTATTCAAATTAATCACGACTGCATGATTAAGGGCATTATCTGAGCATGAACCAATTTAAGTGTGAATTATGTGAATTCTCCCCACAATTTGAAATGACAGTTTTTATAAGAAAGAGGAAGGCGAGTAATCATTGAGCAGTTATGTTTGTGGATTGACACGTATGGCCTTGAGTGACAATAGGTCAGATTCATGGTCACTGATATTATTTGTGGTGACCATGAGTGATAATAATTATTCAGATTCATGGTCACATGATTTGTTGGTGGGAGACGGTTTGGGGGAGATTCACAATGTGTTGAAAATGATTTTGGCAGATTCGGCCGTTACTTGAAAATGACTTTGGGCTTTGCCCCTTATTGTGAATCAACTTGTGATATTTCAATTATATGATTTGAAACCTGTAATGCCCAACTAATTATTATTGTGGACTTGTTACTTGTGTAATTTGATATTCGTGTTTACTTATCATTTTGTTTAACGAAATAGTTATGTTTTGTGAATGAGTACAATTTTAATATACTTCGGATTTACCAATCCCATGACGTTGCAAATCACCCATACGTGAGAATTCAAATCTCACGCCCCCCTTTTTACAACCCTTGCAGATTATAATTTCGTGGAGCAAGGACAGTAATAGAGACGACACGGAGTTCCCCACTTAAATAAAATGTTACTGTTAATACTAAACTTATTATTCATAGATATACATGCGTGAGATACTTATTAAAATTATTCTACTCATTTCTTCCGCTGCATAATACTCATCTCTGATTTGATTATCCATTTTTATATCAAAAATTTTATAGTTCGGATTTTAGTCACAAGTAATACCTCGAATCTGAGATAATTATGTATTTTGGATTCGGGGCGTTACAAGGATTACACAATAAATGCAACTTCAATCTAAATTTTGACTAATAGTAATTAATAAATTTAATTTGCCTTAAAAAGGAAGAAGGATGCAACCTTAAAATAACAATAATTGGGATGTAATAATAAATGAGATTTATCTTAAATTTTCCATAGAGAAAATAAAATCTCTTTTACTTAGTAAATGACCCCATAAATTTTAGGGAAACAATAATAAATATGATTTTCCTTCAAAATGAAAAAACATCTACACAATAAATGTGACCCCAATACATCTATGGATAATTATAATAAATGTGATTTGCCTTTAAAATAGAAGGAAAATTAACATAATAAAATTTTGATTTCCTTTTAAAATAAAGTTAGAGAAAAGGGAAATTATTTATTCCGTCGTAGAACCAAACGTCCACCATAACATTAAGGAAATAATAATAAATATGATTTGCCTTCAAAAAGGAAAAAGCTAGACTACACAATAAATGAGACTTCAGTCTAACTTTTAGAAAATAATATTAGATGTGATTTGTCTTAAAAGAAAAAAAAACTAATTGCAAATTAAATCACGATTTTCTACAAAATTGTATTTTAAATTAAACTATTAAATCTCGTTAAAAAAAACTCTAATTTAACTTTTTTATCAATTAAGATTTTTGGGCAGATTTGCCTTGTCTCTGATGTGGTGTTTACGTGACAATGACCCACAAAAAAATTAAATTAGGTGCCAAATTTTTTTATGGCTTAATTTAATTTAAATCACGACCTTTTCCAAAATTGCATTATAAGCTAAACATTTGGTTCTTGTTAAAAAAATACTCCTATTTTTTTTTTACAATTAGGACTTATGGACAGATTTGTAGATGCTCGTTGTTGATGTATCGTCTACGTGTCAATGGCCCACAAAAAACTTAAGTTATGTGACAATTTTTTTAAATACGTGACACAACTTAAGATTACATTACAAAATTAAAAAATCTTGCATTAATAAGAACATAAATAAATGAACTCAAATTGAAAGAAAAGAAGTAAAGAAAAAATGAAATCAAGATGCAAAAGCCTTGCATTAATGAGAATATAAATGAATCCAAATAGGATAAATAAAACTATTTTACCATAAAATAATTATAATAATTCGTTTTACCATGAAATTGGGGTTTAGGGTTTTGAAAAATTATTTGGAAGTTGAGAATTTAATTTTAAAATTTGTCATGTATTTAAAGTTTTTTGCCACAATATTTACCCTTTTTTTTAGCCATTGTCACTGGCGTCAATGATGGGCATATAAAAATCTGTCTATAAGTCGTAATTGTTAAAATAAAAGTTTAATCGGAGATTTTTTGGACGAAATCCCAAAGTTTAGGTTAAAATGCATTTCTGGAAAAGGTTGTGACTTAAATTGCAATTAAGACTTAAAGTTTTTTACCACCTAAGTTAAGTTTTGTGTGGGTCATTTCCACGTAGACGTCACATTAGCGACAGACAAAGGCAAATCTATCTGCAAGTCTTAATTGCCAAAAAAAGTTACATTGAAACTTTTTTTAACAAGATTCAAAAGTTTAGCTTAAAATACAATTTTGGAAAAGACCGTGACTTAAAATGCAATTAAGCCAGAAAAGAAAGAAATAAGGAGCCTTAAAATAATATTCCCTCCATCCAACAAAAGTGTGAAATTTTTTTGGGCATAGATTAAAAAAAAGTATATAAAGTAGGTAAAATAAGGATAAAGTAAGAATAAAATATGAATAAAATGATTATTTGTTAGTGTAAAGTTAAAATGATTGTTGACAAAAAGAAATGAGCACACTTTTGGTGGACAGACAAATAAAGAAATTGAGCACACTTTTGGTGGATAGAGGGAATGATAATAAAAATAATAATAATAATAATAATAATAATAATAATAATAAATGGTTTTTGCCTCAAGAAACGAAGGAGTCTTAAAATATTATTACAAAATTGAAAATTACAATAAATGTAATTTTCCTTAACTAATAAAGATATGAGGGAATTAATTTTTAGTCCTTATAACTAAATGCCTCTAATAAATTTTAGGTAAATAACAATAAATATGATATTTCATATAATAGGAAATGAGACAACATAATATAAGTGAATTTAGTTCTTTTGGCAAATAATAATAAATGTGATTTGCCTTCAAAAAGGAAAAATCTAGACTATACAATAAATGGGACTTCGGCCTAACTTTTAGCAAATAATATTAAATGTGATTTGTCTTAAAAAAGAAAGAAATAGGAGACTTAAAATAGTCTCTTTCCGTCCACCAAAAATGTGCTAATTTGTTTGGGGACAATTTAAAGAAAAAATAGATAAAGTAGATAAAATAAGGATTGATCACGCTTTTGGTGGATAAACGAGTAAAAATATTAAACACACTCACTTATAGTAGATGGAGGGAGTAATAATAATAATAATCAAAATAATAGTAATAATAATAATAAATAATTTTTGCCTTAAAAAAAGGAAACGAGGGAGTCTTAAAGTAATATTACAAATTATAAATTACAATGAATGTGATTTTTCTTAATAATAAAAGATATAAGGAAATTAATTTTTAATCATTATATAACTAAATGCCTCTAATAAATGTTAGGTAAAAACCAATAAATGTGATTTTTTATAAAAAAAAAAGGGAAAAGAGACAACATATTAATACTGAATTTAGTTTTTTGGCAAATAACAATAAATTTGATTTGCCTTAAAAATGAGAGAAAGAGGTAGTCTTAAAATAATAATAATAATAAACAAATAGTAAATGTAAATGGAAATAAATGTTGCTCTAAAAAATTTACAGAAAGGGGTCGTTTTTTCCTCCGTAGAACCAAACATCCCCCATAAATAATAAGAAATATGATTTGCCAGAAGATAGACAGAAGTCACATTTAATTGTGTAGTCCCTTTTTTTTGGATAAAATACATTAATTATTTGTTCAACAAAATATAATTGATTACTTTAAATCTATTTTGAATATGGAAAATGATATTAATCATTATTTTAAGATTCCCTCTATTTTTTAAGCAAACCACAATTATTATAATTTTCCAAACGATGTAATTGAGTATTGTGTAGCCGCTTTTCCTTTTTTTAAGGCAAATCATTTTTATTATTATTTTCGTTAATTTTATGGGAATGTATCATTCTACATAGTAAAATGGATTTCGTTTTGACTAATTGTTTTTAGGAAAGTCATATTTATTATCATTTCTCATAAATTTTACAGAATAAAAATGATTTCTTTTGGAACTAAACTCCCCTCCCCCAAATAAATTTTAGGGAAATAATATTAAATGTGATTTGCCTTAGAAAAGAAAAGGAGACCACATAATTAAAGTGGCTTTAGTCCATCTGGAAAATAATAATATATGAGATTTGCCTTAAAAATATTTCCACAAGAACTTGAACACTTACATTTATTATGATTTGGCTTATGCTCTAAATATATGAATTATTGTTACATGCATTCTGCTCTAAATATATTGTTATTATATATATTTATTTTGATTATTGATTTTATGTTTTTATATTATTTTTAATATGAGAGTCTACATGTGGAGAAAAAGGAAAGATAATGAGAAAAAATAACATCGGTTGTGTTTTTTACTATAAAGGTAATTAAATATATTATACATAAACATTAACTATATAAATATACATATATAAGTATTTTTATACGGTTTGTAAATTTAGAGTGTGTAAATTTAAGAACTATGCATTTTGTCAAATGTAATCCAATAGTTTTTTTTATTATAACAATTATGTACATCATTTATTTTTCTTTATTTTTTTTGGTAACTTTAAACTAAATAGGCCTAAATTAATAAAAAAAATATTTTTTTGCAATGGAAAATTAATCTTTTTTAGGTAATTTGCAAATATTAATTTTTTACTGCCCAACCTTTGCGCCAAAAAATATTTTTGGCCTATATTTGCCAGAGTACAAATATATAGTCCTTAAATTGTTAAACCACTATAGTTACGAGCCTTAAAAATATGTTTTCTACATAAATTTTTATACATATAAACATATGCATATTTGAATTTAAATCTACATAAAGTGATGCAAATTCTGTATAACTTAGGGCGTGTCTAATTCTAGTCTAGTTTTTCATGGGAAAATTAAATTTTTAGGACATTATCTTATGGGTGTTTGCAAAATTATGACACTGTCTTTAAAGACTTGCAAATTTGGGACACTATCTTTATGAGTTTTTATAATTAGAACATTATCTTTACAAATTTGCAAAACTAGGGCACTATCTGTTAATTAAGGCAAATTTAGGCCAACTATATAAAATTTTGGTCAATTGGACACATCATAATCGGGCTTTATTTGGCCCGTATTTTATAAAATTTGGACTAAATTTTCTCAACATAAAATATAGTGTCTTTATTTTGTAAGATTGTAAAGATCATTCCTAAGTTTGCAAGCTTGAAAAGATAATATCCTATTTTTGCAAAAATCCATAAGACAATGTCCTAAAAAAATAATTTTCCCAGTATTTCATTGTTTTTTTTTAAATTTTGGTTCTTCAGGACTAAAACGCGGTTTTAGATAAAATAGAACTAAGAAAACTTTTTTATGCTTAGATTATTAAATGAAGTCCCAAAGGTAGAGTAATTATAAAATTGAATATTAGTTATTATTCATATAAAGTTTACTGTAAAAAAAGAAAGCTTAAATGAGTATAATGAACAAATGTGTGATGATATATCATTCTCAAATCTAGTTGCTAAGTATATATTCCGCAAGCTCATCACATTTATCAATATTAATTTTTGTAGGACTCCTCAATAAAAATGAAAAAATCATTCCTCCGTTCATCAGAACTAAATCCATACTTGTAGGTGCTCCTATATACATGCACAGATAAAAGACATCAACACCAAGATGTAATTCATTGAATTGCTAACAATATTACAATAAAACTAAACACCTAAAATTAAATAAATGAAAACCCTGGGGTTTTTCTAATGGTGTAGGCTTGGGACTCAGGAGTATGCTCTTCTCTAGATCCCAGGTTCGAAACCTCAAGTGCTATCAATTCCTGCATTGAGCAAGTTCATAGAGAACTTTGATATGACTTCAATTAGCCCTTGCCAGTGGATTGTGGGATTAGTCCACTTAATTAGTCGGTCTGTGGACCCTATACCAAGTCATTGAAATAAAATAAAAGACTGAAAATACGTATATTGAGGATGCTATGATTTTGATGGTCACAATGGTGTACAGACTGTCAAGAACATGTCCTTCTTCAGTGGATTAAACTAAGACAAAAAAATTGGTTCCATAACTTATCAAGTGTCCGATTATGGTCCCAAAATCTTAGAGTTTTCGATAATGGTTTGTAACTCCTTGGATTGTCCAATATTAGTTCCTTTTTTGCCGAAAAAATAAAAACGATAATATTTTTTTATCATGTGCAACTTGTGTGCCGGCTGAATTAAGGGCTTTCCAGTATCCTCGCTGATGTGGCAGCTAAATATCTTTCTTTTTTTCATTTTAAGTACACATGGATATTCATAATAATTTTATGTTTTCTTTTATATAAAAACTAATACATATAATTTATTTCACAGAATAATAAACACAATTATAAAATAGAAGAAAATCATGTCTCTTTCTTTCTAATTCACGCCGCTGCTATTTCTTAAATCTCTGACAAATCCTCCACCTACAAATCCATCAATAAGCACACCCTCTCTTTATAACCTACAAACCACATATGCATCGACGTCAAGCCCAAAATTCCACCCACTCTTCGGTTGTGCTGGCATCATTAATCGAAATTTCGAAAATCAACAACCTTTCCAGGTTCAGATCATGAAATTTCTTGAGGGTTTTTGCTCCTCTAATCTTGAGGTTTAAACGGTACATATATTGAAGTCCATCGTTCACTGAAAATGAAAAGAACACATTCGCCATTTTTTAGAAGAAAACGTCTTCTTCAAGAGACCCATCCTAAAATCTTATCTACTAGGGTGGGCATATTGTTCACTAAATGGTGATTGTTCTGAAGCGAAAGAAGGGACTTGGGAGAGGGGGGACTAATTTTATTTAGATTTAGTTGATATAGAAACTAAATTAGGTTAATTGCAAATAAGAAAAATGAGGTTAATTTTTTTTTTAATTTTGATTTATTTGTATTCCTATATTTCTTAATGTGTAATGTTTTTGAAAAATTAAAATACTTTAAATTTATTAAAAATGCAACTTGGCGGCCACATCCGCGAGGGTACCAAAAAGTCCCAAATTTGATCAGCAGGTGACCTGTACATAACCAAAAATGACGTTTTTATTTTTCCTGCAAAAATTGAACCAAAATGGGACAATCCAAGTAGTTACAGGACCAATATCGAATAGTATAAAAAAATTTGGAACCAAAATCTGACACTCGATAAGTTATGGGACCAAAAACTTGTTTACTCTACACAAATTGGAACGCAAGTCACTCTATATTTGTCAATAACATTTAAACCCTTGACCTCAAATAATACAAAAGATATCAAAGTTGTCATTAAAGTTTAAAGTTAAATAATCACAAGCTAAAAAATTATGGTCCCAAAAAAATTAACTATTTTGATTTAGTCCCAATATCTAAAGGGTATCTAATTTTGACCATGAAAACGTAAAAAAATTAAACTTGATGTCGGTTTAGGTCCCATGAGGAATTCATTTAGGGCCAAAAATTCCCACCAATTTTTTATAGATTTTATTTATCAAAATAAATAAAATGAAAAATTTTACATTACCATTACCTATTGAAATACTTGTGGTAGCCAGTCATAGGACCCAAAAAAAAGTAGTTTGAAGACTAATTTTAAAGTGAGAAAGTTTGGAAATGAAACCAAAACTGAAAAAAGTTAAGGGACTAAAGATATAAATTTATCGCATCTCTACAAAAGTATAGGAACCCTTTGATTATTGAAAGACCGTAGAGGAATTTACAGTCCCTGGTCTAGATTTTTAATTGAATAAGATTGAGTTATACGATATATTCAGTGCACACACGACTAACTCTTTTGAACTCTTATTAAAAGTATTTTTTTATTCTGGTCACATTGAAATATAATGTTAATTTATTTTTAATTCACTCGTATTATAAAAGTTATTAATAGTATTATTTTAAATTCTTGCCCCATTGTATTAAATAAAAATCACTCATATATAGTATATAGTACATAAGATATTCACAGATATCGAATTAATATAAATATTAAACACAATAAATTAAAAATTCTACAAACTAAAAATGTATTAGTTCGAAGATTTATGTCAAGCGGAAACGACATCTAAATCTTGTGTTAAAACAAAAACAGCGTCTTTGTCCCACATCGGTTTGGAATAGAGGGGGCGGGATTAATATTTCTATTTAAGAAGGTTATATGTCTTTGTTACAAGTGCACCAATTAATACACTAGTCTTGTATTTGATTCTAATTAAATTATTGTCTTATATTTTATTTTGAAAGAGTGTTATGAGAAGAGTGGGAGTCATTCAAAGACTTGTAATAGTATTTGGGTGTGGGTGAGGGAGATATAATTTTTGTGTGATATTTCTTTTGGGGGCATCATTTTTTTCTTTCCGATTTTAGGGTTTCTACGTAATTTCTTTTGTTTGTTGATTTTTATTTTGTTTCTTCATTTTATTTCTTGTTTATTTCATTTTTCCCTATGAATGAATGGGTATATAATATCACTTTTAATTTGGCAGCGCCAAGCATGCAATGTTCATCTCCATCGGTGGCTCCAATGTCGGAGCCTCACAGTCCGAGCATCCAAATCGCAAATGTATTTAAAATTCTAAATTCTTTTATTTCAAAAGAGGCCCTATATCATTATAAAAAAATTAAATTCCATGATAAGCCAAAAGGAGATATCTCATCTATTCATTCTTCGTCTTTAAAATTAATAATATCGTAGAAGCAAGGTTCTTAGAGTATTGAATACATTTGAGATTCAGATGCTTGGAAGCGATGTAAAACTTCAAGAAAGATAAGGATCCTGCACTGGAGCCGCCGCTGGAGGTGAACGTTGCGTGGTTGCCGCTGCCATAGTCCTCCAGTGACGGAGGTGAGTATTCGAAATCAGAGATGTAGATACGAATTAAGCAAGATAAGCATATTATAATGTCCCCATTCATTCATTAGGGAAAATGAAAAAAAAATTAACAATAAATAAATGACAGAAACAATGCAATAACCAACAACACAAGAATTTACGGAGAAAACTCCAAAATCAGAGAAAAATCATTGCCCACAAAATAAATATTGTTGTATGAAAAATTTCTTGTGTAAGACCATTTATCAAATCTGGTGTTTGTGCTATTTTTGGTTGAGTGTACCAATGGTAATAAGAAACAGATCTCCGGCTCATCTTATTCCATACTTGGGTTTGCTAAGTAGGAAACATAAAAACAAAATCATGGATTGTATTTGGACTTGCACCATGTGGTTTCTCTGGAAAGGTAGGAATCATCAGATTTTTAACAGCGAGGAAGTCAGATCTGATTATATTTTTAGGAAAATAAATGTAAATCTTGGTGTCTTTTCTCCTTAAGTGGAAAAAATTCTATCGATTTTTCCTTTTCAGATTGATGTTGTAATCTTAGGAAGTGTTGCAAATAGGATAAGTCGCAATTTCATCTTTTATTTCTGCCTCATGTAACCTATAATGTAATAAATTCTATCTATTTTTCCTATTTTACCTTTTCTCCTTGAGTGCCCCTAGTACTTTTGTAATAAAAATTCGGAAAAATTGACAAAAATGCCCCGTATGTTGGCAGTAATGGTAAAAATGCCCTTTATATTTTTTATTTTGTGAAAATGCACCTTATGTTTTCAAATAATAAATTTTTACCATTACTACCAAAATACAGGGCATTTTTGTCAAATTTCCCTAAAAATTCCCTTTTATGAACAAATAAGATATGAAATGCTACAATTTCAATACTTCTAGCTTGAAAAAAAAAAGATGTTTCTAGCAAGATAATCCATGAAAATAAGCGATCAAACCCAAATAGTCCGTATTTCATATGTTCTTTAAAAAAAATAAAAAAATCAGTAAAAATTCCTTTTGTGCGTTTTCTTTAGTGCAATTGAGAAAATTGTTTGATTGTATGGAATATGGAAATGGATTAAGAATTGTGTTACTTTTGTGAGCATATTTAATTTGACCTCTTGTTCGGTAGAAGGGTAAGGAAGATGATCTTGGAGTGCGTATGGTCATGTGTCCTATGGTTTTTGTGGAAAGTTATAAATATTCATATCCTTAAGGGTGAAACAGTCAAACAAAAAATATAATTGAGAAAATTAGAAAAAAAATCTTGGTATATATATCCTCTTTAAGAGGGAATATATCAAAATCAGTCCTACAACTTAGGTTGATTCCAATTTTAGTATTACAACTTTTCATTTTTTTCAATTTTTGTCCTAGAGTTAACAATTGTAGTCCTTTTTGGTTTAAAAATTCAAACACTCACTGAAGGAATTTGAGGTTTTTAATTTTCCGGCGAATTGTACACGTGAACTACCACATAATAAAAAAATTAATCGACCCATTTGGAAACAAAAACAGCCCCGACCCAAATCAAACCCAATCCGCCCCTAATTTCACATAAATCCATTTTGATTATGCTACATTCAATTTTTTTGATTACGTGGCAGTCCACGTACACAATTCACCAAAAAATAAAAAACCTCCAATTCCTCCGATGAGTTTTTTTAATTTTGAGGCCATATAAGGACTAAATTGACAACTCCAGGACTAAAGTTACACGCTAAAAATTGACAACTCCAAGAGTATAATTGAAAAAATTAAAAAGTTACAGGACTAAAATTGAGAAAATGTAAAGTTGCAGGACTAAAATTGGAATCAACCTAAGTTGCAGGACTAGTTTTGATATTTTCCCCTATTTAAGAAGTAGGAAGGTTCTTTTTAAGACCGGTGTAGTAATTCTAGGTTTTGGTGCTTTGGAAGCTGGTTTGGGGTGATACAATTCTAAACCTTGTTGTTCTTTATTTGTAATTCCTTCTATAAAGTGTACCCTTAATACTCCTACAAAAAAACAAAATCCCCATTTTTCTATTAAAATAAATTTACGTGTTATATTGGGATTACATTCAAATATGACTGATTAGGCGTGAAATTGTTATGTTTTGGTGCTCGATTTGCCCATGTTTTGAGTGTTTTCGATGAGTATTTGGAGTCAAATGAGTATCATTTTTATAAAATCATTAATTTGTCTCTTTGGTTTTCATAGATGGATAGAGAGTGAAAAAAAAAGTTCGTAGGATTTTGAATCGGCCAAAACGGACTCCCGGTTGAGGAGATATGAAGATTTTACGAACAAGTGTACTGCTGCTGAAAAGTGCTCGAGCGAGAGCACTCGAGCGCCAGCGCTCGGTCGATTGCACCATTCGAGCTACATGCTCGAGCACCCCTGCTCGAGCTGCTCGAGCACTATCCTATTTTTGCCTCCAGATGCGTTTTTTCGGCCCATGAGTTTCCGATCCGGCCCAACGCTTATATATACTCATTCCAAACTCATTTTTGGAGATTATCACATACCAACACATATTTTTACATACTTTGAGCGAGGAGAAAGCTTGGGAAGGAGTTTTGAAGAATTTTATACGTTGTAATCGAGGTTTTAATTTACGAATTCTTAGTTTTAGTATTTCTTTTGAACGTATTAGATTAATTCTTTCTTTCTTAGATTTATATAGATTTCTTTGGAGACTTTAATTTGTTCTTTCGTTTATGTTCTTGATTTTATGAGTTAATTCAATTATGCATGTGTTTATTGTTCTTGTGATTTCTTTGATTATTCAAACCACCATGTTAGGCTAGAACCCTTGTATGCTTGGGGTAGGATGAACTCGTAGAAGTAGGACGTTGGTACATAATTAGGATAACATGTGATGTTTAGTTTTAATTCTCTTAATTAATGAACGCTTAAAATAAATTCCGGATTTACCTTTGAATTTCATACGAAAATTGTTAGAGAGAGGACGATCTTATCACTCTTTAATAACTATTAGGCTTAACGAGAGATTTTAGAAGGGGTTAATTCATCTATCGGTTTATCTAGGGAGGACGACCGCATCACCTTAGTTAAATTAGGGTCTCTTTAATTAAGCACAATCTATTAACTTGTTTAGTGGATTAGTGAAGTCGATTGATAGGATAAAGTATTAGGATTAATTCTTAAGCTTTTCATCTTACAATCTTATACTTAGGTTATTGCTTGCACATCACGGTTATTTTGATTATGTACCGGCTCCGTTAGTATACGTAGGGATTCCTATCCTGAGCATCACCATCACTTATTTGAAAACACACCTTAGATACTTAGTTTAATTTTCATTTTGCATTCGTAGAGTAATTTAGTTTAGATTATTTTCTCTTTTCAAAAACCAAAAACATCTCACTCATATTAACTACGACGCGCACATCTCCAGGGATCTATTCGCATATACACTTTCCCTTGGGTTCGATACTACTTGGTCCCTATACTTGCCCATACTACTGTGATCCCATACTCTTGTGGGGAAAATGCTAGTTAAAGCTAGTATTTTCGGTTCAAGTCAATGGCGCCATTGTCGGGGATGGCGTTGTATGTCTTTTGAATAGGACTTGTTGATAGCTTAGTAGTTAGTAGTGAGTGCTTTACTTTTCTGTTTAAGTTATACGTGATCGGCAGTTGCATTTTGATTCTTTTGTTAGTGTTTCAGGTTAATGAAAACACACTCGCAAGGTGATACGAGCGAAGAGATATTACAGCTTGATCCTGAGACAATAGCAAGAAGAAACCGAGCCTTTTTAAGAAGAAACCGGAGGAGGGAAAGATAACATGGACATTACTAATGAGTTGGATGATGTTGAAAATGAGTTTAATCACACATTGAAGATCCAGTAAGAACCAAGATCCGTCAGGGGAAAGCCAGAGCCAAAACCCGGGTACAAACAATCAAAATATTCCAGCTCATAACATTGTCCAAAATCCTCAGAATAACCCTGCATACCCACAAAACAACTTACCTTACCCTTACCCATACCCACCATACCCTTATCCACCATACCCGTACCCTCCATCTCCTGTCTACAACCAACCACCTGTCTATCAACCACCACCAGTCCAATAAGTACCCGCACCACCCGTTATTCCTCAGCCCGTTCCTCAGAACGCCGATCAGAACATGGTTATTCGAGGAAGGTTTGCGGCACAGCCACAACGGTATTATGATGGAGTGGCATTGCCTCCTGTAGAGGCAAATAACTTCTCAATTTCCCCTGGAATTCTAAAGCTACTTACCGAGAATCAATTTAAGGGGGAGGTTGGGGAGGAAAATCCTCATACACATCTGAGGAGTTTTCTGATGATCGCATCCACTTTCAATTATAACGGCATGTCTGAAGATGCAAAGAGGCTTAGGTTGTTCCCATTCTCTTTGACGGGAATAGCAAAGGAGTGGTACGATAACACGCTCCCACGGGGAGGTGTAACCACATGGGCCGAGCTCGAGCGTCTGTTCCTCGAGCAATTCTACCCTCCATCCAGAACCATTAGAGCATTAGAGCAAGGATATAGATCTCTTCTTTCCGCCAGAAGCCAGGAGAGGACTTACGTCAGATGTGGGAGAGATACTCCAACATGTTGATTGAGTGCCCGCAGCACGGGTACAATGAGGGAGATATCATGTCATTCTTCTACAGTGGAGCCAGCAAGGCTGGTCATGCCCATCTTGACGCGTGTGCTAGTGGAGCATTTCTGAATCATGGTACAACTAGATGCAGAGAGATCGTTGATAATATTGTCACGAATGCCGGGTAATGGAATGAGGACCCAGAATGACGGCACTGATGGCAATACCAGTTAGAACCAAGATCTGTCAGGGGAGAGCCAGAGCCAAAACCCGGGTACACACAATCAAAATAGTCCAGCTCATAACATTATCCAAAATCCTTAGAATAACCCTGCATACCCACAAGTGAAGGACTATCAAAATCATCAAGTGAAGGACTATCAAAATCATGAATATAAGAAAGGTTAAGGGTAGGAGGTGTGTCTTCAACACAAGGATCAATGGCATCAATGGAATAACAACTGTCATCCTTCTTCGGGTGTTTCATGGCCTTATATAGGGAAATTTTCACCTCTTGATCATCAACTTTCAATGTGGTCTTCCCATTCGCCACATCTATCACCATCCCAGCCGTGGCTAAGAAAGGCCTTTCCAAGATCAAAGGCACGTCCTCGTCTTCCTCCATGTCTAGCACCACAAAATCAGCTGGAAAAATATGATCTCCAACTTTCACGAGGACGTCTTCAACCACACCTTGAGGTCGAGTAATAGACCGGTCGGCGAGTTGAAGCGTCATCACTGTCGGTTGAATTTCTCCACCTTCCAACTTCTTGAATAGCGACAATAGCATCAGATTAATGCTCGCTCCAAGGTCGCACAACACTCCCTTCTTGACTCCATTCTCGATGTCACACAAGATCGTGAAACTCGCGAGATCCTTCAACTTTGGGGGCAGCGTTTTGTGCACTAATACACTCACCTCATGGTTCAGCTGCACCAACTTGGGCTCATCTACTCGCCGTCTCTTCGCTATCAAATCCTTCAGGAACTTGGCATAATTCGGCATCTGTTCCAAAGCATCATAAAAAGGGATATTAATATGCAATTTCTTAAAAACATCAAGGAATTTAACGAATTTCTCATCAAGATTTTTCTTCATGAAGCGTTGTGGATATGGGACGGGTATAACAGATTTAGGTTCCCCCCCCATTCATCACGCTCGGTCTCTTTCACTTTTCCATTGCTTCCTTTGTCTTCTTCCACTTAGGAACTCTCTCAATCTTCTTAATGTCTTCCTCTTCAGGCTCTTTGCTCTCTATCTCAATTTCTTCCTCAACCGTCTCACCTCCATCTTTCTTATGTTCTTATCCCTCCATCTCAATCTCTCCTTGGGGCATCTCAGAATCAGCAGGCATCTGAGGACCATCATAGTTGGTTCCACTTCTTAACTGGATAGTCTTGCAATGCACTTTCGGGTTCCCCTCCGGTATAGAAGGATATTTATCCGGCTCTCTACCCAATAATTTTACGATCTGGCTCATCTGGTACTCCATTGAAGTGAACCGCCTAATGTTCTCTTGCTGAATTCTTTTTAGCTCCACATCCCTCTTCTGGAGTTCTTGATCACACTGATCGCCTTTCTTGTGTAACTCCATCACATCATACTCCAATGAAGACAACCTCTTGCTTCCTTCCTCCACCTTCTGAAGGATAGCTCTCAACATCTCCTCAGTTGAGGAACCGCCTTCTCCACCCGGGGGTTTTAAACTTGGATCAACACCTGGAGGAACTGTGATTCTGGCCTTCGGATTGGCATATGCAAAATTTTCATTCTTTCTCCATTAATTTTGTTGAGGCTGCTGGCCTCCTTGATAGCCTTGGTTGTTTCTCCACTGATTTTGAGGAGGTTATGGACCAGGTGGTACAAATGGTTGGCCATAGGAGGGCCTTCCAAATTGATTGCCACCTTGTGGATACCCATTCTGATTGTAATAAGGTCCTGCCATATAGTTGGCTACCTCTTGCTGAACTGGGGGCTGGTCCACTTTCTCACTCACTGCTACATTCCCTCCAACCAAATTCTGCCCAACCTCAATGTTACTTATCTTCTCCATCATAGCCATCAGCAACTTCCTCGTCCCTTCACTCTCCTCAATCTGATATGCCCTCTGAAATTCTGGGTCCTCATTCCACTGCCCAGCATTCATAACAATATTATCAACGATCTATCTGCATCTAGTTGTACCATGATTCAGAAATGCTCCACTAGCACACGCGTCAAGATAGGCTTGACCAGCCTTGTTGGCTCCACTGTAGAAGAATGCAATGATATCTCCCTCATTGTACCCGTGCTGCTGGCACTCAATCAACATGTTGGAGTATCTCTCCCACGCCTGACATAAGTCCTCTCCTGGCTTCTGACGGAAAGAAGAGATCTCTATCCTTGCTCTAATGGTTCTGGATGGAGGGTAGAATCGCTCGGGGAACAGACGCTCGAGCTCGGCCCATGTGAATACACCTCCCCGTGAGAGCGTGTTATCGTACCACTCCTTTGCTATTCCCGTCAAAGAGAATTACTCAAGTGAGTATGAGGATTATCCTTTCCGACCTCCCCCTTGAATTGATTCTCTACTAGCATCTTCAGGATCCCTGTGGAGATAGAAAAGTTGTTTGCCTCTACTGGAGGCAATGCTACTCCATCGTAATACCGTTGCGGCTGTGCCGCAATCCTTCCTCTGATTGCCATACCCGGATAAGCATTCTGAGGAACGTGCTGAGGATAAACTGGTGGTGGAGGTATATGCAGAACTTGTGGTTAGTTATAAGCAGGAGGTGGAGGATACGAGTATGGTGGATATGGATATGGTGGGTATGGGTATGGGTGGTATGGGTTATTGTGTTGGTAGACAGGGTTGTTTGGGTTTTGTGGGTTTTGGTGGATGACTTGATTCTGGTTTTCAGCGGGATTGCTCTGGTTATGTGGGTTTGGGTTTTGATTGGTTAATTCCCCTTGGGGTGCTAGCTTTGGATTATTGACTCCCTCAGTTCCCTCAACCCTCTTCACATTCTGATTAAGCCCTTCGGTCTCAAGACCCAAATCTCCGCCTAAATCCAAATTCATATCATCACCTCCAGTGGTATTCATCCTTCTCTGGAAGACTCGATTTCTTCTGGCTATAGTCTCAGTATCATGTTTAGTTCTATCTTTGCTCATTTCTCCCTTCGAGCGTGTTTTCATATACCTGAGTACTCAACAAGAAAGATCAAACGCAACCAGACAAACAATAGATAACTACTAATAAAAATAAAAACACTCACTACTAACTACTAAACTATCTCCAAGTCCTACTCAATGGACATACATCACACTTCCCCGACAACGGCGCCATTGACTTGAACCGATAATACTAGCTTTAACTAGCAGTTTCCCCACAAGAGTATGTGATCACAGTAGTATGGGCAAGTATAGGGACCAAGTAGTATCGAACCCAAGGGAAAGTGTATATGCGAATAGATCCCTGGAGATGTGCGCGTCGTAGTTAATATAAGTGAGATGTTTTTGGTTTTTGAAAAGAGAAAATAATCTAAACTAAATTACTCTACGAATGCAAAAGGAAAATTAAACGAAGTATCTACGGTGTGTTTTCAAATAAGTGATGGTGATGCTTAGAATAGGAATCCCTACGTATACTAATGGAGCAGGTACATAATCAAAATAACCGTGATGTGCAAGAAATAACCTAAGTAAAAGATTGTAAGATGAAAGCTCAAGAATTCAACCCCTAATACTTTATCCTAACAATCGCCTTAAAAAATCCACTAACAAGTTAATAGATAGTGCTTAATTAAAGAGACCCTAATTTAACTAAGGTGATGCGTTCGTCCTCCCTAGATAAACTAGTAGATTAATTAACCCTGTCTAAACCCTCTCGTTATGTCTACTAGTTGTTAAAGAGTGATAAGGTCGTCCTCTCTCTAACACTTTTCGAACGAAATTCAAAGGTAAAGTTAAGATCGATTTTAAGAATTCATTAATTAAGAGAATTAAAACTAAACGTCACTAATTACCCTAATTACGTACCCACATCTTACTTCTACGAGTTCATCCTACCCCAAGCATACAAGGGTTTTAGCTAGACATGGCTTTAACGATAACAAAATCAATTGAAGAAGTAACGAACATAAACATAATGATTAGAACGAAGAAAATATTAAACATAAACTAGGGTTTAAAGAAATAAAGGCTAAGAACTTAAATTAGATTGCAAAACGAAGTCTCGAATATCCAAGAACAACGAACTAAAGGAAAAGAAACTAAAAATCAAAACCAAACTAAGAATTCGTAAGTAAACCTCGATTACACGTGAAAATTAAGCTTGCTCGTCTATCCTCAAAACTAACTCTAAAAGTGACGTGGTATGAAGTGGTATGATGTGGTTATGTGATAATCCTAAAAAACGAGTTCAGAACGAGTATATATAAGCGTCGGGCCGAATCGGGAACTCATGGGCCGAAAAAAGGCATCCGAAGACAAAAATAGGATGGTGCTCGAGCAGGGGCGCTCTAGCATGTAGCTCGAATGGTGCAATCGGTCGAGCGCTGGCGCTCGAGTGCTCTCGCTCGAGCACTTTTCAGCAGCAGTACACTTGTTCGTAAAATCTTCATATCTCCTCAACCGGGAGTCCGTTTTGGCCGATTCAAAATCCTACGAACTCCTATTTTCGACCTATATCCATCTATGAAAAACAAAGAGACAAATTAATGATTTTATAAAAATGATACTCATTTGACTCCAAACACTCATCGAAAATACTCAAAACATGGGCAAATTGGGCAACATAACAATTTCACGCCTAATCAATGACCCAGCATTTTTTTACCTTTATCGATTTAGTCCCACAATTTCACCTTAGATAAATGTAGTCCCATATATGTATATTCAAATTGTGTGGATCCAATTCCAAATCGGCGGAAAAACATTAAAATAATGTTTTTTAGCATGTGTCGATCAGTCACATGCCTCGCCGGAAAAATGTGTTTTTCTAGTATAAAAATGGTTTTATAAATTTTCCCGTGACCTGGGATGGAAATGGGACAATTTGAATACATATGGAACTAAATTGAAAAAGATAAGGAGTTGGGGATGGATTTAATTTTAATTCGCATAATGTAAGTCTTGAAGTGGTTAGAGAAACATTATATATGTTGTGAGTTCGTGGGTTGAAGTCATTATTTGCCATATAAAAAACAAATATAAATTGTTATAATATCGAAGGAATATGCAAGATCTCTATTTTACAACTCTATTACTTTAATTATTTATTTGATTAGTTTTTTTTTTAGCATCCTTGTTGAATTGTGATCATCAAGCACTTAATTTACTGATGAATCTTGGTATAATATATGCTTTTTTTTTTGTCTATATATACATTTTACATTTTTAAGTTTTGGACTTTTCTTTTGTTTATGTTTTAAATGTTTATGTCTTTGATAGGTTTGGTCCAATTCACATCTTCATAAATATAATTCTTAAAGTTAAGTTAAAGGCCCAATATCATAGTCAAGCCCGATCCAAGGGTTGGTTATGGGTTAGAGCTGATCTATAATTTGAGTACGACCCGAATCCTATGTAGTGTCTTAAAGAGCATAAAATATATTCATATCTCAATATAGAGAACAGTATATGATCGGATAAGATAATTAACCAGCCTGACAAAATTGACCTAGTAAATCTCGAAAATAAAGATAGTGATACTTCATTAAAAGGTTGCATCCACACAACAATATAAGGAAGAGAAAGAGTATTACTATCGACAAGAGCTCATACATCATGTCCTCACGAGCTCCCAAAATGTCATTTTCTTCCAATTTGGCACACAACACAACTTAGTCGCTTGCCTCAGAGTGAGGTGTAGTGCCACTAAGAAAATTAGGATTTTTTTTGTCAGAATAGTACATCCGACGTGGATAGGGCTTTCAAATAACTCTTTACGCTTATAAAGACATTTCCACCATAAATTCTTCAACATTTTTTACCATCTATAGTGGGCAAGTTTTAAGGTGTATAATATATCATTAAATATAATTTTCTTAACGTAACATCTACATATGCTGACATACATAAATGTGGATACAAGTTGAAAATAAATCGGAGAATAATAAAGAGTTCATTAACATATATATTTCTCGAATCACAAACTAACCATAGGGAGGATCAAATTCATATATTATTGTGAAGATAAAATAAAACTTAATGTAGTTCATAAAATTAATAGAAATGAATGAAAATTTAGTTGAAATGACATAGATTTCTTTAGGAGGGATGTCAGAGGAAAAAAAAAAAACAGGGTTAGCGAGCTATTGGTTTAACTTGAACGGAAAAGGTGGAATTTCATCTTAATAAATTTTTGGCAAGTCATTTAATAAGATTGTAAGGTTATTTGCCCGAGCAACAAATCAATATTTTCATGAATTTTAATTTAGATCTGAAAAGTTTGTTTCAATTTGATCCACACTTGAGAATTATGCTCAATCAGCCTTCCAATACTACTTCAAAAAAGAGATTTGTATGAGAATATTTTAGTACTTGGAATATCATCTCTTCTTTTCTCCTTATCTGATTCATCCGTTCTACAACACAATATCCAAAAAAATTATCAGTCGAACCTTGAGTAATGTTAGCATAACGAACAACGAGAACTTCTATGTTTTTTTTATCAAATACTCGAAGGAAGAATTTACCTAAGTGTATTAACCCTAATGTTTTGGTTAATGGTCTAATTACCTCTATCATTCTGCAGCTTGTCTACTATATTGGTTTTTTGTGTGTCGATGTGTCTTGGTTAAGATATTAGGAATTAATATCGCCTTTTTTCAACAAATATATCTTCGATTTTTATGGTGCCAAATGATTCTCTTCTTCATCCCTATGTACGCCTAACTTCTTTCTCGCTACTAATATTTTGCAATGGATAACTTATCACACCTCTCTTGTAGTCTTCTCGTTTCTTTCTTTAGCTCTTTCTTGCAGGTGTTCCAAACTCCAACAACATTCCTCTCAAAATCATAAAGGATATTAGATGTTGCATTCTAATTGTGTAAACCACATTCCTCATATCCGATTCTTCTAACCATTTGGTTTCAAAAAGAAAATATTAATCTTTCTTACGGAAATCTTGACATTAGTGATAATCGTAATGGGAAAATGATCTGATACCATCGTCACTAGGTTAGTGAGTGTGGCAATACATAAACACGAGTACCAAATTAGATTGTCCATGGCTTTGTCCAATCATTTTTTCACGCTATGAGTGCCTCTACCACGACCACACATAAAGCCATAACTATTAAAATGGTGGTAAGTAAGATGGTGGTAAGTAAGATTACTTTCCATTGTTGCCTATCGAAAGCCTAGGAAAATAGTAATCTAGGTGAGCTACTCTTCCAAAGTTGTCATCACATCTCAAGATATCATTAAAATCGCCAATACCTAACCATGGAAATTCATTGTGGCTTGTAAATAATTTCAGTTAACCCCAAAAAAATCTTTTTCTTGTCCATTACAAGAAGCTATAAAATATGATACGCTAATAAGTCCTTAAATCCCTAATGTGTGTATCAATGTCATTCTTGTAATATGCAAAAAATGCTTAGGAATGGTGGCAAAAGCTTAACTTTTTGGATTTGTAACACAAAGAGCGCAACTTTTAAAAATAGCAGAACATAGGTTGTAACTTTTAAATGTAATAAAACATGGATCGTAACTTTTAAAAGTATCAATTTGAAGTCAAATTGGCCTAATTACCAACACGTTTTTGGGCTCAAATCGCAGAATAAGATGTCAATTGGACGTCAACTCAGTTAAAAATTGAACTAAAAACAGGCTCATGTGGCTTTCTAATGGAAAATTAGCCTAAAAGAGGGAGATCCAGGCTATTCTTGCATGAAATAGCTTACTTTTAAAAGTTACAGTCCTTGTTTTGCTACTTTTAAAAGTTAAGGTACTTATTTTGATAGTTTTAAAAGTTACAGTCCATGTTATGACAGCCTGAAAAGATATAGTCCTTGTTTTTCCACCTCCATAAGTTACGGTCCTGAAAAAAATTACGCTTCCTCCACTTCTGTCAACACAATCTACTGAAACCCCGCAACTAAAATTCAAGTTAAATCGAATAATTTCCATTTAATTCACCACACAAAGTAGGAATTACAATAGGGTTTTTCGAGCCCTCTGCATAATTTAATACAATCTTTATATTTGGCAAGCCTAGAACCTAGGCTGCCCGTTAAAATTGGAAGTTAACTTAAAAACTAATGTCATTTTTACCAAGTCTTGTGCAGTATTATATATTTTCCATTTTCACGTGTTGGCAAAGGTATATTGTCATTACTCTCATTTTATATTGTCACTACAGATTAGAAAGTTTAAACAAATCCCCCATTCTCACGCAGATTTAAGAAAACCTCCCCACTAAGAAAAGCTTTAAATCATCAATGTTCATCACCAGGTTCTCCTCCCCGACAATTAGATCACTGTCTTTCTCATTTTTGAAATTTATATTTACGATCAATTATTCCATATCGAAAAATTCCAACACCATAAATAAGTGTTCTCAATAAAGGAGAAGGTACAAGACCCTCAACTTTGAAGAGAAAACACTTGAAGTGAATGCATAATTTAGAATAACATCATTTATATAGAATTTAACAATTCTTTCCTATTTACATACCTTCCTAAGATAGTCGAAAAAAGGCTGTTATAATATTTGTAGCAGTTACATAGGTAATTTTATCTTCCTATTGACGGTTTTGGCTTTTCTTTAACCCCCGCATAGCTTATCACCCATTCGACGATCTCCTTTGTGTGTTTGTACTTCACAAGGAAAATATTTTTTAGCATAAGATAGATTATAGTGGTGACGAGAATGGAGGATACTTCAACGATAATGCATTTTATTTTCTTGCGTTGATTTTTATCTATGATTTCTCCTAGAATGAGATTTAACACACTTTAGTTTGGTTTCTTAACCACATACTGTTCGTTTTTCCCTTATTTTTATCCATTGTTTTAATGTTGTTTGTGTCATTTTTGGTTTAAGAGTGTTTTGGCAGGTTCGACCGCCTTTGATGTGATTTCAAATTTTATTTTCATCATGCAACCAGTCGCAGGATAACTTTAGTATGTGATCCAATTAGTGTTTTGATTTCTGCGTGTCGTTCTACTCGTGAGGGTGATTTTTGGAGCTTTATTTTTCTTTTTTCTATAATCACCCTCCTATCTGAGTTGAGATTATTTTCTTTTTTTAAGCACAGGTATATTGCAGCTTTGGTACCAAAAGAATGAGTTCAAAACACTTTTGGTACCTACGTGTGAAACCAATCTTTTTTTTTTTCTAATTTGGTCCCATCAGTTAATTTCCAGGACAAAATTGCAATTTTACCTCATGCTCTTGGAACCAAAACTACAATTTACCCAATCTATTGGGACCAAAAATTTTTTTAAAAATAGGGGACCAAAAATAATACACCCCCATTTTTTAGCTTGCTCGAAAACAGTGCGCAACACACCCATAGTTAGGCCTATCACACTTAACTGTATTAGAGTGCAATAAGTCTCACATAGGCTGTGTTTGACATACGTGGTGCAAGGGAAAACAATACCATTTTATTTATTAATTCATTAGAGTACATTTATATATATGCGGAAGTTATGTAAAATGTATGTATTGATACAGAGTTATAAATATGCATTCGACATTTTTTTATTTCATATGGCAAGTGTAGGATCTCCATCTCCAATGGTTATATCTCTATACTCGATCTCCTAAAAATGTAGTATGACCATCATGAGACATACGCCCAGTGAAGAATCAAATTATAATAAGTTTTGAAACTTAGACTTTATTTCATAATTCTTGGTATCGTGGTATCTTGTACAATTTAATGCAGTCACACATAATTACTTCTATTATTTGTGACACAAATCTTTCCATTGGAATTTCAACATCATACTTAATATGAAGACCATTCTTATTAGAGATTTTCTTGCATGGTAATGAACTTAAAATTCTTAAATCAATATCAAATTATAAAGTGATATTTACATTGCATGGGGACTTAAAACCTCGATTGGCTGTGTAGCCGACGATTTCTTCAATGTGCCAACCGTAGCATTTCATCCTTAAGTTATTGTTATTATCTTAGACATATCTCTCCAAAAAGTTCCAACATTTAGCAAGTTGAAGTACATAAATTATATATTTTCATCTATATTTGCAAGTTATAACATTAATTCATTGCCTTTCTAATGTGCAGGGTCCTACACGAGTTGCAAAAAGTCTTAAATTAACATGTATTTAATTTGGCAAGTAGTTGCAAGTAGTAGCATATTTAGCAAGTAGTTGCAAAGTATTCATAAGTTTCATGTTGCAATTTAATTTAATTAATCATGCTATTCATTGTAAAAGGATGTAATAATTTTTTTATGGGAAAATACACTTTTTTGTCCAATTAACTTTGGTTGAATTTGGTTTTTGTGCTATTAACTTTGGAATTTTGAATTTCATCCTACACTTACAAAGTTTGTATTTTTTGTCATGTTACCTACTATACCAGGTACCTCTTTGACGTGACATTTTGAATTTTATCCTATATCTTACAAAAAAATTGTGCCACATCATTTTTACTGAAAATGTTACCCGATGTAGCAAGTAACAGGACAAAAACACAATTATTTTAAATTATAGAATAAAATTCAAAATTCCAATGTTAATTGAATGAAAACCTAAGTCAATCAAAATGAAAGGACAAAAAAACTTATTTTCCCAAATGTTATTGCAAGTATAAATTTAGCAAGTTGTTGTAAACAATTATAGATAATTATCAGTTACGAAAGTTGGAAGAGATAAACATTTACAAAGTTACTGGAAATATTTAAGAATTGTACAAAGTTGTGAAAATAGCAGTTTACTAGTTGCCAAGTTTCATTTCAGTTTTTGTCCTATAATTTCCAATCTTATAACTTATTTAATTAATTAAGCCTTTTGTACCATGTTTACTAGTTATGATATCCTTCAATTTAAATTGCATTTTAAAGAAATAATTTAGCAAATTAACTTGCTATGTACACACTATCAATCTAAATTCACGTATCATAAATAGAACGTAAATCAAGTATCGAATTTATAAATTTTAGTCTAGTTATGTTTGAAATGTATTAGTGGTTATGGGCAACAATATTATTCATGAATATTTATTCATCAATTCTTAATTGCATCAAGTTTAATCAATTAGATTAAAAAGTTTATTATCTTATTTTATTGAGGCTGAAAATGTTTGTGTAAGTGGGTGTGTAAATGATTAATAAGAATCTTAATTTCGCCCATTTCAAGTAAGACTTTTGAAATATAACATTAAATCAAATTAGAAAGACGATAATTAGACAAATTCTTTTAAACATCATGATTACTATGTCCACTTTCTTTCAAATTTCATCTCCTAAGCTCTCACAAGTGATACCGAAAATGAGAAGTTAGAAGTAGACGGTCAACATGCATTTTATCTTCATTAATTTTAGATTCATTCACCACCAAGTCAAAGCATGTATTCTACAAGTCCTAGTGCATGTATTCAACGGTCCATCTATGTATTAATTATCCTCATTAATTATGGTCCAACACTAATCCTATGCATGGGGGATGTCCATAAGCATCTATAAATATTGCCTCTTGTATCCGATGGAAAACAGATTTTGGAGATTAAGAAAATATATCATTCATCTTGATTAGTGAAGAAAGTCTTCCTATCAATTCAATTCTTATCCCTTTTGGTGGATTCCATATTGGGTGGCGGGTTAATCTTCTTACCTATTTGTTTGGTGGATTCCGACAAATCGGTAAGTTAAATCTATCGAAATACTCGCTTGTGTTACCTCCGAAATCGTTCCACTGATACCGTATCATTTTGGTATCAAAGCGCAAGGTTTCGATGGCTGGTCGTAGACGGAATGGACCGAATGTCGACGAACCTACAGCTCGACAAAGAGACCTGCGTGACATTGAGATGGATGATCTCCGGAGACAAGTGCAGCAACTCCAGCAGCGTCTTGAGCACTATGAATCTCAAGAACATAACGATGAACATCAGAGAAAAAAAGTTATTTTGTCCCATAACTTATCAAGTGTCCGATTTTGGTCCCAAAAATTTCGACTCTTCAATTTTGGTCCCGTAACTCCTAGGGATTGTCCATTTTTGGTCCCATTTTCTTTAAAAATACAAAAATAGTGCCATTTTTTGTCATGCTCAACTCACATTCTGGTTGAATTTGGGCCTTTTCGGTACCCTAGAAGATGTGTCCGCAGAACGATATTTTTTTTCGTTTTGTATTTTTAATCATTTTTTTCATATCACTAATATGTGGTTGAAAAATGGACAAACCACAGGAGTTACGGGACCAAAATTGAAGAGTCAATTTTTTTGGGACTAAAATCGGACACTCGATAAGTTATGTGACCATAAAAAAATTTCTCAGCAAGAATGGGACCAAAATTAGGCAAACTGTAGAAGTTTTGGGACCAAAATTGAAGAGTCAAAATATTTGGGACCAAAATCAGACACTCGATAAGTTATAGGACCAAAAAACTTTTATTCTCATGAACATCATGAATCCAAAGATGAACATATGATTGTCAATCCTTTTGGCCGAGACCAAGCATCAAGTGACGAATCTACGACAAGGCGACGACAAGAAATTCCACAGCGTATGAGAAACTATGATGTCAAGGTCGACATTCCAGAATTCGAGGGAAGAATGCAACCGGAAGAATTCGTTGATTGGATCAACACGGTGGAGCGATTCTTTGATTACAAAGATATCGACGAAATACACAAGGTAAAATTAGTGGCCTTAAAATTGAAAAAGAACGCTTCAATCTGGTGGTAACACTTGAAGAAGCAGCGAGCCCGCGATGGAAAGAGACGTATCGCAACTTGGGAGAAAATGAAGAAGGAGCTGAAAAGAAAATTCATGCCGGAGAATTATCGGCAAGACACTTTCCTCAAGTATCACCACTTGCGATAGAATAGTCAAACGGTTGAAGAGTATACGGCTGAGTTCGGTAATCTATGGATGTTTTGTGATCTCGTGGAGCCGGAAGAGCAAACGATCGCCCATTATCTTGGTGGACTTCGACCGGAAATTGCGGATGTAGTCCAATTACAACCTTATTGGACGTATAATGATGTGTTCAAATTGGCAATCAAAGTGGAGAAACAAATTAAGGAGAGGCGTGGAAACAATTCCAGATTTTTGCCTAGAGAAATCAACAAGCCTCGTGGAAATTCTGTCACTCCTGGCTCTCGTTCATATAGGAACGAGTCCACTTCTAAACCAGCCAAGCAAGAAAGGACCGTGAGTAACAATCGGTCCCCTACTATTCGATGCTTTAAGTGTCAAGGAATCGGACATATTGCTTCTGAATGCCTGAATAGGAAGATATTGTCCCTCATGGAAGAAGTAGACGAAGTTTTGAGGGAGGATGATGAACTTGCAGAAGAGGAGTCCGAAGAAATCGTCTATGCAGATGAAGGAGAGAGCTTAGTCATTCGACGAAGCCTGAATACCACTTATAAGGAAAACTATGATTGGCGCCGCAACAATATTTTTCACACAAGATGCACTTAATTTGGAAAGGTGTGCAACGTGATTATCGATGGAGGAAGTTGCGAGAACGTAGTGGCCTCTACAATGGTCGACAAGCTCAACTTCAAGACAGAAGATCACCCCCATCCTTACAAACTATCGTGGTTACGAAAGAGGAATGAGGTAAAAGTTAACAAAAGGTGTTTGGTTCAATTTTCAATTGGGACAAAGTATCGAGATGAAGTATGGTGCGATGTCGTCCCCATGGACGCTTGTCACTTATTACTCGGAAGACCATGGCAATACGACAGAAAGACAGTGCATGATGGATACCGAAATACTTATTTGTTTGAAAAGGATGGAGTTAAGATCACCTTGAGCCCTCTTAAAGTGGAAGACAAGCCGATAGTTGAGAAGGGGGAGAGCAACAACCTGCTACCAAAAGCTGGTTTTCTGAAGGAAATAAAAGAAGAACAACATCTTTTTATCCTTGTATTAGTTGAAGAAAATGACAGCCATGAAGGAGTGCCACTAATCGTCCAACCACTTCTCCAGGAATTCCAAGATGTAGTTCCTACAGAAATTCCAGCCGGTCTTCCTCCGATGCGAGAAATACAACACTGCATCGACTTAATTCCGGGGGCCCCGATTCCGAACAAAGTTGCCTATCGCATGAGTCCTAAGGAAAATGAAGAGCTCTAGAGGCAGGTAAATGAGTTGTTAGCTAAAGGATTAATACAAGAAAGCAATAGTCCTTGTGCGGTTCCAGCCCTTCTGGTGCCAAAAAAAGATAACACATGGCAGATGTGTGTCGACAGCCGAGCAATCAACAAGATCACCATCAAATACCGGTTTCCCATCCCTCGTCTTGATGACTTGTTAGACCAGCTGCACGGAGCAACAATCTTCTCAAAGATTGATCTAAGGAACGGATATCACCAAATCCGTATGAGGCCCGGTGATGAATGGAAAACGGCTTTCAAAATAAGGGACAGACTCTATGAATGGAAGGTAATGCCTTTCGGACTCTCTAATGCTCCTAGTACTTTTATGCGACTAATGAACCATGTATTCAAGGCTTTCATTGGGAAGTTTGTAGTAGTTTATTTTGATGATATCTTGATTTATAGCAAAAATCAAGATGATCACTTGGAGCATCTTAGTCAAGTATTCACTGTCTTGCGGGAGCAGAAGTTATACGCCAACTTGAAGAAATGTGAGTTTGTGACCGATAAACTAGTCTTTTTAGGCTATGTTATATCGGGTGAAGGCATTATGGTGGATCCAAACAAGGTGGAGGCCATTACATCATGGCCGACTCCAATGACCATCTTTGATATCCGTAGTTTTCATGGTCTGGCATCTTTTTATAGACGGTTCATCAAAAGCTTCAGCACTATCATTGCTCCAATTACTGAATGCCTAAAGGGAGGACAGTTTGCATGGACTCAAGAAGCACAACAAAGTTTTGAACTTATCAAAAGAAAAATGACCGAAGCACCAGTCTTAGCACTTCCCGATTTCGATAAGGTGTTCGAGGTGGACTGTGATGCCTCTAATGTCGGGATTGGGGCTGTTCTAAGTCAAGAGGGGAGGCCTATTGCTTTCTTTAGCGAAAAACATGCCAATGCTCGAGCAATTCTATGCCATCATCCGAGCCCTAAATCATTGGCATCATTATCTCATCTCCAAGGAGTTTGTGTTATACTCGGACCATGACGCGCTGAGATTCATAAACAGCCAACACAAATTAAAAGGAAGACATGCTCGATGGGTGGAGTTTTTGCAAGCCTACAATTTCCTTATCAAGCACAAGTCCGGAAAGCAAAATCAAGTTGCGGATGCTCTAAGCCGGCGACATTCTTGTCTCAACACTATGATGGTCAAGGTGATGGGATTCGAAGTGCTAAAGGATCTTTATCAAGATGATCCAAATATTAAAGAAGCTTGGCAAGATTGTTCCAACGGGTCTTGTAACCGTTATCAATTACAGGATGGTTATCTCTTCAAGGGTTCACGGTTGTGCGTACCTCAATGTTCATTAAGGGAATCAATTGTTGTTGAAGCACATGGAGGGGGTTTAGGAGGCCATTTCGGAAGAGACAAAACACTTTGTCTCGCCCAAGAGCACTTCTATTGGCCAAAAATGGCAAGGGATGTGTCACGTCATGTGGTTCGGTGCCGATTTTGCCATATCGCCAAGAGTCATGGACAAAATACCGGGCTTTACACTCCTCTTCCCGTTCCGCAAGCACCTTGGGAAGATGTTAGTATTGATTTTGTGGTGGGATTGCCCCGAACTCAACGAGCTAAGGATTCGATCATGGTTGTGGTTGACCGCTTCTCAAAGATGGCTCATTTCGTGGCATGTACCAAATCATTGGATGCTTCTCACGTGGCTGATCTTTACTTTAAAGAAATTGTCAAGTTGCATGGAGTACCGAAGACAATTACCTCCGACCGAGACCCCAAGTTTGTCGGACATTTTTGGCGAACATTATGGTGTAAATTGGGAACCACTCTTCAGTTTAGTATCTCTCACCATCCACAAACTGATGGTCAAACTGAAGTAGTAAATCGAAGTTTGGGAAACTTATTGCAGAGTCTTGTAGGAGATAAGGTTCGACAGTGGGATCTTGCACTGGCTCAAGCTGAATTTGCCTATAATCGATCCAAAAGTCAGACAACTGGAACCAGTCCTTTTGAAGTAGTATACGGGTGAAATCCGATCAGTCCGTTGGACTTAGCACCGTTACCAACTGCTTATCAGTATAGTGGAGATGCGGATGACCAAGCTGCCCACATCAAGAAGCTACACGAGCAAGTTCGAGCACAAATCATGAAGCAGAATGAGAAACACAAAAGGAATACAGATAAGCATCGCAGAGCTGCCGCATTCAAAGAAGGAGATTTAGTTTGGGTGCACTTGCGGAAAGAAAGATTTCCTAGGAAGCATGGGAAATTAAGTCCAAGAGCCGACGGTCCGTTTAAAGTTCTTAAACGCATTGGAGAAAATGCTTACAAGATTGAACTTCCGGGACATTATGGTGTCTCTGCAACCTTCAATGTTGCTGATTTATCTCCATATTTTGAAGATATTACTGATAAGAATGAGGAAAACTCGGGGACGAGTTTACGCGCAGTGGAAGCGTCTGATACCGGAAATGAGAAGTTAGAAGTAGACGGTCAACATGCATTTTATCTTCATTAATTTTAGATTCATTCACCTCCAAGTCAAAGCATGTATTCTACAAGTCCTAGTGCATGTATTCAACGGTTCATCTATGTATTAATTATCCTCATTAATTATGGTCCAACACTAATCCTATGCATGGGGGATGTCCATAAGCATCTATAAATATTGCCTCTTGTATCCGATGGAAAACAGATTTTGGAGATTAAGAAAACATATCATTCATCTTGATTAGTGAAGAAAGTCTTCCTATCAATTCAACTCTTATCCCTTTTGGTGGATTCCATATTGGGTGGCGGGTTAATCTTCTTACCTATTTGTTTGGTGGATTCCGTCAAATCGGTAAGTTATATCTATCGAAATACTCACTTGTGTTATCTCCGAAATCGTTCCACTGATACCGTATCAACAAGGTTCGAAAATTTACATCAATTAGCATACAAGTTCTCATTGTTAATTATATCATAAGCACATTAATCAATAATTACAAGAATCAAATTGTGGTGCATTCACATACATAATCTTCTTTTTTTGGATTCATAACATGTATAGCTCTTGCATTTTTTTTAATACCTAAATTTGAAAATTAACAACGTTAACAAGAAATTAGGAATTTAATCACATATGGGGAACATGACTATTAAATTTTAAAGTTTCCAAGAATTACCCGAATTACACATGAAATTATACCATTTCGTTGCACTCATTATTCTAAACATGATGGTAACAAAAAATTTAAAGTTCAAGCACATATTAATCAATTTTGATAATTCCAAGAGTGGTTCAATTTAATATGCAATTGTATTTCTAGAATCAACACAAGATTTCAAGTATAATGCAATCAAGTTCATCATATTTTAAACATTATTAGTCCAGTCCCTAAAACGGACACTATTTCACTTCAAATTTTCAACTCGTAACTAGCTCCAAAACTCTACTTTTCTTGTAACATTAAACAATTTTTCTTGTATATACGTAATATTTGATGATTAAAATATTTAATCTGATAAAGTATTCTCTTGGTCGGGCACAGGATCTTACCTCCCTTTCTTCTTATTTTTTTAATCGTCCGCTTCACTTTAACTATTAATCGATTTTAAATTTACAAGAAAACTTGTAATCAGGGAATCGGAATTACGGCAACAAAATAAGAACGAAATTGAAATCACACAAGAACACCAGATTTACGTGGTTCGGAGATGAATACTCCTACGTCCACGGGATCGGAGAGGATAGCTTTTCACTAAGAAAGAATGGAAGAAGTTACAATTCACTCAATCTCACAAACTCTTTGTGTTTTCACTCAATAATGATCTCACAAAGAATTGTGTTGCTTCTCTCAGCTGAGAAGCCCCTTTTTATAGTTTACAGAGATTGAAATGAACCCTACAAATTGATTCAGTTGTAACAAACTCAATGTAAGGTAGTTATCCAGCTGGCTAACGAATTCAATAACCGCTCCAGTTGATTCAGTTAGATCCGCCATCGCGCTAGCTTCAATTTGGTGTAATTCGCATCTTTGAACTTTGGATCAGAAGACTTGACCTCGTCTGATTCTGGTCACTCACATCAGATGACTTCTGGTCCAGACCTCCTCTGATAGGACTCCTCTGGTATACCTCATCTGATGAACCTCCTCTGCTAGCTCATCTGCCAGACTATTCTGGTCAGACTCCTCTGGTCATCCTCATCTGGTCCACCTCCTCTTGTACCCCAAATTTGACTAACTTCTACGACTAACACTTTAACAACAGAGCTTCTTATTGAATCAAGCTCAGCAGACAAGATACTTCACATTTGACACTCCACAATTCTCCACCTCAGATGAGAAGTATCTATCCTCTCTTCCTCTCCTCCACACTCCAGTCTTGGGCCTAAGGAACATCCCATACACTCATCTTTACCAATTCAACACGGAACTTGAATTTAGCACCTGGTAAAGACTTGGTACACATATCTGCAGCATTATCTTCTGTAGATATCTTCTGGATCAGAACCACACCTTTGTCAATGATTTCCCTTACAAAATGCAACCTTACATCAATGTGCTTTGATCTCTCATGGAACACTTGATGTTTAACCAGATGAACTGCACTCTGATTATCACAATGAATGATCACTGCCCTTTGGTTTATACCAAAATCCTTGATAATGCCTTTCAACCACAAAGCCTCCTTAAAAGCCTCAGACACTGCAACAAACTCTGCTTCGGTAGTAGATAAAGCAACTCCACTCTGCAGAACAGATCTCCAGCTCACAGCAGTATTGTAAAGAGTAAAGATATATCCTGTTAAGGATCTTCTGGTATCCAGATTAGTAGCAAAATCAGAATCTACAAATCCTTCCAGTGGACTCTTCTGGTCAGTCATCCTCTCAAACATCAAACCCAGATCAGATGACCCTTTAAGGTATCTGAATATCCATTCAAAGCTTCCCAATGTAACTTCCCTGGATTAGACATGTATCTACTTACCATACTCAATGAATAAGCTAAGTCTGGTCTGCTGCAGACCAGAGCATACATCAAGCTTCCAACCCCATTTGCATAATGTACTTTCATCATAGTCCTTCTTTTCTTCTGCAGACTTTGGTTCCATCTCCTTAGATAGTTTAAATTGTTGCCCCAGAGGAGTTGACACAGCTCTACTCTCATGCATGTTAAACCTCTTCAGGACCTTCTCAATGTAACTCTTCTGGGATAAGAATAGTCTTCCAGCTTGTCTGTCCCTAAGAATATCCATTCCAAGAATCCTTTTAGCATTTCCCAAGTCCTTCATGTCAAATCTGGCACTGAGCTTCCTTTTGATACTCTGGATCTTCAAAAGACTCTTACTAGCAATAAGCATATCATCTACATAAATCAGAAGATAGGCTATCACATCACTACCTTGCCTTTCTAGATATACACAAGTATCATACTTGCTCCTTACAAAACCAATGGATAGCATAACTTCATTGAACTTCTTGTGCCATTGTCTTGGACTTTGCTTGAGGCCATATAATAATTTCTTGAGTAGACACACCTTTCCTTCTCCCCCTGGTTCAACAAACCCTTCTGGCTGGTACATGTATAAACTCTCAATAAGATCCCCATGCAGAAAAGCTGTCTTAACATCAAGTTGTTGCAGTTCCAGATCTTCTTGGACTACTCTGCTCAGAAGTAATCTGTTTGAACAATGCTTAACCACATGTGAAAATACCTCATTGTAATCAATTCCTTCCCTTTGAGTAAATCCTCTGACTACTAACCTGGCTTTAAACCTCACTTGATCCTTTACACCAGATTCAAGCTTCCTTTTAAACAGCCATTTACAAATGATTACCTTTTGCCTAGGTGGCTTATCAACAAGAATCCAAGTATGATTCTTCTTAAGAGACTCCATCTCTTCTGTCATGGCTGTAATCCATGACTCCCTATCATCACACTCAAGGGCTTCCTTGTAGCTTTTAGGTTCTTGGTACTCTATGGCTTCTGCAGTAACAAGTGCATAGGAGACAAGATCAACTCGACCAAACCTTGCTGGAGGATGTATTTGTCTTCTTGTTCTGTCTCTTGTCAGACTATAATTTCTCAAGTCTGCTTCTGGCACTCCTTCTTCCTCCTCTGTTGGTGCACTATCCTCATCTGATGACTCACTCTCTCCTGGTTCTTGCTCTGGTTCAGAACCAGATGCACTATCATGATTAGGCTCCACCTCAACTTGAGTAATTGGCTCAGAAATAAAACCATCCATCTCTTCAGCTAAGGGCTCTCTATCACCTCCACCAGACTTGTATCCCATTTGTGATTCATTAAACACAACATCTCTGCTGGTAATACACTTCTGGTTTCCAGGCTCTAGACACCACAACTTGTACCCTTTAACACCCTTTGGATATCTAATGAAAACACATTTTAAAGCTCTAGGTTCAAGTTTGTCTTGCTTCACATGAACATAAGCTAAGCATCCAAAAACTTTCAACTTTTAGTAATCTGATATCTTTCCATACCAGATCTCATCTGGGGTTTTAAAATCAATAGCAGATGATGGCACTTTATTAATGAGATACACAACTGTGTTAACAGCTTCACCCCAAAAACTCTTAGGTAATTGAGCATCAGATAACATACACCTAACCCTTTCCAGAATAGTTCTATTCATTCTCTCAGCTAGACCATTCTGCTGGGGGTTTGAAGGAACAATTTTATGCCTAGTAATACCCTTTTCCCTACAAAATTGTTGAAACTCCTCTGATAGGAATTCAAGCCCATTATCAGTCCTTAAGTGCTTGATAGTTCTGCCTCTCTTATTCTCAAGTTCAATCAACCATTCTTTGAACTTAGAGAAGGCATCACTCTTCTGTTTAATAATGTAAACCCAAACCTTTCTGGAATAATCATCAATAAGGGTAAGGAAATACCTGCCTCCACCATGAGTGGATACCCTAGCTGGTCCCCATACATCAGAATGTATGTAATCCATAACCTCCTTGGTGGTATGCTTTCCTTTCTGGTATGCTTGCTACTTTGATTTTCCCAGAACACACCTCTCACAGAATTCCAGCTTGCTTATCCTCTTCCCAGGGATTGCTCCCTTCTTGGATAACTCCACCAGGCCCTTCTCACCAACATGTGCCAATCTCTTGTGCCACAAGTTGACATCAGGAGACTCCATGGTAACATCAGCTGATCCTGTTACAGTTCTTCCAATCAAAGTATACAAACCATTCTTAATCATACCCCTCATAACAATTCTTCCAGATTTGGTTATTGACAGAACTCCATTTTCTGTCTTGAATTCAAAACTTTTTGAATTCAATGTACCAAGAGAAACAAGATTTCTCTTCAACTCAGGAACAAACCTGACATCAGATAAGATCCAATCAACTCCATCAAACATCTTGATCTTGATAGAACCTGATCCTTGCACTCTACAACTCTCATCATTACCCAAAAGAACAAGACCTCTATCAATCTTCTCAAGATTCAGGAACCAGTCTTCATGTGGACATATATGAAAAGTACACCCAGAGTCCAGGACCCACTCTTGACTTAGTCTCTCATAACTAACCATCAAGACTTCTGCACTATCATATCCTTCAACCTCCACCACAGCTGCATTTCCATCCTGATCACCTTGATTGTCTTTCTTCCTTCTTTCAGGGCAATTCTTTCTCAGATGACCTTCCTTATGGCAAGTGAAACATTTTCTCTTCTCAACAAAATCAAATTTCTTCCCACCCTTATTCCCTTTTCCACCATCCTTCTTCTTGGACTGAAACCCCTTCTTCTTCTTAGATTGAACATTCAATCCTTCAGCAGGCTTCTTCCCTTCAGTCTGGATCTGTAGAAACTTGGTTTTCAGGGTAGTTTGAATATCATCAAACATCACCTGATCTTGTCTTCCAAACAACAAGGCATCTTTGAAATTTTCCAGAGACTTAGGTAGAGAATTCAATAGCATTAATGACTTATCCTCATCATCAATTGTAACATCCAAACTCTCCAGATCATCCACCAATCTGTTGAACTCGTCCAACTGATCACCAAGATTCCTGTCTTCATTCATCTTGAAGACTTGAAGCTTCTGTTTCATGTATAACTTGTTCGTAACAGACTTGGTCTGGTATAACTGCTCCAGCTTATTCCAGACTTCAAGAGTGGTTTTCTCCTTCGATACTTCCCTCAATGGTTTATCCCCAAGACACAAGATAAGCGCACTGTGTGCTTTTCTCTTGTTCTCCTCCACCTTCGCCGGATTAGTTCCAGAAGCCACATGATCTGGTGGTAACAAGGCTTCGTACAAACCATTGTGTACCAGGAGAGCCTTCATCTTAATCTTCCATAAGCTGAAATCGTTCTTCCCCGTGAACTTTTCAATGTCGAACTTGGTTGAAGCCATCATTGCTTCCTACAGACGGTGCCACTTGTTAATCGATTTTAGATTTACAAGAAAACTTGTAATCAGGGAATTGGAATTACGGCAACAAAATAAGAACGAAATTGAAATCACACAAGAACACCAGATTTACGTGGTTCGGAGATGAATACTCCTACGTCCACGGGATCGGAGAGGATAGTTTTTCACTAAGAAAGAATGGAAGAAGTTACAATTCACTCAATCTCACAAACACTCTGTGTTTTCACTCAATATTAACTATTGCAACTCTAAATAAATCATAGAAACATTCCAAGTAACATGAATTATTTAACAAAAATTGTTACATTACAATTCTTCTAGGTGTTTTATGATATATCGGGTCGAATCAGTTCAGTTCTCTTGTACCACTTTTTATGTTCCACTTTATATTCCACGTGTTGGATTTTTAACATATGGACCCATAATTGTGGTGATTCATTGAATATTTCTAAAGATTTCACACGTCATACACCCAGAAAATATAACATAAAGCGGAATATATTGGTTTTGCATTTGCTCTAATGCTTTACAATATCATACATTTATTTTTAACTTAACGTGAACAAACTCTTTTAAATAAATGTCTAAATAAACACATATACAATAGCTAATTAATAATTAAAATCAATGCCCCCTTATATCCATTCCGAATTAAAGGCACTCACATGCATTAAGGTTTTTATTTTTACTACCATTAATGTTTGCACTATGAGGTGGACAACTCTTAAGAAAATAGTGCAATGAGTAGTGTTTTGTGGTGTATAAAGTGATGAATTGGTTGAATTTAGTGTAGTGTAGGCCCAAAAGGCAAAAAGTAATGACAATTCTTATATATATATGTGAATATTGTGAGGGTTGATTTTATGAAAGCGTTTCCTTTTTTGGGTGTGCAAACAATTGTGGGACAGACGAATGAGGAAAGTGTGCTAACAATTATGGGACGGAGGAGTAATATTTACTTGAAATGGTGGGATTTTAAGCACTACAAGAAAATAAAGAGTTGCCTGCTAAATAATAGGTTGAGAATTGAAGATGCCAACATGAATTTTTTTTTTATACAGAAGTCATTAGCAATCACAATTTTTTTGTTAAAATTTTTGTAGCAATATTTACAAGTTTTGTAGGCAATATTTATTTCGTGTAGTTAAAGGATATATATGATATATATTAGATGGGATAGAGATAAGATAAGACTGTATTCTCAATTATTTTTTCTTTGAAGAAGTCTAATGAGTGGAGAATTTAATATGGGTACAATTGTTTTTTGTCGAAATCAAACTCAGGGTCAAAGGCTCTGATACACTGTAAGAATTCAAACTCATCAAAAAGTACACGAAATTATAGAGCTGAATTCTAAATTATTTTATATGATACTCTATAAGAATTTCAACTCATCTAAAAGTTCGAATTTATAAGGAGGAGTGAAATTAATTAATTATTTCAGTTATTTCTAACACTCCTCTTCAGTCATGGGTTGAATTCTCAAATTAAAGAATCTCAATAAGTGGATAATTTAATATGGATAGAGTTGCTTTATGCGGGAATCGAAGTTAAAGACTGTAATACCATGAAAGAATTTGACCTTATCTAAAAGTCCGAATTTATATAGAGGTGTAAAATAATTAATTAATTTTCCTAACAATACCATCCATGTATTAACCTACCAAATCTTTTATACTGAAAAATGGAAAATTTAATTTATTGACTAGGGGTACAGAGGAGCTATAAAAGGGTCATAACCCTAAGCCTATTTCATAACCTAATTTGTGTATATTCACAAATGAAAAATGGAGAAGGCCGCAACTGCAAGAAGAGGAGAATGTGGCTCGGCTCCTCATCAAGACCGCTGTCTTATGACCGAGCTGCCCGGAATTTCCCCACCAGTGAAAAGGACGGTCAGAGAAGCTGAGATTAACAGACGCTACACCATCGATGCTCCAATTCTGCCCATCATCAAACGCCCTAAAGTTTTGGAGTTTGATGAACAACTGAGCCATGTGTTCAAGGTATGATTGATTTGTCCATTTAATTTTACTTATTTAATATAAGCCCCGTTAAATTTTGTTTTTAATTTATTGTTATTTTAACTATATATTTTCATGTCCGCCAACAGGTTGGCTTCCAGGTGTACCCTCTACCCCCATGAAACGACGCCGTTGTGACCTGCTTCATGGCCTACTCTTCCTCCCACTCCCGATGCGTTGAATCTGGCCCCATGGCGCCACAAAATCCCTACACTTGCCCCCTTATAACTACCCCCATTTTCAAACTGAGATGGAGAAAAGAGGGAAATGGGATTTCAAGGGGACGGATATAAAAATTAAATTAAAATTAAATGAGATGAACAAAGCCGCAGTGGCTGCTAAGGCGGAAGCTGAAAGGCGAGCGAAGGAGGCACTGGAAGATGTTTCTCATTTGGTGACGAAGGAGGAATTGAAGAAGAGTGAATTGGCTTTACCAAGGCCTGGTGAAGGATTCAGTGGGATCGGTATTCGGTAATAATGTAACGTAAATGGTACATTAGAACCACGATTTCAGTTGTTGGAATCTATGTAGTTTTTATGTAGGATATTCAACAGCCGTGTCACATAGTTGTTACCAGAAAATTATCAGATGTTTCAAATTGAAAAACTTGAAAAAGTGGTGTATTAAATTGCAAAGAAAAAAAGTACGTGATGTAATTGGGAAAAACAATAAAGTTCGTGATTTTTTTATTTATCATTAACCTTATGAGTTATGAATTAATTTATCGCATTAAAATGTTGTGCATAATTGCCAATATTATGTTATTTTACTAATATTATATATTGGATTAATTATAAAGTGTAGGGTAAAATAAAAAGTTTATGGTATGAAACTGAAAAGCGTTAAATGCATAAAAATCTACTGACTTTATAGGTGTTCATATTACATGTTTTCATAATATTTGCAATCAATACAAAAATTAATAAATTGTTGCAATGTGACGTAACAGACACATTTTAAAACGTGGCTGCCAGAAAGCTATGTAAGATATATGGCACATCAACGACAATGTGCAAAAAAAAAATAACGTTTTTAAAAAATTAAAATAAAAAAAAAAAAAAAAACGTTTTTTATATACAAATTCTTAAAACTCTCTCCGCAAAATAGTCACTTTACCAAAATGAAGATTGGGCCTCTGTGTGGTTTTGCAAGTGGACTTTGTGTTTCTTGTACCTTGTCAATCTTTTTCGTCTATTTATCTGAAAAAGTTTTTTTTTTTTTTCGAGGTACTTCATATCCTTTGAATATGGTCTTAGATTAGTTGTAAAATAAATCACGAACTTCATGGCTTTTATCAATTACAATATGTACTTTTTTTCTTTACAGTTTAATTTACCAACTTAATAAATTTTTTAATTTGTAACGTTTGATAATTTTTCGTCAACAATTAAATGACATAGTTCTCGGATACGCCACATAAAGCCATGTTTATGCCAACAAATAAAATTATAATTTTTTATTATTAGAATAATGTCTTTAAAATATGTTTTAACATTAGAAACATAACTTTAAAATGTATTTAAAGTCGTTATTTTCATTTTTTCATAAATAATTTTATTTGTAGTTGTCTACGTGGATATTTATGTGATATTTTGGATAGATATGTCATTTAATTATTGTCGGAAAATTATCATATGTTTCAAATTGCAAAATTTATAAAGTTGGTGCATTAAATAGCAAAGAAAAAAAGTTTATATTGTAATTGATAAAAATAATAAAGTTCATGATTTATTTCGTAATTTACCATTTTTAATTTGGATTCAATTGTTATGAATTTTTTTCTCTCCTATCAAACCCTTCTTTCTCCTTCTTCTACTCTATCTCTTCTTCGACATCTCCATAACCATTCTCAGCTTACATTTGCGTCTGCAAAGAAATTTTGCTCGAATCAGGACTCTACTGGTCTTTTTGTCATGTATTTAAAACAAATTAGTTTAGCGCCGACCTGGCGTCTCCGACTGTCACAACAACTTTAAAATACGCCGGAAAATTGATCAGCGTATCGAATATATAATATTAGTAAAATAACATAATTGATATAGTTTTTAGAAATATAAGGGGATTTTGAAAAGAAAAGGAAAAAATCAATAATAAAATGCCACGTCAGTGAAAACCGGTTAGAAACCTATTGTAGCCGGTTACGGGGCATTTTTGCCTAATTTTGGAAACATAATGGGCATTATCATAAAGTTGAAAACATAAAGGGCATTTTTACCAATACCGCCAACATACGGGGCATTTTTGCCAATTTTCCCTAAATGTTATCACCATCTTAATTTGATTTTAGTTACTCTAGTATTTAAATGGGAAAATTGATTTTTTTGTCCTGTAAGTTTGGTCAACTTTCTTTTTCGTCCTCTAACTTTTGACTTTATTTTTTATTCCGATAACTTTCAAAAAATTAACGTTTTCGTCCTAAAAATTAAGTTATCGGACCAAAATGTTAATTTTAGGACTAAAAAATTATCGGTTTTAGGACGAAAATGTTAATATTTTAAAAGTTATCGGACTAAAAAATAAAGTCAAAAGTTAGAGGATGAAAAACAAAATTGACCAAACTTACAGGACAAAAAAACCAATTTTCCCTATTTAAATTTACGTACAGTAACACAAATGATATACGCAAGAGATTCATTTAAAATAATTATAAAAAAAGTACAATTTTTTTTCAATTAATCAAGAACATAATTAAACTTAATCTTGTGCGGGTGGAAAATTTAAATCTACCACCGACTCACTGGTGGACGATTCCTCCGTGTCTGGAGAACTCGGGCGGAGTGTCAGGCGATTCCTCCGTTTCTGGAGGACTCCGGCTGCGGCGAATAAATGGGTTGGGATTCGGAAAGTTCATCCTCGATTCCGGAATTTTATAGCCCCGGGCAGCTCTGTTGTACGCCACTGCAGCGTCCTCCGCGGTTCTGAAGGTTCCTAGCCAGGCCCTCCTCCCCTCTCCTGGCACGGTTATCTCTGCCCCATACCTGCCCGAGGCCCGTATAATCCTGACGCCACGGTATGGCGTCGACCCCCTCCTCGGCCTTACCATATTTGGAGCTGCGGCGTTTTCCATTTGTGTGTGTTGTGAATTTAGGGTACGATAGCAATGAGCATTATATAGCTGTACCGAACCTTTGATTTAAATTCAAAAACAAATTTGATTCAAATTCCACTTAGGGTACGATAGCTGTACCCTTTGATATAACATGTCATTGATATTATCTAAAACAAATTATATCTCCTTCCGTTTGTGGATTAGCTTCTCAATTTTAATATGAGTCGAGTTGGTTTAAGTGGAATTTGAACTCAGGACGTAGCGTGAGCCAAGAAGTTTTGATACCACATGAAAGAATTTTATCTCATGAAATAGTATAGATTTGTAGATAGGTGAGTATTTAATTCATTTTTATTTAAATTATCTAACCTATTGTCGGTCCCACATACATTTTCAGTCACAATTAAGGAGACGCTTGATTAGCAACTCTTCTGTGGTAATGAGAATGAGATTGCAAATTAGTGTGATTATGATGGTTTATGAGAACAAAATCACAATCTCCACTCCAAAATAAGGTAATCACTACTCCATTTTGATTACCCTATTTTCTTCCTACAATCATTCTCCTCAATCACTCCCCCATTCCTCTACCAACAACCTATAGTTGTTCACTTCTATTCCAAAATTGGGGCATGACACTAGCAACGGAGTCACAATTGTAACAATTTTTCCCCCAACATATCAATTTTAATATGAATTGAGTTGCTTTAAATGGTATTTGAACCAAGGATGTAGTGTAAGCCAAAAGTTCCGATACAATGAATTTTTTTTATCTCACTAAATTCTTTTAGAGAGGTGTGTATTTAATTTCTTTATATTTAGCATTATCTAGCCCTTTTTTTGTCCCACATACATTTTCAATCACAATTAAAGCTGAACATATCTTCTATTTCACTTTGGTGTATCATTTCGTATTTCACTATTTTAAATGCATAACCCATATAATTAATGACATCACAAATTTTCATTAATGTGAAATGTCATGTATTAAACTTAGTGAGACATGAGATGAAATACCAAAATAAAATATATAGGTGATCTAAAATGCAATTATAAATGTTTAGTTTGTAAAAATGCTTTTGTGTACAGAAAAATATTAAGCACTTGGAATACTCTTTTCCGCAAGACGTGGATTTACTCGTCCCATAAATGTGGGTTAATTGCACTTTTGGCCCCAAGAGAATGTGTCAACTTTAAAATGGTCATTTTTTTGGCACTCTTGGTCCAAAAAGAATAAGATAAATTGCAGTTTTGGTCCCAAGAGATTAGGATGAATTTGTTGTTTTGGGCCCAAGAGATTTGGATGAATTTGCAGCTTTGATCCTGACATCTAACTGATTAGACCAAAACTACCCAAAAAAAAAGACAAAAAAAAAAAAAAAGAGAAAAGAAAAAGAAAAAAAAAAACAAGTTAATCAATATCCTATTTTTGCCCTATTGAGATTTTTTTTGTCCTTATATCATTAACCCTAACTTAGTGCCGCGTTCTCCATTTTTGTTTGTATATCTGAATTTAGAGTATGGTTCTTTGATTGAGGATTAGGTTTTGACGGTTTATAGCTGCCCCTTTTGTTCACTTCCATGAGCGTTATATATATATATATTTATATTCTAATGTCGTGGAATTGAGAAGACCGGCCCTTCTTCTGTTGAGGCCGTGCTACCTTGTCTACGGCGGCATCAGGGACGGATTTTTGTAGAGCACGTTGAAATATTATATACCTATTCATTTAATTGGGAAGAAAATAATATTTTGCACGTTGCCCACTATTTTTCTTCATAATTTTCCATATATATACATTTGTTTATTGGGTTTCTAAGGTTAGGACTTAGCAACTTCAAGAGCACTTTTTAATTTTGAATTATGATGGGCTTTGACATTAGTCAGGGTTTTTTATACTCCCTCCTTCCCATACATTTTTGCTACATTGTTAAAAATGTTTGTTCTATACTTATTTTGTTATTTTATCACTTTATCACTTAAATACCTACTTTATCGCTTTATCACTTTAAATACCTAGTTTATCACTTTAAATACTAATAAACAACACTTTTCTTAAAACTTGTGTAAACAGTAAATTAGAAACCAAGTATGGGACGGGGGGAATATTAATTTATTAACGACAAAATATTTTTTATTTTCTTTTAAAATATAGCACAAATTTAATTCTTAGTACATTTTTTATTTTGTTCAAAATTTCTAAGCTCTACTTTATCATTCCTTTGCTGTTGTGTTCTCGTTGTTTGTATCTTCTCGCTCGCAATTCATGAGGCAATAAAATCAATATAAATAATTTAATAATAAAATCAATATAAATAATTTAATTTAATGATATTGAAATTTTTATTTATAACTTTTCTAAGAAACGTTATGTATTAGTATTATTTTTAGGGTTGATTGCAAATATTATCACAACATTTTCGCATATTACAATTTAATCTAAACTTTTGAATTTTGCAAACATAACCTCAACTTAACATTTGGTTGATATTCAAACCAACAAACAAACTTTTTATTGTTCGAAAATGATATTTCACTTACCTGAGAATAAATAATTAATTGTATTAGTATATTTAGATTGGTTTGAATAAAAAATCATAAATAAATATTATTTTTTGGGCTGATTGAAATATGTCTTTTGGTTAAAATTGCAACCAAATGTTAAGTTTAGGTATTGTTTGCAATGATTCAAAAGTTTAGATTAAATTGCAATTTGCGATAAGATTGTGATTTTATTTGCAATTAACCCTTATTTTTAATAGTTGGCCTTGCGCATAAAATATTGTGTTTGATACCCATGATGCACATCGCCGTTCTTAATGTTTAAAAAAACAAATAATTATCTTTTGAATTGTTAAAATTATTTTAGCATTCATTTGATATGCACAGGACACACATAATTTTTTTAAATTTGTGCCTTGGCTTAACAAAAAATCTCGGCGTTCTCATTTTTCTTTATTTTTTTACTCGGAATTTAGGGCACGTTTAATTTCTATTTATCCCTTCTAATCCCACCTTTATATGTAAAAGAAGTTTTAGTAAAAGAGTGAAGGGCGTCATTTTTCTTTTTTCGTTGTAATCAAGGATTCGATTATGAAAATAATAAGTGCGAGTATTGAAATCAACGGAACTAAAGAACACCAGAATTTTACGTGATTCAAAGATAACTCCTACGTCCACAGGATCAGAGAGATTTTATTTTTCACTATGTAAACCCAGGGAATGATACAATCACTCAATCTCACAAACACGCAATGTGTTTCTTCTCAACAATGAACGTGAAGAACCCCTAATATGGTTACAGATTGTTCTTATGGATTAATGTGCAAGGCATCATTTATAGGTGAATTAATTGCATATATCTCTACAATTTTGAACTTTTAGATGAGATGTATTGAGAACCCTACTCATACAAGTTTTTGTAGACAAGAAACTGTTAGGGGAATTAAATAAATGAATTGATTTCACACCACTCTATAAATTCAGATAAGGATATATCGTCTATTATTTTATCTATCTCACCTAGTATCCTATATATCCCTTCTAATCCTACCTATTTATGTAAATGCAATTTTAATTTGAAAGTAAATATATAATGCATGTGACTGTGTTTATCTGGGGATGGATTTAGGGATGAGGCAAATTCAATGAATTGTAAATATGAATTATATGTGAGATGTCGGAATTGTTGTGGATGTGATTTTGAATCAAATTAATATTTTTGAGTTATGATGGTATCACTACAAGAAAATAAAGTAGTTTCCAGGAAATTAGAATTTACTAATTTCTCAATATGACTAAGAAATTTTTAGTAAAAAATTTGTAGTGGAACTTATGACTTGCCTACAAAATTTTATAGTCATGAAAACATTTTAATTTCTCAATCTAAGAACAAGTAGATTAAAAAGGTGATTGAAAATTTACAATGAGTCCTTTAAAAGTGATACCCTATTGCCAAAAGTAACACTTTATACATATTAATTAACAAATAATTTATTTTCATTTAAAATTCCAAATTTGACATAAGCCCTAGGGTTTTGAGTGTTTTTATAGCTCCTCTTCGGTACCACTCGTCATTAATATCATTTTCAATTTTTTGTTTTTCTCATTTAAAATTCCAAATTTATGACATAAGCCCTAGGGTTTTGAGCGTTTTCATCAATATCATTTTCAATATTTCAATATCATTAACTCACGCCTAAATCCTAAGTTTGATTCCTTCATGTTGTTAGCCTAAAATTAGGGTTGAATTTAAGTAGAGAATGTGGTAAGATTTAGGCTAAAACATCAAATGAAGATGCATTAAGTGAAGTATTGAATGCATAAATGAAGACATGATTGTTCATCACGATAAGATGATTATAAAGAGATAAATGCAGGTAAGCAATAAAGAAGAGAGGATTTGTCAGGGGTTTTATGCCCTGGGCTTAATATGAGTGTGTGTTGAATTGATGAGAATTGTGTTTTTGTACAAGGGTTACCCTAATTATAGGGTTTACACTGGGGGTAAAGAGGTCATTTCCGATCTTGGAGGGGACAATGGATCTAAAAGCCTGTTATTCCCTGGTATAGCGCGGGCGCCTGTCCATCCTTTGTTGTAGGCGCCGAACCAATCTTATTTTGCCACGTTGAGAGGAGATTTTCTGAGCGTTTTTCTTATTTGTGGCGAATATTCTCTATCCTTGCGTACGGGGATGTTTTTTTTACCTTATTTGGGTCGATCTTGTCTGATCTTATCACATGCTTGTGGAATCGTTAACGGTCTTGAGGTAGGAGGAGGTCATGACGGGGTCGGGCCCTGGTCTTCAAAGAAGAGATCCGACCTCTCCGTTTGGCGAGAGGTCGGTCGTGTGCGCTTCGGGGCCGAGTTGACCTCTAAGGTTGATGAGAGGTCGGCCCCGTGTTTTATGCTGGCCGAGCCGATCTCTAAGGTTGAAGGGAGATCGCCGCGATAATTTAGAGTTCATGCCGACCTCCAAGACCTTCATCGAGGTCGGCAACAGTCACGGCAATCCGAACGTGCTTTCATGATTGGGGTTGACGTTGGCCCCCGGGTCATTTATGGCTTTTGCCGACTCCATTCATCTTTCAAGGGGTCGGTTGAAGACATCGTGAATAATCCTAGTGATCATCTTTGAGCTCGGAATTACTATGGTCACAACATTGCAAAAAGCAACTAAACTTATCCTTCTATTGGGCCTCCCCAACGTAAAAAAATATATATAAACAGTGAGGGAGGTATGAGCTTGTATTACCGGCCGAGAAAATACTTGATTAAATTTGATTTTTAAATAAACAAATATTACGTATATACAAGAAAAATTGTTTAATGATTAAAGTTTGAAGATGCTTCCAAATCTTTTTTTAAATATATTAATCAAAATTAGAGAACTGATTTTTTCCAACGTTGGAATGTGCACTACTACATTTTCGCTCATAGATAACATTTCCTAGATAACGAATATTAGTATATCTGTTATCTGTGTTTCGTATAACCGTTATCTAGGTAATATCTGTTATCTAGGAAAAAGGGTTTTCGCACATAGATAACTGAGTTTTTTGATGGTTATCTAGGCCCGGTTATCTATGTTAATTTTAAGCTTACCCTATAAAATTTGAGTTAAGATTTTTTCCTTAGTTAACTGAATATGAATATGTTATCTAATATTTGGTTATCTATGGCATAAAATTATCTTAAATTCTAAAATATTTCACACTTAGATTTTTTTTACCCATCAAATAAAATATATTACACACTTAGAATTATATTCATGTACGTATTATACACTATTTCTATTGAAAGGTCGTATTATACTTTAAAAAAAAACTGAGCATATGTATTATTGTACCAGTAAAAAAAAAATCTCCAATTACATGCCCTAATTACACACCAAAGTTACTGATGAGCAATCACGACTACACATATTACGCAAGCCTCCGTCGGCCGACAGCACCACCGAGAAGCCAGCACCGGCGCGCGACAGCACTGCCGTGCTACAGTAACGCCGCGCGACCGCGACTCAGCCTCCACCGCGACGCCGCGCGACCGTGACCTAGCCTCCACCGCGACGCCGCGCAACCGCGGCCCAGCCTCCACCGCGACGCCGTCTCCTGTGCCGCGACCCAGCCTCCACCACCGCGAAGCAACGAAGCCACGTGTCCACAACCTGTGGCGCACCTAGGGCACCGAACGCCATATATCTGTGTGACGCCGCCTCCACCGCCGCAACGCTGCCTCGCCGCCTACAGGTTCGTACTTTCTCGCTGCTATTGTATACTAAAATTTGAGTAGGTGTTCATCGTTGTTGATTTAGGTTAATTCTTGGTGTTTTCAATCCAGAAATTGCCTCCACCATAATTAATTCTTGATTAAGGTTGGGGATATTTAGACAATGATCAAAGATTTCAAATCTTGTTAATTGCCCCAAAGTCGAAAGCAACGTTGCTCTAAATCTGGATTCATTGTTTTGAGCTCTGATATTGGAAAATTAAGCGAGTTTGGATTATTAAATATTTATGGGTAATTGATTAGGATTCTTGATTTTCCTGCTAATGAATTATTCTTTTTTCTTGATTTCCTGCTATTGATCAGGGTTCTTGATTTTTTTGCTATTGTGTTCTTTATTTTCTGCTTGATAGGGGTTTTTTTGCTGTTGATTAAGGATTTTAATGGGGTTAATTGCACGAAACTCCTAGTAGTTTTGAAATGTTGCATGGAATCCCCTCGTGGTTTGGAAATAGCGAATTCTCCCCTTTCTTCAAAAATCGAGTTAATGATTCTCTCAGTTTCTTGTCATGTCTTTTATGCTAATAGTCTAAAGACTTCAATAAATGGAAAAATAAAATACAAAAAATAGAGGATTTTGTGTAGAAATGAACAACTCGATCTGAGTCATTAAGGAAGATTTTGCGTAGGTATGTTTTTCTCCTTCCTCTGCAGCTACATCCGTTAAGCTATGTTTCCACTTAATTAGATTTCTGCAACTTTAGCCTCCAATTAGTCTACTCTGCTGCATATTCTTGATCAATTAACCTTTATTAGAAAAGGATTGATTCTAGTGTTCTGTTGAATCAGGGGAAACCACAGGGTTTATAGCGGGCGTGCAATCGGTTGCAAGTCTTCTTTCACCCCTAGCAACGAGCCCTCTAACCAGTACGCATCTAACTCAATATGGCAATCTCTCTCTACCATAAAAATGTCTCATATAAGGTCTAAACTTTGTTGTTTTGCATTTAACTCAATAGGGTATTGTTGTTTGCTTTTTCTTTTGTATTGCCTGCCCTGTGGGTGTAAATCCTAAGACTGAGCAGATTTTCAAATATAAATTTGATCAAGAAATTGATTTATATATATGTTGTGTTGTGATATACTGGGTCAGAAGCTGGTCATGTGTTTGGAATATGTTTTCCTGAAATGCTGCTGCCTTTTACTAAATACACTTGCCCATCACATCATCTTAGATTGATGTTGGATTAGTTAGTTCTATCCTAAACCGTCAACCTACTGTCACTCTGTTGCTCAATCATATTCATAGGCATATTAAATACTCCTTCTGTAAAGGGTGGTTATGCTGTGGTAGAAGAGTTAATTGGTGGAGGTGCATACTGATTTGTAATTAAACTTGTGTACTTGGGTGGGCATTTATGAATAAAGTAAAATAGTTGGATATGAATGTAAAGTCAATGACATTTTAGTAATTAAGCGACAGAGGAAATTGTGAAAAATAAAGAGATCCTGGATATAAGAATGTATTTGGTGCATGTTAAAAAAAGATTTGGTTAATGGAGGGAGTACAACTACAATTGATGTATCAAATTCACAACACAAGCCGTAGTTAGTTTATTGTTGGGCAGTATTTCTGGAGACGAACCGTTTTCTTCTCTTTCAAATAAATTATTGATGATGAGTGTTATATATGGTTTTCTTGATTTCTAATTACTTAAAGAACATTGATCCTAATTTTCTTGGTCATAAAAATTACTTTCTACCCTCGTTAATTGACGAGGGCGTACACGAGGGAGTCCATTTTGGACCAGGCGAGGGCCTCCCCCTCGTTAGTTGACGAGTGCCCATTCCCCTCGTTAGTTGACGAGGGGCGAGCCGAGGGGGAGTTTGGCGAGGCCAGTTTTGTCGAGGGTCCCTCCCCCTCTTTAAATCCCTCTTTAAATCCCTCCCTAAATCCCTCTTTAACTGGACAATATGTTGTAGTGATAGAGACAGCTCTTTACTATATTTAGGTCAATCATGTCGGATTTGTCCACGTGCTCGAAGGATCCCTGGATATTTGTGATAAGGTGGAAATCGGAAGGAGGTCAGCTCTCAATGCATTAGTTCCGATCTCTCGATGAGAATGGGAAAGTTGTTTTTTTGTTTATTGGCGGTCGGCTGCCGAGCTTTTTATTGGGCGAAGAGCTCAGATCCGAGCAACATCCGAATGGACTGTCTTCCCGATTATCTTGAGGTTGAGTTTTGCTCTTACGAGATAGGTGACGACCTCTGGGTTTATTCCGGGAGGTCGGTTGGGATCGGCGAGCTCTTCTAAGGAACGAGGTTGGGAGTCCCGAGAGGTAAAGGTCCTGTCCGGCCTCTTTTGCCCCATTGGAGGTCGGCAAACGACCTCCAGGGTTTCTTCGGGTTACATGCTTTGGACCCACAATTATTATGGTCACAACACACTTGTATCACTTTGAATGATTTCTTATATCTTTCGCATGTACCACAGATGACAAATAAGGTGGTTGATTGGTTAGCGTGTTTTTCTCTTTTACCATTTGATGTCCTTTTGTATATGTTGAGAAAAATTATCCTTTTTTAGCTAGACACTAGATTCAGGTCATATTTTTCATTGAGGGAGAAATAAATTAAAGAGCCCGTCCATGTTTCGGCGTCATTGTGTGCGTGTCCCAATGCACTATTACTTGTTTTGCCTCTACGCCTGTCCTTATCCATTTGAGTAACAACAATGTTTTTTGTGAGTTATAGGCATTTTATGCAAAGAATGAGACTAATTAATGGCAAAAATGGAGCTGTTTTTTTGTGGGAAATTGCTGCCCACTTTGGAAATTAAGATTTAATTAGGTTTCTTTTGTAGGATTCTGATCACGTAAGTAGCTTTAGTGCTATGTTTTTTCCATCGCTGTGTAGCGGCTTATTACGGGTTTAATGCTTTTGTAGCCTATTCGCTTGTTGCGGGCTTAGGTTGATTGAGTTATGTGTTGTAGTTGCAGGTTTAATTATATTTTTGTGGTACAAATATTAAATTTTCTTTCTTTGTGGTGTTCGTGTCTTTAATTTCTTGATTTTCCGGGCATGTCGACAGAATTAGAGGAGTTTATTTTTGATATTTTTTCAGACTAAATGTAAATTGAAAGAATTGTGTGAAGAGGAGTTTTAGCCCCCTAATAATAAGTTAGCATTTCGCATTCTAATAATATTAAAAAAAAAATTGAAAAGTTACAAAATAAAAAATTAATGTCATGTTAATTTCATTTAGCCACTTTACATAGTACACGTGATTATTAAATTAATAAAACAAAAGACTCCACCAATACATTTAATTTGGTCCAGCCCACCAAAAAAAAGGCATTTAATTTGGGATACAGGTTAAACTACTATTAACGCCTTCTCAGTGGAATAAATAAAAAAAACAAGAAACTCCATTTAATTTGGTCCTGCCAAAAAGTATTGCATAAAATAAAACAACTTTCATGTCGACGGAATTAGTAGTCGTTACCGCCGTTGGGAGAGTGGGGATGACTTTCATGACCCAAATCGGGAGAGGAAGAATCGCATGGCCTATTTGCCATCCTTTTTTGACAAGTTAATGCCTTGCTCCAAGTACTTTGGATGCCCCTTCTGGAATCTAGCGCAAATACAGTTGAGTTCACGATCTTGACCATCCTTTTTTGTTGGTATCTCCCCGGTGACAAAATTCCAGCCAGCTCGGTCATAAGACAATACCGCTGTAAGAGAAATAATTAAATTCATACTTATTTACAAGTTCGAATTTTTAAATGAGATAAAATATCAAGGACAAAAGACTTCACTGAGAACAACTCCACTCATATTAAATTAATTTCATACCTTTCTACGGGTTCAAACTTTTAGATGAGATGAAATTATTTCATCCTCCTTATCTCCAGATCTCCTGATGCCGCGGAATTTGGAAGACCCCTTCTTCTGTTGAGGCCATGCTACATGGGTAATGGCGGCCTTCTCCATTTTTCATTTGTGAAAATACTCAAATTAGGTTGTGAAATAGGCCAGTGTTATGACCGTTTTATAGATCCTCTATACTCCTCGTCATTAATGTAATTTTCTATTTTTCGGTACATAAGATTTGGGTAGAATTAATCCATGAATGGTATTCTTTGGAAAATATAAATTATTAATTTCAAAGTATCTCTCTATAAATTCAAATTTTTAAATGAGGTAAATTCAAGACCCTTCAATTCACGACTATATTTAGATTCGTTTCCCACAAAAAAAAAAAAAAAAAAATCATCCATATTAAATTTTTCACTCATTGTGCTTCCTCAAAAGAATTTTTTTTAAATCCTAGTGAGAGAGAGTACAAAGAAAATTAATATGTGAATTAATTACACATCTCTCTACAATTTTGATTTTTTGGATGAGATGTATATATTAAATAAATGAAATGTAACACTATAAATTCAAACTTTTAGATGAAATGTAACTTTTTATTGCTATCAGAGCCATAAGGTTTACGTCTACACATCCTGGGTTCGATTCTCGATGAAAGCAATTCCCCTCAATTTAAATTATTTACATGTGGGTCTTCTCTCCAAATAAGAGAAATTAAAGAAATTAATTGATTTCATACCTCTTTACAAGTTCGGATTTTTGGAGGAAAATTTTCACGACCTGTGTCCAGCCAAAATGTTTAGATATATCCCAACTCAAGTAGGCGCTAAGGATATATTGTCTATTATTTTATCTCTCTCAAGTCTCAACTAGTATCCTATATATTAACTATTTAAGTAAATGCAGTTTTAATTTTTTAAAACACATGATGCATGTGAGTGTTTTTACCTAGGATGGATTTAGGGCGTACGTAAACCGAAAATGTTAACAAATCCTAATGGGGGAAATTTTGGATGAGGCAAATCAAATGAATAGTAAATGTGTATTATAATTTGAGATGTAGGAATAGTATATAACTTTGTATAAAATCAATATTTTTTAGTGATGATGGTATTACTATAAAATTAAAATTTACTAATTTCTCAATATGACTAAGAAATTTTCAACAAAAAATTCAATTGCGGGAACTACCTACGACTTGCCTACAAATTTTTATAATCATATAAACCTTCATTCTTAACCAATGAACAATTAGATTAAAAAGGTGATGGTAAATTTCCGGAGGTTATCTGGTTGTTACAACGAGTCCTTTCAAAGTGTTACCCTATTCCAAAAAAGTAACACTTTATTATTAATTAACAAATAATGTATTCTCATTTAAAATTCCGAACTTGTGACACAAGTTAGGGTTTTGGACATTTTTATAGCTCCTCTTCAGTACCATTCGTCATTAATATTATTTTCAATTTTTTGATGTATAAGATTTGGGTAGGTTATCAAGAAATCTATGGTAGAGCATAGATAGACAATTGTGCGAGGATTTTCTTTATAGATTTTATTCTTATTGGTCGTTAAACAGTCACAAACCGACCCATTTATGGTGATTCGTGATATTATTTTAAAGAAAGTCTTACACTTGTTTAACTTTGAATAATTTTGCATATATTATAGACGATAAATATGGTGGTTGATTGGTTAGCGTGTTTTTATTTTCCGTTATATGTCTTTTTGTAAATTTTGAGAATTATTTTCCTTTTTGGCTAGAGACCCTAGGTTCAGATAACTTTGATGTATATTATTTGGGTAGGTGATAGTCAATTATGCGAGGATTTATTTTTTATAGATTTTATTTTAGTTGGTCGTTAAACAGTCACGGACCGACCCATTTATGGTTGTTCGTGATATTATTTTAAAGGAAGCCTTACACTTGTTTCACTTTGAATAATTTCGCATGTATATAGACGACAAATAAAGTGGTTAATTGGTTAGCATGTTTTTATTTTCCGTTATATGTCTTTTTGTATATTTTAAGAAATGTTTTCCTTTTTGGCTAAAGACTCTAGCTTTGGGTCACATTTTTTATTGAAGGGGAACTTAATTGAAGAGCTTGTCTCATCGCATGTTCCAAAGTGCCACCGCTTGTTCCCCCTGCGTGCCCATCGTTGTCCATTTTTTGTCGGTAAGTCAAGGTAAGTGGGTTTCAATTGTTGTGTGTAATAACGGTATTTTCTATGGTTGCCCACTTTGGAAATTAAGGTTTGGAATTCTTTTGTAGGATTCCGATCTCGTAAGAATCTTTAACCCTATATTTTTTCATTTTTTGCATAGCCGCTTGTTGCGGGTTTAATGCATTTTTAGTAAACTCGCATGTTGCGGGCTTAGGTTGATTGGGTTATATAAGGGAAAATATCAAAATTGGTCTTGAACTTTACCTGAGTATAGATTTGGTCCTTTATTTTCTAATTTTTCAATTATGGTCCTTAGGTTATCAGTAAAGTTTATTGTCAAATCAATAAAAATGAGGAAAGTTACAAGTATTTTTTCAGTTATATGATGTAGTTGAATATTTAATTATATCTTTGTGGTATGTATGTTAGACTTGCTATCTTTGGTGGTCTTATTTGACCTATGTATTGTTTCTGCTGAATTGTGTTGAATTTTGATTGTTTATGCATCTTTGTGTTTGTATTATGTTCTTTTGAAATTTGTTAAATATGTGATTGTTTTGTGTGGATTTATGACTTTTTCGCTATTCAAAATGTTTTAATTGTTCTTTGGACTCTTGTGATAGGAAGATGATGTGCTACTGGAAAGATGAATGTACCTGTGGGTTTTATGAGAATTATGTGTATGTGACTTGTATGTGTGTTTTCCATAAATACATAAAACTTTGTTTCCTATTTTCCCTCTACGCCTATTCATTATTTACATGTTGAGTTTCGTGAGCATGTGTTTGTCTTTCTGGCATGCTATGTGATTTTCAGTTTATTATTCCTTCTGTGTGATTTTTTAAGGCTTTATTGCTGCTTAGTGGTGTTAGGCTTTGTGGGGATTTAAACCAAATTCGTCCTCTATCTTTTCACGTTTATCAAAATGATCCTCTCTTTATTTGCTTTAGCAATTTAGTACCGTATCTATTCAAGTTTCGCCAAAATGATTCTAATTGGCCCTAAAAATGTACAAAATCTCACCGTTTTGGTCGTATATTTATTTTCTTTATCAATTTAGTCCCGTATCAATTCTCATTTCTCCAATTAGGTCCTAATCGAACGCATAAAATATAAAATACCACATTTTTAGTCATGCACACTAGTTTTTTCGGGAGAAGCCTATAATGTGGGTTTTTTTAATGTGGCACGCTAGGTGGTCATCTTTGCCAAATAAAAAAAAAAAACTTGAAATAAAATATAAAAAAATCAATTAGGACCATTTTAGTGAAACTTGAAAAAATACAGGACAAAATTGATAAAGCAAATAAATAGAGGACCATTTAGATAATGGTAAAAAGATAGAGGACGAATTTGGTTTAAATCCCGGCTTTGTATTTAACATATTTTTGTGTTTAATTGCCCTTTACTTTTGATTCCTTGTAATTTTTTTGGCTTTGTGCCATGATTTCATTGAGTAAGTTGGAATAATTAGTCTTTGTGGTTGTCAGAGACTTTGTGTTATAATTGATTTCTTATTAGTTGTATGTCTCTATACTATTGTCTTTCCATGACTTTTTGGTACATGTCTTTGTGTTTTATTGTTTTGTGTCAATTGGATGTCATTGTGGTACATGTCTTTGTGCTCTCTTTGGGTGTGTGTGTGTGTTTTTTTTTTATACTTTGTTGCCTTCGTGGTGCTCTCTTGAGTGATCTTTATTTTATTTTTATTGTCTTTTGCGGTAGTTATCTTGGTCTAGGCTTTGTGGTAACTGGATTGACTTTGTATTTTTTACATGTATTGTACAAATTGTGGTATGTGTAGGTTTGTACTAACTATTATCTGTACAGCTGGAATGACTTGGTGTTTTGTGCTAGTGTGTGGGGGCAATGGCTACTTCCTCTAAATCTAGTAGTTTTAATTGTGTTATAGGGATGGAAAAAAGGTTGAGATTTTTTTGCTTTAGTTCCTTGGTATTGTTTTGGAGTTTGAGCATGTTGGATGTCTCCCATATGATCTTCCCTCTTCCGATCATGGTCATTCCTCTATATTGAGAGATAACCGAGTGAGATAGAGGTAGAGGTATGAATGTGTGAGAGTGTAACCTATCTTTATGAATTTTTCCTTACATTTGTTGAATCCATGTGGCAGGTAACCTGAACCCATTATATATATGTGTGTGTGTGTGTGTGCAGTGGGGGGGTGGGGTGGGGGGTTGTTCCTTTGTTTAGTGCTTTTGTCAATGACAAATACATGAATATTCCTAATTGGGAAAAACATGAATGAGGAAAATTCAATGGATAATAAATTTGTATTATAATTTGAGATGTATAAAGGGATAGTAATGAATGTAACTCTTTATTAAACCGACATTTTCTAGTGATAGTGTTATCACTACAAGAAAATAAAGTAGTGTGGCCTAAGGAATAAGAATTTACTAGAAAATTTGTCAATACGACTACGAAATTTCCAGCAAAAGATTTTGTAGTGGAGACTCCTACGACTGGCCTACATAAGTTTTTTATCATGTAAACATCTTCATTTTTCAACGTACAAAAAATTTCATTAAAAATGTGATGGCAAATTTATGTTTGGTTGTTACGACGAATCCTTTTAAAGTGTAACCCTATTGCAAAAATGCAACACTTCATATATATTCACTAACAAATAATTTATTTTCGTCTAAGAATCCAAATTTATCCCATCTAATATCCTATATATCCCTTTTAATTCTTCCCTTTTAAGTAAATATTAGTAATAAAAAAAGGTTAATGCATGAGAATGCCTTTAAAATACTAACGAATTTAAGGGGCACTGATTTTAATTTTTGTAGCTATTAATTATGTAAATATTTTTCTATTTAGACATTTATTTGAATGAATTTGTTCCCGTAGGGTTGAGAATGTATATATGACAATATTGTAAATCGAGGTATGCCAACGGAAAGCCAATTTCACAATTAAAAAAAGGTTCTGAAGGGGGAGATAGTACATTAGGTTAAATTAGTGAATTAAAAATCATAAAATGAAATCTAATTGTTTGAAATATTTTACATAAATTACAGTACTTTAAGGAGTATATTGATCATGTGGCTTTATGGAGTAATTCTTCACATTGTACAATGAGTCGTCGGGATGACAGACTATTTTTGAACCACTTCTTAGATTTTTCACAAATGAAAGTTGGAGAACTTATTTCGATGGCTCGTATTGAAACATAAGATTAACATGGGCCAAAGAGCAGTGAATATTATTGTGAGGAAATTGAGAGGTTTATGATGGTTCACACCAAATATGGTGGAACATAGATGGCTAATCCAGCGAGAAATATTTTTACAGATTTTATTGTTGTTGGTCATATAAATTATCATAGGATGACATATTTATAGCTATCGCGGAGTTATTATTTGGGGACAAATGCAAGTTTCACCTATTTATTGGATTTAATTAACGCCCCTCAAATTTGTGTAAATTTAAAAGATGATTCTAAGTTAAACTATAACTATGCGATGAACATATACATATGGTTATAATACATAACCATATTTTTACGAGCAGGATAAATGTACTGGTGACTGTATTAGACTATCAAGATTTTAGTTTCTGAGGATAAATTTATAAAATCATCCCTTGAAGTAAATTAATGCAATTATTCAAAAATATCATATAAGGGCAATAAAAGTTTGGAAGCAATAAAAGAACACAAGATACTATGAAGTGCAATGTTTGATTATGTTCTACAATAATGAATGGAAGAGATAAATTCTTCGAAGTGTAAGCGGTCGGGATGATAGATAATTTTTTAATGAGTTGGTAAATTTTTCATTGGTGAAAGTTAGAGGACTTATTTCAATGGCACGTGTTGAAACATAAGATTTACATGGACCAAAGACCAGTGAGTATTTTGTGTGAGAAGATTGAGAGGTTTTGGATGGTTTAAACGAGATTTATGGTGGAGCATTGATGGTTATTCGTATGAGAAGTTATTTTTACAGATTTTATTGTTGTTGGTGTATAAACAATCACAGGGCAATACATTTCTGGTTATTCGTGGAGTTATTATATGGTTGTAAATGCATGTTTTGCCTTTTTATTAAATTTAAACGTACCTTATGTTGTGACCGTTTCAGACCACATGTCGGAGCCGGCCGGAAGCAAGACGGAAAAGGCACAGAGATGCCCAGGAGATGGGACCGACCTGGCCGGTCTATGTCCGACCTCAACGGGCTCCGACCACATGTCTCCGACCTCGGAAACGAAGCCGGAAACCTGCTTGGGGCGCCCATCAACGTTTAATGCAGCCACAGTGAAGAGTGGCCGTGACCGGACCGGCCGGGCCACGACCAGTGAAGACCAATAAAGGTCGCCAGGGAGCGACCAACCAGCTGGAAGAGTCTCCGACCTCATTTCCCACCAGGAGGCCGGCCTCCGATCAAATAATGTCCCCGGCCGGCAAGGGAAGTCCGGAGCACGTGATAGAATCAAGCAAGATCCTCCCCCAAGAGGGAAAAAGGCCGCCTCCGTACTCAGAGACACAGAGAATATTCCATCCAAATGAGGAAATATGCCAGAGAATCGTCCTTTTTGGACACGCGTCAACATCCTAGTGGCCGGCTACCTGCGAGCTCTGACTTATCAGTGCCCGCGCGCCCTCAGAGGCAGGAGGCATTTAATGCGCCTGTCCCCCGATAGGCTAGAAATGACCAAAATACCCCTGTAGTGAGAAAACTATAAATACCCTCACATTTGTAATGTAAAAGAAGGTTCAATCTCTCTCAGTATAATCAATACATATATTCATTCAAGTCCAGGGATTAACAACCCCTGACAATTCTAGGTGTTCTTAGTGTTCTTATGCATTTATTGTCTTTCTTAATTCAAATATTCATTTTAGCATTTAATAACCCAATCATTTGATGTTTTTACCAGAATCCACTTAAATAGCCATTTAATCCCAGCATCTTTATTTTGGTAAACAACATTTGGCGCTAGAAGAAGGGTGTGTTCAAACCCATCAAACTCATCTTTTCTCCACCTCTCTTTGAAGAACACTCACTATTCTTCAAAGCCCCATATCCTCAAATCTTCGAATCTTCAAGCCACAAACTCTCTCTTTCTGAAAGCAATGGATCACCAGAAATCATCCCATGCCCATGGAAAGGCCAAACGCGTGGCCTCTCTGATCCGCTTTCCGGAAGAGCCCATTCAGTCCCAGGGCCGAGGCTTCTTTACTCCTGACCAGGCCGGGTCAGGACGATGCCGCCAGGCGGAAGAGGCAAGGGGGTGCCGAAGCACCACCTCTGCCTCAAAGAAGAAGGCCCACGCCCGTGCGGTCAAGGGAAAAGCGAAGGCCCACGCCCCGTGCGGTCGTCTTTGACTGAATCGGCCCTCTAGCCGACGTCGGCGGCCAGCTGGCCGAGACCCCCAATCCAGAACTCGTCAAGATGCAGAAGCAACGTGACGAGATGAAAGCGCTCCTAGAAGCGCAAGGCCAACCTAAGGCCCGGCCGGTCGCCAACGAGCCCCTGGCGGTGGATATCGAGCTTGCCCCGGTACAGCTCAAAATCGTCCCTCCACCGACCCCACTCTATGAGGGAAAAATGGATCCGGAAACCCATCTGAGCAAATTCCGGATCTACATGACCGGGCGTGGCGCAACCGATGCCACAAAGTGCAGGCTCTTCCCCCTCAATTTAGGCTATCTCGCCCACAGATGGTACGTGTCTCTCCCGGCACGGTCGATAGATTTGTTCGCCACCCTGAGCGCGCAATTCGCATCATACTTCGCGGTCAAAGTGGCCCGGCCGGAAAGCTGGCATCGCTTGATGCGGATTCGCCAGGAGAAGGACGAGTCCGATGAGGACTATGTGGCCAGGGTGGATGAGGTCATGCTGACCGGCGAGGCGGTAAGCGACCAACTGGCTTTACACGCAACTTTGGGGGGCTTCCACGGCCGGTCTCCTATGTTCAAACACCTCACCAAAGGCTTCCCAAAGACCTACGCCGAATTCTGCGCCCGGGCCGGCGACTACCTGGCCCGGAGGAAACTACTGGCGCTCAGGCTGGGGGAGTCCGAGCCAATAGCAAAGGAGACAGAGGCCGCTACTCAGGCCTCGCCCAAAAGTGGTCCTAAAGCCAGGAAAGTGGCCAAACCACCTGGTAACTTCAAATCCTTCGAGGACGTGGAAGTTCACCTTACCCAGGCCATGAGGCAGTCCCCCGTGCATATCTTCAATGCGATCCAACACCGGGACGTGCTTCCCCGGCCAAGGCCCTATTCTGGAGACCGGTCCCGGCTGGACCCTAAAAAGTTCTGCGCCTATCACGACTCTATTGGCCACAATACGAGTCAGTGTCGTGATCTCCTAAAGCAGCCTTGGAACCTGTTTGACGAAGGGCGTCTGAACGACCTCCTTCAGAGGCCAGCCGGCAGCCAGGACCACCAACAGCAGCAGCAGCAGCCCCAGCGCCACCCTCGAAGAAACGAGGAAAGCGGCCGGCCTCTCAGGCCGGTCGCAGCTTTGGAGGAGGATGATGATGAGGATGACCTCCTCCCACCCATGAATCCCGGCGGTCGGGTCAACATGATCCAGGCCGGCGGGGGGAACCTAGGCGGCCTCACCCCCATCTCAACACAGTCCAACTGGAAACGGAAGGCAGAGGTCCGGGCGGTGACCAACGTCAACTTGGTCACGCCCCCGGAGCCAAAGAATCACAAGAGCTTGGAGATAACTTTCTCCAACCAGGACAGGACCGGGGTGTTGTTCCCAAAGGGCGACGCGTTGGTAATTGCCGCCCGGATTCTGGGCAAAGAGGTTCAGCGTATACTGGTCGACAATGGGTGTTTTTGCAATATCATCTTCAAACAGCCCTAGACCAGCTCGGGGACCTCGTCAATTTCATCAGGCCAATCGACCTTCAGCTGAAGGGATTTGGGGATGCGACGGTCGCTACGTACAGGAGGATAAAGCTCTCCGTGGAACTCATCTGTTGCTACAATGAAGAAGTCAAGATAACTAGGCCGTTAGATTTTATAATTGTAGATCAGCCAAGTTCATATAATGGCTTTCTGGGTAGGCCCTTTTTAGAAGTTTTTGAAGCTGTTGCTTCCTCCTACTATTACTGTATTAAGTTTCCCACCCCCGAGGGGGTGGTCGGCACCATTAAAGGTGACCAGGCAATGGCTAGAAGGTGTTTGAACTATTTCAACTCTTATTTATTTTCAATCTACGACGACCAAACATCTGAGGGGCCGCCCGTCGACACCGAGCTGGCCACGGAGGTCATTCTGGAGGTCGGATCCGCACCAACCGACCCTCAGCCGATGCAAATCGACGATCCCAAGCCGAGGATCGGTTTTGAACCATCCGAGCTCGATCTTGACCCCAGATTCGATTCTTCCGACCGGCGGAGCTATGAACAAGCTACGGCCTTAGAGGAATTGGAACACATTCCAGTCGACCCCTCGAGGCCGGAACTGGAAGTTCTGATCAGCTCTCGCATACCGACCGAAATGCGGGGGAAGTGATCGAATTCCTCAAAGCCAACGTTGGAGTTTTTGCCTGGTCTCACCAAGACATGGTCGGGATAGACCCAAAGCACGCATGCCATCATTTAAAGATTGACTCCAACAAGAGGCCGGTCCATCAGAAAAGAAGGAAGTTCGGCCCGGAAAAGTACGAAGCTTTGGCTGAAGAGGTTAAGAAGTTGCTAGACAACAAGCTGATCGAGCAAGCCCGGGACGAGCCCCAATGGGTCACGAATGCCGTCCTGGTCAAAAAGACAAACAATGCCTGGAGGCTATGTATAGACTTCACCGACCTCAACGCAGCATGCCCAAAGGATCATTTTCCGATGCCACACATCGACCACTTGGTGGATGGCACGGCCAGTCACGAGATGATGTCCTTCATGGACGTTTTTGCCGGCTACCATCAAATCCCCATGGCCGTCGAAGACATCAAGCACACCTCATTCCACACTGAGAAGAACATATTCTCTTGGCTCCGGATGCCTTTCGGTCTGATCAATGCCGGCGCGACCTACCAGTGCCTGGTTAACAATATGTTTGCAAATCAGATAGGAAAGACCATGGAGGTCTACATCGATGACATTGTGATGAAAAGCTTGAAGAAAGAAGACCATCTCAGGGATCTTGAAGAGACTTTCAAGATCCTCAAGGCCTACAATATGAAGCTAAACCCAAAGAAATGCAACTTTGGGGTGGAGGCCGGCAAATTCTTGGGGCACATCGTTCATGTATAGCGCTGAGAGAAGCTTTACCTGTATCTCGCGGCCTCCGAAGTCGCTCTCAGCGCGGTACTCGTCCGGGCAGACGGTCAGAACCACCTTCCGATCTACTTCGTAAGTCAAGCCCTAAACGATGCCGAGCTCAGATACACTCCGCTCGAAAAATTAGCGTACGCTCTGGTCATGAGCGTAAGGAAGCTAAGGCCTTATTTCTTCGACCACCAAGTAGAGGTCCTCACCACTCTACCCTTGAGGCCAGTCCTACACCGGCCGGATACCAGCGGCAGGTTGTTGAAGTGGTCGTTAGAGATAGCTCAGTACGGGGTCTCATACGCCCCAAGGACGGCCATCAAGGGTCAGGCCCTGGCCGGTTTCATAGTAGAATTAACCTTCCCACCCAAGTTCACAAGGATCGACCACCCCCTTGGAAACTCTATGTGGACGGATCGTCAACTAATACTTGTGCTGGGGCCGGTATCGTCCTGATCGGCCCGGAGGGCCAAAATTTCACCCATGCAGTCCGCTTCAGCTTCCCGGCCACCAACAACGAGGCCGAGTATGAGGCTCTGGTCGGGTGCCTTGAACTCGCGATCGCCATCGGAGTTTGCCGACTGCACATTTTTATGGACTCCCTGCTCGTGGTCAACCAAATCAAAGGTGAATACGAGGCCCGGGGGGAGCAAATGATGAAGTACCTCGACCTGGTTACAACCTTGTGCGAGAAATTTCATCAAGTTTTCATTGAGCAAATCCCAAGGGAGCACAACACCCAGGCCGACGCTCTTTCCAAACTTGCAACCGCGGAGGGAGCTGCCGACCTCGCCAACATTCAACTTTCCACGCTCGGAACACCCACGGTCATCCGGGCACAGGTGGCGACCGTTCTGAGCACGGATGAAAACTGGATGACACCGATCGTAAAGTATCTCAAGACTGGCGAGCTCCCTGCAAATAGAACTCGGGCACGACAAGTACAACTCCGGTCGTCAAGGTACACCCTCATTGACGATCTTTTGTATAAGAGAAGCTTTACCCTCCCACTCCTAAAATGCATAACCCCGGAGCAAGGCCGGACCATCCTGGCCGAGATCCATGAGGGGGTATGCGGAAATCATGCCGGAGGCCGGGCCCTAGCCCACAAAGTGATCAGACAAGGATATTTCTGGCCGACCTTGAACAAGGACGTCGTCAACTTCACGAGGTCATGCCACAAATGTCAAGTCTTGGGACCCAATATCAAACTGTCCCCCGAGCAGCTCTCCTCCATGTATAGCCCTTGGCCTTTTGCCCAGTGGGGCATCGACCTGATCAGGCCGATGCCCACTGCGCCTGGGGGCCACAAATTCGCCGTCGTGGCCGTCGACTATTTCACAAAGTGGGCGGAGGCCGAGCCACTCAACAAGATCAGCCAGACTCAGATCATCAAGTTCATTTGGAAAAACATCATCTTCCGTTTCGGCCTACCTCAAGTGATCATCTTCGACAACGGGAAACAGTTTAACGGTCTCCAGATGATTCAGTTTTGTGAGAAATAGAACATCAAAAAAGTGTTTTCCACCCCCTACCACCCACAAACGAACGGCCAAGTAGAGGCCGTAAACAAAATCCTCAAGCATACTATCAAAGCTAAGCTTGAGGACAAGAAGGAGAAGTGGGCGGCCGAGCTACCTGACGTGCTTTGGTCATATCGAACGACCACAAGGAACTCAACGGGCGAAACACCTTTCGCTTTAGCTTTCGGGACCGAGGCCGTCATTCCTTCAGAGGTCTCCCTACCAAGTCACCGGACGGCCCAGACAATCACCGAAGATAATGACACCGCCCGGATGATCGATTTGGACATGTTGGAGGAGAGGAGACTCAATTCTGACCTCCGAAATGCGGCCTACAAGAAGAAATCTGAAAAAAATTTCAACTCCAAAGTGAAGGCCAGACAATTCCAGGTCAGGGACCTCATCCTCAAGAAGGTTCAAGTACCAAAAGGTGTATTCGGCCCGAACTGGGAAGATTTGTTCAGGGTGTCCAAATGGCTCTCCAAGGGAGCTTACGAGCTGGAACTCATGGATGGCACTCCGGATGTAGGTTGACATGAGATGTCACGTAGAGCTACTACACTAAGACATGCGTGATGTTTACTAAAAGCAGACTTTAAGTATAAGTGGGAGATTGTTGGAGTTATACGTGAAAGTATGCTTTTACTTTGTATAACTCGTGTATCAAACACTCGTTTTATGAGAATAATTCTTTTATCACATTTGCTTTAGTTATGATTGAATGTTGAATTTCTATTGCAAACCGTTCAATATATAGTACATGTTACATTGTAGTTAATGTGGTGATACCCGATCACGGAAGACAACATTAACAGTTTACTTGTAACTAAACGTACATTTTCATGACCTAGGTGGAATTGAACAATCCGCCGTGAAAGGTCGATGTGTAAGGCTCAGATTGGTCTGTCTTGACTAAGAGATTGCACTAGCACATTTAGTATGTGTTGAAGAGGTCCTACAGCGAGGATATATTCTTCTGTTCTGAAAGGTGAAGAATTAGACCTCAGTGGTTGTTGATTTCTTAATCTCCGTCACTTAAATAGGACCGTGTGTGCTTAATGGTTACTGCTTTGATTCATGTTGGGTGAGAATCATTGCGACTTCGAACTTTGTGTCTTGGGCAATAATATTAATCATACGACGGTTGCTAAGATTTAATACGGAGAAACGCGTGCGAGTACGCTCGTGTGATTAGTCCCCTTGGTGGGCTCAGAAGTTTTATTGTACCAAATCTTGCAAGTGAAGAATTAGTTTCTTCGGTACGAATAATAATGTTGAGCTGTGTTTACTCCAAGGTGAAATATATTAATTAATTTAGAGCTATTCAGAAGCTTAATTAATTAATGGACTTGATAATCTTAAACGCGGGAAATAAATACCGGGAGCCCATATTATCGTAATATGGATTAAGATGGATAGTTCAATATTAATTTATTAGTGGTAATAATTAATATTAATGAGCTGAATTATATTGGGGCTCAATATTGAAATTCAGAAGTCCATTAGGAGGTCCAATCTTAATTCTCCTTAAGGCCCCTCAAGTAGCCCATTAAGTAGCCCAATAATGATAAGGTGATTAAAATAAAAAGATAATATCATGCTGATTTTTCTAAAGGTATTTTCGAAAATATGAGTATTAGGAGAAAAAAGATTTTGTTGATTTTCTTGGAAAGATATTATTGAGGATAAGTATTCTTGGAATACAAGATTATCTCATATATTCAAGAAGATTCAAATCTTGGATTTTCTACCTATGTTTTTCGAAAATTACAACCTATTTAGGAGTGTGAGATTTTTGTGGAATATTTTTTTTTGGAGAAAAGAATATATTAGATATATTCAAGATTTCTTAGAGTCTAAGAAAAGATTTTCTCCAAGGCCCATATTCCTTATAATTTTCGGCCACCTCCATCTATAAATAGGGGATGATTATTTCATCCCCAAGTACATAATTCCATGTGTTGGAAAAATCAAGAAGCATACATATTTTTCTTTTTCCTTAGTTTATTAAATTACTTGAAAGCATCTCCCACCGGTGATCAAGTGAGGTTAAAGGGAAATATTTGAGAAGGTTTTTGGGTCGATAGAGCGAGATCGTAATTGTCCCGTTTATCCAAAGGCCAATTCTACAAGAGGTACGTTAATCACATATTTACTTGTTTTTTCCGCCATAGTTAATATGTGAAATTAATTCAACATGCATGACGAAAATTCGTTGTTGGAATTATTATTTGAATTAATTAGGATTAATTCATGCTAGTAATAATTGTATTTAAATTCGTATTTAAATTTCATCCCGAATAGATTCCGGGCACCCCTATTTCCCAACAACTGGTATCAGAGCCACGATTTTGGGCTCTGATCTTTAAATTGGAATTTAAATTATTAAACATTAAATTGAAATTGGATAGTAGAATTACTAGATCTTTTTTGCAGGTATCCAATTGTCATGGTTTTAATGTTGTTAATTTCATGCGTGTGAATTAATTGTTTTTAATTCGATTCGTTCGAATTCGTTTTTCTCGTGAGAAAATCCACGAGTAGATTAGTTGTTTTTATTTTGATTTGATCATTGTAATAGACTAGTCTAGATCAAGTATTTATTTTTATATAAAATAAATTGTAACCGGATCGTGACGAAGAACGAAGAATTAAAAACGGCGTACCCGGACGACGCATACAAGCGTGGCGCGTGTATGGACGTAAAATTATGCAAGGGGTGAAGAAAACGAAGACGAACGGCGAAAAACGGCACACGGGGTGCACGACGCACGACCCGGGCGCGACGGGAGGCCGGCGCCGCGCGCACGCGCGCGCGCCTGGTGAGCCTCGGGTGCGCCTCCGTGCAGCGCCTAGGGTGCACCTCGGGTGTGCCTCGGGTGCGCCTCCGTGCTGTGCCTCGGCGCGCCTCCTGCAGCGCTTCTGGCCGAGAGGCGCGCGGGCCCACTTCGTGGGCCGACGCGCGCCGTATCTCGGGCCGTGGAATTTTTCGGTTCGTGTTTTTTTTTTCCGTGTGATTTTAAACATCGTCCCGAACCCCAAACGATGCTATTTTTGATGAAGTGTTGCTGTTCGAGTGGGAGCGTGTCGAGACGAACGTCGGAAAGCAACAAGGACGATTTTTCGCATCAAGACGAGAAGAAATTAAACCGTGACAATTGGATTTGAGTGCTCCAATGTGTTTAATTTTGTTTTGATGGATGTTTTTTTTCGTGTACTTATTATTATTTGTTAATATGTGTTTGCATGAATTTAATTGTCCAAGAAAAACCTTACTTTCGAAAATTACTAAGTATGTTTCTATAATCGCAATTTTATTCCGGATATTAAAATTGGATTATTTTGACCTCCATAATTTATTTATTTGTGAAGTTTTTTTGGAATACATTTCCCCCTCGGATCAGCCAAAAGAACGGATTTCACATGAATAAATTCTGAAAGGATGATTGTGGATTATTACTAGTGGCGGTATTGACCCTCACCACGAGTGGCTTGCTCAAAGCGAAATAATAATCCTGTATTTAATTATGGTTATTACTTAGGCATAGGAAATTGATATTAACTTACTCCCCTCGGAGTCCCTGTCAATTTCTATGTGGTCAAAGTGGGAGCCAACTATTAATTTTGAATTAAGGATTTGTAACTTTCGAGTTTGTAATCCGCTTGAATGTATTTAAATGTATAGACCACCCCTCGTGGCGCATTTAAATTGTTTCGAGATGTTGGCTGATGCATGATTATATTGTTTTAAGGTTTCAATATAATTGATGTGATCGAATTATGTGATAATTTCGTATTTTTCTAGATATTAGTATGAATGTATGTTTTATTCTCATTTCATCATGTCGCAACCTTTTAATCCACTGTTTAATATACTTAAAGTTAATAAACTTTTTGGAGAGAATTATATCGATTGAATTTTTTTTTTTAAATTTGTCCTTACTGCACGAAAACACAATTGGGTTATTTACGTTAATATACCCGGCAAGCCTAATGATAAGTCAAGCAATGGGAAAAGGCAGTTTATGATTGGAAGCGTGACAATGAACACATGAAGTGCATAATCTTGACATCTCTGTCTGAGGATTTGAGGCGCGTTTATGGAGACATTGTATCCGCTGTTTAAATCATGGAACACCTTGAAGAAAATGTTTTCACATCAGAATCCCATGACAAATCAATTCACCAAACATGACTCGGTCAAGTTGGAAATGGTGGAAGGAACGCCCGTGAGGGAGCACGTTCTCGAGATAATGGCATACCTTAACAAGTTGGAAGTACTTGGTGCGGATTTTGATTGATTTCATATACCATTCTCTATCGAGAAGTTATGAGTAGTTTCATCTAAACTGTCAGATGAATGAACGGACAAGTCGTTTGCCCGAGCTCTTGCAAGCTTTAGTTTCGGTGGAAGTGATAATGGAGCACCAGTCTAGTGCTATGGTGGCTAATGGTTTGTCTACCTCTTTTGGTCCCAAGGGAGGGAAAAAGAGGAAGAAAACCAAAGGCCGGATCCAAGCAAATCCAATTGTTGCGAAAGGCAAATGCAAAGGCTAGCATCGAAGGGGAAGTGTTTTAGTTGCGGTGAGAGAGGACAATGGAGGTCTGCCTGTTCCAAGCCTAAGAGGCTAGGAGAGTTAGGTAATTCACACACCCTAGTCGTCGAAACTTGTGAAGTGGCGTATGCTGTCTTTTCGTGGATAGTGGATACGAGAGCTACTGATCACATTTGTTCTTATGGGTTCAAGCTAACCCGACGACTTAACGGAAGTGAGATCCCCATCACATCGGACAATGCTACGAGAGTGGTAGCTGAAGCAGTGGGAGAAGTGTGCCTATCTTTTGAAGATAGAGTAATGGTCTTGAGAGATGTTCTTCATGTTCCTAGTTTAGAAAGAACTCAACCTTCAGTTTCTAAACTGTTTGAATAGATACTCAGTTTCTTTTAATAAGGATGTTATTATTTCTTGAAATGATGAGTTTATCTGTTTTGGAACTTCAATGGATGATCCTTATACCATTTTTGGGCACACCACTCACAAAATTAAATCTAATAACACATCGATTATTTCGAGTAATAAAAGAAAGCGTTCTTCGGAGATGAACGAAACACTTCCATGGCATCTTAGACTAGGTCATATTAATCTAAAGCGGATAGAGAGATTGGTGAAAGACGGATCCTTGGAATCATTCCAAGTCGAGCCGTTTCCAACTTGTGAATCCTGTTTAGAGGGTAAAATGACCAAGAGGGCATTTGGAGCCAAGGGGAATAGAACCACGGAAGTGTTAGAACTCGTTCATACCAATATGTGTGGTTCAATGACGATCATAGCAAGAAGGGGTATGAGTAAATTGTCTTTTTCAATGATTACTCGAGATATGGATACATCTACCTTATGATGCATAGGGAAAGAAGTATCAAGTTTCTACGATTTGATCGTAGAGGCGAATACCTTAGCGATGAATTCTTGAACTAGCTATCGGACGAAGGGATTGCATCCTTGATGACCGCACCGGGAACCCCTCAATAGAATGGTGTGGCGGAACGAAGGAACCAGACCCTTTTAGAAATAGTCAGATCCATGATGAGTTATTCGGATTTACCCAAGTCGTTTTGGGGTAACGCCTTGGAAACAACGACTTACATTCTAAACTTGGTGCCATCCAAATCGGTTCCTAAAACCCCAATGGAATTGTGGACCGGGCGCAAGCACAGTCTAAGACACTTGCGGATTTGGGGTTGTCCGGCATACGTGCTAGACGAGGAAGCCGGTAAATTGGATCCACGTTCGGAATTAAGGTTGTTTATAGGATATCCCATGGGAACGAAAGGGTGTATGTTCTATAGTCTCAAGGATTAAAAGAACGTGATTAGTTCGCACTTTAAATTCTTGGAGGAAGACTATATGAACAAAAGAAAGCCCAGAAGTGAGATTACCTTAGACGAGTTAAGAGGGCAAACTCCTATACCAAGTATACAAGATGATATACCACACGTCACACCTTCACAACCGGAACCCCGTCGTAGTGGGAGGATTGCAAGGCAACCCGAGAGATTCATGGGAATTGGAGAATCTTTGGGTTTGATTCCCGGCGATGAATCAGACCCATGAACGTACGACGAGGCAATCCAAGACAAAGACGCGGAGGCGTGGCAAACCGCAATGGAAACCGAGGTGGGTTCGATGGATTATAATCAAGTGTGGGAGTTGGTTGATCCACCTAGTGGGGTAGAGCCCATTGGATGCAAGTGGGTGTACAAGAGGAAAAGAGGATCGGACGGAAGGGTAGAGACCTTCAAAGCAAGGCTTGTGGCCTGTAGCTATGCTTAAGTCCATCCGTATTCTCTTGTCGATCGCTGCGCACTTAGATTATGAGATCTGGCAAATGGATGTCAAGACAGCTTTCCTTAACGGAAGTCTTGATGGGATCTATATGCAACAGCCCAAAGGTTTCGTTGAAAAAGGCCAAGAGCACCTCTTATGCAAGCTTAAGAGATCCATTTATGGACTTAAGCAAGCATCGCGTACTTGGAACCAGTGTTTTGATCAAGTTACTAAGTCTTAAGGGTTTGTGATCAAAACAAGTTCGAAAGTTGTGTGCATAAAAGGTATGACGGAACTGCGGTGGTATTCTTAGTATTATACGTAGACGATATTCTGCTCATTGGAAACAATGTAAAGGTATTGTCAGACGTAAGAGTATGGCTGTCAAATCAGTTTGATATGAAAGACTTAGGGAAAACCGGTCACATCCTTGGGATCAAGTTCACTCGAGATCGCAAGAGGAGGATGTTGGGTTTATCGCAAGTTTCATACAAAGCCACTGTTTTGAAGCATTTCAGCATGCAAGATTCCAAGAAAGGTTTTGTACCTTTTAGGCACGGAATCCATCTATCTAAAGAAATATGCCCTAAGACACAAGTGGAGATAGATGACATGAAAAACGTTCCATACGTTTCGGACGTAGGAAGTCTTATGTATGCAATGTTGTGTACGAGACCGGATATCTGCTTTACCGTGGGCATAATGGCAAGATATCAAAGTAACTCCGGGAAAGCACATTAGATTGCAATTAAATGCGTTCTTTAGTTTCTGAAAAGAGCTTGGTATGGAATGCTGATTTAACAATCAGACAATCTAATTCACATGGGATACACGGACTCAAATATCCAATCAGATATAGATTCCAAAATAACTACCTCGGGTAGTGTGTTTTGCATGGGAGAAGGAGCCATGACATGGAGAAGCGATTTGCAGAAATACATCGCCGATTCGACCATGAAAGCCGAATAAGTAACTGCTTGTGAAGCAGCGAAAGAAGCGGTTTGGCTCAAGTACTTCTTAGTGGACTTGGACGTTGTTCCGAATTTGCCCATCACAATCTTTGTGCCGGAGCAGTTGCAAATTCAAGGGAACCGAGAGCCCACAAGGCCAGCAAACACATTGAAAGAAAACACCATCTTATACGAGAAATCGTTAAGAGATGAGATAAAGAGGTGGCAAAGATAAATGTCGGAGGACAACCTAGTATATCAATTCACAAAGGGTCTGCCTCTGAATACATTCGAGAGACATGTGGATGGAATGGGAGTCAAGACTATTGTCAATCTGCTTTAAGTATAAGTGGGAGGAAGTATTAGGGTAGTGTAGGTTGACATGAGATGTCACGTAGAGCTACTACACTAAGACATGCGTGATGTATACTAAAAGCAGACTTTAAGTATAAGTGGGAGATTGTTGGAGTTATACATGAAAGTATGCTTTTACTTTGTATAACTCGTGAATCAAACACTCGTTTTATGAGAATAATTCTTTTATCACATTTGCTCTAGTTGTGATTGAATGTTGAATTTCTATTGCAAACCGTTCAATATATAGTACATGTTACATTGTAGTTAATGTGGTGATACCCGATCACGGAAGACAACATTAACAGTTTACTTGTAACTAAACGTACATTTTCACGACCTAGGTGGAATTGAACAATCCGCCGTGAAAGGTCGATGTGTAAGGCTCAGATTGGTCTGTCTTGACTAAGAGATTGCACTAGCACATTTAGTATGTGTTGAAGAGGTCCTACAGCGAGGATAAATTCTTCTGTTATGAAAGGTGAAGAATTAGACCTCAGTGGTTGTTGATTTCTTAATCTCCGTCACTTAAATAGGACTGTGTGTGCTTAATGGTTACTGCTTTGATTAATGTTGGGTGAGAATCATTGCGACTTCGAACTTTGTGTCTTGGGCAGTAATATTAATCATACGACGGTTGCTAATATTTAATACGGAGAAACGCGTGCGAGTACGGCTCGTGTGATTAGTCCCCTTGGTGGGCTCAGAAGTTTTATTGTACCAAATCTTGCAAGTGAAGAATTAGTTTCTTCGGTACGAATAATAATGTTGAGCTGTCTTTACTCCAAGGTGAAATATATTAATTAATTTAGAGATATTCAGAAGCTTAATTAATTAATGGACTTGATAATCTTAAACGCGGGAAATAATAACCGGGAGCCCATATTATCATAATATGGATTAAGATGGATAGTGCAATATTAATTTATTAGTGGTAATAATTAATATTAATGGGCTGAATTATATTGGGGCTCAATATTGAAATTCAGAAGTCCATTAGGAGGTCCAATCTTAATTCTCCTTAAGGCCCCTCAAGTAGCCCATTAAGTAGCCCAATAATGATAAGGTGATTAAAATAAAAAGATAATATCATGCTGATTTTTCTAAAGGTATTTTCGAAAATATGAGTATTAGGAGAAAAAAGATTTTGTTGATTTTCTTGGAAAGATATTATTGAGGATAAGTATTCTTGGAATACAAGATTATCTCATATATTCAAGAAGATCCAAATCTTGGATTATCTAACTATGTTTTTCGAAAATTACAACCTATTTAGGAGTGTGAGATTTTTGTGGAATATTTTATTTTGGAGAAAAGAATATATGAGATATATTCAAGATTTCTTAGAGTCTAAGAAAAGATTTTCTCCAAGGCCCATATTCCTTATAATTTTCGGCCACCTCCATCTATAAATAGGGGATGATTATTTCATCCCCAAGTACATAATTCCATGTGTTGGAAAAATCAAGAAGCATATATATTTTTCTTTTTCCTTAGTTTATTAAATTACTTAAAAGCATCTCCCACCGGTGATCAAGTGAGGTGAAAGGGAAATACTTGAGAAGGTTTTTGGGTCGATAGAGCGAGATCGTAATTGTCCCATTTATCCAAAGGCCAATTCTACAAGAGATACGTTAATCACATATTTACTTGTTTTTTCCGCCATAGTTAATATGTGAAATTAATTCAACATGCATGATGAAAATTCGTTGTTGGAATTATTATTTGAATTAATTAGGATTAATTCATGCTAGTAATAATTGTATTTAAATTCGTATTTAAATTTCATCCCGAATAGATTTCGGGCACCCCTATTTCCCAACACCTGGAACGCAATTATCTTGAAGAAATACTTCCAATGATTTTGTACTATATATTCAAAGTTCTAATCAATACAAAAGCTCTTCGCACAACTCAATCTTATTCCAAACACCGGGCTCAGTTCAAAAGCATATGCCGACCGTATCGAGGTCGGCATATCACACTTGAGCTCGGAAAATCCGCTCTAGGCCATCCAAAAATCGAGCCCAGTTCAAAAGCATGTGCCGACCGTATCGAGGTCGACGTATCACACTTGAGCTAGGAAAGGCCACCCTAGCCACTTTAAAAGCCGAGCGCAGTTCAAAAATGTATGTCGATCGTATCGAGGTCAGCATACCACACTTGAGCTCGGCAAGGCAACCAAGGCAATTACAATAACCGGGCTCAGTTCAAAAGCATATGCCGACCGTATCAAGGTCGGCATATCACACTCGAGCCCGGGGCAAAATCTCATTCACTTATTAAAAATTATAACAATGTGACTAGCGTAAATAAACTAAAGAGCAAAGATGGAAAGAAAATGGATTTTCATTTCAAGAGACAAGTACAACGAGTCGAAACAAGATAAATCCGGTCGGAAGCCGGTTACATTCAAAAGCAGTAAAGAAAAGCTAAGACAAAGAAAAAAATCAAGGATCGCCAGCTCTGGCCGCCGAGCTCGCTTGCTCCCCAGTGCCGGCCACAAATGCGGCAACTTCTTCAACACAAGCCTCCGCGACACTTTCGACCGCTGCTTGAGAACCCTCCGGATGGGCCTCTTCTCCCCCGCCCTCCTCTTCTTCCTCTTCATCAGCGGCCGGGGGTCCCTGACCCGGTTGGATCAACCTATGCCGGCGTGGGAACCATGAAAGGTCCACCCCCAGGACGGTCTCCAGGTCGAGGAAGGGAAACCAATAACCCTCATTGACCGGGTTCTTGGCAGCATACTCCCGGAAGTAGTCTTCCAGGGATTTGGTCTCAAGACCGGCCTGGCGCGCAACCCGGATCATGCTGGCGGCGGCCATGTAGAAGCAGAACTCAGAGAAGAGCTCCGGTTTGGCGGTCGGATCCTCCGGATCATATGCCGGCCGGCTAAGGGAGGCAGCCAGTTCTTCAGCTTTCTTTTGGAGCTCCCTCTCCAACTCGGCCTGCCGGGCAAGGGCCTGATCGGCATCCCCCCGGACTCGGTGCGCCTCCAGCCGCAGATCGGCGCTGACGTCCTCCATCTCGGCCACCCGGTTCCGGGTATCTGCCAGCGCTTTGTACGCCATCTCCGCCCGACCGAGAGCGTCATCCTTTTCCTTCAAGACGGCCTCCATTTGGCCGACCGCATGATCCCTCTCCTTTTTAAGCGCGGCGTTCTCGCTCTCAAGCCCGGCCTTCTCCTCCCGAGCCCTGGTCAAATCGGCCTCCAGCCTCCGCACGGTGCTAAGGGTACCGTTGAGCTCGCTCTCCACGAGATTGGCCATGATGGTCGCCTGGCTGACGAGTGCAACACAGGCCCGGCCGGCGTATCGAGGGCGACGCTCGGCGACATCGGCTAACTCCCGCGTCCAAGCTTGGGGCAAAGAGTTCACCGACCGGCTCATATACTCCGGCATATCCACGATAGAACCCGGAGCCCGGGAGGAAAGGAAATCCAACACCATCGGAGGAAGGCCCGAGTTATTGCGCATCAGTCTACATAGGAAAGAAATGACGGTCAGGTACGATTAGAATTCAACTATGGAATTTCGAAATTAGAAGACTTACGCTTGAAAACGGGCGGGATCACGACCAAAATAGGTCCTATCGTCTTCCCGGCCGGGAACTGGCGCCGCACGGGCCGAATTTTCCGCCTCGACCGGCCCAGGCAGCGTGTCATCAGAAAGGACGATGGGGGCCGGACTCGACCCACGCTGGCCGGTCTCCTCGTGCTCAGTTTCCTCCCGACCCCTTTTCCGGCCGGTGAGTTGGGGGGAGGCAGGATCCTCAGTAGAAGCTGCCCCGACGGCCGGAATCGACTGGAGGGGGAGGGGCTCTTCAATCACGATCCCGGTCCGGGCGCCAGTTCCCTTCTTCTTCTTCCCTCCTTTGGCCGTCTTTCTCACCGCGCAAGCCCCAATCATGGAAAACATCTCCGGGCAACTTTCAAGGAATTCCGGCGGGCACTGCCTCACGATCGGGAAGTCGGGCACTGCGATGTCGAGGCACGAAGTGTTAAAAAAAAAAAAAAAAAAAGAGAACCACACAAACACAAATTAAAGGTCGGGACCCGGTCCCGCCCTGGTACTTACCCGTCAATCGAAGATGACGCGGAAACTGGAAGAAGCGGCCAAAAATTCAGGATTGTCGAGTCCGAAGGACGGCCTGATTCCTTTCTGTGGCCGGCAACGACAGAATCCGCTCTCGGACAACTGCGAAGTCAAAATTCAGCTCCCAGTCGGAAGGACAAGGGTAACCTGCAAAGAGAAGTAAGAAATTAGATCAGTACTCTTAATCCAAATTTAAACTAAAAATTCCTTACTGGGATTCTTAAGGCGGATATCGGTCGGAACATCGATCTCCATCCCATCCGGATACCCGGTCTTCCACGCCCCACCGACGAAAAACCATTTCCTCCGGTCGTTCCGACCTTTACTCGGTAGGCCGGTCACCAGCTTCTGTCCTTTTGTTTGAATGTAGACCTCGCCGGTCCCACTCTTTTCACTCTGGATTCGGTAGAGGTAGGTCATTTCCCCAGGGGTCGGCATCCGGAAGAGCCAGTTTTTGCCAAACAAGATCATGACGCTCACGATGATCATCCATGTATTCGGGAGCAGCTGGATGGGCGCCTGGTTCCAATAGTTCAATAGGTACGAGACGGCCGGATGGAGTGGAAAACGAAGCCCAACCTCCATCATATCTTTGGTCACGGCCACCATCCCGCGGGGAGGCTGGTCCGCCCGTTCGTTCGGTTCAGGAGCGTAGAGTTGAACATCAAAAGGAATTTCCCATTCGGCCTGGACCTCGTCAAGATAGCGCTGAGTCACTTTGCTCTGAACTTGGCCAATGGTCCACCTACTCGACTCCTTCAGATTGGCTATCCGAATGGTGGCCGGATCGCGAACGGTCGGCCCCCGCGGGAAATGCTCCAAATACTCCTCAAAGTCGAAAGAAAGAGACTCGACCTCATCTTTCATCTCCACGAACTCCGACCACAGACAAAAGGCCCTTCTGACCTGTTCTCGCCGATCCTGGCTAACGCTCCGGCCAGCTCCAGCCGGCCTCTCGGCCTCTTCAGTCTCCGATCCCGAGGCCTTATTTGCCATCCCGAGCCTTTGCTTAATTTGCTCAGCCGCGATATTTTGGAGCAACAAGTTGGTCCCCAGATCGTCTCCTTCGCCGTGGCCATCTTCATACTCGTCTTTCTCGAGGAGATCGTCCAAGGGTTCCCTGCTCTCCATGGGTCGGGCCGCCGCCTCTGTTTGAGATCTCTCGCCCACAGCCGAAACCCCCTCCCGGGCGCCTTCGCCCAATAGCGACCGGCTCGGAAACAAGGCGTCCAAACCGTCATCGTCGCGAGCCCAGATCGAGCCCGCTAGACGGGAAGGAGAGGCTCCACTCCCCCCACGCGAGCTTCCTCCTTCTTCAAACAAACGACGATTGGCTCCGCCACCACCGCCACCACTCGAGGAAGCGCCGCTCCTTTGCCCAGGCGGAGGACCCGTCCACCTTCGTACCATTGTATGAAAAAGAAGCTTGAATTGTGAAAATTTGAAAATTACCTTCTAAAAACCACCACACGCCGCCGTTCGAAGCTCGTCGCCGCCGTGAGGAACTCGCCGGAAATCGCCTAAGGAATAGCTGCAAATCGCGAAAGAGTAAAAACCTTCGGGAGTGGAATGACTCCCCTATTTATAGGGAATGGGTGAGGGCCTATTTCGAAATAAAATCCTAGGTTTAGGGACCTAGGTGCAAGAATTTGAAGAGACGGTTTCGGCGTGAGACGCCTCGTACATTGCATGCATTAAATGCGCGAGATTCGAGGAGATCAAATCATATCACGCACGTCAGACTTTAATGCGCGTAATCCAAGGCGTCGCCTGACGTCATGCGCACCTTTTTAGGCAAAACAGTTCAATGCACGTCCTTCCAGTCATCACGTAGCCGTTGGCCGATCTCCGACCACCCCGGGCAGACCCAGGCCGGCACCAACAAAAGACGGCAAACGACCACTTCGCCCCTCATCAACGTTCAGAGACAAGTTGGGGGGCAATTGTTGTGACCGTTTCAGACCACATGTCGGAGCCAGCCGGAAGCAAGCCGGAAAAGGCACAGAGATGCCCAGGAGATGGGACCGACCTGGCCGGTCTATGTCCGACCTCAACGGGCTCCGACCACATGTCTCTGACCTCGGAAATGAGGCCGGAAACCTACTTGGGGCGCCCGTCAACGTTTAATGCAGCCACAGTGAAGAGTGGCCGTGACCGGACCGGCCGGGCCACGACCAGTGAAGACCAATGATGGTCGCCCGGGAGCGACCAACCAGCTGGAAGAGTCTCCGACCTCATTTCCCACCAGGAGGCCGGCCTCCGATCAAATAATGTCCCCGGCCGGCAAGGGAAGTCCGGAGCACGTGATAGAATCAAGCAAGATCCTCCCCCAAGAGGGAAAAAGGCCACCTCCGTACTCAGAGACACAGAGAATATTCCATCCAAATGAGGAAATATGCCAGAGAATCGTCCTTTTTGGACACGCGTCAACACCCTAGTGGCCGGCCACCTGCGAGCTCTGACTTATCAGTGCCCACGCGCCCTCAGAGGCAGGAGGCATTTAATGCGCCTGTCCCCCGAGAGGCCGAAAATGACCAAAATACCCCTGTAGTGAGTAAACTATAAATACCCCCACATTTGTAATGTAAAAGAAGGTTCAATCTCTCTCAGTATAATCAATACATATAGTCATTCAAGTCCAGGGATTAACAACCCATGGCAATTCTTGGTGTTCTTAGTGTTCTTATGCATTTATTGCCTTTCTTCATTCAAATATTCATTTTAGCATTTAAGAACCCAATCATTTGATGTTTTTACCAGAATCCACTTAAATAGCCATTTAATCCCAGCATCTTTATTTTGGTAAACAACACCTTAAATATAAGTAAATTTAAAAGATGTATCTAAGTTCAACTACGACTATGTGATGAACCACCAATCTTAACTTTGCAAAAAAATTTATATATATAATGCAAATAAAGGTAATATTATTAAAAGAAAAAGAAAAAGGATAGGTGGCCCCACACCCCGGGGCAAGGTACGAAGCAAAGGTAAGAAGTGATATGAGACTCATTATAAACTTCGCTGCAAAACCCCCTTGGGGTACGAGCGAAGGCAATAACAAGTAACTCAATAAAACTCCTAATCTAAATTGCAAAACTAAGGTGGTTGTCCACACTTTAACCAATCCACGACATTGTCCAGCTTATGCTGAGCACCTATCCTGAACTTAACGACACCATATTTTTACGAGGAGGATAAATGTATTAGTGACTATATTAGACCGTCAAGGTTTTAGTTTTTGAGAATAAAATTATAGATTTGTCCCTTGAAGTAAATTAATGCAGAAAGCTTGGGGTCAACAGAAGAACACAAGATACTATGAGGCACGATGTTGGTTATGTTGTACAATATTTGCTAGGAGGATGCAATTCTTCATAGTGTGGAACAAGTGTTCGTGATGGCATATATTTTTTGAACGACTTGGTAGATTTTTCACAAATCAAAGAAAACTTATTGCAACGGCTCGTGTTAAAACCTAAAATTTACATGGATCAAAGAGCAGTGAGTATTTTGTGTACATGAGAAAATTGATACAAGATTCATGGTGGAGCATAGATGGTTAATCCTGCGAGGAATATACTTTTATATATTTTATAGTTGTTTGGCTTAAAAATAATCATAGGGCAACACATTTATGGTCTTGCGTGGTTATAGTTCTTAACCTATGAAAAATTAGATTAAAAAGGTGATGGTAAATTTCCGGAGGTTATCTGGTTGTTACAACGAGTCCTTTCAAAGTGTTACCCTATTGCAAAAAAGTAACACTTTATTATTAATTAACAAATAATTTATTCTCATTTAAAATTTCGAATTTGTGACACAAGTTAGGATTTTGGGCATTTTTATAGCTCCTCTTCAGTACCACTCGTCATTAAAATCATTTTCAATTTTTTGATGTATAAGATTTGGGTAGGTTATCAAGAAATCTATGGTAGAGCACAGATAGTTAATTCTGCGAGGATTTTTTTACAGATTTTATTCTTATTGTTCGTTAAACAGTCACAGACCTACCTATTTATGGTGATTCGTGATATTATATTAAAGAAATTCTTACACTTGTTTAACTTTGAATAATTTTGCATATATCATAGACGACAAATATGGTGGTTGATAGGTTAGCGTGTTTTTATCTTCCATTATATGACTTTTTGTATATTTTGAGAACTACTTCCTTTTTGGCTAGAGACCCTAGCTTTAGATCACTTTGATGTGTATGATTTGGGTAGGTGATAGTCAATTATGCGAGGATTTCTTTTTTATAGATTTTATTTCAGTTGGTCATTAAACAGTCACGGACCGACCCATTTATGGTGATTCGTGATATTATTTTAAAGGAAGTCTTACACTTGTTTCATTTTGAATAATTTCGCGTGTATATGGACGACAAATAAAGTGGTTTTTTGGTTAGCGTGTTTTTTTTTTCCGCTATATGTCTTTTTGTATATTTTGAGAAATGTTTTCCTTTTTGGCTAGGGACCCTATCTTTGGGTCACATTTTTTATTGTACGGGAACTTAATTGAAGAGCTTGTCTCATCGCGTGTTCCAAAGTGACACCGCTTGTTCTACCTGCGTGCCCATCGTTGTTCATTTGTTGTCGGTAAGTCAAGGTATGTGGGTTTCAATTGTTGTGAGTAACAACGGTATTTTATATGATTGCCCACTTTGGAAATTAAGGTTTAGAATTCTTTGGTAGGATTTCGATCTCGTAAGAATCTATAACCCTATATTTTTTCATTTGTCGCATAGCCGCTTGTTGAAGGTTTAATGCATTTTTAGTATAGTCGCATGTTGTGGGCTTAGGTTGATTGGGTTATATAAGGGAAAATATCAAAATTGGTCTTGAACTTTACCTAAGTACAGATTTGGTCCTTTATTTTCAAAATTTTCAATTATGGTCTTTGGGTTATCAGTAAAGGTTATTGTCAAATCAATAAAAATGAGGAAAGTTACAGGTATTTTTTCAGTTATATGATGTAGTTGAACTTTTAATTATATCTTTGTGGTATGTATGTTAGACTTGCTATCTTTGGTGTATTTGGGTGTTATGTGACCTATGTATTGTTTATGCTGAATTGTGTTGAATTTTGATTGTCACACCCTAGTTTTCAAAGTACAATATAAAGTACCATAATTTGTAAATACTTCTTTGGGCGTGAATTTTTTTTTTATTTTTTTATATAAACTTCTTTAAACTTCTGAGCGGAAACGTTATCACCTTTAGCTTGGAATAACACCTAGGAAAAAGAATTACATTCACTCTCAAAACCTTAATTTACACAAAGAAGAAATAATATATATTGTCCTTGAATCAGAAAAACATCATTTTTACCAAAATGTCACTTTAACCTAAAAACCAAAATAACTTGGCAAACACAATAATACACTTGCACACAACCCAATTGGTAATACACCTACCGAAAAATATTTTTAACATTTAATACAAAATCCTAAATAAACTATTACCTTGCAAGACGATTTTATAAAAGAATTTTATTAGTAACTCAACATGAATATTTTCAAGAACTCAACTTTTCTCATTCACAAACACACTTTTAACCAAAAAAATGGAAATAACACTTTTATAAAACCAAATATTATTTTCAAGTGAAACAAACAATACATAGACCGATTTATATATTTTTGTGACAATAACCATTTTGACAACAAAATACTCTATAAGTCTACAAATAATGCTTTTACCCACAAGTAGCAATTTTCATAGAAAACCATACATATCTTTTTTTATTTTATTAAGAAGCCACAAAAACCATTATTGAATTGTATTTCAGAAATACTAATTTAGTCCCAAAGAATAAATATACAAAATATAATACATATACAAGATTTTCCAAACAAATCCAAATACACATATGTCTATTAAACGCTAATATTTTTCCCTATGCTCAAATATACTAAAGATGACTTTTTAAGCAAAAAGGCCCCTATTTTAACCAAATAAACATACTTGACCGAACAACTAATCCTATTAACAAATTATTCATAAACATACCAACTTCATCATACCATTACAATACTCATGTAATACTATTGAAGAAATAAAACATTTCAAACCGTCCAAAAATAAGAAATATTCCAAAACCAAGTTCCAAAGTCATTTCAATGTTTAACACATGTTCAAATCCAAAACAATACATGTTGGAAATAATTTTGAAAATCATCCTTTAAATTAAAATACCACTTTTATTTCGAAAATAACTTCAATCTTTCTTTATCTCGTTCAAGACCACACCACTTATCCCCTCGGCCTCCTCCTTCATTCTTCAACCTGAAAAATTTTAAAGTGAAAAAGGGTGAGTACGAAATAATTTCATACACAGTGGGGAATTCATTTAAACTTCAAACAACGTCACGTAACCGGGTATCTTTCAATCAACTTACTATAGCCACAAGAGCTATCAATATAATCACATCTCTCACGAACCAACTTCAGGGCTCGGAGTTCACATTCATACGACACATGCACACAGTATACATGCATGTCTAAAGAATAAACATAATCCCCCACCTTTAAATCTTACAAACTTGTTGTTCGAATACGAACGGATATGATACACACACTCGCACTAAACCTCCACTTTCGTTTATCCTCAACATGTCCTCATCACCACGAAGGTATGTACAAGTCTCACCTTTCATGAAAATAATATAACATCACTTAGAACATCAATCTAATAAAAGATGATTATCAAACCTAAAATCTTACCTACCTTCGATTCGCTCAAGACTATGAATTCATTACGAACGTAGGACGAAACACCAAACAAAAGCACGCCCCTTTCTCTTCAACTCATGGCCAAAACTCATACACTCACGGCCACTTTGAAATTTTTGAACACAAGCACACTTTCTCTCTTGTTTTTAATGAATTTTTCCCACTCTCTTTTCTTTCTTCTTTTGCTCACGTCCTCTCTCTACTTTTGCAGAAAATTTGGACGGCCAACATGGAAATTTTGACTAGCTTAACTCCCTTTTACTACCCAATAACTTCAGCCATCAATTCCCCCCTTTGTAACCTCCAAAACACTCCAAAATTCAAGCTTAATACCCCTTTTTTTACACAAAACCGGCCAGCATTTACTCTATAGTTAAAAGTCATCCAAAAATAATAGCTATTAACCTTAACAATTTCCTACAAAGAAGCCTACAAAACGGCCATTCACAAAAAAGTAACATAAGAGTCCTTAATTTAACTTTAATTTGTAACTCCTTCCTTTTCTTCCACTTTCATCCTAATTAAGTCCTTAATTCAAAAATAATATAACATCCTACCTTTAAAACTTAAGAAATAACACTTAACTTAAAGCCGACAATTAAAATTACCTAAATAAACAAATACTGAACAATAACCCAAGTAATACTTCCACATGCTTAACAAATACTAAATAATTTTCTGGGTATTACATCCTACACCCCTTAAAATAAATTTAGTCCTCGAAATTTAAAAAACAAAACGTACCTATCACAGAAAACCCGGAAACCTTTCTCTTAGTTCATCTTCACGCTCCCAAGTCGCTTCGTCGTGCCCATGTCTACTCCAACGAACTTTCACGAGCAAAACCTCTCTATTCCTGAGCTGATGAACTTTTGTATCTAACACTTCGACTGGTTCCTCTTCATAAGTCAAACCTTCATCAACCGCCAACCCCGAGTAATCCACAACGTGAATGGGATCGTGCACATACTTTCTCAACATCGATACATGAAACACATTGTGCACAGCTGACAAACTTGGCGGCAGGGCTAACCTATACGCCAACTCACCAATCCGCTCTAAAATCTCGAACGGTCCTATAAATCTTGGCTGCAACTTTCCCTTCCGTCCGAAACGTACCACTCCTCGAGTAGGTGATACCTTCAAGAACACTTTCTCACCCACTTCGAAAAATAAAGACTTCCTCCTCCTATCCGCATAAGATTTCTGTCGAACTTGAGCACTTCGAATCCTTTCCCGAATTTTATCTACAACAGCCACTGTCCTCTCAACAATCTCGGGTCCCAACATTCTTCTCTCACCAACCTCATCCCAATATAGTGGTGATCTGCACTTTCTCCCATACAACGCTTCATAAGGAGCCATTTCGATCGTCGCTTGGAAACTGTTATTGTACGCAAATTCTACCAAAGGTAGATATCCTTCCCATCCTCCGCCGAAATCTAACACACACGCCCGAAGCATATCCTCAAGCGTCTGAATAGTCCTTTCTGACTGACCATCCGTTTGAGGATGATAAGCTGTACTGAAGTTCAACCTCGTTCCCATCGCAGCTTGTAAACCTTTCCAAAACTGGGAAGTAAATCGAGAATCCCTATCCGACACTATCGAGACAGGCACTCCATGCAACCTTACAATCTCTCGGATATACAACTGGGCCAACTGTTCCATGCTGTTCGTCATCTTCATAGGTAAAAAGTGGGGGGACTTAGTCAATCTATCCACTATTACCCAAATAGCCTGATTTCCCTTCGCTGACTTCGGTAATCCAACCACAAAGTCCATCGTAACATGCTCCCATTTCCACTGAGGGATCTCTAACGGTTTCAACAACCCATAAGGTCGTTGATGTTCAGCTTTCACTTGCTGACACGTTAAGCACCTTTCCACGTACGCCCCTATATCCGCCTTCATGTTTTTCCACCAAAACTGAGCTCGTAAGTCCCGATACATCTTGGTTCCACCCGGATGTACCGTGTAAAGTGAACCATGAGCTTCCTCTAGTATCTCTTTCTTCAACCCGCTCTCGTCCGGTACGCACAATCTGCCACTATACAATAGTGCTCCATCATCTGCGACTTCAAACTTTTGCCCGACTCCATCTATAACACGCTTACACATCTTCTCAAGAAATGCATCTCCGTTTTGTGCATCGACGATTCGACTTCTCAAAGTCGGCTGAATCTGCATCGATGAAATCACTGCTTCCAGATCCTTTGTTGGCTCCACAACCTCTAACTTCATCTTCTCAAACTCTCTCACCAGATCTTCCTGTATCGTCAATAGACAACTCATCTCACTCTTTCCCTTGCGACTCAAAGCATCTGCTACCACGTTCGCCTTCCCCGGATGATAACTGATAGTGCAGTCGTAATCCTTTACTAACTCCAACCACCTTCTTTGCCTCATATTCAGCTCCTTCTGTGTGAATATATACTTCAAACTTTTGTGATCAGTATATATCTCACACTTAGTCCCAAACAAATAATGTCTCCAAATATTCAATGCGTGCACAACTGCTGCCAACTCGAGATCATGAGTAGGATAGTTTAACTCATGAGTCTTCAACTGCCTCGACGCATAAGCTACAACTTTCCCGTGTTGCATGAGTACACAACCTAGTCCTTGCTTAGACGCATCACTGTACACCACGAACCCTTCAGCAACTTCTGGAATAATTAACACTGGCGCGGAAACTAGCCTCTTCTTCAACTCCTGAAAATTCTCCTCGCATTCCCGAGACCATACAAACTTCACACCTTTCCTAGTCAAACGGGTCATTGGAGATGCCAACTTTGCGAACCCCTCAATGAACCTCCGATAATACCCCGCTAGACCTAGGAAACTGCGAATCTCCCCCACGTTAGTCGGCGTCTTCCATTCGCTCACAGCTTCAACCTTTGCCGGGTCCACTTCCACTCCTTGTGCTGTAATCACATGCCCCAAGAATGCAACTCTGTCTAACCAGAATTTGCACTTCTTGAACTTTGCGTACAACTTCTCTCCACGCAAAATCTCCAATACAGTCCTTAAATGTTCCTCATGTTCCACTTCATTCTTGGAGTAGATTAGGATGTCATCTATGAAGATAATGACAAACTGATCTAAGTAAGGGTGAAACACTCGGTTCATTAAGTCCATGAATACTGCAGGCGCATTACTGAGTCCAAATGGCATCACTACAAACTCGTAGTGTCCATATCTCGTTCTGAATGCAGTCTTTGGTCTATCATCTTCTCTAACTTTCAGCTGATGATACCCCGACATCAGATCAATCTTGGAAAACACTACTGACCCCTTGAACTGATCAAATAAATCTTCAATTCTTGGTAACGAATACTTGTTCTTAATAGTAAGCCGGTTCAACTCCCGGTAGTCTATACACATCCTCATGGATCCGTCCTTCTTCCTTACAAACAGCACAGGTGCACCCCAAGGTGATACACTAGGCTTGATGTACTTCTTGTCCAACAGCTCTTGTAACTGGACTTTCAACTCTTCAAGCTCCTTTGGCGCCATTCGATAGGGTGCTTTCGAAACTGGAGCGGCTCCAGGCACCAGATCGATGGTAAACTCCACCTGTTGATAAGGAGGTATACCGGGCAACTCTTCTGGAAACACATCAGGGTATTCACGTACCACTCGTACATCTTCTAGTTTCAGCTTTTGCTCACCCGTTACGTGTACCAGATATCCTTGACACCCTTCCTTCCTTAACATCTTCATTGCTTTCATAGCTGTTACTATCAGGTTTCCCATCTTCAGCCTCGACCCATAGTAAACAAGCTCTTCACCCGTTGGAAGTTTCAACACTACTTCCCTCTTCCCACAGTCGATGGTAGCTTGATATTCTTCTAACCAATCCATGCCAAATATTACATCGAACATCTCCATCTCTATCACGTGCATGTAACCTTTTAAGGTTCGCTCGCAAATCTGGAACTCTAAGTTTCCTATTACCTTATCAGTCTGAAAAGTCTTACCGGAAGGTAGACTAACTTCTAAGGCTTCTATGGCGTCAGTTACCCGACAACCAACCTTACTACCACACTTGGAGGACAAAAATGAATGTGTTGCCCCGGTGTCAAACAATGCAACAATTGGTACTCCATTAATTGAAAGCATACCTGCCAACGTATCTGGCTGTTTTCCGCTTCCGCTTGCTTTAGACGCTCCACTAGTCCCCGATGGTCCTTCAAGAGCAAACACCCTTGCCTGTGTCTTAGATACTGCCTCCTGAATTCTGAGTGGTGGGAGTGGTGGATTACTGGGTGTAGTTGGGAGTATAGTAGGACACTGCAATGCTACATGCCCCGGCTGCTTGCAACGGAAACACTTCCCCCTCAGACACTCTCCCACGTGATATCTTTTATAGTCTGCATACCATTTCTGCCCCATCTGCTGTCCCGGTCTTGCACTCCAGGACCCTGATTTTGTGTAGGACCCCGAGTCTGCGTACCCGGACCAGCTCCAAATCTTCTATTCTTGTTGGGTCCTTCAAAACGATTAGGACCCGACCATGGCCTCTTGCCTCCCATATTCACACGAACATTTGCTCCAGCATCACTCCTATGACTTGCAGCAATCCTCTCAGCTCGAGTGAAAGCTTCTATATATGACAGGTCACCCTGTCCAGACAATATATCCCGAATCTCTGGTCGCAAACCTCTAACAAACCTCAGCACTCTCTTTGCTTCAGTGTCAACAAGATGTTGTGCATATCTTGCTAGCTGGCTAAATCTGAGCTCATACTCCGCCACCGTGGAATTCCCTTGCTTAAGTTCAAGGAACTCCGTCTCCTTACTATCCCGATAAGACTGTGGATAGTATCCCTCCATGACTATCTCTTTGAAACGCTCCCATGTCAGCTCATCTCTCTCTTTCTCGGGCCGAATCCTCCAATAGTTTTCCCACCAATGGTCGGCATCTTCGACCAATTGGAAGGACACGCAAGCAATTCTCTGGGCGTCCGAACACTGGATCAGAGTAAATATCCTTTCAATCGATCGAAACCATCTTTCCACCTTGTCTGGTCCATCCCTCCCATTAAAGGTGGAAGGTTTGAACCTCCGAAACTGTTCTACAACTTGTACTGTACTAACTGCCTCAGGTTGTACAGCTGTTACTTCTTGTGCTATTGGTGCCACCTCTTGCACCTCAGGTGCTTCTGGTTCATCCACATTCGCTGGGTCAACTGGTCCTACTGGATTCACAGGTTCCCCTGGTGCCTCAGGCTCGACAGGTACTTCAGGTACGTTGGGTACATTGGGAGCAACAGGTGCTACAGAAGCAGCTGGTGCATTTCTCGCATTAGCCTGCCCTCTTCTAATCCGTATACGTGTACTTCTTCTAGGAGGCATCTCAAACAGAAGGGTACCCTAAGGTAAGCCCAAATATTCAGTTTAACTTAATAGCAAAATTTCTAAAGTCCCCAAACTTTAAGTTCATCTTAACTCTAGAGTCCACCATTTATAGTAACATACTTTCATAGTAGGCCTAGTGTGCATACCATATCATTCCTTGTAAATAATCAATTTGCTCATACGTATCAAAACTTTTTGCTCATATTCTTCATTCATACTTTCATTCGTGCATCATTTTATGAATAAACAAACACACTTTTCATTACTTTGCATGCATGCAATTTTAACTTTACGTAAAACATTATATGAGCAAAATCTTCAAAATATAGTATGAGCATAAATAAAATTCATATGCATAACATCATATGAATCAAAATACTTAGTCGTAAACATTCAAACATTCAAAAACCTTTGCAAACCTGAAGGAGCCGTTGCAGGAGATAGGTGGTGGACTTGCTTCAAACGTTCTTTTAAAAATCTTAGACTTTCATACTTTCAAATTAAAATTTTCACAACTTTTGTACTTTTAAAACATTTTAGCAAGTCTACAGAAACGTAAACCTGCTTTGATACCACACTGTCACACCCTAATTTTCAAAGTACAATATAAAGTACCATAATTTGTAAATACTTCTTTGGGCGTGAATTTTTTTTTTTTATATAAACTTCTTTAAACTTTTGAGCGGAAACGTTATCACCTTTAGCTTGGAATAACACCTAGGAAAAAGAATTACATTCACTCTTAAAACCTTAATTTACACAAAGAAGAAATAATATATATTGTCCTTGAATCAGAAAAACATCATTTTTACCAAAATGTCACTTTAACCTAAAAACCAAAATAACTTGGCAAACACAATAATACACTTGCACACAACCCAATTGGTAATACACCTACCGAAAAATATTTTTAACATTTAATACAAAATCCTAAATAAACTATTACCTTGCAAGACGATTTTATAAAAGAATTTTATTAGTAACTCAACATGAATATTTTCAAGAACTCAACTTTTCTCATTCACAAACACACTTTTAACCAAAAAAATGGAAATAACACTTTTATAAAACCAAATATTATTTTCAAGTGAAACAAACAATACATAGACCGATTTATATATTTTTGTGAGAATAACCATTTTGACAACAAAATACTCTATAAGTCTACAAATAATGCTTTTACCCACAAGTAGCAATTTTCATAGAAAACCATACATATCATTTTTTATTTTCATAAGAAGCCACAAAAACCATTATTGAATTGTATTTCAGAAATACTAATTTAGTCCCAAAGAATAAATATACAAAATATAATACATATACAAGATTTTCCAAACAAATACAAATACACATATGTCTATTAAACGCTAATATTTTTCCCTATGCTCAAATATACTAAAGATGACTTTTTAAGCAAAAAGGCCCCTATTTTAACCAAATAAACATACTTAACCGAACAACTAATCCTATTAACAAATTATTCATAAACATACCAACTTCATCATACCCTTACAATACTCATGTAATACTATTGAAAAAATAAAACATTTCAAACCGTCCAAAAATAAGAAATATTCCAAAACCAAGTTCAAAAGTCCTTTCAATGTTTAACACGTGTTCAAATCCAAAACAATACATGTTGGAAATAATTTTGAAAATCATCCTTTAAATTAAAATACCACTTTTATTTCAAAAATAACTTCAATCTTTCTTTATCTCGTTCAAGACCACACCACTTATCCCCTCGGCCTCCTCCTTCATTCTTCAACCTGAAAAATTTAAAGTGAAAAAGGGTGAGTACGAAATAATTTCATACACAGTGGGGAATTCATTTAAACTTCAAACAACGTCACGTAACCGGGTATCTTTCAATCAACTTACTATAGCCACAAGAGCTATCAATATAATCACATCTCTCACGAACCAACTTCAGGGCTCGGAGTTCACATTCATACGATACATGCACACAGTATACATGCATGTCTAAAGAATAAACATAATCCCCCACCTTTAAATCTTACAAACTTGTTGTTCGAATACGAACGGATATGATACGCACACTCGCACTAAACCTCCACTTTCGTTTATCCTCAACACGTCCTCATCACCATGAAGGTATGTACAAGTCTCACCTTTCATGAAAATAATATAACATCACTTAGAACATCATTCTAATAAAAGATGATTATCAAACCTAAAATCTTACCAACCTTCGATTCGCTCAAGACTATGAATTCATTACGAACGTAGGACGAAACACCAAGCAAAAGCACGCCCCTTTCTCTTCAACTCACGGCCAAAACTCATACACTCACGGCCACTTTGAAATTTTTTAACACAAGCACACTTTCTCTCTTGTTTTTAATGAATTTTTCCCACTCTCTTTTCTTTCTTCTTTTGCTCACGTCCTCTCTCTACTTTTGCAGAAAATTTGGACGGCCAACATGGAAATTTTGACTAGCTTAACTCCCTTTTACTACCCAATAACTTCAGCCATCAATTCCCCCCTTTGTAACCTCCAAAACACTCCAAAATTCAAGCTTAATACCCCTTTTTTTACACAAAACCGGCCAGCATTTACTCTATAGTTAAAAGTCATCCAAAAATAATAGCTATTAACCTTAACAATTTCCTACAAAGAAGCCCACAAAACGGCCATTGACAAAAAAGTAACATAAGAGTCCTTAATTTAACTTTAATTTGTAACTCCTTCCTTTTCTTCCACTTTCATCCTAATTAAGTCCTTAATTAAAAAATAATATAACATCCTAACTTTAAAACTTAAGAAATAACACTTAACTTAAAGCCGACAATTAAAATTACCCAAATAAACAAATACTGAACTATAACCCAAGTAATACTTCCACATGCTTAACAAATACTAAATAATTTTCTGGGTATTACATTGATTGTTTATGCATCTTTGTGTTTGCATTTTGTTCCTTTGAAATGTGTTAAATGTGGTGATTGTTTTGTGTGGATTGATGACTTTTTCGCTATTCAAAATGTTTTAATTGTTCTTTGGACTCTTGTGATGGGAAGATGATGTGCTACTGGAAAGATGAATTTACTTGTGGGTTTTATGAGAATTATGTGTATGTGTGTGACTTGTATGTGTGTTTTCCATAAATACATAAAGCTTTGTTTCCTGTTTTCCCTCTACACCTATTCATTTTTTACATGTTGAGTTTCGTGAGCATGTGTTTGTCTTTCTGGCATGCTATGTGATTTTCAGTGTATTATTCCTTTTGTGTGATTTTTTTAAGGCTTTATTGCTGCTTAGTTGTGTTAGGCTTTTTGTTTAACATATTTTTTATGTTTAATTTCCCTTTACTGTTGATTTCTTGTAATTTTTTTGGCTTTGTGTCGTGATTTCTTTGAGTAAGTTGGAATAATTAATCTTTGTGGTTGTTAGAGACTTTGTGTTATAAATGATTTCTTATTAGTTATATGTCTCTATACTATTGTCTTTGCATGACTTTTTGGTACATGTCTTTTTGTTTTATTGTTTTGTGTCAATTGCATGTCATTGTGGTACATGTCTTTGTGCTCTCTTTGTGTGTTTTTTTTTTTTTTTTATAATTTGTTGTCTTCGTGGTGCTCTCTTGAGTGAGCTTTATTTTATTTTTATTGTCTTTTGTGGTAGTTATCTTGGTCCAGGCTTTGTGTTTTCTCTTTCTTTGTGTGGTTTTATGCCTTCATTGTGGTTACTAGATTGACTTTGTATTTTTTACATGTATTTTACGAATTGTGGTATGTGTAGGTTTGTACTAACTATTGTCTGTACAGCTGCAATGACTTGGTGTTTTGTGCTAGTGTGTGGGGGCAATGGCGACTTCCTCTAAATCTAGTATTGTTAATTGTGTTATGGGGATGGCAAAACAGGTGGAGATTTTTTGGCTTTAGTTCCTTGGTATTGTTTTGGAGTTTGAGCATGTTGGATGTTTCCCATATGATCTTCCCTCTTCCAATCATGGCCATTTCTCGCATATTGAGAGACAACCGAGTGAGATAGAGGTAAGAATGTATGAGAGTGTAACCTATCTTAATGAGTTTCTCCCTACATTTGTTGAATACATGTGACAGGTAACCTGAACCTGTTATATATATGTTTGGGGGGTGTTCCTTTGTTTAGTGCTTTTGTCGATAACGAATACATGAATATTCCTAACTGGGAAACACATGAATGAGGCAAATTCAATGGATAATAAATTTGTATTATAATTTGAAGTACATAAAGGGATAGTTGTTAATGTAACTTTGTATTAAATCGATATTTTTTAGTGATAATGGTATCACTACAAGAAAATAAAGTAGTGTGGCCTAAGAAATAAGAATTTACTAGAAAATTTGTCAATGCGACTACGAAATTTCCAGTAAAAGATTTTGTAGTGGAGACTCCTACGACTGGCCTACATAAGTTTCTTATCATGTAAACATCTTCATTTTTCAACGTACAAAGAATTTCATTAAAAATGTGATGGCAAATTTATGTTTGGTTGTTATGACGAATCCTTTTAAAGTGTTACCCTATTGCAAAAAGGCAACAATTCATATATATTCACTAACAAATAATTTATTTTCGTCTAAGAATCCAAATTTATCCCATCTAATATCCTATATATCCCTTTTAATTCTTCCCTTTTAAGTAAATAATAGTAATAAAAAAAACGTTAATGCATGTGAATGCCTTTAAATGCGAACGAATTTAAGGGGCATTGATTTTAATTTTTTTAGCTATTGTTTATGTAAATATTTTTCTATTTAGACATTTATTTGAATGAATTTGTTACCGTAGGGTTGAGAATGTATATATGACAATATTGTAAATCGAGGTATGCAAACGGAAAACCAATTTCACAATTAAAAAAAATGTTGAAGGGGGAGATAGTACATTAGGTTAATTAAATTAGTGAATTACAAATCATAAAATAAAATCTAATTATTTGAAATATTTTACATAAATTACAATACTTTAAGGAGAATTATATTGATCATGTGGCTTTATGGAGTAATTCTTCACATTGTACAATGAGTCGTTGAGATGACACACAATTTTTGAACGACTCGTAGATTTTTCACAAATGAAAGTTGGAGGACTTATTTCGACGGCTCATATTGAAACATAAGATTTACATGGACCAAAGAGCAATGAGTATTATTGTGGGGAAATTGAGAAGTTTGGGATGGTTCACACAAAATATGGTGGAACATAGATGGCTAATCCAGCGAGAAATATTTTTATAGATTTTATTGTTGTTGGTCATATAAATAATTATAGGATGACAAATTTATGGCTATCGCGGAGTTATTATTGTTTCACCCTTTTATTTGATTATATTACAGCCCCTCAAATTTATGTAAATTTAAAAGATGATTCTATGTTAATCTATAACTATGTGTGTATAATACATAATCATATTTTTACGAGGAGGATAAATGTACTGGTGACTGTATTAAACTGTCAAGATTTTAGTTTCTGAGGATAAATTTATAGAATCATCCCTTGAAGTAAATTAATGCAATTATTAAAAAAATCATATAAGGGCAATAAAAGTTTGGAAGCAGTAGAACACAAGATACTCTGAAGAGCAATGTTTGATTATGTTCTACAAGATTGCATGGAGGAAGTAAATTCTTCGAAGTGTAAGCGGTCGGGATGACAGATAATTTTTTAATGAGTTGGTAAATTTTTCATTGGTGAAAGTTAGAGGATTTATTTCAACGGCTCGTGTTGAAAGATAAGATTTACATGGACCAAAGACCAGTGAGTATTTTGTGTGAGAAGATTGAGAGGTTTTGGATGGTTCAAACGAGATTTATGGTGGAGCATTGATGGTTAATCCTACGAGAAGTTATTTTTATAGATTTTATTGTTGTTGGTGTATAAACAATCACAGGGCAATACATTTCTGGTTATTCGTGGAGTTATTATTCGGTTGTAAATGCATGTTTTACCTTTTGATTCAATTTAAACGTACCTTAAATATAAGTAAATTTAAAAGATGTATCTAAGTTCAACTACGACTATGTGATGAACCACCAATCTTAACTTAGAAAAAAAATATTATATATATAATGGTTATAATACACCACCATATTTTTACGAGGAGGATAAATGTATTGGTGTCTATATTAGACCGTCAAGGTTTTAGTTTTTGAGAATAAAATTATAGATTCGTCCCTTGAAGTAAATTAATGCAGAAAGCTTGGGGTCAACAGAAGAACACAAGATACTATGAGGCACGATGTTGGTTATGTTGTACAATATTTGCTAGGAAGATGTAATTCTTCATAGCGTGCAATAAGCGGTCGTGATGGCAAATAATTTTTGAACGACTTGGTAGATTTTTCACAAATCAAAGAAAACTTATTGCAACAGATCGTGTTAAAACCTAAAATTTACATGGATCAGAGAGCAGTGAGTATTTTGTGTACATGAGAAGATTGATATAAGATTCATGGTGGAACATAGATGGTTAATCCTGCGAGGAATATACTTTTATATATTTTATAGTCGTTTGCCGTAAAAATAATCATAGGGCAACACATTTATGGTCTTGCGAGGTTATTATTCGGTGATGATTTCATGTTGCACCATTTTATACGAATTAATTAAAGTCCCTCAAATGAGTGTAAATTTAAAAGATGATTCTAAGTTCAACTATGTCTATGTGATGAACCACCAATGTTAGTTTTGCGAAAATTGTCTATTTGTAATGGTTTTAATACACAACCATATTTTTACGAGGAGGATAAATGTATTGGTGAATGTACTAAACCGTCAAGATTTTGGTTTTTGAGGATAAAATAATATATTCGTCCCTTAAAGTAAATTAATGCAACTATAGACTAATATAGCATGTAAGGGCAACAAAATCCTTTTAAGCTCACTAGGCAGGCTCCTTTAAGTTTATATTAATTTATTATCCATAGAAAATATATATATATATATATTAATTATGTCTTATATCAATAAAAAGAAATATAATTAATAACATAAAATAATATATATTTTAACGAATGTTTTAATTAAATAAACTCAAATATCAATGATCCCTAAATAACGTTAAAAATAGAACAAAATACACTAATCTCAAAATTATGATACTATTATAATTATTTTTTATTGAATATTCAATGTAAAATAGGTCTAAATAGGCTTTGAAAAGGCTTTTAGGCCTGGTTTGTGCATTAAAAAGGTCAAACTTGATCGCTCTAAAAAATTAATCAAAGGTAACAAACCAGACTTGGTTTTAACCCTTATATACAAGGTCTAAACTGTCTAACAAAAAGTCTAGGTCGATCTGTCTTATTTCCTCCTTTATGTAAGGGCATCGTAGAATATTGTTTATTATAAAAATAATTAACTAAAAACCGAGAGGAAGAAGGAAACATTTGTTACTCTTTTTTAGGGGAACAAATAAATTTAGATTCTCCCCAATCCTTGAATTGGATTGAGATTCTTCACCATACTTAAATTTTATTCTACTTACAATTATTGAATTGAATCCAATTAATTCAATCATCCTTAAAAAAAAAAAAAAAAAACTTATTGAATGATTCTTCAGAATAAATAAAAGTTAGCATTTCACATTCTTATAAAATAAAAAATTAAGGTCATGTTAGTTTCATTTTAGCCACACTCATAATTTTATATATAGTACACGTGATTGTCAATTAAAATAAATAAATACAACAAAAGACTTAGATACATTGAATTTGGCCTGCAAAAAAAAAAAAAAAAAATACATTTAATTTGGTATACATAACATACTTTCTATACTAAATAAAACAAGAATCTTAAAAAAAGTTCTTGTCATCTAAAAATCAAAATTCATAAAGAGGTTTAAAATCAATTCATTTATTTAATTTACCTAACAAACCCACCAATACATTTAATTTGGTCTTGCAATAAAAAAAAATACAATTGATTTGGTATACATAAAACTACTTTCGGCCATGTCATCGGAAATAGAACTCATTCGTGCTGGCGGAGTTAGTGGGTCCCTCTCGCATCCCACGATAATATCGTTATGGATCACACCCTTTTCTTCAACAATGCCCTCCGAAGCTTCAACTTTGTAAGGGTTCCGGTGATCAGAGGAAAAGAGCAAAATCTGCATGAATACATGAATATTCCTAATTGGGAAAAACATGAATGAGTCAAATTCAATGGATAATAAATTTGTATTATAATTTGAGATGTATAAAGGGATAGTAGTTAATGTAACTTTGTATTAAATGGATATTTTTTAGTGATAGTGTTATCACTACAAGAAAATAAAGTTGTGTGGCCTAAGAAATAAGAATTTACTAGAAAATTTGTCAATACGACTACAAAAATTCCAGCAAAAGATTTTGTAGTGGAGACTCCTACGCCTGGCTTACATAAGTTTCTTATCATGTGAACATCTTTATTTTTCAACGTACAAAGAATTTCATTAAAAATGTGATGGCAAATTTATGTTTGGTTGTTACGACGAATCCTTTTAAAGTGTTAACCTATTGCAAAAAGGCAACACTTCATATATATTCACTAACAAATAATTTATTTTCATCTAAGAATCCAAATAATAGTAATAAAAAAATGTTAATGCATGTGAATGTCTTTAAATACGAACATATTTAAGGGGCACTGATTTTAATTTTTTTAGCTATTATTTATGTAAATATTTTTTCTACTTAGACATTTATTTGAATGAATTTGTTCCCGTAGGGTTGAGAATGTATATATGACAATATTGTAAATCGAGGTATGCAAACGGAAAGCCAATTTCACAATTAAAAAAAAGTGCTGAAGGTGGAGATAGTACATTAGGTTAATTAAATTAGTGAATTAAAAATCATAAAATGAAATCTAATTATTTGAAATATTTTACATAAATTACAATACTTTAAGGAGGAGTATATTGATCATGTGGCTTTATGGAGTAATTCTTCACATTGTACAATGAGTCGTCAAGATGACAGAAATTTTTTAAACGACTTCGTAGATTTTTCACAAATAAAATTTGGAGGATTTATTTCGACGGCTCATATTGAAACATAATATTTACATGGACCAAAGAGCAGTGAGTATTATTGTGAGGAAACTGAGAGGTTTGGGATGGTTCACACAAAATATGGTGGATCATATATGGTTAATCCAGGGAGAAATGTTTTTATAGATTTTATTGTTGTTTGTCATATAAATAATCATAGGATAACATATTTATGGGTATCGCGGAGTTATTATTGTTTCACCCTTTTATTTGATTAAATTACAGTCCCTCAAATTTATGTAAATTTAAAAGATGATTCTAAGTTAATCTAAAACTATGTGATGAACAACCAATCTTAATTTTGCGAAAATTGTGTGTGTGTGTATATATATATAATATATATATATATATGTATATATAGGGTAAATAGCAAGGATGGTCCCATGAGAATTTGTACTTGACTGATTTGAACTCATGTTCTTTTTTGGTCCCATTTTTAGCAGAAAAGGTCCCATCCGTTAAATATTTTACAGTTTTCTACGGAACACTGGATGGAAAAACCTTTTCAACTTGATTTTTGGAGGAAAATGGGCCTGCTTTTGCTATTAACAATCATTTCAAGGTAAAATGCAAGTATGGAGGCGATTCTGCAACTTTAGTTTGTAGAGTTTTAAGATGTTGGGAATTGTAGAGTTTTAATTATTTTTAAGTTGGGAATTATATGCGCGAGTTTTTGGCAGAAAACTAATGGGCGTGTGGGCCTCATGCTCGTTAATCTGTTATTTTTTGACAGAAAAATCGTATGGGACTATTTGCGCCTGAAAAAGGAACAAATTCACGAGGACCAATTCTTATGGGACCATTTCTGCAATTTCCCCTGTATATATATGGTTATAATACATAACCATATTTTTACGAGGAGGACAAATGTACTGGTGACTCTATTAAACTGTCAAGATTTTAGTTTCTGAGGATAAATTTATAGAATCATCCCTTGAAGTAAATTAATGCAATTATAAAAAAAAATCATATAAGGGCAATAAAAGTTTGGAAGCAGTAGAAGAACACAAGATACTATGAAGTGCAATGTTTGATTATGTTCTACAAGATTGCATGGAGGAGGTAAATTCTTCAAAGTGTAAGCGGTCGGGATGACAGATAATTTTTTAATGAGTGGGTAAATTTTTCATTGGTGAAAGTTAGAGGACTTATTTCAACGGCTTGTGTTGAAACTTAAGATTTACATGTACAAAAGACCAGTGAGTTGTGTGAGAAGATTGAGAGGTTTTGGGTGGTCCAAACGAGATTTATGGTGGAGCATAGATGGTTAATCCTACGAGAAGTTATTTTTATAGATTTTATTGTTGTTGGTGTATAACAATCACATGGCAATACATTTCTGGTTATTCGTGGAGTTATTATTCGGTCGTGAATGCATGTTTTTACCCTTTAATTCAATTTAAACGTACCTTAAATATAAGTAAGTTTAAAAGATGTATCTAGGTTCAACTACGACTATGTGATAAACCACCAATCTTAACTTTGCAAAAAAATTTATATATATAATGGTTATAATACACCACCACATTTTTACGACGAGGATAAATGTATTGGTTACTATATTAGACAGTCAAGATTTTAGTTTTTGAGAATAAAATTATAGATTCGTCCCTTGAAGAAAATTAATGCAGAGAGCTTGGGGTCAACCGAAGAACACAAGATACTATGATGCACAATGTTGGTTATGTTGTACAATATTTGATAAGAGGATGTAATTCTTCATAGCGTGCAATAACCGGTCGTGATGACAGATAATTATTGAACAACTTGGCAGATTTTTCACAAATCAAAGAGAACTTATTGCAACTGCTCGTGTTAAAACCTAAAATTTACATGGATCAGAGAGCAGTGAGTATTTTGTGTACATGAGAAGATTGATACAAGATTCATGGTGGAGCATATATGGTTAAACCTGCGAGGATTATACTTTTATATATTTTATAGTTGTTTGTCGTAAAAACAATCAGAGGGCAACACATTTATGGTCTTGCGTAGTTATTATTCGGCGATGATTTCATGTTGCACCATTTTATTCGATTTAATTAAAGTCCCTCAAATGAGTGTAAATATAAAAGATGATTCTAAGTTCAACTATGTCTATGTGATGAACCACCAATGTTAATTTTGCGAAAATTGTCTATTTGTAATGGTTTTAATATATACACCACCATATTTTTACGAGGAGGATAAACATATTGGTGAATGTACTAGACCGTCAAGATTTTGGTTTTTGAGGATAAAATAATATATTCGTCCCTTAAAGTAAATTAATGCAACTATAAGATAATATAGCATGTAAGGGCAACAAAATCCTTTTAAGCTCACTAGGCAGGCTCCTTTAAGTTTATATTAATTTATTATCTATAGATATTATGTATATATTAATTATTTATTATATCAATAAAAAAAATTAATAACATAAAATAATATATATTTTAACGAATGTTTTAATTAAATAAACTCAAATATCAATGATCCCTAAATAACGTTAAAAATAGAACAAAATACACAAATCTCAAAATTATGATTCTATTATAATTATTTTTTATTGAATATTCAATGTGAAATAGGTCTAAATAAGCTTTAAATAGGCTTTTAGGCCCGGTTCGTGCATTAAAAAGATCAAGCTTGATCGCACTAAAAAATTAATCAAAGGTAAAAAACTAGACTTGGTTTTAACCCTTATATACAAGGTCTAGACTGTCTAACGAAAAGTCTAGGTTGATCTGGCTTATTTCCACCTTTATGTAAGGGCATCGTAAAATATTGTTTATTATAAAAATAATGAACTACAGAATGAGAGGATGAAGGAAACATTTGTTACTCTTTATTAGGGAACAAATAAATTTAGATTCCCCCCAATCCTTGAATTGGATTGAGATTCTTCACCATCCTTAAATTTGATTCTACTTACAATCATTGAATTGAATCATCCTTAAAAAAAACTTATTGAATGATTCTTCAGAATAAATAAAAGTTGAAAAAAAATGTATCATGAAAAGGGTAAAAAGTTAGCATTTCACATTCTTATAAAATAAAAAAATTAATGTCATCTTAGTTTCATTTCAGCCACACTCATAATTTTATATATAGTTTCACGTGATTGTCAATTTGAATAAATAAATACAACAAAAGACTTAGATACATTGAATTTGGCCTGCCAAAAAATATACATTTAATTTGGTTTACATAACATACTTTCTATACTAAATAAAACAAGAATCTTAAAAAAAGTTCTTCTCATCTAAAAATCAGAATTCATAAAGAGGTTTAAAATCAATTCATTTATTTAATTTACCTAACAAACCCACAAATACATTTAATTTGGTCTTGCAATAAAAAAATATACATTTAATTTGGTATACATAAAACTACTTTCTTGATTTGGGCCATGTCATCGGAAATAGAACTCATTCGTGCTGGCGGAGTTAGTGGGTCCCTCTCGCATCCCACGACAACATCGTTATGGATCCCACCCTTTTCTTCAACAATGCCCTCCGAAGCTTCAACTTTGTAAGGGTTCCGGTGATCGGAGGAAAAGAGCAAAATCTGCATTCAATCTAATACAAAAGGGAGACTTATTATTATTATGAAAGAAGAGAGAGTAATAAATCATTAATACTAAAGGGTCAAAACGGTCATACCTTGAGCACAATCCTTAACTAGATCTTGACCGCCCAAAACTTTGTAAGGACGTTTGTTGATGGGCAAAATTGCAGCGTCGATGGTGTAACGTCTCTTAATCTCCGCATATCTGACCGTCCTTTTCCGTTGGTGAACATGCATCTCACCGGTGGGGAAATTTCGGGCAGATCGGTCATAAGAAAAGTAGAAGGCCAGAAAGCTGGTACGAAGGGTGGCCTGCCTGTCAACGGCCGTGCTGTAGGCGGCATTCTCCATTTTTCATTTGTGAATATACACAAATTAAGTTATGACATAGGCCATAGGGTTATGACTATTTTATAGTTCCTCTGTACCCCTCGTCATTAATATTATTTTCCAATTTTTGGTACATAAGATTTGGATAGGTTTAATCCTTGGAGGGTATTGTTAGGAAAATATAATTTATTAATTTCCCGATTCCTATCTATAAATTTATACTTTTAAATGAGTTGTAATTTTTACAGGCCCTTTGATTCACGACTGTAAAGGAGAAATAATTAAATGAATTAATTTCACACATCACTAAAAGTTCGAATTTTTAGATGAGATGAAGTTCTTTTATGGTATCAAAGTAATAAGGCTCACACATGGATAAAAGATCCTGAGTTTAGGGTTAGGGCAATGAGCATTTTATAGCTCCTTTGTACCCCTCGTCATTAATATACTTTTCCATTTTTCGGTACATAAGATTTGGGTAAGGTTAATCCATGGATGGTATTATTAGAAAAATAAATAATGGATTAATTTCACACCTCTTTATAAATTCAAATTTTGAAATGAGTTGAAATTCTTACATGACCCTTTGATTCATGCTATATCTTCATTCGATTCCCACTGAAAACAATTTTATCCATATTAAATTGTTATCTCATTGAGTTTTCTCATAGGAAAAAAAAATTAGAATCTAGCCTATGAGTAAGGGAATATTAAGGAATTTAATTGCATATCTTTCTACAATTTCGAACTTTTAGATGAGATCAATGTATTGAGGACCAATTTCATACATGTTTTTGTGAACGAGAAACTGTTAGGGGAATAAAATAAATGAATTGATTTCATGCCAAAAGGTTTATATACATCCACACATCCTGGTTTCGATTTCCGATGAAAGCAACTCCGCTCATATTTTATTGTTAATTCATTGTCCCTTCTCTCTAAATGTGGAAAATTAAATAAATTAATTGATTTCACGCCTCTCTACAAAAATATATAGATTTATTCCAACTCAAGGAGGTGTTAAGGATATATTGTCTATTATTTTATCTCTAGCTCATCTAGTATTCTATATATATCCCTCCTATTTAAGTAAATGCAGTTTTAATTGAAAAAAGAAAAAAAAAACTTAATGCATGTGAGTGTCTTTACTTAGGGATGAATTAAGGGGTGTGTTCTTTTTCGGGTTGAACAAAATTTAACAAATTCTAATTGGAAAAAATATGGATAACGCTAATCCAATGAATAATAAATATATATTATAATTTGAAATGTAGGAAATATATATATAGTATAGTACATGTAACTTTAATTTATATCAAATCAATATTTTTAGTGATGATAATATCATTGAAAAAATTAAAGTAGTACCCAAGAAATTAAATTTTTTTAACTTCTCAATTCAGCAAAAAAATTTGTAGTGTGAACACTACAAAAAAAACACTGTTTCGCGATGGAATTTGCGACGGAAAATCCATCGCAAACAGTGTTTTGCGACGGATTCTGCGACGGACACGTATCCGTTCCTAAAACAGCCGTAGCTAATTTTTGCGACGGATTTTGCACTCCGTCGCAAATTAACGACGGACAAATCCGTCGCAAATTTGGCGGGTCAGACCTGGCCGGGTAGCACAGAATTTGCGACGGACTATAGTCCGTCGCAAATCTTTCGGGTCAGACCCGATTGGGTCAACAACATTTGCGACGGCCACATTCCGTCGCAAATGTTTATATATTTTATTTTTATTTTTTCTGTTATAATTTGCGACGGGCTGTTTTCCGTCACAAAATTCAATATTTGCGACGGAGTTTGGCCGTCGCAAATTACCGAGCCTATACAAAAAAAAAGTGGCTCGCGTGGTTCGAGCCCGGGCACCCGGGGCGGGCGGGGCGGGCGCGGACCAATGGGCCACCCGACCCATTCCTTGTTATATGCGGCCCACCATCTATATTAGTCTTATTAGGCCTTGAACAATTAATCCATTTTTGCGTCCAAGGGGAATTGAACACGGGACCTCTTGTGCAAGAGGAGGGGGCGCGCGCCACTAGGGCACAAGCTATTTTCGTTCATTTTTATGCAATTAATTGTATATATATTCAAATTAAGTCATTTTTTTTATAATTCACCAAATTAATTTCTTTTCGTATCTAAGTTGTTTATTAAAATATTTTGCCCAACTATTTTTTTTATTTTGTAAAATTATTTATTTCGACAATGCATAATTTTATAATTCGTTCATTTGTACGCAATAAATTGTATATGTATCCAAATTGACTCTTTTTTTTTCTATAATTCACCAAATTAATTCATTTTTGTTTCTCACTTGTTTTTATAAATGTTGTGGCCATTTAATTTTTATTAGTTTGGTAAAATTATTTATTTCGACTCCCGCTTAAAATTATAATTTGTTCATTTGTACGCAATTAATTGTATATGTATCCAAATTGACTGTTTTTTTTTTCTATAATTCACCAAATTAATTAATTTTTGTTTCTCACTTGTTTTTATAAATGTTGTGGCCATTTAATTTTTGTTAGTTTGGTAAAATTATTTATTTCGACTCCCGCTTAAAATTATAATTCGTTCATTTGTACGCAATTAATTGTATATGTATCCAAATAGACTCTTTTTTTTTTCTACAATTCACCAAATTAATTCATTTTCGATTCTAACTTGTTTTTATAAATATTGGGGCCATTTAATTTTTATTATTTCTGTAAAATTATTTATTTCGACTCCCGCTTAAAATTATAATTTGTTCATTTGTATGCAATTAATTGTATATGTATCCAAATTGACTCGTTTTTTTTATCTATAATTCACCAAATTAATTCATTTTCGTTTCTCACTTGTTTTTATAAATATTGTGTCCATTAAATAAAAGTGAATTCAAACTAAAATAAATTCACAAAATTATAAATTAAAGTAACAATTCAAAAATTAAATTAAAGTAACAATTTAAACTAAAAAAAAATTGTACTTCATAGTTATTAAAAATCAATTTTTTTAACCATCGGAATTAAATCCGTCTTCCTCTTCCTCCTCATCCTCGCCCAGGTTAACAATCGGCGGCATCGATGGCTGGGTCGGCAGGATCGACGGCATCGATGGCTGGGTCGGCGGCACCGGTGGCGCAGGCATTTGCGCTCGTGGCATTGAATCAGAGGCGAATATCTGCCACCACGCCTGCATGGCGGCTGTATACTCCTGTACCTCGACCCGATACCGCTACATCTTGGTTGTATACCGGTCGTGCGCCTCTCGCTGCTGCCTCTCAAACTCTTCCTTCTCTCGCTGCTGCCTCTGCATGTTCTTCATCTGCTCCACCACCGTGGCAAGCTGCCTCTCGAACTTACTGGGATGAGGGTCGATGGAAGACTGAGAGGAGGATAAGCCTGAGCCACGAGGTCGGAAAAAGTTCTTTCCGAAGCTGCCCAATCCAGCGAACTGCCCCTTTTTAGCCTTGACGTTCTTGAAGTACAATTCATTTTGAACGTCAACAGAAGGCTGTGTGGGGGGCATCAACCCCGACCCCGACCCCGACCCCTCTGCCGTTTCCTCAGGCTGAGGCTGAGAGGCAAAGTCCTCGAGCATCTTTCTCTGCAAATTAATTATACAAAAAATTAAATAAATTGAACACAAAATATAAAAAATACTTTTAATATTAAAAATTTAAATAATACTATTAATATTGAAATAATATTTACGTGGATCTCGGTGGTACGGCCGTAGGTAGACTTCCCAATCTCCTCGACGAATGGGTGGGCGAGCTGCAATCTCTCAAAATGAGAGGGCTCGCGTCCTTTCTCCGCCGCCTAATTAGAAAAAAGATAGTAAAAATTAATAACACTCATAAAAATTAGGAAAAAAATAATACAAATTAAAAAACTACAAAATTGAAGACGAAACTTACAAATCTCAACCCGTGCTCATAAATGGACCAAGAACCGGCCCGATGTCATGCCATCCCTTCTCCATCAGGGTCACTACGCCGATTCGTCTTGTTTTTCGCCGACTTCTCTTGGAATTCAGGGGAATCCCAGTAGCGGAGGAATTGGTCCCAAATCGACCACCTTTCACTGTCGAGCCCCAAGTCGGTGGGCTTTCCCTTCTTGTACCACCTCTCCCTCATTCTGTAAAGGAGGTCCCTCTATCTTTCTGTCGCATATTTTTTAAATTCCTCAACATTTGGTCATCGTGCTCCGGTGCCCAGACAAATTCTTTCTGCAATTACAATTTATTTGTAAATATTTATTTATATATTTGATATTAATAAACGGTGAATTATTAATTAAATTAATACCTTAAACTCCTCGAAGTATGTCTTTTTTCTTGCATCGGATACTAACCCCCAACTGTAAGCGCTGGGCTCGAATCCACCGCGAAAGATGGACTTGGAAACCTGATTAGCAGCCACATGACCCGGAATCCAACTGTAAAATTAAAACTTAAAAGTTAGTAAAATAATTAGGTTTTAATTAATAAAAAAATTGAGTATAAAATATTAAAACTTACGTATGACCACATGGCTGAACAGGAATCCGTTCTTGAACAACCGGATGTTGGATGAGCCCTCAACAGTCTGCTGTGAGGAGGAGGAGGAGGAGGAGGAGCCCGCACCAGGCTGTGAAGACCACATCGTCTCCTCCCTCCCCGTCCTCCTCGACTCGCCTCCTCATCCCTCGGAGGCTGCTGACTGTCGTTGCCACTGCCTTGTCCGCTCATCTATAACAAATTTCACGAATTATTCATTCAACTAAATTAAAATCGATCAACTAATAATATTATTTTATAAATTATTAAACTTAAATCAAACAACTAATTATATTATACAAACTACCTACTCAACTTAATTCATTCAACTAAATTAAAATCATTCATCAACTAATATTATTTTGTAAAATTATTAAACTTAAATCAAGCAACTAATTATATTATTCAAACTACCTACTCAACTAAATTCATTCAACTAAATTAAAATCAATCAACTAATAATATTATTTTGTAAAATTATTAAACTTAAATCAAACATCTAATTATATTATTCAAACTACCTACTCAACTAAATTCATTCAACTAAATTAAAATCAATCAACTAATAATATTATTTTGTAAAATTATTAAACTTAAATCAAGCAACTAATTATATTATTCAAACTACCTACTCAACTAAATTCATTCAACTAAATTAAAATCAATCAACTAATAATATTATTTTGTAAAATTATTAAACTTAAATCAAACAACTAATTATATTATTCAAACTACCTACTCAACTAAATTCATTCAACTAAATTAAAATCAATCAACTAATAATATTATTTTGTAAAATTATTAAACTTAAATCAAGAAACTAATTATATTATTCAAACTACCTACTCAACTAAATTCATTCAACTAAATTAAAATCAATCAACTAATAATATTATTTTGTAAAATTATTAAACTTAAATCAAGCAACTAATTATATTATTCAAACTACCTACTCAACTAAATTCCTTCAACTAAATTAAAATCAATCAACTAATAATATTATTTTGTAAAATTATTAAACTTAAATCAAGCAACTAATTATATTATTCAAACTATATACTCAACTAAATTCATTCAACTAAATTAAAATCAATCAACTTAAACTTAAATCAAGCAACTAATATTATTCAAACTACCTACTCAACTAAATTCATTCAACTAAATTAAAATCAATCAACTAATATTATTTTGTAAAATTATTAAACTTAAATCAAGCAACTAATATTATTTAAAATCATTAAACTAAAATCAAATAACTAATATAATTCAAACTACCTACTCAACTAAATTCAATCAACTAATATTATTTTGTAAAATTATATATTAAACTTAAATCAAACAACTAATATTATTTAATATCAATTAACTACCTACTCAACTAAATTCATTCAACTAAACTAAAATCAATCAACTAATATTATTTTGTAAAATTATTAAACTTAAATTAAGCAACTAATATTATTTAAAATCATTAAACTAAAATCAAACAACTAATACATAATTCAAACTACCTACTCAACTAAATTCGATCAACTAAATTAAAATCAACCAACTAATATTATTTTGTAAAATTACTAAACTAAAATCAAGCAACTAATATTATTTAAAATCATTAAACTAAAATCAAACAACTAATATATTTCAAACTACCTACTCAACTAAATTTAAATCAATTAACTAATATTATTTTGTAAAATTATTAAACTAAAATAAAAAATATAATATAAACTTAACAATTCAACTAAAATCAATTCTAAACTTAACAAATTATAAACATGCTTTGAAATTAAATTTTAAACAATAAAAATGAAAAAAACTTACGATTTAATGAAGAAACGAGCACTCGGTGGGGACGGATTGGCTCTACAGCGACTGCACCCGACTTCTCCTTCCTATTCCTCTCTTTTCCTCTTCTTCTTCTTCTTCTTCTTCTTCTTCTTCTTCTCTCTATTTCTCCGTCTGCATCGGTGCTTTTATAAGGGGGAAAAAATTGCGACGGACAGGCGTCCGTCGCAAATTGTGTTGGTTAAACTCCAAAACAGCGTCTTTTTTGGTAATTTGCGACGGCTTATTCGTCACAAATTTGTAAATTAAAATTTTGCGACGGACAGTCCGTCACAAATCGGGTCAGTTTTGCGACGGGTAGTTCCGTCGCAAATTCGAAGTTAAAATTTGCGACGGACGTCTCCGTCGCAAATTCAGTCAAATGGTCCGTTTCCCGAACGATCATTTTTAAACTGGTCAGTTTTGTGAAGGGTAGGTCCGTCGCAAATTCGAAGTTAAAATTTGCGACGGAGATGTCCGTCGCAAATTCAGTCAAATGGTCCTTTTCCCGAACAGTCATTTTTAAACCGGTCGTTTTGCGACGGAAAAGGCCGTCGCAAATTTCAATTTTGACTTTGCGACGACTTATCCGTCGCAAATTTTGCCGATGTACAACGAAGGTGGTGGGGCCTAAATTTTGCGATGGACATGTCGTCGCAAAACACTACATTTTGCGACGGCTGTACAAAGCCGTCGCAAATTTTCATTTTTTCCGACGGCTGACGAAAATCCGTCGCAAATACACTAAATTTGCGACGGATATGTGGCCGTCGCAAAATATCCGTCGTTAAACACAGTCTTTTTTGTAGTGGAACTATCTACAATTTGCCTATAAAATTATATAATCATTTAGACATCTTTATTTTCAACCTATGAACAATTAGATGAAAAAGTTGATGGCAAATATCCGGAGGTTGTCTGGTTGTTACAACGAGCACCTTAAAAGTGTTACCCTATTGCAAAAAAGTAACACTCGGTATTAATATCATTTTCAGTTTTTTTTTTGTAATTTTAAATTACACCTTGATTCTAGGTTTGATTCGCAGAAAGCAATTCAAATTATGCACTTCTTGGGCCTGCCCAATAGAAAAATTATTTAAACGATGAGGAGATATTATCTTGGATTACCCGGCCAGAGAATATGTACGTGATTAGATTAAACTTTTAAATCAACAAATATTATATATGTACAAGAAAAATTATTTAATGATTCAAGTTTGTTGATGCTTGTAATTCCTATTTTAAATATATTATAGGTCTTAAATAAAATATTCAGCACTACAAAAAAAACACTGTTTTGCGACAGAATTTGCGACGGACACGTGTCCGATTTTAAAACAGCCGTAGCTAATTTTTACGACGGATTTTGGACCTCCGTCGTAAATTAACGACGGATAAATCCGTCGCAAAAGTGGCGGGTCAGACCCGGCCGGGTCGCACAGATTTTGCGACGGACAATATTCCGTCGCAAATCTTTCGGGTTAGACCCGATCGGGTCAAAAACATTTGCGACGGGTCAAAAGTGGCTCGCGTGGTTCGAGCCCGGGCACCCGGGGCGGGCGGGGCGGGCGGGGCGGGCGCGGACCACTGGGCCACTCGGCCCATTGCTTATTATATGCGGCCCACCTTCTATATTAGTCTTATTAGGCCTTGAACAATTAATCCATTTTTGCGTCCAAGGGGAATCGAACACGGGACCTCTTGTGCAAGAGGAGGGGGCGCGCGCCACTAGGGCACAAGCTACTTTCGTTTATTTTTATGCAATTAATTGTATATGTATTCAAATTAAGTCATTTTTTTATAATTCACCAAATTAATTTCTTTTCGTATCTAAGTTGTTTATAAAAATATTTTGCCCAACTATTTTTTTTATTTTGTAAAATTATTTATTTCGACAATACATAATTTTATAATTCGTTCATTTGTACGCAATTAATTGTATATGTATCCAAATTGACCTATTTTTTTTTTCTATAATTCACCAAATTTATTCATTTTCGTTTCTCACTTGTTTTAATAAATGTTGTGGCCATTTAATTTTTATTATTTTGGTAAAATTATTTATTTCGACTCCCGCTTAAATTTATAATTCGTTCATTTGTACGCAATTAATTGTATATGTATCCAAATTGACTCGTTTTTTTTCTACAATTCACCAAATTTATTCATTTTCGTTTCTCACTTGTTTTAATAAATGTTGTGGCCATTTAATTTTTATTATTTTGGGGTTTATTATTTATTTCAACTCCCGCTTAAATTTATAATTCGTTCATTTGTACGCAATTAATTGTATATGTATCCAAATTGACTCGTTTTTTTTCTATAATTCACCAAATTTATTCATTTTCGTTTCTCACTTGTTTTAATAAATGTTGTGGCCATTTAATTTTTATTATTTTGGTAAAATTATTTATTTCGACTCCCGCTTAAATTTATAATTCGTTCATTTGTACGCAATTAATTGTATATGTATCCAAATTGACTCGTTTTTTTCATAATTCACCAAATTAATTCATTTTCGTTTCTAATTTGTTATATATACAATAATTTAGTAATTCTAATCGTCGTCTTCTTCCTCTTCATCCTCATCATCATCATCTTCCTCTTCATCCTCCTCACCGCGATCTTGTCCATCATCCTCCTGATCACTTTCAATCATTACCATTTTTGGATTTGCAGCAAGTAAGTCGACAATAATATTCACACCTGCTTGATCAACCTCTGTTTGAGCCTCTTGTATCTCTGTTTGAAATGGATCTGTTGGTTCTACACCATCTTTGTTTGACGGATTAGAAACTTCAACCAATGATCTTGCCTTCACTTTGCAAACCGTCCTCAAGTTGGGCCTACTTGATCCGGGGTATTTGTAATAATATACTTGAGATGCTTGTGTTGCAAAAATGTAGGGATCGTATGCGGCCAGAAACTTCTTTCCGGTGTTGATATCAACAATCTTGTAGTTTTTATCGACTCTTGTTCCTTGGTTCCCTGGATCATACCATTCACACAAGAACAACACTATCGTCCTCTTTGGCCAACCAGGATATTCTATTTCAACTACTTCTTGCAGCACTCCATAGTAATCAATGGGTTCTTCATTGTAGTTTGCACCGGTAACGCAAACACCACTGTTTGTAGTCGATTTCGTTGAAGCATACGCTTCAGTATGAAATTTGTATCCATTTGCGTAATATCCGTGGTATGATACCACACTACGTAGTGGTCTTTTGCTCAGAGCTTCAAGATGTGGGTTGTTATTAAGTAGGCCATTTTGTCCCTGTAAATATTAAATTATCATGTATAAAAATAATAACGGATTTGTTATAGGGTAAAAATCATATAATAATGTGATACTCACGTAACATTGGAACCAAAACATAAAATCATTGCGGATGGATTGAAAAACTGTTGCATCTGTGATGTCTAGTTCTACTTGACGCTTTTACTCACAGAACATCCTTATATATCAGAAAAAAGAAATTAATTACTTTTCAGATATCAACAATATACATATTGTAAAAAACCCAACTATAAAATTAAATTACTTACTCTATATACGGTTGGACTTCAGAACAATTCATCAAAACATATGAATGTATTGTTGACTCTTCAATACTGCCCCTAAACGGTCGTTTGGTGCCCTTACCCATTGGTCGACCCGGATGCAAAAATACAGATAGCATACCTTCAACATCACGAAGGGGATGGTCTACTCCACGACCATCGTAGTTGCGAGGCACATTTCTGATTCTGGTTTGAACTTGATCGCCGAAGTAGTAAGAACAAAATGCTCCAACCTCTTCAGTAAGGTATGCATTAACAATTGATGCTTCGATGTGATCGTTGATGCCGTTAAGTGTCTGAAAGAGAGACTTAATTCCGTGATGACACTCCATACATTCTTGGGAAGTGAGTACCGAAATGCAATAGGTAAGAGTCATTGCATGAACACGTGACAATCATGACTCTTCATTCCAGACACCTTTCCAGTTTCCGTGTCAACTCTGTCTCCCAAATTCGACACATAATTGTCAGGGAAGCTCAACTCTTTCACCCATTCCTTTCTGCTTTACTAATTGTGTAAGAGGCCTGGGGATATGTTCTTGTCTGCTCATCCTTGTGTAGGGAAGCACGAGAACAGAAAAACCTCAACTCATCTCTGGATTTAGAAGTGTCTTTGGTCTTCCCTTCAGTACCCAGGACCGTATGAAATAAGTTATCGAAAACATTCTTCTCTATATGCATCACATCCAAATTGTGTCGAATCAACAACTTGCTCCAATAAGGTAAGTCCCAAAAGATACTTCTCTTCTTCCAACCACCCTGGATGCGTTTATTGTGCTCCATTGCACCCGCCTCAGTTGTCTTCATCAAATCAGTGACTGTAACCTCAAACAACAACGAATCACCTGAAATAATTAATTTATATATGGTTAACTTATTTATATGAGACACATAGACATAAGTAGTGATTCAGTACCCAGACACATACCTGATCGAATCCGTGGTCTTGGGCGGCCTACTGCATTTTTACCCTTTAGAAAGTCTGTTTTGTTCCTCCGATAGGGATGATAAGGAGGAAGAAACTTGCGATGGTTGTCGAACCACGACACTTTTCTACTCAACGGAAGATAGAATGCATCAGAACCGTCCATGCAATACGGGCATGCTAGTTTTCCTGCTGTTGACCACCCAGACAACATAGAAAATGCTGGAAAGTCACTAATTATCCACAAAAGTGCAGCTCGCATCGTGAAGTTCTGCTTCCTATGAACGTCGTAGGTCTCCACCCCCGTAGACCATAAAGATTTCAACTCTTTAATCAATGGCTGGAGATATACATCCAATTTATGCTTGGGGTTGTGTGGTCCAGGCACCAAGATACTAAGAAATATATGCTGAGGCTTCATGCACAACCAAGGAGGTAGATTGTACGGGGTCAACAACACATGCCATAATTAATACTTTTTTCCGTGCATTCCAAATGGAGCAAAACCATCCGTGCACAAGCCTAACCTCACATTTCTCGTCTCCCTTGCAAAATCTGGAAACTCCCTATTAAGATGTTTCCATGCCTCCAAGTCTGCAGGATGCCGCATCTTTCCAGAATTCTCAGCAGAACACTCCTCAGCATGCCATGTCATGTCTTTAGCCGTGGCACTAGACTGATACAACCTCTCTAGACGAGGAGTGATGGGAAGGTAATACATTACATTATAAGCCTTGAACTGCACTTTCTTCTTACTTTTTGTACTACCACATGGTTTGTACCGTGGGTGACCACACATCTTGCAATGATCCTCATCCTCATCCCAAAACAACATGCAACCGTTTGTACAACAATCAATCTTCTCAAAGGGTAGACCCATATCCTTCAAGAGCCTCTTGCTCTGATAGAAATTATCAGGCGCTGTGTTGTCTTCAGGTAGAGCTCGTTTGAACAATTTAGCAAATTGAGTGAACACTTTTTGACTGACCTTGCCTTCAGTTTTGATGTTCAACATTTGAGCATTGATTGACAACTGCGTCTCACTCTCACAACCAGGAAACAGCTTTTGATCAACAGTTTTAAGCATATCAAAAAACTTCTTTGACCGATGATTTGGTTCCTCATCCATAGGTGTTTCATTGAATTGTGGTTGACCACCCAAAACATATTCTGCAATCATCATCCGATATCTATCAGGTTCATCCTCTACTTGTGGTTCAAATTGAGTATATGGAACATAACTTGAACCACCAACATCAGAACTTCCACCACCGCTCCACCCAGTATACCAGTATTCTACGGTTTCGATGTCAACATTCCACCGCTGTTCACCGTGACTGGTCCAGTTGTAATAACGGGGAACAAAACCGGAAATCACAAGATGAGTTCTAACCTCATCAACACTCAAGAATCTCATATTTCTGCATCTTCTGTCTTTACACGGACATCTAATATTACCCATACAATCCATATTGCATGGATGTTGTAGTGCAAACTCAATAAACTCATCAATTTTATTTCAAAAGACAGTGTTAATGCCTCCTCCTATCATTCTAGGTATTGAGTACATCCAACCACGATCTGGAAATTACATCTGTTACAGATTAAAACTAAATATCACATGAGTTGTAAAAAATTGGGCAGAGTTTGCCTAAAAATAAGGATATACAAAATTTTCCTTCACAAAAATCAATCCAACACAACCATATATATCAATCATAGTAAACCAATCAAATAAACAAATATCACACAATTTATCTAATAGTGTACAGAAAAATTGAGCAGAGTTTCGACTAAAAATAGGTATAAATATCACACAAACTAAAACGTGCTTATCAAATAAACATATATATATATCATCAATCATACTAAAACCCATCAAATAAACATATATCATGCTCATTGCCTAATAGTGTACTAAAAAATTGAAACAATAAAAATATGACATTTAAACGGTTAAAAATGACAAATACGTACGGTGAGGTTGAAGGCAATGACAAATACACCAATTATACGTGAAGAACATATTAAAACCGCATAATTTCTTATTTTTTTCGTGAGTGAAAGTGAAAGGGAAAGAAAAGGGAAGGGACTGATATAAAACTGCGTAAATTTGCGACGGCCTTAATTTCCATCGCAAATTTCACATTTTGCGACGGCTATTCCGTCGCAGACATCATTTGCGACGACACGGGTCAATTATTGGTCACCAACCCGTCTGGCTAGTTTCAACCGCTCAAATTTGCGACGGAAAGGGGCCGTCGCAAATTTGAATTTAAAAATTGCGACGGAAAGACGTCGCAAACTGTAACCCGGTTGAATTTGCGACGGATATGTGGTCCGTCGCGAATGTTTTGTCGCAAATTTGCGACGACTTCCGTCGCAAACTTAATAAAACGCCGGCGTTTTATGCCTCCGTCGCTAAATTCCGTCGCAAATTTGCGACGACTTACTATTTCCGTCGCAAAAGCGGTCAAAATTGACCAGCTCACGAAATCCGTCGCAAAACTGCCAAAATGTCGTCGCAAATGACATAATTTGCGACGGACATACGGCCGTCGCAAATTTCCCGTCGCTAAACACCGTCTTTTTTGTAGTGCAGAGCTCATAAATATAAAGCTAAAATATAAATCAAAATTAGAGAATTCATTTTTCCAAATGTCGGAATGAAGGTATTTATTATTTTTTTTTTTAGGGTAGTGTCTTCTCTATTTTGGCGCTGATTTCACTTTTTTTTTATCAAATCTCAATACTTTAATTAGAGCTATATTAATTATATGGCTTTATGGAATAACCAAACTTGGTTAGTTACGGGTTTTTATATAAATCCTTCTATAGGTTTAAAATTTTATTTGCGGACTTATATGTACTCAATTAATTTCTCTCCTGAATTAGATAAATTGTATTTTTGGTACAAAGAAAATGAGTCCATTTTAAAATGGTTCTTTTTTCAAAAGTTTTAGTCCCATTGTTTTTTCTCAACACTTTTGGTCCAAGGGATTGCAGTTTCAGACCAAAGATAATGGTAAATTGCATATATTTTTTGTCCCAATAGAATGTGGTAAAATTGTAGTTTTAGTCCTGAAAATTTATAGATGACCTCAAAAATGAAAAAAAATATATATATATTCACTTTCGTGCCTTGGTATATTAAAAGTGTTTTGGTCTCATTCTTTTCCGACCAAAAGTGCAATTATTCCAACCTGGATTTAATCAACCCCTCTATGGTTAGTGGAGGTAAATTCAACAATGTGCGTATTGCGCCAAAGAAGTTGGAGGCAAATGAAGACCATAAGATACTATAAGGGGCAATGTCAGATTATATTCTATGAAATTTGGATGGAGGTAAATTCTAAATAGCGTACAATAAGCGCTTGGTATGGCGGACAGTTTTGGAACGACGTGGTAGATCTTTGCAGAAGATAGTTGCAGGAATGTTAATTTTCGACGACTCGTGTTGAAATTTAAGATTTTACATGCATGGATTTAACCATAGGACAGTTTGTATTTTGTCTGAGAATAGTAAGAGGTTGAGTAAAGTTTCGAAGAAATTTATGGTGGAGCATAGACGGTTAATTTTGAAAGGATTTTTTTATAGATTTTATTCTTGATGGTTGTTGAACAGTCACAGGAGTCATTTATAGTGTTTCGTGATGTTATTTTGGAGAAATTCTAACACTTGTTTCACTTTGAATTATTTCTTATATCATTCACATATATCATGAATGACAAATAATTAAGGTGGTTGATTGGTTAGCGTATTTTTATTTTTCCGGTTTGACATCTTTTGTACATATTTTTAGACCAATTTCCCTTTTTTGCTAGAGACTTTAGCTTCAGATCATATTTTTCGGTTGGGGGAAACTCAATTTAATAGTCCGTCCCATCGTCATCCCTGTTTTGACGTTGTTATACCCGTGCCCTAAAGTGCCGCTTTTTTTTTTTTTTTTGCTCTGCGCCTGCCGTTGTCCATTTGTTGCTTATCAAGGTAATTAAGTGGGCATTTTTTTGTTAGTAGCGTGTTTTTTGTTAGTTACTGGCGTATTGTTCAAAGAAAGGAACTAATTAATGGCGTAAACGGAGCTACTGTCTGTGGGAAATGGTTACCCAGTTTGAAATTCTTCTGTAGGATTATGATCTCATAAAACACTTTAACCCTATAATATTTTATTTGTTGTGTAGCTGCTTGTTGGGAGTCTAATCTCCGGTTACACAATGGTGTAAGATCTCATGTTACACGATAATCTAACTTGTCAAAGCTCAATAAAAATTTGAAAAATGGACGTCACTCAATTCATATACAATTTTCATCGTTCTTAAGGTAAAACAACCTAAAAAGAGATTCTGCAACAACTCCGTCACAAAATTATGATTAAAAATGTTGTTTTAGCAAATCTCCATAATGTCTCCAACCATTCTCCATCACTTCTAGATTACTTGTTAAAACTCGATTAAAATTTAAAAAATAGATGTCACTCAAATTCATGTATTTGGTTAGCCATTTCTAGGGTAAAACGACCTAAAAATCGATTCTAACACAACTTTGTCGCAAAAATTTGAATGAAAATTTCATTTTAGCAAATTTTCGTCCTGTCTCCAACCATGCTCCGACCTTTCAATAGTACTTCTCAAAGCAATATACAAACTTTAAAAATTGACGACAAAAAATTCATGTATCTTTTTCGTTGTTCCTCGGGTAAAACGACCTAAAAAGTGGATCGAGACACAGCTCCGTTAAAAAATTATGATTGAAAATATCGTTTTAGCAAATCTCCGTACTGTCTCCAACCATACTCCGACCTTTCAATAGTACTTTTCAAAGCTATACAAAATTTAAAAAATTCATGTCACTCAATCCATGTATATTTTTCATCTTTCCTAAGATAAAATGACCTAAAAAACGATTCTAACACAGTTTCGTCAAAAAAATTATGATTGAAAATGTCATTTTAGCAAATCTCCATATTATCTCCAACCATGCTCCGACTCTTCTAGAGTATTTGATGAAACTCGATTAAAATTAAAAAAAATAGATTTAACTCAAATTCATGTATCCGTTTAGTCGTTCCGAGGGTAAAATGACCTAAAAATCGATCCCGACACTGCTCCGTCGCAAAAATTTGAATGAAAATTCCATTTTAGCAAATCTCTGTCTTGTCTCCAACCTTACTCTGATCTTTCAATATTATTTGTCGAAACTTATTAGAAATTAAATATTTGAATATATCACTTAAATTAATATTTTTTTTTCGTCTTTTCTAGCGTAAAATGAGTTAAAAAGTCATTTTGACCCGGCTTCGTCACGAAATTATGTTTGGGAATGTCGTTATAATAAATCTCCGTTAGGTCTTCGACATTTGAAAAATACCAATTGATATTCAATAAAAATTAAAAAAATGGACAATGTCAATTTATAAATTAATATTAATAATAGGGCTAATTGCACTTTTGATCCCAAGAGAATGTGTCCATTTTAAAATGGTCATTTTTTCAGCACTTTTAGTACTGTAATTTTTTTAACAATTTTGGTCCCAAGAGTATAGGATATATTGCAATTTTGGTCTCAAGAGAATGTATAAATTGCATTTTTGGTCCCAAGAGAATATGACAAATTTGCATTCTTGGTCCTGAAAATTCACGAATGTGACCGAAACTGCAAAAAAAAAAAAAAAAAAAAGGATTATTTTTGCACATAGGTACCAAAAGTGTTTTACACTCATTCTCTTGGGAATAAAAGTGCGGTTTTCCCATTAATAATATAAAGTGTTTTTCATCAGTGTTTTATAATGACACGAAAAATATTTTATTTTATTATTAAAAAAATAATTATCATATATTTTAAAAAAATATTAATAATTAATATTTATTGCGAAACATATATATTAAAAAAATTATTTCTCTTATTAATGGTAAAATTATATAATATTATATTATTAAATTTTTTCATTTTGGAATTAATATAATATTATTTATAGGAATGAGATATAAGGATGGGAATATGAGTGGGAAGAGGGAAATGAATAAAAGTGTAATACCCCGTTCCGTTTTATACCTTTTATTTTTGCTAGAAACCTTGTTTTATATTATAATCTTGTTTCTTTTAATTTTATTATTTTGTGTGCTAACGTGTAATTTAAATATATACCCTATTTCAAATTCCCAAGTTCGAAGAAAGAAATCGAACATTTCAAACGGATAAGGGATTTCGAGAAATTAAATATTAAAGTTTAAAATTATGTTTCGATTCGTATAATTTGTTGAGATTAATTAAAATACTTTAAAATATTAACTGAGTTTTAAAACTGTATTAATTTTCAATTCGAGATTAAACTCGTGGACCAAACGATCCCTAAACCGTATCAAGTGGGAACGAAAATATCCAAATTAAAGGGGGTTAATCCCTACCCACATAAATTACTTTCCTTTTTGAATTAATTAATTAATTAATTTATCTCATCCGCATGTTTTTCTTCCCCTTTAAAATTTATTAAGTAATTAAAAGATTTTTCCTCTATATGTATAATCGTGCCTCTCTCATCCAATTTTTCCCAAGAAAAACTAATTCACAAATTCACTCAACCTCCTTCTCTCTCCTCAAACAGTCAAAATCGTGTGCTTCCTTTTCCTCTCCCTTCTCTCTCTTCGACACGGAAGCCATCCACCTCTTCTTCACGGCGCCACCACCCTCCGCCGTCCTCTTTCCGTCTTCCGGCAAGCAGTCGCCGCCGTACTCCGCTCCCAGCCGTGCCCCTCCTTATTCGCACGACGCCACAGCACAACCGCGCGACGCCGCCTTCCTCCTCCCCTCTTTCGAATCGCGACCCCCGTCGCTCTTCCCACCGGCGCCGCCTCTTCGATTCACTCCGAGCGCCGCCGCCTCCCTCACGGCGACCAACGCCTGGTCTCGTTCCCTTCAACCGCCGTCGCGAGCGCTGCTCCTCTCTCAGCCGAGTGACGCTGTGCAAAGCGCCGCCTTCTCTCCTCTTCCGGCCAGACGAAGCTCCGCCGTCGCCGCCTCTCTCACCGCCGCCATACCAAAGCCAACGCGACGCCTCCTCAAGCTAACGCTGCCTCTATTTCTCCCTTTCAGTAAGTATCGAAGAAACCCCCTTTTCAATTTCTTTCCTTAAACGATTAATTTCGATTCCATCCCGTAACCTTCTTTTTCGTCTAATTTCCGATTGAAATGACGCCGTGGATGCGAACCCCTGCTGCCGGAATTTAAGGAGACCTCGAACGACTCCGTTAGGCTGTTCAATTCATTTTTCCGAATCCCCGATCGACGCCGTTAGGCCGCCCGTTGACCGCCTCGAACCCGGAGAACGTAGTTTCTACCTTCGTTTTCTTCTTTCGTAATTTCTGAAATTATAATCGAGACGATTGCGGAACCGTGTAACAAGAAAACGGAAGATGATGAATGCTTGTGTTGAATCCTTATTTTCTTTCTCCTGTTGTTTTCCAATTCCATTCCTTCCCTGACTGTTGTTTGGGTTGTAACCCTCTTGAACTTTGGATTAGTATTTTAGTAGCAGTGGTTGAATTATGGAGTACTGTTGTGTTGAGTTGTTGTAGTTTTGGGACTTAGTGGACTAGTTTTACTCCTGTGAATGTTTAGTGTCACTGTTTTAGTGGTATGGTGATTTTGGTTTAGTCCATTAGTATTTTTGTGTTGGTATTATTGTTGGATGATGATTCTCAATTGTTAAACGCTTTTGATTTGAATCCGTAGACAAAAGGAAACTCGTCTTCCCTTGTGCGACTACTAGAAAATTAGAAACAAGATAAGTCTTTTTAAATATCCAAGCTAATATCAAATAAAAATAGTTTTCTTGGAAAAATTAATATAATCCTTTGTTTAAAAAGTATTACAAATCAACTTTAGAAGTATCACTAATATTAGAAAATAAAAGTACTTTTTATAAACTATGTTAGATGATAATATAATTTTTTTAGAAAAGTCAAAGTCTATTAATAATTTTTAATAAGGGAATTTTTATTTATAAAGTATTAATATTTATATTCAAGAATTCTTTTGAAATGAGAAATAAAAATCTTAGAAATAAAAACCTTTTCTTTAATTCTTATTAATACTCTTAAGTAATTATTTTTATTCTTTTAAGTTTTTTCAAGAATAATAATAATTATGAATATACTTTTAATTTTATAAAAGGCTTTTGTTAAGGAGATCACGGAAATTAGTAAATACACCCACCCAATACACCTCCTCTTGGAAAGGGGTGTACTTATCAATTAGAAATCAACCTTTAGGAGTTTTAGATTTCGATAAGTTTTCTAAAGACAACGACCCGCTCAATTCTCGTAACACAAACTCTCATGTCTTCCTAAAACAATTCAAAGGTCAACTTTTAATTAAATGTTCTCCTACTAGGATTTAATACTAGTTGGAACGCGCACGAGGTTTCCGACCATCTGTTTGTACATCATTCACGGGACCCGGAGCAAACATGTGGGTGATGATCTGTTGATTGATCTGCTTATAATACGTTATACTGGTATACTCTGAACTCGACTAAATCAATCTAAAACAACTAATCCAACATAAATGTACACCCTATTATATAAATGTGTGAACTATATGATATTATTATACCTTATATGGATTGTTGTGTTTATCTAATTATATAAATCATTTATGACTGCATGGTAATAAGGACACTTTGTGAGTATGAATCTTTTGAGTATGAATTATGTGTATTTCTCCCCATGTTTTGAAATGATAGTTTTTGTGAGGAAAATGAAAGCTGGTAATTATTCTTGCGGAATGACGCGTATGGCCATGAGTGACAATAAGTCAGATTCATGGTCACTGGTAACTATTTTTGTGGAATGACACATACGGCCATAAGTGATAGTAGATCAGATTCATGGTCGCTGATATTATTTATGATATGTTGGAAGAGAATTACAATATGTGGAAAATGGTTTTGGCAGATTTGAGCCGTTACTTGAAAATGATTGTGGGCTTTGCTCCTTAATGTGAACCAACTTGTGATATTTCAATTATATGATGTGAAACTTGTTGTGCCCAACTGATTATTATTTGAACTTGTTATTTATGTGATATATGATGTTCGTATTATTATGTCAATTGCTTAAATAAATTAAATACTTTATTAATGAGTATAATTTAATATACTTCGGATTTACCAATCCCATTACATTGCAAATCACCCATACGTGAGAATTCAAATCTCACGCCCCCTTTTACAACCCTTGCAGATTATGATTTCGTGGAGCAAGGACAGTAATAGAGACGACACGGAGTTCCCCGCTTGAATAAAATATTACTGTTAATATTAAGCTTTATATTCATAGATATATCTATATGTGAAATACCTATTAAAATTATTCTACTCATTCTTCCGCTGCATAAAACTCATCTCTTATCTTATTACTCCTTTTTATATCAAAAATTTTATTGTTCGGATTTTAGTTACAAGTGGCACCCCAGATTCGATACAATTAATGTATTCCGGATTCGGGGCGTTACAAAAAGAGTAGGAATAGGTCTTAAAGGGTATATAAGATAATTCATTTTTAAAATGGATGAAAAGTGTTTTTTAAATTTTTTTGGTGAAAAAGAGTTTGTACATTAGATTATTGGTATTTTTAATAATTTTGACAAGATTATATGTAGTGGAGTGTATTTTTTACCATTTATGGAATAGAAAGTTTAGTGGAGACGACTAAAAAAGGAATGTGAAAGGTTTCCTCAGGGACAAAAGGAGTATATAGTACACGTGATTATTAAATAAATATATAAAACAAAAGATTCCACCGATATATTTAATTTGGTCCAGCCCCCAAAAAAAAAAAAATGCATTAATTTAATATGGTATACACATAAAACTACTATTAATGCTTTCTCAGTGCAATAAATAAAGAGACTTAATACATTTAATTTGGTGTTGCCAAAAAGCATACATAAAATAAAAAGTATACTCCGGCGAGAATTGAGGATTAAAATTACTGCTGGAATCGGATCGGTACGTGTGTGATATATGCAGCAAAGGCTTCCAGCGTTTCCTCCAGGCCACCGTTGTTGATAGTGGGTCCCCCAATTTCTCATTCTGGCACTCCCCATTTCCTGCAATTTTGGGCTTCATTGAAATCCGCATCTCCATCCTCATCTCCATCTCCATCTCGATTTGAAAGTGGAGGATGAGTAGCCCTTAAAGCAGGTCACAACGCCATCGTTTGATCTGGTGGCGGGCATGGTTAAAATAACAATTGTCAGGATTCGAGAGCTAGAATACACTCTTGAATAGGGTTGAATTAAACAAGATCAGCAGACTTTGGAATCAGTAGACTTTTGGAATCAGCGGACCTTAAGATCAGTAGACCTTAAGAGCTATCAGACGAGTTCAAAGACGAAAGCAACTCAACTGATGAGAATTTCAGTAGAGTTTAAAGCACAAGACTCAGAAATTTATAGTGGTTCGATCCAATAGATCTACATCCACTTTGTGAGGCCTTTCACTATGTTGAAGAAGAGATTACAGAACTACAATGATATCCTCCAGAGTATAAGCTAAGAAAGTAGAATCTAGCACTAAAAAAATATCACTCTAGCTAACAAGTTGAAAATCTGCTTTCACCTAACAATGAGCTAGTTTATATATCAGCAACTGAGACAACCTTGAGCAGTTATGAGTTGAGAGTGATAGCCTGCCACGTGCTCTTCATCTTGCAACTCGAGTCAGTTATAACCTCCAAGCAGTTAGGAAGTTATGACCTCTTGAAGTTGGCACCAGATGACACTTGTAACTGTAACAGCTTTGCGTAACTACCATTCGTAACCGAATAACTGTCAACTCTCTTGGCTTTTCCAGCTGTTAGGGTTCAAGAACGGATCTTCAACTTCACACTTTCATATGATTAGAAAGATATTTACCAGATTTAGAGATAACACCTCTCAAATCTCCACCTTTAGCTCTAAATCAACAATAGCACCTTTAACAAAAGACCCTCACCACTGCTCCCTCAAGAGCAGCACCAACCAATGCTTTAATGCATTCCAATAAGCCTGAGACAAAGTTCAAACTTTGCCTTAGGCAATGCCTTTGTGAATCCATCTGCAGGGTTGTCTTCAGTAGCTATTTTAGCTACATGCACCATCTCTTTCTCTACCATATCCCGTACAAAGTAGTACTTTACATCAATGTGTTTTGTTCTTTCATGATAGCCTTGATGTTTTGCCAAATGTATGGCACTCTGATTGTCACAATACACTGTGACCTTTCTCTGATAAAGTCCCAACTCCTTCAGAATCCCTTTTAACCAGAGACTTTCTTTAACAGCCTCTGTAAGTGCTACAAACTCAGCTTCCGTAGTGGATAGAGCAACATTTGACTGGTGTGTTGATCTCCAAGACACTGCTGTTCCAAACAAAGTGAACACATATCCAGTTAAGGACTTCCTAGTATCAACATTAGCTGCATAATCTGAGTCAACATATCCAACTAATGCTTCTTCATTTCCTGTGCACTTCTGAAACTTCAATCCCTTGTCAACAGAGCTAACAATGTACCTCATAATCCACTTCACAGCTTCCCAGTGTCCTATTCCAGGATCACTCATGTATCTACTAACTACACTCATAGAGTGAGTAAGATCAGGTCTGCAGCATACCATGGAATACATTAAGCTTCCCACTGAGTTTGCATAAGGAACCTTACTCATATGAGATCTTTCTTTGATATCCTTCGGACTTTGCTGAATTGACAGCTTTATATGCTGTCCAAGGGGAGTTGTTACTGGTTTAGCTTGATTCATTCTGAACCTGTCAAGCACCTTCTTCAAGTATGAGCTTTGACTGAGATGAATGGTATTCATGTCCCTCTTTATTTCCATTCCCAGAATCATCTTTGCTATCCCAAGGTCTTTCATTTCAAACTCTGATTTGAGCAGTTCTTTTACCTTGTTAATTCCTTCTTCATCTTCACTTGCTATAAGCATATCATCCACATAGAGCAGTAAGTAAGTCTTCAATCTGAGACCATCCTTGAAATAAACACAGCTGTCATACTTGCTCCTTGTGAACCCTATCGATGTGATAAACTCATCAAACCTGAGATACCACTGTCTTGGACTTTGCTTAAGTCCATATAGTGACTTCTTAATCAAACAAACCTTGTTAGCAGAATCAGGTATGTTCACTCCCTCAGGAATTTTCATATGGATGGGTTTATCTATCTTTCCATGAAGAAAGGCTGTGGTGACATCCATCTGGTGTAACTCCAGATTATATTGAGCTACTAAGGCCAAAAGAATCCTTATGCTGCAATGCTTCACTACTGGGGAGAATATCTCATTAAAATCCACCCCTTCTCTCTGAGTAAAGCCCTTTGCTACAAGCCTTGCTTTGTATCTTATGGATCCCCCTTTCATAGCTTCCACTTTCTTTCTGTATATCCATTTGCACCCAACTAGTTTCTTATTCACAGGTTTATCCACTATCTCCCAAGTTTGGTTCTTCTCAAGAGAAAGTAACTCCTGCTCCATAGCTACAATCCATTTATCTCTTTCACTGCAGCTAATAGCCTGTGTATAAGTCTTAGGTTCCTGTTGCTCCACATCTTGAGCAACATATAGTGCATATGAGATTACATCAGCATGTCCAAATCTCTGTGGTGGATGAGTCTGTCTCCTGACCCTGTCCCTTGCTAATTGATAATCCTGGTACTCAGTCTCACTGCCTTGATCACTCTCATGATCACCTTGATTCTCATGAGCATAGTTTCTTATATCCTGTGGCTCCACCTCAAGATGTGTAGTACTATCTTGAGTCTCTCCAGAGCCTGCATTTTCAGTCACCTTAAGAGGTAAGCAGTTTTCATCAAAGGTTACATCTCTGCTTATGATACACCTTTCACTTCCCTTCTCAATGCACCACAATTTGTATCCCTTTACCCCTGTTGGATATCCAATCAGTACACACTTGAGAGCTCTTGGTTCCAGCTTGTCTTGCCTTATATGAGCAAAGGCCTTGCATCCATAGACTCTTAAGTTGGAGAAGTCAGGTTTGTGTCCTGACCAGGCTTCCTCTGGTGTCTTGAACTTCAGTGGAGTAGATGGACTTCTATTTATGAGATAAGCTGCTGTAGTTACCACTTCTCCCCAGAAAGACTTGGGTAATCCAGAGCTACTCAACATACACCTCACTCTTTCTAGCAAGGTTTGATTCATCCTCTCAGCAACTCCATTTTGTTGAGGAGTTCCAGGTACAGTTCTGTGCCTTACAATGCCTCTCTCCTTGCAGAAAGTTGTGAATTCTTCAGCTAGATACTCCAACCCGTTGTCAGTTCTTAGAACTTTTAACTTCTTTCCACTGATGTTCTCCACCTCAGCTAACCAATTCTTGAAACTATTGAATGCTTCAGATTTGGTTTTCAATACAGATATCCATACCTTCCTTGAGTAATCATCTATGAAGGTAATGAAGTATCTTCCTCCATTCCTTGTGGGATTCTTTGATGGTCCCCACAAGTCTGAGTGTACATAGTCAAGGATTCCTTTTGTGGTATGAGAAGCAGTGCTGAATTTTATCCTCTTAGACTTCCCATATATGCAGTGTTCACATATATTTATCTTTGAGATTCTGTCTCCACCTAGGAGATCTTGTTTGGCTAACTCTTGCAAGCCCTTTTCACTCACATGAGCTAGCCTGTTGTGCCACAACAGTGTGTTGTCCTTTTCATTTACAGAATTAGTACCACCAGTAACAGTCTTTCCCAGTAAGAAATAGAGATCATTCCTTCTAGTTCCTTTCATAACAGTATGATTATCTCTGGTAACTACTAATTCCCCATTTTCAGAAGTAAACTTGTACCCCATGTTATCTAACATGCCAAGAGATATGAGATTCCTTCTAAGATCAGGTACATACCTCACATTTCTCAGAGTTCTGACAGCTCCATCAAACATCTTCAAGTTTACAGAGCCAGTTCCTCTTACTTTACAGGTGTGGTCATTTCCAAGCAAGACTGATCCACCATTCTGGTGTTTGAACTCAGTGAACCATTCCTTCACAGGGCACATGTGAAATGAACAACCTGAATCCAGAATCCACTCATTCTTCTCCTCTGATGTGGTGATGGAAAGTACTTCAGCTAGTTCAAAGCTTGTGGAGTCTTCAGTTTCTACTGCTTGATTTGCTTGTTTCTTGTCCTTCCCCGATTCAGCAACTCCTTTAAACTTTGATGACTTCTTCCACTTAGGGCAGTTTCTTTTGAAATGTCCTGTATCATGGCAGTGATAACACTTCCTGCCTTCTCCATCATTAGAGGTTTCTGATGATTTCTTCTCAGGTTTCTTGCCTTTATCTTTAGGCCATTTCTTGAAGTTCTTCTTTGAATGGTTTTCCTTCACTGTCAGACTCTCATTCACCTTGGAACTGCTACTAGCTTCAGATGTTTTCTGCAGTTCCTTAGACTTAAGGGCCAACTGCACATCTTCAAGGCTAATTGTATCTTGCCTTCCAAATAGTATAGTGTCCTTCAGGTTTTCATAAGACTTTGGTAAAGCACTTAACAGGATAAGGGCCTTATCCTCCTCTTCCAGCATGATTTCAATATTCTCTAAGTCATCCAGAATTTTATTGAAATCATCCAACTGCTCCAGGATGGGTTTGTCATCTGCCATCTTGAATGCATAGAGTTTCTGCTTCATGTACAACCTGTTAGCCAAGGTCTTCACCATATACAAGCTTGAAAGCTTGTCCCAGACCTCCTTTGCAGTTTTCTCCTTAGCAACCTCCCTCAGAACTTTATCACCAAGGCACAGAATGATAGTACTGTGTGCCTTTTCTCTGATCTTGGCCCTTTCTGCCACTTTCTTACTCGTTTCTTCTTCCTCGGGTTTTCCAGGTTCTTCAATGGCTTCAGCCAATCCTTGCTGAACCAGAAGGGCCTTCATCTTGATTCTCCAAAGCCCAAAGTCAGATTTCCCAGAGAACTTTTCAATGTCAAACTTTGTGGAGCTACTCATCCTTGCTTCTTGCCTTGTTTAGCTTCTTCCCACAGACGGCGCCAATTTGTCAGGATTCGAGAGCTAGAATACACTCTTGAATAGGGTTGAATTAAACAAGATCAGCAGACTTTGGAATCAGTAGACTTTTGGAATCAGCGGACCTTAAGATCAGTAGACCTTAAGAGCTATCAGACGAGTTCAAAGACGAAAGCAACTCAACTGATGAGAATTTCAGTAGAGTTTAAAGCACAAGACTCAGAAATTTATAGTGGTTCGATCCAATAGATCTACATCCACTTTGTGAGGCCTTTCACTATGTTGAAGAAGAGATTACAGAACTACAATGATATCCTCCAGAGTATAAGCTAAGAAAGTAGAATCTAGCACTCAAAAAATATCACTCTAGCTAACAAGTTGAAAATCTGCTTTCACCTAACAATGAGCTAGTTTATATATCAGCAACTGAGACAACCTTGAGCAGTTATGAGTTGAGAGTGATAGCCTGCCACGTGCTCTTCATCTTGCAACTCGAGTCAGTTATAACCTCCAAGCAGTTAGGAAGTTATGACCTCTTGAAGTTGGCACCAGATGACACTTGTAACTGTAACAGCTTTGCGTAACTACCATTCGTAACCGAATAACTGTCAACTCTCTTGGCTTTTCCAGCTGTTAGGGTTCAAGAACGGATCTTCAACTTCACACTTTCATATGATTAGAAAGATATTTACCAGATTTAGAGATAACACCTCTCAACAATAAATTAGAAATAAAATTAAATAAGTAATATTAATTGAAGGTTCAAAACTGTCATATACCTTGAACTCATGGCAGCCGTTGCTGCCAAAGAGTTTAGACCGTTTGATGATGGGCAGAATTGCAGCATCCATGGTGTAACGTCTGTTAATTTCAGCATCTCTGACCGTCCTTTTCCGTTGGTCAACTTTCATCTCACCGGTGGGGAAATTCCGGGCAGCTCCATCATAAGCAAGGGCCGCCTCTTCCTCCTCTTTGACGATCATTTGTGAAAATACTCAATTTAGGTTATGAAATAGGCTTGGGGTTATGACCCTTTTATAGCTCCTCTGTACCCATCCTCATTAATACAATTTTCCACTTTTTGGTTCGTAAGATTGGGTAGGGTTAATCCGTGGATGGAATTGTTAGAAAAATTAATTAAATGATTAATTTCACAGCTCTTTATAAATCCAAACAATTAAATGAATTGAAATCTTTACAATTAAATGAATTGAAATCTTTACCGGGTCCTTTGACTCACGACTATATCCACAGAAAACAATTTCATCCATATTAAATTGTTAACTTTGTGAACATGAAATTGTTAGGGGAATTAAATAAATGAATTGATTTCACAAGACCTCCCGCCAAATTCAAACTTCTAGATGAGTTGTAAGTTGTAACTCTTGGTTGCTATCAGAGTCAAATGGTTACGTCCACACATGCATTTTGAGTTTGATTCCCGTTGAAAATAACTCCACCTATATTAAATTGTCAACACATTGGATCTACTATCCAAAAGAGGGAGGAAGTTTGGTTAATTAAATAAATAAATTGATTTTACACACATATTTAAAAATTCGAACTTTTAGATAAAATGAATTTACACTACAAAAAAGATGGAGTTTAGCGACGGGAATTTTGCGACGGCAAGAATATCTGTCGCAAATTACTATCACTTGCGACGGATTTTTGTAAGTCGTCGCAAAAAATGAAAATTTGCGACGACTTAGGAAGTCCGTCGCAAATGATAGTAATTTGCGACGGATAAGCCGTCGCAAAATCTAGGGCCCACCGACTTGGTCTTGAACCGGCTACATTTGCGACGGAAAGGTCGTCGCAAATTTCAATTTTGAGTTTGCGATGGTCAATTCCGTCGCAAAACATACCCGTTTAAAGGTGACCGTTCGGGAAGCGACCCGTTTGACTGATTTGCGACGGAAGAAGCCGTCGCAATTTTAAACTTTGTAATTGCGACGGACGAAAGCCGTCGCAATGCTTACATTTATATTCGCGACCTCTCGGGAAATGGCCCATTGACTGATTTGCGACGGAATGTCCGTCGCAAATTCGAGCCGTTTTACGCGTCTTATCGGGAAACGGTGTGTTGACTGATTTGCGACGGCTTTTCCGTCGCAAATCAGTAAGAAACGGCGTCGTTTTGCGTTTGACGGGCAAAATTTGCGACGGACATGCGTCCGTCGCAAATTTTTTTCCACTTATTTATACAGGCCCGCTGCGTTGCAGACGGAGAAAGAGAGAAAAGAAGAAGAAGAAGAGGAAAATGAAGGAGAAGTCGGGTGCCGTCGCTGTAGAGCCAATCCGTCCCCACCGAGTTCTCGTTTCGTCATCTTCTACAAATAAGCCGTAAGTTTTCTTCATTTTTACCGTTTAAAATTTAATTTTAAAGCATGTTTAGAGAATTGATTTTAGTTGAATTATTTGAATTATATTAGTAATGAATTGATTTTAGTTGATCGAATTTTAATTTAAAGCATGTTTAATTTTTTTTAAGTTTAGAATTGAATTAGTTGAATTGTTTGAATTATATTAAAAATAAATTGATTTTAGTTGAATTATAATTTAATTAGTTGATCGAATTTTAATTTAAAGTATGTTTAATTTTTGTTAAGTTTAGAATTGAATTAGTTGAATTGTTTGAATTATATTAGAAATGAATTGATTTTAGTTGAATTAGTTGAATTATAATTTAATTAGTTGATCGAATTTTAATTTAATTTTAAAGCATGTTTAGAAATAGTTGAATTTGTTAAGTTTAGAATTGATTTTAGCTGAGTTGTTTGATTTTAGTTGAATTGTTTTAGTAATTTGTTAATTTTTAATTGTTAAGCATGTTTAAATAATATTACAAAATAATTTAAGTTGCTTGATTTAAGTTTAATAATTTTACAAAATAATATTAGTTGATGATTGATTTTAATTTAGTTGAATGAATTTAGTTGAGTAGATTGTTAATTGATTTTAAATAATATTAGTTGTTTGATTTTAAATAATATTAGTTGTTTGATTTTAGTTTAATATATAATTTATAAAATAATATTATTAGTTGATTGATTTTAATTTAGTTGAATGAATAATTCGTGAAATTTGTTATAGATGAGCGGACAAGGCAGTGGCAACGACAGTCAGCAGCCTCCGAGGGATGAGGAGGCGAGTCGAGGAGGACGAGGAGGGAGGAGACGACGGCCCTCACTAAGACCCGTGGTTCCACCTATTTTCAGGCCGAGGTCTCTATCAGAGACCTCTTCACAGCCTGGTTCCAACATCCGGTTGTTGAAGGACGGATGCTTGTTAAGCCATGTGGTCATATGTAAGTTTTAATATTTTATACTCAATTTTTTTATTAATTAAAACCTAATTATTTTACTAACTTTGAAATTTTAATTTTACAGTTGGATTCCGGGTCATGAGGCTGCTATTCAGGTTTCCGACTCCATCTTTCGCGGTGGATTCGAGCCCACCGCTTACAGTTGGAGGTTAGTGTCCGATGCAAGAAAAAAGACATACTTCGAGGAGTTTAAGGTATTAATTTAATTTATTAATTCACCGTTTATTAATATCAAATATATAAACATATATTTACATTTAAATTGTAATTGCAGAAAGAATGTGTCTGGGCACCGGAGCACGATGACCAGATGTGGAGGAATTTCGATAAATATGGAAAGGAAAGGTACAAAGACCTCCTTTACAGAATGAGGGAGAAGTGGTACAAGAAGGGAGAGGCCACCGACTTGGGGCTTGACAGTGAAAGACGGTCGATTTGGGACCAATTCCTCCGCTACTGGGATTCCCCTGCATTCCAAGAGAAGTCGGCGAAAAACAAGGCGAATCGGCGTAGTGACCCTGATGGAGAAGGGATGGCAAGACATCGGGCCGGTTCTCGGTCCATTTATGAGCACGGGTTGAGATTTGTAAGTTTCGTCTTCAATTTTGTAGTTTTTGAATTTATATTATTTTTTTCCTAATTTTTATGAGTGTTGTTAATTTTTACTATCTTTTTTTCTAATTAGGCGGCGGAGCAAGGACGCGAGCCCTCTCATTTTGAGAGATTGCAGCTCGCCCACCCATTCGTCGAGGAGACTGGGAAGTCTACCTACGGCCGTACCACCGAGATCCACGTAAGTATTATTTCAATATTAATAGTATTATTTAAATTTTTAATATTAAAAGTATTTTTTATATTCTGTGTTCAATTTATTTAATTTTTTGTATAATTAATTTGCAGAGAAAGATGCTCGAGGATCTTGCCTCTCAGCCTCAGCCTGAGGAAACGGCAGAGGGGTCGGGGTCGGGGTCGGGGTCGATGCCCCCCACACAGCCTTCTGTTGACGTTCAAAATGAATTGTACTTCAAGAACGTCAAGGCTAAAAAGGGGCGATTCGCTGGATTGGGCAGCTTCGGAAAGAACTTTTTCCGACCTCGTGGCTCAGGCTCATCCTCCTCTCAGTCTTCCATCGACTCTCATCCCAGTGAGGTCGAGAGGCAGCTTGCCACGGTGGTGGAGCAGATGAAGAACATGCAGAGGCAGCAGCGAGAGTCGCACGACCGGTATACAGCTGAGGTGGAGCGGTATCGGGCCGAGCTGCAGGAGTATACAGCCGCCATGCAGGCGTGGTGGCAGATATTCGCCTCTGATTCAATGCCACGAGCGCAAATGCCTGCGCCACCGATGCCGCCGATCCCGCCGACCCAGCCATCGATGCCGCCGATCCCGCCGACCCAACCATCGATGTCGCCGATTGTTAACCTGGGCGAGGATGAAGAGGAAGACGGATTTAATTCCGATTGTTAAAAAAATTTGATTTTTAATAACTATGAAGTACAATTTTTTTTTAGTTTGAATTGTTACTTTAATTTAATTTTTGAATTGTTACTTTAATTTATAATTTTGTGAATTTATTAGTTTGAATTTACTTTTATTTAATGGACACAACATTTATAAAAACAAGTGAAAAACGAAAATGAATTAATTTGGTGAATTATGAAAAAAAAATTTAAGCAAATGAACGAATTATAAATTTAAGCGGGAGTCGAAATAAATAATTTTACAGAAATAATAAAAATTAAATGGCCCCAATATTTATAAAAACAAGTTAGAAACGAAAATGAATTAATTTGGTGAATTGTAGAAAAAAAATGAGTCAATTTGGATACATATACAATTAATTACGTACAAATGAACGAATTATAAATTTAAGCGGGAGTCGAAATAAATAATTTTACAGAAATAATAAAAATTAAATGGCCCCAATATTTATAAAAACAAGTTAGAAACGAAAATGAATTAATTTGGTGAATTGTAGAAAAAAAAAATGAGTCAATTTGGATACATATACAATTAATTGAGTACAAATGAACGAATTATAAATTTAAGCGGGAGTCGAAATAAATAGTTTTACAGAAATAATAAAAATTAAATGGCCCCAATATTTATAAAAACAAGTTAGAAACGAAAATAAATTAATTTGGTGAATTGTAGAAAAAAAAAAAGTCAATTTGGATACATATACAATTAATTGCGTACAAATGAACGAATTATAAATTTAAGCGGGAGTCGAAATAAATAGTTTTACATAAATAATAAAAATTAAATGGCCCCAATATTTATAAAAACAAGTTAGAAACGAAAATGAATTAATTTGGTGAATTGTAGAAAAAAAAATGAGTCAATTTGGATACATATACAATTAATTGCGTACAAATGAACGAATTATAAATTTAAGCGGGAGTCGAAATAAATAGTTTTACAGAAATAATAAAAATTAAATGGCCCCAATATTTATAAAAACAAGTTAGAAACGAAAATGAATTAATTTGGTGAATTGTAGAAAAAAAATGAGTCAATTTGGATACATATACAATTAATTATGTACAAATGAACGAATTATAAATTTAAGCGGGAGTCGAAATAAATAATTTTACAGAAATAATAAAAATTAAATGGCCTCAATATTGATAAAAACAAGTTAGAAACGAAAATGAATTAATTTGGTGAATTGTAGAAAAAAAAATGAGTCAATTTGGATACATATACAATTAATTGCGTACAAATGAACGAATTATAAATTTAAGCGGGAGTCGAAATAAATAATTTTACAGAAATAATAAAAATTAAATGGCCCCAATATTTATAAAAACAAGTTAGAAACGAAAATGAATTAATTTGGTGAATTGTAGAAAAAAAATGAGTCAATATGGATACATATACAATTAATTGCGTACAAATGAACGAATTATAAATTTAAGCGGGAGTCGAAATAAATAGTTTTACAGAAATAATAAAAATTAAATGGCCCCAATATTTATAAAAACAAGTTAGAAACGAAAATGAATTAATTTGGTGAATTGTAGAAAAAAAAAATGAGTCAATTTGGATACATATACAATTAATTGCGTACAAATGAACGAATTATAAATTTAAGCGGGAGTCGAAATAAATAGTTTTACAGAAATAATAAAAATTAAATGGCCCCAATATTTATAAAAACAAGTTAGAAACGAAAATGAATTAATTTGGTGAATTGTAGAAAAAAAAATGAGTCAATTTGGATACATATACAATTAATTGCGTACAAATGAACGAATTATAAATTTAAGCGGGAGTCGAAATAAATAGTTTTACAGAAATAATAAAAATTAAATGGCCCCAATATTTATAAAAACAAGTTAGAAACGAAAATGAATTAATTTGGTGAATTGTAGAAAAAAAATGAGTCAATTTGGATACATATACAATTAATTGCATACAAATGAACGAATTATAAATTTAAGCGGGAGTCGAAATAAATAGTTTTACAGAAATAATAAAAATTAAATGGCCCCAATATTTATAAAAACAAGTTAGAAATGAAAATGAATTAATTTGGTGAATTGTAGAAAAAAAAATGAGTCAATTTGTATACATATACAATTAATTGCGTACAAATGAACGAATTATAAATTTAAGCGGGAGTCGAAATAAATAGTTTTACAGAAATAATAAAAATTAAATTGCCCCAATATTTATAAAAACAAGTTAGAAACGAAAATGAATTAATTTGGTGAATTGTAGAAAAAAAAATGAGTCAATTTGGATACATATACAATTAATTGCGTACAAATGAACGAATTATAAATTTAAGCGGGAGTCGAAATAAATAGTTTTACAGAAATAATAAAAATTAAATGGCCCCAATATTTATAAAAACAAGTTAGAAACGAAAATGAATTAATTTGGTGAATTGTAGAAAAAAAATGAGTCAATTTGGACACATATACAATTAATTGCGTACAAATGAACGAATTATAAATTTAAGCGGGAGTCGAAAGAAATAGTTTTACATAAATAATAAAAATTAAATGGCCCCAATATTTATAAAAACATGTTAGAAACGAAAATGAATTAATTTGGTGAATTGTAGAAAAAAAAATGAGTCAATTTGGATACATATACAATTAATTGCGTACAAATGAACGAATTATAAATTTAAGCGGGAGTCGAAATAAATAGTTTTACAGAAATAATAAAAATTAAATGGCCCCAATATTTATAAAAACAAGTTAGAAACGAAAATGAATTAATTTGGTGAATTGTAGAAAAAAAATGAGTCAATTTGGATACATATACAATTAATTATGTACAAATGAACGAATTATAAATTTAAGCGGGAGTCGAAATAAATAATTTTACAGAAATAATAAAAATTAAATGGCCTCAATATTGATAAAAACAAGTTAGAAACGAAAATGAATTAATTTGGTGAATTGTAGAAAAAAAAATGAGTCAATTTGGATACATATACAATTAATTGCGTACAAATGAACGAATTATAAATTTAAGCGGGAGTCGAAATAAATAATTTTACAGAAATAATAAAAATTAAATGGCCCCAATATTTATAAAAACAAGTTAGAAACGAAAATGAATTAATTTGGTGAATTGTAGAAAAAAAATGAGTCAATTTGGATACATATACAATTAATTGCGTACAAATGAACGAATTATAAATTTAAGCGGGAGTCGAAATAAATAGTTTTACAGAAATAATAAAAATTAAATGGCCCCAATATTTATAAAAACAAGTTAGAAACGAAAATGAATTAATTTGGTGAATTGTAGAAAAAAAATGAGTCAATTTGGATACATATACAATTAATTGCGTACAAATGAACGAATTATAAATTTAAGCGGGAGTCGAAATAAATAGTTTTACAGAAATAATAAAAATTAAATGGCCCCAATATTTATAAAAACAAGTTAGAAACGAAAATGAATTAATTTGGTGAATTGTAGAAAAAAAAATGAGTCAATTTGGATACATATACAATTAATTGCGTACAAATGAACGAATTATAAATTTAAGCGGGAGTCGAAATAAATAGTTTTACAGAAATAATAAAAATTAAATGGCCCCAATATTTATAAAAACAAGTTAGAAACGAAAATGAATTAATTTGGTGAATTGTAGAAAAAAATGAGTCAATTTGGATACATATACAATTAATTGCATACAAATGAACGAATTATAAATTTAAGCAGGAGTCGAAATAAATAGTTTTACAGAAATAATAAAAATTAAATGGCCCCAATATTTATAAAAACAAGTTAGAAATGAAAATGAATTAATTTGGTGAATTGTAGAAAAAAAAATGAGTCAATTTGGATACATATACAATTAATTGCGTACAAATGAACGAATTATAAATTTAAGCGGGAGTCGAAATAAATAGTTTTACAGAAATAATAAAAATTAAATTGCCCCAATATTTATAAAAACAAGTTAGAAACGAAAATGAATTAATTTGGTGAATTGTAGAAAAAAAAATGAGTCAATTTGGATACATATACAATTAATTGCGTACAAATGAACGAATTATAAATTTAAGCGGGAGTCGAAATAAATAGTTTTACAGAAATAATAAAAATTAAATGGCCCCAATATTTATAAAAACAAGTTAGAAACGAAAATGAATTAATTTGGTGAATTGTAGAAAAAAAATGAGTCAATTTGGATACATATACAATTAATTGCGTACAAATGAACGAATTATAAATTTAAGCGGGAGTCGAAAGAAATAGTTTTACATAAATAATAAAAATTAAATGGCCCCAATATTTATAAAAACAAGTTAGAAACGAAAATGAATTAATTTGGTGAATTGTAGAAAAAAAATGAGTCAATTTGGATACATATACAATTAATTGCGTACAAATGAACGAATTATAAATTTAAGCGGGAGTCGAAATAAATAGTTTTACAGAAATAATAAAAATTAAATGGCCCCAATATTTATAAAAACAAGTTAGAAACGAAAATGAATTAATTTGGTGAATTGTAGAAAAAAAAATGAGTCAATTTGGATACATATACAATTAATTGCGTACAAATGAACGAATTATAAATTTAAGCGGGAGTCGAAATAAATAGTTTTACAGAAATAATAAAAATTAAATTGCCCCAATATTTATAAAAACAAGTTAGAAACGAAAATGAATTAATTTGGTGAATTGTAGAAAAAAAAATGAGTCAATTTGGATACATATACAATTAATTGCGTACAAATGAACGAATTATAAATTTAAGCGGGAGTCGAAATAAATAGTTTTACAGAAATAATAAAAATTAAATGGCCCCAATATTTATAAAAACAAGTTAGAAACGAAAATGAATTAATTTGGTGAATTGTAGAAAAAAAAATGAGCCAATTTGGATACATATACAATTAATTGCGTACAAATGAACGAATTATAAATTTAAGCGGGAGTCGAAATAAAAAGTTTTACAGAAATAATAAAAATTAAATGGCCCCAATATTTATAAAAACAAGTTAGAAACGAAAATGAATTAATTTGGTGAATTGTAGAAAAAAAAATGAGTCAATTTGGATACATATACAATTAATTGCGTACAAATGAACGAATTATAAATTTAAGCGGGAGTCGAAATAAATAGTTTTACAGAAATAATAAAAATTAAATGGCCCCAATATTTATAAAAACAAGTTAGAAACGAAAATGAATTAATTTGGTGAATTGTAGAAAAAAAATGAGTCAATTTGGATACATATACAATTAATTGCGTACAAATGAACGATTAATAAATTTAAGCGGGAGTCGAAATAAATAGTTTTACAGAAATAATAAAAATTAAATGGCCCCAATATTTATAAAAACAAGTTAGAAACGAAAATGAATTAATTTGGTGAATTGTAGAAAAAAAATGAGTCAATTTGGATACATATACAATTAATTGCGTACAAATGAACGAATTATAAATTTAAGCGGGAGTCGAAATAAATAGTTTTACAGAAATAATAAAAATTAAATGGCCCCAATATTTATAAAAACAAGTTAGAAACGAAAATGAATTAATTTGGTGAATTGTAGAAAAAAAATGAGTCAATTTGGATACATATACAATTAATTGCGTACAAATGAACGAATTATAAATTTAAGCGGGAGTCGAAATAAATAGTTTTACAGAAATAATAAAAATTAAATGGCCCCAATATTTATAAAAACAAGTTAGAAACGAAAATGAATTAATTTGGTGAATTGTAGAAAAAAAATGAGTCAATTTGGATACATATACAATTAATTGCGTACAAATGAACGAATTATAAATTTAAGCGGGAGTCGAAATAAATAGTTTTACAGAAATAATAAAAATTAAATGGCCCCAATATTTATAAAAACAAGTTAGAAACGAAAATGAATTAATTTGGTGAATTGTAGAAAAAAAATGAGTCAATTTGGATACATATACAATTAATTGCGTACAAATGAACGAATTATAAATTTAAGCGGGAGTCGAAATAAATAGTTTTACAGAAATAATAAAAATTAAATGGCCCCAATATTTATAAAAACAAGTTAGAAACGAAAATGAATTAATTTGGTGAATTGTAGAAAAAAAATGAGTCAATTTGGATACATATACAATTAATTGCGTACAAATGAACGAATTATAAATTTAAGCGGGAGTCGAAATAAATAGTTTTACAGAAATAATAAAAATTAAATGGCCCCAATATTTATAAAAACAAGTTAGAAACGAAAATGAATTAATTTGGTGAATTGTAGAAAAAAAATGAGTCAATTTGGATACATATACAATTAATTGCGTACAACTGAACGAATTATAAATTTAAGCGGGAGTCGAAATAAATAGTTTTACAGAAATAATAAAAATTAAATGGCCCCAATATTTATAAAAACAAGTTAGAAACGAAAATGAATTAATTTGGTGAATTGTAGAAAAAAAATGAGTCAATTTGGATACATATACAATTAATTGCGTACAAATGAACGAATTATAAATTTAAGCGGGAGTCGAAATAAATAGTTTTACAGAAATAATAAAAATTAAATGGCCCAAATATTTATAAAAACAAGTTAGAAACGAAAATGAATTAATTTGGTGAATTGTAGAAAAAAAATGAGTCAATTTGGATACATATACAATTAATTGCGTACAAATGAACGAATTATAAATTTAAGCGGGAGTCGAAATAAATAGTTTTACAGAAATAATAAAAATTAAATGGCCCCAATATTTATAAAAACAAGTTAGAAACGAAAATGAATTAATTTGGTGAATTGTAGAAAAAAAATGAGTCAATTTGGATACATATACAATTAATTGCGTACAAATGAACGAATTATAAATTTAAGCGGGAGTCGAAATAAATAGTTTTACAGAAATAATAAAAATTAAATGGCCCCAATATTTATAAAAACAAGTTAGAAACGAAAATGAATTAATTTGGTGAATTGTAGAAAAAAAATGAGTCAATTTGGATACATATACAATTAATTGCGTACAAATGAACGAATTATAAATTTAAGCGGGAGTCGAAATAAATAGTTTTACAGAAATAATAAAAATTAAATGGCCCCAATATTTATAAAAACAAGTTAGAAACGAAAATGAATTAATTTGGTGAATTGTAGAAAAAAAATGAGTCAATTTGGATACATATACAATTAATTGCGTACAAATGAACGAATTATAAATTTAAGCGGGAGTCGAAATAAATAGTTTTACAGAAATAATAAAAATTAAATGGCCCCAATATTTATAAAAACAAGTTAGAAACGAAAATGAATTAATTTGGTGAATTCTAGAAAAAAAATGAGTCAATTTGGATACGTATACAATTAATTGCGTACAAATGAACGAATTATAAATTTAAGCGGGAGTCGAAATAAATAGTTTTACAGAAATAATAAAAATTAAATGGCCCCATTATTTATAAAAACAAGTTAGAAACGAAAATGAATTAATTTGGTGAATTGTAGAAAAAAAATGAGTCAATTTGGATACATATACAATTAATTGCGTACAAATGAACGAATTATAAATTTAAGCGGGAGTCGAAATAAATAGTTTTACAGAAATAATAAAAATTAAATGGCCCCAATATTTATAAAAACAAGTTAGAAACGAAAATGAATTAATTTGGTGATTGTAGAAAAAAAATGAGTCAATTTGGATACATATACAATTAATTGCGTACAAATGAACGAATTATAAATTTAAGCGGGAGTCGAAATAAATAGTTTTACAGAAATAATAAAAATTAAATGGCCCCAATATTTATAAAAACAAGTTAGAAACGAAAATGAATTAATTTGGTGAATTGTAGAAAAAAAAATGAGTCAATTTGGATACATATACAATTAATTGCGTACAAATGAACGAATTATAAATTTAAGCGGGAGTCGAAATAAATAGTTTTACAGAAATAATAAAAATTAAATGGCCCCAATATTTATAAAAACAAGTTAGAAACGAAAATGAATTAATTTGGTGAATTGTAGAAAAAAAATGAGTCAATTTGGATACATATACATTTAATTGCGTACAAATGAACGAATTATAAATTTAAGCGGGAGTCGAAATAAATAGTTTTACAGAAATAATAAAAATTAAATGGCCCCAATATTTATAAAAACAAGTTAGAAACGAAAATGAATTAATTTGGTGAATTGTAGAAAAAAAATGAGTCAATTTGGATACATATACAATTAATTGCGTACAAATGAACGAATTATAAATTTAAGCGGGAGTCGAAATAAATAGTTTTACAGAAATAATAAAAATTAAATGGCCCCAATATTTATAAAAACAAGTTAGAAACGAAAATGAATTAATTTGGTGAATTGTAGAAAAAAAATGAGTCAATTTGGATACATATACAATTAATTGCGTACAAATGAACGAATTATAAATTTAAGCGGGAGTCGAAATAAATAGTTTTACAGAAATAATAAAAATTAAATGGCCCCAATATTTATAAAAACAAGTTAGAAACGAAAATGAATTAATTTGGTGAATTGTAGAAAAAAAATGAGTCAATTTGGATACATATACAATTAATTGCGTACAAATGAATGAATTATAAATTTAAGCGGGAGTCGAAATAAATAGTTTTACAGAAATAATAAAAATTAAATGGCCCCAATATTTATAAAAACAAGTTAGAAACGAAAATGAATTAATTTGGTGAATTGTAGAAAAAAAAAGAGTCAATTTGGATACATATACAATTAATTGCGTACAAATGAACGAATTATAAATTTAAGCGGGAGTCGAAATAAATAGTTTTACAGAAATAATAAAAATTAAATGGCCCCAATATTTATAAAAACAAGTTAGAAACGAAAATGAATTAATTTGGTGAATTGTAGAAAAAAAAATGAGTCAATTTGGATACATATACAATTAATTGCGTACAAATGAACGAATTATAAATTTAAGCGGGAGTCGAAATAAATAGTTTTACAGAAATAATAAAAATTAAATGGCCCCAATATTTATAAAAACAAGTTAGAAACGAAAATGAATTAATTTGGTGAATTGTAGAAAAAAAATGAGTCAATTTGGATACATATACATTTAATTGCGTACAAATGAACGAATTATAAATTTAAGCGGGAGTCGAAATAAATAGTTTTACAGAAATAATAAAAATTAAATGGCCCCAATATTTATAAAAACAAGTTAGAAACGAAAATGAATTAATTTGGTGAATTGTAGAAAAAAAATGAGTCAATTTGGATACATATACAATTAATTGCGTACAAATGAACGAATTATAAATTTAAGCGGGAGTCGAAATAAATAGTTTTACAGAAATAATAAAAATTAAATGGCCCCAATATTTATAAAAACAAGTTAGAAACGAAAATGAATTAATTTGGTGAATTGTAGAAAAAAAATGAGTCAATTTGGATACATATACAATTAATTGCGTACAAATGAACGAATTATAAATTTAAGCGGGAGTCGAAATAAATAGTTTTACAGAAATAATAAAAATTAAATGGCCCCAATATTTATAAAAACAAGTTAGAAACGAAAATGAATTAATTTGGTGAATTGTAGAAAAAAAATGAGTCAATTTGGATACATATACAATTAATTGCGTACAAATGAACGAATTATAAATTTAAGCGGGAGTCGAAATAAATAGTTTTACAGAAATAATAAAAATTAAATGGCCCCAATATTTATAAAAACAAGTTAGAAACGAAAATGAATTAATTTGGTGAATTGTAGAAAAAAAATGAGTCAATTTGGATACGTACACAATTAATTGCGTACAAATGAACGAATTATAAATTTAAGCGGGAGTCGAAATAAATAGTTTTACAGAAATAATAAAAATTAAATGGCCCCAATATTTATAAAAACAAGTTAGAAACGAAAATGAATTAATTTGGTGAATTGTAGAAAAAAAAAATGAGTCAATTTGGATACATATACAATTAATTGCGTACAAATGAACGAATTATAAATTTAAGCGGGAGTCGAAATAAATAGTTTTACAGAAATAATAAAAATTAAATGGCCCCAATATTTATAAAAACAAGATAGAAACGAAAATGAATTAATTTGGTGAATTGTAGAAAAAAAAATGAGTCAATTTGGATCATATACAATTAATTGCGTACAAATGAACGAATTATAAATTTAAGCGGGAGTCGAAATAAATAGTTTTACAGAAATAATAAAAATTAAATGGCCCCAATATTTATAAAAACAAGTTAGAAACGAAAATGAATTAATTTGGTGAATTGTAGAAAAAAAATGAGTCAATTTGGATACATATACAATTAATTGCGTACAAATGAACGAATTATAAATTTAAGCGGGAGTCGAAATAAATAGTTTTACAGAAATAATAAAAATTAAATGGCCCCAATATTTATAAAAACAAGTTAGAAACGAAAATGAATTAATTTGGTGAATTGTAGAAAAAAAATGAGTCAATTTGGATACATATACAATTAATTGCGTATAAATGAACGAATTATAAATTTAAGCGGGAGTCGAAATAAATAGTTTTACAGAAATAATAAAAATGAAATGGCCCCAATATTTATAAAAACAAGTTAGAAACGAAAATGAATTAATTTGGTGAATTGTAGAAAAAAAATGAGTCAATTTGGATACATATACAATTAATTGCGTACAAATGAACGAATTATAAATTTAAGCGGGAGTCGAAATAAATAATTTTGCAGAAATAATAAAAATTAAATGGCCCCAATATTTATAAAAACAAGTTAGAAACGAAAATGAATTAATTTGGTGAATTGTAGAAAAAAATGAGTCAATTTGAATACATATACAATTAATTGCGTACAAATGAACGAATTATAAATTTAAGCGGGAGTCGAAATAAATAGTTTTACAGAAATAATAAAAATTAAATGGCCCCAATATTTATAAAAACAAGTTAGAAACGAAAATGAATTAATTTGGTGAATTGTAGAAAAAAAATGAGTCAATTTGGATACATATACAATTAATTGCGTACAAATGAACGAATTATAAATTTAAGCGGGAGTCGAAATAAATAATTTTGCAGAAATAATAAAAATTAAATGGCCCCAATATTTATAAAAACAAGTTAGAAACGAAAATGAATTAATTTGGTGAATTGTAGAAAAAAATGAGTCAATTTGAATACATATACAATTAATTGCGTACAAATGAACGAATTATAAATTTAAGCGGGAGTCGAAATAATTAGTTTTACAGAAATAATAAAAATTAAATGGCCCCAATATTTATAAAAACAAGTTAGAAACGAAAATGAATTAATTTGGTGAATTGTAGAAAAAAATGAGTCAATTTGGATACATATACAATTAATTGCGTACAAATGAACGAATAATAAATTTAAGCGGGAGTCGAAATAAATAGTTTTACAGAAATAATAAAAATTAAATGGCCCCAATATTTATAAAAAACAAGTTAGAAACGAAAATGAATTAATTTGGTGAATTGTAGAAAAAAAAATGAGTCAATTTGGATACATATACAATTAATTGCGTACAAATGAACGAAATATAAATTTAAGCGGGAGTCGAAATAAATAGTTTTACAGAAATAATAAAAATTAAATGGCCCCAATATTTATAAAAACAATTTAGAAACGAAAATGAATTAATTTGGTGAATTGTAGAAAAAAAAAAGAGTCAATTTGGATACATATACAATAATTGCGTACAAATGAACGAATTATAAATTTAAGCAGGAGTCGAAATAAATAATTTTACAGAAATAATAAATATTAAATGGCCCCAATATTTATAAAAACAAGTTAAAAACGAAAATGAATTAATTTGGTGAATTGTAGAAAAAAAATGAGTCAATTTGGATACATATACAATTAATTGCGTACAAATGAACGAATTATAAATTTAAGCGGGAGTCGAAATAAATAGTTTTACAGAAATAATAAAAATTAAATGGCCCCAATATTTATAAAAAACAAGTTAGAAACGAAAATGAATTAATTTGGTGAATTGTAGAAAAAAAAATGAGTCAATTTGGATACATATACAATTAATTGCGTACAAATGAACGAATTATAAATTTAAGCGGGAGTCGAAATAAATAGTTTTACAGAAATAATAAAAATTAAAAGGCCCCAATATTTATAAAAACAAGTTAGAAACGAAAATGAATTAATTTGGTGAATTGTAGAAAAAAAAATGAGTCAATTTGGATATATATACAATTAATTGCGTACAAATGAACGAATTATAAATTTAAGCGGGAGTCGAAATAAATAATTTTACAGAAATAATAAAAATTAAATGGCCCCAATATTTATAAAAACAAGTTAGAAACGAAAATGAATTAATTTGGTGAATTGTAGAAAAAAAAATGAGTCAATTTGGATACATATACAATTAATTGCGTACAAATGAACGAATTATAAATTTAAGCGGGAGTCGAAATAAGTAATTTTACAGAAATAATAAAAATTAAATGGCCCCAATATTTATAAAAACAAGTTAGAAACGAAAATGAATTAATTTGGTGAATTGTAGAAAAAAAATGAGTCAATTTGGATACATATACAATTAATTGCGTACAAATGAACGAATTATAAATTTAAGCGGGAGTCGAAATAAATAGTTTTACAGAAATAATAAAAATTAAATGGCCCCAATATTTATAAAAACAAGTTAGAAACGAAAATGAATTAATTTGGTGAATTGTAGAAAAAAAATGAGTCAATTTGGATACATATACAATTAAATGCGTACAAATGAACGAATTATAAATTTAAGCGGGAGTCGAAATAAATAGTTTTACAGAAATAATAAAAATTAAATGGCCCCAATATTTATAAAAACAAGTTAGAAACGAAAATGAATTAATTTGGTGAATTGTAGAAAAAAAATGAGTCAATTTGGATACATATACAATTAATTGCGTACAAATGAACGAATTATAAATTTAAGCGGGAGTCGAAATAAATAGTTTTACAGAAATAATAAAAATTAAATGGCCCCAATATTTATAAAAACAAGTTAGAAACGAAAATGAATTAATTTGGTGAATTGTAGAAAAAAAATGAGTCAATTTGGATACGTATACAATTAATTGCGTACAAATGAACGAATTATAAATTTAAGCGGGAGTCGAAATAAATAGTTTTACAGAAATAATAAAAATTAAATGGCCCCATTATTTATAAAAACAAGTTAGAAACGAAAATGAATTAATTTGGTGAATTGTAGAAAAAAAATGAGTCAATTTGGATACATATACAATTAATTGCGTACAAATGAACGAATTATAAATTTAAGCGGGAGTCGAAATAAATAGTTTTACAGAAATAATAAAAATTAAATGGCCCCAATATTTATAAAAACAAGTTAGAAACGAAAATGAATTAATTTGGTGAATTGTAGAAAAAAAAATGAGTCAATTTGGATACATATACAATTAATTGCGTACAAATGAACGAATTATAAATTTAAGCGGGAGTCGAAATAAATAGTTTTACAGAAATAATAAAAATTAAATTGCCCCAATATTTATAAAAACAAGTTAACAAGTTAGAAACGAAAATGAATTAATTTGGTTAATTGTAGAAAAAAAAAATGAGTCAATTTGGATACATATACAATTAATTGCGTACAAATGAATGAATTATAAATTTAAGCGGTAGTCGAAATAAATAGTTTTACAGAAATAATAAAAATTAAATGGCCCCAATATTTATAAAAACAAGTTAGAAACGAAAATGAATTAATTTGGTGAATTGTAGAAAAAAATGAGTCAATTTGGATACATATACAATTAATTGCGTACAAATGAACGAATTATAAATTTAAGCGGGAGTCGAAATAAATAGTTTTACAGAAATAATAAAAATTAAATGGCCCCAATATTTATAAAAAACAAGTTAGAAACGAAAATGAATTAATTTGGTGAATTGTAGAAAAAAATGAGTCAATTTGGATACATATACAATTAATTGCGTACAAATGAACGAATTATAAATTTAAGCGGGAGTCGAAATAAATAGTTTTACAGAAATAATAAAAATTAAATGGCCCCAATATTTATAAAAAAACAAGTTAGAAACGAAAATGAATTAATTTGGTGAATTGTAGAAAAAAAAATGAGTCAATTTGGATACATATACAATTAATTGCGTACAAATGAACGAATTATAAATTTAAGCGGGAGTCGAAATAAATAGTTTTACAGAAATAATAAAAATTAAATGGCCCCAATATTTATAAAAACAAGTTAGAAACGAAAATGAATTAATTTGGTGAATTGTAGAAAAAAAAAATGAGTCAATTTGGATACATATACAATTAATTGCGTACAAATGAATGAATTATAAATTTAAGCGGGAGTCGAAATAAATAGTTTTACATAAATAATAAAAATTAAATGGCCCCAATATTTATAAAAACAAGTTAGAAACGAAAATGAATTAATTTGGTGAATTGTAGAAAAAAAAATGAGTCAATTTGGATACATATACAATTAATTGCGTACAAATGAACGGATTATAAATTTAAGCGGGAGTCGAAATAAATAATTTTACAAAATTAAAAAAATAGTTGGGCAAAATATTTTAATAAACAACTTAGATACGAAAAGAAATTAATTTGGTGAATTATAAAAAAAATGACTTAATTTGAATACATATACAATTAATTGCAAAAAAATAAACGAAAGTAGCTTGTGCCCTAGTGGCGCGCCCTCTCCTCTTGCACAAAAGGTCCCGTGTTCGATTCCCCTTGGATGCAAAAAATGGATTAATTGTTCCAGGCCTAATAAGACTAATATAGAAGGTGGGCTGCATATAACAAGGAATGGGCCGGTTGGCCCAGTGGTCCGCGCCCGCCCCGGCCGCCTCGGGTGCCCGGGCTCGAACCACGCGAGCCACTTTTTTATTTTGTATAGGCTCGGTAATTTGCGACGGCCATATTCCGTCGCAAATATTTAATTTTGCGACGGAAAACAGCCCGTCGCAAATTATAACACAAAAAAATATAAAAAATATATAAAAACATTTGCGACGGAATTTAGCCGTCGCAAATGTTGTTGACCCGATCGGGTCTGACACGAAAAGTTTGCGACGGACTACTGTCCGTCGCAAATTCTGTGTGACCCGGCCGGATCTGACCTGCCGATTTTGCGACGGATTTGTCCGTCGTTAATTTGCGACGGATGGCTGAATCCGTCGCAAAAATTTGCTACGGCTGTTTTAGGTACGGATACGTGTCCGTCGCAGATCCCGTCGCAAAACACTGTTTGCGACGGATTTTCCGTCGCTAATTCCGTCGCAAAACAGTATTTTTTTTGTAGTGTTATTTCAATCCAACCCACAAAATGTTTAGATTTATCCCAACTCTAGCAGGTGCGCTATGGATATATTGTCAATTATTTTATCTCTATCTATTTAAGTAAATGCAGTTTTAATCAAATAAATAAATAAAAATATTATGCATGTGAGTAGCGAGTGCCTTTTACCTAGGGATGAATTTAGGGGTGCGTTTTTTTGGTTTGAACGAAATATGACAAATTCTAATTGGGAAAAACATGGATGAGGCAAATTCAATGATTAAGTATATTTGTATTATAACTTGAGATGTATGAATAGTAGTGGATGTAACTTTGTAGCAAACCAATACTTTTGATGATAATGTTATCAATACAATAAAGTAGATCCCAGGAAATTAGAGTTTACAAGAAAATTTTCTCAATATACTTACAAAATTTCCAGTAATGAATTTTGTAGTGGGGACTGTCTACGACTGGCCTACATAATTTTCTTGTCATGCAAACATCTTCATTTTTCAACTTACAAACAATCTATACTATATTAAAAAGTCTCAAGCACTTGAGAAACATTTTTAGACCATAATACCCTCAACATGTTTTCCTTCGTGCAACTAACCCCCAAATAACCCCAAAACACCCGCACGCGCTCAACCCATCTACCCATCCCCTCCCTCGCCCTCACCAATCTCCCTTCCTCCGTCTCTTCGGCTCAGGCAAAGCGTCGAGCGATTACGCCCCCCACAAACTGATAATCAAGCCCCATCCCCTCCCTCACCCTCACCAATCCCCCCTCCTCCGTCTCTTCAGCTCAGGCGAAGCGCCACACGATTATGCCCCCCGACCGAAAATCGAGGGCAAGGGATCTCCACAAGGCTGGAAACCAGCGATCAGATCTCTCAATGGGGTTGGATCGAGAATCTTCATCGCCAGCGATGGCCATTCGTCCCAACGGGCGAACCAAACGCCGACCTGCATCCTCCAACGTCGACATATACGCCTCTGACGAACTCGAACCTCCAAATAGAATCAAGAGCCGAAGAGACGGAGGAAGGGAGATTGGTGAGGGCGAGGGAGGGGATGGGTAGATGGGTTGAGCGCGTGCGGGTGTTTTGGGGTTATTTGGGGGTTAGTTGCACGAAGGAAAACATGTTGAGGGTATTATGGTCTAAAAATGTTTCTCAAGTGCTTGAGACTTTTTAATAGCCGATCGACGAAGCGTCCTCCCCTACCAAGGCTGCAGTAATTATTCACGGACGACAGATAAACACTTCTTATTGTATATCATATGTTGGCTAGCTGTGATCTTATTGTAACTTAGGATTGCTTATTATAATATTAACCATAAAAAGAGTAATATGGATGATGTAGTTTGGGTTGAGTAAAGATAAACACTTCTTGGAGGTATGTAGGGTAACTTTTTATTTAATTTTGATGGAAGGCTCAAGATTGTTTGTGACCTGAAATCATCTTTTCTTTTTTCAGGTCAATGCGGAAATAACCTACACAAGGTATCATTCGGTGGCTCCGATGATAATTTCACTACTCTAGCTTTTCCATTTATCGTCTCTTCTTGATTGAGGCTTAAACTAGAGTCAGCATCTTTCTTCAAGGCCCTCCCATTGTGTTTATACAGTAAAGCATAAGAGTACGGTTAATCTTTTCTGTTCATGACTAAAGTACATTCCAGTTGAAAACTTTTTATTTCTAAAAAAGCTTGACATTTCGTTTCTGGAGAAATTATTAGAAGAAGGTAGTTGAGAGTCCAGTGGTTTCACATCTTTATTGAAGTCAACAGTTGATTCTATTCCTCCATTAACCGAGATCAGAGCAGATTAGTCAGAGCCCATTATGGTATTATCAGCTGGAGGATCCTGATCATCTGCCCCAGGAGACGTATAAGGCTTATTGGATTTTTGTAGGAGTGCCCCGTTGCCATTATCAGAAGATTTACCTTCTTCCAAGTTCATAGATATATCAGAATCTTCAATTTCTCTTGTACCTTGAGTTCCAAAGTCAGAAGTTCTGACTCGCTTTTTAGCAGATGTGATGCGATCCATGTATTGCTTCCATCTCGAGATCAACGATGAGGTCCTTCGTCTTCCTTACTTACTGTGTACATAAACTAGCTTTTTGCTCAAATCCGATACTAAAGCAGCAAATTGCTCAACCTGCTCCACTGAAGGTGAAGTCCCAACTTCAACTGCAACTTTGATCAGCTCAATCTTCCCAGACAATATAGCTTCATTCAGCACAGTTACATAAAAGTTATCCTTCACATTTTCTGCTCTGAGATCTATTATTGTTCTAAATCCTCTATCTAGAAGCCATTTCAAACTTTCTTCTGTTACCTCTCCACCCTTCCAAAATGCAACGTCATCATCTTCCAATTGTGTTTTGCGTGCTGGAGTTGGCAAACATTTTATCTTATCATATAGCATATTGCTGGTGTCAGTAATTCTTGATTGTCAATTATAAATGAAGAATTTTATTGAGACATAAGGAAAATTAAAATTCTTGCTGTGTTGCTTGCAATACCTTTTAGAAATTTGCTTGTTTATTGTTGTTATGCTAACTTGTTTTTTTCCAGGTCCTGTAGATCTTGTCATTGACCACTCAGTTCAGGTTGATGTTGCCAGATCAGAAAATGTTGTCCAGGCTAACATGGACCTTGAGTTCAAGAGAAACAATGAGATATTTGCTTTTCTTAAATGGGGTTCCACAGCCTTCCGCAATATGCTTGTTGTTCCGCCTGGTTCTGGTATTGTTCATCAGGTATAGAGTAGCCTCTTCTTCTTATATATCTAATTGTCCATTTAAGTTGATTCTATCGGTTGATATTTTTGAGTTTCCAGACAATTATTTGATACATGTATTAAGAACATTTATCAAGTGATGAAATGTTTAAAATGTTTCAGGTGAATTTGGAATACCTTGGGCGGGTTGTTTTTAACTCCGAAGGTATTTTGTACCCCGATAGTGTTGTTGGAACTGACTCCCACACTACCACGATTGATGGTTTTGGTGTGGCTGGATGGGGAGTCGGAGGAATTGAAGCAGAGGCAGTGATGCTTGGTCAGGTACCTATGTTTCTTTTGCATATATGCAGTTATTTATATATATCATTCACTCTTTACAGAATTTTTTTATAAGAGAACTTATTTTTTTTATATAATATTTTTCTCCTTATGAACTTTGGCAGCCAATGAGCATGGTTCTTCCTGGTGTTGTTGGGTTTAAGTTGACTGGAAAATTACGCAATGGAGTTACTGCAACTGATTTGGTTTTAACTCTGACCCAAATTTTGAGAAAGCATGTTGTGGTTGGAAAGTTCATTGAGTTTTATGGTAACTCTCTTCTCTGGAATGCTTGAAGAGTTGTATTTTCTTTGCTTCTCTTTGTTGTCTTAATATGCTTTTATTACGAACATAGGTGAAGGCATGGGTCAGTTATCCTCCAACCAAACAGCAGAAACTGAGAGAAAAAATGAATTCTATAAGCATGAGTCACAGACATCCTTCTAATGGTAAAAAGCAAATACCACATATGTCTATGAAAAATGGGAGCTTGAAGGATGTGAAGCAAATTCATCCAGGAATAAGTGCTTCAGATAAATCTGATATGCAGCATCTGAATAAATCCCCAACTGTTTCGGTCAAATTAAATAAATGAAAAGGCGAGCATGTTATATTAGGTATGTAATTTGTGAATAGCCCTCATTTCCTTTATGCTTATACAGTTTTTAGTATGAAATATAATAGATATCTTTTAATTTAACTGAGAATAAATAATATATTACATTTAATCTTTTAATATAATAAATAGTAAGAGTAAATATTACATTTATATGTGTGTTTGCTTATTTTAATTTAAAATTGAATAACTATGTTTAACATGTGTCATTATGTTTAAATATATTTATTATATAATACTCCCTCCGTCCCAATTTTGTTTACCCAAAAGCCCAAAAAAGGAAGTTTTTTTTTGTTTACCTATTTCCTAAAATGGCAAAAAGCAACACCACTTTTTAAAACTCAACCTTCAAAAAGCTACTTTATACCCAAAAATATTAATAAACAATTCCTAAAAAGCTACTTTATACTCAAAAGTATTAATAAACAACCCTTTTCTTAAAAACCGTGCCATTTAGAAATGGGTAATCTAAATTGGGACGGAGGTAGTATAATTTTATAGTTTTATGGTGAATAAATTTTTTTATGTACATATAATGTATTGCTATAATATATTAATCATGCTATATCTTTCTATATATATGGCATATATCCGAAGTGTTCTCGCATTTGCAATTTTAGATCTTTTGGAAATGGGTATAGTGCTGCTGCCCAACTATGCAAGTAAGTAGAGACACTTGGAACCTGAGAGCTTATACTGCTTCTCATTCTGTTTTATACTTTGTATGTACCAACATCTTATTAATAGTGGCACCTATTTAACACAAGTTTCTAATTTTAATGTTAATCCTGTTCAAATTGAGTAAAAATAGTTTTATTTGTACTTATCTATGAGCTTGTAAAATTTGTATTAGGAAGTGAGGGTTTAATTAATGTTTGAGATCGTTTTTATTCATATATTTATAGATTACTTTTCAAGATGAAGTGTCTTGAGGGATCATGGCAAGCAACACTGCAGGAATAGACTGTGAATTCAATTTATTGTGTAGTGAAAATGCAAATCTGTATCAATTTATAGGTTTGTAATGACGATTACAACTTCTTAAGATTGAAATTGCCACTCTGGGTTATTTCTGGTGGAGTTTAAATTTTATGTCATGTTTTGAGTTGCTATTATTAAAATAATTCATGTATATTGGGCATTTTAAAGCATAGATGTAGAATCCTTCTGAAAATTTACCTTAGGAGTGAGACTTCTCCATACGATCACTGCTTGTTTTTGGGTTCTCATTAGCTTCATGTGATATGCAGATTATTTGCAAATGGATATGATAAAAGCCAAGAATTGGCTGCTGCTGCGTTGGCCTACAAATGCATCAGCCACTGTTAGACTAAATAATGGAAAGAAAATCAATCTATTCCACTTTCTACTATGGTTTTTGAGGTTAATAATAGCGTTGGCCCAGGTTATGGATGCATAGTTAGAATTCAAATTAGACTTTTCTTTTATTTCACATTAACAAATTCGAAGGTTTGAATGATTAAGCCAGAAGTGTATATGTTTAGGATTCCAATTAAAATTATATGCTGTAGAAACCATATCCAATATATATGTTTTTTATTAGGACACAATTTATATCATATAGTATATATTTATTGATTGTCATTTCATATACTATGCGGATATAAATTCTGATTGGCAGTCTAAGTAAATTCTGACCAGACCTAAGAAAAGGTGCTTTAATTTTAGTACTACCCGAAATCTAAAATTTTATAGTCATACCAATTAGTCACAGTGTGTTCTGAAATAATCTCGCCGTCCGTTCCGTTTTCTCAACACTCTTCCCTTTTTATTTGTCATCGCCACCGCTCACAAAAATCTAGGTTTTATTCCCGCCTCTGTTCCCTAATTTCTCTCTCACTCCATTCCTTTACCAGCTTTTTTCGTTCCTAGGTGTTTCTTCGATTCAGATATGGTCCTCCCTTCTTTTTATATTTGATTTAGATTAGGTAATATGCAGAAGCTTTAGAATGCCCACTCACTGTTTGATAATTGTTCAAGTCTTACCAGCTGTATGTTTTCTTAGTTTTATTTTTGGAGTAAGGGTTGATCTCATGACTAGGGTTCAATTATTACTCAAGAGTTTACAATATCATCATAGATATTATTCTCTGAAATATAACAAGCTTTTAAAATATGTCTACTCCGAGACTTACCCCAATCCACATGTTTCTGCACAAAATTCTTACGAAGAAGAGACACTATTTCAAGAGTGCCTCATTATTCCACGTGATTGTGCACATTATTTATACAAAAATCATTAGCTTACATATGTGTTTGTTATCTATGATGTGGGTGATTTGCATTTACCACTGAAATATATGTGCTTTAGATGCTATTAGGTATTTTTATAGATGCTTATAATGTGTTTGCTTTCAGTTAAGAGTTAGCTGAGAAATTTGGACCCAGCAAATGGACTTTGCAATAGAAGCCGCTTGATCTGTCGAGGATTCACCACGCATTTGATTCACGCGGAAATTGCGACCGGGGACATATCGGAAACCACATATTTATTACACGCATACCATTGAGCCCAGCCAATGATGATGTAACGCCCCGAATCCAGAATACCTTAAATATCCCGGATTCGAAGTGTTATTGTGACTAAAATGCGAACTATAAAATTTTTGATATAAAAAGGGATAAAATCAGAGATGAGTTTTATGCAGCGGAAGAAATGAGTAGAATAATATTATAATATATCTCACACACATATATAAAGCTTAATATTAAAGTAACATTTCATTTAAGTGGGGAACTCTGTGTCGTCTCTATTACTGTCCTTGCTCCACGACATCATAATCTGCAAGGGTTGTAAAAAGGGGACGTGAGATTTGAATTCTCACGTATGGGTGATTTGCAACGTCATGGGATTGGTAAATCCGAAGTATATTAAATTATACTCATTAATAAAGTATATAATTCATTTAAGCAGTTGACATAATAATATATATAACATATATCATACAAATAACAAGTTCACGTAATAATTAATTGGGCATAGCAGACTTCACATCATATAATTGAAATATCACAAGTTGATTCACATTAAGGGGCAATGCCCAAAACCATTTTCACGTATCGGCCCAATCTGTCAAAATCATTTTTTGCACATATTGTGAATCTCCCCCAAACCATTTCTCACCAACAAATCCATCCATTCATTCATTCATGTGACCATGAATCTGAATAATTATTATCACTCATGGCCACCACAAATAATATCAGCGACCATGAATCTGACCTATTATCACTCATGGCCGTACGTGTCAATCCACAAACAAAACTGCTGCACATCAAACCAATAATTACTCGCTTTTCTCTTTCCCATAAAACTGTCATTTCAAATTGTGGGGAGAATTCACATAATTCATACTTGTATAAATTCATGCTCACAGAATGCCCTTTATCATGCAATAGTGCTCGATTTAAATAAAACAATAGACATGTTGTATCATATATAAGTATACCACGTAATTCAAATATTTATATTATAGGGGTACATTTATGTTGGATTAGTTGTTTTAGATTGGTTTAGTCGAGTTCAGAGTATACCAGCACAGCGTATTATGAGCAGATCAATCAACCGATCATCACCCACCTGTTTGCTCCGGGTCCCGAGAATGATGTATAAACAGAATGTCGGATCCCTCGTGCGTATTTCGATTAGCACAGAATCCTAGTACGAAATCATTTGATTAAAAGTTGACCTTTGAATTATTAGGAAAACTTGAGAGTTTGTGTTACGAGAAATCGAGAAAGTTGTGGTCTTATAAACTCAAAAGGACTTGCTTAAGGGTCACATCCTATTTTGGTAAATACACTACTTCTAAAAAGGTGAGTGTATTGAGGAAGTGTATTTACTAGTATACTTGTGGTATGACTATTTCGATTACTACAAAAACAATCCTTTGATAAGTACACCCCTTTTTAAGAGGAGGTGTATTAGGGGGTGTATTTACTAAAAGCAGTAGTGTAACAGGGGGGTGTATTTACTGAAAGCAGTGGTGTAACAGGGGGAGTGTATTTACTGAAAGCAGTGGTGTAACAGGACGGTGTATTTACTGAAATTAGGGTGTCCTTAATAAAGGCCCTTTAAGAAAGAAAAATATAAGAATTCATATTTTATAAAAACTTCTTATTAAAACTTATTAAAGACTTTGGCTTTTCTAAGACAAATTATAAAAAAATACTTTTCTTTTCTAATATTAATATTACTTCTAAAGTTGATTAGTAATACTTCTAAAACAAAAGAATTATACTATTTTCCAAGAATGCTACTTTTCATTTGTTACTAATTTGGATATAACTCGACTTATCTTTTCGTTCCTAATTTTCTAACAGTCGCACAAGGGGAAGACGAGTTTCCCTTTGTCTCCAAAAACTCAACTAATATTATTAACAACTAGTTTCATCACCATACAGTTAATTCAATAATACTAATCCAAAAATACTTTTCAACTAAAACAACAATACTAATTCATCCATTCTAATAATATTAATTAACCCATCCAATAATACTCTTCAACTATTCCAATAACACTAATAAGAAAAATCATCAATCCAATAACACCAATCAATTAAACCAATAATACTAGACAACTAAATCAACAACACTAAACAACCAAAACACTAATACTAAACACTCAACTAGTGATACTAAAACACTAATTCAAAACTAAAGTAATTAAAACACCCTCCAACAACTAGTTCAAAGAAGAACAAAAAGAGGACAATCAATACTTAGTTCATAATTTCTTTTCCGCTTCCTTGTTACACGGATTCGTTTCTGGGATTTACGAGAAGGAAAGGAAGAAGGTAGAAACCTTACGATTCCGGTTCGCGGTGGTAAACGGACGGCCTAACGGCGTCGTTCGGGAATTCGGAAAAATGAATTGGACAGCCTAACGGCGTCGGTTGGAATTTCCCGAAATTTCGGCAACAGCAATCGGTTCAAACGGCGTCAATTTAAATCGGAAATTAAACGGAAAGAAAAAGTTACGGGTGAAATTGAAATTAAGCTTCAAAGATTGAAATTGAAAGGGGGTTTCTCACATACTGGAAGAGGAAAATAGAGGCGGCGGCGGCTTCGACTGGGTTTCGGCGGTGCTCGGCGGCGGAGGTGCACGAACGGCGGCGCTGGAAGAGGCGTCGCGGCGGTTCCGATCGAAGCAGAGGCGTCGCGGGTTCGAACGGAGGACAGAGGCGCGATGGCTTCGGCTGGGGACGGCGCGAGGCGGCGCTCGTTTCGGCCGAGCACGGCGGCGACGCGCGAGGAGGAGGGGGCGGAACGGCGGCGGAGCTTCGCTGCTGGTGGCGCTCGACGGCGACGAGCGTCGCGGGCGGCTGCTGGCGAAGAAGACGGCGGCGCTGTTTCACGGCGTCGCACGGCGGAGCTCTGCGATGAGGACGGCGGAGGCGCGTTTGAGCGAGAGAGACGAGAGGAGACAGAGAGTTAATTTGGGGACTGATTTTTGTTTCCAAAGAAGGAAAGAGACGTGATTTTTCTTTCATTTATAGAAGAAATATATTTTAAATTAATTAATTAATTTTAAGAGTGGAAAAATAACATGTGGATGAGAAATAACACTCTAATTAAATTAATTTAAAAAGGGAAGTAATTCATGTGGTTTAGGATTAACCCCTTTAATTCGGATATTTTCGTTCCCACTTGATACGGTTTAGGGATCATTTGGCTTACGAGTTTAATCCCGATTTAATAATTAATACAGTTTTAAGATTCGAATAATATTTTATTGTATTATAATTATTCTCAACACATTATACGGATCGAAAACATAATTTTAAGACTTTGAATAATTAATTTCTCGTAATCCCTTATCCGTTTGAAATATTCGATTTCTTTCTTCGAACTTGGGAATTTGAAATAGAGTATATATTTAAATTACACAGTAGCACACAAAATAATAAAATTAAAAGAAACACAATAATAATAATAATATAAAATTATATAATTAAGGTTTCTAGCAAAACAAAAGGTATAAAACGGGACGGGGTATTACAGATGAGGGGTACCCTTTCAAGTTCATTCGAAAACAATTCCCCGTTCGAGTGTGTTTTGCAATGACAATAAACAAGGCTCAAGGACAAACAATCGAGAAGGTAGGAGTTTACCTCCTAGAACATGTCTTCTCTCATGGACAACTTTATGTCGCGCTCTCAAGCGGAATTTCCAAACAGGACACGACGGTGTTGATCAAATCAGGCGAGAAGCATGTATCAAAAAAATTTGTATACAAGGAGATTCTGATGTAAAAGAATTAGAGGAATTTCACTAAATGAAAGAGAACAAACTTTGTACATTTCATATTAAAAAAACGTACTATACATTCACAAAAGCACACTTACAAACATTACCTCTCAAAGACAAAAGGCCAAGACGCCCCCATCAACTAAACAAGTCAAGAATGCAACAACGTGCAACGCACGTTCAGACTATCTAGTTTAATTAAAAATGTGATGGAAAAATTATGGAGGTTGTTTGGTTGTTACGACGAGTCCTTTTAAAAGTATTACCGTATTGCAAAAATGCTACTCTTTATACATATTCACTAACAAATAAATTATTTTTATCCAAGAGTCAGACTTATAATATGAAGTTAATTCATTTGTTTAATTCAATATCCTGGGGATTCTTAGGATATCTCATCTTTATCCCATTTAAGGGTTAATTGCGCTTTTGATATCAAGTGAATGCGTTCATTTTAAAATGGTCTTTTTAAGAACTTTTAGTCCCGTAGTTTTTTATACACTTTTGATCCCAAGTGAATATGATAAATTGCAGTTCTAATTCCAATGAAATCGGATAAATTTGCAGTTTTGATCCTAAAATTTAAAGGGTGGGCCCTAAACTGCCAAAAAAAAAATTGAACCACTTCCGCACATAGTTATCAAAAGTGCAAACTCCCCCCCCCCCCCCCCCACAATTAATATCCTATTTATCTCCTTCGCCATTTTAAGTAGCTATTAGTAATAAAAAAAACACCATAATGCATGTGAGTGCCTTTTAATAGGAACGGATTTATGGGGCTCTGTTTTTTATATTTTAGATATTAGGTATGTAGTTATTTTTCTATTATACATTTATTTAAAAGAATTTCTTCGCTTAGATTGAAAATATATATATGATAATATTGTAAATCGAGGTATGCAAAAGGAAAGCCAATTCCACAAATAACACCTAGAGAAATTGCAATGCAACACCTTTAGTTGTTTGAATTATTTTACATCTTACCAGGAATGATTCTATGATTTGTTTTAGGTTTTTATGTAGCAGAAAAAAGGGCCGAAAGGGAAGAGAGGGTATTAGGTTAAATTAGTGAATTAAAAATCATTTGATGAAATCTAATTGTTTGAATTATTTTGCATAAATTACATATTTAGATAATTAAATAGTTGAAAGAGGGAGATCTGCATTACTTGACCAAGAGATAATACTTGATTAGATTAAATTTTAAAATCATCAAATATTATGTATAAACAAGAAAAGTTGTTTAATAATTCAAGTTTGAAGATGCTTGTAAATCTTATTTAAAATAATTAATAGGTCTTTAAATAAATAAATTCGTGCTCTTTAAAATCAAGCTAAAATATAAATCAAAATTAGAGATATTTTATTTATTTTTGGAAGTCGGAATGAGGGGATTTTTTGGGGTATAATTGTCCTACTATTTCGTTATGGATTCACTTCTCGATCAATATCAACAACACTTTAAGGAGTATAATGATCATATGGTTTTATCAATCATATTGTCCTAAATTTTTCACATTATACAATAAGCGGACGAGATGGCAAACAATTTTTAAACGACTTGGTAGATTTTCACAGATGAAAGTTGGAGGACTTATTTCAATGACTCTTGTTGAAACCTAAGATTTACATGGACCAAAGAGCAGTGACTATCTTTGTGAGGAAATTGTGAGGTTTGTGATGGTTCCACACAAGATTTATGGTGGAACATTATATGGTTAATCCTACTAGGAATATTTTTATAGGTTTTGTTGTTGTTGGTCATTTAAATAAACATAGGATGACACATTTATGGTTTTCGCGGAGTTATAATTTGGTGATAAATGCATGTTTCACCATTTTATTTGATTTAATTAACGACCCTCAAATTTATATAAATTTAAAAGATGATTCTAAGTTCAACTATGATTGTGATGAACTACCAATCTTTATTTTGCGAAAATTGTATATATATATATATGGTTATAATACACCACCATATTTTTACAGGGAGGATAAATGTATTGGTGAACGTATTCGACTTTAAAGGTTTTAGTTATTTAGGATAAAATTCTAGATTCGTCCCTTGAAGTTAATTAGTGCAATTATTAAAAAAAAAAATCATATAAGGGCAGTAAAAGTTTGGAGGCAACAGAAGAATATAGGATAGTGTGAAGGGCAATGTTTGATTATGTTCTACAAGATTGCATGGAGGAGGTAAATTCTTCACAGTGTACAATAAGCGGTCGGGATGACAGATAATTTTTTAATGACTTGGTAAATTTTTCATTGGTGAAAGTTGGAGGACTTATTTCAACGGCTCGTGTTGAAACTTAATATTTACATAGACGAGATTTATGTGGAGCATAGATGGTTAATCCAGCGAGAAATTATTTTTATAGATGGTTAATCTCAGGGCAGTACATTTATGGTTATCCGTGGAGTTATTATTTGGTGGCGAATGCATGTTTCACCCTTTTATTATATTTAAACAACTTCCCTTACATTTATGTGTTGAACCATCAATCTTAATTTTGAAAAGAAAAAAAAAACAAATCTATATATAATGTTTATAATACATCACCATATATTTATGAGGATAAATGTTTGGTGACTGTGTTAGACCGTCAAGATTTTAGTTTTTAAGGGTAAAATTATAGATTCATCCCTTGAAGTAAATTAATGCAGAAAGTTTGGGGGCAACATTAGAATACAAGATACTATGAGGCACAATGTTTGTTATGTTGTACAATATTAGCTAGGAGAAGGTAAATTCTTCATAGTGTGCAATAAGCGGTCGTGATGGCAGACAAATTTTTAAAGATTTGGTAGATTTTTCACTAATCAAAGAACTTATTTCAACGACTCGTGTTAAAACCTAAAATTTACATAGATCAAAGAGCAATGAGTATTTTGGGTACATGAGAAGATTGATTTGTGGAGCATAGATGCTTAATCCTGCAAGGAATATACTTTTTTAGATTTTAGGAATATACTTTTTTAGATTTTATTGTTGTTTGACGTATAAACAATCATAGGGCATCATAGTTATGGTTATGCGTGGAGTAATTAATCAGTGACGAATTCATGTTGCATCCTTTTATTTGATTAATTAACGTCCCTCAAATTAATGTAAATTTAAAAGATGATTCTAAGTTCAACTATGCCCATGTGAAGAACCACCAATTTAAGTTTTGCCAATGTTGTCTATATATAATGGTATTAATACACCACCATATTTTTACGAGGAGGATAAATGTATTGGTGGCCGCACTAGATCATCAAGATTTTGATTTTTGAGGATAAAAATAATAGATTTGTCCATTAAACTAAATTAATGCAATTGTAAAATAATATATCATGTAGGGGCAAAGAAAAAGCCTTTTAAGCTCAATAGGCTGACACGTTTAAGTTCGTAGTTATATATTATCCATAGTTATTATATATTTATTAATTATTTCTTATATAAATAAAATTTATATAATTAATAATATAAAATAATATATATCTAAATGAATTTTTTGATTAAATAAACTTTAACATCAATGATTCTAAATAATGTTAAAAATAGAACAAAATACACAAACCTCAAAATTACGATATTATTATAATTATTTTTTATTGAATATTCAATGTGGAATAGGCTAAATAGGCTTTTAGGCTCGGCTCGTTTATTAAAAAGCCTAGTGCGATTATCTCAAACTCTACAATCTTCCTCACAAATTTAATTATATCTTTATATACATAAACTTTTGTTGTTTATCTAAAAATAGGTGCTGGGATTTAGTGACTATATGGTAAGTTTAGATAAAAACATCAAAGAAAAGATGGATTGAATGTTCCATTAATGCAAATATTTATGAGTTATTATGATGAAGATATGAATGCAAGGACACCAAGATTGTCAGGGGTTTTTAATACCTGGACTTGAATGCTTGTATAGCTTTTTGTATTAAAAGTGAATTGAATTCCTTGGTACAAGTGTGGATCTATTTATAGGTTTCTTCTACAGGGGTATTTTAGTCATTTCCGGGCTCCAGGGGGACAAGAGCATTAAATGATTCCAGTCCATGAATGGGCGCAGGTGCCCGTTCTTCCTTGCTTGCAGGAGGCCGGCCACTAGCATGTTGACACAAGTCCTAAAAGGACGATTCTCTGAGATATTTCTTCATTTGGAGGGAATATTCCTTTTGCCACTTTGTACGGTGACGACCCTTTGCCTTTTTTGGGGCGATTCTGGCTGATTTTATCACGTGTTCTCAGGATCCCCTCATGTGGAGAGGTCAGAGGCCAGGAAGTTTCTGGTCACGGCGACCGGCTGTAAGGTTGGAGGTCGGACGTAGCGATGCCGTCCTCCTAGGCCGGCCGACGGTGATCGGCATCGACTGTTCAGGTTTCGGGCTTTGGGAGGTCGGAGAAGGCCGGAATTAACAGTTTACAGCCCGGGTTGCGGGGAGATCGGAGGAGGTCTCCCGGAGGTCGAAGGTCGGCGGACCCTGGATTCGCTCTTTGGTGCCTGCCGGCCGGGCATTGCTCTCTTGGGGAGGTCAAAGCTGACCTTATATTGAAATGGTCACAACAACTTTCTTAGTCAAGTAAACGAAAACCGAGTGGTTACACATTTCCTTAAATTAATTATAAGACAGAAACCTATGCGCAATGGATGCACACATCTATTATCTGTATTCCAATTGAAATAAAAGTTAATAAAAATTGTATCATGAAACGGGTACATAAGGATATTGACCCTGTTAAAAAGTTAGCATTTCACTTTCTTTTAAAATTAAAAATTAATGTCATGTTAGTTTTGTTGATAAGCGAACATCAATTTTGTCCTGAGGAAAAAGAGTTAGGGCATAATTGAAGACTAAGAAACAAGATACCCAGATCAGAGATGATTACCAAAGGAAAACAAAGTGGAGTGCATAAACTAATTTAGGAAGTGCATTTTGTGACGAACAACACTCTCGATGAACAACATTCTGGCGAACAAGTCCTAAGACCAGAGGCTGAATATGAACCCTACACCAGGTCGTAAATGATGAAAAACATTACCAACAGGAGCTCACCCACCTTGAAACATCTGGGCGAGCAACTTGTAAACCATAAAGTCAGAGAGCGAACAACTTCTACAGAAAAACTACAAATGATCTACCAAGCAAGCATGGATGAACAATAATGGATCCGAGATAAGATCAAATACAAGACTTTGTAACTAAGTTTCAGTTTAGATAAGGTCAAATATGGTCAAAGGACACATGCCAAGCATGCAAGCTTGGTAGTCCAAGAGTCATGTACACCTCCTACTTGGTGGTTAGTATAAATAGTTGTTCTCCAGCAATAAAATTCAAGTTCAAATTCATAAACACTCCAAATACACACACTCGTACACCTAAACGTGCACACACACAAAATAAATACGAATTCGATACTCGTATTTACTATTTTATAACCCAAACAATTGAATTTACCATTTACGGTGGTAATCAATCACACGTTCTTGTTTGGTGATCCCAAAATCGGTTAAAAACAGCCACTAATCCACACAATTAGAACCGATTACCAACAAATTGGCGCTAGAAGGAGGGGGCCGAACCTCCGGTTGAAGTGTGATTATCAAGAACTTCAAGTTTAAAACTTGAAAATTTGAAGGAATCCTCAAGAAATTCTTGAAGATTCAAAAAATAGTGTTCTTGGTGTTCTTCAACATCAAATTTGAAGATTTAAGGATAGAGAAGATAATTTAAATTAGGATCGATGGGAGTTTCCCCAACCGGGGTCTCATCCACAGATCATCAGGATCGTGATCCACGCCATGCGAATAAAGTTCAACCTTCAGTTGCAGTTGTTGGTTCCAAAACAAATTATCCAGCGGAGAGCGTTTTGAGTTTATTTTTAAGAAAACCCTTTAAAGAAATGCTAAAAGAAAATGCAGAAAACTTAAAGTGCAGTAAAGGAAATAACACAAGGATTTATAGTGGTTCGGACAACAGGTCCTACGTCCACTCTCCCTTTCTCCAAAGGGGACTTTCTCTCCAACCATCTTACTCACGAACCACTGGAATTGGGAAGTACCAGCTCCTTCGTACACTTGCTTACAACAACCTTTCAAGGTGAACAAGTTGATTATAAGATCCAACTAAAACTCCTAAAAGAGTGAATATAATACTTGTATAAACAAGGTGAGTGTATGGTGAGAGTTCGTTGCATTGTGCTCTTGCCCGACTCTTATCTCTCTTGAACTCATCCAAAACACTCCTATTTATAGTTGTAGGGATTAACTAGCCATTGGAAGCAAGAAATTCAAACAACCATAATTGGGGAAATATAATCAATCACAGATTGATTGATTGATCTCCTCCATTAATTGGATCTTCCAAGATTGATACCAATCAATCAATCAATCAATCCTCCTATCAGTTGACTCTCCAGATTGACTCTTCTCAATCATTAAAACTCCAAGATCTCCTTGTCTCCAGATTACACACAGCCTCCATGTGGGTAAACTAATCCGTCTCCCTCATCTGGTCAGGACTCATCTGGTCTGGGGTCTTCTGGTCTGGTTTGGTGACATTCCTGCTCTAAACCTCATCTGGGAGAGGTCTTCTGGCAGACTCCTCTGGCAGACTCCTCTGGTCAGACTCCTCTGGCAGACTCCTCTAGCAGACTCATCTGGTAGACTCCTCTAGTCAGACTCCTCTGACAGACTCCTCTGGTGACTCGTCTTCTCTGATGACTCATCTGCTCTGCTCTAGACACCTCATCTGGTCACCTCGCATCTGGTCTGCACAGATTTCTTCCCCCTTAACCAAAGACCTAGTCTAGACCTAGACTAATCTGTAGTTAACTAACAAGTTCAACTAGTCCTATTACAAGTTCTTTGTTTTAACATCTTCAAAACATTTAACCTATATCCTTTCAGTTTCCCCCTTTTTGATGATGTTAAAACTGGAAGAACTTTAAATAAAATAAGATAAGAAAATTTAAAATATCTAAATAGAGATTCTAGCAGGCTGGGTCAACTGATCTTCCCCCTCAAAATATGTTCAGCTGATATTGGGGCAAAACATCAGCTGGTCTTCTTGTGTATCAACAGGCAATAAACTTTTTCGTACCCTACTGGGTCCAGGGGGGCTAGCACAATTTTTAGGAAGCCACAAGAATAGATCATCCCTTTTTGAATGAGGTGATCTTATCTTTCTTCCATACATATCCACAAAAACACACTCAACAAAAGAACCTTTGACATGGTTATTTCTTCTAGAGGCTCTTCTTCTCTTATTAGCTTGTCCAGTAGAAAAAGTAACTTGTCTTAAAGCAACAGTCTTGAAATTCTTTTGATAAGGATAAGTTTTCCTAGAACCATTAAAGTTTCCAGCTAGTCTGGCAGACGATTTGAAGGTCTTCTGCAGCTGAGTAGGAGTCAGCTGGTTCTGCCTCTTTTGAGAAGATGCAGACTGTCTTCTACTCTGCTGGCTTGGCTGAGGTCTTTTAAAATTCCTCCTCTGTCTTTTGGGTTTTTGAGTTTTTGAACTCATCTGCCCATTAGGCTGAGTTGCCTGGTCAGCTGACCTCTTGTCCTTATCAATAAAATTTCTAGGTTGTTCTTCTTTCTGAACATGTGAGGATTCAGGTTTGGAATAACCGAGGTATGTTTTATCATGCTCTCTTTGAGATGAGACAGCTATGTGTGACACAACATTATTTGCTTTAGTTAGCTGCTCCAATCTAATCTTGTCCTTGTCCTCACTTTCTCTTACAATTTTGTTTTGGTGGAAGAGTTCATCAAACTTAGCTTTGAACAGATTATATTCATTGTCTTTCTCAATATTTTCAACAACCAACCTTTCTATCAGCTTAACTTGTTCAGTACACCTGGTTGTCCAGTCAGAAGACTCTTCAACCAGTGTATGATTTTATTCAGCTGGTTGATCAGCTGAGTTGCCTAGACATTGTGAAAGCTTCTGATTTTATGCTTTCATCTTTGAGTTCTCATCTTCCAACTTTTGACAAAGTTTTATAGAAGTTTGGACATCTAATAGCATCTTCTGCATATCAGACTCCTTTGATTTTCCAGAAAAAAAAGAAGATGAAAAAGAAGAGGAAGTTCAATTACATACCTCATCTGTCACTAGACATATCTCTTCGTCTGGTCCAAGTTTAGATGATAAACCAGAAGTGGATACCTCTTCTTCCTCATCTGCGAAGCTTCTTTTGGAGTAACTTATGGTGTTTCTTCTGCTGCTTTTCTTCGAACCTATTTCTGCAAGAAATTGTTAGCACAACAAATATTTGGGTTTTCAAAAAATGGATCAGCCCTAGTGACCACCAAAATAATTTTAAAATAGTCATCTGTAGGACATACTGCTCTGATACCACTTGTTGGTCCCAAAAAGAATTATCCAGCGGAAAGCATTTTGAGTTTATTTTTAAGAAAACCCTTTAAAGAAATGCTAAAAGAAAATACAGAAAATTTAAAGTGCAGTAAAGTAAATAACACAAGGATTTATTGTGGTTCGGACAACAGGTCCTACGTCCACTCTCCCTTTCTCCAAAGGGGACTTTCTCTCCAACCAACTTACTCACGAACCACTGGAATTGGGAAGTACCAGCTCCTCGTACACTTTCTTACAACAACCTTTCAAGGTAAACAGGTTGATTATAAGATCCAACTAAAACTCCTAAAAGAGTGGATATAATACTTGTATAAACAAGGTGAGTGTATGGTGAGATTCGTTGCTTTGTGCTCTTGCCCGACTCTTATCTCTCTTGAACTCATCCAAAATACTCCTATTTATAGTTGTAAGGATTAACTAGCCGTTGGAAGCTAGAAATTCAAACAACCATAATTGGAGGAATATAATTAATCATAGATTGATTATATTGATTGATTGATCTCCTCCATTGATTGGATCTTCCAAGATTGATACCAATCAATCAATCAATCCTCCTATCAGTTGACTCTCCAGATTGCCTCTTCTCAATCATTAAAACTCCAAGATCTCCTTGTCTCCATATTACATACATCCTCCATGTGGGTGAACTAATCCGTCTCCCTCATCTGGTCAGCACTCGTCTGGTCTGGTCTGGTGACATTCCTGCTCTAAACCTCATCTGGGAGAGGTCTTCTGGCATACTCTTCTAGTCAGGCTCCTTTGGCTGACTCATCTGCTCTGGTCTAGACACCTCATCTGATCACCTCTCATCTGGTCACCTCATCTGGTCTGCACATATTTCTTCCCCCTTAACCAAAGACCTATTCTAGACCTAGATAATCTGTAGCTGACTAACAGGTTCAGCTAGTCCTATTACAAGTTCTTTGTTTTAACATCTTCAAAACATCTAACCTATATCCTTACAGCAGCTCACGTAACGCCTCCAGATATAGAGGCATTGGCTAGAAATCCCCAGGAATTGGCTAAGACAATAGCTGCTCTTCAGGCAATTCAGAAGCAACAACAACAACATAGACCTTCACAAGCAAGGTCTAAGTCTCGCCAACTGGAGGTAGTGAGAACAAGGTCTGTTCGTGGCGAGCAATATGAAGTCAACAGTGCCCAAAATCTAGGGGACAAAGGCAAAGCTAAAATGGTGGACCAAACGGAAGGACAAGCTGAGTCTGCCCATGGGCGAACATCAGTGTCAAGCCATAGAACATCTCGTTCCAGCGACAGGATAGGTTGGGCCAACCCCACCCCAGCTGGATGTTGCTCGCCCAGAGCAAGGACAGGGGCGAGCAACTTACGAGCAAGGGCGCCCGTCAATGTATGAAAGGTTTACTAGGTCAGCCTTTGGGCGCCTGGGGCCACATGCGACGAGCAACCCCAGGAGGTAGCCTCAAGAGATTCACCCAACAAGTGAGGGACTGCGATGAGCAAAAGGACATGGATCCTTACTCGCCGAACAACCTCCAAGCCAGGGGGCATCTCTTGAGGAGTTGTCCAGTCTGAGGAAAGCCGTGGAGAGCATGCAAGGACAACTTGACCAACAAAGAGGAATCGGGGTGACCAACATGCCCTCCTCACCCTTGTCTTCAATCATTTTAAAGGCCCCAATCCAGAAAAAGATACAGTTTCCAGCAAGCTTACAATACCAAGACATTGCTGATCCCTGTGTTCATCTAACAATATATTCAGATTACATGATCTCAGTGGGGGCAAGCGATGCAACTCAATATCGAAACTTTCCCTTAACTTTGGGAGATGTTGGTGATTAAATTTAATCGGGTGGATTAGTGACTGTTTTAGTTCGGTTTAAGACCACCAATCAATAACGTGTGATTGATTACCACCGTAAATGGTAAATAGAAGATTTGGTTATGAAAACATTAATACGAAAGTCGAAATCATATTTATTACACATGTGTGCACATTTAGGTGTGTTTGTGTGTGTTTTGGGTGTATTTGCGTATTTGAACTTGTATATCTTAGCTGGAGAACAACTATTTATAGAGACTAACAAGCAGGAGGTGTCCATGGCTCTTGGACTTCCTAGCTTGCATGCTAGATAAGTGTCCTTTGACCTTGTTTGACCTTATCTAAGTTGAATCTTAGTTACAAAGTCTTCTTTGGTCTTATCTCGGACTTCATTGTTGTTCGTCCAGGTCGGCTTAATTGATCCAGTATGGTCTTTCAACAAAAGTTGTTCGCCTTTTGTGGATGTGGCTTGGAAGTTGTTCGCTTGGACTTCGTGTTGAGATGAGCTTTGGAATCTTGGTTCCTTGTTCGTCTTCATACACCTCTTTTTGTTAAGGTTGTTCATCACCAGCGACTTGGTTAAATGGTCAAGTCTGGTCTCGGATCTCAAAACATGCTCGCCTACCAGTTGTTCGTCGAAGTAGTTGCTCGTCACTTTATACACTCTCCAGATTGATTTGCGCACCCCATTCTTGATTTTCTGTTAAAGTGCTTAATCTTGGTTCACACCGCAAGGATTGATGTTCGTCTATCAACAATTGTCCCCTATCCTGACTAGGTGTTGCTATAGACGAGCATCTTTGGGCAAGCAACAGTAGTTAGAATATTAAACTGACGAGGATTGGGATGAATATCATTGAACTAGATGAGTAACAAAGGGTCTGTCGTTTCGTCTCCCCAAGGTCTGGGGATGTACGAAGATGACGTGGGTGGCATGATTGCGTGCTGCCCACGCGCGATCAATCCTGAGGTGACGCACCCCTATATTTGCTCGTAGACCCCCCAACTCTTTATCGAATTTGCAAAATGACCCCGTCTTTTGTCATTTTGGTCCCCAATTTTCGGGAAAATTACGGGTTTTACCCCATTTTTCCAATTAGTATAAATAGAAGTTGGAAATGAAAATTTTCCCACTTCTTTTCTTCTTGCTACAGTGCTTCGCCTTCTTCCCTTTTCCTCCGGCGATTTCAAGCTTTTTTTCCGGCGATTACTCCGATTTCGAGTCTCTGGTGTAATTCCGAGGTAGTGTTCTTGTGCTTATTCTTCAATTTTAGTTTTCATTTTTTTTTCTTTTCTTCAAAAACCTCCATCGCTGCCGTGTGAGACCTTGGGCCACCTTCTTCTCCAGGGATTCGCCGCCGTCTGTAATTTTTTCTTCCGCCGTCTGTGTTTTTTCTCCCTTTCTCCTATGTCTTCTCATTCGAGCAACAAATACGAGAAAACCCTTGATCCCCTTTTTCCCATAGTTACATACGAAAACTAGCCCCCGTTTGAGATTTCCTCAGTATCGACCCCCAACGTTGATCCAGTTGCTTGATCGGTGGAGGATACTGGTGCTCGCCCATCTGGGGGGGAAGTGGTTGCTGCTGTGAGCAGAGATTCTGACGAGGGCTCCTCGTCCAGTGCTGAATCGGAAGATCCCGAATTTGACGAACTCACTCAAGGGTTTTTGGAGGGGATAAACTTTCCACCTCCAAAGATGTTGGAAAATGAGATCCCAGTTGGAGTTGCTCGGCCCTTTGTCTGGCGAGCATATGCGGAGGAACATGCGAACAACTTTCATAGACCACAACAACAAGTTATGGACTTGGTGAAGACTGAGTTCCAGGCGAGCAAGATCAAGAACGTGGTTCTCAAGGAGGATCTTGACTTGATCTGAGAGACCTACAAAATCCCGTTTGATATCCATATGTAGGCCCCTAAGAGAAAGGAAAGAGCTGATCGCCCACCTTTAGGATGCACGGCGATCAACATTGATACATTGATTGCCGGTTTAAACTGCCTCTGCCTCCGGTTGTTGGTCGCTTTCTAGAGGCGACCAACCTTGCCATCACCTAAATCACTCCAATTGGATAGATGAATCTGTTGGGCTCGATGTGCTTGTTCGCCCTGGAGGGATATGTTGATCGCATTACCGCGGAAGAGATCAACTATCTCATGACCATCACTAAGTGCCCCATTGGAGAGGAGGGTTATTACTACCTCAAAGCTAGGATTGGGCTAAAGATGGTGGAAGGGGTGCTGAACAAGATCCGTAACTGGAAGCAACATTTCTTCTTTATTGGGGGCGACTGGCGAGCATCTTCCGGTCCACACGGTGGCATTGGACGAATAAACTCTCCTGCCGCTTATGGAAAAATTAAGTGTAAGTTTATTTTTGTTTGTCTTTGAACTGTATTGTTCTAATTTAACTTTTCTTGTTTGTTCTCAGACCCTCGATTGCTCAAGTGGAATTCGGAGGAGGAGGAGATTGGCTTCGAATTCTTATTTACTTCTTGTTTGGTCGGCTTACGCAATAGAGCGGATAGGACCATCCAGTATCTGAGCGAGGAGAAGTGTCAAAGAGCTGCTCCCCTATTCACTTACCCCCATCACTTAGAGGCTCAAGTTGAGGTGCCCCCAGGTATGAAATTTCATCAATTTACACAAACTTCCTTGTTCGCCAAGGAAGAAAAAAGAACTTGCTTGCACCCTTTATAATCTGACTTTAATCTTCTTTAATTATTTTTTTTATAGCCGAGCAAGTTACTGTTGCGGTTCCTCCTTGTTTTGGTCTCTTGGAGCAAAGGGTATACAAGATGCCCCCACCAAAAGGAAGGAAGGTGAAGGGGGACCCCCCTCCAAAGTGCTTGCGCTGACGAACAAGCCTGAGGGGGCCAAAGTTCCTCGACAGGCTGCCCCCTCTGGTCATGCTTGATCAGCACCTCCTTCCCCTACTCCTCCTCATGGGGGAAAATGCGTAAAACGGGTTGATAGGACCCCCGTGGCGCAAGTTATCCCAGCTGGCCATAAGGGGAAGGAGAAGGTGAGCAAGAATCTTGCTCGCCCCGAAGAAGAAGCTGCTCGCCGCTCCTCTCTTGAGCCTACTGATAGGACGGGAAAAGTCGGGAAGGATGTGGCCCCAACCCGTGACCCAGAGGACATCACTCTTCTAGTTTGGGATGACCATAAATTTACCGAGTAAGTATTCACTCTTCTTTGCCGAGCAAGATTTGTTTCTCACTTACAAATTTTTCTAAGTGTTATTTGCTTTCTTGTTCGCAGATACCGGGCTGACGACCATCCTGGGCGAGCACATGTTGTTCATCAGTATGCTTGCTCCAAAACTCCCGTCAATATAAGGGAGATCCCCTGTGACCATGTTCGCAGGGCGACAGAGTTGATCGCCCGGGCCTGGACACGACCCATGGAGAAAACTATCTCCATGCAAGGGTTGGCGGACAACTTCCATCTATCAATGATGCACCATGCCAATGGCCTTATCATAGCGTAGAAGGAAATGGCCCAGCTGGCCGAGCAAGAAGAAGCTGTTCACCGATACGCAAGCACTGCTCGGCAGCTTACAGAAGAGAAAGATGGCCTGATCAATAACTACGAAGCGAAACTTGCTTGCTTGAACAAACAACTCTCCATCTCTCTTGATGCTGAGAAGAAACACCTTGAGGACATTCAAGGTCTGTCTGCCGAGCTGAAATGATGCTTTGCTCGAAGAAGGGGAGAAAAGGCTATCCGCCGCCGAATAAAGAATTGCCGAACTCGAGGCAGAAGTTGCTCGCCTCAATGAGGCTGACTCCAGCAAATACACAAGCGAGCAACTGGAGGCCGAGCTACAAACTCGGCCTGCTCCCATCTCCAACTTAGGATATATCTGCGCCTATGCCGACTGTATTCGTCTGGCTGATGCGTATGATTACAAAGACTTGGTGGAGGAGATGGGCAAAGACTTAACTGAGTTCGTGGAGAACTATCCCCTGCCTAACAATATTAAAATCTAACTGGGGGATATGGCTGAGTTAGGGGTTAAGATTGATAAACTTGACGCCAGCATCATTGTTATTCACCCTCAAGTTCCAGTCGATGAAGGCGAGCGGGCTGAGGATTAGGAGTCGGCTGTTGCGGACGAGCAATCTGCTAAGGAGATAGAGCAAAAAATGGCTGAGGATATGGCAAGGGATATGATTGTTGATCCTCCATCTGACCAACCTCATGACCTTCCCCCTGCAGAGCAGCAATAGGCTTAGGACTTACTTTTAAGTCTTTGTTTTGTAATAGTTGTTCGCTTTTTGTAGTACTTTACACTTGTACTATTTTTTAGGCTTAATGCCTTTTATTAATGAACGTCTCTTTTGTTCGCTCATCTTCTTCATGTATGTTAATTGCCTTTACATTTTTACCTAATGCTTTTGCAATAATAACATACAACGTTGGGCTTTGTTCGATTTGAACTTTGCCTTTTAATAGAATAAGGGTTTGGCCTTAGGTTCTGCTCATCTTAAAAGACGAAAAACCTTTAACTGGCCTTGGTCCTTAAAATGGACTTATACCTCGAGCTTTGGACTTTCCTTTCAACGAACAACTATATTTACATTGTGAAAAATTTACAAGTGACAAAAGACTATTCGTCACTAACATATACAATCTGACGAACAACTTTAAACACTAACTAAGATATGCTCGCTTATAACATTTTTGCCGAGCAACTTTGTCTAAAATTAAAAAAAATGAAACAGCACTACACTATATAATGTGTCGAACAACTTTTCATTCTATACTTAGTAAAATTTTCAAAAAATTAGGCAAGTTTTTGGTTTTCCTTACTTGGTTCACTTGCCCCCCAAGACATTTGTTCGCCTAATCAAGAGCTTGTTCAACTCATTGATAGTACTTCTTTAGATGTACAGCGTTCCAGGAGTATTGGGCGGGCTTGCCTTCCATATCTTCGATATCGTATACACCGTTAAGAAATTTATCCGTTATACGATATGGGCCCTCCCAAGTTGGTCCCAATACACCTGGAGGTTGGGTGAGCAACTTTCTTAGAACCAAATCTCCAAATCTGAATTCCCTGATTTTAACATGGGAATTATAGTAGCGTTCTGCTCGCTGCTTATAGGTAGCATTTTTTTAGCTCGGCACTTAATCTTTTTTCTTCGAGCAAATCCATTTCAGTAGCTAGAGCAGAGTTGTTCGCCTGCTCATCAAAGTTGGTCGTCCTGATTGTGTTGGTCTTTAATTCGATTGGTATCGCAGCTTCCGTTCCGAAAGCCATTGCAAAAGGTGTTTCTCCGGTGCTTGACCTGGGAGAAACTCTATATACCTACAGGACTTCCGGAAGTTCTTCAGACCAACTGCTTTTGCTCTCCACAAGCCGTACTTTTAATGTATGCTTGATTATCTTGTTCACGGCTTCGACTTGTCCATTTGACTGGGGATGATAGGGCGTAGAATAATGTTTTTTGATTCCCCACTTCGTACAGAAGTCTCTCAGCTATTTCCCATCAAACTGCGGACCATTGTCTGTCACAATGGTTTGTGGAACCCCAAAATGACAGACAATGTTCTTCCAAATGAAGTTGATCATTTTCTGTGGCGTAATCTTTACCATGGCCTCCGCTTCTGAACATTTTGTTTAATATTTTTTATTTTGTTGAATATTTTTTATTTTTATTGAACATTATAGATTTGCATATATTTTTTATTGAAGAAAAAAAAATGTTAGTAAATACACACACACACATATATATATATATATATATATATATATATATATATATATATATATATATATATATTTATATATATATATATATATATATATAAACGAATTAGAAACAAAAAAAAGAATTAATTTGATGAATTTAAAAAAAATGAGTCAATTTGGAATTATATACAATTAAATGAATAAAAATGAATAAAAAAAAAATAGAATAGTCTTAAAATATTAAATTTATAAAATTAATAAAAAAGTTAGTAAATATATATATATAAACGAATTAGAAACAAAAAGGAAATAATTTGATGAATTTAAAAAAAAACGGGAGTCAATTTGGAATTATATATAATTAAATGAATAAAAATGAATAAATTAATAATTTAGAATAGTCTTAAAATATTAAATTTATAAATTTAATAAAAAAGTTAGTAAATATATATATATATATATATATATATATATATATATATATATAAACGAATTAGAAACAAAAAAGGAATTAATTTGATGAATTAAAAAAAATGAGTCAATTTGAAATTATATACAATTAAATGAATAAAAATGAATAAATTAATAATTTAGAATAGTCTAAAATATTAAATTTATAAAATTAATAAAAAAGTTTGAAAGTGTGCATGTGTTATAAAGTGCAGATGTTGTAACAAATGTTAAAACAAATATTACAACAAACTGGTAAATAAGAATATAAAACGTGTACAACGGAAGACTTAAACACACAATTGCGAGATGGAATACTTTTTAACACAAACTATATTAAATAGCTTGTGCTAGCCTTACGGCGAAACGTTCACTATAACAAAAGTAGTGATACAAAAGTTGTGTGAAGAGTAAAATCGTTCACAACAGAAACAAGACTCAATATCATCTATCAAATCTAAATTGGCTAAGTGTATATCATAATACACCGTCAAAGTTGATCTCACTCTATATCTATGATCTCACTATCTATGGATATAGGTTCGACCGCAAGTTATACGAGAAGAACTCTACTTCTAAGTATAACATAAATGTTGGAATAACTGCCCTATCACCATTAAACTCAGGATCAACACTAGAGTAGGTGTACTCGTTTACTCCACACTTGGTACTGAAAACTTCGGCTTCTATTTATAGGCGCAAGTCTTCAATCCACAAATAACTCCTTCAAATAACCGCTTCCATGATCTTCATGTTGTCCCACGTTTCTTATCTTTATTCCTAATGCTTCTTGATGCAACCTCCTGATCTAGATTGCTCTAAAACGTCCTGGATAAGTCTGGATCGTGTAGGCCCTTGTAGATCCTTCTGGAACCCGTAACCGCATGCAACATTGAGTATTCCAGAACCTTGTAGATCCTTCTAGATCTTCATCCTGCATGTTAAAACATCTAAGACAATATTTGATCATAAAGTGTTGGTTAATGAGAAGAAATGACAAATTCATGTTGTTTCAAAGTAAATAGTGAATATTTCACTACCAACAACATTAACAAAGTTAGTAAATATATATATATAAACGAATTAGAAACAAAAATGATTGAATTTGATGAATTTAAAGAGAAACGGGATTCAATTTGAGGTTATATACAATTAAATGCAATTAAATGAACAATAATAGCATGTGTCCTAGTGGTTCACACCTTTTCCGGATTACCCGGAGGTCGTGGGTTCAATTACCCTTGGGCGCATATTTGCTCATTATATTTATTTCTACAAGCCTCACAAGGGCTTATATACTACATGATTCGCCTAATATAAGCTAGTTGGTCAGTGGCTCAATAGTTCGCACCCCGCCCGGACCTCAATGGGCGTGGGTTAGAACCCAATGAACCACTTTTTTTTACGCAGGTTCGCAGATTAGCGACCGCCTTAAGGTCGGTCGCTAATCAGAAAATAAAATTAAAAAAATAATTTTATTTTAAAAAAATAATTAGCGACCGCCTGAAGTCGGTCACTAAATCATGACCCGACCGAGTCAAACCCGATTGTTTCAGCTACTGCCTGATGGCGGTTGCTAAAATTAGCGATTGTCCAGACGGTCGCAGATTAGCGACCGATGTCAAAAGACGGTCGCTAATATTAGCTACCCGCGTTGAACGACCGAACTTTTTCGGTAAGAAATCGGTCACTAATCACGTTTTGCGATCGAAAATCGGTCGCTAATTCCCAATTTTTTTTGTAGTGGCATTTAATCTAATACAAAAGGGAGACTTATTATTATTATGAAACAATGGGGAGTAATAAATAATTAATACTAAAGGGTCAAAACGGTCATACCTTGAGCACATGGCTAACACTACAAAAAAAATACTGTTTTGCGACGGAATTAGCGACGGAAAATCCGTCGCAAACAGTGTTTTGCGACGGGATCTGCGTCGGACACATATCCGTACCTAAAACAGCCGTAGCAAATTTTTGCGATGGATTCGGCCATCCGTCGCAAATTAACGACGGAAAAATCCGTCGCAAAATCGGCGGGTCAGATCCGGCCGGGTCACACAGAATTTGCGACGGACAGTAGTCCGTCGCAAACTTTTCGGGTCAGACCCGATCGGGTCAACAACATTTGCGACGGCTAAATTCTGTCGCAAATGTTTTTATATATTTTTTATACTTTTTTGTGTTATAATTTGCGACGGGCTGTTTTCCGTCGCAAAATTCAATATTTGCGACGGAATATGGCCGTCGCAAATTACCGAGCCTATACAAAAAAAAAAGTGGCTCGCGTGGTTCGAGCCCGGGCACCCGAGGCGGCCGGGGCGGGCGCGGACCACTGGGCCAACCGGCCCATTCTTTATTATATGCAGCCCACCTTCTATATTAGTCTTATTAGGCCTGGAACAATTAATCCATTTTTTGCGTCCAAGGGGAATCGAACACGGGACCTTTTGTGCAAGAGGAGAGGGCGCGCGCCACTAGGGCACAAGCTACTTTCGTTAATTTTTTGCAATTAATTGTATATGAATTCAAATTAGGTCTTTTTTTTTATAATTCACCAAATTAATTTCTTTTCGTATCTAAGTTGTTTATTAAAATATTTTGCCCAACTATTTTTTTTATTTTGTAAAATTATTTATTTCGACTCCCGCTTAAATTTATAATTCGTTCATTTGTACGCAATTAATTGTATATGTATCCAAATTGACTCATTTTTTTTCTACAATTCACCAAATTAATTCATTTTCGTTTCTAACTTGTTTTTATAAATATTGGGGCCATTTAATTTTTATTATTTCTGTAAAACTATTTATTTCGACTCCCGCTTAAATTTATAATTCGTTCATTTGTACGCAATTAATTGTATATGTATCCAAATTGACTCATTTTGTTTTCTACAATTCACCAAATTAATTCATTTTCGTTTCTAACTTGTTTTTATAAATATTGGGGCCATTTAATTTTTATTATTTCTGTAAAACTATTTATTTCGACTCCCGCTTAAATTTATAATTCGTTCATTTGTACGCAATTAATTGTGTATGTATCTAAATTGACTCATTTTTTTTTCTACAATTCACCAAATTAATTCATTTTCGTTTCTAACTTGTTTTTATAAATATTGGGGCCATTTAATTTTTATTATTTCTGTAAATTTATTTATTTCGACTCCCGCTTAATTTTATAATTCGTTCATTTGTACGCAATTAATTGTGTATGTATCTAAATTGACTCATTTTTTCTACAATTCACCAAATTAATTCATTTTCGTTTCTAACTTGTTTTTATAAATATTGGGGCCATTTAATTTTTATTATTTATGTAAATTTATTTATTTCGACTTCCGCTTAATTTATAATTCGTTCATTTGTACGCAATTAATTGTGTATGTATCTAAATTGACTCATTTTTTTTTCTACAATTCACCAAATTAATTCATTTTCGTTTCTAACTTGTTTTTATAAATATTGGGGCCATTTAATTTTTATTATTTCTGTAAATTTATTTATTTCACTCCCTCTTAAATTTATAATTCGTTCATTTGTACGCAATTAATTGTGTATGTATCTAAATTCACTCATTTTATCTACAATTCACCAAATTAATTCATTTCCGTTTCTAACTTGTTTTTATAAATATTGGGGCCATTTAATTTTTATTATTTCTGTAAATTTATTTATTTCGACTCCCGCTTAAATTTATAATTCGTTCATTTGTACGCAATTAATTGTGTATGTATCCAAATTGACTCGTTTTTTTTTCATAATTCACCAAATTAATTCATTTTCGTTTTTCACTTGTTATATATACAATAATTTAGTAATTCTAATCGTCGTCTTCTTCCTCGTCATCCTCATCATCATCTTCATCCTCTTCCTCATCTTCATCCTCTTCCTCTTCCTCTTCCTCTTCCTCTTCCTCTTCCTCTTCCTCTTCCTCTTCCTCCCCACCGCGCTCTTGTCCATCACCCTCATGATCACTTTCAATCATTATCATTTCTGGATTTGCAGCAAGTAAGTCGACAAAAATATTCACACCTGCTTGATCAACCTCTGTTTGAGCCTCTTGTATCTCTGTTTGAAATGGATCTGTTGGTTCTACACCGTCTTTGTTTGACGGATTTGAAACTTCAACCAATGATCTTGCCTTTACTTTGCAAACTGTCCTCAAGTTGGGCCTACTTGATCCGGGGTATTTGCAATAATATACCTGAGATGCTTGCGTTGCAAAAATATAAGGATCGTATGCCGCCGGAAACTTCTTTCCGGTGTTGATATCAACAATCTTGTAGTTTTTGTCGACTCTTGTTCCTTGGTTCCCTGGATCATACCATTCACACAAGAACAACACTATCGTCCTGCTCGGCCAACCCGGATATTCTATTTCAACTACTTCTTGCAGCACTCCATAGTAATCGATGGGTTCTTCGTTGTAGTTTGCACCGATAACGCAAACACCACTGTTTGTAGTCGATTTCGTTGAAGCATACGCTTCAGTATGAAATTTGTATCCATTTGCGTAATATCCGTGGTATGATACCACACTACGTAGTGGTCTTTTTCTCAGAGCTTCAAGATGTGGGTTGTTATTAAGTAGGCCATTTTGTCCCTGTAAATATTAAATTATCATGTATAAAAATAATAACATATTTGTTATAAGGTAAAAATCATATAATTATGTGGTACTCACGTAACGTTGGAACCAAAACATAAAATCATTGCGGATGGATTGAAAAACTGTTGCATCTGTGATGTCTGGTTCTACTTGACGCTTATACTCACAGAACATGCTTATATATCAGAAAAAAGAAATTAATTACTTTTCAGATATCAACAGTATACATATTGTAAAAAACTCAACTATAAAATTAAATTACTTACTCTATATACGGTTGGACTTCAGGACAATTCATCAAAACATATGAATGTATTGTTTCCTCTTCAATACTGCCCCTGAACGGTCGTTTGGTGCCCTTACCCATTGGTCGACCCGGATGCAAAAATACAGATAACATACCTTCAACATCACGAAGGGGATGGTCCACTCCACGACCATCGTAGTTGCGAGGCACATTTCTGATTCTGGTTTGAACTTGATCGCCGAAGTAGTAAGAACAAAATGCTCCAACCTCTTCAGTAAGGTATGCATTAACAATTGATGCTTCGATGTGGGCCGCATTTCCAATATTGAGCTTTAAATTGTGCAAATACCTAAAACATTCTTGTGTTAGAAAATTTATTCAGTATTGATCTTAAAAGTCGATTTAAAAAATGGTATAGAATTACCTCTCAAAATGGTACATCCATCGATACTGTACGGGACCAGCAATTGATGCTTCATACGCTAAGTGTACGGGTAAGTGCTCCATCGAGTCGAAGAAGCTGGGTGGAAAAATCCGCTCAAGTTTGCATAGAATAACAGGGATCTCCTCATCCAAACGCCTCATGTCCTCAACTGTAATCGTTGATGCCGTTAAGTGTCTGAAAAAGAGACTTAATTCCGTGATGACACTCCATACATTCTTGGGAAGTGAGTACCGAAATGCAATAGGTAAGAGTCGTTGCATGAACACGTGACAATCATGACTCTTCATTCCAGACACCTTTCCGGTTTCCGTGTCAACTCTGTCTCCCAAATTCGACACATAATTGTCAGGGAAGCTCAACTCTTTCACCCACTTACACAAATTCTTCCTTTCTGTTTTACTAATTGTGTAAGAGGCCTGGGGATATGTTCTTGTCTGCTCATCCTTGTGTAGGGAAGCACGAGAACAGAAGAGCCTCAACTCATCTCTGGATTTTGAAGTGTCTTTGGTCTTCCGTTTAGTACCCACGACCGTATGAAACAAGTTGTCGAAAACATTCTTCTCTATATGCATCACATCCAAATTGTGTCGAATCAACAACTTGCTCCAATAAGGTAAGTCCCAAAAGATACTTCTCTTCTTCCAACCACCCTGGATACGTTTATTGTGCTCCATTGCACCCGCCTCAGTTGTCTTCATCAAATCAGTGACTGTAACCTCATACAACAACGAATCACCTGAAATAATTAATTTATATATGGTTAACTTATATATATGAGACACATAGACATCAGTAGTGATTCAGTACCCAGACACATACCTGATCGAAACCGTGGTCTTGGGCGGCCTACTGCATTTTTACCCTTTAGAAAGTTTGTTTTGTTCCTCCGAAAGGGATGATCAGGAGGAAGAAACTTGCGATGGTTGTCGAACCATGACACTTTTCTACTCAACGGAAGATAGAATGCATCAGAACCGTCCATGCAATACGGGCATGCTAGTTTTCCTGCTGTTGACCACCCAGACAACATAGAAAATGCTGGAAAGTCACTAATGGTCCACAAAAGTGCAGCTCGCATCGTGAAGTTCTGCTTCCTATGAACGTCGTAGGCCTCCACCCCCGTAGACCACAAAGATTTCAACTCTTTAATCAATGGCTGGAGATATACATCCAATTTATGCTTGGGGTTGTGTGGTCCAGGCACCAAGATACTAAGAAATATATGTTGAGGCTTCATGCACAACCAAGGAGGTAGATTGTACGGGGTCAACAGCACAGGCCATAATGAATACTTTTTTCCGTGCATTCCAAATGGGGCAAAACCATCCGTGCACAAGCCTAACCTCACATTTCTCGTCTCCCTTGCAAAATCTGGGAACTCCCTATCAAGATGTTTCCATGCCTCCGAGTATGCAGGATGCCGCATCTCTCCAGAATTCTCACCAGAACACTCCTCAGCATGCCATGTCATGTCTTTAGCCGTGGCACTGGACTGATACAACCTCTCTAGACGAGGAGTGATGGGAAGGTAATATATTGCCTTATAAGCCTTCAACTGCACTTTCTTCTTACTTTTTGTACGACCAGATGGTTTGTACCGTGGGTGACCACACATCTTGCAATGATCCTGATCCTTATCCTCATCCCAAAACAACATGCAACCGTTTGTACAACAATCAATCTTCTCAAAGGGTAGACCCATATGTTTCAAGAGCCTCTTGCTCTGATAGAAATTATCAGGCGCCGTGTTGTCTTCAGGTAGAGCTCGTTTGAACAATTTAGCAAATTGATTGAACATTTTTTGACTGACCTTGCCTTCAGTTTTGATGTTCAACATTTGAGCATTGAATGACAATTGCGTCTCAGTCTCACAACCAGGAAACAACTTTTGATCAACGGTTTTAAGCATATCAAAAAACTTCTTTGACCGATGATTTGGTTCCTCCTCCATAGGTGTTTCATTGAATTGTGGTTGACCACCCAAAACAGATTCTGCAATCATCATCCGATATCTATCAGGTTCATCCTCTATTTGTGGTTCAAATTGAGTATACGGAACATAACTTCAACCACCAACATCAGAACTTCCACCACCGCTCCACCCAGTATACCAGTATTCTATGGTTTCGATGTCAACATTCCACCGTTGTTCACCGTGACTGGTCCAGTTGTAATAACGGGGAACAAAACCGAAAATCACAAGATGAGTTCTAACCTCATCAACACTCAAGAATCTCATATTTCTGCATCTTCTGTCTTTACACGGACACCTAATATTAACCATACAATCCATATTGCATGGATGTTGTAGTGCAAACTCAATAAACTCATCAATTTTATTGCAAAAGACAGAGTTAATGCCTCCTCCTATCATTCTAGGTATTGAGTACATCCAACCAAGATCTGGAAATTGCATCTGTTACAAATTAAAAGTAAATATCACATGAGTTGTAAAAAATTGGGCAGAGTTTGCCTAAAAATAAGGATATACACAATTTTTCTTCACAAAAATCAATCCAACGCAACCATATATATCAATCATAGTAAACCAATCAAATAAACAAACATCACACAATTTATCTAATAGTGTACAGAAAAATTGAGCAGAGTTTCGACTAAAAATAGGTATAAAATATCACACAAACTAAAATTAACCTAAACCCATCAAATAAAAATATATCATCAATCATACTAAAACCCATCAAATAAACATATATCATGCTCATTACCTAATAGTGTACTAAAAAATTGAAACAATAAAAATATGACAATTAAACGGTTAAAAATGTGAAAATGTACGGTGAAGTTGAAGGCAATGACAAATACGTACGCTGAGGTTGAAGGCAATGACAAATACACCAATTATACGTGAAGAACATATTAAAACCGTATCATTTCTTATTTTTTTTCGTGAGTGAAAGTGAAAGGGAAGGAAAAGGAAGGGGACTGGTATAAAACTGCGTAAATTTGCGACGGCCTAAATTTCCGTCGCAAATTGCATTATTTGCGACGGCTATTCCGTCGCAGAGCTCTTTTGCGACGACACGGGTCAATTATTGGCCACCAACCCGCCTGACAAATTTCAACCGCTCACATTTGCGACGGCTTTAATCCGTCGCAATTACAAAGTTTAAATTGCGACGGCCTCTTCCGTCGCAAATCAGTCAAACGGGTCGCTTCCCGAACGGTCACCTTTAAACGGGTATGTTTTGCGACGGAATTGACCGTCGCAAACTCAAAATTGAAATTTGCGACGACCTTTCCGTCGCAAATGTAGCCGGTTCAAGACGAAGTCGGTGGGCCCTAGATTTTGCGACGGCTTATCCGTCGCAAATTACTATATTTTGCGACGGACTTCCTAAGCCGTCGCAAATTGTCATTTTTTGCGACGGCTTACAAAAATCCGTCGCAAATTCAGGAATTTGCGACGGATATTCTTGCCGTCGCAAAATTCCCGTCGCTAATCTCCATCTTTTTTGTAGTGTAATTTGTTCCTCACAATCCTTAACTAGATCTTGACCGCCCAAAAGTTTATAAGGACGTTTGATGATGGGCAGAATTGCAGCATCGATGGTGTTAATCTCAGCGTCTCTGACCGTCTTTTTCCGTTGGTGAGCATGCATCTCACCGGTGGGGAAATTCCGGGTAGCTCGGTCATAAGAAAAGTAGAAGGCCAGAAAGTTGGTACCAGTATTCCGTGTCAGAAAAGCTTCGTAATCCAGCTCTTTCATCCTCCTTTTTTTTCCCGGAATTTCATTCCATTCTCCATCCCTATTTTGACGCCGTGGAATTTCGAAGACACCTTCTTCTTTTGTTGAGGCCGTGCTATATGGGCAGTGGTGGCATTCTCCATTTTTCATTTATATTCATACACAAATTAGGTTATGACCGTTTTATAGTTCCTCTGTACCCCTCCTCATTAATACTATTTTCCAAGTTTCGGTACATAAGATTTGGATAGGTTTAATCCTTGTATGGCATTGTTAGGAAAATATAATTTATTAATTTCCCGATACCTATCAATAAATTTAGACTTTTAAATGAGTTGAAATTCTTACAGGCCCTTTGATTCACGACTATTAATGAAAAATAATTAAATGAATTAATTTCACGCATCTCTAAAAGTTCGGACTTTTAGATGATATAAAATTCTTTTATTGTATCAGAGTAGCAAGGCTCATGCACGGACAAAAGATCCCGGGTTTAGAGTTAGGTCAATGAGCGTTTTATAGCTCCTTTGTATCCCTCGTCATTAATACAATTTTTTCCATTTTTCGGTACATAAGATTTGGGTAGGGTTAATCCATGGATAATTAATGGATTAATTTCACACCTCTTTATAAATTCAATTTTTTTCTATTTTTACTATATCTTCATTTGATTCCCACAGAAAATAACTTTATCAATATTAAATTGTTCAATCATTGGGTCTTCTCAAATGGAAAAATTAGAATCTAGCCTATGAGTAAGGGAGTGTTAAGAAATTAATTGCATACCTCACTATGATTTTGAACTTTTAGATGGGATAAATGTATTGAAGACTAGTTTCATACAAGTTTTTGCGAACGAGAAATTGTTAGGGGAATTAAATAAATGAATTGATTTCACGCCAAAAAGTTTACGTTCACACATTCTGGTTTCGATTCCCGATGAGAGCAACTCCGTCCATATTAAATTGTTCATTCATTGACTCTTCTCTCTAAATGTTAAAAATTAAATAAATTAATTGATCTCACACTTCTTTACAAAATATGTAGATTTACCCCAACTCAAGTAGGTGTTAAGGATATATTTTCTATTATTTTATCTCTAACTCATCTAGTATTCTATATATCCCTTCTAAACCTACCTATTTAAGCAAATGCAGTTTTAATTGAAAAAAGAAAACATAATGCATGTGAGTGACTTTACTTAGGGATGTGTTCATTTTCGGTTTGATCAGAATTTGACAAATTTGAGCAGAACTTGACAAATTCTAATTGAAAAAAATTGGATGACGCAAATCCAATGAATAGTAAATAAATATTATAATTTGAGATGTAGGAAATATATATAGTATAGTAGATGTAACTTTAATTTGTCACAAATTAATATTTTTGAGTAATGATAATATCACTACAAAAAATAAAGTAGTTTCCAAGAAATTAGAAATTACTAATTTCTCAATTTCAGCAAAAAAATTTATAGTGGGAACTACATACAATTTGCCTACAAAATTTTATAATCATATAAACATCTTCATTTCTCAACCTATGAACAATTAAATTAAAAAGTTGATGGCAAATATCCGGAGGTTGTCTGGTTGTTACAACGAGCCCTTTAAAAGTGTTACCCTGTTGCAAAAAATTAACACATTATACATATTAATCAACAAATAATTTATTTTCATTTAAAATTCTGAATTCATGACATAAGCCTAGGGTTTTAAGCGTTTTTATAGCTCCACTCCAGTACCACTTGTAATAAATATAATTTTCATTTTTCTTTTTTAATCTTTACCTTACACATAGATTCTAGGTTTGATTCGCAAAAGCAATTCAAATTATGCACTTCTTGGGCCTCCCCAATAGAAAAAAATATTTAACGATGAGGAGATATTATCTTGCATTACCCGCCGAGAGAATATATACTTGATTACATTAACCTTTTAAATCAACAAATATTACATATGTACAAGAAAAATTGTTTAATGATTCAAGTTTGAAGATGCTTGTAAATCTTATTTTAAATATATTATAGGTCTTAAATAAAATAATTAGAGCTCTTAAATATAACGCTAAAATATAAATCAAAATTAGAGAATTCATTTTTCCAAATGTCGGAATGAAGGTATTTTTTTTTTAGGGTACTGTCTTCTCTATTTGGTTCCAGATTTCACTTTTTTTTTTTTTTTTTTAGACATGTATTTGTTTTATCAATACAATCTACTATATATTATATTATGTATGCGGATGTTTTCTTAGTTGTGTTGTATTCAAGGTTGTATACTAAGTCCAAGCACAGTAACTATTATAAGTACATGTCTTTTTTAATAGCTTTTTAAGTGTCGGGCTATTAAATAGTATTTTAAATTATTATCTTATATATATATATTTTCAATTTCAAATTATTATGAATAATAGAGTTTAAGAATTTTGAGTATAATATTACAATAGTTCTTTCATTGTTATGGATTCACAATTCGATCTGTGATTTCTCTTTTATATTTCATTATTATGTGCGAATTATTTATTATTGTATATTGTTCCACTATATTATTTTGTAGATGAAAAAATCGCAAACATATTATAATATACATAGTTATGTATTTTGAGATATTAAATGATGAATATGGATATAATTTGGTGCATATATGAAATAACTAAATTTTGTCATCAAAGATATATCAGTATTGAATGGTATTCTTTAGCCCCCCTCCCCCCACCCTAAATCTTGGCTCAGTCCCTGATTATATGGCTTTATGGAATAATCAAACTTGGTTATTTACGGGTTTTATATAAATCCTTCTCTAGGTTTACAATTTTATTTACGGACTAATACGAACTCAATTACTTTCTCTCCTGAATTTGATAAATTGTCTTTTTGGTCCCAAGAAATGAGTCCATTTAAAATGGTTGTTTTTTCAAAAGTTTTAGTCCCATTGTTTTTTCTCAACACTTTTGGTCCAAGGGATTGCAGTTTTTGACCCATGATGATGGTAAATTGCATTTTTTATTCTAAGAGAATGTGGTAAATTGTAGCTTTAGTCCTAAAAATTTCTAGATGACCCCAAAAATGCAAAAAAAAAAAAAAAAAAGAAAAAAAAAATATAGAAGAAAAAGAAGAAGAAGAATCACTTTCGTGCATTGGTATTAAAAGTGTTTTAGTCTCATTCTTTTGAGATCAAACATGCAATTATTCCCACCTGGCTAGTGGAGGTAACTTCAACAATGTGTGTATTGCGTAAGTTTGGAGGCAAATGAAGACCATAAGATACTATAAGGGGCAATGTCAGATTATATTCTATAAGTTTTATATGGAGGTAAATTCTAAATAGTGTACAATAAGCGGTTGGTTTGGCGGACAGTTTTGGAACGACATTGTAGATCTTTGCAGAAGAAAGTTGGAGGAATGTTAATTTTCGACGGCTCGTTTTGAAATTTAAGATTTTACATGGATTTAACCATAGGACAATTTGTATTTTGTCTGAGAAGATTGAGGGGTTTAATAAAGTTTCAAAGAAATTTATGGTGGAGTATAGATTGTTTATTTTGCAAGGATTTTGTTTTTGGTAGATTTTATTCTTGTTGGTTGTTATATAGTCACAGGACCCATTTATAGTGATTCGTGATGTTATTTTAGAGAAATTCTAACACTTGTTTTACTTTGAATTATTTATACTGATTCGTGATGTTATTTTGTTTTACATATATCATGAATGACAAATAATTAAGGTGGTTGATTGGTTAGCGTATTTGTATTTTTTCCGTTTGACGTCCTTTTGTACATATTTTTAGAACAATTTTCCTTTTTAGCTAGAGACTTTTCAGTTGAGGGAAACTCAATTGAATAGTCCGTCCTATCGTCATCCATGTTTTGACACTGTCATACCTGTGTCCCAAAGTGCCACTGCTTGTTTTTTCCTCTGCGCCCGTCGTTGACCATTTACTGCTTGTAAGTCAAGGTAATTAAGTGGTTTTTTTAGTACCAGCGGTGTTTTTTCGTGAGTTACAGGCGTATTGTGCAAAGAAAGGAACTAAATAATGGCGTAAACAAAGCTACTTTTTGTGGGAAATAACTACCCAATTTTGCATTCTTCTGTACGATTATGAGTTCGTTAAAAAACGTTAACCCTATAATATTTTATTTGTTGTGTAGCTGCTTGTTTTGAGTCTAATGTTTTTTTAGTACATTTGCTTGCCACAGGCTTAGGTTGTTTGGGTTATGTGTTATCATTGTAGGTTTAAGTATATCTTTGTGGAATGTATGTTGATTTTCTTTCTTTGTGGTAGTCATGTCTTTTGTGACTTACGAATTGCTTCCACTAAATTGTTTTGAATTCTGATTATTTGCATCTTTGTGTTATCATGTTGTACTTTGAAATGTGTTAAATATGGGATTGCTTTCTTGGATCCATGGCTTTTATGATTTTCAAAATGTCTTTATTTTAGATGGTTGCATGGAAGTACTCGTGGGTTAAATGATAAGTACGTGTACGTATGCGTTTGGCTTGTGTTTGATTTTCATAATTACATAAAGTTTGTTTTATGTTTCCCCCAATCCCTAATCATTTGTTTGCATCTTCAGTTTCTTGAGCATGTGTCTGTCTTTATGGCATGTTATGTGATTTTCAGTGCATTTAGGCTTTGTGTCTTTTTTTTGTGTTTAGTATTTTTTTTTTGTTAAGCATGTTCTTTGTATTTAGCATATTTTTGTGTTTAATTGTTCTTTGTGGTTGAGTCATTGTGATATTTTTAGCTTTGTGTCGTGATTGCTTCGAGTGAGATGGAACAATTCTCTTTGTGGTTGTTAGATTCATTATGTTATAATTGATTTCCTATTAATTATATGCCTCTAGAACTGTTATCTTTGCATGTCATTTTTCTACAGTACATATCTTTGTTTTCTCTTTGTGTTGTATTATTTTGTGTCAATAGCATGTCTTAGTGGTACGGGTCTTTGTGTTCTCTCTTTGTTCAATTGTTTTTCGTAAATTGATTATCTATGTAGCGCTCTGTTGTGTTGTTTGATTGCCTTTTGTGGTAGTTATATTGGTCTAGGCTTTGAGTTTTCTCTTTCTTATTGTTTTATGCCTTCTTTGTGGTTTCTTGAAATTACATTTGTTTAACTTTGGATTATTTCTTAGAGCTTTCGCATACTCTGGACGACAAATAAGGTAGCTGATCGGTTAATATTTTTTTTCTTCATTTCTCTTCCTTCTATATTTTTAAGAAAAAACAATAAATAATGACCGAGTATAAGGGGTGATTAACCCTTTAAAAAATAATGTACAACACGTCGAGCGTAAAAACAAACTTACATGCTTTTAGACACGAAATCCGGTTCGAATAAATAAATAAAACAAAGACTCCACCACTACATTTAATTTGGTCAAGCAAAAATAAAATGCATTTAATATGGTATACATAAAACTACTATCTATGCTTTCTCAATTAAATAAATAAATGAAACAAGAGAGTCCACCAATACATTTAATTTGGTCCTGCCAAAAAAGACTACATTTAATTTGTTATACTTAAAATAAAACTACATAGTTTCTTGATTTTTCGGGCATGTCAACGGAATTAGAAGTCATTCCGGCCATTGTGTGGTTGGATTCGAAGTAACGGGAATGGGATGTAGAGTAGCCCTACTTTATTGCTTTTATCAATTACAACATAATTTTTTTCTTTGCAAATTAATACACTACTTTGATATATTTTGCAATTTGAAAAATCTGATAATTTTCTGTTAATAACTAAATGACTCGGATGTTGAATATCACCAAATGAGAGCAAAATCTTCCAAGACCTCCTTTGCTCGCCTCTCGGCTTCCGCCTTAGCAACCATTGTGGCGTTGTTAATCTGCATTTCCCTCTTTTCTCCATTTGAAAATAGGGGCAAGTGTACGAATTGGGACGTCATCGGGAATGGGAGTTTTATGCATTGGCAGTACTCAAGGTGTGACTTTGAATTTAAAGACTGAATCATAGAGTAGGCCTTGAAGCAGGTCACAACGTCGTCGTTTGGTGGGGGTGGAAGGTAGACCTGAAAACCGTCCTAGTTGACGGACATGAAAATTTATAGTTAAAATAACAATAAATGGAAAACAAAATTTAATAAGACTTCTGTTAAATAAGAAAAATTAAAGGGGCAAAATGGTCATACCTTGAACACATGGCCCGACTGTTGCTGCCAAAGAGTTTAGGGCGGCGTTTGATGATGGGCAGAATTGTTGCATCCATGGTGTAACATCTCTTAATCTCTGCATCTTTGACTGTCCTTTTCCGTTGGTCAACATGCATCTCACCGGTGGGAAAATTCTGGGCAGCTCGGTCATGAGCAAGCGCCACCTCTTCTCCTCATTGAAAAAACTCAAATTAGGTTACGAAATAATGCTTTCAACGAGTGAAGGTATTAAATCTAATACGATAGAGGTTGATTTAGACCTTCGAATTCATTCACCTGTTTTTACAACAATATCTAGATGCCTTCTTTGAAAAATAAAGGCTAATGCAGTTATACAAGAAAAAAAACTTATTTTCTGTAACGCCCCGAATCCAGAATACCTTAAATATCCCGGATTCGAAGTGTTATTGTGACTAAAATGCGAACTATAAAATTTTTGATATAAAAAGGGATAAAATCAGAGATGGGTTTTATGCAGCGGAAGAAATGAGTAGAATAATATTATAATATATCTCACACACATATATAAAGCATAAATATTAAAGTAACATTTCATTTAAGTGGGGAACTCCGTGTCGTCTCTATTACTGTCCTTGCTCCACGACATCATAATCTGCAAGGGTTGTAAAAAGGGGGCGTGAGATTTGAATTCTCACGTATGGGTGATTTGCAACGTCATGGGATTGGTAAATCCGAAGTATATTAAATTATACTCATTAATAAAGTATTTAATTCATTTAATCAATTGACATAATAATATAAACATCATATATCATACAAATAACAAGTTCACATAATAATTAAATGGGCATAGCAGGTTTCACATCATATAATTGAAATATCACAAGTTGATTCACATTAAGGGGCAATGCCCAAAACCATTTTCACGTATCGGCCCAATCTGCCAAAATCATTTTTGCACATATTGTGAATCTCCCCCAAACCATTTCTCACCAACAAATCCATCCATTCATTCATTCATGTGACCATGAATCTGAATAATTATTATCACTCATGGCCACCACAAATAATATCAGCGACCATGAATCTGACCTATTATCACTCATGGCTGTTGGTGAACGAATCTAATCGGGAGGATTAGTGGCTGTTTTAATCCGTTTTTACGTCACCAATCAATAACGTGTGATTGATTACCACCGTAAATGGTAAAACGAGTCTTGGGTTAACGAATTCGCGTAAAACGAAGATCGGAATTTAAATTATTTCGTATATGTGTAAGTTTGGGTGTATTTGTGTGTATTTTTAGTCTGAAATTCGAAAATTACATGAATAAGCTGGAGAACAACTATTTATAGAGACTAGCAAGCATGAGGTGTCTAAGACTCTTGGTCTCCCTAGCCTGCATGCTTGACATGTGTCCCTTTGATCTTATCCAAGCTGAACCTTAGTTACAAAGTCTTCTTTGGTCCTTATCTCGGACTCACTGTTGTTCGCCTAGGTCGGCTTGATGGATCTTGTTGGTTCTCCAACCGAAAGTTGTTCGCCTCTTGAGGTTGTACTTGGGAAGTTGTTCGCCTTATGCCTTTGTCCAGCTTGGCTTTGGGATCTTTGTCCTTTGTTCACTTGTACATTCTTCCTTGGCTATCTATTGTATCATAGTTTGATAAAGTTGTTCGTCATTGATGACTTCACAGTTGGCTCATTCTTGGTCCCGGGCCTTAATACCTGTTCGCCTATTAGTTGTTCGTCGGGAGAGTTGTTCGTCACTTCATACACTTCCCAGGTTGGTTAATGCGCCCAAATAGTGATTTTCTTTGTTTTAGACTTCAATAATTGTTCGCTCCAGATTTAGATGATGTTCGCCTATCAACAATTGCCCCCTATCCTGACTAGATGTTGCATCAGACGAATAATTTTGTGGCGAGCAACTGTAGTTAGGATATCGTCTTGGCCAAGATTTGGACGAACAGCATCTCTGTGACGAGCAATGTTGAAATAACCGTTTCGTCTTCCCATGATCTGGGGAGATCACGAAGATGACGCCAGCGCAATGATTGCGCGCCGCACACGCGCGAGCAACCCCCAAGGCCACGCGCCCCTATAATTGTTTATAGGTCCTTCATCTTCTTGCTTAGCTCGGAATTTACCCCGCCTTCTCTCAATTTGACCTCTGAATTTTCGGGAAATTACGCCCGGGACCCCGTTTTTGCTTGGGGTATAAATAGTGGGAAAACTGAAAATTTTCCCACTTTTCTCCCTCTTGCTACAGTGCTCCGGCGATTTCCATTTTCCTCCGGCGATTTCAAGTTTTTCGGCGTCCGTCCTTCAGTATTTGGCTTCAAATCTTCATTCCCAGGTAGTTACCTTCTTCTTTCTATCTTTTTCTCTACTTTTTCTCTCGAAAATTCAATCGCCGCCGTGTGGATCCGAGCGCCACCGTCTTCTCCGGGAAAGCGCCGCCGTCTGCAACAACATCCGTCATATCCGTCACTACCCAGATTTTCCCTCTCCCTCCTATGTCTTCGCATTCGAGTAATAAAACTGAGGAGACCCTAGATCCCCTTTTTCCCATTGTTGCTCGCGATCTAGAGCCAGTTGAGGTTTCTTCAGCGTCGAACGCTCACGTGGATTCTATTGTTCGTTCTGTGGAGGACACCAGTGTGGGCCCATCTGGGAGAGAATTAACAGTTGTGGCGAACAACAATCGGGACGAAGGTTCTTCGTCTTCCGCTGAATCTGAAGATCCAGATCTTAACGAGCTCACTCACGAGTTTCTGGAGGGTATCAATTTTCCATCCCCAAGGATGCGGGAAAGTGAGATCCCGGCTGGGGTTGCTCGCCTATTCGAATGGCGAGCATATACTGAAAGGTATGCGAACAGCTTTCCTCGTCCACAAAGACAAATAATGGACAAGGTGAAGACTGATTACCAGGCGAGCAAGATCAAGAGTGTTGTTCGCGAAGATGAACTGGATACTATCCGGAAGGACTATAAGATCCCATATGATATTCATATGTGGGCACCTCAGAGGAAGGAAAGAGCTGATCGCCCACCTCCAGGGTGCACGGCGATCAACATCCACACCTTGATTGCTGGGCTGAAGTTACCTCTCCCACCTGTTGTTGGTCGATTCCTAGAGGCGACCAACTTGGCTATCACTCAAATTACCCCAATTGGGTGGATGAACCTTTTAGGCTCTATGTGCCTGTTCGCTTTGGAGGGGTACGTTGATCGGATCACTGCGGAAGAGATCAACTACCTGATGACAATCACAAGTTGCCCCCGAGGAGAAGATGGCTATCACTACCTCAAGGCCAGGACTGGGTTGAAAATGGTGGAAGAGGTGCCGAACAAGATTCGTGATTGGAAACAGCACTTCTTCTGGATTGGGGGTGATTGGCGAGCATCTTCTGGTCCACACGGCGGCCCTGGACGAATAAATTCTCCAGCAGCCTATGGAAAACTGAAACGTAAGTTCAATTCTTGCTCGCCTTTGGACAGTTGTTCTAATTTAACTTTTTTTGTTTGTTCGCAGGCCCTCGTCTACCCAAGTGGAATTCGGAAGAAGAGTTGAGCTCCGAGTTTCTGTTTACATCGTGCCTGGTCGGCCTCCGTAACCGAGCAGATAGAACTATTGACTATCTTTGCCGATCAAGGTGTCAAAAAGCTGCTCGCCTCTTGACCTATCCTCACCACCTGGAGGCTCAAGCTGAGGTGCCTAAGGGCAAGCAGTACTTGAAGAGATACATGCTGGAGTATGTGGAAATCATACTGGGGGGCAAGCTTTGGCATACAAGACAATCAGACAAGGCTATTATTGGCCGACTTTACGTCAGGATGCAATCAAAAAAGCCAAAACTTGCCATCAATGTCAGATTTTTGCCCCAGGCATCCATACCCCGGCTCAGGAACTTGTGTCAGTATACAGCCCATGGCCTTTTGCAAGATGGGGGATGGACATCATTGGTCCTTTCCCGGCTGGAGTTGGAAATGTTCGATTCGCCGTCGTGGCAGTCGATTATTACACAAAATGGGCGGAAGCAGAGGCCATGGTGAATATAACACAGCAGAAGATGATCAACTTTATTTGGAAGAACATTGTCTGTCGTTTCGGAGTTCCACAGGCAATTGTGACAGACAATGGTCCACAGTTTGATGGACAAGAGTTGAGAGAATTCTGTACGAAGTGGGGAATCAAGAAACATTACTCCACACCTTATCACCCCTAGTCGAATGGACAAGTTGAAGCTGTAAATAAAATCATAAAGCATACATTAAAAGTACGACTGGCGGAGAGTAAAAGCAGTTGGTCTACAGAACTTCCGGAAGTCTTATGGGCATACAGAGTTTCTCCCAGGTCGAGCACCGGAGAAACACCCTTTGCAATGGCTTTCGGAACAGAGGCTGTAATACCAATTGAGTTAAAGGCCACTACATTCAGGACGACCAACTTTGATGAACAGGCGAACAACTCTGCTCTAAATGCTGAATTGGATTTGCTCGAAGAAAAAAGATTGAATGCCGAGCTAAAAAATGCCACATACAAGCAGCGAGCAGAACGTTACTATAATTCCCATGTAAAAGTTAGGGAATTCAGAGTTGGAGATTTGGTTCTAAGAAAGTTGCTCGCCCAACCTCCAGGTGTATTGGGACCAACTTGGGAGGGCCCATATCGAATTACAGAAAAATACGTCAATGGCGTATACGATATTGAGGACCTGGAAGGCAAGCCGGCCCAATACTCCTGGAATGCTGTACATCTAAAGAAGTACTATCAATAAAGTTGAGCGAACAAATGTCTTGGGGGGCAAGAGATGCGTATGAGCTGAAGGAAGGCTAAGGAAGGCTATCGGGAGGATTAGTGGCTGTTTTAATCCGTTTTTACGTCACCAATCAATAACGTGTGATTGATTACCACCGTAAATGGTAAAACGAGTCTTGGGTTAACGAATTCGGGTAAAACGAAGATCGGAATTTAAATTATTTCGTATATGTGTAAGTTTGGGTGTATTTGTGTGTATTTTTAGTCTGAAATTCGAAAATTACATGAATAAGCTGGAGAACAACTATTTATAGAGACTAGCAAGCATGAGGTGTCTAAGACTCTTGGTCTCCCTAGCCTGCATGCTTGACATGTGTCCCTTTGATCTTATCCAAACTGAACCTTAGTTACAAAGTCTTCTTTGGTCCTTATCTCGGACTCACTGTTGTTCGCCTAGGTCGGCTTGATGGATCTTGTTGGTTCTCCAACCGAAAGTTGTTCGCCTCTTGAGGTTGTACTTGGGAAGTTGTTCGCCTTATGCCTTTGTCCAGCTTGGCTTTGGGATCTTTGTCCTTTGTTCACTTGTACATTCTTCCTTGGCTATCTATTGTATCATAGTTTGATAAAGTTGTTCGTCATTGATGACTTCACAGTTGGCTCATTCTTGGTCCCGGGCCTTAATACCTGTTCGCCTATTAGTTGTTCGTCGGGAGAGTTGTTCGTCACTTCATACACTTCCCAGGTTGGTTAATGCGCCCAAATAGTGATTTTCTTTGTTTTAGACTTCAATAATTGTTCGCTCCAGATTTAGATGATGTTCGCCTATCAACAATTGCCCCCTATCCTGACTAGATGTTGCATCAGACGAATAATTTTGTGGCGAGCAACTGTAGTTAGGATATCGTCTTGGCCAAGATTTGGACGAACAACATCTCTGTGACGAGCAATGTTGAAATAACCGTTTCGTCTTCCCATGATCTGGGGAGATCACGAAGATGACGCCAGCGCAATGATTGCGCGCCGCACACGCGCGAGCAGCCCCCAAGGCCACGCGCCCCTATAATTGTTTATAGGTCCTTCATCTTCTTGCTTAGCTCGGAATTTACCCCGCCTTCTCTCAATTTGACCTCTGAATTTTCGGGAAATTACGCCCGGGACCCCGTTTTTGCTTGGGGTATAAATAGTGGGAAAACTGAAAATTTTCCCACTTTTCTCCCTCTTGCTACAGTGCTCCGGCGATTTCCATTTTCCTCCGGCGATTTCAAGTTTTTCGGCGTCCGTCCTTCAGTATTTGGCTTCAAATCTTCATTCCCAGGTAGTTACCTTCTTCTTTCTATCTTTTTCTCTACTTTTTCTCTCGAAAATTCAATCGCCGCCGTGTGGATCCGAGCGCCACCGTCTTCTCCGGGAAAGCGCCGCCGTCTGCAACAACATCCGTCATATCCGTCACTACCCAGATTTTCCCTCTCCCTCCTATGTCTTCGCATTCGAGTAATAAAACTGAGGAGACCCTAGATCCCTTTTTTCCCATTGTTGCTCGCGATCTAGAGCCAGTTGAGGTTTCTTCAGCGTCGAACGCTCACGTGGATTCTGTTGTTCCTTCTGTGGAGGACACCAGTGTGGGCCCATCTGGGAGAGAATTAACAGTTGTGGCGAACAACAATCGGGACGAAGGTTCTTCGTCTTCCGCCGAATCTGAAGATCCAGATCTTAACGAGCTCACTCACGAGTTTCTGGAGGGTATCAATTTTCCATCCCCAAGGATGCGGGAAAGTGAGATCCCGGCTGGGGTTGCTCGCCTATTCGAATGGCGAGCATATGCTGAAAGGTATGCGAACAGCTTTCCTCGTCCACAAAGACAAATAATGGACAAGGTGAAGACTGATTACCAGGCGAGCAAGATCAAGAGTGTTGTTCGCGAAGATGAACTGGATACTATCCGGAAGGACTATAAGATCCCATATGATATTCATATGTGGGCACCTCAGAGGAAGGAAAGAGCTGATCGCCCACCTCCAGGGTGCACGGCGATCAACATCCACACCTTGATTGCTGGGCTGAAGTTACCTCTCCCACCTGTTGTTGGTCGATTCCTAGAGGCGACCAACTTGGCTATCACTCAAATTACCCCAATTGGGTGGATGAACCTTTTAGGCTCTATGTGCCTGTTCGCTTTGGAGGGGTACGTTGATCGGATCACTGCGGAAGAGATCAACTACCTGATGACAATCACAAGTTGCCCCCGAGGAGAAGATGGCTATCACTACCTCAAGGCCAGGACTGGGTTGAAAATGGTGTAAGAGGTGCCGAACAAGATTCGTGATTGGAAACAGCACTTCTTCTGGATTGGGGGTGATTGGCGAGCATCTTCTGGTCCACACGGCGGCCCTGGACGAATAAATTCTCCAGCAGCCTATGGAAAACTGAAACGTAAGTTCAATTCTTGCTCGCCTTTGGACAGTTGTTCTAATTTAACTTTTTTTGTTTGTTCGCAGACCCTCGTCTACCCAAGTGGAATTCGGAAGAAGAGTTGAGCTCCGAGTTTCTGTTTACATCGTGCCTGGTCGACCTCCGTAACCGAGCAGATAGAACTATTGACTATCTTTGCCGATCAAGGTGTCAAAAAGCTGCTCGCCTCTTGACCTATCCTCACCACCTGGAGGCTCAAGCTGAGGTGCCCCCAGGTATGAAAATTTCTAACTTCCGGTTTAAATGTTTTGTTCGTCAATGTTTTGTTTAACTTGCTCGCCTAATATTTTTTTTTTTTTTTTTAGCCGAGCAAGTAACAGTTGCCGTCCCTCCAAGCTACGCCCTTCTCGAGCAAAGGGTCCTTGAAATGGGGCCACCAAGAGGGAAGAAAAGAAGAGGTGATCCTCCCCAAGCTGTGCTCGCCATGTCGAACAAGCCTGAGGGGGCCAAAGTTCCAAGACCGGCTGCCCCCCCAGTTCAAATTCGGTCTCCTCCCGTCTCCCCACCTCGTGGTGGTAAGCGCCTTAAGAAGGCAGATGGGACCCCACTGGCCGGAGATGTCCCCGGTAAGGGGAAAGAAAAGGTGGGCGAAAGTTATGCTCGCCACGAGGAGGATGTTATAAGGCGTTCTTCTGGGGAGCCCACGGAAAAGTCGGGAAAAGCGAGCAAAGATGTAGGCTCACTCCGTGGCCCAGAAGATCTTACATTCCTAGGATGGGATGATCGGAAGTTTGCCGAGTAAGTATCTATCCTCTCTTGCCGAACAACTTTCATCCATTTTTGTATTTTTCTAAGTATCAATTGCTTTTTTGTTTGCAGATACCGTGCCGATGATTATCCCGGCCGAGCAAGTGTTGTACACCAGTATGCTTGCTCGAAGACTCCCGTAAACATAAGGGAGATTCCTGGCGAACATGTTCGCAAGGCGACGGAGTTGGTCGCCCGGGCCTGGACGCGTCCTCTGGACAAGGCCATCCTTCAGCAGGGGCAAATGGACAATCTCCATCTCTCGATGATGCTCGTCGCCAACGGCCTTGTTACTGCTCAGAGGGCAATCACCCAAGTTGCCGAGCAAGAAAAGTCTGCTCGCCAATATGCGAATACTGCTCGGCAGCTTACTGAAGAAAAGGATGGCCTGGTGAGCCAATACGAGGCCAAGATTGCTCGCCTTAACAACCAGATCAATGTTTACATTGATGCTGAGCACAAGCGCCTTGAAGAGATTCAGGCCATGTCCAAAGAGCTAAAGGGTAAAGAGGCCCTGCTTGGGGACAAGGAGGCTTTGCTTGGTGAGGGGGAGAAGAAATTGACGGCGGCCGAACAAAGAATTGTTGAGCTTGAGGCGGAGAATGCTCGTCTCCGGGAGGCAGAAGCCAACCTCTTCACCCGCGAGCAACTTGAGGAGGAGGTTCAAGCTCGTACCGGCCCCATCTCCAACCTTGGATACATTTGTGCCTACGCGGACAGCATCCGTACGGTCGATGCATATGATTACAAAGAGATGGTGGAGGAGATGAGCAAGGATTTGAACGAGTTCCTTGAGAACTATCCTCCGCCGAACAACGTTACAATCCAGTTGGCGGATCTGGCTGTGCTTGGGGTTAAACTGGATAAACTCGACCCTAGTATCACCATCACTCATCCTCCACCAATTGTTGATGATGGCGAGCAAGGAGATGAGCCGGCTGCCGCGGACGAGCAAATTGCTAAAGAGGCGGAGGATAAGGCAGCTGAAGACCTTGCTCGAGACATGATTGTCGATCCTCCTGCCGAGCAACCTCAAGATCTTCCTCCCGCCGAACAGCAGTAGTCTTAGGACTTAGCTTTTTTCTTTTCTTCTTTGTAATAGTTGTTCGCTCTTTTTTGTAGTACTTGTAATGGCTGCTTCCAGCTTGTACTATTTTTTAGGCTTAATGCCTTTGATTAATGGAACGTCTTTCTTATATTCGCTCATTTTCTTATATATGTTAATTGCCTTTACATTTCTGTCAATGCCTTTACAATTATAACATATAGTGTTGGGCTTTTGTTCGAATTGAACTTTGCCTTTAGTGGAATCAGGGTTTAGCCTTAGGTTCTGTTCATTTTAAAAAACGAACAACCTTTAAGTGGCTTTGGTCCTTAGGTTCTGTTCATTTGTAAAACGAACAACCTTTGAATGGACTTGTACCTCGAGCTTTTGGACTTTTCCTCTTTTGACGAACAACTATTATATTTACATCGCAAAATAATTACAAGTGTTGTAAGACTGTCCATCACTATTATATACAATCTGACGAACAGCTTTAAACACAAACTAAAACTTGCTCGCTTATAATGTTTTTGCCGAGCAACTCTATCTATAAAATCAAAAGAACTAACACCAGACTATACAATGTGCCGAGCAACTTTTGAATCCATTCCTAGGAAAATTTAAAAAATTTGGCAAGTTTTTAGCCTTCCTTAGCCTTCCTTCAGCTCATACGCATCCCTTGCTCCCCAAGACATTTGTTCGCTCAACTTTATTGATAGTACTTCTTTAGATGTACAGCATTCCAGGAGTATTGGGCTGGCTTGCCTTCCAGGTCCTCAATATCGTATACGCCATTGACGTATTTTTCTGTAATTCGATATGGGCCCTCCCAAGTTGGTCCCAATACACCTGGAGGTTGGGCGAGCAACTTTCTTAGAACCAAATCTCCAACTCTGAATTCCCTAACTTTTACATGGGAATTATAGTAACGTTCTGCTCGCTGCTTGTATGTGGAATTTTTTAGCTCGGCATTCAATCTTTTTTCTTCGAGCAAATCCAATTCAGCATTTAGAGCAGAGTTGTTCGCCTGTTCATCAAAGTTGGTCGTCCTGAATGTAGTGGCCTTTAACTCAATTGGTATTACAGCCTCTGTTCCGAAAGCCATTGCAAAGGGTGTTTCTCCGGTGCTCGACCTGGGAGAAACTCTGTATGCCCATAAGACTTCCGGAAGTTCTGTAGAAAATTGTTGGTGAACGAATCTAATCGGGAGGATTAGTGGCTGTTTTAATCCGTTTTTACGTCACCAATCAATAACGTGTGATTGATTACCACCGTAAATGGTAAAACGAGTCTTGGGTTAACGAATTCGGGTAAAACGAAGATCGGAATTTAAATTATTTCGTATATGTGTAAGTTTGGGTGTATTTGTGTGTATTTTTAGTCTGAAATTCGAAAATTACATGAATAAGCTGGAGAACAACTATTTATAGAGACTAGCAAGCATGAGGTGTCTAAGACTCTTGGTCTCCCTAGCCTGCATGCTTGACATGTGTCCCTTTGATCTTATCCAAGCTGAACCTTAGTTACAAAGTCTTCTTTGGTCCTTATCTCGGACTCACTGTTGTTCGCCTAGGTCGGCTTGATGGATCTTGTTGGTTCTCCAACCGAAAGTTGTTCGCCTCTTGAGGTTGTACTTGGGAAGTTGTTCGCCTTATGCCTTTGTCCAGCTTGGCTTTGGGATCTTTGTCCTTTGTTCACTTGTACATTCTTCCTTGGCTATCTATTGTATCATAGTTTGATAAAGTTGTTCGTCATTGATGACTTCACAGTTGGCTCATTCTTGGTCCCGGGCCTTAATACCTGTTCGCCTATTAGTTGTTCGTCACTTCATACACTTCCCAGGTTGGTTAATGCGCCCAAATAGTGATTTTCTTTGTTTTAGACTTCAATAATTGTTCGCTCCAGATTTAGATGATGTTCGCCTATCAACAATTGCCCCCTATCCTGACTAGATGTTGCATCAGACGAATAATTTTGTGGCGAGCAACTGTAGTTAGGATATCGTCTTGGCCAAGATTTGGACGAACAGCATCTCTGTGACGAGCAATGTTGAAATAACCGTTTCGTCTTCCCATGATCTGGGGAGATCACGAAGATGACGCCAGCGCAATGATTGCGCGCCGCACACGCGCGAGCAGCCCCCAAGGCCACGCGCCCCTATAATTGTTTATAGGTCCTTCATCTTCTTGCTTAGCTCGGAATTTACCCCGCCTTCTCTCAATTTGACCTCTGAATTTTCGGGAAATTACGCCCGGGACCCCGTTTTTGCTTGGGGTATAAATAGTGGGAAAACTGAAAATTTTCCCACTTTTCTCCCTCTTGCTACAGTGCTCCGGCAATTTCAAGTTTTTCGGCGTCCGTCCTTCAGTATTTGGCTTTAAATCTTCATTCCCAGGTAGTTACCTTCTTCTTTCTATCTTTTTCTCTACTTTTTCTCTCGAAAATTCAATCGCCGCCGTGTGGATCCGAGCGCCACCGTCTTCTCCGGGAAAGCGCCGCCGTCTGCAACAACATCCGTCATATCCGTCACTACCCAGATTTTCCCTCTCCCTCCTATGTCTTCGCATTCGAGTAATAAAACTGAGGAGACCCTAGATCCCCTTTTTCCCATTGTTGCTCGTCGTTTTTGTCCCTTCCAACGGGGATCAAGTATGGGTTCCTCAGGGTTGGAATCATTTTCGATGTCCATCGGCTCTGCCCCCAGGCGGGGTTCAAGATCATCAGTTGGCTCCGTCCCATTGTTATTCGTTTGTACCTGGCCCTCCAAGTCCTCCACTGAAGGTTGTTCGTCATCACCCCTTTGTTGTTCGTCAGATGGAGGTTCCTCGCGGGTGGTAACGAGTTGTTCGTCCAACACTTGCTCGTTCAAGTGCTGTTCGTCCGCATCCATGTGGTCGTCTATGTCCATCATATTGTTTAGTATTGATGGTTCGTCGATGGGATAACTTGTTGCTTCCATCATGGATATTTGTACAAATTTTGCTCGTAGCTGTTGAACGCATTCTCGTGCTCTCCGTTGGTCTCCCTTAATTGTGCCTGTTCCACTGGCTGTTGGAAATTTCAAACAATAGTGGTAAGTGGAACACGCAGCTTTAAATTCATTAAGAAAAGGTCGGCCAAGAAACCCGTTATAGGTCGACTCCTGGTCTACAACCAAGAAATCTACCATTCTTGTTATATTTCTTTCGGGTTTATTGGCCGTTACAAGTTGTACAGCTAATGTTACAATTCCCAACGGTGTTGTCACAGCATTTCCGAAGCCTATAATTCTATGTGTTGTATTCCGAACATAACCCGAATAATCTCCCAGATTATCGAGGGTCTTCTTGAATAAGATGTTCGTGTAGGCTCCGGTGTCCACCAACAGTCTGTGGACTCTGGTCCCCATAATCTTGGCACAGATTACGAGCGAATCATTGTGTGGAGTTAAGACGCCTTCAAGGTCTTTTTCGGTGAAAGTTAATTCCGCCGTTTGCATGATAGACGGCTTAACTCCCATCTCTTGTACTTGGCCAATCGCTCGTAGCTCCGCTTTCCTCTTCCGGTTTGAGTCGGGTGGTTGTCCATCAAAACACCCTCCCGCGGGACCTGCGGGTTCCATCATGAACAGGTCTTCTAAAGGTTGAGCCGGCATACTGGGAACTGGTCGCCCGGGTTTGTTGTTTCTCTGAGGTTGACCATCCTCTTCGTCTTCTGAGTTGTTTTCCCAAGCTCTTTTCCCAGGTTGCCTTTTAACGAAATCGGAGAGCTTTCCCTCCTCATAAAATCGCCAGAGTTGCTTAAGCAAATCTCTACACTCACTTGTAAAATGCCCCACACTTTGATGGTAGGCACAATACTTGTTCGGGTTGAGTTTGCCAGTATCCTGGCGGATTTTACGTGGTGGGGAAAGCAACTCTTTCTCCTTTACGCTTTCATACACAGTATCAACTGATACTGTCAATACTTGGTTCAATTTTTGTTTCAAATCCGATCCTTCGGTGAATGCTTTCATATTTTTTGGGACCCTGTAACTTGTCCCGACGGGCTTTTTGTTATTCTCCTTAGGATCAGCTTTGTTCTCCCCTAAATTTGTTTGTAGGGCCTCGTGCATGGAAACGAAAATACCAGCTTGGTTTCTGAACTCGGCATAAGTCTTTGGGCACTTCAGACGTACCTCCTTCCATAACTTCGACCCTTTTTTCAATCCGGCCATCACAGCGACGATCTTTGTATCTTCGCTCACCGGTTCTCCCTCTAGCAAAACTTTATCGAATCTTTCCATAAACGCCCGGTCAGTTTCATCATCATTTTGTCTCAAATCTGATAGCCGGTGTTTTTGGGAAAGATACGACCCCGCCGTTGAAAAGTGAGAAAGAAATTCTCGACTTAGTTGGACGAACGAGTGGATTGATGCCGGCGGCATTGATGAAAACCACTTGTGAACCCGATCGCCCAATGTTAAAGATTCAATTAAATTGTTGGTGAACGAATCTAATCGGGAGGATTAGTGGCTGTTTTAATCCGTTTTTACGTCACCAATCAATAACATGTGATTGATTACCACCGTAAATGGTAAAACGAGTCTTGGGTTAACGAATTCGGGTAAAACGAAGATCAGAATTTAAATTATTTCATATATGTGTAAGTTTGGGTGTATTTGTGTGTATTTTTAGTCTGAAATTCGAAAATTACATGAATAAGCTGGAGAACAACTATTTATAGAGACTAGCAAGCATGAGGTGTCTAAGACTCTTGGTCTCCCTAGCCTGCATGCTTGACATGTGTCCCTTTGATCTTATCCAAGCTGAACCTTAGTTACAAAGTCTTCTTTGGTCCTTATCTCGGACTCACTGTTGTTCGCCTAGGTCGGCTTGATGGATCTTGTTGGTTCTCCAACCGAAAGTTGTTCGCCTCTTGAGGTTGTACTTGGGAAGTTGTTCGCCTTATGCCTTTGTCCAGCTTGGCTTTGGGATCTTTGTCCTTTGTTCACTTGTACATTCTTCCTTGGCTATCTATTGTATCATAGTTTGATAAAGTTGTTCGTCATTGATGACTTCACAGTTGGCTCATTCTTGGTCCCGGGCCTTAATACCTGTTCGCCTATTAGTTGTTCGTCGGGAGAGTTGTTCGTCACTTCATACACTTCCCAGGTTGGTTAATGCGCCCAAATAGTGATTTTCTTTGTTTTAGACTTCAATAATTGTTCGCTCCAGATTTAGATGATGTTCGCCTATCAACAATGGCCGTACGTGTCAATCCACAAACAAAACTGCTGCACATCAAACCAATAATTACTCGCTTTTCTCTTTCCCATAAAACTGTCATTTCAAATTGTGGGGAGAATTCACATAATTCATACTTGTATAAATTCATGCTCACAGAATGCCCTTTATCATGCAATAGTGCTCGATTTAAATAAAACAATAGACATGTTGTATCATATATAAGTATACCACGTAATTCAAATATTTATATTATAGGGGTACATTTATGTTGGATTAGTTGTTTTAGATTGGTTTAGTCGAGTTCAGAGTATACCAGCACAGCGTATTATGAGCAGATCAATCAACCGATCATCACCCACCTGTTTGCTCCGGGTCCCGAGAATGATGTATAAACAGAATGTCGGATCCCTCGTGCGTATTTCGATTAGCACAGAATCCTAGTACGAAATCATTTGATTAAAAGTTGACCTTTGAATTATTAGGAAAACTTGAGAGTTTGTGTTACGAGAAATCGAGAAAGTTGTGGTCTTATAAACTCAAAAGGACTTGTTTAAGGGTCACATCCTATTTTGGTAAATACACTACTTCTAAAAAGGTGAGTGTATTGAGGAAGTGTATTTACTAGTATACTTGTGGTATGACTATTTCGATTACTACAAAAACAATCCTTTGATAAGTACACCCCTTTTTAAGAGGAGGTGTATTAGGGGGTGTATTTACTAAAAGCAGTAGTGTAACAGGGGGGTGTATTTACTGAAAGCAGTGGTGTAACAGGGGGAGTGTATTTACTGAAAGCAGTGGTGTAACAGGACGGTGTATTTACTGAAATTAGGGGTGTCCTTAATAAAGGCCCTTTAAGAAAGAAAAATATAAGAATTCATATTTTATAAAAACTTCTTATTAAAACTTATTAAAGACTTTGGCTTTTCTAAGACAAATTATAAAAAAATACTTTTCTTTTCTAATATTAATATTACTTCTAAAGTTGATTAGTAATACTTCTAAAACAAAAGAATTATACTATTTTCCAAGAATGCTACTTTTCATTTGTTACTAATTTGGATATAACTCGACTTATCTTTTCGTTCCTAATTTTCTAACAGTCGCACAAGGGGAAGACGAGTTTCCCTTTGTCTCCAAAAACTCAACTAATATTATTAACAACTAGTTTCATCACCATATAGTTAATTCAATAATACTAATCCAAAAATACTTTTCAACTAAAACAACAATACTAATTCATCCATTCTAATAATATTAATTAACCCATCCAATAATACTCTTCAACTATTCCAATAACACTAATAAGAAAAATCATCAATCCAATAACACCAATCAATTAAACCAATAATACTAGACAACTAAATCAACAACACTAAACAACCAAAACACTAATACTAAACACTCAACTAGTGATACTAAAACACTAATTCAAAACTAAAGTAATTAAAACACCCTCCAACAACTAGTTCAAAGAAGAACAAAAAGAGGACAATCAATACTTAGTTCATAATTTCTTTTCCGCTTCCTTGTTACACGGATTCGTTTCTGGGATTTACGAGAAGGAAAGGAAGAAGGTAGAAACCTTACGATTCCGGTTCGCGGTGGTAAACGGACGGCCTAACGGCGTCGTTCGGGAATTCGGAAAAATGAATTGGACAGCCTAACGGCGTCGGTTGGAATTTCCCGAAATTTCGGCAACAGCAATCGGTTCAAACGGCGTCAATTTAAATCGGAAATTAAACGGAAAGAAAAAGTTACGGGTGAAATTGAAATTAAGCTTCAAAGATTGAAATTGAAAGGGGGTTTCTCACATACTGGAAGAGGAAAATAGAGGCGGCGGCGGCTTCGACTGGGTTTCGGCGGTGCTCGGCGGCGGAGGTGCACGAACGGCGGCGCTGGAAGAGGCGTCGCGGCGGTTCCGATCGAAGCAGAGGCGTCGCGGGTTCGAACGGAGGACAGAGGCGCGATGGCTTCGGCTGGGGACGGCGCGAGGCGGCGCTCGTTTCGGCCGAGCACGGCGGCGACGCGCGAGGAGGAGGGGGCGGAACGGCGGCGGAGCTTCGCTGCTGGTGGCGCTCGACGGCGACGAGCGTCGCGGGCGGCTGCTGGCGAAGAAGACGGCGGCGCTGTTTCACGGCGTCGCACGGCGGAGCTCTGCGATGAGGACGGCGAAGGCGCGTTTGAGCGAGAGAGACGAGAGGAGACAGAGAGTTAATTTGGGGACTGATTTTTGTTTCCAAAGAAGGAAAGAGACGTGATTTTTCTTTCATTTATAGAAGAAATATATTTTAAATTAATTAATTAATTTTAAGAGTGGAAAAATAACATGTGGATGAGAAATAACACTCTAATTAAATTAATTTAAAAAGGGAAGTAATTCATGTGGTTTAGGATTAACCCCTTTAATTCGGATATTTTCGTTCCCACTTGATACAGTTTAGGGATCATTTGGCTTACGAGTTTAATCCCGATTTAATAATTAATACAGTTTTAAGATTCGAATAATATTTTATTGTATTATAATTATTCTCAACACATTATACGGATCGAAAACATAATTTTAAGACTTTGAATAATTAATTTCTCGTAATCCCTTATCCGTTTGAAATATTCGATTTCTTTCTTCGAACTTGGGAATTTGAAATAGAGTATATATTTAAATTACACAGTAGCACACAAAATAATAAAATTAAAAGAAACACAATAATAATAATAATATAAAATAAGGCTTTCTAGAAAAATAAAAGGTATAAAACGGGACGGGGTATTACATTTTCACCCTTTCCTAATACATCTAGTTCACTTTTATTTTTAGAGAATTTTTTATTTCTTTATTTAATATTAATTTATATTCATTTTCAATTGTCTTTATTTTCAATTGCTTTAATATTATGCCATTTTTTTTTTGGGCAGGTTAGACATATACTAAACACAGTTGATTTTTTGAAAGAATGGGAAAGGATTCATCCTTCAGAGCTTACAGATAGGGGGAGATTCAAGTATGAGAGAGTCTGTGCAGGTCTTTTGAAGATACAACTATTTTTTAACACCCTAATCCTTTCTCCACTTTTATTAGAGTTTTTCTCATATGTAATTGCTCTGATTTATGTTATATTGTTAGGTAGTTGTTTTTTCAAATAGCTCTGAACGATAGTTTTTTAGGTTGTTGTTGACTTATCTTTAAGAATAACTTGTTTTATTTAGAATTTGTATGACCTAAGGATTGGATTTAACTTGTAGAGAGGTGTGAAATTTATTCATTTAGCTCCTCTCCTCCGATGTTGGAGGTCAGGCTAAAATATAGTTAGATTTTTAGAGATTGCATCGAGGAGGTAAATTCTTCACATTGTACAATCTCTAAATATATTTCAGCCTGATTATAGCCTTATCTACAACATCGAAGGAAAAGAGCTAAATGAATAAATTCCACACATCTCTACAAGTTAAATCCATTCCTTAGGCCATACAATTTCTAAATAAAACAAGTTACTCTTAAAGATAAGACAACAACAACCTAAACAACTATCGTTCAGAGCTATTTGAAAAAAACAACTACCTAATAGTATAACATTAATCAGAGCAATTACATAAGAGAAAAACTCTAATAAAAGTGGAGAAAGGATTAGGGTGTTAAAAAAACAGTTGCATCTTCAAAAGACTTGCATAGACTCTCTCATACTTGAACATCCCCCTATTTGTAAGCTCTAAAGGTTGAATCCTTTTCCATTCTTTCGAACAAGCAATTGTGATTAGCATATGTCCAATCTGCCCAAAAAAAAAACCCTAAATATTAAAGCAATTGAATATATAGACAACTGAAAAAGAATATAAATTAATATTATATATAGAAATAAAAATTCTTTAAAAATAAAAGTGAACTGGAGGTATTAGGAAAGGATGAAATTAATTTATTTTTCTTGTATAACTGCATTAGCCTATATTTTTCCAATAAGACATCTAGATATTATTGTAAAAATAGTAGAATGAATCCAAAGATCTAAATCAACCTCTATCGTATTAGATCTACTACCTTCACTCATTGAAAGCATTATTTCCGCTGCAGATAATAACTCTCACTATCCAAATCAAAGATAAATTTTTTGCAGGGTAATCAAATCAAAAAGTAGTCTTGAAAGTTCTGCTTTTAAATCAATTTTGGTCCGAACAATTAAAAGAGATAAATTGCAGGCATTATATCATATTTGGTCATTAATTTGGTTTCACTCATCGACAAATCAAAAGTAGTCTTGAAAGTTCTGGTTTTAAATCAATTTTGGTCCGAACAATTAAAAGGGCGAGTAATATATCGGATTGTTCTTCTCACCAAGCCCATCAATTTGGTAACTTCAATTGCTCATAGAGAGTATCTCAATTGAGTTAATTAAGACTAAAGTTATCAGCAAAAGTGTGGGCGATAATGAGAATAGGCCTTACGTGTTGATATTTTGTCGAAAGGATAGTGATTGCATTTAATCTGCACTTAATCTAATACAAAAGGAGACTTACTATTATTCTGAAACAAATTAAAGGGAGTAATAAGTAAGTAATATTAAGGGGAAATTCAATTATGATTTTTAAAAAAAAATTGTCAGTGCGAGAGAGAGAGAAATTCATGCTCCTTGCAGGAGAGAGAACAATAGAGAAATGACCCCTGGGTGGCCTGCTTGTCTGCGGCCTCTGATTTAAAAAAAAAAAAAAAAATTACTTTTAGATGAGATGGAATTATTTTGGCTCTTCCTCCTCCTGGATGAAAATAGTTAAAATAACAATAAATTAAAAACAAAAATTTAACGAGACTTTTATAAGTAATATTAAAGGGACAAACTGTCATATACCTTGAACACATGGCCCAGCCGTTGTTGCCAAAGTGTTTATGGCGTTTGATGATGGCCAGAATTGCAACATCTCTGACCGTTCATTTCCTTTGATCTCTGACCGGTGGGCAAATTCCGGGCAGCTCGGTCATAAGCAAGAACCGATCTCCTTATTCTGACGTTGCAAAATTTCGAAGACCACTTCTTCTGTTGAGGTTGTGCTACATGGGCAATGACGGCCTTCTCCATTTTTCATTGGTGAGTATACACAAATTAGGTTATGACATAGGCTTAAGGTTATGACCGTTTTATAGTTCCACTGTACCCCCTCGCCATTATTATAATTTTACATTTTTCGGAATATAAGATTTGGGTAAGGTTAATGGATGGTATTCTTTGGAAAACATAATTTATTAATTTCACAATTTCTATCTATAAATTCAAACTTTTAAATGAGTTGGAATTTTTACAGTACCTTTCGATTCACGACTATATTTGGATTTGATTCCCACAAAAAATAATTTCATCCGTATTAAATTTTTCACTCATTGTGCCTTCTCAAAGGAAAAATAAATTAAATCCTAGTGAGAGAGTGTACTAAGAAAATTAATATGTGAATTAATTACATATCTCTCATACAATTTTGACTTTTTGGATGAGATGTATATATTTAGAAACTGTCTCATACAAGTTTTTGTGAATAAGAAACTCATAAGGGAATTAAATAAATGAAATGTAACTCTGCAAATTCGAACTTTTAGATGAGATGTAACTTTTTATTGCTATCAGAGCCATAAGGTTTACGTCCACACATTTTGGATTCGATTCCCGATGAAAGCAATTATGCTCATATTAAATTGTTCACATATTGGGCCTTCTCTCCAAATGAGAGAAGTTAGAGAAAATTAATTGAGTTCACGCCACTTTACAAGTTCAGACTTTTGGAAGTAAATTTTCCCATATCTGTGTCTAACCAAAATGTGTAGATTTATCCCAACTGAAGGAAGTGCTAAGGATATACTGTCTATTATTTTTATTTCTCTCTCATCTAGTATCCTATATATTACCGGTTTTAAATAATGCATTTTTTTATTAAAAATAACACAATGCATGTGAATGTCTTTACCTAGGGATGAATTTAGGGTTATGTAAATTGAGAAATTTAACAAATCATAATTGGGAAAAATATGGATGAGGCAAATAAAATGAATAGTAAATGTGTTCTATAATTTGAGATGTAGGGAATATTAGTGGATGTAATTTTGTATCAAATTAATATTATTGAGTGATGATGGTATCACTAAGAAATTAGAATTTACTTATTTCTCAATATGACTAAGAAATTTTCAGCAAAAAATTCTATAGTGGGAACTACCTACGACTTGCCTACAAAATTTTATAGTTATATAAACCTTCATTTCTTAATCTATGAAAAATTAGATTAAAAGGTGCAGATTTTCGGAGATTATCTGGTTGTTACGACTAGTCCTGTCTAAGTGTTACCAAATCGCAAAAAAAGTAACACTTTATTATTAATTAATAAATAATTTATTCTCATTTAAATTGTTGAACTTATGACACAAGCCTCGGGTTTTGAGCAATTTTATAGCTCCTCTTCAGTACCACTCTTCATTAATATCATTTTCAATTTTTCGATGTATATGTTTTGGGTAGGTTATCAAGAAATCTATGATGGAGCATAAATAGTCAATTGTGCGATGATTTTTTTTATAGATTTTATTCTTGTTGGTCGTTAAACAGCCATAGATCGACCCATTTATGGTGATTTCGTGATATTATTTTACACTTGTTTCACTTTGAATATTTTCACATGTATCATGGACGATAAATAAGTTGGTTGATTGGTTAGCGTGTTTTTATTTTCCGTTATATGTCTTTATATATATTTTGATAACTATTTTCTTTTTTGGCTAGAGACCCTATACGGATCATATTTTTCAGTTGAAGGGAAACTCAGTTGAAGAGCTTATCTCATCGCGTGTTCCAACGTATCACCGCTTGTTCTACATAAGTGCCCACCACTGTCCATTTGTTGTCGGTAAGTCAAGGTATGTGGATTTCTTTTGTTGCGAGTAAAAGTGGTGTTTTCTATGGTTGCCCACTTTGAAAATTAAGGTTTGGAATTCTTTTGTAGGATTCTTATCTAGTAAGGAGTTTTAACCCTATGTTATTCTATTCGTTGCATAGCTGCTTGTTGCGGGCTTAATATTTTGTAGTATAGTTGCATGTTGCGGGCTTAGGTTGGTTGGGTTATATGAGGGAAAATATCACAATTGGTCTTGTAACTTTACATGAGTACATATTTGGTCATTTATCTTCTTAATTTCTCAAATATGGCGTTTTGAATATCAGAAAAGGTCATTTTAAAATCAATAAAAAATGAGAAAAGTTACAGGACCATTTTTTATATTTTCTCGGTAATATGATGTAGTTGCATTTTTAATAATATATTTTTGGTATGTATGTTAGACTTTCTATCTTTGGTGTATTTGTGTCCTATGTGACCTATATATTGTTTCTGTTGAATTGTGTTGAATTCTGATTGTTTATACATCTTTGTGTATGTATTTTGTTCTTTAAAAATATGTTAAGCATGTGATTGTTTTGCGTAAATTCATGGCTTTTATGCTATTCAAAATGTTTTTATTGCTCTTTGGACTCCTGTGGTGGGAAGATGATGTGCTAGTGGGAAGATAAAAGTACTCATGGGTTTTACGAGAATTATGTGTATGTGTGTGGCTTGTATGTGTGTTTTTCCTAAATACATAAAGATTTGTTTCATGTTTCCCCTCTTCGCCTAATCATTTATTTGCATGTTGAGTTTTGTGGGCATGTGTTTGTCTTTGTGGCATGCTATGTGATTTTCAGTGCATTATTCTTTTTGTGTGATTTTTTGAAGGCTTTATTGGTTCTTAGTGGTGTTAGGTTTTATGTTGAACATATTTTTGTGTTATGTTTGTCCCCGGCAACGGCGCCAAAAATTTGATTTATTTTATGGATCTCTCAAGTCAATGCACAGAAGACTTTTACCATAAGCTTGCAAATATATCACATCCTTTCCACTATTGAATGAATCAAATGCAAAAATTAAAGGATTTAGAGGGTAGGTTGTTGTTAATCGCATTTTGGATTCACAAGAAAACTTGTTTCCGGGAATCGGAATCAAATGCAATAAGAACGGAATTGAAAATCACACAAGAACACCAGATTTACGTGGTTCGGAGATGAATACTCCTACGTCCACGGGATCCGAGAGGATATCTTTTCACTAAGATGGGAAATTAGAAGTTACAAGTTACAATCGCTCACAATCTCACAGTGTTTGCGCTCACAGATGTTGATCTCTCTCAATGATTGTTGATTTCTCTCAGTTGAGAAATCCCCCTTTTATAGATACAGAGATTGAGCTGAATCCCTAACTTGATTCAGTTGTAACAACCCCAATATAAGCAGTTATCCAGCTGGCTTAACAGATTCAATAACCGCTTTAGTTGTTTCAGTTAGAACCGCCCTTTCGCAAGCTTCAATTTGGTGTAATTTCCGTATTTTCACATTGGACCAGACGACACGACCTCCTCTGGCACTGGTCAATTACAACAGATGACTCCAAGACCAGACCTCCTCTGATAGGACTCCTCTGGTGGACCTCATCTGATAAGCCTCCTCTGATGACTCTCATCTGATAGACATCTTCAGGTGACTCCTCTGCCAGACTCCTCTGGTCAGACCTTCTCTGGTTGGCCTCATCTGGTACAACTCATCTGATACCCCAAATTAGCTAACTCTCTACGGCTAACACTTTACAACATAGCTTCTGTTGAAACTTCAGCTCAGCAGATTACCTACTTCACATATGACTTCACAATTCTCCACCTCAGATGAGAAGTATCAATCATCTCCTCCTCTCCTCCATGCTCCAGCTTGGTCCTAAGGAACATCCCATACACCCATCTTTACCAATTCAACACAGAATTTGAATTTCGTCCCTGGTAAAGACTTTGTACACATATCTGCAACATTGTCCACTGTAGATATCTTCTGGATGAGAACCACTCCTTTATCAATGATTTCCCTTACAAAGTGCAACCTTACATCAATATGCTTTGACCTCTCATGGAATACTTGATGTTTCACCAGATGAACTGCACTTTGGTTATCACAATGAATGACCACAACCCTTTGATTTATCCCAAAATCCTTGATTATGCCTTTCAACCATAAAGCCTCCTTATCGCCTCAGATACTGCAACAAACTCTGCTTCTGTAGTAGACAATGTAACTCCACTCTGCAGAACAGATCTCCAGCTTACAGCAGTATTGTACAGAGTAAAGATATACCCTGTTAAGGATCTTCTGGTGTCCAGATTAGCAGCAAAATCAGAATCAACAAATCCTTCCAGTGGACTCTTCTGGTCAACCATCTTCTCAAACATCAAACCCAGATCAGATGACCCCTTAAGGTATCTGAATATCCATTTCAAAGCTTCCCAATGTAATCTCCCAGGATTAGCCATGTATCTGCTCACCATACTCAATGCATAAGCCAAATCTGGTCTGCTGCAGACCAGAGCATACATCAGGCTTCCAACCCCACTTGCATAAGGTACTTTCATCATAGTCTTCTTCTCTTCATCAGACTTTGGTTCCATTTCCTTAGATAATTTGAACTGTTGTCCCAGAGGAGTTGACACAGCTCTACTCTCATGCATGTTAAACCTCTTCAGGACCTTCTCAATGTAACTCTTCTGGGATAAGAATAGTCTTCCAGCTTTTCTGTCCCTAAGAATATCCATTCCAAGAATCCTCTTAGCATTTCCCAAGTCCTTCATATCAAATCTAGCACTTAGCTTCCTTTTGATACTCTGAATCTTCAGAAGGCTTTTACTGGCAATAAGCATGTCATCTACATAGATCAGAAGATAGGCTATCACATCACTACCTTGCCTTTCCAGGTATACACAAGTATCATACTTGCTCCTTACAAATCCAATGGATAGCATAACTTCATTGAACTTCTTGTGCCACTGCCTTGGACTTTGCTTGAGGCCATACAATGACTTCTTGAGCAGGCACACTTTCCCTTCACTCCCTGGTTCAACAAACCCTTCTGGCTGGTGCATGTATAGATCCTCAATAAGATCACCATGCAGAAAAGCTGTCTTTACATCAAGTTGTTGTAGCTCCAGATCCTCTTGGACTACTCTGCTCAGAAGTAATCTGATTGAACAATGCTTAACAACAGGTGAGAAAACCTCATTGTAATCAATTCCTTCTCTCTGAGTAAATCCTCTGGCAACTAACCTGGCCTTAAACCTCACCTGATCTTTCACACCAGATTCAAGCTTTCTTTTAAACAACCATTTACAACTGATTAGCTTCTGCCTAGGTGGCTTATCAACAAGAATCCAAGTTTGATTCTTCTTAAGAGACTCCATCTCTTCTGTCATGGCTGTCACCCATGACTCCCTATCATCACACTCAAGGGCTTCCCTGTAGCTTTTAGGTTCCTGGTACTCTATGGCTTCTGCTGTAACAAGTGCATAGGAGACCAGATCCACACGGCCAAACCTTGCTGGAGGATGTATTTGTCTTCTGGATCTGTCTCTTGTCAAACTATAATTTCTCAAGTCTGCTTCTTGCACTTCTTCCTCCTCTTCTGCAGGTGCACTATCCTCATCTGATGACCCATTCTCTCCTGTTTCCTGCTCTGGTTCAGAACCAGATGCACTCTCATGCTTGTCATGATCAGGCTCAACCTCAACTTGAGTAATTGGCTCAGAAATAACCCCATCCATCTCCTCAGCTGATGGCTCCCTATCACCTCCACCTGACTTGTATCCCATCTGTGATTCATTGAACACTACATCTCTACTGGTAATACACTTCTGGTTCCCAGGCTCTAGACACCACAGCTTGTACCCCTTAACACCCTTTGGATACCCAATGAAAACACATTTTAAAGCTCTAGGTTCAAGTTTGTCTTGCCTTACATGAACATTAGCTAGGCACCCAAAAACTTTCAACTTTGAGTAATCTGATATCTTTCCATACCAAACCTCATCTGGGGTTTTAAACTCAATAGCAGATGATGGCACTTTATTAATGAGATACACAGCTGTGTTAACAGCTTCCCCCCAAAAACTCTTAGGTAAATGAGCATCAGATAACATACACCTAACCCTTTCCAGAATAGTTCTATTCATCCTCTCTGCTAGACCATTCTGTTGGGGGTTTGAAGGAACAGTTTTATGCCTAGTAATACCCTTCTCCCTGCAAAATTGTTGAAACTCCTCTGATAGGAATTCAAGCCCATTATCAGTCCTTAAGTGTTTGATAGTCCTGCCCCTCTTATTCTCAAGTTCAATCAACCATTCTTTGAACTTAGAGAAAGCATCACTCTTCTGTTTAAGAATGTAAACCCAAACTTTTCTGGAATAATCATCAATAAGGGTAAGGAAATACCTGCCTCCACCATGAGTGGATACCCTTGCTGGGCCCCATACATCAGAATGTATATAATCCATAACCTCCTTGGTGGTATGCTTCCCTTTTTGGTATGCTTGCTTCTTTGATTTCCCAAGAACACACCTCTCACAGAATTCCAGCTTACATATCCTCTTCCCAGGGATTGCTCCCTTCTTGGATAACTCCACCAGGCCCTTCTCACCAACATGTGCCAATCTCTTGTGCCACAAGTTAACCTCAGAAGACCCCATGGTAACATCAGCTGACCCTGTAACAGTTCTTCCAATCAAAGTATACAAACCATTCTTGATAGACCCCTTCATGACAATCCTTCCAGATTTGGTTATTGACAGACTTCCCTTGTCTGTCTTGAATTCAAACCCCTTTGAATTCAAGGTACCAAGAGAAACAAGATTTCTCTTTAACTCAGGAACAAACCTGACATCAGATAAGATCCTATCAACCCCATCAAACATCTTGATCTTGATAGAACCAGATCCTTGCACTCTACAGCTCTCATCATTACCCAAAAGAACAAGACCTCCATCAATCTTCTCAAGATCCAGGAACCAGTCTTCATGTGGACACATATGAAAAGTACACCCAGAGTCCAGGACCCACTCTTGACTTAGTCTTTCATGACTAACCATCAAGACCTCTGCACTATCATATCCTTCAACCTCCACAACAGCTGCATCTCCATCTTGATCACCTTGATTGTCTTTCTTCTTTCTTTCAGGGCAATTCTTTCTCAGATGACCTTCCTTATGGCAAGTGAAACACTTCCTCTTCTCAACAAAATCAGATTTCTTCCCACCCTTATTCCCTTTTCCACCATCCTTCTTCTTGGACTGAAACCCCTTCTTCTTCTTGGATTGAACATTCAATCCTTCAGCAGGCTTCTTCCCATCAGCTTGGATCTGTAGAAACTTGGTTTTCAGGGCAGTTTGAACATCATCAAACATCACCTGATCTTGCCTACCAAACAACAAGGCATCTTTGAAATTTTCCAGAGACTTGGGTAGGACATTCAACAACATCAATGACTTATCTTCATCATCAATTGTAACATCCAAACTCTCCAGATCATCCACCAATCTGTTGAACTCGTCCAACTGATCACCAAGATTCTTATCTTCACTCATCTTGAAGACTTGAAGCTTCTGTTTCATGTATAACTTGTTCGTAACAGACTTGGTCTGGTATAACTGCTCCAACTTATTCCAGATCCCAAGAGCGGTTTCCTCCTTCGATACTTCCCTCAATGGCTTGTCCCCAAGACACAAGATAAGGGCACTATGTGCCTTCCTCTTGTTCTCCTCCACCTTCGCCGGATTAGATCCAGAAGCCACCTGAGCCGGTGGCAACAAGGCTTCGTACAACCCATTGTGTACCAGGAGTGCCTTCATCTTGATCTTCCATAAGCTGAAATCGTTCTTCCCCGTGAACTTCTCAATATCGAACTTAGTTGCAGCCATGATTGCTTCCCACAGACGGCGCCACTTGTTAATCGCGTTTTGGATTCACAAGAAAACTTGTTTCCGGGAATCGGAATCAAATGCAATAAGAACGGAATTGAAAATCACACAAGAACACCAGATTTACGTGGTTCGGAGATGAATACTCCTACGTCCACGGGATCCGAGAGGATATCTTTTCACTAAGATGGGAAATTAGAAGTTACAAGTTACAATCGCTCACAATCTCACAGTGTTTGCGCTCACAGATGTTGATCTCTCTCAATGATTGTTGATTTCTCTCAGTTGAGAAATCTCCCTTTTATAGATACAGAGATTGAGCTGAATCCCTAACTTGATTCAGTTGTAACAACCCCAATGTAAGCAGTTATCCAGCTGGCTTAACAGATTCAATAACCGCTTTAGTTGTTTCAGTTAGAACCGCCCTTTCGCAAGCTTCAATTTGGTGTAATTTCCGTATTTTCACATTGGACCAGACGACACGACCTCCTCTGGCACTGGTCAATTACAACAGATGACTCCAAGACCAGACCTCCTCTGATAGGACTCCTCTGGTGGACCTCATCTGATAAGCCTCCTCTGATGACTCATCTGATAGACATCTTCAGGTGACTCCTCTGCCAGACTCCTCTGGTCAGACCTTCTCTGGTTGGCCTCATCTGGTACAACTCATCTGATACCCCAAATTAGCTAACTCTCTACGGCGAACACTTTACAACATAGCTTCTGTTGAAACTTTAGCTCAGCAGATTACCTACTTCACATATGATTTCACAGTTGTAATGAGGCTTAGGTAAAGTAGGGTAAAAGAGGTTACAAGTTTTGGACAAAAGGAATTGAAGAAATCATTCAACTTTTATACATAATGCTCAATTAAATGATACCAAAAGCTCCACAAACTTACTTCTTATACACAAGTGCAAGACTATAACATCTTTCTCTTCATTTTTCTGCTTTGCTTTTTCAAATTTTTTTTTTCTTTTTCAGATTTTTTTTTTCATTTTTTTTTCTTTTTCTCAAATTTTTTTTTTTTTTTTTGGCTTTTTTCAAAAGCAGAAACTACAATACTATCCCAAACTTCTTGCACACTTTGCAACAAATCAAATGGAGCTTCATTTGAGCATACTGTATGAAATGATTCTTCAACTCAAGGTTCAAATGAGGTAATGAAAGAAGGGTATCAGTGGTTCATAATGTGGTTAAAGTTAAAATAAAAAGCTAAAGGCTCAAAGTTGGTTCACTAAGGTTAATGAATCGGGTAGGTTTGGTGAAGAAAAAGTAAGTATGACAAGAGGGGTTAATCCTAAAATCCTTATGTGATTCTTACATTCAACTCATCAAAAGCGATTAACGTAGACGTGCATAACAATGCAAGTTCTAGAAAAATCAACTATGCATGACAATCACACAACAATAAATTAGAGCTTATATATAGATGAATGCTCTCGGGCTCAAAAGCTCACAAAAAATTAAGGCTCAATGTGTGAAGATCCAAGTAATTTTCCTCCAACCAATTATCAATGTCAACTTACATAGCACATCAAATGAGGATTCAAAAACTTTAGAATTCATGGCCAAAAAAATCAATTTTTTTCATGGACAAACTTCAGAAGATTCAAGTTTCAAAAGAGAGAGACAACTAATTTAGAACTCAGGCACCTCAAGAACAAGTTAAGAGACCAAATTATTCATGAAGACAACAAAAAATCTCATACCAAGTAGCAAATCAAACCAAGTAACAATAACTCAGTTAAGAGACCAAATTATTCATGAAGACAACAAAAATTCTCATACCAAGTAGCAAATTAAACCAAGTAACAATAACTCCCCCCACACTTAAACCATACATTGTCCTCAATGCACAAACAAGATACTCGAAGCAATGAAAGAACAAGAGATAGAGAAATCCCTGAAAATGTTGAGCATCCGAAAGTTGCATCTTCTACTGAAGTGGTTTGAGGAGTTGATCGGTTGAGTGTCTCCATAAAGGGCATTCTGTATAAGGATCGAAGACCAGCAATCCCCAAGATTAATTTGACAACGACGCAGTGACGGAAAACAGTAATGGCGATCATGTATGAAGCAGCGGTGCAAGAAATTTGGTGGGTAATGTGGGAACTTTGTTTTGGGAGATGGTGATGAATGAAAAGCTGGTTGACTCAAAAGAGCCAATTTTAGGGGAATTTGGGTTAATCAAACCTGCAACCAAGACATTGGTTTGACTTGAAAGGGCTTATCCCAGCGATTAAAATCTGCAAGAGTAATCAAGAAAGGTTAGAAAGATAAGAAAGAGGAGATATCCTCCTTTCATATATTTTTGAGTTCTCCAAATCCTACGTGTCTCAACAAAATCACTTCATTCAAATTTCTAATTTTCTCATAATTTTGCATTTTTTTTTAATTACGTTACCAATTAAAAAGATTCAGTTATCTTGCCAACTTCCGCCCGTTCCTCTCTTTCATCATCATTCATCAATGAAGGGAAAATTTAATTGTTCACGGTTATTATGATTCACTGATTTCTTTTCATTCTATTTTTTGCAGCGCATCGATCTCTTTTTCTTCACTGACTTCTTTTCATTCAATTTAGGATTTTTCATTTACTTTTTCTTTCATTTACATGTTTTTCCCATTCCAATTCTTTTCATTTTTTTCACACAATATCTTCTCAATGGTATAAGAGTAACTGCATCTTCCATAACCAAAACCGCTTCCGCTTTGTTCCTCTCCATACTTTAATTAATTCCACATCTTTGTCTTTATCCTCACTGTGCTTGCAGTTAATTTTTTTCTTATCAAAACTGCTTTAATTTTCTTTTTCTTTTTTCTAATATTCTTTTTTCAAATTTTCAACTTTAATCTTATCTATTTAACCGTTCATAAATATTCGCCTCCCTTCTGACGAACAATTTTATTTGACCAAAGATTTACCCTTATGCTGCCTCCACCAAGCGTCCTCAATCAGACAATCTTCGTCCACCGCTTCTCCGCCACCTGTATTGGTAGGGAGATCCATTTTTTTTTTCTAATTTGAATCTTTTATCCCCTTTTTTTTTTTACTGTCGCACCTTTTCCATTTTCAGTTTCTTCGTCTCCCCTCTTTAATTCGGCTATCCACCGCTTCTCCGCCATCTGTACCACTAAGGTGATCTAATTTTTTAAATTTGAAATTTTCTCCTCTTCTACCCCATTGATTAGTATTTAATCTACATAAGTAAAATTGACATTTGACGTTGGATTGCATATATATTAGTGATGATAACTCATGTTTATGTTTATTCTTAATGGAACTTAGACTTTCTTATTCAAAAGTGCCTTTGGTAAGCATGACTTGAATTACCGGGTCCACCATTACGAACAAAATTTGACAATGATAACAATTGGCCTCAGAAGAACAATAAATATTGAAAAATAAATGATATGTACTGTAAAAAAGAGTATGATAATAATCACTATTATGGATGATTGAAAGACAGAGTGACATATTTGTATGTAACTAAGAATTTGATGATATGCCGTATTTTGAATGCAAGGACTCCATGCATATGAAAATTCTATATTTTGAATGCCAAAACTGAACTCTGTGCATATCTATATGGAAAGTATTTCCAAAACTCAATATACACCACATTTTTATTATGAGTATTGATTATGCTATGGAAATGTATTATTACGAAATTTATGATATTTCACAAAATCAATAAAAATGAAAATATATAATTAATTTTTTTTATAAACCAGGATACATTAAGGCTCCGCTTGGTACACATTCATAATTTAAGAGAGGGGTATAAATTTAGTATTGATTTCATATATTAGGTTGCTTGGTACATCAAATTAAGAAGATCGTATTAATTTATAACAAATCTTCAATGTCACTTGATAGGGCATAATAAAAATGGTATAACATAAAAGTTGGGGGAGAGAGAGCAAGGAGGAAGGGTTTATGGTAGACAATTTTTGTGAAAATACACAAAAGTGCCCAAAATTTAAGGGGGCACTTGATTTTTGCCCCATTTTTTACAAAAGATATATATTGCCCAAAAAAAGTTGGCAAAAGGTTGGCGAATGTTTGGCACACAGGTTGGCATGAGTGTCAACCGTTTTGCCAACATTTTTTGGGCAAAAAACATCTTTTTTAAAAAGTAGGGCAAAAATCAAGTGCCCCCTTAAATTTTGGACAATTTTGCTTTTCTCCCATAATTTTTTTACTAACCTATAATAAAATAGTAAGGGGGTAGGAGCTTACAATTTTTTGTGTAGGGGAATAGTGTTTTGGGGGAGATAAACTCATATTATTGTATCGGATCGAACATAATAAAAATGGATCCATATTAAAATTGTATGGCCTACCAAGTAAATTACGGGGAAGATAAAAATCCATAATACGGCTTTATATTGCCTACCAAGCGGAGCCTAATTATAAAATGCATGTGTGTACTATTAAACATATAAAAAAAAATAGAAATCATAAACGGCTATACACTGGTCTTTGTTTTAAAGTTTTAATGATTTTTACACAAAAATTTATCTTAATTAAAATTAACAATCTAAAATAATTATGTTTCATATAATTTTTTAATCTTAATTTAATTTAATAATCTAAATAATTTCCTCAACCCGCGTAAAACGTGGGTCTTGCACTAGTTCCATGTAAAATGATTGGATGATGTTGTGTGGACATTTAAAACTGAAAGAAGAACGGACTTGAAATAAATTAAAACTATAACTTCTTCTTATCCATTTTTCTAATTCTATTTTTCAGTTATTTTTTTTCCGGAAGTTTTTTTTTTTTCAATTTTTTTTGGATTTTGAAAATTTTTAATAAATTTTTTTTTTTGGATTTTGGATTTTGGATTTTTTAATTTTTTTGGATTTTCAGAAAAATATAAAGTAAAGAAAAACATAAGTAAGAGGCAGAAGAAAATTTTCATTAAGGCGTGCTCACGCTTTATCTTGTCATTCCTATACAAAGTTCATCTTAATTAGAGTGTGCACTTGTCTTATTAAAAATCTCCTTCTAACCACAAACCACACACAAAACGAAATAAAAAAAATACATAAACGAAAACTAAATAAACAATGAGATATCTCCCTGAGGTGTCTCCCTTTTATCGTCTTTGGTTAAAGATTCCGGACTCTCCAACCTACACGAAAAGATCAACACGTGAAAATAAAATAAAACAAAAAATACACCAACAACAAGAATAAATCTATTTGACACCAATCCCCGGCAACGGCGCCAAAAATTTGATGGGTGTCGAATCCAACAAATAATAAAACATGCTTAAATAGATATGAATGGTGATAGTGATAAGCAGGGTCGAATCCACAGGGATTGGTAAATAGATTTATTCTTTAACAAATACATAATTACAACTATAAAAACAAAGATGGGGGGTTTTTTGAGTTTGAGATTGAACTGAACTAAAATAATAAGTAAAAATTAGAAAAGACTTAAAAAAATATCCAGCCAAAGACAACTTCAGAATTGGTTCGCATAATCGTTCATCGATGCAAAGATCATCTTCCATTCTAACACTAAATTGGTTATAGTTGTTGGTATCACCTAACAACCTAATCTTTCCTTACTTTGTCGATAATAAGGATACCATCTCTTATTACTTCTCTAACTAGTAAACAACCCTAGGTACCACCATTAGGATTTAATTCACCAGCAGCATTAAAATCTAGAAAGACCCAATTCTAGCCAACAAACGCACATGTAGGTTCATTTAGACTAGGTTATGCATCTCCATGGCAATTGTTCACTGCCATTTGCCACTAAGATCGGAACAATTAAATAATTACGGATTTAACGTTTCAATTGGCAATCATTATTTTCACGAATTGAATAACTGGCCACATTAGACAACTCGCCAAATAATTTGATCAAACACAGAAGATACATAAATAATGAAGAATGAAAGAGTATGTAAATCAGTTAGATCTCACCATTAATGTCGAACCGAATCTTCAATTATCCGTGGTTAAAACGAGAAGAACATATATTATTCTCTTCTCTCTCAAAGTGTTGAGAGAGAGGAGAGAAGAATAATAATAAAACTTAAAGTATGAACTTAGAATATATTAGTTAGTATCCAGGAATGAAAGTTCATAATTTCTATCCTTTCCACTCCCTTTTATACTAATCCTAATCTAGATAGACTTCTAACAATAGTAGTTACTAGGAAGTTAAGAAACCAACTTAAAAACCTATCTCAAATACCAAAGTTATCTACTAATCTAGATATACAAATATAATATAAATTAAAAAGATACAAGACTCTTAAAATATTGGGAAGAATTAAGTTTGAGTCTTGGTGTAGAGATTTGAGCACCACTTATGAGAATTCTCGTCTGGACCTTAGGCGTGCCCACGCCTTATGAGAAAAGTACTTCTGTCATTTTCATCTTTGGAGTCTTCAATTCCACTTCTTTACAATTCACTCCAAATGGTCTCCAAACATCAATTAATCCTTAATTTACCTATAAAATATAAAACTTAATTAAAATAAACACTTAAGGACTAATTGATATCTAAATCATGGAGAAATATGACAATAAATATGTATTTTATGCAATCTATCAATTGTCCTTTACGGTTGAGTCCTTGTAAATTTTTTTGGCATTGTGTCAGTTATTTTTTTGAGTGGGATAGAATAATTAATTGTCTTTGTAGTTGTTAGGGACATTGTGTTGTAATTGAGTTCTTATTAGTTATTAGTAAAATATTGCCCTTTACGGTTGACTTCCATTTATTTCTTAAAATCCTATATACATGATGTGTAATAAAATTGTAAAATAATAATTGAAAATTCAAATACAATTAGCACACATGGACGCCACATCATCTCCCTAGCTTACTGAAAATCACCAATTCCAAACTTTAAAACGACATCATATTGAATTTTCTGGCCGATTTGATACCAAAATAGGACCTTGTCAGAGAAATTGGAACTATATTTGTTAAAAAAAGGTAATTTGGGACTAAATCTACTTTGTTAGAAATTGATGGGAGGATTTGTGATTTAAACTCGTATATTGATTATATGGCTTAATGAAATAATCAAACTTGGCGATTTATAGGTTTTTATGTAAATCCCTTTCTAGTTTTACAATTTTATTTGCTCGATTGCTTTCTTTCCTGAATTGGATAAATTGCATATTTGGTTCCAAAATAATGAGACAATTTCAAAACGACTAATTTTTCATTTAGTCCCATAATTTTTTCTCGACACTTTTGATCCAAGAGATTGCAGTTTTAGTCCTAAGAGAATGAGTAAACTATATCTTTGGTCGCATGAGAATGTGGTTTTTAGTCTTGAAATTTTCAGATGGGAGCAAAGCTGCAAAAAGAAAATAATCAATTTTGTACTTAATTATTAAATAAAAAGTGGACTCATTCTCTCCGGACCAAAAATGTAACTACTCCCACCTGGATTTAATCAATCTCCCTTTGTTGGTGGAGGTAACTTCAACAATATGTGTATTGTGTCAATGAAGTTTGGAGGCAAAAGAAGACCATAAGATACTATGAGGGGCAATGTTAGATTATATTCTAGTACAAGATTTGCATGGCGGTAAATCCTAAAATAGTGCACAATAAGCGTTCAGGATGACATGCAGTTTTGGTATGACTGGGTAGATGTTTTGCAGAAAAATCTTGGAGGAATATTTATTTTCTACGACTCGTGTTGAAATCTAAGATTGACATGGATTTAACAATAGAATAGTCTGTATTTTGCATGAAAAGATTGAGTGGTTAGGACAGTTCCAAAGAAATTAATGGTGGAGCAAAGGTGGTTAATTGTGCGAGGATTTCTTTTTTATAGATTTTATTCTTGTTGGTCGTGAAACAGTCACAAACCGACTAATTTATGGTGATTTTTTTATAGCTTTCACATGTATCATGGACGACAAATAAGGTGGTTGATTGGTTAGAGTATTTTTTTTATTTTTCCGTTGTCGTCCTTGTTTCGGTGCCGCCATGCGTGGGTCCCAATGCACCACCACTGGTTTTGCCTCTGCGCCTGTCGCTATTCATTTGCTTCCGATAAGTCAAGGTAAGTGGTTTCTTTTATTTTGAGTAACATCGGTGTTTTAGGTGAGTTATAGGCATATTGTGCAAAGAAGAGGACTAATTAATATTTGAAATGGAGTTGTTGTTTGTGGGAAATTGCTACCCGCTATGGAAATTATGGTTTGTTTCTTTTGTAGGATTCTGATCTCATAAGTTGCTTTAGCACAATGTATTCCCCATTGCTATATAGCTGCTTGTTGTGGCATTAATGCTTTTGTAGTATAGTCGCTTGTCGCGGGCTTAGGTTGATTGAGTTATATGTTGTAGTTGCAGGGTTTATTATATTTTTGTGGTATGTATATTAAAATTTCTTTTTTTATAGTGTTCGTGTCTTGTGTGACCAATGTATTGCTTTCCTTGAATTGTGTTCGATTCTAATTATTTACTCATCTTTGTCTTTGCATGTTGTACTTTGAAATGTGTTAAGTATGTGATTTAGTTTTTTGGATCCATGGCTTTTACATTTTTTAAAATATTTTTTCTTTTCTCTTTGAACTCTTGTGATGGGAAGATGATGTGCTAGTGGGCAGGAGGGAGGGGGATGGCTGCATAAAAGTACTTGTGGGTTCTATGAAAATTATGTGTATGTGTGTGGTTTTGTATGTGTGGTTTTGTATGTGTGTTTTTTGTAATTACATACAACTTTATTTCATGTTTCCCCCCTGCCTTTATACATTTATTTGCATGTTGAGTTTCTTGAACGTATTTGTCTTTGTGGCATGATATGTGATTTTCAGTACATTATTGCCTTTGTTTTATTTTTTGAATGATTGATTGTTGGTTAATGGTGTTAGGTTTTGTGTCTTTCTTTGTGTTTAGCATTTTATTTTTGTCAAGCATCTTTGTCTTTAATTGCTCGTTTTGGTTGAGTCGTCTTGAATTTTGTTTGGCTCTGTGTCATGATTGGTTTGAGTAAGATGGAGCAATTGTCTCTGTGATTGTTAGTTCTTTGTGTTATAATCGTTTATGATAATGTCGCAGATATATCACAAATTTTGAGATTGTGATATCCAAAGATTGTGATATGGATATTAGGGTGCAATGTATTTTTTCTAATATCATAGAAATATCGCGAAATATTGCAAGATATCGATATTGACGTCGGTATCGGTTTACTTGCATAAAAAATTAAATAAAAATTGGGAAATATTGTGGATAAATATAAAAATAAATTCCCGTCAAATTTTACATGAATTTTATAAATATAATTTTGTCTTCCTTCCCGTCAAAAAAAAAAAAATTTTGTCTTCCTTTTCTATTTTATTTAAAGTATTTGCAATTAGTTTTCCACAAGTATATATATTCTCTCACACATATGATTAACATGCACATAATTATATATAAGATTACTATAATTTGATGAGTTGGTATCAATATAGTTTGGGCAAAAGTAACAGTAAGTTATAGTTAGAACATTCAAATTTTGCTTTATTTTCTCATTTAGCCCCTATTACTACTAATTTTCAAGATTATTACTACAGTACAAAAAACACGGTGATTAACGACAGATTTTGTGATGGAAAATACGTCGTAAAATACTATTTGCAACAGGTTTTGCGACGGACACATGTCCGTTAATAAAATGGCCGTAGCTAATGTCAACGATGAACTTTTAGAATCCATCACAAAATAGTGACGACAGTATTAGTTGCAAATAAGTCGGGTCAAGACCTGGTCGGGAGTCAGGGACAAAAAAATAGTTCGTGTGGTTCGAACCGGGGCCCTCCGTGCACCGGGGCAGGTGCGAACCACTGGGCCACCGACCCTCAAGCTATATTATACGGCCCACCTTTCATATTAGCCTTATTGGGCCTTGAACAATTAATTCCAAATTTGCGTCCAAAGGGATTCAAATACGCAACCTTTCATGCATGAGGAGGGGGCGCGCGCCGTTTTGTCATGATATTTTTTTGTTCATTTTTTACAATTAATTGTATATGTATCCAAATTGACTCATATTTTTTTCATAATTCATTAATTTTTTTTTTTTACTTGTTTAAATAAATGTTACGGCCAACTACATTTTTATTTTGTAAAATTATCGATTGAGTGGTTACAGTGACATTTCTTTGAATTAATAATAAAAAAATTGTGGACGACAAATGAACGAGTATATTTATCCGTACAATACATTTGTTGCACTTGTTTTTTTTTTTTTCTACACCCGTTTCCAAGAAACACTTTGGATATTTTTTTAGACTAAGTAGAAGTTGAAGAAAATGTGTGAAACTTGTGTATAGGAGTTTAGGCCCGTAATAAAAAGTTAGCAATTCACACTTTTATAACATTAAAATTAATGTCATGTTGATGGAGCATATTTTACTAAATCGGCTGAATTTTTGTTGATCGAAGGGATGTCAGACTGTGAAGAAGACGAGATAGTGTTAATCGCGTTTTGGATTCACAAGAAAACTTGTTTCCGGGAATCGGAATCAAATAAGCAATAAGAACTGAATTGAAAATCACACAAGAACACCAGATTTACGTGGTTCGGAGATGAATACTCCTACGTCCACGGGATCCGAGAGGATAGACTTTTCACTAAGAAAGAAAACGGAAGTTACAAGTTACAATCTCACACAATCTCTCGTGTATGCTCTCACAATGAATTCACAAGTCTAAACTTAGTTCTCTCAGCTGAGAACCCCCTTTTATATTACAGAGATCGAGAAACGAACCCTAGATTCGATTAAGTTATAACAAACTCAATGTAAGCAGTTATCCAGCTGGCTAACGACTTCAATAACCGCCATGGTTGATTCAGTTAGAACCGCCTTCGAATTAGCTTCAATTTGGTGTACTTCGCGAATAACGGACTTTAGGATCAGATGACAAACCTCCTCTGGCTCTGGTCCTTTTTTTCACCAGATGACCTCTGGTCCCAGACCTCCTCTGATAGACCTCCTCTGATGACTTATCTACCAGACTCGTCTGACCAGACCTCACCTGATGGACCTCCTCTGGTAGCTCACCTGCCAGACTCTTCTGGTCAGGCTTCTCTGGTCAACCTCATCTGGTCCATCTCCTCTGGTACTCCAAATTCACTAACTCCCACGGCTAACACTTTACCAACATAGCTTCCTATTGAATTAAACCCAGCAGATTACATACTTCACATTTGACCCTTCACAGATAGATTGGATGGAAATCCAGAAAACAATTGTTCTAGGTAAAGCTAAAACATTGGCATGGAAAGTGCTTAAGGAAAGAGTGGTGACAAAGACCAATTTGGCAAGAAGGGGCGTCAATCTTGGTAATTCAATGTGCCCCTTTTATTTGGTTCATGATGAAAATGAATCACATCTATCTTTTGGTTTTAACTTTACTTATGCAATGTAGGCAAGATTTAGAGACTGGATGGGCATAATTTCACCAGGATGCATAGGTGCTAAAATAAACTTCTTAATGCACAACGAACTCAAACCTGCGCAAGTTAGCTCGAAAATCTGGAACAGCTTGTGGTTGGGTATGATTTGGAGTATTTGAAAAACACGAAATTCAGTTATATTCCGAAATGGTAGTCTCAACGTAGAAGAGTGCTTTGATTTGTTTTGTTCTAGAACTTGGAATTGTATTATAATCAAATGTGGAATTAATGTTCATTATAACTTGAATGATTGGATACTCAATGTATTAATAAGCATTAGGGATCTTGTTAGGTGTGGAATTGCTCTTTATTTTTCCTTTGCACTTGTGTCGTAACTTATAAGGGTTGAGTATCCCTTGTATTCAAAATTTCAATAAATTGTTGTTTCAAAAAAAAAAAAAAATTAATGTCATGTTAATTTCATTTTAGCCACTCTCGTAATTTTTTACATAGCACCCGTGATTATTAAATAAATAAAAAAAAAGTCTCCACCAATACATTTAATTTGGTCCATCAAAAAAGAAATGCATTTAATTTGGTATACATAAAACTACTATGTATTCTTTCTCTGTGAAATAAATAAATAAAATAAGAAACTCCACCAATACATTTAATTTGGTCCTGCCAAAAAAAGTATACATAAAATAAAACTACTTTAATTTTCTTGATTTTCCGGGCATGTTGACGGAATTAGAAAATGGAGACAGTGGGTGTCCCAATTTCTCATTTTCGCACACACCATTTCCTACAATTTGAAAATGGAGATATTTGGATGGCGCGGTGGGGCCTGATTCAAAGCAACGGGAGTGGGAGGTATAGTAGGCAATGAAACAGGTCACAACGGCGTCGTTTGATGGGGGTGGAGGCTAGACCTGGAAGCCTACCTGTTGGCGGACATGAAAATATTTAGTTAAAATTACAATAAATTAAAAACAAAATTTAACGAGACATATAGTAAACAAGTTAAATTTAAGGGACAAAGCGGTCATACCTTGAACACATGACCAAGCGTTGCTGCCAAAGAGTTTAGGGTGTTTGATGATGGCCAGAATTGCAACATCCATGGTGTGACGTCTGTTAATATCCGCATCTCCAACCGTTCTTTTCCGTTGATCAAAATGCATCCACCAAAAAAATAAGCCAATTCAGAGAGGATTTTGAAAAGGATTTTAAAGTGGGAATTAAATATAGAGAGGGTATTGAAGAGGGAAATTTTCCCTCTTCAAAATGCTCATCGCAAATCTGTACACGAGGGAAAATCATTCCCTCGAAAAATAATGAGGGTTTTCTAGTGAGATTTCGTGTGGGACCGGACGAGGGGAATTTTCCCTCGACAACAATTCCCTCGGCTATGCCCTTGTGGAGGGCGAGGGAAAAAACCCTCGAGAATTGTGCACGAGGGAAATTTCCCTCGACAATACTGCTGCGATTGACACATTTTGGGTGAGGGAATTAACCCTCGACTGACATGGCGAGGGTAATTCCCTCGCCTAATTCTGTGTCCGGAAAAAAGAAATGCCGAGGGTTTCGAACCCACGACCTCCAAGCCCCAATCTCCCCGCAAAACCGCTAGGCAACCACCCACCACACTATCATGTACGGAGAATGTCATATTTGCACCCTACTGAGGGCTGGAAATAGGTGAATTTTCGCCCCCCATGAGTTTCGAACACGCGACCTCCTTGTATGCGGAGGTCTTGCGTGTTTCGCCATGCCGTTTGGGCAACGCTATTTAGATTTCATGTTTTCATTTGTAATATATATGTTTCATATATTTTCTGTTATATATTTTAAATATAATACTACTTAATATTAATTGTTTGTTATACTTTATTTGAAAATTAATATTACATATAAAATTAAACTATCACTTGTATATATTATTTTCATTATTTATCTAAATGTGTACATATATACACTTATTATATTAAAATATTTACAATAAAATTGTAAAATAAATTCTTTTTCACTATTTACTAATATGTGTACACATATATTGATCGTAATTTTTAAAAAATCAATAAAATTTTAAATTATTTTTCACTATTTACTAATATGTGTACACATATATTTATTGTTTTTTTTAAATCAATAAGATTTTAAAATAAATACTTTTTAAATTCTTTTTCACTATTTACTAATATGTGTACACGTATACACATATATTGATCGTTTTTTTAATCAATAAAATTTTAAAATAAATACTTTTTAAATTATTTTTCACTATTTACTAATATGTGTACACATATACACATATATTGATCAGTTTTTTTTTTTTTAAATCATCAAAATTTTAAAATAAATACATTTTAAATTCTTTTTCACTACTAATATGTGTACACATATACACATATATTGATGGTTTTTTTTAAAATCAATAAAATTTTAAAATAAATTCTTTTTAAATTCTTTTTCACTAAAATCAATAATAATAATAATAACAAACCAACATATATAGTTCCAATATGCAGACACATAAATCCAAATATCCATACATGCTCAAATATCTAGACATATAAATCCAAATAAACAGTAAAATCTCAAACCAACATATATAGTTCCAAAACATGATCAAATATTCATTACATCCTAACTCTCATCATCATCATCACCTCTTTCATTTACAGAATAATTACTCCTCGGAGGGTAACCAGAATATGCACCTCTTTCAAGTATGTCTACAAACCCAGTTGGAGAGACTGAATTACGACGAGACGGGAAATGAACGGAAGCTGGAGTACAAGCAGAAGAGGCCTGAGGATAGGGGGGAAACCACTAGGAGGAATGGGAGGAACACCACTAGAAGGACCGGTGGGAGGATAAGGGGCGGAGGTAGGATAAGGAGTGTATCAGAGGCGGGAGGATAAGAAGAATAAGCTGGGTAAGGAGGTTATGAAGTAGCTGGTTGGAAAAACCCACTAGGTAGGTTTCCCTGTTGGTCTTGCATTCTTTGTTGCTCTGCCAATATTCTTTCATATCTCGCTCGCTTTTCATCCAACAAACGATTAACATCTCTTTGGTCATAGCCGCCAATGTGTGTGCCAGATGATGTCCCGCCTGGGCTAAATTGTATGTGCATCATCTTCATTTGACCGAGACCCCTAACTTTTCCGTGGTCTGGCCTCACTGTCTCAGCATACCTTGAACACGTGATCCAGCCGTTGCTACCAAAAAGTATTGGGATATAGATTAGATGTTATGAAGATGTTAAAACAAAGAACTTGTAAGAGGACTAGCTGAACCTGTTAGTCAGCTATAGATTAGTCTAGGTCAAGAATAGGTCTTTGGGTTAAGGGGGAAGAAATATGTGCAGACCAGATGAGGTGTCCAAACCAGAGCAGGTGAGCTCTGACCAGAGGAGTCTGCCAGATGAGTCTGCCAGAAGAGTCTGACCAGAGGAGTCTGCCAGAAGACCTCTCCCAGATGAGGTTCAGAGCAGAAATATCACCAAACCAGACCAGACCAGAAGACCCAAACCAGACGAGTCCTGACCAGATGAGGGAGACGGATTAGTTCACCTACATGGAGGCTGCTTATAATCTGGAGACAAGAAGATCTTGGAGTTCGATGATAGAGAAGAGGCAATCTGGAAGTCAGCTGATGGAGGATATGATTGATTGCTTGATTGAAGTCAAATAATCAATCATATAATCAATCTTTGATTGATTAAATCCCTCCAATTGTGGTTGATTGAATTGCTAGCATTCCAACGGCTAGTTAATTCTCACAACTATAAATAGGAGTGTTTTAGATGAGTTCATTAGACAAGAGTCGGGTAAGAGAGCACACTAAAACACGCGAACTCTTCCACTCACTCACCTTTGTCCTTTCAAGTTTATACACTCTTTTAGGAGCTTTTAGTTGGAGCTTTACTCAACCTATTCTTCACCTTAAAAGGTTGTTGTAAGCAGTTGTACGAAGGATCTAGTTCTTCACAATTTCAGAAGTTCATAAATTGGTTGGAGAGAGAGTCCTCTTTTGAGAAAGGTAGAGTGGACATAGGACAAGTTGGTCTGAACCACTATAAATCCTAGTGTTCTTATTTTCTGCACTTAAGTTTTCTGCATATTCTTTTAGCATTTCTTAAAGGTTTCATTAAAATTTCAAAACGATTACCGTTGGATAACCTTTTTAGGACCAACAAGTGATATCAGAGCAATGTGTCCTAGACCACTGCTTTGAAAAGCTTTTGGTGGTCACCAGGGCAGATCCATTTTTTTGAAAACCTAAATATTTGTTGTGCTAACAATTTTTGGAAAAATGGGCTCGAAGAGAAGTAGTAAAAGAGACACTAGGAGTTACTCCAAAAGAAGCTTCACAGATGAGGAAGAAGAGGTATCCACTTTTGGTTCATCATCTAATTTTGGACCTGATGAAGAAATATGTCTAGTGACAGACGAGGTATGTAATAGAACTTCCTCTTCTTTTTCATCATCTTCTTTTTCTGAACAATTAGAGGAGTCTGATGTGCAAAATTTGCTATTAGACCACCAAAAATCTATACAAATTTGTCAAAAGTTGGAAGATGAGAACTCAAAGCTGAAAGTAGAAAATCAAAAGCTTTCACATTGTCTAGACAACTCATCTAATCTACCAGCTGAACAAAATCATACACTGGTCGAAGAGTCTTCTGACTTGACACCAGGTGTATTGAACAAGTTAAGCTGATAGAAAGGTTGGTTGTTGAAAATGTTGAGAAAGAAAAATAATATAATCTGCTTAAAGCTGAGTTTGATGAACTCTTCCACCAAAATAAAATTGTAAAAGAAAGTGAGGACAATCTCAAGATGAGATTGGAGCAGCTTACTACAGCAAACAATGTTTTGTCACACTTAGTTGCCTCATCTCAAAGAGAGCATGACAAGACAGGCCTTGGTTATTCCAAACCTGAATTCTCACATTTTCAGAAAGAAGAACAGGCTAGAAATTTTATTGATAAAGGCAAGAGGTCAGCTGACTAGGCAACTCAGTCTAATGGGCAGATGCGTTCTAAAACTCAAAAACCCAAAAGGCAGAGGAGGAATTTTAAAAGACCTCAGCCAGGCCAGCAGAGTAGAAGACAGTCTGGATCTTCCCAAAAGAGACAGAACCAGCTGACTCCTACTCAGCTACAGAAGACTTTCAAGTCATCTGCCAGACCAGCTAGAACTTCTGATGGTTCTAGTAAAACTTATCCTTATCAAAAGAATTTCAAGACTATTGCTTTAAGACAAGTTACTTCTTCTACTGGACAACCTCATAAGAGAAGAAGAGCCACTAGAAGAAATAACCATGTCAAAGGTTCTTTTTGTTGAGTGTGTTTTTTTGTGGACTTTATGGAAGAAAGATAAGATCACCTGATCCAAAAAGGGATGATCTATTCTTGTGGCTTCCTAAATATTGTGCTAACCCACCTGGACCCAGAAGGGTACCAAAAAGTTGATTGCCTACAGATACACAAGAAGACCAGCTGATGTTTTGCCCTAATATCAGCTGAGCATATTTTGAGGGGGAAGATCACTTGACCCAGCCTGCTAGAATCTCTATTCAGATATTTTAATTTTTCTTGACTTGTTTTATTTCAATTCTTCCAGTTTTAACATCATCAGAAAGGGAGAAATTGTTGGAATATAGATTAAATGTTTTGAAGATGTTAAAACAAAGAACTTGTAATAGGACTGGCTGAACCTATTAGTCAGCTACAGATTAGTCTAGGTCTAGAATAGGTCTTTGATTAAGGGAGAAGAAATTTGTCCAGACCAGATGAGGTGTCCAGACCAGAGCAGATGAGCTCTGACCAGAGGAGTCTGACCAGAAGAGTCTGTCAGAAGAGTCTGACCACAGGAGTGTGCCAGAGGAGTCTGCCAGAAGACCTCTCCTAGATGAAATTCAGAGCAGAAATGTCACCAGACAAGATCATACCAGAAGACCCTAGACCAAACGAGTCCTGACCAGATGAGAGAGACAGATTAGTTCACCCACCTGGAGGTTGCGCGTAATCTGGAGACAAGAAGATTTTGGAGTTTGATGATAGAGAAGAGACAATCTAGAAGTCAACTGATGGAGGATATGATTGATTGCTTGATTGAAGTCAACTAATCAATCATATAATCAATTTTTGAGTGATTATATCCCTCCAGTTATGGTTGTTTAAATTGCTAGCATTCCAACGGCTAGTTAATTCTCACAATTATAAATAGGAGTGTTTTAGATGAGTTAATTAGACAAGAGTCGGGCAATAGAGCACACTAAAACACACGAACTCTTTCACTCACTCACCTTTGACCTTTCAAGTTTATACACTCTTTTAGGAGCTTTTAGTTGGATCTTTATTCAACCTATTCTTCACCTTGAAAGGTTGTTGTAAGCAGTTGTACGAAGGATCTGGTACTTCCCAATTCCAGAAGTTCGTAAGTTGGTTGGATAGAGAATCCCCATTTGAGAAGGGGAGAGTGGACGTAGGACAAGTTGGTCTGAACCACTATAAATCCTAGTGTTCTTTATTTTCTGCATTTAAGTTTTCTACATTTTCTTTTAGCATTTCTTTAAAGGGTTTTCATTAAAAAAAATTTAAAATGCTTTCTGCTGGATAACTTTTTTGAGACCAAACAAAGAGATTAGGGTGTTTGATGATTGCTAGAATTGCAGCATCCATGGTGTAACGTCTGTTAATCTCCGCATCTCTAACCGTTCTTTTCCGTTGGTCAAAATGCATCTCACCCTTGGAGAAATTCTGGGCAACTCGGTCATTTGTGAAAATACTCAAATTAGGTTTTGAAATAGGCTTAGGGTTATGACCCTTTTATAGCTCCTCTGTACCCCTCCTCCCTAATATAATTTTCCATTTTGTGGTACATAAGATTTGGGTAGGGTTAATCCATGGATGGTATTGTTAGAAAGATAAATTAATAGATTAATTTCATACCACTTTATAAATTCATACTTTTAAATGAGTTGAAATTCTTACAGGGTCGCTTTTGACCTATGACTATATCTTCATTCAATTTTCACATAAAACAACTTTATCCGTACTAAATTGTTCACTCATTGGGTCTTTAACAAGGAAAAAAAATTAGAATTTAGCTAATGAGTGAAGGAGTGTTAAGGAAATAAATTGCATAAGTCTCTACAATTTCGAACTTTTAGATGAGATAAATGTATTGAGGATCAGTTACATACAAGTTTTTGTGAACACGAAATTATTATCAGAATTAAATTAAATGAATTAATTTCATACTTTTCCGACAAATACAAATTTTTGGATGAGATATAGCTCTTAATTGCTATAAGAGTCAAATGGTTTACGTCCTCACATCTTGAGTTCAATTTCTATGAAAGAAATTTCACCATATTAAATTGTTTACTCATTGGATTCCTACCCAAATGAGGAAGAAAGATAGGAAAAATAAATTAATTAATTGATTTTACACTTCTTTATAAATGTAGAGTTTTGGATGAAATGTAATTCTGTCACTCCGACCCACAAAATTTGTTTATAAAAGGATACATCGTCTATTATTGTATCACTATCTCATCTATTATCCTATGTATCCCTTCTAATCCTACCTATTTGAGTAGATAAAATTAAAAATTAAAAAATTAATGCATGTGACTTAATTGTGCCTTTTACCTAGGGATGAATTTAGGGGTGTTCTTTTTTTATTTGAGCGAAATCTAGCAAATCCTAATTGAGAAAAATATGGATGAGGCAAATCTAATTAATAATAAATTTGTACTTCCTCCGTTCCGATATTAATTTTCTGTTAATTTTTTGGAAAAACATTTAAGAAAAGTAATTATGTATAGATATAGTACAAGTGATGTGATGAAAAAAGAGAATAAAGTGTAATGTGTGTAAATGGGTGGATATGAATAAAGTGTATAAATATAATATTATTCAAAAAGAGTATGAGAAGTTAATAGTGAGACCGACGAAAATGGCAAAATGGAAAGTTAATAGCGGAACGGAGGGAGTATTGTAATTTAAGATGTACAAATAGTAGTGGATGTAACATTTCATCAAATCGATACTTTTGAGTGATAATATTATCACTACAAGAGAATAAAGTAGAGCCCAAGAAATTAAAGAATTTTTTTTGGACATCAGAATGAGGGAATTTTATGGAGGATAATTGTCCTATCTATTGCGTTGCGGATTCGCTTCTCTATCAAAATCAATAATGCATTAAGAACGAGTATATTGATCATATGGCTTTAAGGAGTAATCTTACGGGTTTTTATGTAAACACTTCTCTAGTTTTACCATGATATTCTATGTACTCTTGCTTCTCACCTCTAGTTTTAGAATGTTATTCGTAGAACTTCTATGTACTCTTGGTTCTCACGTGAATTTAATCAATCTCCCTATGGTTGGTGTGGAGGAAACTTTTACAATGTGTGTTTTGCGTATAAATAGTTTGGAGGCAATAGAAGAGCACAAGATAATATTAGGGGCAATGTCTGATTATGTTCTACATGATTTTCATGGAGAAGGTAAATTCTTCATAGTGTAAAATAAGCGGTCGGGATGGTAGACAATTTTTTAACGACTTGTTAAATTTTTTGTTAGTGAAAGTTGGAAGACTAGTTTAAACGGCTCGTGTTAAAACCTAATATTTAAGTGGACCAAAGACCAGGAGTATTTTGTATGAGAAGATTGACAGGTTTTGGATGGGTCAGACGATATTTAGGGTGGAGCATATATATAGTTAATCCCGTGAGAAATTATTTTTATAGATTTTATTGTTGTTGGTAATATAAACAATCACAGGGAAATACATTTATGATTATTCGTGGAGTTAATATTCGGTGAGGAATGCATGTTTCACCCTTTTATTCAATTTAAACAACGTCCGTCAAATTTAAGTAATTTTAAAAGAGGTATCTAAGTTCAACTATGACTAAATGATGAATGACCTATCTATATTTTGCAATAAAATTTTTATATATAATGGTTATAATACACACCATATTTTTACGAGGAGGACAAATATATTGGTGACTGTATTAGACTGGTAAGATTTTTTTGAGGACAAAATTATAGATTCATCCCTTCAAGTAAATCAATGCAGAAAGTTTGGAACACAAGATAATATGAGACACAATGTCTGTTATGTTGAAACCAACAAGCAAAAAACATTAATTAACGCTGCAAAGACCAATGCACCGATTGCGGTAAAATAGAGTTGTAGTTCATTAATTATTACGGGTGCTTGCCAAAATCTGGAAAAAAACCCAGTGGTTATTTGTATTACACGGAAGTCCCTGCAAAATATTTGATAGGAGGTAAATTCTTCATAGTGTGCAGTAAGCGGTCGGGATGACAAATAATTGTTGAACGACTTGGTAGATTTTTCACAGATAAAAGAGAACTTATTTCAACGGCTCTTGTTAAAACCTAAAATTTACAGGGACCAAAGAGCAGTCAGTATTTTGCGTACATGAAAAGGTTGAGAGGTAGATAGGATGGTTCATACAAGATTCCTGGTGGAGCATAGATGATTAATCTTGCGAGAAATATATTTTTATAAATTTTATTGTTGTTTTTCATATAAACAATCATAGGGCATCACATTAATGGCCATGCGTGGAGTTATTATTCGGTGATGAATTCATGTTGCACCATTTTATTCGATTTAATAATAGATTTGTCTCTTAAAGTAAATTAATGCAATTATAAAATAATATATCATGTAAAGACAACAAAAGTCTTTTAAGCTCAATTTACAGCCACGTTTAAGTTTATAGTTATATATTATCCATAAATATTATATATTTATTAATTATTTCTTATATCAATAAAAAAATATATAATTTATAACATAAATTAATATGTATTTAAACAAATTTTTTGATTAAATAAACTCAAACATCAGTGATCACTAAATAATATTAAAAATATAAAAAAAAAAAAACAAACCTCAAAATTACGATATAATTATAATTATTTTTTTTATTAAATATTCAATGTGAAATAGTCTTAAATAGAGTTGCATTAAAGAGGTCAAGCTTGATCCCACTAAAAAAAGTATCCCAGGTAATATATTTGGTTTTGTTTTAACCCCTATATACCAGGTAATAGATTTGGTTTGGTTTTAACCCCTATATACCAGGTCTAGATTTCTCGTTGATATTTTTTATCAATTTCCTTTAAAAATGAGAAAAACACCAAATTAGTCATGATTTTAACAATTTAACCAAATATCAACAAATTAATTCGACTGTTCTCAAATTTACGCCCAAAATGGCATCAAATACACACAATGTGACATCCAATCACCTCTCCACCTATTTTCTTCTTTCATCCCCTTCCGTATTCACAGTTCATTGCCCATGATATATACTCCAAGAGCTTTTTCTTTTCTTTTTTACCTTTTCATCTTTTGTGCGTGTATGTTCACACCCCCTCCCCCAAATTATTAGATATTCTGTTATCTCAGGTAGATTTTATAATGAATATATATCATATATAACCTCGCTGAAATTATTATATTAATGGTATTTTAAATAAAAAGTTCAAGAATCTTTTGGTTTTGTGTCCTTTGTTTATATATTATAATTTTTTTTCTTAAAATGTTCATTCTATTTATTTGATTTAATTATCATAAATATTATACTCCATTTTAATTTCATTTAATCTAATCACTCTCGTATTCAGATGTCGTTATACACATGATATGGCCAACTCATTCAATTAAATTATTTATTCAACACAATTACGAAAAAGGAAAGGAAAAAAAAAGATTCCATCAATTAACAACTTATTACATAAACCACCACGGCCCGGTGTGAATCAAACTAGGGGAGGCGGACAATTCAAGTTTATCTCCAACGGTAACTGCTTTTCCTTCTCGCCGGAGCCGGAGGATTCCGACGGCTGCTCCACCACCTCACTCTTCTTTTGCTCGCCGGACTCGCCTTCCTGACCGGAGGACTCCTCCTCTTTTGGGAAGTTGCACCTCCATTCCTCAAATCCAAAACTCCGGGCGGCCCGGTCATAAGCGTGTGCCGCCTCCTCCTCCGTGGGGAAGGTGCCGAGCCACTTCCTCTTATTTTTCTTGGGAATGGTTATCTCGGCCCCGAACTTCCCTGGTCCCCTTATTCGGACACCAAGGAATTTCGAAGCCCCTTCCTTCCGTGGACGCCGGCGAGGTACATGGGCAATGGCGGCGTTCTCCATTTTTTTTTTTTAATTAAGATTAATTTAGGGTTTTTAGCTGTGGCCGAGGGTTAGGTTTTTTGGGCGTTTTATAGTTCCTCGTTTGCATCGACATGTAAAAATTGTGGTGGTGGTTGGGTGAGGCAATGGTGCCTATGTGACAAATTTAATTTAAGTGTATTTAATTTGTTCCACCTAATCGTCATTAATATTGTTTTCCTTTCTTTTTAGAAAGAGCTCTACTTTAGCATATAGACTTTATTTTTCTTTAAAATGTAATTCAGATAGAGTTATAATTAAGTCAACAAATGTATATTATTGTTATGGAAATAATTAAATGAATTAATTTCACATCTCTTTATAAGTTCGAACTTTTAAATGAGGCGGAATCATTTCATGGTATCAGAGTCAAAAGGCTCACGCTGAGAGCAATTCCACCCATATTAAATTGTCCACTAATTGGGTCTCCCCAAAGAGGACAAGTTGAGTTCCGCCCATGAGTGAGGGGGAGAGTAAGAAAAATAATTAAATGAATTAATTTCACACCTCTCTATAAGTTCGTACTTTTAGATGAGGCGGAACTCTTTCAATTATAAACTCCTCCAGTTTATTATAGGTAAAATTACATTTTTAGTTCTATAAAAATATTCACAATATATTTTTGGTCCCATGTTTCAAAAGTAGTCATTTTATTTGCCAAATTGGTATCAATCGTTAAATACTTAACATATTTGTTTCCAAAATTTGTAAGAAAATTGCAAAAAAAATCCCAAAATTGGTTATTTTATTTAGCGACTGGTACTAAAAGTGTAATTTTTTCCATTTGTTATCGTTTTGACTTTTATATAATTTAAAATTTATATAACGTTTTCCACTTTTCAATGTACATGAGTTATGTTTTTTCCTAAATTACCCTTAATGTTATTAAAATACTTAGATAAATATGTTATTAAAAATATATTCCTGTTGTTACAATTTAGATTAGAAAAAATATGTTTTACTCTCTAAATTTTACACCTTTTAACATTAGTGAAAATTCTTTTTATTAAAATCTGCACTAATCGGCAGGGATATTCTAAAATGTAATGGAGGGAGTATATATTTATTAATGATATAATAGATATCTATTTTTTTTTTCTTAGTATATGTGCATTCACTCACCTAGAAGTGTGACATACATTTTGAATAAAAGGAAATGTGTAATTAGGGTAGATCTCATGTATGAGAGCACCTTATATAAGTTTTCGTCTAAATGCATAGATGAATTTCGATGATTTCAAATATAAAAATAATATATAAAGAAGATTAAACAATGAGAATACTCCCCGCTCTATGTGGTTTTAGTCGTTTCTTGATCGATGAGATCTTCTTTTCTTCGGGGCAGTCTTTTTTGTTTTATCAACAAATGGAAACCTGGTGGACAGCTGCACGGATCTCATCAGTATTTAATTCACTATTTTTAATATATCAATGTGTAATAATTGATATTACAAATTATCATTAATAATAATTATTATATTTCAAAGGTAATGAAACATAAGATGTAAAGCTAAAATAGAATAAATGATCTTTTTTTTTTTGAAAGAATAGAATAAATGATCTTAATTGGATAAAAAAATCACTTAATCTGTTTATCTAAATTAAATTCATCGTTGCCTTATTTTATTATTTTGAGAAAAATAGTTTTTTGGTCCCGTAACTTATTCTGTGTCCAATTTTGGTCCCAAAAAAATTAACTTTTCAATTTTGGTCCCATAACTTATTGAATCGTCTAATTATGGTCCCATTTTCGCCAGAAATTAAAAAACGACATCGTTTCCGCTGACGTGCCGGCGAAAATTTGTGGTTTCCATCTAAATTGCTTAGGTGGACGCTGGACGTGTAATTAATTTCTTTTTAAAAAAAATTATTCAATAAAATAATCACACCTGTACATTTGAATTTTAATTTTTGTTGATTTCTTCCTAAGCGGAAATCCTCGTCGGAATCATGCCCACCGGAGAAAGTATCACGGATCTCTTCACGGCAGAAGGTTTTCCCCGCGACGACGGCGTTTTGCTTAGGCACAATAGCGAGAAGGACGATGCCGAAGAACACGTCGACGCATTCATCAGTTTCAACGATGATGAATCGACGGTAATATTATGTATTCCGCCGGAGAAGAGAGCGCTTGAGGAATTCGGCTAATTTGCCGCCGGGAGAAATTGGATGCTTCACCTTCTTCAAATCGCTATATATTTCCAGCTCTCACAATTTTGGTCTCCGAAAATCTGCCCTCGCTCTTCTGGATTTGCCCAAATTTGCGGCTATTATTCTGAGTGTGATTTGTCCGGAGAAGACAAAGGTTTTCTCCCATCTGGCCGTCGACGGGATTGCTGCCGTGAAGAATTCAACAAAAAGATAAATATCGAATTTACAAGTGTTTTTATTTTTTGAATAATTTTTTTTAAAACAAAATTAGTTACCACTCAGCGTCCACGTAAGCAATCCAGCCAGAAACTCCCAATTTTTGACGACACGTGACCAGAAACGACGCCGCTTTTGAATTTCCGGCGAAAATGAGGCCAAAATTGGACGATTCAATAAGTTATGGAACCAAAATTAAAAAGTTGATTTTTTTGGGACCAAAATTGGACACTAGACAAGTTATGGGACCAAAAAACTATTTTTCTCTTATTATTTTGGTTGTAAAATAATTTTATTTCATGTGAATACAAGGTGTACACAGGATTTAAATTGGTTCTAGGAGGATTTTTTTTATCATTATATTTTTAGATTTTATTCATGTCGGTACGTGGCACAAACAGGGATCATGCAACACATATACGAGAAAAATAGTTTTTTGTTCCCGTAACTTATCTAGTGTCCACTTTTGGTCCCAAAAAATTTGACTTTTCAATTTCAGTCCCATAACTTATTGAATCTTCCAATTTTTGTCCCATTTTTGCCGGAAAGTAAAAAACGATGCCGTTTTGGCACGTACCAAATGATGCCATTATGACTTTCTGGCAAAGATGAGAGCAAAATTGGACGATTCAATAAGTTGTGGGACAAAAGTTGAGAAGTAATTTTTTTTGTATTAAAATTGGACACTAGACAAATTACAGGACCAAAATTCTATTTTTCTCGCACTTCTTTATATATGAAGTCACAATAATAATAGAGTAATGCACCTGCTTAATTAATATTGTACTATATGATTATAATTGATACAGTAGAAGCACGATACAAGAACGTAAAGTCAATTGATTCTAAGAATACCCTGAGTATGAAACACGGTTAACGTGTTAATTACATTGATTCAAACACAAATACTTTAAAAACATCAATAAAACACGAAAAAGTGTAAATCAATAAATTTCTATCCCAATAATTAGTGTGTACGATAAATTACAAAGCTCCCATAAGTACTAATAATGAAATTTTAATAACTAACTAGGAAAGTAAAGCGCCATAGAGTAAATAAAGTGATAAAAATATAATTTTTCTATAAATTTTGATTATCCATATCCTGGTAAAATAATTTCAGATCGTTATCGCGATCTTGTCTCCACCAGTAGTACATAGATGATTATTTATATCTTTCATGATATTACCTAATAATATTATTTTATTATAGTGATTATTTCAGAGCACTATATGAAATTAAGATTGGAACAACTCTCATGCTCTTCATCGATATTATAGAGAATGTCATTTTGTTTACAGGATTTAATTGCTCCATCAAGCATTTCCTCCCACCTGTATATATTCTTGAATTCAGTTTCTCAAGTTTCTTTGTCGGCACTCCCAACCTCTTAATAATTTCATCATTTTTCCAGGATCTGCATATATGATTAATTATATAGTGTTTGAAATATGTATATATATAATATGTATATATATATATATAAGGTGAGGAAAGAAAAAAAATAATGAAATGATAAATATTTTGAGAAAAATAGTTTTTTGGTCCGGTAACTTGTGTTGAGTCAAATTTTGGTTCCATAACTTATTGATAGTCCAATTTCGGTCACATTTTCGCAGAAAATTTGAAATGACGTTGTTTGGTACATGCCAAAATGGCATCGGTTTGGACTTTCCGGCGAAAACGAGACCAAAATTGGTCGATTCAATAAGTTATGGGATCAAAATAAAAAATTTAAATTTTTTGGGACCAAATTTGGACACTAGACAAGTTATAGGACCAAAAATCCATTTTTTTTTTCACACAAATTTGACTGACAAAAAAAAAAAATGAACTCACACCGTTGATTTATGCTGGTGTTCTTGGTCAGTCAAGTTATGGGGCTCAGTTCCTCTACACAGGAAAGTATTGATTGCTGATCTTGGGAAATAACCAGATGTTAATTTTACTTACTTTCTCCTTGTTAATTATTTTCAAGTTGGATTTCGTACATGATATATGTTATCAATTTTATATTCCCTCCACAAAAATTGTGTTCAATTGATTGGGCACAGGTTTTAAGAAAATATGGATAACGTAGATAATGTGATTTTTTTTTTTTTGACGAAATATAATGTGATTGTTGACATAAAAGGAACTAGCATTTTTTTGGTGGACAAACAACTAAGTAAAATGTGTACATTTTCAATGGACAGTGGAAGTAATTGATTTATAGTTTGAGCATTAGTTTTACGGAATTATGGCTAAGTTATAGTATATTGTGACATTGCACATAGATTGATAAAAACATAACCTAGCACTGTTTTGTTTGTTGTGTGTGTGTTGTGTTGAATGAAAGAATGAATGGGAATATAATTTTAGAGTTTAAGGTCATGTATAATTATCAAGAGAACATTTTATCAAATGAAGCTACTGTCGTTGAAAGTAGTTGTTGAAAAAGTTTTGGGACCAAAAGTGTTTAGATGACTTAACGGAAAAAGTAATAGTGGAACTAAAATGGCATGAAAATTCGCCAGTGGGACTAAAACCGTGAGGCATTATCATATGTGGGACCAAAACTGTAATTTCTCACAAGTTAAACCTGCGTGAGCAAAAAATTTCTTGCTCATACGTACTTCGTCATGAGTTTTTATTGTTCTTCATGTACACTTGCTCGGAAAAGAACGTGAGAATTGCAATATATGAACGAATCATACATTTATGCAACATGTTTTATCCCAAAAAAAAATTAAAAAGCTTTATTGAGCAGTACCAGTGGTACTCGGGGAAGTAAATACAATCACACAATTATAGAATGAAGAGGACTCTCCCAGACATCAAAACTCTTCTTTCATCCACAATGCAATAAAGGGTTACAACACCAATCTTGAAAAGAAAATTTAAAAAAACGATGATTTCTAGTAAGGAGAAGACACTACGTACGTCTTAGCTCTAAGATTTCTTCGAACACTCTATCTGGATTAGCCCTCCTTTGCTTTGAAGGAGAAAATTGTTTTTACAGGACCGTAACTTAAGGGGAGTAGCAAAATGAGGACCATAACTTTTAGGGTTGGCAAAATAAGGACACTGACTTTAAAATGTGACAAATTGAGGACAGACCAGTTTGAATCAAAGTAAATCGGGCTAATTGGTCCAATTTGGGTTAAATAGGGCCAATTTTTCCTTAGTTCAAGCTGAATTTGACCTTAAATTTCAAAATGTTAAAAGTTACAGTCCTTAAATTGTCAATCTAAAAAGTTACAGTCGTCCTTTTGTCAACCTGCAAAGTTAGGGTCCTCATTTTGCAGGTCCAAAAAGTTATGGTCCACATTTTACCCTTTTGAAGATCTTGTTGTTCCTAAACTTCCAAATAAACCAAACAATACATATCTAGAAACACGGAGCCAGGAGAAGCAACAAACCCATACCTGCTGAGAAAAGGTGCACTCGAAAATGAGGTGTCGAGTGCATTCATCGAACTGCCCATAGAGACCGCAACCGATATCGTCCCCATCTCCAAGGACCTTTCTTCTCTTCATTAATCCAACTAGTCAAGATTTATACAACTAGTCAACTACAATGCTATTCTTCTTTCGTCACCCTTTCCATTATCGAATTTGGCTAATTTTTAAGAATAATTCATTTTAAGTTGAATAAATTGAGTTGCACAATGCAATGGATGCACATGTACTTAAAAAATTATTATTAAGTATTATTAATGGAAATTTTTAATATTTTTTATCTCTTGGTAAAAATATTATATTTTTATCTCAATGTAAATATACTTTCCTCATTTCTTATTGTTTATCTCATTTTATTCATTCATATAAATTAAAAAAAATTGTAAATTAGTTTATTCTTTAAAGAAGGAGGGTATAATACGGATAAATTATTGGAGGAAATTAAAGGTAAACTGTAGAGTTGAGTGTTGGTAAAAAATGTGATTCTTTGTAATTCTTCTCTTAGAGACTGGTTGATATGCCCTAGATTGGTTTTGCAGATTTAAATTCTATGTAATGTGTATCTCATTTGTAGGCATTTCTTATGTCTTGTTTTGTTGAGCAATAAAAATATTTTTTGTTTGATAATAAAAACTATTGCACTTATAATTTAATATCATAGTGTAATATGCTATGCATATTAGTTATAAGAGCAATTGTATTATTGAGTGAATATTACAATATCAATTTTATATTATGAACAAATTTAAGAGGATAATGACTCTTTTGTCCAATATCATTACAAGGAAATTAACTTAATTAGTGTTAACAATTATATCATATTCTGTCTTTATGGATTTTAAATTTAAAACTTATTAATGACAAAAAACAATGATACGATCTTGTTATTAATAATTAAATGAAATTATATAATTGTTGTGTGTAGAGATTAATTTAAATTAACTATTAATTAAAAACAACTTCAGAAAGGCGGGGAAATCGATTCCCTTGCTCTTCCATATTAAATTAATTACTAAACAAAATTAGAAAAAAGATTCAATCAACTAACGATCAAATATTAATTTATTAATATAAATGTATTAATTTCACAACTCTGTAAAATTTGGACGATTTTTAAAAGAGGCGAAATGCTATCACTCTCACGGAATTCGCTCTAGTCTATACCTTGCGTACACATAGTTAATATTCCCAAGTTAAACAATTAAATTAATTATTAACCACTAAAAAAAAAAATGATTCCATCAATTTTATGATAATACGATATCTGGCGCCGGCGGTGAGAATCAAAATAGAGGAGGCGGAAGATTCAAGTTAAAATGATAGGGGATCTTCCTCTCTCTCTCCATCTGCTCCGGCGGCGGCGCTGCCTCGTCCAGCGTGCCAAGCCACCCCTTCCTCTTTTTTGGCGGAAGGATTCTAATCCTTCCGAATGGGGAGGATCCCCTCTTAAGCCTCTTCTTAGGTGGTTGTGAGTTCTCCATTTTGTTTTGAGCGTTGTTAGATTGTTGTCTAGGTAACTATATATATAGGTTATAGGGTGGGGGCCACTCATGGCTAGGGAAAGCACTAGATTTCCCTATATTTAATTGGGGCAAATCTGAATTATTCGTTATTTATGATGGGATGATTTCCTATAAGAATATTGTGAAATTAATATAAATGTGAAAGAATTTCCCCTCATGGTTTCCTAGTATTCTCCCTTGTAGGTTGGGTTGAAATCTGAGTTTTTATTTTCATCATGTGGAGGACTAAAAAAGTCCAACGTGTATAGAATTTAATGAAAGAAGAATTGTGAGTAGCGGGGTTTGAATCTATGACATGGAAGAACCTAAGATCTAATACCATTAAAATAATTTCATTTCATTAGTTTAAAGTTCAAACTTGTAGAAGAGAGTGTAATCAATTCATTTGTATCGATTCAACATATAAAAATTGGAACTTATATTAATTTTTTAATACTTCTTCTTACTTGGCTGCATTCTACTCTATTCTCTGGGGAGGAGGCCCATCGTGGTCAATTTCAGAATGTGGGTGTAAGCCCAAGACTCTGTTACCATTGAAAAAATAAATTTCAACTCATTTAAAAAATTTAATATGTAGAAATACGTATAATTAATTAATTTATATTAACTTCCATTAACACTCCAATTACTTGTGGTCAAATTCTCAATTCTCTCTTCAGGGGAAGACCTAACAAGTACACCACATGATGGAGTTGGTCATTCAATGGGCTCTCCAGTCTTTTACGTGATGAAGTCGACAATCCCAGAAGATATTTAGTCAGTCCACAAGTGTGATGGAATGTTAGGGACTATACGTATGAATTAATTACACATTTATCTACAATTTTGAACTATTAATGAAATGGAATTCTTTTAATCAAATATTAGGTGATGCATCAAATGCTCGTATGTTAAAGGAGATTAATTAAACCATGAGATTACTTGTTGAGTATCATGGTAAAAATTGAATGATGTGAATTATTATTTAATTATATTAGTATGTAAATAGAGAGAATTGATTCTATTGAAATGTATAATAATAAATCTAACAAATGGGTAATACCATAATAGTAATTTTAAAAATTTGAAGAATGCCCGATATTAAATTATAAAACTAGGATCCTTGTTTTTAAACATTCAAAACAAACTGTTAAGGGAAATAATTAAATGAATTAATTTCACACCCTTCTACAAGTTCAGACTTTTAGATGAGGCGGAATTCTTTCATGGTATCAGAGTCACAAGGCTCACACCCAGACAAAGGTCCTGGGTTCGATTCCCGTTGAAAGCAACTCCACCCATATTAAATTGTCCACTCATTGGGCCTCCCCAAAGAGGGAAAATTGAGTCCGGCCCATGAGTGAGGGGGAGTGTTAAGGGAAATAATTAAATGAATTAATTTCACACCCTTCTACAAGTTCGGACTTTTAGATGAGGCGGAATTCTTTCACAAACACCGCTGTAGGGAAATGAAGTTGCAAGCAATCACCTATTTTTTATTTTCCGTTGGGGAGATTAAATAAATGAATGTATTCCATATTTTATTAAAAATTTGGATTTTTAGTTGACATAGAATTTTCATGGTATCAGAATCAAAATGCTCAGGCCCATTCTGGGTTCGATTCCAGCTTAAAGCAACTTCACTCATATTAAATTGTCCACTCATTGGACTTCCTACATTAAAGCAAAAATTTTGCACCTATAATGTTATAATGTTTGTGTTGTGTCCTTCGTTTCAAAATAAGTGTCCTTCTAGAGAACTAAAATTATGAATTATAAATTTTGATATAAATATTCCACCTTAATCTCTAAAAGATTTATTATATTTTGATAATATCTAACAACTCTATTATATTTTAATATAATTTCTAAAATATATATATCTTATATTTTGAATTTGAGTTTGGGGTAAATCAGTAAAAAACTTGGAAAAATGGCTATACGTCACTTATTTTAAATTAAAATTTAACCCTTATAACGTCACTTATTTTGAAACAGATGGAGTATATATATTTTACGACCGGCTTGGTAGAGGTTATTAGTTTAATGTTTGGTAGGTTTTTATGTTCTAACACTTCGGCCCTGTAAAAAATGATGGCCTTGTTTTCATTAAACTAAATTCATATAATAATGGACTAGTTATCCCCTTACGTGGTATTCATAAAACCATAGATAAATGAAATCTTTTTTTTTCCATTTTTGACCCCCTATTGTAAGTCCTCGTCACGTCTGTTACAACCGCATAACACAATTTGATCTTTAGATCATTCATCCTATGGCCCAATCGATAACAACAAAGCATATGGATTTAACATCACCCTAAAATATTGTAACCATATTTAAAAAAAAAAAAAAAAAAAATTGTAACCATGGATTTACTTTTGGTCTCATAACTTATTAAATCGTCCAATCCCATTTTCGCCGGAAGTCAAAATGACATTGTTTGGTACGTGCCAAAACCAAGTTGTTTTTTACTTTTCAGCGGATATGAGATCAAAATTAGACGATTTAATAAATTATGGGACCAAAATTAAATAGTTAATTTTTTTGAACCAAAATTTACAAAATCGAATCCACGGGAAGTCATCATTACCCAAACACACTATCAACAACACCAAGTTATAGCATTTTCACAAACCATAGAAACTGAGCCTAATATATTATTTTTATAAAAGGAGTCCAAATCTACATTTATTGCCTTCAAATAACATAAAAGAATAATATTTATTTTTTAAAACAACTTACTATTAGTCCAATTCTAATACATAATGGATTTGATGCTATTCAATTCAATGATTGTAAAAATTCTAAGTTTGATGTTATTAAAAATGAAAATCTAAAGTCATAAGACTTATAGAGACCAGAGCCACATTAAAAATAAAATAATATATATATAAGGACATTGAAGAATTCCAATCTATTTTAAAGATTGGGGATAATTTAAATTACGAGTTGTTTCCTTAATTTTTTTTTATAGATGTTACCTTCTGCAGCCTCTCGTTTTGTAGTTCAATGCCTTAACAATATTTTAGGAGGTTCACCCATAGTCATGATTTTTCTTTTATAACTTCATTAATTTACTTTAAGGGACGTATTTGCAGGAATAAGGTGATGTATCATAACTATAAACCATTATATAAAAGCCACGTTGAACATAGAATCAATTTTTTAAATATAAATCAATATGAGGAACTTTAATTAAATTGAATAAAAGAGTGAAATATATATTCACATTAAACAAATGAACTCTCTAATATATAAGTTTTTTTTTTTATAGGCAACTTTTATTTATAAATAAGAAAATATGATCAGAAGGTTAGCCTTCTTGAATATTAGGAACAATGTTCTCAAACCATGTATAGAAGGGATCTAGAAATTCCGAAACTTGGTAATTTTATGGGGAAATTGTAAATTTGGTCCAATTAAAAAACTTCAATAACAATTTTGGCCCCACGTTCTTTTTTTGTCTTTTTTTTTTTTTTTTAAATTTAGTCCATTTTGTTAATTTTTGGGATCAAGAGCTTCTATTTTTTTAGACCATAACTGCAATTTATAAATTTTCTTAGGACCATTTCTCTTGGAACCAAAAAAATGTAGAAAAATACTATTGGACCAAAAATATCGAAATATGACCATTTTTTGAAACAACCCATTCGTATAGGACTAAAAGTGCAATTTACCCATAATTTTCAGCAGTTCTACTCCAAATGTTATGAAACGTTTTGATTTGTGTTATGTTAGATTGTGAAGGTGGATTAAAGTTAGGTGTAATTCTAAAGTTACTGCTAGTTTGGTTGATTAGGTTTCGAACCCGATTCCGTGTTTAGCAAGCGTGTAAGTTTGTTTTGACGCTCGACGTATTGTAAGTTGTTTTTTTCAAGGATTGAGTAACCCTTAAACTCAGCCACTATTAATTGCTCTTTGTAAAAAAAAGGATGAGAAACGGAAAAAAAACAACACTAACGATCAACCACCTTATTTGTTGTCCAAAATATATGCGAAAGCTCTAAGAAATAATCCAAAGATAAACAAATGACAATCCAAGTAACCACAAAGAACGCATATAGCCAAATAAAGAAAGATAAAACTCAAAGCCTAGACCTACCACAAAAGGCAATCAAGCAACAGAAAGATCACTCAAGAGAGAACCACAAAGGCAATCAATTGACAAAAAGCAATAGAACAAAAAGAGAGCACAAAGATCAGTACCACAAAGACATGCAATTGAACAAAGCAATAGAACACAAAGAGAAAACAAAGACATGTAATATACAATAAAACATGTAAAGACAACCGTTCTAGAGGAATATAATTAATAGGACACAAAGAATATAACAACCACAAAGACAATTGCTCCATCTCACTCAAATCAATCACGACACAAACCCAAAAATTCACGACGACTAAACCACAATAAAACAACTAAACATAAAAAATATGTTAAACACAAAGAACATGCTTGACACAACAAAAAAAAAAAAAAAAAAAAAAGAAAGACACAAAGCCTAAATGCACTGAAAATCACATAGCATGCCACAAAGACAAACACATGCTCAAAAATCTCAACATGCAAATAAATGAATAGAGGTAGGGAAAAACATGAAACAAAACTTATGTAATTATGCAAAACACACACAAGCCCCACACACACATAAATATCATAGAACCCACAGGTACTTTCATCCAACCATTCCTCCCTCCTTTCAACTAGCACGTCATCTTCCTATCATAAGAGTTAAAAGAGCAAAAAAAAAAATTATGTAAAACATAAAAACCATGAATCCACAGAAAGCAATCACATACTTAACACATTTCAAAGTACAAATGCAAACACAAAAATGCATAAATAATCAGTATTCAACACATTCAGCCGAAAGCATTACATAGGTAACACAAGACACGAATACAACAAAGCAAGAAAGTTTAAAATACACAGCACAAGGATATAAGTAAACCTGCAATAACAACACATAATCCAATTAACCTATGCCCACAAAAAGCAATTATTCTACAAAAGCATTAGACTCGCAACAAGCGGCTAAACAGTGAATTAAAATTTTTAGGGTCAAAGTTTCTTGCAAAATCATAATCCTACAAAAGAATTCCAAACTGGGCAGCCATTTCCCATAAACAGTAGCTCCGTTTCCGCCATTAATTAGTTTCCTTCTTCGCACAATATGCTTGTAACTCACAGAAAACACCGCTGCTACTAACGAAAAGAAAACTCACTTACCTTGACTTACCAATAGCAAATGGATAACGGCGGGCGCAAATGCAAAACAAGCAGTGGCACTTTGGGACATGGGTATGACAACGTCAAAATAGGGATGACAACGAGATGTGCTCTTTAATTGAATTACCTTCCACTAAAGAATATGATCTGAAGCTAGAGTCTCTAGCAAAAATGGAAAATTGTTCTAAAAAATATACAAAAGGACATCAAATGGAAAAATGAAAATACACTAATGAAATAACCACCTTAAATATTTATCGTCCATTATATATGTGAAAGCTATAAGATATCATTCAAAGCTATTGAAACAAGTGTCAGACTTCCTCTAAAATAACATCACAAATCACTATAAATGAGTTGACTTGTGACTATTTAACGACCAACAGGTATAATATCTTTAAACAAGAAATTCTTGCAAAATTAACCATGCTCCACAATAAATTTCTTTAAAATTTTCCTGAACCTGTCAATCTTCTCACATAAAATACAAATTGTCCTATAGTTAGACCAATGTAAATCTTATGTTTCAACACGAGCCATCGAAAAAATTATATTTTCCAAGGAATACCATCCATTAACCTTACCCAAATCTTATATTCCAAAAAATGGAAAATTATATTAATGACGAGGGGGTACAGAGGAACTATAAAACGGTCATAACCCTAAGCCTCAGTAATAACCTAATTTGTGTATGAATACTAATGAAAAATGGAGTATGTCGTCGCTGCCCATGTAACACGGCCTCAACAGAAGAAGGGGTCTTCAAAATTGTGCCGCATCCGAATACCGAGATTTGGGAAGAAATGGAGGATGTGGCTCAACACCTTTTTAAAGGAGGAGGAAGAGCCGAAAGAATTTCATCTCATCTTTGTATGGTGTCAGCCTTTTGGCTTTGTTGTACCATGAAAGAATTTAAAAGTTTGAACTTGTAGAAAGATATTAAATTAATTAATTTTATTATTTCTCTTACAGTGGTGTTGTCTTATGACCGAGCTGCCCGGAATTTTCTCACCTTTGAGATACCGACAAAAAAGGATGGTCAGAGAAGTTGTGATTAACAGACGTTACACCATCGATATTGCAATTCCATCTTATTTAAAAGTAATTTTTTTTTAATCAGAGGCCGCATACAAGCAGGCCACCCAGAGGTTCCGACACTGTTGAAGAAAAAAGTGGGATCTTTAACGACGTCTCGTGGGATGCGAGAGGGACCCACTAACTCTGCCAAAACGACGCAAATGGGTTCTATTTCCGATGATATGGCCGAAATCAAGATAGTAATTTTATGTATACCAAATTAAATGTATATTTTTTTTTTTTGCAGGACCAAATTAAATGCATTGGTAGGACCAAATTAAATGCATTGGTGGATCTGGTAGAGAAATTAAATAAATGTATTGATTTTATATTTTTTTATAAAAAGTATAGAAAGTAGTTTTATGTATACAAAATTAAATATTTTCCTTTTTAGCAGTACCAAATTCATTGTATCGATGTACTCTTTTGTTTTATTTACTTATTTAATTAATAATCACCTGTACTATATATAAAATTATCAGCGTGGCTAAAATGGTACTAACATGACATTCATTTTTAATTATTAATTCCATGGAGTCAATATCCTAGGTACGTACCCGATTCATGACACAATTTTTTTTGTGCATCCATGGCGCATAAGTTTCTGTCTTATAATTAATTTAAGGAAATGTGTAACAACTCGGTTTTAAAAAATATTTATAGCCACTTAGCACTGTATTACTATTACTCCAATGAAAATTAAGAATCATATGATTGAATTTGATCCGATTCAACTCGATGATTGTAAAAATAAAATTTAATTAAGGATGGTGAAGAATCCCAAACCAATTCAAGGATTGTGGAGAATCTAAATTTATTTGTGCCCCTCATACAGTGGGAATAGGATGGGTCGAGTTAAACTTTTTGTTGGACGGTCTAGGGGTTAAATACAAATCTGACCTGTTACCTGTGATTTAAGTGGGCTAAAGCCTGGTCTTTTAAATAAACGAGCCAGACCTAAAAACCTATTTAGACATATTTCACATTGAATATTCAATTAAAAAATAATTATAATAATATTGTAATTTTGAGGTTTGTGTATTTTGGTATATTTTAAACGTTATTTAGGGATCATTGATGTTTGATTTTATTCAATCAAAAAATTTGTTTAAATATATACTACTATTATTTTATATTATTGATTTTATAAATTTTATTGATATAAAAATAATTAATAAATATAAATATCAATGGATAATATATAACTATAAATTTAAACGAGATTGTCTATTGAGCTTAAAAGGCTTTTGTCGCCCTTAAATGATATATATTTTTATAACTACATTAATTTACTTTAAGGGACGAATCTATAATTTAATTATCCTAAAAAATTAAAACATTAATGGTCTAGTACAATCATCAATGCATTTATCCTCCTCGTAAAAATATTGTGGTGTATTATAACCATTATATATAAACAAGGTTTGCAAATTTAAGATTTGTAGTTCATCACATAGTCATAGTTGAATTTAGAATCATCTTTTAAGTTTACATAAATTTGAGGTACATTATTTATATCAAATAAAAGGGTGAAATATGCATTCGCAGTCAAATAATAATTCCACGAATAACTATCTATACTCCATCATAAATCTCGACCAAACCATCCAAAACCTCCCAATCTTCTCACACAAAATACTCTCTTCTCTTTGTTCCATGTAAATCTTAAGTCTCAACAAGAGGTATTGAAATAAGTCCTCCAACTTTCGTTTGAGAAATATTTACCAAGTCGTTCAAAAATTGTTTGCCATCCTGAATGCTTATTGTACACTGTGAAGAATTCAACTATTCCATGCAAACCTTGTAGGACATAAGTAGACATTTCCTTTGTGAAGTCATATGTGAAGTAGGTAATCTGCTGAGCTGAAGTTTCAACAGAAGCTATGTTGTAAAGTGTTAGCCGTAGAGAGTTAGCTAATTTGGGGTATCAGATGAGTTGTACCAGATGAGGCCAACCAGAGAAGGTCTGACCAGAGGAGTCTGGCAGAGGAGTCACCTGAAGATGTCTATCAGATGAGAGTCATCAGAGGAGGCTTATCAGATGAGGTCCACCAGAGGAGTCCTATCAGAGGAGGTCTGGTCTTGGAGTCATCTGTTGTAATTGACCAGTGCCAGAGGAGGTCGTGTCGTCTGGTCCAATGTGAAAATACGGGAATTACACCAAATTGAAGCTTGTGAAAGGGCGGTTCTAACTGAAACAACTAAAGCGGTTATTGAATCTGTTAAGCCAGCTGGATAACTGCTTACATTGGGGTAGTTACAACTGAATCAAGTTAGGGATTCAGCTCAATCTCTGTATCTATAAAAGGGGGGATTTCTCAACTGAGAGAAAAGAACAATCATTGAGAGAGATCAACATATGTGAGCGCAAACACTGAGAGATTGTGAGCGATTGTAACTTGTAACTTCCGTTTTCTTTCTTAGTGGAATACTCTATCCTCTCGGATCCCGTGGACGTAGGAGTTCTTCTCCGAACCACGTAAATCTGGTGTTCTTGTGTGATTTTCAATTTCGTTCTTACTGCATTTGATTCCGATTCCCGGAAACAAGTTTTCTTGTGAATCCAAAATCGTGATTAACAAGTGGCGCCGTCTGTGGGAAGAAATCATGGCTGCAACTAAGTTCGATATTGAGAAGTTCACGGGGAAGAACGATTTCAGCTTATGGAAGATCAAGATGAAGGCACTCCTGGTACACAATGGGTTGTACGAAGCCTTGTTGCCACCGGCTCAGGTGGCTTCTGGATCTAATCCGGCGAAGGTGGAGGAGAACAAGAGGAAGGCGCATAGTGCCCTTATCTTGTGTCTTGGGGACAAGCCATTGAGGGAAGTATCGAAGGAGGAAACCGCTCTTGGGATCTGGAATAAGCTGGAGCAGTTATACCAGACCAAGTCTGTTACGAACAAGTTATACATGAAACAGAAGCTTCAAGTCTTCAAGATGAGTGAAGATAAGAATCTTGGTGATCAGTTGGACGAGTTCAACAGATTGGTGGATGATCTGGAGAGTTTGGAAGTTACAATTGATGATGAAGATAAGTCATTGATGTTGTTGAATGCCCTACCTAAGTCTCTGGAAAATTTCAAAGATGCCTTGTTGTTTGGTAGGCAAGATCAGGTGATGTTTGATGATGTTCAAACTGCCCTGAAAACCAAGTTTCTACAGATCCAAGCTGATGGGAAGAAGCCTGCTGAAGGATTGAATGTTCAATCCAAGAAGAAGAAGGGGTTTCAGTCCAAGAAGAAGGATGGTGGAAAAGGGAATAAGGGTGGGAAGAAATCTGATTTTGTTGAGAAGAGGAAGTGTTTCACTTGCCATAAGGAAGGTCATCTGAGAAAGAATTGCCCTGAAAGAAAGAAGAAAGACAATCAAGGTGATCAAGATGGAGATGCAGCTGTTGTGGAGGTTGAAGGATATGATAGTGCAGAGGTCTTGATGGTTAGTCATGAGAGGCTAAGTCAAGAGTGGGTCCTGGACTCTGGGTGTACTTTTCATATGTGTCCACATGAAGACTGGTTCCTGGATCTTGAGAAGATTGATGGGGGTCTTGTTCTTTTGGGTAATGATGAGAGCTGTAGAGTGCAAGGATCTGGTTCTATGAAGATCAAGATGTTTGATGGGGTTGATAGGATCTTATCTGATGTCAGGTTTGTTCCTGAGTTAAAGAGAAATCTTGTTTCTCTTGGTACCTTGAATTCAAAGGGGTTTGAATTCAAGACAGAAAAGGGAATTCTGTCAATAACCAAGTCTGGAAGAATTGTTATGAGGGGGATGATCAAGAATGGTTTGTATACTTTGATTGGAAGGACTATAACAGGATCAGCTGATGTTACCATGGGGTCTTCTGATGTTAACTTGTGGCACAAGAGATTGGCACATGTTGGTGAGAAGGGCCTGGTGGAGTTATCCAAGAAGGGAGCAATCCCTGGGAAGAGGATATGTAAGCTGGAATTCTGTGAGAGGTGTGTTCTTGGGAAATCAAAGAAGCAAGCATACCAGAAGGGGAAGCATACCACCAAGGAGGTTATGGATTATATACATTCTGATGTATGGGGCCCAGCAAGGGTATCCACTCATGGTAGAGGCAGGTATTTCCTTACCCTTATTGATGATTATTCCAGAAAAGTTTGGGTTTACATTCTTAAACAGAAGAGTGATGCCTTCTCTAAGTTCAAAGAATGGCTGATTGAACTTGAGAATAAGAGAGGCAGGACTATCAAGCACTTAAGGACAGATAATGGGCTTGAATTCCTATCAGAGGAGTTTCAACAATTCTGTAGGGAGAAGGGTATTACTAGGCATAAAACTGTTCCTTCAAACCCCCAGCAGAATGGTCTAGCAGAGAGGATGAATAGAACTATTCTGGAAAGGGTTAGGTGTATGTTATCTGATGCTCATTTACCTAAGAGTTTTTGGGGGGAAGCTGTTAACACAGCTGTTTATCTCATTAATAAAGTGCCATCATCTGCTATTGAGTTTAAAACCCCAGATGAGGTCTGGTATGGGAAGATATCAGATTACTCAAAGTTGAAAGTTTTTGGGTGCCTAGCTTATGTTCATGTGAGGCAAGACAAACTTGAACCTAGAGCTTTAAAGTGTGTTTTCATTGGGTATCCAAAGGGTGTTAAGGGGTATAAGTTGTGGTGTCTGGAGCCTGGGAACCAGAAGTGTATTACCAGCAGAGATGTTGTGTTTAATGAAGTACAGATGGGATACAAGTCTGGTGGAGGTGATAGGGAGCCATCAGCTGAGGAGATGGATGGTGTTATTTCTGAGCCAATTACTCAAGTTGAGGTGGAGCCTGATCATGAAAATCATGAGAGTGCATCTGGTTCTGAACCAGAGCAGGAAACAGGAGAGAATGAGTCATCAGATGAGGATAGTGCACCTGCAGAAGAGGAGGAAGAAGTGCCAGAAGCAGACTTGAGAAATTATAGTTTGACAAGAGACAGATCCAGAAGACAAATACATCCTCCAGCAAGGTTTGGCCGTGTGGATCTGGTCTCCTATGCACTTGTTACAGCAGAAGCCATAGAGTACCTGGAACCTAAAAGCTACAGGGAAGCCCTTGAGTGTGATGATAGGGAGTCATGGGTGACAGCCATGACAGAAGAGATGGAGTCTTTTAAGAAGAATCAAACTTGGATTCTTGTTGATAAGCCACCTAGGCAGAAGCTAATCAGTTGTAAATGGTTGTTTAAAAGAAAGCGTGAATCTGGTGTGAAAGATCAGGTGAGGTTTAAGGCCAGGTTAGTTGCCAGAGGATTTACTCAGAGAGAAGGAATTGATTACAATGAGGTTTTCTCACCTGTTGTTAAGCATTGTTCAATCAGATTACTTCTGAGCAGAGTAGTCCAAGAGGATCTGGAGCTACAACAACTTGATGTGAAGACAACTTTTCTGCATGGTGATCTTATTGAGGATCTGTACATGCACCAGCCAGAAGGGTTTGTTGAACCAGGGAGTGAAGGGAAGGTGTGCCTGCTCAAGAAATCATTGTATGGCCTCAAGCAAAGTCCAAGGCAGTGGCACAAGAAGTTCAATGAAGTTATGCTATCCATTGGATTTGTAAGGAGCAAGTATGATACTTGTGTATACCTGGAAAGGCAAGGTAGTGATGTGATAGCCTATCTTCTGATCTATGTAGATGACATGCTTATTGCCAGTAAAAGCCTTCTGAAGATTCAGAGTATCAAAAGAAAGCTAAGTGCTAGATTTGATATGAAGGACTTGGGAAATGCTAAGAGGATTCTTGGAATGAATATTCTTAGGGACAGAAAAGCTGGAAGACTATTCTTATCCCAGAAGAGTTACATTGAGAAGGTCCTGAAGAGGTTTAACATGCATGAGAGTAGAGCTGTGTCAACTCCTCTGGGACAACAGTTCAAATTATCTAAGGAAATGGAACCAAGGTCTGAAGAAGAGAAGAAGACTATGATGAAAGTACCTTATGCAAGTGGGGTTGGAAGCCTGATGTATGCTCTGGTCTGCAGCAGACCAGATTTAGCTTATGCATTGAGTATGGTGAGCAGATACATGGCTAATCCTGGGAGATTACATTGGGAAGCTTTGAAATGGATATTCAGATACCTTAAGGGGTCATCTGATCTGGGTCTGATGTTTGAGAGGATGGCTGACCAGAAGAGTCCACTGGAAGGATTTGTTGATTCTGATTTTGCTGCTAATCTGGACACCAGAAGATCCTTAACAGGGTATATCTTTACTCTGTACAATACTGCTGTAAGCTGGAGATCTGTTCTGCAGAGTGGAGTTACTTTGTCTACTACAGAAGCAGAGTTTGTTGCAGTATCTGAGGCTGTTAAGGAGGTTTTATGGTTGAAAGGCATAATCAAGGATTTTGGGATAAGTCAAAGGGCTGTGGTCATTCATTGTGATAACCAGAGTGCAGTTCATCTGGTGAAACATCAAGTATTCCATGAGAGGTCAAAGCATATTGATGTAAGGTTGCATTTTGTAAGGGAAATCATTGATAAAGGAGTGGTTCTCATCCAGAAGATATTTACAGAGGACAATGCTGCAGATATGTGTACAAAGTCTTTACCAGGTACGAAATTCAAGTTCTGTGTTGAATTGGTAAAGATGAGTGTATGGGATGTTCCTTAGGCCCAAGCTGGAGCATGGAGGAGAGGAGGAGAGGATTGATACTTCTCATCTGAGGTGGAGAATTGTGAAGTCATATGTGAAGTAGGTAATCTGCTGAGCTGAAGTTTCAACAGAAGCTATGTTGTAAAGTGTTAGCCGTAGAGAGTTAGCTAATTTGGGGTATCAGATGAGTTGTACCAGATGAGGCCAACCAGAGAAGGTCTGACCAGAGGAGTCTGGCAGAGGAGTCACCTGAAGATGTCTATCAGATGAGAGTCATCAGAGGAGGCTTATCAGATGAGGTCCACCAGAGGAGTCCTATCAGAGGAGGTCGTGTCGTCTGGTCCAATGTGAAAATACGGGAATTACACCAAATTGAAGCTTGCGAAAGGGCGGTTCTAACTGAAACAACTAAAGCGGTTATTGAATCTGTTAAGCCAGCTGGATAACTGCTTACATTGGGGTAGTTACAACTGAATCAAGTTAGGGATTCAGCTCAATCTCTGTATCTATAAAAGGGGGGATTTCTCAACTGAGAGAAAAGAACAATCATTGAGAGAGATCAACATCTGTGAGCGCAAACACTGAGAGATTGTGAGCGATTGTAACTTGTAACTTCCGTTTTCTTTCTTAGTGGAATACTCTATCCTCTCGGATCCCGTGGACGTAGGAGTTCTTCTCCGAACCACGTAAATCTGGTGTTCTTGTGTGATTTTCAATTTCGTTCTTACTGCATTTGATTCCGATTCCCGGAAACAAGTTTTCTTGTGAATCCAAAATCGTGATTAACATCCTTCATAGTATCTTGTGTTATGTTGCGTCCAAACTTTTGTTGCCATTATATGATCTTTTTTATAATTTCATTAATTTACTTCAACGGACGAATCTATAATTTTATCCTAAAAACTAAAATCTGGATGACTAATATGGTCACCAGTACATTTATCCTCCTCGTAAAATTTATTAGCTTGCTGGTTAATCACATAGGTCTAGTTGAACTTAGAATCATCTTTTAAATTTACATAAATTTGAGGCTTTAATTGAATCGAAATAAAGGGTAAAACATGCGTTTGTCACAGAATAATAACATCGCGAATAGCCATAAATGTGTTTTCCTGTGAATGTTTATATGACCAACAACAATGTGAACCATCCTAAATCTCTCAATTTTCTCAACAATGTAATAAGTCCTCCAACTTTCATCTGTGAAATATCTACTAAGTTGTTCAAATATTGTTTGTCATTTCGACCGCTTATTGTACAATGTGAAGAACTTACCACCTCCATGCAAATCCAGTAGAACATAATAAGACATTGCCCCTCATATCTTGTGCTCTTTTGATGCCTCAAAACTTCTCAAACACAAAACTCACATTGTTCCATAGGGATATTGATTGTGAGAAGCAAGAGTATATAGCAGTTTTATAACATCATAAAACTAGAGAAGTGTTTATACAAAAACTCGGGATTTAGACCAAATCAGTCCCCTATCTTTTCACCTTTATCAAAATGGTCCTCTATTTATTTGCTTTATCAATTTAGTCCTATATCTATTCAAGTTTCACCAAAATGGTCCTAATTGACCTAAATATGTACAAAACTTCACCATTTTGGTCCTATATTTATTTTCTTTACCAATTTAGTCCCGTATCAATTCACATTTCTCCAATTAGATCCTAATCGAACGCATAAAGCATAAAAGACCACTTTTTTTAGTCATTCACACTAGTTTTTTCGTGGGAAGCCTATGATGTGATTTTTTTTTTTTTAATGTGGCACGCTAGGTGGGCATCTTTGCCAAATAAAAAAAACTTGAAAAAAAATAAAAAAAAATCAATTAGAACAATTTTTCACCAAATTAGGACCATTTTGGCGAAACTTGAAAAAATATAGGACTAAATTGATAAAGTAAATAAAAAGAGGACCATTTAGATAAAGGTAGAAAGATAGAGGATGAATTTGGTTTAAATCCCCAAAAACTCGTACATCGTCAAGTTTGATTACTCCATTAAAGCCATATTTTGCAAAGCAATAGATAGGACAATTATCCTCCATAAAATTCCCCTCATTCCGAAATATTTTACTTGATTTTAAGAGCTCTGAAATATTTAATTAAAGACCTATTAATATATTTTAAATAAGATTTACAAGCATCGTTAAACTTAAATTATTAAATGATTTATCTTGTATATATATAATATTTTGTGATTTTTAAATTCAATCTAATCAAGTATTCTTTCTTGGTCAAGTAATGCAGGATCTCCCTCTTTCAATTATTTAACTATCAGAATATGTAATTTAAGTAAAATAATTCAAACAATCAGATTTTTTTTTTTAAAAAAAAATTAATTATTTATTGACGGAAAAATAAATTTATAATATTCGAAAAAAAATTATTGATTGATATTTCCGTCAATAAAAAAGAAATTTTTTAAAATTGCTGACTTTTAAAATGGAATATTAAGGACGGAAACGATATAATGACGGATTTTCTGTCAATAAAATTACTGACGGATTTAATTCATCACTAATAATTAGAGACGACGAAAACAGAGACGAGAAATTCACTACAAGAAAATAATGATTTGCCTACGGAATTAAATTGCCTACAAAAAATTTCCTACAAAAAAGTTTGTAGTAAGAATTGCCTACAATTTTCCTACGGAATTTTCTAATTATGAAAGCATTTACATTTCTCAACTTAAAACAACTTGCCTACGGAATTAATTTGCCTACGGTATAAAATCCCTAGGTATAATTACCTACGAGTCATTTGCCTACAAAAATTTACCTACAACACAACTTGCCTACGGAATTTCTGTAGGCAAATTATTTTGTGGGTGGGGAAGGAAGATGCCTATGCAATTAGAGATTTTTGTAGGGAATTCGTAGGCAATCTCTCCTACAATTTCTTTTTGTTGGTAATTCCGTAGCTATATTGATAATTCCGTAGGCAATATTATATTTTTTTGTAGTGATTAATGATGGAAATCCTTCTGTTACACTAGTTAACGACGGATTTTTAAAATATACTGACGGAAAAAATCCGTCCTTAATTTCCAATTTTTTTGTAGTGTTGGTAATTCAACCTAATATCCTCTCTCCCCCTTCACCCATTTTTTAATATTCCGCTACAATAAAACCTTAAGGCAAACATTGTGGACGGGCCTGAGTATAATAAGCCCAATGACCAAAATACAAATAGGCCCAAGTCCAATAGAGTTGTTATGGAATCAAACAAATTAATCAACTTCATATCTCCTATAATGTCGGACTCTTAGAAGAGAATAAATTATGTGTTATTGAATTGTTACATTTTTGCAATAGGTAAAAGGTCTCGTAGTAACAACTAGACAACCTCCGGAAATTTGTCATCACATTTTTAATCAATTTTTTTGTGAATCGAGAAGTGAAGATATTTACATGACAAGAAATTATGTAGGCCAGTTGTAGGCAGTTCCTACTACAAAAATTTTTGTTGGAAATTTCGTGGTCATATTGTGAAATTTCATGGGCACTACTATATTTTCTTTTAGAGATAACATTATCGCTCAAAAGTATCATTTTGATACAAAGTTACATCCACTACTATTCTTACACCTCAAATTATAACACTCCTTCTGTCCACTAAAAGTATGCACATTTATATTTGACAGATTTTAAGAAATTGTAGATAAAGTAGATAAAATAAAAGTTTTTTGGAGTATTGTATGGTCCATTTATGAAATAAGTGATTGTTTGTGAGTGTTAAGTCAACGTCTTGTGAAATAATTAAGCGAAGGTTTGTTAGTGAGGAAAAAAATATCGTTGTAAAAAATAGACGGTGAATATTTTTAGTGGACAGAAGGAGTATAAATTTACTATTCATTGAATTTACCTCATCCATATTTTTTTCCAAATTAGGATATGTCAAATTTCGCTCAAACAAAAATTCATCCCTAGATAAAAGGTACACTTGAACACGCACCTAAATTCATCCCTAGATAAAAGGTACACACAGGTCACATGCATTAATTTTTGTTTATTTATCTTTTATAATATTTTATTAAAACTGCATTTACTTAAATAGGTAGGATTAGAAGGGATATATAGGATACTTAGATGAGATAGAGATAAAATAATATACGATATATCCATAGCACCTGCTTGAGTTGGAATAAATCAAGACATTTTGTGGGTCGGACTGAAAAAATTTCATCTCATTTAAAAGTTTGAATTTTTAAATGAATGTGAAATCAATTTATTTATTTATTAACAAACTCAATGGATTGACAATTTAATATAGATGGAGTTGCTTTTAACAAGAACCAAGCCCAGAATGTGTGGACGTAAACCTTTTGACTCTAATAGCAAAGAAAAGTTACATCTCATCTAAAAGTTTGAATTTGGAGGGAAGTCAAGTAAAATCAATCCATTTATTTAATTCTCCTAAACCTTTATGAAACTGGTCCTCAATACATACATCCATCCAAAAATTTGAAATTATAGAGGTATGCAATTAATTCACTTATTATTAATTTTCTTAACACTCCCTCACTTTGAGGAAAGGTCCAATGAGTAAACAATTTAATATGGATGAAATTGTTTTATATGAATATTGAAAGAATTATGTCTCATCTAAAAGTTCGAACTTGTAGAGAGTTGTAGAGAGTCCTAACACTCCCCTCACTCTTGGGGCCGAACTCAATTTTTCCTCTTCTGGGGAAGCCCAATGAATAAATAATTTAATATGGTTGGAGCTGCTTACAGCGGAAATCGAACCCGAGATCTTTGGTTGAGCGTGAGCCTTTTGGCTCTGCTACCAAGAAAAAAATTTGTCTCATCCAAAAGTCCGAACTTATAGAGAGTCGTGGAATCAATTTGTTTATTTAATTTTCCTAGCAGATAGATATATATAGTCGTGAATCAAAGGACCGTGTGAAATTATAAGGAGGTTTGAAATTAATTAATTTTTTTTCTAACAATTCCATCCATGGATTGACCTTATCCAAATTTTATGTAACGGAAATGGAAAATTATATTAATGAGTCGGGGTATAGAGGAGCTATAAAAGGGTCATAACCCTAAGCCTATGTCATAACCTAATTTGTGTATATTCACAGATGAATAATGGAGAGGGCCGGCATTCCTCAATAGAAGAGGCGGCATTCTCTTATGACCGGGCAGCCCGAAATTTCCCCACCGGTGAGATGTATTTTGACCAACGTAAAAGAACACCATCGATGCTGCAATTCTGCCCGTCATCAAACGCCCTAAACTCTTTGGCAGAAATGGCTGGGCCATGTGTTCAAGGTATATATAAGACAGTTTTGAACCTTTAATATTACTTATTTAATAGAAGTCTCGTTACATTTGGTTTCTAATTATTGTTATTTTAACTATATATTTTCATGCCTGCCACCAGGTCGACTTCCATCCCCATCAAACGACACCGTTGTGACCTGCTTCAAGGCCTACTCTACCGATGAGTTCCAAATCCGTACACTTGTCCCCTACCCTCATTTACAAATTGCTATAGATGGAGAAATGAGGGAAATATAGATTTCCATCGTTAGCAATTAATAAAGCCGCGGTGGCTGCTGAGGCGGAAGCGGAAAGGCGAGCAAAGGAGGCCTTGCAAGATGTTGCACAAAATCAAAAGCCGAGTCATTTAGTTGTTACCAGAAAATTATTAGATGTTTCAAATTGTAAAACTTAAAAAAGTGGTGTACTAAATTGCAAGGAAAAAAATATAAATGTTGTACTTGATATATAAAAGCAATAAAGTTTGTAATGTTTTAATCATTAACGTCCATATAAATTCATTTACCGCATAAAAATGTTGTACGTAGTTGCAATTATTATTGAATTAATTATAAAATAAGGGTAAAATTAAGTATTTATGGTATCAAACTGCAAAACATATATTGCATAAAAGTTCACTGGCTTTTTAGGTGCTCAACAATTACATGCTATTATAAAATTTGCGATTCAATACAAAAACTAATAAATTGTTGCAATTTGATATATCAATCACTTTTCAAACATTTTACAGTTGACGTGGCTGCTATATATAAAGCAACGTACGTAAGATGCCGCATCGACGACAATATGCAGGAACAAATTAACGACCTATTTGGTAGGGGTTATTAGTGAATATTAGATACACTAACACTCTTAATGTGATGTTCGGTATGTCTTATGTATTAACACTCAGCCCTGCAAAAAACGATGACTCTGTTTCCACTAAACTAAATTTATATGATAATGGATTTGTTCTCTCTATCTGATATTCATAAAACCATAAGTAAGTTAAATCATTTTTTCCAATTTTGACCCCCTACTGTAACTTCTCATCACGTCTATTACCACCGCAGAACACAATTTGATCGTCAGATCATTCAAATCCTATGATAGAATAAAATATTGTAACCATATTTTCAGAAAATAATTTTGGCAAATTACCACCCAAATTCAAGAAATTAAAGGACGATAGAATAAAATGATTATGGCGAAGGCTCCGCTTCAAACTCCCACAAAGGATGGTGTATTAACTCCAGCGAGAAAGTGACTTCGTGATCACAAAAAGATCTGGTGAAGAAGGCAATGATTTATGGAAATATTTTCCATATCCGAACATTATTTATCAATTTTTTTATGCAAAGTTCGTTCATTCTTCTTGTGTCAGCGTCTCTCAACCATCGTTGATACTGTAACTATGTCTTTTTTTTTATTAGTGTAAATTCACAAAATTGTACTCAAACTTATGGGGCAGTTGTTTTTTGCCCTACTTTTTAAAAATAATTTTTTTGCCCAAAAAGGTTGGAAAAATAGTTGGCAAAAGGTTGACACTAAGGTTAACAGGGTGCCAACCTTGTTTGGGCAAAATTTTTTTTTTTTATAAAAGTCGGGCAAAAATCAATTGCCCTGTAAATTTTTGGGCGAATTCTCTCTTTTCCCATTTTTTTAACTGAAATTGATTTGGGGTACTTAATAATGGTGAAAATGTAAATTATCCTTGAGTTATGAGGGTAAAAATAACTTTTTACAAATTTATCAAAACAAATAGATAGATGAACAAATGGACTATAAAACTTCTCTAATGAATCAAAGGTTCAGACTATCCTATCTTATGATATATACAAGCTACCAAACGAGTTATAGTATTCGTTTTTTGAGTGATGAGGTCATCTCTTCGTCAAGGGCCCGCCATTTCAACAGATGGAAGAATGTTTGGAGAGGAAACCATTTAGTTATTTAAATCCATCGCTAGATTCTGATTTCTATAACGGAAAAAATTTATTTCATTGAATGTAAAGGATATTCAAGCCCCAACACATGAAAATTACTCTCGTTAACTGCCTGGAAGGTACAACTAGTTGATGTTCCAGAAAGCGTCACTATTTTCAAAATTCAGAGGAGTTCGAGATTTATTCATAGATATATACATCACAAGAAATGGGGAAAAATACTTTTTTTAGGCCCGTATCTTTAGGGTGGTTGGAAAAGGAGGACAATATGTTTTCGGGCTTGGAGAAGGAGGACAATAATTTTAAAAAGTGGTAAATGTAGGACAATTGAGCCCGAATTAGGTCCGATTGTCCTACATTTACCATTTTCTAAACTTATTGCCCTCCTTCTTTAAGCCCGTAAAAATATTGTCCTCCTTTTCCAACCACCCTAAAGATACGGGCCTAAAAAAATATTTGTTTTCCTTAACCTACTTTGAGACTAATATTGATTCATTTGATGAGTTGAATTAGTGCGAATTAATCCTTTTCAGAGGGAGGGAACGATGACAATGAGATTGCTCAGCATGAATGGAAAAGTCAAAAGTATGATTAAGCTAATAGTTTTATCTAACATTTTGGGTTTAAATTAATTGTGAACTTAGTTATTTATTTTAATGTTGGACATTCTTGATATTAATCCCGTAATTATCTCAACAGTATCCTTCATCATAGCCACAAATCACGGAAAGATTCATCACAACCGCAAGTCACGGGAAGATTAGCAGGATAATTCTTTTTATAGTTTTTAGTCGGTCAATTCTTTGTATATATTCTGTATGTTTGTATTCCAAAAACATATAATGAGAAATACACAATTATACATATTTTAACATGGTATCAGAGCAGGCCCCATGCTCGAGCTTGATGGGCTGTCGAATTGACAGAGCATGGGTGATCCTGTCTCGTTTATCGAGGACTCACATGTGAGAGGGGCGTGTTGAAATATATAAGATAAATTACACATGTGAGTTGTCCCACATTGAAAAATTGAAAGAAGAGAGACTAGTTTATAAGTCTAGTGGGCTACTCCTCCTATCACCAATTGGTTTTAGGATGGAACCCCACTTTGATGCGTGGCTAGTCTCCTTCGATTATTGGTGCGCTCAATTTGTGGGACCGCACCGGACGCACCCCGAATAATTTCAACATGGCATCAGAGCCAAACCTGGTATTCTAATCTTCATTATAACATTAGTTCATCTTTATGGCCGGGGACGAGATTATCAAAATCACCACTGGCGGTGGATCCACTAGTAATACCATTGATCCCTCTTCACCATACTTTCTTAGTTCCTCCGATAACCCTGGACAAGTATATGTCGGGGACTTGCTGAACGACAGAGACTATGGTGATTGGGTGAACGGGATGACTAACGCATTATTTGCCAAAAACAAATTTTGCTTTGTTGATGGCACTTTACCAGCCCCAGAGGGAAAAACTACTGAATTAATGTACTGGAAACGGTGCAACGCCATGGTTAAAGGATGGCTTGCAAATTCCATGGAGAAGGAGATCCGAAATAGCGTTAAATACGCGACTACGGCTCGAGAGATATGGCAAGATCTCGAAGAACATTTTGGGAAAGAAAACGTTCCTCGGGCGTTTGAATTACGAAGGGCAATTAACCAAATACGTCAAGATCGGGCGTCTGTTTCTGCCTATTACTCAAAACTACGAAGTGTATGGGATGAAATCCAAGCAGTGACACCTACACCTAAATGTGATTGCAGCGGACGCACCTGCAATGTTTCCAAGAAGATTTCAGATGCATGGGATAAGGAGCGTCTGTACGATTTCTTGATGGGTTTAGACGATGAATATGCCACAATCAAAACCCAAATTTTAAGCATGAAGCCAACACCAAATTTGAATGCAGCCTACCATCTGGTGGCCAATGATGAGCAGCAGCGCTTAATTTCTGCATCGAGAAAGCCAACGCAAGAGGCAGTGGCGTTTCAAGTCTCGAACAAACGAGACGAACGAAGTAAAATTCATCTTCCGGAGCAGCCTGGAACAAATAAAGGAGATGACAAAAGGGACGAACGACAATGCTCACATTGTGGAAAACCAGGCCATTTGATTGATACATGCTTCGAAATACACGGACCACCGGATTGGTGGATCGAGAAATATGGAAAAACCAGAACTCGCAAATCCTCCAAGCCGAAGGCAGCCTCCGTCACAACATCTGCTAGCCCAATACCAGGAATTACTGACAACCAGTTTACTAGGTTGATTCAACTCTTGGAAACGGGCAACTCCTCTGGACAGGTTACACAGCCCCCTACAGCAAACATGGCTGGTAAGGTTAATTTTTGTAATGCTTGGATTATTGACTCCGGTGCATTGGAGCATATTACTTGTGACAAGGGAAAGTTAAAGGATGTGAATAAGGGTGGTTTTGACCCACCTGTAAAAATTCCTAATGGAGATTTTGTACCTGTGAGTGGAATTGGAAATGCTACGTTACCAAATGGATTGGAAATTAAGCGTGTATTGAATGTTCCTCAATTCGAGTGTAATTTGCTATCTGTAAGCCGCTTGACAAAAGATCTAAATTGTTCATTGACATTTTTTCTGGACTATTGTGTCATGCAGGACTTACGCTCGAGGAACCTGATTCGGCTGGGTAAAAGTGGTGATGGTCTCTATTGTGTGGAGCCAGACGAGAGCAAGGGAACGGCATTGTCAGTCACGGTTGACTCCCAAGTATGGCACAGGCGGCTTGGGCATGCTTCTACAACCATCTTGCAGAAAATAAATTGCTTGAAAGGTTTTGATAGCAATAATTCCTTTTGTGATTTGTGCATTAGAGCTAAGCAGACTAGATTACCTTTTTCTACTAGCTCCATTAAAACTACTTGTTGTTTTGAATTAATTCATTGCAATATTTGGGGTTGTTACAGGGTTGAATCTCGTTCTGGTGCTCATTATTTTTTATCTATCGTTGATGATTTTAGTCGTGGGGTTTGGGTGTATTTGATGAAAAATAAGTCTGAAGTCACCCAATTTATGACTAAGTTTTGCAATATGGTGGAAATTCAATTTGACAAAAAGGTGAAGCGAATCAGAACGGATAATGGTTTGGAATTTCAAACGAATGTACTGATGAGTTTTTATAAAGACAGGGGTATCATTTTAGAAACATCATGTGTATATACACCTCAACAAAATGGGGTTGTAGAGCGAAAACACAGACACATATTGGAAGTTGCACGGGCTTTACGGTTTCAAGCTTCGTTACCTATTTGTTTTTGGGGCGAATGTGTTTTAACTGTTGTTTATATCATAAATAAGTTGCCATCTCGGATCATTGATAATAAAACACCACATGAAGTTTTGCTAAGAAAATCACTATCGTATGATCACTTTCGTGTCTTTGGTTGTCTTGCATACATACATAATACGCACGCCAAAGAAGATAAGTTTGGTGAAAGGGGCAGTCCATGTGTCTTTATTGGATATCCAGTTGGGAAAAAGGGATATAGGCTTTACAATTTGAAAACTCATGAAATACATGTGTCTCGAGATGTGAGTTTTGTGGAACATATTTTTCCTTTTGCACAAACTTGTGAATTGAATTTGCATGATACTGATAATTTCCATCAAGCCATGGAACATGCTTCTAAACGAGCAGACCAATTTTTTGGTGATGAGGATTTCCTTAATGGACCCTCAGAAGTAATTGGCTCACCTCCAGACCATGTACATGTGGACATTGAAGACAAGCAACCTATTGGGCAAAGTGAATTGTCTCAGCCCACAATCACTGAATCCGTTACAGCACATATTCCACAAAAGGGCCCAATTGATACTTCCGCTACTGAGAACGTGGGTGATATCCGCAAGAGCACACGGGTAAGAATGCAACCGAAACGTTTCACGGGTTTTGAGACTGACATGCCGCCCTCTCTAGTCCATTCACGACCCAGCTCGACGTCAGGATCCTCGACGGTATATCCTCTATCAAATTTCATTTCTTATGATAAATTTTCTTCCCCTCACAAGGCATTTTTAGCAGCCATCACCTCGTGTGATGAGCCAAAATATTTCTCCCAGGCTATTAAAAATCCGTTGTGGTGTGAGGCGATGAAGAAATAAATCCAAGCATTGGAAGAAAATGGTACTTGGTCATTAGTTGATTTACCTCCAGGAAAGAAGGCAGTTGGCTCCAAATGGGTTTATAAGATTAAGTATAAACCCAATGGAGAGGTTGAACGTTACAAGGCACGACTAGTAGCTAAAGGCTATACTCAGATCGAAGGCATCGATTTTCATGAAACTTTTGCCCCCGTTGCAAAATTGGTAATTGTTCGTTGTTTACTTGCCGTAGCAGCTAAAAAGAATTGGGAAGTCCATCAGTTGGACGTTAATAACGCTTTTCTCCATGGTGATCTTGTTGAGGATGTTTATATGCGTATCCCTCAAGGTTTTGCAAGGAAAGGAGATACTCGTGTTTGTAAGCTGCAAAAGTCACTTTATGGGTTGAGACAAGCTTCGAGGAATTGGTATCACAAATTTACCAAGGCTATTCTTTCTCTTGGTTTTCGCCAATCCAAGGCTGATCACTCTCTTTTCACTTTTCGTAATGGAACCACTCGTGTTATCGCCTTGATATATGTTGATGATGTAATACTTGCAGGAAATGATGGTTCTCGTATAAAGTTGATCAAGGAATATCTTGACAAAACTTTTAGCATCAAAGATTTGGGTTCTTTGAAATATTTTTTGGGGATAAAAGTGGCTCGCTCGTCTGAGGGTTTGGTTCTAAGTCAACACAAGTACACCTTGGATATACTTGAAGAAAGTGGCTTGCAGACTAGTCGTCCTAGTTCTTTTCCAATGGAGCAAAATCTCAAACTTCTTAAAGAAGCTTCCACTCCAGAGGTAAATCCTTCTCAATATCGCCGCCTAGTTGGTCGATTACTATACCTTACGGTCACAAGGCCAGATATTGTCTATCCAGTGAGCCAACTGAGTCAATTTCTAAATAATCCCTGCCAATCTCATATGGATGCTGCCACTCGTGTTCTTCGCTACCTTAAAATGACTCCTGGACAGGGCCTTTTTCTACCGGCGAATGGAGATATGAATTTAGAGGCTTATTGTGATGCCGATTGGGGAGGTTGTATCTTTACTAGACGTTCTAGCACCGGCTACTTCATTAAACTTGGAGGTTCTCCCGTATCTTGGCGAACTAAAAAGCAGTCTGTGGTGTCTCGCTCTTCTGCTGAAGCCGAATATCGAGCAATGGCCACCACTGTTAGTGAGATACTATGGCTACGTTGGCTGCTTTGCGATTTAGAGGCTAAGCAACACGGCCCCACACCTCTATTTTGCGATAACCAAGCTGCTTGTCACATTGCTATCAATCCTGTTTTTCATGAACGCACAAAGCATGTTGAAATGGATTTTTACTTCGTACGAGAGCGTGTTGAGGCTGGTGATATCACGCCTTGCAAAATATCTTCAGACCTTCAAGTGGCAGATATTTTTACCAAAGCTCTCGGTTCTGACCGTTTTCAGTTTTTACGAGGCAAGTTGGGTGTTCTAGAGTCTTGATATTAATCTCGTAATTATCTCAAAAGTATCCTTCATCACAGCCACAAATCACGGAAAGATTCATCACAACCGCAAGTCACGGGAAGATTAGCAGGATAATTCTTTTTATAGTTTTTAGTCGGTCAATTCTTTGTATATATTCTGTATGTTTGTATTCCAAAAACATATAATGAGAAATACACAATTATACATATTTTAACAGACATTTATTTATGTGAGCTTTAAATGTTATTTCCGTGTGAATCAACAGACTGTGTTCGTGTTAATTGTTCTTATTATTTATCACTTGCCTGTGTCACAATTACAGCTACTTTCTTTTCACTTATCCTTGGTGGGGTCGACAGGTTACTTCCATTGATGCAAGAAGTATTCCCGGAGTTGAAGTTGGCAATGATAGAATAAATTGTGACTCAAAAGATTTTATTAAGAAAAGATTTGTGGGTGAAAGATTTCTTTTAATTTCCAATTTTTTTACTTTTTCTTTCTTACGGATCATCAACACCAAGTTCACAATTTATACTACTTGGTGGCATATACATTCATGAACCAATATTAAATACAAAGTGACTCTTGAACTAGAATTTTGAAAGACATTCTTGACTAGGACTAGATACATTATAATATTGAAAGACACTTTGACTAAGAATTTTTGGTTTACTTCAACATTGCTTCCCCTAAACCAAAATTCCTTCGAACTCCCAAAGCAGCAACATTTCTTGAAAACACATGTGCTCCTAGAGGCTTTGTGAATATATCAGCAATTTGTTCTTCACTTCGACAATACTCAAGGTTAAGTTTTCTTTCGCGAACAAGTTCCCTTAGGAAATGAAACCGCAAGTGAATATGCTTTGTCCTTCCATGCAAAACTGGATCCTTCGACACAGAAATAGTAGAACTGTTGTCACAATACAAAAGGGTTGGATCACTTTGCTTGAAATTCAGATTTTCCAACATTCCTCTAAGCCACAAAGTTTGACATCCTGCCAAGGATGCAGCAATGTATTCGGCTTCAGTAGTAGAAAGAGCTACAACTGGTTGCTTTTTTGAACACCAAGATATAATTCCACTTCCAAGGTTGAAGGCATAACCCGAAGTGCTTCTTGAATCATCGATGCTCCCACCAAGATCACTATTAGTGTACCCAATAAGTTTTACAGGCACGTCAACCTCATAGAAGATACCATAATCAATGGTTCCTTTGATATATCGCAAGATTCTTTTTGCAGCTTCCCAATGGTTTGAATATGGCTTCTCCATAAACCTGCTAATCAAGCTTACTGCATACATGATATCGGGTCTTGTAGCAGTGATATACATCAAGTTTCCAACAAGACTACGAAACAAAGTTGGATCAACAAGCTTTCCTTCACCATTTTTGCTCAATTTCAAACCTGTGATGCAAGGAGTAGAAACAGGATTTGCATTTTTCATGTTGAATTTCTCCAACACTTGTTTTGCATATTTTTCTTGTGAGATAAAAATCCCATTCATGGATTGCTGCACATTTATCCCAAGAAAGTGATGCATTTCTCCCAAATCAGTCATCTCGAACTCATTCATCATTGAATTCTTGAATTCAGATAACATCTTCTCATCTTCTCCCGTAAAGATAAGATCATCAACATAGAGACTTACAATCATGATCATTCCTTTTGAATTCCTTTTGATGTAAAGAGTGTGTTCAAAAGGACATCTCTCAAAGCCATATTTCAAGAAAAAATCATTGATTCTATCATACCATGCACGGGGAGATTGTTTTAGCCCGTATAAGGCCTTTCGCAGCTTATACACCTTTCCTTCTTCTCCTTTTTTCACAAAACCAGGAGGTTGCTCAAGATAAATCTCATCTTTGAGAAACCCATTTAGAAAGGCTGATTTTACATCCATTTGCAATATTTTCCAGCCATTTTGAGCTGCAAGAGCAATTATTAGTCGAACTGTATCAAGTCTAGAAACAGGAGCGAATACGTCATTGAAATCTTCTCCTTCCTTTTGTTTGTAACCTTTCGCAACCAATCGAGCTTTGTGCTTGTTAATAGAGCCATCAAGATTGGTTTTAGTCTTGAATACCCACTTCACTCCAATAGCAGATTTGTGTGAAGGCAAATTGGTAAGCTCCCATGTTTCATTTTTTTCAATAGACTTGATTTCCTCTTTCATTGCTTCCACCCATTTTTCATCCTTTGATGCTTCATCATAAGTGACGGGATCTTCTCCTGCAAAAAATGCAAAGTAAACTTGATCTTCAGTGGTCACTTCTTCAGTTGCATCATAGATTTCTCTTAATGATCTCATTCTTCTTGGTGGAGAATCTTGATGTTGGTCAGCCCCATTATTTTCCGGCTGAATCTGTTCTACACCATCATTCTCGAGCTCTCCTTCTTCTTCAAGATTAAGAGTTTGCCATCCGGGTAAATCTGGAGATTCTGAAAAATCATAGCAGCTATTTTCATCAAAGCAAACATCTCTGCTAATCACTACTTTCTTCGTTCTTGGATTATAAAGCTTGTAAGCTTTAGTTCTTTTACTGTAACCAATGAAAATGCACTTCTCGGATATATCATCAAGTTTTGATCTCAAGGCGTTTGGAACATGAGAAAAAGCAACACAACCAAAAGTTTTTAAGTGAAAAACATTTGGTTTTTTACCATACCAAACCTCATTCGGAGTGGAGTCATTCAAGTGCTTTGTTGGGGATCTGTTGATTAGGTAAACAGCACAAGAAACCGCTTTAGCCCAAAAATATGCTGGCATATTTTTCTTCTTCAACATGCATCTCACAATATTCATTATAGTCCGATTCTTGCGCTCTGCGACTCCATTTAATTGAGGTGAGTACCTGGCTGTCAATTCATGTCGAATGCCCTGGTTTCGACAAAAATCTTCAAATTGAGAAGAGATATATTCTCCTCCTCGATCACTCCTCAGATTCTTTATTTGATAACCAGAAAATTTTTCAACTTGAAATTTGAACTCTTTAAAGTAAGAGAAAGCATCAGATTTTTCTTTTACACAATAGACCCAAATTTTTCTTGTGTAATCATCAACAAAAAGCAAGAAGTACATGTTGCCTCCAAGAGACGACACTTGCATTGGTCCACAAAGATCAGTGTGGACAAGCTCCAAAGGTGATTGTGAATGCCACTTAGAGTTTGATGGGAATGATTCTCGATGTTGCTTTCCCAATTGGCATTCCTCACATACTTCATTAATCACTTCAATTTTAGGCAATCCTTGAACAATGCCTTTGGAAGATAGCTCCTTCAAGCTCCGAAAATTTAGGTGTCCGTACCTATCATGCCACAGCTTCGAAACTTCATTGCTAGAATTAGCAACTAAACACGTACCATTGATAATATCCAACTTAATTGGAAACAAGTTGTTTGATCCCAAAATAATTTTTGCAATGTTTTGATTTTTCTTCTTCATGGTGCATACATCTCCAACAAATTGAAAATCGAACCCTTTCCGTAGTAAGTGACCAACACTTAGAAGATTACTACGCAGCCCCGGAACGCAGAGAACTTCCGACATTTTCTCCATTTTTCCAGTTTTTGTTTTGAAAGCAATTTCGCCTATGCCATTAATTTTATAAGACTTGGCATCTCCAATAGTAACCTGGCCATTGTTAGTTTCCACAAGAGAAGAGAAAAGATTTTTATTTCCGGTCATGTGCCTACTTGCTCCACTATCCAAGTACCATAAATTTTTGAAGTTTCCGTCAGAAGCAATTAGCAAAGTTTCTGATCTTTCACCTTCATTATGCACAAAACCAGCCATAGGTTTCTTTTCAGGATGCTTTTCCCAACAATCAATTTCTTTATGTCCAGGTTTATGACAATAGTTACACTCAAAATAAGGTTTTGTACCTTTATAAGTACCTCTTCCTCTACCTCTTTGAGATGCATAGAACGACGACCTCTCCTCTCTTTTTGGTTCTTCATTTCTTCTTTCTTGGACATTCTCTCTTGAAGGAAGTTTTCCACCACGACCTTTTCCACGTCCACGAGATGAGCTTTGGCCTCTTATAGATGTGAATTGAGATTTTAAAGCTTGATCATGAGAAGAACTTGATTGAGAACTCCTTTGTAGAATTCTTGTTTCATGAGCTTCCAACCTTCCTTGCAAACCTTCAAGTGACATTGAAGAAAGATCGTTGGATTCTTCAATGGCGACCACAATATGGTCAAATTTTGTTGGCAAGCTTCGTAGCACCTTCTCGACTGCTCTTTGTGTTTCCATAACTTCTCCATTTGAAGCCATTTGATTTATGATGGAAGAGAGACATGTGAAGTATTCTGAGATTTTTTCATTATCTTTCATCTCAAGTTTTTCAAATTCAGCGCGCAACGATTGTAGACGTACCTTCTTCACTTGTTCTTGTCCGGAGTATGTCGTCTCTAATATTCTCCATGCTTCTTTAGCATTTGCAATTTTTGAAATTCTTTCATAGACGGGAATTTCGAGTGCTTGATAAATTTGGAAGAGTGCCTTTCTATCTTTTGTTTTTTTGCTCTTCAAGAGATCCCTTTGGGGTTGGGATAGTTGGGACTCATCTTCCGGCGCACCGACTCCTTCTTCAACGACGCTCCATAGATCTTGAGATTCAAGACACAACTTCATTAGGTTGCTCCAATAATCGAATCTCTCACCATTAAATTTAGGAACAAGGGAAACAAGATTGTTGTTAGCCATTTTGGCAACCTTGCTCTGATGCCAGATTGATAGAATAAATTGTGACTCAAAAGATTTTAGTAAGAAAAGATTTGTGGGTGAAAGATTTCTTTTAATTTCCAATTTTTTTACTCTTTCTTTCTTACGGATCATCAACACCAAGTTCACAATTTATACTACTTGGTGGCATATACATTCATGAACCAATATTAAATACAAAGTGACACTTGAACTAGAATTTTGAAAGACATTCTTGACTAGGACTAGATACATTATAATATTGAAAGACACTTTGACTAAGAATTTTTGGTTTACTTCAACAGGCAAGAGACGATTGCACCGAAATGACATGGATTTAATCCATCCTTTATGGTAATCAATTATCCATAGAATCGCCTGAACAGAAATGATTGGGTTTCAGCATATGCCAAAGCAAAATCAAATTATGTGCAGAAACCAATTCCCAAATATGGGTTAGAAGGAGAGATGGCTTTTGTCCTCATGGTCCCATACGGTGGAAGAATGGAGGAAAATTTCAGAATCAGCCATTCCATTTCCTCACAGGGCTGGAGGAAATTATTTGTTTGTTCCAAAAGGATACTCACGGTAATATTTTTTTAAGGATTGTAATTTGAACGGGTGTTGGCTAAATGAGAAGTGTAATTCTTGAACTGTTAATTTATCGATGATCATTGACACACACAACCGTTGATCAATAACGTCAATTTAATTTTGGAATTCTATCGTTTTAATTAATTTTGTTGCTTTCTTATTATAATAGAGGAGTTCCATTTTTCTTGACTAATAGTTTTGTTCTAAGCACTAAAAAAAAATCGTGTTTTTGCGGCCGCCCTCAAAATCATGTATTAGCGACCGATCAGTGACCGAAAGAGACTAGTAGTCTCAAAGTAATAAAATTTGCGACTGCCACTAAAAATCGGTCTCTAATACGAACAATTAGCAACCGACTTTCTCGGTCGGTCCCTAATTAAACACATTTAGGCGGTCGCAAACCCAAAGGTCGTCAAAGAAGACCAATAATTTAATTAGTTGATTGATATATATACGCAGGTATGAATTTAATTAGTTGATTGATATATATACGTAGGTATGAATTAATTTAGTTGATTGTTATATATATGTAGGTATGAATTAATTTAGTTGATTGATATATGTATGTAGGTATGAATTAATTTAGTAGATGGGTATATATATATATAGGGGAAATTGCAGAAATTGTCCCATAAGAATTGGTCTTCATGAATTTGGTCCTTTTTTTAGCGCAAATAGTTTCATACGATTTCTACCAAAAACTCGCGCGCATAATTCCCTACTTAAAAAGAATTAATTTCCAACTTCTTGAAACACTACGAACTAAAGTTGCAGAATCGCCTCCATACTCGCATTTTACATTGAAATGATTGTTAATAGCAAAAATTTGCCCATTTCCCTCCAAAATTCAAGTTGAAAAGGTTTTTCCATCCAGTTTTCCATAGGAAACTGTAAAATATTTAACGGATGGGACCTTTTCTGCTAAAAATGGGACCAAAAAAGAACAAGGGACCAAATTTGTCAAGTACGAATTATCATGGGTCCATCCTTGCAATTTATCCTATATATATATACGTAGGTATGAATTAATTTAGTTGATTGACATATAACATGATATGATATGTTGAATTTATAATTATTACAGATGAACCCTCAAGATAACTGTCTCACTGTTGTCCCGGTCGACAACAAATAAGTATTTTTTTAATGAATTATATATACTTTTGATTATATTAATATTAACTTGAATTTTAAATTTATTGTCACAGGCTGCTTCAAGCCCATGAGACTAGCGCTCGCGTCTCAGAGGTCATTAAGATGATCCAATTTGAGTTTGGTGCCCACTCGTGGACCCTAGTTCCCGAGCAAAAGAGGATGGAGTATTTTGATGAGTTCAAGGTATAAATTTTTTTTATTATGATTTTAATTTTGAATTTTTTAGTTTAATTATTAATATTCTATTTTAAATTTAATTGCAGAGGCGGTGCGTCTGGGACCTTGCCCGCGATAGTGTTTAATTGTTCTGCGTGAAAGCGCAAGAACAGTACAAAAACATTATCTACGACTTGAAGAAGAGGATGGAGCGTGTGTAGTGGGGGGAGTTGGGCCGAGCGCCAGACGGCCGTTTGATCTGGGATGGTTTGGTGGATCACTGGAACAATGATCCATTCAGAAGAAGATGAAGAGAGAGACAAGAGAGATAGAGAAGAGAGAGTGGGAGAATGTTAAACAATTTATTTATTTTGTATTTTTTTGTGAATTTTATTTAATTTATGTTTATTTATATTTTTTAAACAATATTTCAGTTAATTTATATTTTTATTATGCTTTAATAAATAATTTATATGAATCAAGATTTGCATATAATGTATGAAAATTTACAAAATTAAAAAATAATTTGGTTAATATATATATACATATATATGAATTAGAAACAAAAAATAATTAATTTGATGAATTTTAGAGAAAACGGGAGTCAATTTGAAATTATATACAATTTAATGCATGAAAAACAAAAAAAATTAATAATTTATATTAGTCTAAAATATTAAATTTAAAAAAAAAAGTTAGTAAATATATACATATAAATGAATTATAAACAAAAATGAATTAATTTGATGAATTTTAGAAAAAAACGGGAGTCAATTTGAACTTATATACAATTTAATGCATGAAAAACGGAAAAATTAATAATTTATATTAGTCTAAAATATTAAATTTACAAAATTAAAAAAAAAAAGTTAGTAAACATATACCTATAAATAAATTAGAAATAAAAAAGAATTAATTTGATGAATTTAAAAAAAAAAACGGGAATCAATTTGAAGTTATATACAATTAAATGCATAAAAACGAACAATAATTTCAAGTGTCCTAGTGGTCCACGCCTCCTCCGGATCACCCGGAGGTCGGCGGTTCGATTCCTCTTGGGCGCATATGTGCTCATTTAACTCTACAAGACTTGCAGAAGGCTTATATACTATATGGTTCCCCTATTATGAGCTAACGAGTCAGTGGCTCGCGCCCCTTCCGGATCCCAATGGGCGCGGGTTCCATCCCTCTGAACAATTTTTTTCAAATATAACAAAGATCCCTAAACCAATCGCTCACAGTGCCAAAAATTAATTTCATCCTTTGCCTCAATCCAACCAAAAAAAAAAAAAAACAGAATTTAGAAAAATATCGTTCATGTCCAATTTCGATTCCCTGAAAACGATGGAGTTACGTAGCAATTAAATATGCAAGACTGTACAATGCCAGACGAGTGACAAATCGTTCTTCATTTAGTTTAACCTTCTCACAGTGATTAGGAAAAGTAAATGCTCCGAGCCTTTGGCATAGCACCACACAAAGCACAAACCAATGGAAAATTTAGGTTGACGTGTAGCTTTAATGTCTTATCAAATTAGGTTTTTTTATTTTTTTTATATATAATCACATCATACTTAGTAGTAAAGACGATTAAATGACGTTGGTTTACATAAATTACCAATTCAAATAATGTTATCACAAAATTCCTATTTGTGAGAACTGTGTTGATTTTATTGCAAATGAAGGATTCTTTCCAAATGAAAGTTGGAGGATTTTATTTTCGATAACTCACGTTGAAACATTCGATTTATATAAATTTAACTATAGACGCTTTGTGTGAGATGATTGAGAGGTTTAGGATGATATGATTTGTATAGATTTAACAATAAAAAACAATTAAAAGCACATTATTTTCCCATCACAAGAGTTCTAAGAGCAAAAAAAAAAAATGAATTATGTAAAACTTAAGAGCCATGGATTCATAGAAAGAAATCACATACATAACACAATTCAAAGGCCATCATGGAAACACAAAATGCATAAATAATCAGTATTCAAGAGAATTCAGTGGAAGCAATGCATAGGTCACACAACAAACCAATACCACAAAGCACGAAAGTTTCAAATACATAGCCCAAAGATATAGTTAAACCTGCAACAACAACACATAATCAAATCAACCTAAGCCCACAACAAGCGACTACACTACAAAAGCATTAAACTCACAACAAGCGGCTACACAGCGAACAAAAAAATTATAGGGATAATTTTCTTACGAGATCTAAATCCTACAAAAGAATTCCAAATTAGGCAGCCATTTCCCAAAAACAGTAGTTCCGTTTCCGCCATTTTATTAGTATCCTTCTTTGCACAATACGTTTGTAAGTCACAGAAAACACCGTTGTTACTAAAAAAAAATCCATTACCTTGATTTACAGTAGCAAATGGATAGCGGCGGGCGCAACAACAAAACAAGCAGTGGCACTTTGGGAAATGGACAGCGGCAGGCGCAAACGTAAAAATGGAAAATTGTTCTAAAAAACAAAAGGACATCAAACGGAAAAATAAAAATAGGGTAACCAATCAACCTCCGTAATTATTTGTCGTGCATGATATATGCGAAAGCTATAAGAAATAATTCAAAGCTAATGAAACATCACGAATCACTATAAATGGGTTGACCTGTGACTATTTAACAGTCAACAAGAATAAAATCTATAAAAAAAATCCTTGCACAATTAACCATCTATAAAAAAAAATCCTTGCACAATTAACCATCTATTGAATCGGTCCTAAATCTCTCAATCTTCTTACACAAAATACGAACTGTCTTATGGTTAGACCCATGTAAACCTTATAGGTTCCAACACGAGCCATAAAAAATAAATATTCCTCCAACTTTCATCTGCAAAAAATATACCAAGTTGTTCCAAAAGCGCCTGCCATCCCGACCGCTTATTGTACACTTTAGAATTTCATTTTTTCTTTTTTGTAGTTGTGGTCACCTGTAAATTTTTATGACTAAAACTACCATTTTACCACAGTCTCTTGAGACCAAAAATGCAATTTACCATTATCTTGTACTAAAACTACAATCTCTTGGGACCAAAAGCATCAAGAAAAAAGTTTTATGAGATGGGTAAGTACATCTCATCAAAAAGTTTTAAATTGTAGAGAGGATGCAATTAATTCATTTATTAATTTCCTTTACACTTCCTTACTCGGATTTTAAAATTTTCCCTTTGAGGAGGTACCATGAGTGAAAATTTAATATGGATGAAATTGTTTTTATGAGAATCGAACCAAAATATAGTCATTGAAAGATTTCATCTCGTCTAAAAGTCCGAACTTGTAGAGAGGTGTGAATTAATTAATTCAATTATTTCCCTTACACTTCCCCTTACTCATGGGCCGAACTTAATTTTCCTCTTTGGGGAGACCAACACTACGAGAAAATTTAATCTTGGAATGTTCTCAATGAGTGGACAATCTAATATAGGTAGAGTTGCTTTCAGCAGTAATCGAACCCAGAATGTTTTGTCTGGAGTTGAGTCTTGTGACTCTAATACCATAAAAGAATTTCTCTCATCTACAAATCTGAACTTATAGAGAAGTGTAAAAAGGTAAAAGTCATTTAATTGTTTCTCTTACCGTCGTGAATCAAAGGGTAAAATTCAAAATTTATAGATAAGTACCGTGAAAATTAATAAATTATATATTTTCCTAACAATTAATACCATCCATGGATTAAGCCTATCCAAAGCTTATGTGACGAAAATTGGAAATTTACATTAATGAGGAGGGATACAGAGGAAATATAAAACTGTCATAAATACAGAGGAAATATAAAACTGTCATAACCTAATTTGTGTATATTCACAAATGAAAAATAGAGAATGCCGCCACTGCCCATATATCACGGCCTCAACAGAAGAAGAAAGGGTCTTCGAAAAATTTAATAGGGAAGGAAATGTTTTTTGTGGGAATCGAATCCAAATATAGTCGTGAATCAAAGGGTGTTGTAAAAATTTCAACACACTTAAAAGTTTGAATTTATAGATAATTACTGTGAAAGTAATATATTATATTTTTTAATGAATACCATCCATTAACCTTGCCCAAATCTTATATTCCAAAAAAGGGTCATTATATTAATGACGTGGGGGTATAGAGGAGCTATAAAAGGATCATTAACTAGGGAAAAAAATATAATGACGAATTTTCTGTCAGTAAAACTACTGACGGATTTATTTCGTTACTAATAATTAGCGATAATGAAAACAAAGAGAGAAATTAATGACGGAAATCCGTCTGTTATACTAGTTAATGAAGGATTTCTAAAATATACTAACGGAAAAATCCGTCTTCAATTTTCAATTTTTTTGTAGTGTCAGTTAATTTAACCTATATCCCCTCTCCCCCTTTGCCCATTTTTTTAATATTCCGCTACAATAAAACCTATTAGATATCGTAGAAACATTCCAGGTAATTAGATGTATTATTCAACTAGGTATTGCATTGCATTTTCTCTAGGCGTTGTTTGTAGAATTGGCATTCCGTTGGCATACTTCGATTTACGATATTATCATACTCACACCAATACTCCGACGGGATCAACGGGCTCTCAGATTACCTGAGAATCGGATTCAGCGGTGTAGAGCAACACACACAAAAAAAAGTGTTGCACTCACATAACATTTCTATTGTTTGTAGAGCTGCGCTCATGGAGGAAGAGAGAAGAGGGAGGAATTTATATGAGGCGTCCAACAAACCTTAAGGCAAACATTGTGGACGGGCCTGAGTATAATAAGTCCAATGACAAAAAATGAGAAAAATAGTTTTTTGGTCCCGCAACTTATCTAATGTCCAATTTTGGTCCAAAAAAATTAACTTTTCCATTTTGGTCCCATAACATATTGAATCGTCCAAATTTGGTCCCAAATGGAACCAAAATTGGAAAATTCAATAAGTTACAGGACCAAAATTAAAATTTTAAAATTTTTGGCACCAAAATTGGACACCAAGCAAGTTAGGGACAAAGAAAATTATTTTTTCGTATTCATTAATTTTTTTTCTTCTAACCTTGTGTGTATATATATATATGTATATATATATACATATATCAAACACTATTTAATTAATTATATATGTAGATTTTGGAAGATAAAATTACATTCTCTAAAATATTAATGACGAGCATGAAAGTTGTAATTCCAATCTTATAATTTTATATTTTACTGATCTAAAATAATCATTTATATACTATTGGTGGAGAAGAGATCAAGATAGCGATTTGGAATTATTTTACAAAGATATGGAGAATAAAATTTTATAGGAAAATTATTAATTTATTATTTTATTTACTCTATCGTGATTTACAATCTTAGTTAGCAATTAAAATTTCATTATTAGTATTTCCTGGGAGCTTTGTACTTCATCTTAAACAATAATTATTGGAATTGAATTTTTTTTCTTTTTTATGTTTTATAGATGTTTTTCAAATATTTGAATTTGTATCAATGTAATTAACACATTAATCGTCTTTTATATTTCCGATAATCTCAAAATTAATGGACTTTATATTATTGTATCGTGCTTTTGTTGTATCGACTATAATCCTAGACTACAATATTAATTAAGAAGGTGCATAAAAGTGGTATTTTTGATCCCATAATTTATCTAGTGTCAAATTTTGGTCCCAAGAAAATAAATTTTCAATTTGGTCCTATAACTTACTAAATCGTCCAATATTTCGTCCCAATTGGACGATTTAGTAAGTTATGAGACCAAAATTAAAAAGTTGTTTTTTTTTGGACCAAAATTGGACACTAGTCAAGTTGCAGGACCAAAAAACTATTTTTCTCGACCAAAATACAAATAGGCCCCATGCCCAATAAAATAGTTATGGAATTAAATAAATTAATGAACTTCATATCTTCTATATATAGGGCTGTAAATGAGTCGAGCCGAACGCACGAGTGTTCAAGCTTGTTTGAAAAATTATCGAGCTTTGATATTCATGTTTGAGCTTGTTTGATAATTATTCGAGTCGAGCTCGAACGAGCTTTAATCGAGCCGAACACGAGTCGAGCTCGAGTAGTTTGATATTTTTACACATGTTTTATCTTTTTTTAGTTATCGAGCTCGAGTTCGAGCCGAGCTTTATAATGTTCCGAACATAAATTTGTGTTCAAGCTTGTTTGATTTCTATTTCGAACCGAGCTCAAACGAGCTTTTATCAAACGATCTCGAATCGAGTATCGAATAGCTTGGTTTGATTTTCAGCCCTATCTATATATAAGGTCGGACTCTTAGAAGAGAATAAATTATGTGTTAGTAAACAGTTACATTTTTGCAATGGGTAAAACGACTCGTCGTAACAACAACACAACCTCCAGAAATTTGTCATCACATTTTTAATCAAATTGTTTGTAAATCAAGAAGTGAAGATATTTACATGACAAGAAATTATGTAGATCAGTCGTAGGCAGTTCCTACTAAAAAAAAAATTCTGGAAATTTAGTAGTCATATTGAGAAATTTCGTGGGCACTACTATATTTTCTTTTAGTGATAACATTATCGCTCAAAAGTATCAATTTGGATACAAAGTTACATCCACTACCATTCTTACGTCACAAACTATAACACCCCCCTATCTGCTAAAAGTATGCACAAATATATTTGACAGATTTTAAGAAAACGTAGATAAAGTAGATATAATAAAAGTATTTTGGAATATTGTATGGTCCATTTATGAATTAAGTGATTGTTTGTGAGTATAAAGTCAACATCATATGAAATAATTTAGCGACGGTTTGATGGTGAGGAAAAAAATATCGTTATAAAAAATAGAAGGAGTATAAATTTACTTATCCATTGAATTTCCCTCACCACCCATATTTTTCCAAATTAGAATTTGTCAAATTTCGCTCAAACCAAAAAAGAACACGCACCTAAATTCATCCCTAGATAAAAGGTACACACAAGTCACATGCATTTTTTTTTATTATTAAAACTGCATTTACTTAAATAGGTAGGATTAGAAGGGATATATAGGATATATACTTAGATGAGACAGAGATAAAATAATAGACGATCTATCCATTGCACATGCTTGAGTTGGGATAAATCAAGACAATTTGTGGGACGAACTGAAATAATTAAAGGTTTGAATTTTTTAAATATATGTGAAATTAATTTATTTTTACTAACTTTCTCCCTCATTTGGGTAGGAAACTCAATGGATTGACAATTTAATATACATTGAGTTGCTTTTAACACGAATCAAAACCAGAATGTGTGGACGTTAAATCTAATAGCAACTAAAAGTTTCATCTCATCTAAAATTTCGAATTTGGAGGGAAGTAATGTAAAATCAATTCATTAATTTAACTCTCCTAAACCTTTATGAAACTGGTCCTCAATACATACATCCATCCAAAATTTTGAAATTATAGAGAGGTATGCAGTTAATTCACTTATTATTAATTTCATTAACACTCCATCACTCATCGCCTGAATTTTAATTATTTTCCTTTGAAAAAGGCCCAACGAGTAAACAATTTAATATGGATGAATTTTTTTTCTGTGGATATTGAAAGAATTATGTCTCATCTAAAAGTCTGAACTTATAGAGAGTTGTAAAATCAATTCATTTATTTAATTTCCTAACACTCCCCTCACTCATTGGGCTGGACTCAATTTCAATTTTTCCTCTTCTGGGGAGGCTCAATGAGTAAATAATTTAATATGGGTGGAGCTGCTTCCAGCGGGAATCAAACCCAAAATCTTTGGTTGGGCGTGGATCTTTTGGCTCTGCTACCTTTAAATTTTTTTGTCTCATCCAAAAGTCTGAACTTATAGAGAGTTGTGGAAGCAATTCATTTATGTAATTTCTCTAACAGATATATATATAGTCTGAATCTATAAGGAGGTGTGAAATTAATTAATTAATTAATTAATTTTCTAACAATTCAATCCATGGAGTATTTTATGTACTGGAAATGGAAAATTATACTAATGAGGGGTACAGAGGAGATATAAAACGGTCATAACCCTAAGTCTATGTCATAACCTAATTTGTGTATATTCACGGATGAATAATGGAGAGGGTTGGCATTCCTCAACAGAAGAGGTGACACTCTCTTAGGACCGGGCTGCCTGGAATTCCCCCACCAGTGTAGGAAAAAATATAGGTTGACGTGTAGTTTTAATGTCTTATCATATTAGGTTTTTATATTGTGTATATTTAATAACATCATACTTAGTTGTGAAGATGATCAAATGACGTTGGTTTACATAAATTACAAATTCAAATAATGTTATCGCAGAGACGGAATGATATTGAATTAGTTACTTGACAAGAACTCTTGTTTGTGAGAATTGTGTTGATTTTTATTGCAAATGATGGATACTTTAGGGGCAGCAAAAGAAGGACCACGGGTTTTCGGACTGACAATTTAAGTACACCAGATTTAAAATGCTGCAAGTTGAGGCCAAATTTACCCAAAATTGACTCTAATTAGAGCTAATTATGGCCAACCTGGCCTCAATTTGCAAATTTTTAAACCTATGGTCCTTAAATTGCCATCCCAAAGACCTATGGTCCTTCTTTTACTACCCCCTATGACCTATGGTCCTTCTTTTTAAACCTATGGTCCTTCCTACAGCGGTGTTGTCTTATGACCAAGCTACCCGGAATTTTCTCACCGGTGAGAAACCGACAAAAAAGGATGGTTAGAGAAGTTGGGATTAACAGACGTTACATCATGGATGCTGCAATTTCAAAACTTCGAAGTTGTAGAGATGTTATGACTGAGCTGTCCAGAATTTTGAATTCTAAATGTCAACACCGTCGGTCCTTGAGGATGATGGGATTCTCCGAGATTATTTCCATTTCTAAATTCGAAGTAACGACTTCCATGCCTATTTTCCAATGCACAAAACCTTCAGTAATAATCGAATGACTCATTATTGTTATCCTACCATGGTGAGATAAGTGGCCCGTACGGACAATCCTCCATGATTTATCTACTCCCAATGTTAAAACACCGCAAACCCTCCTGATGATTTAAGGCCTACTCTACCGATGAGTTCCCAATCCATACACTTGCCCCCTTATAAATACCCTGATTTTGAGAAATGAGGGAAATGCGGATTTCCGTCGTTAGCAATTGATAAAGCCGCGGTGGCTGCTGAGGCGGAAGCGGAGACGCAAGCAAAGGAGGCCTTGCAAGATGTTGCACATATTCAACAGCCGAGTCATTTAGTTGTTACCAGAAATTTATCAGATGTTTCAAATTGTAAAACATAAAAAAGTAGTGTCTAATTGCAAAGAAAAAGAATATATGTTGTACTTGATAAAATCAATAAAGTATGTAGTGTTTTAAACATTAACGTCCTTGTAAATTCATTTACCGTATAAAAATGTTGTATGTAACTGCAAATATTATTGGATTAATTATAAAATAAGGGTAAAATTAAGTATTTATGGTATCAAATTGAAAAGCATTTATTGCATAAATGTTCACTCGCTTTTTAGGTGTTCAACAATTACATGTTTTTATAAAATTTTCAATTCAATACAAAAACTAATAAACTGTTGCAATTTGATATATCAGATACTTTTAAAACATTTTAAAGTTGTCGTGGCTGTCAGAAAGCAACGTACGTAAGATGCCGCATCGACGACAATATGCAGCACCAAATTAATGACTCGTTTGGTAGGGGTTATTAGTGAGTATTAGATACACTAACACTCCTAATGTGATGTTTGGTAAGTTTTATGTATTAACACTTCAGCCTTGTAAAAAATGATGATTTTGTTTACACTAAACTAAATTTGTATGATAATGGATCAGTTCTCCCTATCTGATATTGATAAAACCATACGTAAGTAAAATCAATTTTTCCAATTTTGACCCCCTATTGTAACTTCTCATCACGTCTATTACCACCCCAGAACACAATTTGATTGTCAGATCATTCAAATCCTATGATAAAATAAAATATTGTAACCATATTTTCAGAAAATAATTTTAGTAAATTACAACACAAATTCAAGAAAGAACGATAGTATAAAATACTCAATAAAATAATTATGGCAAAGCTCCGCTCAAAACACCGGCAAAGGAGGGTGTGTTAACTCCGGTGAGGAAGGTAACGAGAAAGTTACTTCGTTTAATATTCCCAAATCTGATGAAAAAACTGCTTTACTGATAAATCCAGCGACAAAGATGATAATTTATGGGAATATTTTTCGGCTCCGAACATTATTTATCAAATTTTATTATGCAAAGTTTGTTCATTAATAACATCATACACTACCAGAAATATAGGCTTTAGTGACGCGCAAAAGCGTCACTAAAAGAAGTGTTTAGTGACGCTTTGGACAAGCGTCACCTGATTTGGCGTTTCAAAGGCCTATTTTTGTGATGCTTGAATGCGTCATCATCCATATTTATTGTGATGCTTTTATGCATCACATAAACATTTATTGGTAACATTATTTGGTTACGCTATTTAGTGTCATGGTAGTGTGTTATATTGATGCTTTCTAGTGTCATGTAAAAGTTTATAACTAACTTAAGCACCGCATTTTGTGACATTTGCAAGCGTCACAAAATGTTTTTCTGGTGACAACATTATATGTTACGATAAACGACATACGTGTCACTTTTTGATGTCACTAAATTATATATAACTAATATAACTACCTTATTTAGTGACGCTTATACGCGTGACAAATTATTATATAAATGCCCAACCTTGTTTTACAATATATATTTTTTGTGACGCATTTTTATGTCACCTGACACTAACAACCAATTTAACAATAAAATTTTGCGATATTTCATCCCAAGTAATATTAGTAACGATATACATACAAGTAAAATTATACCCATACACGTATCCTTAACTTGGTCAAACATATATGATAATTTGTATCGACATATAAACATCATATAAAATAATAAATATTGTAATTCACTTATAAACAAAATTAAATGTATTATAACAAAAAATATTTTCTAATCGAAGGAAAAAAAAACAAAATTATTTAGTTCAACAATAAATTGCATCCAAACTATGTGTGATAATACTCAATTTGCTCCACTTCACTTATCTTGCGTCTTCCACTTGAACCTATAATAGTGAATAAAAGGGAAAAGAATTGATACATGAAAATTGACAAAAAAAAAAAAAAAAAAACTAAATCAAACCAACGAAAGGATTGTTGTTTACCAAATATATCTTGCTGGGATTGAATGGCTATTTATAAAAGTTTTGGTAAAAACATCAAATGATTGGGTTCTTAAATGCTAGAATGAATGCTTGAATGAAGAAAAGCAATAAATGCATAAGAACACTTAAGAACACCAAGAATTGCCAGGGGTTGTGAGTCCCTGGACTTGAATGAGTATGTGTATTGATTATACTGAGAGAGATTGAACCTTTTTTACATTACAAAAGTAGGGGTTTTTATAGTTTTCTCACTATAGGGGTATTTTGGTCATTTCCGGCCTCTCGGGGGACAGGTGCATTAAATGTCTCCTGCCTCTGAGGACGCGCGGGCTCCGGTATGTCAGGGCTTGCAGGTGGCCGGCCACTAGGGAGTTGACGCGTGTCCAAAAAGGACGATTCTCTGGCGTATTTCCTCATTTGGATGGAATATTCTCTGAGTCTCTAGGTACGGAGGCGGCCTTTTTCCCTCTTGGGAGAGGATCTTGCCTGATTCTATCACGTGCTCCAGATCTTCTATGCCGGTCGGAGATGCAATGAGGTCGGAGGCCGGTCTCTTGATGAGTCACGAGGTCCTAGCCTCACTGCCTGTAAGTCGCGGGACTCTTTCGGGCGTCCTTCGTGGGACTCTTTCGGTCGCGGTCGGTCCGGTCCGAGACCGGGCCGGTCACCTTGTGCTTGGGACAACATCGGCGCGTGTTTTAAGCTGACTTCCGGCCTCACCTTCGAGGTCGGAAAAAGGGGGTCGGAATCCGCCGAGGTCGGATTCTGGTCGGCCTGGACGGCGCCGGCCCATTGGGTGTATTATTGCCTTTCGCGGCTTATTCCGGCCGGTGCCGATCTGTGATCCGAAACGGTCACAATAATTGCCCCCCAGCTCGTTTCTCAGTATGAGGAGCGAGGTGGTCGTTTATCGTTTCTTGTTGATGCCGGCCTGGATCCGCCTGGGGTGATTGGAGATCGGCCAATGGTTAGGAGATGGTTGAAGTGACGTATGTTGTCAGGCGACGCTTCGGGTTTCGCGAATTAGCCTGACGTGACGTGATGCGACTCCTCGAATCCCGTTCATCGAATGCGCGCCTAGTACGAGGCGTCTGGCGCTGAAAACGTCGTTTCAAATTCTTGCTTCTAGGCCCCTATGCCTAGGTGCTTCCTCCAGCGGCGGAGGAGGCGGCGGAGCTCATCGGCGCTTGTTCGATGAGGGGGGAAGCTCTCGCGGCGCGAGTGGTGCTTCCCCCTCACGCTTGGCGGGCTCAATATGGGCGCACGACGACGATGGCTTGGATGCCCTATTCCCGAGCCCGGGACGGTCACTGCTGGGCGAGGGTGCCCGGGAGGGAATTCCCGCGGCGACCGAGACGTGCGGAGTGGGAGGAGCAGCCCGGCCTGTGGGGGACAGAGACCCACTTGATGACCTCCTGGAGGAAGATGAGGAGGAAGGCGGCCGTAGGAGCGGTGACGATCAGGCCAACAACCAGATGCTAAAAAACCTTGCAGCCGAGCAGATTAAAGAAAGGCTTGGAACGACGGCTGAAACCTCGGGGTCAGATACGGAAGTGGAAGGGAGGCCGGCCGTCGCTGGTCGTAGCGTGAGCCAAGATCGGCAAGGCCAGGTCAGACGAGCTTTTCGCCTATGGTCGGAGTACGTGGAGAGAAAAGACGACGTCGCATCTCTCGAGTATGATTACGAAGAATACTCGGACCATTTCCCGCGAGGGCCGACTGTCCGCCATCCGGCTACTATTCGGATAGCCGACCTGGAGGAGTCCCATAGGTGGACCATCGGCCAATTTCAGAGTAAGGTGACCCAGCGTTTCCTCGACGATGCCCGGGCCGGATGGGAGATTCCTTTCGACGTCGACCTCTATGCGCCGGAGCCAAACAAACGGGCAGACCAGCCTCCGCGTGGAATGGTGGCCGTGACCCAAGACATGATGGAGGTCGGATTGCGCTTCCCTCTTCATCCGGCCGTCTCTTATCTGTTGAATTTCTGGGACCAGGCGCCCATCCAGCTTCTTCCGAATGCGTGGATGATAATTGTGAGCGTTATGGCTCTGTTCGGCAAGAACCGACTTTACCAGATGCCCACCCCTGGAGAGATGACTTATCTCTATCGGGTTCAAAGTGAGCGGAGTGGGACCGGTGAAATCTATATACAGACGAAAGGGCCGAAGCTGGTGGCCGGCCTGCCCAGTAAAGGTCGGAACGACCGGAGAAAATGGTTCTTTGTTGGCGGGGCATGGAAAACTGGGTATCCTGACGGAACGGAGATCGACGTTCCGACCAATATCCGCCCTAAACACCCTAGTAAGGAATTTTTATTTTATATTTGAAAAAGGTACTGATCTAATCTTTACTTTTCTTCGCAGGCTATCCTTGCCCCACTGATCCTGTCCCTGCCGGCCTCGGAACGGAATCAAGCAGTTCTTCGGACGAGAGAAACCAGGATCGCCGGCCGATTCTTCCAGTATTCCCGTCATATAAAGTTGACGGGTAAGTGAAAAATGGGTGACCGGACTCCGGTCCATAAGTTATTATTATTATATATTATTATTATTATTATTTTTTTTAAACACCTCGGGATTCGACCTTGCAGTGCCAGACTTTCCGGTCGTTAGGCAGTGCCCCCGTGAGTTCCTCGATCGCTGCCCGGAAATGTTTGCCCTGATGGGATCTTGCGCGGCGAAAAAGGCGGCCAAGGGTACGAAAAAGAAGAAAGGGACCGGCGCCCGGACCGCGGTCGTAATTGATGACCCTCTCCCCCTCCAGTCCGTGCCGGCCGTGGGGATTGCTGCTACTGGGGCGACTGCCTCCCCCCAACTTACTGGTCGGAAGAGGCCTCGTGAGGTGGACGAGAGTGAGGAGGTTGGCCCGCACGGGTCCAGTCTGGTCCGGGTAGGGGCGGAAACTGTGGCCCGGGCGGCGCATAATCCCGGCCAGGAGGATGACCGGCCATATTTTGGTCGCGACCCGGTTCGCTTTCAAGCGTAAGTCTTTTGACAAATTCTTATTTTTCTTAGATAACTTCGTTTGTACCTGACTTGGGTTTTCTTTTGCCTAGGCTGACGCGAACTGACTCCGACCTCCCCCCTATGGTGCTTGACTTCCTCTCCTCCCGCATTCCGGGCTCAACTGTGGAGATGCCGGACTACATGCGTCGGGCTGCGAATTCTCTCCCCCAGGCTTGGACGCGGGATCTCGCCGATATCGTCGAACGCCGACCTCGGCATGTGGGCCGGACCGGGGTCGCACTGATTAATCAGGCGGCCATCGTGGTCAACGCGATGGAGAATGAGCTTACCGAGACCTCCCGGTCGCTCCGGATGGCCGAGACTGCCCTGACTCGTGCTCGGGAGGAGAAGGCTGGACTCGAGAGCGAATTTGCCAAGCTCAAAAGGGAGAGAGAGGGCGCGGTCGGACAGATGAGGCCGTCTTGAAGGAGAGGGACGACGCACTGGGACGGGTGGAGATGGCCTATAAAGCCCTGGAGGATGCTCGGCACCGCGTGTCTGAGATGGAAGACTCCCTCGCCGATCTGCGGTTGGAGGCGCACCGTGCCCGGGGGGATGCAGACCAGGCTGCTGCCCGGCAGGTCGAGGCGGAGAAGGAGCTTCAGAGGAAAAATGAAGAACTGGCCGCTGCACTGAGCCGGCCGTCTTTCGACCCTGTGGATCCGACCCAGAACCCGGCGCTCTTTTCTGAGTTTTGCTTTTATGTGGCCGCCGCCAGTGTGATCCGGGCCGGGCGCCAGGCCAGCCTCGACACCAAGCCCCAGGAAGACTACTTCCGGGAGTATGTTGCCCAGAACCCGGTCAGCGATGGTTTCTGGTTCCCCTTCCTCGACCTCGAGACCGACTATGGGGTGGACCTCTCTTGGTTCCCCCATCGGCACAGATTGTTCAAGTATGGCGAGAACCCGCCGGCCGGTGATGAGGAAGAAGGAGACGAGGAAGAGGAAGTCCATGCGGAGGGGCCCCAGGCACCGGGCGGAGACGGGGCTGTAGTGGAGGCCTTGGTCGATGAGGTGGCCGATTATGTGGCCGGGGCCGGAGGTCGGGCAAGCCCGGCGGCCGGGGAGGGCGGCTCTTGATCTCAAACTTAGATTTATTTACTGCTTTCCTGAATGTAACCGGCTTCCGACCGGATTTGTCTTGTTTTAAAACGTTGTACTCCCGGCTTCCAGACCGGTTTTGACTTAATATAATTCAGATTTTCCTTGAATTTTATTGTTCTATTATTGCTCTCTCGCTTTCTTATACCTGTCGAAGTAAATTTTCATAAGTATGAAATGAGATTTGACCCGGGCTCGAGTGTGATATGCCGACCTCGATACGGTCGGCATATGTTTTGAACTGAGCCCGGTTTGTAGGATTGCCTTGGTTGCCTTGCCGAGCTCAAGTGTGATATGCCGACCTTGATACGGTCGGCATATGCTTTTGAACCGAGCCCGGCTTTTAAAGTGGCTAGGGTGGCCTTTCCGAGCTCGAGTGTGATATGCCGACCTCGATACGGTCGGCGTACGCTTTTGAACTGGGCTCGATTTTTGGATGGCCTTGAGTGGCTTTTCTGGGTTCAAGTGTGATATGCCGTCCTCGATACGGCCGGCATATGCCTTTGAACTGAGCCCGGTGCTTGGGAAAAGATTGAGCTGTGTTAAGAGCCTTGTATTGATAAGAACTTTGAATACATAGTACAAGATCATTGGTAGTATTTCTTCAAGTGGATTGCATTCCAGGGGTATTGGTCCGGAGTTCCATCCATGAGTTCCAGCTCGTAAGCTCCCTTGGAGAGCCATTTGGATATCCTGAACGGACCCTCCCAGTTCGGGCCGAATACCCCTTTTGGTACTTGAACCTTCTTGAGGACGAGGTCCCCGACCTGGAATTGCCTGGCCTTCACTTTGGAGTTGAAAATTTTTTCGGATTTCTTCTTGTAGGCCGCATTTCGGAGATCGGAATTGAGTCTCCTCTCCTCCAACATGTCCAAGTCGATCATCCGGGCGGTGTCATTATCTTCGGTGATCGTCTGGGCTGTCCGGTGGCTTGGTAGGGAGACCTCTGAAGGAATGACGGCCTCGGTCCCAAAAGCTAGAGCGAAAGGTGTTTCGCCCGTTGAGTTCCTTGTGGTCGTTCGGTATGACCAGAGGACATCGGGTAGCTCGGCTGCCCACTTCCCCTTTTTGTCCTCGAGCTTGGCTTTGATAGTGTGCTTGAGGATCTTGTTTACGGCCTCTACCTGGCCGTTCGTTTGCGGGTGGTAGGGGGTGGAGAAAACCTTCTTGATATTCCATTTTTCACAAAACTGGATCATCTGGAGACCGTCAAACTGTTTCCCATTGTCGGAGATGATCACTTGAGGTAGGCCGAAACGGCAGATGATGTTTTTCCAAATGAACTTGATGATTTGGGTCTGACTGATTTTGTTGAGTGGCTCGGCCTCGGCCCACTTTGTGAAATAGTCGACGGCTACGACGGCGAATTTGTGGCCCCCGGGCGCAGTGGGCATTGGTCCGATCAGGTCGATGCCCCACTGGGCAAAAGGCCAAGGGCTATACATAGAGGAGAGCTGCTCGGGGGACAGTTTGATGTTGGGTCCCAAGACTTGGCATTTGTGGCATGACCTTGCGAAGCTGACGGCGTCCTTATTCAAGGTCGGCCAGAAATATCCTTGTCTGATCACTTTGTGGGCTAGGGCCCGGCCTCCGGCATGATTTCGGCAAACCCCCTCATGGATCTCGGCCAGAATGGTCTGGCCTTGCTCCGGGGTTATACATTTTAGGAGTGGGAGGGTAAAGCTTCTCTTATATAAAAGATCGTCAATGAGGGTATACCTTGACGACCGGAGTTGCAGTTGCCGGGCCCGAGTCCTGTCCTCAGGGAGTATGCCAGTCTTGAGATATTTCACGATCGGCGTCATCCAATTCTCATCCGTGCTTAGAACAGTCGCCACCTGTGCTCGGATGACCGTGGGCGTTCCGAGCGTGGAGAGTTGAATGTTAGCAAGGTCGGCTGCTCCCTCCGCTGTTGCAAGCTTGGAAAGCGCGTCGGCTTGGGTGTTGTGTTCCCTCGGGATTTGCTCAATGAAAACCTGATGAAATTTCTCGCATAAGGTTGTGACCAGGTCGAGGTACTTCATCATCTACTCTCCCCGGGCCTCGTATTCACCTTTGATTTGGTTGACCACGAGTAGGGAGTCCATAAAAACGTGCAGTCTGCAAACTCCGATGGTGATCGCGAGCTCAAGGCCCCCGACCAGAGCCTCATACTCGGCCTCGTTATTGGTGGCCGGGAAGCTGAAGCGGACTGCATGGGTGAAATTCTGGCCCTCCGGACCGATCAGGATGATACCGGCCCCGGCACAAGTATTAGTTGACGATCCGTCCACATAGAGCTTGCAAGGTGGGTGGTTGATTCTTGAGAATTTGGGTGGGAAAGTTAACTCTACTATGAAGTCGGCCAGGGCCTGGCCCTTGATGGCCGTCCTTGGGGCGTATGAGACCCCGTATTGAGCTATCTCCAACGACCACTTCAATAGCCGGCCGCTGGTGTCCGGCCGGTGTAGGACTTGCCTAAGGGGTAGAGTGGTGAGGACCTCTATATGGTGGTCGAAGAAATAAGGCCTTAGTTTCCTTACACTCATGACCAGAGCGTAAGCTAACTTTTCGAGCGGGGTGTATCTGAGCTCGGCATCGTGGAGGGCTTGGCTTACGAAGTAGATCGGAAGGTGGTTCTGACCGTCTGCCCGGACTAGTACCGAGCTCAGTGCGACCTCGGAGGCCGCGAGATACAAGTAAAGCTTCTCCCCTGGGACTGGCTTGACTAAGATTTGTGGGTTTGCCAAATATTCCTTTAGTTTCGCAAAGGCTAATTGACTTTCCCTATTCCATGAGAACTTGCCATTTTTAATAGTCGAGAAGAAAGACTTACTTTTATCTCCGAGCCGGGCTATGAATCTGTTGAGAGAGGCGAGGCATCCGGTCAGGCGTTGCACTTTCTTGATCGTCCTTGGCTCTTGCATGTCAAGGACGGCTTTGATCTTGGCCGGATTGGCCTCGATCTCGCGCTGGCTGATGATGTGTCCCAGGAATTTGCCGGCCTCCACCCCGAAGTTGCATTTCTTCGGGTTCAACTTCATATTGTAGGCCTTGAGGATCTTGAAAGTCTCTTCGAGATCCCTGAGATGGTCTTCTTTCTTCAAGCTTTTCAACACAATGTCGTCGATGTAGACCTCCATGGTCTTTCCGATCTGATCTGCAAACATCTTGTTGACTAGGCGTTGGTAGGTCGCGCCGGCGTTGATCAGACCGAAAGGCATCCGGAGCCAAGAGAATATGTTCTTCTCCGTGTGGAATGAGGTGTGCTTGATGTCTTCAACGGCCATGGGGATTTGATGGTAGCCGGCAAAAGCGTCCATGAAGGACATCATCTCGTGTCCGGCCGTGCTGTCAACCAGGTGGTCGATGTGTGGCATCGGAAAGTGATCCTTTGGGCACGCCGCGTTGAGGTCGGTGAAGTCTATACATAGTGTCCAGGCGTTGTTTGTCTTTTTGACCAGGACGGCGTTCGCGACCCACTGGGGTTCGTCCTGGGCTTGCTCGTTCAGCTTGTTGTCTAGCAACTTCTTGACTTCCTCAGCCAAAGCTTCGTACTTTTCCGGGCCGAACTTCCTTCTTTTTTGATGGACCGGCCTCCTGATGGGGTCGATCTTTAGACGATGGCATGCGTGCTTTGGGTCTATCCCGACCATGTCTTGGTGAGACCAGGCAAAGACTCCAACGTTGGCTTTGAGGAATTTGATCACTTCCCCCCGCATTTCGGTCGGTATGCGAGAGCCGATCAGTACTTCCAGTTCCGGCCTCGAGGGGTCGACCGGAATGTGTTCCATATCCTCTAAAGCCGTAGCTTGTTCATAGCTCCGCCGGTCAGAAGAATCAAATCTGGGATCGAGGTCGAGCTCGGATGGTTCGAAACCAATCCTTGGCTCGGGATCATCGATCTGCATAGGCTGGGGGTCGGGCGATGTGGATCCGACCTCCGCGACGGGTTCTGCGGCCGAAATGGCCGTTTCAGAGTCGGGGTGTGGCCCGTCCGGTGTTTGGTTGTTGCTAATTGAAAATAAGTAAGAGTAGGAATAGTTCAAACACCTTCTAGCCATTGCCTGGTCACCCTTAATGGTGCCGACCACCCCCTCGGGGGTGGGAAATTTGATACAGTAATAGTAGGAAGAAGCAACAGCTTTAAAAACTTCTAAAAAGGGCCTACCCAGAAAGCCATTATACGAGCTTGGCTGATCTACAATTATAAAATCTAGCGGCCTAGTTATCCTGACCTCCTTGTTGTAGCAGCAGATGAGTTCCACGGAGAGCTTTATCCTCCCGTACGCGGCGACCGTTGCCTCCCCAAATCCCTTCAGCTGAAGGTCGATTGGCCTGATGAAGTTGACGAGGTCTCCGAGCTGGTCTAGGGCTGTTTTGAAGATGATATTGCAAAAGCACCCATTGTCGACCAGAATGCGTTGCACCTCTTTGCCCATGATCTGGGCGGCAATCACCAATGCATCGCCCTTCGGGAACAGCACCCCGTTCCTGTCCTTGTTGGAGAAAGTTATCTCCAAGCTCTTGTGAATTTTTGGTTCTGGGGGCGTGACCAAGTTGACGTTGGTCGCCGCCCGGACCTCTACTTTCCGTTTTCGGTTGGACTGCGTCGAGATCGGGGTGAGGCCGCCTAAGTTCCCTCCGCCGGCCTGGATCATGTTGACCCGACCGCCGGGATTCATGGGAGGGAGGAGGTCATCCTCGTCATCATCTTCCTCCAAAGCTGCGACCGGCCTAAGAGGCCAGCCGCCTTCCTCGTTCCTCCGAGGGTGGCGCTGGGGCTGCTGCTGCTGCTGCTGTTGGTCCTGCCGGCCGGCTGGCCTCTGAAGGAGGTCGTTCAGACGCCCTTCCTCAAACAGCTTCCAAAGCTGCTTTAGGAGATCACGACACTGGCTTGTATTGTGGCCAATAGAGTCGTGATAAGCGCAGAACTTTTTAGGGTCCAGCCGGGACCGGTCTCCAGAATAGGGCCTTGGCCTGGGAAGCACGTCCCGGTGCTGAATCGCATTGAAGATATGCGCGGGGGACTGCCTCATGGCCTGGGTTAGGTGAACCTCAACGTCCTCGAAGGACTTGAAGTTGCCGGGCGGCTTGGCCACCCTTCTGGCCTTTGGGCCGTTCTTGGGGGAGGTTTGGGCTGCCGCCTCCGTCTCCTTTGGGGATGGCTTGGATTCCCCCAACCTTAGTGCCAGAAGCTTCCTCCGAGCCAGGTAATCGCCGGCTCGGGCGCGGAATTCGGCGTAGGTTTTAGGGAAATCCTTGGTGAGATGTTTGAACATAAGAGATCGGCCGTGGAAACTCCCCAGGGTTGCGTGCAAAGCCAGTTGATCGCTTACCGCCTCGCCGGTCAGCATGACCTCATCTACTCTGGCCACGTAGTCCTCGTCGGACTCTTCTTTCTCCTGGCGGATCCGCATCAGGCGGTGCCAGCTTTCCGGCCGGGCAATCTTGGCCGCAAACTAAGATGAGAATTGGGCGCTTAGAGTGGCGAATGAGTCAATGGACCGTGCCGGGAGGGACACGTACCATCTGTGGGCGAGATCGCCCAGGGTGAGGGGAAAAAGCCTGCACTTCGTGGCATCTGTCGCGCCACGCCCGGTCATATAGATCCGGAATTTGCTCAGGTGAGTCTCAGGATCTGTTTTCCCCTCGTAGAGAGGAGTTGGCGGGGGGACGATCTTGAGCTGGACCGGCGCGAGCTCAATATCGACCGCCAGAGGTTCGCTGGCGACTGGCCGGGCCTTGGTTTGGCCTTGCGCTTCGAGGATCGCCTTCATTTCGTCCAGTTGCTTTTGCAACTTGACAATTTCTGGACTGGGGGTTTCGGCCAGCTGGTCGCCCACACCGGCTAGGGGGCCGATACGGTCGAAAACGGCCGCGCGAGGGACTCCGCGTCCCAAAAGGCCGCTTTGGGCGAAGCTTAACTTGCGCCTGGCGGAGTTCGCCGGGGTCAAGCTGATCTCGGCCGCCCTCTTTTGGGGCATTTGGGCCGTGCTCCCAGAGTTGGAGACGGACTCGGTGTCACCGTACCCAGTGTCGTAACTGGGTACGCGGCTCGGATACCACGACGGGTCCGTCGTGCCCAAACAGTCAAAAACCGGATGGGCGAAGCCTCGTGAACGGGTGGAGACGGGGTTTGCCCGACATTGGCTTTCGCCATGGTGCTCTCCGGCTTTCGCCTTACCCTTGAGAGCGCGAGCCTGGGCCTTCTTTTTGGAGGCAGAGGTGGTGCTCCGGCACCCCCTCGCCTCTTCCGCCTGGCGGCGTCTTCCTGACCCGGCCTGGTCAGGGGTAAAGAAACCTCGACCCCCGGATGGGAGGGGTTCCTCCGGAAAACGAATTGGGGAGGCCACTCGTGTGGCTTTCCCGTGGGCATGGGATGACCTCTGGGGATCCATTACTTTCAAGAGGAGGAGTTTGAGGTTTGAAGGTTTGAAGGTTTGAGGATGTGAAGCTTTGAAGAACAGTGAGTGTTCTTCAAAGAAATGAAGAAAATATGTGTTTGATGGGTTAGATCCCCTTCTTCTAGCGCCAAATGTTGTTTACCAAATATATCTTGCTGGGATTGAATGGCTATTTATAAAAGCTTTGGTAAAAACATCAAATGATTGGGTTCTTAAATGCTAGAATGAATGCTTGAATGAAGAAAAGCAATAAATGCATAAGAACACTTAAGAACACCAAGAATTGCCAGGGGTTGTGAGTCCCTGGACTTGAATGAGTATGTGTATTGATTATACTGAGAGAGATTGAACCTTTTTTACATTACAAAAGTGGGGGTTTTTATAGTTTTCTCACTATAGGGGTATTTTGGTCATTTCCGGCCTCTCGGGGGACAGGTGCATTAAATGTCTCCTGCCTCTGAGGACGCGCGGGCTCCGGTATGTCAGGGCTTGCAGGTGGCCGGCCACTAGGGAGTTGACGCGTGTCCAAAAAGGACGATTCTCTGGCGTATTTCCTCATTTGGATGGAGTATTCTCTGAGTCTCTGGGTATGGAGGCGGCCTTTTTCCCTCTTGGGAGAGGATCTTGCCTGATTCTATCACGTGCTCCAGATCTTCTATGCCGGTCGGAGATGCAATGAGGTCGGAGGCCGGTCTCTTGATGAGTCACGAGGTCGGAGCCTCACTGCCTGTAAGTCGCGGCCGGGCGTCCTTCGCGGGACTCTTTCGGTCGCGGTCGGTCCGGTCCGAGACCGGGCCGGTCACCTTGTGCTTGGGACAACATCGGCGCGTGTTTTAAGCTGACTTCCGGCCTCACCTTCGAGGTCGGAAAAAGGGGGTCGGAATCCGCCGAGGTCGGATTCTGGTCGGCCTGGACGGCGCCGGCCCATTGGGTGTATTATTGCCTTTCGCGGCTTATTCCGGCCGGCGCCGATCTGTGATCCGAAACGGTCACAACAAGGATTATCAAGAGAAACTTACCAGATGCTTTGGCCATGCAATGATATGTCCTATAGCATGCCCAACAACTTTAACACTTCCAACTTTTCGGAGTAGTGGTTCCTCATATTTAATTACCACAGTAATTTTCACTTCACACAATTCAGGTCCTAATAATTTTCCATTTCCTAAAAGTTTAGCTGGATTTAAACTTTCAATGGTGCCTTTTGCTACATTGCCTGGATCACGGATGCCTTTTAAAAGAACTTTTGCTCCAACCTGTTAAAATAATTATTATATTTTAAATAATAAAAAACCTAGATTTACCAATATTTTAATGAGGTTCAAACATGTTTAAGATATATGTATCTGCAAGGGGCAAGAATTGACATTTAAGGGTCCAACAGATTTGGGAAGTGCAGAATTGCATGAGTTTGAAGGGGCATCTCTCATATTTGCTTGTCCTCTCAACTCCTCATTCCTCAATAACCTTTCAATCAGTTTATCTTTCTCTTCGAGATCTTTTTGCAATTTTTGTTTTTCCATGGTCAGGTGATGGATACCATCTTGACCAAGTGAATGACCACCGTATACCTCATTTATCGTTATTCCTGATCCATAAATGCACACATGTCCCCTTTTATCTTCGCCAAGGACTTGAGAATATATATCATTTGGCCCTTTGTCTTGTGCACCGGGTGGTAGTTGGCTTTTTAATTGTTGCATTTTTTCCTGTATACAAGTTTATACATTGAAAATATGATTAGAGAATAATTAGATTTAATATTGTAATAAAAAAATTTGAAGTTAAAAAGGAATCATCACCAATGCATTTGCAACTTTGGGATTCGATGTATTGCCGTCTCGTGAATAACACTTTGAATTTTTTTTGGCTCTAGTCAAATCACTAATTCCCGACTCCTCATCATCCATATCATTTTCTTCTAACCCAACATTATGCAAAGCTTCATCCTACAATTCTTTTATATATCAATCATTATTCTATAAGATATCATCGAGTTTGCAAATGAAAAGTCATTACCTTAGAGCAAAGCTCCTCTTTCCAGTAATATGTTGCATTTTCTTCAATGCCCTATTTTCTTTATTTTTTTCGCTCACTTTCTACAAAGTATAATAAAAGCAAGGATTAAGATTAAAATATTAAAATATACTGTGTAATGAAATAGAAAATATAATAATACCTTTGAGTCTTCACCGCACCAATATTCTACAAGGGACTTACATTGGTCTATTTTCACCCTCTCATCATTCGTATCAGGCCTCCTACGTAAGTTTTGTTCCATAGTTGACTCTGGCTTAAAGTACTTTGTCTTAATTCTACATTTGAAATCCCTCCAACTCTTACCCAAAGCTTGTAAAATATATTTCTCGAATCGAACAGGAACAACAAAGGTACTCTACAAAAAAAAAATTAAGTCACATAAGATGGTGTAATAGCTAACTAATAATAGAATTAATTTTCAAATATAAATTATTACCTTCACTTTGTCCAGCATGTCCTTTTTTAAACTTGGAGGTACCTTATGCCAATCTTGAAAATTCAGTGGGGCTAAATTTCCATTTCTGACAATGGACCCCAAGAATCAACAAAATTGTTTTTATTAGGACCTATAGGCTTCCCATACTTGTTAAATTCTATTGGTAGAGGCTGAATGTTTAAGTGCTTATAACTTATACCCCAAAGGTGAGCCACATAAGTATAACCTCTAGCTCTATGTTTTTCAAAGACTTCATCTACAAATACAAAAAGGAAAAAAAATGTAGGTTAAATCATTGAAAATAAAGCTTTTAGCATGAAATAAAATTATTTATTAGTAATAACATAATGATTATATGTTGTAGTGTACCTTGAAAATCACCTTCAGTAGCCGAATCGTTAATATTTCCACCCACCCTTTGGTCAGAATAAAAAATGGATTGCTCTCTTCTTTGATTATGACTCGCAGTCCCTTTACTTCTTTTTGCCTTTGTACTTTCTACAACATTATGTAGAATATGTTATGAACACACTTTAATATAGCTAAACTAAATAAACTTATATTTAATATTTCAAGACAAGAAGCATATAATCATATATACCCAAATACAGATCCCAAACCTTTGTTTTCCCTAGATTCTAGATAAAAGAATAAATTCTGTTGGAATAAATATATCCCCATCTCAATCAGCCTCATTCCCATGATAGTAACAGTAGATATATTATTAAGGAAAGGCCCCACAAAAAATTACTTTTCATTAAGAAATAACCTCCATACATGAGACAACTTGACTTTCTCACATCTTGATATTCAATTAAATTTTACCATATGTGGAAAATTTACCCCATCCCAATATTTAGTTTATCGCATTAAAATTATCGCATGAGATTTTCCTGCCAAAACCAACCCTTGTGTCCTTAATAATGCTAATGCCAAAATAAATTCAGTCCACACTTATAAATAGAAGCAATTTTTTTTATATATATAATGATATTTTTCTTTCTCCAAATGTACCAATGCCTAAATCAATTCAGTCAACAGATGCCATCTAACTTATACATCAAGATGAAAAATGTACAATCAATACCATAAATTTATAGTCTCTTTCATGCCTTGAGGATCAACATGTTGCTCACAAACCTCATCATCTAAGTTGTCACCATTATTTTGGGCAGTACATAAAGAGCCATGTCCTTTTCTTCGGACATGATATGCATTTTCCTGACCTTTATTCATTGCTATAATGACACAATAAGATATATGTTAGTCAATATACTTTTTACCTTAAGAATTAACTCTAAAAGATAAAACTTTTTCAATCAATTTAATAATTTAATAGAAATAGATAGAGAAAAAGCTTGGAAAAACAAAGTATACTATTATATACCTGGAGGGTTGACAAATTCCTCATTGCCAGCATTGTCAATATTTCTTTGGGGATATCAAGGATCCGCCGTAATTCTTTGTCCCCGCATCATTGATACAATATTATCTTTGACATATAAAAAGGATTGTCAAAAGTTTAATTAATTTTATACACTTAATAATAAAATGTCAATGTTTAATTAATTTACGTCCAACAAGATGATGGACACCTACATCTTTAGTATTAACTGGAAAAAAAACAACAAAAACTAACTAAGTAGTGTATTGATTTGATGTTCCTCATGCTGGTGTATGTGCATCAACCAATATAATGAAGTATACCTTTATTATTCTATTAGTAATAACCCTATATACAAGCATACCACCGGTTTTCATAGAGATATATCCCAGAAAAACAACTAATCACATAATTTATCCCATTCTAGAAAATCATCAACACAAAATAACGCCTTCATGGTGAATCATAGAAATCTAATAGAAAAGATGTATAAAAAGTGATTCACAATACCACGACGTTGACCATGTTCTACATTGGCAGGCTCATTTAAAGGCAATGACACCATCCTTTGGCCACTATTTGCATGAGCACCTCTTTCTCTAGCTCCCCTAGCTCTTGCTTGAAGGTCTTTTACAGCAATAACTTTCCCTTTAAACATTTTCCTGCAATTATATTTTTTTAAAACAATTATAACATGTTAAAATATAGATATAAGTAGCAATTACTTTTGGGAAGATATCAAACATATTAAAATGTAAAAGAAAGATTTAGTAGTGCATTTAACAATTCAACAAAGGCCGTCTTTCATCTATTCTGCTGGAGTATCGGGCACCCCTTTGCGAACCCAAGAAATGTCCTCAATGTTATCAATTGGTGGTTCGTTGCATGGCGCACTTTGCAACATAGTATCAGTGTAGCTTGTTATCAAGTTGTTCAAGTCCTCAAATTTCTCTCTTGCTTTAGTTTTTATCACAACATGCCAATCTTTGTCAGAAGGATCCTCCACATAGAAAACTTGTTCTACTTTAGATGCAAGAACAAACGGTTCATACTGACACTTTATTTTTGCAAAGTTCGCTAAGGTGAACCCATCACTATCTTGCTTGAGTCTTCTACCTTTAGTCACCCAGTCACAGTCGAACAATACAATTCTCTTTTCTTGAGGATAACATAGCTCAATTATGTTTTTCACAATCCCATAGTATGTCAAATCACTAGAGATTGGTCTTTTATCTTTTTTGCTTGCAAAGCTAGTCGTAGTTGCACTAACCACAACCCCACAATTTTGAGTCTTTCTTTTTCGTTCTAATTCCCTAGTGTGGAATCTAAACACATTGACAACAAACCCCTTATATCTTTTCCCAGCATGAAAATGTCCCTTTGCAAGACACACAATATCACTTTGGCTCGTCTTCTCGGTGTTATTATTATTAGATCCAAGCACCTAATAAAAAATGTATGTTATTATACAAAAATAATTACTAGAAAAAGATAACTAATTATTTAACCTAATTGGTTGGAGAACCACAAAGCAAAATTTTCACTATGTATTCGTCTAATCTCATGTTCTAGAGAGCGGCGTTTTTACGTCTAATCATTGACTCATGTTCACTGCACAACCATAAATATAATAATCAATCACAATTATATCAAAGAAAGAAATTTATAAGTGTAAATTATGTGCTTACTCTATTTTAGACTTGATCTCATCACAATTGAAAAACACGTATCTGTGTGTTTTTTCTAAGGTTTTATTGTCCAGAACAAAGGGTTCTCCTGCCCACAAAGGATGACAATCCATTGAAAAGATTTTTAATCCTTCATTAATTGTACAATATTCATCCGCATTTCGACAAACTCGATTATGCCTTGTTTCTACGTTCTCATCAAGATATAGCGAACAAAAGGATAAACACTCTTCTGCTAGATAACCTTCTGCAATTGAGCTTTCAGGTCTACTTTTATTGTGAACATACGATTTCAACGTGCGCAAGTACCTATAAAAATATAGAAATACACATTTATAAGTATTGTTAATTTACCTAATAAAAAGGTTAAAAGGAAATAAAATTCAAATTACCTTTCAGGAGGATACATCCAATGATAGCAGACGGGACCTCCTAACTTGGCCTCAGTAACCAAAGGTACAGTTACATGAATGATAAGATCAAAAAATGAAGGAGGAAATATTTTTTCAAGCTGGCAGAGTATAATTGCTATATCATTTTCCATACAAACCAAATCACTGTGGTGAAGTGTTTTAGAACATAATTATCTGAAGTACTTGCATAAACGGATAATAGGAGAACGAACATAACTCAGCAAAAGTTGCCGCAATGCTAGGGGTAGTAATTGTTGCATTAGGATATGGCTGTCGTGGGTCTTACTAATAAAAAATTTCGGAGGCTTTAACTGCACATTTCTTGACATGTTAGATGCATAACCATCAGGAACCTTTATGCTTATCAACACTTTACAAAACTGATATTTCTCATGTTTATCCAAAGCGAAACAAGATGCAGGTAACCCTTCCTTACCCTTGTCATCTACATAAGGATGGAGCTCTGGTATTATGCCTTTATTTTTCATGTCCATACGTGAATTTTTGTTGTCCTTGGACTTATCAGAATCCAACAGTGTGTATAAAATCTAATCACACACATACTTCTCAATGTGCATAAAATCCAGATTGTGGCGTAGTAAATTACTTTTCCAATATGGCAACTCAAAGAAAATGCTCATTTTCTTCCAATTATAAGGTAGACCTTGATCACCAACTAATCTCGCAAACTTATTTTCAAAGATTTTAACTTCGTCAAACACCTCGGAACTTCTCGGATAGTGTGGCGCCTCTCTAAGCTCTTTCATATTCCATGACACATGTAACATTGTTTATGAGAGTTTTTCAAATACTCTGAGTTCGTATATTTTAGACAAATAGGACATGCATATTTTCCTTTAGTGCTCCAGCCGGACAAGTTTGCAAGACCAGGAAGGTCACTGATAGTCCACAATAATGCCGCACACATTCTGAAATTTTGTTTTTGTGAAGCATCATATGTGTTTACACCTACATTCCATAGTTCTTTTAGCTCCACTATTAAAGGTTTTAAGTACACATCAATATTGTTTCCAGGTACTGTAGGACCCGGTATAAGTGTAGACAGCATAAAATATGACTTCTTCATGCACTCTTCGGGTGGTAAGTTATAAGGCATTGACACTACTGGCCAAGTACTATGGTTGGTCATCATGCTTCTGAGTGGACTAAATCTATCAGCTGATAGACCCAACCTTACATTTCGAGGCTCCTTAGCGAATTTCGGATGGTTGTAGTTAAACATCTGCCAAGCTGGAGAATCTACTGGGTATCGCATAGCACCATCGTCTATGCGTTCTTTTGCGTGCCATGTCATGTGAGATGCGGATGTGGCTGTCATGAGAAATCTCTGTAGCCTTGGCTTTAAAGGAAAATACAAAAAGTATTTGGTTTCCACTTTATTTTCTTGCTTTTTATCCTTAGAATTATCAATGCCTAGAATATCACTACCATTCGGTACGTTCCACCGAGATTCACCACAAGTATCACAATTTGACTTGTTTTTATTTACACCCCATCTTTTGGTAATGAAGACCTAAATCTCTTAATGTTTTCTTAGTTTCATAATAGGTCTTTGGAAGTTGAAAACCTTCTGGAAAAGACTCCCTTAGTAAATCTAGCATCATGCTAAATGACTTATCACTCCAGTTCCCTAGACACTTGATTTGAAGCATTCGCACAGTGAATGACAGCTTTGAGAACTTATTGCACCCATGGTATAACTCTTGTTCAGCATCTTTAAGAAACCTATAGAACTTTCAGCTTCGTCATTTGGTGTTTCATCCTCATTATGTGATGTGTATCCCATATGGTTATCATCATCACACATTGGAAAAGTATCATGAAGTAACCCCATCATGTTATCAGAAGTCCCAACACCACCAGCAAAAGAATAAACTACGGGGACACTATTCGAAAATGACTCACCATGAAACACCCATTTAGTATATCCTTTCACAAAACCTTGAGTTATCAAATGTGCTTCAACAGTTTTTCGTTCTCTACATATGCCATTTTTACACACTTTACAAGGACACAATATCAACCCATCATTAGAATTAGAAACTGCAAAATTAAAAAAGAATTGTAGTCCATCTTTATAGGCATCCATTAGCCTTGGCAAGTCCATCCAACTCCTATCCGCATTCATTATTTCCTATGTTCAATTCACTTTATTTAGAATTCTAGACAAATCCAAATAAATAAATATGTAAGAATAGGAAGGCCGTCAATATAAGAATTCTAGAAATTTAACAATTATCTGGGTTTCATATAAAATACTCAATATAGTGATTCGAAGATGGAAACTGACCATACTTGTTAACAGAGTTTAACATGAAGGGGTTTCAAAATTATAAGGCTAGAACAAGTATTTTGTATGGAACAAGAAGCTAAAGATATGTGGTGAAGATTGTTTGAGGGAGAAAATTATATAGAAATACTAATGTGGGTACTGTTCCAGTCTATTGACTAATTTGATTAATTATTAATTTAGGAAAATTATCTACCCAATTTTAAGTCCTAAAATAAAGAAAATACCATAGAATCTGACTAATCAAGCCACTGCTACAAATCAAATATAAAACTAAATTAAACTATGATAGATTACATACTAACATAATAAAATAATCTGATATAAATGGTTCAAAAGAACTTAGGAATAGATCGGCTTGTGGTAGCTAAATCAAATAACTATTAACGTACAAGAAAAACGCTCATTGTACGATTGATTTAAGGATTTTTCTTTATAATATTCAATTTGAGTTGGCTTCTAATTGATTTATAGGTGTATGAACAACTAAAAGATCATCCTAGGTGTATGAACAATTGAAAAGTCATTCAAGAATTTTTTTAAAAAAAGCATTAGAACTTTGTGAAAAATCACAAAATGGTCAAAAACTGTGTTTAAACGTTTGAATTTGGCGTTAGGACCCTATATGTCATGGCATAGCAGTGAGTCTTAGTCGTCTCGTCGTTCTGATTCCGAAATAGTATCATGGAAAAAAATTTGTGTTTTGAGTCAAAAGTTATACTATTTAGTTAGTGGTAACAAGAAGGCTACCAGTGTTGGTGAACCAGTGATTTAATTACATAAAAGGCTACCTGTGTTGGGACATAGTTATTATGGTGAAATCAAGTTATATACAATTACATAAAATCAAATCTCATATGATATTCTTAAGCTGCATCAGACCAATTGTTTGAAGTACAAAATAACTCAAGACCAAGAGCATTAATTAGTAATTTCAAGAGACAAATCTAAGTGCATAATACAGATTTAACTAAAGAAAACTTAATTGCAGATACAAACACGAACTAGATTTAACCTAAACTAAGAAAGCATAAACTAGATTCGTGGCAGATTCAAACACGAACTAGATTTGTGGCAGATAGTAACTTCAAGAGCATAATATAGATATAACTTAAACTATAGGCTGAGACAAATCTACTACGATTCGTGGCAGATACAAACACGAACTAGATTTCTAACATATTCCATGATACCACTTTAGAATCGACACAACGAGACGGTTAAGACCAAAACTTGAATCAACGAGACCAAAATTTATTACTTTTAGTAAATGGTATTAATGAGACTAAAATTTGAACCAAAGAAAACTTAATTGCACTAACTTGACATAAAAAAACAGAACAACGGTAACTTGAATCAAATGAAAGAATTTTAACATTAACTAGATTAAAATTGCAGTAACTGGAATCAAAGAACATAATTTTTCACTGCTAATTTTTTAGAATATAAATCAATTACACATATGAATCTAAACTACAAACTCAAACAGAAACAAAGTCAAAGATAAACAACCTAATCTATTCAATTTTGGTCACATAACCTCATCCCAGTATATATTTGACATATTATCTTATTTAAAATATGATCATACAAAGGAAACATGATCATATATAATAGAAATTATTCAAGTATTGAACTTTCCGAGCCATACAAAATAAAAAAGAAAAAGAAAAAGAAAGGGGAAACAAGATGCATCGCAAAAAATTTATCAGAAACTGTTTGCAGCCATAATATTTGTTCATAAAAGAGAAGCATGTACCCAGTTAATCAACAAGAAATAGAACTCGTCGACACAAAATTGAGATGATCCAGTTAATCAATAACAAAACAATTTCGTTATGCTCACCTGTTGATTGCTTTGGCGAAAGTAGAACTCAACCCCTGATTCTAAGGCTCGCTCGTTGTTGGATTCTAGGGCACCACGATGGATATATTTAGCGATAAGATGAGGAATTAGAAGTGGGATGATTAGGGTTTAATTTTCTAGAGCACGATTAATGAGCGAGGGAAATTTAGGCCAAAAATAAAAAGGGCGCGAGGCTGATTTGTATTACAGGCTGAAGTGAGATGATTTGGGAAGCATCAAAACTTATCAAATTAGTTTAATTAATTTTATTTTAAAATTACAAATAATATAAATGGGCTAGACAATCTTAGGCGTCATTATTTCTCAAGAATAAAGATAGTGTCAATATTAGATAGTATTATGACCCTTACTTAAAAGGGTCACCAAAAAAGCGTCACTAGAGAGGGGTCTTTTTAGTAGTGATATTAGGTTTTTTTTTTTATATTTAATAAATCATAATTAGTTGTGAAGATGATCAAATGATGTTGGTTTACATAAAATACAAATTCAAATAATGTTATCACAGAGACGGAATGATATTGTATTAGTTACTTGACAAGAACTCTTGTTTGTGAGAAATGTGTTTATTTTTATTGCAAATGATGGATACTTTAGGGAATTTTTTTTTAGGCCAGTAGGTTAGTAGGGGTAGCAAAAGAAGGACCACAGGTTTTCGGACTGGCAATTTAAGGACACCAGATTTAAAATGTTGCAATTTGAGGCCAAATTGACTCTAATTAGAGCTATTTCGGGCCAACCAGGACTCAATTTGCAAATTTTTAAATCTATGGTCCTTAAATTGTCATCCCGAAGACCTATGGTCCTTCTTTTACTACCCCCTAAGTTGAGGTCTTAAAAAATTATTCTCAAATTAGATCTAACTAGACCCAAATTTCATGTACTCGATACATGACATCCGATTTTGGGCTAGTTTATACTCGTGGAGCTCGTCCGATACCACTTTAAACATAAATATTTTTTCTTTATAAATATATTTTAAATAAAAATTATAAAAATAACTACTTTGAGACATAACCCCTGATTTCGGGCTATTTTATACACGTGCTCGGTACATGGCCCTCGATTTTGACTGAAACCAAGACCGTTACTTATGCGTAGTTCAAACTATTCCACCTCAGCGCCATTGACGGTCGAAAATTTGGGGTTGGACGGCCGAGGTGAGGGGCCGGGTGGGAAGGAACGACGGTCTAATCTTTGGGTGAAAAATAATTGGGGCGTGGGGTTGGGATGAGGAAGAAGATTTTTTTTTGTATTAATTTTTTTATATTTTAAATTTAAAGTTATATTTAGAAAGGAAATAGTTATGTCGCAAAGTGTTTTTGGACGGGGTCCATGTGTATAAAATATTCCGAAATCAGGGGTCATGTGTCGAGCACGTGCAATTTGGGTATAAATAGTGCTAATTCGGAATAAAAAAATTATTCCAACTAATTAAAAAGATAGTAAAAGAAGGACCGTAGGTCTTCGGGCTGACAATTTAAGGACCATAGGTTTTAAAATTTGCAAATTGAGGCCAGGTTGGCCCAAATTAGCTCTAATTAGAGTCAATTCGGGTCAATTTGGCCTCGAATTGCAACATTTTAAATGTGGTGTCCTTAAGTGGTCCTTCTTTTGCTACCCCTCCTAACCTAATGGCCTAAAAAAATTATTCCCGATACTTTACAAATGAAAGTTGAAGGGTTTTATTTTTTATGACTCGCGTTGAAACCTTCGATTTATATATATTTAACTATAGACGTTTTATGTGAGATAATTGAGAGGTTTAGGATGATACGATTTATACAGATTTAACCAAAAAAACCCATTAAACACAAAAAAATATGTTAAACACAAAGAAATTGCTTGACAAAAAAAAATGTTAAACACAAAGACAGACACAAAACCTAAATGCACTGAAATCAAATGGCATGCCACAAAGACAAAGACATGCCCAAGAAAATCAACATACAAATAAATGAATAGGGTATGGGAAACACAAAATAAAATTTTATGTAATTGCACACACCCACATTATTGCATGGAACCCACAATACTTTCATACACTACAAAAAAGCGGGGTTTAACGACAGGAAATTAGCGACGGCCAATTATCCATCGCAAACTTCGTGTATTTGCGACGGATTTGGGCAGTCCATCGTAAAAAATGTCGGTTTGCAACGGATATGAAATTCCATCGCAACAGTTTGTGTTTTGCGACGGAAATGTCCGTCGCAAATCCTAGGGCCCACCACCTTCGTTGTACTCATGCTACATTTGCGACAGATATTTCGTCGTAAAGTCAAAATTGAAATTTGCGACGGCATTTTTCGTTGCAAAATGACCCATTTAAAAGTAGCCACCCGGAAAATGACCCATTTGCCTGGTTTGCGATGGAATGGCCATCGGAAATTTTAAATTCATATTTGCGACGGTCACTTTTCCGTCGCAAATTTGAGTAGTTGAAGCTCGTCAGAGGGGTTGGTGACCAATAATTGACCTGGGTCGTCGCAAAGCGTAATTGCGACGGAATTGCCGTCGCAAAATATTGAATTTGCGACGGAAAATCAGTCCGTCGCAAATTTGTGCAGATTTATAACAGTCCCCTTCCTTTTCCTTCCCTTTTACTTTCACTCACGAAAAAAATAAGAAATGATGCGGTTTTCATATGTTCTTCACGCATAATTGGTGTATTTGTCATTACTTTCAACCTCACCGTACGTATTTGTCATTGCCTTCAACTTCACCGTACGTCTTCACATTTTTAACCGTTTAAATGTCATATTTTTATTGTTTCAATTTTTTAGTACACTATTAGGTAATGAGCATGATATATGTTTATTTGATGGGTTTTAGTATGATTGATGATATATGGTTATTTGATGGGTACGCTAATTTTAGTTTGTGTGATATTTATACCTATATGGTTATTAGGTCATGAGCAGATTTATACCTCAATTTTTATGTACACTATTACATAAATTGTGTGATATTTGTTTATTTGATTGGTTTACTATGATTGATATATATGATTGTGTTTGATTTATTTTGTGAAGGAAAATTTTGTATATCCTTATTTTTAGGCAAACTCTGCCCATTTTTTTACAACTCTCGTGATATTTACTTTTAATCTGTAACAGATGCAATTTCCAGATCGTGGTTGGATGTACTCAATACCTAGAATGATAGGAGGAGGCATTAACTCTGTCTTTTGCAATAAAATTGATGAGTTTATTGAGTTTGCACTATAACATCCATGCAGTGTAGATTGTATAGGTAATATTAGGTGTCCGTGTAAAGATAGAAGATGCAGAAATATGAGATTCTTGAGTGTTGATGAGGTTAGAATTCATCTTGTGATTTTCGATTTTGTTCCCCGTTATTACAACTGGACCAGTCATGGTGAACAACTGTGGAATGTTGACATCGAAACCATAGAATACTGGTATACTGGGTGGAGCGGTGGTGGAAGTTCTGATGTTGGTGGTTCGAGTTATGTTCCGTATACTCAATTTGAACCATAAATAGAGGATGAACCTGATAGATATCGGATGATGATTGCAGAATATGTTTTGGGTGGTCAACCACAATTCAATAAAACACCTATTGAGGAGGAACCAAATCATTGGTCAAAGAAGTTTTTTTATATGCTTAAAACCGTTGATCAAAAGTTGTTTCCTGGTTGTGAGACTGAGACGCAATTGTCATTCAATGCTCAAATGTTGAACATCAAAACTGAAGGCAAGGTCAGTAAAAAAAAGTTCAATCAATTTGCTAAATTGTTCAAACGAGCTCTACCTGAAGACAACACGACGCCTGATAATTTCTATCAGAGCAAGAGGCTCTTGAAGGATATGGGTCTACCCTTTGAGGAGATTGATTGTTGTACAAACGGTTGCATGTTGTTTTGAGATGAGGATGAGGATGAGGATTATTGCAAGATGTGTGGTCACCCACGGTACAAACCATCTGGTCGTACAAAAAGTAAGAAGAAAGTGCAGTTGAAGGCTTATAAGGAAATGTATTACCTTCCCATCACTCCTCGTCTAGAGAGGTTGTATCAGTCTAGTGCAATGACTAAAGACATGACATGGCATGCTGAGGAGTGTTCTGGTGAGAATTCTGGAGAGATGCGACATCCTGTTATTCATTGCAAACTTGAGCGGATTTTTCCACCCAGCTTCTTCGACTCGATGGAGCACTTACCCGAACACTTAGCGTATGAAGCCTCAATTGCTAGTCCCGTACAGTATAGATGGATGTACCCTTTTGAGAGGCAATTCTATACCATTTTTTAGATCGACTTTTAAGATCAATACTGAATAAATTTTCTAACACTTCGTGTTTTAGGTATTTGCACAATTTAAAGCTCAATATTAGAAATGCGGCCCACATCGAAGCATCAATTGTTAATGGATACCTTACTGAAGAGGTTGGAGCATTTTGTTCTTACTACTTCGGCGATCAAGTTCAAACAAGAATCAGAAATGTGCCTCGTAACTACGATAGTCGTGGAGTAGACCATCCGCTTCGTGATGTTGAAGGTATGTTATCTGTATTTTTGCATCCAGGTCGACCAATGGGTAAGAGCACCAAACGACCGTTCAGGGGCAGTATTGAAGAGGAAACAATACATTCATATTTTTTGATGAATGGTCCTGAAGTCAAACCGTATATAGAGTAAGTAATTTAATTTTATAGTTGAATTTTTTACAATATGTATACTGTTGATATCTGAAAAGTAATTAATTTGTTTTTTCTGATATATAAGGATGTTCTGTGAGTATAAGCGTCAAGTAGAACCAGACATCACAGATACAACAGTTTTTCAATCCATCTGCAATGATTTTATATTTTGGTTCCAACGTTACGTGAGTATCACATAATTATATAATTTTTACCCTATAACAAATATGTTATTATTTTTATACATGATATTTTAATATTTACAGGGACAAAGTGGCCTACTTAATAACAACCCACATCTTGAAGCTCTGAGCAAAAGACCACTACGTAGTGTGGTATCATACCACGGATATTACACAAATGGATACAAATTTCATGCTGAAGCGTATGCTTCAACGAAATCGACTACAAACAGTGGTGTTTGCGTTACCGGTGCAAACTACAACGAAGAACCCATCGATTACTATGGAGTGCTGCAAGAAGTAGTTGAAATAGAATATTCGGGTTGGCCGAAGAGAACGATAGTGTTGTTCTTGTATGAATGGTATGATCCAGGGAACCAAGGAACAAGAGTCGACAAAAACTACAAGATTGTTGATATCAACACCGGAAAGAAGTTTCCGGCGGCATACGATCCCTATATTTTTGCAACGCAAGCATCTCAGGTATATTATTGCAAATACCCCGGATCAAGTAGGCCCAACTTGAGGACAGTTTGCAAAGTAAAGACAAGATCATTGGTTGAAGTTTCTAATCCGTCAAACAAAGACAGTGTAGAACCAACAGATCCATTTCAAACAGAGATACAAGAGGCTCAAACAGAGGTTGATCAAGCAGGTGTGAATATTTTTGTCGACTTACTTGCTGCAAATCCAGAAATGGTAATGATTGAATGTGATCATGAGGGTGATAGACAAGAGCGCGGTGGGGAGGATGAAGATGAAGAAGAAGAGGAAGAGGAAGAGGAAGACGAAGAGGAAGACGAGGAAGAAGACGATGATTAGAATTACTAAATTATTGTATATATAACAAGTTAGAAACGAAAATGAATTAATTTGGTGAATTATGAAAAAAAAAATGAATCAATTTGGATACATATACAATTAATTGCATACAAATGAACGAATTGTAATTTTAAGCGGGAGTCGAAATAAATTATTTTGCAGAAATAATAAAATATAAATGGCCCCAATATTTATAAAAACAAGTTAGAAATGAAAATGAATTAATTTGGTGAATTATGGAAAAAAAATGAATCAATTTGGATACATATACAATTAATTGCATACAAATGAACGAATTATAATTTTAAGCGGGAGTCGAAATAAATAATTTTACAGAAATAATAAAAATTAAATGGCTCCAACATTTATAAAAACAAGTTAGAAACGAAAATAAATTAATTTGGTGAATTATGGAAAAAAATGAATCAATTTGGATACATATACAATTAATTGCATACAAATGAACGAATTATAATTTTAAGCGGGAGTCGAAATAAATAATTTTGCAGAAATAATAAAAATTAAATGGCCCCAATATTTATAAAAACAAGTTAGAAACGAAAATGAATTAATTTGGTGAATTATGGAAAAAAACGAGTAAATTTGGATACATATACAATTAATTGCATACAAATAAACGAATTATAATTTTAAGCGGGAGTCGAAATAAATAATTTTACCAAACTAATAAAAATTAAATGGCCACAACATTTATAAAAATAAGTGAGAAAAAAAATGAATTAATTTGGTGAATTATAGAAAAAAAAAGAGTCAATTTGGATACATATACAATTAATTGTGTACAAATGAATGAATTATAAAATTATGCATTGTCGAAATAAATAATTTTACAAATTAAAAAAAATAATTGGGCAAAATATTTTAATAAACAACTTAGATACGAAAATAAATTAATTTGGTGAATTATAAAAAAAAAGACTTAATTTGAATACATATACAATTAATTGCATAAAAATGAACAAAAGTAGCTTGTGCCCTAGTCGCGCGCCCCCTCCTCTTGCACAAGAGGTCCCGTGTTCGATTCCCCTTGGACGCAAAAATGGATTAATTTTTCAAGGCCTAATAAGACTAATATAGAAGGTGGGGCCGCATATAACAAGGAATGGGCCGGTTGGTCCAGTGGTCCGCGCCCGCCCCGGGTGCCCGGGCTCGAACCACGCGAGTCACTTTTTTTTTGTATAGGCTCGGTAATTGGCGACGGCCAAATTCCGTCGCAAATATTGAATTTTGCGACGGAAAACAGCCCGTCGCAAATTATAACAAGAAAACAAAATATATATATAAACATTTGCGACGGATTGTGGCCGTCGCAAATGTTGTTGACCCGATCGGGTCTGACCCGAAAAGTTTGCGACGGACTACTGTCTGTCGCAAATTCTGTGTGACCCGGCCGGGTCTGACCCGTCATTTTGCGATGGACGGCGAAATCCGTCGCAAAAATTAGCTACGACTATTTTAGGGACGGATACGTGTCCGTCGCAGAATCCGTCGCAAAACACTGTTTGCGAAAGATTTTCCGCCGCAAATTCCGTCGCAAAACAGTGTTTTTTTTGTAGTGATACAACCATTCCTCCCTCCTTCCCACTAGCACATTATCTTCCCATCATAAAAGTTCAAAGAGCAAAAAACGAATAATGTAGAACTTAAAAGCCATGGATCCGCAGAAAGAAATCACATACTTAACACAATTCAAAGGATAACATGCAAACACAAAAATGCATAAATAGTCAGTATTCAAGATAATTCGGTGGAAGCAATACATAGATCACACAAGACACTAATACCACGAAGCACAAAAGTTTCAAATACATAGCATAAAGATATAATTAAACCTGCAACAAAAACACATAACCCAGTCAACCAAAGCCCACAACAAACGACTATACTGTAAAAGCATTAAACTCGCAATAAGCAGCTACACAACGAATAAAATATTTTTGGGATAATTTTATTACGAGACCAAAATCCTACAAAAGAATTCCAAATTAGGCAGCCATTTCCCACAAACAATAGCTCCGTTTGTGCCATTAATTAATTTCCTTCTTTGCACAATACGTTTGTAACTCACAGAAAATACCGTTGTTACTAAAAAAAAAAAAAAAAAAACCCCTCTTACCTTGACTTATGTAAACCTTAGGTTCCAACACAAGCCATCGAAAATAAATATTCCTCAAACTTTCATCTGCAAAAAATCTTCCAAGTTGTTTCAATACCGCCTGCCATCCCGACCACTTATTGTACACTTTAGAATTTACCTCCTCTCTACATTTGCCTATTATAATATTTTGTGGTCTTCTTTTGCCTTCAAACTTTTTTGACGCAATACATACATCATTGAAGTTACCTCCACTAACCACAGAGAGATTGATTAAATCCATGTGAAAAAATTGCATTTTTGGTTCCAAGAGAATGGTCCAAAACACTGTTAGTACCAATGTACAAAAGTGATTCGTTTTTTTTTCCTTTTTTGTAATTGGGGTCACTTGTAAATTTTTAAGACTGAAACTGCAATTTTACCACAGTCTGTTGAGACCTAAAATGCAATTTAACATTATCTTGTACTAAAACTACAATCTTCTGGGAACAAAAGTATCGAGAAAAAAGTTGTATTAGACGGGTAAGTACATCTCATCCAAAAGTTTGAAATTGTAGAGAGATATGCAATTAATTCACTTATTAAATTCCTTTACACATCCTTACTCGGATTTTAAAATTTTCCCTTTGAGGTGGTACCATGTGTGAAAATTTAATATGGATGATATTGTTTTTTATGAGAATCGAACCCAAATATAGTCATTGAAAGATTCCATCTCATCTAAAAGTCCGAACTTGTAGAGAGGTGTGAATTAATTAATTTAATTATTTCTCTTACACTTCCCTTCAATAATATGCCAGACTCAATTTTTCCTCTTTGGGGAGACCAACACTACTAGAAAATTGATCTTTAGTGACAACAATCTTGTCATGTCCTTAATGAGTGGACAATTTAATATGGGTAGAGTTGCTTTCAGCAGTAATCGAACCCATAATGTTTTGTCTGGACGTGAGTCTTGTGATTCTGATACCATAAAAGAATTTCATCTCATTTAAAAATTCGTACATATAGAGAGGTGTGAAATTAATTAATTTAATTGTTTCTCTAATAGTCGTGAATCAAAGGGTAAAAGTCAAAATATGTAGATAAGTACCGTGAAATTAATAAATTATATATTTTCCTAACAATTAATACCATCCATGAATTAAGCCCATCCAAATCTTATGTACCGAAAATTGGAATATTACATTGATGAGGAGGGATAAAAAGGAACTATAAAACTGTCATAATTTGTGTATATTCAATTTAATTAATACATATAGTCTTGAATCGAATTAGGGTGTTGTAAAAATTTCAACACATTTAAAAGTTTGAATCTAAAGATAGGTACTGTGAAAATAATAAATTATATTTTCCAAAAAAATACCATCCATTAACCTTACCCAAATTTTATATTACAAAAAATGGAAAATTATATTAATGATATGGGGGTACAGAGGAGCTATAAAAGGGTCATAGTCCTATGCCTCAGTCATAACCTAATTTGTGTATGAATACAAATGAAAAATGGAGAATGCCATTTTTTATGTTGAATGGAGAATGCCTCAGTCACTACCCATCTTCCAAACTCCGCGGCATCAAAATAAGGAGGATGTGGCTCAACACATTCGTCAAGGTGGTGGAACAGCTGAAAGAATTTCATTTCATCTAAAATTTCAAACTTGTAGAGAGGTAAGACATTAATTTAATATGAGTGGAGTTGTTCTCAGTGGAAATCGAACCCAAATCTTTGTCTGAGCGTGTAAGAATTTCATCTCATTATAAAACTTGTAAGGAGATATGAATTTAATTAATTTAATTATTTCTCTTACAGCGGTGTTGTCTTATGACCGACAAAAAAGGATGGTCAAAGAAGCTAAGATTAACAGACGTTACATCATGGATGCTGCAATTTCAAAAGTTCGAACTTGTAGAGATGTTATGACTGAGCTGTCCCAAATTTTCAATTCTGAATGCCAACACCTTTGGATTCACTCCTTTTGTCCTTCCAGACAAATGTTTGGCAACTTTCTCCATTCTCCAGTTTCCGGTTTCATCTTTAAAACCATTCAAAGTAACGACTTCCATGCCTATTTTCCAATGCACAAAACCTTCAGTAATAATCGAATGACTCATTATTGTTATCCTACCATGGTGAGATAAGTGGCCAGTACGGACTATCCTCCATGATTTATCTACTCCCAATGTTAAAACACCGCATCCAAACCCTCCTGATGATTTAAGGCCTACTCTACCGATGAGTTCCCAATCCATACACTTGCCCCCTTATAAATACCTTGATTTTGAGAAATGAGGGAAATGCAGATTTCTGTCGTTAGTTGTTACTAGATGTTGCAAGCAAAGGAGGCCTTGCAAGATGTTGCACATATTCAACAGCCGAGTCATTTAGTTGTTACTAGAAATTTATCAAATATTTCAAATTGTAAAACATAAAAAAGTGGTGTATAAAATTGCAAAGAAAAAAAAAATATATGTTGTACTTGATAAAATCAATAAATTTTTTAATGTTTTAATCATTAACGACCTTATAAATTCATTTACCGTATAAAAATGTTGTTTGTAATTGCCAATATTATTGGATTAATTATAAAATAAGGGTAAAATTAAGTATTTAAGGTATCAAATTGAAAAGCATTTATTGAATAAAAGTTCACTGGCTTTTTAGGTGTTCAACAATTACATGTTTTTATAAAATTTGCAATTCAATACAAAAACTAATAAATTGTTGCAATTTGATATATCAGACACTTTTCAAACATTTTAAAGATGACGTGGCTGCCAGAAAACAACGTACGTAAGATGCCGCATCGACGCGGGACCAAATTAATGACTCGTTTGGTAGGGGTTATTAGTGAGTATTAGTTACACTAACACTCCTAATGTGATGTTTGGTAAGTTTTATGTATTAACACTTCAGCCCTGTAAAAAATATTTTTTTCCGTTTCCACTAAACTAAATTTGTATGATAATGAATCAGTTCTCCCCCTTTTCAAATGTTGACCCCCTATTTGTAACTTCTCATCACGTCTATTACCACCCCAGAACACAATTTGATCGTTAGATCATTCAAATCCTATGACAAAATAAAATATTGTAACCTTATTTTCAGAAAATAATTTTGGCAAATTATCACACAAATTCAAGAAAGGACGATAGAATAAAATAATCAATAAAATAATTATGGCGAAGCTCCACTCAAAACTCCGGAAACGGAGGGTGTGTTAACTCCGGTGAGGAAGACAACGAGAAAAATGACTTTCTGTAATATTTTCCAAATCCGATGAAAAAACTGTTTTACTGATAACTCCGGCGACAAAGATGGTAATCACCAAAAGATCTGATGAAGAAAGGAATAATTTATGGGAATATTTTCCGGCTCCGAACATTATTTATCAAATTGTTTTATGAAAGTTTTGTTCATTAACTTCTTGTGTCAGCGTCTCTGAACCATCGTCGATATTGTAACTATGTCTTTTTTTTATTAATGTAAATTCACAAAATTGCACTCAAACTTATTGGGCAATTGTTTTTGCCCTACTTTTTAGAAAATAATTTTTTTGCCCAAAAATATTGAAAAACTGTTGGCAAAAGGTTGACAGTAAGGGTAACACAGTGCCAACCATTTTGTCAACCTTGTTTGGGATATTTTTTTTTTTTTTATAAAAGTACGGCAAAAAACAATTGTTCTAAGAATTTTTGTGCAAATTCGCTCATCTCCCTTTTTTAACTGAAAGGGAAATGGAGTTTTAATAATGGTGAAAATGTAAATTATGTTTGAATTATAAGGGTAAAAATAACTTTTTCAAATTTATCAATAAATTTTGATAGACGAACAAGTGAACTATAAAACTTCTCTAATGAATCAAAGGTTAAGAATATCCTATCTTATCATATACAAGCTACCAAATGAGTTATAGCATTCGTTTTTTGAGTGATGAGGTCATTTCTTCGTCAAGGGCCCGCCATTTCATCAGATGGAAGAATGTTTGGAGAGAAAACCACTTAGTTACTTAAATCCATCGCTAGATTCTAATTTATATATCGGAATATAATTTTATTTTATTGAATATAAAGGATATTCAAGCCCCAACACATGAAAATTACTCTCAACTATTATTTGTTGGTTCCAAAAGGGATACTCACGGTAATATTATTTTTGAGGATCGTAATTTGTACGAGTGTTGGCAAAATGAGAAGTGTAATTCTTGAACTGGCAATTTAACGATGATCATTGACACACACAACCGTTGATCAACGACGTCAATTTAATTTTGGAATTCTATCGTTTTAATTAATGGAGGAGTTCTTTTTTCCTTGACTAATAGATTTGTTCTAAGGAGGATTTTATTTTAACAAGATTTTAATGGTGCCCCGGCCTTTGATTTGACGCGTTTTTTTTTTTTTAATTCCCCTTATCGTATTTGTAAACAATAAAATTTGTGGTCTTGTAGAGGGGTAGTAGATCCATAGGAGAGCTATCAAAATGCATTGTCTTGTCGTAACTGGGTACGGAAAAAATCTACTTCAACAAGCTACTCTCGCGACTCCAATCTATGTTAGTCATCGGAATCACGATGGGAGAACCATGGTAAGTTCCAAGAGGCAGAAGAAAAGTTTTTGACGGGAGGAGTATACAACGGAGTGGTATCCATTCTTGTTGCCGAGTGGGGTCCAGCTGGAGCTTCGGCCGGGCCGTATATCATGAGACAGAGAGCACGGCGATTTGCATCATCGGAGGAGAGGACGCCGTTTCGGATATATATGCAGCGATCTCCGAGGCAACCAGTGTACAATCAGAAAAGAGTACAATCAAACAGAGATGAGAGCCACCTACTAACTAGTACATTATTTCTCCTCAACCAACGCTCACAGTATGCTAGAAATTAATTCCATCCTTGCCTTGATCCAAAAAATAAATAAAAATAGATTTTAAAAACAATATCATTCATGTCCAATTTAGATCCCCTGAAAACGATGGAGTTACGTAGCAACCAAATATATATGCAAGACTGTACAACGCCAGACGAGTGACCAAACGTTCCTCTATTTTGGTTGAGCCTTCTCACGATTATGAAAATGTTCTAACAAAGATCCTGTTGTTATCGTGTAAAGCCCGAACCTGTGATAAATATCAGCCCAAATTTCTTTGTATATCGAACACACAAAAATAAATGCTCCGAGCCTTTAGATATAGCACAACACAAAGCACAAGCCCACGAAAATTTTGGGTTGACGTGTAGTTTTAATGTCTTATCATATTAGGTTTTGTATTTATTATATTTAATAACATCATGCATAGTAGTAAAGATGACTAAATGATGTTGTTTTACATAAATTACAAATTCAAATAACGTTATCCCTGAGACGGAATGATTTTGAATTAGTTACTTGACAAGAACACATGTTTGTGAGAACTATGTTGATTTTTATTGCAAATGAAAGTTGGTGGATTTTATTTTCGATGACACGCGTTGAAACATTTGATTTATATAGATTTAACAATAGACTTTTTGTGTGAGATGATTGAGAGGTTTAGGATGATATGATTTATATAGATTTAACCACAAAAATAATTAAACACATAAAATATATTAAACACAAAGTCGAATATGCTTGACACTTAAAAAAATGCTAAACACAAAGAAAGACACAAAGCCTAAATGCACTGAAAATCACATGGCAAGCCACAAAGACATGCCCAAGAAACTCAACATGCAAATAAATAAATAGGGTATGGGGAACACGAAACAAAATTTTAAGTAATTACACACACACATAAATTCCATAGAATCCACATATACTTTCATGCAACCATTCCTCTCTCCTTCCTTCCCATTAGAACATTATCTTCCCATTACAAGAGTTGAGAACTTAAAAGCCATGGATCCACCGAAAGAAATCACATACTTAACACAATTCAAAGGACAACATGCAAACACAAAAATGCATAAATAATAAGTATTCAAGACAATTCAGTGGAAGCAATACATAGGTCACACAAGACACGAATACCACAAAGCAAGAAAGTTTCAAATACATTAGACAAAGATATAATTAAACCTGCAACAACAACAAATACCCCAATCAACCTAAGCCCACAACAAGCGACTATACTACAAAAGCATTAGACTCGCAAGAAGCGGCTTCACATCAAATAAAAAATTATAGGGATAATTTTCTTATGAGATCATAATCCTACAAAAGAATTCCAAATTTGGCAGTCGTTTCCCACAAACAGTAGCTCTATTTTCGCCATTAATTAATTCCCTTCTTTGCATAATACGTTTGTAACTCACGGAAAACACCGTTGTTACTAAAAAAACCCACTTACCTTGACTTACAATTACAATTACAAATGGACAGCAGCGGGTGCAGACGCAAAACAAGCAATGGTACTTTGGGACACGGTATGACAGCGTCAAAATAGGGATGACGAGGAGACATGCTCTTCAATTGAGTTCCCCCAACTAAAAAATATGATCTGAAGCTAGAGTCTCTAGCAAAAAAGGGAAATGTTCTAAAAAATATACAAAAGGACATCAAACGGAAAAATGAAAATACGAAACCAATCAATCTCCTTAATTATTTGTCATCCATGATATATGCGAAATCTATAAGAAATAATTCAAAGCTAGTGAAAAATCACAAATCACTATTAATGGGTTCACCTATGGCTGTTTAACGACCAACAAGAATAAAATCCATAAAAAAATATACTTGCTCAATTAACCGTCTATATTTCGTCATAAATTTCTTTGAAACTATCCTAAAAATTGACAGATTTGAAATTTGAAATGAGAATAAATTATTTGAAATGAGCCAGTGTCGTGATCTCCTAAAGCAGCTTTGACGAAGGGCGTCTGAACGACCTCCTTCAGAGGCCAGCCGGCCGACAGGACCACCAGCAGCAGCAGCAACAACCGCAGCGCCACCCTCGAAGAAACGAGGAAGGCGGCCGGCCTCTCAGGCTGGTCGCAGCTTTGGAGGAGGATGATTATGAGGATGACATCCTCCCACCCATGAATCCCGGCGGTTGGGTCAACATGATCTAGGCCGGCGAGGGGAACCTAGGCGGTCTCACCCCCATCACAACGCAGTCCAACCGGAAACGGAAGGCAGAGGTCCGGGCGGTGACCAATGTCAACCTGGTCACGCCCCCAGAGCCAAAGATTCACAAGGACTTGGAGATAACTTTCTCCAACCGGGACCGGACCGGGGTGCTATACCCCAAGGGCGACGCGTTGGTAATTGCCGCCCGGATTCTGGTAAAAGAGCTTCAACGAATACTGGTCGACAATGGATGTTTTTGCAATATCATCTTCAAAACAGCCCTAGATCAGCTCGGGGACCTCGTCAACTTCATCAGGCCAATCGACCTTCAGCTGAAGGGATTTGGGAACGCGATGGTCGCTGCGTACGGAAGGATCAAGCTCTCTGTCGAGCTCATCTTCCACCACAATGAAGAAGTCAAGATAACTAGGCCCTTAGAGTTTATTATCGTAGATCAGCCGAGTTCCTATAACGGCTTTCTAGGTAGACCTTTTTTAGAGGTGTTTGAGGTAGTTGCCTCCTCCTACTACTACTGTATCAAATTTCCCACCCCCGAGGGGGTGGTCGGCACCATTAAAGGTGACCAGGCAATGGCCAGAAGGTGTTTGAATTATTCCAACTCTCATTTATTTTCAATTTGCAACGACCAAACACCAAAAGGGCCACACCCCGACTCTGAAGCGACCACTCCGGTCGCAGAACCCACCACGAAGGCCGGATCCACATCGACCGACCCTCAGCCGATGCAAGATCCCGAGCCTAGGATCAGTTTCGAACCATCCGAGCTCGATCTCGACCCCATATTCGATTCTTCCGACCGGCGGTGCTATGAACAGGCTACGGTCTTAGAGGAATTAGAACACATTCCAGTCGACCATTCGAGGCCAGAACTGGAAGTTCTGATCGGCTCTCGCATACCAACCGAAATGCGGGGGGAAGTGATCGAATTCCTCAAAACCAATGTTGGAGTCTTTGCCTGGTCTCACCAAGACATGGTCGGGATAGACCCAAAGTATGCATGCCATCGTCTAAAGATCGACCCCAACAAGAGGCCGGTCCATCAGAAAAGAAGGAAGTTCGGCCCGGAAAAGTATGAAGCTTTGGCTGTTGAGGTCAAGAAGTTGCTAGACAACAAGCTGATCGAACAAGCCCGGGACGAGCCCCAATAGGTCGCGAATGGCGTCCTGGTAAAAAAGACAAACAATGCCTGGAGGCTATGTATAGACTTCACCGACCTCAACGCAGCATGCCCAAAGGATCATTTTCCGATGCCGCACATCGACCACCTGGTGGATAGCACGGCCGGTCACGAGATGATGTCCTTCAAGGACGCTTTTGCCGGCTACCATCAAATCCCCATGGCCGTCGAAGACATCAAGCACACCTCATTCCACACGGAGAAGAACATTTTCTCTTGGCTCCGGATGCCTTTCGGTCTGATCAACGCCGGCGCGACCTACCAACGCCTGGTCAACAAGATGTTTGCATATCAGATCAGAAAGACCATGTAGGTCTACATCGATGACATTGTGGTAAAAAGCTTGAAAAAGGAAGACCATCTCAGGGATCTCGAAGAGACCTTTAAGATCCTCAAGGCCTACAATATGAAGCTAAACCCAAAGAAATGCAACTTTGGAGTGGAGGCCGGCAAATTCAAGGGGCACATCGTCAGCCAGCGCGGGATCGAGGCCAACCCGGCCAAGATCAAGGCCGTCCTAGATATGCAAGAGCCCAGGACGATCAAACAAGTGCAACGCCTGACCGGATGTCTTGCTTCTCACAACAGATTCATTGCCCGGCTCGGAGATAAAAGTAAGCATTTCTTCTCGACTATTAAAAACGACAAATTTTCTTGGAATAGGGAAAGTCAAGTAGCCTTTGCAAAACTAAAGGAATACTTGGCAAACCCACAAATCTTAGTCAAGCCGGTCCCAGGAGAGATGTTTTTCTTGTATCTTGCGGCCTCCGAGGTCGCCCTCAGCGTGGTACTCGTCCGGGCGGATGGTCAGAATCACCTTCCGATCTACTTCGTAAGCCAAGCCCTACACGACGCCGAGCTCAGATACACCCCGCTCGAAAAGTTAGCTTACGCTCTGGTCATGAGTGTAAGGAAGCTAAGGCCTTATTTCTTCGACCACCAGGTAGAGGTCCTCACCACTGTACCCTTGAGGCAAGTCCTACACCGGTCGGACACCAGCGGCAGGTTGCTGAAGTGGTCATTAGAGATAGCTCAGTACGGGGTCTCATACGCCCCAAGGACGGCCATCAAGGGCCAGGCCCTGGCCGATTTCATAGTAGACCTCACTTTCCCACCTAGGTTCACAAGAGTCAACCACCCCCCGTGGAAACTCTATGTGGACGGATCGTCAACCAATAATTGTGTCGGGGCCGGTATCGTCCTGCTCGGCCCGGAGGGCCAGAATTTCACCCATGCAGTCCGCTTCAGCTTCCCGGCCACCAACAACGAGGCCGAGTATGAGGCTCTGGTCGGGGGCCTTGAGCTCGCGATCGCCATCGGAGTTTGCCGACTGCACATTTTTATGGACTCCATACTCGTGGTCAACCAAATCAAAGGTGAATACGAGGCCCGGGGGGAGCAAATGATGAAGTACCTCGACCTGGTTACAACCTTGTGCGAGAAATTTCATCAAGTTTTCATTGAGCAAATCCCAAGGGAGCACAATACCCAGGCCGACGCTCTTTCCAAACTTACAACCGCGGAGGGGGCTGCCGACCTCGCCAATATTCAACTTTCCACGCTCGGAACACCCACGATCATCCGAGCATAGGTGGCGACCGTTCTGAGCACGGATGAAAATTGGATGACGCCGATCGTAAGGTATCTCAAGACCGGCGAGCTCCCTGAAGATAGAATTCGGGCACGACAACTACAACTCCGGTCGTCAAGGTACACCCTCATCGACGATCTTTTGTATAAGAGAAGCTTTACTCTCCCACTCCTAAAATACATAACCCCGGAGCAAGGTCGGACCATTCTGACCGAGATCCATGAGGGGGTATGCGGAAACCACGCCAGAGGCCGGGCCCTAGCCCACAAAGTGATCAGACAAGGATACTTCTGGCCGACCTTGAACAAGGACGCCGTCAACTTCGCGAGGTCGTGCCACAAATGTAAAGTCTTGGGACCCAACATCAAACTGTCCCCCGAGCAGCTCTCCTCCATGTATAGCCCTTGGCCTTTTGCCCAGCGGGGCATCGACCTGATCGGACCGATGCCCACTGCGCCCGGGAGCCACAAATTCGCCGTCATGGCCGTCGACTATTTCACAAAGTGGGCGGAGGCCGAACCACTCAACAAGATCAGCCAGACTCAAATCATCAAGTTCATTTGGAAAAAAACATCTGCCGTTTCGGCCTACCTCAAGTGATCATCTCCGACAATGGGAAACAGTTTGACGGTCTCCAGATGATTCAGTTTTGTGAAAAATGGAACATCAAGAAAGTGTTCTCCACCCCCTACCACCCGCAGACGAACGGCCAAGTAGAGGCCATAAACAAAATCCTCAAGCACACTATCAAAGCTAAGCTCGAGGACAAGAAGGGGAAGTGGGCAGCCGAGCTACACGACGTGCTTTGGTCATATCGTACGACCACAAGGAACTCTACGGGCGAAACACCTTTCGCTTTAACTTTTGGGACCGAGGCTGTCATCCCATCAGAGGTCTCCCTCCCAAGCCACCGAACGGCCCAGATGATCACCGAGGATAATGACACCGCCCGGATGATCGACTTAGACATGTTGGAGGAGAGGAGACTCAACTCTGACCTTCGAAATGCGGCCTACAAGAGGAAATTCGAAAAAAAATTCAACACTAAGGTGAAGGCCAGACAATTCCAGGTCGGGGACCTCATCCTTAAAAAGGTTCAAGTGCCCAAAGGGGTATTCGGCCCGAACTGGGAGGGCCCGTTCAGGATATCCAAATGGCTCTCCAAAGGTGCTTACGAGCTGGAACTCATGGACGGCACTCCGGACCAATACCTCTGGAACACAATTCATTAGAAGAAATACTACCAATGATTTTGTACTATGTATTCAAAGTTCTTATCAATACAAAGCTCTTCGCACCGCTCAATCTTATTCCAAGAACCGGGCTCAGTTCAAAAGCATGTGTCGACCGTATCGAGGTCGGCATATCGCACTTGAGCTCGGAAAGGCCACCCTAGCCACTTTAAGAGCCTAGCTCAGTTTAAAAGCGTATGCCGACCGTAACGAGATCGGCATATCACACATGAGCTCGGCAAGGCAACCAAGGCAATCCCAGGCATCGGGCTCAGTTCAAAGGCATATGTCGACCGTATCGAGGTCGGCATATCACAAATGAGCCCGGGACAAAACCCCATTCTTACTTATTAAAATTTAAAACATTTTGATAAGTATAAGAAAATGAGAGAGCAGTAATAAAGCAATAGAGCTCAAAGAAAGACTAAAAATTCATAAAGTCAAAACCGGTCTAAAGCCGGAAGCATTACACCCAAGTTCTAAAGAAAAACAACATTCGGTCGGAAGCCGGTTACATCCGGGAAAGCAGAAAAAAAATACCTAAGGCAATAAAGGTTCAGAGGTCGCCTGCTCCGGCCCTCGGGCTCGCCTGGTTTCCGGTCCCGGCCACAAAGTCGGCCACTTCATCAACACAGGCCTCCGCCTCAGCCCATCTCCCTCCCGGCATCTGGGAGCCCTCTAGATGGGCCTCCTCCTCTTCCTCGTCTCCTTCTTCTTCATCGCCGGCCGGGGGATTTTGACCCGGTTGGACCAGTCTGTGCCGATGGGGAAACCATGAAAGGTCCACCCCTATCTCGGTCTCAAGATCGAGAATGGGAAACCAGAAGCCATTGTTGACCGGGTTCTTGGCAGCATACTCCCGGAAGTAGTCTTCTAGGGACTTGGTGTCGAGATTAGCCTGGCGCGTGACCCGGATCATGCTGGCAGCGGCCGCATAGAAGCAGAACTCGGAGAAGAGCTCCGGGTTGGTAGACGGATCCTCTGGATCGTATGCCGGCCGGCTCACGGAAGCAGCCAACTCATCAGCCTTCTTCTGGAGCTCCTTCTCCAGCTCAGCCTGCCGGGCAAGGGCCTGATCGGCATCCCCCCAGGCCTTGTGCGCCTCCAGCCGAAGATCGGCATTGTCATCTTCCATCTCAGCTACCCGGTTCCGGGTATCCGCCAGAGCTTTGTACGCCATCTCCGCCCGGCCGAGGGCATCATCTTTCTCCTTCAAAACGCCCTTCATCTGGCCGACCGCATATTCTTTCTCCTTCTTGAGGACGGTATTCTCGCTCTCGAGTCCGGCCTTCTCCTCCCGAGCCCTGGTCAGGTCGGCCTCCAATCTCTGGACGGAGCTAAGGGCGTTGTTGAGCTCGCTCTCCACGAAGTTGGCCATAATCGTCATTTGGTAGGCAAGGGCAGCGCAGGCGCGGTCGGCATGACAGGGATGGCGCTCGGGAATGTTAGCCAGTTCCCGGGTCCAGGCGTGGGGCAGAGAGTTCACTGCCCGACTCATGTACTCTGACATCTCGACGATGGAGCCCGGAGCTCGGGAGGCCAAGAAGTCCAACACCAGCGGTGGGAGGCCGGAGTCGTTACGCGTCAGTCTAAAGAAAGAAAAATCAAGTCAGGTACAAGTAAAATGCTTTGGAAAAATTTAAAAGTCAACAAACTTACATTTGGAAGCGGGCCAAATCACGACCAAAGTAGGTCTTATCATCCTCCCGGTCGGGAGCGGGCGCCTCATGGGCCACGGTCCCCATTCCAGCCGTTTGGGGCCCGGGCGGCGTGCCGTCCGAAATGTCAATAGGAGCCGGGTTCGACCGGTGCAGGCCGGCCTCTTCACTTTCAGATTCCTCCCGACCCCTCTTTCGGCCAGTGATCGGTGAGGAGGTGAGAGTCTCGACGGCGGTCGTCCCAACGGCCGGAACGGACTGAAGAGGAGTGGCCTCCTGGATCACGATCCCAGTGTGGGCACCAGCCCTTTCTTCTACTTCGTGCCTTTAGCCGGTTTCTTCACCTTGCAAGCTCCCAACATAGAAAACATCTCTGGGCAGCGGTCGGAGAATTCGGGCGGACACTGTCCTACGACCGGGAAGTCGGGCACTGCATCACAGAACGCAAGGCGTTATATAAAAAAAAAACTACAACATGAGATACGGGCTCGATCCAACACTTACCTGTCAACTTTATGTGGCGTGGATACTGGAAGAAACGGCTTGAAAGCTGAGCTTGACGTGTCCGGAGAATGGCCTAGTTCCTCTCCGTGGCCGGCAACGATAATATCCGCTCTCTGACGACCGCGAAATCAAAGTTAAGCTCCCGGTCGGAAGGGCAAGGATAGCCTGCAAGGAAAAATAAAAAATTAGATCAGTACATTTAGTTCAAGTATAAGCTAAAAATTCCTTACTAGGGCTTTTGGGGCGAATGTTAGTTGGAACGTAGATCTCCGTCCCATTCGGATACCCGGTCCTCCACGCCCCGCCAACAAAGAACCATTTTCTCCGATCGTTGCGGCCTTTACTTGGCAGGCCCGTCACCAGCTTCTGCCCCATCGTTTGAATATAGACTTCACCGGTCCCGCTCCTCTCACTCTATATCCGGTAGAGATAAGTCATCTCCCCCGGGTTCAGCATCCGGTAAAGACGGTTTTGCCCGAACAAAGCCATGACACTAACGATTATCATCCATGCGTTAGGGAGCAGTTGGATGGGTGCCAGGTTCCAAAAGTTCAACAAATAGGAAACGGCTGGATGGAGGGGGAAGCGAAGCCCGACCTCAATCATGTCCTGCATGACGGCCACCATCCCTCGAGGAGGCTGATCTGCTCGCTCGTTCGGCTCCGGGACGTAAAGATGAACATCGTATGGGACGTCCCACTCGTTCCGGATGTCGTCGAGGTAGGCTTGAGTAACCTGGCTCTGAACCTGCCCGATAGTCCACCCTTGGGACTCTTCCAGATTCGCAATCCTAATCGTGGCCGGATCACGAACCGTCGGCCCCCGCCGAAAACGCCCTTGGTACGCCTCAAAATCGAGGTCGAGGGAGTCAATATCATTTTTTTTCTCAACAAACACCAACCACAAACGGACGGCCCGTCGGACCTGATCCCGCTGATCATCGCTGATGCTCCGACCTCCGCCAGTGGAACCTCTGATTTCCTCGGCTTCCGACCCCGAGGCCTCGCCCGCCATCCCAAGCCTTTCCTTAATTTGCTCGGCCGCGAGGTTTTTAAGAAGCAAGTTGATGGCCAGATTGTCGCCCTCGCCATGGCCATCACCCTCGTCACTTTCCTCAAGGAGGTCGTCCAGAGGATTCCTACTCTCTATAGGCGGGGCCATCGACTCCACCCAGGAACTTTCCGCCGTGTCCGAGATGCCCTCCCGTACACCTTCTCCCAATAATGACCGGCCCAGTCTCGAGAACAGAGCGTCCAAGCCATCGTCATCTTGGGCCCGTATGGGGCTCGCCAGATGAGGAGAAGAAGCGTTGCGTCCTATGCCGGAGTTTCCTTCCCTTTCAAAAAATCTCCTACTGGCTCCACCACCTCCTCCACCACTCGAGGAGGCGCCTCCCCTTTGACCAGGCGGAGGACCCGTCCATCGGCGAACCATAGTGTAAATAAAGTAACGAGTTTTGAAAATTCGAATCTTACCTTCCCAAAAACCACCTATCGCCGCCGTTCAAAGTCCGTCGCCGCCGCAAGAAGCTCGCCGAAAACCGCCAAGAAGATTGCTGCAATTCGCGTGAAGGGTAAAATCCCAAAAAAAGTGGAATGGCCCCCCTATTTATAAGAAAGGGGCAGGGACCTATTTCGAAATAAAATTCTAGGCATAGGGGCCTAAAAACAAGAATTTGAAGCAACGGTTTCAGCGTCAGACGCCTCGTACACGATACGCATTTAATGCGCGAGATTTGGGGAATCGCGTCACGTCAAGCACGTCAGACTTTAATGCGCAAAATCCGAGGCATCGTCTGACAACGCGCACACCTTTTTAGGTGAACAATACAACGCACGTCCTTTCAATCGTCACATAGCCGTTGGCCGATCTCCGATCACCCCAGACAAGTCGAGGCCGGCGCCCGCAAAAGATAACAAACGACCACCTCGCCCCTCATCAATTCTGAGAGACGAGCTGGGGGGCAATTGTTGTGACCGTTTTGGTCCACAGGTCGGCGCCAGCCTGAAGATGGCCGGAAAAGGCAAAAAGATACCCAGAGGTCGGGACCGACCTGACCGGTCTGTATCCAACCTCGGCGGGCACCGACCCCAATTTCCGACCTCGGAAACGAGGCTAGAAACTAACTTAGAACACGCATCAGTATCGCCCCAGAAGCAGTCAGCTAGACTGAGATCGGACCGGACCGGCCACAGCCAGAGAAGACCAATAAAGGTCGCCCGGGCCCGATCTAGACGCAATAAGGACCTCCGGTCTCGTGACTCGCCTAAAGGCCGGCCTTCGACCTCATGACGACCCCGGCCGGCAAGGAAGATTCGGAGCACGTGGCAGAATCAAGCGAGATCTTCCCCCAAGAGGAAAAAGGCCGCCTCCGTACTCTGTGACACAGAATATTCCATCCAAATGAGGAAATTTGCCAGAGAATCATCCTTTTTGGACACGCGTCAACACCCTAGTGGCCGGCCACCTGCAAGCTCTGGCATATCACTGCCCGCGCGCCCTCAGAGGCCGGAGGCATTTAATGCGCATGTCCCCCCGAGAGGCCGGAAATGACCAATGTATCCCTATAGTTAGAAAACTATAAATACCCCCACATTTGTAACACACAGAGAGTTCAATTTCTTTCAGTATAATCAATACAATCTTCATTTAAGTCCAGGGACTAGCAACCCCTGGCAAATCTTGGTGTTCTTGCTCTTTCTTTATTATCTTTCACTCAAATCAATCATTTTAGCATTAAAGAACTCAATCATTAGATGTTTTTACCAAAGCTCTCATAAATAGCCATTTAATCCCAGCATAATATTTTTGGTAAACAACAAATGGAAGGGCCTTGTGAGAATTTCAAACTCATTTAAAAGTCTAAATTTATAAGTCCTGTGAAATTAATAATTTATATTTTCCATGTATTAACCTTACCCAAATTTTATGTACCGAAAAATGGAAAATTATATTAATGAGGAAAGGTACAGAGGAGATATAAAACGATCATAATCCTAAGCCTATGTCATAACTTAATTTGTGTATATTCACAAATGAAAAATGGAGAATGCCGCCACTGCCCATATTCCGCGACATCAGAATAAGAAGATCCGGGAAGGAAAGGAGGATGTGGCTCAACACCTTTCATAAAGGAGGAGGAAGAGCTGAAAGAGTTTCATCTCATCTTAAAGTGATAGTTTTTAAATCAGGGGCCGCAGACAAGCAGACAAGCAAGGGGTTCCGGCGAGAAGAAGGCGAAATTGTGACTCTTAAATCAGGAGCTGAAATTAGTCCCATAACTTATTGAGTGTCCGATTTTGATCCCAAAAATTGTGACTCTTTACTTTTGGTCCCATAATTTCTAATGTTTGTCCAATTTTCATCCCTTAACTTTATATAGTGTCCAATTTTCATCCAATTTTTGCCGGAATCATGAAACGACGTCATTTTTTGGTCATGTGCCGCTCACGTGCCTGCCAATTTTGGGAAGTTCCGGCACCCTCGGTGATGTGGACGCTAACTGAAATTTTCTTTTCTTTTCTTTTTTTTTATTTTTTCTTGGCCTTCTTTCCACATCACTATATTATTAATAAAAATAAAGTAATATTAAATTAATTAATTAAAACATCTAAATTAAACAAAAAGCAAAATTAAAAAAGCAAACACGCAGGGGATTCTTCTAAGTAATCAAATTAAGCACGCAGGTTATTCTTCTAAACAAAACATCAAAATTAAAAGGAAAAAAAAAAGAAATTTGGTGGTAGTGAAAAAAAAAAACACGCAGGGGTTTTCTAAACCCAGGCTTGAAACATATTCGAAGAATAGAAAATACCTAGGGTTTTTAATTCTTGAGAGAGAGGCGATCAAATTTACACCACCAAACTTTGAGAGGCGGCAAACCCCCATTGAAGACCGACGATTTTCGTCAGAGATGGGCGATCTTCGTCGGAAAAGCGAGGATTTGGTCGTAGACGCGGTGAATCGCACAACGCGACCTTTGCTGTAGATGAGAGAGAAAACATACTTCCAAGATGTAACGGGGACTGATACAAGACCACAAAAGCACCTGGTAATTTCCGAGTTTTGACTTGATTGAGACATTAAATCAAAATTGTGAAAAGTTAGGGTTAGGATGAAAATAGAGAGAGAAGATTTGATAAATTGGGGCAAAATTTGGACGGGGTACTGCATTTTGGGTTGCTTTTTTTTCTTGATTCTTAAGATTTGGGAAGAGTATTTGCAAAAAAGGGAGGAATTGCGAGGAAGAAGACCTAGGAGGAAGAATACCCCTTCCAAGAATATCCCTGTGCGTGGTTCTTATTCTTAATACCCAGGATTATTTTGAATATGTTGTTGTTTTAATTAATTAATTTAATTTTACTTTATTTTTATTGATAATATAGTGATGTGGAAAGAAGGCCAAGCAGAAAAAAAGAAAAAAGAAAATTCCAGTTGACGTCCACATCACCGAGGGCGCCGGAAATTCCCAAAATCGGCCGGCATGTGAGCGGCACATGACCAAAGAACGGCGTCGTTTCATGATTCCGGTGAAAATTGGATGAAAATTGGACACTATATAAAGTTACGGGACGAGAATTGGACAAATATTAGAAATTATGGGACCAAAATTAAAGAGTCACAATTTTTGGAACAAAATTGGATAATCAATAAATTATGGGACTAAAAACTTTCTCTACTGCAAGAGACATTTCTCTACTGTTCTCTTTCCTGCAAGGTGCATGCATCTCTTTCTCTCTCACTGACGATTTTGTTTTATTTATTAAAAATCGTAATAGAATTTTCTTGCGTGGTTTATGACAGTTACACGTTCGATGCTGCAATTCTCCCTTCAGCTAACACCCTAGTTTATGACCGTTTTGACAGAAATTATGATGTTCTTATTCCAGATACAGAAATTATGACAGAAGATGAAAGGGAAGTAATTTGACGGGGCAGAAACAATCATGTCTTATGGGAAGTCTTGTTACAAAAGTGTAGCAACCAAAGCATGGTATGTGATCGAGGGAGCTGTGGGGACCAAAGAGTGGGATCCTAAACAACGATGTCATAGAATGTAGGAGGGACCCACTAACTCCGCCACAACGGCGCGAATGATTTAAATTTCGGATGACATGGCCGGAATTAAGAAAGTAATTTTATGTATACCAAATTAAATGTATTTTTTTTTTTGTAGGATCAAATTAAATGTATTGGTTGGTTTATTAAGGAAATTAAATAAATGAATTGATTTTATATTTTTTTTATAAATTCAAAATTTTAAATAAGATGATTTTTTTTAGGATTTCTTGTTTTATTTATTTATTTGACCAAGAAAGTATATAAAGTAGTTTTATGTATACCAAATTAAATGTATTCTTTTTTGGCAATAACAAATTCAATGTATCGATGTAGTGTTTTGTTTTATTTATTTATTTAATTAATAATCACGTGTACTATGAGTGTGGCTAAAACTGAACTATAATGACATTAAGTCTTGCAAATAAAATTATGAGTGCTGCTACAACTGAACTAAAAATATGGTTGTGTATTAAAACCATTATATATAGACAAGTTTTGCAAAATAAAAATTGGTAGTTCATCACATAGTCATAGTTGAACTTAGATTCATCTTTTGAATTTATATAAATTTGTGGGACGTTAATTAAATTGAATATAAGAGTGAAACATGAATTCATCATCGGATAATAACTACACGAATGACCATTAGTATGTTGCTATTTTATTGTTTATCCGAAAAACAATAATAAAATCTATATAGATATCCCTTGCAGGATTAACCACCTATGTTCCACCATGAATCTCGTATGAACCATCCTATAACTCACTATCTTCTCATACAAAATACCTACTACTTTTTCGTCCATGTAAATTTTAGGCTTTATCATGAGCAGTTGAAATAAGTTCTCTTTCATCTGTGAGAAATCTATCAAGTTGTTCAAAAATTATTTGCCATCCCAAACGATTATTGCACACTATGAAGAATTTACCTCTTCCTAGCAAATATTATAGAGCATAATCAGACATTGTGCCTCATGGTATCTTGTGTTCTTTTGTTGTCGTAAAACTTTCTGCATTAATTTATTTCAAGGGACGAAACAATAATACTATCCTCAAATACTAAAATCTTAACGGACTAATATATTCATCAATACCTTTATATATAAACAACTTTTCGCAAAATTAAAATTGGTGGTTCATCACATAGTCATAGTTGATTTTAGAATCATCTTTTAACTTTACATAAATTTGAGGGACATTATTTATATCGAATAAAAGACTGAATTTGCAATAAAAATAACTCCAAAATAACCATATATGTATTGCCCTATGATTGTTTATAATGCGACAAACAATAATAAAATCTATAAAAGTAATTCCATGCAGGAATAACCATCTATACTCCATCATAAATCTCAACCGAACCATCCAAAACCTCTAAATTTTCTCACACAAAATACTCTCTTCTAGTTGGTCCATGTAAAACTTAGGTTTCAATACGAACTGTTGAAATAAGTCCTCCAACTTTCATTAGTGAGAAATTTATCAAGCCGTTCAAAAATTATCTGTCATCCAGACTGCTTATTGTACACTGTGAAGAATTTACCTCCTCCATGCCAATCTTGTAGAACATAATCAGACATTTCCCTCATAGTATCTTGGGTTATGTTGCCTCCAAACTTTTGTTGCCCTAATATGATTGTTTTTTATAATCGTGTTGTGACTATTTCTATATGAGGTCGGCACCGACCTCCCCGAGAAAGGAAATGAGAGCTAATTCGATCTGGTGTCAACGTGATGTGGCTTTGGACATCTCTGACTTCCGTGGCCTCCGACCTCACGGCGACCACTCCCGATCTCCGCAATCCCGAGCTTTGGCTAACCACTTCCGAGTGTCTCAGTTTCCGACCTATTTGGATGACCAGCGATCGTCCATACCGACCCCGACCTAGCCCAAAATTCCCACCACAGAGACTAAGGGTCACGTCACTGCCATCCGATCTCCGACCTCACGACCGGTTGCCAAGACCAGTGATATGCCGACCTCCAATCTCAATATGAAACCCCCCAAAATAGAAGATTCCTCAAGCACGTGATAGAATTCGACAGAATCGACCCAAAGAGAGTAAAGAGACGCCTCTGTACATAACAATAGAGAGAATATTCCATCCAAATAAGGAAATAATCCTGAGAATCATCCTTCAAGGACACGTGGCGACGCCGGAGTGGTCGGATCTCTAAGTACAAGGACAAACGGGCGCCCGCGTACATTCAGGGGTTACAGACATTTAAAGCTATTGTCCCCCGTAGAGGTCGGAAATGACCAAAATACCCCCATTTATAAAAACCTATAAATAGTCTCCCCCTTGTACAAAAAGAAGAACTATTCATAAATACAAAAACTTATACAAGCCTTCAAGTCCAGGGAGTAAAAACCCCTGGCAATTCTTGGTGTTTCATTGCATTTAATATCGTCATCTTCTTTAATCATTGCCTCAAGAGCATTTATGGAGTCCATTATCTCCTCATTTCTTGATGTTTTTACCTAAGCTCATTAAATTGCCATTAATTCTCAGCTCCATTTTTAGGTAAACAACATTTGGCGCTAGAAGGAGGGTCTAATCCCTTAAACCCAGATTTCTCTCTTTTCTTTGAAGAACACTCATTATTCTTCAAAGCTTCATAAACCATCTTCAAATCTTCAAACAAAACCTTATCTCACTCACTCCACGAGGAGAAAATGACCAACCAGAGGTCATTCTAGGCTCTCAAAGGCGCGGGGACGCCTGCCATGCCCCAAGTCCCCACTGCCCGAATCTCAGGAGAGGTCGCCCCCGGTCGGCCCGGAAAGGCCATCCATGTGGCCTCTCCGATCCGCTACCCAGAAGAGTTTAAGCCTACACATGCTCGAAATTTTGTCACTCCCGATCAGGCAAATTCCAACCGGTACCGCCTTTCCGAGGAGGCAAGAGCATGTAAGAGCATCCCGTCGGCCTCAAAGAGGAGGCTATATGCCCGAGCCCTCAAGGGAAAAACTAAAGCCCGGGAATGTTAGGGGGAAAGCCAACACCTGGCCGACCCCACTCCCACGCGTTCCCATGGCTCCTCGCATTCGGTTTTTAGCCGCCTCGGCACTAACTCCCCATCCTGGTACTCAAGCAAGCTCCCGAGCAGCTACACGGAGTATGGCGACACTAAGTCCATCTCCAACTCAAGGAGTACGACACAATAGCCCCACAAGAGGGCAGTCGAGGTTAGTTTTACCGAATTGGACCAGTAGCCGATGGAGGCAACCAGCCAGTCAAGCCGCTGAACCCAAATATCGTCAAGATGCGAGCCCTCATGGAGGCACAGGGCCAGCCTAAGGCCCGACTTGCCATGAACAAGCCATTGTCCGTTGTCATCGAGCTCGCCCCCATCCAACCCAAGATCACTCCACCACCGACCCCTCTTTACGAAGGGAAGACTGATCTAGTGACCAATCAGAGCAAATACCGGATCTTCATGATCGGACGGGGAGCGACCGATGCAACCAAATGCAGGCTTTCCCTCTCACCCTGGACGACCTTGCCCATAGGTGGTACATCTCGCTATCGCTCGTTCAATCGAGTCCTTCATCACCCTGAGCTCTCAGTTCACTTCATACTTCGCGGCCAAGATTGCCCAACCGGAGAACTGGCAACGCCTTATGCGCATCCGCCAGTAGAAAGATGAATCGGACGAGGAATATATTTCAAGGATGGATGAGGTTATCCTGGCGGGGGAGTCGGTCGGGGACCAGCTTGCTTTGCACGCCACTCTTGGGGGTTAACACGGTAGATCTCCGTTGTTCAAACACCTCACAAAGGGTTTCCCCAAGGCGTACACTGAATTCCGAGCTTAGGCCGGAGATTACCTAGCTCGGAAGAAGTTGCTGGCTCTCTGGCTCGGCGAGTCCGAGCCCACGGTGAAAGAGCCAGATGTCACTCAATCATCCCCCAAAGGAGACCCCAAGGCTAGAAAAATCGCTAAACTGCCCGGTAACTTCAAATCATTTGAAGACATCGAAGTACACCACACTCAAGCCCTTAGGCAATCTCCCGTCCATGTTTTCAACGCCATCCAACATAGGGACATGCTCCCTAGGCCCAAACCTTTCATGGGGCGTTTGAATGACCTGATTCAAAAGCCGGCAGGGCGGCAAGAGTAGCAACAGCAACAGTGACCTCAGCGCAGGGGAGAAGAAGGCGGCCGACCTCTCCGGCCGGTCATGGCTATTGAAGATGACGAAGACGACGGTCTCCCCCCAATGAACCCCGACGGTCGAGTAAACATGATTCAGGCCGGGGGAGGAAATTTGGGTGGCTTAACCCCGTTTCCACACTCTCAAGCAGAAAGAAAAATGTCAAGATCCGAGCTGTGACCAACGTCAACTTGGTCACACCGCCCGAGCCCGCGATTAACAAAGACATGGAGATCACTTTCTCCAACAAGGATCGGAGTGGGGTGCTCTACCCCAAGGGCAACGCGCTGGTAATCACGACCAATATCCTGGGGAAGGAGGTCCAACGGGTGCTGATTGACAACGGATGCTTCTGCAATATAATCTTCAAATCAGCCCTGGACCAGCTCGGCGATCTCGTCGATTTCATCAAGCCCTTCGACCTCCAACTCAACGGATTTGGGGATGCGACTGTAGCTGCCTATGGAAGGATCAAGCTCTCTCTAGAATCAGTTTGTTGTTATGATAGTAAGGTTAGGATTACTAGACCCTTAGACTTCGTTATTTTAGAAAAGTGTGAACTCTTATAACGGCTTTTGGGTCGTCCGTTCCTGTACACTTTCGAGGCAGTGACCTATTCTTATTTCTATTATATCAAGTTCCCCACCCCCGAGGGGGTGGTCTGCACCTTTAAGGGTGACCAAGTAATGGAAAGGAAGTGTTTGAACTATCTCTTTCCTGTTTTATTTCCTATCTGTAACAATCCGATCTTACAATCCGATCTCGAAGAACTCAACCCGACCTCGCTCGAGGAAAAAAAGGACGGACCATCAACTTCTGGCTTTATTATGCAAAGCAAGCCTGACCCCCACCCAATGGAGATCGACAACCTCGAGCCTAGGATCGGTTTCGAACCCACCGAGCTTAATCTCGATCCAAGATTTGATACCGGAGACAGGTGAAGCTACGAACAAGCCACAGCCTTGGAAAATCTAGAACACATTCCGGTTGTCCCCTCGAGGCCGGAGCTAGAGGTGTTCATCGGCTCTAAAGTCCCAGTCAGAATGCGGGGGGAGGTGATCGAATTCCTCAAGGCCAACGTCGAAGTCTTCACCTGGTCACATCAGGACATAATCAGCATTGACCCCAAACACGCTTGCCACCAATTAAAAATCCACCCCAACAAAAGGCCGGTCTACAAAAAAAAATTAAAGTTCAGCCCGGAGAAGTACGAGAATTTAGCCCAAGAAGTTAAGAAGCTATTGGACTACAAGCCCATCGAGCAAGCCAAAGACGAGCCCCAGTGGGTCGCCAACGCCGTTCTGGTCAAAAAGTCAAACAATGCCTGGAGGTTGTGCATTGATTTCACCAACCTCAATGCGGCGTGCCCGAAGGACCATTTTTCAATGCCACACATCGACCATTTGGTGGATAGCATGGCCGGTCATGAAATGATGTCATTCATGGACGCTTTCGCCGGCTACCACCAAATCTCGATGGCAGTGGAGGACGTCATGCACACTTCTTTCCACACAGAGAAGAACATGTTTTCTTGGCTAAGAATGGCTTTCGGTTTGATCAATGCCGGGGCGACACACCAGCGCCTGGTCAATAAAATGTTTGCAGATCGGATCGAAAAAAAGATGGAGATCTACATTGATGATATAGTCGTAAAGAGTTTAAAGAAGGAAGACCATCTCAGAGATCTCATGGAGAACTTCAATATTCTCAAGGCCTACAACATGAAGTCGAATCCAAAAAAAATGCAACTTTAGAGTAGAGGCCGAAAAATTCCTAGGGCACATCGTCAACCAGAGAGGAATTGAGGCCAAGCCGGTCTATATCAAGGCTGTTCTCGACATGCAAGAATCGAGGACGATCAAACAAGTTCAGCGCCTGACCGGGTGCCTAGCCTCATTAAACGGGTAATTTTTTTTTAAGGACTGTAACTTTGGGGGGTGGCAAAACAAGGACCGTAACTTTTCGGGCTGGCAAAACAAGGATCGTAACTTTTCGGGCTGGCAAAGCAAGGACAATAACTTTTAAATGTGGCAATTTAAGGACCGCAACTTTTTAAAAATAGCAATTTAAGGACAAATTAGCCCGAATCACATTCTTTCGGGCTCAAATCGCAACCAAGGATATCCTTTTGAATTTTATTTTTTTAAAACTCGACCTCTTTTGACGGGACTTATCCAAAACATATATACATTATTACTTTAAACAAACTTGAAAACAAACTTATATTATTATTGAAAACAAACTTATATTATTATTGAAAATGTCCATTTCTTCCTAATTTCACAATGTAACTGGCCCTCATGCAATAATTCTATATTTTATTTAAAACAGATAATGTTTATAACAAAGATGACATACATGATTTAATTAATATATTATATAGAAATGAAATTAAAGTACGATGAAGAATAAAAATAGATATAATTGAATTAGTCGAACAACATTAAAAGTGTGCATATGTAGATTTAAATTGTCGTGGAGGACACAAGAAATTACACCAAATAGTTTGTTACTCTTTTTTTCACAAATGGGTCCCAAATATTATTAATTTATGAATTATTTAGTATCGATTGATTGATATTTGATTGTGGTCTAGTAAATTTTTTGCCTATGATCTTGACTTCACAAAAAAATCGGCTATATCGTGATAAACTAAAATGATTATAATTCGATTAAATTTCCCAAGCATGATGACCTAGTTCTTACTCTAATTTCAGTAGGATAAAATATTATAAGCATATAATGCACCATTCTCCAAGTTTTATATGCATTTTGTTCTATATAGTTTGTATTCAGCTGATACTATTATTTAATATTATTAAATTATATTTTTTCCGTGTCAAAGTTAGTTGTTATTATTATTTTTTATTTTAAAATTTTAAGTTTAATTAATAAATATGAATTAAATATGTTTAAATTAATAATGTATATATGTTTTGGATAAGTCCCGTCAAAAGAGGTCGAGTTTAAAAAAAATCAAAAGAATATCCACGGTTGCGATTTGAGACCGAAAGAGAATAATCCTGGCTAATTTGTCCTTAAATTGCTATTTTTAAAAGTTGCGGTCCTTAAATTGCCACATTTTAAAGTTATTGTCCTTATTTTGCCGGCCTAAAAAGTTACGGTCCTTGTTTTGCCAGCACGAAAAGTTACGGTCCTTATTTTGCCACCGCCCCAAAGTTACAGTCCTTAAAAAATATTTTACCCTCATTAATCAAATTCATCTCTTAGCTTGGTGAAAAAAGTAAGCCTTTCTTCTCAACAATAAAAAATGGCAAATTCTCTTGGAATAGGGAAAGCAAATAGTCTTTTTAAGTTGAAAGAATACTTGGCGAACCCCTAAATATGGTAAAGCCGATCCCAAGGGAGAAGCTCTTTCTTTACCTTGCAGCCTCCGAGGTCGCCTTGAGCGCGGCACTCGTCCGGGTTGATGGTTAAAGCCATCTCCCCATCTACTTTGTAGGCCAGGCTCTGCACGACGCCAAGCTCAGGTACACCCCCTGGAAAAATTAGGGTACGCCTTGGTTATGAGTGTCAGAAAACTAATGTCCTACTTTTTTGACCATCAAGTGGAAGTTCTGACCACCCTACCCCTAAGATAAGTGCTATACCGACCCGACACCAGTGGTCGACTCTTAAAGTGGTCGTTAGAAATAGCTCAATACAGGGTCACCTATGCCCCAAGGATAGCCATCAAGGGCCAAGCCCTTACCGACTTCATAGTAGAGCTCACCTTCCCCCCAAAGTTCACCAGAATAGATCACCCCCATGGAAACTTTACGTGGACAGGTCGTCAACCAACTCATGTGCCGGGGCCAGCATCGTACTGATTGGATCGGAGGGCCAGAGCTTCACCCACGCTGTCTATTTCGAGTTCGCGGCCACAAATAACGAGGCCGAATATAAAGTACTGGTCAGAGGACTCGAGCTCGCAACCGCGATAGGGGTATGTCGACTTCACATTTTCATGGGTTCCTTACTCGTAGTGAACCAAATTAAAGGTGAATACGAGGCTCGGGGGGAGCAGATGGTGAAATATCTCGAGTTGGTGAAAACGCTTTGCGAGAAATTTCCCAAAGTTTTCATAGAACAGATCCCAAGAGAGCAAAATTCCCAGGCTGCGCCCTATCAAAGCTCGCGACCGCCAAGGGGGCAACCGATTTTGCAAATATCCAACTCTCCACTCTTGGAACCCCTACCATAATCCGAGCCCAGGTCTCAACTTCCTAAGCGTCGAAGAAAGCTGGATGACCCCAATCGATAGGTACTTGAATACCGACGAACTCCCAGAGGACAAGATTCGAGCTCGGCAACTTCAGCTCCGATCGGCAAGGTATACACTCGTTGACGGCCTTTTATACAAGAGAAGTTCTCTCTCCACCTTTTAAAATGCATCACCCCAGAGCAAGGCCGAAATATTCTGGCCGAAATCCATGAGGGAATTTGTGGTAATCATGCCGGAGGTCGGGCCCTGGCCCACAAAGCGATCAGGCAAGGTTATTTTTTGTCGACTTTGAACAAAAACGCGGTCAACTTTGCGAGATCATGCCACAAGTGTCAGATTTTGGGGTCCAATATCAAATTATCCCTCGGGCAGCTTTCCTCCATGTACAACCCTTGGTCATTTGCCCAGTGGGGCATCAACTTGATCGGACCGATGCCCACTGCGCCCGGGGGCCATAAATTCACCGTAGTAGCCGTCGATTATTTCACAAAGTGGACGGATGCCGAGCCACTCAACAAGATCGATCAGGCTCAAATTATAAGGTTCATTTGGAAAAACATAATTTTCCGTTTCGGTCTATCACAAGTTATCATTTCTGACAACGGTAAACAGTTTGATAGCCTCCAAATGATCCAATTTTACGAAAAGTGGAAAATCATGAAATTTTTTTACACCTCCTACCACCCACAAAGAAACGGCCAAGTTGAGGCCGTAAACATGATCCTCAAGCATACCATCAAGGCTAAGCTTGAGGACAAGAATGGGAAGTGGGCGGCCGTGCTCCCCGACGTGCTTTTGTCTTATCGAACAACCACCAGAAACTCAACGGGTGAAACACCTTTCGCTTTGGCTTTTGGGGCCGAGGCCGTCATTCCTTCGGAGGTCGCTCTCCCAAGCCACAAGGCGGCTCAAACTATCTCTAAAGACAATGACACATCTCAAAGAATCGACCTCGATATGCTCGAAGAAAGAAGGCTCAACTCCGAACTAAGGAATGCCATCTACAAGAAAAAATCCGAATTTTTTTTAACACAAAGGTGAAGGCCAGGCAATTTCAAGTCGGCGACCTCATCCTCAAGAAAATTCAAGGTCCAAAAGGGGTATTCGGTCTGAATCGGAAGGGCCCGTTTAGGATATCCAAGTGGCTCTCCAAGTGAGCTTACGAGCTCGAGCTAATAGATGGAACTCCGGATCAATACCCCTGGAACGCGATCCACTTGAAGAAGTATTATCAGTAACCACTTTGTAATTTGTACTGAAGCTCCTACTTATTAGTAAAATGTCCTTTTGACAATACAAATCTCCCCCGAAAGATCGAGCTCAGTTCAAAAGTATATGCCGATCGTATCGAGATCGGCATATCACACTTGAGCTTGGTAAGACCATCAAGGTCATCTTGTTGTAGCCATTTTACACCACAGGTCGGCACCGACCTAAAGCAGGTCAAAATGATTAGACCACACGTCCACAACGACCCTGATTCTGTCGGATGGAGTCTAATCTCCACGGGCTCCGACCCCACTCTCCGACCTCAAGAACGAGGTCGGAGGCGAATTTAAAATGCACGTTTGCCCCGGAAAATAAACAGGCCGGTCGAACCGGACCCGGACCGGTCCGACCTCAGTTTAATAAAATCGATCGAGAAAATAGGGGTGCCCGGAATCTATTCGGGATGAAATTTAAATATGAATTTAAATACAATTATTACTAGCATGAATTAATCCTAATTAATTCAAATAATAATTCCAACAACTAATTATCATCATGCATGTTAAATTAATTTCACATATTAACTAGGCGGAATAAACAAGTAAATATGCGATTAACGTACCTCTTGTAGTATTGGCCTTTGGATATACGGGACAATTGTAATCTCGCTCCATTAACCCAAAGCCTTCACAAGTATTTCCCTTTTCACCTCACTTGATCGCCGGTGGGAGACGCTTTCAAGTAATTTAATAAACTAAGGAAAAAGAAAAATATCTATGCTTCTTGATTTTTCCAACACATGAAATTACGTACTTGGGGATGAAATAATTATCCCCTATTTATAATAGTGAAGTTGCCGAATTTTTTGGGCTTATTTTAGGCTTGGAAAAAATCTTTTCTTAGACTCTAAGAAATCTTGAATACATCTCATATATTCTTTTCTCCACAATAAAATATTCCACAAAAATCTCACTCTCCTATTAATATTGAAACTTTCGAAAATTACAAGAAGAAATCCAAAGATTTGGATCTTCTTGAATATATGAGATATTCTTGTATTTCAAAAATACATATCTTCCATAATATCTTTCCAAGAAAATCAACAAAATCTTCTTTCTTCTTAAACACAAATTTTCAAAAATTAAAGGGAAAAAATCAGCATTTATATTTCTTTTTATTTTAATCACCTTATCATTATTGGGCTACTTAATGGGCTACTTGAGGGGCCTTATGGAGAATTAAGATTGGACCTCCTAATGGACTTCTGAATTTCAATATTGAGCCCCAATATAATTCAGCCCATTAATATTAATTATTACCACTAATAAATTAATATTGCACTATCCATCTTAATCCATATTACGATAATATGGGCTCCCGGTTATTATTTCCCGCGTTTAAGATTATCAAGTCCATTAATTAATTAACCTTCTGAATAGCTCTAAATTAATTAACATCTTTCACCTTGGAATAAAGACAGCTCAACATTATTATTCGTACCGAAGAAACTAATTCTTCACTTGCAAGATTTGGTACAATAAAACTTCTGAGCCCACCAAGGGAACTAATCACACGAGCCGTACTCGCACGCGTTTCTCCGTATTAAATCTTAGCAACCGTCGTATGATTAATATTACTGCCCAAGACACAAAGTTCGAAGTCGCAATGATTCTCACCCAACATGAATCAAAGCAGTAACTATTAAGCACACACGGTCCTATTTAAGTGACGGAGATTAAGAAATCAACAACCACTGAGGTCTAATTCTTCACCTTTCAGAACAGAAGAATTTATCCTCGCTGTAGGTCCTCTTCAACACATACTAAATGTGCTAGTGCATTCTCTTAGTCAAGACAGACCAATCTGAGCCTTACACATCGACCTTTCACGGCGGATTGTTCAATTCCACCTAGGTCGTGAAAATGTACGTTTAGTTACAAGTAAACTGTTAATGCCGTCTTCCGTGATCGGGTATCACCACATTAACTACTATGTAACACGTACTATATATTGAATGGTTTGCAATAGAAATTCAACATTCAATCATAACTAAAGCAAATGCGATAAAAGAATTATTCTCATAAAACGAGTGTTTGATACACGAGTTATACAAAGTAATAGCATACTTTCTCGTATAACTCCAACAATCTCCCACTTATACTTAAAGGCTGCTTTTAGTATACATCACGCATGTCTTAGTGTAGTAGCTCTCCGTGACATCTCATGTCAACCTACACTAACCTAATAATTCCTCCCACTTATACTTAAAGCAGATTGGCAATAGTCTTGACTTTCATTCCATCCACATGTCTCTCGAATGTATTCAGAGGCAGACCCTTTGTGAATGGATTTACTAGGTTGTCCCCGACGCATATCTTTGCCACCTCTTTATCTCCTCTCTTAACGATTTCTCGTATAAGATGGTGTTTTCTTTCAATGTGTTTGCTGGCCCTGTGGGCTCTCGGTTCCCTTGAATTTGCAACTGCTCCGACATTATCACAATGGACAGTGATTATGATGGGCAAATTCGGAACAACGTCCAAGTCCACTAAGAAGTACTTGAGCCAAACCGCCTCTTTCGCTGCTTCACAAGCAGTTACGTATTCGGCTTTCGTGGTCGAATCGGCGATGCATTTCTGCAAATCGCTTCTCCATGTCATGGCTCCTTCTCCCATGCAAAACACACTACCCGAGGTAGTTATTTTGGAGTCTATGTCTGATTGGAAATTTGATTCCGTGCATCCCATGGGAATTAGATTGTCTGATTGTTAAATCAGCATTCCATACCAAGTTCTTTTCAGAAACTAAAGAACGCATTTAATTGCAATCTAATGTGCTTTCCTGGGGTTACTTCGATATCTTGCCATCATGCCCACGGCAAAGCAGATATCCGGTCTCGTACACAACATTGCATACATAAGACTTTCTACGACCGAAACGTACGGAACGTCTTTCATGTCATCTATCCCCACTTGGTCTTAGGGCATATTTCTTTAGATAGATGGATTCCGTGCCTAAAAGGTACAAAACCTTTCTTGGAATCTTGCATGTTGGATGCTTCAAAACAGTGGTTTTGTATGAAACTTGCGATAAACCCAACATCCTCCTCTTGTGATCTCGAGTGAACTTGATCCCAAGGATGTGACCGGCTTTCCCTAAGTCCTTCATATCAAACTGATTTGACAGCCATACCCTTATGTCTGACAATACCTTTACATTGTTTCCAATGAGCAGAATATCGTCTACATATAATACTAAGAATACCACCGCAGTTCCATCACACCTTTTGCACCCACAACTTTCGAACTTGTTTTAATCACAAACCCGTAAGACTTAATAACTTGATCAAAACACTGGTTCCAAGTACGCGACGCTTGCTTAAGTCCATAAATGGATCTCTTAAGCTTGCATACGAGGTGCTCTTGGCCTTTTCCAACGAAACCTTTGGGCTGTTGCATATAGATCCCATCAAGACTTCCGTTAAGGAAAGCTGTCTTGACATCCATTTGCCAGATCTCGTAATCTAAGTGCGCAGCGATTAACAAAAGAATACGGATGGACTTAAGCATAGCTACAGGCCACAGGCCATAAGCTTTGCTTTGAAGGTCTCTACCCTTCCGTCCGGTCCTCTTTTCCTCTAGTACATCCACTTGCATCCAATGGGCTCTACCCCGCTAGGTGGATCAACTAACTCCCACACTTGACTATAATCCATCGAACCCACCTCGGTTTCCATTGCGGTTTACCATGCCTCCGCGTCTTTATCTTGGATTGCCTCATCGTACGTTCATGGGTCTGATTCATCGCCGGGAATCAAATCCGAAGATTCTCCAATTCCCATGAATCTCTCGGGTTGCCTTGCAATCCTCCCACTACGACGGGGTTCCGGTTGTGAAGGTGTGACGTGTGGTATATCATCTTGTATACTTGGTATAGGAGTTTGCCATCTTAACTCGTCTAAGGTAATCTCACTTCTGGGCTTTCTTTTGTTCATATAGTCTTCCTCCAAGAATTTAAAGTGCGAACTAATCACGGTCTTTTAATCCTTGAGACTATAGAACATACACCCTTTCGTTCCCATGGGATATCCTATAAACAACCTCAATTCCGAACGTGGATCCAATTTACCGGCTTCCTTGTCTAGCACGTATGCCGGACAACCCCAAATCCGCAAGTGTCTTAGACTGGGCTTGCGCCCAGTCCACAATTCCATTGGGGTTTTAGGAACCGATTTGGATGGCACCAAGTTTAGAATGTAAGTCGTTGCTTCCAAGGCGTTACCCCAAAATGACTTGGGTTAATCCGAATAACTCATCATGGATCTGACTATTTCTAAAAGAGTCTAGCTCATTTGTTCCGCCACACCGTTCTATTGAGGGGTTCCCGGTGCGGTCAACAGGGATACAATCCCTTCGTCCGATAGCTAGTTCAAGAATTCATCGCTAAGGTATTCGCCTCTACGATCAGATCGTAGAAACTTGATACTTCTTTCCCAATGCATCATAAGGTAGATGTATCCATATCTCAAGTAATCATTGAAAAAGATAATTTACTCATACCCCTTCTTGCTATGATCGTCATTGAACCACACATATCGGGTATGAACGAGTTCTAATACTTCCGTGGTTCTATTCCCCTTGGCTCCAAATGCCCTCTCGGTCATTTTACCCTCTAAACAGGATTCACAAGTTGGAAACGGTTCGACTTGGAATGATTCCAAGGATCCGTCTTTCACCAATCTCTCTATCCGCTTTAGATTAATATGACCTAGTCTATGATACCATAGAAGTGTTTCGTTTATCTCCGAAGAATGCTTTCTTTTATTACTCGAAATAATCGATGTGTTATTAGATTCAATTTTGTGAGTGGTGTGCCCAAATAATGGTATAAAGTCCATTCATTGATGTTCCGGAACAGATAATCTCATCGTTTCAAGCAATAATAACATCCTTATTAAAAGAAACTGAGTATCTATTCAAACAGTTTAGAAACTGAAGGTTGAGTTCTTTCTAAACTAGGAACATGAGGATCGTCTCTCAAGACCATAACTCTATCTTCACAAGATAGGCGCACTTCTCCCACTGCTTCAGCTGCCACTCTCGTAGCATTGCCCGATGTGATGGGGATCTCACTTCCGTTAAGTCGTCGGGTTAGCTTAAACCCATGAAACAAATGTGATCAGTAGCTCTCGTATCCACTATCCACGAATAGACAACATACGCCACTTCACAAGTTTCGACGACTAAGGTGTGTGAATTACCAAACTTTCCTAGCCTCTTAGGCTTGGAACAGGCAGACCTCCATTGTCTTCTCTTACCGCAACTAAAACACTTCCCCTTCGATGCTAGCCTTTGCATTTGCCTTTCGCAACAATTAGATTTGCTTGGATCCGACCTTTGGTTCTCTTCCTCTTTTTCCCTCCCTTGGGACCAAAAGAGGTAGACGGACCATTAGCCACCATAGCACTAGACTGGTGCTCCATTTTCACCTCCATCGAAACTAAAGCTTGCAAGAGCTCGGGCAAACGATTTGTCCGTTCATTCATCTGACAGTTCAGACGAAACTGCTCAAAGCTTCTCGGTAGAGAATGGTATATGAAATCAATCAAAATCCGCACCAAGTACTTCCAACTTGTTAAGGTATGCCATTATCTTGAGAACGTGCTCCCTCACGGGCGTTCCCTCCACCATTTCCAACTTGACCGAGTCATGTCTGGTAAACTGATTAGTCATGGGTTTGAGGTGAGGACATCTCTTCAAGGTGTTCCATGACTTCAACAGTGGATACAATGTCTCCATGAACGCGCCTCAAATCCTCAGACAGAGATGTCAAGATGATGCACTTCATGTGTTCATTGTCACGCTTCCAATCATAAACTGCCTCTACCCATTGCTTGACTTATCATTAGGCTTGCCGGGTATATTAACTTAAATAACCCAATTGTGTTTTCGTGCAGTAAGGACAAATTTTAAAAAAAACATTTCCAATCGATATAAATCACTCCAAAAAGTTTATTAACTTTAAGTATATTAAACAATGGATTAAAAGGTTGCGACATGATGAAATGAGAATAAAACATACATTCATATCAATATCTAGAAATATATGAAATTATCACATAATTCGATCACATCAATTATATTGAAACCTTAAAACAATATAATCATGCTTCAGCCAACATCTCGAAACAATTTAAATGCGCCACGAGGGGTGGTCTATACATTTAAACACATTCAAGCGGATTACAAACTTAAAAGTTACAAATCCTTAATTCAAAATTAATAGTTGGCTCCCACTTTGACCACATAGAAACTGACAGGGACTCCGAGGGGAGTAAGTTAATATCAATTTCATATGCCTAAGTAATAACCATAATTAAATACAGGATTATTATTTCGCTTTGAGCAAGTCACTCGTGGTGAGGGTCAATACCGCCACTAGTAATAATCCACAATCATCCTTTCGGAATTTATTCATGTGAAATCCGTTCTTTTGGCCGATCTGAGGGGGAAATGTATTCCAAAAGAACTTCACAAATAAATAAATTATGGAGGTCAAAATAATCCAATTTTAATATCCGGAATAAAATTGCGATTATAAAAACATACTTAGTAATTTTCGAAAGTAAGGTTTTTCTTGGACAATTAAATTCATGCAAACACATATTAACAAATAATAATAAGTGCACGAAATAAAACATCCATCAAAACAAAACTAAACACATTAGAGCACTAAAATCCAATTGTCACGGTTTAATTTCTTCACGTCTTGATGCGAAAAATCGTCCTTGTTGCTTTCCGACGTTTGTCTCGACGTGCTCCCACTCGAACAACAACACTTCATCAAAAACAACATCGTTTGGGGTTCGAGACGACGTTTAAAATCACACGGAAAAAACACGAACCGAAAAAATTCCACGGCCCGAGATACAGCGCGCGTCGGCCCACGAAGTGGACCCCCGCGCTTCCCGGCCCAAAAAGCGCCGAAACGCTGCCCGAAGCGCAGCCCCGAGGTGCAGCCGAGGCGCTGCACGGGGGCGCGCCGAGGCGCCGCCCGGAGCGCCCCGAGGCGCGCGCGCGGTGCGCGCGGCGCCGTGTACCCGACGCGCATGGCGTGCGCCGTGCACCCCCGTGCGCCATTTTTTTCGCCGTTCGTCCTTGTTTTCTTCACCCCTTGCATGATTTTACGTCCATACACGCGCCACGCTTGTATGCGTCGTCTGGGTACGCCGTTTTTAATTCTTCGTTCTTCGTCACGATACGGTTACAATTTATTTTTACAAAAAAAATAAATACTAGATCTAGACTAGTCTATTACAATGATCGAATCAAAATAAAAACAACTAATCTACTCGTGGATTTTCTCACGAGAAAAACGAATTCGAACGAATCGAATTAAAAAACAATTAATTTACACGCATGAAATTAACAACATTAAAACCATGACAATTGGATACCTGCAAAAAAGATCTAACAATTCTACTATCCAATTTCAATTTAATGTTTAACAATTTAAATTCCAATTTAAAATTCAGAGCCCGAAACCGTGGCTCTGATACCAGTTGTTCGGATTAACCCAAGTCGAGCCGTTTCCAACTTGTGAATCCTGTTTAGAGGGTAAAATGACCAAGAGGGCATTTGGAGCCAAGGGGAATAGAGCCACGGAAGTGTTAGAACTCGTTCATACCGATGTGTGTGGTCCAATGACGATCAAAGCGAGAATGGGGTATGAGTATTTCGTTACCTTCATTGACGATTACTCAAGATATGGGTACATTTACCTTATGCGGCATAAGTCTGAAACTTTTGATAAGTTCAAAGAGTTTAAGGCCGAAGCCAAGAAACATAGGGAAAAGAGTATCAAGTTTCTACGATCAGATCGTGGAGGCGAATACCTCAGCGATGAATTCTTGAACTACCTATCGGACGAAGGGATCGTATCCCAGTTGACCGCACCGGGAACCCCTCAACAGAACGGTGTGGCGGAACGAAGGAACCGGACTCTTTTAGAGATGGTCAGATCCATGATGAGTTATTCGGATTTACCCAAGTCGTTTTGGGGTAACGCCTTGGAAACGGCGGATTATATTCTAAACTTGGTGCCATCCAAATCGGTTCCTAAAACCCCAATGGAATTGTGGACCGGACGCAAGCCCAGTCTAAGACATTTGCGGATTTGGGGTTGTCCGGCATACGTGCTAGACAAGGAAGCCGGTAAGTTGGATCCACGTTCGAAATTAAGGCTGTTTATAGGATACCCTGCGGGAACGAAAGGGTGTATGTTCAATAGTCCCAAGGATCAAAAGACCGTGATTAGTACACAATTTAAATTCTTGGAGGAAGACTATATGAACAATCGGAACCTAAAAGTGAAATTACCTTAGAAGAATTGAGAGGTCAAACCTCGATACCAAGTATACAAGATGATGTACCACACGTCACATCTTCACAACTGGAACCCCGTCGTAGTGGGAGGGTTCCTAGGCAACCCGAGAGATTCATGGGGATAGGAGAATCTTCGAATTTGGTTCCCGGTGTTGAATTAGACCCATGGACGTACGACGAGGCAATCCAAGACAAAGACGCGGAGTCGTGGCAAACGGCAATGGAAGCCGAGATGGGTTTGATGGATCATAATCAAGTGTGGGAGTTGGTCGAGCCACCCAGTGGGGTAGAACCCATTGGATGCAAGTGGGTGTACAAGAGGAAAAGAGGACCGGACGGAAGGGTTGAAACCTTCAAAGCAAGGTTTGTGGCCAAAGGGTATACTCAGAAAGAAGGGATCGATTATGAGGAAATCTTTTCGCCGGTAGCTATGCTTAAGTCCATCTGTATTCTCTTGTCGATCGCTGCGCACTTAGATTATGAGATCTGGCAAATGGATGTCAAGACGGCTTTCCTTAACGGAAGTCTTGACGGGATAAATATCTATATGCAACAGCCCAAAGGTTTCATTGAAAAAGGCCAAGAGAATCTCGTATGCAAGCTCAAGAGATCCATTTACGGACTTAAGCAAGCATCGCGCACTTGGAACCAGTGTTTTGATCAAGTGATTAAGTCTTATGGGTTTGATCAAAACGAGTTCGAAAGTTGTGTGTATAAGAAGCGTGACGGAACTGCGGTGGTATTCTTAGTATTATACGTAGACGATATTCTTCTCATTGGAAACAATGTAAAGGTATTGTCAGACGTAAAGGTATGGCTGTCAAAATAATTTGATATGAAGGACTTAGGGGAAGCCGGTCACATCCTTGGGATCAAAATCACTCGCGATCGCAAGAAGAGGATGTTGGGCTTATCGCAAGCTTCATACATTGACACTGTTTTGAAGCGTTTCAGCATGCAAGATTCCAAGAAAGGTTTTGTACCTTTTAGGCACGGAATCCATCTATCGAAAGAAATGAGCCCTAAGACGCAAGTGGAGATAGATGACATGAAAGGTGTTCCGTACGCTTCGGCCGTAGGAAGCCTTATGTATGCAATGCTGTGTACGAGACCGGATATTTGTTTTGCTGTGGGCATGGTGGCAAGATATCAAAGTAATCCCGGGAAAGACCATTGGACTGTCGTAAAGTGCATCTTGAGGTATCTGAAAAGAACTCGGGAGCGGATGCTGATTTACCAGTCAGATAGTCTAGTTCACGTAGGATACACGGACTCGAATTTCCAATCAGACATAGACTCAAGAAAGTCAACCTCGGGTAGTGTGTTTTGCATGGGAGGAGGAGCCATTTCATGGAGAAGCGTTAAGCAGAAATGCATCGCCAATTCGACCATGGAAGCCGAGTATGTAGCTGTTTGTGAAGCAGCGAAAGAGGCAGTTTGGCTCAAGAACTTCTTAGTGGACTTGGACGTTGTTCCGAATTTGCCTGACAAGATAACTGTCTTTTGTGAAAATGCCGAAGCAGTTGCAAATTCAAAGGAACCGATCTGATACGAGAAATCGTTAAGAGAGGAGATATAGAGGTGGCAAAGATAGCATCGGGTGACAACCTAGCGGATCCATTCACAAAGGGTCTGCCTCAGAGTACATTCGAGAGACAAGTGGATGGAATGGGAGTCAAGACTATTGCCAATCTGCTTTAAGTATAAGTGGGAGGAATTATTAGGTTAGTGTAGGTTGACATAAGATGTCACGTAGAGCTACTACACTAAGACATGCGTGATGTATACTAAAAGCAGACTTTAAGTATAAGTGGGAGATTGTTGGAGTTATACGTGAAAGTATGCTTTTACTTTGTATAACTCGTGTATTAAACACTCGTTTTATGAGAATAATTCTTTTATCGCATTTGCTTAAGTTATGATTGAATGTTGAATTTCTATTGCAAACCGTTCTATAAATAGTACATGTTACATAGTAGTTAATGTGGTGATACCCGATCACGGAAGACGACATTAACAATTTACTTGTAACTAAATGTACATTTTCACGACCTAGGTGGAATTGAACAATCCGCTGTGAAAGGTCGATGTGTAAGGCTCAGATTGGTCTGTCTTGACTAAGAGATTGCACTAGCACATTTAGTATGTGTTGAAGAGGTCCTACAGCGAGGATAAATTCTTCTGTTCTGAAAGGTGAAGAATTAGACCTCAGTGGTTGTTGATTTCTTAATCTCCGTCACTTAAATAGGACCGTGTGTGCTTGATAGTTACTGCTTTGATTCATGTTGGTTGAGAATCATTGCGACTTCGAACTTTGTGTCTTGGGCAGTAATATTAATCATACGACGGTTGCTAAGATTTAATACGGAGAAATGCGTGCGAGTACGGCTCGTGTGATTAGTTCCCTTGGTGGGCTCAGAAGTTTTATTGTACCAAATCTTGCAAGTGAAGAATTAGTTTCTTCGGTTCGAATATTAATGTTGAGCTATCTTTACTCCAAGGTGAAAGATGTTAATTAATTTAGAGCTATTCAGAAGCTTAATTAATTAATGGACTTGATAATCTTAAATGCGGGAAATAATAACCGGGAGCCCATATTATCGTAATATGGATTAAGATGGATAGTGCAATATTAATTTATTAGTGGTAATAATTAATATTAATGGGCTGAATTTATATTGGGGCTCAATATTGAAATTCAAAAGTCCATTAGGAGGTCCAATCTTAATTCTCCTTAAGGCCCCTCAAGTAGCCCATTAAGTAGCCCAATAATGATAAGGTGATTAAAATAAAAAGAAATATAAATGCTGATTTTTTCCCTTTAATTTTCGAAAATTTGTGTTTAAGAAGAAAGAAGATTTTGTTAATTTTCTTGGAAAGATATTATGGAAGATATGTATTCTTGGAATACAAGAATATCTCATATATTCAAGAAGATCCAAATCTCGGATTTCTCTCTACAATTTTTCGAAAATTATAGCCTTGAAAATAAGAATGAGATTTTTGTGGAATATTTTATTATGGAGAAAAGAATATATGAGATATATTCAAGATTTCTTAGAGACTAAGAAAAGATTTTCTCCAAGCCCATTAAGCCTCATATTTTCGGCCACTTCCCTCTATAAATAGGGGATGATTATTTCATCCCCAAGCACGTAATTCCATGTGTTGGAAAAATCAAGAAGCATAGATATTTTTATTTTTCCTTAGTTTATTAAATTACTTGAAAGCGTCTCCCACCGGCGATCAAGTGAGGTGAAAAGGGAAATACTTGAGAAGGCTTTGGGTTGATAGAGCGAGATTACAATTGTCCCGTATATCCAAAGGCCAATACTACAAGAGGTACGTTAATCGCATATTTACTTGTTTATTCCGCCTAGTTAATATGTGAAATTAATTTAACATGCATGATGATAATTAGTTGTTGAAATTATTATTTGAATTAATTAGGATTAATTAATGCTAGTAATAATTGTATTTAAATTCGTATTTAAATTTCATCCCGAATAGATTCCGGGCACCCCGATTTTCCCAACAACTGGTATCATGCTAGGAAAAATCTTGGATCTTCTTGAATATATGAGATAATCTTGTATTCCAAGAATACTTATCCTCCATAATATCTTTCCAAGAAAATCAACAAAATCTAATCTCTCCTATTACCTTAATTTTCGAAAATTATAGAATAAAATCAGCAAGATATAATCTTTTTATTTTAATCACCTTATCATTATTGGGCTACTTAATGGGCTACTTGAGGGGCCTTAAGGAGAATTAAGATTGGACCTCCTAATGGACTTCTGAATTTCAATATTGAGCCCCAATATAATTCAATCCATTAATATTAATTATTACCACTAATAAATTAATATTGCACTATCCATCTTAATCCATATTACGATAATATGGGCTCCCGGTTATTATTTCCCGCGTTTAAGATTATCAAGTCCATTAATTAATTAAGCTTCTGAATAGCTCTAAATTAATTAACATCTTTCACCTTGGAGTAAAGACAGCTCAACATTATTATCCGTACCGAAGAAACTGATTCTTCACTTGCAAGATTTGGTACGATAAAACTTCTGAGCCCACCAAGGGGACTAATCACACGAGCCGTACTCGCACGCGTTCCTCCGTATTAAATCTTAGCAACCGTCGTATGATTAATATTACTGCCCAAGACACAAAGTTCGAAGTCACAATGATTCTCACCCAACATGAATCAAAGCAATAACCTTTAAGCACACACGGTCCTATTTAAGTGACGGAGATTAAGAAATCAACAACCACTGAGGACTAATTCTTCGCATTTCAGAACAAAAGAATTTATCCTCGTTGTAGGTCCTCTTCAACACATACTAAATATGCTAGTGCAATCTCTTAGTCAAGACAGACCAATCTGAGCCTTACACATCGACCTTTCACGGCGGATTGTTCAATTCCACCTAGGTCGTGAATATGTACGTTTAGTTACAAGGGAACTATTAATGTTGTCTTCCGTGATCTGGTATCACCACATTAACTACAATGTAACTAGTACCATATATTGAACGGTTTGCAATAGAAATTCAACATTCAATCATAACTAAAGCAAATGCGATAAAAGAATTATTCTCATAAACAAGTGTTTGATACACGAGTTATACAAAGTAAAAGCATACTTTCACGTATAACTCCAACAATCTCCCACTTATACTTAAAGTCTGCTTTTTAGTATACATCACGCATGTCTTAGTGTAGTAGCTCTACGTGACATCTCATGTCAACCTACACTTACCTAATAATTCCTCCCACTTATACTTAAAGCAGATTGGCAATAGTCTTGACTCCTATTCCATCCACATGTCTCTCGAATGTACTCTGAGGCAGACCCTTTGTGAATGGATATACTAGGTTGTCCTCCGATATTTATCTTTGCCACCTCTTTATCTCCTCTCTTAACGATTTCTCGTATAAGATGGTGTTTTCTTTCAATGTGTTTGTTGGCCTTGTGGGCTCTCGGTTCCCTTAAATTTGCAACTGCTCCGACTTTATCACAATGGACAGTGATTATGATGGGCAAATTCGAAACAGCGTCCAAGTCCACTAAGAAGTACTTGAGCCAAACCGCTTCTTTCGCTGCTTCACAAGCAGTTACTTATACGGCTTTCATGGTCGAATCAGCGATGCATTTCTGCAAATTGCTTCTCCATGTCATGACTCCTTCTCCTATGCAAAACACACTACCCGAGGTAGATATTCTGGATTCTATATCTGATTGGAAATTTAAGTCCGTGTATCCCATTGGAATTAGATTGTCTGACTGTTAAATCTGCATTCCATCACAAGTTCTTTTCAGAAACTACAGAACAAATTTAATTGCAATCTCATGTGCTTTCCCGGGGTTATTTTGATATCTTGCCATCATGCCTACGGCAAAGCAGATATCCGGTCTCGTACACAACATTGCATACATAAGACTTCCTACGTCCGAAACATACGGAACGTCTTTCATGTCATCTATCTCCACTTGCGTCTTAGGGCATATTTCTTTAGATAGATTGATTCTGTGCCTAAAAGGTACAAAACCTTTCTTGGAATCTTGCATGCTGAAATGCTTCAAAACAGTGGCTTTGTATGAAACTTGCGATAAGCCCAACATCCTCCTCTTGCGATCTCGAGTGAACTTGATCCCAAGGATGTGACCGGCTTTCCCTAAGTCCTTCAAATCAAACTGATTTGACAGCCATACCCTTACGTCTGACAATACCTTTACATTGTTTCCAATGAGCCGAATATCGTCTACGTATAATACTAAGAATATCATCGCAGTTCCGTCACACCTTTTATACACACAACTTTCGAACTTGTTTTGATCACAAACCCATAAGACTTAATTATTTGATCAAAACACTGGTTCCAAGTACGCGATGCTTGCTTAAGTCCATAAATGGATCTCTTAAGCTTGCATACGAGATTCTCTTGGCCTTTTTCAATGAAACCTTTGGGCTGTTGCATATAGATATTGATCCCGTTAAGACTTCCGTTAAGGAAAGCAGTCTTGACATCCATTTGCCAGATCTCGTAATCTAGGTGCGCAGCGATCGACAAGAGAATACGGATGGACTTAAGCATAGCTACAGGCGAAAAGGTTCTCTCATAATCGATCCTTCTTTTTTAGTATACCCTTTGGCCACTAGCCTTGCTTTGAAGGTTTCAACCCTTCCGTCCGGTCCTCTTTTCCTCTTGTACACCCACTTGCATCCAATGGGTTCTACCCCATTGGGTGGTTCGACCAACTCCCACACTTGATTATGATCCATCGAACTCATCTCGGTTTCCATTGTCGTTTGCCATGACTCCGCGTCTTTGTCTTGGATTGCCTCTTCGTATGTCCATGGGTCTGATTCATCGTCGGGAACCAAATCCGAAGATTCTCCTATCCCCATGAATCTCTCGGGTTGCCTAGCAATCCTCCTACTGCGACGGAGTTCCGGTTGTGAAGGTGTGACGTGTGGTACATCATCTTGTATACTTGGTATAGGAGTTTGCCCTCTTAACTCGTCTAAGGTAATCTCACTTCTGGGCTTTCTTTTGTTCATATAGTCTTCCTCCAAGAATTTAAAGTGCGAACTAATCACGGTCTTTTGATCCTTGGGGCTATAGAACATACACCCTTTCGTTCCCGCAGGGTATCCTATAAACAACCTTAATTCCGAATGTGGATCCAACTTACCGGCTTCCTTGTCTAGCACGTATGCCGGACAACCCCAAATCCGCAAGTGTCTTAGACTGGGCTCGCGCCCGGTCCACAATTCCATTAGGATTTTAGGAACCGATTTGGTTGACACCAAGTTTAGAATATAAGCCGACGTTTCCAAGGCGTTACCCAAAACGATTTGGGTAAATCCGAATAACTCATCTTGGATCTGACTATTTCTAAAAGAGTCTGCTTCCTTCGTTCTGCCATACCGTTCTATTGAGGGTTTCCCGGTATGGTCAACAGGAACACAATCCCTTCGTCCGATACGTAGTTCAAGAATTCATTGCTAAGGTATTCACCTCCACGATCAAATCGTAGAAACTTGCATCATAAGGTAGATGTATCCATATCTCGAGTAATGACAAATTACTCATACCCCTTCTTGCTATGATCATCATTGAACCGCACATATCGGTATGAACGAGTTCTAACACTTTGGTGGCTCTATTCCCCTTGGCTCCAAATGCCCTCTAGGTCATTTTACCCTCCAAACAGGATTCACAAGTTGGAAATGACTCAACTTGAAGTGACTCCAAGGATTCATTTTTTCACCAACCTTTGTATCTGCATTAGATTAATACGACCTAATCTAAGATGCCATAGAAGTGTTTCGTTCATGTCCGAAGAATGCCTCCTTTTATTACTCGAAATAATTGATGTGTTATTAGATTCAATTTTATGAGTGGTGTGCCCAAATAATGGTATAAAGATCATCCATTGAAGTTCCAGAACAGGTAAACTCATCGTTTCAAGAAATAATAACATCCTTATTAAAAGAAACTGAGTATCTATTCAAAAACAGTTTAGAAACTGAAGGTTGAGTTCTTTCTAAACTAGGAACATGAAGAACGTCTCTCAAGACCATAACTATATCTTCAAAAGATAGGCGCACTTCTCCCACTGCTTCAGCTGCCACTCTCGTAGCATTGCCCGATGTGATGGGGATCTCACTTCCGTTAAGTCGTCGGGTTAGCTTGAACCCATGAAACAAATGTGATCAGTAGCTCTCGTATCACCTATCCACGAATAGACAGCATACGCCACTTCACAAGTTTCGACGACTAGGGTGTGTGAATTACCTAACTTTCCTAGCCTCTTAGGCTTGGAACAGGCAGACCTCCATTGTCCTCTCTCACCACAACTAAAACACTTCCCCTTCGATGCTAGCCTTTGCATTTGTCTTTCGCAACAATTGGATTTGCTTGGATCCGGCCTTTGGTTCTCTTCCTCTTTTTCTCTCCCTTGGGACCAAAAGAGGTAGACGGACCATTAGCCACCATAGCACTAGACTGGTGCTCCATTATCACTTCCACCGAAACTAAAGCTTGCAAGAGCTCAGGCAAACGACTTGTCCGTTCATTCATCCGACAGTTCAGATGAAACTGCTCAAAGCTTCTCGGTAGAGAATGGTATATGAAATCAACCTGAGAAGGCACATCAAAATCCGCACCAAGTACTTCCAACTTCTTAAGGTATGCCATTATCTCGAGAACGTGCTCCCTCACGGGCGTTCCTTTCACCATTTCCAACTTGACCGAGTCATGTTTGGTGAACTGATTAGTCATGGGATTCTGATGTAAAACATCTCTTCAAGGGTTTCCATAATTTCAACAGCGGATACAATGTCTTCATGAACGCGCCTCAAATCCTCAGACAAAGATGTCAAGATGATGCACTTCATGTGTTCATTGTCACGCTGTCAATCATCAACTGCCTTTTCCCATTGCTTGACTTATCATTAGGCTTGCCGGGTTTATTAACGTGAATAACCCAATTGTGTTTTCGTGCAGTAAGGATAAATTTAAAATTACATTTTCAATCGATATAATACTCACCAAAAAGTTTATTAACATTAAGTATATTAAACAGTGGATGAAAAGGTTGCGATATGATGAAATGAGAATAAAACATACATTCATATCAATATCTAGAAAAATATGAAATTATCACATAATTCGATCACATCAATTATATTGAAACATTAAAACAATATAATCATGCATCAGCCAACATCTCGAAACAATTTAAATGCGCCACGAGGGGTGGTCTATACATTTAAATACATTCAAGCGGATCAAAAACTAAAAGTTACAAATCCTTAATTCAAAATTAATAGTTGGCTCCCACTTTCAAAGCAAAGCTTGTGGCCTGTGACCTGTATCACCACATTAACTACAATGTAACATGTACTATATATTGAACGGTTTGCAATAGAAATTCAACATTCAATCATAACTAAAGCAAATGTGATAAAAGATTTATTCTCATAAAACGAGTGTTTGACACATGAGTTATACAAAGTAAAAGCATACTTTCACGTATAACTCCAACAATCTCCCACTTATACTTAAAGTCTGCTTTTAGTATACATCACACATGTCTTAGTGTAGTAGCTCTCCGTGACATCTCATGTCACCCTACACTAACCTAATAATTCCTCCCACTTATACTTAAAGCAGATTGGCAATAGTCTTGACTCTCATTCCATCCACATGTCTCTCGAATGTATTCAGAGGCAGACCCTTTGTGAATGGATTTACTAGGTTGTCCCCGACGCATATCTTTGCCACCTCTTTATCTCCTCTCTTAACGATTTCTCGTATAAGATGGTGTTTTCTTTCAATGTGTTTGCTTGCTTGGTAAGACCATCAAGGTCATCTTGTTGTAGCCATTTTACACCACAGGTCGGCACCGACCTAAAGCAGGTCAAAATTATTAGACCACACGTCCACAACGGCCCTGATTTTGTCGGATGGAGTCCAATCTCCACGGGCTCCGACCCCACTCTCCGACCTCAAGAACGAGGTCGGAGGCAAATTTAAAATGCACGTTTGCCCCGGAAAATAAACAGGCCTCGATCGAACCGGACCCGGACCGGTCCGACCTCAGTGTAATAAAATCGATCGAGATCGCCAGGGCATGACCAATGCGCAGGAAGGGTTTCCGACCTCCTGACCCACCAAGAGGCCGGTCTCCAACCTCTTGATACCTCCGGCTAACAAGAAGGCAATGGAGCACGTGTTGGAATCTGGTGAGATCTTCCCCCAAGAAGAAAAAGGCCGCCTCCGTACTCAGTGACAGAGAGAATATTCCATCCAATTATGGAAACACGCCAGAGAATCGTCCTTTTTGGACACGCGTCAACACGCTAGTGGCCGACCTCCTGCATACCAGTGCCCGCACATCCTCAGAGGGTGGAGGCATTTAATGTTGTTGTCCCCTGAGAGGCCGGAAAAGACAAATGTACCCCTGTAGGGAGAAAACTATAAATACCCCCTCATTTGTAACAAAAAAGAGAGTTCAATCCCATCAATCAAATCAATACGCTTCTCATTTAAGTCCAGGGACTAAAAACCCCTGGCAATTCTTGGTGTTCTTGCGCATTTATTATCATTCTTCATCCAAACAATAACTTTTAGCATTTATGAATCCAATCATTAGATGTTTTTACCAAAGTCCACCTAAATAGCCATTTAATCCCAGCCTCATTTATTTGGTAAACAACACATCTAAAGACCGAGCTCAGTTCAAAAGCATATGTCAATCGTATCGAGATAGGCATATCACACTTGAGTTCGGTTAGACCATCAAGGTCATCTAAAGATCGAGCTCAGTTCAAAAGTATATGCCGATCGTATTGAGATCGGCATATCACACTTGAGCTCGGTAAGACCATCAAGGTCATCTAAAAAACGAGCTCAGTTCAAAAGTATATGCCGATCGTATCGATCATACTTGAGCTCAGGAAGACCATCAAGGTCATCTAAAAGCCAAGCTCAATTCAGAAGCATATGCCGACCGTATCAAGGTCGGATTACCATATTTAAGTTCAAATAAAACATATCACGGTACGGGTCGGGGCAGACTGATTAAGAAGCGAAAAATGATGGACACTCAACCTCAGCAGATCATCACCCTTTATGTCTAAGAAAGTCCAAGTTTCTTTTCAGAAATTTTTTCAAGTTTTACTCACAAATACTCTCAGACACATAGTAAAATTCCTTTAAATGCTTAGCCAAATTTCCGAAGAAGCCTTTATGCAAGCACTTAGTAAATTTCTTCACAAACCCAAACACAAACCCGTGCCAAAACATAAAGTAAACAAACCCGAAAAGTTGATAACCAAGGGAACAATATTTATAAATCAAATCAGGTTCTTCACAATCGAATCACAACAAGTAAAGGAAAATAATTATTGTTCAATGCCCGGTCAGAAGCCGGATACAAACCAGAAGGAAATAAAAAACCAGTGTTCATTCAAAAACATATAAGTAAAGATCTTAATGATCGTTTGGCCTCGTTCCCAGCAATAACATTCCTGATCACATTTGTAGTCTCACCGACCCCAGCAACATACTCGACAACCTTGTCCATGCACGCTTCCATCCCAACCCCTCCTCCCTGGGCGGTCTCCTCAGCAGTCTTCCCCTCTTCATCTCCGTCCTCATCATCACCTTCAACCTCCTCAACGGTAGCCTCCACGGGCTGACCCGGTTTCAATAAAAGGTCAACCCCGTAATTGGTCTCGAGGTCAAGAAAGTGGAGCCACTAGCTGTTGTGAATTGGAGTCTTGGCGATATAAGCTAGGAAGGCATCCTCGGCAAACATGGTATCAGCCCCGATCTTCCGACCTTCTCGGATGAGATCCATGGCCGCCATGTAGTAGCAGTACTCGGAGAATAGGAGGGGCTGGTATAGGGATCATTTATGTCATAGGTCGGCCGAGCATTCGCAACGATGAGCTCTTTCGCCTTTAAGTGCAACTACTCAGCAACGTCTTCTCTAGCCTTTCTCTCAGCCTCTACAGTCGTCTGGACAGCCTCGAGGTCAGGCCTCATCTTCTCCATAGCGGCGGCGAGAGCCTCGGCCTGAGCTACAGCCGCATCTGGTTCCTCTCTTTCTCGGGCAATTGAAGGACCCTCTCGCGAACGACCCCGAAATCAAAGTTGAGTTCGCGCTCGGAAGGACACAGATAACCGCAAGAAAAGACAAAGAATTAGATCAATACAATCCAGTCAAAAGTTTGAGTCCTAAAAATCTTACTATCATATTTTGTTTGGACGTAGACATCATCAGTCCGAGTTTTGTTACTAACAAGCCTAAACATGAACGCCATCTCCCCCGGGGTCGGTAGCCGATATAGAAAATTTTGTCCAAAGAGCGTCATGTTCCCCAAGATGATCATCCACGCATTGGGGAGTAACTGGATCGGCGCCTGGTCCCAGAAGTTCAGCATGTAGGACACGGTTGTGTACAGTGGAAATCTGAGCCCGTTCCCCATAATGTCATGAGTGACGACCACCATTCCGCACGGAGGTTGATCCGGTATGTTATCAGGCTCAGGCGCATAGAGCTCCACGTCATACGGGATGTCACATCTGACTCGGGCATTATCAAAAGATCTTGCGTGACTGTACTCCAATAGGAACTGCACGACCATTTCTTCGACTCGGAAAAATCCACCGACCTCAAGGTATTCAGATCTCGCAAAATGGGAATAAATGCGAAGCGCTCATGGTAGGCGTTGAAATCGAAGTCCAACGGCTCATACCCATCCTGACTCTTAACATAATCTTTCCAAAGTCGGAAAGCTCTCTTAACCTGATCTCGGAAATCTTGGTTATCCCGGTCTCCAGGCGCCAGTCTCCAGGTTCTCACGGGCTCAGACCACTCTGCGACCTCCTCTACCTCAATCGGCTCTACCTCATCCTCCATCGCCGATCTATCGCCCAAGCCTCCACCGACCTCACTGTTCAGCCTCCAGCGGTGCCGACCTTTCACGAAACTCTGTCGAGGCCAACCTTACCTTTACTTGCTCGGCCGCCAGGTCCATTAGGAGCCTATTAGTCGCAAGTTCGTCCTCCGTGGCTGGTACCTCTTCATCCCTCTCTTCGATAAGGTCGTCAAGGGGCTCTCTCATCCCGGCGGAAGGATCGACCCGGATCATCCCGAATGCGCCAGAAGTGCCGACACCGGCCACCTGGGACGAAGACCCAGCCTCGCCGCCTCAGTTCCCACCGACGAGCATCCCAAGGAGAGAACGGTTGGAATCCGGGAAGAACGAACCCAAGCCGTCATCGTCCCTCGCCCAGAAGTGCTCCGCTGTGACTCGTGGGGAAGAAAAGCCACTTCCACCGCTCGAACTACCACCGGCATCGAACAAACGCCGCCCCACTCCACTACAACCAGTGGCGGCGGCGCCCCACTCTGCTACCACCAGTGGTGGCGCCGCCCCTCTGACCAGGCGGAGGCCCAATCCACCGTCTCACCATTGCCACAAGATTGAAGAAAAAAGGAAGAATTCAAAGAAAATTGACTTACCAATGAATCACCGCCGAATCGCCGTCGTGAATTCTCAATCACCACTGTAAACCTCGCCGGGAAGAAAACTGAAAAACTCAAAGCTTGCTAGGAACTCTCAGTGAAGCGCGAAAGTGAAAAATCTAAAACGAAATGAAATCTCAACTATTTATAGAATGAGAGTGGGGCAGATCTGCAGTTAAAAATTGTTAGACCTAAGGGCCTAGATGCAAGAAGTCGAAACGATGAGGCCCCTACATGAAATAGCTGCACACGCTTAATTACGTGCGCAGAATCCCAGGCGATGCATGACATCACGCACGTCTTTTCGGGTACACCTCCCCAAAGGCATCTTTTCAGATGCCAATAAAAGCAAAATCCAACCGGCCTCCGATCCCCGTCCTCATGCACACTAGTCGCGAGGTCGGGCCCGACCTCTTCAAAACCAGGACGTCCAGTTCACTCCTCACACCTCGAGAGGGACAAACTGAGGGGCAATTGTTGTGACCATTTCTATACGAGGTCGGCACCGACCTCCCCGATAAAGAAAATGAGAGCTAATCCGATCGATGTCAACGGGATGTGGCTTTGGACATCTCCGACCTCCGTGGCCTCCGACCTCGCGGCGACCACTCCCGATCTCCGCAATCCGAGCTTTGGCTAACCACTTCCGAGTGTCTCAGTTTCCGACCTACTTGGACGACCAGGGATCGTCCACACCGACCCCGACCTGGCCCAAATTTCCCACCACAGAGACTAAGGGTCACGTCACTGTCGTCTGATCTCTGACCTCACGACCGGTTGCCGAGACCAGTGATATGCCGACCTCCGATCTCAATATGAAACCCCCCAAAATAGAAGATCCCTCGAGCACGTGATAGAATCCGACAGAACGGCCCAAAAAAAGTAAAGAGCCGCCTCCGTACATCACAACATAGAGAATATTCCATCCAAGTAAGGAAATAATCCAGAGAATCGTCCTTTAAGGATACGTGGCAACGCCAGAGTGGTCGGATCTTTGAGCACAAGGACAAACGGGCGCCCGCGCACATTCAGGGGTTACAGACGTTTAATGCGCTTCTCCCCCGTAGAGGTCGAAAATGACCAAAATACCTCCATTTGTAAAAACCTCTAAATAGTCACCCCCTTGTACAAAAAGAAGAACTATTCATAAATACAAAAAGCTATACAAGCCTTCAAGTCCAGGGAGTAAAAACCCCTGGCAATTCTTGGTGTTTCATTGCATTTAAAATCTTCATCTTCTTCAATCATTGCCCTAAGAGCATTTATGGAGTCCATTATCTCCTCATTTCTTGATGTTTGTACCTAAGCTCATTAAATAGCCATTAATTCCCAACTCCATTTTTAGGTAAACAACAAATTGCATTAATTTACTTGAAAGGACAACTTTGAAAAACTAAAATTTGGACGTCTAATATGGTCACCAATAAATTAATCCTCCTTGTAAAAGTATGGTGGTGTATTATAACCATTATATTTATAGACAATTTTTTTGCAAAAAATTAAGAGTGCTGGTTAATCTCATAGTCATAGTTGAACTTAGAATCATCTTTCAAATTTACATAAATTTGAGGTTAAATCAAATAAAGGGTGAAACATGCATTTGTCACCGAATAATATGATTACTCCCTTTTTATTTGTTATATAATAACAAGTCTCCCTTTTGCATTAGATTAAATGCAGATTCAGCTCCTTTCCTTCGATCACCGGAACCTTAGTGATGTTGTTGTGGGATGCGAGAGGGACCCACTAACTCCGCCAGTGCAGCACGAATGAGTTTTATTTCTGATGACATGGCTGGAATCAAGAAAGTAGTTTTATGTATACCAAATAAAATGTATTTTTTTGGCAGTACCAAATTAAATGTATTGGTGGGTCTGTTGGGGAAATTAAATACATGTAAGGTAAGTGAATATCATTTTTCGGACAATAACCATTTTGTTTGTTGGTTTGAATAGAAACCAAATGTTTAGTTGAGGTTTTTTTTGCACAAAATCAAAAGTTTAGATTAGATTGCAATTTGTAAAAATGTTGTAATTTTAATTGCAATCAACCCTAAAAATAATACTAATACATATAAGTTCTTAGAAAAATTATAAATAAAAATTTCAATAAAATCAATAAATTAAATTATTTATATTGATTTTGTTGGGACATGAATTGCGAGTGAAAAGATACCAACAACGAGAACATAAGAGCAAAAGAATGATAAAAAAGAGCTTATAAATTATGAACAAAATAAAAAAATATTATGAATTAAATCTGTGCAATATTATAAAAGTAAAATGAGAAGGACAATATAGAGAGGCAAAAAGTTTAAAAAAATCAACAAAAAAAAAAAAATTACATCAAAAAAACAAAAAAAGTTAGGCAAAAACTTTTATGAGACCGTCTCATGGCATGAGGCTGCACAAATTAACACTTACCTTACCAAAGTGTTAATAAGTCAATGTCCTAATTATACCAATTCTTATTATCATATGTTATGGTCCCATACAAAATTTACTCAAAAGGTTATTTTGGTAATAAATTAATATAAAAAAAACCCTGACCGACATATAATAACGTCGTAGCCCATCATAATCCAAAAATTTAAAAAGTATTGTGGAATTAGTTGACTAAGTCCTAACTTTAAAAACCCAATAAACAAATGTATGCATATGGAAAATTATGAAGAAAATAGTGGGCAATGTGCTATTTATAGTAATTTTCAAATTAAATGATTAGGTATATTATACAATTCAGAAAGAAAATCGAGGCAGGGCAAAAATAAGATATTAATTAACTTCTTTTTTTTTTTTTTTTCCTTTTTGTAAACGTAGGTCATTAATCTCACACAAATGGACCTGAATGTGGAAATAAATTTACAAAGCCTACATTTCACTAATCATGTCCTACATTCAATGAAATATGCATCCTTAAAATGCCAACCAAAAATATTTTTCCCCTCTGCATCTAGTTGGGGAAAAAAAAATACATAAAACACATTATATGAAACTAAAAGGGTGATTGCACAATAAAATATATTTCTAACCAATTATAACAACGTTTGGGGGAAATTGCACTTTTGGTCCTAAGAGAATGTGTGCAAAACACTTTTAATACCTATATGTGAAATTAGTCTTTTTTTTTTCAGTTTTATTTTAAAATTGACATATTCTCTTGGTACCAAAAGTGCAATTAATACACGTTTAGGGTGCGGGTAAATCCACATCTCACGGTAAAGAGTATTCCCAGTTCTTAATATTTTTCTGTACACAAGCATTATTACAAATCAAACATTAATAATTGCATTTTAGATCACCTATTTTATTTTGGTGTTTCATCTCATGTCTCACTAAGTTTAGTATATAACATTTCACATTAATGACAATTTGTTATGTCATTAGTTATACAGGTTATACGAAATAATGGTATACGAAATGATACACCAAAGTGAAATAGAAAATATGTTCCACTTTATTTGTGATTGAATATGTATGTGGGACAGAAAAAGGGTCAGATAATGTTAAATATAAAGGAATTAAATACACACCTCTCAAAAGGTCAGTATTGAGATAAAATTCTTTCATTGTATTGGAACCTTTTGCTTACGCTACGTCCTTGGTTCAAATCCTACTTAAAGCAACTCGACTCATATTAAAATTGATATGTTGGGGGAAGAATTGTTACAATTGTGACTCTGTGGCTAGTGTCATGTCCCAATTTTAAAAATGAAATGAACAACAAATGGTTGTTGGTAGAGGAATGGGGGAGTGATTGAGGAAGATGATTGTAGGAAGAAAATAGGGTAATCAAAATAGAGTAGTGATTACCTTATTTTGGAGAGGAGGTAGTGATTTTGTTCTAATGAACCATCATAATCACACTAATTTTCAATCTCATTCTCATTACCATTGAAAAGTTGCTAACCAAGCGTCTCCTTAATTGTGACTGAAAATGTATGTGGGACAGACAATAGGTTTGATAATGTTAAATAAAAATGAATTAAATACTCACCTATCTACAAATCTGTACTATTCCATGAGATAAAATTATTTCATGTGGTATCATAACTTTTTGGCTCACGCTACGTCCTGAGTTCTAATTCCACTTAAATCAACTCGACTCTTATTAAAATTGAGAAGCTAATCCACAAATGGAAGGAGATATACTCACTTCGTCCCAGTTTTGATTACCCATTTCAAAATGACACAATTTTTAAGAAATGAATTGTTTATTAATACTTTTGAGTATAAAGTATCTTTTTAGGAATTGTTTATAATATTTTTTAGTATAAAGTAACTTTTTAAAGGTTGACTTTGGAAAAGTGGTATTGCTTTTTGTCATTTTAGGAAATGGGTAAACAAAAAAATCCTTTCTTTTTTAGGTTTTTGGGTAAACAAAATTGGGATGGAGGGAGTAATTTTTTTTAGATAATATCAATGACACGTAAATTAAAGAATAGATGAAAGAAAACCTAGTGCTTTAGGCATGGCTGGGGCCCACCAAATTACGAGAAAGCAATATCATAGGTTCGGTACAGCTATATAATGCTCATTGCTATCGTACCCTAAATTCACAACACACACAAATGGAAAACGCCGCAGCTCCAAATATTGCAAGGCGGAGGAGGGGGTCGACGCCCTACCGGGGCGTCAGGGTTATACGGTCGTCGGGCAGGTACGGGGCAGAGATAACCGTGCCGGGAGAGGGGAGGAGGGCCTGGCTAGGGACCTTCAGATCCGCGGAGGAGGCAGCAGTGGCGTACGACCGAGCTGCCCGGGGCTATAAAGTTCCGGAATTTAGGATGAACTTTCCGAATCCCAACCTATTTATTCGCCGCTGCCGGAGTCCTCCAGAAACAGAGGAATCGTCGACACTCCGCCCGACTTCTCCAGAAACGGAGGTATCTTCGACACCCCGCCCGACTTCTCCAGAAACGGAGGAATCGTCCACCAGTGAGACCGGGGTGGAGAAGGAGTTGAATTTAAATTTTCCACCCCCACGAGATTAAGTTTATGTTCTACATTAATTAAAAAAAAATTAAGAAAAAAACTTGTACTCTGTTTGATAATTATTTTAAATAACTCTTGCCTATATCGTTTGTGTTACTGTATGTAAATTTAAAATACTAGAGTGACTAAAATTAAATTAAGATGGTGATAACATTTAATACTGATATTAATTCTATATGGTAATAATATTTTTCGAGGGGTTGGAATGATGTGCAACTCAATTTAATTTTTGGGATTTTTTGGCGGAAGGTGAAAAAAAAAAATTAGAAATTTTCAGTTTAATCCTTACCTCCTTAGTTTGTCCGAGTTTCGTCCCAAATTAAGCCACTAGAATATAAGGGACAGCGTCATTCTGACACACATTTTTTGCAAGTGATCCGGGGAGAACACAATTGAGTTGAAAAAATGTTGAGAAAATGTTAATACTTTAAATTGGGTTAATGGCATAAAATTCAAGACCCCTTAGAATCCTAATTCGAGCAAAAATTCTGTGATTGGTTATGGAGATGTTGAAGAAGAGATAAAGTAGAAGAAAAAAAATCTCCATAACAATTGAATCCAATTTAAAAAATCTTATATAAGAAAATGCTCAAACTCCATAACAAGTGATCAAGATCATATTCAAAGAAAATGAAGTACCTCAGAAAAAAAAAATAAAAAAATTCAGAGAAATAGACGAAAAAAATTGACAAGGTATATAAAAGAAACACAAAGTCCACTTGCAAAACCACACAGAGGCCTAATCTTCATTTTGGTAAAGTGACTATTTTGAGGAGAGTGTTTTAACAATTTGTATATAGAATTTGTTTTTTTTTTAAATGTTTTGATTTTAAAAGACGTATATTAATTTTTTTATTTGCACATTTTCGTCGATGTGGCATATATCTTACATAGCTTTATGGCAGCCACGTTTTAAAATGTGTCTGCTGTATCATATTAAAACAATTTATTAATTTTTGTATTGTTAGCAAATATTATAAAAACATGTAATATGAACACCTATAAAGTCAGTGGATTTTTATGCAATTAATGCTTTTTAGTTTGATACCATAAATCCTTAATTTTACCCTATACTTTATAATTAATCCAATATATAATATTAGTAAAATAACGTAATATTGGCAATTATGCACTATTTTTATGCGATAAGTGAATTCATAAGGTGAATGATAAAACCAAAATGACGAACTTTATTGCTTTTATCAATTACAACACGTACTTTTTTTTCTTTGGATTTTAATACACCAGTTTTTCAAGTTTTCCAATTTGAAAGATCTGATAATTTTCTGGTAACAACTATGTGACTCAGCTGTTGAATATCCTTGGTGCTAATGCACCATTTACATTACATTATTACCGATCGCACTTAATCCTTCACCACATCTTCCGGTGCCTCCTTTGCTCGCCTCGGCTTCTGCCTTAGCAGCCACCGCGACTTAATCCCATTTCCCTCTTTTCTCCATCTCAATTTGAAAATCCGGGTATTTATTAAGGGGGCAAGTGTAGGGATTTGGTGGCGCCATGGGACCAGATTCAACGCATCAGGAGTGGGAGGAGGAGTAGCCCTTGAAGTCGTTTGATGGGGGTAGAGGGTAAACCTGGAAGTCGGCCTGTTGGCGGACATGAAAATATATAGTTAATATAAAAATAAAATAAAAACAAAATTTAACAATACTTATATTAAATAAGTAAAATTAAATGGACAAAACAGTCATACCTTGAACACATGGCTGAGTTGTTGATCACACTCCTTACGGCGTTTGATAATGGGCAGAATTGCAGCATCGATGATGTAACGTCTGTTAATCTCAGCATCTCTGACCGCCCTTTTCGGCTGGTCAACATGCATCTCACCGGTGGGGAAACTCCGGGCAGCTCGGTCATAAGAGAGCACGGTTATGCATCCTCCTCTTCTTGCAGTGGTGGCCTTCTCCATTTTTTCATTTGTGAATATACTCAAATTAGGTTATGACATAGGCTTAGGGTTATGACCCTTTTATAGCTCCTCTGTACCCCTAGTCAATAAATTAAATTTTCCATTTTTCAGTACAAAAGATTTGATAGGTTAATACATGGATGGTATCGTTAGGAAAATTAATTACTTATTTTATCTCTGTATAAATTCAGAGTTTTAGATGAGGTCAAATCCCTACATGGTATCACAGTTTTTAACTTTGATTCCCCTCATAAAGAAACTCCATCCATATGACATTATCCACTTATTGAGAATCTTTAATTTGAGAATTCAACCCATGATTGAAGAGGCGTGTTAGAATTAACTGAAATAATTAATTAGTTTCACTCCTTATAAATTCAAACTTTTATATGAGTTGAAATTCTTATAGGGTATCATAGAAAAATTGAAAATTCAGCCTATGTCTTGGGGGTGGGGGGTTGTTAGAAAATATCCAATATATTCCACATTATGTTCCATTTGCTGGATGTATGACATGTGGAATTTATAAAAATATCTAACAGATCACCACAATCAGGGGTTCATCTGTTAAAGATTCAACACGTGGAATACAAAGTGGAACATAAAAAGTGGCACAAGAAAATTGAACTGATTCGACACGATATATCAAAAAACACCTAAAGGAATTGTAATGTGACACTTTTTGTTAAATAATTCATGTTACTTGGAATGTTTATATGATTTATTTAGATTTGCAATAGAAAAATCAGAGTATTAATTAAAAATTATAAAACGAAACCTAATTATATATATTTGATTTAGTTATATAAATTAAAATTTTAAATAAATAATGAGGGAGGTAAGATCCTGCGCCCGACCAATAGAATACTTTGTTGGATTAAATATTCTAATCAATAAATATTATATACAAGAAAATTTGTTTAAAGCCACATGAAAAGTAGAGTTTGGAGCTAGTTACGAGTAGGGATTGGACTAAGAACGTTCATTGTATTCTGGAACATTAATAGTCTAGGTGTTTGGCAATTCCTGTTTCTCTATTGTATGATGCTAGAGGGGTATCCCTTACACCCTCATTTCTGAATTATTAATATAAAAAAAAATCGCTGGTAGAAAAAGAGTTCGAAGATGCTTGTAAATCTTATTTTTAATAAAATAATTAGGGCTCTTAAATATCAAGCTATATATAAATCAAAATCAAAGAATTCATTTTCGGAATGTCGGAATGAGGGCATTTTTTCGTGGGTCGTTGTCCTCTCTATTCCGTTGCGGATTTCATTTTTCTCACCAAACAATACTTTGATGAGCGGTATACTGATATATGGCTTTATAGAATAATCAAACTTGGCGATTTACGGATTCTTATGTAAATCCTTCTCTATGTACTCTTGCTTTCTCATCTGCATTTAATCAATCATAATGGGGTTGATGGACGTAAGTTGAACAATTTGTGTATTGCATCATAGAAGTTTGGAGGCAAATTAGAGAAAAGCATAAGATAATCAATCCTTAACAAGCTTTCATATATCCAAAGACATTTTTGCACGTAGGTGGTGGCAAAATTACTTTTTCGGGATTTAAACCAAATTCGTCCTGTATCTTTTCACCTTTATCAAAATGGTCCTCTATTTATTTGATTTATCAATTTAGTCATGTATCTATTCTAGTTTCGCCAAAATGGTCCTATTTGGCCTAAAAATGTACAAAGTCTCACCGTTTTGGTCCTATATTTATTTTCTTTGCCAATTTAGTCCCGTATCAATTCACATTTCTCCAATTTGGTCTCAATTAAACACATAAAGCATAAAATGCCACCTTTTTAGTCATGTGCACCAGTGTTTTCGGTGGAAGCCTATGATGTGGTTTTTTTTTTTCAATGTGGCACGTTAGGTGGCCATCTTTGCCAAATAAAAAAAAACTTGAAATAAAATACAAAAAATCAATTAGGACCATTTTTCACCAAATTAGGACCATTTTGGTGAAACTTGAAAAAATACAGGACTAAATTGATAAAGCAAATAAATAGAGGACCATTTAGATAAAGGTGAAAAGATAGAGGACCGATTTGGTTTAAATCCCTTACTTTTTCAGGTCAGTATTATATGCATGGGTGTTTGCAGAATTATAACACTATCTTTTTTAGCTTGCAAAATTAGAACACTATCTTTATAGACTTGCAAAATTAGGACACTAACTTTACAATCTTGCAAAATAAGAATACTATCCTTTAAGTTGCACAAATTTATGCCAAATTTTATAAAAGCGGGCCAAATAAAGCCAGATTATGATGTGTCCAGTTTGCCGAATTTTTTATTATTTGGCCTAAATTTGCAAAAAATAAATGATAGTGTCCTAGTTTGCTAGTTTGTTAAGATAATGTCCTAATTTTGCAAGTTCGTAAAGAAACTGTCCCAATTTTATAAGTCTGTAAAGATAGTGTCTTAATTTTACAAACAACCATAAGATAGTGTCCTAAAAAAATAAATCTCTAACTTGGGATGTTGGTTTTTTACCTAAATAACAAGGGTGGGGGTGGGAAGACGGGGGATTTGGAGTTAGAAACTTGGAGTTCTTCAACTTGGATTTGTCAGGCAAAATAGGGTAACATAAATGTAAATATTGGTCGTTGTGGTGGAGGGATCTCATTCCGAAATTTGTTGCTAGTGATTGGTTTTTAAATAGTTGTGGGGGGCCGGAGAGATGGGTTGAGGGAGGGTGTCTCAAAGATTTATAACTTAGAATATACATATTGGGAAGAGGAGATCTTTTTTTGTGTGGGAAGAGAAATTAATTAAAGAATTTTTTGTCTTGTTGAATAGATATGCTAGATTCCATTTCAGGTATGACTGTTGGATGTGGACTCTTGCCGCACAACAACTCATATGCCGTGATATTTACTTACTTACCATGGTATTTAAATAAAAATCGTACTGTAATTTTTCACCTTCATTAAAATTGGTCATCTATTATTTTGTTGGTTTAGTCCTTTATATATTCATATTTTGCAAGTTTAAGTGTCATTTGGCTGGAAAATGCGTCAAACAATGACTGGGGTTTTTTATTCCACATGACACGGTGAGTGTTAATTTTCACCAATCTTTTTTCCATCTTCTTGCACATAGTTAATATATATAAATCCAAATCTTTGTATATTATCTAATCAAAATTTCACCATACTAGCAAAAGTCGCACTTCAATTGCGACAACATTATAAAATTCACATTCATAATTTCACCAATTCGAACTCGAAATCAAACTAGAACACTTCAAAAGATAAAACATGTGTTGAATAAATAGTTGGACTTGAATGTCGTTTTATGCATTTTTCTGCCAAATAGGACCAATTTGGCGAAATTTGAATACACACAGGACTAAACCAATAAAACAAATAGGAAAAATACACTTTTTTGTCCTCTATCTTTGGTTGATTTTGGTTTTCGTCCTGTTAACTTTGTACCTTTGAATTTTATCCTATAATTTACAAAACTTGTATTTTTGTCATGTTACCTACTATGCCATGCATGTAACTCTTTCGGTAAATCTGACGTAGCATTTTGAATTTTGTTCTAGAACATACAAAAGGTTGGTGCCATGTCATATATATCAGAAGAGTTACCTAGTGTAGCAGGTTACAAGACAAACATCACATATTTTTGTAAGTTACAGGATGAAATTCAAAATTTCAAAGTTAACAGGATAAAATCCAAATTCAATCAAATTTAATGGGCAAAAAAGTGTAATTTCCTAAACAAAAAATTAGATGGCCATTCCAATAAAGGTCAAAAGTTACATGACGATTTTGGTCTAAATCCCTAATTACCACTATTCGTTGAATTAATTCAATTAGGTCGCTGACAATGTTGGAGGGTTAGATCAGGTCAGGAATGGACTTGTACCACTCAAAGTTTGTGTATTCTCTTGCAAGCCGTCAAGTCAAGATTTGGACAGATAATATGAAATTCAACCAGTACTGCTATTGGTGTGTGTTTGATTTCTTAAAAATCCTAAACATTTATTAATGGGAATAATGTTATTATTAGGCACTTAATATGAAAGTTGTGTTTTAAAAACAATAATTTCCTGAACATGTGAATGCAGGACATTAATTTTTTTTGCTGCAAATGTAGGCCCATTATTTTTGAAATTTTGAAAATTTAGGCCCACAAATGATTATTTTCACATATTAAGGCCAATATAATGGCCTAGATATTCTAAAATATAAGTTAATGGACCATGTTTACATTCACAAGTTCGGAGAATTATTGTCTTTAAAACACAATCTTCCTAACTTACCGGCTAAAAATATATTTTCCCTTTTAATATATGGGTGCACAATGGTTGAAGAAGTTTAGAAGGAAGTTTTGTTTGGCTTTCGATTTGGCTATTCATCTGCGGGGTTGGGGAAATGCATATCCAGGAGTCAGCCAACACTTTTGATGCTAAAAAGAAGGTTGTTGGAGGACTTGTGTGGAAAGGGACAGTATGGTAGTTATTCCAAAAGATTATTTCTAAATGTTTTTGAAGGCATTGAGTTTAATCCTTTAGTGGTGGTCTTGAGAATTAAATATGTAACTTGGTTTTCGTATTGTGATATAGGAGTGATTAAAAGATCTTTCTCTTTGCAATGTTTGTGAAGATGTAAGAATCTCCACGGGTGTCTTGTTTCAGGCTGTTGTAATTAGTCTTTATATGTTTAAGCCTATAGCATATTGTCTTGATAATAAGGCTTATATCATGTTAACTAAGATTTGATTTAATGTCTATTAGGAAATGCATGATTTCTAAACATTAGAGAGATATTTACAGTCGTTTCTATTCACATTGATGCACACAATTTGGAATTCAGAGTAAACCTTCTTATGAATTGAGTAGGCATGAGCCATGATGTTACAGGTTTTGAGGTCAACTTCCTATTGAGAATTTATATGCGGTTTTACGTGTTCAACAACTATTTATGAAGATTTTTACCTGGATTATTTTCTTGATTTGTTTTTATTGTTTTTGATAGGTTTTCCAAAATTGAGCACTTTATTACATTGTTAGGTTATTGGTTAAAAGGGTAAATTGCACTTTTGTCACAAGAGAATAGGTGCACTGCAAAATGGACTTTTTTACCTTTTCTATGACTCCAAGTAGAAAATATCGGGTAAATTGTTTTTTAAGGACCGTAACTTGGGGGGGTGGCAAAACAAGGACCGTAACTTTTCGGGCTGGCAAAACAAGGACAATAACTTTTAAAAGTGGCAATTTAAGGACCGTAACTTTAAAAAGTCGCAATTTAAGGACCACAACTTTTAAAATTAGCAATTTGAGGACAAATTAGCCCGGATTACTCTCTTTCGGGCTAATTAGATCGAATTTCGGCTCTAATCGCCAACATGGATATTATTTTGAATGAAATAATTTTAAAAAAAATTCCACTTCATTTTTTTCTTTTATTTTTTGAAATAATTTCCAACTCATTCATTATACTCAAAATACTTTAAGAAAAAAATGAAATGAATATTTTTTGAAATAATGAAAGTATTTTATTTTTTGAGTATAATAAAAGTATTTTATTTTTTTAAATAATTTTCAACTCATTCATTAAACGTATAGTAAGTATTAATTTACCTAGATTAAATATTTTTAACACTAAGTATTATTTTATTGCAATGTGTGTGATGTACTAAATGTATATTTAAAAAAAAAATTCCACTTCATTTTTTTTAAGCATAATGAAATGAATTGGAAATTTAAAAAAAAATGGAAAGGAAAAATAGAGGTAGAATTTAAAAATTCGGGCTAATTTTGTCCTCAAATTGCTATTTTTAAAAGTTGCGGTCCTTAAATTGCCACCTTTTAAAGTTATTGTCCTTATTTTGCCAGCCCGAAAAGTTACTGTCCTTGTTTTGCCAGCCCGAAAAGTACGGTCCTTGTTTTGCCATCCCCCCCAAAGTTACAGTCCTTAAAAAAAAATTACCCAGAAAATACCTAACCCGAAACCAGTATCCAAGCCTGAACCTAAAATGTGGATATAAATATCCATGTATATAATTTTATATAAACATGCATAAGTAATATTTCATACATGAATGTCATAGGTTGCACTGCATTTTATTTGAACTACATATATTATTTTCTCTTAAATGCTACTAATTGTTCCTTAAGATATGCATGAAGAAATGGCCACGAGATGAGGTTCCACAAGCCCTAGCAATGACAATTAAACTAAAGATGATATGTAGTAATAATAATTCCTTTACTGAGCTTTCATAATTGGGTAGATTATAAAACATAAATGATATATACTATTTATTGCTAAGGATGTATAATATTATATTAGGACTAATACTAATGCATGCCAAATTGAATTAATTAAATTCCGATGTGTTATTTGTTTTTGTAACATGAGAATGATATTATGGTCATGAGATTAAATTATTAATTTGCTACCATGTACTTGGTATAACATTATATGAATACCACGTGTTCTTGAATTAATTAAATAAACGATCCCCATATTAGAATTAAATTAATGTAACATGAAATTAAACCCATAAAATTGAATCCTACTAATTAATTAATTCATGTAAGAAATTAAATTGAATTGAAATAGAATCCATAAAAAATATTGTGCTCATAATTAGAATCCTAAGAAAATCACATATTCTCTTCCCCACCGATGTAGAAGCACACACAAATGTGTATCTTTTCTTCCCTAAAAATTTATTCAAATTGAAATATAAAATGAGGATGAATGAGAGTCCTTAGATGACTTCCACAAAATAATCAAAGGCTTGGATAAATGATGCAGTTAAATTAAAATAGGAACTTTTATAAAATAGGACATTGGATGAATTTGCCACCCATAACCCACAATGAAAATATTATTTAATTTCTACTGGCCTAGACCTTCACACTTGTGCCTATAAAATCATAAACCCCATACACCATAAATAATCAGCCAAAACACAAAATTAGCGAGAGAGATTATCAAGTGAGTTCTTCCATATTAGCTCAGTTGTGAAAGTTCTTGAGGGATCCTCTTGGGAAAGAGGCATGGATGGTTGAAGTTTTGCTTCTACAAAATCCACCATAGCCGAAGACCTTTTATTCTATGAATCCATGTGATGTACCTTCTCCCTTCTACGTTTCCTTTATTTTTCTTTTCGAATCCATGGCTAGAATTGTTTGAAATGTTGTTTATATTCTAATTGTATAATTGCATGTGTAATCCAATATGTTCGCGGACTCATTATTGCTCGAACCCTGAGATATGTTGCCTATATTTGTTCAAATGCTATCAATCTTGTTATCAATGTGCTTGTCTTGATGAGTAGAGGTTAAATATGGTATTGCATGTGAGGTTCAAGATGTTCTTGAATCATCTCTTGAATTTTTTTATCCATGCCTAACTTGTACAAATAATGTTTAAAATATGATGAACTTGATAGCTTTATACTTGAAATCTTGTGTAGATTCTAGAAAATACAATTGCATATTAAATTGAACCACTCTTGGAATTTTCAAAATTGATGAATATGTGCTTGAACTTTAAAATTTTTGTCACCATCATGTTTAGAATAATGAGAGGAACAAAATGGTATAATTTCATGTGTAATTCGGTTAATCCTTGGAAACTTTGAATTTAATAGTCATTTTCCCCATATGTGATTAAATGCTTAATTTCTTGTTAACATTATGTTTAAAATGATGAATACAGACTAGAAATATGATTGCATGTTGAATCTATCATAAATCAAAGAAAACCCTAATTTTGATTGTTAATTTTTTAATTTAGCTATACATGTTCTAAATCCAAACATAGAAGATTATGCATGTGAATGAACCATAATTTGATTTTTGAAAATATTTATTAACAATGGGAACTTGTATGCTAATTGATGTAAATTTTCGAACCTTGTGAAAGTTTAGGAGATGAAATTTTAAAGAAAGTGGACATAGTGATCATGATGTTTAAAAGAATGTGTCCAATTATCGTCTTTCTAATTTGATTTAATGTTATATTCCAAAAGTATTACTTGAAATGTGAGAAATTGAGATTCTCATTAATCATTTACACACCCACTTACACACACATTTTCAGCCTCACTTAATAATATAAGAAAATAAACTTTTAAATTTAATTGATTAAACTTGATGCATGTGAGAATTGACGAATAAATATTCATGAATAATATTGTTGCCTATACATTTCAAACATAACTAGACTAAAATTTGTAAATTCGATACTTGACTTACCTTCTATTGATGATATATGAATTTAGATTGATAATTTGTACATTGCAAGTCAATTTGCTAATTTATTTCTTTAAAATGCAATGAATACTGAAGGATATCATAACTAGTAAACTTGGTGCAAAAGACTTAATTAATAAAATAAGTTGCAACATTAAATATTATAGGACAAAAATTGAAATGAAGCTTGGCAACTAGTAAGCTGCTATTTACAATTCTTGAATCAGTCCAGTAACTTTGTAAATGTCTACCTCTTGCAACTTTCGTATTGGATAATTATCTATAAGTGTTTGCAACAACTTGCTAAATGTATACTTGCAATAACATTTGGAAAATACACTTTTTTGTCCATTAATTTTTATTGACTTTGGTTTTCATTCAATTAACTTTGGAATTTTGAATTTTATCGTATAACTAACAAAAATTTGTGAGTTTGTCCTGCTACCTGCTACATTAGGTAACTCTTTCAGTAAATCTAACGTGACACCAGTTTTTTATAAGTTATAGGATAAAATTCAAAATGTCACATCAAAGAAGTACCTGGCATAGTAGGTAACATGACAAAAACACAAACTTTGTAACTTATCGGAAAAAATTAAAAAATTCGAAGTTAATAAGACAAAAACAAAATTCTACCAAAGTTAATTGGACAAAAAAGTGTATTTTTCCCATAACATTTTTATTGCATCCTTTTATAATGAATAACATGATTAATTCAGTTAAATTGCAAAATATGCTACTACTTCAACTACTTGCGAAATTTTAAATACATGTTAATTTAAGACTTTTTGCAACTCATGTAGGTTGCACGTTAGAAAGGCATAAAATGAATTAATATTACAACTTGCAAATATAAATGAAAAAAATATAATTTATGTACTCCAACTTGCTAAATGTTGGAACTTTTTGGAGAGATATACCTAAGGTAACAACAATAACTTAAGGATGAAATGCTAGACTTGGCACATTGAAGCAATCGTCGGCTACATGGCCAAACAAGGTTTAAGTCCACGTGCAATGTAAATCACTTTATAATTTGATATTGGATTTATGAATTTAAGTTCATTACCATGCACGAAAATCTCTAATAAGATTGGTCTTCATTTTAAGTATGATGTTCGAATCCCAATGGAAAGATTTATGTCACGAATAATAGAAGTAATTATGTGTGACTGCATTAAATTGTAAAAGATACCACAATACCTAGAATTATGAAATAAAGTCTAAGTTTCATACTGCATTTTTAGGAGATCGAGTATAGAGATATAAGCATTGGAGATAGACATCGTACACTTGCCATATGAAATAGCAAAATGTTGAATGCAAAATGTTGAAATAACTTGTATCAATATATACATTTTACATAACTTACGCAAATATGTAAAATGTACTCTAGTGAATTAACAAAATAAAATGGTATCATTTTGCCTTGCACGACGTATGTCAAACACAACCCACTGTTCTCGAGCAAGCTAAAAAACGAGGGTGTGTTATTTTTGGTCCCCTATTTTTTTGATCAATTTTAGTCCCAATATTTGGATAAATTGTAGTTTTGGTTCCAAGAGCATGAGGTAAAATTGCATTTTGTCCTGGAAATTAATCGATGGGACCAATTTTGAAAAAATAAAGGATCGGTTTCACACATAGGTACTAAAAGTATTTTAAACTCGTTATGTTGGTACCAAAGCTGCAATTTACCCGTGCTTAAAAGAAGAGTATAATCTCAACTCAGATAGGAGGGCGATTATAGAAAAAGAAAAATTATGCTCCAAAAATCACCCTCGTGAGTAGGATAACGACGCGCAAAAATCGAAACGCTAATGGGATCACATACTTAGGTTATCCTGCGTCTGGTTGCATGATCAACACAAAATTGAAATCACATCAAAAGCGGTCGAACCTTCCAAAAATACTCATACACCAAAAATAACACCAACGACATTAAAACAATGGATAAAATTGAGGGGAAAAGCCACACTATGTGGCTAAGAAATCAAACTAAGGTGGGGTAAATCTCATGCTAGGAAAAATCTTAGATAAAAATCAATGCAAGAAAATAAAATGCATTATCGTTCTAATCACCGTTATAATCTATCTTATGATAAAGAATCATTTCCCTATGAAGTACAAACACACTTAAGACATCGTCGAATGGGTCATAAACTATACGGGGATTTTAGAAAAGCCAAAACCGTCAAGGGGATGATAAAATTACCTATGGAACTGCTACAAATATTATGACAGTCATTTTTTTAACTATCTTAAGAATGTATGTAAATAGGAAATAATTGTTAAATTCTGTATAAAGGATATTATTCTAAATTATGCATTCGTTTCTAGTGTGTTTGTACCTTCTCCTTTATTAAAAACACTGGTTTTTATGGTGTTGGAATTTTTATTAACATGGAATAATTGATAAAAAATATAAATTTGAAAAAAGAGAAAGACGGTGATCTAATTGCCAGGGAGGAGAAACCTGGTGATGAACCTTGATGATTTAAAGTTTTTCTTAGTGGGGAGGTTTTTTAAATTTGCGCGCAATATATAAGGTGTTGATGAAGGGTGGGAATAGGGGATTGGTTTAAACTTTCTAATCAGTAGTCAATAATCCCAATTTTGACTTGGAGAATACATATAATAATGAGAGTAATGACAATATACCTTTGCCAATATGTGAAAATGGAAAAGAGATAATACTACTCAAGACTTGGTAATATACTGATCGTTTCCCAATTCCCATGGAGGGAGTAAATACGATATTATTTTTTAAATTAACAACTTCCATTTTTAACCGGCGGCCAAGGTTTTAGGCTTGCCGAGAATAATGATTGTATTAAATTATGTAAAGGGCTCGAAAAACTCTTTAGTAGTTCCTACTTTGTGTGGTTAATCAAATGGAAGTAATTAGACATAACTTGAATTTTATTTGTTGGATTTCAATATGTTGTGTTGACAGAAGTGGAAGGAGGATAAATTTTTTTTTCAAGACCGTAACTTAGAGGGGTAGTAAAATAAGGACTGTATCTTTTTAGACTGTCAAAACAAGGACTGTAACTTTTCAAACTGATAAAATAAGGACCTTAACTTTTAAAAGTAGCAAAACAAGGTCTGTAACGTTTAAAAGTACACTACTATTGATGTGAGCCTGTGAGCCTGTTTTAAAAGTACACTCTTTCAGGCTAATTTTCCATGTGAAAGCCGCGTGAGCCTATTTTGAGCTCAATTTTTAACTGAGTTGACGTTCAATTGTCATCTTAGTCTGCGATTTGAGCCCACAAAATGTGATGGTAATTAGGCTAATTTGACTTCAAATTGCTACTTTTAATAGCTACGGTCCTTGTTTTGTTACATTTAAAAGTTACATCCTATATTTTGCTACTTTTAAAAAGTTGCGGTCTTTGTGTTACCAATAAAAAAAGTAAAGTCCTTGTTTTGCCTCCACGCCCAAGTTACGGTCTTGAAAAAAGGTTTACACAGTGGAGGGATTTGCATTTTTGTAATCATGATACGATGTGGAGCATTGTTGCATATTACAAGAATGGCATTGATACACACATTAGGGTTTTAAGGACTTATTAGTGTATCAGGTTTTATGGCTTCTTGTAAGGGACAAAAAAAGGACATTTTTGGGGTCAACTGAAATTGTTGTCAAGCCATATGAATTTCCATGGTTATGTATTGGCGATTTTATTGATATATTGAGATGTGATGACAACTGTGGAAGAGTAGCTTACCTAGATGTCTATTTTTCTAGGGTTTCGATAGGCAAAAATGGAAACTAATCACTTACCACCATTTTAATAGTTATGGCTTTATGGGGAGTTGTGGTAGAGGCACTCAGAGTGTGGAAAAGTGATTGGACAAAGCCATGGCCAATCTAATTTGGTACTTATATTTATGTATTGCCACACTCACTAACCTAGTGGTGAAGGTATCAGATTATTTTCCCATTACGGTTATCACTAATTGTCAAGGTTTTCATAAGAAAGATTATTAATTTTCTTTTTGAAACCAAATGGTTACAAGAACCGGATATGAGGAATGTGGCTTACATTATTAGAATGCAACATCTAATATCTTTTATGATTTTGGGAGGAATGTTGTTGGAGTTTGGAACACCTCCAAGAAAGAGCTAAAGAAAGAAACGAGTAGACTACAAGAGTGGTTTGATAAGTTATCCATTGCAAAATATTAGTAAGCGAGAAACGAGTTAGGCGTACACATGGTTAAAGAAGAGAACAATTTGGCACCATAAAAATTGAAGATATATTTGTTGAAAAGGGGCGATATTAATTCCTAATTTCTTTACCAAGACGCATCGACACACAAAAAACCAATATAGTAGACAAGTTGCAGAATGATAGAGGTAACTGGACTATTAACCATAACATTAGGGTAATACACTTAAGGAAATTCTTCCTTCGTGTATTTGTTAAAAAAAAAAAGAAACTCTAGTTGTTCTCGTTGTTCGTTATGCTATCATTACTCAAGGTTCAGCTGATAAATTTTTTTTGGATGTTGTGTTGTAGAACAGATAAATCAGGTGAGGAGAATGAAAGAAGAGATGATATTACAGGCACTAAAACCTTCTCAAAAAAATCTCTTTTTCGAAGTTGTAGTAGAAGGTTGATTGAACATAATGCTCAAGTGTGGATCAAATTGAAGCAAACTTTTCAAATCTAAACTAAAATTCATGAAAATACTGAGTTGTTATCAAGCTCGGGCAAATAACCGTACAATCTTAAATGACTTGCCAAATATTTATTAAGATGAAATTCCACCTTTTCCGTTCAAGTTAAACCAATAGCTCGCTGATTCTGGTTTTTTTCCTTCGAACATCCCTCCTAAAGAAATCTATGTCATTTCAACTACATTTTCATTCATTTCTATTAATTTTATGAACTACAATAAGTTTTATTTTATCTTCACAGAAATATATGAATTTTATCCTTGTGTTAAAGTGTGGGTTTTGTTTATGTATTCTTAATAGCAAAGTGATTCTCCCCTATATTTAGTTTGTGATTCGAAAAAAATTTATGTTAACGAACTCTCCGTTATGCTCTGATTTATTTTCAACATGTATCCACATTTACGTATGTCAGAATATGTAGATGTTACGTTAAGAAAATTATATTTGATGATATATTATACACCTTAAAACTTGCCCACTATAGATGGTAAAAAATGTTGAAGAATTTATGGTGGAAATGTCTTTATAAGCGTAAAGAGTTATTTGAAAGCTTATCCACACCGGATGTACTATTCTGACAAAAAAAAGGATATTCTTAATTTTGCCCACTACAAAAAAAAAGAGGTTTTACAATGGTTATCAACCGTTGTCTGTTCATGTTAACTATATCGTATTTGGACTGTTGTCTTTCCATTAAAATTAATCTTCGTATTGAAATAAATTATTTCCACAAAACATTAATGTGTGGCTACGCCTCTATTGTTTAAATCATTTCTATTAAATCACTGCAGCTGCATAATTTTCAAACTGAAAGAAATTAATTCCAAGAAAAAAACTAAATGGTTATTCCTTTCAATCAAAATAGACCGTAAGACTACGGAAACAGCACGCATCTTTAATAACACCCTTAAATGATTAATATATTTGGTAAAACATGAACGCTAATAAGTGATGCATCATGCATGGCATAGAGGAATGATTCCTCTACAGTGAACTTTAATTCCCGACTTTTAGTGAACAAGCAATAAATGTAAAAACACAAAATGTAAAAGCAATAAAACAATGAGAGATACCTTCTCCTGCAGCAATAAATGAAAGAGTATGCCTAGGGGACAAAACAACTTCTACCTTTATGCCCTCAACATAAGTTCCCTATTCACAGTCAGCAAAGGTGAACAAAATGCACACAGAACAGGATGGAAAGAGGAGAGAAGTGTTCGTTCAACATATATTATAAATGTGCACTCTAAGCAGATTAAGCAAAGTGGTAAGGCAAACTCTTAACAAATTCATAAGTTCTAATTTTTTTTTAAATATTGCCTGTTATTCTAAGGATCTAGAGGGCAAATGCTCAACAAGAACAATAGATTCCACATACAATTATCAACTATAGAGAAGACTTCAGCAAAGGCAAATAAAATGTCCCATTATCAACTTAGGAAAACAGCGAGAAAATGAGAGATTCAGAAGAAGAATAACAATAAGACAGAAATCTGTGCATCCTCTCTAACCCGCAAAATCTGGCTAGTTGAATCCAACAAATCATTAATCACCTGGTAGCAGATATTAAAAGAAATGAGGAATCAGAGGACTTTGGAACATATGACAAAGCATTTGAGCATGTTAAGTAGGGGGCTTTAACTACATGTTTGATACATATAAGTTTACAAAGTTGGAGACTCTACCGTAAGAATTTCAAAGGCATGGCCAACATTTCATTCACATGAGAGGAATTAATGTTTGAAGCAAATTTTGTTTGAAGCATAATTTCATTTTTTTTACCAAAGTTAGGATATAGTACTTCGGTATTGACCTCATTGTAGATTTTGAGATATGACACTCAGAGTAAGAATTCACGACCTGGAGTCTGATAGGACATTAATATCAGTCATCCATGTAGCCATAAAAAATTATCATCATTGATTATCACTAATTTTTTTTGTAATTATGCTTAATTAGTGGGAATCAATCTCTAAGCTTTGCTGATGTATGCCTTAGAATATGTACATTTACATGCCATAACCCTATTGATAACAGTAGCTAGAGCTAGTCTAGAAGGGTTCTTGGAACTGCATTCTTCCCGTTAATGGTGGGACAAGTAGGGTGTTTGTGTTGAAATTTTGATGAAACATATTTATAGTATGAAGATACATGTGATATATGATAATAACTGCTGCCTTAATTTGTGAATTTTTCAAAAAGCCTGGTAAAAGATCTCTTGCACTAGACTATGTTTGGGCCCCTGAAAGAGCTTCCATTATATGCTCTCAAAACTGCATAAAAGAGCTAGTCTACATTTCCTCTCAAAATTTTACGCTTCTTTCCATCACGTAATGTCCCAATTAATTTGTCTATACTCTATATTAATCTCACCATCTATATGACATTATACTCTTAACCCCTTAAATTGTCAATATCTCATCCAATTAGAGACATTTTAATACTAGGGTTGACATGCTACTATAGTATACACCTACATTTTAGCCTAAACAACTGGACACTAAAAAAGCCTGCTGCAAAACAAAAATCACTTAATAAATGGCACTGCAATACAATTTCATTGATAGTGTAATTCACATCTAGATTGTTCGTCCTACAGCTTACAAAATTTGTGATTGTTCTTTAATTCCATACAAAGAATGGCATAGCATCAATTTAATGCAACAAAGATTGTTCTATCATTCCATATGCTTACACCCACCATCCAATAAAATACTTTTTAAACCTTTAAATTTAATTGATACTCACTATTTATAATTTCTCATGAAATATTGAAAAGGTAAATTCAAAATTCTTTTTTTTTTCTCATATTCTTCCATTTTAACTGTCATTTAAGGTTGTTTCAAGAAAGTCATCATTATATGTTATATGTATAAAATGATCTTATTATCATTTTACCTTCGCTATTTTGTAAAGAGGAGTAAACTGCCCTATTAATGTATATAACAAAGTAGTATATATAATTAGAATTTGATCATTTAATTATTCCAGGTAATTGCAAAAATGAAAATTGTTTGGCAATTAAAAAATTCTACAGCTAATATGGAATAAAGAGATTACTCATCAACCTGCAAAACATCAAATAATTTAGGGAAAGTATTTTCAATCCTGTAAGTTACCCAATTCAGTTTTAGTGTTTCCCACTTTCACAAATTGAAATATATATATAAACCAATGAAATGAAGTCCACAATTCCAGTGTAAAATTCAAGGACACCTAAATCTGCAAACGAAAACCAGCTATCTTTTTTTTTTTACTTAGAAAACATAAAATTAAGCGAGCCCATATAATGAAATTACCTAAACTGCAACAAATATGAAGGTGGGGCCAACTTTCTCTGCTCTAAACTTTCCTTTCGAGAAGCTTTGTTTTTATCTTTTAGGCCAATCTCTGCTAGTTCAAGCTATCCCACATTTCAAACCAAACATGGATTTTTAATTAGTCCAATATTAACAAAGAACAATTAATACTGTTGTTTACCAAATAAAGTATGCTGGGAATTTATGGCTAATTAATGGAACTTTGGCAAAAAAATCAAAAGTGGGAGATCATAAATGCTTCATGAATGCTAATGTTTGATGATGATGATGATGAAGATATAAATGCATGAACACCAAGAATTGTCAGGGGTTTTTCTTTAGTCTCTGGACTTAAATGTGTATATATTACTTGTATTGAGAGAATGAGCTTTTTTATTTTGTTACAAGAGTGGACTATTTATAGTTTTTCCTATACAAGGGTAGATTCGTCCTTTTCGGCTTCCAATGGGACAGGGGCAATAAATGACTCCAGTCTCTGAGGGCGCGCGGGCGTCCGTACACCCGAGTCCGCAGGCGTCCGGCCACTTGCATGTCGACACGTGTCCAAAAAGGACGATTCTCTGAGATGTTTTCCTTAATTGGGTGGAATATTCCCTCTGTCACTAAGTACGGAGGCGGCCCTTTTCCTCTTGTGGGAAGATCTCACCAGTGTCTATCACGTGCTTCTCGAGTTGTCCGTAGGTAAGCCTGTTGAGGTCGGAGATCGGACTCCTACACTTCATGAGGTCGGAAGACTTCCCTGAGTTTGGCCGTACTGAGGAGATCTCCCTTCGTTTTACTTGTCCGCGGCCGGACCGGTCCGGTCACTGTCTCCTTGGCATGCATCTGACGCGTGACAGACATAATACAGAGCTCGATGCCGACCTTGATTGGTTCTGCGGAAGAACGGGATCGGAGACCGCGGCGACCGGAGAGCATCTGGCCCGGCCGGCCTATCGTAGCCGCGGTGCTCTGTTGTTTTTGGCCGGAATGAGGTCGGTGCCGACCTATGGTGGGAAATGGCCACAACAAATACCATCTCTCCTAAATTTCAACATAAAAGAGGGAAAGAAAGTTTTGAACTTTTTTGTTTTGCAACAGAAAAGAAGAGACATTAGAGAATTGAAAAGAGCTTTTACTTATGATTAATGATTTCAGGTGTTTCTGGATATGCATATCTCACTGATCTTTGCATCAACTTAAATTAAAAAGGATGCATGAATATTCCAACATACTAAATTTCTCTCAGGCATTTTCTCGAACACCTTATGTGCCTCATGAATATCTCATAATTTTCCATAAAAAAATTTCAGACAAGTCAGGGCAAAGATATAGACAACTACCCATTTAATATCATGCGTGTACGAATCTACCTAACCCTTCTAATATTAATTTAATTTAGGGCAGGACAGAAACACACCCATAACGGGTGTAAAAGAGAAAGAGAGATAGAGCAAAGAATTTGCTTACCCATTCTTTCACGACCGCTGTAATGTCCAACTCAATCCATCTTTTTAGTCAGCTATTTTAGGGCAGAAATAACGCGGCGAAGGGAAGCGAAGTCGGTGGTGAGATGATGGAGAACGACTGAGGCATCGATGGGGCATGATGGAGTGAAATTTGTTAGCTAGGGCAAATGTACAATACGATCTTATATAGATGGAGCGGGAGAGGAAAATGAAATGTGAAAAGGGGGATGGAAATTGAAAGTGGATTTTTTCCAAGTATTTTTAAAAGTGCTAGTTTTTTTTTTCAAAGTTATTAATTAAAAAAACCTCAAAAGTGTTAATTCAAAAATGCTAGCTTACAAGTGTTATTTCCAAAAGTTGAAATTGTTATTCTTTTCTTTTTATGTGTATTTGTAAAAGTGCTAATTCAATTTACTAAAGGTGTCAGTCCAAATAAATAAAGGTATTATTTCAAAGATGTATTTGTAAAAGTGTCATTCCAAATACATGTATTTGTAAAAGTGTTAATCCGAAAATGCTTAAAAGTGCAATTTGCAAAAGTTAAAAAAGGTATTCTTATTTCTTTTTATGTGTATTTGTAAAAGTGTTAATTCAATTTATTAAAGGTGTCATTCCAAATAAATAAAAGTGTTATTTCAGAGATGTATTTTTAAAAGTGTCATTTCAAATACATGTATTTGTAAAAGTGTTAATTAAAAAATGCATAAAAGTGTTATTTCTAAAAGTTGAAATTGATATTCTTATTTTTTATGTGTATTTGTAAAAGTGTTAATTCAATTTACTAAAAGTGTCATTCCAAATAAATAAATTTTTAATTCTCATAGTTAAAAGTGTTGATTTGTATATATATATATATATATATATATATATATATATATGATCTATTTTTATTTATAGAAGTTAATAATATTTGGTTTAAAATTGTGGAAAGACAGTGCCCAAAACACGTTGTTGTATTATTCATTGAAAAAGATTGCATCATTTTACAAATTGGAAATACAACGATTGAAAAACATTGTCTTTCTACTCATTCTGCAAGAAAAAAAAACAACGATGAACTACAACGGTATTATAACCGTTGTATATTAGCGGTTTTTCGCGCATTTGCAATGCGAAACTACATCGGTTCTCCATAACCGTTGAATATCATCAGATGACTAATCTGAAAGATAACGATTATAGTTTATTCAGTACCTTTATTACCTTAGACAACGATTTTTTCCGAAAACCGTTGTCTTTCATGTGTTGTATAACATTTTTTTTCTTGTAACACCTCACTGTGAGGAAAGCGGCTAAGTTGTACTATGTGTTAAATTGGGAGAAAATGACATTTTGGGAGCTCGTGAGGACATGATGTATGAGCTCTTGTCGATAGTAATACTCTTTCTTTTCCTTATCACTAAGCCTGAAATGACTTTCGACAACGGGTATCGGTTTCCACCGTGGTCTTAAATTTAACCCCATTTTTCATAGGTATCTGACTTGAACGCAAAATACTAGCTATACTAGTAGTTACCCCACAAGAGTATGGGATCACTGTAGTATGGGCGAGTATAAGAACCAAGTAGTATCGAAACCAGGGGAAAGTGTGTATACGAATAAAATCCTGGAGATGTACGTCTCGTAGCTAATATGAATGCAATGTTTTGGTTTGAAATAATTCTAAACTATTATACTATCTCTATGCTATCAATGAAATTAAAATAAATTATAACTTTGTTTTAAATGCAAATTTGAGATGGTAATGCTCTGGATAGGAATTCCTTCGTATAATTCTAAGTGTACTAAAACTACGCAATCAACTTCCCTAATCTAGCACAAGATTGCAAGACTAAAACTAACCCTAATAGTTCGTCCTATCAACCTACTTCACAAATCCAATAATTAAATTATACGGGTTGTGGTTAATTATTGAGGCCTTAATTTAACTAAGGTGATGCGGTCGTCCTCCCTAGATAAACCGGTAGATGATAAACCCCTTCTAAAACCCTCTGCTTAAGCCTAATCGTTATTAAAGAGTGATGCGGTCATCTTCTCTCTAACAATTTTCATACTCAATTCCAAGATAATTCTAGAGTTTATTTTAAGAATTCAATTAATTAAGAGAATCACAACTAAACATCACGAATTACCCTAATTATTTACAAACACCCTACTTCTACGAGTTCATCCTATCCTAAGCATGCAACGGTTCTAGCCTAACATGGTAATTGAAATAACAAAAGCAATTATAACAAACATCTGCATACTCAAATTAACTAATGAACTGAAGAACATAAACCAAGAACAAATTAAAGTCTCAAAAATATATTTTATAATCTAGAAAATTAAGTTTAGAAGTCTCAACAATCTAAGAATGAAGAATAAAACAAAAAACTATGAATTAGTACTCTCAAAACCTCGTTTACACGGTGAAATCCTTGCTAAAACTCTCTTTCTCATCAGTCGTGCGATTCCCTTCTCCAGCGGAACCCGGGCGCTCGAGTCCTCATCAGTCGAGCGCCTAGTGCTCGACCTAGGCTCGGTCGAGTGTCTCTTGGCAGCAGAACACCACACGCACTCGACTCCCTATCGCTCGAGCGCCTATGTGCTCGACCTAGGTGCGCTAGAGCACTTCCTCCTTCGAGCCAAATAACACTTTTGCAGGCACGAACTAATACTTTTCGTATTTCTTCAATATATTCTCATCCGCGTGTCCGTTTGAGTCGATTCAAAGTCCTACGAACTCTATTTTTTGCCCTCTATCCAACTATAAGCATCAAAGAGATAAATTCATTAGTATATGAAAATGATACTCGAATGACTATAAATACTCATAATAAACACTCAAAATATAGGCAAATCGGGCTACCAAACACAGAAATTTCACGCCTAATCAACCCCCCAAACTTACCATATTGCTTGTCCTCAAGCAATGAAATAATAATTCAAGTGAAATTGTTAAGAATGAATCATAGAACCAAATCATGCAAGTAATAGTGTTCAAGCTTTAAAGATCGATCACCCATACACAAACTAACCCCTTTCACCCTACTCATGAATAATCAATAAGAACTACAAAAGTCAAACATGGATATGCTCTCGGCGATGTGTTTCACTCCCTCACAAGTGTTTAGCAATAATAAGGGACTCACTTTATCAATCAATCACACAAATCAGTAGCCATAGACTTGTAAGCACTCTCAACTTCGACCATAAACTAGAATCCATGCCGAATGTAAGGACTTTCTCAAGGTTGTAATATAAGGCTCTTCGGACAGGTGGGGTAACTATATAGGATAACTGACTCAAGTGAATGGAGAATAAAAAATCAAACTTGGGTATTTTCAATCTACGGAACCGACTTCTTCAAACATCTTCATGAACAACACCTTCAGTTTCATCTACTCTCAACACTTAAACTTTTTTTTCTAACTCTTTTCATTTTTTTCTCAATCACGCACTTCCTTTTTCTTTTTTTTTTTTCTTTTCACACAATATATGAGCTCATATTTCTTTTGCTCACTCTCAATTTTTTTTGTTCTTCCCCACAACTCAAAACATAATTACACCTTTCCTAATATTCACTCAAGCATTAATAATTCAACTTCTCAACTCAACTTGATCCTTTTCTCATTCATAACTTTCCTATTCTCCACTCAAATTAGGACAAAAAGAGTTTAACAATTTGGATAAGTTCAAATGTGCTAGCAAAATAAAATAGGCTAAGACTCAAACTGGCTATCAAGGGATAAATGTTATTGGTAGGCTTATTTTGGCTAACTGACTTATCAATTCAAAGATGGCCTAAAATCACTTTCGGCATTTCATACTAGACACAATCAAGAAGCGAGAGTAACCACAAGTTCTAGCACCTCTAAGGTGAAGATCCACTCACAAACGATGAGATCAATTTTAGTGGATTTTAATCTCTTAATAGGCTCAAACCTCACGGCTTTCACATCCATGCTAGACCTAGTGAATTCTCACTTTTTACCACACAAGTATTCAAAAGGAAAATTCGTAAGTATACGAGTTCCCTCTCAAATCAACTCTAATTACTACACTCACACAATCGAGACTTTAGCTCAACTCCACATATCAATAACTCATAACTCACACTCAAAGATAGCGATCAATAATCACAAATAGCACCCAATTAGTTCACAATATAACAGCTCAAGGAGTATCTTAGGGCACAATATATAACCTAACTCAACTCAAAGAGAGGGCGTGCGCCTGTGCAATGTCAAATAAACCTCTCAAGTGCGCCGGTGCATATCCCATAAAACATATAAAAACTCCACCCCCAAACTTTGACCTCATAAGCTTAATCCCCATTGCACTTGACAATGTAGCACACTCCCTTGCTCGAATTCCTCCCTTGAATAATTCTATGATATTTGTACACCTTCGAGACAAGCCTACAAGCAACTCACTCTAGAACGAGGTTAGAACATACGATTCAAAACAACACCCTAATAACTAAAAATACTAAAAAATAAATAAAAGTGGGTTGCCTCCCACTCAGCGCTATTTTTAAGGTCCTAATGCCAGACCGAGCTCAAAGGAGCTCATGGGACATGATACTCAAAAGTTACCTCCCCTATTCTCACAAGAGAAGTAGTAGAATTTCTTTCCTTGATTCCCATTCATAGAAAACTCCTTCTTCTCATCCGGTGGAGGTGTTACCTTCTTCTTAGCTTTCTAAGGAGGTGTCTTATCAAGAAACTTCCTAAATTTTGTCTTCTTCACATCAACTTCTCCTTTTTCCTCTAATTTTGCCACATCCACACTTTTAAACTCTTCATCCTTCAACTCCTCTTTGTCTTTATCCCTATCAAAACAATCAAGATCATAATGCTCATAGGTTAAATCATCAAGTTTAGGATTATCACAATCATGAATATAAGATGAATAAGGATTAAGAGGTGTGTCTTCAACAATAGCCTTAATAGAATGACAGCTTTCATCTTCCTTCCGGTGTTTCATGGCCTCGTATAAAGAAATCTTCACCTCTTGATCATCTACCTTTACTGTGATCTTTCCATTCGCCACATCTAACACCATTCTCGTCGTAGCTAAGAACGGTCTTCCCAAAATCAAAGGCACATGCTCATCTTCCTCCATCTCTAGGACCACAAAATCAGCTGCGAACACGTGATCACCCACCTTCACGAGGACATCTTCTACAACACCTTGAGGTCTTATGATAGAACTATCAGCGAGTTGGAGAGTCATCATGGTTGTTTGAAGATCTCCACCATCCAACTTCTTATATAGTGACAATTGCATTAGATTGATGCTCGCTCCAAGATTGCACAACGCTCATTTCTTGACTCCATTCCCGATATCACATAAGATCTTGAAGCTACCGGGATCCTTCAACTTCGGGGGAAGCGCTTTGTGCACCATTGCACTCACCGCGTGATTCAACTGCAAAAGCTCGGGCCCGTCAACTCTCCTTCTCTTTGCTATCAAGTCCTTTAGGAACTTAGTATAATTAGGCATCTGCTCCAAAGCATCATAAAATGGGATGTTGATGTGGAGCTTCTTGAAGACCTCAAGAAACTTGACGAACTTCTCATCTAACTTTTTCTTCATGAGCCGCTACGGATATGGTACCGGAATCATAGATTTTGGCACCCCCATTCATCTCACTCGGTCTCCTTCACGTTCTGCCTCGCTTTCTTTGCCTTTTTCCACTTTGAGACTCGTTTTTCTTCTACTTAACCTTCTTCCTCATGGTCTTCCCTTTTAGTAGCGTCTTCCACCTCAACCTTCTCGCTCTCCTTTTCCACCTCCTCAAGGACTTTATCCTCATCAGCAGGTAAAGGAGGTCCATCATACTTGGTTCCACTTCTCAACTAGATCGCGTTGCATTGCTCTTTTGGATTCCCTTTCGGCATAGACAGATATTTACCCGTCTCTCTTCCAAGTGATTTTGTAATATGGTTCATCTTGTACTCATTAGAGGTGAACCGGCTATTGTTCTCTTGCTATTTAGCTCCATATCCCTTCTTTGGAGATCTTGATCACGCTGATCATTCTTCTTACTCATCTCTTTCACATCATACTCCAAAGAGGACAATCTCTTACTACCCTCTTCCACCTTCTGAAGAATGGCGTGTAACATCTCATCAGTGGTAGCACCTCCTTCTCCACCTGGGGGTTTGGAGCCAGGGTCGACATTTGGAGGTACAATTATCCCTTCTCTCGGATTATTGTAGGACAAGTTCTTTTTCTTCCTCCATTAATTATGGTTAGCCTGCGGGCCTCCTTGATATCCCTGAGTATTCCTCCATTGATTATGAGGAGGCTGTGGACCCACTGATTCGAACGGTTGACCATAAGCAGGTTGCCCCTGATAATTTCCACCTTGATAGTTATTCTGATTATAATTAGGCCCTCCCATATAGTTGGCCACCTCTTGCTGGCATCCTGGCCGATCCACTCTCTCACTCATCACATTATTCAGACCACTCAAACTCTGCCCAACCTCCAAGTTGCTGATTTTCTCCATCACAGCCATCAACAGCTTCCTCGTTCCCTCACTTTCATCCATCTGATAGACTCTCTGAAATTTCTGATCTTCTTTCCACTGCCCCACGTTCTTTACTATGTCTTCAACTATCTTCCTGCACTCAGCTGCACTACGATTCAAGAACGCTCCATTAGGACAGGCATCGAGATGGTGCTGATCCTTCTCGCTAGCCCCGCAGTAGAAATAGGCCTTAGTATCTCCATCATTGAACCCGTGTTGTGGTCACTCAATAAGCATGTTGGAGAATCGCTCCCAAGTGTGACTCAATCCCTCGTTCGTTCTCTACTTGAATGAGGAGATCTCCTTCCTCGCTTTCACAATTCTAGATGGAGGGTAAAACACTCAAGAAATAGGCGCTCGAGTTCTGCCCATGTATTCACACCCCCTCGTGGGAGTGTGTTATCATACCACTCCTTAACTATTCCAGTTAGAGAGAACTAGAACAATCTGAGCCTCTTTGCATCTTCCGACATCCCATCATAGTTAAACGTTGAGGCTATCATCAGGAAATTCTTCAAGTGAGTGTGGGGGTTGTCCTTTCATACCTCTCCCTTGAATTGGTTCTCAACAAGCATCTTCAAGATCCCAGGGGATATAGAAGAATTGTTTGCCTCGACTGGTGGCATTGCTACTCCATCATAATATCATTGAGGCTGAGCCTCAAACCTTCCTCGAATTTCTACACCAGGAGGATCAGCGCTCTGCAGAACTTGCCAAGGATAAACTGGTGGTGGGGGGTTATAAGTAGGTGATGGTGAATAAGGATATGGTGGGTACGGGTATGGGTAAGGTGGATTGTTGTGTTGGTAGACAGTGTTGTTGAAGGGGTTATTTAGGTTGTTTTGGTTCTGATTCAGATTTAGAGCGGAATTGTTTTGGTTCTGTGGGTTTGGGTTTTGGCTTGTACTTTTCCCTTTCGGTGCTTGCTTTTGACCTTCAACACCCTCAACCCGTTCCACAATCTGATTGAACTTTTCTGCATCTCGATCCCACTCTCCGCCTAACTCCAAATTCATGTTGTCACCATAGGCAGTATTCATCCTTCTCTGAAAAGCGCGATTCCTATTTGCAATAATCTTAGGGTCTAGCTTTGTTCTATCTTCGTTCGTTTCTCCCTTTGGGCATGTTTTCATATACCCGAGTACTCGGAAAGAAAGATCAAACGAAACTGGCTAACAAATAAAAAAAGACAGAAAATAAAAACACTCACTACTAGCTACTCAACTATCTACAAGTCATACTCAATGATCATACATCGCCTTCCTTGGCAACGTCGCCACTAACTTGAATGCAAAATACTAGCTATACTAGTAGTTACCCCACAAGAGTATGGGATCACTGTAATATGGGCGAATATAGGGACCAAGTAGTATCGAACCCAAGGAAAAGTGTGTATACAAATAAATCCCTGGAGATGTACGTCTCGTAGCTAATATGAATGCAATGTTTTGGTTTGAAATAATTCTAAATTATATTATACTATTTCTATGCTAACAATGAAATTAAAATAAATAACTTTGGTTTAAATGCAAATATGAGATGGTGCTGCTCTGGATAGGAATTCCTTCGTATACTAACGAAGTTGGTACAATAACTAAAATAATCGTGATGTGCAAGTAATAATCCTAAGTGTACTAAAACTACGCAATCAACTTCCCTAATCTAGCATAAGATTGAAAGACTAGAAGCTCAAGAATTAACCCTAATACTTCGTCCTATCAACCTACTTCATAAATCCAGTAATTAAATTATACGGGTTGTGCTTAATTATCGAGACCCTAATTTAACTAAGGTGATGCGGTCGTCCTCCCTAGATAAACTGGTAGATGATAAACCCCTTCTAAAACCCTCTCCTTAAGCCTATTCGTTATAAAAGAGTGATGCGGTTGTTTTGTCTCTAACAATTTTTGTACTCAATTCCAAGATAATTCTAGGGTTTATTTTAAGAATTCAATTAATTAAGAGAATCACAACTAAACATCACGAATTATCCTAATTATGTACAGACGTCCTACTTCTACGAGTTCATCCTATCCTAAGAATGTAAAGGTTCTAGCCTATCATGGTAATTGAAATAACAAAAGCAATAGCGATTATAACAAACATCTGCATACTCAAATTAACTAATGAATTGAAGAACATAAACCAAGAACAAATTAAAGTCTCAAAAATATCTTTTATAATCTGGAAAATTAGGTTTAGAAGTCTCAACAATCTAAGAAAGAAGAATAAATCAATAAACTATAAATTCATACTCTCAAAACCTCGATTACATGGTGAAATCCTTCCAAGTTCTTCTTCTAACTCTAAGTATGGTAAAGTATAAATTGGTATCCAGTGGTCCAAGTGTATCTTCAAAATATGCTTGGAAGTAGTATTTATAGGCTTTGGGAATAATTGGGCCGAAAATCCCCGTAAACGCTCGACCTGGGGTGTTGGTCGAGCGCCTGACGCTCGACCACATCACAGTAGAGTGCTCTCTTTCTCCAACAAACATCTAGCGCTCGAGCTCCTACCGGTCGAGCGCTTGCACTTCCCTTCTCCAGCAGAACACGGGTGCTCGAGTCCTCATCAGTCAAGTGCCTAGCACTGGACCAAGGTTCAGTCGAGCGCCCCTTGGCAGCCGAACATCACACGCACTCGACTCCCTATCTCTCGAGGACCTAGGTGCTCGACCTAGGCATGCTCGAGAACTTCCTCTTTCGAGCCAATTAACACTTTTGCTTGCACGAACTAATATTTTTCGTATTTCTCCGATATCTTCTCATCCGGAAATCCGTTTGAGTCGATTCAAAGTCCTACGAACTCCATTTTTCGCTCTCTATCCAACTATAAGCATCAAAGAGATAAATTCATTAGTTTATGAAAATGATACTCGAATGACTCTAAATACTCATAAAAACACTCAAAACATGGGCGAATCGGGCTACCAAACACAAAAATTTCACGCCTAATCAGTATCCTCGTTGTCTTAAATTCATGGTACGCAACAAAAAACTACGGGTTTAAGTCCCCATTATCCTTTCTCGTGGTCTTAACTTAGGTGTCAGCGTGTCGCAACCTAAGACAATGGGGATTATTCCCCATTTTCTTTTCTCGTAGTCTTAAAAAATTTGTTTAATTATCAAGAGATATAAAGGGCAGACTTGGAAAAAAATTCACATCTTCCCACCCGCTGGTTTCTCGTTCTCGCTCTCATTTTTGCATCGTCGTACACCTTCGTGCTACCATACATATCCACCGGTAACACCTATCATCTCAAAACTCAATTCCCCTCATCAATCGGTACTTCATTTTTCTCTCAGTTTCTAGTGACCGTTTTCTCTCTGTGTCCTAGACCTAGCCACCGTCGTCCACTGCTCATCACCACCGTTGTCTGCCGCCTTCCACTCAGGTAAACTAAACCCTAATTTTATTGTTTAGAAGCTCTAAGCCCTAATTTTTGTATCTAAGCCCTAGCCTTAAATTTAGTGCCCCTACATTTTTACAAGCAGAGCGCATAGGTTTCTCGTCTCGCATCGAGTTTTCGACGGTTTTTCTCTTCTCTTCTATTTTTGTTCCTTTTCGGAGCTGATGTTGTTTAATTCACTCTTTGGTTGAATACTCTGAATAAAAACTAGCAGTTGGAACTCTGAGCTGAAGAGTAGGCGTATGCTCCACATAAGTTAGTTATTTTTTTCCGATATTGTGCAGTTTATTGTAACCACGGTGTTTGTTTGTTTTATGTACTTTTGTTGACATTATATCCTTTCTTTTTGTTTTTAATGAAGTATTTATGTATGATATTTATTTCTTATTTTTTGTGGAGCTTATCAATAATATTTTTTTATCTCATGATTGATGATTTAGCATATGCTACTCTTGATATGTTCTTTAATGCAAAAGTGATTTCCACATTTCGTGGTGTTATCTGTTGATTAAACATGCTATTTGGTCACAGGATTGGATTCTCGACACTGGTAAACTGAGAGTCAAACACTGAGAAAACCATAATTAATGTATTTGTTAACTATCTCTTGCAAGAGCTACTGCACTGTGTTTAGAAGTAACTCTGTCATAGAATTATTATGAAAATATTGTGTGTATAATGGTATAAATACAAAGCATTTTTATTTAGCAATAAACAGTTGTGCTTGAGTTGTGTAACCATAATTTTTCTATACTCTAAAGATTTAAATATCTTAAAAAACTGAAACTTTGCTTATTTGTTTACTTGGATAAAATTCGGGGATGTTATTGCTAACTAATAATAACTAATTTTAAGGCTCACAGGTGAAAGAAAATGTGAAAGTTAGCTAGTTTTTCCACAATTATTTTGTGTTATGTATATTTATATGATTGGGACAATATCTACTTTTATGAGAAAAACACTTAAACCTTCCATTTTTTTAATAGAGCTCTTCATGTGTCATGTGTGAGGTTTCATCATAATATTCCAAGCATATTATGCTTCCAATTTCCAATGTTGTTTTTTTCTTCTTGTTTCCTATTCTGTTTTGCCTGACCACACATCATCACATTACAGAATAGACCTAGATTACGTCAGTTCGTAACTTTATTTGGTGGGTCAGAGCAGTCTCTAATTAGTGCTAATTCTGCCAGGCTTTTGACTTGAACCAAACTTTACTAGCTTTTACTAGAAGTTACCCCGCAAGCGTACGGGTTCACTGTAGTATCAGCAAGTATAGAGACCAAGTATATCGTACCTCGGGATGGGTTGTATGCGAATAGAACCCTGGGATCTATGAGTGGATGTTTTTGGCTTTTTGAGAATTATTAAATCTAAACTATATTACTCTACGTATGCAAAAGAAAGAATAAAATTAATTATCTAAGGTTTGGTTTCAAATAAAAGAAGGTAATGCTCAGGATAGGAATTCCTACGTATACTAATGGAGCTGGTACTTAATCAAAATAACAGTGATGTCCAAGAAATAATCCTAAGTATAAGATTGAAAGACTAAAAGCTCAAGAATTAAACTCTAATACTTTGTCCTATCAATCGACTTCACTAAACCAATAATCAAGTTAATGGATTGTGCTTAATTAATGAGACTCTAATTAAACTAAGGTGATGCGGTCGTCCTCCCTAGATAAACCGGTTGATGAATAAACCCTTTCTAAACCCTCTCGTTAAGCCTATTAGTTATTAAAGAGTGATAAGATTGTTCTCTCTCTAACAATGTTCGTACTAAATTCAAAGATCAATCTGGGATTTATTTTAAGCATTCATTTAATTAAGAGAATTAAAACTAAACATCACAAGTTACCCTAATTATGTACCAACGTCCTACTTCTACGAGTTCATCCTACCCCAAGCATACAAGGGTTTTAGTCTATCATGGTTTTAACAATAGCAAAAACGATTAAACAAGCAACGAATATAAATATGACAATTTGAATTAAAAGATTATAAAGCATAAACTAGGTTATTGAAGAAAAAAATTAAATATAAGAACACAAATCTAATTAAGAAGAAATTCAGAACTCTCAAGTGTCAAATATCGATGAACGAAAGATGAAAATAACAAAATCCAAATCTAAACTATGAATTCATAATGTTAAAAACCTCGATCAAAAGTATAATATGCTTCCTCCAACTCTTGATGCTTTTCTCTCTCTAAAATCTCTCTATGTGTGAAGTGGTATCCAAAAACGTGTTCGGAAGGCGTATAAATAGGCAACAGGTCGAATTGGAAGTTAATGGGCCAAAATCCGTGTCTACTCGAGTAGAGCTCGAGTACTAAGTACTCGAGCAAGTTCAACTCTAGTACAACGATCTTCCAGAACACAAAAAGTACTCGACCTCGAGTGCTCGAGTACTGAGTACTCGACCCACTTCAACTCGAACGCAATACTCGAGTAAGTACTCGAGTTCTCCTCGCTTGAGTACTCCAATGATACTTTTGCTCCCTCGAACTAATACTTTTCGTATTTCTTCTATATCTTCTCATCCGGGCATCCATTTGAGTCGATTCAAAGTCCTACGAACTCCATGTTTCGCCCTCTATCCATCTATGAGCATCAAAGAAGTAAATTCATTAGTACATGAAAATAGTACTCAATTGACTCTAAATACTTATCTAAATCAATCAAAACACGGGCAATTCGAGCTCTAAAATCTAATAATTTCACGCCTAATCAGCTTTCTCCAAAAATGTCTTTTGCCTTTATCAAGAAGTTAAGTCCAAAGCAAATGTGAAACTTAATAATTTGGCTTCATGTAATGATTCAATAGCCAGTGTTCTAACAATAGACACAAGTCTAGTTGACCTTTTAGATAGTACTATGTGGAACAAAAGGCTTACCCTAATCATCTTAAAGGATTGTTTATGCTTTGTTTTAATAAATTTTCCATGGAATTCGTGAGTCTTTTTTGGCATCCAAAGAGATTAAGGTATATATGGTTGTGTACCTGAAAATAATTACATTTAATGTTTTGTTATTATTCTAGAGATTAAAGGACTTTGGAAAGACAAAAATTTATAGAAGGTGATAAACTAGTTATGTTATTGATGTTGTAACTTATTAAAATAGTTAAGAATATCCATGTGTAGATACCTCGAGATATAGAAGTGCATTTGTCCAGAAAGAAGCAAATAGGTTGATCGTGTAAGCTAGTTATCAGGTAATCATCATATCACTTGCTATGAACAACTTATGGCAGTATTTTGCCTTGTTTTGGAACTTTTTGAAATCAATTTTTCAATTCAGTGAGGTTATTGATCATTTTTACATGCCAACGTTGATTATTTATTGCATCCAGAGACCATGAGGAATTATCAGAATAACATGCTTTAACCTGTAATAAAATATTAATAGCATGATGGGTATAGTAGATAGTTATTGCATTGGCTTCTCTGCACAGTTGTAAAAAATCAGTAGAAACATCAAATCATTCCCATCTTCTTTTGTTCTTAGTTAGAGATCTTTTATATACTTAATTAGATTTCTGAATAGTCTTGTTCATATTTAAATGATTATAAAAGACAATACTGCTGGTTAATAATTTTCTTAGCTTTTATCTTTATCAATGTTCAGGTTGAGAGTGGGAGGCAAGAATACTACTGTTATGATGAAAACTTTAAAGACCTCAAACTTCGTTACCTTCAAATGACGCATCATACAACATTAAAAAATTTAATGGTGAGCTTTCTTCAAAAGATACAACGGCTGATCATTAAAATTTTATGTGGAGTGTACCCAGAGAGGGGTGAGGGGTAGACTATGGTATTATTATCAGTTCAATATTCACATTGTGAACATCTTAGTATTACAATTTCTTGAATTGAAGTGGAAATGATTTTACATCTTCCCCACTGAATATTAATTAATGCTTAGATAGTATACAACTCTGTCACTCCTTTTACACTCATCACTTTTCTATTTTTTTTTTCCCCTTTAAAACATAGGCCGTATTTTGTTGCTAATTTTTACTGCAACATTTGTTTTTTTTATTGTTATTTTAATGTGGTCAATTATTTTTTGAATTTTTTTTTTGTAGGAATAATGTAACTTGGGATAGAAGGAGAAGCATGAAAGGAGATGATATTAAAACTAGTGTTTAGGTTTATGTGTTTTAATAATATGTTCATAAGTTACATTGTCAAATTATAAAATTGTTATATTATCAAGAATTTGGTTCTTAATGTATTACAGAGTTCAATAATGTATTGAATGTTATTTTAATTAGAATTTTATAATATATTGTTTACTATCATTTTAGTAGTTAAAATTATGTAAATTTGATATTGCAAAAGAAAAAATTAGACACCTAAAACAACGGGTTGTTACACCTACAACAATGGGTAATTACACCTACAACAACGGGTATTACCTATTGTCCTAGACACTTATGATAACGGTGATTCTCTGTTGTCTTAGGTGTTTTTTCACCGTTGTTGATGAGCTCTTTGTCATAGCACCAAACTTTTGACAACGGTTAAAACCTGTTGTTATAAGGCTTTACGACAACGGTTTAGTGAATTTATAACGGTAAAATTCTGTTGTCGTAAGACTTTACGACAACGGTTATATAATAGTTATGACAATGATTATTCACCATTGTCTTAAATATTGTTGTGACCATTTTGGACCGCAGGTCGGCGCCGGCCTGAAACTAGCCGGAAAAGGCAAAACGACACTCGTAAGGCGGGTCCGACCAAGCCGGTCTATGTTCGACCTCAGCGGGCTCCGACCCCATTTTATGACCTCAAAAACGAGACCGGAAACCACCTTGAAACACTCGTATACGTTAATCCTGGTGTTGGACGAACGGGCTGAGACTGGACCGGCCCGGCCTCAACCAAGGAAGACCATTAGAAGTCACCAGGGCACGACCGACGTGCAGAAGTAATCATCGACCACGTGATCCATCAAGAGACCGGCAAGGAAGATTTGGAGCACGTGATGGAATCAGGCGAGATCTTCCCCCCAAGAGGAAAAAGGCCGCCTCCGTACACAGTGGCACAGAGAATATTTCATCCAAATAAGGAAATACGCCAGAGAATCGTCCTTTTTGGACACGCGTCAACACCCTAGTGGCCGGTCACCTGCAAGCTCTGGCACACCAGTGCCCGCGCGTCCTCAGAGGCAGGAGGCATTTAATGCTCCTGTCCCCTGAGAGGTTGAAAATGACCGATGTACCCATGAAGTGAGAAAACTATAAATAGCCTCACATTTGTAATATCAAAAGAGAGTTCATTTTCTTTCAGCATAATCAATACTATCTCCATTTAAGTCCAGGGACTAACAACCCCTGGCAAATCTTGGTGTTCTAGCTATTTCTTTATCATCTTTCATTCAAATCAATCACTTTAGCATTTAAGAACCCAATCATTTGATGTTTTTACCAAAGCTCTCATAAATAGTCATTTAATCCCAGCAACTATATTTTGGTAAACAACATTTGGCGCTAGAGGAAAGGGATTCCCAACCCATCAAACTCATCTTTTCTTCACTCCTCTTTGAAGAACACTTACTATTTTTCAAAGCTTCATATCTTCAAATCTTCAAATCTTCAAGCCACAGACTTCTTCTCTCTAAAAGCGATGGATCATCAGAAATCAACCCATGCGCACAGGGCCACCGGCGCTCCGGCCACGTCGAGGGACGTCACGACGCGGGCATTGGGGGAACCGACTCCTACCCGCCATGGGAAGGCCACACGCGTGGCCTCCCCAATCCATTTTCCAGAGGAGGCCAACCAATCCCAGGGCCGAGGCTTCCTCACTCCTGACCAGGCCGGGTCAGGACGCCGCCGCCAGGCGAAAGAGGCAAGGGGGTGCCGAAGCACCACCTCCGCCTTAAAAAAGAAGGCCCACGCCCGTGCACTCAAGGGAAAGGCAAAGGCCATGGAGCATCAAGGCGAAAGCCCATGCCAAGCGAACCCCGGCTCCGCTCGGTCGGGAGGCTCCACCCATCCGATTTTTGACCGTTTGGGCACGACGGACCCATCGTGGTATCCGAGCCGCCTCCCCAGTTACGACACTGGGTATGGAGACACGGAGTTCGTCTCCAACTCACAGAGCACGGCCCAAACGCCCCACAAGAGGGCGGCCGAGGTCAGCCTAACCCCGGCAAGCTCCACCAGGCGCAAGCTGAGCTTTGCCCAAAGCGGCCTTCTGGGACGCGGAGTCCCCCGTGCGGCCGTCTTCGAACCGAATCGGCCCCCTGGCCGACGCCGACGACCAGATGGTTGAAACTCCGAGTCCTGAACTCGTCAAGATGCAAAAGCAGCTTGACGAGGTGAAAGCGCTCCTAGAAGCGCAAGGCCAACCTAAGGCCCGATCGGTCGCCAACGAGCCCCTGGCTGTTGATACTGAGCTCGCCCCGGTGCAGCTCAAGATCGTCCCTCCACCGACCCCACTCTACGAGGGGAAAACAGATCCGGAGACTCCTCTAAGTAAATTCCGGATCTACATGACCGGGCGTGGCGCAACCGACGCCACGAACTGCAGGTTTTTCCCTCTCACCTTGGGCGATCTTGCCCACAGATGGTACGTGTCTTTCCCGGCACGGTCCAACGACTCGTTCACCACTTTGAGCATGCAATTCTCATCATACTTCGCGGCCAAAATTGCCCGGCCGGAAAGCTGGCACAGCTTGATGCGGATCCGCCAAGAGAAGAAAGAGTTCGACGAAGACTACGTGGCTAGGATGGACGAGGTCATGCTGACCGGCGAGCCAGTAAGCGACCAGCTGGCCTTGCACGCCACTCTTGGGGGTTTCTATGCCCGGTCTCCGATGTTTAAATATCTCACCAAAGACTTCCCGAAGACCTACGCCGAATTCCGCGCCCGGGCTGGCGATTACCTGGCCCGGAGGAAGCTACTAGCACCCAGGCTGGGAGAGTCCGAGCCGACTCCGAAGGAGACGGAGGCCGTAGCTCAAGCCTCCCCCAAGAGCGGCCCCAAAGCCAGAAAAGTTGCCAAACCGCCCGGTAACTTCAAGTCCTTTGAGGATGTTGAAGTTCACCTTACTCAGGCCATGAGGCAATCCCCCGCACATATCTTCAATGCGATCCAACAAAGGGATGTGCTTCCTAGGCCAAGGCCCTTTTTGGGAGACCAGTCACGGCTGGACCCTAAAAAGTTTTGTGCCTATCACAACTCAATAGGCCATAATACGAGCCAGTGTCGTGATCTCCTAAAGCAGCTCTAGAAGTTGTTTGACGAAGGGCATCTGAACGACCTTCTACAGAGGCCAGCCGGCCGTCAAGAGAACCACCCGCAGCAGCAGCAGCAGCGTCACCCTCGAAGAAACGAGAAAGGTGGCCGGCCCCTCAGGCCGGTCGCAGCTTTGGAAGAGGATGATGATGAAGATGACCTCCTCCCACAAATGAACCCCGGCGGTCGGTCAACATGATCCAGTCCGGTGGGGGGAACCTGGGCGGCCTCACCCCCATCTCAACATTGTCCAACCGGAAACAGAAAGCGGAGGTCCGGGAGGTGACCAATGTCAACTTGGTCACCCCCCTGAGCCAAAAATTCATAAAGATCTGGAGATAACTTTCTCCAATCAGGACCGGGTCGGGGTTTTGAATCCCAAGGGCGACGCTTTGATGATCGTCGCCCGCATCTTGGGCAAGGAGGTTCAACGGGTCCTGATCGACAATGGGTGTTTCTGTAACATCATCTTTAAAACAGCCCTAGATCAACTCGGAGACCTCGTCAACTTCATCAAACCCATCGATCTCCAGCTAAAGGGCTTCGGGGATGCGACGGTCGATGCGTACGGGAGGATCAAGCTCTCGGTAGAGCTCATCTGTTGCTATAACAAGAACGTCAAGATAACAAGGCCACTAGATTTTATAATCGTAGATCAGCCAAGTTCATATAATGGCTTTCTAGGTAGGTCCTTTTTAGAGGTTTTTGAGGCAGTTGCCTCCTCCTACTATTACTGTATTAAGTTTCCCACCCCTGAGGGGGTGGTCGGCACCGTTAAAGGTGACCAATCAATGGCTAGAAGGTGTTTGAATTATTCCGACTCTTATTTATTTTCAATTTGCAACGACCAAACATCGGACGGGCCACACCCCGACTCCGAAACGACCACTCCGGCCGCAGAAACCACCATGGAGGTTGAATCCACATCGACCGACCCTCGGCCAATGCAAATCGACGATCCCGAGCTAAGGATTGGTTTCGAACCATCCGAGCTTGATCTCGACCCTAGATTCGACTCATCCGACCGGCGGAGCTATGAACAAGCTACAGCTTTAGAGGAATTAGAACACATTCCAGTCGACCCTTCGAGGCCGGAACTGGATGTTCTGATCGGCTCTCGTATACCGACCGAAATGTGGGGAGAAGTGATCGAATTCCTTAAAGCCAACATTGGGGTCTTTGCCTGGTCTCACCAGGACATGGTCGGAATAGACCCAAAGCACGCATGCCATCGTCCAAAGATCGACCCCAACAAGGGACCGGTCCACCAGAAAAGATGGAAATTCAGCCCGAAAAAGTACGAAGCTTTGGCCGAAGAGGTCAGGAAGTTGCTAGAAAACAAGCTGATCGAACAAGCCCGGGACAAGCCCCAAAGGGTCGCAAATGCCGTCCTAGTAAAAAAGACAAACAATGCTTGGAGGTTGTGCATAGACTTCACCGACCTCAACGCAGCATGCCCAAAGGATCATTTTTCGATGCCACACATCGATCACCTGGTGGATAGCACGGCCGGTCACGAGATGATGTCCTTCATGGACGCTTTTGCCGGCTACCATCAAACCCCATGGTCGTCGAAGACATCAAGCATACCTCATTCCACACGGAGAAGAATATATTATCTTGGCTCCGGATGCCTTTCGGACTGATCAACGCCGGCGCGACCTACCAGCGCCTGGTTTAACAAGATGTTTGCAGATCAGATCGGAAAGACCATGGAGGTCTACATCGATGACATTGTGGTGAAAAGCTTGAAGAAAGAAGACCATCTCAGGGATCTTGAAGTGACCTTCAAGATCCTCAAGGCCTACAATATGAAGCTAAACCCAAAGAAATGCAACTTTGGGGTAGAGGCCGGCAAATTCTTGGGGCACATCGTCAGCCAGCGTGGAATCGAAGCCAATCCGGCCAAGATCAAGGCCGTCCTTGACATGCAAGAGCCAAGGACGATCAAACAAGTGCAATGCCTGACCGGATGTCACTTCTCTCGACAGATTCATTGCCCGGCTCTGAGATAAAAGTAAGCCTTTCTTCTCGACCATAAAAAATGGCAAATTTTCTTGGAATAGGGAAAGTCAAGTAGCCTTTTCAAAACTAAAGGAGTACTTGGCGAACCCACAAATTTTGGTTAAGCCGGTCCCAGGGGAGAAGCTTTACTTATATCTCGCGGCCTCCGAGGTAGCCCTCAGCGCGGTACTAGTCCGGGCGGACGGTCAGAACCACCTTCTGATATACTTCGTAAGCTAAGCCCTACACGATGCCGAGCTCAGATACACCCCACTCGAGAAGCTGGCTTACGCTCTGGTCATGAGTGTACGTAAGCTAAGGCCCTACTTCTTCGACCACCAAGTAGAGGTCCTCACCACTCTACCCTTGAGGCAAGTCCTACACCGGCCGGATTCCAGCGGCAGGTTGTTGAAGTGGTCGTTGGAGATAGCTCAGTACGGGGTCTCATACGCCCCAAGAACGGCCATCAAGGGCCAGGCCCTGGCCGATTTTATAGTGGAACTCACCTTCCCACCTAAGTTCTCGAGAATCAACCATCCCCCATGGAAACTCTACGTGGACGGATCGTCAACCAACACCTGTGCCGGGGCCGGCATTGTCCTAATCGGCCCGGAAGGCCAGAGCTTCACCCATGTAGTCCACTTCAGCTTCCCGGCTACCAACAATGAGGCCGAATATGAGGCTCTGGTCGGGGGCCTTGAGCTCTCAATCGCCATCGGAGTTTGCCGACTACACATTTTTATGGACTCCCTGCTCGTGGTTAACCAAATCAAGGGAGAGTACGAGGCTCGGGGAGAGAAAATGATGAAGTACCTCGACCTGGTCACAACCTTGTGCGAGAAATTTCATCAAGTTTTCATTGAGCAAATCCCAAGGGAGCACAACACCCAGGCCGACGCTCTTTCCAAGCTCGCAACCGAGGAGGGAGCTGCCGACCTCGCCAATATTTAACTTTCCACGCTCGGAACACCCACGGTCATCCGAGCACAAGTGGCGACCGTTCTGAACACGGATGAAAATTGGATGACGTCGATCGTAAAGTATCTCAAGACCGGCGTGCTCCCCGAAGATAGAATTCGGGCACGGCAACTACAACTCTGGTCGTCAAGGTACACCCTCATTGACGATCTTCTATATAATAGAAGCTTTTCCCTCCCACTCCTAAAATATAAACCCCGGAACAAGGCCAGACCATTCTGGCCGAGATCCATGAGGGGGTATGCGGAAATCATGCCGGAGGCCGGGCCCTAGCCCACAAAGTGATCAGACAAGGATATTTCTGGCCGACTTTGAACAAGGACGCTGTCAACTTTGCAAGGTCGTGCCACAAATGTCAAATCTTGGGACCCAACATCAGGTTGTCCCTCGAGCAGCTCTCCTCCATGTATAGCCCTTGGCCTTTTGCCCAGTGGGGCATCGATCTGATCGGACCAATGCCCACTGCGCCCGGGGGCCACAAATTCGCTGTCGTGGCCTTCGATTATTTCACAAAATGGGCGGAGGCCGAGCCACTCAATAAAATCAACCAGACTCAAATCATCAAGTTCATTTGGAAAAACATCATCTGCCGTTACGGCCTACCTCAAGTGATCATTTTCGACAACGGGAAACAGTTTGACGGCCTCCAAATGATTCAGTTTAGCGAGAAAAGGAATATCAAGAAAGTGTTCTCCACCCCCTACCACCCGCAGACGAACGGCCAAGTAGAGGCCGTAAACAAAATCCTCAAACACACTATCAAAGCTAAGCTTGAAGACAAGAAGGGAAAGTGGGCAGCCGAGCTACCCAACGTGCTCTGGTCGTATAGTACGACCACAAGAAACTCAACGGGCGAAACACCTTTCGCTTTAGCTTTTGGGACCGAGGCCATCATCCCATCTGAGGTCTCCCTCCCAAGCTACCGGACGGCCCAGGTGATCACCGAGGATAATGACACCACCCGGATGATCAATTTAGACATGCTGGAGGAGAGGAGACTCAATTCAGACCTCCGAAATACGGCCTACAAGAAGAAATCCAAAAAAAAATTCTACTCCAAAGTGAAGGCCGGACAATTCCAGGTCGGGGACCTCGTCCTTAAGAAGGTTCAATTGCCCAAAGGGGTATTCGGCCCGAACTGGGAGGGCCCGTTTAGGGTATCCAAGTGGCTCTCCAAGGGAGTTTACGAGATGGAGCTCATGGATGGCACTCCGGACCAATACCCCTGGAATGCAATTCACTTAAAGAAATACTACCAGTAGCTATCATTAATCGAGTTTTACTATGTAATCAAAGTTCTTATCAAAACAAGACTCTACGTGCAGCCCAAATCTTATTCAAAAGTCGGGCTCAGTTCAAAAGCATATGCCGACCGTATCGAGGTCGGCATATCACACTTGAGCCCGGGAAGGCCATTCTAGGCCATTCGGAAGCCGAGCTCAGTTCAAAAGCATATGACGACCGTATCGAGGTCGGCATATCACACTTGAGCTCGGAAAGGCCATCCAAGCCACTTCAAGAGCCGAGCTCAGTTAAAAAGCATATGCCGACCGTATCGAGATCGGCATATCACACTTGAGCTCGGCAAGGCAACCAAGGCCAGTCCAAGCACCGAGCTCAGTTCAAAAACATATGCCGACCATATTGAAGTCGGCATATCACACTTGAGCCCGGAGCAAAATCCCATTCATACTTGTTAAAATTTAACAGTTTGACAAGTGTAAATAAATAAAAGAGCAAAAACGAAGCAGTAAAGTTAAAAGAAAAAACTGAATTTCATTTCAAGAAACCGGCTTAAAAGCCGGGAAAGAGTACAATGGTTCAAAATAAGGAAAGACACATCCGGTCGGAAGTCGGTTACATCCTGAAGCAATAAAGAAAAATTAAGGATCGCCTGCCCCGGCTGCCGGGCTCGCCTGCCCTCCAGTTCCGGCCGCAAAGGAAGCAACTTCTTCAACGCAGGCCTCCCCGACACTTCCGCCCACCACCTGGGAACCCTCCGGAGGGGCCTCCTCTCCCCCTTTTTCTTCTTCTTCTTCTTCTTCATCGGCGGCCGGGGGACTCTGACCCGGTTGGATCAGCCTATGCCAATGGGGAAACCATGAAAGGTCCACCCCCAGGTCGGTCTCCAGATCGAAGAAGGGAAACCAGAAGCCTTCGCTGACCGGGTTCTTAGCAGCATATTCCTGGAAGTAATCTTCCAGAGACTTGGTCTCAAGACCGGCCTGGCGCGCAACCCGAAGCATACTGGCGGCGGCCATGTAGAAGCAAAACTTAGAGAAGAGCTCCAGGTTGGCGGTCGGATCCTCCGGATAGTATGCCGGTCAGCTCAGGGAGGCGGCCAGTTCTTCAGCCTTCTTCTGGAGCTCCTTCTCCAACTCGACCTACCGGGCAAGGGCCTGATCGGCATCCCCCCGGGCCTTGTGCGCCTCTAGCCGCAGATCGTTATTGACATCCTCCATCTCAGCCACCCGGTTCCGGGTATCTGCCAGCGCCTTGTATGCCATCTCCGCCCAGCCGAGAGAGTCATCTTTTTCTTTCAGGACGGCCTCCATCTGGCCGACCGCATAATCTCTCTTTTTTTTTAGCGCGGCGTTCTCGCTCTCGAGTCCGGCCTTCTCCTCCCGGGCCCTGGTCAAATTGGCCTCCAACCTCCGGACAGAGCTAAGGGCACTGTTGAGCTCACTCTCCACGAAATTAGCCATAATGGTCGCCTGGCTGACCAGAGCAACGCAGGCTCGACCGGCGTATCGGGGGCGACGCTCGGGGACATCAGCCAGCTCCTGAGTCCAAGCTTGGGGCAAAGAATTCACCAACTGGCTCATATAATCCGGCATGTCAACGATAGAGCTCGGAGCCCGGGAAGACAGGAAATCCAGCACCAGTAGGGGGAGACTGGAATTATTGCGCGTCAGCCTGGATACAAGAAAAATCAAGTCAGGTACGAGTAAAAATGCCTTAGAAAAATTTTAAAGTCAACAAACTTACGCTTGGAAGCGGGACGGATCACGACCAAAATAGGTCCGGTCATCATCCCGACCTGGAGCCGGCACCCTATGGGCCATGGTCTCCATCCCGACCGGCCTGGATCCAGGCGGAGTATCGCCGGAGATGTCGATCAGGCCCGGGCTTGACCCGTACGGGCCGGCCTCCTCGATCTCAGCCTCCTCCCGGCCCCTCTTCTTGCCAGTAATTGGGGAGGAGGTCAGGACCTCAGCAGCAACCACATCGGTGGCCGGAACGGGCTGAATAGGGGTCGGCTCCTGGATCACGATCCCGGTCCAGGCGCCGGTCCCTTTCTTCTTCTTAGCCCCTGGGGCCGCCTTCTTCACTGCGCAAGCCCCCATTAGGGAAAACATCTCCGGGCAGTGGTCAAGAAGTTCTGGCGGGCACTGTCTCACGATCGGAAAATCAGGCACTGCAATGTCAAGATACGAAGAACCGGTCTCGCCCTAATACTTATCCATCAACCTTAAATGGCAGGGAAACTGGAAGAATCGGCTGGAAAGTCGGGCCTATCGAGTCCGGAGGAGGGCTTGGTTCCTTTCTGCGACCGACAATGATAATATCCGCTCCCTGACGACCGCGAAGTCGAAATTCAGCTCTCGATCGGAAGGACAAGGATAACCTGCAAAGAGAAGTAAAAAATTAGATCAGTACATTTAATTTAAATTCAGACTAAAAGTTCCTTACTGGGATTTTTTAGGCGGATGTCGGTCGGAACTTCGATCTCCGTTCCGTCCGGGTACCCGGTCTTCCACGCCCCACCAAAAAAGAACCATTTCCTTCGATCGTTGCGGGCCTTACTCGGCAGGCCGGTCACCAACTTCTGCCCTTTCATTTGTATAAAGACCTTGCCGGTCCCACTCTTTTCACTCTGGATTCGGTAGAGATAGGTTATCTCCCCAGGGATCGGCATCCGATAGAGTCGATTCTGGCCAAACAACGCCATAACACTCACTATGATCATCCATGCATTCGAAAGCAATTGGATGGGCGCCTGGTTCCAGTAGTTTAATAGGTACGAAACCGCCGGATGGAGAGGGAAACGAAGTTCGACCTCCATCATATCCTGGGTTACAGCCGTCATCCCACGAGGGGGCTGGTCTGCCCGTTCGTTTGGTTCCGGGGCATAAAGTTGAACATCATGGGGAACGTCCAAGTCGGCCCGAGCTGCGTCGAGGAAATCTTGGGACATCCGGCTCTGCACCCGACCGATGGTCCACCTCTGGGACTCCTCCAAATTCGAAATCCTAATCGTGGCCGGATCACGAACGGTCGGCCCCCGCCGATAACGTTCTTGATACACCTCAAAATCGAAGTTGAGGGATTCAGTTTCATCTTTTTCCTCCACGTACGCCGACCACAGACGAAAGGCTTGACGGACCTGATCCCGCCGATCATTGCTGATGCTCCGACCTCAGCCAGGAGAACCCCCAGTCTCTTCGGCCTCCGACCCCGAGGCCTCATTCGCCATTCCGAGCCTTTGTTTGATCTGCTCGGCCGTAAGATTTTGGAGCAACAGATTGTTGGCCAAATCATCACCTTCGCTATGGCCGCCTTCCTCTTCATCTTCCTCCAGAAGGTCGTCCAGCGGATTCCTCTCCTCCATAGGTCGGGTCGTCGCCCCGGTTTGAGACCTTTCTGTCGCCGAAGGAACTCCTTCCCGGGCACCTTCACCCAGCAATGACCGGCCCAGACTTGGGAACAGTGCGTCCAAACCGTCATCATCGCGAGCCCAGATCCAGCCCGCTAGACGGGAAGGAGAGGCGCCACTCCCTCCACGAGAGCTTCCTCCTTCTTCAAATAAGTGTTGGTTGGCTCCGCCAACTCCTCTGCCGCTAGAGGATGCGCCACCTCTCCGACCAGGCAGAGGACTCATCCACCGTCGTACCATAGTATATAAGAAAAAAAGTTTTTTAGCTACGAAAGTCTGAAAATTACCTTCGTAAAACCACCAGTCGCCGCCGCGAAAAAACTCTTCGCCGCTGTGAGAAACTGGCCGGAGAATTCGCCGTGAGATTGTAACGCTTGCTAAAGAAGTTCAAATCGCTTGAGAGTGAAAAGCCTGGAATGAAGAATACCTCCCCTATTTGTAAGAAAGGGGCAGGGACCTATTTCGAAATAAAGAGCTACAAGGTTTAGAATTGTATCACCCAAGAACAACTTCCAAAGCACTAAAACATAGAATTACTACACCAGTCTTGAAAAGAAAAAATTGATAGCCATCCTACTTCTTAAAGAGGGTAGACACCAAGACTTTTTTTTCTAATTTTCTCAATTATAATTCTGGTATGACTATTTCACCCTTAAAAATCTTAATATTTCTAACTTCCGACAAAAACCATAGGAGACATGAACATACGCACTACAAAAACAACTTCTTTAGCCTTCTACCGAAAATGTCAAATTAAATATGCTCACAAAAGTAACACAATTCTTAAATCATTTCCATGTTCCATACAATCAAACAATTTTCTCAATTGCACTAAAGAAAAGGCACAAAAGGAATTTTCCCAGATTTTTATTTTTTAAAAGAACATATGAAATACGGATCATTTGGGTTTTGATCGCTCATTTTCATGGATTATCTTGCAAGAAACATCATTTTTCAAGCAAGAGGTATTGAAACAGTAGCATTTCATGTCTTATTTGTTAATAAAAAGGAATTTTTATTACAAAAGTACAAGGGGCACTTAAGGAAAAAAGATAAAATAGGAAAAATTGATAGAATTTATTACATCATAGGTTACATGAGGCAGAGATAAAAGAAGAAACTGCGACCTATCCTATTTGCAACACTTCCTAAGATTACAATATCAATCCGAAAAGGAAAAATTGATAGAATTTTTTCGACTTAAGGAAAAAAGACACAAAGATTTACATTTAGTTTCCTAAAAAATTGTTATCAGATCTTACATCCTCGCTGTTGAAAATCTGATGATTCCTAGCTTTCCAGAGAAACCACATGGTGCAAGTCCAAATGCATTCCACAATTTTGTTTTTCTGTTTCCTACTTAGCAAACTCAAGTGTGCAAGAAGATGAGTCAGAGATCTGTTCCTTATAATTGAAATTTTTTATACAAGGATATTTGTTTTGTGGCAATGATTTTTCTCTGTTTTGGAGTTTTCCCATAAATTCTTGTGTTGTTGGTTTTATTATTTTGTTTCTATCATTTATTCATTGTTAATTTTTTTTTTTCATTTTCCTTAAGGAATGAATGAGGACATTATGATATGCTTCTCTTGCTTAATTTGTATCTACATCTCTGGTTTCGTATACTCACCTCCGTCATTGGAGGACTCTGGCAGCGGCAACCACGCAACGTTCACCTCCAGCGGCGGCTCCAGTGCAGGATCCTTATCGTTCATGAAGTTTTTCCTCGCTTCCAGCATCCGAATCTCAAAAGTATTAAATACTATAAGTTCATTGATTCTACGATATTATTTATTTTAAAGACGAAGAATCGATATATACGATATCTCCTTTTGGCATAGCAAGGAATTTAATTTTTTAATAATGATATAGGGCCTTGTTTAAATAAAAGAATTTATAACTTTAAATACATTTGCGATTTGGATGCTCAGACTATGAGGCTCCTGCATTGGAGCCGCCGATGGAGAAGAACATTGCGTGCTTGGCGCTGCCAAATTCCTCCAATGACAAAGGCAACTGATGCCGACGTCAGAGAAATTAGATGCAGAGCAAGAGAAGCAGATTAAAAGTTATTATATATCCCCATTCGTTCATAGGGAAAATAAAATAAACAAGAAATAAAATGAAGAAACAAAATAAAAATCAACAAACAAAATAATTTACGTAGAAATCCTAAAATAGAAAAAAAGGACGCCTCCAAAAGAAATATCACACAAAAATTCTAGAATTAAAACACCCACCCACATACACCCACACCCCCATACTATCACAAGTCTTTGAATTGACTCTCACTCTTCTCACAACACTCTTCCAAAATAAAATATAAGAAAATAATTTAATTTAATTAGAATAAAATACAAGACTAAAGTGTATCAATTGGTGCACTTGTAACAAAGAAATATAACCTTCTTAAATAGAAATATTAATCCTGTCCCCTCTTTTCCATACCGATGTGGGACAAAGACGGTCTTTTTGTTTTAACACAAGATTGAGAAGTCGTTTCCGCTTGACCTATAAATCTTGCGTGCACTGATTGTACCTTATAACTCAATCTTATTCAATTGAAAATTTAGACCAGGGACTCTAAATTCCCTCTACGGTCTTTCAATAATCAAAGGGTTCCTAATCTTTTGTAGAGGTAGGATAAATTTATTTTTTAGTCCCTTAACTTTTTTCAACTTTGATTTCATTTCCAAACTTTTTCACTTTGAAATTAGTCTTCAAACTACTTTTTTTTGGGTCCTATCACTGACTACAACAAGTATTTCAATAGGTAATGGTGATGTAAAATTTCTCATTATATTTATTTTAAATAAAAAATATTAAATTTGAAAATAAAAATATTAATCTATAAAATTTTGGTGGAATTTTTTTGCCCTAATTGAATTCCTCATGGGACCTAAACCGACATCAGGTTTAAATATTTTACATTTTCAAGGTCCAAATTAGATACCCTCTTAATATTGGGACTAAATCAAAATAGTTAAATAGTCAAGTGTTTAAATTTTGTTTACATATATAGAGTGACTTGCGTTACAATTTGTGTAGAGTAAAAAAAGTTTTTTGATCCCATAACTTATCGAGTGTTAGATTTTGGTTCCAATTTTTTTTACTACTCGATATTGGTCTTGTAACTCCTTGGATTGTCCCATTTTGGTTCCATTTTCGCCAGAAAAATGAAAGCGTCATTTTTTGTTACCCTCACGGATGTGGCCGCCAAGTTGCATTTTTAATAAACTTATAATATTTTTATTTTAAAATAGTTACACTTTAAGAAATATAGGAATACAAATATATCAAAATAAAAAAATAAACCTAATTTTTCTTATATGCAAATTAACCTAATTTTAGTTACTATATCAACTAAATCTAAATCAAATTAGTGTCCCCCCCCCCCCCCCCCCCCCCCCCCCCAAGTCCCTTCTTTCACCTCAGAACAATCGCCATTTAGTGAACAATCTGCCCACCCTAGTAGATCAGATTTTAGGATGGGTCTTTTGAAGAAGATGTTTTCTTCTCAGAATTGGCGATTGTGTCCCTTTTGTTTTCAGTGAACGATGGGCTTCAAGATATATACCGTTTTAAACCTCAAGATGAGAGGAGCAATCTGTGGTTTATAGGTTATAAAGAGTAATCTGTGGTTTATAGGTTATAAAGAGAGGGCATGCTTATTAATGGATTTGCAGGTGGAGGATTAGCAGAGATTTAAGAAATAGCAACGGCGTGAATTAGGAAGAAAGAGATATGATTTTCTTTTATTTTTTAGTTGTGTTCATTACTCTGTGAAATAAATTATATGTATTATTATTTATATAAAAGAAAATATAAAATCATTTTTAATATCCACGTGTATTAAAAATGAAAAAAAAAGACATTTGGTTGCAAAATTTAAACCCAACCCACTTATTGGCGGGCCGCGGGTTTTGGCGGGCCGGCCCACTTTTAATTTTTTAATATATTTTTTATTTTTTTAAATTTTAAATATATAATTTAAAAGCTCTAATATATAAAATTCATCAAACTCAAATATAATCAAACAATTTATCTTGACAACTATCATTATAAAAATATTAAAATAAAATTTATTATCTTTAATTAGAAAAATAATTTTCTACAAACTGAAGTTCACAATATATTACAATAATAATTCATAAAAATAGACTCCTATATTCAAATTCATCATCTATGAACATAAATTTTACAAAATAAAATGATACTATAATAGTTGACAATTTACAAAAAAGTGTAAAAAAAAATTTAAAAAATGTTTTTTAAGGCGGGCCAGCTCACCCCAACCCGCAAAAGTCCGCGACCCAAACAGGCCAGCTCATTTAGGCCCGCTTCCAAACGGGCTAAGAAATCTCTAACCCAACCCTCATTTTAAGTATGGCGGGGCGGGCCGGCCCAATGGGCCGAACCCACTTTGACAGCTCTATCGGTATAGGGTCAACGAACCGACTAATTAAATGGACTAGTCCTACCATCCACTGGCAGAGGCTAATTGAAGTCATAGCAAAGCTCTGTATAGACTTTCTCAATGCAGGAATTGATAGCACTTGAGAGTTTCGAATATGAGACCTAGAGAAGAGCATACTTCTGAGTCCTAGGCCTATACCATTAGAAAAACCCCGGGGTTTTCATTTATTTAATTTTAGGTGTTTCGTTTTATTGTAATATTGTAAGCACTTCAATGAATTACATCTTGGTGTTGATGTCTTTTATATATGCATGCATACAAGAGCACCTACAAGTATGGATTTAGTTATGATGAATGGAGGAATGGTTTTTTTCGTTTTTATTGAGGAGTCCTATGAAATTTAATATTGATAAACGTGATGAGCTTGCGGAATATATACTTAGCAACTAGATTTGAGAAATTATATATCATCACACATTTGTTGATTATACTCATTTAAGCTATGAATTATAACTATTGAGAAGCATTCCTACTGTGACTCCTCTGTAATTGTTGTATATTTGAAGCAGTGATAAAATCAAATCTAGATTCCATGTGAAATTCTTTTGTCCCTTGATATCTTCCCATATCATTTTTAATTGGTTTTAAGAAATATAATACATATTAAATGTGCAGTGGGGTGTTGAGATGTTATAGAAAAGAGAAAAAAGGTAAAGAGAGAAGTGGGAACATAACATTTCCTTTTAAAAAATTGTGAAACACTACTTGGGACATCCGTTTGGCAAAATGAAAAGCTTATATATCAAGGGACGAGGGAGTATAAGATACTATACCAAAACTAAGATTCAAGTTTACGATTACTCTACCTTTGGGACATCACTTAATAATCTAAGCATAAAAATGTTTTCTTAGTTCTATAACTATTTTATCTACAACCCATTCTTGTTGGAAACAATTATGTTGAATGTAATTCTAGGCAAAGGGATAAGTAAGAGAGGAAGGAAATGGGGGAAAGGGTACATGAGGAGGATACGTTCTACAAGCTTATCCTTACAATCTTTCAAAATATAGACACTATATTTTATGTTGAGCAAATTTAGTCCAAATTTTATAAAATACGGGTCAAATAAAGCCCGATTATGATGTGTCTAGTTGACCCGAATTTTATATAGTTGGCCTAAATTTTCCTAAATTGCAGATAGTGTCCTAGTTTTGCAAATTTGTAAAGATATTGTCCTAATTTTGGAAACTCGAAAAGATTGTGTCTCAATTTTGCAAGTTTTTAAAGATAGTATCATAATTTTACAAACACCCATAAGATAGTGTCCTAAAAATTCAATTTTCCCATGAAATACTTGACTAGAATTAGACACGCCCTAAGTTATACCGAATTTGCATCACTTTATAATGTAGATATAAATTCAAATATGCATATTTTTATATGTATATACATTTATGTAGAGAATATATTTTTAAGGCTGGTAACTATGGTGGTATAACAATTTAAGGACTATACATTTGCATTTTGGCAAATATAGGCCAAAACTATTTATTGGCGCAAATGTTGGGCAGTAAAAAATTAATATTAGCAAATTACCTAAAAAAATATTAATTTTCCATTTCAAAAAAAAAATATTTTTCTAAATTTAGGCCTGTTTGGTTAAACCCGAAAAAATAAAGAAAAATAAATGATGTACATAATGGTTACAAAAAAACTATTGGATTATATTTGACAAAATGCACAGTTCTTAAATTTACACCCTTCTAATTTACAAACCGTATATATATATATATATATATATATATATATATATATATATATATATATATATATATATATATATATATAATGTTTATGTATAATATATTTAATTATATTTATAGTCAGAAACACAACCAATGTTATTTTTTCTCATTATCTTTCCTTTTTCTCAATTCGTACACTCTCATATTAAATAAAATATATATAAACTTACATTAAGTAATCAAAACAAATATATAAAATAACAATATATTTAAAGCAGAATGTAAAAAATAATTAAAATATTTAGAGCATAAGGCAAATTATAATTGTAACGCCCCGAACCCAGAATATATTAATTATATCGGATTCGAAGTGTTATTGTGATCAAAAGTCCGAATTATAAAATTTTTGAAAGGAATATAACTGAATTGAGAGAGAGAAGTTTCATGCAGCGGATAAGTGGGAAGGAATATTATAACGTAAGTGTATTTGTATATATATATAAAGATGGATAGAGGGTTCTGTATCTTCAGAATAATACACACCGAGTTTGGATAATTTAAACACACGGAAAGAGTATCGTCTTGCATGGCAGTAACGATAACATTTATTGGAAAAATAGAAATGATAGGCATCATTGTATTAGTAATAATATATTTTAAGCAAAAGGGAGACATTGTGTCTTCTGTGTCACTGTCCTTGCTCCCCGTAATTGAAATCTGCAAGGGGATAGGAAAAAGGGGCGTGAGAATTGAATTCTCACTTATGGGTGATTGCAACATCATGAGATTGGTAAATCCGAAATATATATTAAGTTATACTCATTAATAAAGTACTTATTTTATTTAAACAATTGACGTATATAAAAGATTATAAAGTTTTAAACGATAATTAAGCATATTTCGCATGATATAATTGAAATAGCACAAGTTGGTTCACATTAGGGCAAAGCCCAAAGTCATATCACATATTATCACCAACTGACAAACCATAAACGTACGATCGTTCCACTTCCAACAAAGTTACTCTTTTCAACTCCAACAAATCAACAAAGTTACTCTTTTCAACTCCGACCAAAACTTACTTCATCCAACCACACAAGCTCACATCATCCAACCTTATAACATCCCTCAAAATAAGCAAGTATCAATGGCCTTCTTCCCAGTGCGTCAAACGACAGCTGACCGGGGACCAGATCTACTTGATCAACAACCTTGATTCCGAGGGCGTCCCCGACAGCAGCCCCGGAGGTCGGATTTAAAACTCGATCCCGACTCCGTACATACTGACTCACCACAAAACTGACTCAATAAACTTTACAAAGAAATAATACTTGACTGATAACTGAACTGATTCATGCTCACGTAAGGTGTTTACTCATGCAGTGGTGATCGATTCACAAAACAACAGGCTAAATATATAACATATATAGTTATATCACATAATCCAAACAGTTATATAGATAGGTGTTACATTTATGTTGGATTAGATATTTTTGACTTGATTTAGTCGAGTTCAGAAAATAACGGCACGACGTTATTATTAGCAGATCAATCAACAGATCATCACCCACCTGATTGTTCTGAGTTCCGGGAATATTGGGTAGGCAGACAGTCGAGTCCTTCGTGCGTGTTCCGAAAGGTACAGAATCCTAATAAGGAGTATTCCGATTAAAAGATTGACTTTTGAATTTGAAAAGTTTAAGAGTGCGAAATTCGAGGATTGAGTAGGTCGTTGTCTTCAGAAAACTATTGAAAACTAAAGTTTTCAAAGATTGATTTCAAATTGATAAGTACACCCCTTTTTAAGAGGAGGTGTATCAGGGGAGTGTATTTACTAAATTCAGTGCTGCAACAGGGGGTGTATTTACTGAATTTAGTGGTGTAACAGAGGGTGTATTTACTGAATTTATTGGTGTAACAGGGGGTGTATTTACTGAATTTGGAGGTGTAACAGGGGGTGTATTTACTGAATTTGGTGGTGTAACAAAAAGGCCCTTTAAGGAAAAATATAATTATTAAACTTGGAAAAATACTTAGAAAAATAAGATTATTACTTAATAAAATTAAAGAAAAGGTTATTCTTTCTTAAGGATTCTATTTCTTGTTTTTAAACGAAAACTTGAATATAAAACTTCTATTTTCTAACCTTATTAAAAGACTTTATTTTGTGTTTTCTAAAATTCTAACAGGGGTACGAGGTGAAGACGAGTTTCCCTTTGTTTACGAAATTTATTCAAAAGTGTTTTTATCCTTGAAAAACATCAAAACAAGGATACTATAGGATTTTGCTAATATCATCATAATACTAAAACAATGATACTAAACATTCATAAGAAATAATACTAGTCCTCTAAGTCATTAATACCATACATCTAAAACAATAATATTTCAACATCCAACCACTATTACTAAACACTAACTAAAAATTCCAATCTCATGGTTTGTGAAAGAAATAAAACAAAGAAACAACTATCCAAAATCTCACTTCTAAAGAGTGATACAAGTGAAACAAAACAATAATACTAAATAAGTTAATAACTAATACTAAACATCTAATCTACAAATTTAACAGTAAGTTTTCTCCTCCTTTGTCCCAAGCTTCTAACAATTAACAATCTAACCCAAAATCTACCCAAGATGAAAAACGAAGATAGAAACCTTACGAGCTTCAGTTTGAGACGTTAAACGGGCGGCCTAACGGCGTCGTTTTGAAACCCGGAAATTGTTCACGAAAATTGGGCAGCCTTACGGCGTTGTTCGGGAATTCGGAAAATGAAATTGGACAGCCTAACGGCGTCGGTTGGAAATTCCAGAAATTTGGCAATAGCAACCGGTTCAACGTGGTCAAAATTGAACGGAATTAAACGAAAGTAAGTCTCGGTTAGAAATTAGAATTCAATCTAAACTGGAATTAAAAGAGGGCTTTTCGATACTTTACCGAAGAGAAAAGAGGCGGTGATTGTCTTCTGGAATAGAGGAGGCGGCGACGCGGCGGCGCTAGGTGGTTGGACACGGCGGCGCTTCGTACGGGGAGGAGCGAGAGCGACGGAGAGCAGGGGAAACTGGGTCACGGTCGCCGTAACTTCGAACGGAGAAGGAGGAGTCGTGGCTTCGTCGCGGCGGTGGAGCTCGGCGGTGGGAGGCGGCGCTGGGTCTTCTTCGCGAGCGAGAGGCGTCGCGGTGCTCGGCTAGACTCCAGCGGCGGGACGGCGAGGGCGAGGTGTGGGCGGAGGGGCGCGAGGGCTGGGCCACGGCGGCGTGGAGCTTCGGCGCGGCGGAGAGACGCGGCGGCGTTCGCGGTGGAGGAAGAAGGAGGCGGAAGGAGGAGGCCGAAGGAAGGAGGAAGGAATTTTTTTTTTTGAGAGAGATTTTTTTTTTTGTGCGTGGAGGAAAAATGAATGAGGAGAGAGACAAAAACTCTTTTATACTCCTCCCTTTCCTAATCTTATCTATTTCTAAATTCTTATCCAAAAATTTCGATATTTTCGTTCCCAAATGATACGGTTCAGGGATCGTTTGGTTCACGAGTGTAATCCCGATTCAGAAATTAATACATTTTTTAAACTCAAGTAATATTTTATTGTATTTTGATTTTTCTCAATAAATTAAACGGATCGAAATCCTTAATTTAATTTGAATAATTAATTTCTCGTAGTCCTTTATTCGTTTGAAAGAATTCGTTCTCTTTCTTCGAATTTAGGAATTTTATAAAAAGGGTATGTATATTTAAATACACAAATAGCACACAAAAATAAATAAAATTAAAAGAAACAAAGAAGAGAAAATAAAATAAGGCTTCTAATTAAGAAAAAGGGGTACAGAACGGGACGGGGTATTACATCCTCACCCCCTTAACAGAATTTCGCCCCCGAAATTCATGTCTTAGGTATTACTTAAGCTTTGAGGGTATTTGGCTAGGACTTCACCCTCTCTTTCCCAAGTCGCTTCTTCCTTCCCGTGTCGGCTCCACTGAACGAGCACTAAAGGTATCTCTCGATTCCTTAACAAGTGTAACTTTCTTCCCAAGATAGTTACTGGAATCTCTTCATAAGTCAGGTCACTGTTTAGACCTAATTCTACGTGATTAATAACGTGGTTTGGATCGCTCACGTATTTCCTGAGTGTAGATATGTGGAACACATAATGCACTCGTGATAACTCCGGTGGTAAAGCTATGCGATAAGCTACATCCCCGATTCTATTCAGGATGTCGAATGGTCCAATGTATCGCGGCTTTAGCTTACCTTTCTTCTCAAAATGGATTAGACCTTTCATTGGTGCAACTTTGAGAAATACTTTCTCGCCGATGTCTGCATACTTTGAGAAATCCCTTCTTCGAGTGTCTGCATACGATTTCTGGTGGTCCTGGGCCGACTTGATCCTTTCTTTAATCTTTGCGACTATCTCAGCCGACCTTTCGACCAATTCGGGTCCGAGAATCTTTCGAATCCCGATTTCGTCCCAACAAACTGGCGATCTACACCTCTTCCCGTAGAGTGCTTCGTACGGCGCCATTTGTATTGTTGCTTGATAACTGTTGTTATATGCAAACTCTGCCAATGGTAGGTGGTTTTCCCAACTTCCTTCAAGATCTAGAGCGCAAGCTCTGAGCATATCTTCAAGTGTTTGAATGGTTCTCTCTGATTGCCCATCCGTCTGCGGGTGGTACGCGGTGCTGAACTTCAATTCAGTACCTAAGGCTCGTTGCAGACTTCCCCAGAATTTGGAGGTAAAACGGGGGTCTCTATCGGATACTATTGAAACTGGTACTCCGTGCAGTCTGACTATCTCTGCTATGTACAGTTGGGCGAGCTTGTCCAACGTGTACGTCATTCTTATAGGGATAAAATGGGCAGTTTTCGTAAGTCTGTCTACGATAACCCAAATGGCATCGTGATTCTTCACCGTTTTCGTAAAACCGGTGACAAAATCCATAGTGATGTCCTCCCATTTCCACTCTGGCATCTCCAGAGGGTGCAACAACCCTGGAGGTCGTTGGTGATCTGCTTTAACTCGTTGGCAGGTTAAACAACTCCTGACGAATTGAGCTATCGATCTCTTCATACCCCTCCACCAAAAGTTCTCTTTCAATCCTCGGTACATTTTCGTCTCTCCGGGATGAACGGTGTAAGGAGTGTTATGTGCCTCTTTCAGAATTTTGTTCCTAATTCCGTCATCCTTAGGCACACAGATTCTGTTATCGAACATTAAAGCTCCATCAGTACCCAATACGAATCTCTGAATGGTTCCTTCCTCAGCGCGCTTACGTATTCCTCTCAAGAATTTATCGTCCTTTTGCGCTGCTAGGATCCTTTCTCGTAAGGTCGGTTGTAGGGTGAACGAGTAAACCATGGAATCTACACAACACTGTGTGGAAAATTCCAAGTCTAAACGAGAGAGTTCTCCCATTAGTGGTAATTGCGTGGTCGGAACGACGCTTAGTTTTGTATCTTCCTTTCTACTCAAAGCGTCTGCCACTACGTTTGCCTTTCCAGGGTGATAGTGAATAGTGCAATCGTAATCTTTTACCAATTTGAGCCATCTTCTCTGACGCATGTTCAAATCCTTCTGCGTAAAGAAGTATTTTAGACTCTTATGGTCGGTGTAGATCTCACACTTTCCTCCATATAGGTAGTGTCTCCAAATTTTTAACGCGTGAACTACTGCGGCCAGTTCTAAGTCGTCCGTTGGGTAGTTTTGTTCGTGATCCTTAAGTTGTCGAGATGCATAAGCTACAACTTTCTTATTCTGCATCAGAACACAACCCAAACCTGACAAAGAAGCGTCTGTGTAAATGACGAATCCTTCTGATCCATCTGGGATGGTTAACACAGGCGACGTGGTTAGCCTTTTCTTTAGCTCTTGGAAACTTTCTTCACAAGTTGAATCCCAAGTAAACTTCTCAGTTTTCTTGGTCAGTTTCGTCAGTGCTTTCGCTATGCTGGAAAAATCTTGTATGAACCTGCGGTAGTACCCTGCTAACCCAAGAAAACTCTGAATTTTATTGACGTTAGTAGGTGCCTTCCAGTTCATGATGGCTTCTACCTTTGCTGGGTCCACTTCAATCCCTTTTGCGGAGATTATATGCCCTAAGAACATCACACGGTCGATCCAAAATTCACACTTGTTGAATTTGGCATACAACTTCTCTAGTCTCATTGTCTCTAAGACTGCTTTGAGATGTTCTTCGTGTTGTTCTTTGCTCTTAGAGTACACGAGTATGTCGTCGATGAAGACAATAACGAATTGATCCAGGTACGGATGAAATACTCTATTCATCAGATCCATGAAGATCGCTGGAGCATTCGTTACTCCAAAGGGCATCACGGTGAACTCGTAATGTCCATACCGAGTCCGGAATGCTGTCTTCGGGATATCCTCGCTCTTGACCTTTAGCTGGTGATAACCAGACCTCAGATCGATCTTTGAGAATATCGTAGCATCCTTTAACTGATCGAAACCATCAATGCTCGATGGAAAACTTCTCCATAATTTGGCACCTGAAGGCCAATTATAATTCCTGCTATCTCGGGCCTCAAACCCTGCTCGAACCTGCGAGCTTTCCTTTCATCGTCACCCACCAGATGTGGGGCATAACGAGACAGTTGGTTGAACCTTCTCTCGTACTCTATCACCGAGAGAGTTCCCTGTCGAAGGTTGACAAATTCTTGTTCTTTCCAATCCCTCAGGACTCGTGGAAAGTATCGATCCAGTATAGCTTTCTTAAAGTCCTCCCAAGTAAGGACCTGTCTAGTTTCTTCGTCCATAGTTCGTTCATAAGATTCCCACCATTGAGCTGCATCCTCCATCAGTTGGAACTGGGCACATGAGACCTTCTGTGCATCAGTCAGTGTCATGTGTCTGAAGATACGTTCCAATCCCGATATCCACTCCTCGACTTCAAAGGGATCCTCTTTCCCATCCAGCCCAGGTAGCTGCAGTCGTCGAAAGCATTCGACAAAGTCATTCGCCCTGGGCGCTATCTGAGGTATAGGCCCGTACAACGGCGGAGGAGGTGGTGGAACTTGTTGCTGAATGTAGTTCTGAAGAGAGATCAGTATTTCTCTCGCGATATCGTTTTCTGGCACGGCCTGTTGAGGCGGCTCGGGTTCAGCCTGAAGGGGTGGGTCTTGTTCTATTGGATCCACGGGTTCAGGGATAGGGTTAACGCGGGGTCGTCCATGTTTACGTCCGGGTGTCATTCTAAAGGTAGTTCTGATCGAAAAGAATAATATTGTTACGATACGTATAGGTGTGAAAAAGTTATAAAAACATAATCGGATTAACCAAATCAACACAACGCTAGCACTGAAACACGTGTGGTACGTAATTCACCAGCTGCACATTGGGGCCCTCAATGGTACAGTGCTCACATTCGCACAGTATTCTAGGAACCAGTGATGTGTCATTAAGCGATAATTAGATAAAATATGTGACAGTCAATATATAAAGCAAGTAAAACACATTGACAAGTAGTGAGCACATAATAAGTATATATATATCTAAAAGTTTTGGTTCTACGGAGTCAGTCTCCTTACATTCGTCATGGAATGCAAAAGGGTTCTAGGTAATGCTATAGCATCGTGTCCTCACATCAATATGGACCACGAGCGACAAAATGAGGGGTTAGAGCTACGCTGCAATGGTCTATAAGGAAAACGACCACGCAAAAAGACTACTACTATAAGTCAAACGGCTACCACCTATACCATATATATGCGTCTACTACTATATACAAAGTCTGGGGGTCCAACTAGTCATCAACTTCTGACTCTGGCGGGGAATCTATCTCTACCTCTGGCTCATCTTCCTCAAATTCGATAATCTCGGGTTCGACTCTTGCTAATTCTATCACAGGATGTACGGCTTCTCCCAAGCCGAAAGGTCCCTCTCCAGGTAATCCACTTGCTACCCAGTAGGCGATGGAGGTATCCCGCTACGCGAGAGCTGCCTCTAAGTGTAGGTCGGCCCTCCGAGTAGCGATGTGAGAGTACTCGTCCTGGGAGACGGCGGTTGCTCTAGCTGCAACGGCCGATGCCTGTGCTAGTATGGCATCCTCCCAGTGACCGTCCGATGTGGCCAGATCGTGCTCGGCGAGTGCAGCGGTCTGGTAAGACAGTCCGCGGTTAACATCCGCGTGCCGAATCACTCTCTGGGCCTCCACCCAGTAAGCGTCTAGGTGAACCTGAGGTCCCTGCTCTGGGTCGTCCACCCTCATGCGATCTAATAGTCCGGTAGCGATAGGGCAGAAGATTTCGATCACTCCTCCCGTGAATCGGGTCGCAGCTGCGAAGTCAGTCTCGATGTGGGGCTCCGGGGCAGTCCTTGCCCTTTCGCGTGACTCTACAAAGCGGGCAGTGAAGGCATCAATGGTCTCTACTTCTAACTGCTCAATCTCTAAGTACTGGGCCACATCCATCTTAGGTTTCCTATAGGGAAAGGAAAGTTCTAGTCAAAATTTTAGTTTAAAAGGAAAAATAACCGTAAAGTAAACAATTAAAGCACGTAATCAAAGAAATCACATAATATCATTTATGAAGTTCACAAGTTATTCGAGCATTCTTATCAATTATTCGAGTTTCAAAAGCAACTTAGACTAGATTTTGTAGTTCCTCCTTCGTAGTACGAACGCTATTTTGAGTTATCGTAACCTTTTTGATCGGGTAGTATTATGAAGCAGTTGTGAATTTAAAGGCCTTTAAGAAACATTATAAAAGTAGTAACGTACCTTCGAGGAGCTTGTAGACAGTAACCAGAGACACGTTTCCCTCAGAAAATTTTATTATTTTAATACTTAAGTGATAATAAATAATTTTATTGTGACGAGAAAACAAGATTTGGGGTTGGGTCCGAAAGTTTTGAACATAGGCTCTGATACCACCTGTAACGCCCCGAACCCAGAATATATTAATTATATCGGATTCGAAGTGTTATTGTGATCAAAAGTCCGAATTATAAAATTTTTGAAAGGAATATAACTGAATTGAGAGAGAGAAGTTTCATGCAGCGGATAAGTGGGAAGGAATATTATAACGTAAGTGTATTTGTATATATATATAAAGATGGATAGAGGGTTCTGTATCTTCAGAATAATACACACCGAGTTTGGATAATTTAAACACACGGAAAGAGTATCGTCTTGCATGGCAGTAACGATAACATTTATTGGGAAAATAGAAATGATTGGCATCATTGTATTAGTAATAATATATTTTAAGCAAAAGGGAGACTTTGTGTCTTCTGTGTCACTGTCCTTGCTCCCCGTAATTGAAATCTGCAAGGGGTTAGGAAAAAGGGGCGTGAGAATTGAATTCTCACTTATGGGTGATTGCAACATCATGGGATTGGTAAATCCGAAATATATATTAAGTTATACTCATTAATAAAGTACTTATTTTATTTAAACAGTTGACGTATATAAAAGATTATAAAGTTTTAAACGATAATTAAGCATATTTCGCATGATATAATTGAAATAGCACAAGTTGGTTCACATTAGGGCAAAGCCCAAAGTCATATCACATATTATCACCAACTGACAAACCATAAACGTACGATCGTTCCACTTCCAACAAAGTTACTCTTTTCAACTCCAACAAATCAACAAAGTTACTCTTTTCAACTCCGACCAAAACTTACTTCATCCAACCACACAAGCTCACATCATCCAACTTTATAACATCCCTCAAAATAAGCAAGTATCAATGGCCTTCTTCCCAGTGCGTCAAACGACAACTGACCGGGGACCAGATCTACTTGATCAACAACCTTGATTCCGAGGGCGTCCCCGACAGCAGCCCCGGAGGTCGGATTTAAAACTCGATCCCGACTCCGTACATACTGACTCACCACAAAACTGACTCAATAAACTTTACAAAGAAATAATACTTGACTGATAACTGAACTGATTCATGCTCACGTAAGGTGTTTACTCATGCAGTGGTGATCGATTCACAAATCAACAGGCTAAATATATAACATATATAGTTATATCACATAATCCAAACAGTTATATAGATAGGTGTTACATTTATGTTGGATTAGATATTTTTGACTTGATTTAGTCGAGTTCAGAAAATACCGGCACGACGTTATTATTAGCAGATCAATCAACAGATCATCACCCACCTGATTGTTCTGAGTTCCGGGAATATTGGGTAGGCAGACAGTCGAGTCCTTCGTGCGTGTTCCGAAAGGTACAGAATCCTAATAAGGAGTATTCCGATTAAAAGATTGACTTTTGAATTTGAAAAGTTTAAGAGTGCGAAATTCGAGGATTGAGTAGGTCGTTGTCTTCAGAAAACTATTGAAAACTAAAGTTTTCAAAGGTTGATTTCAAATTGATAAGTACACCCCTTTTTAAGAGGAGGTGTATCAGGGGAGTGTATTTACTAAATTCAGTGCTGCAACAGGGGGTGTATTTACTGAATTTAGTGATGTACCAGAGGGTGTATTTACTGAATTTATTGATGTAACAGGGGGTGTATTTACTGAATTTGGAGGTGTAATAGGGGGTGTATTTACTGAATTTGGTGATGTAACAAAAAGGCCCTTTAAGGAAAAATATAATTATTAAACTTGGAAAAATACTTAGAAAAATAAGATTATTACTTAATAAAATTAAAGAAAAGGTTATTCTTTCTTAAGGATTCTATTTCTTGTTTTTAAACGAAAACTTGAATATAAAACTTCTCTTTTCTAAACTTATTAAAAGACTTTATTTTGTGTTTTCTAAAATTCTAACAGGGGTACGAGGTGAAGACGAGTTTCCCTTTGTTTACGAAATTTATTCAAAAGTGTTTTTATCCTTGAAAAACATCAAAACAAGGATACTATAGGATTTTGCTAATATCATCATAATACTAAAACAATGATACTAAACATTCATAAGAAATAATACTAGTCCTCTAAGTCATTAATACCATACATCTAAAACAATAATATTTCAACATCCAACCACTATTACTAAACACTAACTAAAAATTCCAATCTCATGGTTTGTGAAAGAAATAAAACAAAGAAACAACTATCCAAAATCTCACTTCTAAAGAGTGATACAAGTGAAACAAAACAATAATACTAAATAAGTTAATAACTAATACTAAACATCTAATCTACAAATTTAACAGTAAGTTTTCTCCTCCTTTGTCCCAAGCTTCTAACAATTAACAATCTAACCCAAAATCTACCCAAGATGAAAAATGAAGATAGAAACCTTACGAGCTTCAGTTTGAGACGTTAAACGGGCGGCCTAACGGCGTCGTTTTGAAACCCGAAAATTATTCACGAAAATTGGGCAGCCTTACGGCGTTGTTCTGGAATTCGGAAAATGAAATTGGACAGCCTAACGGCGTCGGTTGGAAATTCCAGAAATTTGGCAATAGCAACCGGTTCAACGGCGTCAAAATTGAACGGAATTAAACGAAAGTAAGTCTCGGTTAGAAATTAGAATTCAATCGAAACTGGAATTAAAAGAGAGCTTTTCGATACTTTACCGAAGAGAAAAGAGGCGGTGATTGTCTTCTGGAATAGAGGAGGCGGCGCTAGGTGGTTGGACACGGCGGCGCTTCGTACGGGGAGGAGCGAGAGCGACGGAGAGCAGGGGAAACTGGGTCGCGGTCGCCGTGACTTCGAACGGAGGAGGAGTCGTGGCTTCGTCGCGGCGGCGGAGCTCGGCGGTGGGAGGCGGCGCTGGGTCTTCTTCGCGAGCGAGAGGCGTCGCGGTGCTCGGCTAAACTCCAGCGGCGGGACGGCGAGGGCGAGGTGTGGGCGGAGGGGCGCGAGGGCTGGGCCACGGCGGCGTGGAGCTTCGGCGCGGCGGAGAGACGCGGCGGCGTTCGCGGTGGAGGAAGAAGGAGGCGGAAGGAGGAGGCCGAAGGAAGGAGGAAGGAATTTTTTTTTTTTTGAGAGAGAATTTTTTTTTTTTGTGCGTGGAGGAAAAATGAATGAGGAGAGAGACAAAAACTCTTTTATACTCCTCCCTTACCTAATCTTATCTATTTCTAAATTCTTATCCAAAAATTTCGATATTTTCGTTCCCAAATGATACGGTTCAGGGATCGTTTGGTTCACGAGTGTAATCCCGATTCAGAAATTAATACAGTTTTTAAACTCAAGTAATATTTTATTGTATTTTAATTTTTCTCAATAAATTAAACGGATCGAAATCCTTAATTTAATTTGAATAATTAATTTCTCGTAGTCCTTTATTCGTTTGAAAGAATTCGTTCTCTTTCTTCGAATTTAGGAATTTTATAAAAAGGGTATGTATATTTAAATACACAAATAGCACACAAAAATAAATAAAATTAAAAGAAACAAAGAAGAGAAAATAAAATAAGGCTTCTAATTAAGAAAAAGGGGTACAGAACGGGACGGGGTATTACAATAATAAATTTAAGTGTTCAGGTTCTTGTGGAAGTATTTCTAGGCAAATCTCATTTAATATTATTTGCCAGAAGATGGACTAAAGCCACTTTAATTTTGCGGTCTCTTTTTCTTTTTCTTTTTTTTAAGGAAAATCACATTTAATATTATTTCCCTAAAATTTATTTGGGGGAGGGGAGTTTAGTTCCAAGAAAATCACTTTTATTCTGTAAAATTTATGAGAAATGATAATAAATTTGACTTTCCTAAAACTATTTAGTCAAAAGGATATCCATTTTACTATGTAAAATCATATGTTCCCCATAAAGTTAACGAAAATAATAATAAAAATGATTTGCCATATAAAAAGGATAAGTGACTACACAATACTTAAATACATCGTTTGGAAAATTATAATAATTGTGTTTTGCTTAAAAAATGAAGAGGGAATCTTAAAACAATGATTAATATCATTTTCCGTGTATAAAATAAATTTAAAGTAATCAATTATATTTTGTTGAACAAATATTCCCCAAATTTTTTAGGGAAATAATTAACGTGTTTTATCAAAAAAAAAAAAGGACTACACAATTAAATGTGACTTCTGTCCATCTTCTGGAAAATCATATTTATTATTATTTTCCTATAATTTATTGGGGATGTTTGGTTCTACGGAATAAAGAGTGACCACTTTCTATAAATTTTTTAGAGCAACATTTATTTCCATGTGCCATTTGCCATTTACTATTTTTTATTATTATTATTTTAAGAATACCTCTTTCCCTCATTTTTAAGGCAAACCACATTTACTATTATTTGCCAAAAAACTAAATTCACTACTAATACGTTGTCTCTTTTCCCCTTTTTTTTTTATGAAAAATCACTTTTTTTTTACCTAACATTTATTAGAGGCAGTTAGTTATATAATAATTAAAAATTAATTTTCTTATATCTTTTATTATTAAGGTAAATAACATTTATTGTAATTTTCAATTTCTAATATTATTTTAAGACTCCTCGTTTCCTTTTTTTAAGTAAAATAATATTTATTATTATTACTATTATTTTGATAATTATTATTATTACTCCATCCATCTACTATAAGTGAGTGTGTTTACTTTCTTTACTTGTCTGTCCACCAAAAGCGTGTTCAAAAAATATTAGAGGCATTTAATTAGTTATATGGATTAAAAATTAATTCCCTTTTATCTTTTATTATTAAGGCAAATAACATTTATTGTAATTTTAAATTTGTAATATTATTTTAAGACTCCCTTGTTTCCTTTTTTTTTAAAGCAAGAAATATTTATTATTATTATTACTATTATTTTGATTATTATTCACTTTCTTTATTTGTCTGTCCACCAAAAGTGTGTTCATTCCTTATTTTATCTATTTTTTCTTAAAATTGTGCCCAAACAAATTAGCACACTTTTGGTGGATAGAAAGAGTACTATTTTATGTCTCCTTATTTCTTTTTCTTTTTTTCTAAAGACAAATCACATTTAATATTATTTGCTAAAAGTAAGGTTGAAGTCCCATTTATTGTATAGTCTAGATTTTTCCTTTTTGAAGGCAAATCACATTTATTTTTATTTGCCAAAAGAACTAAATTCACTTATATTATGTTGTCTGTTTTCCTATTTTATGAAAATCATATTTATTGTTACTTACCTAAATTTTATTAGAGGCATTTAGTTGTAAGAACTAAAAATTATTTCACTCATATCTTCGTTAATTAAGGCAAATTACATTCATTATAATTTTCAATTGCGAGAAAAACAAAACTACCCTCATTCATATGGGCAAAATATTTTTTGCACAACTTTTTGAATAAGATGTTTATTGCCAACCATTTGCCAGCCTTTATAGGGTAAAATATAGTTTTTCTTACAAAAGCGGTGTAACGCCCCGAACCCGATATATATTAATTATATCGAATTCGAAGTGTTATTGTGATCAAAAGTCCGAACTATAAAAATTTTGAAGGAAATATAACGGAAATGAGAGATGATGAGTTTTTATGCAGCGGAAGAAATGAATAGAATAATTTTAGTAAGTATCTTACACACATTTATGTGTACATAAAACATAGTATCAACAGTAATATTTTATTTAAGTGGGGAACTCCGTGTCATCTCTATTACTGTCCTTGCTCCACGAAATCATAATCTGCAAGGGGTTTAGGGAAATGGGGCGTGAGAATTGAATTCTCACATATGGGTGATTTGCAACATCATGGGATTGGTAAATTCGAAATATATATTAAATTATACTCATTAATAAAGTATTTATTTTATTTAATCAGTTGACATATATAAGATTATAAAGTTTAAACGGCATTTAAGCATATTTCGCATGATATAATTGAAATAGCACAAGTTGGTTCACATTAGGCAAAGCCCAAAGTCATATCACACATTATCACAACTGTCAAACCATAAACGTACAATCATTCCACTTCCATCATAGTTACTCTTTTCAACTCCAACCATCAACAGCCTTGATTCCGAGGGCGTCCAACGACAGCTGTCCCCGGAGACCGGAAAAATAATCAACGACCTTGATTCCGAGGGCGTCCAACGACAGCTGTCCCCGGAGGCCGGAAAAATAATCAACGACCTTGATTCCGAGGGCGTCAAACGACAGCTGTCCCCGGAGGTCGGAAATCAATACCCAAATCACAACTCCGTACTTACTGATTTTCCATAAAACTGATACAACAACTTCACTGAGAAAATACTTGACTGATAACTGAACTGATTCATGCTCACGTAAGGTGTTTACTCATGCAGTGGTGATCGATTCACAAAACAACAGGCTAATATATAACATATATAGTTATATCACATAATCCAAACAGTTATATAGATAGGTGTTACATTTATGTTGGATTAGATACTTTTGATTTGATTTAGTCGAGTTCAGAAAATACCGGCACGACGTTATTAATAGCAGATCAATCAACGGATCATCACCCACCTGATTGTTCTGAGTCCTGAGAATATTGTGTATGCAGACGGTCGAGTCCTTCGTGCGTGTCCCGAAAAGTACATAATCCTAATAAGGAGTATTCCGATTAAAAGATTAACTTTTGAATCGTTTAGGAAAAACTTGAGAGTTTGTGTTACGAGAATCGAGAAAGTTGTGGTCTTATAAACTCAAAAAGGACTTGCTTAAGGGTCACACCCTATTTTGGTAAATACACTACTTCTAAAAAGGTGAGTGTATTTACTAGTATACTTGTGGTATGACTATCTCGATTACTACAAAAACAATCTTTTGATAAGTACACCCCTTTTTAAGAGGAGGTGTATTTGGGGGGTGTATTTACTGAAAGGAGTGGTGTAACAGGGGGAGTGTATTTACTGAAAGTAGTGGTGTAACAGGACGGTGTATTTACTGATTTCTGTGGTGTAACAGGGGGGTGTATTTACTGAATTTAGGGGTGTCCTTAATAAAGGCCCTTTAAGGAAGAAAATATAAGAATTCATCTTGGAATTACTTAGAAAAATATTAATAAAATTAAAGAAAAGGTTTTTCTTTCTTAAGAATTCTATTTCTCATTTTAAAAGAAATCTTGAATATAATTAATCATATTTTATAAATAAATTTCCTTTAATAAAACTTATTAATAAACTTAGACTTTCTAAGAAGTTTATAAAAAGTACTTTTCTTTTCTAATATTAATAACACCTCTAAAATTGATTTGTAATACTTCTAAAACAAAAGAATTATACTATTTTCCACCTTCTTCATTTGTTTACTAAATTGGGTATTAAACGACTTATCTTTTCGTTCCAAAATTTCTAACAGTCGCACAAAGGGAAGACGAGTTTCCCTTTGCCTCCAAAAACTCAACTAACAATAAAACAAACTAATTTCGGCACCACATCATCAGCTAACCAAACCAAACTAATTCATCCATCTAATAATATTATCCAACTAAATAATACTAAATACCCAAGCTAAGAATACTAGACAATTAATCCAAAAATACTAAACATCTTAATTCACTAATATTCACCAACTAAGCCAACAACACTAATTTGTCAAAACAATAACACCAACCAACTTAACCAATAGCACCAAACAACTAATTCAATAATACTAAACAACAAAATACCAACAGTCCATCTACAAGTTTCAAATCCAAAACAAAACAAATATTCTTAAATTTACAAAGTCTCAACAGGGGGACTAAAAGTGATCAATTCCTATCTCAACTATTACGAGAATTAGAGAGGAGATATCAAGTCTTACGAGTCCGGTTCGGGGTGGTAAACGAACGGCCTAACGGCATCCTAAAAGAAATCGGTTATTCGTCGGATTATTTGGGCAGCATAACGGCGTCGTTCGGGGATTCGGGAAAATGAATCGAACAGCCTAACGGCGTCGATCGGGATTTCCAGAAATTTCGGCAGCAACAACCGGTTTAACGGCGTCAAATAACACGAAAGAACGAATTCGTGAGTCTCATTATTTCGAAGGAATTTATTTGAAGAAACTGTAGAATTGAACGAATTGGAGAATCAAACAAAACAAACGAAGAACTCACTTAAAAAAAAGAGGCGAACGGCGGCGCTTCGAGGCAGACGGCGGCGCTCGGTTTCGCGCCTGGAGGAGGAGGAGGCGGCGACGGTCGGGGCTTCGCGAGGAGGAAGGCGTCGCGGCTGGCTGAGGTGCGACGGCGATCGACGGTCGTCCGGGCACGGCTGCGCTGTGCTTCGCTTCGATCGGGATTTCAGAAAGAGGCGTCGCGGTGGGCGAGCGTCGCTCGACGGCGGAGCTTCATCTGGCCGGAAGAGGAGAGAAGCGGCGCGTTGGGAAGGAGGAAGAAGAGGACGGCGGCTGCTGGCGAAGTAGACGGCGGCGCTGTGGCGGCTTTCAATCGGAGGACAGCGGCGCTGGACGGAGCGGCGGCGTCTGGAGTCGAAGAAGGGAAGAGTAGGCGATTTGGCGTTTTCGGAATTGGGAGAGAGAGGAGAGATAAAAATTTAGGAAAAAAAAACTGAAAATGAGGAGAAAGGGGTATGCGTACGTGTTTTGTTTCTTGGAGAAATGAGGAGATATTTTAATTTTAATTTTTATTTCTTAATTAATTTTTAATGAAGGAATTAATACATGGCTGAGAATTTTTCTAATTAATTAATTTAATTTAAAAGAAGGAAATAAACATGTGGATGGGGTTAATCCCTTTAATTCTAGATATTTTCGATCTCAATTGATACGGTTTAGGGATCGTTTGGTTCACGAGATAAATCCCGAATTGAAAATTAATACAGTTTTAAAATTCGAATAATATTTTAAAGTATTTTAATTATTTACAATAAATTATACGGATCTAAATCCTAATTTCGAACTTGAATATTTAATTTCTCGTAGTCCTTTATTCGTTTGAAAGATTCGATTCTTTCTACGAATTTAGGAATTTGTAAAAAGGGTATATATTTAAATTACACAAAAGCACACAAAATAATAAAATAAAAAGAAACAAAGATAAGAAAATAAAATAAGGGTTCTAGGAAATTAAAAGGTATAAAACGGGACGGGGTATTACATCCTCACCCCCTTAACAGAATTTCGCCCCCGAAATTCAGCTTCTAGGTATTGCTTAAGCATTGAGGGTATTTGGTTAGGACTTCATCCTCTATTTCCCAAGTTGTTTCTTCTTTCTCGTGTCGGCTCCACTGGACTAGAACTAATGGTATTTCTTGATTCCTTAATAAGTGTAACTTCCTTCCTAGGATAGTAACTGGAACTTCTTTATAAGTCAGGTCACAACTTAAACTTAAATCTATACGACTAAAAACAGGGTTTGGATCGCTTACGTACTTCCTGAGTGTAGATATGTGGAACACATCATGCACTCATGATAACTCTGGTGGTTGTGCTAAGCGATAAGTCACATCCCCGATTCTATTCAGGATGTCAAATGGCTCATTGTATCGCGAGTTTAGCTTACCTCTTTTACCAAAACGGATTAGGCCTTTCATTGGTGCCACTCGGAGAAATACTTTATCGCCAATGTCGAATTGTAAATCTCTTCTCCTAGCGTCCGCATATGATTTCTGACGGTCTTGAGCCGCTTTGATTTTTCCTTTAATCTTTGCGACTATGTCAACCGATCTTTCAACTAGTTCTGGTTTGAGAATCTTTCGAATTCCGACCTCATCCCAACAAACTGGTGATCTACACCTTTTCCCGTAACATGCTTCGTACGGTGCCGTTTGTATTGTCGCCTGATAACTGTTGTTATATGCGAACTCTACAAATGGCAGGTGGCTCTTCCAACTTCCTGCAAGATCTAGAGCGCAAGCTCTCAGTATACCTTCGAGTGTCTGGATAGTTCTTTCCGATTGTCCGTCAGTCTGCGGGTGGTATGCGGTGCTGAACTTCAATTCAGTCCCTAAGGCTCATTGCAGACTTCCCCAGAACCTAGAGGTAAAACGGGATCTCTATCGGACACTATCGAGACTGGTACACCATGCAGTCTGATTATCACGGCTATGTATAGTTGGGCGAGCTTGTCCAACGTATACTTCATTATAACAGGGATATAGTGGGCAGTTTTCGTAAGTCTATCTACGATAACCTAAATGGCATCGTGATTTTTCACCGTTTTCGGAAATCCGATGACAAAATCCATAGTGATGTTCTCCCATTTCCACTCTGGCATCTCCAGAGGATGCAACAACCCTAGAGGTCATTGGTGATTTGCACAATAATGTGTGGAAAGTTCTAGGTTTAGGATGAACTGGTACTATATCTTACTCCACTCAAAATAGTTTTGTCTAACTACTTACTATAAAACTTGTGGTTCAAAAGGAGTAGTAAACCTTAGTAGGGATGTTTGATTTCTGAAAGGTCCTCCATTAGTTAAAACCAAAATAACTTCTCGGTTTTCTTGGTCGACTAAGTTTGTTGTCACTCTACCTGGTCTAAGACTTAGAAGGTTTTCTATTCCTCAAACATGCAAACTTTTCTTCCTACATAATTGCAAATTTTCCTCTACTTCGAAGTCCACTATGTATCCCATAGATAAAAATCAATTGTCCTTTCTTTTTCAACTAAAGTATTCCCATAACATATAAATGTTAATCTTAACACGTAAGACTTAAGATTACATCTAGCTTACTCATTCCACAAAAAGGCTCTACTTAAACTTAAAATCTTATGTTATCCCAAAAGGAAGTAACTATGCCCAAGTTTCATATTCCTTCATATGCATAGAACTAGTTCGTTTTCAATAACGTCTAGCTACTCAACTTAAGAACGTGCAGTTCAGTTTCTATTTGATGTCCATCCAAGTCTATCTCCAATCAATTCACTCGACGTTGGGTTCTCATTGTATTCCTCAAAAGTTCACTTTCACTTAAGGTCTATTCTTCTATACTCTATATCCTCAAATTTTCTTAAATTCTTAGACACAAGGGAGTGAGATGCTCTAGTACTAATCGATACATAAGCAATTGATCCAAAATTCACACTTGCTAAATTTGGCATACAACTTCTCTCGTCTTATTGTCTTTAAGACTGCTTTGAGATGTTCTTCGTGTTGCTCTTTGCTCTTAGAGTACACAAGACGATGACGAATTGATCCAGGTACGGATGAAACACTCTATTCATCATATCCATGAAAATTATCGGAGCGTTTGTTACTGTGAAAGGCATCATGGTGAACTCGTAATGTCCATACCGAGTTCGGAATGCTGTCTTCGGGATATTCTCGCTCTTGACCTTTAGTCGGTGGTAACCAGACCTTAGATCGATCTTTGAGAATACGGTAGCATTCTTCAACTGGTCGAACAAATCTTCTATCCTTGGAGAAGGATATTTGTTCTTAATGATCAGTTGCTTGAGACCTCGATAGTCTATGCACATACGGAAAGTTCCATCTTTCTTCTTTACGAACAACACGGGTGTTCATGGTGATGCACTAGGCCTGATGAACTTCTTTTCAAGCAAGCATTGCAGTTGTTCCTTCGGTTCTTCTAATGTCTTTGGCGCCATTCAATAGTGTACTTTAGATACTGGTGCTGCCCCAGGTATCAAGTCGATGGAGAACTCTATCTGACAATCAGAAGGTAACCCAATTAATTCCTCGGGAAACACGTCAAGATATCCATCCACAATTGACACCTTGATGCGCAACTTGTCGTCTTTCTCTCCTGCTGAGATGTGGACGAGGTAAGCTTGGCATTTCTCCTTTCGTAATATTACTGCAGCTTGGGTTGCTGATATTACTCGAGTTTCCTTTTTGGTCCTAATTTCACGAAATGTGAAGCGTTGACCATTACGGGTTTCGAGGTCAATCTCTCGTTCTGCGCATTCTATTATCGCTTCGTCCTTTGTTAACTAGTCAAAGCCTAAGATTATACCAAAGATTTTCATCTCAAGGGTGTGAAGATCGGACTCTACTAAGTGATCGCTTAGCGTTTGGGGTAAACCTCAAATTCGGTCCTTAATTTCCATAGTAGTTCCAGACATTTCTTAGCGCGGCCTGCTGAGGTGGCTTAGGTTCAGCCTGAGAAGGTGAGTTCTGTCCTATAGGATTCACTGATACAGGAATGGGGTTAACGTGGGGTCGTCCACGTCTACGTTCTGGTGCAATTCTAAAGGTGGTTCTGATCGGAAAAGAATAATATTTTTACGATATGTATAGGTGCGAGAAAGTTATAAAAACATAATCGGACTAACCAAAATTAACACACAACGTTCACTGAAAACACGTGTGGTACATAATTCACCAGCTGCGCATTGGGGCCCCAATGGTACAGTGCTCACATTCGCACAGTATTCTAGGAACAACTAATGTGTCATTAAGTGATAATCAGATAAAATATGACATTTAATATATAAAGCAAGTAAAACATATTGACAAGTAGTGAGCACGTAATAAGTATGTATATATCTAAAAAGTTTTGGTTCTACGGAGTCAGTCCCCTTACATTACGTCATAGAACACAAAAGGTTTCTAAGTACAATTCTAACGCATTTCCTTGCATCAGAACGGTCCACAGGCGACAAAAGGAGCGGGTTAGAGCTATGCTGCTACGGTCTGAGTAAAACGGTCATACGTCTGACTACTACTATATGTCAGGAAAGGGTGGCACATCTAGGGTGTATGTATTTGTGACTACATTAAAAGGATAACTGCTTAAATAGATTTGATCACTCTGGCTGATCACTACTATCATACGGAAATACCCATCGCCGACTTCTTTCTAGGTATGTCTCCAAGTGAATGTGGGGTTGTTGAACTGGGTCTTCTATTCTCGTCCGTTCGAGTAGTCTTACTGCGATAGGACGGAGAACAACTCAGTAACCCTTCTGGCAAAACGAATCACGGCTGTCAAATATGTCTCGTCTGGGGATATTTGAGTGGCTATTGCCTTTGCACGCAGTCTCTTAAACTGGGTTATAAACACACTTATAGATTCTAAGGTTAGCTAAGTGTCTTCTAATTATCGGGATATAACTATCTTAGGTGGATTCTTACATGGAAAGGAAATTCCTAGTCAAAATTTTAGTTATTCAGAAACATTATTTAAACAATTAAGGCACATAGTTCAAATAATCATATAACATCATTTATGAAGTTTATAAATTTACACAAATATATTTATTTTTATCTTTTACTAATTATCTGCATTTCAATAGTATTATAAACGACATTTCGGGGTTCTTTCTACACCTCGTAGGTGTTGTTTCGAGTTCGCGATCTTTTGATTGGAGTTTTGGTATGAAAGTCAAGTTGTCGTAATATAACAAACTTTAAGGCAATAAAATAAGAACATACCTTCGAGGAGCTTCTGACGGTAATAGGAGACACATTTCCCCTCAAGTGATTTAATTAGTGATCTATATTTACATGATAAGAAAATTTTAATTTATGAAAAGGATTTTGGCTTGATGAAAATAATGATTTTGAGTTTAGGTCCGAAAGTTTGAACCTAAGCTCTGATACCACCTATAACGCCCCGAACCCGATATATATTAATTATATCGAATTCGAAGTGTTATTGTGATCAAAAGTCCGAACTATAAAATTTTTGAAGGAAATATAACGGAAATGAGAGATGATGAGTTTTTATGCAGCGGAAGAAATGAATAGAATAATTTTAGTAAGTATCTTACACACATTTATGTGTACATAAAACATAGTATCAACAGTAATGTTTTATTTAAGTGGGGAACTCCGTGTCGTCTCTATTACTGTCTTTGCTCCACGAAATCATAATCTGCAAGGGGTTTAGGGAAATGGGGCGTGAGAATTGAATTCTCACATATGGGTGATTTGCAACATCATGGGATTTGTAAATCCGAAATATATATTAAATTATACTCATTAATAAAGTATTTATTTTATTTAATCAGTTGACATATATAAGATTATAAAGTTTAAACGGCATTTAAGCATATTTCGCATGATATAATTGAAATAGCACAAGTTGGTTCACATTAGGCAAAGCCCAAAGTCATATCACACATTATCACAACTGTCAAACCATAAACGTACAATCATTCCACTTCCATCATAGTTAATCTTTTCAACTCCAACCATCAACAGCCTTGATTCCGAGGGCGTCCAACGACAGCTGTCCCCGGAGACCGGAAAAATAATCAACGACCTTGATTCCGAGGGCGTCCAACGATAGCTGTCCCCGGAGGCCGGAAAAATAATCAATGACCTTGATTCCGAGGGCGTCAAACGACAGCTGTCCCCGGAGGTCGGAAATCAATACCCAAATCACAACTCCGTACTTACTGATTTTCCATAAAACTGATACAACAACTTCACTGAGAAAATACTTGACTGATAACTGAACTGATTCATGCTCACGTAAGGTGTTTACTCATGCAGTGGTGATCGATTCACAAAACAACAGGCTAATATATAACATATATAGTTATATCACATAATCCAAACAGTTATATAGATAGGTGTTACATTTATGTTGGATTAGATACTTTTGATTTGATTTAGTCGAGTTCGGAAAATACCGGCACAACGTTATTAATAGCAGATCAATCAACGGATCATCACCCACCTGATTGTTCTGAGTCCTGAGAATATTGTGTATGCAGACGGTCGAGTCCTTCGTGCGTGTCCCGAAAAGTACAGAATCCTAATAAGGAGTATTCCGATTAAAAGATTGACTTTTGAATCGTTTAGGAAAAACTTGAGAGTTTGTGTTACGAGAATCGAGAAAGTTGTGGTCTTATAAACTCAAAAAGGACTTGCTTAAGGGTCACACCCTATTTTGGTAAGTACACTACTTCTAAAAAGGTGAGTGTATTTACTAGTATACTTGTGGTATGACTATCTCGATTACTACAAAAACAATCTTTTGATAAGTACACCCCTTTTTAAGAGGAGGTGTATTATGGTGGTGTATTTACTGAAAGGAGTGGTGTAACAGGGGGAGTGTATTTACTGAAAGTAGTGGTGTAACAGGACGGTGTATTTACTGATTTCTGTGGTGTAACAGGGGGGTGTATTTACTGAATTTAGTGGTGTCCTTAATAAAGGCCCTTTAAGGAAGAAAATATAAGAATTCATCTTGGAATTACTTAGAAAAATATTAATAAAATTAAAGAAAAGGTTTTTCTTTCTTAAGAATTCTATTTCTCATTTTAAAAGAAATCTTGAATATAATTAATCATATTTTATAAATAAATTTCCTTTAATAAAACTTATTAATAAACTTAGACTTTCTAAGAAGTTTATAAAAAGTACTTTTCTTTTCTAATATTAATAACACCTCTAAAATTGATTTGTAATACTTCTAAAACAAAAGAATTATACTATTTTCCACCTTCTTCATTTGTTTACTAAATTGGGTATTAAACGACTTATCTTTTCGTTCCAAAATTTCTAACAGTCGCACAAAGGGAAGACGAGTTTCCCTTTGCCTCCAAAAACTCAACTAACAATAAAACAAACTAATTTCGGCACCACATCATCAGCTAACCAAACCAAACTAATTCATCCATCTAATAATATTATCCAACTAAATAATACTAAATACCCAAGCTAAGAATACTAGACAATTAATCCAAAAATACTAAACATCTTAATTCACTAATATTCACCAACTAAGCCAACAACACTAATTTGTCAAAACAATAACACCAACCAACTTAACCAATAGCACCAAACAACTAATTCAATAATACTAAACAACAAAATACCAACAGTCCATCTACAAGTTTCAAATCCAAAACAAAACAAATATTCTTAAATTTACAAAGTCTCAACAGGGGGACTAAAAGTGATCAATTCCTATCTCAACTATTACGAGAATTAGAGAGGAGATAGCAAGTCTTACGAGTCCGGTTCGGGGTGGTAAACGAATGGCCTAACGGCGTCCTAAAAGAAATCGGTTATTCGTCGGATTATTTGGGCAGCATAACGGCGTCGTTCGGGGATTCGGGAAAATGAATCGAACAGCCTAACGGCGTCGATCGGGATTTCCAGAAATTTCGGCAGCAGCAACCGGTTTAACGGCGTCAAATAACACGAAAGAACGAATTCGTGAGTCTCATTATTTCGAAGGAATTTATTTGAAGAAACTGTAGAATTGAACGAATTGGAGAATCAAACAAAACAAACGAAGAACTCACTTAAAAAAAAGAGGCAAACGGCGGCGCTTCGAGGCAGACGGCGGCGCTCGGTTTCGCGCCTGGAGGAGGAGGGGGCGGCGACGGTCGGGGCTTCGCGAGGAGGAAGGCGTCGCGGCTGGCTGAGGTGCGACGGCGACGGCGATCGACGGTCGTCCGGGCACGGCTGCGCTGTGCTTCGCTTCGATCGGGATTTCAGAAAGAGGCGTCGCGGTGGGCGAGCGTCGCTCGACGGCGGAGCTTCGTCTGGCCGGAAGAGGAGAGAAGCGGCGCGTTGGGAAGGAGGAAGAAGAGGACGGCGGCTGCTGGCGAAGTAGACGGCGGCACTGTGGCGGCTTTCAATCGGAGGACAGCGGTGCTGGACGGAGCGGCGGCGTCTGGAGTCGAAGAAGGGAGGCGATTTGGCGTTTTCGGAATTGGGAGAGAGAGGAGAGATAAAAATTTAGGAAAAAAAAACTGAAAATGAGGAGAAAGGGGTATGCGTACGTGTTTTGTTTCTTGGAGAAATGAGGAGATATTTTAATTTTTATTTCTTAATTAATTTTTAATGAAGGAATTAATACATGGCTGAGAATTTTTCTAATTAATTAATTTAATTTAACAGAAGGAAATAAACATGTGGATGGGGTTAATCCCCTTAATTCTAGATATTTTCGATCTCAATTGATACGGTTTAGGGATCGTTTGATTCACGAGATAAATCCCGGATTGAAAATTAATACAGTTTTAAAATTCGAATAATATTTTAAAGTATTTTAATTATTCCCAATAAATTATACGGATCGAAATCCTAATATCGAACTTGAATATTTAATTTCTCGTAGTCCTTTATTCGTTTGAAAGATTCGATTCTTTCTACGAATTTAGGAATTTGTAAAAAGGGTATATATTTAAATTACACAAAAGCACACAAAATAATAAAATAAAAAGAAACAAAGATAAAAAAATAAAATAAGGGTTCTTGGAAATTAAAAGGTATAAAACGGGACGGGGTATTACAAGCGGTTAAAAAACAAGCGCCCCTTTAATTTTTGCGCAATTTTGTGTATTTTTTCTTTTCAATTTGCAATAATATTTTAAGACTCCCTTGTTTCTTGAGGCAAAAACCATTTATTATTATTATTACTATTATAGTGATTATCATTATTATTACTCCCTCTATCCATAAAAACCATTTATTATTATTATTACTATTATAGTGTCCACTTTCTTTATTTGTCTGTCCACCAAAAGTGTATTCATTCCTTATTATCAACAATCATTTTACTTTACACTAACAAATAAATATTTTATTCATACTTTATCCTTATTTTACTTACTTTATTTACTTTTTTTTTTTAATCTGTGCCCAAACAAATTAACACACTTTTGTTGGATGGAGGGAGTATTATTTTAAGGCTCCTTATTTCTTTCCCTTTTGGCTTAATTGCATTTTAAGACACGGTCTTTTCCAAATTTATATTTTAAGCTAAATTTTTTAATCTTGGTAAAAAAAAGCTTCAAAGTAACTTTTTTTGACAATTAAGACTTGCAAACAGATTTGTCTCTGTCTGTCGCTAATGTATCGTCTACGTGGCAATGGCCCACAAAAAATTTAAATTAGGTGGTAAAAATTATTAAGACTTAATTGCAATTTAATTCACGACCTTTTCCAAAAATGTATTTTAACCTAAACTTTTGAATCTTGTAAAACAAAATCACAATTAAGACTTGTGGATAGATTTGTAGAGGCCCGTCGTTGACGCCACATGGCAACAGCTAAAAAAAATTTAAATATTGTGGCAAAAAACTTTAAATACATGGTAAATTTTAAAAATAAATTATCAACTTCCAAATAATTTTTCAAAACCCTAACCCCCAGTTTCATTGTAAAACGAATCTATTAGTATTGTTTTATGGTAAAATGGTTGTATTTATCCTATTTGGATTCATTTATGTTATCATTAATACAAGAATTTTGCATCTTGATTTCATTTTTTCTTTACTTTTTTTTTTCTATTTGAATTCATTTTATTTATATTCTTATTAATGCAAGATTTTTAAATTTGGTAATGTAATTTTTTGTCACATATTTAATGTTTTTTGTCACATGACTTAAGTTTTTTGTCGGCCGTTGACACGTAGACGACACATCAACAACAAGCCTCTACAAATCTGTCCATATGACCTAATTGTAAAAAAAAAAAAAAATTATATTGGAGCATTTTTTAACAAGATCCAAAAATTTAGCTAAAAGTGCAATTTTGGAAAAGGTCGTGATTTAAATTGTAACTAAGCCTTAAAAATTTTTAGCACCTAACAACTAATTCAATAATACTAAACAACAAAATACCAACAGTCGATCTACAAGTTTCAAATCCAAAACAAAACAAATATTCTTAAATTTACAAAGTCTCAACAGGGGGACTAAAAGTGATCAATTCCTATCTCAACTATTACGAGAATTAGAGAGGAGATAGCAAGTCTTACGAGTCCGGTTCGGGGTGGTAAACGAACGGCCTAACGGCGTCCTAAAAGAAATCGGTTATTCGTCGGATTATTTGGGCAGCATAACGGCGTCGTTCGGGGATTCGGGAAAATGAATCGAACAGCCTAACGGCGTCGATCGGGATTTCCAGAAATTTCGGCAGCAGCAACCGGTTTAACGGCGTCAAATAACACGAAAGAACGAATTCGTGAGTCTCATTATTTCGAAGGAATTTATTTGAAGAAACTGTAGAATTGAACGAATTGGAGAATCAAACAAAACAAACGAAGAACTCACTTAAAAAAAAGAGGCGAACGGCGGCGCTTCGAGGCAGACGGCGGCGCTCGGTTTCGCGCCTGTAGGAGGAGGGGGCGGCGACGGTCGGGGCTTCGCGAGGAGGAAGGCGTCGCGGCTGGCTGAGGTGCGACGGCGACGGCGATCGACGGTCGTCCGGGCACGGCTACGCTGTGCTTCGCTTCGATCGGGATTTCAGAAAGAGGCATCGCGGTGGGCGAGCGTCGCTCGACGGCGGAGCTTCGTCTGGCCGGAAGAGGAGAGAAGCGGCGCGTTGGGAAGGAGGAAGAAGAGGACGGCGGCTGCTGGCGAAGTAGACGGCGGCGCTGTGGCGGCTTTCAATCGGAGGACAGCGGCGCTTGACGGAGCGGCGGCGTCTGGAGTCGAAGAAGGGAGGAGGAGGCGATTTGGCGTTTTCGGAATTGGGAGAGAGAGGAGAGATAAAAATTTAGGAAAAAAAAACTGAAAATGAGGAGAAAGGGGTATGCGTACGTGTTTTGTTTCTTGGAGAAATGAGGAGATATTTTAATTTTTATTTTTATTTCTTAATTAATTTTTAATGAAGGAATTAATACATGGCTGAGAATTTTTCTAATTAATTAATTTAATTTAAAAGAAGGAAATAAACATGTGGATGGGGTTAATCCCTTTAATTCTAGATATTTTCGATCTCAATTGATACGGTTTAGGGATCGTTTGGTTCACGAGATAAATCCCGAATTGAAAATTAATACAGTTTTAAAATTCGAATAATATTTTAAAGTATTTTAATTATTCCCAATAAATTATACGGATCTAAATCCTAATTTCGAACTTGAATATTTAATTTCTCGTAGTCCTTTATTCGTTTGAAAGATTCGATTCTTTCTACGAATTTAGGAATTTGTAAAAAGGGTATATATTTAAATTACACAAAAGTACACAAAATAATAAAATAAAAAGAAACAAAGATAAGAAAATAAAATAAGGGTTCTAGGAAATTAAAAGGTATAAAACGGGACGGGGTATTACATCCTCACCCCCTTAACAGAATTTCGCCCCCGAAATTCAGCTTCTAGGTATTGCTTAAGCATTGAGGGTATTTGGTTAGGACTTCATCCTCTATTTCCCAAGTTGTTTCTTCTTTCTCGTGTCGGCTCCACTGGACTAGAACTAATGGTATTTCTTGATTCCTTAATAAGTGTAACTTCCTTCCTAGGATAGTAACTGGAACTTCTTTATAAGTCAGGTCACAACTTAAACTTAAATCTATACGACTAAAAACAGGGTTTGGATCGCTTACGTACTTCCTGAGTGTAGATATGTGGAACACATCATGCACTCATGATAACTCTGGTGGTTGTGCTAAGCGATAAGTCACATCCCCGATTCTATTCAGGATGTCAAATGGCTCATTGTATCGCGAGTTTAGCTTACCTCTTTTACCAAAACGGATTAGGCCTTTCATTGGTGCCACTCGGAGAAATACTTTATCGCCAATGTCGAATTGTAAATCTCTTCTCCTAGCGTCCGCATATGATTTCTGACGGTCTTGAGCCGCTTTGATTTTTCCTTTAATCTTTGCGACTATGTCAACCGATCTTTCAACTAGTTCTGGTTTGAGAATCTTTCGAATTCCGACCTCATCCCAACAAACTGGTGATCTACACCTTTTCCCGTAACATGCTTCGTACGGTGCCGTTTGTATTGTCGCCTGATAACTGTTGTTATATGCGAACTCTACAAATGGCAGGTGGCTCTTCCAACTTCCTGCAAGATCTAGAGCGCAAGCTCTCAGTATACCTTCGAGTGTCTGGATAGTTCTTTCCGATTGTCCGTCAGTCTGCGGGTGGTATGCGGTGCTGAACTTCAATTCAGTCCCTAAGGCTCATTGCAGACTTCCCCAGAACCTAGAGGTAAAACGGGATCTCTATCGGACACTATCGAGACTGGTACACCATGCAGTCTGATTATCACGGCTATGTATAGTTGGGCGAGCTTGTCCAACGTATACTTCATTATAACAGGGATATAGTGGGCAGTTTTCGTAAGTCTATCTACGATAACCTAAATGGCATCGTGATTTTTCACCGTTTTCGGAAATCCGATGACAAAATCCATAGTGATGTTCTCCCATTTCCACTCTGGCATCTCCAGAGGATGCAACAACCCTAGAGGTCATTGGTGATTTGCACAATAATGTGTGGAAAGTTCTAGGTTTAGGATGAACTGGTACTATATCTTACTCCACTCAAAATAGTTTTGTCTAACTACTTACTCTAAAACTTGTGGTTCAAAAGGAGTAGTAAACCTTAGTAGGGATGTTTGATTTCTGAAAGGTCCTCCATTAGTTAAAACCAAAATAACTTCTCGGTTTTCTTGGTCGACTAAGTTTGTTGTCACTCTACCTGATCTAAGACTTAGAAGGTTTTCTAGTCCTCAAACATGCAAACTTTTCTTCCTACATAATTGCAAATTTTCCTCTACTTCGAAGTCCACTATGTATCCCATAGATAAAAATCAATTGTTCTTTCTTTTTCAACTAAAGTATTCCCATAACATATAAATGTTAATCTTAACACGTAAGACTTAAGATTACATCTAGCTTACTCATTCCACAAAAAGGCTCTACTTAAACTTAAAATCTTATGTTATCCCAAAAGGAAGTAACTATGCCCAAGTTTCATATTCCTTCATATGCATAGAACTAGTTCGTTTTCAATAACGTCTAGCTACTCAACTTAAGAACGTGCAGTTCAGTTTCTATTTGATGTCCATCCAAGTCTATCTCCAATCAATTCACTCGACGTTGGGTTCTCATTGTATTCCTCAAAAGTTCACTTTCACTTAAGGTCTATTCTTCTATACTCTATATCCTCAAATTTTCTTAAATTCTTAGACACAAGGGAGTGAGATGCTCTAGTACTAATCGATACATAAGCAATTGATCCAAAATTCACACTTGCTAAATTTGGCATACAACTTCTCTCGTCTTATTGTCTTTAAGACTGCTTTGAGATGTTCTTCGTGTTGCTCTTTGCTCTTAGAGTACACAAGACGATGACGAATTGATCCAGGTACGGATGAAACACTCTATTCATCATATCCATGAAAATTATCGGAGCGTTTGTTACTGTGAAAGGCATCATGGTGAACTCGTAATGTCCATACCGAGTTCGGAATGCTGTCTTCGGGATATTCTCGCTCTTGACCTTTAGTCGGTGGTAACCAGACCTTAGATCGATCTTTGAGAATACGGTAGCATTCTTCAACTGGTCGAACAAATCTTCTATCCTTGGAGAAGGATATTTGTTCTTAATGATCAGTTGCTTGAGACCTCGATAGTCTATGCACATATGGAAAGTTCCATCTTTCTTCTTTACGAACAACACGGGTGTTCATGGTGATGCACTAGGCCTGATGAACTTCTTTTCAAGCAAGCATTGCAGTTGTTCCTTCAGTTCTTCTAATGCCTTTGGCACCATTCAATAGTGTACTTTAGATACTGGTGCTGCCCCAGGTATGAAGTCGATGGAGAACTCTATCTGACAATCAGAAGGTAACCCAATTAATTCCTCGGGAAACACGTCAAGATATCCATCCACAATTGACACCTTGATGCGCAACTTGTCGTCTTTCTCTCCTGCTGAGATGTGGACGAGGTAAGCTTGGCATTTCTCCTTTCGTAATATTACTGCAGCTTGGGTTGCTGATATTACTCGAGTTTCCTTTTTGGTCCTAATTTCACGAAATGTGAAGCGTTGACCATTACGGGTTTCGAGGTCAATCTCTCGTTCTGCGCATTCTATTATCGCTTCGTCCTTTGTTAACTAGTCAAAGCCTAAGATTATACCAAAGATTTTCATCTCAAGGGTGTGAAGATCGGACTCTACTAAGTGATCGCTTAGCGTTTGGGGTAAACCTCAAATTCGGTCCTTAATTTCCATAGTAGTTCCAGACATTTCTTAGCGCGGCCTGCTGAACTGGGTCTTCTATTCTCGTCCGTTCGAGTAGTCTTACTGCGATAGGACGGAGAACAACTCAGTAACCCTTCTGGCAAAACGAATCACGGCTGTCAAATATGTCTCGTCTGGGGATATTTGAGTGGCTATTGCCTTTGAACGCAGTCTCTTAAACTGGGTTATAAACACACTTATAGATTCTAAGGTTAGCTAAGTGTCTTCTGATTATCGGGATATAACTATCTTAGGTGGATTCTTACATGGAAAGGAAATTCCTAGTCAAAATTTTAGTTATTCAGAAACATTATTTAAACAATTAGGGCACATAGTTCAAATAATCATATAACATCATTTATGAAGTTTATAAATTTACACAAATATATTTATTTTTATCTTTTACTAATTATCTGCATTTCAATAGTATTATAAACGACATTTCGGGGTTCTTTCTACACCTCGTAGGTGTTGTTTCGAGTTCGCGATCTTTTGATTGGAGTTTTGGTATGAAAGTCAAGTTGTCGTAATATAACAAACTTTAAGGCAATAAAATAAGAACATACCTTCGAGGAGCTTCTGACGGTAATAGGAGACACATTTCCCCTCAAGTGATTTAATTAGTGATCTATACTTACATGATAAGAAAATTTTAATTTATGAAAAGGATTTTGGCTTGATGAAAATAATGATTTTGAGTTTAGGTCCGAAAGTTTGAACCTAAGCTCTGATACCACCTATAACGCCCCGAACCCGATATATATTAATTATATCGAATTCGAAGTGTTATTGTGATCAAAAGTCCGAACTATAAAATTTTTGAAGGAAATATAACGGAAATGAGAGATGATGAGTTTTTATGCAGCGGAAGAAATGAATAGAATAATTTTAGTAAGTATCTTACACACATTTATGTGTACATAAAACATAGTATCAACAGTAATGTTTTATTTAAGTGGGGAACTCCGTGTCGTCTCTATTACTGTCCTTGCTCCACGAAATCATAATTTGCAAGGGGTTTAGGGAAATGGGGCGTGAGAATTGAATTCTCACATATGGGTGATTTGCAACATCATGGGATTGGTAAATCCGAAATATATATTAAATTATACTCATTAATAAAGTATTTATTTTATTTAATCAGTTGACATATATAAGATTATAAAGTTTAAACGGCATTTAAGCATATTTCGCATGATATAATTGAAATAGCACAAGTTGGTTCACATTAGACAAAGCCCAAAGTCATATCACACATTATCACAACTGTCAAACCATAAACGTACAATCATTCCACTTCCATCATAGTTACTCTTTTCAACTCCAACCATCAACAGACTTGATTCCGAGGGCGTCCAACGACAGCTGTCCCCGGAGACCGGAAAAATAATCAACGACCTTGATTCTGAGGGCGTCCAACGACAGCTGTCCCCGGAGGCCGGAAAAATAATCAACGACCTTGATTCTGAGGGCGTCAAACGACAGCTGTCCCCGGAGGTCGGAAATCAATACCCAAAACACAACTCCGTACTTACTGATTTTCCATAAAACTGATACAACAACTTCACTGAGAAAATACTTGACTGATAACTGAACTGATTCATGCTCACGTAAGGTGTTTACTCATGCAGTGGTGATCGATTCACAAAACAACAGGCTAATATATAACATATATAGTTATATCACATAATCCAAACAGTTATATAGATAGGTGTTACATTTATGTTGGATTAGATACTTTTGATTTGATTTAGTCGAGTTCAGAAAATACCGGCATGACGTTATTAATAGCAGATCAATCAACGGATCAGCACCCACCTGATTGTTCTGAGTCCTGAGAATATTGTGTATGCAGACGGTCGAGTCCTTCGTGCGTGTCCCGAAAAGTACAGAATCCTAATAAGGAGTATTCTGATTAAAAGATTGACTTTTGAATCGTTTAGGAAAAACTTGAGAGTTTGTGTTACGAGAATCGAGAAAGTTGTGGTCTTATAAACTCAAAAAGGACTTGCTTAAGGGTCACAACCTATTTTGGTAAGTACACTACTTCTAAAAAGGTGAGTGTATTTACTAGTATACTTGTGGTATGACTATCTCGATTACTACAAAAACAATCTTTTGATAAGTACACCCCTTTTTAAGAGGAGGTGTATTAGGGGGGTGTATTTACTGAAAGGAGTGGTGTAACAGGGGGAGTGTATTTACTGAAAGCAGTGGTGTAACAGGATGGTGTATTTACTGATTTATGTGGTGTAACAGGGGGGTGTATTTACTGAATTTAGGGGTGTCCTTAATAAAGGCCCTTTAAGGAAGAAAATATAAGAATTCATCTTGGAATTACTTAGAAAAATATTAATAAAATTAAAGAAAAGGTTTTTCTTTCTTAAGAATTCTATTTCTCATTTTAAAAGAAATCTTGAATATAATTAATCATATTTTATAAATAAATTTCCTTTAATAAAACTTATTAATAAACTTAGACTTTCTAAGAAGTTTATAAAAAGTACTTTTCTTTTCTAATATTAATAACACCTCTAAAATTGATTTGTAATACTTCTAAAACAAAAGAATTATACTATTTTCCACCTTCTTCATTTGTTTACTAAATTGAGTATTAAACGACTTATCTTTTCGTTCCAAAATTTCTAACAGTCGCACAAAGGGAAGACGAGTTTCCCTTTGCCTCCAAAAACTCAACTAACAATAAAACAAACTAATTTCGGCACCACATCATCAGCTAACCAAACCAAACTAATTCATCCATCTAATAATATTATCCAACTAAATAATACTAAATACCCAAGCTAAGAATACTAGACAATTAATCCAAAAATACTAAACATCTTAATTCACTAATATTCACCAACTAAGCCAACAACACTAATTTGTCAAAACAATAACACCAACCAACTTAACCAATAGCACCAAACAACTAATTCAATAATACTAAACAACAAAATACCAACAGTCCATCTACAAGTTTCAAATCCAAAACAAAACAAATATTCTTAAATTTACAAAGTCTCAACAGGGGGACTAAAAGTGATCAATTCCTATCTCAACTATTACGAGAATTAGAGAGGAGATAGCAAGTCTTACGAGTCCGGTTCGGGGTGGTAAACGAACGGCCTAACGGCGTCCTAAAAGAAATCGGTTATTCGTCGGATTATTTGGGCAGCATAACGGCGTCGTTCGGGGATTCGGGAAAATGAATCGAACAGCCTAACGGCGTCGATCGGGATTTCCAGAAATTTCGGCAGCAGCAACCGGTTTAACGGCGTCAAATAACACGAAAGAACGAATTCGTGAGTCTCATTATTTCGAAGGAATTTATTTGAAGAAACTGTAGAATTGAACGAATTGGAGAATCAAACAAAACAAACGAAGAACTCACTTAAAAAAAAGAGGCAAACGGCGGCGCTTCGAGGCAGACGGCGGCGCTCGGTTTCGCGCCTGGAGGAGGAGGGGGCGGCGACGGTCGGGGCTTCGCGAGGAGGAAGGCGTCGCGGCTGGCTGAGGTGCGACGGCGACGGCGATCGACGGTCGTCCGGGCACGGCTGCGCTGTGCTTCGCTTCGATCGGGATTTCAGAAAGAGGCGTCGCGGTGGGCGAGCGTCGCTCGACGGCGGAGCTTCGTCTGGCCGGAAGAGGAGAGAAGCGGCGCGTTGGGAAGGAGGAAGAAGAGGACGGCGGCTGCTGGCGAAGTAGACGGCGGCACTGTGGCGGCTTTCAATCGGAGGACAGCGGTGCTGGACGGAGCGGCGGCGTCTGGAGTCGAAGAAGGGAGGCGATTTGGCGTTTTCGGAATTGGGAGAGAGAGGAGAGATAAAAATTTAGGAAAAAAAAACTGAAAATGAGGAGAAAGGGGTATGCGTACGTGTTTTGTTTCTTGGAGAAATGAGGAGATATTTTAATTTTTATTTCTTAATTAATTTTTAATGAAGGAATTAATACATGGCTGAGAATTTTTCTAATTAATTAATTTAATTTAACAGAAGGAAATAAACATGTGGATGGGGTTAATCCCCTTAATTCTAGATATTTTCGATCTCAATTGATACGGTTTAGGGATCGTTTGATTCACGAGATAAATCCCGGATTGAAAATTAATACAGTTTTAAAATTCGAATAATATTTTAAAGTATTTTAATTATTCCCAATAAATTATACGGATCGAAATCCTAATATCGAACTTGAATATTTAATTTCTCGTAGTCCTTTATTCGTTTGAAAGATTCGATTCTTTCTACGAATTTAGGAATTTGTAAAAAGGGTATATATTTAAATTACACAAAAGCACACAAAATAATAAAATAAAAAGAAACAAAGATAAAAAAATAAAATAAGGGTTCTTGGAAATTAAAAGGTATAAAACGGGACGGGGTATTACAAGCGGTTAAAAAACAAGCGCCCCTTTAATTTTTGCGCAATTTTGTGTATTTTTTCTTTTCAATTTGCAATAATATTTTAAGACTCCCTTGTTTCTTGAGGCAAAAACCATTTATTATTATTATTACTATTATAGTGATTATCATTATTATTACTCCCTCTATCCATAAAAACCATTTATTATTATTATTACTATTATAGTGTCCACTTTCTTTATTTGTCTGTCCACCAAAAGTGTATTCATTCCTTATTATCAACAATCATTTTACTTTACACTAACAAATAAATATTTTATTCATACTTTATCCTTATTTTACTTACTTTATTTACTTTTTTTTTTAATCTGTGCCCAAACAAATTAACACACTTTTGTTGGATGGAGGGAGTATTATTTTAAGGCTCCTTATTTCTTTCCCTTTTGGCTTAATTGCATTTTAAGACACGGTCTTTTCCAAATTTATATTTTAAGCTAAATTTTTTAATCTTGGTAAAAAAAAGCTTCAAAGTAACTTTTTTTGACAATTAAGACTTGCAAACAGATTTGTCTCTGTCTGTCGCTAATGTATCGTCTACGTGGCAATGGCCCACAAAAAATTTAAATTAGGTGGTAAAAATTATTAAGACTTAATTGCAATTTAATTCACGACCTTTTCCAAAAATGTATTTTAACCTAAACTTTTGAATCTTGTAAAACAAAATCACAATTAAGACTTGTGGATAGATTTGTAGAGGCCCGTCGTTGACGCCACATGGCAACAGCTAAAAAAAATTTAAATATTGTGGCAAAAAACTTTAAATATGTGGTAAATTTTAAAAATAAATTATCAACTTCCAAATAATTTTTCAAAACCCTAACCCCCAGTTTCATTGTAAAACGAATCTATTAGAATTGTTTTATGGTAAAATGGTTGTATTTATCCTATTTGGATTCATTTATGTTATCATTAATACAAGAATTTTGCATCTTGATTTCATTTTTTCTTTACTTTTTTTTTTCTATTTGAATTCATTTTATTTATATTCTTATTAATGCAAGATTTTTAAATTTGGTAATGTAATTTTTTGTCACATATTTAATGTTTTTTGTCACATGACTTAAGTTTTTTGTCGGCCGTTGACACGTAGACGACACATCAACAACAAGCCTCTACAAATCTGTCCATATGTCCTAATTGTAAAAAAAAAAAAAAAATTATATTGGAGCATTTTTTAACAAGATCCAAAAATTTAGCTAAAAGTGCAATTTTGGAAAAGGTCGTGATTTAAATTGTAACTAAGCCTTAAAAATTTTTAGCACCTAATTTAAATTTTTTGTGGGTCATTGTCACGTAAACGTCACATCAACGACGATTAAAGACAGATCTGTCTGTAAGTCTTAATTGACAAAAAAGTTAAATTAAAGTTCTTCTTTAACAAGATTCAAAAGTTTAATTTGAAAGACAATTTTGTAAAAATTGTAATTTAATTTGTAATTAAATCTTTTATTTTTCTTTTAAGACAAATCACATTTAATATTATTTGCTAAAAGTTAGACTGAAGTCTCATTTATTGTGCAGTCTTAGCTTTTTCCTTTTTAAAGGCAAATCATATTTATTATTATTTCCTTAATGTTATGGTGGACGTTTGGTGTACACGGAAAAAATAGATTCCCTTTTGTCTAATTTTTTTTTAAAAGGAAATCAAATTTTTCTCATGTTAAGTTTCCTTTTATTTTAAAGGAAAATCTCATTTATTATAATTTCCTATAGATGTATTGGGGTCATATTTATTGTGTAGTTGTTTTTTTCATTTTGAGGAAAATCATATTTATTATCGTTTCCCTAAAATTTATGGGTTTATTTACGAAGTAAAAGAGATTCCATTTTCTCTATGGAAAATTTATGATAAATCTCATTTATTATTACTTCCCATTTATTGTTATTATTATTTATGTTATTTTGAGGTTGCATCCTTCTTTTTTTTAAGGAAAATTAAATTTATTAATTACTATTTGTCAAAAGTTATATTGAAGTTGCATTTATTGTGTAGTCCTTGTCTATTTATTTTTTTAAGGAAAATCACATTTATTATTTTCCTAAAATTTATTGCGGACATTTGGATTTACAAAATAAAATAAATTCCCTTTTCTCAATTTTTTTTTCTTTTGGCAAAAAACATTTGTTATTATTTATACGTAATTGATCACATACCCACCGGTGGGCATAATATTATATACACACTGCGAATGTGTTAATGACACATAAGCAGTGGGCATAATTAATTGTTTATATCTGCTTATGTGTCATTAACACATTCGCGGTGGGTATATAATATTATGCCCACCGGTGGGCATGTGATCATTTTCGATTATTTATAAGACTCCCTCTTTTGTTTTTGGTTTCTTTTTTAAGGCGAACCACTTTTATTATAATTTCTCAAAATAGGTACTAGAGTGACATTTATTGTGTAGTCCATCTTCCTTTTTTAAGGCTAATCATATTTATTATTATTTTCCTTAAATATATGGGGGACGTAAGATTTTATTGAATAAAACAAAAAAAATTATTTTTTTTAAACAAATCAACTTTATTATTATTTCTCATTTAATAAAAATAATAATATTATTATTATTATTATTATTATTTTAAGAAACCAACCATCTTTCTTCTTTTGAGGCAAACCAAGTTTAATAAATTATTTTCCAGAAGATACACTGAAGTTGCATTTATTTTGTAGTCTCTTTTCTTTTTTGAAGACAAGACTTATTTATTATTATTTTAAAAAAAAAATTATGGGGAACATTTGGTTATACGAAATTAAATTTATTCCCCTTTCTCTAATTTTTTAGGACATTTATTATTATTATTATTATTATTATTATTAAGGCTCTTTTCTTTCTTCCTATTTTTTTAAGAGTAAATCACATTTATTATTAAATCTCAAAATACGTATTAGAAAATCACATTAATTTATTGTGTAGTCACTTATCTAATTTGAAGGCATATCACATTCAATATTATTTCCATAAACTTAGTTGGTGGCGTTTAGTTATACAGAATAAAAGTAATTTCTTTTTCTTTAATTTTTTTTTAATGGCAAATCACACTTATTATTATTATTTCCCTTCTTTATTATTATTATTAATTTATATAGGTTTCTTTCTGTCTTTCTGACCTTCTTTTTAAAAGAAAAGCACATTTAATTCTCAGATGATGGATTGGAGTCATATTTAATGTGTAGACCCTTTTTCCTTTTATTCTTTTTCTAATTAAAGACAAATCACATTTATTATTATTTTAAAAATCACACCTTTTTTTAAGCAAATCACATTTATTATAAATTCCCAAAAAAAATTCACTGAAGTCACATTTATTATGTAGTCTCCTTTTTTTTTGGAATGAAAATCATATTTATTATTATATTCCTAAAATTAACGGGGACCAAATAAAAGTGATTCCTTTTTCTCTAAATTTTTTAAAGGAAACATTTAGTATTATTTCAATATTATTTAATTTTAAGACTCTCGCTTTCTTTCCTTTTAAAGGCAAACCACGTTTATTCTTATTTGCCAAAAGATTTCAAAATTTATCGGTGACATTTATTCTACTAAAATTATTACCTTTTCTTTATATTTTTTATTTTGATGCAAATTACATTTATTATTATTATTATTTTAAGGCCCCCTCTTCCTTTTTTTTCAAAGAAAAAAACACATTTATTATAATTTACCAAACAATAAACTAGAGTGACATTTTTATTGTATAGTTCCTTTTTAATTTTATTTTAATGTGAATCACATTTATTATTATTTCACTAAAATTTAGAGTGTAGGGGGGGGGGGGGGGGGGGGATAGAAGTAATTTCATTTTCTCTAATTTTTTTAAGGCAAATAACTTTTTTTATTATTTCCTATTTATTATTATTATTGGTTTAAGAGTCCTTATTTATTTATTATTTTTAAGGCAAATTACATTTATTATTATATAACACAAGATAGAATGAAGTCGCATTTATTGTGTAGTCCATCTTTCTTAAAGAAAATTATATTTATTATTATTTTCCTAAATTTATTACGGTCATTTCTACAAAATATAATTGATTCTCTTAACTCTAATTTTTATACGACAAATTACATTTACTATTATTTTAAAACTCCCTGATTTTAATTATAATCAAATTTATTATAATTCCCCCCTAAAGATGTATTATGTCACATTCATTGTGTAGTCCATTTTCCTTTATGCATATATCAGTTATTCTGTTTCCCAGAAAATGCACTAAAGTCACATTTATTGTGTGGTCCCTTTTAAACATTGAAGGCAAATAAAGTTTATTATTATTTCCTTACAATTTATGTGGGGTGTTTGGTTCGGTAGAATAAAAATGATTCCATTTTCTTTAATTTATTTAAAGAAATCCACATTTATTATTATTTTCCTTTTTTTTCAGAGTACTTACTTACTTTTTTTTTTTTTTATGATAAATCCCATTTATTATTATTTGCAAAAAGATAGATTGAAGTAGCATATATGGTGTAGTTCCGTTTTTTTAAAAGTCAAACCCTATTTATTATTATTTTACAAAATTTTATGAGGGACATTAGTTCTATGAAATATAATTGAATTCCCTTAACTCGAATCTTTATACAGAAAATTACACTTATTATTATGTTTTTAGAGGCAAATTATATTTATTATTATTTTCTAAAAGATGTATTGAAGTCGCATTTATTGCGTAGTTCATTTTTCTTTATGAAAGAAAATAACATTTATTTCATTTCCCTAAAATTAATGAAGGCCTTTCTTTCAACGGAATAAAATTGATTTCTTTTTTTCTATTTATTTTAAGGCAAATTACATTTATTATTATTAATTTCTCTATTTTTTTAAGTGAAATCATATTTATTGTTAGTGGACATAACTATAATGTTATGTTAAACAACTAATATCACTAAAAAATGCATATGAATTGAATGTTTTAATTAATGTATTATAAGATTTTGTCCAAGAGTCGATGATAAAAAAGAAGGTCCTGATTAAATATTGTCTCATGTTTTGTTAATAAATTTCACCCAAAATGAAGCTCAAATTTTTTTTTCCGAAAAATGTAACAATTTTTGAAAAAAAAATCCGAATATTCTTATGTCTAGTGTTTTCCTTTTGTATTTTCAAAAAAAAAAAATTTCTGAAAATGAACAAAATTTGCGAATTTTTTTCCTTACATATTATTTTGGATTTAGTGTATTAACAAATGATATGACTGTATATAACCTGACTTAAAAAAGAAATTAAATGAGGCCCAATCAACAACAATGAAGAAGAAAAATAAGCCCGAAGTAGCAACCTGTTAGTATTTCTTTTTAAGCCCACCATATTAATCACTTTCTTTGGCACACGTGCAATCTGCAATGAAAGGGAAAAACAATCCTTACTCTTTCAAGTGCATATATGTTTAAATTTGAATTATTTAATGTCAAAATGAAAACTGAACATTTTATAATTATTCTTAAAAATATTATAAAATCAGATTGGGGTGTGGGGGAGGAGAGGAGGCTGGTTGGACCCGATGTGTTCATGGGGCAGGCAGACCTGACATGTCCACGGGGGCATTGCTGGGTAGGTCCCAGATCCAAGATAACGTTAGCGGGACGGATGCTAAGATTGGTCAAACCAGTCTGAGACCCTATTACCATCCCTATATCTAATAAGAGTAGGTTTCTTGTACACTAGTGCACCATGCAATTCAAGTGCATTCTTTTTCAATGAATAATATATATTGCTTACAGTATTAGGTACACTTAACACTAATACATGTTCAATGTGAATAACAACATACTAAAACAATTTATACAGTGTAACAATACCCTCTAGTTGCACAATACATCTTATGCATGGGGAAAATGATTTTTAGGCTCGTAACTTTAACGTTATTGGAAAAGGTGGACAATACGTTTTCGGGCTTGGAGAAGGATGGACAATAATTTTAAAAGTGTTAAATGTAGGACAATTGAGTCTAAATCAGGTCTGATTGGGTTAAATTAGCACATCTCTCACACGTGAAGATCTAATTTCGGGCTTCTCACGTTTAAGGTATCCTATTGCATAAAAAGCACTAACATTAATCTTATAAACAAAAACTAAGTGATGGTTGCTCTGTACTACATTAGTAACACACAGAAAAATAAAAATAAAATGCTTAAAGAAATAAGCATAACCGAAAACATATTTCAAATCTCAAAAACCCTTGCAACACAACTGCAGTAATCTTTGAATTAAACAAAAAAAAAAAAAAAAACACCCTTAATTAATTCAGCAACGTTCTAGCAGAAAAGCAAAAAGGAAAAAAAAACAATTCTTATTAAAGATTCAACCTTTCCTTGCAAGAGTTATAATTTTCAACAAAATACAAAATTTAAGAAAATAAAAAACATGGCAACATAATACACCATTAATTTTTTTTCCAGAGTAGGGAACAATATCATTTCAATAAAAACAAAAAGGAAAAAACTGCAAAAAAACTTTAAAAAATTAAAATAAAAAATTAATTCAGCAATATTTTCGCAAAAAATAAGCAATAAAGAAAGGGAAAAAATTGAAGTTCCGAAATTTTACACCATTAATTCTTTGCCAGAGTAGAGAATGAAGATTGCCAAACATCAATTGAGCTTTTATGAGAAGCCTGAAATCGGACATCACGTGCAAAACACGTGCTAAATTAGTGCAATCAGACTTGATTTGGGCTCAATTGTCCTACATTTACCACTTTTTAAAATGATTGTCCTCCTTCTCCAAGCCCAAAAAAATGTTGTCCTCCTTTTCCAACCATCCTAAAGATATGGACCAAAAAAATAGTTTTCCCTCTTATGCATACATGACCTTTAATATGACTAATTGATTACACTATCTCTCTGATTGTTTTATTTAAGTTTGTAATTTATGTAAAGGAAAAATTGTACATTTGGTTCCTTGAAATTTTTTTGATAACAATTTTTGTCTCACATTCTTCTTTTGTCCTCTTTTTTTTTTTCTTTTTTTGCAAATTTGTTCGCTTCCATTTATTTTTTGGACCAAAGCTATAATTTTTTGGGATCAAAACTGCAATTTATACATTTCTTGTGACTAAAACTGCAATTCTATTGGGAACAAATATGTCGAGAAAAACTCTGGGATAAAAAATATCGGAAAAAAAAAATTATAGACCACTTATTCTCATCAGACCAAAAATACAATTTACCATTTATGTAAAAGTAACTAAAACATCTTTTGTTTTAATAAGGGTCTGACTAAATACACCTCCAACAATAATAAATACACATATTTAAATATTTTTTAATTGTAATAGGGTAGTGAAAATACTAGTGTACCCTCACTAGCTTACCCACCCACCCAGCCATGTCTTTTGCTTCCTTAACCCCAGAACTACTTTCCCTTCCCCAAAGCGGCACCTCTCTCCCCCCCCCCCCCACCCACACACACCCGCACCCTACCTAATTCCAATCCACAAACACAAATTGTCAATGGTGTTTTGAGGAATATTTCATCCGCCACCAATGAAAGTTCACTTTATATTTTTGAACGCTCTCAATCTCTTCTCCACCGGTTCTATCCTCCCTGCAGATTCATGTTTTTTTTATAACTTGTTCGATGGATGATTGTTGAAATTAATTCTTATTGCTGATTTTCCTTTTTCTCAATTTGTTTGATCTTGAATCTATTGTTTATTATGAAGAAAATTTCTGAGATAAATTTTTTGGTAATTTTTTTTATGGGGATTTTCTTTACGGTTTATATAGACCCCAGATGAAGGGAGAAGGACAGCATAGGAAAGAGGCGGTGCCGCTGGACATTGGCGACGGTAGTGAGGGGCTGAGGGGATGGTGGATAAAAATTAGGATTAAATTGTTAAAGGGTAGTGTAGTATTTCACAATTATATTAAAATTACAAAAATATGAGAAAAGTGTATCTCTTAATGTTTGAGGTGTATATAGCCGGGCCCTTTTAATAATTACTACCAAAACACATTTCTCTCCACATCCATGGCCCATCCGATTTATATAACAAATAATTTAAGGAGAAAAACATCATTTCAAACAACATAAATACAATAATTTATAGTATTAATAAAATTATCATCATTTATGTTAAAAATAATTAGAGTATAAGGAGTACACCAACTTTAATTAAAAAGTCTGGGAAAAACCCTTAGCAATTTAAATGTTAGCTCACGACGAGTATAACAGCAGAAAAACGTTCTCATTTGTTTAATCTCCTTTAGGCACAAGCAATCAATGCTTCATCCAATATTAGACAATATTTATACCCAATATCTTATTTGAATTTATCAAATTAATTTATATACATCCATATCAAACAAGAAGTAGATAAAGACAATCATTAAAAGAGTAGATAGATTAAATAAATTACACACGATCAGTTGGTCTTAAGTGAATCCATTTTTCCATACACATTTTTGCAACTAACATTTGATAATAAACTAATAATTTTTTAATAAAAAAACTAGTATCATCAAACAAATATCTTTTATTGACACAATTGATATTATTCTAAAATACCCAAAATTATACAAACTGATTACACAATAAAACTGAATTACACAAGACTTAGCCAATAAATATACTTTAGCGATTTTTCTCAAATATAAAGAAATCTAGCACTTCACCTAAGTATGATTGACCCACCCAACAACCACTGCATTCTTACATGTTGGTACTAATTAAATCAGAGCTATAAAATGCTCAAAACCCTAACCCTCCTTCATACTCTAAATTCTGAGTACAAACTAAAAATGGAGAAGTTGGGGAGGCGGAGGGTCCGGCTACACACGTGCAATGCCGCAGAGAAGGTGGCACTGGCGTATGACCGAGCTGCCCGGAGTTAAAACATTCTGGAATCCAGGACACATCGGTGCCAAATTAGTTGAATTTAAATTTTCCGCCTCCACAAGATTAACTGGACCGGTGGTCGCATATATCTTATACATAAGTTTATATTCTAGATTAATTGACCGTAGGCCCAGGATATTCGGATGCTCGAAAGCGACGCTGGGAGTGAACGTTGTGTGCTTGCCGCCTTCAGAGGCGAGTCCCCATTCATTCATGGGGAAACAAAATAAAAATGAAGAAACAAAACAAAACAATGAATTGGAAAAAGCTTTACAATAGTATTGAATACTTCTCTCTCGCCGACACTCCTACTATATTACAAGAAAATATAAGAAATGGATTTAAGTAGAATCAAGTACTAGTGGGAAGTGAATTGATTGGTGCACTTGTAACGAAGATACTCTGCTGTCTTAAATAGAAATGTCAAGGTCATCCCATTTATTCACAAACCGATGAGGGATAGAGGTGTTCCTTTTATTTTTTTACTAAAACCTAGCACGTGAGATGGAGAAGCTATTTCCGGTTGAGTTGAATCTACGGTGTGTATAGAGTGAAATTGATTTATGTATAATTTATTGAAGGGTATTAATTGTTTTAATTAAAAAGTATTACTTATTTTTATTAAAGAGTATTAGTTGTTCTTAAGTGAAAATAATTAATATTCTTCAGTAAAAATAACTAATACTTTTTAGTAAAAATAACTAATATTCTTTAAAGGTTCATGTATGAACCAGTTTCACTCTATACTTTGTCTGAATCTATAGGCTCATCTTTATTAAATGGCAGTATCTTTCTATATATTACGTTAAGGACGGATTTGTGGTATTAAAGCTTTAGGATTTTATTTTGATTTTTAATAAGAATTTGTTTAGTTTATATTGTGGGGAAAATATCAAAATTAGTCCTGTAACTTAGGTTGATTCCAATTTAAGTCCTGTAACTTTTTATTTTCTCAATTTTAGTCCTGTAACTTTTTATTTTCTCAATTTTAGTCCTGTAACTTTTTATTTTCTCAATTTTAGTCCTGTAACTTTTTATTTTCTCAATTTTAGTCCTAGAATTATCAATTTCAGTCCTTTTTGGTATTAAAATTAAAATACTCACCGGTAGAATTGGAGTTTTTTTATTTTTGGCAAATTGTACACGTGGACTACCACATAATCAAAAAATTAAACGACCATCTAATTATAATTGGCCCGTTTGGAAACAAAAATGGCCCCGACCCAAATTAGTGAGTTTTTTAATTTTGAGGCAATATAAGGACTAAAATTGACAACTTCAAGATTAAAACTGTGAAAATGAAAAGTTACAGGACAAAAATTGAAAAAATGAAAAGTTACAGGTCTAAAATTGACAATTCCAGGACTAAAATTGAGAAAATAAAAAGTTACAGGACTAAAATTGGAATCAACCTTAGGTACAGGACTAAAATTGACAACTCCAGGACTAAAATTAAGAAAATGAAAAGTTATAGGACTAAAATTGGAATCAACCTAAGTTACAGGACTAGTTTTGATATTTTCTCTTATATTGTGTTTAATAATTATTTTATTTCGGTATTTGTGAACTAAAATCTTGTGTGCTACTATACAAATATATGCATGACTATTTAAAAGAAATTATCATTATATTTAAAATTTCACTACACATACCCCAAAATCCTCTAAATGTACCCCATAAATTTAAGGACAAAAAAAGACATAAATAAAATTACTAAATTATTCTCATATAAAAACGGAGTATATTATCATCTAAAGTTTTGATGATTTTAACTTTAGTCTTTTTAATCATTTAATTTTAAAATTAGTACTTTAACTTTGAATTGTTCAAAAAAATATCTTTAATTTTTTGTACAAAAAAATAGATATAAAATCGTATTAAAATCTGCAAAATATTTTAAAAAATCATCTATATATTTAAATAATGAAATTGAATAATCAATTAAACATCTGAAAAACTGAAGAATAAAAAAATTTCCCTAAATCTTCAAAATAAATTAATTAAAAAATAAACAAAAAATGTTAACTAAAAACACATAATTTTATTTTTATTTTTTCAATATAATTATTTAAAACGGTGTAATTGACTTTTATAAAATAATATTCTTATTTAACTTTATTCTTTTCCTTTTAATATATTTCTATTTTTTATTTGATATTTTTTAAATTTATTTGAATTTTCTTAAATTTATTTTATTCATTTATTAAAAAATATTCTTCAATTTATTTTTTATATAATTATTTTTAAAATTAGTTTGATTTATTTAATTTGTGTCAGATTTTATTTTGGTTTAGTGAGTTTAAACAAATTTTTTTTTTAATAAATAATTTTTTAAGATTGTTTTATTTTCGTAATTATTTTCAAATAAATATAGTTTAGTTTTTCAGATTTACACTAATAATAATTTTTAATTTATTATTATTTAAATTTTAACTTAATAATAAAATGGTATGATACTTTATATAAATTTTGATATTTTTTTTGATATTTTTATCTTGTTATTTAATTTTTTAATTTATTTGTTTTTTCAGGTTTTTTCAGGTTTTTTTATTTTTTTATAATGTTTTTCATAATATATTTTATTCTTTAATAATTTTCTTTTTTAAATTTTTTTATCAAAAGTTAAAAAATAAGACGATTCCAGGACGAAGCCGTATGACACGAGAGTGTCATGTACGGTTTCTTTGAGAAGGGTGTGATACCACCACCTATCAGGCCCGACGAGCGTTCCTTTTTTTTTTTCTTGAGGAGGTGGATATTATTAATGACAATATGAACTGTGGGACGTTGTTTTTAAGTTTTATTTTAATTTTACAAGGATATCATAGGAATGAAACATTGTATGGTTAGTAATATGTTAATTTTTAAATTTTACTAGGGTATGTTTAGCAAGTGTAGTGTCATGGTGGGTTTAGAGGATTTTGGGGTATGAGTAGTACTACTCTTATATTTACCAATGAGAATATGAAAATAATCGAATGGGTCTAGTGGATTTGAGCATTAAAGTATTTAAGGGAAAATATTTTATTACACTACAAAAAAGATGGAGTTTAGCGATGGGAATTTTGCGACGGCAAGAATATCCGTCACAAATTACTATCATTTGCGACGGATTTTTGTAAGTCGTCGCAAAAAATGAAAATTTGCGACGACTCAGGAAGTCCGTCGCAAATGATAGTAATTTGCGACGGATAAGCCGTCGCAAAATCTAGGGCCCACCGACTTGGTCTTGAACCGGCTACATTTGCGACGGAAAGGTCGTCGCAAATTTCAATTTTGAGTTTGCGACGGTCAATTCCGTCGCAAAACATACCCGTTTAAAGGTGACCGTTTGGGAAGTGACCCGTTTGACTGATTTGCGACGGAAGAAGCCGTCGCAATTTTAAACTTTGTAATTGCGACGGACGAAAGCCGTCGCAATGCTTACATTTATATTCGCGACCTCTCGGGAAACGGCCCATTGACTGATTTGCGACGGAATGTCCATCGCAAATTCGAGCCGTTTTACGCGTCTTATCGGGAAATGGTTCGTTGACTGATTTGCGACGGCTTTTCCGTCGCAAATCAGTAAGAAACGGCGTAGTTTTGCGTTTGACGGGCAAAATTTGCGACGGACAGGCGTCCGTCGCAAATTTTTTTCCACTTATTTATACAGGTCCGCCTCGTTGCAGACGGAGAAAGAGAGAAAAGAAGAAGAAGAAGAGGAAAAAGAGAGGAAAAGGAAGGAGAAGTCGGGTGCCGTCGCTGTAGAGCCAATCCGTCCCCACCGAGTTCTCGTTTCGTCATCTTCTACAAATAAACCGTAAGTTTTCTTCATTTTTACCGTTTAAAATTTAATTTTAAAGCATGTTTAGAGAATTGATTTTAGTTGAATTGTTTGAATTATATTAGTAATGAATTGATTTTAGTTGAATTAGTTGATCGAATTTTAATTTAAAGCATTTTTTAATTTTTGTTAATTAAGTTTAGAATTGAATTAGTTGAATTGTTTGAATTATATTAGAAATGAATTGATTTTAGTTGAATTAGTTGATCGAATTTAATTAGTTGATTGAATTTTAATTTAATTTTAAAGCATAATTAATTTTTGTTAAGTTTAGAATTGAATTAGTTGAATTGTTTGAATTATATTAGAAATGAATTGATTTTAGTTGAATTAGTTGATCTAATTTAATTAGTAGATCGAATTTTAATTTAATTTTAAAGCATGTTTAATTTTTGTTAAGTTTATAATTGAATTAGTTGAATTGTTTGAATTATATTAGAAATGAATTGATTTTAGTTGAATTAGTTGATCTAATTTAATTAGTAGATCGAATTTTAATTTAATTTTAAAGCATGTTTAATTTTTGTTAAGTTTATAATTGAATTAGTTGAATTTATAATTATTACAGATGAACCCAGGTCAAGATAATTTTCTCAGTGTCATCATAGTCGACAACAAGTAAGTATTTTTTAATGAATTATGTATACTTTTAATTATATATATATTAATATAATTAACTTGATTTTTTAATTTTGTTGTCACAGACTGCTTCCAGCCCATGAGACTAGCTTAATCGTCTCACAAATCATTAGGATGAGGCAATTTGAGTATGGTGCCCACTCGTGGAGTCAAGTGTCCGAGCAAAAGAGGATGGAGTACTTTGATGACTTCAAGGTATAAAAAATTTATTTATTATGATTTTAATTTAACTTTTAATCTTTTAATTTATTCGTTAATATTCTATTTTTAGTTTATTTGCAGAGGCAGTGCGTTTGGGACCCTGCCAACGATAGTATTATGTACCAATTGTTCTGTGCGAAAGCGCAAGAACGGTACAAAGATATTATCTACGGCCTGAAGAAGCGGTGGGAGCGTGGGGATCGGGTGGAGTTGGGTCGAGCACCAGACGGACGATCGATATGGGATGGTTTGGTGGATCACTGGAACAGTGAACCATCATTCTGAAGAAGATCATGAAGGGAGAGAGATAGAGAGAGAGAGAGAGAGAGAGAGAGAGAGAGAGGAGAGGGAGAGAAGAGAGAGAGAAGAGAGAGTCAGTTTGAACAATTTATTTATGTTTTTTGAACAATTTATTTATGTTTTTTGAACAATTTTTGGTAAAGACATTCCCGGTTACAAGGTTTCCGCCATTATTACAGAGATAATGAGGGATAATTTACAGTAGAACGCAATGAAGTTCAAACTCGTCTCGTCGCAGCGGAAGCAATACTACTTGGATGGGTTTTGGGTATATATATGCAAATATTTATAAACAATTAGTTGGTTAAAAATATTTGCATATATATACTCGAAACTCATCCAAGTAGTACTGCTTCCGCTGCGACGAGACGAGTTTGAACTTCATTGCGTTCTCCTCTAGATTATCCCTCAATATCTATGTAATAATGGCGGAAACCTTGTGACCGGGAATGATGCTACAAATAGTATTTCAACAAAGATATTACTAATTCAGTGTTAATTAACTAATTACTTGTAGCAAACATATACATGATCTTAGATGAATTAATTTGGTGAATTTTGAAAAAAAAAATGAGTCAATTTGGATACATATACAATTAATTGCGTACAAATGAACGAATTATAAATTTAAGCGGGAGTCGAAATAAATAACTTTACCAAAATAATAAAAATTAAATGGCCCCAATATTTATAAAAAGAAGTTAGAAACGAAAATGAATTAATTTGGTGAATTGTAGAAAAAAAATGAGTCAATTTGGATACATATACAATTAATTGCGTACAAATGAACGAATTATAAATTTAAGCGGGAGTCGAAATAAATAGTTTTACAGCAATAATAAATTAAATGGCCCCAATATTTATAAAAACAAGTTAGAAACGAAAATGAATTAATTTGGTGAATTGTAGAAAAAATATGAGTCAATTTGGATACATATACAATTAATTGCGTACAAATGAACGAATTATAAATTTAAGCGGGAGTCGAAATAAATAGTTTTACAGAAATAATAAAAATTAAATGGCCCCAATATTTATAAAAACAAGTTAGAAACGAAAATGAATTAATTTGGTGAATTGTAGAAAAAAAATGAGTCAATTTGGATACATATACAATTAATTGCGTACAAATGAACGAATTATAAATTTAAGCGGGAGTCGAAATAAATAGTTTTACAGAAATAATAAAAATTAAATGGCCCCAATATTTATAAAAACAAGTTAGAAACGAAAAGGAATTAATTTGGTGAATTGTAGAAAAAAAAAGAGTCAATTTGGATACATATACAATTAATTGCGTACAAATGAACGAATTATAAATTTAAGCGGGAGTCGAAATAAATAATTTTACCAAAATAATAAAAATTAAATGGCCCCAATATTTATAAAAACAAGTTAGAAACGAAAATGAATTAATTTGGTGAATTGTATAAAAAAAATGAGTCAATTTGGATACATATACAATTAATTGCGTACAAATGATCGAATTATAAATTTAAGCGGGAGTCGAAATAAATAGTTTTACAGAAATAATAAAAATTAAATGGCCCCAATATTTATAAAAACAAGTTAGAAACGAAAATTAATTAATTTGGTGAATTGTAGAAAAAAAATGAGTCAATTTGGATACATATACAATTAATTGCGTACAAATGAACGAATTATAAATTTAAGCGGGAGTCGAAATAAATAGTTTTACAGAAATAATAAAAATTAAATGGCCCCAATATTTATAAAAACAATTTAGAAACGAAAATGAATTAATTTGGTGAATTGTAGAAAAGAAATGAGTCAATTTGGATACATATACAATTAATTGCGTACAAATGAACGAATTATAAATTTAAGCGGGAGTCGAAATAAATAGTTTTACAGAAATAATAAAAATTAAATGGCCCCAATATTTATAAAAACAAGTTAGAAACGAAAAGGAATTAATTTGGTGAATTGTAGAAAAAAAAAGAGTCAATTTGGATACATATACAATTAATTGCGTACAAATGAACGAATTATAAATTTAAGCGGGAGTCGAAATAAATAATTTTACAGAAATAATAAAAATTAAATGGCCCCAATATTTATAAAAACAATTTAGAAACGAAAATGAATTAATTTGGTGAATTGTAGAAAAAAAATGAGTCAATTTGGATACATATAAAATTAATTGCGTACAAATGAACGAATTATAAATTTAAGCGGGAGTCGAAATAAATAGTTTTACAGAAATAATAAAAATTAAATGGCCCCAATATTTATAAAAACAAGTTAGAAACGAAAAGGAATTAATTTGGTGAATTGTAGAAAAAAAAAGAGTCAATTTGGATACATATACAATTAATTGCGTACAAATGAACGAATTATAAATTTAAGCGGGAGTCGAAATAAATAATTTTACCAAAATAATAAAAATTAAATGGCCCCAATATTTATAAAAACAAGTTAGAAACGAAAATGAATTAATTTGGTGAATTGTATAAAAAAAATGAGTCAATTTGGATACATATACAATTAATTGCGTACAAATGATCGAATTATAAATTTAAGCGGGAGTCGAAATAAATAGTTTTACAGAAATAATAAAAATTAAATGGCCCCAATATTTATAAAAACAAGTTAGAAACGAAAATGAATTAATTTGGTGAATTGTAGAAAAAAAATGAGTCAATTTGGATACATATACAATTAATTGCGTACAAATGAACGAATTATAAATTTAAGCGGGAGTCGAAATAAATAGTTTTACAGAAATAATAAAAATTAAATGGCCCCAATATTTATAAAAACAAGTTAGAAAAGAAAAAAAATGAGTCAATTTGGATACATATACAATTAATTGCGTACAAATGAACGAATTATAAATTTAAGCGGGAGTCGAAATAAATAGTTTTACAGAAATAATAAAAATTAAATGGCCCCAATATTTATAAAAACAAGTTAGAAACGGAAATGAATTAATTTGGTGAATTGTAGAAAAAAAATGAGTCAATTTGGATACATATACAATTAATTGCGTACAAATGAACGAATTATAAATTTAAGCGGGAGTCGAAATAAATAGTTTTACAGAAATAATAAAAATTAAATGACCCCAATATTTATAAAAACAAGTTAGAAACGAAAATGAATTAATTTGGTGAATTGTAGAAAAAAAATGAGTCAATTTGGATACATATACAATTAATTGCGTACAAATGAACGAATTATAAATTTAAGCGGGAGTCGAAATAAATAGTTTTACAGAAATAATAAAAATTAAATGGCCCCAATATTTATAAAAACAAGTTAGAAACGAAAATGAATTAATTTGGTGAATTGTAGAAAAGAAATGAGTCAATTTGGATACATATACAATTAATTGCGTACAAATGAACGAATTATAAATTTAAGCGGGAGTCGAAATAAATAGTTTTACAGAAATAATAAAAATTAAATGGCCCCAATATTTATAAAAACAAGTTAGAAACGAAAAGGAATTAATTTGGTGAATTGTAGAAAAAAAAAGAGTCAATTTGGATACATATACAATTAATTGCGTACAAATGAACGAATTATAAATTTAAGCGGGAGTCGAAATAAATAATTTTACAGAAATAATAAAAATTAAATGGCCCCAATATTTATAAAAACAATTTAGAAACGAAAATGAATTAATTTGGTGAATTGTAGAAAAAAAATGAGTCAATTTGGATACATATAAAATTAATTGCGTACAAATGAACGAATTATAAATTTAAGCGGGAGTCGAAATAAATAGTTTTACAGAAATAATAAAAATTAAATGGCCCCAATATTTATAAAAACAAGTTAGAAACGAAAAGGAATTAATTTGGTGAATTGTAGAAAAAAAAAGAGTCAATTTGGATACATATACAATTAATTGCGTACAAATGAACGAATTATAAATTTAAGCGGGAGTCGAAATAAATAATTTTACCAAAATAATAAAAATTAAATGGCCCCAATATTTATAAAAACAAGTTAGAAACGAAAATGAATTAATTTGGTGAATTGTATAAAAAAAATGAGTCAATTTGGATACATATACAATTAATTGCGTACAAATGATCGAATTATAAATTTAAGCGGGAGTCGAAATAAATAGTTTTACAGAAATAATAAAAATTAAATGGCCCCAATATTTATAAAAACAAGTTAGAAACGAAAATGAATTAATTTGGTGAATTGTAGAAAAAAAATGAGTCAATTTGGATACATATACAATTAATTGCGTACAAATGAACGAATTATAAATTTAAGCGGGAGTCGAAATAAATAGTTTTACAGAAATAATAAAAATTAAATGGCCCCAATATTTATAAAAACAAGTTAGAAAAGAAAAAAAATGAGTCAATTTGGATACATATACAATTAATTGCGTACAAATGAACGAATTATAAATTTAAGCGGGAGTCGAAATAAATAGTTTTACAGAAATAATAAAAATTAAATGGCCCCAATATTTATAAAAACAAGTTAGAAACGGAAATGAATTAATTTGGTGAATTGTAGAAAAAAAATGAGTCAATTTGGATACATATACAATTAATTGCGTACAAATGAACGAATTATAAATTTAAGCGGGAGTCGAAATAAATAGTTTTACAGAAATAATAAAAATTAAATGACCCCAATATTTATAAAAACAAGTTAGAAACGAAAATGAATTAATTTGGTGAATTGTAGAAAAAAAATGAGTCAATTTGGATACATATACAATTAATTGCGTACAAATGAACGAATTATAAATTTAAGCGGGAGTCGAAATAAATAGTTTTACAGAAATAATAAAAATTAAATGGCCCCAATATTTATAAAAACAAGTTAGAAACGAAAAGGAATTAATTTGGTGAATTGTAGAAAAAAAAAGAGTCAATTTGGATACATATACAATTAATTGCGTACAAATGAACGAATTATAAATTTAAGCGGGAGTCGAAATAAATAATTTTACCAAAATAATAAAAATTAAATGGCCCCAATATTTAAAAAAACAAGTTAGAAACGAAAATGAATTAATTTGGTGAATTGTATAAAAAAAATGAGTCAATTTGGATACATATACAATTAATTGCGTACAAATGAACGAATTATAAATTTAAGTGGGAGTCGAAATAAATAATTTTACAGAAATAATAAAAATTAAATGGCCCCAATATTTATAAAAACAATTTAGAAACGAAAATGAATTAATTTGGTGAATTGTAGAAAAAAAATGAGTCAATTTGGATACATATACAATTAATTGCGTACAAATGAACGAATTATAAATTTAAGCGGGAGTCGAAATAAATAATTTTACAGAAATAATAAAAATTAAATGGCCCCAATATTTATAAAAACAAGTTAGAAACGAAAAGGAATTAATTTGGTGAATTGTAGAAAAAAAAAGAGTCAATTTGGATACATATACAATTAATTGCGTACAAATGAACGAATTATAAATTTAAGCGGGAGTCTAAATAAATAATTTTACCAAAATAATAAAAATTAAATGGCCCCAATATTTATAAAAACAAGTTAGAAACGAAAATGAATTAATTTGGTGAATTGTATAAAAAAATGAGTCAATTTGGATACATATACAATTAATTGCGTACAAATGATCGAATTATAAATTTAAGCGGGAGTCGAAATAAATAGTTTTACAGAAATAATAAAAATTAAATGGCCCCAATATTTATAAAAACAAGTTACAAACGAAAATGAATTAATTTGGTGAATTGTAGAAAAAAAATGAGTCAATTTGGATACATATACAATTAATTGCGTACAAATGAACGAATTATAAATTTAAGCGGGAGTCGAAATAAATAGTTTTACAGAAATAATAAAAATTAAATGGCCCCAATATTTATAAAAACAAGTTAGAAACGAAAATGAATTAATTTGGTGAATTGTAGAAAAAAAATGAGTCAATTTGGATACATATACAATTAATTGCGTACAAATGAACGAATTATAAATTTAAGCGGGAGTCGAAATAAATAGTTTTACAGAAATAATAAAAATTAAATGGCCCCAATATTTATAAAAACAAGTTAGAAACGGAAATGAATTAATTTGGTGAATTGTAGAAAAAAAAAAGAGTCAATTTGGATACATATACAATTAATTGCGTACAAATGAACGAATTATAAATTTAAGCGGGAGTCGAAATAAATAGTTTTACAGAAATAATAAAAATTAAATGGCCCCAATATTTATAAAAACAAGTTAGAAACGAAAATGAATTAATTTGGTGAATTGTAGAAAAAAAATGAGTTAATTTGGATACATATACAATTAATTGCGTACAAATGAACGAATTATAAATTTAAGCGGGAGTCGAAATAAATAATTTTACAAAATAAAAAAAATAGTTGGGCAAAATATTTTAATAAACAACTTAGAAACGAAAAGAAATTAATTTGGTGAATTATAAAAAAATGACTTAATTTGAATACATATACAATTAATTGCAAAAAAATAAACGAAAGTAGCTTGTGCCCTAGTGGCGCGCGCCCTCTCCTCTTGCACAAAAGGTCCCGTGTTCGATTCCCCTTGGACGCAAAAAATGGATTAATTGTTCCAGGCCTAATAAGACTAATATAGAAGGTGGGCTGCATATAACAAGGAATGGGCCGGTTGGCCCAGTGGTCCGCGCCCGCCCTGGCCGCCTCGGGTGCCCGGGCTCGAACCACGCGAGCCACTTTTTTTTTTTGTATAGGCTCGGTAATTTGCGACGGCCATATTCCGTCGCAAATATTTAATTTTGCGACGGAAAACAGCCCGTCGCAAATTATAACACAAAAAAGTATAAAAAATATATAAAAACATTTGCGACGGAATTTAGCCGTCGCAAATGTTGTTGACCCGATCGGGTCTGACCCGAAAAGTTTGCGACGGACTACTGTCCGTCGCAAATTCTGTGTGACCCGGCCGGATCTGACCCGCCGATTTTGCGACGGATTTGTCCGTCGTTAATTTGCGACGGATGGCTGAATCCGTCGCAAAAATTTGCTACGGCTGTTTTAGGTACGGATACGTGTCTGTCGCAGATCCCGTCGCAAAACACTGTTTGCGACGGATTTTCCATCGCTAATTCCGTCGCAAAACAGTGTTTTTTTTTTGTAGTGTTAGTTTCGTAATTTAAGAATGGTTGTGTTATAAGTACAATATATATTTTTGGGCTTGTGAAAGTAGGACAATATGTTTTCATGCTTGTATAAGCAGGACAATATATTTTGGTGCTTGTGAAATTTGGACAGTATAATTTTATACTTATAAAAATAGAATAATATGTTTCAAAAAATCTATAAATATAAGACAATCGAGCCCGCCCTCTAAGGTATTGAGCATTTTATAGCTGCCAACAACTAACAAGTCAGTGATTGTTCTGGTCCGAATTTAATTATTAGTTGGTGTGTGTGGGGTGAAAATATAAAAATAATTGAATCAAGACGAATCGAGTTTGCCTATATTATACAAGAATGATTAATTGGAATTTAATTTTTTTTAGGACACTAATTTGGGAAGTAGCAATCAAAGGACACTTTAGTTTCACGTAGATGGATTTCGGCAAGAAATAAAAATTGCACGGTTATTTCTCGTGTGATTGACTTAACTGGAGCCAATTTGGACTCCAAATAAGCTCAAATGAATTATTTAAAATAATAAAATTTATAGGATCAATGCGACATTCCACTTAAAAATGGACCAAGCTAAGTTAAAATTACACTAGTTACACTTTGCAATTGGTGTGCGGAAGTATAAATCTAGTCTTAAAAGGGAATTTTCACAACCTAAAATTTAATGGTCTTGTGGTCTTTGTTTTGTCTAAAGATCACCTCTACCACACACCTCTACCACATATACTTGTAGCAAAGACATATATAGCTTTCTAAATAGTATAAATAATCCCATCCCCTTAGATTACAAACCAATATGGGACACATACATTTATTTTATTTTAAAACAAACCCCACAACTGAGACACAGAAGTCATCCGGTGTGACTTAATCTTCCAAATCCTCTAAATTAATTATGGAATATTTTTATTTATTATGTTTAATTATAATTTTGATTCGATTATTCTGTATAACTTGTGTACTGCTATATAAAATATGAGTTAATAAAAATATTATCTCTATATTTTAATGGGTAAAAATATTAAAATAATCTAATCGGATCGAATCGAATCTAGTTGAGCTTAATTATAATAGAGAAATAAATAAATGAGATTTAACTTTTTTTTAGGACCCTAATTTTGGAAGTAGGAATTTAAGGATACATACTTTGGTTTTGGTTTAACGAATTTTGGCATGAAGTCCAAAATTGCATGTAATTTCATACGTGCATTTGACGTGTTTGTCTTGAATTTAGATTATCTGGATTCCAAATAAGCTCCACATATACTATTTAAAATTATAAAATTTATAGGATTCATGCTACGACCCACTTTAAAAATAAATCAAATGAGTCAAAATTGCACAAGTCAAATTTTTAATTGGTTTGATGAAAATATGACTCTAGTTTTAATGGGAATTTTTCATCAAAATGTAATGGCATTGTAGTTTTTTTTTTCTCTTGAAAGAATTCCATCTCCTCATTCCTACCATTGATTGGTGCATGCGTAGGAAAGACTCATAGCCTTCTCAAATAGTATTATTAAGTTCTTCCCATTTTGTTCACAAATCAATGTGAATTATAGAGATTTATTTTATTTTAACACAAATCCAACAAGTGAGATAGAGAAGTTGTTTAAGTTTTACTTAATCTTGGCTCTTCTAGATTAATTGGTGGAATCTTTTTTTATTTAGTTTAATTATAATTTTAATTCTTGTGAAATCATGTTTACAACCATATAACATATATGCGATTAGAAAGAAATTATCATGGGAGTAAGAATAAAAAAATAATTGAATCTAGTCAAATCAAGGCTAGCTCAATTGTACAAGAATGATTAATTAGAATTTAAAATTTTCAGGACACTAATTTGGAAACAATCAACTTAAGGACACTTTAGTTTAGACTGACGAATTTTGGCAATATATCCAATTATTTCTTGTGTGTGCCTAACGTGCTAGACTTTATTTTAGCCTATTTGAACTCATAATCAGTGCCAAATAAGCTCCGTATGAACTATTTAAATAATAAAATTTATAGGATCCGTGAAAAGACGTTTTTAAAAAGTGGATCAAACTATGTTAAAATTGCACTATGCAATTGGTTTGTTGAAGTGTAACTGTTGGGACAATGTCAGTTTTGAGTTGATCCCAAAGACACTGAAAAGATGAATTGCCTAAATGTGTAATAGTCAGGCTAGTCTTGATAGGATTAGAACTATTAAAGTATTTTATATTCATAGGTACTCAGTGAGAGGAGAACTCACTGATGACAATCAAGACTGAAGCCTGAAGGACACAAGAGCACTATCATTGAACTTATGTTAGTCTTTCTAAGTTGGATGAATAAGTGTCAGGATGAAGAGCATGATCCTGAGATCATTGCTAACTCACAGACCTGAAAGAGTCAGGCTGCCTGAGTATTTGGGAAAAATTAGGAGTAGGATTCAAGCAAGCAATAGGAATATCAGCGATGGGACATGTATGGATATTAGAACAAAATGAACTCAGAAAAGACTAGACTGAACTGAAGAATGGGTTCTGACATTCTCACCTACCTGATGACATGGACCAATGAGAAGAAGACAAGTCATGTACGGACACTGACTTAAAATCACCATAAATGGGTCGGTTTGTGACTATTTAACGACCAATAAGAATAAAATCTAAAAAAGAAATCCTCACACCATTAACCATCTTTGCTCCGCCATAAATATTTTGGAACTGTCCTAACCTCGGAATCTTCTCATGCAAAATACAGACTGTTCTATGGTTAAATCAATGTAAATCCCTTCACTTTTAAACGGGCATGCATTTAATGCATTTACCAAATCCATGCAAGGACGGCTGCTGCATGAAGATTATGTCAGTTTGAAATATCCTACAAGCAAGGTGACTAGGAAGCTATCTCTCCAACGGATAGTTTTTCCAAACCCACCTATAAATACAGAAGACCTTGCTCCAAACAAGGTTACAGGAAATTTTGAAGCCAAGAAATTACTCAAGACTCTCAAGCATTCATAGAAGCACTCGAAACCCCTTTAATTTCCCAAGTGTTTCTACTAGTCTCAGTCATTTTGTATTTCATTGAGCTTACACATACACATCTTAAGCTTAGAGTGATAATCAAATCCTTATCATAGGTTTGCATTGTAAGGTTTATCACAACTTAGTTGGAATCCAAACTGAAACCAAAACCCTATGCTGAGTCAGTGTTAGGTTTGTTGGTTGAGGTTACAAGTGGTTAGGAGAAGGAGGACTAGAACTCGAATTCTAGAGATCAGTGAGACTGGCCATTGTGCACCTTGGAATGTTAAAAACAAGCTAATCCATTAAGGGATTCTCCTATTAAATCAGGACAGTGGACGTAGGAGCTTGAGTCTCTGAACCACGTTATCGCTCTGAGTCATTTATTGCTTTGATATTGTGCTTAATTGTTTATCATATCATTCATTGCATACTTTGTCAGTGTTGAATCTATCAGCTTGACCTTTGAACTCATTCCATTGCCCTTCTAACCACAGCTTCTTAAGAGAGGAACATTTAATTTTTAGAAAGCAACATAACAAGTCTATAAACTTTCAGGGCTCACACATTTCCGCACTCAGGCATAAATAGATAGTTAGCCAACAAACGTGCTTCAGAGCTGTTAGTAGGTGTATTATCTATTCAATGCCTATCACTAAGACTCTGTGTTAAGGGGACTCAGTTTGAAAAAGAACGTAAAATTTGTATACGTGTATTCCCCCACCCCCATACACGTATTACTCAGACTTGTTCGGGACCAACAGTAACTTTAGTTTTAAATGGAATTTTCATCACTTAAAATTCAATGGCCTTGTTGTTTATGTGTTGTCCAAATAATTTCATCTCGCCCACACCCCTACCATATTGCTTGGTGCACTTGTATCAATGATATATAACATTCTTAAACAGTATTATGAATTTCATCCTCTTTGTTCAAAAACTAATGAGAGATATAGACATATCTTTTATTTTAACACAAACCCAACAAGTTAGACGGAGAAGTCGTTTTGTTTGACTTAATCTTCCACTCCTCTACATAAATTGGTGGATTTTTTTTTTTTTTTTTGTATTAAGTTTTAATTTTAATTCAATCTATATGAATATCTCGTGTTCTACTCTATAAAAATATGAGTTATAAAAAATAAATTGTTCCTATATTTAAATTTGGTAAGAATATAAATATAATTTATTCTGATTAAATTGAGCCGAGCTCTTAATTGGGATTTATATTTTTTTTAGTACATTAATTTTGGAGATAACAATTTAAGGACACTATTTTTTTTTTGGCTTGACAAATTAATTTTGAAAAGAAATCCAAAATTGAATGTTAGTTTTTACATATGCTCACATGTTTGACTTAATTTGGACTCCTGATTAGTGTCAAATAAACACCACATGAACTAGTTAAATTAATTAAAAAGTTAGGATTTTTACGACAACACGCTAAAAATAGACCCAACTAATTCAAAAATGCACTGGTTGCACTATGCAATTGGTGTTCTAAAGTGTGACTTTAGTTCTAAAGGGAATTTTTCATCACTTAAAAATTTAATTGCTTCGCGATCTTTGTATTGACTTAAAGAATTTCATCTCGCCCACACCCATATTATATTGATTTGTTCACCGGTAGAAAAGACACGCGAATTAGTTTACTAATACTCACCCTTACTTGTTGTCTGAATCCTCTACTGAGTAAGCATATTAAGTGAACAATTTATTGGTAGGATTTGAACCTAGGATGTGAGTGTGATCCAAAAGCTATGGTACAATGAATGTATTTCATCTTATCTAAAAGCTCGAACTTTGTAGAAAAGAATTGGAATCAATTTATTTTTATTAATTTCCTAATATGACGTATGACGTAAATTATGAAATTAATGGTATGCCTATTGTTGAGGGACCCATAGGAAACAAGAGATGATATAAAATGTGGAATTAATGGTATACCTACCACTCATGAGGCACCACCAGAAACAACAATTAATTCAATTTGTTGTATTATTTGTATATCTATTGATGGAGGCCTCACAAGAATTGAAAAAAGAAGTAAAGTATAGTATTAATAGTATACATATCGTTGAGAGGACCAAATGAAATGAAAAGTGGCATAAATTTTGTGATACCTATCTATGGGGGTCTAACAAAGGACATATAATGTAAATTAAGGTATTAATAGTATATGTACTTACCACAGAGAGTCCCACAAGAAATAAAAAAAAACATAATTTACTTTATTATCGTTAAAGGCCTCACATGAAGTAAAAAAAGACTCATATTGTAGGTATTATTAGAATGCATATGGCTAAGAAACCCATATGAAATGACACGTGATGTAAATTTTGGTATTAATGGTATACCTATCGTTGAGGGCCCCACAAGATGATAAGAACCGTCTGCGTACGAAATAACATATAACGAAAATGGTAGCATTAATGGTATGCCTATAGTTGAGGACTCCACATGAAATGGAAAAGGGTGTAATTATGGTATTAATGATATACCCCACAGCTGAGGGCCCCACAAGAAATTAAAAAGACGTAAGTTATGGTATTAATGGTATACCAATTGTTGTGGGCCCACAAAAAATAAGGATTAATTAATTATAGATACAATCTAGGATATCAATTTACTCTTTTGTGACCATAATAATTGCAAGCCCAGAGATGGTGAATAGAAGTACACCCGGCCGACCTCTGCTAGAGTCACGAAGATAAGCTCGATCTGTTGGGTTCGTCACCGACCTCAAAGTAGGCTACAGAGGTCGGCCCACCCCTTACCTCGTGTAGCCGACCTCTCCTCAACCCTATAGGTCGGCTCAAGCATCATGGAACGCATGGACAACCTCATATCAGGTGTCGAGGTCGGCTTAATCAAGGAGGTCGGATCTCACCCTCGCAAGCCAGAATCCGATCTCGTTTAGGCTCCTTCCCACCTTAAGATCTTTAACGATTCAACTAGCACGTGATAAGATCAGACAAGAACGACCCAAATAAGGAAAAGAACCGCCTGCGTACGCAAGGATGAAGAGAACATTCTCCACAAATATGGAAAAACGCTCAGGAAATCTCCTCACAGAACCACGTGGCGAAGCGAGATTGGCTCGACGCCTGAAATAAAGGACGATCGGGTATCCAAGCCATGTCAGAGAATATCAGGCATTCAATGCCACAGTTTCCTCCGAGGTCGGAAATGACCGCTTTACCCCTGAATGTAAACCCTATAAATAGGGAACCTCATGTACGAAAATAACAACTATTCATCAATACAAGAACACACACACATTAAATCCAGGGCAAAAAAACCCCGGAAAATCCTCTTTTCTTAATTGTTTTCTTGCATTCATATATTCATCATCAACTCATTATGAAGAACATTTAATTCTTCATCCATGCATTAAATACTTCATTCATTGCATTATCTTTTGATGTTTTAGCCTAAATCCACCCACATACTCATCCCAAATCCAGCTCCAATTTTAGGCTAACAACATTTGGCGCTAGAAGGAGGGTAGATCAAGCCCAAAAACCCAAAAATCCTTTGAAAAACACTCACTGGCTCTAGAATAGTATTCCAAAAAAAATTCTAATTATAAACACTTAGCAAAATTTTAAATTTTTACCACAAGACTTCAAACTCGCCGACTGGCCTCAACGTTCACAATGACGAGGCCGGCTAGAATCATATCAAACACTTAGCCAGATTCCTAAATTATTATTTCGAACACTTAGCCTTATTCTCAAAGTTAGTTTGAATGCTTAGCCCAAGTTCCAATCTCTTCAAATTTAGTCAAAAGCTTGAAATTAAGAAGAAACCAAACGAGTGCATTTGAAAAGGGGAAAAAAGTACTGGTTTAATTAATAAAAAAAGTGCCTGGGGGTAGGTTACATCAATTCCGGCCGTAGCCTCTTACAACTTCATTAAGGAAAAATAAAAGAAAGGAAAATCAAGCAAGGGCATCCCTTCGACCCCATCAGCGACGCCGACCTCCTCAGCATTCCCAGCCGGCCGCCTGACCTCGACACCTTGACCGGCCTCCTTAGCTTCCACCGTGCCCTCCGAAATCTCCTCTTCTCCGACCTCATCCTCCTCTTTATCTCCGGCCTCCTCCACTGCCGAGGCTGCCGCCGGGGGTGGCACGCCCAGGATCAACAACCTATCCCTCCGAGGGTACCAAGACAGTAACTCTCGTGGATCAGAGTCTTAGCAACGTGGGCTTGAAAGAAGTCTTCAAAAACCTTGGTGTCAAGGCCGGCTTTTCGACCCTCTTGGATCAAGTCGGTGACGGCCATGTAGTAGCAATACTCGGAAAAGAGGACGGGGCTTGTCCGGGGATCATTAGGATCATACGCTGACCTCTCGTATGCAGCAGCCAGCTCGGCCACCTTCTCGCGAAGTTGTTCGGCGAGCTCGTCTTTCTCAACCTTCGCGGCCTTGTGAGCTTCATCGAGCTCGAGTCGGAGCTTCTCCATAGCCAGCACTATGGAGTCCATTTGAGCTCAAATTTCATTTCTCTCCTTTGCGGCCACCTCAGCCTGGGCAACCGTCTCTTCCTTCTCCTTGACGACGCCCTCCACCTGACTGATGACATCCTCTTTTTCTTTCTTAAGCTCGGTAACCGAGCTCTCCAAGATGGCTTCGCTTCCCACTTCTTAGCAAGGCTCGCCTCTGACTTCCTGAGCGCACTTAGAGCCGAGTTGAGCTCGTTCTCAGTTAGATTGCCCAAGACGACGGCTTGGCTGGCCACGGCGACATTTGCCCGGGCTAAGTCCCGGGTCCGACTTTTGGCGATCTTGACCAGGGCAAGAGTCCATACCTGAGGAATTGAGTTCACCGTTCGGCTAAGGTACTCCGGCATGTCAACAATCGAGCCCGGATCTTGAGAAGATAAGAAGTCGAGAACCAGCTGAGGTCGGCTCGGGTCGTTATGAGTCAACCTGAGGAAGTAAAAAAAGAGTGATTAAATTTGGCTAAGTCAAAGTGAAATGAAATGCACAAAAATTTTTGCTAAGAAGACTCACTTGGTACTTCATCAGATCACAACCAAAAAACATCCTGTCCATTTTATCTTGGACCGGCTCAGAATCCCGGATGGCCTAACCAGGTGAGGTCTGCCCGGGCTCGGGGGGCGAATTCTCAGTAAGGTCGATCCGAGCTGGGCTCGGGGACTCGGATGGACGGCCGGCCCCGTCTAGCTCAACCCGAGCTATATTCTTGCCAGTAATCAGCAAAGCAGGCCCCTTCCCAGGATCGGACGCTGCAGGCGCAGGTTCGAAATGTGCAGTGACTGGCTCCCGAATCACAATACATTTTCTGGAGGCGGCTGTCTTCTTCTTGGCGGGTCCTTTGGCCACAACCGATGGGGGGAGAGCACCTCAAAGATGAGCAAACATCCTGGGACAGTCAGGTTCAAGCTCTGGGGGGCACCGGTGGACTACCCTAAATTCAGGAACTACATAAAAAAGAGCGAAACAATAATTGGAAAAGCTTTAACTTTACATTCCAAGAAAGATCGAGACATAATGTCCAGGGGTCGGAATTTCATACCGGTCTTCCCGAGATGCCTCGGATATTAGAATATCCGACCCTTGAGACGCGCCTGCTGAGTTCGGAGAAGGGTCTGGTTCCTCCCGTTATCCGGAAGATGAAGAATTCTTTCACGAACAACAGCAAAATCAAATCTTAACACTGTTCGGGTACCCGGTCTGCCAAGCCCCGGCCACAAAAAACTAAAATTCCCGGAGATTCCGAGCCTTGCTCGGGAGGCCGGTCACGAATTTAGCCCCTTTGGTTTGGACATAGACTTCTCTGTCTCGGTTCCTTTCACTAACCACCCTTAACACGTGGGTCATTTGTTGGAGTTATACATGAAAGTATGCTTTTACTTTGTATAACTCATGTATTAAACACTTATTTATGAGAATAAATCTTTTATCACACTTGCTTTAAATATGATTGAATGTTGAATATTTATTGCAAACCATTCAATATATATAGTACATGTTACATTGTAGTTAATGTGGTGATACCCGATCACGGAAGATCACATTAACGGTTTTCTTGTAACTAAACGTACAAATTCAGGACCTAGGTAGAATTGAACAATCCGTCGTGAAAGGTCGATGTGTACATCTCAGATTGGCCTGTCTTGACCAAGAGATTGTACTAGCAAATTTAATATGTATTGAAGAGGACCTACAGCGAGGATAAATTCTTCTGTTCTGAAATGTGAAGAATTAGACCTCAGTGGTTATTGATTTCTTAATCTCCGTCAGTTAAATAGGACCGTGTGTGCTTAATGGTTACTGCTTTGATTCATGTTGGGTGCGAATCATCGTGACTTCAAATCTTGTGCTTTGGGCAGTAATATTAATCATACGACGGTTGCTAAGATTTAATACGGGGAAACGCGTGCGAGTACGGCTCGTGTGATTAGTCCCCTAGGTGGACTTAGAAGTTTTATCGTACCAAATATTGCAAGTGAAAAATTAGTTTCTTCGGTACGGATAATAATATTGAGCTGTCTTTACTCCAAGGTGAAATATATTAATTAATTTTGAGCTATTCAGAAGCTTAATTAATTAATGGACTTGATAATCTTAAACGCGGGAAATAATAACCGGGAGCCCATATTATCGTAATATGGATTAAGATGGATAGTGCAATATTAATTTATTAGTGGTACTAAATAATATTAATGGACTGAATTATATTGAGGATCAATTTTGAAATTCAGAAGTCCATTGGAGGTCCAATCTTAATTCTCATAAAAGCCCCTCAAGTAGCCCATTAAGTAGCCCAATAATGATAAGGTTATTAAAATAAAAGAAAATATATTTGCTGATTTTTTCTTGTAATTTTCGGAAAAGAAATATTAGGAGAAAGAAAAGATCTTGTTGATTTTCTTGAAAAGATATTATGAAATATAAGTATTCCTGGAATACAAGATTATCTCATATATTCAAGAATATCCAAATCTTGGATTCTTTCTTCAATGTTTTCGAAAATTAGCCCCTTAATGAGGAAGTTGAGATTTTTGTGGAATATTTTATTATGGAGAAAATAATATATAGAATATATTCAAGATTTCTTAGAGACTAAGAAAAGATTTTCTCCACCTCTAAAATATATGAATATTTCGAAATTCCCTCACCTATATATAGGGGATGATTATTTCATCTCCAGTTTACTTTTCATAGCGTTGAAAAAAAAATCAGCAACACTATTTTTTCTTTCTTCCTTGTTATTCTAATTGCTTGTGAGCACTTCCCACCGGTGAACAAGCAAGGTGAAAGGGACATACTTGAGAAGATCTTTTGGTTGATAGTAGGATCGTGATAGTCCCGTTGTAATCAAAGGTCATATATCTACAAGAGGTACGTAGTCACATAATCTCTTAGTTTTCCGCCATAGATTTTATGTGAATTAATTCAACATGCATGATGATAAAATTGTTGTTGGAATTATTATTTGAATTAATTAGGATTAATTCATGCTAGTAATAATTAAATTTAAATTCGTATTTAATTATCATCCCGAATAGTTCCCGGGCACCCCTATTTTCCCATCAACTGGTATCAGAGCCACGGTTTCGGGCTCTGATCTTTAAATTGGAATTTAAATTGTTAGACATTAAATTGAAATTGGATAGTAGAATTGCTAGATCTTTTTTGAAGGTATCCAATTGTCATGGTTTTAATGTTATTTTTTCATGTGTGTGATTTAATTATTTTTAATTCGATTCGTTCGAATTCGTTTTTCTCGTGAGAAAATCCACGAGTAGATTAGTTGTTTTATTTTTATTTGATCATTGTAATAGACTAGTCTAGATCTAGTAATTATTTTTTGTAAATAAATTGTAACCGGATCGAGACGAAGAACAAAGAATTAAAGACGGCGTACCCGGACGACGCATGCATGCGTGGCGCATGCATGGACATAAAATCATGCATGGGGTGAAAAACAAGAACAAACAATGAAACCCGGTGCATGGAATGCCCGAGGCGCAAGGCAACGTACACGACGGGTGAGCCGAGGCGCACGAGGCGCCGCCTCTCGGCGCTCGGCGGTCGTGCCGAGAGGCGCACGGCCCACCCCGTGGGCCGACGCGCGCCGTATCTCGGGCCGTAAAATTTTATTTTCATTCTCGTTTTTTATGTGATTTTAAACATCGTCCCGAACCCCAAACGAAGTTGTTTTTGATGAAGTGTTGTTGTTCGAGTGGGAGCATGTCGAGACGAACGATGGAAAGCAACAAGGACGATATTTCACATCAAGACGTGAAGAAATTAAACCATGACAATTGGATTTGAGTGCTCCAATGTGTTTAATTTTAGTTTGATGGATGTTTTATTTCGTGCACTTATTATTATTTGTTAATATGTGTTTGCATGAATTTTATTGTCCAAGAAAAACCTTACTTTCGAAAACTACTAAGTATGTTTATTTAATCGCAATTTGTTTTGGATATTAACATTTGATTAATTTGGCCTCCATAATTTATTTATTTGTGAAGTCTTTTTGGAATACATTTCCCCCTCAGATCGGCCAAAAGGACGGATTTCACTTGAATAAATTCCGAAAGGATGATTGTGGATTATTACAAGTGGCGGTATTGACCCTCACCACGAGTGGCTTGCTCAAAGCGAAAAAATAATCCTGTATTTAATTATGGTTATTACTTAGGCATAAGAAATCGATATTAACTTACTCCCCTCGGAATCCCTGTCAATTTTTATGTGGTCAAAGTGGGAGCCAACTATTAATTTTGAATTAAGAATTTGTAACTTTTAAGTTTGTGATCCGCTTGAATGTGTTTAAATGTATAGACCACCCCTCGTGACACATTTAAATTGTTTCGAGATGTTGGCTGCTGCATGATTATATTGTTTTAAGGTTTCAATATAATTGATGTGGTCGAATTATGTGATAATTTCGTATTTTTCTAGATATTGATATGAATGTATGTTTTATTCTCATTTCATCATGTCGCAAACTTTTAATCCACTGTTTAATATACTTAAAGTTAATAAACTTTTTGGAGAGAATTATATCGATTGGAAATGTAATTTTAAATTTTTCCTTACTGCACGAAAACACAATTGGGTTATTCACGTTAATAAACTCGACAAGCCTAATGATAAGTCAAGCAATGGGAAAAGACAGTTTATGATTGACAGCGTTACAATGAACACATGAAGTGCATCATCTTGACATCTCTGTCTGAGGATTTGAGGCACGTTCATGAAGACATTGTATCCGCTGTTGAAATCATAGAAAGCCTTGAAGAGATGTTTTCACATCAGAATCCCATGACTAATCAGTTCACCAAACATGACCCGGTCAAGTTGGAAATGGTGGAAGGAACGCCCGTGAGGGAGCACATTCTCGAGATAATGGCATACCTTAACAAGTTGGAAGTACTTGGTGCGGATTTTGATGTCCCTTCTTAGGTTGATTTCATATACCATTCTCTACAGAGAAGCTTTGAGTAGTTTCATCTGAACTGTCAGATGAATGAACGGACAAGTCGTTTGCCCGAGCTCTTGCAAGCTCTAGTTTCGGTGGAGGTGATAATGGAGCACCAGTCTAGTGCTATGGTGGCTAATGGTCCGTCTACCTCTTTTGGTCCCAAGGGAGGGAAAAAGAGGAAGAGAACCAAAGGCCGGACCCAAGCAAATCCAATTGTTGCGAAAGGTAAAACCAAGGCTAGCATCAAAGGGAAAGTGTTTTAACTGCGGTAAGAGAGGACATTGGAGGTCTGCCTGTTCCAAGCCTAAGAGGCTAGGAAAGTTAGCCAATTCACACGTTTTAATCGTCGAAACTTGTGAAGTGGTGTATGCTGTCCATTCGTGGACAGTGGATACGAGAGCCACTGATCACATTTATTTCATTTTGCATGGGTTCAAGCTAACCCGACGATTTAGAGGAAGTGAGATCCCCATCACACCGGGCAATGCTACGAGAGTGGCAGCTGAAGCAGTGGGAGAAGTGCGCCTATCTTGTGAAGATAGAGTTATGGTCTTGAGAGACGTTCTTCATGTTCCTAGTTTAGAAAGAACTCAACCTTCAGTTTCTAAATTGTTTTGAATAGATACTCAGTTTCTTTTAATAAGGATGTTATTATTTCTTGAAACGATGAGTTTATCTGTTCCGGAACATTGTTGGATGATCTTTATACCATTAATTGGGCACACCACTCATAAATTGAATCTAATAACACATTGACTATTTCAAGTTATAAAAAGAAGTGTTCTTTCTGATATGAACGAAATACTTCTATGGCATCTTAGATTAGGTCATATTAATCTAATGTGAATACAAAGATTGGTGAAAGACGGATCCTTGGAGTTTCTTCAAGTTGAGCCATTTCCAACTTGCGAATTCTGTTTAGAGGATAAGATGACCAAGAGGGCATTTGGAGCCAAGGGGATTAGAGCCATGGAAGTGTTAGAACTCGTTCATACCGATGTGTGTGGTACAATGATGATAAAAACGAGAAGGGGTATGAGTATTTTGTCACTTTCATTGACGATTACTCGAGATGTGGATACATCGACCTTATGATGCATAGGGAAAGAAGTATCAAGTTTCTACGATCTGATCGTAGAGGCGAATACCTCAGCAATGAATTCTTGAACTACCTATCGGACGAAGGGATTGTATCCCAGTTAACCACACCGGGAACCCCTCAAAAGAACGGTGTAGTGGAACGAAGGAACCGGGCTCTTTTAGAAATGGTCAGATCCATGATGAGTTATTCGGATTTACCCAAATCGTTTTGGGGTAACGCCTTGAAAACAGTGGCTTACATTCTAAACTCGGTGCCATCCAAATCGGTTCCTAAAACCCCAATGGAATTGTGGACCGGGCGCAAGCCCAGTCTAAGACACTTGTGAATTTGGGTTTGTCCGGCATACGTGCTAGACAAGGAAGCCGGTAAGTTAGATCTACGTTCGGAATTAAGGTTGTTTATAGGATACCCTGCAGGAACGAAAGGGTGTATTTTCTATAGTCCCAAGGATCAAAAGACCGTGATTAGTTCGCAATTTAAATTCTTGGAGGAAGACTATATGAACAAAAGAAAGCCCAGAAGTGTGATTACCTTAGACGAGTTAAGAGGGAAAACTCCTATACCAAGTATACAAGATGATGTACCACACGTCACACCTTCACAACCGGAGAGATTCATGGGAATAGGAGAATCTTTGGATTTGATTTCCGGCGATGAATCAGACCCAAGGACATACGACGAGGCAATCCAAGACAAAGACGCGGAGTCATGGCAAAGAGCAATGGAAACCGAGATGAGTTCGATGGATCATAATCAAGTGTGGAAGTTGGTCGAACCACCCAATGGGGTAGAACCCATTGGATGCAAGTGGGTATACAAGAGGGAAAGAGGACCAGACGGAAGGGTTGAGACCTTCAAAGCAAGGCTAGTGGCCAAAGGGTATACTAAAAAAGAAGGGATCGATTATGAGGAGACCTTTTAGCCTGTAGCTATGCTTAAGTCCATCTGTATTCTTTTGTCGATAGCTGCGCACCTAGATTACGAGATCTGGAAAATGGATGTCAAGACAGCTTTCCTTAACGGAAGTCTTGACGGGTTGGATATCTATATGCAACAACCCGAAGGTTTCATTGAAAAAGGCCAAGAGCACCTCGTATGTAAGCTTAAGAGATCTATTTATGGACTTAAGCAAGCATCGCGTACTTGGAACCAGTGTTTTGATGAAGTGATTAAGTCTTATGGGTTTGATCAAAACGAGTTTGAAAGTTGTGTGTATAAAAAGTGTGACGGAACTGCGGTGGTATTCTTAGTATTATACGTAGACGATATTCTGCTCATTGGAAACAATATAAAGGTATTGTCAGACATAAGGGTATGACTGTCAAATCAGCTTGATATGAAGAATTTAGGGAAAGCTGGTCACATCCTTGGGATCTAGATCACTTAACGTCGCAAGAAAAGGATGTTGGGTTTATCGCAAGCTTCATACAAAGACACTGTTTTGAAGCGATACAACATGCAAGATTCCAAGAAAGGTTTTGTACCTTTGAGACACGGAATCCATCTATCCAAAGAAATATACCCTAAGACGCAAGTGGAGATAGATGACATGAAAGACGTTCCGTACGTTTCGGACGTAGGAAGTCTTATGTATGCAATGTTGTGTACGAGACCGGATATCTACTTTGTCGGGGGCATGATGGCAAGATATCAAAGTAACCCCTGGAAATCACATTTGATTGCAATTAAATGTGTTCTTTAGTTTCTGAAAAGAACTTGGAATGGAATGCTGATTTAACAGTCAGACGGTCTAATTACCATGGGATACACGGACTCAAATTTCCAACCAGACATAGACTCCAGAATATCTACCTCGGGTAGTGTGTTTTGCATGGGAGAAGGAGCCATGACATGGAGAAGCGATTTGCAGAAATGCATCGCAGATTCGACCATGGAAGCCGATAAGTAGTTGCTTGTGAAGCAGCGAAAAAAGCGATTTGACTGAAATACTTCTTAGTGGACTTGGATGTTGTTCCAAATTTGCCCAGCACAATCACTATCTATTGTGATAATGCTGGAGCAGTTGCAAATTCAATGGAACCGAGAGCCCGCAAGGCCAGCAAACACATAGAAAGAAAATACCATCTTATACGAGAAATCGTTAAGAGAGGAGATAAAGAGGTGGCAAAGATAAACGTCGGGGACAACCTAGCAAATACATTCACAAAGGGTCTGCCTCTGAATACATTCGAGAGCCATGTGGATGGAATAGGAGTCAAGACTATGTTGGGAGGGGTGCCCGGAATCTATTCGGGATGAAATTTAAATACGAATTTAAATACAATTATTACTAGCATGAATTAATCCTAATTAATTCAAATAATAATTCCAACAACCAATTTAACATCATGCATGTTGAATTAATTCACATATAATCTATGGCGGAATAAACAAGATAATATGTGATTCACGTACCTCTCGTAGAACTTGGTCTTTGAATAAAACGGGACAAACACGTACGCGCGTTATCAACCCAAAAACCTTCTCAAGTATTCCCTTTCGCCTTATTCGATCACCGGTGGGAGATGCTTTCAAATAATTTAAATAACTAAGGAAAAGGAAAAATATCTATGCTCTTGATTTTTCCAACACATGGAATTATGTACTTGGGGATGCAATAATCATCCCCTATTTATAGATAGGAGTGGCCGAAAATTAGAGGGAATATGGGCCTTGGAGAAAATCTTTTCTTAGACTCTAAGAAATCTTGAATATATTTCATATATTCTTTTCTCCATAATAAATTATTCCACAAAAATCTCACTCTTCTAATTATGGGGTAATTTTCAAAAATAAGAAGAAAAGAATCCAAGATTTGGATCTTCTTGAATATATGAGATAATCTTGTATTCCAAGAATACTTATCCTCCATAATATCTTTCCAAGAAAATCAACAAAATCTTTTCTCTCCTAACAAACACAATTTTCGAAAATTATGAAGAAAAATAAGCATAATATTATCTTTTTATTTTAATCACCTTATCATTATTGGGCTACTTAATGGGCTACTTGAGGGGCCTTTAAGTAGAATTAAGATTGGACCTCCTAATGGACTTCTGAATTTCAATATTGAGCCCCAATATTATTCAATCCATTAATATTAATTATTACCACTAATAAATTAATATTGCACTATCCATCTTAATCCACATTACGATAATATGGGCTTCCGGTTATTATTTCCAGCGTTTAAGATTATTAAGTCCAATAATTAATTAAGCTTCTGAATAGCTCTAAATTAATTAATATATTTCACCTTGGAGTAAAGACAGCTCAACATTATTATTCGTACCGAAGAAACTGAATCTTCACTTGCAAGATTTGGTACGATAAAACTTCTGAGCCCACCAAGGGGACTAATCACACGAGCCGTACTCGCACGCGTTTCTCCGTATTAAATCTTAGCAACCGTCGTATGATTAATATTATTGCCCAAGACACAAAGTTCGAAGTCACAATGATTCTCACCCAACATGAATCAAAGCAGTAATCATTAAGCACACACGGTCCTATTTAAGTGACGGAGATTAAGAAATCAACAACCACTGAGGTCTAATTCTTCACATTTCAGAACATAAGAATTTATCCTCGCTGTAGGTCCTCTTCAACACATACTGAATGTGCTAGTGCGATCTCTTAGTCAAGACAAACCAATCTGAGACTTACACATCGACCTTTCACGACGGATTGTTCAATTCCACCTAGGTCGTGAATATGTACGTTTAGTTACAAGGAAACTGTTAATGTTGTCTTCCGTGATAGGGTATCACCACATTAACTACAATGCAACTAGTACCATATATTGAACGGTTTGCAATAAATATTCAACATTCAATCATATCCAAAGCAAATGCAATAAAAGAATTATTCTCATAAACAAGTGTTTGATACATGAGTTAAACAAAGTAAAAGCATACTTTCACGTATAACTCCAACAAACTATTGCCAATCTGCTTTAATTATAAGTGGGAGGAATTATAGGTTAGTGTAGGTTGACATGAGATGTCACGTAGAGCTACTACACTAGACATGCATGATGTATACTAAAAAGTATATTTTTTGTATAAGTGGGAGATTGTTGGAGTTATACATGAAAGTATGCTTTTACTTTGTATAACTCATGTATTAAACACTTATTTATGAGAATAAATCTTTTATCACACTTGCTTTAAATATGATTGAATGTTGAATATTTATTGCAAACCGTTCAATATATATACTACATGTTACATTGTAGTTAATTTGGTGATACCCGATCACGGAAGATCACATTAACGATTTTCTTGTAACTAAACTTACAAATTCACGACCTAGGTGGAAATGAACAATCCGCCATGAAAGGTCGATGTGTACATCTCAGATTGACTTGTCTTGACCAAGAGATTGCACTAGCACATTTAATATGTGTTGAAGAGGACCTACAACGAGTATAAATTCTTCTTTTCTGAAATGTGAAGAATTAGACCTCAGTGGTTATTGATTTCTTAATCTCCGTCAGTTAAATAGGACCGTGTGTGCTTAATGATTACTAATTTGATTCATGTTGGGTGCGAATCATCCTGACTTCAAATCTTGTGCTTTAGGCAGTAATATTAATCATACGACGGTTGCTAAGATTTAATACGGGGAAACGCATGCGAGTACGGCTCGTGTGATTAGTCCCCTTGGTGGGCTCAGAAGTTTTATCGTACCAAATTTTGCAAGTGAAGAATTAGTTTCTTTGGTACGAATAATAAAGTTGAGCTGTCTTTACTCCAAGGTGAAATATATTTATTAATTTTGAGTTATTCAGAAGCTTAATTATTTAAAGGACTTGATATTCATAAACGCGGGAAATAATAACCGGGAGCCCATATTATCGTAATATGGATTAAGGTGGATAGTGCAATATTAATTTATTAGTGGTACTAATTAATATTAATGGGCTGAATTATATTGGGGCTCAATATTGAAATTCAGAAGTCCATTGGAGGTCCAATCTTAATTCTCCTAAAGGCCCCTCAAGTAGCCCATTAAGTAGCCCAATAATGATAAGGTGATTAAAATAAAAGAAAATATATTTGCTGATTTTTTCTTGTAATTTTCGAAAAAGAAATATTAGGAGAAAGAAAAGATCTTGTTGATTTTCTTGAAAAGATATTATGGAAGATAAGTATTCTTGGAATACAAGATTATCTCATATATTCAAGAAAATCCAAATCTTGGATTCTTTCTTCAATATAATCGAAAATTAGCCCCTTAATGAGGAAGTTGAGATTTTTGTGGAATATTTTATTATGGAGAAAAAAATATATAGAATATATTCAAGATATTAGAGGCTAAGAAAAGATTTTCTCCACCTCTAAAATATATGAAAATTTCGAAATTCCCTCACCTATATATAGGGGATGATTATTTCATCTCCAGTTTACTTTTCATAGCGTTGAAAAAAAAAATCAGCAACACTATTTTTTCTTTTTTCCTTGTTATTCTAATTGCTTGTGAGCACTTCCCACCGGTGAACAAGCAAGGCGAAAGGGACATACTTGAGAAGGTCTTTTGGTTGATAGTACGATAGTGATAGTCCCGCTGTAATCAAAGGTCATATCTACAAGAGGTACGTAGTCACATAATCTCTTAGTTTTCCGCCATAGATTTTATGTGAATTAATTCAACATGCATGATGATAAAATTGTTGTTGGAATTATTATTTGAATTAATTAGGATTAATTCATGCTAATAATAATTAAATTTAAATTTGTATTTAATTATCATCCCGAATAGTTCCCGGGCACCCCTATTTTCCCAACATCATTTTCCCCGGGGTCAGCAGCCGATATAGATTGTTCTGGCCCAATAGGGTCATAACGCCCAAGATGATCATCCAGACATTCGGAAGAAGCTGGATTGGGGCCTGGTCCCAATAGTTGAGCAAGTAGGATAAGACCAGATGGAGTGGGAATCAAAGCCCGACCTCCATCATATCATTCGTCACAGCCACCTTCCCAGGGTCGGCTGATCAGCCCTTTCGTTCGCTTCGGGGGCGTAAAGGTGAACATCAAAAGGGATGTCCCATCTGACCTGGGCCTCATCTAGAAATTCTTGCGAGACCACACTCTAAAGCACCCCACACGTCCACTTGGCCAACTCCTCCAAGTTGGCCGGTCTCACCGTGGTCAGCTCCCGAAGGGTCGGAGCAGAAGCATAGGGCTCGTGATTATCTCTCAAAGTGGAACTCCAGCGGCTCCGACCCCTCCAATCCATCAACGTACTTTGACCAAAGACGAAAAGCCTTTTTTACATCGTCCTTTGAAGATTGACTCTACTGGTCCCGAGGCACGAGTTTCTTGGCTTTCCCAACCACCGGCCTCTCCTCCACTATCTCGACTGTCGGCCTCTTCTCCTGTTGGGAAAATAGGGGTGCCCGGAATCTATTCGGGATGAAATTTAAATACGAATTTAAATACAATTATTACTAGCATGAATTAATCCTAATTAATTCAAATAATAATTCCAACAACTAATTTACATCATGCATGTTGAATTAATTAACATATAATCTAGGCGGAAATAATCAAGATGATATGTGACTTACGTACCTCTTGTAGACTTGGCCTTTGAATAAACGGGACTAACAAGTACACGCTTTATCAACCCAAAAGCCTTCTCAAGTATTTCCCTTTCGCCTTGTTCGATCACCGGTGGGAGATGCTATCGAACAATTTAAATAACTAAGGAAAAAGAAAATATATATGCTCTTGATTTTTCCAACACATGGAATTATGTACTTCGGGATGAAATAATCATCCCCTATTTATAGAGGGTAGGGGCCGAAATTTTCAAGTGAAATATGGGCTTGGAGAAAATATTTTCTTAGCCTCTAAGAAATCTTGAATATATCCCATATATTCTTTTCTCCAAAATAAAATATTCCACAAAAATCTCATCCTCCTCATAAACTTGAAATTTTCAAAAATAATAGGAGTGAATCCAAGATTTGGATCTTCTTGAATATATGAGATAATCTTGTATTCCAAGAATACTTATCCTCCATAATATCTTTCCAAGAAAATCAACAAAATCTAATCTCTCCTAATAACCTAATTTTCGAAAAATATAAGGAAAAATCAGCAATATAATTTTATTTTTATTTTAATCACCTTATCATTATTGGGCTACTTGAGGGGCCTTTAAGGAGAATTAAGATTGGACCTCCTAATGGACTTCTGAATTTCAATATTGAGCCCCAATATAATTCAGCCCATTAATATTAAGTATTACCACTAATAAATTAATATTGCACTATCCATCTTAATCCGTATTACGATAATATGGGCTCCAATTTATTATTTCCCGCGTTTAAGATTATCAAGTCCATTAACTAATTAAGCTTTTGGATAACTCTAAATTAATTAATATATTTCACCTTGGAGTAAAGACAGCTCAACATTATTATTCGTACCGAAGAAACTAATTTTTCGCTTGCAAGATTTGGTACAATAAAACTTCTGAGCCCACCAAGGGGACTAATCATACGAGCCGTACTTGCACGCGTTTCTCCGTATTAAATCTTAGCAACCGTCGTATGATTAATATTACTGCCCAAGACACAAAGTTCGAAGTCACAATGATTCTCACCCAACATGAATCAAAGCAGTAACCATTAAGCACACACGGTCCTATTTAAGGGACGGAGATTAAGAAATCAACAACCACTGAGGTCTAATTCTTCACATTTCAGAACAAAAGAATTTATCCTCGCTGTAGGTCCTCTTCAATACATACTAAATGTGCTAGTGCAATCTCTTAGTCAAGACAGACCAATCTGAGCCTTACACATCGACCTTTCACGGCGGATTGTTCAATTCCACCTAGGTCGTGAAAATGTACGTTTAGTTACAAGTAAACTGTTAATGTTGTCTTCCGTGATCGGGTATCACCACATTAACTACAATGTAACTATTACCATATATTGAACGGTTTGGAATAGAAATTCAACATTCAATCATAACTAAAGCAAATGTGATAAAAGAATTATTCTCATAAAACGAGTGTTTGATACACGAGTTATACAAAGTAAAAGCATACTTTCACGTATAACTCCAACAATCTCCCACTTATACTTAAAGTCTGCTTTTAGTATACATCACGCATGTCTTAGTTTAGTAGCTCTACGTGACATCTCATGTCAACCTACACTAACCTAATAATTCCTCCCACTTATACTTAAAGCAGATTGGCAATAGCTTGACTCTCATTCCATCCACATGCCTCTCGAATGTACTCTAAGGCAGACCCTTTGTGAATGGATCCGCTAGGTTGTCACCCGACGCTATATTTGCCACCTCTATATATCCTCTCTTAACGATTTCTCGTATAAGATGGTATTTTCTTTCTATGTGTTTGCTGGCCTTGTGGGCTCTCGGTTCCTTTGAATTTGCAACTGCTCCAGTATTGTCATAAAAGACAGTTATCTTATCAGGCAAATTCGGAACAACCTCCAAGTCCACTAAGAAGTTCTTGAGACAAACTGCCTCTTTCGCTGCTTCACAAGCAGCTACATACTCGGCTTCCATGGTCGAATCGGCGATGCATTTCTGCTTAACGCTTCTCCATGAAATGGCTCCTCCTCCCATGCAAAACACACTACCCGAGGTTGACTTTCTTGAGTCTATGTCTGATTGGAAATTTGAGTCCGTGTATCCCACGGGAACAAGACTATCTGACTGGTAAATCAGCATCCGCTCACGAGTTCTTTTCAGATACCTCAAGATGCACTTTACGGCAGTCCAATGGTCTTTCCCGGGACTACTTTGATATCTTGCCACCATGCCCACGGCAAAGCAGATATCCGGTCTCGTACACAGCATTGCATACATAAGGGTTCCTACGGCTGAAGCGTACGGAACACCTTTAATGTCATCTATCTCCGCTTGCATCTTAGGGTTCATTTCTTTCGAATAGATGGATTCCGTGTCTAAAAGGTACAAAATCTTTCTTGGAATCTTGCATGATGAAACGCTTCAAAACAGTGTCAATGTATGAAGCTTGCGATTAGCCCAACATCCTCTTCTTACGATCGCGAGTGATCTTGATCCCAAGGATGTGACCGGCTTCCCCTAAGTCCTTCATATCAAATTGTTTTGACAGCCATACCTTTACGTCTGACAATACCTTTACATTGTTTCCAATGAGCAGAATATCGTCTACGTATAATACTAAGAATACCACTGCAGTTCCGTCACGCTTCTTATACACACAACTTTCGAACTCGTTTTGATCAAACCCATAAGACTTAATCACTTGATCAAAACACTAGTTCCAAGTACGCGATGATTGCTTATGTCCATAAATGGATCTCTTGAGCTTGCATACGAGATTCTCTTGGCCTTTTTCAATGAAACCTTTGGGCTGTTGCATATAGATATCTATCCCGTCAAGACTTCCGTTAAGGAAAGCCATCTTGACATCCATTTGCCAGATCTCGTAATCTAGGTGCGCAGCGATTGACAAGAGAATACGGATGGACTTAAGCATAGCTACAGGCGAAAAAGTTTCCTCATAATCGATCCCTTCTTTCTGAGTATACCCTTTGGCCACAAGCCTCGCTTTGAAGGTCTCTACCCTTCCGTCCGGTCCTCTTTTCCTCTTGTACACCCACTTGCATCTAATGGGTTCTACCCCATTGGGTGGCTCGACCAACTCCCACACTTGATTATGATCCATCGAACCCATCTCGGCTTTCATTACCGTTTGCCACGACTCCGCGTCTTTATCTTGGATTGCCTCGTCGTACGTCCATGGGTCCGATTAAACACTGGGAACCAAATTCGAAGATTCTCCTATTCCCATGAATCTCTCGGGTTGCCTAGGAACCCTCCCACTACGACGGGGTTCCGGTTGTGAAGATGTGACGTGTGGTACATCATCTTGTATACTTGGTATCGAGGTTTGACCTCTCAATTCTTCTAAGGTAATTTCACTTTTAGGTTTCCGATTGTTCGTATAGTCTTCCTCCAAGAATTTAAAGTGTGTACTTATCACGGTCTTTTGGTCCTTGGGACTATAGAACATACACCCTTTCGTTCCCGCAGGGTATCCTATAAACAACCTTAATTCCGAACGTGGATCCAACTTACCGGCTTCCTTGTCTAGCACGTATGCCGGACAACCCCAAATCTGCAAATGTCTTAGACTGGGCTTGCGCCCGGTCCACAATTCCATTGGGGTTTTAGGAACCGATTTGGATGGCACCAAGTTTAGAATGTAATCCGCCGTTTCCAAGGCATTACCCCAAAACGACTTGGGTAAATCCGAATAACTCATCATGGATCTGACCATCTCTAAAAGAGTCCGGTTTCTTCGTTCCGCCACACCGTTCTGTTGAGGGGTTCCCGGTGCAGTTAACTGGGATACGATCCCTTTGTCCGATAAGTAGTTCAAGAATTCATCGCTGAGGTATTCGCCTCCACAATCTGATCGTAGAAACTTGATACTCTTTTCCCTATGTTTCTCGGCTTCGGTCTTAAACTCCTTGAACTTATCAAAAGTTTCAGACTTATGCCTCATAAGGTAAATGTACTCATATCTTGAGTAATCGTCAATGAAGGTGACGAAATACTCATACCCCATTCTCGCTTTGATCGTCATTGGACCACACACATCGGTATGAACGAGTTCTAACACTTCCGTGGCTCTATTCCCCTTGGCTCCAAATGCCCTCTTGGCCATCTTACCCTCTAAACAGGCAAATTTATGTATATATGGTGAATAGTAAGTGGGATTGATAATATAGAGTGGTTTTGAGTTTGTTTACGAAATTAGAGGGAATCGCCTTTGGGAGGGGCGAGTTTCCCTTTTTTTTTTATTTTTTTATTTTTAGCTCGCTACTGGGAGGGGCGAGTTTAAGCTTTTTTTTTTTTTTTTTTTTTTTTATCACGCCGTTGGGAGTGGCGTGTTTATTCTTAGTTATAATTGTTCAATGATTAAATGGGTTAAAATAGTGTGTATTTGCGTTGATTTTAGTAATTATTGTTCAATGATTATGTGATGATTATTCAATGATATATTATAACTAAACCCAAATTGCTATTGAGATGTAAAACCCTAATTGTTAGAGGAGATAAATATAATTGTGTATTGAAATTGGTTTATATTTATACTATCTTTAAAAAAAAAATTATAAACTATTTCATAAAAATTGAAAATTATTTCAAACACTAAATAATATTTTTAAGTAATAAATGTAAAATGTAAAAAAAATGACATTTATAATAATAGTACCAATACAATTAGCGATGACCCAATCGACCACCCGTTCCACATTGCGGCGGACGTCTTTCACGATAATTACGACGAGGTTGTTGTTCATGTTGGCTTGGTCCGGGCTCCTCTCCGTATGTGTCCGCATATGGTATAGGCGTTGAACTGTAAACTGGGCGTTGTGCGAATTGAGGTCGATGTTGATAATAGGTACTCATATTAATACCCGTATTTAATATGTCAGTAAATGAACCAGGCCATGATGTAAGAAGATCTGTCACAGATTTAGTTAATTTAGATCAATAATATATATATATTAAAATATATATTATTTATAAGTTGATATTATATACCTGGTTCATTTATAAATTGAAATATTTACCACTTAATTTGTAGTGTCTGTACTCCTCAGGTAGATAGCAAAATATCAATTCCTCAAGTACGTGAGACTGCAAGTTTGTAGTTTGGAGGGCAAATTTTATTTTTCTTATTTGAAGAAGAAGAAGAAGAGAGGAAAGGAAGGAGTACGAAGAAGAAGGATAATGAGGAGAGGAGTGAGGTAGGAAGGAGAAGGATAATGATCTGTAAGAACTATATATCAGTGGGGGAGGAAGGAGTATTCCCACGCCATGCTAAATGCCAAGCAGAAAACGCCAAACAGAAAACGCCAAATGACTGGCAGGCGCGCCTCTGGTAGAGGCGGGTTTAGTCCACGACACGTCGGACTCGCCTCTGGTAGGCGCGAGAACAGAAAATGCCAAGGCGTCTGGCACGGCACGTGGGACTGGCAGGCGCGCCTCTGGTAGAGGCGTGTTTAGCCCACGACAAAGACACGTCGGAACTCGCCTCTGGCAGAGGCGAGTTTATCTGACAAAATCCGGTATAGCAAAGTCGCTTCTGGTAGGCGCGATTTAAGCTTATATCGCCTCTGGTAGGCGCGATTCCCTTTATTTTCGTAAACACCAGCCCTTCCACCCTATTTTCATCACTCCCTTTCAAAAATACCCTATTTAAAAAAATTTGCCCTCTAAACAGGATTCACAAGTTGGAAACGGCTCGACATGGAGCGATTCCAAGGATCCGTCTTTCACCAATCTCTCTATCCGCTTTAGATTAATATGACCTAGTCTAAGATGCCATAAAAGCATTTCGTTCATCTTCGAAGAACGCTTTCTTTTATTACTCGAAATGATCGACGTATTATTAGATTCATTATCTGAGTGGTGTGCACACTTAGTCGTATAGAGATTGTTTACCAACGTTCCATGACAGATACCATCATTCTTAAAAGAAACAGTAACAACTTTATTAAAAGTAACTGAATATCCATCAAAAAATAACTTAGAAACCGAAATTAAATTTTTTCTAAAGTTCGGAACGTATAAAACATCTCTTAAAATTAAAATCTATCTTCAAAAGATAGGTGCACGACTCCCACTGCTTCGGCTGCCACCCTCGTAGCATCGCCCAAAGTGATGGTGATCTCATTCTTGCTAAGTCGCCGGGTTAACTGGAACCCCTGAAGAGTGAAAAAAATATGATCAGTTGCCCCGGTATCCACTACCCAAATGTGGGAAGCATACGCCGCAACATATGTTTCAACGACTAAAGCATGAGACTTACCCTTCTTTACCGCCTTCTTAGGCTTAGAACAGGTAGACCTCCAATGTCCTCTCTCCCCGCAATTGAAGCACTTACTCTTACCGGATATCTTCACGCCGTACGGCTTGAATGCTCTTTCTTTGCCACCAAAAGTGAGTCTACTGGTTTGGTTCCGATCAACCACCTTCTTCTCAATCTTACCCTCCATTGGCCTAGATTTCGAGAAAAAACTCTTGATCACCAAAGCCTCGTCCCTACTCCCTAAGTATGACTCTACCGTTATCAGGGCTTTGAGCAGGGTATCTAAAGTGAACTTGTGTTCAGATAACACGTATTCCCAAAAGAACCCATCAAAACTACTCGATAGCTTTAGGAGTATGGAATCGATTTGACTTTCTTCACTTTGTCCGGCACCAAGAAACTCGAGTTTCTCAAACTCACGCCTAAAATTTAGAACATGATCCCTTACAGGTGTTCCCTTCACCATTTCCTTCGTGAGCTTCTCACGAATGGTGAACAGATTCGCCATGGGGTTCTGATGTTGAAACATCTCTTCAAGGCTATTCATGATATCAACAGCCGCTTCAATGCCTTCATGAATGCGCTTCAAATCTTCAGACATAAATGTCAAGATGATGTGCTTCATGTGCTCATTGGAATTCTTCCAATCATCGAATATCGCCCTTTCCCCATTACTTGACTTATCATTAGGTTTCTTGGGTACGTCAACGCTAAATATCCAATAATGTTCTTGCGCAGGAAGGACCATGTTCATATTACATTTCCAATCAACATAGTTCTCACCAACAAGTTTGTTATCTTTAAGTATACTAAACAGTGGATTAAAATGTTGCAACATGATGAACTGAGAATAAAACATACATTCATATCAATATCTAGAAAAATACGAAATTATCACATAATTTGATCACATCAATTATATTGAAACCTTAAAACAATATAATCATGCATCAGCCAACATCTCGAAACAATTTAAATGCGCCATGAGGGGTGGTCTATACATTTAAATACATTCAAGCGGATCACAAACTTAAAAGTTATAAATCCTTAATTCAAAATTAATAGTTGGCTCCCACTTTGACCACATAGAAATTGACAGGGACTCCGAGGGGAGTAAGTTAATATCAATTTCCTATGCCTAAGTAATAACCATAATTAAATACAGGATTATTATTTCGCTTTGAGCAAGCCACTCGTGGTGAGGGTCAATACCGCCACTAGTAATAATCCACAATCATCCTTTTAGAATTTATTCATGTGAAATCCGTTCTCTTGGCCGATCCGAGAGGGAAATGTATTCCAAAAGAACTTCACAAATAAATAAATTATGGAGGCCAAATTAATCCAATTTTAATATCCGGAATAAAATTGCGATTAAATAAACATACTTAGTAATTTTTGAAAGTAAGGTTTTTCTTGGACAATTAAATTCATGCAAACACATATTAACAAATAATAATAAGGGCACGAAATAAAACATCCATCAAAACAAAATTAAACACATTGGAGCACTCAAATCCAATTGTCACGGCTTAATTTCTTCACGACTTGATGCGAAAAATCATCCTTGTTGCTTTCCGTCGTTCGTCTCGACACGCTCCCACTCGAACAACAACACTTCATCAAAAACAACATTGTTTGGGGTTCGGGACGACATTTAAAATCACACGAAAAAAAACGGAACTGAAAAAAAAATTCCACGGCCCGAGATACGGCGCGCGTCGGCCCACGGAGTGGGCCCGCGCGCCTCTCGGCCAAAACAGCCGAGGCGCTGAAGCACCGACCAGGAGCGCCGAAGCGCTGCATGTTGCGCCCCGAGGCGCACGCGCGCGCTTGCGCGGCGCCGGGCTCCCGTCGCGCGCGGGTCGTGCGCCGTGCACCCCGTGCGCCGGGTTTCGCCGTTTGTTCTCATTTTCTTCACCCCTTGCATGATTTTACCTCCACACACGCGCCACGCTTGTATGCGTCGTCCGGGTATGCCATTTTTAATTCTTCGTTCTTCGTCACGATCCGGTTACAATTCCTTTTACAAAAAAATAAATACTAGATCTAGACTAGTCTATTACAATGATCGAATCAAAATAAAAACAACTAATCTACTCGTGGATTTTTTCACGAGAAAAACGAATTCGAACGAATCGAATTAAAAACAATTTATTCACACGCATGAAAAAAATAACAATATTAAAACCATGACAATTGGATACCTGCAAAAAAGATCTAGCAATTCTACTATCCAATTTCAATTTATTGTTAAACAATTTAAGTTCCAATTTAAAGATCAGAGCCCGAAACCGTGGCTCTGATACCAGTTGTTGGGAAAATAGGGTGCCCGGAATCTATTCGGGATGAAATTTAAATACGAATTTAAATACAATTATTACTAGCATGAATTAATCCTAATTAATTCAAATAATAATTCTAACAACTAATTTACATCATGCATGTTGAATTAATTCACATATAATCTAGGCGGAAATAATCAAGATGATATGTGACTTACGTACCTCTTGTACACTTGGAATTTGAATAAACGGGACTAACACGTACACGCTTTATCAACCCAAAAGCCTTCTCAAGTATTTCCCTTTCGCCTTGTTCGATCACCGGTGGGAGATGCTATCGAACAATTTAAATAACTAAGGTAAAAGAAAAATATATATGCTCTTGATTTTTCCAACACATGGAATTATGTACTTGGGGATGAAATAATCATCCCCTATTTATAGAGGGTAGGGGCTGAAATTTTCAAGTGAAATATGGGCTTGGAGAAAATCTTTTCTTAGCCTCTAAGAAATCTTGAATATATCCCATATATTCTTTTCTCCAAAATAAAATATTCCACAAAAATCTCATCCTCCTCATAAACTTGAAATTTTCGAAAATAATAGGAGTGAATCCAAGATTTGGATCTTCTTGAATATATGAGATAATCTTGTATTCCAAGAATACTTATCCTCCATAATATCTTTCCAAGAAAATCAACAAAATCTAATCTCTCCTAATAACCTAATTTTCGAAAAATATAAGGAAAAATAAGCAATATAATTTTCTATTTATTTTAATCACCTTATCATTATTGGGCTACTTAATGGGCAACTTGAGGGGCCTTTAAGGAGAATTAAGATAGGACCTCCTAATGGACTTCTGAATTTCAATATTGAGCCACAATATAATTCAGCCCATTAATATGAATTATTACCACTAATAAATTAATATTGCACTATCCATCTTAATCCATATTACGATAATATGGGCTCCTGGTTATTATTTCCCGCGTTTAAGATTATCAAGTCCATTAATTAATTAAGCTTCTGAATAGCTCTAAATTAATTAATATATTTCACCTTGGAGTAAAGACAGCTCAACATTATTATTCGTACCGAAGAAACTAATTCTTCGCTTGCAAGATTTGGTACAATAAAACTTCTGAGCCCACCAAGGGGACTAATCATACGAGCCGTACTCGCACGCGTTTCTCCGTATTAAATCTTAGCAACCGTCGTATGATTAATATTACTGCCCAAGACACAAAGTTCGAAGTCACAATGATTCTCACCCAACATGAATCAAAGCAGTAACCATTAAGCACACACGGTCATATTTAAGGGACGGAGATTAAGAAATCAACAACAACTGAGGTCTATTTCTTTACATTTCAGAACAGAAGAATTTATCCTCGCTGTAGGTCCTCTTCAACACATACTAAATGTGCTAGTGCAATCTCTTAGTCAAGACAGACCAATCTGAGCCTTACACATCGACCTTTCACAGCGGATTATTCAATTCCACCTAGGTCGTGAAAATGTACGTTTAGTTACAAGTAAATTGTTAATGTCTTCCGTGATCGGGTATCACCACATTAACTACAATGTAACTAGTACCCTATATTGAACGGTTTACAATAGAAATTCAACATTCAATCATAACTAAAGCAAATGTGATAAAAGAATTATTCTCATAAAACGAGTGTTTGATACACGAGTTATACAAAGTAAAAGCATACTTTCACGTATAACTCCAACACCTCCACCAGTTCGGCTATCGATCTCTCCTTCACAGCCTCGGCTGCCGACCTCTACTTTGCATTTTCGGCTGCCAATCCTTGAAGCAATCGACTAGATGCTAGGTCGGCCACGTTCACCTCGATCCCGGCCTCATCACCGCCATCCTCCTCAAGGAGGTCATCCAAAGGCTCCCTAACTTTCCCCAACCACACCATCCGAACCATTCCAAAGGTCCCAACTGCGCTCGGACAAACGGGCTCACCCGTCCCGCCTTGACCAACGGGCTCCCCAAGCAAAGATCGGCTGAAATTTCGAAAGACAGAGTCCAGCCCATCATCATCCATAGCCCAAATGTGGCCCACGATCATCCGCAGAGGAGGCGGGCCACTGTCGCCGCTGCTTGAACCCCCGTCGGCGTCAAAGATACGGTTAGCACCACCACTACCAGAGGCAGTTCCGCCTCTCTGACCCAAAGGAGGTCCCTCCATCTCCACACCATTTTCGATTGAAGAAGAAGAGAAAAAAGGAAAATCAAAGAAGAACTCTAAACTTACCCAAAGAAAAATCCTTGTCGCTACCACTGCCGAAATTGCCGCCGTATAAATTGCCGGAATTCAAAGGTTTTTCAAAGAAGATTTGAAGAGTGTAAAGTTTGAAGTGGGGCATAAACTCCCCTTTTTATAGAGAAATGGCGGGGGCAAAGACGCAAATACTTTTTCAAAAGTAGGGACCTATTTGCAAAAACACGAGCTCGAGACCCCTACAATTAATTTTCTGACGACATTTGGAGTATGTGCACGTCTTTTCATACATGGTTATTCGTACACATCTTTTCAGCTCCACGCACGCCCATGAAGGTTCTGGAAACCGGGCACCCGATCTCCGCCTGCCAAGAGATCGGTCTCAACCTCAAATACGCAAGAGGACCTCCAACCGTCCGACCTCAACTCATCAAGAGGTTGGACCCAACCTCAAGAAGTAAAAATTCCAGTTCACCCCAACCTTCCATGAGGGCCAAACTGGGGGGCAATTGTTGTGACCATAATAAGTACAAGCCCAAAGATGATCAATAGAAGTACATCCAGCCGACCTCTACTCGACTCGCAAAGACAAGCTCGATCTCCTGGGTTCGTTACCGACCTTAAAGTAGGCTACAGAGGACGGGCCACCCCTTATCTCGTGTAGCCGACCTCTCCTTAACCCTGGAGGTCGGCTCAAGCATCTTGGAATGCATGAATGACCTCATATCAGGTGTCGAGGTTGGCTTAATCCCAATACACTCACAACCGACCACCCATTAATCAAGAAGGTAAGATCTCACCCTCTCAAGCCAGAATCCGATCTCGTTTAGGCTCGTTCCCACATCAAGATCTTTAATGATTCAACTAGAACGTAATATGATCAGATAAGATCGACCCAAATAAGGAAAAAAGTCGCTTCTGTACGCAAGGACAAAGAGAATATTCCCCACAAATATGGAAAATGCTCAGGAAATCTCCTTATAGAACCACGTGGCAAAGTGAGATTGGCTCGACGCCTAAAACAAAGGACTATCGGGCACCCAAGCCATGTTAGAGAATATCATGCATTCAATGCCACAGTTTCCTCCAAAGTCGGATTTGACCGCTTTACCCCTGAATATAAACCCTATAAATAGGGAACCCCATGTACGAAAATAACAACTATTCATCAATACAAGAACACACACACATTAAGTCCAGGGACAAAAACTCTGGCAAATCCTCTCTTCTTAATTGCTTTCTTGCGTTCATATCTTCATCATCAACTCATTATGAAGAACACTTAATTCTTCATTCATGCATCAAATACTTCATTCATTGCATTATCTTTTGACGTTTTAGCCTAAATCCTCCCACATACTCATCCCAAATCCAGCTCCAATTTTAGGCTAACAACATACTCTTTGGTACTATGTGATTATTCCATCATTAATTGGTTAAATTATATTTATGGTGTTCCTTTTTTTCCCTTGATTAATTTTTCCTTTTATTTGATTAAAAATTATTTTTCACTTTTTTTAATTAATTGTGGATTTGTAATGGGTCTTGTAGCTGGTTTGTAATGTTTCCATTTATTTTGTTTGGTAACAGTTTTTTTGCTTGTGTTTGTGTGTTGCCAATAAGTTGTTTGTAACGGTTAGTGGCTTATTTTTTGGATGGTAATTGCCTATGCTTGCTATTAGTCGAGAAGGAATCAGGATATTGTAGGTTGGTTTTGTTTTCCAGATTTTTAATGTATGGTGGATACACTTGCGTAATTCGTCTTGGAATTTTGGTTTCATCTGTTTTTGGAAGCGGAGTTTTTTTTGGGTTGTTGATTTTATGGATGAGTACGTCATTCTCAGCGTCAAGTATATGTGGGAATGCAAATTAATTTATATCCTCCATTGCAGTTGAAGATGTTGGACTGTGGTGTTGTCTTGTTTTGATCGATTGTTGTTAAGTTTACTGCAATAAATTTTAATTTCAGTGTCGCTACTCTTTTAATTTTTATTTTGGAAGATAATGGACTTGATATTACCTTTTTTTGTTGAGATTATATCTAGATGAAGTCATTTTATGTTACTATTGTAGAATGTTTTTTTTTTATTGGTACGCCACATAATTTTATCTTTTAGTTTGTGATTGTGATTGTGTGGTTATCAAATAAGAAATGCATGCAATTCAATAATGACTTACTATATGTTTATGTTTTGTTATATTTGTACTGTAGTAATTGGATGTGAAATGGGTGAAGAGTATTTTTCCTATGTAGTAACATCTTTATTTGTTGAAGTGTGGTGTGTTAAAATTGTGTAAAGTGAGCACCAAAATGTGTTATCTTTCAACATGCAGTCTAGTATAGGTATATGCAATGTTGTTCATTCTCTTCAATGGGTGTGCAACGTGTTTGAGTTCATTCTCCACAATGGGTGTACAATATTTCTAATACATGTGCAAACTATTTTGTTAATATGCAAATATAACATGTGCAACCTAAATGTGCATTCCACTACAGATAGGTTTACAATTTACATTCTGTATGTGCAACATCCAAAATGTTATGAAAAAGGTAAAATAGGAAAAATACTGCACATGTTCAGGACAAAACAAATAAAAGTAATACACCCTTAACATGTTGATTAATATTATAAATTGTGTGCATTCCAAATCGTCATGACATTTTTGATATATGATTGTTGCAAACCCAAGATTATATTTTCAAAGATGTTTTTTAATATTTTGCAGACCCAAAATTAATTTTATTCATTACTTTATTCAATATTTGAATAACTCTGCAATGCTCAACTCTCAAAATTAAATCAAAAGTCTTTGTCCACAATTCAAAACAACCACGGGCACTTTCTAATATTTTTTTTTTGGAGTAATCGGAAATGCACATGAAGAAGAAAGATAATTTTTTAGAAAAATAAAATTGAACCATGAATTTCTAAGCTGAGAGTACCAAATTTCTCGAATTCTAAAATAATCAGCTGATGGGTTGACTTGATGCGATTATACTAACTTCTACTAGTCCCTTCCCTGCAAGCGGACGGGTTCATTGTAGTAAGAGTAAGTATAATGACCAAGTATTATCGAACCCAAGGGATGACCAAAGTAGAATGTGACAAACAGTGACTGTATTAATATAATGTCTATAAATTAAGATTAGCTCTAGAAGTTAAAGTCGATTCCTTGTTTCCCTCCTCGAAGCAGATATACATTTCAACAGGATCTTATATAGGATTGCAATTAGAATAGAGCAGCTGCAGAAATTTTGTCAAGGATAGGTGTTATCCACGTGTTAATGTGATCCAAAATTTTAATTAAATACTTGTAATGACTATTTAAATATAATGTGCTAATGGTTTCGATCATTTATTGCCGATATTGTTGGTTAACATATCAGCATTTGGAGTCTGTACAGATTACATCTTCTACTTCTGCTAGTAGGCCTTCGTCCAACTACAACAACCGATCTCAAGCTTTAGTATTAATTTCATGATTACATTGTGTTATTATGTTGATTTATTGACTTTGTGGTAGTATTATGTGGTTTTATATGGTTTTCTATAGAAGATATGTGTGAAATGTGGTTAGGAAAATAAAGGACAAGATGCGCGCGCCTTGCGCCTTTAAAAACTATGACTATTATCTTGTAATAGATAATGATGGATCCCTTGGACCACTAATATTTTGTTCAGTATCACGCTTTAACCATCATTTTTTGTTTTCTTATATAGAAATTGAAAAAGACTTAACTCATTCAGAGACATTATGTTGTAGGCTTGTAGGCCTATTGTGTAGATGCTGGATGTTAGATGTATATTCCAAATTTATCTTATTTGTCTTCAACCTCGGTTCTTCATGCTAAATAGACTTGTCAGTTGTGTGTTTATTCCCAATGCACCTGAATATACTAGAATATTTATTTGTATGATAACTTTTTTAATCTTTTCATTAATCTGCTCACTTACTCCATTTTCTCTGATGAGACATTTCTCAGGAGGTGCTGCATATGTTTGCCAGAGACATGCAATCTAAACCCAAATGAAACACTTCCTTTTGAGAAGTATTAATTCAGATTTCAATGCTTGGATGTGAAATATTTATTCGATGCATCACCTAATGCAATTTAGTTTATCTATTAATTTGGTTTCAATGGGCGTTTATATTACTGAGAACTTTTGAATTCCTTTTAAATACTTTAACTTCTTTTACTTTACCTTTTTAATCCCATATTAGAGAGGTATGGGATGTGTGTGTAAGAGGTAATAAGAACTTGTGGGACTCTTGCATCTAGATCTCCTCTTATTTATTGATTTATTTTTTCAAGAGAATTATTAGTTGATGTACGACCTATCAGATATCATTCAACTTCACAAGAGCTATGCAAGTAATATTTGATGTTCGTATTTACCTGATGCAGCTTTCAGCATTGTGGCCTAGTGGAGTAATGAACATTGATGGAATCAAACGTGCAATACATAAAGCAAAAGATAGGAGGAGGGCACTAGGCATCCGGAAGAAGGTATGGGTATCTTTTATTCATTACATATGACTGGTTTTCTTATTCCAAAATGAAATTTGTATGGGTTGGTACTTGTTTTTTTTTTTTAAATAAAAAAAATTGAGGTTTGAGTGATAACTTTTCACCTTATTGTACATAGTTATATTGTGAATGAGACATAATTTTAAATTACTACCTTTTAGGATGGGAATTTTTATAGCAGTTTGGTGCGGTAATGATCTCTGGTACTTTGTTATGAGAAAGCTTGTTGTACCCTATTACTTCTTGTCAAGCTTATGTCTGATTCATTGTTCTCTTAAGTTCCAATATTACAAATGTGGCCATTATAGTTATGCATACTAGTGTTTATTTTCTTGCAGCTACTGTGAGAATCGGGAATGTGAACTTAGTAGCTGGCTTTTCCCCTGAACAACCTTTTTATGCTTCACTAACTAATTGGATGTGGATAAGTAAAGTTGCTCAACAGATAGAAAAATCACTTAATATGCGACATAAGCATTCTGGTAGAGTTCGCTAGCGGATCTCCCTTTGAAGAATTACTACAGATCTGTTTGATACAAAAGAAGGGGTTCGTATAGGAGCTAAAGATGTATCAGTAAATGAGAAACAGTGGAACACATTTGCAGAGTTAGATTGACGTGGTAGTTAGTGTGTAATGGATATTGATGTGTACATAGGTTTTACTTTGAATGGTTGAGATAGATGTGTAAATGAATTTTTATAATGTATTTTGACAATTTAATGTATATATTGACTTTTGAATTGATTGTGAATTTATTAAATTATTGTGTATATTTTAATTTTTTAATTTTAGGAATTAAAAAAATTGGCAAAATTAAATATTTGTTCTATTATAGATAATATTTATTTTTTACAAAAGATAACGGAGATAATATGTTATTTTTGCTTGATTAGGTAACAAATTATAAACATTTAGATAACATATATTATCAGTTATCTATGAGCGAGATTTTATATCCTGAACTGCCATAGGTAACAAATATTCATTGATTTGAATCTGTTATCTATGAGCGAGGTGCATAGATTACACCACCTTAGATAACTGACCATTTCGCTCATAGTTAACAGATATCCTCTGTTACCTATGACCGAAAATGTAGTAGTGGCAAAAGGTTGACACTACGGTTAACACGGTGCCAACCTTTTTGCCAAATGTGTTTGCTCTTTTCCTTTTTTTTTTTAACAGAAATGGAAATGGAGTTCTTAGTAATGGTGAAAATGTAAATTATGCTTGAGTTATGAGGGTAAAAATAACTTTTTCAAATTTATCAATAAATTTAGATAGACGGACAAATGAACTATAAAACTTCTCTAATGAATCAAAGGTTCAGACTATCTTATCTTATCATATACAAGCTACCAAACGAGTTATAGTATTCGTTTTTTGGGTGATGAGGTCATCTCTTCGTCAAGGGCCCGCCATTTCAATAGATGGAAGAATGTTTGGAGAGGAAACCGCTTAGTTACTTAAATCCATCGCTAGGTTATAAATTTTATATCGGAATGTAATTTTATTTCATTGAATATAAAGGATATCCAAGCCCCAACACATGAAAATTACTCTCGTCAACTATTATTTGTTGCAATATTTTTTTAAGGAACGTAATTTGAACGGGTGTTGGCAAAATAAGAAGTGTAATTCTTGAATTGGCAATTTAACGATGATCATTGACACACACAACCGTTGATCAACGACGTCAATTTAACTTTGAAATTCTATTGTTTTTATTAATTTTGTTGCTTTCTTGTTATAATAGAGGAGTTCCATTTTCCTTGACTAATAGTTTTGTTATAAGAAGATTGTATTTTAACAAGTTTTTAATGGGGCTCCGGCCTTTGATTTGACGTGTTTTTTTTAAATAAGCAAATAAATTAAAAGTTCACACGGGCACAAGTAATGCTTCGAAGAACATCAGAGAAGAGTACTAATACATCATTTCAAATAACAATGATCTTGTTGTTGTCATGTAAAGCCCAAACCAGTAATACATATCTACCCAAATTTGTTTGTATATCGAACACCCAAAATTAAATGCTCCGAGCCTTTGATATAACACCACACAAAGCACAAGTCAATGAAAAATTTGGGATTGACATGTAGTTTTAATGTCTTATCATATTAGGTTTTTTAATTTTAATTTTTATATTTAATAACATCATACTTAGTAGTAAAGATGATTAAATGACGTTGGTTTACATAAATTAAAAATTCAAATAATGTTATCACAGAGACAGAATAATATTGAATTAGTTACTTGGCAAGAACTCCTGTTAGTGAGAATTTTATTTTCGATGACTCGCGTTGAAACCTTCAATTTATATAGATTTAACTATAGATTTTTTTTGTGTGATTATTGAGAGGTTTAGGATGATACGATTTATATAGATTTAACCACAAAAAATATGTTAAACACAAAGAACATGCTTAACACAAAAAAAAAAACAAAAAAAAAAACCATGCTAAACACAGAGAAAGACACAAAGCCAAAATGCACTAAAAATCACATGGCAAGCCACAAAGACATGCCAAAGAAACTCAACATGCAAATAAAAGAATAGGGAATGGGGAAACACGAAATAAAATTTTATGTAATTGCACACACACACACACATAAATTTCATAGAACTTAAAACAATTCTTAACACAGTTCAAAGGACAACTTGCAAACACAAAAATGTATAAATAATCAGTATTCAAGACAATTCGGTGGAAGCAATACATAGGTCGCACAAGACATGAATACTACAAAGCAAAAATGTTTCAAATACATAGCACAAACATATAATTAAACCTGCAACAACATATTACCCAATCAACCTAAGCCCGGAGAAAGCGACTATACTCAAATGCATTAGACTCGCAACAAGCGGCTACATAACGAATAAAAAATTATATGGGATAATTAATTGTACAAGATCATAATCCTACAAAAGAATTCCGAACTACGCAGCCATTTCCCACGAACAATAACTCCGTTTTCACCATTAATTAATTTCCTTCTTTGCACAATACATTTGTAACTCACAGAAAGCACCGTTGTTACTAAAAACGCCACTTACCTTGACTTACAATAGCAAATGGACAGCGGCGGATGCAGACACAAAACAAGCAGTGGCACTTTGGGACACGGGAATGGCAGCATCGAAAAAGGGATGTCGATGAGACATGCTCTTCAACTGAGTTCCCCACTCCCCCAACAAAAAATTATGATCTGAAACTAGAGTCTAGCAAAAAAGAAAAATTGTTCTAAAAAAATGTACAAAAGGACATCTGTTGGGATATTTTAGTTTTGATGATTTTCCAAAACAACATGTAATAGGTTTGAAAGCAGTCAGGATAGTATCTTTTAGTTTCAGGTCAGGCTAGGTTGTTTCTCAGTAGAACAGGTTATCAGTGGAGGAAGAACTCAGCTGAGGGGGAACCCTACTGAGAGGAACTCAGCTGAGGGGGAACTCTACTGAGAGGAACTCAGTGAGGGGGAACTCACTGACACAGCCTAAGGAAGTCAAAATAACATCAAAAAGAGAACAGACTGAAGCCATGTCAGAAGACCTGAACCTGAAGAGAAGCCTGAAGGAAGTCCCACTGAGTATAAACCTGACTTTCTAAGCTGGTCAGTGGACTACTCAGTGAAGAGCATGATCAAGAGGATCAGTGCTGTGCCTAGTAGGACCTGTAGGAGTCAGGCTACTGAGGCTGGGAAGCTTGACAAATAGCCTTATGTCAACTCCCCTGAGTGGACTTCAAGTCTACTGAAGGAAGTCCACTGAGAAGACTTAAAGTCCAATGATGGTTCCTAAGAAGACTTCAAGTCTACTGAAGAAAGGCATCCTGAGAGGATTACAAGTCAGCTGAAGACAAGTCGCCTGAAGTCAGGACTACCCTGATCAAGTACCCTGAAGAAAAGAGCCGTTGGACTCAGTCCACGTGGACCAATCAAGTCAAGGCAGCAAATCTGACAAAAGCTGACAAAGGCCATACTTTACTGAAAAGGAGAATTTCACTCCAGAGATAGTCTGGATTTGAATGTTACTCTCTCCAACGGTAACATTCAAATCCAAACTATAAATACAAACTCAAGCAAGGAGCTGATGTGAGAGTGGTGCGTTTCAAGGGAGGCATAAGGAGGCACCATCTCCATCAAGAACACTGACCTGAGTTCTTCATAGTCATATTTGAGTGTTCCAGTTTGTATACTCGAGCTCATCATATACATCCTAAGCTTAGAGAGATTTTCCCAACCTTAGCTTAAAGGCTAAAACCATGTAAGGGAAAATCTCACCTAGTTGGAGAGAACCAAACCAAACTAAACCCTTTCCAGAATAGTGTTAGGTGTTGCAGTGAGGTGAGGAGAGGCAGTCCCTGAGTGAAGAGGGATGTGAGGCCAGTTCGAGAGGCAGCTCCGCGGAGGGGTGTGAGTCCAGTTGTGAGTGCACCTTGGCACGTTAAAAACAAGAATCCCGGGTAGTGGATTTCCTGTTAAATCAGGCAGTGGATGTAGGAGCTTGAGCCTCCGAACCACTTTACATTGCTGTGTTCTTTATTGCTTTACTGACTTGCATAACATCAGTGTTAAAACAAAAATTTCTCCTAATTTCCCATATTGTCCTTGTTTGTGAATGAAAAAACGGGACCAACAACATCAAACGGAAAAATAAAAATACGGTAACCAATCAACTTCCTTAATTATTTATCGTCCATGATATATGCGAAAGTTATAATAAATAATTTAAAGCTAGTGAAACAAGTGTCAGACTTCCTCCAAAATAACATCATGAATCACTATAAATGGGTTGATCTGTGACTGCTTAACGGCCAACAAGAAAAATCTATAGAAAAGAAATCCTTAGCACAATTAACCATAGATGCTCCACCACAAATCTCTTTGAAACGTTCCTAAACATCTCAATCTTCTCACACAAATTACAAACTGTCATATGGTTAGACCCATGTAAAGTTTATGTTTCAACAAAAGCTATCGAAAATAAATATTCCTCAAATTTTCATCCGCAAAAAATCTAAATGATTTGCATGGAGGAGGTAAATTCTAAAGTGTACAATAAGCGGTCGAGATAGCATGCATGCAGTTTTTGAACGACTTGGTAGAGTATAATCTGACATTGCCCATTATAGTATTTTATGGTCTTCTTTTGCCTCCAAACTTCTTTGACACAATACACACATTATTAAAGTTACCTCCACTAACCAAAGAGAGATTGATTAATTCCATGTGAGAAAAATTGTACTTTTGGTCCCAAAAGAATGGTCCAAAACACTGTTAGTACCTATGTACGAAAGTGATTCTTTTTTTCTTTTTTTCTTTATTGTAGTTGGGGTCACCTGTAAATTTTCAGGATTAAAACTGGAACTTTACCAAATTTTCTTAGGACCAAAACTGTAATTTACCATTATCTTGTATTAAAACTACAATCTCTTGGAACTAAAAGTGTCGAGAAAAAAGTTGTATGAGACGGGTCCTAAATACATACATCTCATCGAAAAGTTCGAAATTGTAAAGAGGTATGCAATTAATTCACTTATTAATTTCCTTTACATTCCCTTACTTGGATTTTAAAAAAATTCCTTTGAGAAGGAACAATGAGTGGAAAATTTAATATGGATGAAATTGTTTTTTTGTGAGAACCGAACCCAAATATAGTCGTTGAAAGAATTCCATCTCATTTAAAAGTCCGAACTTCTTGGTGTAAAATTAATTTACTTAATTATTTTCCTTACACTTTCGCTCACTAATGGGGCGAACTAAATTTTTTCTCTTTGGGGAGACTAAGTTGGTGAACAATTTAATATGGGTGAATTTGCTTACAACGGGTCGAACTAGGTATCTTTTGTCTGGACATGAGCCTTTTGACTCTGATACCATAAAATAATTTCATCTAATCTAAAAGTTGTAACTGTAGAGAGGTGTGACACTAATTATTTTAATTATTTCCCTTACAGTCATGAATCAAAGGGGTCTGTAAGAATTTCAACTCATTTAACACTACAAGAAATTTGATCTTTAATGAAAGAAATCCTGTCACTATTGCTTTCCAAGCTAAAAGTCTTTAATGACAGAATGATAATCTTTAGTGACAGGCCCTATCTTTAAAGATCAATTTCCTGTCACTAAAAAGTTTTAACTAGAGAAGCAATAGTGACAGGATTTTGTCATTAAAGGTCATTTTTCTTGTAGTGTAAAAGTCTAAATTTATAGATAAGTACCGTGAAACTAATAAATTATTATTAACCCTATCCCAGTCTTATGTACCGAAAATTGGAAAATTATATTAATAACGAGGGGTACAAAGGAACTATAAAATGGTCATACCCTAAGCCTCAGTCATAACCTAATTTATGTATTGAAATTAATAAATTATATTTTCCAAAGAATACCATCCATTAACCTTATCCAAATCTTATGTAACGAAAAATGGAAAATTATATTAATTGCGAGGCGTATAGTGGAGCTATAAAACGGTCATAGTCCTAAGCCTATGTCATAACCTAATTTTTTTTTTCTTTTGAGAAAAGGCCCAATAAGTGAACAATTTAATATAGATAAAATTGTTGAAAGAATAATGTCTTATTTAAAAGTCCGAACTTGTAGAGAGTTGTAGAATCAATTCATTTATTTAATTTTCCGAACACTCCCCTCACTCATGGGGCCGAACTCAATTTTTCCTCTTTTGGGGAGGTCCAATGAGTAAACAATTTGTCTGGGCGTGAGCCTTTTGGCTCTGATACCATGAAATTTTTTTGCCACATCTAATTAAAAAGTACAAAGTTATAGAGAGTTATGAAATCAATTCATTTATTTAATTTCTTAAAAGATATATATAGTCGTGAATCAAAGGACCGTGTAAAAATTCCAAATCGTTTAAAAGCCTGAATTTATAAGGAGGTGTGAAATTAATTAATTAATTATTTTTCTAACAATAACATCCATGGATTACCCCTTAACCAAATTTTATGTACTGAAAAATGGAAAATTATATTAATGAAGAGGGTTATAGCGGAGCTATAAAAGGGTCATAACCCTAAGCCTATGTCATAGACAAATGAATAATGGAGAGGCCGGTATTCCTCAACAGAATAGAAGGCACTCTCTTATGACCGGGCTGCCCGGAATTCCCTCACCGGTGAGATGTATTTTGACCAACGGAAAAGAACAGTCAGAGATGCTGAGATTAACAGACGTTACACCATGGATGCAACAATTCTGCCCATCATCAAACGCCCTAAACTCTTTCGCACCAACGGTTGGGCCATGTGTTCAAGGTATATATAAGACAGTTTTGAACCTTTAATATTACTTATTTAATAGAAGTCGCGTTCAATTTTGATTCTAATTTATTGTTATTTTAACTATATATTTTCAAGACCGCCACCATTGTGAGCTGCTTCAAGGCCTACTCTACCGATGAGGGAAATGCGGATTTTTAAATACTAATACGATTACAATCACCATCTTGAAACAAACAATCTAAAAACATAATGTTGCATGTATCAAAATAAGCTTACATTTTCAAACCCAAAGCTTCTAAGCGAAAGAAAGCTTGGGGTGTGAAGGATTGCATCGAGCATGTTGTCAGGGGGAGCTCTAACAAAATGTCACCATCTTTGAATAGTTTAATAGGGTAAAATACTGCGGATGCACTTTCACCAATAGTGAAATTCGCGACGTCTTTGGGCATGAGAAATGTCGTTGTCCAGGAATTCTCGACCCCATGTTCCTTCATCAACCAAAGGACAACTACATTAGGTGATGTGTTATCACATAAGCCCAAAAAATCTTCCGACACAAAGAGGGTCAGCTCAGCATAGTTGGTAAATCTTCCATCATCAAGAAAAGGAGGAACAGAAATGGAGCTGAAGGATTCAGTTTCAAGATCAAAGCAAGATATCTTTATGCAATGATTTGAATCCCTTACCACCCAATGAATATTTCCATTAGAAAAAACCCCGTTGATATGATCAAAATAATCATATTGGAACAGAAGATGTTGAGGCGGTGGCTGCTGAGGCGGAAGCAGAGAGGTGAGCAAAGGAGGCCTTCGAACTGAAGATGTTGCTCATATTCAATAGCCGAGTCATATAGTTGTTATCAGAAAATTATCCGATATTTCAAATTGAAATTTTTTTAAAAAATGGTGTATTAAATTGCAAAGAAAAAAATATATATGTTGTACTTGATAAAAGCAATAAAGTTTGTAAAATTTTAATCATTAACGTCCTATATATTCATTTACCGCATAAAAATGTTGTACGTAATTGCCAATATTATTGGATTAATTATAAAATATAGGGTAAAATTAAGAATTTATGGTATCAAACTGCAAGGCATTAATTGCAAAAAATTTCACTGGCTTTTTAGGTGTTCAACAATTATATGTTTTTATAAAATTTGCTATTCAATATAAAAACTAATAAATTATTTCAATTTGATATATCAGACACTTTTCAAACATTATAAAGTTGACATGGCTGCCAGAAAGCAACGTAAGATGCCGCGTCAATGGCAATATGTAAGACCAAATTAATGACCCCTTTGGTAAGGGTTATTACTGAGTGTTAGAACACTAACACTCCTAATATGATGTTTGGTAGGTTTGTGCATTAACATTTTGGCCCTATAAAAAAAAGATGGCTCTATTTCCATTAAACTAAATTAATATGGTAGTGAATTTATTCTTCCTAGTGGTATTCATAAAACCAGGTAAGTAAAAAAAATCAATATGTTCAGAAAATAAACCCCCTATTGTAACTTCCCATCACGTCTGTAACCACCCAAAAACACAATTTGATCTTCAAATCATTCAAATCCAATGATAGAATAAAATATTGTAACTATATGTTCAGAAAATATTTATTGCAAACTACCTGTAAGAATTGAATTTTTCTATCGTAATTGGTGTTGAGTGTATTTTCACTATATATATACAATTCATATTTACAAGATAAATTTTCCCTTACACTTTCCCTCACTAATGGGCCAATCTAAAATTTTCTTCTGTGGGGAGACTCACTTGGTGTACAATCAGGACCGTGGACTTAGGAGCTTGAGTCTCTGAACCACGTTAAACTCCTTGTGTTCTTTACTGCTTTGATATTATTCTTAATGCTTATTCATTAAGTCATTCATTGCATCAGTTTTATCAGGCTTTAATCAATCAGCCTGATCAGTAACTTGAACACTGTCCTACTAATCACTACTTCAGAATTGAGTAATCAAGTTTTTCAGAAAGCAAACATTAACAAGACTATGAACTTTCAGGGCTCACACATTTTCGCACTGAACTCAAGTTGATAGTTTGCCAACTGACCACCACTCAGTGTAGTCAGTAGGTGTGTTATAAACCCTGAGTTCTTTACCACTCTGAGCAAAGGGGACTCAGTCAGTTTGAAAGTCAGAAAAATTTGTATACATGTATTCCCCCCCATACACGTATCCCACAGTCTTGTACCGGGACCAACAAGTGGTATCCGAGTAGTGGTTCAAAAGACCACTGACTTTGAATACTAATAGTTTCAGAGGTGAAACTGTTGGTGGTCACTGAACAGATCTGAGTTTGCTTTTCATAAGACTTGCATCATCATGACTTCGAGGAAACTTGAAGCTTCATTGCCTGAATTCTCTGTTTCTAACTTTGTCTACTGGAATTTCAGACGTGATGCACATCTAGATGTCATCCATGACCAGATACCGCGTGTTATCAAGGAAGGACCTATCAAGATCACCATCCCTAATGTCAGGGGACTGGGGTATGAGCATCTTGACATAGGCGTACAAGTTCCTAAGGAGAGGAAGGATATGACCATTGATGAGATCAAAATGGTGGGACTGGACAATGTGGCCAGAAACACCATCTTGCATACGGTGCCTTTCGAGGAGTCAGCTAGGCTGATGAACTTAAAGACGGTTAAGGAGGTCTGGAATGAGCTGACCCGGATGTGCGAAGGGTCAGAAAAGATAAAGGAGAACAAGAGGAATATTGTCAATCAGAAGTTCGAAGCATTCGAGATGCTGCCTGATGAGACGATAGAATGGAGTCAAGATTCATCAAATTGATGAATGAGTTGGTGATGTCTGATAAGGATGTTCCAAATAGAGATGTTGCTTCTAAGATCCTGAATGCCCTTCCTGAGAGATGGGATAACAATGTAATTATACTAAAGAACACTCAGGATATGAGTAACATAACTTCTGCTTTACTTTTTTCAGAGATTAAAGCACTGAAATATGATCTCAACAAGAGAAAGAAGAAAGTTCAGCAAGAAGAATAGGAGAAAGTGAAAGCTCTTGAGAAATGCGTGGCGTTCAAAGCCTAGTCAGAACCTTTCGAGTCTTCATCAAAGTCACTGATTGAGATGAGCAAGGAAGAGCTTGCTGAGGAGTACAGCCTGGTGGCCAGACGCTTTGAGAAGCTTAATTCCAGGTTTAGTCGTTATAAGAAATATTATCAGGATACTCGTGACTAGAAACCTAAAGAAACCCACCAAAGCTCACAGAGATATGAAGAAAGAAGGAACACTGACCAGAGAAGAGATCGTGGCGATGAATGAAGACATTCAGATGCAAAGCCCGATCGAAGAGATGAACATGGACGTACTCGTGATGATAGGCACTCAGGCAAGACCGAAAGCTCATCTAGACCAAGGGAACCTGACTCAAGAAGGAACCCTGAGCCAAGAAAGGAAATAGGAGATGAGCAAACTGCATGTTACAACTGTAACAAGAATGGGCACTACCAGTATGACTACCCAAAGCTGAGTGCAAGGGAAAGAGAAGACAGGAGGGCCAAGAGAGATCAGAGGTATGCTGACCAGAGCCATCGAAAATAAATACTCCTCCAATTTTCATCTGCAAAAAATCTACCAAGTCGTTCCAAAACAGTCTGCCATCCTGGCCGCTTATTGTACACTTTAGAATTTACCTCCTCCATGCAAATCTTGTAGAATATAATCTTACATTGCCCATTATAATATTTTATGGTCTTATTTTTCCTCCAAACTTCTTTGATGCAATACACACATTATTGAAGTTACCTTCACTAACCACAGAGAGATGTATCAAATCCATGTGAGAAAAATTGCACTTTTGGTCCCAAGAAAATGGTCCAAAACACTGTTAGTACATATGTACGAAAGTGATTCTTTTTTCCTTTTTTTTTTTCATTTTTGTAGTTGGGGTCACCAGTAAATTTTCAGGATTAAAAATACAATTTTACCACATTCTCTTGGGACCAAAATGCAATTTACCATTATCGTGCACTAAAACTATAATCTCTTGGAACTAAAAGTGTCGAGAAAAAAGTTGTATGAGATGGGTCCTAAATAAATACATCCCATCCAAAAGTTCGATATTGTAGAGTAGTATGCAATTAATTCACTTATTAATTTTGTTTACACTCCATTACTCGAATTTTAAAATTTTCCCTTTGAGGAGGTTCAATGAATGAAAAATTTAATATAGATGAAATTAAGTTTTTGTGAGAATCGAACCCAATTATAGTTGTTGAAAGAATTCCATCTCATTTAAAAGTCCTAACTTGTTGGTATGAAATTAATTTATTTAATTATTTTCCTTACACTTTCCCTCACTAATGGGCCGAACTAAACTTTTCTTCTTTAGGGAGACTCAATTTGAGTACAATTTAATATGGGTGGAGTTGCTTCAGCGGGTCGAACTAAGGATCATTTGTTTGGCGTATGAGCCTTTTGACTCTGATACCATAAAATAATTTCATCTAATATAAAAGTTCGAACTATAGAGAGGTGTGACATTAATTCATTTAATTATTTCCCTTACAATCGTGAATCAAAGGGCTGTGTAAGAATATCAACTCATTTAAAAGTCAAAATTTATAGATAAGTACCGTGAAACTAATAAATTATTATTAACCCTATCCAAATCTTATATACCGAAAATTGGAAAATTATATTAATGATGAGGGGTACAAAGGAACTATAAAACGTTCATAATCCTATGCCTCAGTTTTAACCTAATTTGTGTCATGAAATTAATAAATTATATTTTCCAAAGAATACCATCCATTAACCTTATCCAAATCTTATGTACCGAAAAACAGAAAATTATATTAATGACGAGAGGTTTAGTGGAGCTATAAAATGGTCAAAAGCCTAAGCCTATATCATAATCTAATTCGAGTATTTTCACAAATGAAAAATTGAGAATGCCGCCACTACCCATGTAGCACGGCCTCAACAGAAGAAGGGGTTTTCCAGATTCCGCGGCATTCAGAAAAAGGAGATAAGGAGGATGTGGCTCAACACCTTCGTCAAGGAGGTGGAAGAGCTGATAGAATTTCATCTCATCTAAAAGTTTGAACTTGTAGAGAGGTTAGAAAATAATTTAATATGAGTGGAGTTGTTCTCAGTGGAAATCGAACCCAAAAGAATTTAATATTTCTCTACAGCGGTGTTCTCTTATGACCGAGCTGCCCTGAATTTTCTCACCGGTGAGATACCGACAAAAAAGGATGGTCAGAGAAGCTGTGATTAATAGTCGTTACTCTGCAAATATTTTATCCTTGATTTGGATAGTGAGAGTTATTGTTTACAAAGGAAATAATGTTTTCAACGAGTGAAGGTATTAGATCTAATACGATTTTATCCTTGATTTGAATTCGAAGATCTAAATCAACCTCTATTGTATTAGATATAATACCTTCACTCGTTGGAAGCATTATTTATGCTGCCGACAATAACTCTAACTGTCCAACTAAAGTATAAAATCTTTTGCACAGTAACGTCTATTAATCTCAGCTTCTCTAACAATCCTTTTATGTCGGTTCTCACAAGTGAGAAAATTCCTGGCAGCTCGGTCATAAGATAACACCATTCTAAGAGAAATAATTTAATTAATTAATTTCATATTTCCTTACAAGTTTTAAATGAAATGAAATTCTTTCACGCCTAGACAAAGATTTGGGTTCGATTTCCACTGAGAACAACTCCACTCATATTAAATTAATTTCTTACCTCTCTACAAGTTCGAACTTTTAGATGAGATGAACTTCCTTCAGCAATTTGTTACGTGCACCGATGAGATGAAGGGAAATGACGAATTGGGGGAGGATATGGAAGAAAGGATATGAAAGAATGGAGGAATCCCAAGTCTGATGTACTTGTTTCCAATCCAATGGTGGGGATTAAATGAGAGAAATTGATCTGGAGCATACAAGTGTCAAAGAAGAGTAGTTTTATTAATTTTGTTAATTCCCTAAAAGACTTGGGGTTGTTATGATGTTATTTTAGTCCTTGATGTTATTTTAAATTTGTATTTGCTCCTGTGCTCCCCTTGGGGTTGTTATGATGCTATTTTGGCACTGAATGGAATAATACAAGAAATCAGTACTATCTATCCCCTAATTTCTCTCTCTAAAAATATCTTCTTCAATCTTATCAGTAATTCTTTTACAAAATTTCAGAAAATCATACAAAGACTATTATTGTTCGTATTTGCTTGATTGAAAGCTTAACACTCTTCCACCCCTTGACGAAGGTGTTGAGCCACATCCTCCTTATTTTGATGTGGCAGAATTTGGAAGACCCTTCTTTTGTTGAGGCCGTGCATTCTCCATTTTTCATTTGTGAATATACACAAATTAGGTTATGACATAGGCCTTACGGTTATGACAGTTTTATAGTTCCTCTATATCCCTCCTCATTAATGTAATTATCCAATTATCAGTACATAAGATTTGGATAGGTGAAATTAGTGTGCATGACTAAGAAGGTGAAATTTTATATTTTATACGTTCACTTAGGACCTAATTGGAGAAATGTGAATTGATACAGGACTAAATTGGTAAATAAAATAAATATATGACCAAAACGGTGAGGTTTTGTACATTTTTAGGCCAATTAGGATCATTTTGGCGAAACATGAATAGATACAAGACTAAATTGATAAAGCAAATAAATAGAGGACCATTTTGATAAATGTGAAAAGATAGAGGACGAATTTGTTTTAAATCCCCAATTTTTTCTCGATACTTTTGGTCCCAAGAGATTGTAATTTTAGTACAAGATAATGGTAAATTGCATTTTTGGTCACAAGAGACTGTGATAAAATTACAGCATTAGTTCTAAAAATTTATAGGTGACCCCAACTTCAAAAAAGAAAAAAAGAAAAAAAAGAATCACTTTCGTACATAGGTACTAATAGTGTTTGGGACCATTCTTTTGGGACCAAAAGTACAATTTTTCTCACATGAATTTAATCAATCTCTTTGTGGTTAGTGGAGGAAACTTCAATAATGTGTGTATTGCGCCAAAGAAGTTTGGAGACAAAAGAAGACCATAAAATACTATAATGGGCAATGTCAGATTATATTCTACAAGATTTGCATGTTGGAGGTAAATTCTAAAGTGTACAATAAGCGGTCGGGATGACAGACAGTTTTGGAATGACTTGGTAGATTTTTTGCAGATGAAAGTTGGAGGGATATTTATTTTCGATGGCTTGTGTGAGAAGATTCGGAGGTTTAGGACAGTTTCAAAGAAATTTATGGTGGAGCATATATGGTTAATTGTGCAAGATTTCTTTATATAGATTTTATTCTTGTTGGTCGTTAAACAATCACGGGTTAACCCATTTATAATGATTTTTGATGTTATTTTAGAGAAAGTCTGATAACTGTTTCATTAGCTTTGATTTATTTTTTATAGTTTTCGCATATATCATGGACGACAACTAATTAAGGAGGTTGATTGGTTACCTTATTTTTATTTTTCCATTTGATGTCCTTTTGTATATTTTTTTATAACAATTTTCCTTTTTTGCCAGAGACTCTAGCCTCAGATCATATTTTTAATTGGGGGGAACTCAATTGAAGAGGATGTCTCATCGTAAAAAACAACACGTAATCCTATCAACCTGAGATTTATAGAGCATCACACTCCTAAATCTTGATAATTACCAAAGAGTAGTCGGTGATGGCAAAGCTACTAAAATTTGGAGAGGTCAGATTAGAACTCATTTTGTCCTAATAATTAAAGTTAAAAGTGGAAACATTGCAAATAAAGCTAAAGCACAACTGAAATTGGATTTGATGGTGCAAGAGAAAATTACCCTAAATTAAAAAAAAAGAAATGTTAACCTAAATCATTATATCTATATCATAGATTTTGTTTCCTTTTTTGTGATAAGTAGAAAAGTATCTCTTGGCAAGGTAAAAATGAATGGTCTTGAACTGCATGTTGGCTTTTACTATATACCAACTTATGCTAGATCAAATAATATATATTGCCTTTAACCACCTCTCTTTGGCCGTGATAGAATGCGCCGGTGAAGGTGGTCCGTCCCCAAGATCGTTATTGGGATACCAAACGTGTATAAACAATTAAAGACCTAAACATGCGTCTAAAGACAAGTTTAGATTTGTTACCCTTGAAGACCGAGGCATTGATGCCACTGGAGATCTTCTAGTCTGTCTCCCAACCTCGTTCGTACACCGGGTGGACGGCGAACTAGCGAACGTGGAGATATAAGGGTCCTTAGGTTTCATGGGCCAGACTTGGGATCTGTTAGAAGGTATAGGGTTTGGGCTCCTCACGGACCCAAATACTCTTATGTTCAGCCCAGAACATTTATTTGGCCCATGAACATTAATTCATTCCACTAGAGGAATTAATGTTGCACTCCCATCCTATCCCGAACCGAATCAGGGCTTCTATTAGACTCTATAATTCCCCGTGTTAAAGATATCGCACGTCCATTAATTATTAAAGCTTCTGACCGATTTAATTAATTAACATCTATTATTCCTTGAGTAGCACTACTCAACCTTGTTGTCGTACGAATATAATCCACCTGCAGGGTTTAATACGATAATCCTTCATGAGTTTCCTCAAGGGGACGTCATCAACCTGGATCACCAGGACACGGTGCCCTAATGTCAATAAATAGACATCGTGCAAACGATGTCACTACCCAAAATACATAGTGTGTTGAATTTAACAAGATTCTCACACATAGTAAATCAAAGTAGTGAACAAGCACTCCACATATCTAGATATCACAATTAGGGTTAAGAATTACAACAGTCACCAAGATCTTTAGTTCTTCATAATAGTCAGAAGAGAAGAACATGTCTTAACTGTGATCCATTCAATACGACATAGCGTACTAGTATGAACTAATGGCCAAGACAAGCCACTAACAAGTTCATACTACAACTTATACCAATAGTTATGTCCAGCACTATCTCAGTTGTGAATACTGTTTGTATCTTATAAGGAACTGACAATGTGATCTTCTGTGTGACTACAAACCCACCACATTATCTACAATATAAGATAAACAGACATACAAGTAATACAAGCAATTAATAAGATTGCAATAATGTGAAAAACCATTTATTTCAGATAATAAAGAAATCGAATATATCCATAAAAGCCCAACAAAAGTTTGCTTTACAGTATACACCAACAATCTCCCACTTATACTAAAGCTAAACTTTTAGTATACACATAAAGACATATCAATTCTCCCACTTATATTTAAAGTCTAGCTGGTATACATCGTAAACCAAGACCTTCCACATGCTGCTAAAAAACTTTAATCCGTAGAGTTTTTGTGAAAGGATCAGCTAGGTTGTTCAACGATGCAATTTTAGCTACAGCCACGTCTCCTCGATTTACGATGTCTCGTATAATGTGGTACTTCCGCTCTATTTGTTTACTCACTTTATGGGCTCTAGGTTCCTTTGAGTTTACCACTGCACCCGCGTTGTCACAATAAACAGTGATACACCTTGGCATACTCTTGGACACCTCCAAGTCCAAAAGGAAATTACGTAGCCAAACAGCCTCTTTGGCAGCCTCTGAGGCAGCTACGTACTCGGCCTCCATAGTGGAGTCCGCGATGCATTTCTGCTTCACACTTCTCCAAGATATGGCTCCGCCTCCCAACACAAACACATAACCCGAGGTAGACTTCCGTTCATCTAGATCAGCTTGGAAATCTGAATCTGTATAACCCAAAGGAACAATACTATCTGACTGGTATACCGGCATATAATCTCGAGTCATTCTCAAGTACTTGAGAATGTGCTTGACAGCAGTCCAATGTCCTTGACCAGGGTTAGACTGATATCTTGCTACCATGCAGACTGCATAGCAAATATTAGTTCTCGTACACAACATCGCATACATAAGGGCTTCCTACAACCAAAGCATAAGGAACCTTAGCCATCTCCTCTATCTCATTCTGTGTCTTAGGACACATATCCTTAGATAAGGGAACTCCATGTCTAAAAGGTAGTAAACCCTTCTTTGAGTTTTGCATGCTGAAACGAGCAATCACAGTATCAATGTAAGATGCTTGAGATAAACACAACATTCTCTTTTTTGGATCACGAATGACCTTTATACCAAGAATGTACGATGTGTCTCCCAAATCCTTCATTTGAAACTTCTCTGAAAACCACACCTTTACGTCTGATAATACTTTCACATTGTTGCCAATGAGAAGAATATCATCTACGTATAGTACTAAGAATACCACGACGTCTCCGTTTCTCTTCTTATACACACAACTTTCATTTTGACACTGTTCAAATCCAAAAGATTTCATCACCTCATCAAAACGAATGTTCCAAGACTTGGAAGCTTACTTTAGCCCATAAAGGGACTTTTTAGCTTCCAGACCAGATGATCTTGGCCTTTCTTCCCATAGCCCTCAGGTTGCCGCATGTAGATGTCCTTATTCAGATTTCCATTAAGAAAAGCTGTCTTGACATCCATTTGCCAAACCTTATAGTTCATGTGATCAGCTATGTATAAGAGAATCCAGATCGATTTTAGCATGGCTACTGGTGAGAAGGTCTCGTCTTAGTCGATTCCTTCTTTCTGGGTAAAACCCTTTGCCACCAACCTTGCTTTAAAGGCAATAACCTTTCCATCAGATCCTCTCTTACGTCTGTAGACCCACTTACACCCGAAGACTTCCTTGCCATGGGGAAGTTCGCTTAGGTCGTACACTTCCATAGCATCCATAGATTCAATTTCTGAATCCATAGGCTTGTGCCAAGACTCTGCATCTTTGTCTTGAATTGCCTCTTTGTAAGTCCAGGGATCGTTATCATCATGTTCATCGCTTGGAATCAAGTCCACAGACTCTCCCAAAAATATGAAACGATCAAGTTGACGTACAAACCTCCCACTACGACGAGGCAATGCATGCAAAGGTTCATCAGAGTAATCACGTCGTTCAGTCTCTTGTGGTATTTCCTCTTGCACACTCGGTGTGCCATTGTCTCCCCTTAACTCATTGAGAATGATATCACTATTGGACTTATGCTCATTCATATAGTCTTCCTCTAAAAATCGGGCAGTAGTACTGACTATCACCCTCTGATCTTTAGGACTATAAAAATTACCACCTTTTGTTCCCTTAGGATATCCTACAAACAACCGTACTTCAGTTCTAGGTGCCAACTTATCAGCTTCCTTATCCAGCACATGTGCTGGACAACCCCAAATTCGAATGTGGTTGAGACTAGGCTTTCGCCCAGACCACAGTTCAATCGGAGTTTTTGGAACCGCTTTAGAAGGTACGTAATTTAGAAGGTACACCGCTGTTTACAAGGCATATCCCCAAAACGAGGTAGGTAATGAAGCATAACTCATCATTGATCTCACCATTTCTAATAGAGTCATATTCCTTCTTTCAGCCACGCCATTCTGTTGGGGAGTACCAGGCGCAGTAAGCTGGGATGTAATCTCATTCTCTAATAAGTATTGCCTAAATTCATTACTAAGGTATTCGCCACCACGATCATATCGTGGTGACTTGATACTCTTACCATGACGGTTCTCTACTTCTGCCTTAAATTCTTTGAACTTTCCAAAGTATTCAGAATTGTGGTGCATTAGATAGATGTACCCATATCTTGAGTAATCATCAATGAAAGTGATGAAATACTCAAAACCACCTCTAGCTTGAACAGACATAGGCCCACACAAATCAGAGTGAATCAATTCTAACACATCATTGGCCCTATTCCCCTTGGCCTTAAAAGGCCTTGAAGTCATCTTGCCTTCCAAGCAGGAATCGCAGACTGAGAATGGTTCCACTTGGAGAGACTCCAAAAAACCACTACTTACAAGTCTTTGAATTCTCCTCAGATTGACATGACCTAGTCTTAGGTGCCAAAGATATGTTTGAATCATCTTTGAAGATTCTTTTCTCTTATTTGATGATGATGAATGAGTTTCAGTCATAATACGATATGCACAAGTAATAGTGTAAAGACTGTTTTCTAACGTGCCAGAACAGATTAAAAAGTCATTTCTCATAATAACAACTTTGTCATTAAAAACAACTGAGCATCCATCCAAAAACAACTTCGAAATAGAATTTAAATTCTTTAGAAAACTCGGCACGTACAAAACGTTCTTTAATACTAAAAAATAATTAGAAAAACATAAGTGCACATCTCCCACTGCGACCACTGCTACAGTCGTAGCATTGCCCAAACTGATAGTAATCTCACCCTCACTCAGTTGCCTTGTTTGCAGAAACCCCTGTTGGTCCCAAAAAGGTTATCCAGCGGAAACGTTTTGAAATATTTTAATGAAAACCCAATTTCTAATTAAGTACTAAAATTTAAAGTGCAGAAATCTAAATTGCAGAAAAGTAGAGAACACCGGATTTATAGTGGTTCGGACCAACTTGTCCTACGTCCACTCTCCCTTTCTTTAAAGGGGTCTTTCTCACTCTCCAACTATCTTACTCACTTCTGGAATTTAGAAGTACGAGTTCCTTCTTACAACTTACAACAACCTTATCTAACGAGATGAACAGGTTGAGTAATAATCCAACTAAACTCCTAATAGAGTGTATATAAACTAGAAAGGACAAAGGTGAGTGATTGGAAGAGTTCGTGTGTTCTTGGTGTGCTCTCGCGCGACTCTTGTATCTTGAACTAATCCAAGCACTCCTATTTATAGTTGTGGAATAAACTAGCCGTTGGGAACTAGCAATTCAAACAACCATAATTGGAGGAATATAATCAATCAAAGATTGATTATATGATTGATTAGTTGACTTTCAATCAAGCAATCAAACAATCAATCATATCCTCCATCAGTTGACTTCCAGATTGCCTTCTTCTCCATCATGAATTTCCAAAGTCTACTTGTCTCCAGATTACAATGATGCTTCTGGTAGGTGAACTAATCCGTCTCTCTCATCTGGTCTGGTCTGGTCTGGGGTCTCATCTGGTCTGGTCTCATCTGGTCAGGTAAAACTTCTGCTCTGGTCCTCAACCGGGAGAGGTCTTCTGGTCAGACTCCTCTGGCAGACTCCTCTGGTCCAAGCTCATCTGGTAGACTCCTCTGGTCCAAGCTCATCTGGTCAGACTCCTCTGGTCAGACTCCTCTGGACCTCATCTGCTCTGGCGACTCTTCTGCTCTGGACATCTCATCTGGTCACCTCATCTGGTACCTCCTCTGGTCACCTTTTCTGGTCACCTTCTCTGGTACCTTCTCTGGTCACCTCATCTGGTACCTTCTCTGGTATGCACAGATTTCTTCCCCCTTAACCAAAGACCTATTCTAGACCAAGACTAATCTGTAGCTGACTAACAGGTTCAGCTAGTCCTATTACAAGTTCTTGTTTTAACATCTTCAAAACATCTAATCTATATCCTAACAATTTCCCCCTTTTTGATGATGTTAAAACTGGAAGAACTTTAAATAAAACAAGACAAGAAAATATTGAAACATCTAAATAGAGATTCTAGCAGGCTGGGTCAACTGATCTTCCCCCTCAAAGTATGCTCAGCTGATGTTGGGGCAAAACATCAGCTGGTCTTCTTGTGTATCTGCAGGCAATCAACTTTTTGGTACCCTACTGGGTCCAGGGGGGGTTAGCACAATATTTAGGAAGCCACAAGAATAGATCATCCCTTTTTGGATCAGGTGATCTTATCTTTCTTCCATACATATCAACAAAAACACACTGAACATAAGAAGCTTCGACATGGTTATTTCTTCTAGAGGCTCTTCTTCTCTTATGAGTTTGTCCAGTAGAAGGAATAACTTGTCTTAAAGCAACAGACTTGAAATTCTTTTGATAAGGATAAGTCTTACTAGAACTATCAAAGGTTCCAGCTGGTCTGGCAGATGATTTGAAAGTCTTCTGCAAGTGAGTAGGAGTCATCTGGTTCTGCCTCTTTTGAGAAGATCCAGATTGTCTTCTACTCTGCTGGCCTGGCTGAGGTCTTTTATTCTGGGTATAGCCCTTCTTAAAATTCCTCCTCTGCCTTTTGGGTTTTTGAGTTTTAGGACTCATCTGCCCATTAGGCTGAGTTGCCTGGTCAGCTGGCATTTTACCCTTATCAATAAAATTACTAGTCTGTTCTTCTTTCTGAACATGTGAGGATTCAGGTTTGGAATAACCAAGGCCTGTTTTATCATGCTCTCTTTGAGATGAGGCAGCTATGTGTGACACAGCATTGTTTGCTATAGTCAGCTGCTCCACTCTCATCTTGAGCTTGTCCTCACTATCTTTTACAATTTTGTTTTGATGGAAGAGTTCATCGAACTTAGCTTTTAGCAGAGTATATTCATTATCTTTCTCAATGTTTTCAGCAAGCAACTTTTCTATTAGCTTAGTTTGTTCATCACATCTGGTTTTCAAGTCAGTGGACTCTTCTACCAGAGTTTGAACTTGTTCAACTGGTAGATCAGTTGGGTTGCTAAAACATTGTGAAAGCTTCTGATTTTCTGCTTTCAACTTTGTGTTCTCTTCTTCCAACTTTTGACAAAGTTGTATAGAAGTTTGGAGATCTAATAGCATCTTCTGCATATCAGACTCCTCTGATTGTTCAGAAAACGAAGAATAAGAAGAAGAAGAGGGAGTTCGATTGCATACCTCGTCTGTCATAAGACAAACCTCTTCGTCTGGTCCAAAATTAGATGATGAACCAGAAGTGGATACCTCATCTTCCTCATCTGCTAAGCTTCTTTTGGAGTACCTCCTGGTGTCTCTTCTACTGCATCTCTTTGAGCCCATTTCTGTAAAATTTGTTAGCACAACAAATATTTGGGTTTTAAAAAAAAATGGATCTACCCTGGTGACCACCGAGATAATTTCAAAACAGTGGTCTGTAGGACACACTGCTCTGATACCACTTGTTGGTCCCAAAAAGGTTATCCAGCGGAAACGTTTTGAAATATTTTAATGAAAACCCAATTTCTAATTAAGTACTAAAATTTAAAGTGCAGAAATCTAAATTGCAGAAAAGTAGAGAACACCGGATTTATAGTGGTTTGGACCAACTTGTCCTACGTCCACTCTCCCTTTCTTTAAAGGGGTCTTTCTCACTCTCCAACTATCTTACTCACTTCTGGAATTTAGAAGTACGAGTTCCTTCTTACAACTTACAACAACCTTATCTAACGAGATGAACAGGTTGAGAATAATCCAACTAAACTCCTAATAGAGTGTATATAAACTAGAAAGGACAAAGGTGAGTGATTGGAAGAGTTCGTGTGTTCTTGGTGTGCTCTCGCGCGACTCTTGTATCTTGAACTAATCTTTGATTGATTATATGATTGATTAGTTGACTTTCAATCAAGCAATCAAACAATCAATCATATCCTCCATCAGTTGACTTCCAGATTACCTTCTTCTCCATCATGAATTTCCAAAGTCTACTTGTCTCCAGATTACAATGATGCTTCTGGTAGGTGAACTAATCCGTCTCTCTCATCAGGTCTGGTCTTGTCTGGGGTCTCATCTGGTCTGGTCTCATCTGGTCAGGTAAAACTTCTGCTCTTGTCCTCAACCGGGAGAGGTCTTCTGGTCAGACTTCTCTGGCAGACTCCTCTGGTCCAAGCTCATCTGGCAGACTCCTCTGGTCCAAGCTCATCTGGTCAGACTCCTCTGGTCAGACTCCTCTGGACCTCATCTGCTCTGGCGACTCTTCTGCTCTGGACATCTCATCTGGTCACCTCATCTGGTACCTCCTCTGGTCACCTTCTCTGGTCACCTTCTCTGGTACCTTCTCTGGTCACCTCATCTGGTACCTTCTCTGGTATGCACAAATTTCTTCCCCCTTAACCAAAGACCTATTCTAGACCAAGACTAATCTGTAGCTGACTAACAGGTTCAGCTAGTCCTATTACAAGTTCTTGTTTTAACATCTTCAAAACATCTAATCTATATCCTAACAACCCCTGCAAGGTATAACAAACATGATCAGTGGCTCTTGTATCTACTACCCAAGAAAGGGCAGAACAAGCCACAAAGCATGTTTCAACAACTAGAGCAGGAGACGTACCAGAGTTATCCTTTTTCAGGAGAGGAAAATCAGGCTTCCAATGTCCTGTCTTGTTGCACTTGAAGCATTTGCCTTTCGGCTTTTTCACGCCACCAGAAGGCGCCAAAACCTTGCTCCCACTGCTTCCACCACTACTTCCACCAGCCTTTTTCGGAGAAGGCTTTTTCTTCTACCCGCCCTTGGACGAAGAAGATCCAGCCTGAACAGAAACATGGGCTTGTGGACCCTTACCCATGAGACCTTCCGCCGCAACCAACTCCGCAAGAAGCTCAGTTACAGTATAACCCTTCTTACTCATGATTATGTTCAAACAGAAGTTTTCAAAGGATTTTGGGAGCGAGTTGAGGATCAATCGACCTTGGCATCACCGTCGATTTCTCCCCTGAGTACCTCTATCTCATTCTGATATTCCATCATCTTGAGACAGTGGTCCCTTACCGATACTCCCTCTTGCATAGAGGTAGTCAAAATTTTCCTCATAGCCTCAAAACGGGCAGCCCTGTCTTTCTCACCAAAAAGCTCTTTTAGGCTCAACATCATATGTGCGGCAGTAGGTATGTTTTGATGCTGCTGTTGTAAAACATTTGACATAGAGGCCAAAATGTAACAACGAGCCATCTCATCAGCCTTGTGCCACTTTTTATGAGACTCCTTTTGCTCTTCAGTGGAATCGGGTGCCAGATCGGCAAGAGCAAGAGTATTGAGCACAAACTTGTACTCATCTGCAACTAGGACAATGTCCAGATTTATCTTCCAATCCAAATAATTCGGACCAGTAAGCTTAATTTCTTTTAAAATAACCATAAGCGGGTTGAACGTCATCTTATAAAATCTGAAATAAATTAAATGCAAACAAGCATTAAAATCACATAAATTGAAGCATAAAATATTGGAAATCTTCAAAACCAACATTTAACACAACCTCCAACAGCCCAACAAACACTCACGCAAGCCACGTTAGGATGGTCGTTTATGCATGTGTTCATCAACCAGACACCAAGTCTTTAATTTCAATATCACGTCAACTTATCCTTATGACGAATGAAATTAATAGTCGGACCTTAACTGGCCATGTGAATTAGAACAGAGATCTCGTTGGGGGGTTATATCAAAATTCACATCTAAGTGATGACCACAATTTAACTGTAAGAAAAATTATTCACTATTGATGGGCTCATACCAAGAACACATCGCCAGTAAATAATTCACTACAATTATCTTGCACTAATCTTAACTGATGAACTCATGAATAATACATCCGTTGGGGATGATCACACACTTCATCTAAAGATTAAAACATTTTGATTAGAAGTCTTAACTAGTAAGCTTGTGAATGTTGCATCCGTTGGGGGGGACTCCCAAGGTCCTACGAGCAACAATCACCTTACTTAAAGACCAATTGTGGAGGCCAATGAATTAATTAAATTAATTCTACTCACTTAGTCATTTAAAATGAAGATTATTCACAGGCATAGCAGATTATAATAAAAAAAATTATAAAATACAAACATGCTATAAAACGATAAATAAAAGCATAAATAAATGCATATCTATCGCAACCCCTTCTAAAACTTATCAAAAACAGCCTATCAAAGCTATTACAATGATAAATCAAGGGCGCGGATGGATGTCTCGCATCGGCCTCTCACGCAAAGCAAGAAATGGTCTCGAACGCACGTCACCCGAACTAAACTGGCAGAAAACTTCATCAAGACAATTGAATTAGCTCTTGCCACAGGGGGTCATAGACGTCTGTAGATAACGTCACAAGGTTTCCGAAATGGGCATACTTGCAGAAAACAGACTCCCAAGTTAAAAGTTATGGTCAAAACAGTGAACGTCACCGTCTAGGGCCAAAAAACATTTAACACGAGAAACCTTAAATCCGTTTCCACATCCTCCATCCAACATCGCCCGCTCTTGTGATCTTATAATACAACTAATACAAGCGATCGAAACCCTAATACAATGATCTATGCAAAAGAAACCTATACTACTCACACTTATTATCTGGTGGGAAAAATGATTACAAAATCACACTAGGGTTGCGATAGAGAAACGATCTAAAACAACAGTAACAGAAAACCAGAAAATAAATACATGTTTCAGGCAGAGCCAACAATCTACGAATCCTTGGCTCTGATACCATTTGATAGAACGCGCCGGTGAAGGCGGTCCGTCCCCAAGATCGTTGTTGGGATACCAAATGTGTATAAACAATTAAAGACCTAAACATACATCTAAAGACAAGTTTAGATTCGTTACCCTTGAAGACCGAGGTGTTTATTCCACTAGAGATCTTCTAGTCTATCTCTCAACCTCGTTCGTACACCGGGTGGACGGCGAACTAGCGAACGTGGAGAAAAGTGCCTCCCAATTTTGTCTACTCAAAACCCTACTCAAGAATTTCGGCTGTTGCTCATTTTATCTTAGAGTGCTAGGGTTTCAAAGATGAAATTGAAGCCTTTATATAGACTCCTTAGGTTTCATGGGCCAAACTAGGGATCTGTTAGAAGGTATAGGGTTTGGGCTTCTCACGGACCCAAATACTCTTATGTTAAGCCCAGAACATTTATTTGGCTCGTGAACATTAATTCATTCCACTAGAGGAATTAATGTTGCACTCCCATCCTATCCCGAACTGAATCAGGGCTTCTATTAGACTCTATAATTTCCCGTGTTAAATATATCGCATGTCCATTAATTATTAAAGCTTCTGACCGCTTTAATTAATTAACATCTATTATTCTTTGAGTAGTACCACTCAACCTTGTTGTTGTACGGATATAATCCACCTGCAGGTTTTAATACGACAATCCTTTATGAGTTTCCTCAAGGGGACGACAACAACCTGGATCACCAGGACACGGTGCCCTAATATCAATAAATAGACATCATGCAAACGATGTCACTACCCAAAATACATAGTGCGTTGAATCTAACAAGATTCTCACCCATAGTAAATCAAAGTAGTGAACAAGCGCTCCACATATCTAGATAACACAATTAGAGTTAAGAATTACAAGAGTCACCAAGACCTTTAGTTCTTCATAACAGTCAGAATAGAAGAACATGTCTTAACTGTGATCCATTCAATACGACATAACGTACTAGTATGAACTAATGGCCAAGACAAGCCACTAACAAGTTCATACTACAACTTATACCAATAGTTATGTCCAGAACTATCTCAGTTGTGAATACTGTTTATATCTTATAAGGAACTGACAATGTGATCATCTGTGTGACTACAAATCCACCACATTATCTACAATATAAGATAAACAGACATACAAGTAATACAAGCAATTAATAAGATTGCAATAATGTGAAAAACCATTTATTTCAGATAATAAGGAAATCGAATATATCCATAAAATCCCAACAAAGGTTTTCTTTACATTATACACCAACAATCTCCCACTTATACTAAAGCTAAACTTTTAGTATACACATAAAGACATATCAATTCTCCCACTTATACTTAAAGTCAAGTTGGTATACATCGTAAACCAAGACCTTCCATATGCTGCTAAAAAACTTTAATCCCTAGAGTTTTTGTGAAAGGATCAGCCAGGTTGTTCAACGATGCAATTTTAGCTACAACCACGTCTCCTCGATTTACGATGTCTCGTATAATGTGGTACATCCGCTCTATGTGTTTACTCACTTTATGGGCTCTAGGTTTCTTTGAGTTTGCCACTGCACCCGCATTGTCATAATAAACAGTGATACACCTTGGCATACTCTTGGACACCTCCAAGTCCAAAAGAAATTACGTAGCCAAACAGCCTCTTTGGCCAATATGCTCATCCACAGAACGACTGTAAATTAAAATGTCATCAAAGTACACCACAATGCACTTACCATTTTAAGGAACGTAATGTCTGGTTCATCACACGCATAAACGTTTTCGGAGAGTTTGATAGGTCGAAAGGCATGAACAACCACTCCAAGAGCCCCTCCCATGTCTTGAAAGTGGTCTTCCATTCATCCCCTAGGCGGATACGAATTTAGTGGTACCTACCGCGCTAATCCAATTTAGTGAAAATAATCGGTCCACTAATTTGATCAAGCAAATCATCCAAAGGTGGGATCAGAAACCGGTATTTCACGGAAATTTTGTTGATAGTGCGGCTATCAACACACATACGCCAAGAGTTATCTTTCTATGGGATAAGGAGGGTCGGAACTGCACATAGGTTGAGACTCTGTCGCACGGACCCACGTTGGATCAAATCTTCCACTTATCATCGCAATTCTTCGTGTTTAACCGAACTCATACGGTAGTGAGGCCAATTTGGCAAGGATGCACCGGGCACCAAATCAATTTAATGTTGGATATCACGAAGTGGAGGCAAACCCTGAGACAAGTCATCGGGGAAAATATCACCGAACTCCACCAATAGAGAACAGATACCCGGATGCACAAGTGTTGAAAAGACCTGAAGTTTGACCCCAAGTAACAATAGGCAAAATGGAGCAGTCACAAGTTCCTTGAGAAAAACAGCTTTAGACAACAACAAGACCAACTCTCTAAGAACCTGTTGTGGTGGTTTCGAAGCATGAAGTACAATCCGAGCCCCATTAAACACAAAGTTGTTTGTATTCAAATGACCATCATGGGTAACAGCCCTATCAAATTGCCAAGGACGGCCCAACAAAAGGTGACATGCGTCCATGGGGACCACATTGCACCACACAGAATCCCTGTACTTTTGACCAATGGATAAAGAAACAAGCACACGATGGTCAACTGTAATATGATTTTGACTCCAGAAGATAGAAGTTTTATTATCACACAATTAAATTGGATTTGAGCGAGGAGATGCCCGAATTTCCTTAAGTAAATTAATCACCCAGACAACTTCAGAGGCAGTGGTTGCAAGAGCATGGTACTCAGATTCACAGCCAAATCTAGCAACACTTTATTGCTTCCTTGCACTCCAAAAAATAAGGTTTGCACCAAGAAAAATGGAGTACCCAAATATTGATCGATGACTCTCAACACATCGGGCCAAATCCACATCAGAGTAAGCAGTAATAGAGAGATCATGACAGTGGCAAAAGATAGACCAACAATAATGCTTCGAGCCTTTAGATATAGCACCGCATAAAAATCACAAGCCAACGACAAATTTTGGTTTACGTGTAGTTTTAATGTTTTATCATATTAGTTTTTTATTTTTTATATTTAATAATATCATACTTAGTAGTAAATATGATTACATGACTTTATTTTACATAAATTACAAATTCAAATAATGTTCTCACAGGGACGGAATGACATTGAAGTAGTTCCTTGACAAGAACACATGTTTGTGAGAACTGTGTTGATTTTAATTTCAAATGATGGATTCTTTGCAAAGTTGGAGGATTTTAATTTTGTGACTAGCGTTGAAACCTTCAATTTATATAGATTTAACCATAGATGTTTTGTGTGAGATGATTAAGAGGTTTAGGATGATACGGTATATATAGATTTAACAACAAAAATAATTAAACGTAAAAAATATGTTTAACAGAAAGCCGAACATGTTTGACACAAAAATAAAACATTGTAAACACAAAGAAAGACACAAAACCTAAATGCACTGAAAATCACATGGCATGCCACAAAGACAAACACATGCCCAAGAAACTCAACATGCAAATAAATGAATAGGGTAGGGGAAATTGTTGTTTACCAAATAAAGTATGCTGGGAATTTATGGCTATTTAATGAAGCTTTGGTAAAAACATCAAATGAACAAGATCATAAATGCTTCATGAATGATTATGTTTTAGAATGATGAAGATGATGAAGATTTAAATCTAAGAACACCAAGAATTGCCAGGGGTTTTGAGTCCCTGGACTTAAATGTGTATATATTGCTATTGATTGTAAGTGATGAACCCCCTCTGTTTTGATACGAGAGTGGGACTATATATAGTTTCCTTTATACAAGGGTAAAAAGGTCTTTTTTGGTCTCCTAGGGGACATGAGCAATTAATGACTCCAGTCTCTGAGGATGCGCGGGTGTCCGTACGCCTTAGCCTGCAGACACGTGTCCATAAAAGGAGGATTCTCCGAGAATTTTCCTCATTTGGGTGGAATATTCCCTCTGTCACTGAGTACGGAGGTGACTCTTTACCTCTTATGGGAAGATCTCGTCAGATTCTATCACGTGCTCTTCTTTCCGTTCGTAGGTCAGAAGCCTTTTGAGATCGAAGATCGGTCTCCGACATGTCACGAGGTCGGGAGCTCCTCTTGGGCATTGACCATGCTGAGGAGACCTCTGGACGTTTCATTCGATCGAGGTCGGATCGGTCCGGTCTCGGATCATTGGTAATGTATCTAAGACGCGGTGGGCATGCTCTGGAGCTTGGTGCCGATCTCGATATGAAGGTCGGAAGGTCGGGATCGGAGCCCATGGCAGCCGGAAGGCATTTGGCTAGACAGGATCATCGTGGCCGTGTCACTTTGTCGTTTTTGGATGGATTAAGGTCGGTGTCGACCTGTGGTGTGAAATGGCCACAACAATTACCCCCCAGCTCGGCTCCCAGGGTTGGTGGGAGGCGAGATGGTCGTCTGTTCTTGATTGTCGGTGCCGACCTCATCTGGCTTGGAGTGGCCAGAGGTCGGTCCTTTTGTAACTGACGTTTGAGTGGACGTGCGTGGGTAAGTGCGCCTAAAAAGGTGTGCATGGCATCATGTGACACCTCGAATCCCTTGACTTGATGCGAATGTACCAGCTTTCTACTAGTAGCTTCCCCGCAAGAGTACGGATTCACTGTAGTATGGGCAAGTATAGTGACCTATTATTATCGAACCCAAGGGAAAGTGTGTATGCAAATAGATCCCTGAAGATCTACGCGTCGTAGTTAATATGAGTGAAATATTTTTGGTTTTTGAAAAGAAATTAATTAAAATAAACTAAACTATCCTACGAATGCAAAAGGAAAATTAAACTAAGAATTTAAGATGTGTTTTCAAATAAGAGATGGTGAGGCTCAGGATAGGAATCCCTACGTATACTAACGGAGCAGGTACATAATCAAAATAATTGTGACGCGCAAAAGATAACCTAAGTAAAAGAATGCAAGATGAAAGCACAAGATGTTAAACCCTAATACTTTATCCTAACATTCGACTTCACTAATCAACTAACAAGTTAATAGATCGTGCTTAATTAAACAGACCCTAATTTAACTAAGGTGATGCAGTCGTCCTCCCTCGCTAAACCGGTAGATTAATTAACCCCTTCTAAACCTTCTCGTTAAGACTACTAGTTGTTTAAGAGGGATACGGTCGTCCTCTCCCTAACACTTTCGTACGAAAATCAAAGGTAAAGTTAAGATTGATTTTTAGAATTCATTAATTAAGAGAATTAAAACCTAACGTCATGAATTACCCTAATTATATACCCACATCCTACTTCAATGAGTCCACCCTACCCCGAGCATGCAAGGGTTTTAGCTAGACATGGGTTTAACGATAACAAAAGAAATTGACGAAGTAACGAATATAAACATAATGAATTGAAGTGAAAAACTAAAAAGCATGAACTAGGGTTTTGAATGAAAATAATTCTAAGAATTGAAATTAGATTAATAAAACGAAGTCTAAAGTGTTTAATGTAATCAAACTAATGAAAAGAAACTATAGAAACGAAAATAAACTAAGAATTCGTACTAAAACGTCGATTAAACGTAAAGTAAAGCTTGCTCGTCTCTTCTCCTCTTTCACTATCTAAAAACTAAGTTTAAAAGTAATTTGGAATCTCTGTTCAAAACGTGTTCGGGAGGTATATATAAGCGTCGGGCTGAAATGGGAACTCGTGGGCCGGAAAAATGAATCTTGAAAGTTTGCTCTAAGAGGCGCTCGAGCTGTCCCGCTCGAGCGGACGCGCTCGAGCTTGATGGTCGAATGGGGCAGGCGGTCGAGCAGAGGCGCTCAAGTAGTTGTGATCGAGCAGAAAAAAGTTTTTGTAAGTTTGGGGCGCTCGAGCTGTCGAGCTCGAGTGGAGGCACTCGAGTGCATTGGTCGAGTGGATCATGAGGTCGAGCGGAAGCGCTCGAGTGCTCTCGCTCGAGCACTTTTCAGCAACAGTACACTTGTTCATAAAATCTTCATATCTCCTCAACCGGGAGTCTGTTTCGGCCGATTCAAAGTCCTACGTACTCCTCTTTTCACCCTCTATCCATCTATAAGCATAAAATAGACAAATTCATTAGTTTATGAAAATGATACTCAAATGACACTAAATACTCAACAAAATCAACCAAAACTAGGGCATTTCGAGTTACGAATCATGACAATTTCATGCCTAATCAACCCCCTAGACTTACCATATTGCTTGTCCTCAAGCAATGAAATAATAAGTCAAGTGAAATTGTTAGGAATGAGTCAAAGAATCAAATTATGCAAGCAAATGAATTCGAGCTTCAAAGATCAATCACAAGTATACTCACTCACCTTCCCTCATCATACTCATGCAATAACAAAAAGAATCACCAAAATCAAACATGGATGTGCATTGTACGATGTGTTTCACTCCCTCACAAGTGTATATCAATGATAAAGGGACTCACTCAAACAATCAATCACACATATTGGCAGCCATAGGCTTGTAAGCACTCTTACCTCCGACCATACTCTAGAAATCAATGCCGAATCAAAAAGGACTTTTCTCAAGGTTGTAATGTAGGCTCTTTGGACAGGTGGGAATAAATATGGTAAAGTGACTAAAGTGAATGGAGAATATAAAATCAAACTTCGGTACTTCGAGATTAGGAATATAATACTTCAAACAATTTCAATCTACACACTTTCAATTCCAACACTTCAAAAAAAAATTTCTTTCTCACTCTTGATTGTCGATGCCGACCTCGTCTGGCTTGGAGTAGCCGGAGGTCGGTCCTCTTGTAACTGACATTTGAGTGGACGTGCGTGGTTAAGTGCACCTAAAAAGGTGTGCATGGCATCATGTGACACCTCGAATCCCGTGACTTGATGCGAATATACCAGCTATCTACTAGTAGCTTCCCCGCAAGAGTACGGATTCACTGTAGTATGGGCAAGTATAGTGACCAAGTATTATCGAACCCAAGGGAAAGTGTGTATGCAAATAGATCCCTGAAGATCTACGCGTCGTAGTTAATATGAGTGAAATATTTTTGGTTTTTGAAAAGAAATTAATTAAAATAAACTAAACTATCCTACGAATGCAAAAGGAAAACTAAACTAAGAATTTAAGATGTGTTTTCAAATAAGAGATTGTGATGCTCAGGATAGGAATCCCTACGTATACTAACGGAGCAGGTACAAAATCAAAATAATTGTGACGCGCAAGAGATAACCCAAGTAAAAGAATGCAAGATGAAAGCTCAAGATGTTAAACCCTAATACTTTATCCTAACATTCGACTTCACTAATCCACTAACAAGTTAATAGATCGTGCTTAATTAAAGAGACCCTAATTTAACTAAGGTGATGCGGTCGTCCTCCCTCGCTAAACCGGTTGATTAATTAACCCCTTCTAAACCTTCTCGTTAAGACTACTAGTTGTTAAAGAGTGATACGGTCGTCCTCTCCCTAACACTTTCGTACGAAATTCAAAGGTAAAGTTAAGATTGATTTTAAGAATTCATTAATTAAGAGAATTAAAACCTAACGTCACGAATTACCCTAATTATGTACCCACATCCTACTTCTACGAGTCCATCCTATCCCGAGCATGCAAGGGTTTTAGCTAGACATGGGTTTAACGATAACAAAAGAAATTGACGAAGTAACGAACATAAACATGATGAATTGAAGTGAAAAACTAAAAAGCATGAACTAGGGTTTTGAAAGAAAATAATTCTAAGAATTGAAATTAGATTAATAAAACGAAGTCTAAAGTGTTTAATGTAATCAAACTAATGAAAATAAACTAAGAAACGAAAATAAACTAAGAATTCGTACTAAAATTTCGATTAAACGTAAAGTAAAACTTGCTCGTCTCTTCTCCTCTTTCTCAATATAAAAACTAAGTCTAAAAGTAATTTGGAATCTCTGTTCAGAACGTGTCCGGGAGGTATATATAAGCGTCGGGCTGAAATGGGAACTCATGGGCCGGAAAAATGAATCTTGAAAGTTTGCTCTAAGAGGCGCTCGAGCTGTCCCGCTCGAGCGGACGCGCTCGATCTTGATGGTCGAATGGGGCAGGCGGTCGAGCAGAGGCGCTCGAGTAGTTGTGCTCGAGCAGAATTTTTTTTATGTAAGTTTGGGGTGCTCGAGCTGTCGAGCTCGAGTGGAGGCGCTCGAGTGCATTGGTCGAGTGGATCACGAGGTCGAGCGGAAGCGCTCGAGTGCTCTCGCTCGAGCACTTTTCAGCAACAGTACACTTGTTCATAAAATCTTCATATCTCCTCAATCGGGAGTCCGTTTCGGCCGATTCAAAGTCCTACGAACTCCTCTTTTCGCCCTCTATCCATCTATAAGCATCAAAGAGACAAATTCATTAGTTTATGAAAATGATACTCAAATGACTCTAAATACTCAACAAAATCAACCAAAACTAGGGCATTTCGAGTTACGAATCATGACAATTTCACGCCTAATCAACCCCCCCAGACTTACCATATTGTCTGTCCTCAAGCAATGAAATAATAAGTCAAGTGAAATTGTTAGGAATGAGTAAAAGAATCAAATCATGCAAGCAAATGAATTCGAGCTTCAAAGATCAATCACAAGTATACTCATTCACCTTCCCTCATCATACTCATGCAACAACAGCAAGAATCACCAAAATCAAACATGGATGTGCACTCTACAATGTGTTTCACTCCTCACAAGTATATATCAATGATAAAGGGACTCACTCAAACAATCAATCAAACATATTGGCAGCCATAGTCTTGTAAGCACTCTTAACTCCGACCATACTCTAGAAATCAATGTCGAATCAAAAAGGACTTTTCTCAAGGTTGTAATGTAGGCTCTTTGGACAGGTGGGAATAAATATGGTAAAGTGACTAAAGTGAATGGAGAATAGAAAATCAAACTTCGGTACTTCGAGATTAGGAACATAATACTTCAAACAATTTCACTCTACACACTTTCAATTCCAACACTCTCAACACTTCAAAAAAAATTCTTTCTCACTCTTTTCACTTTTTTTTTTCAATCACTTTTTTTCTCCTCTTTTTCGCACAAACACATGAGCTCATTTTTTTCTTTTGCTCATTCTCAATTTTTTTCTTTCACACAACTCAAAACTTGATCACACCTTCTTCTCATACTCACTCACCAAACAACATTTTCCTTTTTCAACTCAATTCAATCCCTTCACATTCACACTTTTCCTATTCTCCACTAAAATTGGGACAAAAAGGCTTAGGAATCGGAATAGTGTTCATATGTGCTAGCAAATGAAATAAGCTTAAAGCTCAAAGGGGCTAACAAGGGATAAATGTCAATGGTAAGGAAAATTTAGGCTAAGTGACTCAATCAAAACAAAGATGGCCTAAGATCACATTCGGCATATCAAACTAGACACAATCAAGAAGCAAGAGCACACACAAGTTCTAGCATCCTCTAAGGTGACGATCCACTCACAAACGAAGAGATCAATTCATGCATCAAAATCTCATAAGGCTCAAATCTAACGGCTTTCACATCCATGCTAGTCCTAGTGAATTTTCACTCTCATCACACAAGCACTCAAAAAGAAAACTTGTAAGTATACTAGTTCTCTCTCAAATCAACTTTCATTCCCATACTCACACAATATAGTCCCTAACTCAAATCCACAAATCACCAACTCATACTCACACTCAAAGATAGCAATCAACAAGCATAAGATGATTGCTAGGCATGAAATATGTAGTAGCAAATCAAAACACTAACAGCTCAAGGAGCATCTGAAGACTCCACTAGCCAAACTCAACTCTAAGAGACGTGTGCGCCTGTGCAATGTAACAATAAACAAATAAAAAACTCCACCCCCCAAACATCGACCTTGTGAAGAGGTCTAAGTTTGGGGTTGTGGGTTACCTCAACCAAACAATTTAGTTTCTCTCAACAACGTTGCACACTCTCTTGCTTGAGTTCCTTCAATCTCCACTTATTTGGCACTCCTTCGAGACAAGCCTACAAAATAAACTCTCAAGTGCGAGGTTAAACGTACGACTCAACAACACCCTAATAACATAATAAAACACTAAAAACAAATAAATATGGGTTGCCTCCTATTCAACGCTATTTTTAAGGTCCTAATGCCGGACCGAGCTCAAAGGAGCTTATGGGACATGATACTAAAAAATACCTCCCTTACTCTCATAAGAGAAGTTGTCTAAGTTCTTTGCTCTATTCTCATCTTTCTTTTTCACCTCAAACGGTGGGCGTCTCAATTCCTTCTCACTATTTTCAGGAGGAGTCTTACCAAACAGGCTCTTGAATTTGGACTTTTTCTTCTTAACTCCTCTTTTTCTCTCGAGCTGGACCACGTCCACCTTTTTCATTTCTTCATCCTTTAATTTCTTCTCTTTATCCCTATCAAAATAAGTCAGATCATAATGCTCTTGGGTTAAATCAACAGGTGAAGGATTATCAAGCTCATAAATAAAAGTAGGGAAAATTGGTTTTTTTGTCCTTTAAGTTTGGTCAATTTTGTTTTTCGTCCTCTAACTTTTGACTTTATTTTTTAGTCCGATAACTTTTAAAAAATTAACATTTTCGTCCTAAGACCGATAATTTTTTAGTCCTAAAATTAACATTTTAGTCCGATAACTTATGTTTTAGGACGAAAACGTTAATTTTTTTAAAGTTATCGGACTAAAAAATTAAGTCAAAAGTTAGAGGACGAAAAACAAAGTTGACCAAACTTAGAGGACAAAAAACTCAATTTTCCCATAAAAGTAGGATTAGGGATAGGAGGTGTGTCTTCAACACTAGTATCAATGACATCCATGCAATACAAACTCTCATCCTCCTTCGGGTACTTCATGGCCTCATATAGGGAAATATTCACTTCTTGATCATCATCTTTCAACGTAATCTTCCCATTTTCCACGTCTAGCACCATCCCCGCCATTGCTAAGAACGGTCTTCCCAAGATCAATGGAACGTGCTCATCTTCCTCCATCTCTAGGACTACAAAGTCGGCTGGAAATATGTGTTCTCCAACTCTCACGAGGACGTCTTCAACCACACCTTGAGGTCGAGTAATAGACCGGTCGGCTAGTTGAAGCATCATCATTGTCGGCTGAAGTTCACCACCTTCCAACTTCTTGAAAAACGACAAGGGCATAAGATTTATGCTCGCCCCTAAATCACATAACGCTCCTTTCTTGATCACGTTCCCAATGTCACATAAGATGGTAAAGCTCCCGGGATCCTTCAGCTTTGGAGGAGCGCCTTGTGCACTAATGCACTCACCTCATGGTTCAACTGCACCAACTTCGGCTCATCCACTCGCCGTCTTTTCACGATCAAGTCCTTCAGAAAATTTGCATAGTTGGGCATCTGTTCCAAAGCATCATAAAAAGGAATGTTAATATGCAATTGTTTAAACACATCAAGGAATTTAGCGAATTTCTCATCAAGCCTCTTTTTCATGAAGCGATGTGGATATGGGACGGGTATCACCGATTTGGGTACCCCCCATTCATCTCTCTCGGTCTCTTTCACTTTCTCCCTTGCTTCCTTTGCCTTCTTCCACTTAGGAACTCTCTCAACCTTCTCAATACCTTCCTCTTAAAGCTCTTTGCTCGCTTGAGTGCTTTCACCCTCAATCTTCTTCTCAACTCCTATCTCCTCAATCTCATCTCTATCTGCCTCAGGCTCTTTTTCCTCTATCTCAACATCTCCTTGGGGCGTCTCAAAATCCGCAGGCATCTGGGGACCTTCATAATTGGTCCCACTTCTAAGCTGGATAGCCTTACAATGCTATTTAGGATTACCCTCAGGCATTGAAGGGTATTTGACAGGCTCTCTATTCAATGACTTTCCAATCTGGCTCATCTGGAACTCTATAGAAGTGAACCTTCGGTTGTTCTCTTGCTGAATTCGATTCATCTCTACATCTCTCTTCTGGAGGTCTTGATCACGCTGATCAACTTTCTTATGCAGATCATTCACATCGTACTCCAAAGATGATAAACGTTTGCTTCCTTCCTCCGCCTTTTGAAGGATAACTCTCAACATCTCCTCAGTTGAGGAACCACCTTCTCCACCCGGGGGTTTAGAACCTGGATCAACACCTGGAGGAACTGTAATACCCGCCTTCGGGTTAGCATATGAAAAATTCTCGTTCTTCCTCCATTGGTTCTGAGGAAGCTGTTAGCCTCCTTGGTACCCTTGTGTGTTCCTCCATTGATTTTGAGGCGGCTGTGGACCTGGAGGTACAAATGGTTGGCCATAAGAAGGCCTTCCTTGAAAATTTCCACCTTGTGGATACCCATTCTAATTATAATAAGGATTTCCCATATAATTTACTACTTCTTGCTGAATTGTGGGCTTGTCCTCTTGCTCATTCTCTGCTGCATTCCCTCCAACCATATTCTTCCCCAACTCAAGGTTGTTAATCTTTTCCATCATGGCCATCAACAGCCTTCTCGTTCCTTCACCTTCCTCAACCTGATGAACTCTCTGGAAATCTGCGTCTACATTCCAAGCCCTGGCATTCGTGACAATGTTGTCCACGATCTCTCTACACCTCACTATTCCTTTATTCAGGAATGATCCACTAGCACATGCATCTAGATGGTCTTGCCCAGCCTTATTGGCACCTCTAAAAAAAATGCCATGACATCTCCCTCATTGTACCCGTGCTGCGGGCACTCTATCAACATGTTTGAGTATCTCTCCCACGCTTGACGTAGATCCTATCCTTGCTTCTGGCGGAAGGAAGAGATCTCAATCCTTGCTTTGATCGTTCTGGATGGAGGGTAGAATCGCTCGAGGAACAGACGCCCAAGTGGTAATACCTCCTCGTGGAAGCGTATTATCGTACCACTCTTTAGCTATTCCCGTCAATGAGAATGAGAACAATCTAAGCCTCTTGGCATCTTCAGACAAGCCATTGTAATTGAAAGTGGAGGCTATCATTAGAAAACTCCTCAGATGAGTATGAGGATTCTCCTTCCCGATCATCCCCTTGAACTAGTTCTCTGTAAGCAGCTTTAGAATTCCCAGGGAAATCGAGAAGTTATTTGCCTCTATTGGAGGTAATGCAACTCCATCATAGTACCGTTGTGGCTGCGCTGCAAACTTTTCTCGAATACCCATATTCTGATCTGCGTTCTGTAGAACGTGTTGAGGATTAGCAGCTGGTACAGGTACTTGTTGGGGGGATGGTGGTTGATAAGCTGGTGGTTGGTTGTAAACAGGAGGGTGAGGATACGGGTACGGTGGATACGAATAAGGTGGGTATGGGTAAGGTGGATAAGGTAAGTTGTTTTTTGGTAAGTTAAGATATTGGTAAGCAGGGTTGTTCTGTGGATTTTGGACAATGTTATGAGCTGGACTATTTTGATTCTGTGTACTCGGGTTTTGGCTCTGGATTTCTCCTGACGGATCTTGGTTCTTACTGGTATTTCCTTCAGTGCCGTCAACCCGGTTCAATGTCTGATAAACTCATTCTCGATATCATCCAACTCATTAGTAATGTCCATTGGCTCTTTCCCTCCTCCGGCAGCGTTCATCCTTCTTAAGAAGGCTCAGTTTCTTCTTGCTATTGTCTCAGGATCCAGCAGTAATCTCTCTTCACTCGTATTGCCTTGTGAGCGTGTTTTCATAAACCTGAAACACTAACAAAAGAATCACAACGCAACTGCCGAATAAGTACAAAATATAAACAGAAAAGTAAATCACTCACTACTAACTACTAAGCTATCTACAAGTCCTATTCAAAAGACATAAAACGCCATCCCCGGCAACGGCGCCATTGACTTAATGCGAATATCCCAACTTTCTACTAGTAGCTTCCCCGCAAGAGTACGGGTTCACAGTAGTATGGGCAAGTATAGTGACCAAGTATTATCGAACCCAAGGGAAAGTGTGTATGCAAATAGATCCCTGAAGATCTACGCGTCGTAGTTAATATGAGTGAAATGTTTTTGGTTTCTGAAAAGAAATTAATTAAAATAAACTAAACTATCCTATGAATGCCAAAAGAAAATTAAACTAAGAATTTAAGATGTGTTTTCAAATAAGAGATGATGATGCTTAGGATAGGAATCTCTACGTATACTAATGGAGCAGGTACATAATCAAAATATTTGTGACGCGCAAGAGATAACCTAAGTAAAAGAATGCAAGATGAAAGCTCAAGATGTTAAACCCTAATACTTTATCCTAACATTCGACTTCACTAATCCACTAACAAGTTAATAGATCGTGCTTAATTAAAGAGGCCCTAATTTAACTAAGGTAATGCGGTCGTCCTCCCTCGCTAAACCGGTAGATTAATTAACCTCTTCTAAACCTTCTTGTTAAGACTACTAGTTGTTAAAGAGTGATACGGTCGTCCTCTCCCTAACACTTTCGTACGAAATTCAAAGGTAAAGTTAAGATTGATTTTAAGAATTCATTAATTAAGAGAATTAAAACCTAACGTTACGAATTACCCTAATTATGTACCCACATCCTACTTCTACGAGTTCATCCTACCCCGAGCATGCAAAGGTTTTAGCTAGATATGGGTTTAACGATAACAAAAGCAATTGACGAAGTAACGAACATAAACATGATGAATTGAAGTGAAAAACTAAAAAGCATGAACTAGGGTTTTGAAAGAAAATAATTCTATGAACTGAAATTAGATTAATAAAACGAAGTCTAAAGTGTTTAATGTAATCAAACTAATGAAAAGAAACTAAGAAACGAAAATAAACTAAGAATTCGTACTAAAACCTCGATTAAACGTAAAGTAAAGCTTGCTCGTCTCTTCTCCTCTTTCTCTATCTAAAAACTAAGTCTAAAAGTAATAGGGAATCTCTGTTCAAAACGTGTTCGGGAGGTATATATAAGCGTCGGGTTGAAACGGGAACTCGTGGGCCGAAAAAATGAATCTTGAAAGTTTGCTCTCGGAGTCGAGCGGATCATGAAGCTCGAGCACGTCCGCTCGAGCGGGACAGCTCGAGCGCCCCCGAGAGCAAACTTTCAAGATTCGTTTTTCCATCCCACGAGTTCCCGTTTCAGCCTGACGCTTATATATACCTCCCGAACACATTTTGAACAGAGATTCCAAATTACTTTTGGACTTAGTTTTTAGATAGAGAAAGAGGAGAAGAGACGAGCAAGCTTTACTTTACGTTTAATTGAGGTTTTAGTAAGAATTCTTAGTTTATTTTTGTTTCTTGGTTTTTTTTCATTAGTTTGATTACATTAAAAACGTTAGACTTCGTTTTATTAATCTAATTTCAGTTATTAGAATTATTTTCTTTTAAAACCCTAGTTCATGCTTTTTAGTTTTTCACTTCAATTCATCATGTTTATGTTCGTTACTTCGTCAATTGCTTTTGTTATCGTTAAAACCATGTCTAGATAAAACCCTTGCATGCTCGGGGTAGGATGAACTCGTAGAAGTAGGATGTGGGTACATAATTAGGGTAATTCGTGACGTTAGGTTTCCTAAGCATCACCATCTCTTATTTGAAAACACATCTTAAATTCTTAGTTTAATTTTCTTTTTGCACTCGTAGGATAATTTAGTTTATTTTAATTAATTTCTTTTCAAAAACCAAAAATATTTCACTCATATTAACTACAACGTGTAGATCTTCAGGGATCTATTTGCATACACACTTTTTCTTTGGTTCGATAATACTTGGTCACTATACTTGCCCATACTATAGTGAACCCGTACTCTTGAGGGGAAGCTACTAGTAGAAAGCTGGTATATTTGCCACTACTGGAGGTAATGCCACTCCATCATAGTACTGTTGTGGCTGCGCTGCAAACCTTCCTCTAATACCCATATTCTGATCTGCGTTCTGTGGAACGTGTTGAGGATTATTAGCTGGTACAGGTACTTGTTGGGGTGGTGGTGGTTGATAAGCTGGTGGTTGGTTGTAAACAGGAGGGTGAGGATACGGGTATGGTGGATACGGATAAGGTGGGTATGGGTAACCTGGATAAGGTAAATTGTTTTGTGGTAAGTTAGGATATGGGTAAGCAGGGTTGTTCTGAGGATTTTGGACAATGTTATGCGCTGGACTATTTTGATTCAGTGTACCCGGGTTTTGGCTCTGGCTTTCTCCTAACAGATCTTGGTTCTTACTGGTATTCTCTTCAGTGCCGCCAACCCGGTTCAATGTCTGATAAACTCATTCTCGACATCATCCCACTCATTAGTAATGTCCATTGGCTCTTTCCCTCCTCCGGCAGCGTTCATCCTTCTTAAGCTGGCTCGGTTTCTTCTTGCAATTGTCTCAGGATCCAGCAGTAATCTCTCTTCGCTCGTATTGCCTTGTGAGCGTGTTTTCATAAACCTGAAACACTAACAAAAGAATCACAACCCAACTGCCGAATACGTACAAAATATAAACAGAAAAGTAAATCACTCACTGCTAACTACTAAGCTATCTACAAGTCCTATTCAAAAGACATACAACGCCATCCCCGGCAACGGCACCATTGACTTGATGCAAATATACCATCTTTCTACCAGTAGCTTCCCCGCAAGAGTACGGGTTCACTGTAGTATGGGCAAGTATAGTGACCAAGTATTATCGAACCCAAGGGAAAGTGTGTATGCAAATAGATCCCTGAAGATCTACGCGCCATAGTTAATATGAGTGAAATATTTTTGGTTTTTGAAAAGAAATTAATTAAAATAAACTAAACTATCCTACGAATGCCAAAGGAAAATTAAACTAAGAATTTAAGATGTGTTTTCAAATAAGAGATGGTGATGCTTAGGATAGGAATCTCTACGTATACTAATGGAGCAGGTACATAATCAAAATAATTGTGACGCGCAAGAGATAACCTAAGTTAAAGAATGCAAGATGAAAACTCAAGATGTTAAACCCTAATACTTTATCCTAACATTCGACTTCACTAATCGACTAACAAGTTAATAGATCGTGCTTAATTAAAGAGGCCCTAATTTAACTAAGGTGTTGCGGTCGTCCTCCCTCGCTAAACCGATAGATTAATTAACCCCTTCTAAACCTTCTCGTTAAGACTACTAGTTGTTAAAGAGTGATACGGTCGTCCTCTCCCTAACACTTTCGTACGAAATTCAAAGGTAAATTTAAGATTGATTTTAAGAATTCATTAATTAAGAGAATTAAAACCTAACGTCACGAATTATCCTAATTACGTACCCACATCCTACTTCTACGAGTTCATCCTACCCCGAGCATGCAAGGGTTTTAGCTAGACATGGGTTTAACGATAACAAAAGCAATTGACGAAGTAACGAACATAAACATGATGAATTGAAGTGAAAAACTAAAAAGCATGAACTAGGGTTTTGAAAGAAAATAATTCTATGAACTGAAATTAGATTAATAAAACGAAGTCTAAAGTTTTTAATGTAATCAAACTAATGAAAAGAAACTAAGAAACAAAAATAAACTAAGAATTCTTACTAAAACCTCGATTAAACGTAAAGTAAAGCTTGCTCGTCTCTTCTCCTCTTTCTCTATCTAAAAACTAAGTCTAAAACTAATAGGGAATCTCTGTTCAAAACGTGTTCGGGAGGTATATATAAGCGTCGGGCTGAAACGGGAACTCGTGGGCCGAAAAAATGAATCTTGAAAGTTTGCTCTCGGAGTCGAGCGGATCATGAAGCTCGAGCACATTTCAGCAGTAGTACACTTGTTCGTAAAATCTTCATATCTCCTCAACCGGGAGTCCGTTTTGGCCGATTCAAAGTCCTACGAACTCGTATTTTCGCCCTCTATCCATCTATAAGCATAAAATAGACAAATTAATTAGTTTATGAAAATAATACTCAAATGACTCTAAATACTCAACAAAATCAACCAAAACTAGGGCATTTCGAGTTACGAATCATGACAATTTCACGCCTAATCATCCCATACATTAATTATTGGCGTGCGCAGCCATTTTGGTGTGGGGTCCCCGGTGTTTCTTCTTCTTGCACTTAGGCCCCTAGGCCTAGAAACTTGTTTGCAAAGTAGACCCTCCTCATTTCTTATAAATAGGTGAGTTATCTGCCATTTTGAGTTTTTTACTTTCGCGCCTTCAAACTTTCCATAGAAAATTTGAGATTCTCCGGTGATTACTCCGGCGAGACTTCTGAAGCGGCATTTGGATTCATACGGCAGCGACTAGGCGGTTTAGAGAGGTAATCTGCGTTTAAATTTCGAAAAACTTTCTACTTCTTCTATTTTCAAAATGGTATGGCGGTGGACTGGTCCTCCGCCAGGGCAAAGTGGCGGCGCCTCTTCGAGCGGCGGTGGCGGAACCAGCCGGAGGCTATTTGACGAAGGGGGGAGTTCTAGCGGCAGAGGTGGTGCCTCTCCATCCCATCTGAGTGCTAGCTCGATCTGGGCTCATGACGATGATGGTCTGGATGCGCTCTTCCCGAGTCTGGGCCGGTCACTTTTGGGCGAGGGCGCCAGAGCGAGTGGTCCTGCTGTGGCTGAGAGTTCGAGATCCGATCCGATGGCCTATCCGGTCGAGAGCCTGGAACCACTGGATGACTTCCTTGAAGAAGAAAATGACGATGGCGGATGCGGCGAGGGCGATGATTTAGCTTATAACTTGTTACTCTAGAACCTCGCCGCCGAGAAAATCAAGAAGATGCTCGGGATGACGAACGAGGCCTCGAGGTCGGAGGCCGAAGAGGTCGGGGGGTCGCCTGCTGTGGCCCGAAGTGCGGGTGAGGTCCGTCGGGACGAGATTAGGAGAGCCTTCCGGTTGTGGTCGGAGTACGTGGAGGAGAAAGATGGGATTGAATATCTCTCCTTCAATTTCGACGGGTACCAAGAGCATTATCCCCGGGGCCCGACCGTTCGTGATTCGAGGACCATTCGGACAACCAACCTAGAGAGATCCAAGAAGTGCACGATCCAAGAAGTGGACCATTCGGGGGCGAGAAGAGTTTGAGAGGGAGGAAGTCGGCGCAGATGGGTTGAGTCTTGTGCCGATCGACGTTTCTGACGATATGCCTCCAGGGCAGAGTTCGGCCGGCGTTGCTGCGATGGCCCATGCGACCCATGCCCTCGGCCGGGAGGATGATCGGACCTTCTTCGGTCATGATCCCGCTCATTTCCAAGCGTAAGTTTTCTCACTTTATAATTTTGTTCTATCAAAATATTGTTTCTGAATGGGTCTTTCTTTCTTTGTTCAGGTTGACCCGCAACGTCTCTGACTTGCCGCCGATGGTGCTGGACTTCCTTTCCTCCCGGGTTCTGAGCTCGATAGTGGAGATGTCGAAATACATGTGCCGGGCGGTGAACTCTCTTCCTCCATCCTGGACCCATGAATTGGCCGAAATCACCGACCGCCGCCCCGGCTACGCCGGTGGGGCTAATGTCGCCCTAGCGAACCAAGCGTTCATCATGGCCAACTTCGTCGAGAGCGAGCTCAACTCTGCTGTGAGCTCGCTTTGGAAAGCTGAGGTGAGACCAAGCGAAGACTTCTATGTTGGCCTTGAGGAAATCGATCACTTCCCCCTGCATTTTGGTCGGTATGCGAGAGCCGATCAGGATTTCCAATTCCGGCCTCGAAGGATCAACTGGAATGTATTCCAAGTCCTCCAAGGCCATGGCTTGCTCATAGCTTCACCGGTCATTTGTGTCAAACCTTGCATTTGTTGTGGGGTGGAACCAATCCTTGCCTCGGGATCATCAACTTGCATTTGTTGTGGGCTGGAACCATTATCGGGGCCGGTCGAGGTAGACCCGACCTCCATCGTGACTTCAGTGGTCGGAAGGGTCACCTCGAGGTCGGTCTACGATTTATCTATCGTTTGATTGTTGCAAATTAGAAATAAAGAAGAATCGAAATAGTTCAAACATTTTCTAGCCATTGATTGGTCACCCCTAACGGTGCCGACCATCCCCTCAGGGGTGGGAAATTTGATACAGTAATAAGAAGAGGCTACGACCTCGAAAACTTCTAGAAAAGGCCTACCTAAGAAGCCGTTATAAAAACTCGGCTGGTTTACAATGATAAAGTCCAATGGCCTAGTAATCCTAACCTTCTCGTCATAAAAGCAGACGAGCTCTTCTGAGAGCTTTATATTTCCCCGAAACCTTTCAGCTGGAGGTCGATTGGCTTTATGAAGTTGACGAGATCGCCGAGCTGATCTAGGGCCGCTTTGAATATGATGTTCCAGAAGCACCTATTGTCGATCAAAACTCATTGGACCTCTTTGCCCAGAATGCAGGAAGCGATCACCAAAGCATCCCTCTTGGGGTACAACACCCCACTTCGGTCTCGGTTGGAGAAAGTGATCTCCAGATCCTTGAGGATTTTGGGCTCGGGCGGGGTGACCAGGTTTATGTTGGTCACGGCCCAGACTTCGGCCTTGCTCTTTCTGTTAGAAAGCATGGAGACTGGGGTGAGGCCGGCCAAGTTTCCCCCGCCGGCCTGGATCATGTTGACCCTGCCACCAGGGTTCATCGGGGGGAGGTCGTCGTCGTCCTCCTCCTCCAAAGCGGCGACCGGCCTGAGAGGCCAGCCTCCTTCTTTGTTTCTGCGGGGGGGACGCTGTTGATGCTGCTGCTGGTCTTGTCGGCCAGGTGGCCTCTGTATGAGGTCGTTCAGGCGCCCTTCGTTAAATAGTTTCCACAACTGTTTTAGGAGATCACTATACTAACTCGTATTATGGCCAATTGAGTCGTGATAGGCACAAAACTTTTTAGGGTCCAACCGGGACCGATCTCCCATGAAGGGCCTTGGCCTGGGGAGCACATCCCTGTATTGGATTGCATTGAAGATGTGTGCTGGGGATTGTCTCAGCGCCTTGGTGAGATGTACTTCGACGTCTCCGAAGGAATTGAAGTTTCCGGGCGGCTTGGCAATCTTTTTGGCCTTGGGACCACCTTTATGGGAGGCCTGAGTTACGGCCTCCGGCTCCTTCGCTGCAGGTTCGGACTCCCCTAGCCTGAGAGCAAGCAGCTTCCTCCGAGCCAGGTAATCGTCTGCTCGGGCTCGAAAGTCGGCGTACATCTTCGGGAAGTCTTTGGAGAGGTGCTTGAACATCGGGGATCAGCCGTGAAAACCTCCAAGGGTGGCATGCAGATCTAGCTTATCGCCAACCGGCTCCCCGGTCAGAATGACCTCGTACACCCGGGCGACGTAGTCCTCGTCGGACTCCTCCTTCTCCTGGCGGATGCGCATTAAGCGGTGCCAGTTCTCCAGCCAGGTAATTTTGGTCGCAAAGTATGAGGTGAACTGGGTGCTCAGAGTCGAGAAGGAGTCGATCGAGCAGGCCGGGAGTGAGATGTACCACCTGTGGGCGAGATCGCCCAGAGTGAGTGGGAAGAGTCTGCACTTTGTGGCGTCGGTCACGCCCCGCCCTGTCATGAAGAACTGGAATTTACTCAGATGAGTTTCTGGGTCCGTCTTCCCTTCGTAGAGAGGGGTCGGCGGCGGAGTGATTTTGAGCTGGACAGGGGTGAGCTCAATATCAACGGACAAAAGCTCACTCGCAACCGGTCGGGCCTTGGGTTGGCCTTGCGCCTCCATGAGCGCTCTCATTTCGTCAAGTTGCTTCTGTATCTTAACGATCTCCGGTTTTGGAGTTTCGACCAGGTGGTCGCCACCGTCGGTCAAAGGGCCAATCCGATTGAAAATGGCCGCACGCAGGGTGCCGCGCCCCAGGAGGCCCCTTTGGGCGAAACTGATTTTGCACCTAGCGGAGTTGGCCGGCGCCAGGCTGACCTCGGCTCCCCTCTTGTGGGGCATCTGTGCCGTGCTCCAAGTGTTGGAGACAGACTCCGTACCTCCATACCCAGTGTCGTAGCCAGAGACTCAACTCGGGTACCATGAGGGGTCGCTAGCGCCCAGGCGGTTAAAGACCGAATGGGCGGAGCCGCAAGACCGGGCAGGGGCTGGATCAGCCTGACATTGGCTTTCCCCCTAGTGCTCCCGAGTCTTAGCCTTCCCTTTGAGGGCGCGCGCTTGCAACCTCCTTTTTTAGGCTGAGGGGGTGCTTTGGCAAGCCCTGGGATAACCTTGGATTTGTCATCGTCTAGTGGAGAGAGTAGAAAGGCTTTAAAGGTTTGAAGATTTTTGAAGAGAGGGCTTTGAAGAACAGTGAGTGTTTTTCAAAGAGGTAAGAAGAAACTGGGTTTAATGGGTTTGGATACCCTCCTTCTAGCGCCAAATGTTGTTTACCAAATAAAGTATGCTGGGAATTTATGGCTATTTAATGAAGCTTTGGTAAAACCATCAAATGAACAAGATCATAAATGCTTCATGAATGATTATGTTTTTGAATGATGAAGATGATGAAGATTTTAATCTAAGAACACCAAGAATTGCCAGGGGTTTTGAGTCCCTGGACTTAAATGTGTATATATTGCTATTGATTGTAAGTGATGAACCCCCTCATTTTTGATACAAGAGTGGGACTATATATAGTTTCCTCTATACAAGGGTAAAAAGTTCTTTTCAGGTCTCCTAGGGGACAGGAGCAATTAATGACTCCAGCCTCTGAGGATGCACGGGCGTCCATACGCCTTAGCCTGCAGACGGCCGACCACTTGCTAGTTGACACGTGCCCATAAAAGGACGATTTTCCGAGAATTTTCCTCATTTGGGTTGAATATTCCCTCTGTCACTGAGTACAGAGGCGGCTCTTTACCTCTTATGGGAAGATCTCGTCAGATTCTATCACGTGGTCTTCTTTCCGTTCGTAGGTCGGAAGCCTTTTGAGATTGGAGATCGGTCTCCGACATGTCACGAGGTCGGGAGCTCCTCTTGGGCTTTGGCCATGCTGAGGAGACCTCTGGACATTACATTCGATCGAGGTCGGACCAGTCCGGTCTCAGCTCATTGGTAATGTATCTACGACACAGTGGGCAGGCCCTGGAGCTTGATGTCGATCTCGATATGAAGGTCGGAAGGTCAGGATCGGAGTCCATGGCAGTCGGAAGGATAGATCAAGGTCGTGGTAGTGTCACTTCGTCATTTTTGGATAGATCAAGGTCGGTGTCGACCTGTGGTGTGAAATGGCCACAACAGAAAACACGAAACAAAACTTTATGAAATTATTGCACACACACACACACCTAAATTTCATAGAACCCACATGTACTTTCATGCAACCATTCCTCCATCCTTCCCACTAGCACATTATCTTCCCATCACAAAAGTTCAAAGAGAAAAAAAAATTATGTAAAACTTAATACCCATTGATCCCCAGAAAGAAATCACATACATAACACTTTTCAAAGGACAACCTGCAAACACAAAAATGCATAAATAATCAGGATTCAAGAAAATTCAGTGGAAGCAATACATAGGTCACACAAGACACGAATACCACAAAGCAAGAAACTTTCAAATATATAGCACAAAGATATAATTAAACCTGCAATAACGTATAACCTAATCAACCTAAGCCCTCAACAAGCAACTATACTACAAAAGCATTAGACTCGCAACAAGTGGCTAAACAACGAATAAAAAATTATAGGGGATAATTTTCTTACGAGATCATAATCCTACAATAGAATTCTAAATTGGGAAGCCTTTTCCCACAAACAGTATCTCCGTTTTCGCCATTAATTAATTTCCTTCTTTGCAAAATACATTTGTAACTCAAAGAAAACATTGTTGTGGCTATTAAAATAATAAACCCACTTACAATGACTTACAGTAGCACATGGACAGCGGTGGGCGCAGACGCAAAAAAGTTGTGGCACTTTGGGACATGGGTATGGCATTCTCAAAATAAGGATGACGACGAGACATGCTTTTCAATTGAGGTCTCCCCCAACTAAAAATATGATCTGAAGCTAGAGTCTCTAGAAAAAAAAGGAAAATTATTCTGAAAAAAATATAATAAAGGACATCAAATGGAAAAATAAAAATACGGTAACTAATCAACCTCCTTAATTATTCATTGTCCATGATATATGTGAAAGCTATAAGAAATAATTCAAAGCTAATGAAACAAGTGTCAGACTTTCTCTAAAATAACATCACGAATCATTATAAATGGGTTGACCTGTGACTGTTTAGCAACCAACAAGAATAAAATCTATAAAAAAAATTCTTGCACAATTAACAATCTATGCTCCACCATAAATTTCAGTGAAACTGTCCTAAACCTCTCAATCTTCTCACACAAAATACAAGTTGTCATATGGTTAGACCCATGTAAATTTTAAGTTCCAACATGAGCCATCAAAAATAAATATTCCTTCAACGTTCATCTGCAAAAAAAATATCAAGTCGTTCCAAAACTGTCTGCAATCCCGGCCGCTTATTGTACACAGTAGAATTTATCTCATCCATGCAAATCTTGTAGAATATAATCATACATTGTCCATTTTTGTATATTATGGTCTTCTTTTACCTCCAAAGTTCTTTGACGCTATATACACATTATTGAAGTTACCTCCACTAACCACAAAGAGATGTATTAAATCCATTTGATAAAAATTACACTTTTGGTCCCAAGAGAATGGTCCAAAACACTGTTAGTCCCTATGAACGAAAGTGATTCTTTTTTCTTTTTTTCTTTATTGTAGTTGGGGTCACCTGTAAAATTTTAGGATTAAAACTGCAATTTTACCACATTTTCTTAGGACCAAAACTGCAATTTACCATTATCTTCTATTAAAAATACAATATCTTGGAACTAAAAGTGTCGAGAAAAAAATTGTATGAGACGGGTCCAAAATAAATACATCTCATTGAATAGTTCAAAATTGTAAAGAGGTATGCAATTAATTCATTTATTAATTTCCTTTACACTCCCTTACTCTGATTTTAAAAAATTTCCTTTGAGGAGGAACAATGATTAAAAAAATTAATATGGATGAAATAGTTTTTTTGTGAGAACCGAACCCAAATATAGTCGTTGAAAGAATTTCATCTCATTTAAAAGTCCAAACTTGTTGGTGGAAAATTAATTTATTTCATTATTTTCCTTACACTTTCCCTTACTAATGGGCCGAACTAAATTTTTCCTCTTTGGGGAGACTCAATTTGTGGATAATTTAATATGGGTGGAGTTGCAAACAACGGATCGAACTAGGGATCTTTTGTCTGGGCATGAGCCTTTTGACTCTGATACCATAAAATAATTGCATCTAATCTAAAAGTTGTAACTGTAGAGAGGTGTGGCATTAATTCATTTAATTATTTCCCTTATAGTCGTGAATCAAAGGGCTCTGTAAGAATTTCAACTCATTTAAAAGTCTAAATTTATAGATAAGTATCGTGAAACTAATAAATTATTATTAACCCTATCCAAATCTTATGTACCGAAAATTGGAAAATTATATTAATGACGAGGGGTACAAAGGAACTATAAAATGGTCATAATCCTAAGCCTCAATCATAACCTAATTTATGTAGTGAAATTAATAAATTATATTTTCCAAAGAATACCATCCATTAACCTTATCCAAATCTTATGTACCGAAAAATGGAAAATTATATTAATGACGAGGCGTATGGAAAATTATAAAACGGTCCTAACCCTAAGCCTATGTCATAACCTAATTTAAGTATTTTCAAAATATAAAAATGGAGAATGCCGCCAGTGCCCATGTAGCACGAAATCAACAGAAGAAGGGGTCTTCCAAATTCCGCGACATCAGAAAAAGGAGATCCAGGATACGGGGCGGAGATAAGGAGGATGTGGCTCAACACCTTTGTCAAGGAGGTGGAAGTGGAGTTGTTATCTGTGGAAATCGAACCCAAAACTTTGTCTTGGCGTGAAAGAATTTCTTCTCATTTAAAACTTGTAAGGAGATATAAAATTAATTAATTTAATTATTTCTCTTACAGTGGTGTTGTCTTATGACCGAGCTGCCTGAAATTTTCTCACCGGTGAGGTACCGACGAAAAGGATGGTCGAGGAAGATGAGATTAACATACGTTACTCTGCAAAGAATTTAACCTTGATTTGGATAGTGAGAGTTATTGTTTGCAGCGGAAATAATTCTTTCAACGAGTGAAGGTATTAGATCTAATACGATAGAGGTTGATTTAAATCTTCGAATTCATTCAGCTACTTTACAACAATATCTAGATGTCTTCTTAGAAAATTAAAGGCTAATGCAAGTATACAAGAAAAAAATTAATTTCATCCTGTCCTAATAACTCCAGTTCACTTTTATTTCTAGAGAATTTTTTGTAATACTAATTTATATTCTTTTTCAGTTGTCTATATTTTCAATTGCTTTAATATTTAGGGTTTTTTATGGGCAGGTATTCTAATCACAATTGCTTGTTAGAAAGAATAGAAAAGGATTCATCCTTCAGAGCTTACAAATAGGGGAAGATTCAAGTATGATATAGTCTGTGCAGGTCTTGTGCATTGAGGACGACGACTACCCTCCATCGCCACACCAAAACAAGACGTCTTGTGCGTCATAAAACTATCCCTCCTACCAATTAATTAATCCACCACAAAATTAATTAAATAAAGTTATTTGGTTATAAGTTATAAGTTATAACTAGAAGAATTATTATTTATTGATTTTGTGGTGCATTAATTAATTAGTAGGAGGGATAGTTTTATGACGCACAAGACAGTTTTTTGTTGGAGGGCGATGGAGGGTAGTCATCGTCCTCAGCGCACAAGACCTGCGCAAACTCTATCATACTTGAATCTCCCCCTATTTATAAGTTCTGAAGGATGAATCATTTTTTATTCTTTCGAACAAGCAATTGTGATTAGTATAAGTCCAACATGCCCATAAAAAACCGTAAATATTAAAGCAATTGAAAATATAGACAATTGAAAAAGAATATAAATTTGTATTAAAAAAAATTCTCTAGAAATAAAAGTGAACTGGAGGTATTAGGAAAGGATGAAATTAAATAATTTTTTCTTGTATATTTGCATTAGACTTTATTTTTCCAAGAAGATATCTAGATATTGTTGTAAAAGTAGCTGAATGAATTCAAAGATCTAAATCAACCTCTATCGTATTAGATCCAATACCTTCACTCGTTGAAAGCATTATTTCCGCTACAGACAATAACTCTCACTATCCAAATCATGGATAAAATATTTACAAAGTAATGTCTGTTAACCTCAGCTTCTCTGACCATCTTTTTTTGTCGGTATCTCACCGGTGAGAAAATTCCGGGCAGCTCGGTCATAAGACAACACCACTATAAGAGAATTAATTAAATTAATTAATTTCATATCTCCTTACAAGTTTTAAATGAGATGAAATTCTTTCACGCCCATACAAAGATTTGGGTTCGATTTCCACTGAAAACAACTCCACTCATATTAAATTAATTTCTTACCTCTCTACTAGTTCAAACTTTTAGACGAGAAGAAATTCTTTCAGCTCTTTGTTAAGTGCACTGATGAGATGAAGGAAAAGAACGATGGTGATGGAGGAAACGTAGTCGCCGGCGGCGTTTGTAAATTGGGGGAAGGATATGGAAAAAGAAGATGGGGTTTCCTGTGGAAGATAAGGGAAGTGAAGTGATGAAATGGTTTGGTCTGAAACCCAAGTCTGATGTACTTGTTTCCAATCCAATGGTGGGGGTTAAAATGAGAGATACTGATCTGGAGCATACAAGTGGAAAAGAAGAGTAGTTTTATTAATTTTCTTTATTCCCTAAAAGACTTGGTTTATTCCAGTTTAGTCCTTGATGTTATTTTAAATTTGTATTTGATCTTGTGGGGATTAAAATTTATGGTATCAGAGTTACAAGACTCAGGCACACCCATATTAAATTGCCCACTCATTGAGGACATAACAAGATTGTTGTCGCTAAAGATAAATTTTCTCGTAGTGTTGGTCTCCCAAAAGAGGAAAATTGAGTTCGGCCCATGAGTGAGGGGAAGTGTAAAGGAAATAATAAAATTCATTAACTCACACCTCTCTACAAGTTCGGACTTTTAGATTAGATGAAATCTTTCACTGACTATATTTGGGTTCGATTATCATAAAAAAATAATTTCATCCATATTAAATTTTCACTCGTGGTACCTCCTCAATGGTAAAATTTTAAAATATGAGTAAGGAAGTGTAAAGGAAATTAATAAGTGAATTTATTGCATTGCTCTCTACAATTTTAAACTTTTGGATGAGATGTACTTACCTGTCTCATACAACTTTTTTCGCGATACTTTTGGTCCAAAGAGATTGTAGTTTTAGTACAAGATAATGGTAAATTGCTTTTTTAGTCTCAAGAGACTGTGATAAATATGCAGCTTTAGTTCTAAAAAATTACAGATGACCCCAACTACAAAAAAAGAAAAAAAGAAAAAAAAAATCACTTTGTTACATAGATACTAAGAGAATGTGGTAAAATTGCAGTTTTGGTCCTTAAATTTTTACAGGTGACCCCAACTACAATAGAGAAGAAAAGAAAAAAGAATCACTTTAGTTCATAGGGATTAACAGTGTTTTGGACCATTCTTTTGTGACCAAAAGTGCAATTTTCTCACATGAATTTAATCAATCTCTTTTTGATTAGTGGAGATAACTTCAATAATGTGTGTATTGCGTCAAAGAAGTTTGGAAGCAAAAGAAGACCATAAATACTATAATGGGCAATGTCAGATTATATTCTAAAAGATTTGCATGTAGGAGGTAAATTCTAAAGTGTACAATAAGCGGTCGGGAAGACACGCAGTCTTGGAACGACTTGGTAAATCTTTTGCAGATTAAAGTTGGAGGAATATATATTTATTTTCGATAGCTCGTGTTGGAACCTAAGGTTTGCATTGGTCTAACCATATGACAGTTTGTATTTTGTGTGACAAGATTGTGAGAAGGTTTACATGAGTCTAACCCAATCAACCTGAGACTTATAGAGCATCAACTCCTAAATTTTGATAATTAGCAAAAAGTATAGAGTCGGTGATGACAAAGCCATTAAAATTTGGAGAGTTCAGATTATAACTCATTTTGTCCTAATCAATGAAAGTTAAAAGTGGAAACGTTGTAAATAAAGCTAAAGCACAACTGAAATTGGATTTAATGGTGCATGTTGCCTTTTACTATATACCAACTTATGCTATAGATCAAATAACGTATATATTGATTTCGTGCAATGCAACATTTGTAAGATCAATGGCATTTTTCGTTAAATGTGATAAACTTGAACAAACGCCTACATTTTTGTATCTACACGTCTATGACACATCAAAATTATGTGTTAGTATTAAACTTATGTGACATTTATCATGTGTTTTGCATTATGTACAAAAAGCAAATCAAAGTGTCGTTGGACTCGCAGTAAGCAGCTACAAAGCAAACAAAAAATAATAGGGTTAAACTTTCTTACGAGGTCATAATCGTACTAAAGAATTCAAAACCGGGCAGCCTTTTCCCACACACCGTAGCTCTGTTTCCGCCGCTTACCTTAACTTACAGTAGCAAATGGACAGTGGCGGGCGCACAAGCAAAACTAGCAGTGGCACTTTGGGACATGGGTATGCAGTGTCAAAATAGGGATGACGACGAGACGTGCTCTTCAATTGAGTTCCCCCAACTGAAAATATGATCTGAAGCTAGAGTCTCTAACAAAAAAAGGAATAAAGGAGTGAAATATTTATCGCATTAAACAAAGGAACTCTCTAATATATAATTTTTTCATAGGAAACTTTTATTTATAAATAAGAAAATATGACCAGAAGGCCCTCTTGAAAAATAGGAACAGTATTCTCAAACTATATAGAAGGGATCTGGAAATTCCGAAACGTGGTAATTTTCTGGGGAAATTGCAAATTTGGTCCCATAAAAAAAATTAATAACAATTTTGGCCCCACGTTCTATTTTTTTTTTTTTTCAAATTTTGTCCATTCCGTTAGGTTTTGGGATCAAAAGCTTCTATTTTTTTGGACCATAATTTCAATTTATACATTTTCTTGGGGCCATTTCTCTTGGAACCAGAACAATGTATGAATAACTATAGGACAAAAAATATCAAAAAAGGACCATTTTTTGAGATAACTCATTCTTATGGGACTAAAAGTGCAATTTACCCATAATTTTAAGCAGTTGTACTCCAATTGTTAATAAAAGAACTTATTTGTGTTGTGTTAGATTGTGAAGGTGGATTAAAGTTAGGTGTAATTCCAAAGTTACTTCTAGTTTGGTAGATTAGGCTATGAACCCGATTCCATGTTTAGAAAGCGTATAAGTTTGTTTTGACGATTGATGTATTGTACGTTGGTTTTTCAAGGGTTGAGTACTCTTTATACTCAGTTACTATTTATTGCTTTTTGTAGAAAATTTTTTTAAAAAAAAAAGAGAAAGTGAACACTATCGATCGGCAACCTTATTTGTCATCCAGAATATATGCGAAAGCTCTAAGAAATAATCCAAAGAAAAACAAATGTCAATCCAAGTAACCACAAAGAACGTATAAAGCCACGTAAAGAAAGATAAGATTCAAAGCCTACACCAATATAACTACCAAAAAATTCAATCAAGTAACAGAAAGACAATCATTTGACAAAATGAAATAGAACAAAAGGAAAGCACAAAGACCAGTACCACAGAGATATGCAATTAACACAAAGAAATTGAAAACAAAGAGAAAACAAGGGCATGTACAGTATAATAAAACGTGTAAAGACAGTCGTTCTAGAGACATATAATTAATAGAAAATCAATTATAACAAAAATAATCTAACAACCACAAAGACAGTTGCTCCATCTCACTCAAATCAATCATGACACAAGGCAGAAAATTCACGACGACTTAACCACAAAAGCATATTAACACAGTGAACATACTTGACAAAAAAAAAACATGTTAAATACAAAGAAAGACATAAAGCCTAAATGCACTGAAAATCATATAGCATGCCACAAAGACAAACAAATGCTAAAAAATCTCAACATGCATATTAATGAATAGTGGTAGGGGGAAACATGAAACAAAACTTTACGTAATTATGCAAAACACACATAAGCCACACTCACACACACACACATAAATTTCATAGATCCCCCGGGTACTTTCATGCAATCATTCCTCATTTTTTCCCACTAGCACATCATCTTCCCATCACAAGAGTTAAAAGAGCACAAAAAAAAATTTAAGAAAAACATAAAAACCATTAATCCACATAATGTAATCACATACTCAACACATTTCAAAATACAACATGCAAACACAAAAATAAATAAATAATCAATATTCAACACAATTCAACAGAAGCAATACATAGGTCACACAAGACACGAATACCACAACAACAACACATAACCTAATCAACCTAAGTCCACATTAAGCGACTATAATACAAAAGCAATAGACTCGCAACAAGCGGCTACACAGTGAATAAAAAAGTATAGGGTTAAAGTTTCTTATGAGATCATAATCCTACAAAATAATTCCAAATTGGGCAGCCATTTTCTACAAACAGTAGCTCTGTTCCCGCCATTAATTAGTTTTCTTCTGTGCACAATACGCATGTGACTCACAGAAAACACCGTTCCTACTAACAAAAAAAGAAACCCTTTTACATTGACTTACTAGTAGCAAATGGACAATGATAGGTGCAGAGCAGTGGCGCTTTGGGACATAGGTATAGCAGCATCAAAATGGGGATGACTACGAGATGTGCTATTCAATTAAATTCCCCACAATTGAAAAATATGATCTGAAGCTAGAGTCTATAGAAAAAATGGAAAATTGTTCTAAGAAAATATATAAAAGAACATCAAACGGAAAAATAAAAGTATTCTAACCAATCAACCACCTTAAATATTTATTGTCCATGATATATGCAAAAGCTATAAGATATAATTCAAAGCTAGTGAAACAAGTGTCAGACTTCCTCCAATATAACATCACTAATAACTACAAATGGGTTGAAATGTGACTGTTTAACGGCCAACAAGAATAAAATCTATAAAAAAGAAATCCTTGAACAATTAACCATCTATGCTCCACCACAAATTTCTTTGAAACTTTCCTAAACATCTCAATCTTCTCACACAACATACAAACTGTCCTATGGTTAGACCCATGTAAATTATAGGTTTTGACACGAGCCGTCAAAAATAAATATTACTCCAACTTTCATCTGCAAAAAATCTACCAAGTCGTTCCAAAATTGCCTGTCATCCCAACCGCTTATTGTACAGTATAGAATTTAGCGCCTCAATGCAAATCTTGTAGAATATAATCTGACATTGCCCATTATAGTGTCTTATGGTCTTCTTTTGTCTCCAAACTTCTTTGACACAATACACACATTATTGAAGTTACCTCCACTAACCACGGAGAGATTGATCAAATCCATGTAAGAATAATTGCACTTTTTGGTCCCAAAAGAATGGTCCAAAACACTGTTAGTACCTATGTAAGAAAGTGATTCTTTTTTTCTTTTTTGTAGTTGCGGTCACCAATAAATTTTCAGGATTAAAATTGCAATTTTACCACATTCTCTCGAAACAAAAAATGCAATTTACCATTATCTTGTACTAAAACTACAATCTCATGGAACTAAAGTGTCGAGAAAAAAGTTGTATGAGATGGGTCCTAAATAAATACATCTCATCCAAAAGTTCAAAATTGTAGAGAAGTATGCAATTAATTCACTTATTAATTTCCTGTACACTCCCTTACTCGAATTTTAAAATTTTCCATGTGATGACAAAACTATTAAAATTTGGAGAGGTCAGATTATAACTTATTTTGTCCTAATCAATGAAAGTTAAAAGTGGAAACATTGCAAATAAAGTTAAAGCACAACTGAAATTGGATTTGATGGTGCAAGTGAAAATTACCTTAAATTAAAAAAAGAAATGTTAAACCAAATCATGATATCTATATCATAGAGTTTTGTTTCCTTTTTTTTGATGAGTAAAAAAGTATCTCTTGGCAAGGTAAAAATGAATTGCCTTGGAATGCATGTTGCCTTTTACTATATATGCAACTTATGCTATGTAGATTTCGTGCAATGCAACATTTATAAGATCAATGGCATTTTTCTTTAACAGTGATAAATTTGAACAAACGCCTACTTTTTTTATCTGCACGTCTATGACACATCAAAATGATGTGTAATTAGTATGAAACTTATGTGCCATTTACCATGTGTTTTGTATTATGTACAAAAAAACAAATCAGCGTGTCCTTGGAAATTTCTTTTAAACTAACATTAAGCTTAAGCATTGTTTTGCTTCATCGAGCCAAAATTATTCTTTAAAAGATCAGGGTCTGAATGAAAGCTTGTCGCATAGGGAAGTTGAATATCCTGCTCAATTGTTTAAACAACAATGTAGTGTTTGTGTGGAGAAGATAGGGAAAATTGAAAATTTGGTCCCGCGAGAATTTTTCAATAACAATTTTGATCCCACGCTATATCTCATTTTTTGCCAATATGGTCATTTTCGTTTATTTTTGGGACCCAAGCTGCAATATTTTTTGACTGACTACAATTTATACATTCTCACTTTTCTTTCAATAAAAAAAACGAATAAAACTACGGGACCAAAAATATCTAAATAATGACCATTTTTGCAAATCACATATTCTAATGGAACTAAAAATGAAATTTACCCGGAGAAGATATATTCAAGTGCTTCTTTAATATGTAGAAAGAAATATATTTATCATTAGAACTATATATTCAAGTGCTTCTTTAATATTTGCTCCCTAAAAATTGGCCCTTATATCTGAAATTAATGTATTTTACGACAATTTTTCATCTCCGCACAACGATTTAGTAGAGAACGTAACATAAGTAGCTTCCTTAACTGTGTTTTATTTGGCAACACGACTCGTCCTTCTATGAGGCCAATAAATCCTTCGACTCGGAGGGCAATTTTTTTTTTCTTGAAACTTTTTGCGTGCGCACACACTCATATATCGGTCCATCCCATATTAAGGCCCTTCAACTAATCACACAACTAAAAAGAAAAAGTAGTAAACTAATCACGCAAAGTAGACTACAACGTCCAACGCACGTAACATATTACTAGTTGTTAACAAAAGAATAACTTTTGCATTTTTTACTCTCAACAAATTTGGTACATATGTGCATAGGGTGTTTTTCTTTTTTCTTTTTTTTCTTTTTTTTTTTTTTTTTGCAATTTAACCACATTCTCTTGGGGCAAAAAGTGTCTGAAAAAAAAAATCATGGGACTAAAACCATTAAAAAACTATGTCCTTTAGGACCAAAAATGCAATTTAAACTATTCTTATATCTTTATGTACGTACATATACTATCAATCAAGTGAACAAGACCCATTTATAACCATTTTACTTGAAATTAATATAAGACAAAAACGTGTGAAACTAATGCACGGATTTATCACACAATTCTCTCTACTTGAATAAAATCATGTGAACGGGTGCAAGATGATGATTAATATTACTATGTATTAGAGGCATTGTTGGTAAAAGTTGACAAATTTGTATTGATATTAGTAAAGTGACAAATAAAAGAAACACCACCAATATAAATAAAATAGAACAGTTAAAAAGAGACTAATGGAGTATCATGTTAGTTTCATTTTGGTACTCTCATATTAATTTTATATATAGTAATTATTAAATAAATAAATAAAACTGAAAACTCCGCCAATACATTTAATTTGGTGCTGGCAAAAAAGAAAAATACATTTAATTTGGTCCTGCCAAAAAATAATCATTAAATTTTTTGGTATACATAAAACGACTGGTATCAATATTAATTGCACTTGCTCGGACTTGGAATGGAAGGCGGCGAAGCCTCTTCCGGCGGCTTTACCGTACACAATCCTACAAATCAATTCCATGAAAAGATGAAATATATATATATATACATACATATATATATTTGTAGGCCGCCTCCTCCGTGGCGAAGGTGTCGAACCACATCGTTATTCTGACGCCGCGGAATTTGGAAGACCCCTTTTCTTCAGTTGAGGCCGTGCTACATGGGCAATGGCGGTCTTCTGCATTTTTACTCATAGTTTGGGGTATGAGATAAGGTTAGGGTTTTGCTCATTTTATAGCTACTCTTGAGTACCAATACTTTTGGAAATTACAACGAGGTAACTGAATTTCAACTAAATTTTCTTGCATAGTAGCGTATCTTGGTTCCACACACATGGTGGGTCGAGTCAATGAAAACCCGTTAAGCGAATACGTCCTAACTAGGTGTTGTCGAAAAACAATGTAACACTCTAAAAGTTAAAATGACTTTCGTCCTTTTAGATGTAGCACCCCACATAAACGGCTCCAACAAACTGAAATCAACGCGAAAGTGGATACGACTTCTATAGTGAATATGCAAGAGTTTTCAAGATACAAAAAAAAAATACAGTGTATCGATGTATTAAATGTAATTAATATTACACTATCCATCTTAATCCATATTAGGATAATATGGGCTCTCGGTTATTATTTCCTATGTTTAAGATTATCTAGCCATTAATTAATTGAGCCTCTGAATAACTCTAAATTAATTAATATCATGTGCCTTGAAGTAAGACATCTCAACATTATTATCTGTGCCGGAAAACTAATTTTCACTTACAAGATTTAGTATGATAAAACTTCTGAGTCCACCAAGGGGACAAATCACACAAGCCGTACTTGCATACTTTTCTCCGTATTAAATTTTAGCAATTGTTGTATGATTATTATTATTGCCCAAAATCCAAGGTATCAAAGTCACAACGATTCTCACCCAACATGTATATATCAAAGCAATAAATATTAACCACACACAGTCATATATAAGTGACGGAGATTAAGAAATCAACAATCACTGGGGTCTAATTCTTCTCCGTTCAGAACAGAAGAATTTATCCTCTCTATAGGTCCTCTTAAATACATACAAAATTTGCTAGTGCAATCTCTTAGTCAAGACATAACAATTTGAGAACTACAATCTCTTAGTTCAATTCCACCTAGGTCGTGAAGTTGTACATTTATTTACAAGGAACTGTTAATGTGATAAAAAAAATTTATTCAAAGTAGCAGCACGAATACGATAAGTGTTTAGTCAAAAGCATCGAGCGTAAAAAGGGGTGACCGTCCGACTTAAAGTACATTCATCCCGAATAAAATATAGATATTAAAAATAGTTATAAGTTTAGACAGTGGTGGGTAGATCTGTGCTACAGCTGCTCCCAATACTCCGCATCAGTACCTGAAAATGTTTGTAAGAATAGGGGATGAGATTTGAATTCTCAGTGTGGGTCATCTGTACGCGATTATGCAAAACAAGTATATTTCGAGTATCTATTACACTATCCTTCCGAACATAAAATAATTTGGCACGACTATTTCATCAATGCCTATGGGCAGTCTTAATTTCGACATACCCTATGAGCAATCTTAATTTCAACATACTCTGCAGATATGTCTTAGTTCCAACATATCCTGTGGATATATCTTAATTTCAATATACCCTGCAATGCATAGCACCGAGAAATCACATGTATAATTTCAACAAGAAAGCACACCAATTTACACATAATTTCTAGGCAATACAGATATGAACCACCTACCTTTCAAGGAGCTTTTTCATAAAAGTTGTGTTGGAGTTATACGTGAAAGTATGCTTATAGTTTGTATAACTCGTGTATCAAACACTCGTTTTATGAGAATAAATCTTTTATCACATTTGCTTTAGTTATGATTGAATGTTGAAATTCTTTTGCAAATCGTTCAATATATAGTACATGATACAATGTAGTTAATGTGGTGATACCCGATCACGGAAGACAACATTAACAGTTTACTTGTAACTAAACGTACATTTTCACGACCTAGGTGGAATTGAACAATCCGCCGTGAAAGGTCGATGTGTAAGGCTCAGATTGGTATGTCTTGACTAAGAGATTGCACTAGCACATTTAGTATGTGTTGAAGAGGACCTACAGCGAGGAAAAATTCTTCTGTTCTGAAAGGTGAAGAATTAGACCTCAGTGGTTGTTGATTTCTTAATCCCCGTCACTTAAATAGGACCGTGTGTGCTTAATGGTTACTTCTTTGATTCATGTTGGGTGAGAATCATTGCGACTTTGAACTTTGTGTCTTGGGCAGTAATATTAATCATACGACGGTTGCTAAGATTTAATACGGAGAAACGCGTGCGAGTACGGCTCGTGTGATTAGTCCCCTTGGTGGGCTCAGAAGTTTTACTGTACCAAATCTTGGAAGTGAAGAATTAGTTTCTTCGGTACGAATAATAATGTTGAGCTGTCTTTACTCCAAGGTGAAATATATTAATTAATTTAGAGCTATTCAGAAGCTTGATTAATTAATGGACTTGATAATCTTAAACGCGGGAAATAATAACCGGGAGCCCATATTATCGTAATATGGATTAAGATGGATAGTGCAATATTAATTTATTAGTGGTAATAATTAATATTAATGGGCTGAATTATATTGGGGCTCAATATTGAAATTCAGAAGTCCATTAGGAGGTCCAATCTTAATTCTCCTTAAGGCCCCTCAAGTAGCCCATTAAGTAGCCCAATAATGATAAGGTGATTAAAATAAAAAGATAATATCATGCTGATTTTTATTGGTATTTTAAAAAATATGGCCTATTTAGGAGAGAAAAGATTTTGTTGATTTTCTTGGAAAGATATTATGGAAGATATGTATTTTTGAAATACAAGAATATCTCATATATTCAAGAAGATCCAAATCTTTGGATTTCTTCTATAATTTTCGAAAAACATCAAGAATAATAGGAGAGTGAGATTTTTGTGGAATATTTTATTATGGAGAAAAGAATATATGGGATATATTCAAGATTTCTTAGAGTCTAAGAAAAGATTTTCTCAAGGCCCAAATATTCTTAAAAAAATCGGTCACTACCTATTATAAATAGGGGATGATTATTTCATCTCCAAGTACGTAATTCCATGTGTTGGAAAAATCAAGAAGCATAGATATTTTTCTTTTTCCTCAGTTTATTAAATTACTTGAAAGCATCTCCCACCGGTGATCAAGTGAGGTGAAAGGGAAATACTTGAGAAGGTTTTTGGGTCGATAGAGCGAGATCGTAATTGTCCCGTTTATCCAAAGGCCAATTCTACAAGAGGTACGTTAATCACATATTTACTTGTTTATTCCGCCATAGTTAATATGTGAAATTAATTCAACATGCATGATGAAAATTCGTTGTTGGAATTATTATTTGAATTAATTAGGATTAATTCATGCTAGTAATAATTGTATTTAAATTTGTATTAAAATTTCATCCCGGATAGATTCCGGGCACCCTATTTTCCCAACAACTGGTATCAGAGCCACGGTTTCGGGCTCTGATCTTTAAATTGGAATTTAAATTGATAAACATTAAATTGAAATTGGATAGTAGAATTGCTAGATCTTTTTTGCAGGTATCCAATTGTCATGGTTTTAATGTTGTTAATTTCATGCATGTGAATTAATTGTTTTTAATTCGATTCGTTCGAATTCATTTTTCTCGTGAGAAAATCCACGAGTAGATTAGTTATTTTTATTTTGATTCGATCATTGTAATAGACTAGTCTAGATCTAGTATTTATTTTTTTTGTAAAATAAATTGTAACCGGATCGTGACGAAGAACGAAGAATTAAAAACGGCGTACCCGGATGGCGCATACAAGCATGGCACGTGTATGGACGTAAAATCATGCAAGGGGTGAAGAAAGCGAGGACGAACGGCGAAAAACGGTGCACGGGGGTGCACGCCGCACGCCGCGCGCGACGGGAGGCCAGCGCCGCGCGCACGCGCGCGCTCGCCTCAGGCGCGGTCTGCGGCGCCTCGGGGCGCTCCGGGCGGCGCCTCGGCGCGCCTCCGTGCAGCGCCTCGGGTGCGCCTCGGGGCTGCGCCTCGGCGCGCCTCCTGCAGCGCTTCGGCGCTTTTTGGGCCGACGTGCGCCGTATCTCGGGCCGTGGAATTTTTCGGTTCGTGTTTTTTTTCCGTGTGATTTTAAACGTCGTCCCGAACCCCAAACGATGCTGTTTTTGATGAAGTGTTGCTGTTCGAGGGGGAGCGTGTCGAGACGAACGTCGGAAAGCAACCAGGACGATTTTTCGCACCAAGACGTGAAGAAATTAAACCGTGGCAATTGGATTCGAGTGCTCCAATGTGTTTAATTTTGTTTTGATGGATGTTTTATTTCGTGCACCTATTAATATTTGTTAATATGTGTTTGCATGAATTTAATTGTCCAAGAAAAACCTTACTTTCGAAAATTACTAAGTATGTTTTTATAATTGCAATTTTATTCCGGATATTAAAATTGGATTAATTTGACCTCCATAATTTATTTATTTGTGAAGTTCTTTTGGAATACATTTCTCACTCGGATCGGCCAAAAGAACGGATTTCGCATGAATAAATTCCGAAAGAATGATTGTGGATTATTACTAGTGGCGGTATTGACCCTCACCACGAGTGGCTTGCTCAAAGCGAAATAATAATCCTGTATTTAATTATGGTTATTACTTAGGCATAGGAAATTGATATTAACTTACTCCCCTCGAAGTCCCTGTCAATTTCTATGTGGTCAAAGTGGGAGCCAACTATTAATTTTGAATTAAGGATTTATAACTTTTAAGTTTGTAATCCGCTTGAATGTGTTTAAATGTATAGACCACCCCTCGTGGCGCATTTAAATTGTTTCGAGATGTTGGCTGATGCATGATTATATTGTTTTAAGGTTTCAATATAATTGATGTGATCGAATTATGTGATAATTTCGTATTTTTCTAGATATTGATATGAATGTATGTTTTATTCTCAGTTCATCATGTCGCAACCTTTTAATCCACTGTTTAGTATACTTAAAAATAACAAACTTGTTGGTGAGAACTATGTTGATTGGAAACGTAACCTTAATATTGTCCTAACCGCTCAACACCACAAGTGGGTACTTACTACTCCTAAGCCCCAAGAGCCTGCCGAAGATGCCACGAAAGCGGACAAGAAAGAGCATAAGAGTTAGTTTGACTCCAATGAGATGGCTAGGTGTACTATTCTGGCTTCAATGTCAGATGTGTTGCAACACCAACACCAACACATGGAGACCGCCTCTGAGATAATGCAAAATCTTGAAGCGATGTTTCAACATCAGAACCGTACGGCTAGGCAAATCACCATGCGAAAGATGCTTTCGTTGAAAATGGTGGAAGGTATGCCCGTAAGGGATCACGTAATCGAGATGATGGGTTATCTCAACAAGTTGGAAGTACTTGGTGCGGAATTTGATCTCCCTACTAAGGTCGATTTCATTCTCCATTCTCTGCCAAAGAGCTTTGAGCAGTTTCAGTTGAACTATCAAATGAATGACCGGACAAATAGTTTGCCCGAGCTCTTGCAAGCTTTGGTATCGGCGGAGACTCTAATGGATCACCAAACTGTTGCTATGGTGGCAAACGGTCTGTCTTCCTCTTCGGGTCCCAAGGGAGGGAAGAAGAGGAAGAGGACGAAGGGCCAGACCCAAGCAAATCCAACCGTTGCGAAACCCAAGGCAAAGGGAGAATGAGGTGGAAAGAAAGCTGCTAAGGGTAAGTGCTTTAATTGTGGTGAGAAGGGACATTGGAGGGCGACCTGTTCTAAGCCTAAGAAGGGTGGAAATAAAGGTAAGTCTCATGCTTTAGTCGTTGAAACATATGTTGCGGCGTATGCTGCCCACGTTTGGGTAGTGGATATCGGGGCAACTGATCATATTTGTTACACTCTTCAGGGGTTCCAGCTAGCCCGGCGACTTAACAAGAATGAGATCACAATCACTTTGGGGGATGCTACGAGAGTAGCAGCCGAAGCAGTGGGAGTCGTGCACCTATCTTTTGAAGATAGAGTTTTAATTTTAAGAGATGTTTTATATGTTCCGAACTTTAGGAAGAATTTAATTTCAGTTTCTAAGTTGTTTTTTGATGGATATTCAGTTACTTTTAATAAAGTTGTTACTGTTTCTTTTAAGAATGATGTTATCTGTCATGGAACGTTGGTAAACAATCTCTATACGATTAAGTGTGCACACCACTCAAATAATGAATCTAATAACACGTCGATCATTTTGAGCAATAAAAGAAAGCATTCTTCGGAGATGAACGAAACACTTCTATGGCATCTTAGACTAGGTCATATTAATCTAAAGCTGATAGAGAGATTGGTGAAAGACGGATCCTTGGAATCGCTCCAAGTCGAGCAGTTTCCAACTTGTGAATCCTGTTTAGAGGGTAAGATGACCAAGAGGGCATTTGGAGCCAAGGGGAATAGAGCCACAGAAGTGTTAGAACTCGTCCATACCGATGTGTGTGGTCCAATGACGATCAAAGCGAGAATGGGGTATGAGTATTTCGTTACCTTCATTGACGATTACTCAAGATATGGGTACATTAACCTTATGCGGCATAAGTCTGAAACTTTTGAAAAGTTTAAAGAGTTTAAGGCCGAAGCCGAGAAACATAGGGAAAAAAGTATCAAGTTTCTACGATCAGATCGTGGAGGCGAATACCTCAGCGATGAATTCTTGAACTAGCTATCAGACGAAGGGATTGTATCCCTGTTGACCGCACCGGGAACCCCTCAATAGAACGGTGTGGCGGAACGAAGGAGCCAGAATCTTTTAAGAAATAGTCATATCCATGATGAGTAATTCGGATTTACCCAAGTCGTTTTGGGGTAACGCCTTGGAAACAACGACTTACATTCTAAACTTGGTGCCATCCAAATCGGTTCCTAAAACCCCAATGGAATTGTGGACCGGGCGCAAGCCCAGTCTAAGACACTTGCAGATTTAGGGTTGTCCGGCATACGTGCTAGACGAGGAAGCCGGTAAATTGGATCCACGTTCGGAATTAAGGTTGTTTATAGGATATCCCATGAGAACGAAAGGGTGTATGTTCTATAGTCTCAAGGATTAAAAGACCGTGATTAGTTTGCACTTTAAATTCTTGGAGGAAGACTATATGAACAAAAGAAAGCCCAGAAGTGAGATTATCTTAGACGAGTTAAGAGAGCAAACTCATATAAGTATACAAGATGATATACCACACGTCACACCTTCACAACCGAAACCCCGTCGTAGTGGGAGGATTGTAAGGCAACCCGAGAGATTCATGGGAATTGGAGAATCTTCGGATTTGATTCCCAGCAATGAATCAGACCCATGAACGAACGACGAGGCAATCCAAGACAAAGATGCGGAGGCGTGGCAAACCGCAATGGAAACCGAGGTGGGTTCGACGGATTATAATGAAGTGTGGGAGTTGGTTGATCCACCTAGTGGGGTAGAGCCCATTGGATGCAAGTGGGTGTACAAGAGGAAAAGAGGACCGGACGGAAAGCTAGAGACCTTCAAAGCAAGGCTTGTGGCCTGTTGCCTGTAGCTATGCTTAAGTCCATCCGTATTCTCTTGTCGATCGCTGCGCACTTAGATTACGAGATCTGGCAAATGGATGTCAAGATAGCTTTCCTTAACGGAAGTCTTGATGGGATCTATATGCAACAGCCCAAAGGTTTCGTTGAAAAAGGCCAAGAGCACCTCGTATGCAAGCTTAAGAGATCCATTTATGGACTTAAGCAAGCATCGCGTACTTGGAACCAGTGTTTTGATCAAGTTATTAAGTCTTATGGGTTTGTGATCAAAACAAGTTCGAAAGTTGTGTGTATAAAAGATGTGACGGAACTGCGGTGGTATTCTTAGTATTATATGTAGACGATATTCTGCTCATTGGAAACAATGTAAAGGTATTGTCAGACGTAAGGGTATGACTGTCAAATCAGTTTGATATGAAGGACTTAGGGAAAGCCGGTCACATCCTTGGGATCAAGTTCACTCGAGATCGCAAGAGGAGGATGTTGGGCTTATCGCAAGTTTCATACAAAGCCACTGTTTTGAAGCATTTCAGCATACAAGATTCCAAGAAAGGTTTTGTACCTTTTAGGCACGGAATCCATCTATCTAAAGAAATATGCCCTAAGACCAAGTGAAGATAGATGACATGAAAGACGTTTCGTACGTTTCGAACGTAGGAAGTCTTATGTATGCAATGTTGTGTACGAGACCGGATATCTGCTTTTGCCGTGGGCATGATGGCAAGATATCAAAGTAACCCCGGGAAAGCACATTAGATTGCAATTAAATGCGTTCTTTAGTTTCTGAAAAAAACTTGGTATGGAATGCTGATTTAACAATCAGACAATCTAATTCCCATGGGATACACGGACTCATATTTCCAATCAGACATAGACTCCAAAATACCTACCTCGGGTAGTGTGTTTTGCATGGGAGAAGGAGCCATGACATGGAGAAGCGATTTGCAGAAATGCATCGCAGATTCGACCGTGGAAGCCGAATAAGTAGTTGCTTGTGAAGTAGCGAAAGAAGCGGTTTGGCTCAAGTACTTCTTAGTGGACTTGAACGTTGTTCCGAATTTGCCCGACAAGATAACTGTCTTTTGTGACAATGCCGGAGCAGTTGCAAATTCAAGGGAACCGAGAGCCCACAAGGCCAGCAAACACATTGAAAGAAAAGACCATCTTATACAAGAAATCGTTAAGAGAGGAGATAAAGAGGTGACAAAGGTAAATGTCGGAGGACAACCTAGTAAATCCATTCACAAAGGGTCTGCCTCTGAGTACATTCGAGAGACATGTGGATGGAATGGGAGTCAAGACTATTGCCAATCTGCTTTAAGTATAAGTGGGAGGAATTATTAGGTTAGTGTAGGTTGACATGAGATGTCACGTAGAGCTACTACACTAAGACATGCATGATGTATACTAAAAGAAGACTTTAAGTATAAGTGGGAGATTGTTGGAGTTATACGTGAAAGTATGCTTTTACTTTGTATAACTCGTGTATCAAACATTCGTTTTATGAGAATAAATCTTTTATCACATTTGCTTTAGTTATGATTGAATGTTGAAATTCTATTGCAAACCGTTCAATATAGTACATGTTACAATGTAGTTAATGTGGTGATACCCGATCACGGAAGACAACATTAACAGTTTACTTGTAACTAAACGTACATTTTCACGACCTAGGTGGAATTGAACAATCCGCCGTGAAAGGTCGATGTGTAAGGCTCAGATTGGTCTGTCTTGACTAAGAGATCGCACTAGCACATTTAGTATGTGTTGAAGAGGACCTACAACGAGGATAAATTCTTCTGTTCTGAAAGGTGAAGAATTAGACCTCAGTGGTTGTTGATTTCTTAATCTCCGTCACTTAAATAGGACCGTGTGTGCTTAATGGTTACTGCTTTGATTCATGTTGGGTGAGAATCATTGCGACTTCGAACTTTGTGTCTTGGGCAGTAATATTAATCATACGACGGTTGCTAAGATTTAATACGGAGAAACGCGTGCGAGTACGGCTCGTGTGATTAGTCCCCTTGGTAGGCTCAGAAGTTTTATTGTACAAAATCTTGGAAGTGAAGAATTAGTTTCTTCGGTACGAATAATAATGTTGAGCTGTCTTTACTCCAAGGTGAAATATATTAATTAATTTAGAGCTATTCAGAAGATTGATTAATTAATGGACTTGATAATCTTAAACGCGGGAAATTATAACCGGGAGCCCATATTATCGTAATATGGATTAAGATGGATAGTGCAATATTAATTTATTAGTGGTAATAATTAATATTAATGAGCTGAATTATATTGGGGCTCAATATTGAAATTCAGAAGTCCATTAGGAGGTCCAATCTTAATTCTCCTTAAGGCCCCTCAAGTAGCTCATTAAGTAGCCCAATAATGATAAGGTGATTAAAATAAAAAGACAATATCATGCTGATTTTTATTGGTATTTTCGAAAATATGGCCTATTTAGGAGATAAAAGATTTTGTTGATTTTCTTGGAAAGATATTATGGAAGATATGTATTTTTGGAATACAAGAATATCTCATATATTCAAGAAGATCCAAATCTTTGGATTTCTTCTATAATTTTCGAAAAACATCAAGAATAATAGGAGAGTGAGATTTTTGTGGAATATTTTATTATGGAGAAAAGAATATATGAGATATATTCAAGATTTCTTAGAGTCTAAGAAAAGATTTTCTCAAGGCCCAAATATTCTTAAAAAAATCGGTCACTACCTATTATAAATAGGGGATGATTATTTCATCTCCAAGTACGTAATTCCATGTGTTGGAAAAATCAAGAAGCATATATATTTTTCTTTTTCCTTAGTTTATTAAATTACTTGAAAGCATCTCCCACCGGTGATCAAGTGAGGTGAAAGGGAAATACTTGAGAAGGTTTTTGGGTCAATAGAGCGAGATCGTAATTGTCCCGTTTATCCAAAGGTCAATTCTACAAGAGGTACGTTAATCACATATTTACTTGTTTATTCCGCCATAGTTAATATGTGAAATTAATTCAACATGCATGATGAAAATTTGTTGTTGGAATTATTATTTGAATTAATTAGGATTAATTCATGATAGTAATAATTGTATTTAAATTCGTATTTAAATTTCATCCCGAATAGATTCCGGGCACCCTATTTTCCCAACAAGTTGGGGACAGCGAGACTCCTGAACTCACAACGAACCGCACTCAACCTAGCACGAATTATTATCCATGTTTTAGTCCATTATCTATATATACAAGTTTTCTCGCATTCTCATACTTAGCACGTTGGTCCTAAAAGGACTTTTGACATACTTAGTATTTTAGTTCTTTTAGTGCAAGTTTATAACTTTTAGTCTTAGTGAAATTTTCATTAAAGTTACACAATAACACATATCCAAGGAATTAATTTTTCATCCTAAGATCAAAACCCCTAATCATGAAATTCGTTACTAAATTCCTATCCACATGATACTAATGTGTTCTAAGTCTTTATTCTATCATGCAAGACATGTATGAGCATTTAAACAAAAGTAAACACATCAAGTCACTAAGTTGAAAATGATGCAGTTTGTTCTCCTAGGTCCTCTACTTATAACTTTGGGTATATTTCAAAAATACTTAGACACATTCAAAAATCATGAAATTTATAAAGTACCTTCAAATTGAAATGAAGAATACAAATAAAAATATTTCTTGTCCATTTGGTGTGTCGAAAATGGGGATTTTGGTCCGTTTTCAAAAACTAGTACATAAACTTTTCATGTGTCACAGTAGGTTTACAGCAGTGCACCACTAACAAGAACATTTTGGTAAAATTACATAGACACCTCTTAAAATCATGAAAAAATTCATAGACGTAGCCAACATCCCAAAGTATTTTAATATGATTTTTAAAAAAATCATTCTTCTGCCGATTAGTACCAGATTCTTCCTAAACATGAAAGTAGTTCCAGATTCTCACGTTTTCTTTAAAAATTCATAGATTATTGAATAAAATTCTAAATCACATGAGACCTGTGGAAAATGAAAGATACTTTGACCTACTTTCCATATATGTAAACAAAATTTGTAAATAACAAGTTTCACGAATGTCGTTTCGTTCCAGAAAGCACAGACAATGTCAACTTCCTCATCTAGACATGCTCACACACATATATCTTTCACCTCTACATTTATCATGCCATAAATCTTTTTTAAACATATATATAGCAAATAACACATCATTTAACACATATTCAAGCATCAAAAAGAAAATTTAAACCTAGGTATCATGCCTTTCTAAGAAAAACACTAAACATGCTCAAAAGACAAGATATTAGAGTTTTGAGTTGTTGATTGATAAACCTTTGTAGTTTCTTTATTGTTAAGCTAGGGGGCCTTATAGCTCTTCAAGTTCTCTTCCCTTGGAGGTTAAGAATGACTCTATGGATGGAAAGCTTTTCCTTGGAGCCCTATGATGAAGATGTAAAATAAGTTAGAAATTAGGTTTTTGGAAAGAAGATTCATGAGGAAGAATAGAGGAAATGGAAGGTTTTTCTTCCCATGAAAGACCTTAGAAACTTCAACCTTTGGATATATATGAACTTAGGATGGAGAAAGTGGGTCTTCTTCCTCAGGAAAATGGGGAGAATATGGGTTTTCTCCCCAAGGGAGAGGGGTGGCCGAAAATTATGAGTTTGATTGGGGAATGAGGGCTTCTCTCTTATCTTGGGTTTTTATGCAAGACAAGGGAGGAGGTGGTCTTCTATGTGAAGGAGATGTTATACTAAAATGGGAGGGTGTAAGAAATGAGAGATCAAGAAAGTGGATTTTGGTCTTACTTGATTTTTTGTTCCCAAGTGATGGAGACATGTGCATGAGATGAGTGGGGAGGGAGTCTCCTCCCCTCATGGACGGTCAATGGATTAAATTTGACTTGGGGGCTGCCTTTTGGTGGCCCCCAGTATTACGGGACGCGGTTTGGTCGAAACTGTATTTTTCGGTGTTGATTTTGCGGCCCGAAAATTAGGTTTTTCGTTTGATAATTATACCCAATTTTTGGACGTGTATATTATTCATTTGGATTGCATTTTACTTACTTTTGAACTTATTTCCATTTATCCAATTCGTATATTAAGTGCTAGGAGTGCCTCCGGTTCGGTTCGTTCGCCCGTCGTTTGAAAATTTTAAAACTACAGCACGAAGCCTTTTATTTTTGAAAGATTAAAATCGTAAAGCATAACAATAAACACATTTATCCTACTACATTGGATCGGGGTATTACACCATATCCCTTGTTTTAAGGTGTCACAAGAAAGCTCGAAAGGCTTATCAAATCTGGAAGCAGTAAAATAGGGGCGGACATTAACCGTTGTTTAATTTCGGTAAAAGCAGTCTCGGCCTCCGGTGTCCACACAAACGGTTTACGCCCAATACAATCCGTCAATGGCGCCATAATAGCACTAAAGTGAGCAATAAACCCTCTATAAAAAGAAGCTAGACCATGGAAACTTCGTGCATCAGTAACACTTTTAGGGGACGGCTTGTCCCGAATTGCTAGGATTTATGACTCATCGACACGAATACCCTCTGATGTTATGAAATATCCCAAAAGTAGAACAGAATCAACCCCAAAAATACATTTTGGGGGAAGCAATAACTTTTCTGCTCGTAAAATAAGAAGCACCTCCCTTAGATGCCCAATATGCTCATCCACAGAACGAATGTAAATTAAAATGTCATCAAAGTACAACACAACACACTTACCATTTAAGGAACGTAATGTCTGTTTCATCACACGTATAAACGTGCTCTGAGCATTTGATAGGTCGAAAGGCATGACCAACCACTCAAAGAGCCCCTCTCGTGTCTTGAAAGTGGTCTTCCATTCATCCCCTGGGCGGATACGAATTTGGTGGTACCTATTGCTCTAATCTAATTTAGTGAAAATAATCGGTCCACTAATTTGATCAAGTAAATCATCCAAAGGTGGGATCAGAAACTGGCATTTCACGGTAATTTTGTTGATAGTGCGGCTATCAACACACATACGCCAAGAGTTATCTTTCTTTGGGATAAGGAGGGCAAACTGCACATGGGCCGAGACTCTGTCGCACGGACCCACGTTGGATAAAATCTTCCACTTGTCGTTGCAATTCTTCGTGTTCAACCGGACTCATACGGTAGTGAGGCCAATTTGGCAAGGATGCACTGGGCACCAAATTAATTTGATGTTGGATATCACGAAGTGGAGGCAAACCCTGAGACAAGTCATCGGGGAAAATATCACCGAACTCCACCAATAGAAAATGGATACCCGGATGCACAAGTGTTGAAAAGACCTGAGGTTCGACCCCAAGTAACAATTGGCAAAATGGAGCAGTCACAAGTTCCTTGAGAAAAACAGCTTTAGACAACAACAAGACCAACTCTCTAAGAACATGTTGTGGTGGTTTCGAAGCATGAAGTACAATCCGAGCCCCATTAAACAAAAAGATGTATGTATTCAAATGACCATCATGGGTAACAACCCTATCAAACTGCCAAGGACGGCCCAACAAGAGGTGACATGCGTCTATGGGGACAATATCGCACCACACAGAATCTCCGTACTTTTGACCAATGGATAAAGAAACAAGCACACATAGGTCAACTGTAATAGGATTTTAACTCCAAATGATAGCACTTTTATTATCACACAATTAAATTGGATTTGAGTGAGGAGATGCCCGAATTTCCTTAAGTAAATTAACCACCCAGATAACTTCAGAGGCAGTGGTTGCAAGAGCATGGTACTCAGATTCACAGCCAGATCTAGCAACACTTTATTGCTTCTTTGCACTCCAAGAAACAATATTTCCACCAAGAAAAATGGAGTACCCATATATTGATCGATGACACTCGGCACATCGGGCCAAATCCACATCAGAGTAAGCAGTAATAGAGGTATTAGGATGGTGCTCAAAAGATAGACAAAAAATAAATGCTTCGAGCCTTTAGATATATCACCGCATAAAAATCACAAGCCAATGACAAATTTGGGTTTACGTGTAGTTTTAATGTCTTATCATATTAGTTTTCTTATTTTTTATATTTAATAACATCATACTTAGTAGTAAATATGATTAAATGACTTTGTTTTACATAAATTACAAATTCAAATAATGTTCTCACAGGGACTGAATGACATTGAAGTAGTTCCTTGACAAGAACACATGTTTGTGAGAACTGTGTTGATTTTAATTTCAGATGATGGATTCTTTGCAAAGTTGGAGGATTTTATTTTTGTGACTCACGTTGAAACCTTCGATTTATATAGATTTAACCATAGACGTTTTGTGTGAGATGATTAAGAGGTTTAGGATGATACGATCTATATAGATTTAACCACAAAAACAATTAAACACAAAAAATATGTTTAACAGAAAGTCAAACATGCTTGACACAAAAAGAAAACATTGTAAACACAAAGAAAGACACAAAATCTAACTGCAGTGAAAATCACATGGCATGCCACAAATACAAACACATGCCCAAGAAACTAAACATGCAAATAAATTAATAGGGTAGGGGGAAACAAGAAACAAAACTTTATGTAATTATTGCACACACACACACCTAAATTTTATAGAACCCACAGGTACTTTCATGCAACCATTCCTTCATCCTCCCCACTAGCACATTATCTTCCCATCACAAAAGTTCAAAGAGAAAAAAAAATTATGTAAAACTTAAAATCCATTGATCCCTAGAAAGAAATTACATACATAACACTTTTCAAAGGACAACCTACAAACACAATAATGCCTAAATAATCAGGATTCAAGACAATTCAGTGGAAGCAATACATAGGTCACACAAGACACGAATACCACAAAAAAAAGAAAGTTTCAAATATATAGCACAAATATATAATTAAACCTGCAATAACATATAACCCAATCAACCTAAGCCCGCATCAAGAAACTATACTACAAGAGCATTAGACTCGCAACAAGTGACTAAACAACGAATAAAAAATTATAGCGGATAATTTTCTTACGAGATCATAATCCTACAAAAGAATTCTAAATTGAGAAGCCTTTTCCCACAAACAGTAGCTCCATTTTCGCCATTAATTAATTTCCTTCTTTGCACAATATATTTGTAACTCAAAGAAAACATTGTTGTTGCTATTAAAATAATAAACCCACTTACATTGTCTTACATTAGCAAATGGACGCGGTGGGCGCAGATGCAAAACAAGTTGTGGCACTTTGGGACATAGGTATGGCATTGTCAAAATAAGATTGAAGACGAGACATGCTCTCAATTGAGTTCTCCCCCAACTAAAAATAAGATCTGAAGTTAGAGTCTCTAGCAAAAAAGGAAAATTATTCTGAAAAAAATATAATATAGGACATCAAACGGAAAAATAAAAATACGGTAACCAATCAACCTCCTTAATTATTTATCGTCCATGATATATGCGAAAGCTATAAGAAATAATTCAAATCTAATGAAACAATGGTCAGACTTTCTCTAAAATAACATCACGAATTATTATAAATGGGTTGACCTGTGACTGTTTAGCAACCAACAAGAATAAAATCTATAAAAAAAAAACCCTTGCACAATTAACCATCTATGCTCCACCAAAAATTTATGTGGAACTATCCTAAACCTCTCAATCTTCTCACACAAAATACAAGTTGTCATAGGGTTAGACCCATGTAAAATTTAAGTTCCAACACGAGACATCAAAAATAAATATTCCTTCAACTTTCATCTGCAAAAAATCTATCAAGTCGTTCCAAAACTGTCTGCAATCCCGGCCACTTATTGTACACTTTAGAATTTATCTCCTCCTTGCAAATCTTGTAGAATATAATCTGACATTGTCCATTATAGTATATTATGGTCTTCTTTTGCCTCCAAAGTTCTTTGACGCTATATACACATTATTGAAGTTACCTCCACTAACCACAGAGATATGTATTAAATCCTTTTGAGAAAAATTACACTTTTGGTCCCAAGAGAATGGTCCAAAACACTGTTAGTCCCTATGAACGAAAGTGATTCTTTTTTCTTTTTTTCTTTATTGTAGTTAGGGTCACCTGTAAAATTTAAGGATTAAAACTGCAATTTTACCACATTCTCTTAGGACCAAAACTGCAACTTACCATTATTTTCTATTAAAACTACAATATTTTGGAACTAAAAGTGTCGAGAAAAAAATTGTATGAGACGGTCCTAAATAAATACATCTCATTGAATAGTTCAAAATTGTAAAACGGTATGCAATTAATTCATTTATTAATTTCCTTTACACTCCCTTACTCTGATTTTAAAAAATTCCCTTTGAGGAGGAACAATGATTAAAAAAATTAATATGGATGAAATAGTTTTTTTGTGAGATCCGAACCTAAATATAGTCGTTGAAAGAATTTCATCTCATTAAAAAATCCGAACTTGTTGGTGGAAAATTAATTTATTTAATTATTTTCCTTACACTTTCCCTCACTAATGGGCCGATCTAAATTTTTCCTCTTTGGGAAGACTCAATTGGTGGATAATTTAATATCGGTGGAGTTGCAAACAACGGATCGAACTAGGGATCTTTTGTCTGGGCATGAGCCTTTTGACTCTGATACCATAAAATAATTTCATCTAATCTAAAAGTTGTAACTGTAGAGAGGTGTGACATTAATTCATTTTATTATTTCCCATATAGTCGTGAATCGAAGGGCTCTGTAAGAATTTCAACTCATTTAAAAGTCTAAATTTATAGATAAGTATCGTGAAACTAATAAATTATTATTAACCCTATCCAAATCTTATGTACCGAAAATTGGAAAATTATATTAATGACGAGGGGTACAAAGGAAATATAAAATGGTCATAATCCTAAGCCTCAATCATAACCTAATTTATGTAGTGAAATTATTAAATTATATTTTCCAAAGAATACCATCCATTAACCTTATCTAAATCTTATGTACCGAAAAATTGAAAATTATATTAATGACGAGGCGTATAGTGGAGCTATAAAACGGTCCTAACCCTAAGCCTATGTCATAACCTAATTTGAGTATTTTCACAATTTAAAAATGGAGAATGCCGCCAGTGCCCATGTAGCACGAAATCAACAGAAGAAGGGGTCTTCCAAATTCCGCGACATCAGAAAAAGGAGTTCCAGGATACGGGGCGGAGATAAGGAGGATGTGGCTCAACACCTCTTTCAAGGAGGTGGAAGAGCTGAAATAATTCCATCTCTCTAAAAGTTCGAACTTGTAGAGAGGTAAAAAAATTAATTTAATATGAGTGGAGTTGTTATCTGTGGAAATCGAACCCAAAACCTTGTCTGGGTGTGAAAGAATTTCATCTCATTTAAAACTTGTAAGGAGATATGAAATTAATTAATTTAATTATTTCTTTTACAGTGGTGTTGTCTTAAGACCGAGCTGCCTGAAATTTTCTCACCGGTGAGGTACCGACAAAAAAGGATGGTCGGGGAAGATAAGATTAACAGATGTTACTCTGACAACTTCGGGCATGGCCAGCTCCCATAGTGTGAAGATTTTAACCTTCATTTGGATAGTGAGAGTTATTGTCTGCAGCGGAAATAATGTTTTCAACGAGTGAAGGTATTAGATCTAATACGATAGAGGTTGATTTAAATCTTCGAATTCATTCAGCTACTGTACAACAATATCTAGATGTCTTCTTGGAAAAATAAAGGCTAATGCAAATATACAAGAAAAAAAATTAATTTCATCCAATCCTAATACCTCCAGTTCACATTTATTTCTAGAGATTTTTTTAGTACTAATTTATATTCTTTTTCAGTTGACTATATTTTCGATTGCTTTAATATTTAGGGTTTTTTTGGGCAGGTTGAACTTATACTAATCACAACTGCTTGTTCGAATGAATAGAAAAGGATTCATCCTTCAGAGCTTACAAATAGGGGAAGATTCAAGCATGATAGAGTCTGTGCAGGTCTTGTGCGTTGAGGACGACGACTACCCTCCATCGCCCCTCCAACACAAAACGTCTTGTGCGTCATAAAACTATCCCTCCTACCAATTAATTAATCCACCACAAAATTAATTAAACAAATTATTTGGTTATAAGTTATAACTAGAAGAATTATTATTTATTGATTTTGTGGTGCATTAATTAATTGGTAGGAGGGATAGTTTTATGACGCACAAGACGTTTTGTGTTGGAGGGGGACGGTGGGTAGTAGTCACCCTCAACGCACAAGACCTGCACAGACTCTATCATGCTTGAATCTTCCCCTATTTGTAAGCTCTGAAGGATGAATCATTTTCTATTCTTTTGAACAAGCAATTGTGATTAGTATAAGTCCAACCTGCCCAAAAAAACCCCTAAATATTAAAGCAATTGAGAATATAGACAATTGAAAAAGAATGTAAATTTGTATTAAAAAAATTTCTCTAGAAATAAAAGTGAACTGGAGGTATTAGGAAAGGATGAAATTAATTTTTTTTCTTGTATATTTGCATTAGACTTTATTTTTCCAAGAAGATATCTAGATATTGTTGTAAAAGTAGCTGAATGAATTCAAAGATCTAAATCAACCTCTATCGTATTAGATCCAATACCTTCACTCGTTGAAAGCATTATTTCCGCTACACACAATAACTCTCACTATCCAAATCGTGGATAAAATATTTACAGAGTAATGTTTGTTAACCTCAGCTTCTCTGACCATCCTTTTTTGTCTGTATCTCACCGGTGAGAAAATTTCGGGCAGCACGGTCAAAAGACAACACCACTGTAAGAGAAATAATTAAATTAATTAATTTCATATCTCCTTACAAGTTTTAAATGAGATGAAATTCTTTCACGCCCATACAAAGATTTGGGTTCGATTTCCACTGAAAACAACTCCACTCATATTAAATTAATTTCTTACCTCTCTACTAGTTCAAACTTTTAGACGAAATGCAATTCTTTCAGCTCTTTGTTACGTGCACTGATGAGATGAAGGAAAAGAACGATGGTGATGGAGGAAACGCAGTCGCCGGCGGCGGTTGTAAATTGGGGGAAGGATATGGAAAAGGAAGATGGGGTTTCCTGTGGAAGATAAGGGAAGTGAAGTGATGAAATGGTTTGGTCTGAAACCCAAGTCTGATGTACTTGTTTCCAATCCAATGGTGGGGATTAAAATGAGATATACTGATCTGGAGCATACAAGTGGCAAAGAAGAGTAGTTTTATTAATTTTGTTTATTCCCTAAAAGACTTGGTTTATTCCAGTTTAGTCCTTGATGTTATTTTAAATTTGTATTTGATCCTGTGGGGATTAAAATTTATTGTATCAAAGTCACAAGACTCACGCCCACCCATATTAAATTGTCCACTCATTGAGGACATGACAAGATTGTTGTCACAAAAGATAAATTTTCTTGTATTGTTGGTCTCCCAAAAGAGGAAAAATTGAGTTCGGCACATGAGTGAGGGGAAGTGTAAAGGAAATAATAAAAATCATTAATTCACACCTCTCTACAAGTTTGGACTTTTAGATGAGATGAAATCTTTCAATGACTATATTTGGGTTCGATTATCATAAAAAAATAATTTCATCCATATTAAATTTTCATTCGTGGTACCTCCTCAATGGGAAATTTTTTAAATCTGAGTAAGGAAGTGTAAAGGAAATTAATAAGTGAATTTTATTGCATTGCTCTCTACAATTTCAAACTTTTGGATGAGATGTACTTACCCGTCTCATACAACTTTTTTCCCGATACTTTTGGTCCCGAGAGATTGTAGTTTTAGTACAAGATAATGGTAAATTGCATTTTTAGTCTCAAGAGACTGTGAAAAATATGCAGCTTTAGTTCTAAAAAATTACAGATGACCCCAATTACAAAAAAAAAAAAAAAAAAATCACTTTGTTACATAGGTACTAAAAGTGTTTTGGATCATTCTCTTGGGACCAAAAGTGCAATTTTCTCACATGAATTTAATCAATCTCTTTTTGGTTAGTGGAGGTAACTTCAATAATGTGTGTATTGCGTCCAAGAAGTTTGGAGGTAAAAAAAAAAAAAAACACCATAAAATACTATAATGGGCAATGTCAGATTATATTCTACAAGATTTGCATGTAGGAGGTAAATTCTAAAGTGTACAATAAGCGGCCGGGATGACAGGCGGTTTTGGAACGACTTGGTAAATTTTTTGCAGATGAAAGTTGGAGGAATATATATTTATTTTCGATAGCTCGTGTTGGAACCTAAGGTTTGCATGGGTCTAACCATAGGACAGTTTGTATTTTGTGTGACAAGATTGTGAGAAGGTTTACATGGGTCTAACCCAATCAACCTGAGAGTTATAGAGCATCATACTCCTAAATCTTGATAATTAGCAAAGAGTATAGAGTCGGTGTCACACCCTACTTCTCAAAGTACTATTTTTTAGTTAAAGTACCATATTTTATAAAAATTCGCTTGAGTGTGAACTTTTCCAAATCTTAAACTCTTTTTTTTTTTGAGAAAGTGAATCTAAATCTTTTCTTAGCGGAAACGTAAACATTTTTAACGTGCGCAAATCCAAAATAATAATAATTAACGCAACATAAAATATAATCTACTTGTGAAAATATTATCAACCATCATTAAAACATTAATTGAAAACAAGAGTCAATAATATAAAGTTATCGTCCATAAGACTGAAATCCACATACTACTAATAAAAATTAATTTGGCCTTTTATTAAAAAATAAAGCTTGAAATCTTAAAACACACTTACAAACACCCCAGACAGAAAAACACTCTTTTTAAAGGGTCATTTTAGTACTATTTACTAAAGTAGCTAATACTTGGCAAGAAAATTTAAAAAAAATGAATTTAGAAAATAAAACTTTGCACATAATACACTTGACAAGCATACACACTCTAACACTAAAAAAAAATATACTAAATACCCAAAATACACTTTTAACCAATATATTAATAAAAATACTACAAAAGTTATAAACAATAATTTTTGCCCACAAGTTAGAATTTTCTTAGAAAATCACACAATTCACACTAGTTTTCATAAAAACCCAAAAACACACTAATTACTTTTTATGTGAAAATACCAATTTATCTTCTAAAAGTGTGAATTACATAAAATATAATAACCATGCATGAACCTCTATCAACACAAAAATACACTTTATATTATTTGTATACACAAAGAATTCACCCAATTAAAACCAACATGTAGCACAAGTAATACCATAAACTAAAGAAATATCCAAAAATCATGAATACTCATTGAAATGTCCCAAAAATATCCAAAGTCCTTTCAAAGTCTAACAAGTTTCAAAATCCAAACCAAACCATAAATTAATTCGTTTCAAAAAATCATCCTTTAGACTAAAAAACAAATACCACTTTAAATAAAATCTTCTATTCTTCATCATTTTTTTTCCCAAGTCTGCACCACTCATCCCCTCGGCTTTCTCCTTCGTTTTTCATCCTGAAAATTGTAAATGGAAAGGGTGAGTACGAAATAATTTCGTACACAGTGGGGAATAAAATTTAAACTTCAAATTAGACACGTAACCGGGTATCTTCTTTTCATCATACAATGACCACAAAGGCTATTGTACACACATCTATCACGAACCACTTCGGGGCTCGGAATTCATATAAACATGATACATGCACACAGTATACATGCATATCTAAAGTGTAAATAAAATTCCCCACCTTTTAAACCTTACAAAATTTGATGTTCGAACACGGATGAAAAAGTATACGATATGCACACTTTCACTAAGCCCCTTTCTTTTGCTAATCCTCAATACTTCCTCATCATTTCGGACACATGAACAACCTTCATACAATATAATTATCACTTAGAAAATTCTATAAAAGAAGAAGATAATCTTACTTCCAAACTTAAAGGATTAAATAAGAAATCACCCTAAATAGCCTTACCAAACCTTCAATTCGTCTAGCACTATGGAATCACCACGAACTTAGGATGAATCAACTTGCAAATACACGTCCTAACTCCTTCAAACTCACGGCCAACTTGTATCTCACGGCCACACTTGAATTATTCGAACATACTTTCTTATTTTTCTCTCTTTGTTGGATGAACTTTTCACACTCTTATCTCTTTTTCCTCACACTCAAACTCATGAATTTTTCCTCTCTTTTGCTGAGTTTTGGACGGCCAAAAGTGAGTAAAATATCACTCTTGTAACCCCCTTACATGCCTTTAAATTTCAGCCTTTAATTCCACCTTTGTAACCTCCTAATAACTTCATAACTTACACTTTTATGCCCATTTTTAAGCAAAAACGTCCAGCCCCTCTCATCTAAGTCAAAAATCCTCTTAATACTCTTAATACCCTTTGAATTATTCCTACAAACAAGTTAGTAACCGACCCCTAATGAAATTGTAACATAAAGCCTTTAATTCTTGAATTTAACCACCCATTTGTAACCTATGTGGCCAATAAATCTCCTTATAACTCCTTGCCTTTAAAAACATATAACTCCCTCCTACACATCTACACACACGGCCAAGAGGAAGGAAAAAGGAAGAAAAACTGCCCTTTTTAATTGTTTGTAACGTTTCTCCTTAAAACGTACACTTAATGGACCGAAACCGAAAATACAAATACACCTCTTAAAAAAAAACTGAAATCCCTATATAAATACATCTATAAATTCGGTCCATGCTGCTAAAAAGTAAGTCACAACTTTATTTAATTTCAAAACACTTCACTTAACAACTTAAATCCAAAGTAAAACTAAACCATAAATCATCTAATACTTAAATAAATTCCGGGTGTTACAGTCGGTGATGACAAAGCCATTAAAATTTGGAGAGGTCAGATTATAACTCATTTTATCCTAATCAATGAAAGTTAAAAGTGGAAACATTGCAAATAAAGCTAAAGCACAACTGAAATTGGATTTAATGGTGCATGTTGCCTTTTACTATATACCAACTTATGCTAGATCAATGGTATTTTTCGTTAACTGTGATAAACTTGAAAAAACGCCTACATTTTTGTATCTACACGTCTATGACACATCAAAATTATGTGTTAGTATGAAACTTATGTGACATTTACCATGTGTTTTGCATTATGTACAGAAAACAAATCAAAGTGTCATTGGACTCGCAGTAAGCAGCTAAAAGCAAATAAAAAATTATAGGGTTACAGTTTCTTACGAGGTCATAATCGTACAAAAGAATTCCAAACCGGGCAGCCATTTCCCACACACAGTAGCTCTGCTTTCGCCACTTACCTTAACTTACAGTAGCAAATGGACAGTGGCGGGCGCACACGCAAAACAAGCAATGGCACTTTGGGACATGGGTATGCAGTGTCAAAATAGGGATGACAACGAGACGTGCTCTTCAATTGAGTTCCCCCCAGCTGAAAAATATGATCTGAAGCTAGAGTCTCTAGCAAAAAAAGGAATACAAATCTACATTTATTGCCTTCAAATAACATAAAAAATAAATCTGATTTTTTTAAAGTAACAACTTACTATTAGTCAGAATCAAATCCATAATGGATTTAATTTTATTCTATTCAATTCAATGATTGTAAGATGTTACTAAAAATGAAAATAAAAATATAAAGTCATAAGACTTTAGAGGCCAGAGCCCCATTAAAAATAAAATAAAATATATATAAGGACAGTGAAGAACAAGAAATATTTATCGCATTAAACAAAGGAACTCTCTAATAAATAGTTTTTTTATAGGAAACTTTTATTTATAAATAAGAAAATATGACCAGAAGGTTAGCCCTCTTGAAAAATAGGAACAGTGTTCTCAAACTATATAAAAGGGATCTGGAAATTCCGAAACTTGGTAATTTTCTGGGGAAATTGCAAATTTGGTCCCATAAAAAAATTTAATAACAATTTTGGCCCCACGTTCTATTTTTTTTTTTTCAAATTTTGTCCATTCCGTTAATTTTTGGGATCAAAAGCTTCTATTTTTTTAGACCATAATTTCAATTTATACATTTTCTAGGGACCATTTCTCTTGGAACCAAAAAAAATGTAAGAATAACTATAGGACCAAAAATATCGAAAAGTGACAATTTTTTGAGATAACTCATTCTTATGGGACTAAAAGTGCAATTTACCCATAATTTTAAGCAGTTCTACTCCAAATGTTAAGAAAAAAATTTATTTGTGTTGTGTTAGATTGTGAAGGTGGATTAAAGTTAGGTGTAATTCCAAAGTTACTTCTAGTTTGGTTGATTAGGCTATGAACCCGATTCCGTGTTTAGAAAGCGTATAAGTTTGTTTTGATGATCGATGTATTGTACGTTGTTTTTTCAAGGGTTGAGTACTCCTTATACTCAGTCACTATTTATTGCTTTTTGTAAAAAAATTAAAAATAAAAAGAAGAGAAAGTGAACACTATCGATCGACAACCTTATTTGTCGTCCAGAATATATGCGAAAGCTCTAAGAAATAATCCAAAGAAAAACAAATGTCAATCCAAGTAACAACAAAGAACGCATAAAGCCACATAAAGAAAGATAAGATTCAAAGCCTACACAAATATAACTACCACAAAATGCAATCAAGTAACAGAAAGACAATCGATTGACAAAAAGAAATAGAACAAAAGGAAAGCACAAAGATTAGTACCACAGTGATATGCAATTAACACAAAGAAATTGAACACAAAGAGAAAACAAGGACATGTACAGTATAATAAAACATGTAAAGACAATCGTTCTAGAGACATATAATTAATAGAAAATAAATTATAACAAAAAGAATCTTACAACCACAAAGACAGTTGCTCCATCTCACTCAAATCAATCATGACACAGGCAAAAAATTCACGACGACTTAACCACAAAAACATATTAAACACAATGAACTTTACTTGACAAAAAAAAACATGTTAAAAACAAAGAAAGACATTAAGCCTAAATGCACTGAAAATCATATAGCATGCCACAAAGATAAACAAATGCTAAAAAATCTCAACATGCATATTAATGAATAGGGGTAGGGGGACACATGAAACAAAACTTTACGTAATTATGCAAAACATACATAAGTCACACGCACACACACACACATAAATTTCATAGATCCCACGGGTACTTTCATGCAATCATTCCCCATTCCTTCCCACCAGCACATCATCTTCCCTTCACAAGAATTAAAAGAGCAAAAAAAAAATAAAAATATTAAGTAAAACATAAAAGCCATTAATCTACATAAAGCAATCACATACTTAACACACATCAAAGTACAACATGCAAACATAAAAATAAATAAATAATCAATATTCAACACAATTCAATAGAAGAAATACATAGGTCACACAAGACACGAATACCACAGAGCAAGAAAGTTTAAAATACATAGCACAGAGATATAATTGAATTTGCAACAACAATACGTAACCCAATCAACCTAAGTCCACATTAAGCGACTATAATACAAAAGCAATAGACTCGCAACAAGCGGCTACACAGTGAATAAAAATGAATAGGGTTAAAGTTTCTTATGAGATCATAATCCTACAAAATAATTTCAAATTGGGCAGCCATTTTTTACAAACAGTAGCTCTGTTCCTGCCATTAATTAGTTTTCTTCTTTGCACAATACACATGTGACTTACAGAAAATACCGTTGCTACTAACAAAAAAAGAAACCCTTTTACATTGACTTACTAGTAGCAAATGGACAATGATGGGCGCAGATGCAAAAAAACCAGTGGCGCTTTGGGACATAGGTATAGGAGCATCAAAATAGGGATGACTACGAGATGTGCTATTCAATTAAATTCCCCCAACTGAAAAATATGATCTGAAGCTAAAGTCTATAGCAAAATGGAAAATTGTTCTAAAAAAATATATATGTTGTGACCATTTCTGCACAAGATCGGCTCCGCCCAATTGAGGGAAATAACTATCCCATTTCCGGCCGGCAAGGCGACGGAAAAATAACCCGTTCGACTGTCAAAGGGATTTGGTCAACCTTTTCCAACCTCTCCACAACCCGAGCCCAGACCGGCTGGTTCCGGGCATAAATCAGTTCCTGCACACGTGGCAACGCGCGCCACCCGAAAGAGCGACCTTAGAACGCGGCCTCTACCCGAGCACCCGCTCTCAACCCGGGCACGGATCGGCCTGTACCGGGCATGTCCGCCCGGCCAGCTGTAGGATTCAGTGTAGTATGTCACCGGTTGCCGCCAGGAAGGGCGCTATCACCATGAGCGACTCCCGTACGAGCACCAGACCATCAAGGCCAGGCTACTCCCGACCTTAGGCCTCCCGACGCGAGGAGCGCCCAAGTGCTCGTGACAAAATCAAACAGAATCTCTCCAGATTGGTCAAAGGGCCGCCTCCGTACTAAGTGACAGGGAGAATATTCCACCCAAATGAGGAAGGTTCACAGAAAATCGTCCTTTTGTGGACACGCGTCAACACGCCAGTGGTCGGCCGCCTGCAAGCTAGGGCGTACGGGCGTCTGCGCGCCCTTAGAGGCTGGACGCATTTAATGCCTTTGTCCCCTGAGAGGTCGAAAATGACGACTATGCCCCTGTAAGGAGAAAACTATAAATACCCCCACATTTGTAACTAGAAAAGAGAGTTCAATACAATCATCAAAAAGAGCAATATAATTTGCATTCAAGTCCAGGGATTAAATACCCCTGGCAATTCTTGGTGTTCTTATTTTCAGTTCATCTTCATCATTAATTCTCTTCTTCATAACCTTACATTCAGCATTTATATCTCCAATCATTTGATGTTTTTTGCCAATGCTCACTGAAATAGCCATTGATTACCAGCTCCATTGTTTGGCAAACAACAATATAAAAGAACATAAACAGAAAAATAAAAGTATTCTAACCAAATAACCACCTTAAATATTTATCGTCCATGATATATGCAAAAGCTATAAGATATAATTCAAAGCTAGTGAAACAAGTGTCAGACTTCCTCCAATATAACATCACTAATAACTACAAATGGGTTGACATGTGACTGTTTAGCGACCAACAAGAATAAAATCTATAAAAAAGAAATCCTTGCACAATTAACCATCTATGCTCCACCATAAATTTCTTTGAAACTTTCCTAAACATCTCAATCTTCTCACACAACATACAAAATGTCCTATGGTTAGACCCATGTAAATTATATGTTTCAACATGAGCCATAAAAAATAAATATTACTCCAACTTTCATCTGCAAAAAATCTACCAAGTCGTTCCAAAATAGCCTGTCATCCCGACCGCTTATTGTACACTATAGAATTTACCGCCTCAATGCAAATCTTGTAGAATATAATCTGACATTGCCCATTATAGTGTCTTATGGTCTTCTTTTGTCTCCAAACTTCTTTGACGCAATACACACATTATTGAAGTTACCTCCACTAACCACGGAGAGATTGATCAAATCCATGTAAGAATAATTGCACTTTTTGGTCCCAAAAGAATGGTCCAATACACTGTTAGTACCTATGTGCGAAAGTGATTCTTTTTTTCTTTTTTGTAGTTGCGGTCACCAATAAACTTTCAGGATTAAAATTGCAACTTTACAACATTCTCTCGGAACAAAAAATGCAATTTACCATTGTCTTGTACTAAAATTACAATCTCTTGGAACTAAAGTGTCGAGAAAAAAGTTGTATGAGACGGGTCCTAAATAAATACATCTCATCCAAAAGTTCAAAATTGTAGAGAAGTATGCAATTAATTCACTTATTAATTTCCTTTACACTCCCTTACTCGAATTTTAATTTTTTTCATGTGATGACAAAGCTATTAAAATTCGGAGAGGTCAGATTATAACTCATTTTGTCCTAATCAATAAAAGTTAAAAGTGGAAACATTGCAAATAAAGCTAAAGCACAACTGAAATTGGATTTGATGGTGCAAGTGAAAATTACCCTAAATTAAAAAAAGAAATGTTAAACCAAATCATGATATCTATATCATAGAGTTTTGTTTCCTTTTTAGTGATGAGTAAAAAAGTATCTCTTGGCAAGGTAAAAATGAATTGCATGCCTTGGAATGCATGTTGCCTTTTACTATATGCAACTTATGTAGATTTCGTGCAATGCAACATTTATAAGATCAATGGCATTTTTCGTTAACAGTGATAAATTTGAACAAATGCCTACTTTTTTGTATCTGCACGTCTATGACACATCAAAATGATGTGTAATTAGTATGAAACTTATGTGCCATTTACCATGTCTTTTGCATTATGTACAAAAAACGAATCAGCGTGTCCTTGGAAATTTCTTTTAAACTAACATCAAGCTTAAGCATTGTTTTGCTTCATCGAGCCAAAAATTTTCTTTAAAAGATCAGGGTTTGAATGAAAGCTTGTCGCATAGGGAAGTTGAATATCATGCTCAATTGTTTAAACAACAATGTAGTGTTTGTGTGGAGAAGATAGGGAAAATTGCAAATTTGGTCCCGCGAGAATTTTTCAATACGTTCTATCTCATTTTTTGCAAATATGGTCATTTTCGTTGATTTTTGGGACCCAAGCTGCAATATTTTGTGACTGACTACAATTTCATAACCATATTGGATAGTTAAAAAAATGTCCGAAAATAAATTATGGATACGCCACTTGACTTATATTAATGCATTTATTAAGAGAGGATCTCCTAAAATATTGTTAAAGAGCTGGATACAGAACTAATGGTTGAAGGTAACATTCATAACTATTCTTTTTACAATTTAACAACATTCTCTTGGGACAAAAAGCGTCGGAAAAAAAATCATGGGACTAAAACCATTAAAACTATGTCCTTTAGGACCAAAAATGCAATTTAAACTATTCTTATATCTTTATGTACATACACTATCAATCAAGTGAACAAGAACCATTTATAACCATTTTACTTGAAATTAATATAAGACAAAAACGTGTGAAACTAATGCACGGATCTATCACACAGTTCTCTCTACCTGAATAAAATCATGTGAACGTGTGCAAGATGATGATTAATATTACTATTTATTAGAGGCATTGTTGTAATAAGTTGACAAATTTGTATTGATATTAGTAGAGTGACAAATAAAAGAAACACCACCATTATAAATAAAATAGAACAGTTAAAAAGAGACTAATGGAGTATCATGTTAGTTTCATTTTGGTACTCACATATTAATTTTATATATAGTAATTATTAAATAAATAAATAAATAAAACTGAAAACTCCGCCAATACATTTAATTTGGTGTTGGCAAAAAAGAAAAATACATTTAATTTGGTCCTGCCAAAAAATAATCATTAAATTCAATTTAATACATATAGTCGTGAATCGAATTAGGATGTTGCAAAAATTTCAACACATTAAAAAGTTTGAATCCAAAGATAGGTACTGTGAAAGTAATAAATTATACTTTCCAAGGAATACCATCCACTAACATTACCCAAATCTTATATTCCAAAAATTGGAAAATTATATTATTGACATGGGGGCACAGAGGAGCTATAAAAGGGTCATAACCCTAAGCCTCAGTCATAACCTAATTTGTGTATGAATACAAATGAAAAATGGAGAAGGGGTCTTCCAAATTCCGCTGCATCAGAATAAGGAGATCCAGGATACAGGGCGGAGATAAGGAGGACGTGGTTCAACACCTTCGTCAGGGAGGTGGAAGTGCTGCAAGAATTTCATCTCATCTAAAAGTTCGAACTTGTAGTGAGGTAAGAAATTAATTTAATATGAGTGGAGTTGTTCTCAGTGGAAATCGAACCAAAATCTTTGTTTGGGCGTGAAAGAATTTCATCTCATTTAAACCTTGTAAGGAGATATGAAATTAATTAATTTAATTATTTCTCTTACAGTGGTGTTGTATTAAGACCGAGCTGCCCGAAATTTTCTCACCGGTGAGATACCGACAAAAAAGGATGGTCAGAGAAGCTGAGATTAACAGTCATTTCTCTACTAGTGAGAGTTATTGTCTGCAGCGGAAATAATGTGAAGGTATTAGATCTAATATGATAGAGGTGGATTTAGATCATTGAATTTATTCACTTCTTTGGATTCACTCCTTTTGTCCTTCCAAACAATTTTTTGGCAACATTCTCCATTCTCCAATTTCCGGTTTCATCTCTAAATTTCACGCCGAACAAATAAAGATAGACACCTTCCCCAGGATGACGGGTGAGAGAGTCTCCGAGATTATTTCCATCTCTAAATTCAAAGTAACGACTTCCATGCCTATTTTCCAATGCACAAAACCTTCAGTAATAATCGAATGACTCATTATTGTTATCCAAACCCTCCTGATGATTCAAGGCCTACTCTACCGATGTGTTCCCTAACCCGTACATTTTCAAATTGCTCGAGATGGAGAAATGAGGGAAATGCGGATTTTCGTCGTTAGCAATTAATAAAGCCGCGATGGCTACTGAGGCGGAAGCGGAGAGGCGAGCAAAGGAGGTCTTGCAAGATGTTGTATATATTCAACAGACGAGTCATTTAGTTGTTACCAGAAAATAATCAGATGTTTCAAATTGTAAAACAAAGTGTTGTATAAAATTGCAAAGAAAAAAAATATATGTTGTACTTGATAAAAGCAATAAAGTTTGTAATGTTTTAATCATTAACGTCCTTGTAAATTCATTTAGTGTATAAAAATATTGTATGTAATTGCCAATATTATTGGATTAATCATAAAATAAGGAGATAAATAGTTTTTTGGTCCCGCAACTTGTCTAGTGTCCAATTTTGGTCCCAAAAATATTAACTTTTTAATTTTGGTCCCATAACTTATTGAATCGTCCAAATTTGGTCCCAAATGGGACCAAAATTGGACAATTCAATAAGTTACGGGACCAAAATTGAATAATTAAAATTTTTGGGACCAAAATTGAATAATTAAAATTTTTGGGACCAAAATTGGACACCAAACAAGTTAGGGACAAAAAAATTATTTTTTTGTATTCATTAATTTTTTTTCTTTTCTCACCTTATATATATATATATATATATACACACACATCAATGGATTTATTTTTCATGAATATAAATACAAACATTTGAAAAACATCTATAAAACATGAAAAATAAAAACCCATTATTTTTCAATTCCAATAATTATTATTTAAGATGAATTACAAAGCTCCCATAAAATACTAATAATGAAATTTTAATTACTAACTAAGAATTCAAATTGCGATAGAGTAAATAAAATAATAAATTAATAATTTTCATATAAATTTTGATTCTCTATATCTTCGTAAAGTAATTCAAAATTGCTATCGTGATCTCGTCTCCACCAATAATATATACATGATTATTACAAAGATTATTTTAGAGTATAATTAATTAAATAGTGTTTGATATATGTGTATGTGTGTGTATATATATATATATATATATAAGGTGAGAAAAGAAAAAAAAATAATGAATACGAAAAAATAATTTTTTGTCCCTAACTTGTTTGGTGTCCAATTTTGGTCCCAAAAATTTTAATTATTCAAATTTGGTCCCAAAAATTTTAATTATTCAATTTTGGTCCCGTAACTTATTGAATTGTCTAATTTTGGTCCCATTTGGGACCAAATTTGGACGATTCAATAAGTTATGGGACCAAAATTAAAAAGTTAATATTTTTGGGACCGAAATTGGACACTAGACAAGTTGCGGGACCAAAAAACTATTTATCTCATAAAATAAGGGTAAAATTAAGTATTTATGGTATCAAACTGCAAAGTATTTATTGCATAAAAGTCCAATAGCTTTTTAGGTGTTCAACAATTACATATTTTTATAAAATTTGTAATTCAATACAAAAACGGAGAAATTGTTGCAATTTGATATATAAGACACTTTTCAAACATTTTAAAGTTGATGTGGCTGCCAGAAAGCAACGTACGTAAGATGCCGCATCGACGACAATATGCAGCACCTTTGGATTCACTCCTAATGTGATGTTTGGTAAGTATTATATATTAAAACTTCGACCCTGCAAAAAACAATGGCACTGTTTCCACTAAACTAAATTTATATGATAATGGATAAGTTCTCCCTATCTGATATTCATAAAACCATAAGTAAGATAATTTTTTCCAGTTTTGACCCCCAATTGTAACTTCTCACCACGTCTATTGCCACCGCAGAACACAATTTGATCGACAGATCATTCAAATCCTATGATAGAATAAAATATTGTAACCATATTTTCAAAAAATAATTTTGGCAAATTACCACCCAAATTCAAGAAAGGACGATAGAATAAAATAACCAATAAGATAATTATGGCGAAGGCTCCTTTCAAAACTCCGGAAAAGGATGGTGTATTAACTCCAGCGAGAAAGTGACTTCGTGTAATATTTTCCAAATCCAATAAAAAAACTGCTTTGCTGATAACTCCGGCGACAAAGATGGTGATCACAAAAAGATCTTAGTGAAGAAGGCAATGATTTATGGGAATATTTTCCGGCTCCGACCATTATTTATCAATTTTTTTATGCAAAGTTTGTTCATTCTTCTTGTGTCAGCTTCTCTCAAATATCGTCGATACTGTAACTATGTCTCTTTTTTTTATCAGTGTAAGTTCACAAAATTACCCTCAAACTTATAGGGCAATTGTTTATTGCCCTACTTTTTAAAAAAGAATATTTTTTTTACAAAAAGATTGGAAAATAAGTTGGCAAAAGGTTGACACTAAGGTTAACACGGTGCCAACCTTTTTGCCAACTTTTTTGCCAACCTTGTTTCGGCAAAATTTATTTTTATAAATGTAGAACAAAAAACAATTGCAATATAAATTTTTGGGCGAATTCTGAAAAGGAAATGGAGTTCTTAACGGTGAAAATGTAAATTATGCTTGAATTATCAGGGTAAAAATAACTTTTTCAAATTTATCGATAAATTTAGATAGACGGACAAATGAACTATAAAACTTCTCTAATGAATCAAAGTGTTGGGACATTGTCAGTCTTGATTAAGATCCCAAAACCCCTGAAAAGATTGTTGCCTTAATCTGCCTTTGTCAGGCTAGTCTTGGTTAGGATTAGTACTTAGTCATTTTACACTTCACAGGTACTCAGTGAGAGGAGAACTCACTGGTGACAATCAAGTCTAAGAACCTGAAGACGAAGAGCACCATCCTGAACTTATGGCAGTCCTCTAAGCTGGCTGAATAAGTGTCAGTGATGAAGAGTTTTTGACCCTGGGGTCATTACTAACTCAGTCCTGAAGGGAACAGGATGTCACTGAGTTTATGGGAAGACTTGGAGTAGAGCCAAGCAATGCAAAAGTAATTTCAGCGTCAGGACAAGTCTGGTGAGCTCAAGACAAAATGAACTTAATAAGACAAGCCTGAAGCTCAGGAATAAGTTCTGAAATTCTCACCAACCTGATGACGTGGACCAATCCGGGAAGGACACGCACGTACGGAACCTGACAAGAAGATTGAATTCAGACTGCATATTCAACGGGCAAGCATTTAATGTGCATTTAATGCAACTACCAAATCCATGCAAGGACGGCTGCTGCATGAAGATATGTCCGTTTGAAGCCACTCTACATAGTTGACAAGAAAGGCTATCTCTCCAACGGATAGTTTTTCAAATCATCTATAAATACAGAAGACCTTGAACCCATTCAAGGTTACGGGAAATTTCCAAGCCAGAAATTACTCAAACTCTCAAGCATTCAAAGCATTCAGCCTTTAAGAGAAGCACTCAAAATCATTTAAATTTCCCAAGTGTTTCTTAGCAACTGAGAGTTATTCTGTATTCCAAGAGCTAAATTGCATTATATTAAGCTTAGAGAGATTATTCATTCCTTAGCATAGCTTTGCCTTGTAAGGATAATCTCAACCTAGTTGGAATCCAACTGAAACCAAAACTCTAAGTTAGGTTTATTGGGAGTAAGTCAGTTAGTGAGTTAGTAAGTGGAGTTGTATAGATCAGTGTGGTTAGCTGGTCTTGGTGCACTTTGGCACGTTAAAAACAAGAATCCCTTGAGTGGATTTCCTGTTAAGTCAGGCCGTGGACGTAGGAGCTTGAGCCTCTGAACCACGTTAAACTCCTTGTGTTCTTATTGCGTTGATATTGTGCATACTTGCCATATTACTTGCTCATTCATTGCATTCGGTTTATCAGGATTGAATCAATCAGCCTGATCCTCAAAAGGAGCTCTACCTTACTAAACACCTTTCAAAATTGAGTAAAACAAGTTTTCAGAAAGCAAACTAAACAAGACTTTAAACTATCAGGGCTCAAACATTTCCGCACTGAACTTGAACTGATAGTTAACCAACTGACCCGCACCAAGTGTAGTCAGTAGGTGTGTTATCAGCTCCTAGTTCTTTACCACTCTGAGTAAAGGGGACTCAATCAGTTTTTAAGTTTGAAAAATTGGTATATGTGTATTCCCCCCCCCATACACGTATTCCTCAGTCTTGTACCGGGACTAACAAGTGGTATCAGAGCAGTGGTTCAAAAGATCACTGACTTTGAATACTAATAGTTTCAGAGGAGAAACTGTTGGTGGTCACTGAACAGATCTGAGTTTGCTTTTCATAAAACTTGCATCATCATGACTTCAAGGAGACTTGAAGCTTCGTTACCTGAATTCTCTGTGTCTAACTTTGTCTATTGTAAGTTCAGATTAGAAGCACATCTAGATACCATCCATGACCAGATGCCGCGTGTACTCAGGGAAGGACCGATCAAAATCACTGTCCCTAATACCAGAGGGAGAGGATATGATGATCTCGATATTGGTGTACCCATTCCTAAAGAAAGGAAGGATATGACCACTGATGAGATCAAGATGATGGGGCTTGATAACGTCGCCAGAAACATCATCTTGCATACGGTGTCTTTCGAGGAGTCAGCCAGGCTGATGAACTTAAAGACGGCAAAGGAGGTTTGGGATGAGCAGACAAGGATGTGTAAGGGATCTGAAAAGATCAAGGAGAACAAGAGGAACATTGCCATTCAGAAATTCGAGGCGTTCGAGATGCTGCCTGACGAAAGCATAGATCAAATGGAATCTAGATTCATCAAGTTGATGAACGAGTTGGTGATGTTGGACAAAGATGTCCCAAGGAGAGATGTTGCTTCAAAGATCTTGAATGCCCTTCCAGAGAGATGGGATAAAAGTGTAATTATGCTTAAGAACACTCAGGATATGAGTAACATAACTTCTGCTTTACTTTTTTCAGAGCTCAAAGCGCTTGAATTTGATCTTAACAAAAGAAAGTTCAGTCAGAAGAGGAAGTGAAGGAGAAAACTCCTGAGAAAAGTGTGGCGTTCAAGGCCAGGTCTGAACCTGTTGAGCCCTCATTAAATTCTTCATCAAAATCACTGATGGAGATGAGCAGGGAAGAACTCGCTGAGGAGTACAGCCTGATGGCCTGACGTTTTGACAAGCTCAATTCCAGGTTTGGTCGTTATAAAAAGTTTTATCAGGACTCACGTGACAGGAAACCTGAAGGAACCCACCAAAGCTCAAGGAGATATGAGGAGCGAAGGAATACTGACCAGAGAAGAGAACGTGGTGATGAAAGGAGATATTCTGAACCAAAGCCCGAAAAAAGAGACGAACAGAGACGTACTCGCGATGATAGATATCCAACCAAGGATGAAGGCTCACCAAGAACCAGGGAACCTGACTCAAGGAGGAACCCTGAACCGAGAAAAGAAAGAGTAAGTGAGCAGGTAGCATGTTACAACTGTAACAAGATTGGTCACTATCAGTACGACTGCCCGGAGCTGAGTGCGAGGGAGAGAGAGGAAAGGAGAGCCACGAGGGATCTAAGATCTGCCGATCGGAGAGCAATGGTCGCTGAGGATGCAACAAACTCTGACGGTCCTGCTGAAACGTCACCTGAACTCTTCTCAGATGACGAGTACGATGATGTCTGTCTGATGGCTAGGGATGAGCCTGAGGTAACATCAAATTCTGTTTGTGCTTCTTACACTGGTCAAAATCCTGAGCTTAGCTCAGAGTCAGCTAGAGAAATGAACCTTCAGATCTGCCTTGATCAATTGATGGTTGACTTCTCCAGACTGCAGGAAACTAATGTCTTCTTGGTAGAGGAGAACAAGAAATTGAGTACTGAGGTTCAAAACCTGAATGAACAACTCACTCAGTCTGATCTTAAAGAATCAGCTCAAATTGTAAGACTAACTCAGGAGATTGATTTAATCAATGCTGAGCGTCTTCCAAGAGAGAAGATTCTGAAGGAATTGGCTGAGGAAGAGCTGGTCAGAATGGAAGAGCTGAAAGCACTTAAGAGTAAGTTTGATGACCTCTTTACCAGACATGAAATCCTGAAAAAGAGTGAGGACTCTCTCAAGAAAAAGGTTGCAGAAATGAATAAATCCTCAGTGGCTAGAGAGGAAATAAATAGCAGCCAGATGCTTGGGAATGAGAAAAAGGGACTTGGATATGTACCTAAGAAATCCTCACAAGGTCAGTCTCATGTTGCTTCAGGGAGCAACACTGAGAGGGTATTTGTTCAGGCAGGCTAGAATGCACCTAAGGTTGTACTTCAGGCCCGCCAAACCGATAAGGGCAAAGAAACTGTTGACACAGTCAGGGTTGCTCCTAAGGTAGCTAAGCCAAAACCCAAGGGAAAGGCAAAGCATTCTAAGGAAGCCCCTGAGAGCTCAGGCCAGGGAAAGCCTCAGCGAAAGCAGAGGAAGACTCAAGCCAAGAGCCCTCAGATTGGTCAGCAAGGGTACCATCATGCTTGGTAATACCAACAGGGAAGGCCAAACATGATGACACCCCCATGGTTTTGGCATCCTGAGGCCTTTAACTGTTTTCCATTCCCTCACTTGCCTAGGGGGAATAGAACACAGGGCCCTTATCAAGAACAAGGCCCAAGACCTGCTGCACCCAGACATAGGAAGAACAGGAAGCCAGCCCAAAAGGCACCCACTCAGGCTCCTGTAAAGCCTAAGTCTAGCACTCATACACCATCTTCCTCTCAGGCAAAGAAGAAGAAAGTTGTGTATGTTGATGTTTCAGGGAGACAGATTTACCACTCTGAGGCAATCAGGGTTGTTAAGCATGTCTGGATCCCGAAGGGTACAGCTGACACGATACGACCCAACACCCAATGGGTACCTAAAGCCTGATTTGATTGCAGGCGGCTGTGGATCACAACAAGAGGAGAAGAGACTCAATCAAAGTTGTTTGGTATCTAGACAGTGGTTGCTCAAGGTACATGACTGGAATGAAGAGTCTTCTCCAAGAATACCAAGCCAAAGATGGTCCACAGGTAACCTTTGGTGATAACTCAAAAGGTGTTACTAAAGGTTTTGGTGTTTTGATAATAGGTACAGTCAGAGTGGAAAATGTGTCCTTTGTGGAAGGACTGAAGCATAACCTATTGTCAGTAAGTCAATTATGTGACAAAGGTTTCAGTGTTGAGTTCTCATCGAATATATGCTCAGTCAAGGACAAATCAACACTAGTGCTTCTATCAGGTATCAGGAAAGTTAACGTTTATCTCGCTGATTGGAGCAGCACTATTCCTAATACTTGTTTTATTGCTAAAAGCTCTCTAGAGCTCAGTTGGTTATGGCATAAAAGATTAAGCCACCTGAACTTCAAGATCCTTAACAAAATTTCTAGACAGTCACTTGTTGATGGTCTACCTAATGAAGTTTTTAGCAAAGATCATGTGTGCAAAGCTTGTCAGGAAGGGAAGCAGGTCAGAGCATCATTCAAAGAGAAAGCTTCTTATTCCACTGACAGAATTCTTCAGCTCTTGCTCATGGATTTGTTTGGTCCAATAACACCTGTGAGTATGAATGGTAGAAAATATACCCTTGTGGTTATTGATGATTATTCTAGATATACTTGGGTTATTTTCTTGTTGAATAAGAAGGAAACACAGGTGAAGCTTCCAGAGTTGCTCAGGAGACTCAGCAATGAGAAGAATCCGTCCATTACTAAGATCAGATCTGACAAGGGCACTGAGTTTATAAATTCATATATTTCTGACTTTTGTAATGAACTTGGTATAGCTCATGAGACTTCTACAGCTAGAACCCCACAACAGAATGGTGTCGCTGAAAGGAGGAACAGGACACTGAAGGAAGCTGTAAGGACCATGCTGGCTGAGTCAGGATTGCCCAAGAAATTCTGGGCTGAGGCAATCAACACTGCATGCTACACTCAGAACAGATCCATGCTGAATAAACAACATGCACATACCCCATATGAGACATGGAACAAAAGGAAACCTCGTATTTCTTATTTTTCATGTATTTGGTTGTAAGTGCTTCATCCTTAACAATGGGAAGACCCAATTGAAAGCCTTTGATAGCAAATCTGATGAAGGAATATTCTTAGGATATTCTGAAGTTAGTAAAGCCTTCAGGGTTTACAATTGTAGGACCATTGTTGTGGAAGAATTACCTCATGTTGTCTTTGATGAATCTGCTAATGTGTCTAGGGCAAAGGTGTTGAATCCTGACACTGAGGAGATCACAAAGAGAGTGACAAGGCTGAGCTTAAAGAATCAACCTGATCCAGAGGTCAAAACTGTGCCAATTCCAAGGTGGGATGATGACGATGATCAGGATGATGAATTAGGTGCCACTCCTAAGCCCAACACATCAGGGAAAGTTGAGTCGCAGACTGAGGAACAGGCTCAACCTGAGGTAAGTACCGTCTATGAAGATGATGTCGCAGCTGAGACGGTTCCTGAGTCACCTCATCAAGTGGGAATCAATGTCCCTGACATTGAGCTTATTAATCCCTTTGGTATAGACTCAGGATCATCCCCTTCTATTCAATTTCCTGAATTTTATGAGCCTGTAAACACTAACATTGCAGGTACTTCAGGAACAACCCCTGGCAAGAGAACATGGCTAGAGAATCATCCCATTAATCAAATCATTGGTAATCCAACTGAGGGAGTCAGGACCAGACGGTTCCATGGTGAGAGTGCACTGTTATGTTGCTTTCTCTCTGAGCAAGAGCCTCAGAACATTGAAGAAGCTCTCACTGACTCGAACTGGATCATTGCCATGCAAGAGGAGTTGAATCAGTTCACAAGGAATCAGGTTTGGGAACTGGTAGATAGACCTAGGCATCAAAGTGTAATTGGTACCAAGTGGGTCTTTAAGAACAAGAAGGATGAGAATGGTGTTGTAGTAAGGAACAAGGCTAGACTGGTTGCAAAAGGGTATTGTCAGTCTGAAGGAATAGACTATGATGAGACTTTTGCTCCAGTGGCTAGGTTGGAAGCTATCAGGTTGTTCCTTGCATATGCAACATATAAGAAGTTCAAGGTGTATCAAATGGATGTCAAGAGTGCCTTCTTGAATGGTGTACTCAATGAAGAGGTATATGTTGAACAACCTCCCGGGTTTGAGGTTGGAGATAGAGTATACCATTTGAAGAAAGTACTCTATGGACTTAAGCAAGCACCAAGAGCTTGGTATGATACCCTCTCTCAATTCCTGACAGACCATGGGTTCAAGAAGGGAACTGTGGACAGGACATTGTTCAGGGTCACTGAAGGTGATGACATTCTCTTGGTCCAGATTTATGTGGATGACATAATATTTGGATCACCAAATCATCAGCTCTGTGAGAAATTCTCTAAGTTGATGACTGGTAAATTTGAGATGTCAATGATGGGAGAGATGAACTTCTTCTTAGGATTGCAGGTCAAGCAGACTGATCAAGGTATCTTCATAAATCAGGCCAAGTATACAAGAGACTTGATTCAAAAGTTTGGTGTTCAGAACAACAATCCAGCCAGGATCCCTATGAACACAAATTGGAAGATGGATCCTGACACTGAAGGGACTTCAGTAAATCAGACTGAGTATCGAGGGCTGATAGGTTCCTTGTTGTACCTGACTGCAAGTAGGCCTGACATTATGTTTACAGTTGGTGTGTGTGCTAGGTATCAGTCTGATCCCAAAATGAGTCATTTGGAGGCTGCTAAGAGGATACTTAAGTATTTGAAAAGGACAGTCAATATGGGACTATGGTATCCTTCAGATGACAACTTAGAACTGACAGGTTATTCAGATGCAGATTATGGAGGCTGTAGGATTGATAGGAAATCAACCTCAGGGACATGTCAGTTTTTGGGGAGTAAGTTGATCTCGTGGTTTAGTAAGAAGCAGAATTCAGTGGCTACATCCACAACTGAGGCTGAGTATATGGCTGCAGGTAGTTGTTGTGCTCAGATTTTATGGTTGAGGCAACAGTTGAGGGACTACCAAGTGTTTGCTAATCAGGTTCCAATCTATTGTGACAACAATAGTGCAATACCAATTACTCAGAACCCAGTGCTTCACACAAGGTGCAAGCATGTGGATATTAGGCATCACTTCATTCGAGATCATGTGGAGAAGAAAGATATTATGATGGAGAAGATTCACACTGACAGGCAAAGAGCTGACATCTTGACTAAGCCTCTGGCTAAAGCAAGGTTTATGGAACTGTCAGTGGAGTTAGGTCTCTTAGATCCGGGAGAACAGTTAGTGTAGGGTTCTAGGGGGAACTCAGGCCAGACTCGACTCAGCGAGGTATCAGGGTGCTACAATGTCTCCCTGACAGGTATGAGTTCTATCCTGACTCTAGTGAATTTCAAGCATCTCACTGAGTCCTTCGTCCTGAAAATCTTTATTAAATGCATTCCGTTTTCATTAAAAGCGCGTCTTTTCATATTTAAACCCACGCGCACGGAGCATTTAATGCTTCATTTACTTTTTCATATACGTGTCCGTTTTATACGGAATATGACTGACATGGGGTTTTGATTGAAGCTGAGATTAATCCTGGCCCTTTATTTCAAAACCTTTCGAATTCAGGGATTGATCTCAACCCCACGTTTGAGTAACTGACTTAGTCTTATCAATCAAGAATGCCATTTGAGGTTTTTTATGTAAACACAACGCACATCTGCACACTGAGTTTTCTCTTGCTCAAATACAGAAATTTTGAAAAATCTCTTCCTTTCAAATCAATGGCATTTCTTGATTCCAACTGGACAACCGACAAGCTGATACACATGGAGCAAGTCATCTCCATGGAAGGTATCTGTCTTACAGTTGAGGAAATCAAACCCGTGTTCCAGTGGATTTCCAATGCTGGGTTGGAAATATACTTCACCACCCGCCCCATTTCCGTGCTCCCAAGAACAGTTGTGGAAGCTTATTTGAACATGTTCTTACGGAAGGGGGAACTATTCACGAAGGTAACTGCGCTTAAGCCGACGGGAGAGAGGGACGGCGACGGCGAACCTCTTTACAACTCAGAGGTGGTCACTATTGACATCAGGAGGGCGGTGAGGGAAGTCTTCAAGTTACCATTCTCAGGCATCAACCGAAAGACGTACAAGGAGAACTCGGAGGGAGAACTTCTTGGGAAATGGACCAAATCTGGGTCATCAGAGTTCAAGGCTCGTCAGAACAAGAATACGTTAAAGCCTGAGTACAGAGCTCTGGTGGATTTGGTGTCCAAGATTGTGATGGGTGCAACTGGCTCTCACGAGCAGTTGAGTCAGCCCAAGCTGAGACTCATGGGAGCTATTGTTGATGGAGTGGAAGCGAACTGGGAGCAGTTCCTCCTTGATCAACTCCATCAGGCCGGGTTGGACAAGCTAAAGCGAGATGAGGAGAAGAAGCACATTTCCGTCAGTGCCATCTTGCCATTCGGAACGAGGATGTCCATCCTGATAGCTCATGCCTGCCATGGGTATACCTTCGACTTTGAAGATAGTCTTTCTTCAAATAAGGTAATGTTTTCTTCACTGAGTGATACCTATTCAGTGCTAGGGCTGACTGATCCCAATGCGAAAGCAAAGGGTCAGGCCAAAAAGCCAACTGGTAAGGCCAAGAGGGTGGCTACCAGTCTCATTGAAAGGGTAGATGACCTCCTTGAGAGGAGTAAGGAAGTTGAGGAGGTAGCAGCTGATGAGGTGGAGTAGCCTGAGGTGGACGCAGCTGAGAAGAGGAAAAAGGTAAGGGTCGTGCTGTCAGGGAAGAGCACGAAATCTGGGACTGAGTCTGATCCCAAGAAGGCCGGGTCTGAGGCTGAGGGAACTGATGATGACGTCAGGAAGAAGGGTGATCAGGGAGAGAGGCCCCTGAAGAGGCTTAGGAAGGGACCCAAAAAGTCCCCTGCTAAGAAGCTGTCTGAGGTGAGTGAGAGGGAGAAGTCAAGCTGTCCTGGAGCCTCTGACTTGGAGGAAGTGAGAAAATCTGTCGAGACGGCCGAGTTGTTGCAGCCTGAGACAGTACCCACTCAAACACCCCCACACCCTGAAACCCAAACACTTTCCAACCCTGACCCTACTTCCCAACCCACTGAAACACCCCAAACCTCAGAGCCAAATCATCCTACTGAGTCAGTGCCATCACTTTCACCAACGAATGAGCCTGACCAGTCAGTCGAGCCAAATCTACCAAACCCCACAGACTTTCCCTCATACCCCAATCCCAAAGACTGTCCCAAATCCACTTCAGCTGAAGAGGATAAATTCCTCGAAGTGGAGAAGGAGGAGTTAGATGAACATATGGCAGGAGGGATTCTTGAGAACACTCTCAGGGGGAATGCCACAGAATGGGCAGGTAAGTGTTGGCCTGGGCTGTATAAGTACAATGAGCTGCTAGCGTATGTGATTGAGCTCAAGGTTTGTTTGGATTTCAAATAATCAAACATGCAGGAGCAACATTTGCTAGTGGACGCTCGTGGCTGGGAGCACTGGGAGTCTGAGGAAGCCAAGATTTGTTCCTTCTTTGGACTGACTAGCTGGCTTCAACTTCTAAACTTTGACAACCTGAAGCAGTTAGTGGCTGATATGATGTCCAAGAGCAAGGCTGACGTCCTGTCTGATGGAGAGAAGGATGATGATGAAGCTCAGGGTGGAGCTATGGAGAAGGCAGTGGAGGAAACTGCGAGGGAAGTTGATGAGATGAACTCTGAGCCTCAGACTCAGTGGGAAGGTGAGAAGGACACTGGTGCCAAGGGTGGACCAGTGGCTGAGGATGTTTTGAACATCTCAGCTGCCAATGAGACATCTGTCAATGAAGGGATTCCCTGCCCTGAGACAAGAGAGGAAGATGTTGAGACATCCAAGGAGACTCTCAGTTCCGAGGGACAAGTTCCTAAGGTTCAAGTTAGCTTAGCTGAGCCTGAGCGGACGGCTATGACTACTTCACAACTGCCTTCAGTGCACCTTGAAGAAGGGACTGATGCTGCAGGGGCTGACAAGGGAAAGCAGCCAATCACTGATGAGGCCTTTGATGATGAAGATGTGATAATAACTGGGGTCGGCCGTGCTGAATTCACAAGCATAGTGGAGGTCAAAAATGAGAAAACCACTGAAAATCTAGCTGAACTTCAGGAGGAAGTAATGATGCTACGAGCTGAAAAGGAAGAAGACTCCAAGGCCCTGGCAAAACACATCAGGTGGACAAAGTCAGCCTACAGTACCCTTGCCAACAGGGAGCTGATTATGTTGAAGAGAACGATGACTGACACGGCCAAGTCAGTGAGGAATGAGAGGAAGCGCACTAAAAAGATGCTAAGGCAAACCTTGAAGCAGTTGGCTGAGAAGGATGGGCAAAGAAAGGAGGATCTCAATCAGGCTGTGGAGAAGCTTGCAGCTCAGGCTGGAGGACTATTCACTCAGGCCATTTCTGGCTCAGCGTCAAAGTTTGAGCTGGAGTCAGAACGCATTGCTCAGACTTCGAAGGACATTGCCGAGAGGCTGACCCAGGCAGATGAGCGATCCGCTCAGGTGGAGGAGAAGATTGAGAAGGCAGAACAAAGACTCCAACTCTCCATGGAGGTCTTTGAGAAGAAAGTGAAAGCTGCAATCAGTTCAGTATCATTTGCAGAAACTGGTATCTCAATGGGGGTTAAATTACTGAAGGAGGGAATTAATGATGTCCATTCCCTAGCCTCCTTCGTAATCAACAGCGGATCTGACGCATTCCCATCAGAGGCCAATGATGATGCCAAAAGGGGGGAAAAGAAGAAGAAAAGATCCCGCCCTGAGGCATCGGAGGCAGTCAACCAAGGTGAGACCGTTCAAGCTGATGAGAAGGAAATCAGCTAGGTTGGCGGCAGTAGAGAAGGAAGGAGAGGAGGTAGTTGCCAGGCTGAGGGCGGAGGCAACAAAGACAAAGGCTGATGAACCTTCCAAGCAACAACCTGAGCCAGTTCAGAGGTCTTCTCCCATGAGCTCAAGGAAGAATCCCATCACTTACTCCGGGGAGTTGGTGGCGGAGTTATGTGCTGAAGCATGGGGAGATCATTCTGAGAAATCTGAGGCCATGCGCAGAGCTGAAATTGCTCAGAAGGAGAAGATGCGCATCTTGGAAAATAAGGTTGAGAAGCTGACCGATATCACTGAGCTTCAACAAAGGGAGTTAGATGATGCAGTGATCAGTTTGCTTAGGAGGAAGAAGGCGAAGCCTGAGCCTAGGTAGTACAGGAAGAAGCCAACAGTTAGGAAGACTTCAATTCTTTAAGTCAGTAGGCCAGAATCAGGAGTAAGGGAAGCTTATGTCGATGAGTTCATCTCAGAGGCATTGAAGGAGTTTTGGTCTGATGCAAAGGATGAGTTTGTTAGACTGTGGTTTGTGGTGAAGAAGTGGGGCGACACTGATGACATTAATGCCCACTTCACTGACTAAATGATGGACAACCATCCTGAGCTATTCTAGAAGATCTTGGAGGATTCTGATGCAGCTCAAGTCCAAGTGAAGGCTCCTGAGTTCACCATTCGAGCTCCTCCCTTAGTACCTGGAACTCAAAAGCATGACACAAAGGCCATCATGATGGAAGTATTGAAGATTGCCAAAGCTGAAGGGTACGTGAACCAACCTAGAAGACTTGACGAGCTGAAAGCAAGAGTCTATGCAGGATATGGACTCGAACCTGAAATGAAATTAGTCTAGGTGTTCACAGGCTTCTTTGTAATAGATTAGATTCATTGTAACCATTTCCACATCTATCAATGAATTCTATTATTTGTGCCCACAGACAAAAACTCATTGTCTTTTTGGCTGTTGTTTAAATTTTGTACTTTATCAAGAACTGCTCTAATACTGTCTTATCTTATAGATAGGTGTATCATATTTCCTCTAAGTATTTTGAGGATCTTTTCAGTGTTTTGGCATCATCAAAAAGGGGGAAATTGTTGGGACATTGTCAGTTTTGATTAAGATCCCAAAACCCCTGAAAAGATTGTTGCCTTAATCTGCCTTTGTCAGGCTAGTCTTGGTTAGGATTAGTACTTAGTCATTTTACACTTCACAGGTACTCAGTGAGAGGAGAACTCACTGGTGACAATCAAGTCTAAGAACCTGAAGACGAAGAGCACCATCCAGAACTTATGGCAGTCCTCTAAGCTGGCTGAATAAGTGTCAGTGATGAAGAGTTTTTGACCCTGAGGTCATTACTAACTCAGTCCTGAAGGGAACATGATGTCACTGAGTTTATGGGAGGACTTGGAGTAGAGCCAAGCAATGCAAAAGGAATTTCAGCGTCAGGACAAGACTGGTGAGCTCAAGACAAAATGAACTTAATAAGACAAGCCTGAAGCTCAGGAATAAGTTCTGACATTCTCACCAACCTGATGACGTGGACCAATCCGGGAAGGACACGCACGTACGGAACCTGACAAGAAGACTGAATTCAGACTGCATATTCAACGGGCAAGCATTTAATGTGCATTTAATGCAACTACCAAATCCATGCAAGGACGACTGCTGCATGAAGATATGTCCGTTTGAAGCCACTCTACATAGTTGACAAGAAAGGCTATCTCTCCAACGGATAATTTTTCAAATCATCTATAAATACAGAAGACCTTGAACCCATTCAAGGTTACGGGAAATTTCCAAGCCAAAAATTACTCAAACTCTCAAGCATTCAAAGCATTCAGCCTTTAAGAGAAGTACTCAAAATCATTTAAATTTCCCAAGTGTTTCTTAGCAACTGAGAGTTATTCTGTATTCCAAGAGCTAAATTGCATTATATTAAGCTTAGAGATATTATCCAATCCTTAGCATAACTTTGCCTTGTAAGGATAATCTCAACCTAGTTGGAATCCAACTGAAACCAAAACTCTAAGTTAGGTCTGTTGGGAGTAAGTCAGTTAGTGAGTTAGTAAGTGGAGTTGTATAGATCAGTGAGGTTAGTTGGTCTTGGTGCACCTTGGCACGTTAAAAACAAGAATCCCTTGAGTGGATTTCCTGTTAAGTCAGGCCGTGGACGTAGGAGCTTGAGCCTCTGAACCACGTTAAACTCCTTGTGTCTTATTGCGTTGATATTGTGCATACTTGCTATATTACTTACTCATTAATTGCATTCGGTTTATCAGGATTGAATCAATCAGCCTGATCCTCAAAAGGAGCTCTACCTTACTAAACACCTTTCAGAATTGAGTAAAACAAGTTTTCAGAAAGCAAACTAAACAAGACTTTAAACTATTAGGGCTCAAACATTTCCGCACTGAACTTGAACTGATAGTTAACCAACTGACCCGCACCAAGTGTAGTCAGTAGGTGTGTTATCAGCTCCTAGTTCTTTACCACTCTGAGTAAAGGGGACTCAGTCAGTTTTTAAGTTTGAAAAATTGGTATACGTGTATTCCCCCCCATACACGTATTCCTCAGTCTTGTACCGGGACCAACACAAAGGTTTAGACTATCCTATCATATCACATATAAGCTACCAAACGAGTTATTGTATTCATTTTTTGGGTGATGAGGTCATCTCTTCGTCAACAGATGGAAGAATGTTTGGAGAGGAAACCGCTTAGTTACTTAAATCCATCGCTAGATTCTAACTTTTATATCGGAATATAATTTTATTTCATTGAATATAAAGGATATCCAAGACCCAACACATGAAAATTACTCTCGTCGACTATTATTTGGCAAAATGAGAAGTGTAATTCTTGAATTTGCAATTTAACGATGATCATCGACACACACAACCGTTGATCAATGACGTCAATTTAACTTTGGAATTCTATTGTTTTTATTAATTTTGTTGCTTTCTTGTTATAATAGAAGAGTTCCATTTTCCTAGACTAATAGTTTTGTTATAGGAGGATTGTATTTTAACTAGTTTTTAATGGGGCTCCAGCCTTTGATTTGACGTGTTTTTTTTTACAAGAAAATAAATTAAAAGTTCACATGGGCACAAGTAATGCTTCCAAGAACACTAGAGGCGATTCTGCTACTTTAATATTTCCTCTCCGTTGCATTTTCTTTAAATCCTCCGACAAACTTGGTCGATTGGGGATGATTTTCTCTCTGCCAGATTTCCACTCGTGCTTGTTAATCCGTTACTTTTTAATCGAAAAATCGTATGGAACTATTTGCGCTAAACAAGGACCAAATTCATGAGGACCAATTCTTATGGGACTATTCTTAATTGCACACCCACACATAAATTTCATAGAACTGATTAGGCGTGAAATTGTCATGATTCGTAGCTTGAAACGCCCTAGTTTTGGTCGAGTTTATAGAGTATTTAGAGTCAATTGAGCATTATTTCTACACATTGATAAATTTGTCTCTTTGATGCTCATAGGTGAATAGAGGACGAAAAACGGAGTTCGTAGGACTTTGAATCGACTCAAACGGATGCCCGGATGAGAAGATATTGAAGAAATACGATTGGTATTAGTGCGGACGAGGAAAAGTATCATTTGGGAAGAGTTGGAGGTCACTCGAGTGACTAGGTCGAGCGCCCCCGCTCGAGCGCATTGCTCGAGCGCCTAAACGTACAGAAACTTTCTTGCGCTCGAGCAGCTCGAGCGCCACCGCTCGAGCGAATCGCTCGAGTGCCCAAAACTTACAGAATGATTTCAGCGCTCGAGCAGCTCGAGCGCCACCGCTCGAGCGATTGTGTCATTCGAGCTACACAGCTCGAGCGGGACCGCTCGAGCGTTTTGCTCGAGCGCCCATGGATTTTCGCCTCCGGATGCGTATTTTCGGCCCATTAACTCCCGTTTCGACCCGGTGCCTATATATACCTCTTCCAAACACGTTTTGAAAGACCCCCGACTTTTAGAAATAATTTTAGACTTAGTTTTTGGAGAGGAAGGAGACGAGCAAGCTTTATTTTACGTTGTTGAGGTTTTTCATACGAATTCTTAGTTTCTTTTCATTAGTTCGTTACTTAAAACGCTTTTAATTTCGTTCTAGTTAATTCAATTTCAGTTCTTCGTATTTATTTTCTTTTTAAACCCTAGTTCATGTTTCGTATTTTCTTTCTTCAATTCGTTATGTTTATGTTCGTTGTTTCTTCGTTTGCTTTTATGTTTGTTACAGCCATGTCCGGCTAAAACCCTTGCATGCTTAGGTTAGGATGAACTCGTAGAAGTAGGATGTGGGTACATAATTAGGGTAGTTTGTGACGTTAGTTTTAATTCTCTTAGTTAATGAATTCTTATAATTAATCTGAACTTCACCTTTAAATTTAGTACGAAAGTGTTAGAGAGAGGACGACCGCATCACTCAATAACTATTAGTAGTCTTAACGAGAAGGTTTAGGAAAGGTTAATTCATTTACACCTTTAGCGAAGGAGGACGACCGCATCACCTTAGTTAAATTAGGGTCTCATTAATTGAGCACAATCCATTAACTTGTTAGTGGATTAGTGAAGTCGAGTGTTAGGGTAAAGTATTAGGGTTTAGAATCTTGAGCTTTCACCTTGCATTCTTATACTTAGGTTAATTCTTGTTTGTCACGATTACTTTGATTATGTACCTGCTCCGTTAGTATACGTAGGGATTCCTATCTTAAGCATCACCATCTCTCATTAGAACACAACCCTTAGTTAATTTAATTGCTTTAGTATTTTAGTTTACTTAGTTTATTTCAGTCTTTTAATTAATCTTTCAAAAACCCAAAAACATTACACTCATATTAACTACGACGCGTAGATCTTCAGGGATCTATTCGCATATACACCATCTCTTGGGTTCGATAATACTTGGTCCCTATACTTGCCCATACTACAGTGAACCCGTTCTCTTGCGGGGTAGCTACTAGTAGAAGCTAGTAAAATCGCTTCAAGTCAATGGCGCCGTTGCCGGGGATGGCGTTATATGCTTTTTGAATAGGACTTGTAGATAGCTTAGTAATTAGTAGTGAGTGCTTTCTTTTCTGTTTTATTTTTATTTTTATTTTAGTCGGCAGTTGCGTTTTGATCCTTCTGCTAGTGTTTCAGGTTTATGAAAACACGCTCACAAGGCAATACGAGCGAAGAGAGATTACCTGCAGATCCTGAGACAATAGCCAGAAGTAACCGAGCCTTCTTGAGAAGAATGACTACTGCCGCGGGAAACAAAGACAAAATTTCTGATGAACTTGGGGAGTTAGACAAGATAGCTGCAGAATATACTGCTCTTGTGGAACGGGCAGAGGGTGCCAATGGAAATAGCAGTAATCAGCAGATACCCATAGGGGGAACTGAGAGCCCACACCCGAACCCACAAGACACAATCAACTCTGCACAAACACAACCCCAAAACCAGAACCACAACCCTGCTTACCCACAAAACCCAAATAACTCTTTTAACAACCCAGTATACCAACATTACCCATACCCACCTTATCCTTACCCACCATATCCATATCATCCACCCCCAGTCTACAACCAACCACCTGTTTACCAACCACCACCCCAACAAGTACCAGTACCTGCTGCTAATCCTCAACACGTTCCTCAGAACATAGATCATAATATGGCGATTAGAGGGAGGTTTGCAGCGCAGCCACAGCGGTACTATGATGGAGTGGCTTTGCCTCCTGTTGAGGCGAACAACTTCTCGATATCACCGGGGATTTTAAAGCTACTGACCGAGAATCAGTTCAAAGGAGTGATAGGGAAGGAGAATCCTCACACTCACTTGAGGAGCTTTCTCATGATAGCCTCAACATTCAATTACAATGGCATGTCTGAAGATGCCAAGAGGCTTAGGCTGTTCCCATTCTCATTGACGGGAATAGCCAAGGAGTGGTACGATAATACGCTCCCGCGGGGAGGTATTACCACTTGGGCCGAGCTCGAGCGTCTGTTCCTCGAGCGATTCTACCCTCCATCTAGGACGATCAAGGCTAGAATTGAGATCTCGTCCTTTCGCCAGAAGTCTGGAGAAGATTTACGCCAAGCGTGGGAGAGATACTCAAACATGCTGATTGAGTGCCCGCAGCACGGGTACAACGAGGGAGACATTATGGCATTCTTCTATAGTGGTGCCAACAAGGCGGGGCAAGACCATTTAGACGCCTGTGCGGGCGGAGCATTCTTGAATCAAGGCATAGAGAGGTGTAGGGAGATCGTGGACAACATTGTCACGAATGCCGGTGCTTGGAGTGGAGATGCAGATTTTCAGAGAGTGCATCAGGTTGAAGAGGGAGAAGGAACGAGAAGGCTATTGATGGTCATGATGGAGAAGATCAACAACCTCGAGTTGGGGAAGAGTTTGGGTGGAGAGCATGCAGTAGAGAATGAGAGAGTAGACCAGCCCAGTGGACAGCAAGAGGTAGCCAATTACATGGGAGGTCCGTATTACAATCAGAATGGCTACCAAGGTGATAATCAGTATGGAAGGCCTTCTTATGGCCAACCATTTGTACCTCCAGGCCCTCAGCCACTTCAAAATCAATGGAGGAACACACAAGGAGTTCAAGGAGGCCAGCAACCTCCTAAAAACACATGGAGGAAGAATGATAATTTTTCTTATGCTAACCCAAAAGCTGGTGTTACTGTTCCTGCAGGTGTTGATCTGGGGTCTAAACCTCCTGGTGGAGAAGGCGGTGCATCAACCGAGGAGATGTTGAGAGCGATCCTTCAGAAGGTGGAGGAAGGGAGCAAGCGGTTGTCATCCTTGGAGTATGATGTGAAGGAGTTGCATAAGAAGGGTGATCAATGTGATCAAGAGCTCCAGAAGATGAACGTTGAGTGGACTAGAACTCAACAAGAGAACAATCGAAGGTTCACCTCTTTAGAGCTCCAGATGAGCCAGATTGCAAAATCAGTGAATAGAATGCCGGAGGGAAACCCGAAAGAGCAGTGCAAGGCGATCCAGCTAAGAAGTGGAACCAACTACGAAGGTCCTCAGATGCCTGCTGATTCTGAGACGCCCCAAGGAGAGATTGAGCCTAAAGGAGATGAAGTTGAGAAGGGAGAAAGAGTTCCTAAGTGGAAGAAAGCAAAGGAAGCAAGGGAGAAAGTGAAAGAAACAGAAAGAGATGAATGGGGGGTACCCAAATCTGTGATACCCGTCCCATATCCACAGCGCTTCATGAAAAAGAAGCTTGATGAAAAATTTGCAAAATTTCTTGATGTTTTTAAACAATTGCATATTAATATTCCTTTTTATGATGCTTTGGAACAGATGCCGCATTATGCGAAGTTTTTGAAGGACTTGATTGCAAAAAGACGGCGAGTGGATGAGCCAAAGTTGGTGCAGCTGAACCACGAGGTGAGTGCATTAGTGCACAAGGCGCTTCCACCAAAGCTGAAGGATCCCGGGAGTTTCACGATCCTATGTGATATTGGGAACGGGATCAAGAAGGGAGCGTTGTGCGACCTCGGGGCGAGCATTAATTTGATGCCACTGTCGCTTTTCAAGAAGTTGGAAGGTGTTGAACTTCAACCCACAATGATGACGCTTCAACTTGCCGATCGGTCTATTACTCGACCTCAAGGTGTGGTTGAAGACGTTCTAGTGAGAGGTGGAGATCACATTTTTCCAGCTGACTTTGTAGTGCTAGAGATGGAGAAAGATGAGCACGTACCCCTGATCTTGGGAAGACCGTTCTTAGCTATGGCGGGGATGGTGCTAGACGTGGCAAATGGGAAGATTACGTTGAAGGTAGATGATCAAGAAGTGAAGATGAAACACCCGAGGGAGGATGAGAGCTTGTATTGCATGGATGCAATTGATCCTCGTGTTGAAGACACGCCTTCTATCCCTAATCCTTCTGATATTCATGATTTTGTTAGTCCTTCACTTGATTATTTAACCCATGAGCATTATGTTCTTGATTATTTTGATAGGGGTGAAGTGAAGAAGTTGAAGGATGAAGAGGTGAAGAAAGTGGACGTGGTCCAGTTAGAAGGGAAAGGAGGAGTTAAAAAGAAAAAGTCCAAACTCAAGAAATTGTTTAGTAAGACTCCTCCAGATAGAGGCAAGAAGGAGTTGAGACCCATAACACTTGGGGATGAGAAGAGAGCAAAAGAGCTCATGATGGTGGGGCATCAAGGAAAGGAGTTCAAACACCACTCTTATGAGAGTGGGGGAGGTAAATTTGAGTATGATGTCCCATAAGCTCCTTTGAGCTCGGTCCGGCATGAGGACCTTAAAAATAGCGCTGAATGGGAGGCAACCCATTTTTATTTACTTTCATTTATTTTTAGTGTCTTTTTATATTATTAGGGAGTATTTTGAGTCGTATGTTTAACCTCGTACTTGAGAGTTTTATTTTGTAGGCTTGTCTCTAAAAGAGTAAAGGTATCATGGAGTTATTCAGATTGAAGGAACCAACTTGAGACAAGGAAGTGTGCAAAGCTAGTGAGAGAAACGAGATTGTTTGGTTGAGGTAACCCACAACCCCAAACTTAGACCTCTAGCAAGGTCGAAGTTTGGGGGGTGGAGTTTTTTTTATGTTTCTTGTTACATTGCACATGCATGCACACCCTTATCTTTGAGTTGAGTTTGATTGATTATTGTTTGTTGAGATACTCCTTGGGCTATTATTAATTTGTTTTGTTACTCAATATTTCATGCCTATCAATTACCTTATGCTTGTTGATTGCTATCTTTGAGTATGATTTGATGAGTAGAGTGAGTTAGAAATTCTTTTGTGTGAGTGTTTGAGTTTGAGTTGATTAGGGAGAGAACCCGTATGCTTATGAGTTTTTCTTTTGAGTACTTGTGTGATGAGAGTGAGAATGCACTAGGACTAGCATGGATGTGAAAGCTGTGAGATTTGAGCCTTACGAGATTTAAATGCATGAATTAATCTCTTCGTTTGTGAGTGAATCATCACCTTAGAGGATGCTAGAACTTGCATGTGCTCTTGCTTCTTGATTGTGTCTAGTTTGATATGCCGAATGTGATCTTAGGCCATCTTTGATTTAATTGAGTCACTTAGCCAAAATTTTCCTTACCAATGACATTGATCCCTTGTTAGCTCCTTTGAGCCTAAAGCCTATTTTATTTGCTAGCACATATGAACACTATTCCAATTCCTAAGCCTTTTTGTCCCAACTTGAGTGGAGAATAGGAAAGTGTGAATATGAAGGGAGTGAATTGAGTTGAAAAAGGAAAAGGTTGTTTGTTGAGTGAATATGAGAAGAAGGTGTGATGAAGTTTTGAGATGTGGGAAAAAGAGAAAGAAAATTGAGAATGAGCAAAAAGAAAAAATGAGCTCATGTGTTTGTGCGAAAAAAAAAAGAGAAAAAAAAAAGTGATTGAAAAAAAAAGTGAAAGAGTGAGAAAAAAAATTGAAGTGTTGAGAGTAGTGGAATTAAAGTGTATTGATTACAAATGTTGAAGTGATTCTGTTCCTAATCTCAAAGTGCCAAAGTTGATTTTTCTATTCTCCATTCACTTGAGTCACTTACCCCATATTGTTATCCCACCTGTCCAAAGAGCCTACATTACAACCTTGAGAAAAGTCCTTTTTGATTCGGCATTGATTTCTAGAGTATGGTCGGAGTTGAGAGTGTTTACAAGCCTATGGCTGCCAATATGTGTGATTGATTGATTGAGTGAGTCCCATGATCATTGATATACACTTGTGAGGGAGTGAAACACATCGTTGAGTGCACATCCATGTTTGATCTTGGTGTTTCTTGTAATTGTTGCATGAGTATGATAAAAGAAAGTGAGTGAGTATACGGGTGATTGACTTTTGAAGCTTGAGTTCATTTACTTGCATGACTTGATTTGTTGACTCATTCCTAACAATTTCACTTGACTTATTATTTCGTTGCTTGAGGACAAGCAACATGGTAAGTTTGGGGGGGTTGATTAGGCGTGAAATTGTCATGATTCGTAGCTTGAAACGCCCTAGTTTTGGTCGAGTTTATAGAGTATTTAGAGTCAATTGAGCATTATTTCTACACATTGATAAATTTGTCTCTTTGATGCTCATAGGTGAATAAAGGACGAAAAACGGAGTTCGTAGGACTTTGAATCGACTCAAACGGATGCCCGGATGAGAAGATATTGAAGAAATACGATTGGTATTAGTGCGGACGAGGAAAAGTATCATTTGGGAAGAGTTGGAGGTCACTCGAGTGACTAGGTCGAGCGCCCCCGCTCGAGCGCATTGCTCGAGCGCCTAAACGTATAGAAACTTTCTTGCGCTCGAGCAGCTCGAGCGCCACCGCTCGAGCGAATCGCTCGAGCGCCCAAAACTTACAGAATGATTTCAGCGCTCGAGCAGCTCGAGCGCCACCGCTCGAGCGATTGTGTCATTCGAGCTACACAGCTCGAGCGGGACCGCTCGAGCGTTTTGCTCGAGCGCCCATGGATTTTCGCCTCCGGATGTGTATTTTCGGCCCATTAACTCCCGTTTCGACCCGGTGCCTATATATACCTCTTCCAAACACGTTTTGAAAGACCCCCGACTTTTAGAAATAATTTTAGACTTAGTTTTTGGAGAGGAAGGAGACGAGCAAGCTTTATTTTACGTTGTTGAGGTTTTTCATACGAATTCTTAGTTTCTTTTCATTAGTTCGTTACTTAAAACGCTTTTAATTTCGTTCTAGTTAATTCAATTTCAGTCCTTCGTATTTATTTTCTTTTTAAACCCTAGTTCATGTTTCGTATTTTCTTTCTTCAATTCGTTATGTTTATGTTCGTTGTTTCTTCGTTTGCTTTTATGTTTGTTACAGCCATGTCCGGCTAAAACCCTTGCATGCTTAGGTTAGGATGAACTCGTAGAAGTAGGATGTGGGTACATAATTAGGGTAGTTTGTGACGTTAGTTTTAATTCTCTTAGTTAATGAATTCTTATAATTAATCTGAACTTCACCTTTAAATTTAGTACGAAAGTGTTAGAGAGAGGACGACCGCATCACTCAATAACTATTAGTAGTCTTAACGAGAAGGTTTAGGAAAGGTTAATTCATTTACCGGTTTAGCGAAGGAGGACGACCGCATCACCTTAGTTAAATTAGGGTCTCATTAATTGAGCACAATCCATTAACTTGTTAGTGGATTAGTGAAGTCGAGTGTTAGGGTAAAGTATTAGGGTTTAGAATCTTGAGCTTTCACCTTGCATTCTTATACTTAGGTTAATTCTTGTTTGTCACGATTACTTTGATTATGTACCTGCTCCGTTAGTATACGTAGGGATTCCTATCTTAAGCATCACCATCTCTCATTAGAACACAACCCTTAGTTAATTTAATTGCTTTAGTATTTTAGTTTACTTAGTTTATTTCAGTCTTTTAATTAATCTTTCAAAAACCCAAAAACAATACACTCGTATTAACTACGACGCGTAGATCTTCAGGGATCTATTCGCATATACACCATCTCTTGGGTTCGATAATACTTGGTCCCTATACTTGCCCATACTACAGTGAACCCGTTCTCTTGCGGGGTAGCTACTAGTAGAAGCTAGTAAAATCGCTTCAAGTCAATGGCGCCGTTGCCGGGGATGGCGTTATATGCTTTTTGAATAGGACTTGTAGATAGCTTAGTAATTAGTAGTGAGTGCTTTCTTTTCTGTTTTATTTTTATTTTTATTTTAGTCGGCAGTTGCGTTTTGATCCTTCTGCTAGTGTTTCAGGTTTATGAAAACACGCTCACAAGGCAATACGAGCGAAGAGAGATTACCTGCAGATCCTGAGACAATAGCCAGAAGTAACCGAGCCTTCTTGAGAAGAATGACTACTGCCGCGGGAAACAAAGACAAAATTTCTGATGAACTTGGGGAGTTAGACAAGATAGCTGCAGAATATACTGCTCTTGTGGAACGGGCAGAGGGTGCCAATGGAAATAGCAGTAATCAGCAGATACCCATAGGGAGAACTGAGAGCCCACACCCGAACCCACAAGACACAATCAACTCTGCACAAACACAACCCCAAAACCAGAACCACAACCCTGCTTACCCACAAAACCCAAATAACTCTTTTAACAACCCAGTATACCAACATTACCCATACCCACCTTATCCTTACCCACCATATCCATATCATCCACCCCCAGTCTACAACCAACCACCTGTTTACCAACCACCACCCCAACAAGTACCAGTACCTGCTGCTAATCCTCAACACGTTCCTCAGAACATAGATCATAATATGGCGATTAGAGGGAGGTTTGCAGCGCAGCCACAGCGGTACTATGATAGAGTGGCTTTGCCTCCTGTTGAGGCGAACAACTTCTCGATATCACCGGGGATTTTAAAGCTGCTGACCGAGAATCAGTTCAAAGGAGTGATAGGGAAGGAGAATCCTCACACTCACTTGAGGAGCTTTCTCATGATAGCCTCAACATTCAATTACAATGGCATGTCTGAAGATGCCAAGAGGCTTAGGCTGTTCCCATTCTCATTGACGGGAATAGCCAAGGAGTGGTACGATAATACGCTCCCGCGGGGAGGTATTACCACTTGGGCCGAGCTCGAGCGTCTGTTCCTCGAGCGATTCTACCCTCCATCTAGGACGATAAAGGCTAGAATTGAGATCTCATCCTTTCGCCAGAAGTCTGGAGAAGATTTACGCCAAGCGTGGGAGAGATACTCAAACATGCTGATTGAGTGCCCGCAGCACGGGTACAACGAGGGAGACATTATGGCATTCTTCTATAGTGGTGCCAACAAGGCGGGGCAAGACCATTTAGACGCCTGTGCGGGCGGAGCATTCTTGAATCAAGGCATAGAGAGGTGTAGGGAGATCGTGGACAACATTGTCATGAATGCCGGTGCTTGGAGTGGAGATGCAGATTTTCAGAGAGTACATCAGGTTGAAGAGAGAGAAGGAACGAGAAGGCTATTGATGGCCATGATGGAGAAGATCAACAACCTCGAGTTGGGGAAGAGTTTGGGTGGAGAGCATGCAGTAGAGAATGAAAGAGTAGACCAGCCCAGTGGACAGCAAGAGGTAGCCAATTACATGGGAGGTCCGTATTACAATCAGAATGGCTACCAAGGTGGTAATCAGTATGGAAGGCCTTCTTATGGCCAACCATTTGTACCTCCAGGCCCTCAGCCACTTCAAAATCAATGGAGGAACACACAAGGAGTTCAAGGAGGCCAGCAACCTCCTCAAAACACATGGAGGAAGAATGATAATTTTTCTTATGCTAACCCAAAAGCTGGTGTTACTGTTCCTGCAGGTGTTGATCTGGGGTCTAAACCTCCTGGTGGAGAAGGCGGTGCATCAACCGAGGAGATGTTGAGAGCGATCCTTCAGAAGGTGGAGGAAGGGAGCAAGCGGTTGTCATCCTTGGAGTATGATGTGAAGGAGTTGCATAAGAAGGGTGATCAATGTGATCAAGAGCTCCAGAAGATGAACGTTGAGTGGACTAGAACTCAACAAGAGAACAATCGAAGGTTCACCTCTTTAGAGCTCCAGATGAGCCAGATTGCAAAATTAGTGAATAGAATGCCGGAGGGAAACCCGAAAGAGCAGTGCAAGGCGATCCAGCTAAGAAGTGGAACCAACTACGAAGGTCCTCAGATGCCTGCTGATTCTGAGACGCCCCAAGGAGAGATTGAGCCTAAAGGAGATGAAGTTGAGAAGGGAGAAAGAGTTCCTAAGTGGAAGAAAGCAAATGAAGCAAGGGAGAAAGTGAAAGAAACAGAAAGAGATGAATGGGGGGTACCCAAATCTGTGATACCCGTCCCATATCCACAGCGCTTCATGAAAAAGAAGCTTGATGAAAAATTTGCAAAATTTCTTGATGTTTTTAAACAATTGCATATTAATATTCCTTTTTATGATGCTTTGGAACAGATGCCGCATTATGCGAAGTTTTTGAAGGACTTGATTGCAAAAAGACGGCGAGTGGATGAGCCAAAGTTGGTGCAGCTGAACCACGAGGTGAGTGCATTAGTGCACAAGGCGCTTCCACCAAAGCTGAAGGATCCCGGGAGTTTCACGATCCTATGTGATATTGGGAACGGGATCAAGAAGGGAGCGTTGTGCGACCTCGGGGCGAGCATTAATTTGATGCCACTGTCGCTTTTCAAGAAGTTGGAAGGTGTTGAACTTCAACCCACAATGATGACGCTTCAACTTGCCGATCGGTCTATTACTCGACCTCAAGGTGTGGTTGAAGACGTTCTAGTGAGAGTTGGAGATCACATTTTTCCAGCTGACTTTGTAGTGCTAGAGATGGAGGAAGATGAGCACGTACCCCTGATCTTGGGAAGACCGTTCTTAGCTACGGCGGGGATGGTGCTAGACGTGGCAAATGGGAAGATTACGTTGAAGGTAGATGATCAAGAAGTGAAGATCTCCCTATATGAAGCCATGAAACACCCGAGGGAGGATGAGAGCTTGTATTGCATGGATGCAATTGATCCTCGTGTTGAAGACACGCCTTCTATCCCTAATCCTTCTGATATTCATGATTTTGTTAGTCCTTCACTTGATTATTTAACCCATGAGCATTATGTTCTTGATTATTTTGATAGGGGTGAAGTGAAGAAGTTGAAGGATGAAGAGGTGAAGAAAGTGGACGTGGTCCAGTTAGAAGGGAAAGGAGGAGTTAAAAAGAAAAAGTCCAAACTCAAGAAATTGTTTAGTAAGACTCCTCCAGATAGAGGCAAGAAGGAGTTGAGACCCATAACACTTGGGGATGAGAAGAGAGCAAAAGAGCTCATGATGGTGGGGCATCAAGGAAAGGAGTTCAAACACCACTCTTATGAGAGTGGGGGAGGTAAATTTGAGTATGATGTCCCATAAGCTCCTTTGAGCTCGGTCCGGCATGAGGACCTTAAAAATAGCGCTGAATGGGAGGCAACCCATTTTTATTTACTTTCATTTATTTTTAGTGTCTTTTTATATTATTAGGGAGTATTTTGAGTCGTATGTTTAACCTCGTACTTGAGAGTTTTATTTTGTAGGCTTGTCTCTAAAAGAGTAAAGGTATCATGGAGTTATTCAGATTGAAGGAACCAACTTGAGACAAGGAAGTGTGCAAAGCTAGTGAGAGAAACGAGATTGTTTGGTTGAGGTAACCCACAACCCCAAACTTAGACCTCTAGCAAGGTCGAAGTTTGGGGGGGTGGAGTTTTTTTTATGTTTCTTGTTACATTGCACATGCATGCACACCCTTATCTTTGAGTTGAGTTTGATTGATTATTGTTTGTTGAGATACTCCTTGGGCTATTATTAATTTGTTTTGTTACTCAATATTTCATGCCTATCAATTACCTTATGCTTGTTGATTGCTATCTTTGAGTATGATTTGATGAGTAGAGTGAGTTAGAAATTCTTTTGTGTGAGTGTTTGAGTTTGAGTTGATTAGGGAGAGAACCCGTATGCTTATGAGTTTTTCTTTTGAGTACTTGTGTGATGAGAGTGAGAATGCACTAGGACTAGCATGGATGTGAAAGCTGTGAGATTTGAGCCTTACGAGATTTAAATGCATGAATTAATCTCTTCGTTTGTGAGTGAATCATCACCTTAGAGGATGCTAGAACTTGCATGTGCTCTTGCTTCTTGATTGTGTCTAGTTTGATATGCCGAATGTGATCTTAGGCCATCTTTGATTTAATTGAGTCACTTAGCCAAAATTTTCCTTACCAATGACATTGATCCCTTGTTAGCTCCTTTGAGCCTAAAGCCTATTTTATTTGCTAGCACATATGAACACTATTCCAATTCCTAAGCCTTTTTGTCCCAACTTGAGTGGAGAATAGGAAAGTGTGAATATGAAGGGAGTGAATTGAGTTGAAAAAGGAAAAGGTTGTTTGTTGAGTGAATATGAGAAGAAGGTGTGATGAAGTTTTGAGATGTGGGAAAAAGAGAAAGAAAATTGAGAATGAGCAAAAAGAAAAAATGAGCTCATGTGTTTGTGCGAAAAAAAAAGAGAAAAAAAAAAGTGATTGAAAAAAAAAGTGAAAGAGTGAGAAAAAAAATTGAAGTGTTGAGAGTAGTGGAAATGTTGAAGTGATTCTGTTCCTAATCTCAAAGTGCCAAAGTTGATTTTTCTATTCTCCATTCACTTGAGTCACTTACCCCATATTGTTATCCCACCTGTCCAAAGAGCCTACATTACAACCTTGAGAAAAGTCCTTTTTGATTCGGCATTAATTTCTAGAGTATGGTCGGAGTTGAGAGTGTTTACAAGCCTATGGCTGCCAATATGTGTGATTGATTGATTGAGTGAGTCCCATGATCATTGATATACACTTGTGAGGGAGTGAAACACATCGTTGAGTGCACATCCATGTTTGATCTTGGTGTTTCTTGTAATTGTTGCATGAGTATGATAAAAGAAAGTGAGTGAGTATACGGGTGATTGACTTTTGAAGCTTGAGTTCATTTACTTGCATGATTTGATTCGTTGACTCATTCCTAACAATTTCACTTGACTTATTATTTCGTTGCTTGAGGACAAGCAACATGGTAAGTTTGGGGGGGTTGATTAGGCGTGAAATTGTCATGATTCGTAGCTTGAAACGCCCTAGTTTTGGTCGAGTTTATAGAGTATTTAGAGTCAATTGAGCATTATTTCTACACATTGATAAATTTGTCTCTTTGATGCTCATAGGTGAATAGAGGATGAAAAACGGAGTTCGTAGGACTTTGAATCGACTCAAACGGATGCCCGGATGAGAAGATATTGAAGAAATACGATTGGTATTAGTGCGGACGAGGAAAAGTATCATTTGGGAAGAGTTGGAGGTCACTCGAGTGACTAGGTCGAGCGCGCTCGAGCGCCTAAACGTACAGAAACTTTCTTGCGCTCGAGCAGCTCGAGCGCCACCGCTCGAGCGAATCGCTCGAGCGCCCAAAACTTACAGAATGATTTCAGCGCTCTAGCAGCTCGAGCGCCACCGCTCGAGCGATTGTGTCATTCGAGCTACACAGCTCGAGCGGGACCGCTCGAGCGTTTTGCTCGAGCGCCCATAGATTTTCGCCTCCGGATGCGTATTTTCGGCCCATTAACTCCCGTTTCGACCCGGTGCCTATATATACCTCTTCCAAACACGTTTTGAAAGACCCCAGACTTTTAGAAATAATTTTAGACTTAGTTTTTGGAGAGGAAGGAGACGAGCAAGCTTTATTTTACGTTGTTGAGGTTTTTCATACGAATTCTTAGTTTCTTTTCATTAGTTCGTTACTTAAAATGCTTTTAATTTCGTTCTAGTTAATTCAATTTCAGTTCTTCGTATTTATTTTCTTTTTAAACCCTAGTTCATGTTTCGTATTTTCTTTCTTCAATTCGTTATGTTTATGTTCGTTGTTTCTTCGTTTGCTTTTATGTTTGCTACAGCCATGTCCGGCTAAAACCCTTGCATGCTTAGGTTAGGATGAACTCGTAGAAGTAGGATGTGGGTACATAATTAGGGTAGTTTGTGACGTTAGTTTTAATTCTCTTAGTTAATGAATTCTTATAATTAATCTGAACTTCACCTTTAAATTTAGTACGAAAGTGTTAGAGAGAGGACGACCGCATCACTCAATAACTGTTAGTAGTCTTAATGAGAAGGTTTAGGAAAGGTTAATTCATTTACCGGTTTAGCGAAGGAGGACGACCGCATCACCTTAGTTAAATTAGGGTCTCATTAATTGAGCACAATCCATTAACTTGTTAGTGGATTAGTGAAGTCGAGTGTTAGGGTAAAGTATTAGGGTTTAGAATCTTGAGCTTTCACCTTGCATTCTTATACTTAGGTTAATTCTTGTTTGTCACGATTACTTTGATTATGTACCAGCTCCGTTAGTATACGTAGGGATTCCTATCTTAAGCATCACTATCTCTCATTAGAACACAACCCTTAGTTAATTTAATTGCTTTAGTATTTTAGTTTACTTAGTTTATTTCAGTCTTTTAATTAATCTTTCAAAAACCCAAAAACATTACACTCATATTAACTACGACGCGTAGATCTTCAGGGATCTATTCGCATATACACCATCTCTTGGGTTCGATAATACTTGGTCCCTATACTTGCCCATACTACAGTGAACCCGTTCTCTTGCGGGGTAGCTACTAGTAGAAGCTAGTAAAATCGCTTCAAGAACTTAACACAATTCAAAGAAAAACATGCAAACACAAAAATGCACAAATAATCAGTATTCAAGACAATTCAGTGGAAGCAATACATAGGTCACACAAGACAAGAATACCACAAAGAAAAAAAGTATCAAATACATAGCACAAAGATATAATTAAACCTACAACAACATATAACCAATCAACTTAAGCCCGCAGAAAGCGACTATACTACAAAAGCATTAGACTCGCAACAAGCGGCAACATAGCAAAAAAAAAATATATGGGATAATTTTCTTACGTGATCATAATCCTACAAAAGAATTCCAAACTACGCAGCCATTTCCTACAAATAGTAGCTCCGTTTTCACTATTAATTAATTTCCTTCTTTGCACAATACATTTGTAACTCACAGAAAACACCGTTGTCACTAAAAAAAACCCACTTACCTTGACATACAGTAGCAAATGGACAGCGGCGGGCGCAGACGCAAAACAATCAATGGCACTTTAGGACACGGGAATGGCAGCGTCAAGAAAAGGAAGACGACGAGACATGCTCTTCAATTGAGTTCCCCCCAACTAAAAAATATGATCTGAAGCTAGAGTCTCTAGTAAAAAAGGAAAATTGTTCTAAAACATATACAAAAGGACATCAAACGAAAAAATAAAAATACGGTAACCAATAAAACTCCTTAATTATTTGTCGTCCATGATATATGCGAAAGCTATAAGAAATAATTCAAACCTAGTGAAACAAGTGTCAGACTTCCTCTAAAATATCATCACGAATCACTATAAATGGGTTGACCTGTGACTGTATAACGACCAATAATAAGATCTATAAAAAAAATCCTTGCACAATTAATCAATTATGCTCCACCATAAATTTCTTTGAAACTGTCATAAACCTCTCAATCTTCTCACATAAAATACAATCTATCCTATGGTTACACCTATGTAAACCTTAGGTACCAACACGAGCCATCGAAAGTAAATATTCCAACAACTTTCATCTGAAAAAAATCTGCCAAGTCATTCCAAAACCACCTGCTATCCCAACCGCTTATTGTACACTTTATAATCTACCTCCTCCATACAAATCATGTAGAATATAATTTGACATTGCCCATTATAGTATTTTGTGGTCTTCTTTTGCCTCCAAACTTATTTGACACAATACAGACATTATTAAAGTTACCTCCAATAACCACAGAGAGATTGATTAAATCCTTGTGAGAAAAATTGCACTTTTGGTCCCAAGAGAATGGTCCAAAACACTGTTAGTACCTATATACGAAAGTGATTTTTTTTTCTTTTGTAGTTGTGGTCACCTGTAAATTTTCAGGATTAAAACTGCAATTTTACCACATCCTCTTGAGACCGAAAATGCAATTTACCATTATCTTGTACTAAAACTACAATCTCTTGGAACTAAAAGTGTCGAGAAAAAAGTTGTATGAGATGGGACCTAAATAAATACATCTCATCGAAAATTTTGAAATTGTAAAGAGGTATGCAATTAATTCACTTGTTAGTTTCCTTTACACTCCCGTACTCATATTTTAAAGGAGGAACAAAAATTTAATATGGATGAAATATTTTTTTTTGTGAGAACCGAACCCAAATATATTCGTTGGAAGAATTTCATCTCATTTAAAAGTCCGAACTTGTTGGTGTGAAATTAATTTATTTAATTATTTTCCTTACACTTTCCCTCACTAGTGGGACGAACTAATTTTACCACAATTTAATACGAGTGTAGTTGTTTTCAACGGGTTGAACTAGGGATCTTTTGTTTGGGGCATGAGCCTTTTGACTATGATGCCATAAAATAATTTCATCTAATATAAAAGTTCAAAGTGTAGAGAGGTGTGACATTAATTCATTTAATTATTTCCCTTACAGCCGTGAATTAAAGGGTTGTGTAAGAATTTTAAAAAAGTCTAAATTTATAGATAAGTACCGTGAAACTAATAAATTATTATTAACCCTATCCAAATCTTATGTATCGTAAATTGGAAAATTATATTAATTACGAGAGGTATAAAAGAACTATAAAACGTTCATAACACTAAGCCTCATGTATAACCTAATTTGTGTAATGAAAATAATAAATTATATATTCCAAAGAATACCATCCATTAACCTTATCCAAATCTTATGTACCAAAAAATGGAAAATTATATTAATGACGAGGGGTTTAGTGGAGCTATAAATTGGTCATAATCCTAAGCCTATGTCGTAACCTAATTTGAGTATTTTCACAAATGAAAAATGGAGAATGCCGCCACTGCCCATGTAGCACGGCCTCAATAGAAGGAGATTAGGAGGATGTGGCTCAACACCTTCATCAAGGAGGTGGAAGCTGAAAGAATTCATCTCATCTAAAAGTTAGAACTTATAGAGAGGTAAGAAATTAATTTAATATGAGTGGAGTTGGTCTCAGTGGAAATCAAATCCAAACCTTTGTCTGGGCGTGAAAGAATTTCATCTCATTTAAAACTTGTAAGGAGATATGAAATTAATTAATTTAAATATTTCTCTTACAGTGATGTTGTCTTATGACCGAGCTGCCCGGAATTTTTTCACCGGTGAGGTACTGACAAAAAAGGATGGTCAGAGAAGGTAAGATTAACAGACGTTACTCTGCAAAGATGTTATCCTTGATTTGGATAGTGAGAGTTATTGTCTGCAACGGAAATAATGCTTTCAACGAGTGAAGATATTAGATCTAATACGATAGAGGTTGATTTAGATCTTCAAATTTATTCAGCTACTTTTACAACAATATCTAGATATCTTTTTGGAAATATAAAGGCTAATGCAGTTATACAAGAAAAAAAATTAATATCATCATTTCCTAATACCTCCATTTAACTTTTATTTTTAGAGAACTGCTATTTTTTATTTAATATTAATTTATATTCTTTTTTTGTTGTCTATATTTTCAATTGCTTTAATATTTAGGGTTTTTTTTTTGGGCAGGTTAGACATATACTAATCACAATTACTTGTTCGAAGGAATGGAAAAGGATTCATCCTTTAGAGCTTACAGTTCGGGGGAGATTCAAGTATGAGAGAGTCTGTGCAGGTTTTTTGAAGATGCTAGCTATTTTTTTAACAGCTCAATCCTTTCTCAATTTATATTATTGTTTTTCTCTTATGTAATTGCTTTGGTTTATGTTATACTATTATGTAATATTTTTTTTTCAAATAGCTCTGAACAATAGTTGGTTTGGTTTTGTTGTCTTATTTTTAAGAATAACTAGTATTTATTTTTGAATTTGTATGACTAAGGATTGGATTTAAATTTTAGAGAGGCACCAATGAGCTCTATTTCCGATGACATGGCCGGGATCAAGAAAGTAGTTTTATGTATTCCAGCCATGTCATCGGAAATGGAGCTCATTTGCGCCTCTCTACAAGTTAAATCCAATCCTTATGCCATACAAATTCAAAATAAATCAAGTTATTCTTAAAGATAAGTCAACAACAACCTAACCAACTATCGTTCAGAGCTATTTCAAAAAACAACTACCTAACTATATAACATAAATCAGAGCAATTACAGAAGAGAAAAATCATAATACAAGTTGAGAAAGGATTGAGTTGTTAAAAAAATAGTTGCATCTTCAAAAGACCTGCACATGCTATCTCATACTTGAATCTTCCTCTATCTGTAAGCTCTGAAGGATGAATCCTTTTCCATTCTTTCGAACAATCAATTGTGATTAGTATACGTCCAACCTGCCCAAAAGAAAACCTAAATATTAAAGCGATTGAAAATATAGACAACTGAAAAAGGTCATATATTAAATAAAGAAATAAAAATTCTCTAAAAATAAAAGTGAACGGTGGGTATTAGGAAAGGATGAAATTAATTCTTTTTTCTTGTATAACTGAATTATCCTTTATTTTTTCAACAAGGCATCTAGATATTGTAGTATTAGTAGTTGAATGAATTCGAAGATCTACATCAACCTCTATCGTATTAGATCAAATACCTTCACTCGTTGAAAGCATTATTTCCGCTGCAGAAAATAACTCTCGCTATCCAAATTAAGGATAAAATCTTTGCAGAGTAACATCTGTTAATCTCAGCTTCTCTGACAATCCTTTTTTGTCGGTATCCCACCAGTGAGAAAATTTCGGGCGGCTCGGTCATAAGACAACACCACTATAAGAGAAATTATTAAATTAATTAATTTCATATCTCCTTACAAGTTTTAATGAGATGAAATTCTTTCACGCCCAGACAAAGATTTGGGTTTGATTTCCACTGAGAACAACTCCACTCATATTAAATTAATTGCATACCTCTCTACATGTTCAAACTCTTAGGTGAGGTACCGACAAAAAAGGATGGTCAGAGAAGACAAAGAAGAATTGTCAAAGAAGACAAAAAAGAATGATCAGAGAAGTTGAGATTAGCATACGTTACACCATCTAAAAGGATGCGAGAGGGACCCACTAACTCCACCACAGCGTGGGAGAAGGCGAAGGAATTTCATCTTATCTAAAAGTAATTGTTAAAATCAGAGGCTGCAGACAAGCAGGGGTTCCGATACTGTTGATGAAAAGAGTGGGATCCTTAATGATTTCTTCGTGGGATGCGAGTGGGACCCACTAACTCCGCCACAACAGCGCCAATGAGTTCTATTTTCGATGACATGGCCTGAATTAAGAAAGAATTTTTATGCATACCAAATTAAATGTATTCTATTTTGGCAGGACCAAATTAAATGTATTGGTGGGTCTATTAGCGAAATTAAATAAATGTATTGATTTTACACCTTTTTATAAATTTCTAATTTTTAGATGAGATGAAATTTTTTAGGGTTTCTTGTTTTATTTATTTATTTGACCGAGAGAGTAGTTTTATGTTTACCAAAATAAATGTTTTCTTTTTAGGCAGTACCAAATTCATTGTATCGACGTACTCTTTTGTTATATTTATTTATTTATTTATTAATCACGTGTACTATATATAAAATTATGAGTGTGGCAAAAATGGAACTTACATGGCATTCAATATCCTAGGTAACCCCGATTCATGACACAATTTTTTTCTAACTTTTATTTATTCTGAAAATTCATTCAAAAGTGTTCTTTTTTTTTTTTGGTAATCGGGTGAAGAAAAAGTAAGTCAAGTCAATTAGATTTTACAGATAATAGATGTGTGCATCCATAGCGCATAAGTTTCTGTCTTATAATTAATTTAAGGAAATGTGTAACCACTCAGTTTTAAAAAATATTTTATAACAGCTTAGCACTGTATTACTATTACTCCAATGAAAATTAAGATTCATATGATTGAATTTGATCCTATTCAACTCGATGATTGTAAAAATAAAATTTAAATAAGTATGGTGAAGAATCCCAATCCAATTCAAGGATTTTGGAGAATCTAAATTTATTTGTTGACAAATTGTTATATGAAATTTTCTACAGATATAGGATCAGTTGAATAACCCATATTTAAAAAAATTGGTGGATTTTTGCCGGGTCGGGTTGAATTTGGTATATTTTCTCCACATCTCACGCAAGTCGAGTTTCAGGATTTTCGTTCCCAGTTTGTTTTACTATATGGGCAAATGCATGTTACTAAAGGGCAAAATGTGTGTTACTATTAGACTAAATGTTTTTTCACCTTTTTTTTTTTTTTTTGCTTTTACTGAAATAAATATTTTTCCATATAATATAAGAGCAAAATGTGTGTTACTATCTATTCAAATATTGGTTTTCACAAATACTTATTTATTTTTACAAAAATAATTTTTTTTTTTACAATAATACATGTAAGGTAGTAAAAAATATATTACTATAATAACATAAATGTCTTACTCAATGAATAAAGATGTGTTTGCACAAATACATAAAATCACCCTCATAGGTTATGGTACTATAAGGACAATCATATGTTACTGTAAAAGCAAATGTGTGATACTATTGGAGAAAATATGTGTTAATGTTAGAGCAAATGTGTGTTACTGGTGGAGAAAATGTGTGTTGACGTTAGAATAAATATGTGTTACTTCAAATGTGTGTTAATCTTAGAGTAAATGTGTGTACAAATATGTGTTGCTATTGGAGCAAATGTGTGTTAATGTTAGAGTAAATGTGTGTTACTGCAAATGTGTGTTAATGGTATATAAGAGTAAATATGTATTACTATAAATATGTGTTACTATTGGAACAAATATGTGTTAATGTTAGAGGAAATATGTGTTACTATTGGAGCAAAGTGTGTCAATGTTAGAGAAAATTTATGTTATTGTTGGAGAAATTAGTGTTATTGCAAATGTGTGTTGATATTGGAGTAAAAGAGTGGTAATGTTAAAGCAAATATATGTTATTATTGGAACAAATGTGTGTTAATGTATGAAACAATAAAACTACATTTAAAGGGATAAGGAATAGATTAAAAATCACATATTTGTTCTTGTAAAAATATATATTTGTCCTTATTTTTATTTTAAAGTACAAAAGTCTGTTTTTTAATTACTAGTAATACACATTCTTCCCTTCATGAGTAACATGCATCTGCCCATATAGTAGCACAAACTGAGAGCGAAAATTCTGAAACATGACTTGCGCGAGATTTTGGGAAAAAAAAATATCAAACCCAACCCGACCCAGCCAAGATCCGTGAAATTTGACCTAGAGCGACCCGGCCCATGAATTTTTTTATTATTTGCAGATTTTATGTATATTTCACATGTGAAATATTTCACAAGAGAGCTCATCATTCCCTAATACAGTGTTAAAAAAAGGTTTTCTTTATCCTCTTTGATTTGTACTTCATTATTTTTATGATAACAATATTTTAGATTGTCCTTACATAGGGTGGGAATAGGACAGGGTCAAGATAGACTTTTCGTAGGACGGTCAGGGTCTGATATATAGGGGTTAGGTCCAAGTTCTGTCTATTATCTGTGATAAAACTTTAAGTGGTCTAAAGCCTGATCTTTTAAAAAAACGAGTCAGGCCTAAAAACCTATTTAAGCCTGTTGGGATATGTTTTAGTTTTGATGATTTTCCAAAACAACATGTAATAGGTTTGAAAGCAGTCAGGATAGTATCCTTTGTTTCAGGTCAGGCTAGGTTAGCTCTCAGTAGAATAGGTTGCTCAGTTGAGGGGGAACTCAGCGAGGGGGAACCTCTCAACACAGCCTGAAGATATCAAGATGACAACCAGAAGAGCTGACTGAAGACATGCCATCAACCTGAACCAGTGGAGAAGCCTGGAGGATGTCCCACTGAGTGTAAGTCAGGCTGATCTAAGCCAAGTCTGATGGACCACTCAGTGAAGAGCCTGATCAGGTGGATCAGTGCTGCACCAAGTAGGCCCTGAAGGAGTCAGGCTACTGTGGTCAGGGAAGTTTGTCATTCAGCCTTATGACAAACTTCTTGGAGTGATCTTCAAAGAGTCCCTGAAGGACAACTGCACTGAGGACGAGTCAGTCCACTGAAGATCAGAGTCAGTGGAGGAGAAAGCTACCTAAAGTCAGTAGGTCTTAGTCAAACCTACTGAGTCAAAGATCCGTGAATTCAGGCCACGTGGACCAATCAGCACGAGGCAGCAACTCTGACACTGACAAAGGCCGCATTCCAAGAAAAGTGGTTGAAACCATTTAATGCTGGATTCAAATGTATTTCCTCTCCAACGGATACATTTGAATCCCCATTATAAATACAAGCTCATAGCTTGTTGTTAGAGGGTGTTGTGTTGGTAGATTATTGTAAGAAAATCAAAAGAAAACAAACACCTACGAGCTGAGAGAGTGTGAGTAGTAGCATACGTGCATGGGAGATATAAGGAGGTTCTACTCACATCTTATACACTGATCTTGAGAGTTCACAAATATATACATAAAGAGTGTTCAGCTTGTAACTCTAGGCTTAGAGAGGTTTTCCCTATCTTAGCTATTGGCTAACACATTGTAAAGGGAAAACCTCACCTAGTTGGAGAAAACCCTAACCGAAACCAAAACCCTCTAGTCAGGTTTGTTGGTAGTAAGTGAGGAAGGCAGCCCAGGGAGTGGCGTGAGTCCAGTTGTAAGTGCACCTTGGCACGTTAAAAACAAGAATCCAAAGGAGTGGATTTCCTGTTAAATCAGGCCGTGGATGTAAGAGTATTGAGACTCTGAACCACGTTAAACTGAGCGTACTTATCTTTCAAAGTATTTACTAAAGTGTTGTGAAAATCAGCTCACTGAGAGTTTTGTTAAGAAAACTTTAGTTAAGCAATCAGGTCAGGGAGATTCCTCTCACTGACCAGATCAGGCTAGGCACTCGAGAGTTCAGTCTCTCGAGTCACTGCCTTGTTGAGAGCCTGAGCTTTCAAGTCTCATCACTGACTTGATAGCTCTGACTCTCAGCAACGCAGTGACTTGAGTATTCCTTCACTGAACTCTTTCAGAGCGCAACGCAAGGTTTTAAAAAAAAAAATTTGTTTTGTGCTCCTAAATTCCCATTTTGCCCTTCGAAAACGGGACCAACAATTGGTATCAGAGCGGGTTGTTCACATGACCGCTGATCCAGTTTTGTTAAGAAAAATGGTCTACCGAACAGATCTTAAACATTTTAAACTATGGGAATTCCTGCATATTTCAAACTATTACCTGTACTCTGACATTATTCTTGTAATAGAAAATCATTTGGTTAGAAGTTTTGGAATCATCAAAAAGGGGGAAATTGTTGGGATATGTTTTAGTTTTGATGATTTTCCAAAACAACATGTAATAGGTTTGAAAGCAGTCAGGATAGTATCCTTTGTTTCAGGTCAGGCTAGGTTAGCTCTCAGTAGAATAGGTTGCTCAGTTGAGGGGGAACTCAGCGAGGGGGAACCTCTCAACACAGCCTGAAGATATCAAGATGACAACCAGAAGAGCTGACTGAAGACATGCCATCAACCTGAACCAGTGGAGAAGCCTGGAGGATGTCCCACTGAGTGTAAGTCAGGCTGATCTAAGCCAAGTCTGATGGACCACTCAGTGAAGAGCCTGATCAGGTGGATCAGTGCTGCACCAAGTAGGCCCTGAAGGAGTCAGGCTACTGTGGTCAGGGAAGTTTGTCATTCAGCCTTATGACAAACTTCTTGGAGTGATCTTCAAAGAGTCCCTGAAGGACAACTGCACTGAGGACGAGTAAGTCCACTGAAGATCAGAGTCAGTGGAGGAGAAAGCTACCTAAAGTCAGTAGGTCTTAGTCAAACCTACTGAGTCAAAGATCCGTGAATTCAGGCCACGTGGACCAATCAGCACGAGGCAGCAACTCTGACACTGACAAAGGCCGCATTCCAAGAAAAGTGGTTGAAACCATTTAATGCTGGATTCAAATGTATTTCCTCTCCAACGGATACATTTGAATCCCCATTATAAATACAAGCTCATAGCTTGTTGTTAGAGGGTGTTGTGTTGGTAGATTATTGTAAGAAAATCAAAAGAAAACAAACACCTACGAGCTGAGAGAGTGTGAGTAGTAGCATACGTGCATGGGAGATATAAGGAGGTTCTACTCACATCTTATACACTGATCTTGAGAGTTCACAAATATATACATAAAGAGTGTTCAGCTTGTAACTCTAGGCTTAGAGAGGTTTTCCCTATCTTAGCTATTGGCTAACACATTGTAAAGGGAAAACCTCACCTAGTTGGAGAAAACCCTAACCGAAACCAAAACCCTCTAGTCAGGTTTGTTGGTAGTAAGTGAGGAAGGCAGCCCAGGGAGTGGCGTGAGTCCAGTTGTAAGTGCACCTTGGCACGTTAAAAACAAGAATCCAAAGGAGTGGATTTCCTGTTAAATCAGGCCGTGGATGTAAGAGTATTGAGACTCTGAACCACGTTAAACTGAGCGTACTTATCTTTCAAAGTATTTACTAAAGTGTTGTGAAAATCAGCTCACTGAGAGTTTTGTTAAGAAAACTTTAGTTAAGCAATCAGGTCAGGGAGATTCCTCTCACTGACCAGATCAGGCTAGGCACTCGAGAGTTCAGTCTCTCGAGTCACTGCCTTGTTGAGAGCCTGAGCTTTCAAGTCTCATCACTGACTTGATAGCTCTGACTCTCAGCAACGCAGTGACTTGAGTATTCCTTCACTGAACTCTTTCAGAGCGCAACACAAGGTTTTAAAAAAAAAAATTTGTTTTGTGCTCCTAAATTCCCATTTTGCCCTTCGAAAACGGGACCAACAAAGCCTATTTTACATTGAATATTCAATTAAAAAATAATTATAATAATATTGTAAGTTTGAGGTTTGTGTATTTTGTTATATTTTTAACGTTATTTAGGGACCATTGATGTTTGATTTTTTTTAATCAAAAAATTTGTTTAAATATATACTACTATTATTTTATGTTATTGATTTTATAAATTTTATTGATATAAAAATAATTAATAAACATAAATATCTATGGATAATATATAACTATAAATTTAAACGAGACTATCTATTGAGCTTATAGTTTTTGTCGCCCTTACATGGGTATATATTTTTATAACTGCATTAACTTACTTTAAGGGATGAATCTATAATTTAATTATCCTAAAAAATTAAAATTTTAATGGTCTAGTACGGTAACCTATACATGTATCCTCCTCGTAAAAATATGGTGGTGTATTATAAACATTATCATTATATATAGACAAGGTTTGCAAATTTAAGATTTGTAGTTCATTACATAGTCATAGTTGAACTTATAATCATCTTTTGAATTTACATAAATTTGAGGGATGTTAATTAAATCGAATAAAATGGTGAAACGTGAATTCATCATCGGATAATAACTCCAAGAATGACCATAAATATGATGCTCTGTGATTGTTTATCAACAAACAATAATAAAATCTATAAAAATATCCCTCGTAGGATTAACCATCTATGTTTCACCATGAATCTCGTATGAACCATCCTATAACTCTCAATCTTTTCATATAAAATACTCACTGCTATTTGGTTCATGTAAAATGTAGGCTTCAACATGAGCCATTGAAATAAGTTCTCTTTCATCTATGAGAAATCTACCAAGTTGTTCAAAAATTGTTTGTCATCCAGAATGCTTATTGCAAACTATGGAGAATTTACCTCATTATAGCAAATATAGTAGAACAGAATCAGACATTGCGCTTTATGGTATCTTGTGTTTTTCCGTTGCCTCCAAACTTTCTGTAATTTACTTCAAGGGACGAATCTATAATATTATCCTAAAAAACTAAAATCATGACGGTCTAATACAGTCATCAATACCTTTATCCTCTATCTAAAAATATGGTGGTGTATTATAACTGTTATATATATACAAATTTTCACAAAATTAAACTTTGGTGGTTTATCACATAGTTATAGTTGAATTTAGAATCAACTCTTACCTTTACATAAATTTGAGGGACATTATTTATATCAAATAAAAGGGTGAAATATGTATTCGCAGTCAAATAATAACTCCATGAATAGCCATATATGTATTGCACTGTGATTGTTTATAATACGACCAACAATAATAAAATCTACAAAAGTAATTCCTTGCAGGAATAACTATCTATGCTCCATCGTAAATCTCGACCAAACCATCCAAAATCTATTAAACATCTGACACAAAATACTCTCCTCTTTGGTGCATGTAAATCTTAGGTTTCAACACCAGCTATTGAAATAAGTCCTCCAACTTTCATTTGTGAAAATTTTACCAAGTCGTTCAAAATTGTCTGCCATCCCGGTTGCTTATTATACACTGTGAAGAATTTACCTCCTCCATGCAAACCTTGTAGAACATAATCAGACATTTCCCTCACAGTATCTTGTGCTATGTTGCCTCCAAACTTTTGTTGTTGTTATATGTTTTTCTTTTTATAATTGAATTAATTTACTTCAACGGACGAATCTATATTTTATCCTAAAAACTAAAATATGGACGACTAATATGGTCACCAGTACATTTATCCACCTCGTAAAATTATTGGTGGTGTATAAGTTTGTTGGTTAATCGCATAGTCATAATTGAACTTAGAATCATCTTTATAATCTAATCTAATCTAATATATTAAAAGTAGGATGTATTCCTCCAAATGCCGCCATGTGTCCATTTGAATATTTTCAAATGCTGCCACGTACGTGTTCATTTGAGTTTTATTTTTCCCCCTGTTATATGTGTTTTACTTAATTTTTTCCAAATCAAACGGCCTCATTAGTTACTACCTAATTAAAAAGGCTCCCAACAATTATTTCCTAATTAAATGCCTCTCTCCTAACGCTTAAGCTTCCCTTTGAATTTTCCACATTGTCGTCGCTTTAAATTTCGAAACCTTTTGGAGTGTAAGGCAACCACTGACCATGATTTCAGATTTTACGATGAGTTTATCTCTCTTATTTAAGGTGGTTTTCGTTTACAATTCTTGGTAATTAAAAAGAAAATTATAAAATTTCTACACTGATACCCAATGGTTTGTTCTACGGGACTTATTTGTGTTTGAGTTGGAAATATAGAAATGCACAAAGGGAGAGTTGTTACTCATGTGTACCTTTCCCCTTTGGGATTTGATAAGGAATCTGACCGTTGGATAAATTCTATTAATGCTCTGTCTGATGCATGCCTAAAATCTAATATGCAAGGCTAGATATACATATTTTCTTTTCATAATTAATCTGTGCATGCATAATTCTTTTTTTTTTTAATTTCTTTTCAGTGTGTGTGGGGTGATGGATATATATTGTGATTAAGCATCTAAATGTTGGAATTAGTGACTGAGGAAATAATAATTCTATTACAAAAATAAAAATAAGGTTACAACTCGAAACAGAAATTTACACAGAATTAGAAAATAGAATAAAACAATGTGTTGAGTCGAGGAAGGCCTCTTCCCGCAATACGAAATTTCCCCGGTAGTGCTCTTCGGTTCTGGAAATACGTCCCCAAAGGTAAAATGACACTTTTGTCTTCAAGAGTGCACCACTCACACCACTCCCTGGGCTGCCTCTCCTCACCTCACTACAAACCAAATATTTTTCTGAAAGGGTTTAGTTTGGTTTGGTTTTCTCCAACTAGGTGAGGTTTTCCTTTACAATGAGTTAGCCTAAAGCTAAGATTATGAAAACCTCTCTAAGCTATGAGTTACAAGCTAAACACTCATTTGTATATATCTATGAACTCTAAAGTTCAGTGTACAAGATGTGAATTGTGCCTCCTTATAACTCCCAATATAATGCCCTAAACACTCACACCTTCACAGCTCGTAGGTGTTGATTTTTCTCTTATCACACACACTTGAAACGCAGCTATGAGCTTGTATTTATAGTGTGGATTCAAATGTAACCGTTGGATGAAATTATATTTGAATCCATACAATTAATGGTTTCAACCACTTTTCTTGGAATGCGGCCTTGTCAGTGTCAGAGTTGCTGCCTTGTGCTGATTGGTCCACGTGGACTGGATCCAACAGATCTTTGACTCAGTGGGTTGACCAAGGCCCACTGACTTTAGGTAGCTTCCTCCTTCACTGACTGATGATCTTCAGTGGACTGAACGTCTTCAGTGTAGTTGTCCTTTAGAGACTGTTTGAAGATCACTCCAAGAAGTTTGTCATAAGGCTGAATGACAAGCTTCCCTGGCCACAGTAGCCTGACTCCTTCAGGGCCTACTTGGTGTAGAACTGATCCTCTTTATTATGCTCTTCACTGAGTGGTCCACCTGACTCAGCTTAGAACAACCAAGTTTACACTCAGTGGGACATCCTTCAGGCTTCTCTTCAGGTTCAGGTCACTTGCATGGTTTCAGTTAGATCTTCTTGGTGTCATCTTGATATCCTCAGGCTGTGCTGCTGAGTTCCCCCTCAACTGAGTGTTCCCTCAACTGAGTTCTTCTCAACTGACAGCCTATTCTACTAAGAGCTAACCTAGCCTGACCTGAAACAAAAGATACAATCCTGACTGCTTTCAAACCTATTACAAGTTATTTTAGAAAATCATCAAAACTAAACATATCCCACCAAAATAGCATTCTCTTCTACCATTTTTTTTAATTCTTACCCGAGAACTTCGCGGGTCTCTCGCTGGACCATGAAAGGTCTAGCGCCATCAAATGGGAAAGGATTCACCACATTGGGATTCGACGTTTGTCCAACTTGAATAGTTACAGAGGGGATATGGGTAGTGGTGCCCAGGGGAGGGAGTACCAGAAGGAACAACAGTGTTTCTCTAGTCTTGCGATTGTTGGAATTAGTGACTGAGGAAATAATAATTATATTACAAAACTAAAAATAAGGTTACAACTCGAAACAAAAATTTACACAAAAATAGAAAAGAGAAGAAAACAATGTGTCGAGTCGAAGAAGGCCTCTTCCCGCAAGACGAAATTTCCCCGGTAGTGCTCTTCGGTTCTGGAAATACGTTCCTAAAGGTAAAATGACACTTTCGTCTTCAAAGGTGCAGCACTGCAGGTCTTGATGCTCCGGCGAACAGGAAGAACGTATGAACTGGACTGCTTTCTTAAAGACTCTATATGCTAGAATACTTAGGGAGAGAGTGAGAGAGATTTTCTGTGTAGCGCCAGAAACTATGCATGAAGACACTTATTTATAGGCCTCCAAGACTCACACATGCATGGAAGGATTGTTAGTCAAACTACGAACTTGGACCTTTCTGCATTCCGGTTCGTCTCAACCAAAATTAGGGAGACGTAAGATACTCCCAATTAAACGAAAATCAGAGAATTTGTCAATAATTGAATTTCACATGTTTTGCATGTTTATCATGCACTTTCATGTCCACTTCAAAGAATATGGACACTCCATATTTTCGGGCTAAGTCCAAACTTTTGGGCTCAACAAACTTAGAAAACTATTCTAAGGTCCAAATGCAGCCCAAAGTTCAATTGTCAAGGACCAATAACCAATGTCCAAGGTCCAATGTCTCAGCCCAATCTCAATTTAAATTCTCTTTTCATTTTCACTCACATATTATTATTGGTACACACCAATAATTCCAACACTAAATTCATATAATATCAATTTGCTGAGAGTTTTAGGAATTTCGGCATCTTACATGATGAAGCAGGATGACGCTGAGGAACTTGAGGCATACTTCTCGCGCTATAGATGGAGAAGAGCATGATACAAATTAGCAATATATTGAGTAAAGTCAAAAAATTGTATTTTAACATGAGATGCATTTAATCTTTCTTGGGGGAGGGTTTAAACTTTTTTTTTTTCGTAGGGTTTAAACCTTATTCAGAATTGATGTTTGGATTCAAATGGATTTGGACTGCAGCGCGAAGAATCCGGTTTCTTAAAGTTGATGACATCATTTTGGGAACTTCATATATTTTTTTTTGGATTTCTTTATTATAACAAGGTAATTAAATTCTTTCTTTTCATTGTTGCAGAATACAAATGGTATAAAACAAGTGAGCTTTCTCTAAAGTTGATGTGGGCATAGGGTGCTATTACCTGTCTATTTTAATGTAAAATATTTACATTAGCAACTGAGTTTATAATGTGGTAATTTTCATGAAAGACTTATGTTTAATACTTAAATTTTAGTTCTTATGGAAATATCTATGTGGAGTTTGAAAAAAATGATTTTTTTTAGTCTGTTCCTAGAGCAGATCTCTACAAATAATGCAAAAAAAAGGTATGACAGGCTGAATTCTAAAATGGGCACCACTGTGCACCCCATAAAATTGCTATGTCGACCCACTTTATTTTTTTACAAATATATCCTTAAGAGAATATACTAATATACCCTTTGCTACACTAAACACACCCACTTTCCTTTATTAAAATCTTATAAACCTACTCAAAATATTTTTCACTCTTTATCTCTGCATACATAAAAAAAAATATCTGCGCATTATGCAGATATCAAATTATCGAATGTTCGGAACCATGTTATACTTATTTGATTTTTTCTAAAAAAAAAACACTCATCACCAAATAATTTGTCCTTCCATTTTGATTTTGGTAGCCAATTATCAGTGATTTGTAAAAGTAGATTCAAAAATGAAAATTAGAAAACTCCAAGTGACAATCTACTTATACTGTGCATGTGTGCAACATCAGGACCGTATTCGAGAAGATAAATAATGGGGATTCAAGAAGTTCATCATTATTAGCCCCTTCTATCGTCGTAATTATTAGACATCGTGAGGAAAAGGGAGGAGTCAGGTAGGAGAGTCGCTACCGAGTAGAAAAAAGTTGAATATCACAAAAAAAATATTATTTTTACTTGGTCAGGGTTTTTTAAGTAGAGTGGGTGTAAATCTTATATTAGGGTTATAGTTGTAAATTTTAAAGAAGTATACTAAGAAAAATTTAAAAATAATTGAAATAAATGGTGGGTTAAATTAGTAGTTGGTTTACTAAGCAATTTTGTGGGTATTAATAGCCGTGCGCTTCTAAAATATAGAGGGTTTTGTGTCTATACTCTTAAAATTTATGCTTTCCTTCACCATACTTAATAAATTTACTGGTAAATGAAACAAACAAGTTTCCCGATGAGCACCGGCCATACATCATTTTGTCAAAACTCAAAAGATAAACTCAATGCCCCTACTTTTATTAAGCTAAAAAATTATAGTTCTTATAATACAAAATCATAAATTACGGACCTAATTAGAACAATTTTCCCTAAATAAAATATCTTATTATTTAACAAGCTATAAAAGAAAAATAGAAGATCGCCTGTGATCCCAAATTCATATAACTTTATTTTTATATACGTACATAGTATCATTGTTTTAAAAAATTCTTAGTTTTTAAACAATGATAATATATAAGTAAAACAATGACAATAAATATGCATAACCGGAATAATGTGTACATTAGTTTAAAATACAAATCGTCCTATAATTTTCTGACAAAAATAGATTTAGTCTCAAAAATAATTTTTTATCTGATTTAGTCTTAAATTCTCTAATGAAGGCCAATTTTAGTTTCCAATTCCAAATTGGAGATTTATGAAACGAGTGTTAATGTGGCGTCCTGATAAGTCGTAATACTTGTATAAATTATGTGTTTCAATTAGTTGTTTTGTAACAACAATTTAATATTTTGCTTGTAACTGTACGACTTATTTTATTACGGTCTCAATGCTTTGATTTTGTATTATTCTATCATTTTCAGGGTATTTTGGAACTTTTTTAATTAAGCTTGAGAAGGGTCAAACTTGGAGGTGCGAGTGAGTCGAATGGATCGAGTCAAATACAAATATGTAACGCAACATGTGGTCAAATGTTGAATTCTAGCACATGTTTCATATGCTATGAATATTGCATGTAATAAAGCCGTAGTTAAGTGCTCATTTATCAAGACTTTAAAGTGTCTAAGATCAAGCCTTAGAAATTTCCCACATGTTGATTTAATCATCAAATTGGCTCAAGAACTTAAATGACATTAAAGGTGGCTCCACTATATAAAAGCCATCATTGGACCTATGGAGGAGAGCAACTTTGGAGAGACACAAACACAAAATAATTGTAGCTATGTTTAGCTACATTTCTTTGTTATTTCACTTAGCCATGTCTAGTGGCTAAGTTTGCTTTCTAGTTCTAGGATTTGTGGAACCCTAAAATGTTTTAGTCACTTTTATCTAGTTATGATTTTTCTTCTTAATCTTGATTTTTTCGCTATTTGTTTATATGCTATGCATGTTCAATTAATTAATTTATTTGTTTTGGCCACTCGAATTTGTTAGTTAATTGATTCTAGCTAAATTACACTTTATACTCCGTAATTGTTATAAATGTGTAATTGAAGTAGCAAATAGGGCAGAATACCCTAGGGATAGCGAAGTCTAGATTGTATGATTTAGACGTTCCGCTTTCATGGTCTAGTTTGCCCTTTTGGTTCGTTAATGCATTCAATAAATTGAACCTCAAATACATATTTTGGGGTTATTTATTTGAATAGGTTAATTGGGGGTCATACCTACTGATTAATAAACTTAAGAAATAATTCGAACTAGTTTGGTCGCACCACTGGTTTAGGGACAAGATTCGAGTATAGTTTGGAATTTCATGTACTTTTGATTGAGTTTATTAAGTCATTTAGGCGGAAACAATCCAAGAACTAGACTTTTTTCTTATTTGATTCTCTCTTTTATTTTATTATTTTATTTAAGTATTATTTTATAAGTTATACAACAAATCCAACCCCCCCCCCCTCCTCCTTTACTGCTTTTAATACACGAATTTATTCAAATAAATTACACTGTTCCTTGTGGGTTCGATCCTTACTTGTCCTACTATACTAGTGGATTAGTAAGGTAAAATAATATATTAATTTGGTGCGCTGACGACAGCACATCACGTTCATATGTGCTAATTATATTCGATTTTTTCTTTTCTTTTACGATTTTTAAATATACATGATGTGTGGTAAAATTGTATAAGAAAAGGAAAGAAAATCAAATATAAGTAGCAGACATAAGCATCAAATTAGCACTCTTGCCGAAAATCACCAAATTCAAACTTCAAACTGGGATTAAAGTTGGACCCTATAAGAGAAATTAGAACTAAATCTAATAAAATGTTATTTATGGGACCAAACAAAATTTTTGTTAGAAAGTTATGGGACGGTTAATAATTTAACTCATGTACATATGTAATACTGGTATTTGAAAAAATCAAGTTCACATAAATTCAAATTTACAAAAAAATTTGTTAAAAAAAGTTTAAAATAGACCAGTGCGTCGCACGGGCAAAGGATTAGTGTAAAGATAGTTGTGAGATGTTCAAATAAAACAAGTATAAAAATAATTGTGGGATGAAGGGAATATTAAATTTTTCTTTAACAAAGAAAAAAAATGTTACAACAGCCCCTTGCATCGCACGTGCAGAAATCTAGTAAACAAATGATAAGGAACATTTTTGGGAAGTATTATGATTCTTTTACTTTAAAAGTGATACAAGTCAATTTATTTAGTAATACTAATAATAGAATATATATATATATATATATATATATATATATATATATACTAATTTAATATTTTATTATCCAAGATTTCTTTAAAAACAAATTATATTAATGAAGGGAATTTTATTTGTAAAATATAAATTATATTCAATAGTTCTTCTAAATTAAGAAATAGAAATTCGAGAAAGTAAGACTTTAAATTGGGACTTTCATAATATTAATATTATTTAAATAAGTTTCTTATTCTTGTAATTATTTTTTGAAAAATATTAGAAGGATATACTTTTAAGTTATAAAAAACTTTTATTTATAAAAGGATGAGAAAATTAAAAGAGTGTTTATAAAAATCAAAATAGCATTACCACACAGAATTTAGTAAGTACATCTACCAATACACAACCTTTTAGAAGTGGTGTATTTACCAAAATAGGGTGTGACCTTTGAAAATAAGTTTATTCAATAGGTTTATAAGACAACGAGATTTACATTTACGTAACACGAAATTCTAGGCATTTCCGATAAACCAAGAGTAAATTATTAATCAAATAATTTCGTACTAGGTCTATGTGCTAGACGGGATACGCACGAGGGGTCTGACAGTTTGTGTATGTATCACTCTGGGGATGTCTCTACAACACGAGTTATCTACCAAAATAATTTCAAAGACAGTTCTAACTTATCTATAAAGTTAAAAAGTGTGTGATTGATATGCTATTAATATATTATGTTGACATACTCTGAACTCCACTAAACTAAACAAAAATAAATTATCCAACATAAATGTATATCTATTATATAAGTGTGTGAATTATATGAATCAAAATATATATATATATATATATCTTATACGAATTGTTTGCATTTATTTGATTATATAAATTGATCACGACTGCGTGATAATAAGAGCACTTTGTGAGCATGAATCCATTTAAGTACGAATTATGTAAATTCTCCTCACAATTTGAAATGACGATTTTATGAGAAAAAGGAAAGTTAGTAAGTATGGATTGATGGATTGGATTTTATACATATATCTGACCTTCGGGGAGCATGTTGTCGGGAGCCCCTGGGTAAAAGGTTATTGATCAAACAAATCTGGCCCCCAGTTCAGAAGCCGTTGCGCACTGTGAATAAGATCATTTATGATTTGCAGAATGTTATTATGACAGAAAGTGGAATGAGTAAGAATTTTGGAAGTGGAATGAGTCAGAATATCGTACGGGAACATTCGGGGGAGATTTATGTTGTAGTCATTTCGTACCGTAGGTCGGCACCGGCCTTAATCCAGCCGGAGGCAGCAAAACAATGCGTCCGCAACGGCACCGATCTAGCTGGACGGTTTCCGACCTCCACGGCCTCCAACCCGATCCCTCCGACCTAAATGTCGAGATCAGCGTCAAGCACCAAGGCATACCCACCCCGTCCAAGATATATGATAAATAGACCGGGCCTGGACCGGTCCGGTCTCGACTAGAGAAAACGAACGGAGATCTCCTGAGCATGGTCAAGTTCCAAGCGGGCTTACCGACCTCATAATTTATCAAGAGGCCGACCACCAATCTCGAAAAGTTTCCGACCTACGAATGGGAAGAAGAGCAAGTGATAGAATCTTGTGAGATCTGCCCCCAAGAGGAAAAGAGCCGCCTCCGTACTCAGTGACAGAGAGAATATTCCACCCAAATGAGGAAACAAGTCAGGAAATTGTCCTTTTCGGACACGTGTCGACGCGCTAGTGGCCGGTCGCCTGCAGACTGAAGCATACGGATGCCCGCGCATCCTCAGAGGCAGGAGGCATTAATTGCCTTTGTCCCCTGAGGGGTCAAAAAGACGAATATACCCTTGTATAGAGAAAACTATATATAGTCTCAGATATGTAACAATTAAAAGGGGGATTTCAATGCAGTCAATCAAAGGAATATAATTCTCATTTAAGTCCAGGGACTAAAAACCCCTGGAAATTATTGGTGTTCTTGCAATTATTTCATCACCATCATTATCGTTCTTCATTATAATCATTCATTTAGCATTTATGATTCCAATCATTTGATGTTTTTACCAAAGCTTTCTTAAATAGCCATTAATTCCCAGCCTTATTTATTTGATAAACAACATTTGGCGCTAGAAGAAGGGTGACCCTACCTATCAAACTCATCTTCTCTTTACCTCTTTGAAGAACACTCACTGTTCTTCAAAGCTTCCCATCTTCAAATCTTCAAATCTTCAAGTTACAAGCTTCTCCCCACAAAACGATGACGAACCAAAGATCATCAAAGGCCCACAGAGCTATCGAAGCTCCGGCCACGCCATGGGATCCCGCGGCTCGGGCCTCAGGAGAACCGACCCCCGCTCGCCACGGAAAGACCACACACGTGACCTCTCCCATCCGATATCCGGAGGATTCCCACCCATCGCAGGCACGAAATTTCCTCACTCCCGACCAGGCTGGGTCGGGACGACGCCGTCAGGCTGACGAGGCAAGGGAGTGCCAAAGCACCCCCTCCGCCTCAAAGAGGAGGTCGCATGCCCGCACCTTTAAAGGAAATGCAAAAGCCCTGGAACACAAGGGGGAAAGCCAGTGCCGAGCTAACCCCACTTCCGCTCGGTCCCGTGGCTCCGCCCATCCGGTCTTTGGCCACCTGGGCTCAAGTGATCCCTCCTGGTACCCTAGTCATCTCCCCAGTTACGACACTGGATACGGAGACACAAAATCCCTTTCCAACACGTGGAGTACGACATAAATGCCCCACAAGAGGGCGGCCGAGGTCAGCCTGGCCCCGACCAACTCCGCTAGGCGCAAGCTTAGTTTCGCCCAAAGCGGCCTATTGGGACGCGGCACCCCTCGAGCGGCCGTATTCGACCGGATCGACCCCCAAGCCGACGCCGACGACCAACTGGTCGAGACTTCGAACCCGGAGATTGTCAAGATGCTGAAGCAGCTTGACGAGATGAGAGCGCTCATGGAAGCGCAAGGCCAACCTAAGGCCTGTCCAGTCACAAATGAGCCCTTGTCCGTCGATATCGAGCTCGCCCCGGTCCAACTCAAGATCGTTCCGCCGCCGACCCCTCTTTACAAAAAGAAGGCGGACCCGGAAAATCACCTGACCGGGCGTGGCACGACCGACGCCACAAAGTGCAGGCTCTTCCCTCTCACTCTGGGCGACCTCGCCCACAGATGGTACATCTCACTCCCGGCCCACTCAATCAACTCCTTCGCCACTTTGAGTGCCCAGTTCACATCTTATTTTGCGGCCAAAATTGCCCGGCCGGAGAACTGGCACTGGCTGATGCGTATCCGGCAAGAGGAGGAGAAGTCTGACGAGCACTATGTCGCCCGGGTGGACGAGGTCATTTTGACCGGTGAGCCGGTCACCTTGGGAGGCTTCCCCGGCCGATCTCCGATGTACAGGCAAGGACTTCCCAAAAACATATGCCGACTTCCGGGCCCGAGCGGGCGATTACCTGGCTCGGAGGAAACTACTGGCACTCAGGCTAGGGGAGTCCGAACCGGCAACAAATGAGCCGGAGATCGCCACTCAGACCTCCCCCAAGGGCGGTCCCAAGGCCAAAAAGATAGCCAAGCCGCCCGGAAACTTCAAGTCCTTCGAGGACGTTGAAGTACATCACACCCAGGCCCTGAGGCAATCCCCCACGCACATCTTCAACGCGATCTAACACAGGGATGTGCTTCCAAGGCCAAGACCCTTCACGGAGGACCGGTCCCGGATGGACCCCAAAAAGTTCTATGCTTATCACGACTCTATTGGCCATAATACGAGCTAATGTCGTGATCTCTTAAAACAGTTATGGAAACTGTTTGACGAAGGGCGCCTGAATGACCTTCTACAAAGGCCAGCCGACCGGCAAGAACCGCAGCAGCAGCAACAGCAGCGTCCCCATTGCAGGAACGAGAAAGGAGGTCGGCCTCTTAGGCCGGTCGTAACATTGGAGGATGAAGACGACCTCCCCCCGATGAACCCGGGCGGCCGGGTCAATATGATCCAGGCCGGCGGAGGGAACTTGGGCAGCCTCACTCCCATCTCTACGCTTTCTAACAGAAAGCGCAAGGCCGAAATCCGGGCTGTGACCAACGTGAACCTGGTCACCCCGCCCGAGCCCAAAATCCACAAGGATCTAGAGATCACTTTCTCCAACCGAGACCGGAGTGGGGTGCTGTACCCCAAAGGGGATGCTTTGGTGATCGCGGCCCACATTTTGGGCAAAGAGGTCCAACGAGTTTTGATCAACAATGGGTGCTTCTACAACATCATATTCAAAGCGGCCATAGATCAGATCGGGGATCTCATCAGCTTCATAAAGCCCATCGACCTCCAGCTGAAAGGTTTTGGGGATGCTACTGTTGCCGCATACGGAAGAATAAAGCTCTCAGTAGAGCTCGTCTGTTTTTATGACAAGAAGGTTAGAATTACTAGGCCGTTGGACTTTATCATCGTAGACCAGCTGAGTTTTTATAACGACTTCTTAGGTAGGCCTTTTCTAGAGGTTTTCGAGGCCGTAGCCTCCTCTTATTACCACTGTATCAAGTTTCCCACCCCTGAGGGGGTGGTCGGCACCATAAAGGGTGATCAATCAATGGCAAGAAAATGTTTGAACTATTTCGATTCTTGTTTGTTTCCAATTTGTAACGATCAAACTTTAGACAAATTGCAAACCGGCCTCGATGAGACCCTTCCAACCACTGAAGTCGTAATGGAGGTCGGGTCCACCTCGGCCGGCCCCGATAATGGTCCCAACCTACAACTAATTCATGTTGATAATCCCGAGCCGAGGATCGGCTTCGAGCCCTCCGAGCTCGATCTCGACCCAAGGTTCGACACAATCGACCGATGAAGCTACGAACAAGCCACGACCTTGGAGGACTTGGAACACATTTCAGTCGATCCTTCAAGGCTGGAACTGGAAGTCCTGATCGGCTCTCGCATACCGACCGAAATACGAGGGGAAGTGATCGATTTCCACAAGGCCAACATAGGAGTTTTTGCTTGGTCGCACCAAGACATGGTCGGAATAGATCCAAAACACGCCTGCCATCGGTTGAAGACCGACCCTAACAAGACACCGGTCCATCAGAAACAAAAAAAGTTTGGCCCGGAGAAGTACGAAGCACTGGCCCAAGAGGTCAAGAAGTTGTTGGACAACAAGCTCATTGAGCAAGCTAAAGACGAGCCCCAGTGGGTCGTCAATGCCGTTCTAGTCAAGAAAACAAACAACACTTGGAGGTTGTGCATCGATTTCACCGACCTCAACGCAGCATGCCCAAAGGATCATTTTTTGATGCCGCACATCGACCATCTAGTGGATAGCACGGCCGGTCACGAGATGATATCCTTCATAGACGCCTTCGTCGGCTATCACCAAATTCCGATGGCCAACGAAGAAATCAAACGCACCTCTTTCCATACGGAAAATGACATATTTTCTTGGCTTCGAATGCCTTTTGGCCTGATCAACACCGGCGTGACCTACCAACGGTTGGTCAACAAAATGTTCGCAGATCAGATCGGAAAGACCATGGAGGTCTACATCGACGACATCGTGGTAAAAAGCCTGAAAAAAGAAGACCACCTTAGAGACATCGAGGAGACCTTCAAGATCCTCAAGGCATACAATATGAACCTGAACCCGAAGAAATGCAACTTCGGGGTGGAGACCGACAAGTTCCTAAGGCACATCGTCAGCCGGCGAGGAATCGAGGCCAACCAGACCAAAATCAAGGCCGTCCTCGACATGCAGGAGCCCAGGACGATCAAGCAAGTACAACACCTGACCGGTTGCCTAGCTTCGTTGAACAGATTCATAGCCCGGCTCGGAGATAAAAGTAAGCCTTTCTTCTCGACTATAAAAAATGGCAAGTTTTCTTGGAATAGGGAAAGTCAAGTGGCCTTTTCAAAATTAAAAGAGTACCTAGAAAACCCACAAATTCTAGTCAAGCCGGTCCCAAGTGAGAAGCTTTACTTGTATCTTGCAGCCTCCGAGGTCGCCCTCAGCGCGGTACTCGTCCGGGCAGATGGTCAGAACCATCTCCCGATCTACTTCGTAAGTCAAGCTCTGCACGATGCCGAGCTCAGATATACCCCACTTAAAAAATTGGCCTACGCTCTGGTCATGAGTGTGAGAAAGTTAAGGCCCTACTTTTTCGACCACCAAATGGAGGTCCTTGCTACTCTGCCCCTTAGGCAGGTTCTGCACCAGCCGGACACCAGTGGCAGGTTGTTGAAATGGTCATTAGAGATAGCTCAATATGGAGTCACTTACGCCCCGAGAACAGCCATCAAGGGCCATGCTCTGGCCAACTTCATAGTGGAACTTACGTTCCCCAAAAAATTCACAAGAATTGACCAACCCCCATGGAAACTCTACGTGGACGGGTCATCGACTTGTACTTGCGCCGGGACAGGCATCGTGCTGGTAGGGCCGGAGGGCCAAAGCTTCACTCATGCGGTTCATTTCAGTTTCCCGGCCACTAACAACGAGGAAGAGTATGAGGCCCTTGTCGGGGGCCTCGAGCTCGCAATCGCCATCGGAGTATGCCGACTGCATGTCTTCATGGACTCCCTACTCATAGTAAACCAAATAAAAGGAGAATACGAGGCTCGGGGAGAGCAAATGGTGAAATATCTCAACCTGGTCATGACCTTGTGCGAGAAATTTCATCAAGTCTTCATAGAGCAAATCCCGAGGGAGCACAATACCCAGGTCGACGCTCTTTCCAAGCTGCCAACCGCAGAAGGAGCCGCCGACCTCGCCAACATCCAGCTCTCCACGCTCGGAACCCCCACAGTGATCCGGGCACAGGTATCAACCGTTCTGAGCGCCGATGAGAATTGGATGACACCAATCATGAAATACTTGAAAACCAGCTCACTCCCAGAAGACAGAGTCTGGTCCCGGCAGCTACAACTCTGATCATCAAGGTACACTCTCATTGACGACCTCCTGTACAAAAGAAGTTTCACCCTCCCACTCCTAAAATGTATAACCCCGGAGCAAGGCCAGAGCATTCTGGCCGAGATCCATGAGGGTGTATGTGGAAATCACGCCGGAGGCCGGGCCCTAGCCCATAAAGTGATCAGGCAAGGATATTTCTGGCCGACCCTGAACAAGGACGCAGTTAACTTTGCAAGGTCACGCCACAAATGTCAAATCTTGGGACCCAACATCAAATTGTCCCCCGAGCAGCTCTCCTCCATGTACAGCCCTTGACCTTTTGCTCAGTGGGGCATCGACTTGATCGGTCTGATGCCCACTGCGCCCGGGGGTCCACAAATTCGCCGTCGTGGTCGTCAATTATTTTACAAAGTGGGCGGAGGCCGAGCCACTCAACAAGATCAACCAAACCCAGATCATAAAGTTCATTTAGAAAAACATCATCTGCCGTTTTGGCCTACCTCAAGTGATCATCTCCGACAACGGAAAATAATTTGACGGTCTCCAGATGATTCAATTTTGTGAAAAATGGAAAATCAAGAAAGTCTTCTCCACCCTCTACCACCCACAGATGAACAGCCAGGTAGAGACCGTGAACAAAATCCTCAAGCACACTATTAAAGCAAAGCTTGAGGATAAGAAAGGGAAGTGGGCAGCCGAGCTCCGCGACGTGCTTTGGTCTTACCGAACAACTACAAGAAACTCAACGGGCGAAACACCTTTTGCTTTAGCCTTTGGGACCGAGGCCGTCATCCCATCGGAGGTCTCCCTCCCGAGCCACCGGACAGCCCAGACAATCAGTGAAGACAATGACACTGCCCGGATGATCGATTTGGATATGCTGGAGGAAAGAAGACTCAACTCCGACCTCCGATACGCGGCATACAAGAAGAAATCCGAAAAAAAATTCAACTCTAAGGTAGAGGCCAGACAATTCCAGGTCGGCGACCTCGTCCTCAAGAAGGTTCAAGTTCCTAAAGGGGTATTCGGCCTGAACTGGGAGGGCCTGTTCAGGATATCCAAGTGGCTCTGTAAGGGAGCTTACGAGCTCGAACTAATGGATGGCACACCGGACCAATACCCCTGGAATGCAGTTCACTTGAAGAAATATTATCAGTAGCTAAGTTGTACTATGTTATCAAACTTTTATCAATGCCAAGTTCTACGCGCAGTTCAATCTCTCGTTCAAAAAACCGAGCTCAGTTTAAAAACATATGCCGACCGTATCGAGGTCGGCATATCACACTTGAGCTCGGGAGGGCCACCCACGGCCATCTAAAAACCGAGCTCAGTTCAAAAGCATATGCCGACCGTATTGAGGTCGGCATACCACACTTGAGCTCATTAAGGCCATCTAAGCCATTTTAAAAACCAAACTCAAGTTCAAAAGCGTATGCCGACCATATCGAGGTCGGCGTACCACACTTAAGCTCGGTAAGGCAGCCAAGGCCATTTCAAAAACCGGGCTCAGTTCAAAGCATACGCCGACCATGTCGAGGTCGACATATCTCACTTATGCCCGGGAGAAATCTCATATACACTTGTTAAAATTTAAACATTTTCAACAGGAATAGACGATGAGAAAGTAATAAAAAAGCGACAAAGATAGTAAAACTAAATTTCATTTCAGAATCGGGAAGAAGCCGGTAAAAGGGGTACTGCAAATTGTTCAAAAAAGAAACAAATCCGGTCGGACGCCGATTACATACGAAAAGCAAAGAAAAGCAACCTCAACAAAGACAAAATTAAACATAAATCTTCAAAGGTAGCCAGCTCCACTCGTTGTGCCTGTTTGCTCCCCGGACCCGGCCACAAAGTCAGCCACTTTATTTATGGAAGCCTCCGCCACCTCTCCACCTGGCACCAAGGGACCGTCCGAAGGAGCCGCCTCATCATCTTCTTTTTCCCCGTCTTCCTCGGCTTTCTCAACCTGTACGGCTAGAGGACCATGGCCCGGAAGGAGCAACCGGTGCCGGTACGGAAACCATGACAAGTCTACCCCGAGCTCAGTCTCGAGGTCCAAGAAGCGGAGGTAGTAGCTCTCATAGATCAGAGTCTTGGCAACGTACTCCCGGAAGTAATCCTTGTAGACCTTGGTATCTTGGTTGGCCTTGCATCCTACGCGGATCAGGTTGGCGACGGCCATGTAGTAGCAGAACTCAGAAAATAGCATTGGACTGGTGGCCGGGTCATTGGGATCGTAAGTCGGCCACTGCAGGGCCGCAGCCACCTCAGTCGCTTTCTCTCGCTCCTCCCTCTCCAGCTCGGCCTGTCGGGCGCGAGCTTGGTTGGCATCCTTCCGCGCGGCTTTATTTTCTTGGCAAAGACCCACCACGGCCACCCCATCTCCGCAATCCGGGCCTGGCAATCCTTACAGGGTTTCCAAGCCATCTCCGCCCACGCAAGAGCATCATCCTTCTCTTTCAGCACGGCCTCAAATTTCCCGACCGCGTGATCCTTTTTCTTCGTCAGCACGGCGTTCGCACTCTCGTACTGCGCCTTCTCCTCCCAGGCTCGGGTAAGATCCACCTCAACTTTCCGAAGTGAGCTCACAGCAGAGTTGAGCTCGCTCTCGATGAAGCTGGCCATGATGGCCGCTTGGTTCGCCAAGGCGATACTAGCCCGACCGGCGTAACAGGGGCGGCGGTCGGTGATTTCGGCCAATTCATGGGTCCAGGATGGGGGGAGAGAATTCACTGCTCGGCTCATATACTCTGGCATGTCGACGATGGAGCCCGGAGCCAGGGAGGACAAGAAGTCCAGCACCATTGGAGGCATATCGGAGTCGTTACGGGTCAATCTGAATCAAACAAAAGATCAAGTCAGAATCCACAAGGTAACAAAGGAACTTATAATTTAAAGCAACTTATGCTTGGAAATGAGCAGGATCGCGACCGAAGGTCCGATCATCCTCCCGGCCGGGGCCATGGGTCGCATGGGCCATCGCGGCAACGCCGACCGACTTCTGCTCGGGAGGCGTATCATCAGAAACGTCGATCGGCATAAGACTAGACCCATCCGCGCTGACTTCCGCCCTCTCAAACTCTTCTCGCCCCCGTTTCTGACCGGTAAGGGTGGAGGATGCAATATTTCCGGCCGCAATGCCCTCGGTTGCCGGGACGGACTGGAGAGGAGTCTACTCCTGAATCACAATTCCTTTCCGGGCTCCGGCCTCTTTCTTCTTCTTTTTCTTCGTCACCTTGATGACCTCCGGTTGGGTGAGAGCAGCTCCAAGGCGGGAAAACATCTCCGGGCACTGATCGAGCAAATGATCGGGGCAACGGCGTACGACCGGGAAATCAGGCACTGCGAATGCAAAGTGTTAAAAAAACAACAATAAAACAAATCTGGAGTCGGGCTCACCCAAGTACCTACCCGTCAAGTTCAGATGGCAAGGAAATTGGAAGAATCGGCTTGTAAGTCGAGCCTGACGAGTTCGGAGAATGGCTTGATTTCTCTCAGAGGCCGGCAGAGACAGTATCCGCTCTCGAACGATAGCGAAATTGAAGTTCAGCTCGCGCTTGGAGGGGCAAAGATAGCCTGCAAAGAAAGATGAAAAATTAGATCAGTACTTTTAATTCAAAGTTAAGCACAAAATTTCTTACTAGGATTTTTGGGGCGGATGCCGGTCGGAACCCCAATCTCGATTCCGTCCGGGTATCCGGTCTGCCAGGCTCCTCCTACAAAGAACCACTTCTTCCGGTTATTACGGGCCTTGCTCGGGAGACCGGCCACCAATTTTTGCCCTTTATTCTGAATGAAGACCTCGCCGGTCCCACTATTCTCACTTTGGATCCGGTACAAATAAGTCATCTCCCCCGGGGTCGGCATCCAGAATAGCTGATTCTGGCCAAAGAGGACCATAACGCTCAGAATGATCATCCACGCATTCGGCAACAGCTAGATAGGTGCCTGGTTCCAATAGTTTAGCAAATAAGAGATGGTCGGATGGAGAGGGAAACAGAGTCCGACCTCCATCATATCCTGAGTGACGGCCACCATCCCTAAAGGAGGTTGATCTGCCCGTTCATTTGGCTCAGGACCATAGAGTTGAACATCAAAGGGAATGTCCCAGTCGGCTCGGGCTTCGTCGAGATAATGCTGGGTCATCTTGCTCTGTATCTGACCAATTGTCCACCTATTGGACTCCTCCAGATCGGCGATTCGAATGGTGGCCATGTCATGAACGGTTGGCCCCCAAGGGAAGCGCTCTTGGTACCCTTCAAAATTGAAGGTGAGAGATTCGACCTCATCCTTCTCCTCCACGTACTCCGACCATAACTGAAAGGCTCTCCTAACTTGGTCCCGACGATCATGGCCTGCACTTCGGGCCGCAACAGGCGACCCCCCAACCTCTTCGACTTCCGACCCCGAGGCCTCGTTTATCATCCCGAGCCTCTCCTTGATTTGCTCGGCGGCGATGTTCTGGAGTAAAAAGTTTTTCCTAAGTCATCACCCTCGCCGCGTCCGCTATCCTCATCTTCCTCCTCTAGGAGATCATCAAGCGGCTTCTGGCTCTCGACCGGATGGGCCATCGGATCAGATCTCAAAATCTCGGCCGCGGTAGGGCCACTCTCTCTGGCGCCCTCGCCTAAAAGTGACCGGCCCGGGCTCGGGAAAAGCACATCAAGGCCGTCATCATCGCGGGCCCAGATAGAGCTCGCGCTCAGGCGCGACGGATAGGCACTACCTCCGCCGCTAGAGCTCCCCCCTTCGCCAAACAGCCCTCGGTTGGCTGCACCACCGCCGTTCGAGGGGCACCGCCTCTTTGCCCTGGCGGAGGACTAGTCCACCGCCGTACCATTTTGGATAAAAGGAAGAAATAGATGGATTTCGAAATAAGAAATGGAATTACCTTACTCAAACCGCCTGATCACCGTCGTACAAGTTTGAATACCGCTTCAAGGATTTCGCCGGAGTAATCGCCACAAGATTGCAATATCTGCTATGGAAAACTCAAAGGCGCGAAAGAAAAAACTCGAAATGAAGGATGTCTCACCTATTTATAAGAGAGGGGGAGGGGCTTACTTCGAAAATAAAATTCTAGGCCTAGGGGCCTAGTTGCAAGAAGTTGAAACGACAGATCCCCACACCAAACGCCTGCGTACGTTAGCAATTAATGCGTAGGATTTGAGGCATCACCTGACGTCACGCACGATAATATTTAATTCGCGGGATCCGAGGCATCACATGGATATACATACACCTTTTTAGGTACGCGTAACAATGCACGTCACATAACAAAAGGCCGACCTCTGACCACGTCGGGCAATTCAAACCCGGAGCCAACGACGAACAGCATACGACCACCTCATCTCCCATCAACCCTGAGTGCCGAGCTGGGGGGCGAGGCAGCAAAACAACGCGTCTGCAACGGCAGCGATCTAGCTGGATGGTTTCCAACCTCCACGGGCTCCGACCCGATCCCTCCGACCTAAATATCGAGATCGACATCAAGCACCAAGGCATACCCACCTCGTCCAAGATATATGATAAATAGACCGGGCCCAGACCGGTCCGGTCTCGACTAGAGAAAACGAACGGAGATCTCCTGAGAAAGGTCAGGTTCCAAGCTAGCTTGCCGACCTCATGATTTATCAAAAGGCCGACCACCGATCTCGAAAGATTTTCGACCTACGAACGGGAAGAAGAGCACGTGATAGAATCTGGCGAGATCTGCCCCCAAGAGGAAAAGAGCTGCCTCCGTACTCAGTGACAGAGAGAATATTCCACCCAAATGAGGAAACAAGTCAGGAAATCATCCTTTTCGGATACGTGTCGATGCGCTAGTGGCCGGCCACCTGCAGACTGAAGCATACGGATGCCCGCGCGTCCTTATAGGCAGGAGGCATTAATTGCCTTTGTCCTCTGAGGGGTCAAAAAGACGAATATACCCTTGTATAGAGAAAACTATATATAGTCTCACATATGTAACAATAAAAAAGGGGATTTCAATGCAATCAATCAAAGGAATATAATTCTCATTTAAGTCCAGGGACTAAAAACCCCTGGCAATTCTTGGTGTTCTTGCAATTAGTTCATCACCATCATTATCGTTCTTCATTATAATCATTCATTTAGCATTTATGATTCCAATCATTTGATGTTTTTACCAAAGCTATCTTAAATAGCCATTAATTCCCAGCCTCATTTATTTGGTAAACAACTATTTACAATATGTGAAAATGATTTTTGGTAGATTTGGCTGGTATGCGAAAATGATTTTAGGCAATGCCCCTAACGTGAACCAACTTGTGATATTTCAGTTATATTATGTGAAATGTATAATAACCAATTAATTATTACGTGAACATGTTACTTATGTGATATTTATTACTCATGTTTATATGTAAAATTGCTTAAATAAATTAAATACTTTATCAGAGGTCCATGCCTCTGGCACTTATCACACTTTCTTACCAATTATTTTGCATCTTTCATGAGAGTTGGCCAATAATATCCAACTCTCAACACTCGTCTTACCACATCTCTAAAGCCCGTGTGACCTCCTCCACAGCCTTCGTGCACCTCTCTCAACACGTAATTCCCTTCCACAGCGGACAAGCATCTCAAGAATGGTTGAGAGAATGATCTCTTATACAAGTATTCACCAATCATGCAATACTTGGCATATACTGCTTTCTTAGGGACATCTGGCTTATCAAGCCTCTGCCCTGTTTTCAGATAATGGATGATGGGAGTCCTCCAATCACTCTCTTCATTGATTGCTCCAACGTCCAGAGTTGACATCTGGCTCTCAGCTGTCAATAGTGTGATCTTTCCTTTCGCACCTTCTTCCGCAGAACTGGCCAACTTGGACAGGTAGTCCGCCTTAGCATTCTCAGCTCTGGGAATCTGCTCAATTCTCAGTTCATCAAATTTGTCCCTTAACTGCGTTGCCAATTCTGCATACTTTGCCATTTTCTCATTTTTCTTTTCGTAGGTTCCCAACAGCTGTTGGGTGACCAGTTGGGAGTCAGAGTGCACAATTGCTCTTTGTGCTCCCAGCTCCCATAACATATGCATGCCCCTTATAAGGGCCTTATATTCTACTTCATTGTTTGAAGTTTTAAACTCAAACTTTACAGCAAACTGCAACTCCTCTCCGATGGGGGATATAATCACGATCCCAGCTCCACATCCATTGAGAGATGATGATCCACCGATATAAGCTATCCAGAGTTCTGACTCTTGAACTTTGGTTGTTCCCTGAATAAAATCAGTCAACGCTTGGGCTTTTATGGCAGCTCTGGGCTCAAACTCGATATCATACTCACCCAGCTCTACCGCCCACTTCACCATTCTTCCGGACAGATCTGGTCTACCCATTATCTGCCTTAGAGGCAAATTAGTTCTCACCACAACTTTATGAGATAAAAAATAAGGCATGAGCCGTCGCACTGTCGCCATCACAGCCAGAGCTGACTTCTCCACTTCCGAATATCTCACCTCTGGTCCCTAGATGGCTTTGCTCACATAGTATACGGGTATCTGCTTCACCCCTTCCTCCCTGAGGAGAACAGAGCTCAGAGATTGTTCTCCTACAGAGAAGTACAAATACAGAGTTTCCCCCGGTACTGGCTTCGTAAGAAGGGGCAAACTGGTTATGTGCTCTTTCAAATCTTCAAAAGCTTTCTGGCACTCATTGTCCCATTCAAATCTGGATCCTTTTCTAAGAATTTTGAAAAATGGTAAACTCCTCTCTGCTGATCTAGAGATGAAACGACTCAAAGCTGTGATCCGCCCATTCAATTTTTGTGTTTCCTTCAAGCTCCTAGGTGGTTGAATATCAAGAATTGCTTTCACCTTGGCCTGATTAACCTAAATCCCCTTGGGAGTGACCATATACCCCAAGAACTTACCACTTCTTACTCCAAACGCACATTTGGTGGGATTAAGCCTGATCTGGTAAGCTCTAATCACACCAAACACCTCTTCCAGGTCTGAAGCGTGGTCCTCGGACTTAAAACTTTTCACCAGCATGTCATCCGCATAAACTTCCATATTTTGGCCAATCTTCTCTCGAAAGACCAGATCTACCATTCTCTTGTATGTGGCCCTAGCGTTCTTCAGCCCAAAAGGCATCTTCACATAACCATAAGTACCTCACGAGACTACGAAGCTAGCTCTGGCACGTCTGCCCGAACCATCCAGATCTGATGGAATCCCTGATACGCGTCCATCATGGACAAAAGTTCACAGCCGGATCTTGAGTCTACCAGCTGATCAATTCTAGGCAAAGGGTAATGATCCTTTGGACAAGCCTTGTTTAGATCACAGAAATCAATGCACATCCGCCAGGAACCATTTCCCTTAGCCACCATAACTGCATTGGACAAGCACTCTGGGTACTTCACTTCTTCAATATGCTTGGCTTTCAAAAGCCTCTCCACTTCTTCTCTAATTATCTTATCCTTCTCAGGACCAAATTGCCTTAGTTTCTGCTTCACAGGTCTGACCTCTGGATCAACATTTAAATGATGCAGGGCCACCTTGGGGTCAATCCCCAACAAGTCCTCAGGTTGAAATGCGAAAAGACCTGCATTCCTCCTTAGACATCTGATGACAGCTCTGGCCACATCATGCGTCATCTGAGTTCCAATTCGGGTAGTAAACCCGGATTTGTTTAGGAAGAGCTCTACTGGCATAAGCTCTTCTTCTGGGTGGATCTGCATATCTGGCTCTTCCTCCATCAGCTCTGCACCCTTCATTCTCTTCCCATCCGAGTCATCTCCTCGACCATCACTCCTAGGGGAAGAGTGTGCAGCTTTCTTTATTGTTTCAACATAGCATTTGCGAGAGCAGAACTAGTCTCCCACAACCTCTCCTACTTCGTCTCCAACAGGAAATTTCAACTTCATGTGGTATGTAGATACCACAGCCTGAAAAAGATTCAGAGATGGTCTTCCCAAGATCACGTTGTATGCTGAGGGAGCATCTACAACTAAGAAGTTCACCATTTTAACTTTGACCAAAGGCAGATTCCCTATTCTAACCTGAAGAGAGACTTGTCCCTTAGGTTGAATGGCTCCTCCTGTGAATCCATAGAGCGCCGTATCTACTGGCTTAAGCTTCACATTAAGATCCATCTTCAAAAAAACAATCTTGAAACAAGATATCTACAGAGCTGTCAGTGTCTATGAATACCCTGGCAACATCATAACCACCAATCTCTGTGGTCACCACTAAAGCATCATTATGGGGCCTCTCAACTGCCCTCTCATCTCTCGGCTCAAATTGTATGTTAGGCGAATCACTAACGTCCACCTCGTGAACATCTCTCTCATACCAGTTCTGGGCGGATCTGACAGAAGCTCTCCTGGCCTGATGTGAGTCTCCATTCATCGGTTCCCCAACTATCATTTGGATATAGCCCCTCCTATGACCGGGACCATCCTTCCGAGGCGGCTCTGCTACCTTTTTTCCTCTTTCTTCATTATCCTTTCTTTTATTATTGTTTCTATCATTTTCTCTCTTCACAAATTCCACCAGATGACCATCTTGAATCATTCTTTCGATGGCATCTTTCAGATGTCGACAATCATTCGTTTCATGACCATATTCATTGTGGTATTGGCAATACCGATCGGACTTGGGATACCGAGGACCCCTCTTAGCAGAGTAGGGGAACTTGAAGTTAGGATGTTCTACCACAACTTCTAGCATCTCTGCCGGCTGCAAGGTCAGAGGTGTATATGTTTCAAATCTTCCCAATCTGGGTTTATCCTTGGTTGTCTTTCCTTTGTCATCATTGCTCTTCTTCCTCTCGGGCTCATTCTTTTTCTCCGCATTTCTTTCAGTGCGACTCTCTTCTTTCTTTATACCTCTGGCCTCTTCCAGATTTATATACTTGTCGGCCCTTTCCTGTAACTCATCAAAGGTCAGGGGAGGTTTCTTGGCCAGAGATTTAAAGAAATCTCCATCATGAAGACCTCGCGCCAAGGCATTCGTTCTTACTTCATCTGTGGCCGCAGGGACTTCCAAAGCGGCCTCATTGAATCGAGTAATATACTCTCTCAAACTCTCTTGTGGTTTCTGTTTGATACTTATCAAATACAGAGGTGTCATTGTTATATTTCGAGAACTAGCAAACTGATGCAGAAAAAGTGTGCTGAATTAATCGAATGAGCAAATAGAGTTGGCTGGTAGCTGGCTAAACCACTTCTGAGCAGATTTAGTTAACGTGGTGATAAACACTCTACAATTCACACCCTCTGAATACTGATGCAACAGAGCTCCATTCTCAAATCTCAACAAATGATCCTGAGGATCAGTCGTTCTGTCATATTCAAAATTCAGAGCTTTAAAGCTCTTGGGCAGTGGATCAGAGAGGATGTCCTCCGAAAAGGGGGATCCTCCTGATCTGAATTTCTGTTTTCCTATTTTCTCACAGTACTTCTTAACCATTTCCATCTCTCTTTTCAAAGACGCAATCTCATGTTGGCATTAACAATAGCTGTGGACTCTGCCTCGGCCTCATCTAAATCACACTCATCATACTTAACCAAGCCAGAAGTCTGAGCAGTCACTCTCCTGGCTCTGGCAACCATCTGACCATCTCTGGTGGCTGTCCCACCGGCAGCTGTCCTGCCCTCCCTGGCGGCTGTCCCGCCGGCAGTTGTCCTGCTATTTCTGATTCGCCCGTTGCTCTCTTCCAAGACGTCTCCTAAGAGAGTGGGCAACGCAGTGTTTTCGGGCACATTCCAGACCCTATGATCTCCGGGCACGTTCCAGGCCCTTCGATCCCCGGGCAAGTTCCAGGCCCGGGTTCCTGGCACGCCTGAGGTCTTAGCTTTTGGCTCGTTCTGAGCTCTTGCTTTCGACCCGCCAGCGGCCAGTTGTTCCTCACTAGCGCGAGCGGTAGCCTCAACGCTAGGAGTTGGCTGTTCAGGATTAGCTCCCGCTTCTGGGATCCTGGAAGCCAAAGAACCATTCACAGCAGTCTGAATGAAGGCTCGCAATTGTTCGGCTGTCAGAGTAATCAGAGACGCACGACCCTGAGTTGGGCTCGTACCCAGGGTATCATCATCCAGGACTGTGACCACGGGAGCGTTCGTACTCGCCGGTTTGTCAACAGCCCCATCGAATTTTTACCCAAATCTCGAGAGATGGGATCTTCCATTTTTGAGAGAATAATCATATCAAGTTAATCTCTCGAAGAATAATCAATAATGCACAATTCAATACCTCAAACCATATTAAGTTTCTGGAAAAATGCATAAAATGAGAGATGATTCTTCTTTCATCTCTCATCTGTGGAGCTTATTCGTGCCCGTACTTCCGTACCGAATTCGCGGAAGAACACGTTTCATAAGGGTTTCAGTTTCCAACAGAATCAAATAAGTATACTTGCAAATTTCGAGAAAAAAAGAATGTATCCAAATAATGAATAACACATCTTACCGTACCAGGCCAAAGAACTTTTATCTATATCTTTACCATAAGAGGTAATGTTCTAGTTCATCTTCAAACATTCAACAATTTTTTCCAGAAATTCATCAAAGAGAAAAATACTTTTCCACAGATCCAACAATTGATCTACATACATACTTCTTAAAAAACACTTTTCATACGAGATGAACATAAATCCAAACCCATATTCGCTAAAATAACATATTCTTACAAATCTGGGCAAAACCCATCATGTTCATCATTTTCCCAGAAATCATCAAGAGAAAACATTATCCAGAAAAATTCTCAGCACAGATCTATGCACATATTCATCGAAACAGCTAAGAAACAAGCCTATCCATGCAAACTCTTATATATTTCTACCATGAAAAATAGTAAACAACAAGATATTCATAAATCTTAACATATTATCACAGATTCACAGAAGTTCCATCACTATGAACACATTTTAAAGAGAAACTCAAGAAAATCTCATGCCAAAACTCAAGTTTCCCACAGACGGCGCCAGTTGATAAGGAGTAAATTGTGCTCATCAACAAATATTCAAAGAAATACATGGAGCAAGGTAGCTAACCTGAGAGAGCTCCAAAATAAACCCAGAAAAGTGTAGATGCTGCTCTGGAAGTAAGAATCCAACTCTCAAACACTGTCCAGCAAGCTCTGACGATGATTCGAAGAAATCCTGCACAAAACCACGCCGGAGGAAGCTCCGGCGTCGGTCCTCCGACGCTCAAGTCAGCTAAACTTGTTAAACAAGAAAAGCCATGGAAATACAGTAGTGAGAGAAAGTATTTGGAGTGATAATACCTTGGAGAGGGCCAAAATGAGGCTATTTATACCTTTTACTTCTCGGAAGGGTAGAAGAGTCATTTGCTCAGTGTTGCCCTAGCACTTTTGGGACTACCAGTGCCAGAGAATGCGTGAAATCGTGCCACCTGGCGAATATTCTATTTAATAGTACAACTGAAGGCCCTCTCTCAGTCGTCCTTTTCTGGTGTATGTAGTAGTGGGCGAATTTTGCATTTAATGTTGGGAACACTACTAAAGACATCCCCATATAGTGACGCTTTTTTAGTGACACTTAGAAGTAAGTGTCACAATATTATACATATATGACGCGCTCATTATTTTTTAAAATATTGTGACGCCTAATTAAAAAGTTATGTCTGCGCTTAACAAAAGATCAAATACCGCCTCATAAAAATTTCAATTTCAATCCCCGCCTAATACTTATTTCAAGATTTTTTGTTTCTTAATTTCCCTCGTTTTCTCGTAATAATTCTCCGCGATCCCTAGAACTAATCTTTCTCTTCAGCGCCAATTCATCAACCTGAGCTCTAGAATCCTCATCGACAATTTATCGATCGTAATTCTCTATCGTAGTAAAACCACTCGCGATAATATACGGTAAGTTTTCTTCTGTTTTCAATTTTTGTTGTAGTTCGCTCTAAATTGGGCTATGACATATTCGAATGATTTAAATCTAGCTCGCATATGTAAATTAGTTTCCGATTCCTGGGGGACGACTTTTAATCGTAATGATTGAGCTTGTTGTTCAATTCAATTGGGTATATTCCTTTGTTAAGGATTTCTTACTCTGATTTGATCGGGTTTATTACTTTCTGTCGGATTCATTATCAAATCCCAGTCTCAGATGCCAGCAATACTACTACTCTTAATTTTGATTGGACTTGGAGACGAGAAATCACAATGAATCCTAGAGACTTTCATTGAACTCCTTAGGTGCTTATTTGGAATAGATCGTGTATACAAGGATGAGATTGTTGCTAGCTTGTTTTGCAAACTCAAAGAATGTTATGTTTATAACCCAACACTTGGTGCAATTATTCAAACACCTGGTGCATGCTCTTCATTATTGTTTGCTTTTATTTTATCCTCTCAGGGCAAATAATGTTATTGTTGCCAATTCAGAAAACTTGGGGGCTGTTGTTGATTTGGGAATACTAGCTGCAAGAACTTCGATTTTACATAAGCACAATATACTTGTATAATATTATTTTACATTAGCACAATGAACTGGTGTGTACTCTTTGTTATTGTTTCTGATAGATGATTATTCAAACACATGTTGTTGCTTTTATAGAAACTCAAGTGTTTAGCTAATATATATCCTTAATTTATTTTTGCAGAAATTTTAAATCATATTTCTTTATTTTTGGTTCCTTTTTTGACAAATTCTTTTACCTCAAGAAATGTGCTTTTGCAGGTTACACCTAAAATATTAGCTGATATGAGAGGAGGTACTCTGATTTCTTATGATGGAAATATACAGGTATTACCTTGTTTGTGTTTTTTAATTTCTAATCCTAAATCCAAGTGTTGGATGAGTTACTATTTGTCTTTGAAAGACACTATTGTCTTCTTTGAAATTAGTTTTAGTTTCTCAGATTTTATTTTCTATGCCTTCCTAATGGTTAATCAAATTTTACATCTAGTATATTCATTGCTAGGTATCCTTCTAATCATAAAAGAGAAGATATAAATTGGGTGCATGGATTCAAAAGTAAGTAAATATTTCTTTCAAACAGGATATGTCTATGTTGTTCTATTTGTTTTCAATTAGTTCACTTTGAGTTTCTGTTAAATGTGAAACTTCCAAGAGATGTTATTGGCTGAAAGGAAAAAAGACACATTATTTTTATTATTATTATTATTATTATAATAAGACCTTTTGATTAATTGACAGCTATTATTCTTCATTTTTTTAGTTAACAATAATTTATTTCTGCTTTAAATTATTGACTTGAGTTTACTTGTCATTATGGTCTACTTATGAGAATAATGATCTGGCATTACATTATGGTGCACTATAAGGTAAAACATACGCCACCAAAGTGTTAGCAAGGTGAGTGGATTTCCCAATTTGAATGTTGCTTGAATTATTATATGTATTATAAGTTTTAAAAAGATATTCTCTATTTTAATACCTCGTTCAAGTTAATGAAAATAATGAACACGACATAAAAAAATTCTCTTTATTTTAATTTTCTGTGGGGAAACTCATACAAGCTTAATTAAGTTTACTATTTTCAATCGCTTAGGGTTTGATTGTTTTGAGATTTATCAGGATAGACTTTGGACTTTGCGATCCACGTTCAGTACGAGTTTGAGATTTAAAGTCCAGTTTTCAAATCTCCAACTCAATGCATACATAAAAATATTTATAAACCTATTACTGTTTTTCACAAAATTCAATACAATCACATCATCACTTTTTTATTATCCACTCAATCTCTCTCCTACTTTTCTCACACAATGAAAAAATAGGTAAAAGATGCATTGATAATAGTAGAGTGACAAAAGGGACTAAGAGTGTATTTATTTCCATGAACATGGGATACGATTTACAACTACTTTGTTTAGTGATTATTTCAACTAATATTCATTAGCGCCACTGTGATTAATTTTAACTATAGTGACCTTTTCTCTCACTGTTTACTTTTCAAACATGTTGACGTTTATTTTGGGGTTGTTACTCGGTCTCTCTTATCATTTGAGCATCTTAAGCCTACAAATAATGTAAATTCAATCCATTTTATTCTCTTTGTAAATACCAAACATCAATCTTACATATATTAACCATAAAGCCTTTCAAATGGCATTCTACATTAAATCATCTGTATCCACTGTTGTGAAGAGGCCTCTGACACAGCATACACTTGAGTTGACAACCATGGTGAGTTTATTCTTTGCTTGTGTATTTAATATTCTGTATTACCAATTTGTTGAGATATATAGAAATGATGGAGCTAATCAGCTAACATAGTTATAAACATGAAATCATTGTTTCGGTTAATGCTTTTGTGGTAGTTCTGATATGAATTTTTATATTTGATGTGTAATTGTTACATTCATGACCATCTAAATTATCAGGTTTTGGTTAATGCTTCTGTGTTGGTTCTGCATATGGAATTTTCGTGTTTTGATGTGTAACTATTGAGTTCATTGCCTCTTAAATGATAGTGCATAATTAAACTGGGACATGTAAATTTTAGGAAAATTATTGAATACCATCTTTGCTTATTATACTCTTTAGTCGTACTTCAATTTATACTTGAAGTATCTTTATTCAAATTAATGTATTTTTGTGCATTTTTTTACTATTAACCGTATTCTTTGTTGCTAAGCTAGTCTCGCTTTAATTATGCATGTGTTTTTGGAAAGTTGATATGTGTTGCATTTTCTTTTGAAAATTATGGTATTGGTGAAACTAAGTTATAGCAGATTGGTGGGTTTGTCATCGTGAAGCCCTTTCCCCATCTGTTATTAGAATTTTGCTTGGGGGCCATATATATTTACTTTTCCAAAATGAGTTATAGCTACATAATATGAAATTAGCACTGTTTACTTTGTAACCCATGCCTGTAAATATGAGCATGTATAGTCTTACTTGTAACCTAGTGAATCATTGTGTTTTCTATTTTCTTTTATTTTCTAAGTAGACCTTAACGATATTCTTTTTGTTATTTAAATTTTTGTCAGCTGCTGATCGCAACAAAAGTTGGAGTGCAGAAATTTGAAAGCGGAGCATTCGTAGTTTCATCAATTACCAATTTAAGAATTTTGGTCGAAATTTCTTTTGTATGGACATAGTGAGCATAGTTATGTTGGCTTATAGTACTTGCACATGCTCTACATGCTTGTATTCTCTTAGAGGCGTGATTAAGTTCGTCAAATAAAAATTATAATTTAATAAACAATGTTTGCACTTGGTAGTTCGGAAAGTATTTAGTCTTGCAAGCAACATACAAGACTTTGATATGTCTGTTTATGTTTCCTAAAAAATGACGGATCCTTATTGCCAGTGTGACGGTAGTTACGTTAATTATTTCTTAGTTATTTCATCACTAAACATGGTAGTAACCTAATTTACTTTAGGTATATGTACTTCTATGTGACGCAATAAAGCGCCACAAAAAATGTATATTATATGTCACTAGATTGTCATTTAGTCACATGTGTATGTGTCACTAAATGAGATAGTTAAGTTAGTTACAAAACTACATGTGACGTGAGAAAGCGTCACTAAAGAACAATGATGTGATGCATGTTAGCGTCACCAAAGAGTGTTACTAAATATCACTAACGTGACGCCTAAACACGTCACAATAGTTATTTGGGCTGATGGTTAAAAGCATCACGATAACAAGCCATTGAAACGCCAAATCAAGTGATGCTTGTCCAAAGCGTCATTATAGCTCAAGCGTCACTAAAGAGAACATTTAGTGACACTTTTGTGCGTCACTAAACCCATATTTTCTAGTAGTGGAAAGAGACGTTTTTGAGCTTATCTTCCTTCTCAAGAATAAGCTTATCACAAATCAGAGTTGGATTAAGTGAAATTAACCCATATTTTTCTTAATAGAAGGATTAATTGTTCCAATTCGAGTTCATATTAATCATGCACGTGTATCTACGTGTGAATCGGTTCCCAAGACTAACTTTCAGAGTTGTCTTATTTAGTTCTGGGCAAACTCTGATCTAGAGTTGAGAGAAGTTTCCATCTCTTGATTTATTTCCTTGATATGGGTCGGGCGCTACAGGCCCAGTACCGACTAGCCCATATAAATAAGCAAATAAATTAAAAGTTCACACGGGCACAAGTAATGCTTCGAGAACATCAGAGAAGAGTACTATAAAATCAAACAGAGATGGGAGCCACCTACTAACTAATACATCATTTCAAATAACAATGATCCTGTTGTTGTCATGTAAAGCCCAAACCAGTAATAAATATCTACCCAAATTTGTTTGTATATCAAACACCCAAAAATAAATGCTCCGAGCCTTTGATATAACACCACACAAAGCACAAGTCAATGAAAAATTTGGGATTGACATGTAGTTTTAATGTTTTATCATACTAGGTTTATTAATTTTAATTTTTATATTTAATAACATCATACTTAGTAGTAAAAATGATTAAATGACGTTGGTTTACATAAATTAAAAATTCAAATAATGTTATCACAGAGAAAGAATGATATTGAATTAGTTACTTGGCAAGAACTCATGTTAGTGAGAATTTTATTTTCGATGACTCGCGTTGAAACCTTCAATTTATATAGATTTAACTATATATATTTTTTTGTGTGATGATTGAGAGGTTTAGGATGATAAGATTTATATAGATTTAACAGCAAAAACAATTAAACACAAAAAATATGTTAAACACAAGGAACATGCTTGACACAAAAAAAATAAAAAATAAAAAACAAAAAAACCAAAAAAACCAACATAGAGAAAGACACAACGCCAAAATGCACTGAAAATCACATGGCAAGCCACAAAGACATGCCCAAGAAACTCAACATGCAAATAAAAGAATAGGGTATGGGGAAACACGAAATAAAATTTTATGTAATTGCACACACACACACATAAATTTCATAGAACTTAACACAATTCTTAACACAATTCAAAGGACAACTTGCAAACACAAAAATGCATAAATAATCAGTATTCAAGAAAATTCAGTGGAAGCAATACATAGGTCGCACAAGACACGAATACTACAAAGAAAAAAACTTTCATATACATAGCACAAACATATAATTAAACCTGCAACAACATATTACCCAATCAACCTAAGCCCAGAGAAAGCGACTATACTCAAAAGCATTAGACTCGCAACAAGCGGCCACATAGCGAATAAAAAATTATATGGGATAATTTCCGTACAAGATCATAATCCTACAAAAGAATTCCAAACTACGCAGCCATTTTCCACAAACAGTAACTCCGTTTTCACCATTAATTAATTTCCTTCTTTGCACAATACGTTTGTAACTCACAAGAAAGCACCGTTGTTACTAAAAAACCTACTTACCTTGACTTACAATGGCAAATGGACAGCGGCGGATGCAGACGCAAAACAAGCAGTGGCAGGGACACGGGAATGTCAGCGTCGAAAAAGGAATGTCGATGAGATATGCTCTTCAGCTAAGTTCCCCACTCCCCCAACTAAAAATTATGATCTGAAGCTAGAGTCTAGCAAAAAAGTAAAAATGTTCTAAAAAAATGTACAAAAGGACATCAAACGGAAAAATAAAAATACGGTAACCAATCAACTTCCTTAATTATTTATCGTCCATGATATATGCGAAAGTTATAATAAATAATTCAAAGCTAGTGAAATAAGTGTCGGACTTCCTCCAAAATAACATCATGAATCACTATAAATGGGTTGACCTGTGACTGTTTAACGGCCAACAAGAAAAATCTATAGAAAAGAAATTCTAGCACAATTAACTATCGATGCTCCACCACAAATCTCTTTGAAACTTTCCTAAACATCTCAATCTTCTCACACAAATTACAAAATGTCATATGGTTAGACCCATGTAAATTTTAGGTTTCAACAAGATCTATCGAAAATAAATATTCCTCAAATTTTCATCCGCAAAAAATCTAAATGATTTGCATGGAGAAGGTAAATTCTAAATTGTACAATAAGCGGTCGAGATAGCATGCAGGCAGTTTTTGAACGACTTGGTAGAATATAATCTGACATTGCCCATTATAGTATTTTATGGTCTTCTTTTGCCTCCAAACTTCTTTGACACAATACACACATTATTAAAGTTACCTCCACTAACCAAAGAGAGATTGATTAAATCCATGTGAGAAAAATTGCACTTTTGGTCCCTAAAGAAGGGTCCAAAACATTGTTAGTACCTATGTACGAAAGTGATTCTTTTTTCTTTTTTTTCTTTATTGTAGTTGGGATCACCTGTAAATTTTCAGGATTAAAACTGGAATTTTACCACATTCTCTTAGATCTAAAACTGCAATTTACCATTATCTTGATTTAAAACTACAATCTCTTGGAACTAAAAGTGTCGAGAAAAAAGTTGTATGAGACGGGTCCTAAATACATACATCTCATCGAAAAGTTCAAAATTGTAAAGAGGTATGCAATTAATTCACTTATTAATTTCCTTTACACTTGGATTTTAAAAAAATTCCTTTGAGGAGGAACAATGAGAGAAAAATTTAATATGGATGAAATAGTTTTTTTGTGAGAACCGAACCCAAATATAGTCGTTGAAAGAATTCCATCTCATTTAAAAGTCCGAACTTGTTGGTGTAAAATTAATTTACTTAATTATTTTCCTTACATTTTCCCTCACTAATGGGCCGAACTAAATTTTTCCTCTTTGGGGAGACTCAATTGGTGGAAAATTTAATATGGGTGGAGTTGCTTACAGCGGGTCGAACTAGTGATCTTTTGTCTGGGCATGAGCTTTTTGACTCTGATATAATAAAGTAATTTCATCTAATCTAAAAGTTGTAACTATAGAGAGGTGTGAAATTAATTCATTTAATTATTTCCTTTACAGTCGTGAATCAAAGGGGTCTGTAAGAATTTTAACTTATTTAATTAAAAGTTTAAATTTATAGATAAGTACCGTGAAACTAATAAATTATTATTAACCCTATTACAATCTTATGTACCGAAAATTGGAAAATTATATTAATGACGAGGGATACAAAGGGACTATAAAATGGTCATACCCCTAATTTATGTAGTGAAATTAATAAATTATACTATTTTCCAGAGAATACCATCCATTAACCTTATCCAAATCTTATGTACCGAAAAATGGAAAATTATATTAATTACGAGGCGTATAGTGGAGCTATAAAACGGTCATATTCCTAAGCCTATGTCATAACCTAAAGTTTAATATTTTTTTTCTTTTGAGAAAAGGTCCAATGAGTGAACAATTTAATATAGATAAAATTGTTGAAAGAATAATGTCTTATCTAAAAGTCCGAACTTGTAGAGAGTTGTAGAATCAATTCATTTATTTAGTTTTCCTAACATTCCCCTCACTCATGGGGCCGGACTCATATTTTCCTCTTTTGGGGAGGTCCAATGAGTAAAAAATTTGTCTTGGCGTGAGCCTTTTGGCTCTGATACCATGAAAAAATTTCGTCTCATCTAAATAAAAAGTCCAAAGGTATAGAGAGTTATGGAATCAATTCATTTATTTAATTTCTTAAAAGATATATATAGTCGTGAATCAAAGGACCGTGTAAAAAATTCCAATTCGTTTAAAAGTATGAATCTATAAGGTGTGAAATTAATCAATTAATTATTTTTCTAACAATTCCATCCATGGATTAACCCTAACCAAATTTTATGTACTGAAAAATGGAAAATTATATTAATGAAGAGGGTTATAGAGGAGCTATAAAAGGATCATAACCCTAAGCCTATGTCATAGACAAATGAATAATGGAGAGGCCGACATTCCTCAACAGAAGAGAAGGCACTCTCTTATGACCGGGCTGCCCGGAATTCCCTCACCGGTGAGATATATTTTGACCAACGGAAAAGAACGGTCAGAGATGCTGAGATTAACAGACGTTACACCATGGATGCAGCAATTCTGCCCATCATCAAACGCCCTAAACTCTTTCGCACCAACGGTTGGGCCATGTGTTCAAGGTATATATAAGACCGTTTTGAACCTTTAATATTACTTATTTAATAGAAGTCCCGTTCAATTTTGATTCTAATTTATTGTTATTTTGACTATATATTTTCAAGTTCGCCACCATTATGAGCTGCCTCAAGGCCTACTCTACCGATGAGTTCTGAATCCGTAAACTTATAAATACCCCCATTTTCAAATTGATCGAGATGGAGAAATGAGGGAAATGCGGATTTCCGTCGTTAGCAAAGTAAAACAAACTAACAAGTTTATAAATACTAATACGATTACAGTCAACATCTTGAAACAAACAATCTAAAAACATAATGTTGCATGTATCAAAATAAGCTTACATATTCAAACCCAAAGCTTCTAGGGGGAGCTCTAACAAAATGTCACCATCTTTGAATAGTTTAATAGGGTAAAATACTGCGGATGCACTTTCACCAATAGTGAAATTCGCCACGTCTTTGGGCATGAGAAATGTCGTTGTCCAGGAATTCTCGACCCCATGTTCCTTCATCAACCAAAGGACAACTACATTAGGTGATGTGTTATCACATAAGCCCAAAAAATCTTCCGACACAAAGAGGGTCAGCTCAGCATAGTTGGTAAATCTTCCATCATCAAGAAAAGGAGGAACAGAAATGGAGCTGAAGGATTCAGTTTCAAGATCAAAGCAAGATATCTTTATGCAATGATTTGAATCCCTTACCACCCAATGAATATTTCCATTAGAAAAAACCCCGTTGATATGATCAAAATACTCATATTGGAACTGAAGATGTTGAGGCGGTGGCTGCTGAGGCGGAAGCGGAGAGGTGAGCAAAGGAGGCCTTCGAACTGAAGATGTTGCTCATATTCAATGGCCGAGTCATTTAGTTGTTATCAGAAAATTATCCGATATTTCAAATTGAAAAATTTTAAAAAAATGGTGTATTAAATTGCAAAGAAAAAAATATATATATTGTACTTGATAAAAGCAATAAAGTTTGTAAAATTTTAATCATTAACGTCCTTATATATTCATTTACCGCATAAAAATGTTGTACACAATTGCCAATATTATTGGATTAATTATAAAATATAGGGTAAAATTAAGAATTTATGGTATCAAACTGCAAGGCATTAATTGCATAAAATTTCACTGGCTTTTTAGGTGTTCAACAATTATATGTTTTTATAAAATTTTCTATTCAATATAAAAACTAATAAATTGTTTCAATTTAATATATCAGACACTTTTCAAACATTATAAAGTTGACATGGCCGCCAGAAAGCAACGTAAGATGTCGCGTCAACGGCAATATGTAAGACCAAATTAATGACCCGTTTGGTAAGGGTTATTACTGAGTGTTAGAACACTAACACTCCTAATATGATATTTGGTAGGTTTGTGCATTAACATTTTGGCCCTGTAAAAAAAAGATGGCTCTATTTCCATTAAACTAAATTCATATGGTAGTGAATTTATTCTTCCTAGTGGTATTCATAAAACCAGGTAAGTAAAAAAAATCAATATGTTCAGAAAATAAACCCCATATTGTAACTTCCCATCACGTCTGTAACCACCCAAAAACACAATTTGATCTTCAAATCATTCAAATCCAATGATAGAATAAAATATTGTAACTATATGTTCAGAAAATATTTTTTGCAAACTACCTGTAAGAGTTGAATTTTTCTATCGTAATTGGTGTTGAGTGTATTTTCACTATATATATACAATCCATATTTACAAGATAAATTTTCCCTTACACTTTCCCTCACTAATGGGCCAATCTAAAATTTTCTTCTTTGGGGAGACTCACTTGGTGTACAATCAGGACCGTGGACGTAGGAGCTTGAGTCTCTAAACCACGTTAAACTCCTTGTGTTCTTTACTGCTTTGATATTATTCTTGTTGCTTATTCATTAAGTCATTCATTTCATCAGTTTTATCAGGCTTTAATCAATCAGCCTGATCAGTAACTTGAACACTGTCCTACTAATCACTACTTCAGAATTGAGTAATCAAGTTTTTCAGAAAGTAAACTTTAACAAGACTATAAGCTTTTAGGGCTCACGCATTTTCGCACTGAACTCAAGTTGATAGTTTGCTAACTGACCACCACTCAGTGTAGTCAGTAGGTGTGTTATAAACCCTGAGTTCTTTACCACTCTGAGCTAAGAGGACTCAGTCAGTTTGAAAGTCAGAAAAATTTGTATACATGTATTCCCCCCATACACGTATCCCACAGTCTTGTACCGGGACCAACAAGTGGTATCCGAGTAGTGGTTCAAAAGACCACTGACTTTGAATACTAATAGTTTCAGAGGTGAAACTGTTGGTGGTCACTGAACAGATCTGAGTTTGCTTTTCATAAAACTTGCATCATCATGACTTCGAGGAGACTTGAAGCTTCATTGCCTGAATTCTCTGTTTCTAACTTTGTCTACTGGAAGTTCGGACTTGAGGCATATCTAGATGCCATCCATGACCAGATACCGTGTGTTATCAAGGAAGGACCTATTAAGATCACCATCCCTAATGTCAGAGAACTGGGGTATGAGCATCTTGACATAGGCGTACAAGTTCCTAAGGAGAGGAAGGATATGACCATTGATGAGATCAGAATGGTGGGACTGGACAATGTGGCCAGAAACATCATCTTGCATACGGCACCTTTCGAGGAGTCAGCTAGGCTGATGAACTTAAAGACGGTTAAGGAGGCCTGGGATGAGCTGACCCGGATGTGCGAAGGGTCAGAAAAGATAAAGGAGAACAAGAGGAATATTGTCAATCAGAAGTTCAAAGCATTCGAGATGCTGCCTGATGAGACGATAGAATGGAGTCAAGATTCATCAAATTGATGAATTAGTTGGTGATGTTGGATAAGGATGTTCCAAAGAGAGATGTTGCTTCTAAGATCCTGAATGCCCTTCCTGAGAGATGTGATAACAATGTAATTATGCTAAAGAACACTCAGGATATGAGTAACATAACTTCTTCTTTACTTTCTTCAGAGCTTAAAGCACTGAAATATGATCTCAACAAGAGAAAGAAGAAAGTTCAGCAAGACGAATTGGAGAAAGAGAAAGCTCTTGAGAAATGCGTGGCGTTCAAAGCCAATTCAGAACCTTTCGAGTCTTCATCCAAGTCACTGATGGAGATGAGCAAGGAAGAGCTTGCTGAGGAGTACAGCCTGGTGGCCAGACGCTTTGAGAAGCTTAATTCCAGGTTCAGTCGTTATAAGAAATATTATCAGGATACTCGTGACTAGAAACCTAAAGAAACCCACCAAAGCTCACGGAGATATGAAGAAAGAAGGAACACTGACCAGAGAAGAGATCGTGGCGATAAAGGAAGATATTCAGATGCAAAGCCCGATCGAAGAGATGAACAAAGACGTACTCGTGATGATAGGCACTCAGGCAAGACCGAAAGCTCATCTAGACCATGGGAACCTGACTCAAGAAGGAACCCTGAGCCAAGAAAGGAAATAGGAGATGAGCAAACTGCATGTTAAAACTGTAACAAGAATGGGCACTACCAGTATAACTGCCCAAAGCTGAGTGCAAGGGAAAGAGAAGACAGGAGGGCCAAGAGAGACCAGAGGTATGCTGACCAGAGCCATCGAAAATAAATACTCCTCCAATTTTCATCAGCAAAAAATCTACCAAGTCGTTCCAAAACAGTCTGCCATCCTGGCCGCTTATTGTACACTTTAGAATTTACCTCCTCCATGCAAATCTTGTAGAATATAATCTGACATTGCCCATTATAGTATTTTATGGTCTTCTTTTGCCTCCAAACTTCTTTGACTCAATACACACATTATTGAAGTTACCTTCACTAACCAAAGAGAGATGTATTAAATCCATGTGAGAAAAATTGCACTTTTGGTCCCAAGAAAATGGTCCAAAACACTGTTAGTACATATGTACGAAAGTGATTCTTTTTTCTTTTTTTTTTCTTTTTGTAGTTGGGGTCACCAGTAAATTTTCAGGATTAAAAATACAATTTTACCACATTCTCTTAGGACCAAAATGCAATTTACCATTATCGTGCACTAAAACTATAATCTCTTGGAACTAAAAGTGTCGAGAAAAAAGTTGTATGAGATGGGTCCTAAATAAATACATCCCATCCAAAAGTTCGATATTGTAGAGTAGTATGCAATTAATTCACTTATTAATTTTCTTTACACTCCCTTACTCGAATTTTAAATTTTTCCCTTTGAGGAGGTTCAATGAATGAAAAATTTAATATAGATGAAATTAAGTTTTTGTGAGAATCGAACCCAATTATAGTTGTTGAAAGAATTCCATCTCATTTAAAAGTCCTAACTTGTTGGTATGAAATTAATTTATTTAATTATTTTCCTTACACTTTCCTTCACTAATGGGCCGAACTAAACTTTTCTTCTTTAGGGAGACTCAATTTGAGTACAATTTAATATGGGCGGAGTTGCTTCAGCGGGTCGAACTAAGGATCATTTGTTTGGGGTATGAGCATTTTGACTCTGATACCATAAAATAATTTCATCTAATATAAAAGTTCGAACTATAGAGAGGTGTGACATTAATTCATTTAATTATTTCCCTTACAATCGTGAATCAAAGGGCTGTGTAAGAATATCAACTCATTTAAAAGTCAAAATTTATAGATAAGTACCATGAAACTAATAAATTATTATTAACCCTATCCAAATCTTATGTACCGAAAATTGGAAAATTATATTAATGATGAGGGGTACAAAGGAACTATAAAACGTTCATAATCCTATGCCTCAGTTATAACCTAATTTGTGTCATGAAATTAATAAATTATATTTTCCAAAGAATACCATCCATTAACCTTATCCAAATCTTATGTACCGAAAAACGGAAAATTATATTAATGACGAGAGGTTTAGTGGAGCTATAAAATGGTCAAAAGCCTAAGCCTATATCATAACCTAATTCGAGTATTTTCACAAATGAAAAATTGAGAATGCCGCCACTACCCATGTAGCACGGCCTCAACAGAAGAAGGGGTTTTCCAGATTTTGCGGCATTCAGAAAAAGGAGATAAGGAGGATGTGGCTCAACACCTTCGTCAAGGAGGTGGAAGAGCTGATAGAATTTCATCTCATCTAAAAGTTTGAACTTGTAGAGAGGTTAGAAAATAATTTAATATGAGTGGAGTTGTTCCCAGTGGAAATCGAACCCAAAAGAATTTAATATTTCTCTACAGCGGTGTTCTCTTATGACCGAGCTGCCCTGAATTTTCTCACCGGTGAGATACCGACAAAAAAGGATGGTCAGAGAAGCTGTGATTAATAGTCGTTACTCTGCAAATATTTTATCCTTGATTTGGATAGTGAGAGTTATTGTTTACAAAGGAAATAATGCTTTCAACGAGTGAAGGTATTAGATCTAATACGATTTTATCCTTGATTTGAATTTGAAGATCTAAATCAACCTCTATTGTATTAGATATAATACCTTCACTCGTTGGAAGCATTATTTATGCTGCAGACAATAACTCTAACTGTCCAACTAAAGTATAAAATCTTTTGCACAGTAACGTCTATTAAACTCAGCTTCTCTAACAATCCTTTTATGTCGGTTCTCACAAGTGAGAAAATTCTTGGCAGCTCGGTCATAAGATAACACCATTCTAAGAGAAATAATTTAATTAATTAATTTCATATTTCCTTACAAGTTTTAAATGAGATGAAATTCTTTCACGCCTAGACAAAGATTTGGGTTCGATTTCTACTGAGAACAACTCCACTCATATTAAATTAATTTCTTACCTCTCTTCAAGTTCGAACTTTTAGATGAGATGAACTTCTTTCAGCAATTTGTTACGTGCACCGATGAGATGAAGGAAAATGACGAATTGGGGGAGGATATGGAAGAAAGGATATGAAAGAATGGAGGAATCCCAAGTCTGATGTACTTGTTTCCAATCCAATGGTGGGGATTAAATGAGAGAAATTGATCTGGAGCATACAAGTGTCAAAGAAGAGTAGTTTTATTAATTTTGTTCATTCCCTAAAAGACTTGGGGTTGTTATGATGTTATTTTAGTCCTTGATGTTATTTTAAATTTGTATTTGCTCCTGTGCTCCCCTTGGGGTTGTTATGATGCTATTTTGGCACTGAATGGAATAATACAAGAAATCAGTACTATCTAACCCCTAATTTCTCTCTCTAAAAATATCTTCTTCAATCTTATCAGTAATTCTTTTACAAAATTTCAGAAAATCATACAAAGAGTATTATTGTTCGTATTTGCTTGATTGAAAGCTTAACACTCTTCAACCCCTTGACGAAGGTGTTGAGCCACATCCTCCTTATTTTGATGTGGCAGAATTTGGAAGACCCTTCTTTTGTTGAGGCCGTGCATTCTCCATTTTTCATTTGTGAATATACACAAATTAGGTTATGACATAGGCCTTACGGTTATGACAGTTTTATAGTTCCTCTATACCCCTCCTCATTAATGTAATTATCCAATTATCAGTACATAAGATTTGGATAGGTGAAATTAGTGTGCATGACTAAGAAAGTGAAATTTTATGTTTTATACGTTCACTTAGGACGTAATTGGAGAAATGTGAATTGATACAGGACTAAATTGGTAAATAAAATAAATATATGACCAAAACGGTAAGGTTTTGTACATTTTTAGGCCAATTAGGATCATTTTGGCGAAACTTGAATAGATACAAGACTAAATTGATAAAGCAAATAAATAGAGGACCATTTTGATAAAGGTGAAAAGATAGAGGACGAATTTGTTTTAAATCCCCAATTTTTTCTCGATACTTTTGGTCCCAAGAGATTGTAATTTTAGTACAAGATAATGGTAAATTGCATTTTTGGTCACAAGAGACTGTGATAAAATTACAACTTTAGTTCTAAAAATTTATAGGTGACCCCAACTTCTAAAAAGAAAAAAATGAATCACTTTCGTACATAGGTACTAATAGTGTTTGGGACCATTCTCTTGGGACCAAAAGTACAATTTTTCTCACATGAATTTAATCAATCTCTTTGTGGTTAGTGGAGGAAACTTCAATAATGTGTGTATTGCGCCAAAGAAGTTTGGAGACAAAAGAAGACCATAAAATACTATAATGGGCAATGTCAGATTATATTCTACAAGATTTGCATGTTGGAGGTAAATTCTAAAGTGTACAATAAGCGGTCGGGATGACAGGCGGTTTTGGAATGACTTGGTAGATTTTTTGCAGATGAAAGTTGGAGGGATATTTATTTTCGCTGGCTTGTGTGAGAAGATTCGGAGGTTTAGGACAGTTTCAAAGAAATTTATGGTGGAGCATATATGGTTAATTGTGCAAGATTTCTTTTTATATATTTTATTCTTTTTGGTCGTTAAACAATCACAGGTTAACCCATTTATAATGATTCGTGATGTAATTTTAGAGAAAGTCTGATACCTGTTTCATTAGCTTTGATTTATTTTTTTATAGTTTTCGCATATATCATAGACGACAAATAATTAAGGAGGTTGATTGGTTACCTTATTTTTATTTTTCCGTTTGATGTCCTTTCGTAAATTTTTTAGAACAATTTTCCTTTTTTGCTAGAGACTCTAGCTTCAGATCATATTTTTAATTGGGGGTAACTCAATTGAAGAGGATGTCTCATCGTCAAAAACAACACATAATCCTATCAACCTGAGATTTATAGAGAATCACACTCCTAAATCTTGATAATTACCAAAGAGTAGTCGGTGATGGCAAAGCCACTAAAATTTGGAGAGGTCAGATTATAACTCATTTTGTCCTAATCAATTAAAGTTAAAAGTGGAAACATTGCAAATAAAGCTAAAGCACAACTGAAATTGGATTTGACGGTGCAAGGGAAAATTACCCTAAATTAAAAAAAGAAATGTTAACCCAAATCATTATATCTATATCATAGAGTTTTGTTTCTTTTTTTGTGATAAGTAGAAAAGTATCTCTTGGCAAGGTAAAAATGAATGGTCTTGAACTGCATGTTGGCTTTTACTATATACCAACTTATGCTAGATCAAATAATATATATTGCCTTTAACCACCTCTCTTTGGCCGTGATAGAATGCGCCGGTGAAGGTAGTCCGTCCCCAAGATCGTTGTTGGGATAACAAACGTGTATAAACAATTAAAGACCTAAACATGCGTCTAAAGACAAGTTTAGATTTGTTACCCTTGAAGACCGAGGCGTTGATGCCACTAGAGATCTTCTAGTCTGTCTCCCAACCTCGTTCGTACACCGGGTGGACGGCGAACTAGCGAACGTGGAGATATAAGGGTCCTTAGGTTTCATGGGCCAGACTAGGGATCTGTTAGAAGGTATAGGGTTTGGGCTCCTCACGGACCCAAATACTCTTATGTCCAGCCCAGAACATTTATTTGGCCCATGAACATTAATTCATTCCACTAGAGGAATTAATGTTGCACTCCCATCCTATCCCGAACCGAATCAGGGCTTCTATTAGACTCTATAATTACCATGTTAAAGATATCGCACGTCCATTAATTATTAAATCTTCTGACCGCTTTAATTAATTAACATCTATTATTCCTTGAGTAGCACCACTCAACCTTGTTGTCGTACGGATATATAATCCACCTGCAGGGTTTAATATGACAATCCTTTATGAGTTTCCTCAAGGGGATGTCATCAACCTGGATCACCAGGACACGGTGCCCTAATGTCAATAAATAGACATTGTGCAAACGATGTCACTACCCAAAATACATAGTGCGTTGAATCTAACAAGATTCTCACACATAGTAAATCAAAGTAGTGAACAAGCGCTCCACATATCTAGATATCACAATTAGGGTTAAGAATTACATGATTCACCAAGACCTTTAGTTCTTCATAACAGTCAGAATAGAAGAACGTGTCTTAACTGTGATCCATTCAATACGACATAGCGTACTAGTATGAACTAATGGCCAAGACAAGCCACTAACAAGTTAATACTAAAACTTATACCAATAGTTATGTCCAGAACTATCTCAGTTGTGAATATTGTTTATATCTTATAAGGAACTGACAATGTGATCTTCTGTGTGACTAAAAACTCACCACATTATCTACAATATAAGATAAACAGATATACATGTAATACAAGCAATTAATAAGATTGCAATAATGTGAAAAACCATTTATTTAAGATAATAAGGAAATCGAATATATCCATAAAAGCCCAACAAAAGTTTTTTTTACAGTATACACCAACAATCTCCCACTTATACTAAAGCTAAACTTTTAGTATACACATAGAGACATATCAATTCTCCCACTTATACTTAAAGTCTAGCTGGTATACATCGTAAACCCAAGACCTTCCACATGCTGCTAAAAAACTTTCATCCCTAGAGTTTTTGTGAAAGGATCAGCCAGGTTGTTCAACGATGCAATTTTAGCTACAGCCACGTCTCCTCGATTTACGATGTCTCATATAATTTGGTACTTCCGCTCTATGTGTTTACTCGCTTTATAGGCTCTAGGTTCCTTTGAGTTTGCCACTGCACCCGCATTTTCACAATAAACAGTGATACACCTTGGCATACTCTTGGACACCTCCAAGTCCAAAAGGAAATTACGTATCCAAACAACCTCTTTGGCAGCCTCTGAGGCAGCTACGTACTCGGCCTCCATAGTGGAGTCCGCGATGCATTTCTGCTTCACACTTCTCCAAGATATGGCTCCGCCTCCAAACACAAACACATATCCCGAGGTAGACTTCCGTTCATCTAGATCAGCTTGGAAATCCGAATCTGTATAACCCAAAGGAACAATACTATCTGACTGGTATACCAGCATATAATCTCGAGTCCTTTTCAAGTACTTGAGAATATGCTTGACAGCAGTCCAATGTCCTTGACCAGGGTTAGACTGTTATCTTGCTACCATGCCGACTGCATAGCAAATATCAGTTCTCGTACACAACATCGCATACATAAGGGCTTCCTACAGCCAAAGCATAAGGAACCTTAGTCATCTCCTCTATCTTATTCTGTGTCTTAGGACACATATCCTTAGATAAGGGAACTCCATGTCTAAAAGGTAGTAAACCCTTCTTTGAGTTTTGCATGCTGAAACGAGCAATCACAGTATCAATGTAAGATGCTTGAGATAAACACCACATTCTCTTTTTCTGATCACGAGTGACCTTTATACCAAGAATGTACGATGCGTCTCCCAAATCCTTCATTTGAAACTGCTCTGAAAGCCACACCTTTACGTCTGATAATACTTTCACATTGTTGCCAATGAGAAGAATATCATCTACGTACAGTACTAAGAATACCACGACGTCTCCATTACTCTTCTTATACACACAACTTTCATTTTGACACTGTTCAAATCCAAAAGATTTCATCACCTCGTCAAAACTAATGTTCCAAGACCTGGAAGCTTGCTTTAGCCCATAAAGGGACTTTTTCAGCTTCCAGACCAGATGCTCTTGGCCTTTCTTCACATAACCCTCAGGTTGCCGCATGTAGATGTCCTTATTCAGACTTCCATTAAGGAAAGCTGTCTTGACATCTATTTGCCAAACCTCATAGTTCATGTGATCAGCTATGGATAAGAGAATCCGGATCGATTTTAGCATGGCTACTGGCGAGAAGGTCTCGTCATAGTCGATTCCTTCTTTCTGGGTAAAACCCTTTGCCACCAACCTTGCTTTAAAGGCAATAACCTTTCCATCAGATCCTCTCTTACGTCTGTAGACCCACTTACACCCGATGACTTCCTTGCCATGGGAAAGTTCGCTTAGGTCGTACACTTCCATAGCATCCATAGATTCAATTTCTGAATCCATAGACTTATGCCAAGACTCTGCATCTTTGCCTCTTTGTAAGTCCAGGGATCCTTATCATCATGTTCATCGCTTGGAATCAAGTCCACAGACTCTCCCAAAAATATGAAACGATTAGGTTGACATACAAACCTCCCACTACGACGAGGCAATGCATGCAAAGGTTCATAAGAGTAATCACGTTGTTCAGTCTCTTGTGGTATTTTCTCTTGCACACTCGGTGTGTTATTGTCTCCCCTTAACTCATTGAGAATGATCTCACTATTGGACTTATGCTCATTCATATAGTCTTCCTCTAAAAATTGGGCATTAGTACTGACTATCACCCTCTGATCTTTAGGACTATAAAAATAACTACCTTTTGTTCCCTTAGGATATCCTACAAACAACCGTACTTCAGTTCTAGGTGCCAACTTATCAGCTTCCTTATCCAGCACATGTGCTGGACAACCCCAAATCCGAATGTGGTTGAGACTAGGCTTTCGCCCAGACCATAGTTCAATCGGAGTTTTTGGAACCGCTTTAGAAGGTACGTAATTTAGAAGGTACGCCGTTTTTTTCAAGGCATATCCCCAAAACGAGGTAGGTAATGAAGCATAACTCATCATTGATCTCACCATTTCTAATAGAGTCATATTCCTTCTTTCAGCCACACAATTCTGTTGGGGAGTACCAGGCGCAGTAAGCTGGGATGTAATCTCATTCTCTAATAAGTATTGCCTAAATTCATTACTAAGGTATTCGCCACCACGATCAGATCGTAGTGACTTGATACTCTTACCATGACGGTTCTCCACTCCTGCCTTAAATTCTTTGAACTTTCCAAAGCATTCAGAATTGTGGCGCATCAGATAGATGTACCCATATCTTGAGTAATCATCAATGAAAGTGACGAAATACTCAAAACCACCTCTAGCTTGAACAGACATAGGCCCACACAAATCAGAGTGAATCAATTCTAACACATCATTGGCCCTATTCCCCTTGGCCTTAAAAGGCCTTGAAGTCATCTCGCTTTCCAGGCAGGATTCGCAGACTGAGAATGGTTCCACTTGGAGAGACTCCAAAAAACCACTACTTACAAGTCTTTGAATTCTCCTCAGATTGACATGACCTAGTCTTAGGTGCCAAAGATATGTTTGATTCATCTTTGAAGATTCTTTTGTCTTATTTGATGATGATGAATGAGTTTCAGTCATAGTACGATATGCACAAGTAATAGTGTAAAGACTGTTTTCTAACGTGCCACAACAGATTAAAAAGTCATTTCTCATAATAACAACTTTGTCATTAAAAACAACTGAGCATCCATCCAAAAACAACTTCGAAACAGAATTTAAATTCTTTCAAAAACTCGGCACGTATAAAACGTTCTTTAATACTAAAACATAATTAGAAAAACATAAGTGCACATCTCCCACTGCGACCACTGCTACAGTCGTAGCATTGTCGAAACTGATAGTAATCTCGCCCTCACTCAGTTACCTTATTTGCAGAAACCCCTGCAAGGTATAACAAACATGATCAGTGGCTCATGTATCTACTACCCAAGAAAGGGCAGAACAAGCCGCAAAGCATGTTTCAACAACTAGAACAGGAGACGTACCAGAGTTATCCATTTTCAGGAGAGGACAATCAGGCTTCCAATGTCCTGTCTTGTTGCACTTGAAGTATTTGCCTTTCGGCTTTTTCACGCCACCAGAAGGCGCCAAAACCTTACTCCCACTGCTTCCACCACTACTTCCACCAGCCTTTTTCTGAGAAGGCTTTTTCTTCTTCCCGCCCTTGGACGAAGAAGATCCAGCCTGAACAGAAACATGGGCTTGTGGACCCTTACACATGAGACCTTCCGCCGCAACCAACTCCTCAAGAAGCTCAATTACAGTATAGCCCTTCTTACTCATGATTATGTTCAAACGGAAGTTTTCAAAGGATTTTGGGAGCAAGTTGAGGATCATATCGACCTTGGCATTACCGTCGATTTCTCCCCCGAGTACCTCTATCTCATTCAGATATTCCATCATCTTGAGACAGTGGTCCCTTACCGACGCTCCCTCTGGCATAGAGGTAGTCATAATTTTCCTCATAGCCTCAAAACGGGCAGCCCTATCTTTCTCACCCAAAAGCTCTTTTAGGCTCAACATCATATGTGCGGCAGTAGGCATGTTTTGATGCTGCTGTTGTAAAACATTTGACATAGAGGCCAAAATGTAACAACGAGCCATCTCATCAGCATTGTGCCACTTTTTATGAGCCTCCTTTTGCTCTTCAGTGGAATCGGGTGCCAGATCGGCAAGAGCAGGAGTATTGAGCACAAACTTGTACTCATCTGCAACTAGGACAATGTCCAGATTTATCTTCCAATCCAAATAATTCAGACCAGTAAGCTTATTTTCTTTTAAAATAACCATAAGCGGGTTAAACGTCATCTTATAAAATCTGAAATAAATTAAATGCAAGCAAGCATTAATATCACATAAATTGAAACATAAAATATTGGAAATCTTCAAAACCAACATTTAACACAACCTCCAACAGCCCAACAAACACACACGCAGCCACGTTAGGATGGTCGTTTACGCATGTGTTCATCAACCAGACACCAAGTCTTTAATTTCAATATCACGTCAACTTATCCTTATGACGAATGAAATTAATAGTATGACCTTAACTGGCCATGTGAATTAGAACAGGGATCCCGTTGGGGGGTTATATCAAAATTCACATCTAATTGATGACCATAATTTAACTGTAAGAAAAATTATTCACTATTGACGGGCTCATACAAAGAACACATCGCCAGTAAATAATTCACTACAGTTATCTTGCACTAATCTTAACTGATGAACTCATGAATAATACATTCGTTGGGGATGATCACACACTTCATCTAAAGATTAAAACATTTTGATTAGAAGTCTTAGCTAGTAAGCTTGTGAATGTTGCATCCGTTGGGGGGACTCCCAAGGTCCCACGAGCAACAATCACCTTACTTAAAGACCAATTGTGGAGGCCAATGAATTAATTAAATTAATTCTACTCACTTAGTGATTTAAAATGAAGATTTTTCACAGGCATAGCAGATTATAATAAAAAAAAATTATAAAATACAAACATGCCATAAAACGATAAATAAAAGCATAAATAAATGCATATCTATTGCAAACCATTCTAAAACTTATCAAAAACAGCCTATCAAAGCTATAACAATGATAAATCAAGGGCGCGGACGGATGCCTCACATTGGCCTCTCACGCAAAGCAAGAAATGGTCTCGAACGCACGTCACCCGAACTAAACTGGCGGAAAACTTCATCAAGACGATTGAATTAGCTCTCGCCACAGGAGGTTATGGACGTCTGTAGATAACGTCACAAGGTTTCCGAAATGGGCTTACTTGCAGAAAACGGACTCCCAAGTCAAAAGTTATGGCCAAAACAGTGAACGTCACCGTCTAGGGCCAAAAAACATTTAACACGAGAAACCTGAAATCCATTTCCACATCCTCCATCCGACATCGCCCGCTCTTGTGATCTTATAATACAACTAATACAAGCAAACAAAACCCTAATACAATGATCTATGCAAAAGAAACCTATACTACTCACACTTATTATCTGGTGGGAAAAACGATTACAAAATCACACTAGGGTTGCAATAGAGAAACGATCTAAAACCAAAATAACAGAAAACCAGAAAATAAATACATGTTTCAGGCAGAGCCAACAATCCACGAATCCTTGGCTCTGATACCATTTGATAGATAGCGCAGGTGAAGGCTGTCCGTCCCAAAGATCGTTGTTGGGATACCAAACGTGTATAAACAATTAAAGACCTAAACATGCATCTAAAGACAAGTTTAGATTTGTTACCCTTGAAGACCGAGGCGTTGATTCCACTAGAGATCTTCTAGTCTATCTCCCAACCTCGTTCGTACACCGGGTGGACGGCGAACTAGCGAACGTGGAGAAAAGTGCTTCCCAATTTCGTCTCCTCAAAACCCTACTCAAGAATTTTGGCTGTTGCTCGTTTTATCTTAGAGTGCTAGGGTTTCAAAGATGAAATTGAAGCCTTTATATAGACTCCTTAGGTTTCATGGGCCAGACTAGGGATCTGTTATAAGGTATAGGGTTTGGGCTCCTCACGGACCCAAATACTCTTATGTTCAGCCCTGAACATTTATTTGGCCCGTGAACATTAATTCATTCCACTAGAGGAATTAATGTTGCACTCTCATCCTATCCCGAACCGAATTAGGGTTTCTATTAGACTCTATAATTCCCCGGGTTAAAGATATCGCATGTCCATTAATTATTAAAGCTTCTGACCGCTTTAATTAATTAACATCTATTATTCCTTGAGTAGTACCACTCAACCTTGTTGTCGTACGAATATAATCCACCTGCAGGGTTTAATACGACAACCCTTTATGAGTTTCCTCAAGGGGACGTCATCAACCTGGATCACCGGGACACGGTGCCCTAATATCAATAAATAGACATCGTGCAAACGATGTCACTACCCAAAATACATAGTGCGTTGAATCTAAAAAGATTCTCACCCATAGTAAATCAAAGTAGTGAACAAGTGCTCCACATATCTAGATAACACAATTAGGGTTAAGAATTACAAGAGTCACCAAGACCTTTAGTTCTTCATAACAGTCAGAATAGAAGAACATGTCTTAACTGTGATCCATTCAATACGACATAGCGTACTAGTATGAACTAATGGCCAAGAAAAGCCACTAACAAGTTCATACTACAACTTATACCAATTACTTATGTCCAGAACTATCTCAGTTGTGAATATTGTTTATATCTTATAAGGAACTGACAATGTGATCATCTGTGTGACTACAAACCCACCACATTATCTACAATATAAGATAAACAGACATACAAGTAATACAAGCAATTAATAAGATTGCAATAATGTGAAAAACCATTTATTTCAGATAATAAGGAAATCGAATATATCCATAAAAGCCCAACAAAAGTTTGCTTTACAGTATACACCAACAATCTCCCATTTATACTAAAGCTAAACTATTAGTATAAACATAATGACATATCAATTCTCCAACTTATACTTAAAGTCTAGCTGGTATAAATCGTAAACCAAGACCTTCCACATGCTGCTAAAAAACTTTAATCCCTAGAGTTTTTGTGAAAGGATCAGCCAGGTTGTTCAACGATGCAATTTTAGCTACAACCACGTCTCCTCGATTTACGATGTCTCGTATAATGTGGTACTTCCGCTCTATGTGTTTACTCGCTTTATGGGCTCTAGGTTCCTTTGAGTTTGCAACTGCACTCGCGTTGTCACAATAAACAGTGATACACCTTGGCATACTCTTGGACACCTCCAAGTCCAAAAGGAAATTACGTAGCCAAACAGCCTCTTTGGCCAATATGCTCATCCACAGAACGACTGTAAATTAAAATGTCATCAAAGTACACGACAATGCACTTACCATTTTAAGGAACGTAATGTCTGGTTCATCACACGCATAAACCGGTATTTCACAGAAATTTTGTTGATAGTGCAGGTATCAACACACATACGCCAAGAGTTATCTTTCTTTGCGATAAGGATGGTCGAAACTGCACATGGGTTGAGACTATGTCGCACGGACCCACGTTGGATCAAATCTTCCACTTATCGTCGCAATTCTTCGTGTTCAACCGGACTCATACGGTAGTGAGACCAATTTGGCAAGGATGCACCGGGCACCAAATCAATTTGATGTTGGATATCACGAAGTGGAGGCAAACCCTGAGACATGTCTTCGGGGAAAACATCACCGAACTCCACCAATAGAGAATGGATACCCGGATGCACAAGTGTTGAAAAGACCTGAGGTTTGACCCCAAGTAACAATAGGAAAAATGGAGCAGTCACAAGTTCCTTGAGAAAAACAGCTTTAGACAACAACAAGACCAACTCTCTAAGAACCTGTTGTGGTAGTTTCGAAGCATGAAGTACAATCCGAGCCACATTAAACACAAAGTTGTATGTATTCAAATGACCATCATGGGTAACAACCCTATCAAACTGCCAAGGACGGCCCAACAAAAGATGACATGCGTCCATGGGGACCACATCGCACCACACATAATCCCTGTACTTTTGACCAATGGATAAAGAAACAAGCACACGATGGTCAACTGTAATAGGATTTTGACTCCAGAAGATAGCATATTTATTATCACACAATTAAATTGGATTTGAGCGAGGAGATGCCCGAATTTCCTTAAGTAAATTAATCTCCCATGAATGGCCTTGGCCTGGGGAGTACATCCCTGTGTTGGATTGCATTGAAGATGTGTGCAGGGGATTATCTCAGCGCCTTGGTGAGATGTACTTCGACATCCCCGAAGGACTTGAAGTTTTCGGGCGGCTTGGCAATCTTTTTGGCCTTGGGACCACCTTTGGGGGAGGCCTGAGTTACGGTCTCCGGCTCCTTCGCTGCTGGTTCGGACTCCCCTAGCCTGAGAGCAAGCAGCTTCAGGTAATCGTCTGCCCGGGCTCGGAAGTCGTGTGAGGTGCTTGAACATTGGGGGTCGGCCGTGAAAACCTTCAAGGGTTGCATGAAGAGCCAGCTGATCGCCGACCGGCTCCCCGGTCAGAATGACCTAGTCCACCCGGGCGACGTAGTCCTCGTCGGACTCCTCCTTCTCCTGGCAGATGCGCATTAAGCGGTGTCAGTTCTCCGGCCAGGCGATTTTGGCCTCAAAGTATGAGGTAAACTGGGTACTCAGAGTGGCGAAGGAGTCGATCGAGCGGGCCGGGAGTGAGACGTACCACCTGTGGGAGAGATCGCCCAGAGTGAGTGGGAAGAGTCTGCAATTTGTGGCATCGGTCGCGCCCCGCCCGGTCATGAAAATCTGGAATTTGCTCAGATGAGTTTCCGGGTCCGTCTTCCCTTCGTAGAGAGGGGTCGGTGGCGGAGTGATTTAGAGCTGGACAGGGTCGAGCTCAATATCAACGGACAAAAGCTCATTCACGACCGGTCGGGCCTTGGGTTGGCCTTGCGCCTCCATGAGCGCTCTCATTTCGTCAAGTTGCTTCTGCATCTTAACGATCTCTGGGTTTGGAGTTTCGACCAGGTGGTCACCACCGTCGGTCAAAGGGCCAATCCGTTCGAAAATGGCCGCACGCGGGTTGCCGCGCCCCAGGAGGCCGCTTTGGGCGAAACTGATTTTGCACCTAGCGGAGTTGGTCAGGGCCAGGCTGACCTCGACTCCCCTCTTGTGGGGCATCTGTGCCGTGCTCTAAGTGTTGGAGACGGACTCCGTGTCTCCATACCTAGTGTCGTAGTCGGAGACTCAACTCGGGTACCATGAGGGGTCGCTAGCGCCCAGGCGGATAAAGACCGGATGGGCAGAGCCGCAAGACCGAGCAGGGGCTGGATCAGTCTGGCATTGGCTTTCCCCCTGGTGCTACTGGGTCTCAGCCTTCCCTTTGAGGGCGCGCGCTTGCAACCTCCTTTTTTAGGCTGAGAGGGTGCTTTGGCAAGCCCTGGGATGACCTTGGATTTATCATCGTCTAGTGGAGAGAGTAGAAAGGCTTCGAATTTTTGAAGATTTTTGAAGAGAGGGCTTTGAAGAACAGTGAGTGTTTTTCAAAGAGGTAAGAAGAAACTGGGCACCAAGAATTGCCAGGGGTTTTGAGTCCCTGGACTTAAATATGTATATATTGCTATTGATTGTAAGTGATGAACCCCCTCCTTTTTTATACAAGAGTGGGATTATATATAGTTTCCTCTATACAAGGGTAAAAAGGTCTTTTCCGGTCTCCTAGGGGTCAGGAGCAATTAATGACTACAGTCTCTGAGGATGCACGTGTTGGTGAACGAATCTAATCGGAAGGATTAGTGGCTGTTTTAATCCATTTTTACGTCACCAATCAATAACGTGTGATTGATTACCACCGTAAATGGTAAATCGGGGTTTGGGTTATCGAATTCGGGTTATATGAAGATCGAAATCAAAATTATTTCGTGTATGTGTGAGTTTGGGTGAATTTATGTGTGTTTTTAGTCTGAAATTTCAAAGTTACATAAATAAGCTGGAGAACAACTATTTATAGAGACTAGCAAGCATGAGGTGTCTAAGACTCTTGGTCTCCCTAGCCTGCATGCTTGACATGTGTCCCTCTGATCTTATCTAAGCTGAACCTTAGTTAAAAAGTTTTCTTTGGTCCTTATCTCGGACTCACTGTTGTTCGCCTAGGTCGGCTTAATTGATCTTGTTGGTTCTCCAACTGAAAGTTGTTCGCCTCTTGAGGTTGTACTTTGGAAGTTGCTCGCCTTATGACTTTGTTCAGCTTGGCTTTGGGATCTTTGTCCTTTGTTCACTTGTACACACCTCCTTGGCTATTTGTTGTATCATATTTTGACCAAGTTGTTCGTCATGGATGACTTCACAGTTGGCTCATTCTTGGTCCCGGGCCTTAATACCTGTTCGCCCATTAGTTGTTCGTCGGGAGAGTTGTTCGTCACTTCATACACCTCCCAGATTGGTTAATGCGCCTAAATCGTGATTTTCTTTGTTTTAGACTTCAATAACTGTTCGCTCCATATCTAGTTGATGTTCGCCTATCAACAATTGCCCCCTATCCTGACTAGATGTTGCATCAGACGAGTAACTTTGTGGCGAGCAACTATAGTTAGGATATCAAAATAATGAGGGTTGGGATGAACATCATTGGTCTGGGCGAGCATCATATGGTCCGTCGTTTCGTCTTCCCGAGGTCTGGGAGTTGTACGAAGATGACGCCAGCGTAATGATTGCGCGCCGTTCACGCGCGAGCAACCCCGAGGCCACGCGCCCCTATAATTGCTTATAGGCCCTTCAATTTTTGAACTTGTTTAGGAATTACCCCGTTTTCTCTCAATTTGACCTCTGAGTTTTCGGAAAATTACGTCTAGGACCCCGTTTTTGCTTGGGGTATAAATAGTGGGAAAACTGAAAATTTTCCCACTTTTCCCCCTCTTGCTACAGTGCTCCGGCGATTTCCATCCTCCTCCGGCGATTTCAAGCTCTCCGGCATCCGTCCTTCAGTATTTGGCTTCAAATTTTAAATCCCAGGTAGTTATTCTTCTTCTTCTATCTTCTTCTGTATTTTTTCTCTCGAAAACGCCATCGCCGCCGTGTGGGTTTTCGCGCCGCCGTCTTCTCCGACGAAACGCCGTCGTCTGGTTCCTTTTCTCCCCCTTTTTCTTCCATGTCTTCACACTCGAGCAACAGATCTGAGGAGACTCTTGATCCACTCTTTCCAATCGCGGCCCCCATCGATCAACCTCCCTTCGAGACTTCCTCGGCATCGGATCCTCACGTGGATTCGGTGGTTCGTTCAGTTGAGGATACTGGTGCCCGCCCATCTGGGAGAGAAATAGTGATCGCAGCGAGCAGAAATTCGGAGAACGATTCTTCATCCAGCGCTGAATCAGAAGATCCATTTTTTGACGAGCTGACTCGCGACTTTCTAGAAGGAATAGGGTTCCCCTCACCAAGAATGACGGAAAATAAGATCCCAACTGGAGTTGCTCGGCCTTTTGAATGGCGAGCATACACTGAGGAGTATGCGAACAACTTTGTTCGCCCAGAAAGAGAAGTATTGGATCTGGTGAAGACTGAGTACCAGGCGAGCAAGATCAAAAGCGTTGTTCGCGAGCATGAACTGGATTCGATCCGGGAGACCTACAAGATTCCCTACGATATTCATATGTGGGCTCCCAAGAGAAAAGAGAGAGCTGATCGCCCACCTCCAGGATGCACGGCGATCAACATTCATACTCTGATCGCAGGATTGAGATTGCCTCTTCCACCCGTTGTTGGTCGTTTCCTAGAGGCGACCAACCTTGCTATCACCCAAATCACTCCAATTGGATGGATGAACCTGTTGGGGACAATGTGTCTGTTCGCACTAGAGGGGTATGTTGATAGCATAACTGCAGAAGAGATCAACTACCTTATGACGATCACAAGATGTCCTCCTGGAGAGGAAGGTTACTACTACCTCAAGGCCAGGACAGGATTGAAGATGGTGGAAGGTGTGCCGAACAAAATTCGTGACTGGAAGCAACACTTCTTTTTTGTTGGGGGTGACTGGCGAGCATCTTTTGGTCCACACGGTGGTGATGGACGAATAAATTCCCCAGCCTCTTATGGGGTATTTAAACGTAAGATTATTTTCTTGTTCGCCCTTGAACTGTACTGTTCTAATTTAACTTTTATTGTTTGCTCGCAGGCCCTCGACTGCTCAAGTGGAATTCGGAAGGAGAAGAGATCGGCTCAGAGTTTCTATTCACCTCCTGCTTGGTCGGCCTTCGCAACAAAGCAGATAGGACCACCGAGTATTTACGTGCGGGAAGGTGCCTGAGAGCTGCTCGCTTGTTTCCTTACCCTCATCACTTGGAAGCACAAGCGGAAGTGCCCCCAGGTATGAAAAATTTCTAACTCTTGATTCTACTTTTGCTCGTCACTATACTTTTACAACTTGCTCGTCTAACTTATTTTTTTATTTTTTTTTTTTTTAGCCGAGCAAGTCACCGTTGCGATTCCCCCCAGTTTTGCACTCCTCGAACAAAGAGTCTTCGAGATGGCGCCTCAAAAGGGACGGAAGAGGAGAGGTGACCCGCCCACGAAGATTCTGGGGATGACGAACAAGGCGGAGGGGGCCAAAGTCCCGCGGCCTGTTGCTCCTCCAGCCCCTGCCCAGCCGCCTTCACCAATCTCTCCCCCCCGCGCGGGGAAACGCCTAAAGAAGGCGGATGGGACTCCGCTGGCCCACGATGTCCCCATTGCTGGTAAGGGGAAAGAGAAAGTTAGCCAGAGTCATCCTCATCCAGAGGGGGATGCTGCTCGTCGCTCCATTGAGCCTGTGGAAAGATCAGGCAAGGCGAGCAAGGATTCCACTTCTGGTCGCGGCCCCGAGGATCTCACCCATCTGGGTTGGGATGAGCGGAAATTTAAGGAGTAAGTGCATATCAGCTTCTGCCGAGCAAGATTCATCATTATTATTTTTTATTATTCTTCTAAGTATCCTTTCCTTTCTTGTTCGCAGATATCGTGCTGACGATTATCCTGGTCGAGCAAGTGTTGTACATCAGTACGCTTGCTCGAAGACTCCCGTTAACATAAGGGAGATTCCTGGCGAGCATGTTCGCAAGGCGACGGAGTTGGTCGCCCGAGCCTGGACGCGTCCGTTGGACAAAGCCATCCTCCAACAGGGGCAAATGGACAATCTCCACCTCTCCATGATGCTCGTCGCCAATGGCCTCGTTACTGCCCAAAGGGCAATTGCCCAAGTTGCCGAGCAAGAAGAGTCTGCTCGCCTTTATGCGAATACTGCTCGGCAGCTTACTGAAGAAAAGGACGGCCTGGTCGGCCAGTACGAGGCTAAAATTGCTCGCCTCAACAACCAGATCAATGTTTACATTGATGTTGAGCACAAGCGCCTTGAAGAAATTCAAGTCTTGTCCAAAGAACTGAAGGACAAAGAGGCCGTGCTCGGGGATAAGGAGGTTTTGCTCGGCGAGGGGGAGAAGAAATTGACTGCGGCTGAACAAGAGATTGCCGAGCTCAAAGCTGAAAATGCTCGTCTTCGGGAGGCCGAAGCCAACCTCTTCACCCGAGAGCAACTTGAAGAGGAGGTTCAAGCTCGCACCGGTCCTATCTCCAACCTTGGATATATTTGTGCCTATGCGGATAGCATCCGCTCGGCTGATGCCTACGACTTCAAGGACCTGGTGGAAGAAATGGCCAAGGACTTGAATGAATTTATGGAGCACTATCCACCGCCGAACAACATCGAAATTCAGCTGGCGGACTTGGCCGTACTAGGGGTTAAACTTGACAAACTTGACCCCAGTATTTCCATCACCCACCCTCCTCCTCCAGTTGATGAAGGCGAGCAAGGAGATGAGCCGGCTGCCGCGGACGAGCAAATTGCTAAAGAGGCGGAGGATAAGGCAGCTGAAGACCTTGCTCGAGACATGATTGTCGACCCTCCTGCCGAGCAATCTCAAGATCCTCCTCCCGTCGAGCAGCAGTAATTTTTAGGACTTAGCTTTTTCTTCATCTCTTTTGTAATAGTTGCTCGTTCCTTTTTGTAGTACTAGTAATGGTTGCTTCCAGCTTGTACTATTTTTGAGGCTCAATGCCTTTGATTAATGGACGTCTTTCTTTTGTTCGCTCATTTTCTTATATATGTTAATTGCCTTTACATTTCTGTCAATGCCTTTACAATTATAACATGTAGTATTGGGCTTTTGTTCGAATTGAACTTTGCCTTTAGTGGAATCAGGGTTTAGCCTTAGGTTCTGTTCGTTTTAAAAAACAAACAACCTTTAAGTGGCTTTGGTCCTTAGGTTCTGTTCATTTGTAAAACGAACAACCTTTGAATGGACTTGTACCTCGAGCTTTTGGACTTTTCCTCTTTTGACGAACAACTATTATATTTACATTGCAAAATAATTACAAGTGTTATAAGACTGTCCATCACTATCATATACAATCTGACGAACAGCTTTAAACACAAACTAAAACTTGCTCGCTTATAATATTTTTTGCCGAGCAATTCTAATTCTATCCATAAAATCAAAAGAACTAGCACCAGACTATACAATGTGCCGAGCAACTTTTGAATCTATACTTAAGAAAATTTAAAAAATTAGGCAAGTTTTTAGCCTTCCTTCAACTCATACGCATCCCTTGCCCCCCAAGACATTTGTTCGCCCAACTTTATTGATAGTACTTCTTTAGATGTACAGCATTCCAGGAGTATTGGGCCGGCTTGCCTTCCATGTCCTCAATATCGTATACGCCATTGACGTATTTTTCTGTTATTCGATACGGGCCCTCCCAAGTTGGTCCCAATACACCTGGAGGTTGGGCGAGCAACTTTCTTAGAACCAAATCTCCAACTCTGAATTCCCTAACTTTTACATGGGAATTATAGTAACGTTCTGCTCGCTGCTTGTATGTGGCATTTTTTAGCTCGGCATTCAACCTTTTTTCTTCGAGCAAATCCAATTCAGCATTTAGAGCAGAGTTGTTCGCCTGTTCATCAAAGTTGGTCGTCCTAAATGTAGTGGCCTTTAACTCAATTGGTATTACGGCCTCTGTCCCGAAAGCCATTGCAAAGAGTGTTTCTCCGGTGCTTGACCTGGGAGAAACTCTGTATGCCCATAAGACTTCCGGAAGTTCTGTAGACCAACTGCTTTTACTCTCCGCCAGTCGCACTTTTAATGTATGCTTTATGATTTTATTTACAGCTTCAACTTGTCCATTCGACTGGGGGTGATAAGGTGTAGAGTAATGTTTCTTGATCCCCCACTTCGTACAGAATTCTCTTAACTCTTGTCCATCAAACTGTGGACCATTGTCTGTCACAATTGCCTGTGGAACTCCGAAACGACAGACAATGTTCTTCCAAATAAAGTTGATCATCTTCTGCTGTGTTATATTCACCATGGCCTCTGCTTCCGCCCATTTTGTGTAATAATCGACTGCCACGACGGCGAATCGAACATTTCCAACTCCAGCCGGGAAAGGACCAATGATGTCCATCCCCCATCTTGCAAAAGGCCATGGGCTGTATACTGACACAAGTTCCTGAGCCGGGGTGTGGATGCCTGGGGCAAAAATCTGACATTGATGGCAAGTTTTGGCTTTTTTGATTGCATCTTGACGTAAGGTCGGCCAATAATAGCCTTGTCTGATTGTCTTGTATGCCAAAGCTTGCCCCCCAGTATGATTTCCACATACTCCAGCATGTATCTCTTCAAGTACTGCTTGCCCTTGCCCCCTAGGCAAACACTTGAGAAGTGGGATTGATATTCCCCTTTTGAAGAGCTGTTCGCCCACCAGAGTATATCTGGCGGCTCGCTTTATTAGCTTGGCAGCTTCAAAAGGGTTGTTTGGTTTTTCCCCATTTTTCAAGTATTTGACTATACTTGTTCTCCAATCTTCTTCTTCACTGGTTTGACCGTCGAGTTGATTGACTTTATAACTTACTGTTGATGGATCTTTCATCTTTGTAACTATAATATCTGCCAACTCTACGGGGCCTTCACTTGTTGCTAGTCGGGCAAGCGCGTCTGCTTGAGTGTTGCTCGTCCTTGGAATTTGCTGTATGAAAACTTGCTGCAACATGGACATCAGGTGAGCAACAATCCGTTGATACTCGATCATGTGATCATCTTGTGCTTCGTATTCACCTCGGACTTGGTTCACGATCAATTGTGAATCGCCAAATATTTGCAAGCGTCTGACACCAACTGCGAGGGATAGGTGGAGACCAGCGATAAGAGCTTCATACTCAGCTTCGTTGTTGGTTGCCATGAAACCAAATCTGATTGCCGAGGTGAATACTTGTCTGTTTGGACTTATTAATACTACTCCTGCCCCCGAGGCTATGTTGGTTGATGATCCGTCCACATAGAGATGCCAAGGGTGATCAAGTCCTCTCGTCGGATCTGGTGGGAAAGTTAGTTCGACTATAAAGTCGGCTAATGCTTGCCCTTTGATCGCCGTTCGAGGAGCATAGGTCACCCCGAATTGGCTAATCTCCAGTGACCATCTTAAAAGACGACCTGCAGTGTCGGGGCGATGGAGAATTTGCCTGAGCGGGAAAGTTGTTAGAACTTCGACTTGATGGTCAAAGAAGTATGGTCGTAACTTTCTCACGCTCATAACCAAAGCATACGCCAGCTTTTCGGTTGGGGCATATTTGATCTCTGCTTCGTGTAAAGCTTGGCTGACGTAATAGATTGGTTGATGGAACTTGCCGTCCTCCCGCACCAAAACAGAACTGATGGCAACTTCTGATGCGGCTAAGTATAGAAAGAGCTTTTCTCCTGGGATTGGTTTTGATAGGATTTTGACATCTCCCAGGTAGTCTTTAAGTTGATCGAAAGCCGCTTGGCAGTTGTTAGTCCATGCAAACTTCCCTTTTTTGACGGCCTCGAAGAATGGACGGCACTTGTCCCCCGACCTGGATATGAACCGATTCAATGCTGCTAGGCACCCGGTGAGTCTTTGCACTTCTTTCACCGAACGTGGTGGTTGCATATCCATGATGGCTTTAACTTTTGATGGGTTGGCCTCAATTCCCCGCTGGCTAACAAGATGACCCAAGAATTTTCTTGAGTGAACTCCAAAGCTGCTTTTCTTTGGATTCAACTTCATGTTATAGTGTCGAAGAATTTCGAACACTTGAGTCAGATGTTGAAGATGGTCTTCCTTCTTGGGACTTTTGACTATGATATCGTCTACATAGACTTCAACCGTATCTCCAATTTGTTGATCAAACATCTTGTTCACCAGTCTTTGATATGTTGCTCCAGCATTTATGAGGCCGAACGGCATTCTCTTCCAACACAGCAAGTTTTTGTTAGTATAAAAAGCTGTGCTTTCTTGATCGTCAGGATGCATTGGGATTTGATGATACCCTGCAAAAGCATCCATGAATGTTAGCATTTCGTGACCCGCAGTGCTGTCCACCAATTGATCGATGTGCGGGAGAGGAAAGTTGTCCTTCGGGCATGCTGCATTCAGATCTGTAAAGTCTATGCATAGCCTCCAGGTCCCGTTTGGTTTCCTCACGAGTACTGGGTTTGCTACCCATTGTGGACAGAGTGCTTGTCGAATGAGATCATTGTCTAGCAACTTTTTAACTTCTTCATTCAAGGCTTGGTATTTGTCCGGGCCGTACTTCCTTCGTTTTTGATGGACGGGCTTTCTTGCTTGATTTATGTTCAGCTTGTGGCAAGCATGTTTCGGGTCTATCCCTACCATATCCGCATGAGACCAAGCGAAGACATCTAGATTCTTGGTGAGGAACTCTTTCATTCGGGATCTGTAAGGCTCTGGGAGCTCAGATCCTATGAATAATTCAAGATCCTCGTTGTTGGGATTAACTTTGAATGCCTCCAGCTCTTCGACTGGAGTTGCTCGTCGTTTTTGTCCCTTCCAACGGGGATCAAGTATGGGTTCCTCAGGGTTGGAATCATTTTCGATGTCCATCGGCTCTGCCCCTAGGCGGGGTTCAAGATCATCAGTTGGCTCTGTCCCATTGTTGTTCGTTTGTACTTGGCCCTCCAAGTCCTCCACTGAAGGTTGTTCGTCATCACCCCTTTGTTGTTCGTCAGATGGAGGTTCCTCGCGGGTGGTAACGAGTTGTTCGTCCAACACTTGCTCGTTCAAGTGATGTTCGTCCGCATCCATGTGGTCGTCTATGTCCATCATATTGTTTAGTATTGATGGTTCGTCGATGGGATAACTTGTTGCTTCCATCATGGATATTTGTACAAATTTTGCTCGTAGCTGTTGAACGCATTCTCGTGCTCTCCGTTGGTCTCCCTTAATTGTGCCTGTTCCACTGGCTGTTGGAAATTTCAAACAATAGTGGTAAGTGGAACACGCAGCTTTAAATTCATTAAGAAAAGGTCGGCCAAGAAACCCGTTATAGGTCGACTCCTGGTCTACAACCAAGAAATCTACCATTCTTGTTATATTTCTTTCGGGTTCATTAGCCGTTACAAGTTGTACTGCTAATGTTACAATTCCCAACGGTGTTGTCACAGCATTCCCGAAGCCTATGATTCTATGTGTTGTATTCCGAACGTAACCCGAATAATCTCCCAGATTATCGAGGGTCTTCTTGAATAAGATGTTGGTGTAGGCTCCGGTGTCCACCAACAGTCTGTGGACTCTGGTCCCCATAATCTTTGCACAGATTACGAGCGAATCATTGTGCGGAGTTAAGACGCCTTCAAGGTCTTTTTCGGTGAAAGTTAATTCCGCCGTTTGCATGATAGACGGCTTAACTCCCATCTCTTGTACTTGGCCAATCGCTCGTAGCTCCGCTTTCCTCTTCCGGTTAGAGTCAGGTGGTTGTCCATCAAAACACCCTCCTGCGGGACCTGCGGGTTCCATCATGAACAGGTCTTCTAAAGGTTGAGCTGGCATACTGGGAACTGGTCGCCCGGGTTTGTTGTTTCTCTGAGGTTGACCATCCTCTTCGTCTTCTGAGTTGTTTTCCCGAGCTCTTTTCCCAGGTTGCCTTTTAACGAAATCGGAGAGCTTTCCCTCCTCATAAAATCGCCAGAGTTGCTTAAGCAAATCTCTACACTCACTTGTAAAATGCCCCACACTTTGATGGTAGGCACAATACTTGTTCGGGTTGAGTTTGCCAGTATCCTGGCGGATTTTACGTGGTGGGGAAAGCAACTCTTTCTCCTTTACGCTTTCATACACAGTATCAACTGATACTGTCAATACTTGGTTCAATTTTTCTTTCAAATCCGATCCTTCGGTGAATGCTTTCATGTTTTTCGGGACCCTGTAGCTTGTCCCGACGGGCTTTTTGTTATTCTCCTTAGGATCAGCTTTGTTCTCCCCTAAATTTGTTTGTAGGGCCTCGTGCATGGAAACGAAAATACCAGCTTGGTTTCTGAACTCGGCATAAGTCTTTGGGCACTTCAGACGTACCTCCTTCCATAACTTCGACCCTTTTTTCAATCCGGCCATCACAGCGACGATCTTTGTATCTTCGCTCACCGGTTCTCCTTCTAGCAAAACTTTATCGAATCTTTCCATAAACGCCCGGTCAGTTTCATCATCATTCTGCCTCAAATCTGATAGCCGGTGTTTTTGGGAAAGATACGACCCCGCCGTTGAAAAGTGAGAAAGAAATTCTCGACTTAGCTGGACGAACGAGTGGATTGATGCCGGCGGCATTGATGAAAACCACTTGTGAACCCGATCGCCCAATGTTAACGGAAAATTCCGGCATTGGGTGGCATCGCTGGCCCCCACGGAGACCATGTAATCTATATACTTCGTTAAGTGGACCCGGGGGTCGGCGATGCCTTCATATTGAATGCTAGCCGGAAATTGAATCTTTTTCTGTATCGGGGCCTTCAAAATGTGAGCTGCCAAAGGTGAGGATGGCATGCTGGTCGTTCCCATCCCCCTCTGTTGGTCTAGTTGCCCCTGCATGTTCTCCACAGCCCTCCTTAGGCTTGATAATTCATCAAGAGGTGCCCCCTGACTTGGAGGCTGTTCGGCGAGCAAAGGCATTAACCTTTCTGCTCGTCGCAGTCCCTCGCTTAGAGTGGGCACTTCTTGGGCTTGCCTCCTAATATTGTTCGCCGCATTTGGCCCAAGGCGCCTAAAGGCTGACTGGGAGAGTCTTTCATGGACTGATGGGCGAGGCTGATCAAAAGTTGCTCGCCCATCTTCTGCTCCCCGGCGAGCAGCTTCTCGTTGATGGGGTTGGCTAAGTCTGTCCTGGGCACTGGAACGTGTTGTTCCATGGCTAGACATAGTTGTTCGTCCGCGACCAGACTCAGCCTGTACTTCTCTTTGGTCGACCACCTTGGCCTTTCCCTTATTTCGTCTGACTTGAGCACTATCAACTTCTCGTTGCTCGCCCCTGGTAGTCTTGGGCCTAACAACCTCTAGGGACTTGTCCCTTGGCCTTGCTTGTGTTGGCCTAACCTGCTCTTGTTGCCTCTGGAGGGCCTGGAGAGCAGCTATGGTTTTAGCCAACTCGTTGGGGTTGTTCGCCAAAGCCTCCATCTCAGGGGGGAGGTTATGTGTTATGGCTGTATGTTGTGACCTGTTCGCATGTCTCGGGTCACGGTCCTGGTGGTCGGCCGACGTGGCTCGGGTCTGAGATGCTCTCTTCGACAAACGTGATCCTTGGGTCTCTTTAGATTGAGGCATTTCAATTTAAATTATTTCTTAATTTTTAAATTGAAGAACACCAAGAACACCAAGAACACTCTTGTTTGTATCTCCAAATATTTCTTGAGATTTCCTTTGAATCTTCAAGTTTTCAACTTGAAGTTCTTGAGTAATCACACTAAACCGGAGGTTCGAACCCTTCTTCTAGCGCCAAATTGTTGGTGAACGAATCTAATCGGAAGGATTAGTGGCTGTTTTAATCCGTTTTTACGTCACCAATCAATAACGTGTGATTGATTACCACCGTAAATGGTAAATCGGGGTTTGGGTTATCGAATTCGGGTAATATGAAGATCGAAATCAAAATTATTTCGTGTATGTGTGAGTTTGGGTGAATTTATGTGTGTTTTTAGTCTGAAATTTCAAAGTTACATAAATAAGCTGGAGAACAACTATTTATAGAGACTAGCAAGCATGAGGTGTCTAAGACTCTTGGTCTCCCTAGCCTGCATGCTTGACATGTGTCCCTCTGATCTTATCTAAGCTGAACCTTAGTTACAAAGTTTTCTTTGGTCCTTATCTCGGACTCACTGTTGTTCGCCTAGGCCGGCTTAATTGATCTTGTTGGTTCTCCAACTGAAAGTTGTTCGTCTCTTGAGGTTGTACTTTGGAAGTTGCTCGCCTTATGGCTTTGTTCAGCTTGGCTTTGGGATCTTTGTCCTTTGTTCACTTGTACACACCTCCTTGGCTATTTGTTGTATCATATTTTGACCAAGTTGTTCGTCATGGATGACTTCACAGTTGGCTCATTCTTGGTCCCGGGCCTTAATACCTGTTCGCCCATTAGTTGTTCGTCGGGAGAGTTGTTCGTCACTTCATACACCTCCCAGATTGGTTAATGCGCCCAAATCGTGATTTTCTTTGTTTTAGACTTCAATAACTGTTCGCTCCATATCTAGTTGATGTTCGCCTATCAACAGCACGGGCGTCCATACGCCTTAGCCTGCAGACGGCCGACCACTTGCTAGTTGACACATGTCCATAAAAGAACGATTCTCCGAGAATTTTCCTCATTTGGGTGGAATATTCCCTCTGTCACTGAGTACAGAGGCGGCTCTTTACCTCTTATGGGAAGATCTCTTCAGATTCTATCACGTGCTCTTCTTTCCGTTCGTAGGTCGGAAGCCTTTTGAGATCAGAGATCGGTCTCCGACATGTCATGAGGTCGGGAGCTCCTCTTGGGCTTTGGCCATGCTGAGGAGACCTTTGGACGTTACATTCGATCAAGGTCGGACCAGTCCAGTCTCGGCTCATTGGTAATGTATCTAAGACGCAGTGGGCATGCTCTGGAGCTTGATTTCGATCTCGATATGAAGGTCGGAAGGTCGAGATCGGAGTCCATGGTAGTCGGAAGGCATTTGGCTAGACCGGATCGTCGTGGCCGTGTCACTTCGTCGTTTTTGGATGGATCAAGGCCGGTGCCGACCTGTGGTGTGAAATGGCCACAACAGAAAACACGAAACAAAACTTTATGTAATTATTGCACACACACACACACCTAAATTTCATAGAACCCACAGGTACCTTCATTCAACCATTACTCCGTCCTTCCCACTAGCACATTATCTTCCCATCACTAAAGTTCAAAGAGAAAAAAAAATTATGTAAAACTTAATACCCATTGATCCCCAGAAAGAAATCACATACATAACACTTTTCAAAGGACAACCTGCAAACATAAAAATGCATAAATAATCAGGATTCAAGAAAATTCAGTGGAAGCAATACATAGGTCACACAAGACACGAATACCACAAAGCAAGAAACTTTCAATTATATAGCACAAAGATATAATTAAACCTGCAATAACATATAACCTAATCAACCTAAGCCCTCAACAAGCAACTATACTACAAAAGCATTAGACTCGCAACAAGTGGCTAAACAACGAATAAAAAATTATAGGGGATAATTTTCTTACGAGATCATAATCCTACAAAAGAATTCTAAATTGGGAAGCCTTTTCCCACAAACAGTATCTCCGTTTTCGCCATTAATTAATTTTCTTCTTTGCAAAATACATTTGTAACTCAAAGAAAACATTGTTGTGGCTATTAAAATAATAAACCCACTTACATTGACTTACAGTAGCACATGGACAGCGGTGGGCGCAGACGCAAAAAAGTTGTGGCACTTTGGGACATGGGTATGGCATTCTCAAAATAAGGATGACGACGAGGCATGCTCTTCAATTGAGATTTCCCCCAACTAAAAATATGATCTGAAGCTAGAGTCTCTAGAAAAAAAAGGAAAATTATTCTGAAAAAAATATAATAAAGGACATCAAACGGAAAAATAAAAATACGGTAACCAATCAACCTCCTTAATTATTTATTGTCCATGATATATGTGAAAGCTATAAGGAAAAATTCAAAGCTAATGAAACAAGTGTCAGACTTTCTCTAAAATAACATCACGAATCATTATAAATGGGTTGACCTGTGACTGTTTAGCAACCAACAAGAATAAAATCTATAAAAAAAATTCTTGCACAATTAACCATCTATGCTCCACCATAAATTTCAGTGAAACTGTCCTAAACCTCTCAATCTTCTCACACAAAATACAAGTTGTCATATGGTTAGACCCATGTAAAATTTAAGTTCCAATATGAGCCATCAAAAATAAATATTCCTTCAACTTTCATCTGCAAAAAAACTATCAAGTCATTCCAAAACTGTCTGCAATCCCGGCAGCTTATTGTACACAGTAGAATTTATCTCATCCATGCAAATCTTGTAGAATATAATCTGACATTGTCCATTATAGTATATTATGGTCTTCTTTTGCCTACAAAGTTTTTTGACGCTATATACACATTATTGAAGTTACCTCCACTAACCACAAAGAGATGTATTAAATCCATTTGATAAAAATTACACTTTTGGTCCCAAGAGAATGGTCCAAAACAGTGTTAGTCCCTATGAACGAAAGTGTTTCTTTTTTCTTTTTTTCTTTATTGTAGTTGGGGTCACCTGTAAAATTTTAGGATTAAAACTGCAATTTTACCACATTCTCTTAGGACCAAAACTGCAATTTACCATTATCTTCTATTAAAACTACAATATCTTGGAACTAAAAGTGTCGAGAAAAAAATTGTATGAGACGGGTCCTAAATAAATACATCTCATTGAATAGTTCAAAATTGTAAAGAGGTATGCAATTAATTCATTTATTAATTTCCTTTACACTCCCTTACTCTGATTTTTAAAAATTTCCTTTGAGGAGGAACAATGATTAAAAAAATTAATATGGATGAAATAGTTTTTTTGTGAGAACCGAACCCAAATATAGTCGTTGAAAGAATTTCATCTCATTTAAAAGTCCAAACTTGTTGGTGGAAAATTAATTAATTTAATTATTTTCCTTACACTTTCCCTCGCTAATGGGCCGAACTAAATTTTTTCTCTTTGGGGAGACTCAATTGGTGGATAATTTAATATGGGTGGTGTTGCAAACAACGGATCGAACAAAGGATCTTTTGTCTGGGCATGAGCCTTTTGACTCTGATACCATAAAATAATTTCATCTAATCTAAAAGTTGTAACTGTAGAGAGGTGTGACATTAATTCATTTAATTATTTCCCTTATTTCATCAACTCATTTAAAAGTCTAAATTTATAGATAAGTATCGTGAAACTAATAAATTATTATTAATTCTATCCAAATCTTATGTACCGAAAATTGGAAAATTATATTAATGACGAGGGGTACAAAGGAACTATAAAATGGTCATAATCCTAAGCCTCAATCATAACCTAATGTATGCAGTGAAATTAATAAATTATATTTTCCAAAGAATACCATCCATTAACCTTATCCAAATCTTATGTACTGAAAAATGGAAAATTATATTAATGACGAGGCGTATAGTGGAGCTATAAAACGGTCCTAACCCTAAGCCTATGTCATAACCTAATTTGAGTATTTTCAAAATTTAAAAATGGAGAATGCCGCCAGTGCCCATGTAGCACGAAATCAACAGAAGAAGGGGTCTTCCAAATTCCGCGACATCAGAAAAAGGAGATCCAGGATACGGGGAAGAGATAAGGAGGATGTGGCTCAACACCTTTGTCAAGGAGGTGGAAGTGGAGTTGTTATCTGTGGAAATTGAACCCAAAACTTTGTCTTGGCGTGAAAGAATTTCATCTCATTTAAAACTTGTAAGGAGATATGAAATTAATTAATTTAATTATTTCTCTTACAGTGGTGTTGTCTTATGACCGAGCTGCCTAAAATTTTCTCACCGGTGAGGTACCGACAAAAAAGGATGGTCGAGGAAGATGAGATTAACATACGTTACTCTGCAAAGAATTTAACCTTGATTTGGATAGTGAGAGTTATTGTCTGCAGCGGAAATAATGCTTTCAACGAGTGAAGGTATTAGATCTAATACGATAGAGGTTGATTTAAATCTTCGAATTCATTCAGCTACTTTACAACAATATCTAGATGTCTTCTTGGAAAAATAAAGGCTAATGCAAATATACAAGAAAAAAAAATTAATTTCATCCTATCCTAATAACTCCAGTTCACTTTTATTTCTAGAGAATTTTTTTTAATACTAATTTATATTCTTTTTCAGTTGTCTATATTTTCGATTGCTTTAATATTTAGGGTTTTTTTTGGGAAGGTTGAACTTATACTAATCACAATTGCTTGTTCGAAAGAATAGAAAAGGATTCATCATTCAGAGCTTACAAATAGGGGAAGATTCAAGTATGATAGAGTCTGTGCAAGTCTTGTGCATTGAGGACGACGACTACCCTCCATTGCCACTCCAAAACAAAACATCTTGTGTGTCATAAAACTATCCCTCCTACCAATTAATTAATCCACCACAAAATTAATTAAATAAAGTTATTTGGTTATAAGTTATAACTAGAAGAATTATTATTTATTGATTTTTTGGTGCATTAATTAATTGGTAGGAGGGATAGTTTTATGACGCACAAGACGTTTGTGTTGGAGGGCGATGGTGGGTAGTCGTCGTCCTCAGCGCACAAGACCTGCGCAAACTCTATCATACTTGAATCTCCCCCTATTTGTAAGCTCTGAAGGATGAATCATTTTCTATTCTTTCGAACAAGCAATTGTGATTAGTATAAGTCCAACATGCCCAAAAAAAACCGTAAATATTAAAGCAATTGCAAATACAGACAATTGAAAAATAATATAAATTTGTATTAAAAAAAATTCTCTAGAAATAAAAGTGAACTGGAGGTATTAGGAAAGGATGAAATTAATTTTTTTTCTGGTATATTTGCATTAGACTTTGTTTTTCCAAGAAGATGTCTAGAAATTGTTGTAAAAGTAGCTGAATGAATTCAAAGATCTAAATCAACCTCTATCGTATTAGATCCAATACGTTCACTCGTTAAAAGCATTATTTCCGCTACAGACAATAACTCTCACTATCCAAATCATGGATAAAATATTTACAGAGTAATTTCTGTTAACCTCAGCTTCTCTGACCATCTTTTTTTGTCGGTATCTCACCGGTGAGAAAATTCTGGGCAGCTCGGTCATAAGACAACACCACTGTAAGAGAATTAATTAAATTAATTAATTTCATATCTCCTTACAAGTTTTAAATGAGATGAAATTATTTCACGCCCATACAAAGATTTGGGTTCGATTTCCACTGAAAACAACTCCACTCATATTAAATTAATTTCTTACCTCCCTACTAGTTCAAACTTTTAGACGAGAAGAAATTCTTTCAGCTCTTTGTTAAGTGCACTGATGAGATGAAGGAAAAGAACCATGGTGATGGAGGAAACGCAGTCGTCGGCGGCGTTTGTAAATTGTTGGAAGAATATGGAAAAAGAAGATGGGGTTTCCTGTGGAAGATAAGGGAAGTGAAGTGATGAAATGGTTTGGTCTGAAACCCAAGTCTGATGTACTTGTTTCCAATCCAATGGTGGGGGTTAAAATGAGAGATACTGATCTGGAGCATACAAGTGGAAAAGAAGAGTAGTATTATTAATTTTGTTTATTCCCTAAAAGACTTGGTTTATTCCAGTTTAGTCCTTGATGTTATTTTAAATTTGTATTTGATCTTGTGGGGATTAAAATTTATGGTATCAGAGTCACAAGACTCAGGCACACCCATATTAAATTGCCCACTCATTGAGGACATGACAAGATTGTTGTCGCTAAAGATAAATTTTCTCGTAGTGTTGGTCTCCCAAAAGAGGAAAAATTGAGTTCGGCCCATGAGTGACGGGAAGTGTAAAGGAAATAATAAAATTCATTAATTCACACCTCTCTATAAGTTCGGACTTTTTTATGAGATGAAATCTTTCAATGACTATATTTGGGTTAAATTATCATAAAAAAATAATTTCATACATATTAAATTTTCACTCGTGGTACCTCCTCAATGGGAAAATTTTAAAATCTGAGTAAGGAAGTGCAAAGGAAATTAGTAAGTGAATTTATTGCATTGCTCTCTACAATTTTAAACTTTTGGATGAGATGTACTTACCTGTCTCATACAACTTTTTTCCTGATACTTTTGGTCTCAAGAGATTGTAGTTTTAGTACAAGATAATGGTAAATTGCTTTTTTAGTCTCAAGAGACTGTGATAAATATGCAGCTTTAGTTCTAAAAAATTACAGATGACCCCAACTACAAAAACGAAAAAAAGAAAAAAAAATCAATTTGGTAAAAAAAAGAGAATGTGGTAAAATTGCCGTTTTGGTCCTTAAATTTTACAGGTGACCCCAACTACAATAGAGAAGAAAAGAAAAAAGAATCACTTTCGTTCATAGGGACTAACAGTATTTTGGACCATTCTCTTGGGACCAAAAGTGCAATTTTCTCACATGAATTTAATCAATCTATTTTTGGTTAGTGGAGGTAACTTCAATAATGTGTGTATTGCGTCAAAGAAGTTTGGAGGCAAAAGAAGACCATAAAATACTATAATGGGCAATGTCAGATTATATTCTACAAGATTTGCATGTAGGAGGTAAATTCTAAAGTGTACAATAAGCGGTCGGGAAGACAGGCAATTTTGGAACGACTTGGTAAATCTTTTGCAGATTAAAGTTGGAGGAATATATATATTTATTTTCGATAGCTCGTGTTGGAACCTAAGGTTTGCATGGGTCTAACCATAGGACAGTTTGTATTTTGTGTGACAAGATTGTGAGAAGGTTTACATGGGTCTAACCCAATCAACCTGAGACTTATAGAGCATCAACTCCTAAATTTTGATAATTAGCAAAGAGTATAGAGTCGGTGATAACAAAGCCATTAAAATTTGGAGAGGTCAGATTATAACTCATTTTGTCCTAATCAATGAAAGTTAAAAGTGGAAACATTGCAAATAAAGCTAAAATACAACTGAAATTGGATTTAATGGTGCATGTTGCCTTTTCTATATACCAACTTATGCTATAGATCAAATAACGTATATATAGATTTCGTGCAATGCAACATTTGTAAGATCAATGGCATTTTTCGTTAACTGTGATAAACTTGAACAAACGCCTACATTTTTGTATCTACACGTCTATGACACATCAAAATTATGTGTTAGTATGAAACTTATGTGACATTTATCATGTGTTTTGCATTATGTACAAAAAACAAATCAAAGTGTCGTTGGACTCGCAGTAAGCAGCTACAAAGCAAACAAAAAATAATAGGGTTAAAGTTTCTTACGAGGTCATAATCGTACAAAAGAATTCAAAACCGGGCAGCCTTTTCCCACACACAGTAGCTCTGTTTCTGCCACTTACCTTAACTTACAGTAGCAAATGGACAGTGGCGGGCGCACAAGCAAAACTAGCAGTGGCACATTGGGGCATGGGTATGCAGTGTCAAAATAGGGATGACGACGAGACGTGCTCTTCAATTGAGTTCCCCCAACTGAAAATATGATCTGAATCTAGAGTCTCTAACAAAAAAAGGAATAAAGGAGTGAAATATTTATCGCATTAAACAAAGGAACTCTCTAATATATATTTTTTTCATAGGCAACTTTTATTTATAAATAAGAAAATATGACCAGAAGGTTAGCCCTCTTGAAAAATAGGAACAGTGTTCTCAAACTATATAGAAGGGATCTGGAAATTCCGAAACTTCGTAATTTTCTGGGGAAATTGCAAATTTGGTCCCATAAAAAAAATTAATAACAATTTTGGCCCCACGTTCTATTTTTTTTTTCAAATTTTGTCCATTCAGTTAGGTTTTGGGATCAAAAGCTTCTATTTTTTTAGACCATAATTTCAATTTATACATTTTCTTGGGGCCATTTCTCTTGGAACCAAAACAATGTATGAATAACTATAGGACCAAAAATATCGAAAATGACAATTTTTTGAGATAACTCATTCTTACGGGACTAAAAGTGCAATTTACCCATAATTTTAAGCAGTTGTACTACAAATGTTAAGAAAATTGTGAAGGTGGATTAAAGTAAGGTGTAATTCCAAAGTTACTTCTAGTTTGGTAGATTAGGCAATGAACCCGATTCCATGTTTAGAAAGCGTATAAGTTTGTTTTGACGATCGATGTATTGTACGTTGGTTTTTCAAGGGTTGAGTACTCTTTATACCCAGTTACTATTTATTGCTTTTTGATGAAAAATTAAAAAAAAAAAAAGAGAAAGTGAACACTATCGATCGGCAACCTTATTTGTCGTCCAGAATATATGCGAAAGCTCTAAGAAATAATCCAAAGAAAAACAAATGTCAATCCAAGTAACCACAAAGAACACATAAAGCCACATAAAGAAAGATAAGATTTAAAGCCTACACCAATATAACTACCACAAAATGCAATCAAGTAACAGAAAGACAATCGATTGATAAAAAGAAATAGAACAAAAGGAAAGCACAAAGATCAGTACCACAGAGATATGCAATTAACACAAAGAAATTGAACACAAAGAGAAAACAAGGGCATGTACAGTATAATAAAACGTGTAAAGACAATCGTTCTAGAGACATATAATTAATAGAAAATCAATTATAACAAAAAGAATCTAACAACCACAAAGACAGTTGCTCCATCTCACTCAAATCAATCATGACACAAGGCAGAAAATTCACGACGACTTAACCACAAAAGCATATTAACACAATGAACATACATGACAAAAAAAACATGTTAAATACAAAGAAAGACATAAAGCCTAAATGCACTGAAAATCATATAGCATGCCACAAAGACAAACAAATGCTAAAAAATCTCAACATGCATATTAATGAATAGTGGTAGGGGAAAACATGAAACAAAACTTTACGTAATTATGCAAAACACACATAAGCCACACGCACACACACACATAAATTTCATAGATCCCCCGAGTACTTTCTTGCAATCATTCCTCATTCTTTCCACATAAAGAAAAACATAAAAGCCATTAATCCACATAAAGCAATCACATACTTAACACATTTCAAAATACAACATGCAAACACAAAAATAAATAAATAATCAATATTCAACACAATTCAATAGAAGCAATACATAGGTCACACAAGACACGAATACCACAAAGCAAGAAAGTTTAAAATACATAGCACAAAGATATAATTGAACCTGCAACAACAACACATAACCCAATCAACCTAAGTCCACATTAAGCGACTATAATACAAAAGCAATAGACTCGCAACAAGCAGCTACACAGTGAATAAAAAAGTATAGGGTTAAAGTTTCTTATGAGATCATAATCCTACAAAATAATATCAAATTGGGCAGCCATTTTCAATAAAACAGTAGCTCTGTTCCCGCCATTAATTAGTTTTCTTCTTTGCACAATACACATGTGACTCACAGAAAACACCGTTCCTACTAAAAAAAAAAGAAACCCTTTTACATTGACTTACTAGTAGAAAATGGACAATGATGGGTGCAAATGCAAAAAAAGCAGTGGCGCTTTGGGACATAGGTATAGAAACATCAAAATAGGGATGACTACGAGATGTGCCATTCAATTAAATTCCCCCGAATTGAAAAATATGATCTGAAGCTAGAATCTATAGCAAAAATGGAAAATTGTTCTAAGAAAATATATAAAAGAACATCAAACGGAAAAATAAAAGTATTCTAACCAATCAACCACCATAAATATTTATCGTCCATGATATATGCAAAAGCTATAAGATATAATTCAAAGCTAGTGAAACAAGTGTCAGACTTCCTCCAATATAACATCACTAATAACTACAAATGGGTTGACATGTGACTGTTTAACGACCAACAAGAATAAAATCTATAAAAAAGAAATCCTTGAACAATTAACCATCAATGCTCCACCACAAATTTCTTTGAAACTTTCCTAAACATCTCAATCTTCTCACACAATATACAAACTGTCCTATGGTTAGACCCATGTAAATTATAGGTTTCGACACGAGCCGTCAAAAATAAATATTACTCCAACTTTCATCTGCAAAAAATCTACCAAGTCGTTCCAAAATCGCCTGTCATCCCGACCGCATATTGTACACTATAGAATTTACCGCCTCAATGCAAATCTTATAGAATATAATCTGACATTGCCCATTATAGTGTCTTATGGTCTTCTTTTGTCTCCAAACTTCTTTGACGCAATACACACATTATTGAAGTTACCTCCACTAACCACAGAGAGATTGATCAAATCCATGTAAGAATAATTGCACTTCTCGGTCCCAAAAGAATGGTCCAAAACACTGTTAGTACATATGTACGAAAGTGATTCTTTTTTTCTTTTTAGTAGTTGCGGTCACCAATAAATTTTCAGGATTAAAATTGCAATTTTACCACATTCCCTCAAAACAAAAAATGCAATTTACCATTATCTTGTACTAAAACTACAATCTCTTGGAACTAAAGTGTCGAGAAAAAAGTTGTATGAGATGGGTCCTAAATAAATACATCTCATCCAAAAGTTCAAAATTGTAGAGAAGTATGCAATTAATTCACTTATTAATTTCCTGTACACTCCCTTACTCGAATATTAAAATTTTCCATGTGATGACAAAGCTATTAAAATTTGGAGAGGTCAGATTATAACTCATTTTGTCCTAATCAATGAAAGAAAGTGGAGACATTGCAAATAAACCTAAAGCACAACTGAAATTGGATTTGATGGTGCAAGTGAAAATTACCCTAAATTAAAAAAAGAAATGTTAAACCAAATCATGATATCTATATCATAGATTTTTGTTTCCTTTTTTTGATGAGTAAAAAAGTATCTCTTGGCAAGGTAAAAATGAATTGCCTTTTACTATATATGCAACTTTATGCTAGATCAAATAACATATATGTAGATTTCGTGCAATGCAACATTTATAAGATGAATGGCATTTTTCGTTAAGAGTGATAAATTTGAACAAACGCCTACTTTTTTTATCTGCACGTCTATGACACATCAAAATGATGTGTAATTAGTATGAAACTTATGTGTCATTTGCCATGTGTTTTGCATTATGTACAAAAAAACAAATCAGCCTGTCCTTGGAAATTTCTTTTAAACTAACATTAAGCTTAAGCTTTGTTTTGCTTCATCGAGCCAAAATTATTCTTTAAAAGATCAGGGTCTGAATGAAAGCTTGTCGCATAGGGAAGTTGAATATCCTGCTCAATTGTTTAAACAACAATGTAGTGTTTGTGTGGAGAAGATAGGGAAAATTGAAAATTTGGTCCCGCGAGAATTTTTCAATAACAATTTTGATCCCACGTTCTATCTCATTTCTTGCCAATATGGTCATTTTCGTTGATTTTTGGGACCCAAGCTGCAATATTTTGTGACTGACTACAATTTATACATTCTCACTTTTCTTTCAATAAAAAAAACGAATAAAACTACGGGACCAAAAATATCTAAATAATGACCATTTTTGCAAATCACATATTCTAATGGAACTAAAAATGAAATTTACCCGGAGAAGATATATTCAAGTGCTTCTTTAATATGTAGAAAGAAATATTTTTATCATTAGAACTATATATTCAAGTGCTTCTTTAATATTTGCTCCCTAAAAATTGGCCCTTATATCTGAAATTAATGCATTTTACGACAATTTTTCATCTCCGCACAACGATTTAGTAGAGAACGTAACATAAGTAGCTTCCTTAACTGTGTTTTATTTGGCAACACGGCTCGTCCTTCTATGAGGCCAATAAATCCTTCGACTCGGAGGGCAATTTTTTTTTCTGGAAACTTTTTGCGTGCGCACACACTCATATATCGGTCCATCCCATATTAAGGCCCTTCAACTAATCACACAACTAAAAAGAAAAAGTAGTAAACTAATCACAGAAAGTAGACTACAACGTCCAACGCACGTAACATATTACTAGTTGTTAACAAAAGAATAACTTTTGCATTTTTTACTCTCAACACATTTGGTACATATGTGCATAGGGTGTTTTTTTTTCTGTTTTTTTTTTTTTTTTTGCAATTTAACCACATTCTCTTGGGACAAAAAGTGTCGGAAAAAAAAATCATGGGACTAAAACCATTAAAAAACTATGTCCTTTAGGACCAAAAATGCAATTTAAACTATTCTTATATCTTTATGTACGTACATACACTATCAATCAAGTGAACAAGACCCATTTATAACCATTTTACTTGAAATTAATATAAGACAAAAATGTGTGAAACTAATGCACGGATTTATCACACAGTTCTCTCTAGTTGAATAAAATCATGTGAACGGGTGCAAGATGATGATTAATATTACTATATATTAGAGGCAAGATGATGAATAAGTTGACAAATTTGTATTGATATTAGTAGAGTGACAAATAAAAGAAACACCACCATTATAAATAAAATAGAACAGTTAAAAAGAGACCAATGGAGTATCATGTTAGTTTCATTTTGGTACTTTCATATTAATTTTATATATAGTAATTATTAAATAAATAAATAAAACGGAAAACTCCGCCAATACATTTAATTTGGTGCTGGCAAAAAAGAAAAATACATTTAATTTGATCCTGCCAAAAAATAATTTGTAGGCCGCCTCCTCCGTGGCGAAGGTGTCGAACCACGTCCTTATTCTGACGCCGCGGAATTTGGAAGACCCCTTTTCTTCAGTTGAGGCCGTGCTACATGGGCAATGGCGGTCTTCTACATTTTTACTCATAGTTTGGGGTATGAGATAAGCTTAGGGTTTTGAGCATTTTATAGCTACTCTTGAGTACCAATACTTTTGGAAATTACAACGAGGTAACTGAATTTCAACTAAATTTTCTTGCATAGTAGCGTATCTTGGTTCCACACACAAGGTGGGTCGAGTCAATGAAAACCCGTTAAGCGAATACGTCCTAACTAGGTGCTGTCGAAAAACGATGTAACACTCTAAAAGATAAAATGATTTTCGTCCTTTTATATGTAGTACCCCACATAAACGGCTCCAACAAACTGAAATCAACGCGAAAATGGATACGACTTCTATAGTGAATATGCAAGAGTTTTCAAGATACAAAAAAAAAATGCAGTGTATCGATGTATAAAAAAAAATGCAGTGCATCGATAATATGGGCTCTCGGTTATTATTTCTCATGTTTAAGATTATCTAGCCATTAATTAATTGAGCCTCTGAATAACTCTAAATTAATTAATATCATGTGCCTTGAAGTAAGACATCTCAACATTATTATCTGTTCCGGAAAACTAATTTTCACTTACAAGATTTAGTATGATAAAACTTCTGAGTCCACCAAGGGGACAAATCACACAAGACGTACTTGCACACTTTTCTCCATATTAAATTTTAGCAACTGTTGTATGATTATTATTATTGCCCAAAATCCAAGGTATCAAAGTCACAACGATTATCACCCAACATGTATATATCAAAGCAATAAATATTAACCACACACAGTCATATATAAGTGACGGAGATTAAGAAATCAACAATCACTGGGGTCTAATTCTTCTCCGTTCAGAACAGAAGAATTTATCCTCTCTATAGGTCCTCTTAAATACATACAAAATGTGCTAGTGCAATCTCTTAGTCAAGACATACCAATTTGAGAACTACAACTCAACCTTTTGCGGTGGATTGTTCAATTCCACCTAGGTCGTGAAGTTGTACATTTATTTACAAGGAACCGTTAATGTGATAAAAAAAATATTCTAAGTAGCAGCACGAATACGATAAGTGTTTAGTCAAAAGCATCGAGTGTAAAAAGGGGTGATCGTCCGACTTAAAGTACATTCATCCCGGATAAAATATAGATATTAAAAATAGTTATAAGTTTAGACAGTGGTGGGTAGGTCTGTGCTACAGCTGCTCCCAATACTCCGCATCAGTACCTGAATATGTTTGTAAGAATAGGGGATGAGATTTGAATTCTCAGTGTGGGTGATCTGTACGCGATTATGCAAAACAAGTATATTTCGAGTATCTATTACACTATCCTTCCGAACATAAAATAATTTGGCACGACTATTTCATCAATGCCTATGGGCATTCTTAATTTCGACATACCCTATGAGTAGTCTTAATTTCAATGTACTCTGCAGATATGTCTTAGTTCCAACATATCCTATGGATATATCTTAATTTCAATATACCCTGCGATGCATAGCACCGAGAAATCACATGTATAATTTCAACAAGAAAGCACACCAATTTACACATAATTTCCAGGCAATACAGATATGAACCACCTACCTTTCAAGGAGCTTTTTCATAAAAGTTGGGGACAGCGAGACTCCCGAACTCACAACGAACCGCACTCAACCTAGCACGAATTATTATCCATGTTTTAGTCCATTATCTATTTATACAAGTTTTCTCGCATTCTCATACTTAGCACGTTGGTCCTAAAAGGACTTTTGACATACTTAGTATTTTAGTTCTTTTAGTGCAAGTTTATAACTTTTAGTCTTAGTGAAATTTTCATTAAAGTTACACAATAACACATATCCAAGGAATTAATTTTTCGTCCTAAGATCAAAACCCCTAATCTTGAAATTCATTACCAAATTCCTATCCACATGATACTAATGTGTTCTAAGTCTTTATTCTATCATGCAAGACATGTATGAGCATTTAAACAAAAGTAAACACATCAAGTCACTAAGTTGAAAATGATGCAGTTTATTCTCCTAGGTCCTCTACTTATAACTTTGGGTATATTTCAAAAATACTTAGACACATTCAAAAATCATGAAATTTATAAAGTACCTTCAAATTGAAATGAAGAATACAAATAAAAATATTTCTTGTCCATTTGGTGTGTCGAAAATGGGGATTTTGGTCCATTTTCAAAAACTAGTACAGAAACTTTTCATGTGTCACAGTAGGTTTACAGCAGTGCACCACTAACAAGAACATTTTGGTAAAATTACTTAGACACCTCTTAAAATCGTGAAAAAATTCATGGACGTAGCCAACAGCCCAAAGTATTTTAATATGATTTTTAAAAAAATCATTCTTCTGCCGATTAGTACCAGATTCTTCCTAAACATGAAGGTAGTTCCAGATTGTCACGTTTTTTTAAAAATTCATAGATTATTGAATAAAATTCTAAATCACATGAGACGTGTGGAAAATGAAAGATACTTTGACCTACTTTCCAAATATCTAAACAACATTCATAAATAACAAGTTTCACGAATGTCGTTTTGTTCCAGAAAGCACAGGCAATGTCAACTTCCTCATCTAGACATGTTCACACACATATATCTTTCACCTCTACATTTATCATGCCATAAATCTTTTTTAACCATATATATAGCAAATAACACATCATTTAACACATATTCAAGTATAAAAAATAAAATTTAAACCTAGGTATCATGCCTTTCTAAGAAAAATACTAAACATGCTCAAAAGACAAGATATTAGATTTTTGAGTTGTTGATTGATAAACCTTTGTAGTTTCTTTATTGTTAAGCTAGGGGGCCTTATAGCTCTTCAAGTTCTCTTCCCTTGGAGGTTAATAATGACTCTATGGATGGAAAGCTTTTCCTTGGAGCCCTATGATGAAGATGTAAAATAAGTTAGAACTTAGGTTTTTGGAAAGAAGATTCATGAGGAAGAATTGAGGAAATGGAAGGTTTTCTTCCCATGAAAGACCTTAGAAACTTTAACCTTTGGATATATATGAACTTAGGATGGAGAAAGTGGGTCTTCTTCCTCAAGAAAATGGGGAGAATATGGGTTTTCTCCCCAAGGGAGAGGGGTGGCCGAAAATTATGAGTTTGATGGGGGAATGAGGGCTTCTCTCTTATCTTGTGTTTTTATGCAAGACAAGGGAGGAGGTGGTCTTCTATGTGAAGGAGATGTTATACTAAAATGGGAGGGTGTAAGAAATGAGAGATCAAGAAAGTGGATTTTGGTCTTACTTGATTTTTTGTTCCCAAGTGATGGAGACATGTGCATGAGATGAGTGGGGAGGGAGTCTCCTCCCCTCATGGACGGTCAATGGCTGAAATTTGGCTTGGGGGCTGCCTTTTGGCGGCCCGAAAATTAGGTTTTTCGTTTGATAATTATACCCAATTTTTGGACGTGTATATTATTCATTTGGATTGCATTTTCCTTACTTTTGAACTTATTTGCATTTATCCGATTCGTATATTAAGTGCTTGGAGTGCCTCCGGTTCGGTTCGTTCGCCCGCCGTTTGAAAATTTTAAAACTAGAGCACGAAGCCTTTTATTTTCGAAAGATTAAAATCGTAAAACATAACAATAAACACATTTATCCTACTACATTGGGTCGGGGTATTACATATCCCTTGTTTTGAGGTGTCACAAGAAAGCTCGAAAGGCTTATCAAAATCTGGAAGCAGTGAAATAGGGGCGGACATTAACCGTTGTTTAATTTCAGTAAAAGCAGTCTCGGCCTCCGGTTTCCACACAAACAGTTTACGCCCAATACAATCCGTCAATGGCCCCATAATAGCACTAAAGTGAGCAATAAACCCTCTATAAAAAGAAGCTAGACCATGGAAACTTCGTGCATCAGTAACACTTTTAGGGGACGGCTTGTCCCGAATTGCTAGGATTTTCGACTCATCGACACGAATACCCTCTGATGTTATGAAATATCCCAAAAGTAGAACAGAATCAACCCCAAAAATACATTTTGGGGGAAGCAATAACTTTTCTGCTCGTAAAATAAGAAGCACCTCCCTTAGATGCCCAATATGCTCATCCACAGAATGACTGTAAATTAAAATGTCATCAAAGTACACCACAACACACTTACCATTTAAGGAACGTAATGTCTGGTTCATCACACGCATAAACGTGCTCGGAGCATTTGATAGGTCGAAAGGCATGACCAACCACTCAAAGAGCCCCTCCCGTGTCTTCAAAGTGGTCTTCCATTCATCCCCTGGGCGGATACGAATTTGGTGGTACCTATTGCTCTAATCTAATTTAGTGAAAATAATCGGTCCACTAATTTGATCAAGTAAATCATCCAAAGGTGGGATCAGAAACCGGTATTTCACGGTAATTTTGTTGATAGTGCGGCTATCAACACACATACGCGAAGAGTTATCTTTCTTTGGGATAAGAGGGCCGAAACTGCACATGGGCTGAGACTCTATTGCACGGACCCACGTTGGATAAAATCTTCCACTTGTCGTCGCAATTCTTCGTGTTCAACCGGACTCATACGGTAGTGAGGCCAATTTGGCAAGGATGCACTGGGCACCAAATCAATTTGATGTTGGATATCACGAAGTGGAGGCAAACCCTGAGACAAGTCATCGGGGAAAATATCACCGAACTCCACCAATAGAAAACGGATACCCGGATGCACAAGTGTTGAAAAGACCTGAGGTTTGACCCCAAGTAACAATAGGCAAAATGGAGCAGTCACAAGTTCCTTGAGAAAAGCAGCTTTAGACAACAACAAGACCAACTCTCTAAGAACCTGTTGTGGTGGTTTCGAAGCATGAAGTACAATCCGAGCCCCATTAAACACAAAGATGTATGTATTCAAACGACCATCATGGGTAACAGCCCTATCAAACTGCCAAGGACGGCCCAACAAGAGGTGACATGCGTCTATGGGGACCATATCGCACCACACAGAATCCCTGTACTTTTGACCAATGGATAAAGAAACAAGCACACATAGGTCAACTGTAATAGGATTTTAACTCCAAATGATAGCAATTTTATTATCACTCAATTAAATTGGACTTGAGCGAGGAGATGCCCGAATTTCCTTAAGTAAATTAATCACCCAGACAACTTCAGAGGCAGTGGTTGCAAGAGCATGGTACTCAGATTCACAACCAGATCTAGCAACACTTTATTGCTTCTTTGCACTCCAAGAAACAATGTTTCCACCAAGAAAAATGGAGTACCCAAATATTGATCGATGACTCTCGGCACATCGGCCAAATCCACATCAGAGTAAGCAGTAATAGAGAGATCAGGACAGTGGTCAAAAGATAGACAAAAAATAAATGCTTCGAGCCTTTAGATATATCATCGCATAAAAATCACAAGCCAATGACAAATTTGGGTTTACGTGTAGTTTTAATGTCTTAACATATTAGTTTTTTTATTTTTTATATTTAATAACATCATACTTATTAGTAAATATGATTAAATGACTTTGTTTTACATAAATTACAAATTCAAATAATGTTCTCACAGGGACGGAATGACATTGAAGTAGTTCCTTGACTAGAACACATGTTTGTGAGAACTGTGTTGATTTTAATTTCAAATGATGGATTCTTTGCAAAGTTGGAGGATTTTATTTTTGTGACTCACTTTGAAACCTTCGATTTATATAGATTTAACCATAGATGTTTTGTTTGAGATGATTAAGAGGTTTAGGATGATACGATCAATATAGATTTAACCACAAAAACAATTAAACACAAAAAATATGTTTAACAGAAAGTCGAACATGCTTGACACAAAAAGAAAACATTGTAAACACAAAGAAAGACACAAAATCTAAATGCAGTGAAAATCACATGGCATGCCACAAAGACAAACACATGCACAAGAAACTCAACATACAAATAAATTAATAGGGTAGGGGAAAACACGAAACAAAACTTTATGTAATTATTGCACACGTACACACACACCTAAATTTCATAGGACCCACAGGTACTTTCATGCAACCATTCCTTCGTCCTCCCCACTAGCACATTATCTTCCCATCACAAAAGTTCAAAGAGAAAAAAAAATTATGTAAAACTTAAAATCCCTTGATCCCTAGAAAAAAATTACATACATAACACTTTTCAAAGGAAAACCTGCAAACACAAAAATGCCTAAATAATCATGATTCAAGACAATTCAGTGGAAGCAATACATAGGTCACACAAGACACGAATACCACAAAAAAAGAAAGTTTCAAATATATAGCACAAAGGTATAATTAAACGTGCAATAACATATAACCCAATCAACCTAAGCCCGCATCAAGCAACTATACTACAAGAGCATTAGACTCGCAACAAGTGGCTAAACATCGAATAAAAAATTATAGCGGATAATTTTCTTACGAGATCATAATCCTACAAAAGAATTCTAAATTGAGAAGCCTTTTCCCACAAACAGTAGCTCCATTTTCGCCATTAATTAATTTCCTTCTTTGCACAATATATTTGTTACACAAAGAAAAAATTGTTGTTGCTATTAAAATAATAAACCCACTTACATTGTCTTACATTAGCAAATGGACAGCGGTGGGCGCAGATGCAAAACAAGTTGTGGCACTTTGGGACATGGGTATGGCATTGTCAAAATAAGAATGACGACGAGACATGCTCTTCAATTGAGTTCTCCCCCAACTAAAAATAAGATCTGAAGTTAGAGTCTCTAGCAAAAAAGGAAAATTATTCTGAAAAAATATAATAAAGGACATCAAACGGAAAAATAAAAATACGGTAACCAATCAACCTCTTTAATTATTTATCGTCCATGATATATGCGAAAGCTATAAGAAATAATTCAAATCTAATGAAACAAGTGTCAGACTTTCTCTAAAATAACATCACGAATAATTATAAATGGGTTGACCTGTGACTGTTTAGCAACCAACAAGAATAAAATCTATAAAAAAAATCGTTGCACAATTAACCATCTATGCTCCACCAATAATTTCTGTGGAACTATCCTAAACCTCTCAATCTTCTCACACAAAATACAAGTTGTCATAGGGCTAGACCCGTGTAAAATTTAAGTACCAACACGAGCCATAAAAAATAAATATTCCTTCAACTTACATCTGCAAAAAATCTATCAAGTCGTTCCAAAACTGTCTGCAATCCCGGCCGCTTATTGTACACTTTAGAATTTATCTCCTCCATGCAAATCTTGTAGAATATAATCTGACATTGTCCATTATAGTATATTATGGTCTTCTTTTGCCTCCAAAGTTCTTTGACACTATATACACATTATTGAAGTTACCTCCACTAACCACAGAGAGATGTATTAAATCCTTTTGAGAAAAATTACACTTTTGGTCCCAAGAGAATGGTCCAAAACACTGTTAGTCCCTATGAACGAAAGTGATTCATTTTTCTTTTTTTCTTTATTGTAGTTGGGGTCACCTGTAAAATTTAAGGATTAAAACTGCAATTTTACCACATTCTCTTAGGACCAAAACTGCAATTTACCATTATCTTCTATTAAAACTACAATATCTTGGAACTAAAAGTGTCGAGAAAAAAATTGTATGAGACGGTCCTAAATAAATACATCTCATTGAATAGTTCAAAATTGTAAAGCGGTATGCAATTAATTCATTTATTAATTTCCTTTACACTCCCTTACTCTGATTTTAAAAAATTCCCTTTGAGAAGGAACAATGATTAAAAAAATTAATATGGATGAAATAGTTTTTTTGTGAGATCCGAACCCAAATATAGTCGTTGAAAGAATTCCATCTCATTTAAAAGTCCGAACTTGTTGGTGGAAAATTAATTTATTTAATTATTTTCCTTACACTTTCCCTCACTAATGGGCCGAACTAAATTTTAACTCTTTGGGGAGACTCAATTGGTGGATAATTTAATATGGGTGGAGTTGCAAACAACGGATCGAACTAGGGATCTTTTGTCTGGGCATGAGCCTTTTGACTCTGATACCATAAAATAATTTCATCTAATCTAAAAGTTGTAACTGTAGAGAGGTGTGACATTAATTCATTTAATTATTTCCCTTATAGTCATGAATCGAAGGGCTCTGTAAGAATTTCAACTCATTTAAAAGTCTAAATTTATAGATAAGTATCGTGAAACTAATAAATTATTATTAACCCTATCCAAATCTTATGTACCGAAAATTGGAAAATTATATTAATGACGAGGGGTACAAAGGAACTATAAAATGGTCATAATCCTAAGCCTCAATCATAACCTAATTTATGTAGTGAAATTAATAAATTATATTTTCCAAAGAATACCATCCATTAACCTAATCCAAATCTTATGTACCGAAAAATGGAAAATTATATTAATGACGAGGCGTATAGTGGAGCTATAAAACGGTCCTAAACCTAAGCATATGTCATAACCTAATTTGAGTATTTTCACAATTTAAAAATGGAGAATGCCGCCAGTGCCCATGTAGCACAAAATCAACAGAAGAAGGGGTCTTCCAAATTCCACGACATCAGAAAAAGGAGTTCCAGGATACGGGGCGGAGATAAGGAGGATGTGGCTCAACACCTTAGCCAAGGAGGTGAGAGCTGAAATAATTCCATCTCTCTAAAAGTTCGATCTTGTAGAGAGGTAAAAAAATTAATTTAATATGAGTGGAGTTGTTATCTGTGGAAATCGAACCCAAAACCTTGTCTGGGTGTGAAAGAATTTCATCTCATTTAAAACTTGTAAGGAGATATGAAATTAATTAATTTAATTATTTCTCTTACAGTGGTGTTGTCATATGACCGAGCTGCCTGAAATTTTCTCACCGGTGAAGTACCGACAAAAAAGGATGGTCGGGGAAGATAAGATTAACAGACGTTACTCTGCAAAGATTTTAACCTTGATTTGGATAGTGAGAGTTATTGTCTGCAGCAGAAATAATGTTTTCAACGAGTGAAGGTATTAGATCTAATACGATAGAGGTTGATTTAAATCTTCGAATTCATTCAGCTATTGTACAACAATATCTATATGTCTTCTTGAAAAAATAAAGTCTAATGCAAATATACAAGAAAAAAAATTAATTTCATCCTTTCCTAATACCTCCAGTTCACTTTTATTTCTAGAGAATTTTTTTTAATACAAATTTACATTCTTTTTCAATTGTCTATATTCTCAATTGCTTTAATATTTAGGGGTTTTTTTTTTGGGCAGGTTGGACTTATACTAATCACAATTGCTTGTTCGAAAGAATAGAAAAGGATTCATCCTTCAGAGCTTACAAATAGGGGAAGATTCAAGCATGATAGAGTCTGTGCAGGTCTTGTGCATCGAGGACGATGACTACCCTCCATCGCCACTCCAACACAAAACGTCTTGTGCGTCATAAAACTATCCCTCCTACCAATTAATACATCCACCACAAAATTAATTAAACAAATTATTTGGTTATAAGTTATAACTAGAAGAATTATTATTTATTGATTTTGTGGTGCATTAATTAATTGGTAAGAGGGATATTTTTATGACGGACAAGACGTTTTGTGTTGGAGGGCGATGGAGGGTAGTCGTCATCCTCAACGCACAAGACCTGCACAGACTCTATCATGCTTGAATCTTCCCCTATTTGTAAGATCTGAAGGATGAATCATTTTCTATTCTTTCGAACAAGCAATTGTGATTAGTATAAGTCCAACCTGCCCAAAAAAAAACCCCTAAATATTAAAGCAATTGAGAATATAGACAATTGAAAAAGAATGTAAATTTGTATTAAAAAAAATTCTCTAGAAATAAAAGTGAACTAGAGGTATTAGGAAAGGATGAAATTATTTTTTTTTCTTGTATATTTGCATTAGACTTTATTTTTCCAAGAAGATATCTAGATATTGTTGTAAAAGTAGCTGAATGAATTCAAAGATCTAAATCAACCTCTACCGTATTAGATCCAATAACTTCACTCGTTGAAAGCATTATTTCCGCTACACACAATAACTCTCACTATCCAAATCATGGATAAAATCTTTACAGAGTAGTGTTTGTTAACCTCAGCTTCTCTGGCCATCCTTTTTTGTCTGTATCTCACCAGTGAGAAAATTCCGGGCAGCTCGATCATAAGACAACACCACTGTAAGAGAAATAATTAAATTAATTAATTTCATATCTCCTTACAAGTTTTAAATGAGATGAAATTCTTTCACGCCCATACAAAGATTTGGGTTCAATTTTCACTGAAAACAACTCCACTCATATTAAATTAATTTCTTACCTCTCTACTAGTTCAAACTTTTAGACGAAATGAAATTCTTTCAGCTCTTTGTTACGTGCACTGATGAGATGAAGGAAAAGAACGATGGTGATGGAGGAAACGCAGTCGCCGGCGGCGGTTGTAAATTGGGGGAAGGATAAGGGAAGTGAAGTGATGAAATGGTTTGGTCTGAAACCCAAGTCTGATGTACTTGTTTCCAATCCAATGGTGGGGATTAAAATGAGAGATACTGATCTGGAGCATACAAGTGGCAAAGAAGAGTAGTTTTATTAATTTTGTTTATTCCCTAAAAGACTTGGTTTATTCCAGTTTAATGCTTGATGTTATTTTAAATTTGTATTTGATCCTGTGGGGATTAAAATTTATGGTATCAGAGTCACAAGACTCACGCCCACCCATATTAAATTGTCCACTCATTGAGGACATGACAAGATTGTTGTCACAAAAGATAAATTTTCTTGTATTGTTGGTCTCCCAAAAGAGGAAAAATTGAGTTCGGCCCATAGTGAGGGGAAGTGTAAAGGAAATAATAAAATTCATTAATTCACACCTCTCTACAAGTTCGAACTTTTAGATGAGATGAAATCTTTCAATGACTATATTTGGGTTCGAATATCATAAAAAAATAATTTCATCCATATTAAATTTTCACTCGTAGTACCTCCTCAATGGGAATTTTTTTAAATCTGAGTAAGGAAGTGTAAAGGAAATTAATAAGTGAATTTTATTGCATTGCTCTCTACAATTTCAAACTTTTGGATGAGATGTACTTACCCGTCTCATACAACTTTTTTCCCGATACTTTGGGTCCCAAGAGATTGTAGTTTTAGTACAAGATAATGGTAAATTGCATTTTTTGTCTCAAGAGACTGTGATAAATGTGCAGCTTTAGTTCTAAAAAATTACAGATGACCCCAATTACAAAAAAAAAAAAAAAAATCACTTTGTTACATAGGTACTAACAGTGTTTTGGATCATTCTCTTGGGACCAAAAATGCAATTTTCTCACATGAATTTAATCAATCTCTTTGTGGTTAGTGGAGGTAACTTCAATAATGTGTGTATTGCGTCAAAGAAGTTTGGAGGCAAAAGAAGACCATAAAATACTATAATCGGCAATGTCAGATTATATTCTACAAGATTTGCATGTAGGAGGTAAATTCTAAAGTGTACAATAAGCGGTCGGGATGACAGGCGGCTTTGGAACGACTTGGTAAATTTTTTGCAGATGAAAGTTGGAGGAATATATATTTATTTTAGATAGCTCGTGTTGGAACCTAAGGTTTGCATGGGTCTAACCATAGGACAGTTTGTATTTTGTGTGACAAGATTGTGAGAAGGTTTACATGGGTCTAACCCAATCAACCTGAGATTTATAGAGCATCATACTCCTAAATCTTGATAATTAGCAAAGAGTATAGAGTCGGTGATGACAAAGCCATTAAAATTTGGAGAGGTCAGATTATAACTCATTTTATCCTAATCAATGAAAGTTAAAAGTGGAAACATTGCAAATAAAGCTAAAGCACAACTGAAATTGGATTTAATGGTGCATGTTGCCTTTTACTATATACCAACTTATGCTAGATCAATGGCATTTTTTGTTAACTGTGATAAACTTGAAAAAACGCCTACATTTTTGTATCTACACGTCTATGACACATCAAAATTATGCGTTAGTATGAAACTTATGTCACATTTATCATGTGTTTTGCATTATGTACAGAAAGCAAATCAAAGTGTCGTTGGACTCGCAGTAAGCAGCTAAAAGCAAATAAAAAATTATAGGGTTAAAGTTTCTTACGAAGTCATAATCGTACAAAAGAATTCCAAACCGGGCAGCCATTTCCCACACACAGTAGCTCTGCTTTCGCCACTTACCTTAACTTACTGTAGCAAATGGACAGTGGCGGGCGCACACGCAAAACAAGCAATGGCACTTTGGGACATGGGTATGCAGTGTCAAAATAGGGATGACGACGTGACGTGCTCTTCAATGGAGTTCCCCCCAACTGAAAAATATGACCTGAAGCTAGAGTCTCTAGCAAAAAAAGGAATACAAATCTAATTTATTGCCTTCAAATAACATAAAAAATAAATCTAATTTTTTTAAAGTAACAACTTACTATTAGTCAGAATCAAATCCATAATGGATTTTATTTTATTCTATTCAATACAATGATTGTAAGATGTTACTAGAAATGAAAATAAAAATCTCTAGTCATAAGACTTTAGAGGCCAGAGCCCCATTAAAAATAAAATAAAATATATATAAGGACAGTGAAGAATAAGAAATATTTATCGCATTAAACAAAGGAACTCTCTAATATATAGTTTTTTTATAGGCAACTATTATTTATAAATAAGAAAATATGACCAGAAGGTTAACAGTGTTCTCAAACTATATAAAAGGGATCTGGAAATTCCGAAACTTGGTAATTTTCTGGGGAAATTGCAAATTTGGTCCCATAAAAAAAATTTAATAACAATTTTGGCCCCACGTTCTATTTTTTTTTTCAAATTTTGTCCATTCCGTTAATTTTTGGAATCAAAGGCTTCTATTTTTTTAGACCATAATTTCAATTTATACATTTTCTTGGGACCATTTCTCTTGGAACCAAAAAACTGTAAGAATAACTATAGCACCAAAAATATCGAAAAGTGACCATTTTTTGAGATGACTCATTCTTATGGGACTAAAAGTGCAATTTACCCATAATTTTAAGCAGTTCTACTCCAAATGTTAAGAAAAAAATTTATTTGTGTTGTGTTAGATTGTGAAGGTGGATTAAATTTAGGTGTAATTCCAAAGTTACTTCTAGTTTGGTTGATTAGGCTATGAACCCGATTTCGTGTTTAGAAAGTGTATAAGTTTGTTTTGACGATCGATGTATTGTACGTTGTTTTTTCAAGGGTTGAGTACTCCTTATACTCAGTCACTATTTATTGCTTTTTGTAGAAAAATTAAAAATAAAAAGAAAAGAAAGTGAACACTATCGATCGGCAACCTTATTTGTCGTCCAGAATATATGCGAAAGCTCTAAGAAATAATCCAAAGAAAAACAAATGTCAATCCAAGTAACCACAAAGAACGCATAAAGCCACATAAAGAAAGATAAGATTCAAAGCCTACACCAATATAACTACCACAAAATGCAATCAAGTAACACAAAGACAATCGATTGACAAAAGGAAATAGAACAAAAGGAAAGAACAAAGATCAGTACCACAATGATATGCAATTAACACAAAGAAATTGAACACAAAGAGAAAACAAGGGCATGTACAGTATAATAAAACATATAAAGACAATCGTTCTAGAGACGTATAATTAATAGAAAATCAATTATAACAAAAAGAATCTAACAACCACAAAGACAGTTGCTCCATCTCACTCAAATCAATCATGACACAGGCAAAAAATTCACGACGACTTAACCACAAAAAGCATATTAAACACAATGAACATACTTGACAAAAAAAAAACATGTTAAATACAAAGAAAGACATAAAGCCTAAATGCACTGAAAATCATATAGCATGCCACAAAGATAAACAAATGCTAAAAAATCTCAACATGCATATTAATGAATAGGGGTAGGGGGACACATGAAACAAAACTTTACGTAATTATGCAAAACATACATAAGCCACACGCGCACACACACACATAAATTTCATAGATCCCACGGGTACTTTCATGCAATCATTCCTCATTCCTTCCCACTAGCACATCATCTTCCCATCACAAGAGTTAAAAGAGCAAAAAATAAATAAAAAATTAAGTAAAACATAAAAGCCATTATTCCACATAAAGCAATCACATACTTAACACACATCAAAGTACAACATGCAAACATAAAAATAAATAAATAATCAATATTCAACACAATTCAATAGAAGAAATACATAGGTCACACAAGACACGAATACCACCGAGCAAGAAAGTTTAAAATACATAGCACAAAGATATAATTGAATTTGCAACAACACGTAACCCAATCAACCTAAGTCCACATTTAGCGACTATAATACAAAAGCAATAGACTCGCAACAAGCGGCTACACAGTGAATAAAAATGTATAGGGTTAAAGTTTCTTATGAGATCATAATCCTACAAAATAATTTCAAATTGGGCAGCCATTTTTTACAAACAGTAGCTCAGTTCCTGCCATTAATTAGTTTTCTTCTTTGCACAATACACATGTGACTCACAGAAAACACCGTTGCTACTAACAAAAAAAGAAATCCTTTTACATTGACTTACTAGTAACAAATGGACAATGATGGGCGCAGATGCAAAAAAAGCAGTGGCGCTTTGGGACATAGGTATAACAACATCAAAATAGAGATGACTACGAGATGTGCTATTCAATTAAATTCCCCCCAACTGAAAAATATGATCTGAAGCTAGAGTCTATAGCAAAAATGGAAAATTGTTCTTAAAAAATATATATGTTGTGACCGTTTCTGCACAAGATCGGCTCCGCCCAATTGAGGGGAACAACGATCCCATTTCCGGCCGGCAAGGCGATGGAAAAATAACCCGTTCGACTGTCAAAGGGAGTCGGTCAACCTTTTCCGACCTCTCCACAACCAGGGCCCGGACCGGCTGGTTCCGGGCATAAATCAAATCCTGCACACGTGGGAACGCGCGCCACCCGGAAGAGCGACCTTAGAACGCGGCCTCTTCACGAGCATGTTGGGAAAATAGGGGTGCCCGGAATCTATTCGGGATAAAATTTAAATACGAATTTAAATACAATTATTACTAGCATGAATTAATCCTAATTAATTCAAATAATAATTCCAACAACTAATTATCATCATGCATGTTAAATTAATTTCATATATTAACTAGGCGGAATAAACAAGTAAATATGCGATTAACGTACCTCTTGTAGTATTGGCCTTTGGATATACGGGACAATTGTAATCTCGCTCTATCAACCCAAAGCCTTCTCAAGTATTTCCCTTTTCACCTCACTTGATCGCCGGTGGGAGACGCTTTCAAGTAATTTAATAAACTAAGGAAAAAGAAAAATATCTATGCTTCTTGATTTTTTCAACACATGGAATTATGTACTTGGGGATGAAATAATCATCCCCTATTTATAGAGGGAAGTGGCCGAAAATATGAGGCTTAGTGGGCTTGGAGAAAATCTTTTCTTAGTCTCTAAGAAATCTTGAATATATCTCATATATTCTTTTCTCCATAATAAAATATTCCACAAAAATCTCATTCTTATTTTCAAGGCTATAATTTTCGAAAATTTGTAGAGAGAAATCCATGATTTGGATCTTCTTGAATATATGAGATAATCTTGTATTTCAAGAATACTTATCTTCCATAATATCTTTCCAAGAAAATCAACAAAATCTTTTCTCAATCTACACCTCTAATTTTCGAATTTAACATGAAAAAATCAGCATAATATATTCTTTTTATTTTAATCACCTTATCATTATTGGGCTACTTAATGGGCTACTAGAGGGGCCTTAAGGAGAATTAATATTGGACCTCCTAATGGACTTCTGAATTTCAATATTGAGCCCCAATATAATTCAGCCCATTAATATTAATTATTACCACTAATAAATTAATATTGCACTATCCATCTTAATCCATATTACGATAATATGGGCTCCCGGTTATTATTTCCCGCGTTTAAGATTATCAAGTCCATTAATTAATTAAGCTTCTGAATAGCTCTAAATTAATTAATATATTTCACCTTGGAGTAAAGACAGCTCAACATTATTATTCGTACCGAAGAAACTAATTCTTCACTTGCATGATTTGGTACAATAAAACTTCTGAGCCCACCAAGGGGACTAATCACACGAGCCGTACTCGCACGCGTTTCTCCGAATTAAATCTTAGCAACCGTCGTATGATTAATATTACTGCCCAAGACACAAAGTTCGAAGTCGCAATGATTCTCACCCAACATGAATCAAAGCAGTAACCATTAAGCACACACGGTCCTATTTAAGTGACGGAGATTAAGAAATCAACAACCACTGAGGTCTAATTCTTCACCTTTAAGAATAGAAGAATTTCTCCTCGCTGTAGGACCTCTTCAACACATACTAAATGTGCTAGTGCAATCTCTTAGTCAAGACAGACCAATCTGAGCCTTACACATCGACCTTTCACGGCGGATTGTTCAATTCCACCTAGGTCGTGAAAATGTACGTTTAGTTACAAGTAAACTGTTAATGTTGTCTTCCGTGATCGGGTATCACCACATTAACTACAATGTAACATGTACTATATATTGAACGGTTTGCAATAGAAATTCAACATTCAATCATAACTAAAGCAAATGCGATAAAAGAATTATTCTCATAAAACGAGTGTTTGATACACGAGTTATACAAAGTAAAAGCATACTTTCACGTATAACTCCAACAATCTCCCACTTATACTTAAAGTCTGCTTTTAGTATACATCACGCATGTCTTAGTGTAGTAGCTCTACGTGACATCTCATGTCAACCTACACTAACCTAATAATTCCTCCCACTTATACTTAAAGCAGATTGACAATAGTCTTGACTCCCATTCCATTCACATGTCTCTCGAATGTACTCTGAGGCAGACCCTTTGTGAATGGATCCGCTAGGTTGTCACCCGACGCTATCTTTGCCACCTCTATATCTCCTCTCTTAACGATTTCTCGTATAAGATGGTATTTTCTTTCTATGTGTTTGCTGGCCTTGTGGGCTCTCGGTTCCTTTGAATTTGCAACTGCTCCGGCATTGTCACAAAAGATAGTTATTTTGTCGGGCAAATTCGGAACAACGTCCAAGTCCACTAAGAAGTTCTTGAGCCAAACTGCCTCTTTCGCTGCTTCACAAGCAGCTACATACTCGGCTTCCATGGTCGAATCAGCGATGCATTTCTGCTTAACGCTTCTCCATGAAATGGCTCCTCCTCCCATGCAAAACACACTACCCGAGGTTGACTTTCTTGAGTCTATGTCTGATTGGAAATCCGAGTCCATGTATCCTACGGGAACTAGACTATTTGACTGGTAAATCAGCATCCGCTCCCGAGTTCTTTTCAGATACCTCAAGATGCACTTTAGGGCAGTCCAATGGTCTTTCTCGGGATTACTTTGATATCTTGCCACCATGCCCACGGCAAAGCAGATATCCGGTCTCGTACATAGCATTGCATACATAAGGCTTCCTACGGCCGGAGCGTACGGAACACCTTTCATGTCATCTATCTCCGCTTGCGTCTTAGGGCTCATTTCTTTCGATAGATGGATTCCGTGCCTAAAAGGTATAAAACCTTTCTTGGAATCTTGCATGCTGAAACGCTTCAAAACAGTGTCAATGTATGAAGCTTGCGATAAGCCCAACATCCTCTTCTTGCGATCGCGAGTGATTTTGATCCCAAGGATGTGACCGGCTTCCCCTAAGTCCTTCATATCAAATTGTTTTGACAGCCATACCTTTACGTCTGACAATACCTTTACATTGTTTCCAATGAACAGAATATCGTCTACGTATAATACTAAGAATACCACCGCAGTTCCGTCACGCTTCTTATACACACAACTTTCGAACTCATTTTGATCAAACCCATAAGACTTAATCACTTGATCAAAACACTGGTTCCAAGTACGCGATGCTTGCTTAAGTCCGTAAATGGATCTCTTGAGCTTGCATACGAGATTCTCTTGGCCTTTTTCAATGAAACCTTTGGGTTGTTGCATATAGATATCTATCCCGTCAAGACTTCCGTTAAGGAAAGCCGTCTTGACATCCATTTGCCAGATCTCGTAATCTAAGTGCGCAGCGATCGACAAGAGAATACGGATGGACTTAAGCATATTTACAGGCGAAAAGGTTTCCTCATAATCGATCCCTTCTTTCTGAGTATACCCTTTGGCCACAAGCCTTGCTTTGAAGGTTTCAACCCTTCCGTCCGGTCCTCTTTTCCTCTTGTACACCCACTTGCATCCAATGGGTTCTACCCCACTGGGTGGCTCGACCAACTCCCACACTTGATTATGATCCATCGAACCCATCTCGGCTTCCATTGTCGTTTGCCATGACTCCGCGTCTTTGTCTTGGATTGCCTCGTTGTACGTCCATGGGTCTGATTCAACACCGGGAACCAAATCCGAAGATTCTCCTATCCCCATGAATCTCTCGGGTTGCCTAGGAACCCTCCCACTACGACGGGGTTCCGGTTGTGAAGATGTGACGTGTGGTACATCATCTTGTATACTTGGTATCGAGGTTTGACCTCTCAATTCTTCTAAGGTAATTTCACTTTTAGGTTTCCGATTGTTCATATAGTCTTCCTCCAAGAATTTAAAGTATGTACTTATCACGGTCTTTTGATCCTTGGGACTATAGAACATACACCCTTTCGTTCCCGCAGGGCATCCTATAAACAGCCTTAATTCCGAACGTGGATCCAACTTACCAGCTTCCTTGTCTAGCACGTATGCTGGACAACCCCAAATCCGCAAATATCTTAGACTGGGCTTGCGCCCGGTCCACAATTCCATTGGGGTTTTAGGAACCGATTTGGATGGCACCAAGTTTAGAATGTAAGCCGTCGTTTCCAAGGCGTTACCCCAAAACGACTTGGGTAAACCCGAATAACTCATCATGGATCTGACCATCTCTAAAAGAGTCCGGTTCCTTCGTTCTGCCACACCGTTCTGTTGAGGGGTTCCCGGTGCGGTCAACTGGGATACGATCCCTTCATCCGATAGGTAGTTCAAGAATTCATCGTTGAGGTATTCGCCTCCACGATCTGATCGTAGAAACTTGATACTCTTTTCCCTATGTTTCTCGGCTTCGGCCTTAAACTCTTTAAACTTTTCAAAAGTTTCAGACTTATGCCACATAAGGTAAATGTACCCATATCTTGAGTAATCGTCAATGAAGGTAACGAAATACTCATACCCCATTCTCGCTTTGATCGTCATTGGACCACACACATCGGTATGAACGAGTTCTAACACTTCCGTGGCTCTATTCCCCTTGGCTCCAAATGCCCTCTTGGTCATCTTACCCTCTAAACAGGATTCGCAAGTTGGAAACGGCTCGACTTGGAGCGATTCCAAGGATCCGTCTTTCACCAATCTCTCTATCCGCTTTAGATTAATATGACCTAGTCTAAGATGCCATAGAAGTGTTTCGTTCATCTCCGAAGAACGCTTTCTTTTATTGCTCGAAATGATCGACGTGTTATTAGATTCATTATTTGAGTGGTGTGCACACTTAATCGTATAGAGATTGTTTACCAACGTTCCATGACAGATAACATCATTCTTAAAAGAAACAGTAACAACTTTATTAAAAGTAACTGAATATCCATCAAAAAACAACTTAGAAACTGAAATTAAATTCTTCCTAAAGTTCGGAACGTATAAAACATCTCTTAAAATTAAAACTCTATCTTCAAAAGATAGGTGCATGACTCCCACTGCTTCGGCTGACACTCTCGTAGCATCCCCAAAAGTGATTGTAATCTCATTCTTGCTAAGTCGCCGGGTTAGCTGGAACCCCTGAAGAGTGAAACAAATATGATCAGTTGCCCCGATATCCACTACCCAAACGTGGGCAGCATACGCCGCAACATATGTTTCAACGACTAAAGCATGAGACTTACCTTTCTTCCCACCCTTCTTAGGCTTAGAACAGGTCGCCCTCCAATGTCCTTTCTCACCACAATTAAAGCACTTACCCTTAGAAGCTTTCTTTCCACCTCCTTCTCCCTTTGCCTTGGGTTTCACAACGGTTGGATTTGCTTGGGTCTGGCCCTTCGTCCTCTTCCTCTTCTTCCCTCCCTTGGGACCCGAAGAGGAAGATGGACCATTTGCCACCATAGCAACGGTTTGGTGATCCATTAGAGTCTCCACCGATACCAAAGCTTGCAAGAGCTCGGGCAAACTATTTGCCCGGTTATTCATTTGATAGTTCAACTGAAACTGCTCAAAGCTCTTTGGCAGAGAATGGAGAACGAAATCGACCTTAGTAGGGAGGTCAAATTCCGCACCAAGTACTTCCAACTTGTTGAGATAACCCATCATCTCGATTACGTGATCCCTTACGGGCGTACCTTCCACCATTTTCAACGAAAGCATCTTTCGCATGGTGATTTGCCAAGCCGTACGGTTCTGATGTTGAAACATCGCTTCAAGATTTTGCATTATCTCAGAGGCGGTCTCCATGTGTTGGTGTTGGTGTTGCAACACATCTGACATTGAAGCCAGAATAGTACACCTAGCCATCTCATCGGAGTCAAACCAACTCTTATGCTCTTTCTTGTCCGCTTTCGTGGCATCTTCGGCAGGCTCTTGGGGCTTAGGAGTGGTAAGTACCCACTTGTGGTGTTGAGCGGTTAGGACAATATTAAGGTTACGTTTCCAATCAACATAGTTCTCACCAACAAGTTTGTTATCTTTAAGTATACTAAACAGTGGATTAAAAGGTGCGACATGATGAACTGAGAATAAAACATACATTCATATCAATATCTAGAAAAATACGAAATTATCACATAATTCGATCACATCAATTATATTGAAACCTTAAAACAATATAATCATGCATCAGCCAACATCTCGAAACAATTTAAATGCGCCACGAGGGGTGGTCTATACATTTAAACACATTCAAGCGGATTACAAACTTAAAAGGTTACAAATCCTTAATTCAAAATTAATAGTTGGCTCCCACTTTGACCACATAGAAACTGACAGGGACTCCGAGGGGAGTAAGTTAATATCAAATTCCTATGCCTAAGTAATAACCATAATTAAATACAGGATTATTATTTCGCTTTGAGCAAGCCACTCGTGGTGAGGGTCAATACCGCCACTAGTAATAATCCACAATCATCCTTTCGGAATTTATTCATGTGAAATCCGTTCTTTTGGCCGATCCGAGAGGGAAATGTATTCCAAAAGAACTTCACAAATAAATAAATTATGGAGGTCAAAATAATCCAATTTTAATATCCGGAATAAAATTGCGATTATAAAAACATACTTAGTAATTTTCGAAAGTAAGGTTTTTCTTGGACAATTAAATTCATGCAAACACATATTAACAAATAATAATAAGTGCACGAAATAAAACATCCATCAAAACAAAATTAAACACATTGGAGCACTCAAATCCAATTGTCACGGTTTAATTTCTTCACGTCTTAATGCGAAAAATCGTCTTTGTTGCTTTCTGACGTTCGTCTCGACGTGCTCCCACTCGAACAGCAACACTTCTTCAAAAACAGCATCGTTTGGGGTTCGGGACGATGTTTAAAATCACACGAAAAAAAACACGAACCGAAAAAATTCCACGGCCTGAGATACAGCGCGTGTCGGCCCACGAAGTGGGCCCGCGCGCTTCCTGGATCGAGAAGCACCGAAATGCTGCCCGAAGCGCGCCGAAGCGCAGCCCCGAGGCGCACCCGAGGCGCTGCACGGAGGCGCGCCGAGGCGCCGCCCGGAGCGCCCCGAGGCGCTGCAGCCTCGCGCCCGAGGCGCGCGCGCAGTGCGCGCGGCGCCGTGCACCCGTCGCGCACGGCGCCCGTGCGCCGTATTTTTTTCGCCGTTCGTCCTCTTTTTCTTCACCCCTTGCATGATTTTACGTCCATACACGCGCCACGCTTGTATGCGTCGTCCGGGTACGCCGTTTTTAATTCTTCGTTCTTCGTCACGATCCGGTTACAATTTATTTTTACAAAAAAAAAATACTAGATCTAGACTAGTCTATTACAATGATCGAATCAAAATAAAAACAACTAATCTACTCGTGGATTTTCTCACGAGAAAAACGAATTCGAACGAATCGAATTAAAAAACAATTAATTTCCACGCATGAAATTAACAACATTAAAACCATGACAATTGGATACCTGCAAAAAAGATCTAACAATTCTACTATCCAATTTCAATTTAATGTTTAACAATTTAAATTCCAATTTAAAATTCAGAGCCCGAAACCGTGGCTCTGATACCAGTTGTTGGGAAAATAGGGGTGCCCGGAATCTATTCGGGATGAAATTTAAGTACGAATTTAAATACAATTATTACTAGCATGAATTAATCCTAATTAATTCAAATAATAATTCCAACAACTAATTATCATCATGCATGTTAAATTAATTTCACATATTAACTAGGCGGAATAAACAAGTAAATATGCGATTAACGTACCTCTTGTAGTATTGGCCTTTGGATATACGGGACAATTGTAATCTCGCTCTATCAACCCAAAGCCTTCTCAAGTATTTCCCTTTTCACCTCACTTGATCGCCGGTGGGAGACGCTTTCAAGTAATTTAATAAACTAAGGAAAAAGAAAAATATCTATGCTTATTGATTTTTCCAACACATGGAATTATGTACTTGGGGATGAAATAATCATCCCCTATTTATAGAGGGAAGTGGCCGAAAATATGAGGCTAAGTGGGCTTGGAGAAAATCTTTTCTTAGTCTCTAAGAAATCTTGAATATATCTCATATATTCTTTTCTCCATAATAAAATATTCCACAAAAATCTCATTCTTATTTTCAAGGCTATAATTTTCGAAAATTTGTAGAGAGAAATCCAAGATTTGGATCTTCTTGAATATATGAGATAATCTTGTATTTCAAGAATACTTATCTTCCATAATATCTTTCCAAGAAAATCAACAAAATCTTTTCTCAATCTACACCTCTAATTTTCGAATTTAACATGAAAAAATCAGCATAATATATTCTTTTTATTTTAATCACCTTATCATTATTGGGCTACTTAATGGGCTACTTGAGGGGCCTTAAGGAGAATTAAGATTGGACCTCCTAATGGACTTCTGAATTTCAATATTGAGCCCCAATATAATTCAGCCCATTAATATTAATTATTACCACTAATAAATTAATATTGCACTATCCATCTTAATCCATATTACGATAATATGGGCTCCCGGTTATTATTTCCCGCGTTTAAGATTATCAAGTCCATTAATTAATTAAGCTTCTGAATAGCTCTAAATTAATTAATATATTTCACCTTGGAGTAAAGACAGCTCAACATTATTATTCCTATCGAAGAAACTAATTCTTCACTTGCATGATTTGGTACAATAAAACTTCTGAGCCCACCAAGGGGACTAATCACACGAGCCGTACTCGCACGCATTTCTCCGTATTAAATCTTAGCAACCGTCGTATGATTAATATTACTGCCCAAGACACAAAGTTCGAAGTCGCAATGATTCTCACCCAACATGAATCAAAGCAGTAACCATTAAGCACACACGGTCCTATTTAAGTGACGGAGATTAAGAAATCAACAACCACTGAGGTCTAATTCTTCACCTTTAAGAACAGAAGAATTTCTCCTCGCTGTAGGACCTCTTCAACACATACTAAATGTGCTAGTGCAATCTCTTAGTCAAGACAGACCAATCTGAGCCTTACACATCGACCTTTCACGGCGGATTGTTCAATTCCACCTAGGTCGTGAAAATGTACGTTTAGTTACAAGTAAACTGTTAATGTTGTCTTCCGTGATCGGGTATCACCACATTAACTACAATATAACATGTACTATATATTGAACGGTTTGCAATAGAAATTCAACATTCAATCATAACTAAAGCCAATGCGATAAAAGAATTATTCTCATAAAATGAGTGTTTGATACACGAGTTATACAAAGTAAAAGCATACTTTCACGTATAACTCCAACAGAGCACCCGCTCTCGACCCGGGCATAGATCAGCCTGTACTGGGCTTGTCCGCCCGACCAGCTGTAGGATTCAGTGTAGTATGTCACCGGTTGCCGCTAGGAAAAGCGCTATCACCATGCGCGACTCCCGTACGAGCACCCGGCCATCAAGGCCAGGCTACTCCAGACCTCCGGCCTCCCGACGCGAGGAGCGCCCAAGTGCTCGTGACAAAATCAAATAGAATCGCTCCAGATTGGGCAAAGGGCCGCCTCCGTACTAAGTGACAGGGAGAATATTCCACCCAAATGAGGAAAGTTCACAGAAAATCGTCCTTTTGTGGACACGCATCAACACGCCAGTGGTCGGTCGCCTACAAGCTAGGGCGTACGGGAGCCTGCACACCCTCAGGGCTAGAGACATTTAATGCCCATTGTCCCCTGAAGGGTCGGAAATGACAACTATGCCCCTATAAGGAGAAAACTATAAATACCCCCACATTTGTAACTAGAAAAGAGAGTTCAATACAATCATCAAAAATAGCAATATAATTTGCATTCAAGTCCAAGGATTAAATACCCCTGGCAATTCTTGGTGTTCTTATTTTCAGTTCATCTTCATCATTAATTCTCCTCATCATAACCTTACATTCAGCATTTATATCTCCAATCATTTGATATTTTTTGCCAATGCTCACTGAAATAGCCATTGATTACCAGCTCCATTGTTTGGAAAACAACAATATAAAAGAACATCAAACAAAAAAATAAAAGTATTCTAACCAATCAACCACCTTAAATATTTATCGTCCATGATATATGCAAAAGCTATAAGATATAATTCAAAGCTAGTGAAACAAGTGTCAGACTTCCTCCAATATAACATCACTAATAACTACAAATGGGTTGACATGTGACTGTTTAACGACCAACAAGAATAAAATCTATAAAAAAGAAATCCTTGCACAATTAACCATCTATGCTCCACCATAAATTTCTTTGAAACTTTCCTAAACATCTCAATCTTCTCACACAACATACAAAATGTCCTATGGTTAGACCCATGTAAATCATAGGTTTCAACATGAGCCATAAAAAATAAATATTACTCCAACTTTCATCTGCAAAATATCTACCAAGTCGTTCCAAAATCGCCTGTCATCCCGACCGCTTATTGTACACTATAGAATTTACCGCCTCAATGCAAATCTTGTAGAATATAATCTGACATTGCCCATTATAGTGTCTTATGGTCTTCTTTTGTCTCCAAACTTCTTTGACGCAATACACACATTATTGAAGTTACCTCCACTAACCACGGAGAGATTGATCAAATCCATGTAAGAATAATTGCACTTTTTGGTCCCGAAAAGAATGGTCCAAAACACTGTTAGTACCTATGTACGAAAGTGATTATTTTTTTCTTTTTTGTAGTTGCGGTCACCAATAAATTTTCAGGATTAAAATTGCAATTTTACAACATTCTCTCGGAACAAAAAATGTAATTTACCATTGTCTTGTACTAAAAATACAATCTCTTGGAACTAAAGTGTCGAGAAAAAAGTTGTATGAGACGGGTCCTAAATAAATACATCTCATCCAAAAGTTCAAAATTGTAGAGAAGTATGCAATTAATTCACTTATTGATTTCCTTTACACCCCCTTACTCGAATTTTAAAAAATTTCATGTGATGACAAAGCTATTAAAATTCGGAGAGGTCAGATTATAACTCATTTTGTCCTAATCAATGAAAGTTAAAAGTGGAAACATTGCAAATAAAGCTAAAGCACAACTGAAATTGGATTTGATGGTGCAAGTGAAAATTATCCCTAAATTAAAAAAAGAAATGTTAAACCAAATCATGATATCTATATCATAGAGTTTTGTTTCCTTTTTTGTGATGAGTAAAAAAGTATCTCTTGGCAAGGTAAAAATGAATTGCATGCCTTGGAATGCATGTTGCCTTTTACTATATGCAACTTATGTAGATTTCGTGCAATTCAACATTTATAAGATCAATGGCATTTTTCGTTAACAGTGATAAATTCGAACAAACGCCTACTTTTTTGTATCTGCACGTTGATTAGGCGTGAAATTGTTATGTTTTGGTGCCCTATTCGCCCATGTTTTGAGTGTTTTCGATTAGTGTTTGGAGTCAAATGAGTATCATTTTTATAAAATCATTAATTTGTCTTTTTGGTTTTCATATATGGATAGAGGGCGAAAAGAGGAGTTCGTAGGACTTTGAATCGGCCAAAACGGACTCCCGGTTGAGGAGATAAGAAGATTTTACGAACAAGTGACGGATGCTGAAAAGTGCTCGACCACATAGGCTCGAGCGGGGCGCTCGAGCACCTGATCCGCTCGACCACTTTAGCTCGAGCGACCCGCTCGAGCGGGTCTGCTCGAGCGCCTCCAAGGCATTTTTTCCAGATTTCGTTTTTTGGCCCATGAGAGCCCATTTAGACCCGGTGCCTATATATACCTCTTCCAAACTCGTTTTAAACGACCACCGGATCCCGAACTTTAGAAATCACTTTTAGACTTAGTTTTTAGAGAGAGGAAGAGGAGAAGAACGAGCAAGCTTTACTTTTACGTTGTTGAGGTTTTTCGTACGAATTCTTAGTTTAATTTCGTTTCTCAGTTTCTTTTCCTTAGCTTGATTACTCTAAACGTTCTAAACTTTGTTTTTATCAATTCAAATTCAGTTCTTAGTATTTATTTCTTTAAACCCTAGTTCATGTTTCATCTTTTCTTGGTTCAATTTACCATGTTTATGTTCGTTGTTTCTTCTATTGCTTTTATGTTTGTTAACGTCATGTCTAGCAAAAACCCTTGCATGCTTAGGTTAGGATGAACTCGTAGAAGTAGGATGTGGGTACGTAATTAGGGTAATTCGTGACGTTAGTTTTAATTCTCTTAATTAATAAATTCTTATAATTAATCTTAACTTTACCTTTGAATTTCGTATGAAAGTGTTAGAGAGAGGACGACCGCATCACTCAATAACGATTAGTAGTCTTAACGAGAGGGTTTAGAAAGGGTTAATTCATCTACCGGTTTAGCGAAGGAGGACGACCGCATCACCTTAGTTAAATTAGGGTCTCATTAATTAAGCGCTATCTATTAACTTGTTAGTGGATTAGTGAAGTCGATTGCTAGGATAAAGTATTAGGGTTAGAAATCTTGAGCTTTCATTCTACGATCTTTTACTTAGGTTAATTCTTGTGTGTCACAGTTATTCTGATTATGTACCTGCTCCGTTAGTATACGTAGGGATTCCTATCCTGAGCATCACCATCTCATACTTGCATACACACCTTAGATACTTAGTTTAATTTTCCTTTTGCATTCGTAGAGTAATTTAGTTTAGACTTAATTCTTTTAATTTTCAATCCTCAAACATACACTCATATTAACTACGACGCGTAGATCTTCAGGGATCTATTCGCATACACACTTTCCCTTGGGTTCGATAATACTTGGTCCCAATACTTGCCACTACTACAGTGAACCCGTACTCTTGCGGGGAAGCTACTAGTAAAAGCTAGTATATTCGCATCAAGTCAATGGCGCCGTTGCCGGGGATAGCGTTGTATGTCTTTTGAATAGGACTTGTCGATAACTTAGTAGTTAGTAGTGAGTGACTTATTTTCTGTTTATTTTTATTTGTTCAGCAGTTGCGTTTTGATCCTTTTGCTAGTGTTTCAGGTTTATGAAAACACGCTCACAAGGCAATACGGGCGAAGAAAGAATCCTGTCAGACCCTGAGACGATAGCCAGAAGGAACCGAGCTTTCTTGAGAAGAATGACTACTGCTGGAGACAAAGACAACATGAATCTGGATGGAGATGGTAACTTAGACAAAATAGTTTGAGAGTATACTGTTTTAGTGGAGCAGGCGGTTGGAGTTGAGAGCAGTAACCAGCAAAAACCCATAGGGGAAGCTCAGAACCAACTCCCAAACCCGCAAAACTCAATCAACTCTACACATACACAACCCCAAAACCAGAACCAAAACCAGATTATCCACCAAAACCCACAGCAACCATTTAACAACCCTGCTTACCCACCAAATAATCACCCTTACCCTTATCCACCATACCCGTATCCTCATTACCCATACCCACCACCACCTGCTTACAACCAACCACCAGTTTATCAACCACCACCAGTCCAGCAAGTACCCATACCACCAGTTGTTCCTCAACACGTTCCGCAGAATGGAGAGAATATGGCTATTCGGGGGAGGTTTGCAGCACAGCCGCAGCGGTACTATGATGGAGTGGCATTGCCTCATGTTGAGGCAAATAATTTCTCTATTTCCCCAGGAATTCTAAAGCTCCTGACCGAGAATCAGTTCAAGGGGGTGATCGGGAAGGAGAATCCACACACTCACCTGAGGAGTTTTCTCATGATAGCATCTACTTTCAATTACAATGGCATGTCTGAAGATGCCAATAGGCTTAGGCTGTTCCCATTCTCATTGACGGGAATAGCAAAAGAGTGGTACGATAATACGCTTCCACGGGGAGGTATTACCACTTGGGCCGAGCTCGAGCGTCTGTTCCTCGAGCGCTTCTACCCTCCATCGAGAACGATTAAAGCGAGGATTGAGATCTCTTCCTTCCGCCAGAAGTCTGGAGAAGATTTACGCTAAGCGTGGGAGAGATACTCAAACATGCTGATAGAGTGCCCGCAGCACGGGTACAATGAGGGTGATATTATGGCATTCTTCTACAGTGGTGCCAACAAGGCTGGGCAAGACTATTTAGACGCTTGTGCGGGCGGAGCATTCCTGAATCAAGGCATAGAGAGGTGTAGAGAGATCGTTGACAATATTGTCACGAATGCCGGTGCTTGGGGTGTGGATGCAGATTTTCAGAGAGTGCATCAGGTTGAAGAGGGTGAAGGAACGAGAAGGCTATTGATGGCCATGATGGAGAAGATCAACAACCTCGAGTTGGGGAAGAGTTTGGTTGGAGAGCATGCAGTAGAGAATGAGAGAGTAGACCAACCAAGTGGGCAGCAAGAGGTAGCCAATTACATGGGAGGTCAATATTACAATCAGAATGGCTACCAAGGTGGAAATCAGTATGGAAGGCCTTCTTATGGCCAACCATTTGTACCTCCAGGCCCACAGCCACTTCAAAATCAATGGAGGAACACACAAGGAGTTCAAGGAGGCCAGCAGCCTCCTCAAAACACATGGAGGAAAAATGAGAACTTTTCTTATGCTAACCCAAAAGCTGGTGTTACTGTTCCTGCAGGTGTTGATCCGGGGTCTAAACCTCCTGGTGGAGAAGGCGGTGCATCAACCGAGGAGATGTTGAGAGCGATCCTTCAGAAGGTGGAGGAGGGAAGCAAGCGGTTGTCATCCTTGGAGTACGATGTGAAGGAGTTGCATAAGAAGGGTGATCAACGTGATCAAGAGCTCCAGAAGATGAATGTTGAGTGGACTAGAATTCAACAAGAGAACAATCGAAGGTTCACTTCTTTAGAGTTCCAGATGAGCCAGATTGCAAAGTCAGTGAATAGAATGCCGGAAGGGAACCCGAAAGAGCATTGCAAGGCGATCCAGCTTAGAAGTGGAACCAACTATGAAGGTCCTCAGATGCCTGCTGATTCTGAGACGCCCCAAGGGGAAGTTGAGACTGAGGAGAAGAAAGTTGAGAAAGAGGTTGAGGATGAAGGCATTAAGAAGAGTAAAGATATGGATGAGTCCCAGAAGGGCAAGGAAAGTGAGGAGATAGAGAGGGTTCCAAAGTGGAAGAAGGCAAAGGGAGCAAAGGAGAAAGTGAAAGTGACAGAGCGAGATGAATGGGGGGTACCCAAATCTGTGATACCCGTCCCGTATCCACAACGCTTTATGAAGAAAACGCTTGATGAGAAATTCGCTAAGTTCCTTGATGTTTTTAAACAATTGCATATTAATATTCCTTTTTATGATGCTTTGGAACAGATGCCAAATTATGCCAAGTTCCTGAAGGACTTGATTGCGAAAAGACGGCGAGTGGATGAGCCAAAGTTGGTGCAGCTGAACCACGAGGTGAGTGCATTAGTGCACAAGGCGCTTCCACCAAAGATGAAGGATCCCGGGAGCTTCACGATCTTATGTGACATTGGGAACGGGATCAAGAAGGGAGCGTTTTGCGACCTTGGAGCAAGCATCAATCTTATGCCCTTGTCGCTTTTCAAGAAGTTGGAAGGTGGTGAACTTCAACCCACAATGATGACGCTTCAACTCGCCGACCGGTCTATCACTCGACCTCAGGGTGTGGTTGAAGACGTCCTAGTGAGAGTTGGAGATCACATTTTTCCAGCCGACTTTGTAGTGCTTGAGATGGAGGAAGATGAGCACGTGCCCCTGATATTGGGAAGACCATTCTTAGCTACGGCGGGGATGGTGCTAGACGTGGCAAATGGGAAGATTACGTTGAAGGTTGATGATCAAGAAGTGAAGATCTCCCTATATGAAGCCATGAAGCACCCGAGGGAGGATGAGAGCTTGTATTGCATGGATGCAATTGATCCTCGTGTTGAAGACACACCTTCTATCCCTAATCCTTCTTATATTCATGATTTTGTTAGTCCTTCACTTGATTATTTAACCCATGAGAATAATGATCTTGATTATGTTGATAGGGATAAAATGAAGAAGTTGAAGGAAGAAGAGGTGAAGAAAGTGGACGTGGTCCAGTTAGAAGGGAAAGGAGGAGTTAAGAAGAAGAAGTCTAAATTCAAAAAGTTGTTTAGTAAGACTCCTCCAGATAAAGGTGAGAAGGAGTTGAGACCTAAACCACTTGAGGTGGGGAAGGAAGCAAAAGGGCTCATGAAGGTGGGGCACCAAGGAAAGGAATGCAAACACCACTCTTATGAGAGTAAGGGAGGTAAATTTGAGTATGATGTCCCATAAGCTCCTTTGAGCTTGGTCCGGCATGAGGACCTTAAAAATAGCGCTGAATGGGAGGCAACCCATTTTTATTTGCTTTTGAGTGTTTTTAGTTATTTTCCTTTTATGTTACTAGGATGTTGTTGAGTCGTATGTTTAACCTCGTACTTGAGAGTTTATTTTGTAGGCTTGTCTCGAAGGAGTGCCAGATAGGTAAAGATTGAAGGAACCAACTTGAGACAAGGGAGTGTGCAAAGCTATTGAGAGAAATTGAATTATTTGGTTGAGGTAACCCACAACCCCAAACTTAGACCTCTAGCAAGGTCGAAGTTTGGGGGGTGGAGTATTTATGTGTTTTATGACATTGCACCGGAGCACCCCTTATCTTTGAGTTGAGTTTGATTGATTATTGGTTTGTTGAGATACTCCTTGGGCTGATTTTGATTTGTTTTGTTACTCAATATTTTATGCCTATCAACCATCTTATGCTTGTTGATTGCTATCTTTGAGTATGATTTGATGAGTAGGGTGAATTGCGAGGTTGAGTTAGGAGTTTTATTGTGTGAGTGTTTGAGTTAGAGTTGATTTGAGAGAGAACTAGTATGCTTGCAAGTTTTCTTTTTGAGTATTTGTGTGATGAGAGTGAGAATTCACAAGGACTAGCATGGATGTGAAAGTCGTGAGATTTGAGCCTTATGAGATTTTGATGCATTAATTGATCTCTTCGTTTGTGAGTGGATCGTCACCTTAGAGGATGCTAGAACTTGTGTGTGCTCTCACTTCTTGATTGTGTCTAGTTTGATATGCCGAATGTGATCTTAGGCCATCTTTGATTTGAATGAGTCACTTAGCCAAAAAATTTCCTTACCATTGATATTTGTCCCTTGTTAGCCCCGTTGAGCCTAAAGCCTATTTTATTTGCTAGCACATTTAAACACTATTCCAGTTCCTAAGCTTTTTGTCCCAATTTGAGTGGAGAATAGGAAAAGTGTGAATATTGAAGGGATTGATTTGAGTTGAAAAATGAGAGTTATTGATGGTTGAGTGGTGATAAAATAAGGGTGTGAATGAGATTTGAGTTGTGGGAAAGAACAAAAAAAATTGAGAATGAGCAAAAGAAAAATTGAGCTCATGTGTTTGTGCGAAAAAGAAAAAAAAAGAAAAAGAAAAAAATGAAGTGATTGAAAAAAAAATGTGAAAAAGTGAGAAAGAGAAAAATTGAAGTGTTGAGAGTATGGAATTGAAAGAGTGTTGATTGGAAATGTTTGAAGTATTCTGTTCCTAATCTCGAAGTGCCAAAGTTTGATTTTCTATTCTCCATTCACTTGAGTCACTTACCCAAATTGTTATCCCACCCGTCCAAAGAGCCTACATTACAACCTTGAGAAAAGTCCTTTTTGATTCGGCATTGATTTCTAGAGTATGGTCGGAGTTGAGAGTGCTTACAAGCCTATGGCTGCCGATATGAGTGATTGATTGTTTGAGTGAGTCCCTTAATCATTGATATACACTTGTGAGGGAGTGAAACACATCGTTGAGTGCACATCCATGTTTGATCTTGGTGTTTCTTGTTGTTGTTGCATGAGTATGATGAAGGAAGGTGAGTGAGTATACATGTGATTGATCTTTAAAGCTCGAGTTCATTTACTAGCATGATTTGATTCTTTGACTCATTCCTAACAATTTCACTTGACTTATTATTTCGTTGCTTGAGGACAAGCAACATGGTAAGTTTGGGGGGGTTGATTAGACGTGAAATTGTTATGTTTTGGTGCCCTATTCGCCCATGTTTTGAGTGTTTTCGATTAGTGTTTGGAGTCAAATGATTATTATTTTTATAAAATCATTAATTTGTCTCTTTGGTTTTCATAGATGGATAGAGGGCGAAAAGAGGAGTTCGTAGGACTTTGAATCGGCCAAAACGGACTCCCGTTTGAGGAGATATGAAGATTTTACGAACAAGTGACGGATGCTGAAAAGTGCTCGGCCACATAGGCTCGAGCGGGGCGCTCGAGCACCTGATCCGCTCGACCACTTTAGCTCGAGCGACCCGCTCGAGCGGGTCTGCTCGAGCGCCTCCAAGGCATTTTTTCCAGATTTCGTTTTTTGGCCCATGAGAGCCCGTTTAGACCCGGTGCCTATATATACCTCTTCCAAACTCGTTTTAAACGACCACCGGATCCCGAACTTTAGAAATCACTTTTAGACTTAGTTTTTAGAGAGAGGAAGAGGAGAAGAACGAGCAAGCTTTACTTTTACGTTGTTGAGGTTTTTCGTACGAATTCTTAGTTTAATTTCGTTTCTCAGTTTCTTTTCCTTAGCTTGATTACTCTAAACGTTCTAAACTTTGTTTTTATCAATTCAAATTCAGTTCTTAGTATTTATTTCTTTAAACCCTAGTTCATGTTTCATCTTTTCTTGGTTCAATTTACCATGTTTATGTTCGTTGTTTCTTCTATTGCTTTTATGTTTGTTAACGTCATGTCTAGCTAAAACCCTTGCATGCTTAGGTTAGGATGAACTCGTAGAAGTAGGATGTGGGTACGTAATTAGGGTAATTCGTGACGTTAGTTTTAATTCTCTTAATTAATAAATTCTTATAATTAATCTTAACTTTACCTTTGAATTTCGTATGAAAGTGTTAGAGAGAGGACGACCGCATCACTCAATAACGATTAGTAGTCTTAACGAGAGGGTTTAGAAAGGGTTAATTCATCTACCGGTTTAGCGAAGGAGGACGACCACATCACCTTAGTTAAATTAGGGTCTCATTAATTAAGCGCTATCTATTAACTTGTTAGTGGATTAGTGAAGTCGATTGCTAGGATAAAGTATTAGATTTAGAAATCTTGAGCTTTCATTCTACGATCTTTTACTTAGGTTAATTCTTGTGAGTCACAGTTATTCTGATTATGTACCTGCTCCGTTAGTATACGTAGGGATTCCTATCCTGAGCATCACCATCTCATACTTGCATACACACCTTAGATACTTAGTTTAATTTTCCTTTTACATTCGTAGAGTAATTTAGTTTAGACTTGATTCTTTTAATTTTCAATCCTCAAACATACACTCATATTAACTACGACGCGTAGATCTTCAGGGATCTATTCGCATACACACTTTCCCTTGGGTTCGATAATACTTGGTCCCTATACTTGCCACTACTACAGTGAACCCGTACTCTTGCGGGGAAGCTACTAGTAAAAGCTAGTATATTCGCATCAAGTCACACGTCTATGACACGTCAAAATGATGTGTAATTAGTATGAAACCTATGTGCCATTTACCATGTGTTTTTCATTATGTACAAAAAACAAATCAGCGTGTCCTTGGAAATTTCTTTTAAACTAACATCAAGATTAAGCATTGTTTTGCTTCATCGAGCCAAAATTTTTCTTTAAAAGATCAGGGTTTGAATGAAAGCTTGTCGCATAGGGAAGTTGAATATCATGCTCAATTGTTTAAACAACAATGTAGTGTTTGTGTGGACAAGATAAGGAAAATTGCAAATTTGGTCCCGCGAGAATTTTTCAATAACAATTTTGATCCCACGTTCTATCTCATTTTTTTGCGAATATGGTCATTGTCGTTGATTTTTGGGACCCAAGCTGTAATATTTTGTGACTGACTACAATTTGATAACCATATTGGATAGTTAAAAAAATGTCCAAAAATAAATTATGGATACGCCACTTGACTTATATTAATGCATTTATTAAGAGAGGATCTCCTAAAATATTGTTAAAGAGCTGGATACAGAACTAATGGTTGAAGGTAACATTCATAACTATTCTTTTTGCCATTTAACAACATTCTCTTGGGACAAAAAACGTCGGAAAAAAAAATCATGGGACTAAAGCCATTAAAACTATGTCCTTTAGGACCAAAAATGCAATTTAAACTATTCTTATATCTTTATGTACATACACTATCAATCAAGTGAACAAGAACCATTTATAACCATTTTACTTGAAATTAATACAAGACAAAAACGTGTGAAACTAATGCACGGATCTATCACACAGTTCTCTCTACTTGAATAAAATCATGTGAACGTGTGCAAGATGATGATTAATATTACTATTTATTAGAGGCATTGTTGGAATAAGTTGACAAATTTGTATTCATATTAGTAGAGTGACAAATAAAAGAAACACCGCCATTATAAATAAAATAGAACAGTTAAAAAGAGACTAATGGAGTATCATGTTAGTTTCATTTTGGTACTCACATATTAATTTTATATATAGTAATTATTAAATAAATAAAACTGAAAACTCTGCCAATACATTTAATTTGGTGCTGGCAAAAAAGAAAAATACATTTAATCATTAAATTCAATTTAATACATATAGCCGTGAATCGAATTAGGATGTTGCAAAAATTTCAACACATTAAAAAGTTTGAATCCATAGATTGCTATGTACTGTGAAAGTAATAAATTATACTTTCCAAGGAATACCATCCACTAACCTTACCCAAATCTTATATTCCAAAAAATGGAAAATTATATTAATGACATGGGGGCACAGAGGAGCTATAAAAGGGTCATAACCCTAAGCCTTAGTCATAACCTAATTTGTGTATGAATACAAATGAAAAATGGAGAAGGGGTCTTCCAAATTCCGCGGCATCAGAATAAGGAGATCCAGGATACGGGGCGGAGATAAGGAGGATGTGGCTCAACACCTTCGTTAAGGAGGTGGAAGTGCTGCAAGAATTTCATCTCATCTAAAAGTTCAAACTTGTAGAGAGGTAAGAAATTAATTTAATATGAGTGGAGTTGTTCTCAGTGGAAATCGAACTCAAATCTTTGTTTGGGCGTGAAAGAATTTCATCTCATTTAAAACTTGTAAGGAGATATGAAATTAATTAATTTAATTATTTCTCTTACAGTGGTGTTGTCTTATGACCGAGCTGCCCGGAATTTTCTCACCGGTGAGATACCAACAAAAAAGGATGGTCAGAGAAGCTGAGATTAACAGTCATTTCGCTACTAGTGAGAGTTATTGTCTGCAGTGGAAATAATGTGAAGGTATTAGATCTAATATGATAGAGGTGGATTTAGATCATAGAATTTATTCACTTCTTTGGATTCACTCCTTTTGTCCTTCCAAACAATTTTTTGGCAACTTTCTCCATTCTCCAATTTCCGGTTTCATCTCTAAATTTCACGCCGAACAAATAAAGATAGATACCTTCCCCAGGATGACGGGTGAGAGAGTCTTCGAGATTATTTCCATCTCGAAATTCAAAGTAACGACTTCCATGCCTATTTTCCAATGCACAAAACCTTCAGTAATAATCGAATGACTCATTATTGTTATCCAAACCCTCCTGATGATTCAAGGCCTACTCTACCGATGTGTTCCCAACCCGTACATTTTCAAATTGCTCGAGATGGAGAAATGAGGGAAATGCGGATTTCCGTCGTTAGCAATTAATAAAGCCGCGATGGCTACTGAGGCGGAAGCGGAGAGGCGAGCAAAGGAGGTCTTGCAAGATGTTGTATATATTCAACAGACGAGTCATTTACTTGTTACCAGAAAATAATCAGATGTTTCGAATTGTAAAACAAAGTGGTGTATAAAATTGCAAAGAAAAAAAAATATATGTTGTACTTGATAAAAGCAATAAAGTTTGTAATGTTTTAATCATTAACGTCCTTATAAATTCATTTACTGTATAAATATATTGTATGTAATTGCCAATATTATTGGATTAATTATAAAATAAGGGTAAAATTAAGTATTTATGGTATCAAACTGCAAAGCATTTATTGCATAAAAGTCCAATGGCTTTTTAGGTGTTCAACAATTACATGTTTTTATAAAATTTGCAATTCAATACAAAAACTGAGAAATTGTTGCAATTTGATATATAAGACACTTTTCAAACGTTTTAAATTTGATGTGGCTGCCAGAAAGCAACGTACGTAAGATGCCGCATCAACGACAATATGCAGCACCTTTGGATTCACTCCTAATGTGATGTTTGGTAAGTATTATATATTAACACTTCGACCTAGCAAAAAACAATGGCACTATTTCCACTAAACTAAATTTATATAATAATGGATAAGTTCTCCCTATCTGATATTCATAAAACCATAAGTAAGATAATTTTTTCCAATTTTGACCCCCAATTGTAACTTCTCATCACGTCTATTGCCACCGCAGAACACAATTTGATCGACAGATCATTCAAATCCTATGATAGAATAAAATATTGTAACCATATTTACAAAAAATAATATTGGCAAATTACCACCCAAATTCAAGAAAGGACGATAGAATAAAATAATCAATAAGATAATTATGGCGAAGGAAAAGGATGGTGTAGTAACTCCAGCGAGAAAGTGACTTTGTGTAATATTTTCCAAATCCAATAAAAAAACTGCTTTGCTGATAACTCCGGCGACAAAGATGGTGATCACAAAAAGATCTTAGTGAAGAAGGCAATGATTTATGGGAATATATTCCGGCTCCGACCATTATTTATCAATTTTTTTATGCAAAGTTTGTTCATTCTTCTTGTGTTAGCTTCTCTCAAACATCGTCGATACTGTAACTATGTCTCTTTTTTTTATCAGTGTAAGTTCACAAAATTACCCTCAAACTTATAGGGCAATTGTTTATTGCCCTACTTTTTAAAAAAGAATATTTTTTTTCCAAAAAGATTGGAAAATAAGTTGGCAAAAGGTTGACACTAAGGTTAACACGGTGCCAACCTTTTTGCCAACTTTTTTGCCAACCTTGTTTCGGCAAAATTTATTTTTTATAAATGTAGAACAAAAAGCAATTGCAATATAAATTTTTGGGCGAATTCTGAAACGGAAATGGAGTTCTTAATGGTGAAAATGTAAATTATGCTTGAGTTATGAGGGTAAAAATAACTTTTTCAAATTTATCAATAAATTTAGATAGACGGACAAATGAACTATAAAACTTCACTAATGAATCAAAGGTTTAGACTATCCTATCTTATCACATATAAGCTACCAAACGAGTTATAGTATTCGTTTTTTGGGTGATGAGGTCATCTCTTCGTCAACAGATGGAAGAATGTTTGGAGAAGAAACCGCTTAGTTACTTAAATCCATCGCTAGATTCTAACTTTTATATCGGAATATAATTTTATTTCATTGAATATAAAGGATATCCAAGCCCCAACACATGAAAATTACTCTCGTCAACTATTATTTGTTGTAATATTTTTTTAAGGATCGTAATTTGAACGGGTGTTGGCAAAATAAGAAGTGTAATTCTTGAATTTGCAATTTAACAATGATCATCAACACACACAACCGTTGATCAACGATGTCAATTTAATTTTGGAATTCTATTGTTTTTATTAATTTTGTTGCATTCTTGTTATAATAGTGGAGTTCCATTTTCCTACACTAATAGTTTTGTTATAGGAGGATTGTATTTTAACTAGTTTTTAATGGGGCTCCAGCCTTTGATTTGACGTGTTTTTTTTAAACAAGAAAATAAATTAAAAGTTCACATGGGCACAAGTAATGCTTCCAAGAACATCAGAGGCGATTCTGCTATTTTAATATTTCCTCTCCGTTGCATTTTCTTCAAATCCTCCGACTAATTTGGTCGATTGGGGATGATTTTCTCTCTGCCAGATTTCCACTCATGCTTGTTAATCCGTTACTTTTTGACGGAAAAATCGTATGGGACTATTTGCGCTAAAAAAGGATCAAATTCATGAGGACCAATTCTTATGGGACCATTTCTGCAATTTCCCCAAATTTATTGTAATTGCACACCCACACATAAATTTCATAGAACATAACACAATTCAAAGAAAAACATGCAAACACAAAAATGAACAAATAATCAGTATTCAAGAAAATTCAGTGGAAGCAATACATAGGTCACACAAGACACGAATACCACAAAGCAAAAAAGTATCAAATACATAGCACAAAGATATAATTAAACCTACAACAACATATAACCAATCAACTTAAGCCCGCAGAAAGCGACTATACTACAAAAGCATTAGACTCGCAACAAGCAGCAACATAGCAAAATATAATTATATGGGATAATTTTCTTACGAGATCATAATCCTACAAAAGAACTCCAAACTACGCAGCCATTTCCTACAAATAGTAGCTCCATTTTCACTATTAATTAATTTCCTTCTTTGCACAATACGTTTGTAACTCACAAAAAACACCGTTGTCGCTAAAAAAATCCCACTTACCTTGACATACAGTAGCAAATGGACAGCGGCGGGCGCAGACGCAAAACAGTCAATGGCACTTTAGGACACGGGATTGGCAGCGTAAAAAAAAAGATAACGACGAGACGTGCTCTTCAATTGAGTTCCCCCCAACTAAAAAATATGATCTGAAGCTAGAGACTCTAGAAAAAAAGGAAAATTGTTCTAAAAAATATACAAAAGGACATCAAACAAAAAAATAAAAATACGGTAACCAATAAAACTCCTTAATTATTTGTCGTCCATGATATATGCGAAAGCTATAAGAAATAATTCAAACCTAGTGAAACAAGTGTCAAACTTCCTCTAAAATATCATCACGAATCACTATAAATGGGTTGACCTGTGACTGTATAACGACCAATAATAAGATCTATAAAAAAATCCTTGCACAATTAATCAATTATGCTCCACCATAAATTTCTTTGAAACTGTCATAAACCTCTCAATCTTCTCACATAAAATACAATCTATCCTATGGTTACACCTATGTAAACCTTAGGTTCCAACACGATCCATCGAAAATAAATATTCCAACAACTTTCATCTGAAAAAAATCTACCAAGTCATTCCAAAACCACCTGCTATCCCAACCGCTTATTGTACACTTTATAATTTACCTCCTCCATGCAAATCATGTATAATATAATTTGACATTGCCCATTATAATATTTTATGGTCTTCTTTTGCCTCCAAACTTATTTGACACAATACAGACATTATTAAAGTTACCTCCAATAACCACAGAGAGATTGATTAAATCCTTGTGAGAAAAATTGCACTTTTGGTCCCAAGAGAATGGTCCAAAACACTGTTAGTACCTATATACGAAAGTAATTTTTTTTTCTTTTTGTAGTTGTGGTCACCTGTAAATTTTCAGAATTAAAACTGCAATTTTACCACATCCTCTTGAGACCGAAAATGCAATTTACCATTATCTTGTACTAAAACTACAATTTCTTGTAACTAAAAGTGTCGAGAAAAAAGTTGTATGAGATGGGACCTAAATAAATACATCTCATCGAAAAGTTTGAAATTGTAAAGAGGTATGCAATTAATTCACTTATTAATTTCCTTTACACTCCCGTACTCATATTTTAAAGGAGGAACAAAAATTTAATATGGATGAAATATTTTTTTTTTGTGAGAACCGAACCCAAATATATTCGTTGGAAGAATTCATCTCATTTAAAAGTACGAACTTGTTGGTGTGAAATTAATTTATTTAATTATTTTCCTTACACTTTCCCTCACTAGTGGGACAAATTAATTTTTCATCTTTAGGGAGCCTCAATTGGTGGACAATTTAATACGGGTGTAGTTGTTTTCAACGGGTTGAACTAGGGGTCTTTTGTTTGGGGCATGAGCCTTTTGACTATGATGCCATAAAATAATTTCATCTAATATAAAAGTTCAAAGTGTAGAGAGGTGTGACATTAATTCATTTAATTATTTCCCTTACAGCCGTGAATCAAAGGGTTGTGTAAGAATTTTAAAAAAGTCTAAATTTATAGATAAGTACCGTGAAACTAATAAATTATTATTAACCCTATCCAAATCTTATGTACCGTAAATTGGAAAATTATATTAATTATGAGAGGTATAAAAGAACTATAAAACGTTCATAACACTAAGCCTCATGTATAACCTAATTTGTGTAATGAAATTAATAAATTATATATTCCAAAGAATACCATCCATTAACCTTATCCAAATCTTATGTACCAAAAAATGGAAAATTATATTAATGACGAGGGGTTTAGTGGAGCTATAAATTGGTCATAATCCTAAGCCTATGTCGTAACCTAATTTGAGTATTTTCACAAATGAAAAATGGAGAATGCCGCCACTGCCCATGTAGCACGGCCTCAATAGAAGGAGATAAGGGGGATGTGGCTCAACACCTTCATCAAGGAGGTGGAAGCTGAAAGAATTCATCTCATCTAAAAGTTCGAACTTATAGAGAGGTAAGAAATTAATTTAATATGAGTGGAGTTGGTCTCAGTGGAAATCAAATCCAAACCTTTGTCTGGGCGTGAAAGATTTTGATCTCATTTAAAACTTGTAAGGAGATATGAAATTAATTAATTTAAATATTTCTCTTACAGTGATGTTGTCTTATGACCGAGCTGCCCGGAATTTTTTCACCGGTAAGGTACCGACAAAAAAGGATGGTCAGAGAAGCTAAGATTAACAGACGTTACTCTGCAAAGATGTTATCCTTGATTTGGATAGTGAGAGTTATTGTCTGCAACGGAAATAATGCTTTCAACGAGTGAAGGTATTAGATCTAATACGATAGAGGTTGATTTAGATCTTCAAATTTATTCAGCTACTTTTACAACAATATCTAGATATCTTTTTGGAAAAATAAAGGCTAATGCAGTTATACAAGAAAAAAATTAATTTCATCATTTCCTAATACCTCCATTTAACTTTTATTTTTAGAGAACTGCTATTTTTTTTAATATTAATTTATATTCGTTTTCTGTTGTCTATATTTTCAATTGCTTTAATATTTAGGGTTTTTTTGGGGCAGGTTAGACATATACTAATCACAATTACTTGTTCGAAGGAATGGAAAGGATTCATCATTTAGAGCTTACAGTTCGGGGGAGATTCAAGTATGAGGGAGTCTGTGCAGGTTTTTTGAAGATGCTAGCTATTTTTTTAACAGCCCAATCCTTTCTCAATTTATATTATTGTTTTTCTCTTATGTAATTGCTTTGGTTTATGTTATACTATTATGTAATTTTTTTTTCAAATAGCTCTGAACAATAGTTGGTTTGGTTTTGTTATCTTATTTTTAAGAATAACTAGTATTTATTTTTGAATTTGTATGGCTAAGGATTGGATTTAACTTTTAGAGAGGCACCAATGAGCTCTATTTCCGATGACATGGTCGGGATCAAGAAAGTAGTTTTATGTATTCCAGCCATGTCATCGGAAATGGAGCTCATTTGTGCCTCTCTACAAGTTAAACCAATCCTTATGCCATACAAATTCAAAATAAATTAAGTTATTCTTAAAGATAAGTCAACAACAACCTAACCAACTATCGTTCAGAGCTATTTCAAAAAACAACTACCTAACAGTATAACATAAATCAAAGCAATTACAGAAGAGAAAAATCATAATACAAGTTGAGAAAGGATTGAGTTGTTAAAAAAATAGTTGCATCTTCAAAAGACCTGCACATGCTATCTCATACTTGAATCTCCCTCTATCTGTAAGCTCTGAAGGATGAATCCTTTTTCATTCTTTCGAACAAGCAATTGTGATTAGTATACGTCCAACCTGCCCAAAAGAAAACCTAAATATTAAAGCGATTGAAAATATAGACAACTGAAAAAGATCATATATTACATTAAAATTAAATAAAGAAATAAAAATTCTCTAAAAATAAAAGTGAACGGTGGGTATTAGGAAAGGATGAAATTAATTCTTTTTTCTAGTATAACTGAATTATCCTTTATTTTTTCAAGAAGACATCTAGATATTGTAGTATTAGTAGTTGAATGAATTTGAAGATCTAAATCAACCTCTATCGTATTAGATCTAATACCTTCACTCGTTGAAAGCATTATTTCCGCTACAGAAAATAACTCTCGCTATCCAAATTAAGGATAAAATCTTTGCAGAGTAACATCTGTTAATTTCAGCTTCTCTGACCATCCTTTTTTGTCGGTATCCCACCAGTGAGAAAATTCCGGGCGGCTCGGTCATAAGACAACACCACTATAAGAGAAATTATTAAATTAATTAATTTCATATCTCCTTACAAGTTTTAAATGAGATGAAATTCTTTCACGCCCAGACAAAGATTTGGGTTTGATTTCCACTGAGAACAACTCCACTCATATTAAATTAATTGCTTACCTCTCTACAAGTTCAAACTCTTAGGTGAGGTACCGATAAAAAAGGATGGTCAAAGAAGACAAAAAAGAATGATCAGAGAAGTTGAGATTAGCATACGTTACACCATCTAAAAGGATGCGAGAGGGACCCACTAACTCCACCACAGCGGGGGAGAAGTCGAAAGAATTTCATCTTATCTAAAAGTAATTTTTAAAATCAGAGGCTGCAGACAAGCAGGGGTTCCGATACTTTTGATGAAAAGAGTGGGATCCTTAACGACTTCTTTGTGGGATGACTCCGCCACAACAGCGCCAATGAGTTCTATTTCCGATGACATGGCCTGAATTAAGAAAGAATTTTTGTGCATACCAAATTAAATGTATTCCATTTTGGCAGGACCAAATTAAATGTATTGGTGGGTCTGTTAGCGAAATTAAATAAATGTATTGATTTTACACCTTTTTATAAATTTCTAATTTTTAGATGAGATGAAATTTTTTAGGGTTTCTTGTTTTATTTATTTATTTGACCGAGGAAGTAGTTTTGTGTTTACCAAAATAAATGTTTCTTTTTTGGCAGTACCAAATTCATTGTATCGACGTACTCTTTTGTTATATTTATTTATTTAATTATTAATCACGTGTACTATATATAATATTATGAGTGTGGCGAAAATGGAACTTACATGGCATTCAATATCCTAGGTAACCCCGATTCATGACACAATTTTTTTTCTAACTTTTATTTATTGTGAAAATTCATTCAAAAGTGTTTTTTTTTTTTGGTAATCGGGTGTAGAAAAAGTAAGTCAAGTCAATTAGATTTTACAGATAATAGATGTGTGCATCCATAGCGCATAAGTTTCTGTCTTATAATTAATTTAAGGAAATGTGTAACCACTAAGTTTTAAAAAATATTTTATAACAGCTTAGCACTGTATTACTATTACTCCAATGAAAATTAAGATTCATATGATTGAATTTGATCCTATTCAACTCGATGATTGTAAAAATAAAATTTAAATAAGTATGAAATTTAATCCCAATCCAATTCAAGGATTTTGGAGAATCTAAATTTATTTGTTGACAAATTGTTATATGAAATTTTCTACGGATATAGGATCAGTTAAATAACCCATATTTAAAAAAATTGGTGGATTTTGGCCGGGTTGGGTTGAATTTGGTATATTTTCTCCACATCTCACGCAAGTCGAGTTTCAGGATTTTCGTTCCCAGTTTGTGTTATTATATGGGCAAATGCATGTTACTAAAGGACAAAATGTGTGTTACTATTAGACTAAATATTTTTTCACCTTTTTTTTTTTTGTTGCTTTTACTGAAATAAATATTTTTCCATACAATATAAGAGCAAAATGTGTGTTACTATCTATTCAAATATTGGTTTTCACAAATACTTATTTATTTTTACAAAAATAATTTTTTTTTTTTACAATAATACATGTAAGGTAGTAAAAAATATATTACTATAATAACATAAATGTCTTACTCAATGAATAAAGATGTGTTTGCACAAATACATAAAATCACCCTCCTAGGTTATGATACTATAAGGACAATCATATGTTACTGTAAAAGCAAATGTGTGATACTATTGGAGAAAATATGTGTTAATGTTAGAGCAAATGTGTGTTACTGGTGGAGGAAATGTGTGTTGATGTTAGAATAAATATGTGTTACTTCAAATGTGTGTTAATCTTAGAGTAAATGTGTGTAAAAGTATGTGTTGCTATTGGAGCAAATGTGTGTTAATGTTAGAGTAAATGTGTGTTACTGCAAATGTGTGTTAATGGTATATAAGAGTAAATATGTATTACTATAAATATGTGTTACTATTGGAACAAATATGTGTTAATGTTAGAGGAAATATGTGTTACTATTGGAGCAAAGTGTGTCAATGTTAGAGAAAATTTATGTTATTGTTGGAGAAATTAGTGTTATTGCAAATGTGTGTTGATATTGGAGTAAAAGAGTGGTAATGTTAAAGCAAATATATGTTATTATTGGAACAAATGTGTGTTAATGTATGAAACAATAAAACTAGATTTAAAGGGATAAGGAATAGATTAAAAATCACATATTTGTTCTTGTAAAAATATATATTTGTCCTTATTTTTATTTTAAAGTACAAAAATCTGTTTTTTAATTACTAGTAATACACATTCTTCCCTTCATGATTAACATGCATCTGTCCATATAGTAGCACAAACTGAGAGCGAAAATTCTGAAACATGACTTGCGCGAGATTTTGGGAAAAAAAATATCAAACCCGACCCGACCCAACCAAGATCCGTGAATTTTGACCTAGAGCGACCCGGCCCATGAATTTTTTATTATTTGCAGATTTTAGGTATATTTCACATGTAAAATATTTCACGAGAGAGCTCATCATTCCCTAATACAATGTTAAAAAAAGGTTTTCTTTATCCTCTTTGATTTGTACTTCATTATTTTTATGATAACAATATTTTAGATTGTCCTTACATAGGGTGTGAATAGGACAGGGTCAATATAGACTTTTCGTTGGACGGTCAGAGTCTGATATATAGGGGTTAGGTCCAAGTTCTGTCTATTATCTGTGATAAAACTTTAAGTGTACTAAAGCCTGATCTTTTAAAAAAAAACGAGTCAGGCCTAAAAACCTAATTAAACCTTATTTTACATTGAATATTCAATTAAAAAATAATTATAATAATATTGTAAGTTTGAGGTTTGTGTATTTTGTTATATTTTTAACGTTATTTAGGGACCATTGATGTTTGATTTTATTTAATCAAAAAATTTGTTTAAATATGTACTACTATTATTTTATGTTATTGATTTTATAAATTTTATTGATATAAAAATAATTAATAAACATAAATATCTATGGATAATATATAACTATAAATTTAAACGAGACTGTCTATTGAGCTTATAGTTTTTGTCGCCCTTACATGGGTATATATTTTTATAACTTACTTTAAGGGATGAATCTATAATTTAATTATCCTAAAAAATTAAAATTTTAATGGTCTAGTACGGTAACCTATACATGTATCCTCCTCGTAAAAATATGGTGGTGTATTATAAACATTATCATTATATATAGACAAGGTTTGCAAATTTAAGATTTGTAGTTCATTACATAGTCATAGTTGAACTTATAATCATCTTTTGAATTTACATAAATTTGAGGGATGTTAATTAAATCGAATAAAATGGTGAAACGTGAATTCATCATCGGATAATAACTCCAAGAATGACCATAAATATGATGCTCTGTGATTGTTTATCAACAAACAATAATAAAATCTATAAAAAATATCCCTCGTAGGATTAACCATCTATGTTTCACCATGAATCTCGTATGAACCATCCTATAACTCTCAATCTTTTCATATAAAATACTCACTGCTATTTGGTTCATGTAAAATGTAGGCTTCAACATGAGCCATTGAAATAAGTTCTCTTTCATCTATGAGAAATCTACCAAGTTGTTCAAAAATTGTTTGTCATCCAGAATGCTTATTGCAAACTATGGAGAATTTACCTCTTTCTAGTAAATATAGTAGAACAGAATCAGACATTGCGCTTTATGGTATATTGTGTTCTTCCGTTGCGCATTATGGCATCAGCCATATATGTATTGCACTGTGATTGTTTATAATACGACCAACAATAATAAAATCTACAAAAGTAATTCCTTGCAGGAATAACTATCTATGCTCCATCGTAAATCTCGACCAAACCATCCAAAATCTCTCAAACTTCTCACACAAAATACTCTCCTCTTTGGTCCATGTAAATCTTAGGTTTCAACACCAGCTATTGAAATAAGTCCTCCAACTTTCATTTGTGAAAATTTTACCAAGTCGTTCAAAATTGTCTGCCATCCCGATTGCTTATTATACACTATGAAGAATTTACCTCCTCCATGCAAACCTTGTAGAACATAATCAGACATTTCCCTCACAGTATCTTGTGCTATGTTGCCTCCAAACTTTTGTTGTTGTTATATGTTTTTCTTATTATAATTGAATTAATTTACTACAACGGACGAATCTATATTTTATCCTAAAAACTAAAATATGGACGACTAATATGGTCACCAGTACATTTATCCACCTCATAAAATTATTGGTGGTTTATAAGTTTGTTGGTTAATCACATAGTCATAATTGAACTTAGAATCGTCTTTATAATCTAATCTAATTTAATATATTAAAAGTAGGATGTATTCCTCCAAATGCCGCCATGTGTCCATTTGAATGTTTTCAAATGCTGCCACGTACGTGTTCATTTGAGTTTTATTTTTCCCCCTGTTATATGTATTTTACTTAATTTTTTCCAAATCAAACGGCCTCATCAGTTACTACCTAATTAAAAAGGCTCCCAACAATTATTTCCTAATTAAATGCCTCTCTCCTAACGCTTAAGCTTCCCTTTGAATTTTCCACATTGTCGTCGCTTTAAATTTCGAAACCTTTTGGAGTGTAAGGCAACCACTGACCATGATTTCCGATTTTACGTTGAGTTTGTCTCTCTTATTTAAGGTGGTTTTCGTTTTCAATTCTTGGTAATTTAAAAAAAATTATAAAATTTCTACACTGATACCCAATGGTTTTGTTCTACAGGACTTATTTGTGTTTGAGTTGGAAATATAGAAATGCACAAAGGGAGAGTTGTTACCCATGTGTACCTTTCCCCTTTGGGATCTGATAAGGAATCTGACCGTTGGATAAATTCTATTAATGCTCTGTCTGATGCATGCCTAAAATCTAATATGCAAGGCTAGATATACATATTTCCTCTCATAATTCACTACAAAAAAAACACTGTTTTGCGACGGAATTAGCGACGGAAAATCCGTCGCAAACAGTGTTTTGCGACGGGATCTGCGACGGACACGTATCCGTACCTAAAACAGCCGTAGCAAATTTTTGCGACGGATTCGGCCATCCGTCGCAAATTAACGACGGAAAAATCCGTCGCAAAATCGGCGGGTCAGATCCGGCCGGGTCACACAGAATTTGCGACAGACAGTAGTCCATCGCAAACTTTTCGGGTCAGACCAGATCGGATCAACAACATTTTCGGGTCAGACCAGATCGGGTCAACAACTTTTTTATCTGATTTAGTCTTAAATTCTCTAATGAAGGCCAATTTTAGTTTGCAATTCCAAATTGGAGATTTATGGAAAGAGTGTTAATGTGGCGTCCTGATAAGTCGTAATACTTGTATAAATTATGTGTTTCAATTGGTAGTTTTGTAACAACAATTTAATATTTTACTTGTAATTGTACGACTTATTTTATTACGGTCTCAATGCTTTGACTTTGTATTATTCTATCATTTTCAGGGTATTTTGGAACCTTTTTAATTAAGCTTGAGAAGGGTCAAACTTGGAGGTGCGAGTGAGTCGAATGGATCGAGTCAAACACAAATATGTAACGCAACATGTGGTCAAATGTTGAATTCTAGCACATGTTTCATATGCTACTAATATTGCATGTAATAAAGGCGTAGTTAAGTGCTCATTTATCAAGACTTTAAAGTGTCTAAGATCAAGCCTTAGAAATTTCCCACATGTTGATTTAATCATCAAATTGGCTCAAGGACTTAAATGGCATTAAAGGTGGCTCCACTATATAAAAGCCATCATTGGACCTATGGAGGAGAGCAACTTTGGAGAGAGACAAACACACAATAATCGTAGCTATGTTTAGCTACATTTCTTTGTTATTTCACTTAGCCATGTTTAGTGGCTAAGTTTGCTTTCTAGTTCTAGGATTTGTGGAACCCTAAAATGTTTGTCACTTTTATCTAGTTATGATTTTCCATCTTAATCTCGATTTTTTCGCTATTTGTTTATATGCTATGCATGTTCAATTAATTAATTTATTTGGTTTGGCCACCCGAATTTTTTAGTTAATTGATTCTAGCTAAATTACACTTTATAATCCGTAATTGTTATAAATGTGTAATTGAAGTAGCAAATAGGGCAGAACATCCTAGGGATAGCGAAGTCTAGATTGTATGATTCAGACGTTCCGCTTTCATGGTCTAATTTGTCCTTTTGGTTCGTTAATGTATCCAATAAATTGAACCTCAAATACATATTTTGGGGTTATTTATTTGAATAGGTTAATTGGGGGTCGTATCTACTGATTAATAAACTTAATAAATAATTCGAACTAGTTTGGTCGTACCAATGGTTTAGGGACAAGATTCGAGTAGAGTTTGGAATTTCATGTACTTTTGATTGAGTTGATTAAATCATTTAGGCGGAAACAATCCAAGAACTAGACTATTCTCTTATTTGATTCTCTCTTTTATTTTATTATTTTATTTAAGTATTATTTTATAAGTTATACAACAAATCAAACACCCCCTTCTTTACTGCTTTTAATACGCGAATTTATTCAAATAAATTACACTGTTCCTTGTGGGTTCGACCCTTACTTATCCTACTATACTAGTGGATTAGTGAGGTAAAATAATATATTAATTTGGTGCGCTGACGACAGCACATCACGTCCATATGTGCTAATTATATTCGATTTTTTCTTTTCTTTTACGATTTTTAAATATACATGATTGTAGTAAAATTGTACAAGAAAAGGAAAGAAAATCAAATATAAGTAGCAGACATAAAAATCAAATTAGCACTCTTGCCGAAAATCACCAAATTCAAACTTCAAACTGGGATTAAAGTTGGATCCTATAAGAGAAATTAGAACTAAATCTAATAAAATGTTAAATATGGGACCAAACAAAAATTTTGTTAGAAAGTTATGGGACGGTTAGTAATTTAACTCATGTACATATGTAATACTGGTATTTGAAAAAATCAAGTTCACATAAATTCAAATTTACAAAAAAATTTGTTAAAAAAAAGTTTAAAATAGACAAGTGCATCGCACGGGCAAAGGATTAGTGTAAAGATAGTTGTGAAATGTTCAAATAAAACAAGTATAAAAATAATTGTGGGATGAAAGGAATATTAAATTTTTCTTTAACAAAGAAAAAAAATGTTACAACAGCCCCTTGCATCGCACGTGCAGAAATATCCAAGTGGCTCTCTAAGGGGGCTTACGAGCTCGAACTAATGGATGGCACACCGGACCAATACCCCTGGAATGCAGTTTACTTGAAGAAATATTATCAGTAGCAAAGTTGTACTATGTAATCAAGCTTTTATCAATGCCAAGTTCTACGCGCAGTTCAATCTCTCGATCAAAAAACCGAGCTCAGTTCAAAAATATATGCCGACCGTATCGAGGTCGGCACATCACACTTGAGCTCGGGTAGGCCACCCAAGGCCATCTAAAAACCGAGCTCAGTTCAAAAGCATATGCCGACTGTATCGAGGTCGGCATACCACACTTGAGCTCGGTAAGGCCACCTAAGCCATTTTAAAAACCAAACTCAAGTTCAAAAGCGTACGCCGACCATTTCGAGGTCGGCGTACCACACTTGAGCTCGGTAAGACAGCCAAGGCCATTTCAAACACCGGGCTTGGTTCAAAGCATATGCCGACCATGTCGAGGTCGACATATCTCACTTATGCGACAAAGATAGTAAAACTAAATTTCATTCAAAACCGGGCAGAAGCCGGTAAAAGGGGTACTGCAAATTGTTCAAAAAAGAAACAAATCCGGTCGGACGTTGGTTACATACGAAAAGCAAAGAAAAGCAACCTCAACAAAGATAAAATTAAACATAAATCTTCAAAGGTCGCCAGCTCCACTCGCTGTGCCTGTCTGCTCCTCGAACCCGGCCACAAAGTTAGCCACTTCATTTATGCAAGCCTCCGCCACCTCTCCGCCCGACACCAAGGGACTGTCCGGAGGAGCCGCCTCATCATCTTCTTCTTCCCCGTCTTTCTCGGCTTCCTCAACCTGAACGGCTGGAGGACCATGGCCCGGAAGGAGTAACCGGTGCCAGTACGGAAACCATGACAAGTCTACCCCGAGCTCAGTCTTGAGGTCCAATAAGTGGAGGTAGTAGCTCTCATAGATCGGAGTCTTGGCAACGTACTCCCGGAAGTAATTCCCGTAGACCTTGGTATCTTGGTTGGCCTTGCGTCCCACGCGGATCAGGTCAGCGACGGCCATGTAGTAGCAGAACTCAGAAAATAGCATTGGACTGGTGGCCGGGTTATTGGGATCGTAAGCTGGCCATTGCAGGGCTGCAGCCACCTCAGTCGCTTTCTCACGCACCTCCCTCTCCAGCTCGGCCTGCCGGGCGCGAGCTTGGTCGGCATCCTTCCGCGCGGCTTCATTTTCTTGGTGAAGACCCGCCACGGCCACCCCCATCTCCGCAATCTGGGCCCGGCAATCATTACAGGCTTTCCAAGCCATCTCCGCCCGCGCAAGAGCATCATCCTTATCTTTCAGCACGGCCTCGAGTTGCCCGACCGCGTGATCCCTTTCCTTCGTCAGCACGGCGTTCGCACTTTCGTACTGCGCCTTCTCCTCCCGGGCTCGGGTAAGATCCACCTCAGCTTTCCAAAGTGAGCTCACAGCAGAGTTGAGCTCGCTCTCGATGAAGTTGGCCATGATGGCCGCTTGATTCGCCAGGGCGACACTAGCCCGACGGCGTAACTGGGGCGGTGGTCGGTGATTTTGGCCAATTCACGGGTCCAGGATGGGGGGAGAGAGTTCACTACCCGGCTCATATACTCTGGCATGTCGACGATGGAGCCCGGAGCCCGGGAGGACAAGAAGTCCAGCACCATTGGAGGCATATCGGCGTCGTTACGGGTCAATCTGAATCAAACAAAAGATCAAGTCAGAAACCACAAGGTAACAAAGGAACTTATAATTTAAAGCAACTTACACTTGGAAATGAGCAGGATCGCGACCAAAGAAGGTCCGATCATCCTCCCGGCCGGGGGCATGGGTCGCATGGGCCATCGCCGCAACGTCGGCCGACCTCTGCCCGGAGACGTATCGTCAGAAATGTCGATCGGCATAGGACTAGACCCATCTGCGCCGACTTCCGCCCTCTCAAACTCTTCTCGTCCCCATTTTTGCCTGGTAAGGGTGGAGGATGGAATAGTTCCGGCCGCAACGTCCTCGATGGCCGGGACGGATTGGAGAGGTGTCAGCTCCTGAATCACAATTCCCTTCTGGGCTCCGGCTCCTTTCTTCTTCTTCTTCTTCTTCTTCTTCTTCGTAACCTTGATGACCTCCGGTAGGGTGAGAGCAGCTCCAAGGCGGGAAAACATCTCCGGGCACTGATCGAGAAAATGATCGGGGCAATGGCGTACGATCGGGAAATCAGGCACTGCGAATGCAAAGTGTTAAAAAACAACAATAAAACAACTCTGGAGTAGGGCTCACCCAAGTACCTACCCGTCAAGTTCAGATGGTGGGGAAATTGGAAGAATTAGCTTGTAAGTCAAGCCTGACGAGTCCGGAGAATGGCTTGATTTCTCTCAGAGTCTGGCAGAGACAGTATCCGCTCTCGAACGATCGCAAAATCGAAGTTCATCTCGCGCTCGGAGGGGCAAAGATAGCCTGCAAAGAAAGATGAAAAATTAGATCAGTAGTTTTAATTCAAAGTTAAGCACAAAATTTCTTACTAGGATTTTTGGGGCGGATGCAGGTCGAAACCCCAATCTCGATTATGTCCGGGTATCCGGTCTGCCAGGCTCCTCCTACAAAGAACCACTTCTTCCGGTCATTACGGGCCTTGCTCGGGTGACCGGTCACCAATTTTTGCCCTCTATTCTGAATGAAGACCTCGCCGGTCCCACTCTTCTCACTTTGGATCCGGTACAAATAAGTCATCTCCCCCGGGGTCGGCATCCAAAATAGCCGATTCTGACCAAAGAGGACCATAACACTCAGAATGATCATCCATGCGTTCGGCAACAGTTCAGCAAATAGCAGATGGTCGGATTGAGAAGGAAACAGAGTCCGACCTCCATCATATCCTGAGTGACGGCCACCATCCCTGGAGGAGGTTGATCCGCCCGTTCACTTGGCTCAGGGGCATAGAGTTGAACATCAAAGGGAATGTCCCAGTTCGTTCGGGCTTCATCGAGATAACGTTGGGTCATCTTGCTCTGTATCTGACCAATTGTCCACCTATTGGACTCCTCCAAATCGGCGATTCGAATGGTGGCCGGGTCACGGACGGTCGGCCCCCAGGGAAAACACTCTTGGTACCCTTCAAAATCGAAGGTGAGAGATTCGACCTCATCCTTCTCCTCCATGTACTCCGACCATAACCGAAAGACTCTCCTAACTTAGTCCTGACGATCCTGGCCTTCACTTCGGGCCGCAACAGGCGACCCCCCGACCTCTTCGACTTTCGACCCCGAGGCCTTGTTTGTCATCCCGAGCCTCTCCTTGATTTGCTCGGCGGTAAGGTTCTGGAGTAACAAGTTGTTGCCTAAGTTATCACCCTCGCCGCGTCCGCTATCCTCATCTTCCTCCTCTAGGAGGTCATCAAGCGGCTCCCGGCAGGATGGGCCATCGGATCGGATCTCGAAATCTCGACCGCGGTAGGGCCACTCTCTCTGGCACCCTCGCCTAAAAGTGACCGGCCCGGGCTCGGGAAGAGCACATCAAGGCCGTCATCATCGCAGGCCCAGATAGAGCTCGCGCTCAGGCGCAACGGAGAGGCACCACCTCCACCGCTAGAGCTCCCCCTTAACCAAACAGCCTTCGGTTGGCTCTGCCACCGCCGCTCGAGGAGGCGCCGCCTCTTTGCCCTGGCGGAGGACCAGTCCACTGCCGTACCATTTTGGAGAAAAGGAAGAAATAGATGGATTTCGAAATAAGAAATGGAATTACCTTACTCAAACCGCCTGATCGCCGCCGTACAAGTTCGAACACCGCTTCAAGGATTTTACCGGAGAAATCGCCACAAGATTTCAATGTCTACTATGGAAAACTCAAAGGCGCGGAAGCAAAAACTCGAAATGAAGGATGTCTCACTTATTTATAAGAGAGGGGGGGGGGGCTTACTTCGAAAATAAAATTCTAGGCCTAGGGGCCTAGTTGCAAGAAGTCGAAACGACAGATCCCCACGCCAAACACCTACGCACGTCAGCAATTAATGCGCAGGATTCGAGGCGCCACCTGACGTCACGCACGTCAATATTTAATTCGCGGGATCCGAGGCATCACATGGCGATACACACGCCTTTATAGGCACGCGTAACAATGCACATAATATAACAAAAGGCCGTCCTCCGACCACACCGGGCAATTCAAACCCGGAGCCAACGACGAACGGCAAACGACCACCTCACCTCCCATCAACCCTGAGTACCGAGCTGGGGGGCAATTGTAGTAGCCATTTCGTACCGCAGATCGGCACTGGCCTCAATCCAGTCGGAGGTAGAAAAACAACGCATCCGCAACGGCACCGATCTAGCTGGACGGTTTCCGACCTCCACGGGCTCCGACCTGATCCCTCCGACCTAAACATCGAGATCGACATCAAGGACCAAGGCATACCCACCTCGTCCAAGATATATGATAAATAGACCGAGCCCAGACCGGTCCGGTCTCAACCAAAGAAAACTAACGGAGATCTCTTGAGCACGGTCAAGTTCCAAGCTGTCTTGCCAACCTCATGATTTATCAAGAGGCCAACCACCGATCTCGAAATATTTCCAACCTACGAATGGGAAGAAGAGCACGTGATAGAATCTGGCGAGATCTGCCCCCAAAAGGAAAAGAGCTATCTCCGTACTCAGTGATAGAGAGAATATTCCACCCAAATGAGGAAACAAGTCAGGAAATCGTCCTTTTCGGATACGTGTCGACGCACTAGTGGCCGGCCGCCTGCAGACTGAAGCATACGGATGCCCGCGCATCCTCAGAGGCAGGAGGCATTAATTGCCTTTGTCCACTGAGGGGTCAAAAGGATTAATATACCCTTGTATAGCGAAAACTATATATAGTCTCACATATGTAACTATAAAAAGGTGGATTTCAACGCAGTCAATCAAAGGAATATAATTCTTATTTAAGTCCAGGGACTAAAAACCCCTGGCAATTCTTGGTGTTCTTGCAATTAGTTCATCACCATTATTATCGTTCTTCATTATAATCATTCATTTAGCATTTATGATTCCAATCATTTGATGTTTTTACCAAAGCTTTCTTAAATAGCCATTAATTCCCAGCCTCATTTATTTGGTAAACAACTATTTATAATATGTGTAAATGATTTTTGGCAGATTTGGCTGGTATGCGAAAATGATTTTAGGCAGTGCCCCTAACGTGAACCAACTTATGATATTTGAGTTATATTATGTGAAATGTATAATAACCAATTAATTATTACGTGAACATGTTACTTATGTGATATTTATTACTCATGTTTGTATGCAAAATTGCTTAAATAAATTAAATACTTTATTATTTAGTACATATTTAATATACTTCAGTTTTACCTATCCCATGACGTTGCAAATCATCCATACGTGAGAATTCAATTCTCACGCCCCCCTTTTACAATCCTACAGGGACGACACAGAGTTCCCTTCTTAAATAACCCGTTATTATTAATAATATGCCATCTTTAAAATAAATGTTATCGTTACTACTTTTCAAACGATATAATTCCTATGTATTTTGAAGGTGTGCGTGTGTTATAAAGTAAAGATGTTGTAATGAATGTTGTAACATACACTATACCAATATGGAAAATCAGAGATAAAAACGTATACAGCGGAAGACTTAAACACACAATTGCAAGATGGAATACTTTTTAACACAAACTATATAAATAGTTTGTGCTAGCCTTACAGCGAAACGTTCACTATAATAAGACTAGTGATACAAAAGTTGTGTGAAGAGTTAAATCATTCACAACGGAAATAAGACTCGATATAACCTATCAAATCTAAATTGGCTAAGTGTATAACATTATACACCATCAAAGTTGATCTCACTCTATATCTATGATCTCTATATCTATGGATATAGGATCGATCGCAAGTTATGCGAGATGAACTCTACTTCTAGGCATAACATAAATATTGGAATAACTGCCCTATCACATTTGAACTCAGGATCAACACTAGAGTATGTGTACTCGTTTACTCCACACTTGGTACTGAAGACTTCGGCTACTATTTATAGATGGAGGTCTTCAATCCGAAATAACTTCTTCATGTAACCGCTCCATGATCTTATGTTATCTCCCACGATTTTATCTTTATTTCTGATATTTCTTGATGCAACCGGCTGATCTAGATCGTTCTAAACCGTTCTGGAATAGCCTGGATCGTGTAGGTCCTTGTAAATCCTTGTAGATCCTTCTAGAACCCGTAACCGCCCATGTTGCAACTAATGCTTGTAACATTCACTGCAACATTGAGTATTCCAGAGACTTGTAGATCCTTCTAGATCTTCATCCTGCATGTTAAAACATCTAAGACAATATTTGATCATAAAGTATTAGTTAATGAGAAGAAAGGACAAATTCATGTTGTTTCCAAGTAAATAGTGAATACTTCACTACCAACAACATTAACAATCTCCTCCAATTTGACCTTTCTGCTACAACACACCTGATGTATATATTTCTCAATATATAAGTCAGTGATGTATGTACAATAGAGATCAACATCGTATTGTACACTTAGCTTTTCACACTTGTGTAGCAAAATAGTAAAAAAACAAGATGAACAACTATAAGTTGAATCACCAAAATCAAGATGAAATAACAATAAGTTAATTTCACCAAAAACAAAATGAACAAACAATTGCTCACTCAAACAAAATGAACATCATAATGTATGCCCATTAAAAAAGACAAAAATGAGTAACATAGTGTTTACTCATTACAACTTACATCTTACTGAAATAAATCCCATCAACTCTAATATAATAACCTATCAACTAATATAATAAGGAACTTGATATCACTGTATAAAATATACAGCTACAAGCATCTTGCACTAATCTCCCCCATGGATTGTGCTTCCTCCAGTCTCTTAATCAACTCAAACTTTGGCAGAAATATCTGGTAGATCACCATACAGCTCCTCTTCCTCTGCTTCCTGGATATGAATTGTTGCAAGGTTTGCAACAACATCTTCAGCAGCATCTGCACTTCTCCCAGCATCATTAGGTCCAGTTGCAACAGCTTCATCAGCAACTGCACTTCCTTCTTCAGCAACCTTAGCAGCAGGTTCAGCAACATCATCCATCTCATGAATCTCAACTCCTCGAGCAGCAGCAACTGGTACTCCCCCTGTTGTGGCAGAAAGTAGGTTTTCCCAGTAGTTCTTTAGAAATTGGAGTTCATCTATAGAGTCCTGCAAGTGCTTCAGTTGAGTTTGAATAAACTCAGGTGAGATATTCAAGGAATGAGTTGTAGGAGCAGGGATGTTGCTAGGTATGTTCCCAGCATTCTGTGCAGTATCTTGTTCAGGAGCAGGATCAGGAACAAGTTGGTTATGTTCTGGAGTTTCTTCATCAGCATCTTCCTGTAAGGGTAAATCTAGCACTCTATTCCCAGACAACAAGTAGTGAGATATGCCCATCAAACTCACTCTCCCCCTCAACAATTCATGTCTCCTATGGACAAAATTATGACTCCTTAAATAGTCATATATCAACACAGGATAAGGCAAGTTGCCTTTTTCTGAGATCTTCCCAGTAAATTTCATCGTGTGATGAAAAATAACCAATCCAAGGTTGAAATTTTTCATCACACCTATCCTATACATCAGAATAGCTTGATCCCTGGTCACTTTTGTTGAGTTGGTAGAAGGTATCCAATTATACACCACAAGTTTGTGTAAGACAGAATACAGTGAAGTCAATGAAGCAGCAAGCATATTCTTTTTCCACTTGTTCACTCTACCTCCAGTCAAAGTATGAATAATCTCATCCATATGAGGAACCTCTTCTTCCTCAATATTCTCAACATGTAAAAACTGATTAATTAACTCAGGAATGAAAGGAACATTCCTATCCCTAAATCTCACAGACCCATACCACCTAGAGTTTCTTCTAGCATGATTCTTCTTCAGACAAGCATAGAATTCATAAACCCAATTAGTAACAAAAGCATCAGCAAAGGTTACAGCATGCATCAAACTTCTTTCCTCTAAGTATCTAACAAGACCCTTAGATTCGAATTCATCAATGTTAGTTTTCCTCTAAATTAGCAGATTTCTTTTGCTTAACCTAGCTATCTTTTGTTCCAAGGATTCATCATCATCATCAGCACTAACTTGTTCTACAGAGTGTTCAGACTCATTACCTCTGTCAGAATCGGTTTTGGTCTTTTCTGAGCTACTCTCCGGACTACTATCATCATCCTCAGGTTCTGGTACTGCTGCACTTGTTCCAGCACCACCAACAGCATATTCAAACTTCCTTTTTGTTCTCAGCTCGACTCTGGCGCTCCTTCTCAGTTCAAAATTGGGTACATCACTTTCATCAGAAGCTTATTTCCCCTGGCTTTGAGAGCCACCAGATTCACTTCTAATTGAGTCCTTTGGGCTTGACTCTTTGTCAGATTCATAAAACACTTGAATAGGACGTGAAGCAACATCTCCTTCATCATCCCTTTTCTTCCTTGAGGTTTCAGAGTAGTTCACTCTTTTCTTTGTTCTTCCTGATCTTCTCCTTGATTGAACAGGGCTCCTATTTCTCTTACCACCCTTCTTCTTCACAGCTTTGGCTATTGGAGCAGGCTCAGAGTCCTCAGACATTGAAGAATCAGTTTTGGGTGATTCTTCCTTGTCTTCCTTTGGCATCTCCACATCAGGAACTTCAACATTAGGGTTTTGTTCCCTAACTTCCTCAGCAACAGCTTCCTCAACAATTGGTGCATCCTCCATAGCTTGATCACCTGTTTCAACATCTTTTGAAACATCAGCAGTATGGTTTTTGGCTTGGCTTGAGGATTGAGGATTTCTGATTGAGCAATCGAAGAGGTGTCTTCGATTTGAACCGTGGGTGAAGATTTTTTTAGTTTGGTTTAGGTAAGAAGCAACATCGACTTCAATCGAGCCAATGGTCAGTTTAGGAATAATAGGGCTTCCTTGAAGGCTTTGAGCGACACCATGTGCAATCGATTCAAGTTGATCTATAATTGCCTCATTTGGAATGTAGATGTTTACTGGAAAGGCTTGAATAGGAGTTAGAGTGGAAGGTGGTGTTGCGCTCGATGATGGAGCAACTGGAGCAGCATTCGGGTTTTGGCTTGAGGCCATTTCTGCTAGAAGATTCAGATTCGAGGTTTGAGAAGGTGGAGAGTTTGAGGGAGTTTTGGAAATGTGAGAGAATTTCTTTTGCTTTCCAGCCATTAAGTACTTAAGAAAAATACAAGTGAAATAAAATTTAAAAGAAATAACACTTTAAACCCTAGAATGTGAACACAATGTTTTCAACAATTATACGAAAAATACTAAACTTTACTCATATGCTAAAACACAAAAAATTAAACATAAGTCACGAAGGATATTTAAGGTGAAAGGATACAGAAGTTATTTTTAGTTACCCACAAAAGAAAATTCTAGATGCATGACGTGAGGATCCTCCACTCCCCCATGAAGAGATCGTGGGTTTCTCATAATCTAAAATCCGAATTTTAATTAAATAAAAATAAGAAATTATGCACGATATGAATAAAGGTAAAAACGTGGGTTTTATCATGTGGGAATTAAAAAACAAATCCCTAAAAAATTGGTTCATAACTTGACTCAGAAAATAAATACGAACAACATATGATGTTGTATTCAAAATTGGAACACACACTTCAACATCGGTTTATCATCCAATGCCGCAAGTTTCATCAAACAATTTTAGCACTTTTATTCACATTGATCCATCTTTTCAAGAGAGTGCATCGTAGCAACAAACTCCATGCCCCATAATTACTCAATGGATTTGTGACATATTGATGTTTTACTAATCACCTTTTAAAAAGAAGACATCGTAGTAGCGAACTCCGTGCTCCATAGTTACTCAGCGAATTAGTTACATCTTGATGTGCTTTTTCAAAAACTTATTATACGTTTAAGAAGAGTGATTTCTCTTTATTTTTACACAACAATCATACTTAGTCCAGATTTATTTTACAAAGAAATTATGAAACAAAAGACAAGAACAAGCTTTAATTAAAACATGCATATACCCTGATGTTGTTATAGATGTTTAAGAATACATAACAACATTCGCTTCACAGTTATTCAGATTGTGCACATACCAAGAGATTTCCACAAGAATGAGAAACTCTCATGGTCTAATGCTTTAGTAAACACATCAGCAAATTGATTTTCAGTGGGTATGTATTCTAACTTCACAATATTTTTTTCTATAAGATCCCTTATGAAATGATGTCTAATACTTATGTGTTTAGTAAGTGAGTGTTGAACTGGATTTTTCAAAATGTTGATAGCACTAGGGTTATCACAATGTACAGTTAAAATGTGACTCTAATCACTAAACATTTTACTCAACCAAAGAAGTTGTGTACAGCAACTACCTGCTGAAATGTATTCAGACTCTGCAGTAGATTGTGATACACAATTCTGCTTTCTACTATGCCATGAAATAAAATTGTTACCCATATAAAAGAAACCACCACTTGTGCTTTTCCTATCATCAATGTCTCCAGCCCAGTCAGCATCACTATATACAACAAGTGCAATGCTTGTGTCTTTGGTATACCAAATACCAAGATCAGTTGTACCAGCCACATATCTTATGATTCTCTTGACTGCATTCAAATGTGACTCCTTAGGACAAGCTTGGTACCTGGCACAAACACAAACACTATACATAATATCAGGCCTACTTGAGGTTAAGTACAGAAGACTACCTATCATGGATCTATACAAAGTTGGATCAACATCTTGACCAACAGTGTCTTTACACAACTTTTGTGTAGATCCCATAGGAGTTTTCATGACTTTTGAGCTTTCTAAACCAAACCTTTTCACTAAATTCTTTGCATACTTACTCTGAGAGAAGAAAATACCTTTATCAGTTTGTTTGATTTGAAGTCCTAGGAAGTAATTCAAATCACCTACCATGCTCATTTCAAATGTTGCTGTCATTGCTTCAACAAACTTGTTTAACATAATGTTACAAGTTGAACCAAAAACAATGTCATCAACATATATTTGAGCTATTTGTAAGTCTTCTCCAGTATGTTTAATGAACAAGGTTCTATCATCCTCTCCTCTTATGAAACCAAACTGCAACAGAAAGTCAGTTAGTCTACCATACCAAGCTCTAAGAGCTTGTTTGAGACCATACAAGGCTTTCTTTATTTTGTACACATGATCAGGATACTGTAGGTTCTCAAAACCTTTAGGTTGTTCAACAAATGCATCTTCAATTAATATGTCATTCAGAAATGCAGCTTTTGCATCCATTTGATGAAGATTAATGTTAATGTAACATGCAATTGCTAGTAATAATCTAATAGACTCTATCCTACCAACCGGTGCAAATGTTTCATCAAAATCAATACCTTCAACTTGAGTGTAACCTTGTGCAACCAATCTAGCTTTATTCCTAATTATGTTACCAGACTCATCAGTTTTGTTTTTAAGGATCCATTTAGTTCCAATGACATTGACATTGTCAGGTCTTGGAACTAATGACCAAACATCATTCCTCTCAAACTGATTAAGTTCCTCATGCATAGCATTAATCCAATTTTCATCTTTTAATGCTTCTGTAACATTTTTAGGTTCAATATCAGAATAGTAACACTGAGCATTCACAATATTGCATATTGAAGACATACACACAGACCTTACCACATCAACCCGGTTTGCACTTACTCTCCTTCTTGTTTGAACACCAACTGAAGCATCTCCAATGATCTGATTCGAATGATAACTTTTTGTAATCCAAGTAGCTGGATTCCTTTTTGGAGTATACTGATTGTTCTGTGAAATATCAACCGAATCTGCAGAAGATGTTGTACCGGATGTTGTAACATTTGGTGTAACATTCTCTGTTTTCAGTGATTCTTTTAGAACTTCAGTAACTTCAGTCACATCTTTTGTGTCATTTCCATCTATCAGATTCTTATCATCATCAAAAACAACATTCACAGATTCTTAAACAGTGTTAGTTCTAAGGTAATAAACTTTATAGGTTATACTATTTCTAGAATAACCTAAGAAAAAACCTTTGTCACTCTTAGAATCAAACTTATGAAGTTGATCCCTATCATTCAGAATGTAACACACACAACCAAAAACATGAAAATATTTCACATTCAGTTTCTTATTGTTCAAGATCTCATATGGGGTTTTGTTGCTTCCAAATCTAAAATAGACTCTATTGGCAATATGGCATGCTGTATTCAATGCTTCAGCCCAAAATTTCTTTGCAAGATTTTTTGAAGTAAGCTTTACTCTTACCATCTCTTGAAGAGTTCTATTTTTCCTTTCAGCTATCCCATTTTGTTGTGGAGTTTTAAGAGAAGAAAACTCTTGGACAATACCTTTCTTATTACAGAATTCTGAAAACATGCTATTTTCAAATTCCCTACCGTGATCAGGCCTAATCCTGCTAACTTTTAAGTTAAAAATGGTTTTAAATTTTTGTAAAGAACTTTAAAAGCATCAAAAGTTTCAGATTTTTCTCTTAAAAACTCAATCCAAGTAAACCTAGAGTAATCATCTACCACGACCAGTGAATATTTCTTACCACCAATGCTTTCAGTTTCCATAGGACCCATAAGATCCATATGCAGTAATGCAAAACAACGATGTGTCGTGCAATATGATAATATTTCATGCGACATTCTTACATGCTTACCTCTTTGGCATGAACCGCATACAGTAGGTGTAACAATCTTCAGTTTAGGTAAACCTCTCACTGCTTCAGACTTAACCAATTTTTGCATGAATCTATAATTTGCATGTCCAAGTCTTTGATGCCATAGGGCATTATCATCAGACTTTGACAAATGACATACTTTGTTTGTTCCAATTAGATAACAATTATCAGCTGACCCATTTCCAGTCATTAGACACTTATTATCCGTGTTTAGAACATAATATGAATCTTTATCAAATTAAACATGGAAATTGTTATCACATAGTTGACTTATACTAAGTAGATTAGCAAGTAAACCATCAATATGCAAAACATTCTTAAGCTTAGGAAAACCTTCAACATTTAAGGTTCCCTTTCCAATGATTTTACCTTTTGATCCACCACCATATGTAACAGTTCCACCATTACAAGGTTCATAATCAAATAAGTAGTTGACATGACTAGTCATATGTCTAGAACAACCACTATCAAAATACCATAGATCAAGTACACATGCTTTCGGAGAAGTTTGAACAACATTACAAGTAACATGTTCTTTCTTTTACTTAACAGACTTTGACCAATGTTTCTTAGAATATGAAGACATTTCAGACATTTTGAATTTCCAGATCTTTTTTCATCTTTTGACAATAAGGACGAATATGACCAATTTCAGAACAATAGTGACACACATACTTCCTAACAGGCTTTTCAATCACATGTACTTTTGTTTCAGCAAAAAGCTCAGTTTTTCCCTTCACAAATTTTACAGGATTATTCACATATTTAGAAGTAGTCTCACCACAATAGCCTAAACCATGTTTACTAGACTGTCCAGTAGTTAAAGAATCACTTACAATGGAAGAGCTTTTAGAGTATTTCTTAAAACTGATGGTAGAATTTTTCAATTCTTCCTTTAGCTTAGAAATTTCTAAATCCTTCCTTGTTAGAATGACTTCCAACTTTGTCACAGTCTCCTGAGATCATCATTCTCTTTAGCTATACTGGAATCATCATCTCTTATGTCATTATAACCTGTCTCATCAACACACACATTAAAACAGTTCAAATCTGAATGATTTTTTACAAATATTGTTTCTGATGTTATAGCATTGGAAACAACATCAGTGTCTAGATCATCCAGATCATCATCTAAAGAATCATCATAATCAATCCTTGCAGAAAAAGTTAATTCCTCATCTTTAGAACCTTCAGGTTCATCATCTGAGTCATCACTAAAGGTAACATTAAAATTTAGTTTCTGTCTTAATCTGGTATTTGCACACTCATTTGCATAGTGTCCAAATCCAGTACATGCATCACATCTAACTGATTTTCTAAATTCAGGATCATACCTTGATTTGTTACCTTTTTAATTGCCTTGATTGATTCGGATCCTTTTTTTTCTCTGGGTCTGATGGTGTGTTGTTGAAAGGAGTCCTCTGTTGGACATTTCCTCTGGATCTGTTCAGTTTTTTCTTCAGGTAGGAGTTGAACTTCTTTGTGAGGAAGGCAATGTGCTCAGGAGTGTTGTAACATTGGTCTTAAACATCTTCATCAGACTCAACCTCAGTCACAAAGGACTGATTTTCAGTGTTAGAAGATGTTTCACCTTATTGAGTTGTGTTCATCTCATATGTTTTGAGAATACTTACAAGCTCATTCTGACTAAGAGTGTCAGTGTCCTTGGCTTCTTCAATAGCACAAGTTTTTGCATCGAACTGTTTAGGAACAGATCGCAAAATTTTATGTACAACTCATACATTGGAAATTGGATCACCAAGTGCGTGTGATTCGTTGACAATCTCACTCAGCCTTTCATTGTAAGCCGTGATCGTCTTATTATCCTTCATCCTTAGATTCTCAAACTTGGTCCCAAGCATTCGAAGTTTGTTCCTTCGAACACTTTCACTTCCTTCGCAATGTTCTTGAAGCCTCTCCCATGTATCTTTAGCCGTGGTACATGTTGATATAATCTTAAACATAGACACATCAACAGAGGTAAAGATAGCATCGAGAGCTTTGGAATTGTAGCTTGCTGTCGTGGTCTCCTCATTTGTCCATTCAATCTCCCGTTTAACTCTTGTCTCGCCATCATTATCTGCTTGATTTTTGGGCCATTCCCAGCTGGTCAGAAAACTTCTCCAAGCACATTCATCAATAGACTTGATGTACATGTGCATCTTAGGTTTTCAAAAGGCATAGTTGTTTCCATCTAATATAGGAGGCCTAAGTGGGGTGTTTACAGGATATTCCATAGCAAAAAACACACTTAAAAACACAGGATCTAAACTTAGTATATCAAGTTTATGGCTCTGGTGCCAATTGAAGGTGTGCGTGTGTTATAAAGTAAAGATGTTGTAATGAATGTTATAACATACACTACAACAATCTGGAAAACCAGAGATAAAAATGTATACAGCGGAAGACTTAAACACACAATTGCAAGATGGAATACTTTTTAACACAAACTATATAAAATAGCTTGTCCTAGCCTTACGGCGAAACGTTCACTATAATAAGATTAGTGATACAAAAGTTGTGTGAAGAGTTAAATCGTTCACAACGGAAACAAGACTCGATATCACCTATCAAATTTAAATTGGCTAAGTGTATAACACCATACACCGTCAAAGTTGATCTCACTCTATATCTATGATCTCTCTATCTATGGATATACGATCGATCGCAAGTTATGCGAGATGAACTCTACTTCTAGGCATAACATAAATGTTGGAATAACTGCCCTATCACCTTTGAACTCAGGATCAACACTAGAGTAGGTGTACTCATTTACTATTTATAGATGGAGGTCTTCAATCCGAAATAACTTCTTCATGTAAATGCTCCATGATCTTATGTTATCTCCCATGATCTTATCTTTATTTTATGATATTTTTTTTATGCAACCGCCTGATCTAGATCGTTCTAAACCGTTCTGGAATAGCCTGGATCGTGTAGGTCCTTGTAGATCCTTCTGGAACCCGTAACCGCCCATGTTGCAACCAATGCTTGCAACATTCACTGCAACATTGAGTATTCCAGAGACTTGTAGATCCTTCTAGATCTTCATCCTGCATGTTAAAACATCTAAGACAACATTTGATCATAAAGTATTAGTTAATGAGAAGAAAGGGCAAATTCATGTTGTTTCAAAGTAAATAGTGAATACTTCACTACCAACAACATTAACATATTTCATAAACTAAAACTCTGTATGTACTTTCATAAAGTACTAGACTATATATGTGTGTGTGTGTGGGGGGGGGAAGAGAAAGAGATATGTTTAATTTATTTGTGTGTGTGTGTGTGGGGGGGGGGGGGAGAGAGATATGTGTGTGTGGGGGGGGGAGGGAAGAGAGAGATATGTGTGTGTGTGTGTGGGAGAGAGAAAGAGATATAGTTCGGGTTTTTAGTCACAAGTGGCACCTCAAATCTGATATGTTTAATTTATTTGGATTCGGGGCATTACAGTGTTCATATATCAACTTCAAAAACTTTTGTTTTATAGTCAGTATATATGATATAATATGAAGAAAATAATAATATAATCCATAATTAAGATTAAAAATTAGATTTAGATATATAATAATCCAAATTAGAATTTGTTAAGTATTATGCATAACATAATTTACGTGAAGATTTTGAGGATTGAGTTAGGTATGCACTCAAAATTTATTTAAATTTAACTATGCAATCAAATTTGTAATTTTTTTTATTTAGAATTAGTAGCAAATCGGATTTAAAAAAAAAGATTTAGAGGTGTAATTGTGACACTTGAGAATTATTTTTAGGATTACCTTTGGGCAAGTCAACTATGATCCCCCTTTTCTTAGGATATGGGGGTAGAGCATGGTTCGGTAATCGAATTGAAAAGTCATAACAAATAAACCATATTATATATAAAATTAATCGATACTGAACCAAAATTTCTTATAATGAAAATACCGAAATTGAAAATTTCAGTTCGATTTTGATAAATAACCGATAAATTGAATATAGTGAACTTTTAAATTGGACCATACTTTTACACTTGAAACTTGTTAACAACCCAAGCCCATATATATTAGTAGATTGCAACCAAAACAAATAACACACAATAAAAACTTCAAAATAACGAAAAGAAGACAACCACATTGAAATATTAAAATGCTCATAAATTCATAATCCATTCACAGTCTGTCCAGCAATAGTGCAACACAAGCAAAACAAACATTATCCAACAATACAAACAAAATAAACATTTTCTAGAAAGATAACCAAAAGAGACGACGACAACAAATTTGGAAATGAGTAAATGTAACTAGGGTTATAAGACACTTTTATAAATAAAAGTTAGGTATTATTGATTACTTCTTGGGGTATTCCTGATTATTGTTTGTGATATATTATTGTCTAAAAACATATTACACATCTAATTGTGTGTATTTTTGCAATTGGGGTATTACTGATTACTTTTTGAAATATTATTTGGCTATTATTTAGAGTTTTTTTTTTTAAATTTAAGTGTATACCATACATTTGGGTGCACACAAGAATCACTCATAAATTAATGAGATTAGAGAGAACAACTATATTTGTTTTATGCAAAAATTTGCAAATATTTAGTAAAAAAAAAAAATTGGTACTATTTAATAAGACACTTAATTGGCATGAGGCATGTGTACAAAACTTTATCCATTGGTTAACGTTTTGCTGAGATTTTTTTTTTCACATGCCCTTATAGATCCATTTGAAATTTTTTATTAATATTTGTCCGATGAAATAGTACTTCTTATTTTGCACATTTCCTCGCAGATAATTTGTTTAGGAAATAAAAATTTATTGTGTGCATATCCTTATATATCAACATGTATTTTTCTTTCTTTGACATTTAGTTTTTACATATTCTTATACATTTATTAGAGAGATTTTATTTATTACTCTTATCCGTCTATATTAATTATGCTCAATTTTTTTTGGACTGTCCAATTTCATTATGCTCATTCTTTTTAAAAAATAATATTATTCACAATACTTTATCTTCACCTTCCAAGTTTCAACCATTGAATTTATTTACAAAAATTGTCACTCACTTAATTACTAAACAATCACTTTATCATAAGTGGGCCCCCTAATACTCAATCATTCCCTAGTTATTTACTTTATATATAAATTTGGCAATATTATTAAAATTTGTGCCCGGAGAAATGAGCATATTCAATTTGGACTGAGAAATTACTTAATTTGATGAGATTATATTTTTTACTGAACAAGATTTGTGTGAAACTGTCACACTATTAGACCAATACTAGATGAGTATCCCGCGGGATTTTGGTAAAAAAAAATTATACATTATAATGCATTATATATACAATAACATTATAAATTTATTCACCATAAAAAAAATATAATTATAATATATAATAAATATGTTCAGAATAATGTCACATGTTAAATACATTTAAGTCAATATAATGATTTATTAAATTTGATTTGATATTAAAAAATTTCAAATAATTAAAATTTTGGTGCATTGTGTTTTCAATACAATAAAAATTTGTCAATTAAATGTTAATTTTTTTAATTATTCGATTTAAAAAAACCAAATTCAATCAATCATTTAATCGATAAAAAAATCAAAATTAATTAATATGTTTAATTCCATTTTTATTTATTTTAACAAATTAGGATTTCCTAAATCGCAAATTCTTAAATATAGTGAGACAATAATGATAAGTTAGTTAAATTTTAAAGTTTCATATAATTAGAGTTTTAAATATAATTGATCAATTCAATTTAATATATTTTTATAGACTCAAGTTATATACAATAGATATTGCAACTTTGCATACATTCATAGGTTAGCTTAATTGGCTGAAATCATAAATTGTACTTATGTGGTCTTATGTTTAAATCCATGTATATGCATAATTTTTTTTAATTAGACTCCTTATTATATAATTACACATAAGCATAAAGAATTGACACATAGAATTCTCACAAGCATGCCACGTAGGAAATAGATGACACATAAGCATATCCCATGTATGCAAAATCAACCATATAATGACACATAAGTAAGACCAACTCCCTATTAGTATAATAGAGGATGGTTTCTTAAGGTAAATTGTATCACTTTTCAAAATAAAAAATATAAGTGTATTTTTTTAAAGTTAAAACTAATGATAAATTTTACATTAAATAAATTTTATCACTCTCCAATATAATATATATTAAATAATAAGTTATACATGAATTTGGTTCATAATATGAGCCATTGTTTGATTTTGATACTTTTGGTCTTATACTTTAAATATTAGTTAATTCAAAGACTTGATATTTTAAATTTAAATTTTATAATTTGTATTATATATGAATACTTTAAAAAAAGGTTAATTGTTGCTGATACTTTTGAATATCAATATGATAACTTTCACCTAAATTTTTTATATTTCTAGTGATATTTTTTTAATATTTTTTACCATATAATTTTTCCAAACAATTTTATAGTAAGCATTATGATGAAGTGAACCTTATTTATATAAAAGTTTGATTCATCTAAAAAATGATAATGGTTTGGCGATGAGATAGACTCGCATTACATTTTTATTTTAGGTAACAAAGATTTAATTCTCATACATCTCCGAAACTATTTAAGTTATGGTTCATCATTCCAAGGACATATTCCACCATCTGTGTTCCCCAACTCAACCACAAATACACATACAGTGTAATAAAAAAAAATGTCTGCTGGAGATTTATTGGGACACGAAGAATCACGTGACCAAGTTTTTAATGAGTTAATCTCCAACTTACCTAAAGAAAAAGGATGGTTCGATGAGATCTATGGGTATCAAGGTTTTTGGTTTGCTCCTAAACATCTTGATGCTTTAATGTCCATTCCAAAAAACTTTCATGCTAGAGATTCAGATATCTTTCTTGCTAGCTACCCTAAATCAGGTACAACATGGTTGAAGGCAATCATGTTTACCTTATTGAATCGGGAAGGACATCCCGTCTCCAACAAAAATCACCCACTCCTCGCCCGCAATCCGCATGATATTGTGCCTTTCTTTGAGCGTCCGCTCGACTACGATAATAGGACCCTGGATATGGATGATCTACCTTCTCCGAGATTTTTCGGCACTCACTTGCCTTATTCTTTTCTGCCGGAATCTGTGAGGAATAACCCGATGTGCAAGGTGGTGTGTGTTGGAAGAAATCCTAAGGACACTTTCATCTCCTTATGGTACTTTTCTAACAAGATAAGGGCTCAGAAGACGAGTCCTACATCTGATGAAGAGAGGGAACCTTCTTCCATTGAAGAAATGTTCGAGAAATTTTGTAAAGGTAATAGTCCGTACGGGCCCATTTGGGATCATATGTTGGAGTATTGGGAGGAGAGCAAGAAAAACCCTGATAGGGTTTGCTTTCTCAAGTACGAAGAGATGAGTGAAAATTCCACATTTCTTTTGTGGCGTTTGGCGGAGTTCCTAAATTGCCCTTTTTCGGCGGAGGAAGAGAAAGAGGGGGTGATTGACAAAATCTTGAAACTTTGTAGCTTTGAAAATCTCAGCCCCTTGGATGTGAACAAAAGTGGAAAAAGAGAATATGATATTCAAAAGAATAATATATTTTTTCGTAAGGGCAGCGTGGGAGATTACAAAAATCATTTATCGACTGAGATGATTGAAAAACTTGATCAAATCATTGGAGAAAAGTACTTCGGATCGGGATTAGCGTTCTAAAAGGACTAAACTACCCCGTGAATTGATTTATCAATATTTAAATTTTATTTTCTAAATGTTAAAGTTTTTGTGTGTGTGTGTTTGTTGTGTAAACGAGAATTGCTTTCCTAGGATGTATACTCATTTTTATACTCTTGTATTTTTTCATCGAAATTTCCAGGAGTATGTTTTTTGAACGAGATTAGTCCATTTGAGTATTGATTCTGAGCCTCTTTTGGCTTTGTGTAGTGTTTTATTTATTTATAATTCATAATGAAATAACTTTCTATATATTATAAATATATTTAACTTTTTTTGAATTTATGAAATTGTTTAAATTAGTTAATATAATAATATTGTTAGTATACGTTAGAAGAGTTGTCCTTTTTTTTATAACTAGCTATGTAGCATGTGCAATGCTCATTATATGCACGTAATTAGTAAAAAATAGTAGTAGTTGTATGTTATAGGTGCATAGTAAAAAAAAAAAAAAAGTAGTAGGTGCACTTTATATTAACTTAGAAAAAAATAATAGAATTTTTTTTTTATCTAAACCATTGAGTAATAATATTGTTGACTTTAGATTATCCCCTATCCCCTATTATACTAATAGGGAGTTATATTTGCTTATGTGTCTTTTTAGAGTTGATTTGGATGACGTGTCGTATTCTTACGAAGTTTGATTTTTTTACATGATGTGTTATTGTTCTATTGGTGTGTGATCAATATGTGTCATCCATGGGGCATCTTAATGATGAGTCTAATTAAAAAAAAAGGTAATGACATAGGTTTGAACCTTATAACTCTCACATAAATTTTAGTGTTACTTACCAACTAAACTAATTTGACAAAATCTAGGGTGCATCCAAGTGCATAGCATGCACTTGGAATTTGATCCCAATTAGATATTAATTTTGACAAAAAGTAAGAAATTGCGGGTCAGGCCCAACCCGACCAAAATTCGTGGGTCTGGCAACAAATTGGGTCGCAAATGGGTCTCGCGCGCTTCGTACCAATACCCCAAATTATATCACCAATATCCTAAGTTGTATCACAAATACCCCAAGTTATAATCACCAATACCCCAAGTTATATCACCAATACTCCAAGTTGTATCACCAATACCCCAAGTTATAATCAACAATACCCCAAGTTATATCACCAGTACCCAAAGACTTAATCACCAATACCTCAAGACTTAATCACCAATACCCCAAGTTGTAATCACGAATACCCCATGACTTAATCACCAATACCCCAAGTTATAATCACCAATACCCCAAGTTATAATCATCAATACACCAAGTTATATCCCCAAAAAATTATTCACCAATAACCCGAGACTTAATCACCAATACTTCAAGTTATAATCAACAATACCAAATAATTACTCAACAATACCCCAAGTTATAATCATCAATTCCCCAAGAATTACTCAACAATACATTGAACAACGGTTTTTTCAAAAATTATATAGTAGAACTCAAGACTTAATCACCAATACCCTAATAATTAATCAATAACACAAATTTATTTGGCCAATAAAAAATTTACAAATTCAACAAAAATACAATAACAGTAAGAATCAATCATCAAGTTATCATTTGGACTTTTGACATGACTGATCAAAACAAAAAATCTCCTTGGAGAGTCAAAACAAAAGAAAAATAAATTTCCTCAACAGCTTCACTACAACATAAAGTCATGCTGCCTTGCTTTCATGCGCTTGGAGTCTCCGGTCATCTTGAGCATTATGTTGAAATTTAAATTAATATTCCTGTGTTATTGGAAATTATCCACGTTGTAGATGTTTGGATCCGAGTTTATTGCTACACTCCTCTTCCTGTACGTGACCATCACCACCTGATTGGGTTTTTTATGCGGGTTTCACTGGCCCGCGAGTTTTTGTTAGGTTGGCTGACCCACGAATTTTTACAATTTGGTCAGAACTGGTTTTAAATTGGATGCACCCTAGAACCACTCAAATAATTTATAGGTTTATACATGCTTTGAATAATTATGTATTTAACTTATGTCCATAAATATTATTAGATAATCTATTGTAATTTTATCAACTTATATATCTCACTATATTGATGAATTGATTAATTAAATTTTAATAATTCTAATTACGTAAAAATTAATATTTAAATAACTTATTCATATTATCTTAAAATCAAAATAAATTTATTTTATTTATTTATTTATCCTTATCATATTAATAAGCATTAGACCTTGAATTGCACGGAAAATTCCATATTAGTATAACAGGGAACACAAATTGTTATATAAAATACTAGTTATATTCCCGCGAAATTCGAGGGCTTAAATAAATTATTTTATAAATATTTTTTAGTAATACAATTTTTTATTATTTCTACAATTCATTATATACATCACAAAAAAATAAAATTAATTAGTCTAAAATATTACAAAATTTCTTTAATTTGATATAAAATAACAAAGCTCTATCCATGATTATGAAACTTTATAATACTTTCATTAATATTTTCTCTACTCAATGGATACTATCCTCAACTCTACGCATAGACGCAAGTACTGCTCTATTTTCAAAGTATTCATGTGTGTAGTTTATGTTCCAAAGATAAATAAATATTTTTAATAATAGCCAAAATATGATCCATATAATCATGAATTAAAATTTTCAATGTAATCTCATTATCAGCAAAACCATCTCTATCATCTTCAAGATTGTCATCACCAGGTTTTAGAATACAATTAGAAAATTAGCAATTTCACAATTGCTTGAATTGACACATGGATTTTCTATTTTCCAACCTTATATTCCTTGTCAATGCGAATACCTATCAATGCAAAAAAAAAAAAAAAAAAATTAATTAATGATAAATTTGAAAAAAGATAATCAATACAAAATTGTAATATATGACATTACCTTGTAGTATCCCCACAAATGGGATGAGGTAATTGTCGAGTGAACAACATCTTCCCTACTTTATTTTGATATAAATGGAACTATCTGTCTGAAATCTCCACCAAGAACAGTATGCTTTCCTGAATGGTGAATATTTATTGACTCATCAGAATTCCCAACAACACCTCTTAGACTATGATCCAATGCTTTGAAAATTGAATATGTTAATCATTAGCATCTTATCTCATGTAATTAGTTTCAGCCTTATCAAAAGTCCTGCATCATTCAGAGCTACATATCGTATAAATTAATTTTTAGCCCACAGCCTGGTTTTAAAGACAATATAATCACATTTTTTTTATTCTCGTACCACCATGTTGTAACGCCCCGAATCCAAAACACATAAATATCTCAGATTCGAGGTGCCACTTGTAACTAAAATCCGAACTATAAAATTTTTGATATAAAAAGGGATAACAAAAATCAGAGATGAGTTTTATGCAGCGGAAGAAATGAATATAATATTTAAATAAGTACCTCAGACATATATATATATATATGTGAATATAAAGTTTAGTATTTAACAGTAACATTTTATTTAAGTGGGGAACTCCGTGTCGTCTCTATTACTGTCCTTGCTCCACGAAATCATAATCTGCAAGGATTGTAAAAAGGGGGCGTGAGATTTGAATTCTCACGTGTGGGTGATTTGCAACGTCATGGGATTGGTAAATCCGAAGTATATTAAATTATACGCATTGAGAAAATATATAATTTATTTAAGCAGTTGATATAAATATAAATAACATACATCACAAAAGTAACAAGATCACGTAACAATTAATTGGGCATAACAGGGTTTCACATCATATAATTGATACATCACAAGTTAATTCACAGTAAGGGACAGAGCCCAAAATCGTTTTCAAGTATCGGCCAAATCTGCCAAAATCATTTCCAACACATTGTGAATCTCCCCCAAACCGTTTCTCACCAACAAATCATCCATTCATGTGACCATGGTTCTGACCTATTGTCACTCATGGTCACCACAAATAATATCAGCGACCATGAATCTGAATAATTATTATCACTCATGGCCGTACGTGTCCACCACAAATAAAACTTCTACGCATCAGATCAATGATTACTCGCTTCCTCTTTCCCATAAAAACTGTCATTTCAAATTGTGGGGAGAATTCACATAATTCACACTTAAAATTGGTTCATGCTCAGATAATGCCCTTAATCATGCAGTCGTGATTAATTTGAATAGAAACAATAGATATTTGTATCATATATAAATATATCACGTATTTCAAATATTTATATAATAGGTGTACATTTATGTTTGATTAGTTGTTTTAGATTGATTTAGTCGAGTTCAGAGTATACCAGCACAACGTATTATAAGCAGATCGATTAACAGATCATCACCCACCTGTTTGCTCCGGGTCCCGTGAATGATGTATAAACAGATGGTTGAATCCCTCGTGCGTATTCCGATTAGCACAGAGTCCTAATATGGAGTAATTTGATTAAAAGTTGACCTTTGAATTATTGAAAAGGTCTAGAAGTACGTGTTACGGAACGAGGAAGTTGTTGTCTTGAAAACTTGCTGAAAAGACCTACTTAAAAACACACACTATTTTGGTAAATACACCACTCCTAAAAAGTTGGTGTATTGGAGGAGTGTATTTACTAATTTTCTTGTTGTATTACTATTTTGATTACTACAAAAACAATCTTTTGATAAGTACACCCCTTTTTAAGAGGAGGTGTATTAGGGGTGTATTTACTAAAAGCAGGGGTGTAACAGGGGGGTGTATTTACTGAATTCAGGGGTGTCCTTAATAAAGGTCTTTTATAAAATTAAAAGCATATCCATCTAATATTTTCTTGAAATAAATAAAAGAAAGAAATATTTATTTAAATAATAATATTAATAAAATTTCCAAATTAATATTTTTCTTGAAAATAATTAAAAGAATAAGAAAGTTTAATAAATAATATTAATATAATTAAAACCTCAATTTAATATTTTCTTTCTAAAATTTATATTTTATTTTAAAAGAACTTTGAATATAAATTATACTTTATAAATAAAATTCCCTTTATTAAACTTATTTTGTTTAAAGAATTCTATATAAAATAAATACCAAAAATAATATAATATATATACTTTTCTTTATAATTAATAATACTTTTAAAAATAGAAGGATAATACTATTTTCCAAAATATTCTTTTTCATTCGTTTCAAACATTTGAACGGTAGAAGACGAGTTTCCCTTTGTCTTTAAAAAAAATTCAACTAATATTACTAAAGAGTAATTTCATCACCATTCACTTAATTCGATAATACCAACCAGTTAAAACAATAACACCAAATAGTTAAACCAACCATACTAGACAACTATTCCAAACAATACTAAACTATAAAACCAATAATACTAAACAATTAAAACAACTAACACTAAACAACCATATTCACTGTTTTGAACCATCAATCAACCAAAAATTCGTATCACTGCTTGAACACCACCTCTACTTCTAATTTCATCTTACAAGATTAACCAAAATAGCCTTGACTTATTTCCGGAATTTACGAAAAGGAGAGGAAGAAGGTAGAAACCTTACGAGCTCCGGTTCAAGGTGGTAAACGGGCGGCCTAACGGCGTCGTATAAGAATACGTTCGGATAATTTCGGCAGCATAACGGCGTGATTCTTGATTTCCCAAAAATAAAACAAGCAGCTAATCAATACTACGACATCTCAATTAACACGAAAGAACGAGAATCAATTTAATCGAAATGGGAATTTAAAAGGGGAAACTGAAATCGAACGGAAACGAAGGACCGAGGAGGAATTTGAGACTCACTCAAGGAGGAGGGCAAATCAGCGATGGCCGTTAGGGGCGACGGCGGCGCTTCGGCGGTGGTGGGCGAAGGAGCGGCGGTTGGCTTCGCTTGCCGAAACAGGGGAAGCGGCGCGGTTTCGAGCGGAGGGAGGAGAGAGCGTGACGCCGCGGTGGGAGGAGAGAGGCGCTGTGGTCGGTTGCTCGGCCGGAGAAGGAAGCGGCGCAGCGAGCGGCGGCGTCTGGTGGCGGGACGGCAGAGGGCGGAGGCGTACGGCGACGGCTCTGCTCCAGCGGCGTCGCGACGGCGGCTTCTGGCGAGGAGGACGGCGGCGCTGCGTTGGTGGTCGAGCGGCGACTGAGGCGGCGCGAGGCGTGGCTGGAGCGCGGCGCTCGGCTGGAAGGGGGGCGGAGCTTCGCGAGGCGGCGGCGCTGGAAGGGCGGCGGCGGCCGGAGCTCTGTTGGGTGGAGGCGACGCGAGCGGCGGCCGTGTCTGGGTGGGAGATCGCCGATCGAGGAAGGAGGAAGGAGGAAGAAGACGCGTACGCGTTTTTGTTGCTGAAAGAGGAGAGAGAAAGGAATAGTGCTGGGTTGTGTGGGAATTGAATATGCATTCTAAAAGCTACGGGAGTTTCCTTTATTTATAGAGAAAAATATTTTAATTATCTAATTAATTTTAAATGGAGGGAAAAAAATATGTGGATGGGGTTAATCCTTTTAAGTTGTGATATTTTCGACCCCACTTAATACGTTTTAGGGATCGTTTGGTTCACGAGTTTAATCTCAAATTGAAAATTAATACAGTTTTAAAACTTAATTAATATTTTAAAGTATTTTAATTATTCTCAACAAATTATACGGATCGAAAACATAATTTTAAACTCTGAGTAATTAATTTCTCGTAATCCCTTATCCGTTTGAAATGTTCGATTTCTTTCTTCGAACTTGGGAATTTGAAATAGAGTATATATTTAAATTACACAGTAGCACACAAAATAATAAAATTAAAAGAAACAAGGATAATAATAATATAAAATTATATAATTAAGGTTTCTAGCAAAATAAAAGGTATAAAACGGGACGGGGTATTACACATGTTAAGCCTTGTATAGTCATATTATTAAACCTGTATCACCCTATATTTGAAATCTTAACTTACATTCACCCCCATATACTCACAACTAAAATCTACAAATGACACCTAAAAAAATGATGAATATACTCATTTCTATAAAAAAAAATGAGTGGAAATAATAAAATGATGTAAATATATGTGTTGTCAAATATAGGAAAAATACATTTTTTTGTCCTTTAATATTGGTTGACTTTATTTTTCAACCTATTAACTTTGAAATTTTGAGTTTCGTCCTACAACTTACAAAAATTATGTTGTTTACCCTATTATCTGCTACACCATAATAATACTATAAACATCATAAACATTTTTCACGGTAAATAAGATATTCATCTCGTACCATATTTTATTAAGTTCTTATTACAATTTATTTAAATTTGCACCACAATTAGTTCACCTTGTACCAAAATTAATTTACATCATCCCATAATTTATTTAAGTGTGTACAACTATTAGTTCACCTTGCACCATACATTATTATATTTGTACTATCATATTTTAAATCCATACCACCTTAAAGTTCGTATAACATTAGTTTTAATTAGCCCCACAACACGATTTTAAAGACAATATAATCATATTTATTAGTTTCGTACCACCATGTTAAACCTTGTACAATTATATTTTAAAATTTGTATCACACCTATATTCGAAATCCAAAAATACATTCCCTTATCATACACCAGCATTTAAATATCTATAAATGGCACAAAAAAAAAAAACGATTAATATACTCATTTTTAAAGAAAAGTGAGTAGATTTAAAAAAAATATGGATGTAATATATTTGTTGTCAAATATAGAAAAATACATTTTTTTGTCCTTAACTTTTATTAATAGTAATTTCGAGTAATAAATTCTATCTTGCACTATATCCAACCAAATCGTGCACATGTATATATAGTTAAACATGCATAGGCACATGCATACAAAGAGGGATTTAAACCAAATCCGTCCTCTATCTTTTCACCTTTATCAAAATGGTCCTCTATTTATTTGCTTTATCAATTTAGTCCTGTATCTATTCAAGTTTCGCCAAAATGATCCTAATTGGCCTAAAAATGTACAAAACCTCACCGTTTTGGTCCTATATTTATTTTCTTTACCAATTTAGTCCTGTATCAATTCACATTCTCTAATTAGGTCCTAATTGAACGCATAAAGCATAAAACCATTTTTCACCAAATTAGGACAAATTTGGCGAAACATGAATAAATACAGGACTAAATTGATAAAACAATAAATAAATGACTATTTAGATAAAGGTAAAAAAATAGATGATGATTTTGGTTTAAATCCCATCAAAATAATATGGGAGTTTCTTGGGGTTTATAAGGATGAACAAGTTCTCCATTGGTATGATATATTTTTAGGAAGGCCCAAAAATAAATTTGTGCAGGCTAGCTCGTTCCAAAGCGGAAAATATCATACCAATGCAGAGGTGGAGGTCATGTTCCCAGGTGAATCAGTGTGGAGGAGTTTTCCGATGTCAAACGGAAAAAAAATGTGAACCTAGTTAAACGACTGGTTCTATATGCAAAGCTGGCCACCGCTAGTGCCACATTGAAAAAAAAAACACATCATAGGCTTCCCCCAAAAGAACTAGTGCGCATGACTAAAAATGTGGCATTTTATGTTTTATGCGTTCAATTAGGACCTGAGAAATGTGAATTGATACAAGACTAAATTGGTAAAGAAAATAAATATAGGACCAAAACGGTGAGGTTTTGTACATTTTTAGGCCAATTAGGATCATTTTGGCAAAACTTGAATAGATACAGGACTAAATTGATAAAGCAAATAAATAGAGGACCATTTTGATAAAGGTGAAAAGATAGAGGATGAATTTGGTTTAAATCCCAACACAACATTAATGAAACCAAGTAATGCAACACATTTAATTTCATCTTGAAGGTATTATTGTGATGTTATAAATAGAAATCAAATTTAACATTAAAGAAATTAAACTCTTAATTGTCAATCATAATTTTTTTATGATTCCATAGTCAGTTTAATTATTTTTACATTCCATAATCAAAAAAAGTAATCGGTCATTTTAAAAATAATTTTGATACCTAATCTAAATAATATATGTATTTCCTTTTTTAATTGTATTTTAAAATATATGTGGTCTTTATTGATTGATTAATTCAAATTTTTTTAAATTTTGACCCAATGATTTCATTTAATTGCGATGGACACTGATAATTTGTTTGTAGTGTTTAGGCCTTGATCTCGGGAGTTGAAAAATTAAAATAATAAACGACAGATTCAAAATGTTGGAAATAATGTGATCACACCACGTCCAAGATCTACATAATACGCAGCAGAAAATAAAATAGCCAACGAATAAAAATTTCACAAGTTATATGAAATAACTCGTGAGTGCCTCAAGGCAAAATCAATCCACTATAAAATTGTGAATTACAATGAGTCCATTTGAAATAGAAAATAAGGTTAAAGACCTTAAAACAACTTGTTTCTAAAGCTCTTTGTTCCCTCCCAGAAAAATTTAATGTAAAAATTTCCTCTATTGAAGAAGATCATAATCATGCCCATGTTTAGACCTATTCAAAATTTTCCACCCAAGTAAAGATGGCATCAAGAGTCTACACTTAATTCAATAAGTGTTTGGTCCTGGTTGTTTTATTATGGATCATCCATTCCATTTTTTCTAAATTCGTCCCCTATGTTGTCTATGAAGGTAATAACTTTAAATTTTATATATGTACATTGCATACTTGACATCAATTTTTTTTTTTAATTTGAATAGGTTTTATATGAAAACAGTTCATAATAAGCTTAACATGAAATAGTTTTAGAGTATCATTAATCTCATTAGGAGTATCATTAAACCTACACTAATCTGGGTCAGTGGTATTATATTGTAATTGTTTTAATTAAATTTTCTTGAACTCAGACTAATGATACCCCTGATGAGATTAATGATACTCCCGATGAAATTAATGATACTTTAAAATTATTTCATGATAAGCTTATCATAAACTATTTTCATATAATATTTTACCAAATTTTTTTTGCCTACTCATCCATAGCTGAAGCTAATTAATTGTGCATTTAAAAAACAACGTAGATACCCAATTTAACTAATTCCTTTATTTTAGCCAAGTTTGACTTGGTATTCTAGAATTTTATTTAAAAAATTTACGATTCTATATTGATTCATTAATTGGGCTCTTTTTTGTGACTTTATTACACTACAAAAAAAAACATTGTTTTGCGATGGGAAACTTGCGACAGACAATTATCCGTCGTAAATTTCATGAATTTGCGACGGATATTGGAGACCCGTCGGGAAAAAAAATTTGCGACGGATATAAAAAACCGTCGCAAACTGCACTGTTTTGTGACGGCTACTCCGTCGCAAAGTATGGGGTCCATTAACTTCGTTGCATACCGACAAATTTTGCGACGGATTAGCTGTCGCAAATTTCAATTTCAATTTTGCGACGGACGTGTCCGTCGCAAACCGGCCCGTTAAAAAATACCCGTTGGAGAAACGGTCTACTTGACTATTTTGCGACGGATATTGCCGTCGCAATTTTTAACTTCGAATTTACGATGGCCTATTTCGTCCCAAATATTGACACGGTTTTGCGCGATCTTTCGGGAAACGTCGCGTTGACTGATTTGCGACGGAGTGTCCGTCGCAAAATTTTAAATTTCACATTCGCAAATACTAAAAAACGACGTCGTTCAGGTGTTTGGCGGTCGCAATTTGCGACGGACAGGCGTCCGTCGCAAATTTTTTCCCCTTATATATAGGACAGCGCAGGCGGCGAGAAGAATAAGAGGAAGAAGAGGAAAAAGAGAGGAAAATGAGGGAGAAGTCGGGTGCAGTCGCTGTAGAGCCAATCCGTCCCAACCGAGTGCTCGTTTCTTCATTAAATCGTAAGTTTTCTTTATTTTTACCGTTTAAAATTTAATTTCCAAGCATGTTTAGAATTTGTTAAGTTTAGAATTGAATTTAGTTGAATTGTTAAGTTTATATTATATTTTTAATTTTAGTAATTTTAGTTGTTTGATTTTAGATGAATTGTTTTAGTAATTTTTTAATTTTTAATTGTTAAGCATGTTTAAATAATATTACAAAATAATTTTAGTTGATTGATTTTAGTTGAATTGTTTAATAATTTTACAGAATAAATTAGTAAATTGATTTAAGTTTAATATATAATTTTACTAAATAATATTTATAAGTCGTTTGATTTTAGTTGATTAGGTAGTTTAATGATTTTAAATAATATTAGTTGTTTGATTTAAGTTTAATATATAATTTTACACAATAATATTAGTTGATTGAATTTAGTTGAGTAGGTAGTTAATTGATTTTAAATAATATTAGTTGTTTGATTTAAGTTTAATATATAATTTTACAAAATAATATTAGTTGATTGAATTTAGTTGAGTAGGTAGTTTGAATTATATTAGTTATTTGATTTTAGTTTAATGATTTTAAATAATATTAGTTGCTTGATTTAAGTTTAATAATTTTACAAAATAATATTAGTTGATTGATTTTAATTTAGTTGAATGAATTTAGTTGAGTAGGTAGTTTGAATAATATTAGTTGCTTGATTGAAGTTTAATAATTTTACAAAATAATATTAGTTGATTGAATTTAGTTGAGTAGGTAGTTTGAATTATATTAGTTATTTGATTTTAGTTTAATGATTTTAAATAATATTAGTTGCTTGATTTAAGTTTAATAATTTTACAAAATAATATTAGTTGATTGATTTTAATTTAGTTGAATGAATTTAGTTGAGTAGGTAGTTTGAATAATATTAGTTGCTTGATTGAAGTTTAATAATTTTACAAAATAATATTATTAGTTGATTGATTTTAGTTTAGTTGAATAATATTAGTTGATTGATTTTATTAGTTGAATTTAAAATTATTACAGATGAACCCAGGTCAAGATAATTTTCTCACTGTCATCATAGTCGACAACAAGTAAGTATTTTTTTAATGAATTATGTATACTTTTAATTATATATATTAATATAATTAACTTGATTTTTTAATTTTGTTGTCACAGACTGCTTCCAGCCCATGAGACTAGCTCAATCGTCTCACAAATCATTAGGATGAGACAGTTTGAGTATGGTGCCCACTCGTGGAGTCAAGTGTCCGAGCAAAAGAGGATGGAGTACTTTGATGACTTCAAGGTATAAAAAATTTATTTATTATGATTTGGGGATCGGGTGGAGTTGGGTCGAGCACCAGACGGACGATCGATATGGGATGGTTTGGTGGATCACTGGAACAGTGAACCATCATTCAGAAGATCATGAAGAGAGAGAGAAAGAGAGATAGAGGGAGAGAGAGAGAGAGAGAGAGAGAGAGAGAGTAGAGAGGGAGAGAAGAGAGAGTCAGTTTGAACAATTTATTTATGTTTTTTGAACAATTTTTGTAGCATCATTCCCGGTCACAAGGTTTCTGCCATTATTTAAGAGATAATGAGGGATAATCTAGAGGAGAACGCAATGAAGTTCAAACTCGTCTCGTCGCAGCGGAAGCAGTACTACTTGGATGAGTTTTAGGTATATATATGGAAATAAGTTGGTTTAAAAATATTTGCATATATATACCCAAAACTCATCCAAGTAGTACTGCTTCCGCTGCGACGAGACGAGTTTAAACTTCATTGCGTTCTCCTCTAGATTATCCCTCATTATCTCTGTAATAATGGCAGAAACCTTGTGACCGGGAATGCTTAGATTCAGTGTTAATTAATTAATTACTTGTAGCAAACATATACATGATCTTAGATCATGTTGTTCTATTATTCATTTATATACCTCGTGAGTTTCATTTAAATGGTCACAACATATATAAAAATAAGTGAGAAACGAAAATGAATTAATTTGGTGAATTTTGAAAAAAAAAAGAGTCAATTTGGATACATATACAATTAATTGTGTACAAATGAACGGATTATAAATTTAAACGGGAGTCGAAATAAATAAGTTTACCAAAAAAATATTAAATAGCCACAAAATTTATAAAAACAAGTGAGAAACGAAAATAAATTAATTTAGTGAATTATGGAAAAAAATGAGTCAATTTGGATACATATACAATTAATTGCATACAAATGAACGAATTATAATTTTAAGCGGGAGTCGAAATAAATAATTTTACAGAAATAATAAAAATTAAATGGCCCCAATATTTATAAAAACAAGTTAGAAAGGAAAATGAATTAATTTGGTGAATTATGGACAAAACGAGTCAATTGGATACATATACAATTAATTGCATACAAATTAATGAATTATAATTTTAAGCGGGAGTCGAAATAAATAATTTTACCAAACTAATAAAAATTAAATGGCCACAACATTTATAAAAACAAGTGAGAAACAAAAATGAATTAATTTGGTGAATTATGGAAAAAAAAATGAGTCAATTTGGATACATATACAATTAATTGCGTACAAATTAACGAATTGTAAAATTATGCATTGTCGAAATAAATAATTTTACAAAATAAAAAAAATAGTTGGGCAAAATATTTTAATAAACAACTTAGATACGAAAAGAAATTAATTTTTTGAATTATAAAAAAAATGACTTAATTTGAATACATATACAATTAATTGCATAAAAATGAACGAAAGTAGCTTGTGCCCTAGTGGCGCGCGCCCCCTCCTCTTGCACAAGAGGTCCCGTGTTCGATTCCCCTTGGACGCAAAAATGGATTAATTGTTCAAGGCCTAATAAGACTAATATAGAAGGTGGGCCGCATATAATAAGGAATGGGCCGGGTGGCCCAGTGGTCTGCGCCCGCCCCGGGTGCCCGAGCTCGAACCACGCGAGGCACTGTTTTTTTTGTATAGGCTCGGTAATTTGCGACGGCCGAAATCCATCGCAATTATTGAATTTTGCGACGGAAAACAGCCCGTCGCAAATTATAACAGAAAAAAAATAAAAAATATATATATAAATATTTGCGACGGAATGTGGCCGTCGCAAATGTTGTTGACCCGAACGGGTCTAACCCGAAAGATTTACGACGGACTACTGTTCGTCGCAAATTTTGTGCGACCCGGCCGGGTCTGACCCGCCAAATTTGCGACGGATTTGTCCGTCGTTAATTTGCGACGGAGAGCAAAATCCGTCGCAAAAATTAGCTACGGCTGTTTTAGGGACGGATACGTGTCTGTCGCAGAATCCGTCGCAAAATACTGTTTGCGATGGAAAATCCGTCGCAAATTCCGTCGCAAAACAGTGTTTGTTTTGTAGTGTTAATTGGGCTCTTTTTTGGTGATTCTCTATTGATTCATTAATTGGATTCTTTTTTTTTTTTGGTGACGTTGACCCTGTACATTTAATTAAACTATTTTTCTATTATAAATCATTTTTAATCATAATTTTTTTATGATTTCATAGTCAATTTAATTTTTTTTACATTACATAATCAATGTAACTAATCTGTCATTTAAAAAATAATTTGGACACCTAATTTAACTAATACATGTATTTTCTTTTTGAATTGTATTTTAAAATATATGTGGTCTTTATTGATTGATTAATTCGGAACTTTTTATTTTTGACTCAATGATTTCATATAATTGTGATGGGCACTGATAATTTGTTAGCGGTGTTTAGACCTTGATCAGTGGAGTTGCCATTCCATTTTTCCGAACTTCGTCCCCTATGTTTTCTATGAAGGTTATAAATTTAAATTTATGTACATTGCATACTTCACATCAATTATATTTTAAAAATATTTTTGCATACTCATCCATTGAAGCTAATTAATTGGACATTTAAAAAATGTAGTGGATTTCCAATTTAATTTATTCCTTTATTTAACCCAAGTTTGACTTGGTATTTTTAGAATTTCGTTTCAAAATGTAATGTTTAAAAAAAAAATTGTCTAACCATCCATATATTCACACGCGCAGAAATAGTTTGTCTCCATCTTCTATGCTACTGAACGAAACAACCACCATCATGAGCACTAATCCTCGGTCAAGTTACCATAAAAGAGAATTAGCAAATTCAATGCACATTAATTTATAAGATGTATAGTCAAGTTTACTATAAATTGTATGTATAATTATGGTAAAATTTAACTAATTGGTATGTATACTATTCTATTTTAAAATATATTATAACATGTCTTATTATTTTAATGTAATATGAAAAGTATTAAGTTTATTGGTATTAGTTGATTTTAATAAATATACTAATTATTTCAATATAAAGTATTGAAAATTTATTTGTATCGGTAATCATTAATGTTAAATATCAATTTCATAATTTATTATCATTAAGAATACATTGAATGACCTTAAAATTGTATATCTGTATAATAATATTTTTTCGAGATATTTATACACGTATTGTATTAAAAGAACACAAAAATCCATTAAACTAAGTATAAAATAAATTTGTCAATTTATTAATTAAAATATATTCAATAATTTTTTTTAAGGTAAACTAATTATATGACACTCATGTTTATAATGTAATTAGTCATGTATTAGTAGACTTTGATTTGATTGGAACAATTAATGCAAATTCCACAAAATTGACCAAAAGAGTGAAAATTAAGTCGAAATTGGGTTTAATTATTTAAATTTGACATTTATAAATTAATATAAATTTGACAAAAGTAAATCATAAATTTAAGTTTAACTATTTAGTTGACATATGCACAAATTTATTATAAATTAAAATAATTAAATTATTTAATGAGTAATGTTGAAATATGGAATAAACAACTGCAAAATATTTTAGGAAATATAATTTTGATCAATTCTTCAAACTTGCCACGAATAGTGTAACGCCCCGAACCCGATATATATTAATTATATCGAATTCGAAGTGTTATTGTGATCAAAAGTCCGAACTATAAAATTTTTGAAGGAAATATAACGGAAATGAGAGATGATGAGTTTTTATGCAGCGGAAGAAATGAATAGAATAATTTTAGTAAGTATCTTACACACATTTATGTGTACATAAAACATAGTATCAACAGTAATGTTTTATTTAAGTGGGGAACTCCGTGTCGTCTCTATTACTGTCCTTGCTCCACGAAATCATAATCCGCAAGGGGTTTAGGGAAATGGGGCGTGAGAATTGAATTCTCACATATGGGTGATTTGCAACATCATGGGGTTGGTAAATCCGGAATATATATTAAATTATACTCATTAATAAAGTATTTATTATATTTAATCAGTTGACATATATAAGATTATAAAGTTTAAACGGCATTTAAGCATATTTCGCATGATATAATTGAAATAGCACAAGTTGGTTCACATTAGGCAAAGCCCAAAGTCATATCACACATTATCACAACTGTCAAACCATAAACGTACAATCATTCCACTTCCATCATAGTTACTCTTTTCAACTCCAACCATCAACATCCTTGATTCCAAGGGCGTCCAACGACAGTTGTCCCCGGAGACCGGAAAAATAATCAAAGACCTTGATTCCGAGGGCGTCCAACGACAGCTGTCCCCGGAGGCCGGAAAAATAATCAACGACCTTGATTCCGAGGGCGTCAAACGACAGCTGTCCCCGGAGGTCGGAAATCAATACCCAAATCACAACTCCGTACTTACTGATTTTCCATAAAACTGATACAACAACTTCACTGAGAAAATACTTGACTGATAACTGAACTGATTCATGCTCACGTAAGGTGTTTACTCATGCAGTGGTGATCGATTCACAAAACAACAGACTAATATATAACATATATAGTTATATCACATAATCCAAACAGTTATATAGATAGGTGTTACAATTATGTTGGATTAGATACTTTTGATTTGATTTAGTCGAGTTCAGAAAATACCAGCACGACGTTATTAATAGCAGATCAATCAACAGATCATCACCCACCTGATTGTTTCGAGTCCCGAGAATGATGTGTAGGCAGAGGGTCGAGTCCTCGGTGCGTGTCCCGAAAAGTACAGAATCCAAATAGGAAGATATTTAATTAAAAGTTGACCTTTGAAAACATTTAGAAAAACTTGAGAGTTCGTGATACGAGAATCGAGAAAGTTGTGGTCTTATAAACTCAAAATGACTTGCTTAAGGGTCACACTCTATTTTGGTAAATACACAACTTCTAGAAAGGTGAGTGTATTGAGGGAGTGTATTTACTAGTATACTTGTGGTATGACTATTTCGATTACTACAAAACAATCTTTTGATAAGTACACCCCTTTTTAAGAGGAGGTGTATTAGGGGGGTGTATTTACTAATTTCTGTTGTGTAACAGGAAGTGTATTTACTGAATTCAGTGGTGTAACAGGGGGGTGTAGTTACTGAATTCAGTGGTGTCCTTAATAAAGGCCCTTTAAGGCAAAACAAACTTATTAACCTTGGAATTACCTAGAAAAATAAGAAATTACTTAGAAAAATAAGAAATTACTTAGAAAAATATTAAATAAAATAAAGAAAAGGTTTTTCTTTCTTAAGAATTCTATTTCTCATTTTAAAAGAAATCTTGAATATAATTAATCATATTTTATAAATAAATTTCCTTTAATAAAACTTATTAATAAACTTAGACTTTCTAAGAAGTTATAAAAAGTACTTTTCTTTTCTAATATTAATATTACTTCTAAAGTTGAGTAGTAATACTTCTAAAACAAAAGAATTATACTATTTTCCACCTTTTCATTTGTTTACTAAATTTTGAATAATAACGACTTGTCTTTTTGTTCCTAATTTTCTAACAGTCGCACAAGGAGAAGACGAGTTTCCATTTGTCTCCAAAAACTCAACTAATACTAAAACAAACTAATTTCATCATCAATCAGCTAATTCAAACTAAACTAATTCATCCATCTAATAATATCATCCAACCAAAACAACAATACTTAATTCCCAAACCAAATAATACTAAACAAGCCAACTAATAACACTAAGTCATTAAATCAATTCCAACAGTCCATCTACAAGTCTCAAAACCAAAATAATTATCTTAAAACTTACAACGGTCCAACGGGAAACAACTCAATTCCTAATCCACTATTACGAGAATTAGAGAGAATTAAGCAATTCTTACGAGTCCGGTTCGCGGTGGTAAACGGACGGCCTAACGGCATCATTTGGTGATTCGATAATTCGTCGGATAATTCGGACAGCATAACGGCGCTGTTCGGGATTTTCTGGAAAACAAAATGGGCAGCAGTTTCACATAGTGCTCAACGGGTTCTTCATCGGAACGGTAGAGAGGGCTACGAGCCTCGATTAAATGCGAAAAGAACAAAACTGAGATTAAACGAAGAACGGTTGAATCGAAAAGAAATTCAATAATTGAAATTGAAAGAATTGAATTAGTGAATGAATCGGGAGGATCGAGACTCACCAAAAGAAACAAGCGGACAACGACGCTCAAAGGTGAGACGCGGCGGCGCTGGGCGTCGCTAGAGAGAGAGAGAGAGAGACAAGGCGCGGTGTTGCGCCACGCTGCTGAAGTCGAGGCGGAGCGGTGGCGTTCCGATCGAAGAACAGCGGCGGCTGGCTTCAATCGAGAGGGAGGACAGAGGCACGACGGGCTGGAGCACGGCGGCGTGGTGCGCGGCTGAAAGGAGAGGCGGCGCCGGCGATTGGAGGGCGGCGGCGAGAGGCGACTCGCGGCGGCTCCGCGGAGGACAGAGGCGGGCTCGCGTCTGGGTAGGCGGAGGGCTTCGGCCGGAGGCTGGGAACAGAGCACGGCGGCGCTCGCGGCTTCCGGGCGAGGAGCGACGTCGGGCGGAGAGGACGGCGCGCGGTGGCGCTTAGTCGCGGTCGAAGGGGGAAAGAGGCGCGACGGCGGCGGCGCTTCGAGGCAGACGGCGGCGCTCGATTTTGCGCCTGGAGGAGGAGGAGGCGTGGCTGGTTCGCCGCACGACGGGGACGGCCGTGCACGGTGGTGAGCGGCGGCAAAGAGGAAGGGGCGGCGATTCGATCGGAAGGGACGGCGGCTCTGGCCGATTAGGGAGAAAGAAGTGAGAGGAAGGGAGAAAAGTTGTACGCGGTTTGTTTATTTTGAGGAGAGAGAGAAACCAATTTGGTTATTTGAGGAGAAGAAGAGATATTTGATGTATTTTAATTTCTTAATGAATTATTTTTAAAAGAAGGGAATATTATGTGGGTGAGATTTAATCCTCTAATTAAAATTAATTCAAAAAGGAAAGTATATTATGTGGATGAACTTAATCCACTCCAATACATGATATTTTCGATCCCACTTGATACGGTTTAGGGATCGTTTGGTTCACGAGATTAACCCCAATTTGATAATTAATACAGTTTTTAGACTTAATAAATATTTTATTGTATTTTAGTTATAAAAGTATATTTTTATCAATAAATTATACGGATCGAAATCCTTAATTAAACTTGAATATTTAATTTCTCGTAGTCCTTTATTCGTTTGAAAGATTTAATTCTTTCGACGAATTTAGGAATTTGTAAAAAGGGTATATATATTTAAATTACACAAAAGCACACAAAATAATAAAATAAAAAGAAACAAAGATAATAAAATAAAATAAGGGTTCTAAGAATATAAAAGGTATGAAACGGGACGGGGTATTACAAATAGTATATATTATTTACGCCATGTCAGTGTAATTGGCGATCAAACTAAAAGGGGGGGGGGGGGGGGGGACGAAAAATTCAAGAGGAATATGAACACAACAACTGCAACATATTTAAGGAAATCATCTATTTTGACCAATTCATTTAATAATGTACGGTTAAGCATTTAGTTTTTCAGCAAATTAAATTAGGCAAGATTAGGAATTTAATTTGGGATATATTTTAAGGAAATAGTCTAATTTGACTAATTCTCTTAAGGCACGGTTAAGAATTTTTTTTAGCCAATTAGATTCAGGTTTTAATTTGGGATATATAACAATATCCCAAATATACCATGTCAAAGTTTAATAATTTAATTTTTTAGCCAATTAAATTAGGCAAAGTTCGGGATTTTAATTTGGGATATATTTTAAGGAAATCATCTAATTTGATTTCTTTTAATAAGTTACAGTTAAGAATTTAACAATGTACCAAATACACCTAATCAAAATTGGCGTATATATATATATATGAAAAGATACAATTAATTTATGGAATATCTAAATCTTCATATATTGAATTATTGTGAAACTAACTTATAATCTAATGAAAAAGAGAAACTATCCCACGATTAGTATTACTGCAAAATTGATTATGACCAATTCCTCGCGATTAGGATTTTGCAGTTTCTAAAGATAATTCAAAGTCATATATATTAGGAAAATAGTATTACTGCAAAATTGAATATGACCAATTCCTCCAACATGCCACCATTAGGATTTTGTACTTTTTAAAGATAATTCAATGTCATATATATTAGGAAAAAGTAATACACGGAATTTATGAGGAATACACATAAATTTAATTGATAAAAAACATCCATGGCAAAGATGATCCGAGGAGTGAGGCTTATCAATTCCCATTAAAAGAAAACACAAAGCAAACATACATTGCATGCAGGATATAGAGAAAAAAAGAAAGAAAGAGGGAAGTAATACACAAACAAATAAATTCATTTTTATAATAATGAATCAAGAACGACTACAAAGTTCCAACGATATTACACCATTGATCAGCGAATAGATTGACGATCCATTAACAAAATTGAACCGGAAAATATAAAATAGAGAGACGGAACAACCTATGCAATAATAGCTACACTAATATTACAGGAATAACCTCAACATGATAGTTGCTATGAAAGACACAATGGAAACTGTCACATAATATGCACGAAGTCGAGCGAAGAACCAAAAGGAGCAACGTCTCGATAACGACCGGAAGCACGGACTCGGACGGAAGAAAAGGAACGAACCGGAGAGTAGGACGAAAAAAGTGAATGAAATGTTGATGGGTGGAGTGCAAATTTATAGATAAGAAAGAGGAAAAATGGACGATCATAATTAAGATAAAATGAGGGAATGGTCGAGATCAAATATTAAAATGTGGATTAATGAGATAAAAGAGAATTTGAAATACAAAACTCTAACCTTTGCCACATAGGCACAAAAAGTTTCCCCTATATAAGATTATGGATGGATTCTATGGATCTAGGATCCGTAGAATAATCCATATTAAAAAAAATGGATCTTCAATCAATTCAAAGGCAGCTTAGTCTCTAGATAAAGCATCCCTGGGCCGGCGCTTTCTACCCGGCCCCGGCGGAGTTTTCTTCGTTCTCGGTGGCATCTTATTCAACAAGTCGCCGGCAAAACTTCACAAAGCCAATTGAAAAATTAAAAAATTGAGAATCCCAAAATCGAAAAAAAACACCACGAATCGAAAATTAAATATTGAAGATATAACGATCGAGTAGGTATATGAGCGTAAGTAGAACGCCAGATAGATGTGAAGAGAAACCCCAACGAGAAAAGATTGATAAAGGTTATAGCGGGCAGATCTTCCTGCCTAGTTTAAGGTAGGTGGCTGCGAACTGGTATCACCCGCACCACCGCTTTGATTTTCCCATTGACTTTCTCAACCTTGGTTGGAGAAAACTAGGTGCTGGCAAGCAATGCTAATGGCCCCAAATTAGGGTGCTATTATTTTAGCAGTCAACCACCAATTTTGTTTTTGTTTAGACTATAATTTGAACTTTGGATCAACGATTAACTTTATTTATGCTACTATTAGAGCAAATGTGTGTTACTATTGGAGCAAATATGTGTCATTATTGGAGGAAATGTGTGTTACAAAAAATATATGTTACTATTGAAGCAAATGTGTGTTACTAAAAATATATGTTACTATTAGAGTAAATATGCGTTACTGCAAATGTGTGTTACTATCGGAACAAATGTGTGTTACTAAAAATATGTGTTACAATTGGAGCAAACATATGCTACTATTAGAGTAAATATGTGTTACTACAAATAGGTGTTAAAGTTAGAGTAAATGTGTGTTACTTTTAGAGGAAATATGCATTACTATTGAAGTAAAGTTTGTTAATGTTAAGAGTAAATGTGTATTATTGCAAATGGGTGTTAAAGTTAGAGTAAATGTGTGTTACTAAAAATATGAGATTTTTTTTTTTTTTTTTGCAAGATATTAAAAATATGTGTTACTATAGGAGCAAATCCGTGTTTCTGTTAGAGGACATATATGTTACTATTGAAGTAAAGTGTGTTAATGTTAAGAGTAAATGTGTATTATTGCAAACGGGTATTAAAGTTAGAGTAAATGTATGTTACTAAAAATATGTGTTACTATTGGAGCAAATGGTGTGTTATTGTTAGAGGAAATATGAGTTACTATTGAAGCAAAGTGTGTTAATATTAGAGTAAATGTGTATTACTGCAAATGAGTGTTAAAGTTAGAGTAAATGTGTGTTACTGTTAGAGGAAATATGTGTTACCATTGAAGCAAAGTGTGTTAAAGTTAGAGCAAATGTGTATTATTGCAAATGTGTGTTAATGTTGAAGCAAAAATATATTGATGTTAGAGCAAATGTATGTTATTGTTGAAGTAAATATGTTTTAATATATAATAAAACAATAAATTTAAATTTAAGGGATGAGAAATAAATTAAAAACACATATTTGTTCTTGTAAAAATATATATTTATCATTATTACTATTTTAAAATAGAAAAAATCTATTTTTTTAAAGATTTGTAACACACATTTGTCTATATAGTAGCATACATTTTGCCTATACTGTAACACAAATTGAGAGCGAAAATCCTGAAACTTGACTTGTGCGAGATTTTGGAAAAAACTCACCAAACTCGACCCGACCCGGTCAACATCTGCAAATTTTTACCTGAAGCGACCCGACCCATGATGTTTTTAATATTGGCCTATTTTAGATATATATATTTCACATATAAAATATTTCACAAGAGAGCTATTCAATAGAGAATATGAGATATTCAACATACTTAAATATTTGCAAGGAAATATATTATATACAAATATATACAATATTAAACTAACTATACTTGAATTATTTAATATATATATATATATATATATATATATATATATATCTTGTGCATTAGGTGCACTGTGCAACCCAAGTGTACATTTAAACTGTTATGGTTCTTTTTATGGAATATTTAGAGTTGTTTACATTGAACAATTATGATTAGACAACCTTAATTGTTCAACGTAAACAAATCTATTTGTTCAGTATAAACAAATTGTTTAAAAAATATATTTAAGTTGCATGATGCACCTGACACATACAAGACCTTGATATATTTAGAAAGAGAAATTTATTTTAAATCGCGTAATACGTGGGGTTTTGTACTAAGTATTTACTAAGGTGTGAGTTCATTTGTTCTAAGTATTTACTAAACTAAGGTGTGAGTTCATTTGTTCTAAGTATTTACTAAGATATGAGTTCAATTTCATCAAATGCACGTAGTTAGTAAAATAATAGCAAATATAGTCCAACTTTTGAGTAATATAGGCTTAATTGCAATTTAAATCACGACTTTTTCCAAAATTACATTTTAAGCTAAATTTTTGGATCTTGTTAAAAAAAAGCTTCAACTTAATAATTTTTTACAATTAAAACTTACGGGCCGATTTGCCTTTGCCCGTTGCTGACATGTCGTCTATGTGGCAACCACCCAAAAAAAACAACTTTAAGATTTAATTGCATTTTAAATCATGACCTTTATCGAAATTGTATTTTAAGCTAAATTTTTGGATCATGTTCAACAAACCTCTAATTTAACTTTTTGTGGCAATTAAAACTTACGGACATATTTGCAGAGGCTCGTCGTTGACATGACGTCTATGTGACAATGTGGTAAAAAACTTTAAATACGTGGCATAATTTAAAATTAAAATTTTAAATATTTGTATTAATGAGAACAAAAATAAATGAATCCAAATACAAAGAAAAGAAGTTAAGAAAAGATGAAACTAAAATACAAAATACTTACATTAATAAGAACTTAAATGAATCCAAATAGGATAAACACAACCATTTTACCATTAAAAAAATTAATAATCCATTTTACCATGAAATTGAGACGTAGAATTTTGAAAAATTATTTGGAAATTGATAATTTAATTTTAAATTTTTCCTTGTATTTAAATTTTTTTGCCACAATTTTTTTTTTACTGTTGCCACATAGATGCCGCACCAACGATGACCCTCTGCAAATCGGTCTGCAAGTCTTAATTGCCAAAAAAGTTAAATTGAATTTTTTTTTAACATAATCCAAAAATTTAGCTTAAAATGCAATTTTGGAAAAGGTCGTGATTTAAATTGCAACTAAGTCTTAAAGTTTTTTTCACATAATTTTGGATGACCCTCTGCACATTAGCAACGGGCAAAGACAAATCTGCCTATAAATCTTAATTGCCAAAAAATATTAAGTTGAAGTTTTTTTTAATAAGATCCAAAAATTTATCTTAAAATACAATTTTGTAAAAGGTCGTGATTTAAATTGCAATTAAGCCAGTAATATATTATCAACTAAGAATGCGTTCTGTTGTTTACCAAATATATGTTGCTAGGAATAAATGGCTGTTTATGAGAGCTTTTGGTAAAAACATCAAATGATTAGGTTCTTTAATGCTAAAGTGGTTGATTTGAATGAAGAATGAACATAAATGTTTAAGAACACTAAGAACACCAAGAGTTGCCAGGGGCTATTACTCCCTGGACTTAAATGAGAATTGTATTGATTGGATTGATTGGATTCCCCTCCCTCTTGTTACAAATGTGAGGTTATTTATAGCTTTCTCCCTACAGGGGTACATCGGTCATTTCCGACCTCTCGGGGGACAGGTGCATTAAATGCCTCCAGCCTCTGAGGAAGCGCTATTGACACGTTAAATAAGGATTAAACTATGGAAGAAAGATAATAAAATGGGTAGAATTGTCCAAAAATGTTTCTCATATACAAGTCACTTTTAATATATTGTAGATTTATGATATTGTTATTTATTTGTTTATAAATTCATAATAAAATAACTTTTTATAAATTATAAATATAATTAAGTGATATGTTATGAGTCTTATAACATTTTTTATTAATTTATTAAATTGTTTAAATCAGTTAATATTGTTGGTACACATTAGAAGGGTTGTATTTTTTAAAAGACAACAGTAAAAAAAAAATTCCATATTTTCTTTCAATGGAATCAATCCTTAATTTCCATGAAAAGATAGAGTCTTCATATCAATATCGGTCGGCAAAGTCGGTTTATTTTTATTTCTCAAATGAAGATTTTATTTCTTGAAAAAAAAAAAAAACATGGTTATTAGAAATAAATCGACATGACTTTAGACAACAACGTGTACTTACAATACCATACAAGTTCCAGGAATTAAATTGCAATTACAAAATGACTCTTCTCTAGACAAGAACCAAGTCTAAGTTCTAACACATCATTCTATTTAAAGCACACATCACCCCTTTAAGGAGAATCACATTTCTCCACTTTCAAATTAGTCCAATCATACAAACTACCAATTGAAAATGTTTATCTCATTCGCCTTTAATTACAATTATAAAACATTTACCAGCAGAAACGATTCTAAATCTCGTTACCAACATACATTCATTAATTTAGAGCCCGTTTGACTAAACTTGTTTGAAACATCTTATAAGATATTTTAAAAATTTATAAAATGTAAATTTGAAGTAGTTTATAAGTTGCTAATGTGTTTGATTAGTATAACTTATAAAATCTTTGATAATTTATAATAAATATCTTTTAAATTTTAATAAAAAATAAATTTTATTTTTATTTTTTATATTGAGGTAAATGTGAGTGAGGGTGGGCTGGGGTGAGGTGGTTGGTTAAAGGTGGAGGTGACTAGAAAAATAAGTTGGAAAATTTCAATTTTTTTTTTTTACAGTTTATAAGTTAAATATCTTATTTTATCAAATATTTTGAGAGTATTTATAAATTATTAAATAATTTATATATTATTTTGAAACGGCCAAACAAATTCTTAGTTAATCGACTTGCATTGCATTCTTCCAGCTTTTGCTAAGACAGTGGGTCGACTTATATATACACATGAGAGATTAGATTTTAAATATATTAAGTAGGGTAAATTTAAAATTCACATATATAATAAAAGTTTATTATTTAAAAAAATAGTGAATTTATATAATTCTTTTTAGATAAATTAGTTCAATGAAATACAAATCAATTTGATTTTAAGTATTATTTATAAGTTGCAAATCCATGTGCAACTCTTCCATCTAATAGTAATGTGAAATATATTTTCATCCGGGGTTATTTTTATAAGGACATTAAATTATAGGATTGGTAAAATAAGGACCATAGTTTTTACGCCTGGTGAAATAAGAACTATTACTTTTCGTGTTGTAATTTCTCTTTTTTTTTTTCCTGATATTTTGCATCATCTTTTATATTATTTCTTCATTTTTAATTTGTGCTTAGTTTTTTATTAATATATCTTTTAATTGACAAAGTATAGAGTGAAAATAGTTCATACATGAATCGTCAAAGAGTTTTAGTTGATTTCTCTAAACAATATTAGTTTACACTGAAGAGTCTTAGTTTACCCCTAAAACAAACTTAGACTTATCAGTGAAAACAACTAATACCCTTCAGTGAAAACACCTAATGCTCTTTAGTGATAACAACCAATACCCTTCGATGATTCATGTATGAACCAATTTCACTCTACATACTCTTTTTAATTTATTGAAATTCCTGAATAATAATACGATACTAAACCCCAATTCTTTATACTTCTAATGTAATTCTTGACAATTTTGATCAAATAATTGATATTTTAATTTTTTTTAAACATTTTCGTGATGATAAAGTCGTGTGTGAACAAGTTTTGAGAATATTAATTTTATCATTAATAAATATTGGTTGGTATTTTACAGAAACAAATTTCACAATAAATTTGATTCACATCATGTCAATTCTTTCATGATAAACGTTCTCTTTTCTAACGCAAATTGTTATATAAAATATTCTATAAATATAGGACCCGTAGAATAAACCCTATTAAAAGAATTCGCGGATCCTGGACAGGTTTGATTTGGCAAATATTTTCAAAATCTCGCACAAGTCTAATTCCAAGATTTCTGCTCTCAGTTTGTATTACTATATAGACTAATGCATGTTACTGAAGGGCAAAATGTGTGTTACTATTAGACTAAATGTTGTTTTTCCACCAATTTTTGTACTTTTTTAATGAAATATTTTTCCATACAATATAAGGCCAAAATACGTGTTACTATCAATTCAAATATTGGTTTTCATAAATATTTATTTATTTTTACAAAAATAATTTTTTTTTCATACAATAACACTTGTAAGGCAGTGAAAAGTGTATTACTCTAATAACACAAATATCTTATTGAATGAATAAAGATGCGTTGGCACAAATATATAAAATACCCTCCTAAATTGTGTGTTGTGACCATTTCCATACGAGGTCGGCACCGACCCCCCCAAGGAGGGCCACAGGTGCACATCCGACCGGGAGTCGTCAAAGGGAGGCTTTAGGAATCGCCGATCTCCAGTGAATCCGGTCTCCTGGCAATCTCTTCCGACCTCCTCGGACCCAGGCTCCAGATGGTCATTTCGGATCGTCACGATCTCCAACCTCACCACTGGTGACCGAGGCCGCCGGCTCACCGATCCCCGATCCCCGACCTTACCAATCAAGAAGATCCTTTGAGCACGTCATAATATCCGACAGAATCGTCCCAAATGCAGCAAGGAGCCGCCTCCGTACGACACGACTGAGAGAATATTCCAGCTAAATAGAGAAATAATTCAGTGGTCGACGTGGCGACGTCTCAGTGATCGATCTTCTGTACACAGGTACGAACGGGCACTCGCGCGCATCCAGGGCCTGCAACCATTTAATGCGGTTGTCCCCCGTAGAGGTCGGAAATAACCTAAATACCCTTGTATATTAAACCTATAAATAGATCCACTCTTGTACAAAAATAAAAGGAGGATTCAATCAATACAAAAAAGCGCTACAAGTATTCAAGTCCAGGGATTAAAAACCCCTGGCAATTCTTGGTGTTCCTACACTCATTCCTTCATCATCATCACTCATTAAATCTTGCATTTATGGAGCATTCAATCCACATTGTGTTTGATGTTTTTATCTAAACACATTTAATAGCCATTTAGATCCCAGCATATATTTTTAGGTAAACAGCATTTGGCGCTAGAAGGAGGGTATCAAACCCTTTAAACCCAGATTTTTTCTCCTTTTCTTTGAAGAACATTCACTGTTCTTCAAAGCTTCATCACCCAACTTTAAATCTTCAAGGAGCCTTGATTCCACTTGTTCAAGGGGAACATGACCAACCAGAGATCATCTCAGGCCCTCAGAGGTGTGGGGGCTCCGACCACGCCCAAAGCCCCCGCAGCTCGGGTCTCACGAGAATCTACCCCCAGCCGGCCTGGAAAGGCCACCCGTGCAGCTTCTCCAATCCGCTAGCCGGAGGAGCCACAACTGTCGTTAGGCCAACACTTCATCACCCCCGACCAAGAGGAGTCAAACCGGCGCCGATATGCCGAGGAAACGAGGGCTTGCAGAAGCACCCCCTCGGCCTCGAAGAGAAGGTAAATGGCCCGTGCTCTTAAGGGGAAATCGAAGGCCCAAGAGTGCCAGGGGGAAAGCCAGCACCGGGCTGACCCCGCTCCTGCGCGCTTCCCCGGCTCCTCCCATCCTGTCTTTAGCCGACTAGGTACCAACTCATCCTCCTAGTACCCGAGCCGGCTCCCGAGCAGTTTTATGAAGCATGGAGACTCCGAATCCATCTCCAACTCAAGAAGCACGACACACTTGCCTCTTAAACGGACGGCCGAGATTAGCCTCGTTCTGGCCAACTCCGCCAGGAGGAAGCTTAGCTTTGCACAGAGCGGCCTCCTAGGGCAAGACACCCCTCGAGGGGCCGTTTTCGACCGGATTGTGCCTTATTCCATGGAGGCGACCAACTGGCCGAGCCGCCGAACCCTGAGATTGTCAAGATGAAAAGGAAGCTTGACGAGATGCGGGCCCTCATGGAGTCGTAGGGCAACCCAAATCTCCTCCGGTCGCGAATGAGCCCTTGTCCGTGGACATTGAGCTTGCCCCCGTCCAACTCAAGATCACTCCACCGCCGACCCCTCTTTACGAAGGGACGACGGATCCGGAGACCCACCTGAGCAAGTTCCGGATCTTCATGACCGGACGGGGCGCAATGGACGCGACAAAATGCAGGTTTTTCTCCCCCTACAGATGGTACGTCTCGCTCCCGGCTCTGCTCTAAGCACCTAGTTCACTTCATACTTTGCAGCCAAGATCGCCCGGCTGGAGAACTGACATCGCCTAATGTGCATCCGCCAAGAGGAAGAGGAGTCGAAAGAGGATTATGTTGTTCGGGTGGACGAGTTCATCCTGACCGGGGAACCGGTCGACCACCAGTTGGCTCTACATGCCACCCTTGGAGGTTTCCATGGTAGATCTCCCATGTTCAAACACCTCAACAAGGACTTCCCTAAAACTTACACTGACTTCCGAGCTTGGTCCGAAGATTACCTGGCTAGGAAGAAGTTGTTGGCTCTCAGGCTCGGGGAATCCGAGCCCGCTGTGAAGTAGCCGGAGGTCGCTCAAGCCTCTCCTAAGGGTGGTCCTAAGGCCAAGAAACTCACCAAGCCGCCCGGTAACTTCAAGTCCTTCGAGGACGTTGAGGTCCATCTTACTCAAGCCCTCATGCAGTCTCCCGCTCATGTCTTCAACACCATCCAACACGGGGACATACTCCCTAGGCCCAAACCGTACATGGGGGACCGATTAAGATGGGACCGATTAAGATAGGACCCTAAAAAGTTCTGCGCATATCACGACTCTATTGGCCAAATACGTGCCAGTGTCGTGATCTCTTAAAACAACTCTGGAAGTTGTTTGATGAAGGGCGTTTGAACGACCAGATTCAAAGGCCGGTAGGACGGCAGGAGCAACAACAGCATCAACAACCTCACCGCAAAAATGAGGAAGGCGGCCGACCTCTCCGGCCGGTCGCAACTTTAGAGGACGAAAGGACGACGATCTCCCCCCACTAAACCCCGGCGGCCGAGTGAACATGATTCAGGCCGGGAGAGGAAACCTGGGTGGCTTGACCCCCGTTTCCATGCTTTCAAATTGAAAGTGTAAGGCCGAGATCCGTGCAGTGACCAATGTTAACCTGGTCACACCGCCCGAGCCCACTATTCACAAAGATCTGGAGATCACTTTCTCCAACAGGGATCGGAGTGGGGTGTTATACCCCAAGGGCGATGCACTGGTGATCGATAATGGGTATTTCTGTAACAGGGGCGATGCACTGGTGATCGACACTGGCCAACATACTTGGGAAGGAGGTCCAGCACGTGCTAATCGACAATGGGTATTTCTGCAACGTCATCTTTAAGTCGGCCCTGAATCAGCTGGGCGACCTCTTCAACTTCATCAAGCCAGTCGACCTCCAGCTCAAAGGTTTTGGAGACGCTACAGTGGCAGCCTATGGAAGGATCAAACTCTCGGTCGAGCTCGTCTGCTGCTATGATAAGAAGTTTAGGATCACTAGGCCATTATATCTCATAATTGTAGATCAGCCGAACTTATATAACAGCTTTTTAGGTCGCCCTTTCGTAGAAACTTTTGAGGCAGTTGCCTCTTCGTATTTCTACTGTATTAAGTTTCCCACCCCCGAGGGGGTGGTCGGCACAGTTAAGGGTAACCAGTTTATGGCAAGAAAGTGTTTGAATTACATTTATCTCATTTTACATTATGTTTGTAATAATCAAATTAAAAAAGCCGCATCACAAACTGATCTCAAGGGGATCCCTCCGACCTCAAAAAACTCAAATGAGGTTGGATCGCCCTCAATCGATCACAACTCCCATAGCGAGCCCGGACCTCAACCAATGCAAATCGATGATCTTGAGCCAAGGATCGGATTCGAGTTCTCCGAACTCGATCTCGACCCAAGATTCGATACTGGTGATCGGCGAAGCTTCGAACAAGCCACGACCCTGGAAAACTTGGAACATATTCCAGTCAACCCTTCGAGGCCGTAATTAGAGGTCCTCATTGGCTCTCGAATACCAACTAAACTACGGGGGGAGGTGATCGACTTCCTCAAGGCCAACATCGACGTCTTCGCCTGGTCTCACCAGGACATGATCGGGATCGACCCCAAATATGCTTGTCACCGATTGAAGATCGACCCCAACAAGAGGCCGGTCCATCAAAAAAGAAGAAAATTCAGCGCAAAGAAGTACAAGGCATTGGCCCAGGAAGTCAAAAAGCTACTGGACAATAAGCTCATTGAACAAGCTAAAGACGAGCCACAATGGGTCGTTAATGTCGTTCTAGTCAAGAAGACAAACAACACCTGGAGGCTGTGTATCGACTTCATCGATCTCAATGCCGCGTGGCCTAAAGATTATTTTCCAATGCCACACATTGATCACCTGGTAGATAGCACGGTCGGCCACAAAATGATGTCATTTATAGATGCTTTCGTCGGCTACCACCAAATTCCGATGGCCATCGAGGACATCAAACATACCTCTTTCCATACAGAAAAAGACATGTTTTCATGTCTACGAATACCTTTCGGCTTGATCAACGCCGGAGCAACTTACCAGCGACTGGTCAACAAGATGTTTGCGGATCAGATCGGAAAGACCATGGAGGTCTACATCGATGACATTGTTGTGAAGAGCTTGAAAAAAGAAGATCATCTCAGAGATCTCGAGGAGAGCTTCAAAATCCTCAAAGCCTACAACATGAATTTGAACCCGAAGATGTGCAATTTTGGGGTCCAGGCCGACAAATTCTTGTGACATATTATCAGCCAAAGGGGAATCGAGGCTAACCCGGCAAAGATCAAAGCCGTTCTCGACATGCAAGAACCGAGGACGATCAAGCAAGTTCAGCGCCTGACTGGGTGTCTAGTCTTATTGAACAGATTCATCTCTCGGCTGGGAGATAAAAGTAAGCCTTTCTTTTCCACCATTAAAAATGGTAAATTCTCTTGGAATAGAGAAAGTCAAGTAACCTTTGCAAAATTGAAGGAATACTTGTCAAATCCCAAATTTTGGTCAAGCCGATCTTGGGGGAAAAGCTTTATCTATATCTTGCAGCCTCCGAGGTCGCCTTAATCGCATACTCGTCCGAGCTGACGGCCAGAATCATCTCCCCATCTACTTCGTAAGCCAAGCTTTGCACCACGCCGAGCTTAGATACACCCCTCTCGAAAAGTTGGCATACCCCTTGGTCACAAGCGTTAGGAAGCTAAGGCCTTACTTTTTTTACCATCAAGTGGAAGTCCTGACCACCTTGCCTCTAAGACAAGTTCTACACCGACCGGACACAAGTGGTCGGCTTTTAAAGTGGTCAATGGAAATAGCTCAGTACGGGGCACTTATGCCCCGAGGACGACAATCAAGGGCCAGGCCTTTGCCGATTTCATCGTGGAACTTACCTTTCCACCAAAATTCACACGAATCGACCACCCCCCATGTAAACTCTACGTGGATGGGTCCTCGACCAGTTCATGCGCCGGGGCCGGTATTGTTCTGGTCGGACCGGAGGGCCAGAGCTTCACTCATGCGGTCCGGTTCGACTTCCCCACTTCAAACAACAAGACCGAGTATGAAGCCCTGGTCGAAAGTCTCGAGCTTGCGACCGCTATTTGGGTATGTCGGTTTCATATTTTCAAGGACTCTTTGCTTGTAGTAAATAAGATAAAATGAGAATACGAGGCCCGGGGAGAGCAAATGATGAAATATCTCGACCTGGTTATGTCCTTATGTGCGAAGTTTCATCAAGTTTTCATAGAACAAATCCCAAAGGAGCACAACTCTCAGACCGATGCCTTGTCAAAACTTGCTACCGCCGAGGGAGCCGCCGACCTCGCCAACATCCAGCTCTCCACGCTCGGCAACCCCAAAGTGGTCTAAGCACAAGTATCAACCATCCTGAGTGTTGAAGAAAGCTGGATGACCTCAATCGTGAGGTACTTGGAGACCGGCAAACTCCCAGAAGATAAGATCCGAGCTCGATAACTTCAACTCCGGTCGTCAAGGTACACGCTCATCGACGACCTCTTATATAAAAGAAGTTTCACCCTCCCACTCCTAAAATGCATAACCATGGAACAAGGCCAGAAAATTCTGGTCGAGATCCATGAGGGGGTATGTGGGAACCACGGCAGAGGCCGGCCCTGGCCCATAAGGCGATCAGGCAGGGATACTTTTGGCCGACCTTGAACAAAGATGCCGTCAACTTTGTGAGATCGTACCACAAATGCCAAATTCTGGGACCCAACATAAAATTATCTCCAGAACAGCTCTCCTCTATGTACAGGCCTTGACCATTTGCACAGTGGGGCATCGACCTCATCGGACCGATGCCCACTGCGCCCGAGGGCCACAAATTCGCCGTAGTGGCCATCGATTATTTCACAAAATGGGCGGAGGCCGAGCTACTCAACATGATTGATCAGACCCAAATCATAAGGTTTATTTGGAAAAACATCATCTGCCGATTCGGCCTACCACAAGTGATCATCTCGGACAATGGAAAGTAGTTCGATGGCCTCCAAATGATTCAATTTTGCGAGAAATGGAAAATCAAGAAAATTTTCTCCACCCCCTACCACCCGCAAAAAAATGGTCAGGTAGAGGCCGTGAACAAGATCCTCATGCATACCATCAAGGCAAAGCTCGAGGACAAAAAGGGGAAGTGGGCGGCTGAGCACCATGACGTACTCTGGTCTTACCGCACGACCACCAGAAACTCAACGGGCGAAACACCTTTCGCGTTGGCTTTTGGGACTGTTGTTTGCCAAATAAAGGAGGCTGGTGATTAATGGCTATTTAAGTGAGCTTTCGCAAAAATATCAAATGATTGGAATCATAAATGCTGAATGAATGATTATGATGAGGAAAATTAATGATGAAGATGAACTGAAAGTAAGAACACTAAGAATTGCCAGGGGTATTTAATCCCTGGACTTGAATGTAAATTATATTGCTTTTTTGATTGAATGTGTTGAACTCCCCTTTCTTGTTACAAATGTGGGGCTATTTATAGTTTTCTCCCTACAGGGGTATGATTGTCAATTCCGACCCCTCAGGGGATAGGGGCATTAAATGCCCCCTGCCTTAGAGGGCGCGCGGGGGCTCGTACGCTGTAGCCTGCAGGTGGCCGACCACTAGCGTGTTGATGCGTGTCCATAAAAGGACGATTCTCTGAGAACCTTCCTCATTTGGAAGGAATATTCTCTCTGTTGCTGTGTACGGAGGCGTCTCTTTTCCTCTTGGAGGTTGATCTTGCCTGATTCTGTCACGTGCTCTTTTTCCATTCTGTAGGTCGGGGACAATTCAAGGTCGGAGGCCGGTCTCCCAGTAGGTCTTGACCATTAGTCGTAAATTCAAAAAAATTACGACGGACTTATCCATCAGTCACTAATTCTTGGGTTTTGCGATGGAAAGTCCGTCTAAAATTCAAAAAAAAAAAATTTAAATAATTTGCGACGGACACGTGTCCGTCGCAAATTTTGGAGACCCAATTTGCGACAGAAAGTCCGTCGCAAATTTCAAATTTGAAATTAGCGACGGACATTTGCGACATAATGTCGTCTCAAATTTCAAAGTTGAAATTAAAAAAATTAATTAAATAATTTGCGACGGACTTGTGTCCATCGCAAATTTTGGAGATCCAACCGGTTCTTGAAAATTTCAAATTTGAAATTAGCGCGGACATTTGCGACGGAATGTCCATCTCAAATTTCAAAGTTGAAATTTTAAAAAGTAATTAAATAATTTGCGATGAACACGTGTGTCGCAAATACAATTAATTGTGTATAAACGAACAAATTATAAATTTACGCATTGTCAACATAAAGAAAAGGGACAAATTTTTTGAACTATGAAAAAAGAATGAGTCAATTTAGATACATATACAATTAATTGCGTAGAAATGGACGAATTATAAATTTATGTATTGTCAAAATAAATAATTTTACAAAATAAAAGTTTGGGCACACAATTTATATAAACAATTTATAACAAAAGGAATTAATTTTGTGAATTATGGAAAAAAAGGACTCAATTTGGATACATATACAATTAGTTGTGTACAAATGAACGAATTATAAATCTACGCATTGAAATAATTAATTTCATTAAAACAAAAAAGTTGGGCACACCATTTATATAAACAAAATTAGAAACGAAAAGGAATTAATTTGGTGAATTATGAAAAAAAAATCAATTTGGATACATATACAATTAATTGCGTACAAATGAAAGAATTATAAACTTACGTTTTTTTGAAATAAAAAAGTTGGGCACAACATTTATATAAATAGGTTAGAAACGAAAAGGAATTAATTTGATGAATTATAAAAAAAATGACTTAATTTGAATACATATACAATTAATTGCGTAAAAATGAACAAAAGAAGCTCATGGCCTAGCGGCGCGCGCCTCCTTCGCATGCACAAGAGGTCGCGTGTTCGCATGAACAAGGAAAAAAATGAGTCAATTTGGATACATATACAATTAATTGCGTAAAAATGAACGAATTATAAATTTAAGCGGGAGTCGAAATAAATAATTTTACCAAAAAAAAATGGCCTCAACATTTATAAAAACAAGTGAAAAATGAAAATAAATTAATTTGGTGAATTATAGAAAAAAAATTGAGTCTATTTGGATACATATACAATTAATTGCGTACAAATGAACGAATTATAAAATTACGCATTGTCGAATTAAATAATTTTACCAAAAAAATGGCTACAATATTTATAAAAACAAGTGAGAAACGAAAATGAATTAATTTAGTGAATTATAAAAAAAAGAGTCAATTTGGATATATATACAATTAATTGCGTAAAAATAAACGAATTATAAATTTAAGCGGAAGTCGAAATAAATAATTTTACCAAAAAAAATGGCCACAACATTTATAAAAACAAGTGAGAAACGAAAATGAATTAATTTGGTGAATTATAGAAAAAAAATTGAGTCAATTTGGATACATATACAATTAATTGCGTACAAATGAACGTATTATAAAATTACGCATTGTCGAAATAAATAATTTTACAAAATAAAAAAATAGTTGGGCACAACATTTATAAAAACAAGTGAGAAACGAAAATGAATTAATTTGGTGAATTATGGAAAAAAAATTAGTCAATTTGGATACATATACAATTAATTGCGTACAAATGAACGAATTATAAATATAAGCCGGAGTCGAAATAAATAATTTTACCAAAGTAATAAAAATTAAATGGCCACAACATTTATAAAAACAAGTGAGAAACGAAAATGAATTAATTTAGTGAATTATGGAAAAAAATGAATCTATTTGGATACATATACAATTAATTGTGTACAAATGAACGAATTATAAAATTACGCATTGTCGCAATAAATAATTTTACGAAATAAAAAAAATAGTTGGGAAAAATATTTTTATAAACAAGTTAGGTACAAAAAGAAATTAATTTGGTGAATTAAAAAAAAAAGACTAAATTTAAATACATATACAATTAATTGCGTAAAAATAAGACTAATTAATTGCAAATTTGTATTAATTGTTCAAGGCCTAATAAGACTAATATAGAAGGTGGGTCAATGGCCCAGTGGTCCGCGCCAGCCCCGATTGCTCGGGCTCGAACCACGAGAGCCACATTTTTTTTTGTATAGGCTCGGTATTTTGCGACGGCCAAATTCCGTCGCAAATTATAACCGAAAAAAAAATTGAATAAGTATTTGCGACGGACTATTGCCGTCGCAAATATTGTTGACCCGATCGGGTCTGACCCGAATAATTTGCGACGGACTACTGTCCGTCGCAAATTTTGAGCGACCCGGTCGGGTTTGACCCGCCAAATTTGTGACGGTTTTATCAGTCGTTAATTTACGACGGACGGCAAAAATCCATCGCAAAAATTAGCTACGACTGTTATAGGCATGGACACGTGTCCGTCGCTAAATCCGTAGCAAAACACTGTTTGCGACGGATTTACCATCGTAAATTCCATCGCTAAACAATATTTTTTTGTAGTGTAATAAAGTCGCGGTGGCTGCTGAGGCGGAAGCGGAGAGGCGAGCAAAGGAGGTCTTGCAAGATGTTGTACATATTCAACAGACGAGTCATTTACTTGTTACTAGAAAATTATTAGATGTTTCAAATTGTAAAACAAAGTGGTGTATAAAATCGCAAAAAAAAAAAAAACATATGTTGTACTTGATAAAAGCAATAAAGTTTGTAATGTTTTAATCATTAATGTCCTTATAAATTCATTTATTGTATGTAATTTTCAATATTATTGGATTAACTATAAAATATGGGTAAAATTAAGTATTTATGGTACCAAACTACAAAGCATGTATTGCTTAAAAGTTCACTGGCTTTTTAGGTGTTCAACACTTACATGTTTTTATAAAATTTGCAATTCAGTACAAAAATTAATAAATTGTTGCAATTTGATATATCATACACTTTTCAAACATTTTAAAGTTGACATGGCTGCCAGAAATCAACGTACGTAAGATGCCGCATCGACGACAATATGCAGGACCAAATTAACGACTCATTTGGTAGGGGTTATTAGTGAGTATTAGATACAATACCACTCCTAATGTGTTGTTTGGTTTGTTTTATGTATTAACACTTCGGCCCTGCAAAAAACGATGATATGTTTCCACTACACTAAATTTATATTATAAATTGATCTCCTCTTCCTATCTGATATTTCATAAAACCATAACTAATTAAAATCATTTTTTGCAATTTGGACCCCTTACTGTAACTTCTCATCACGTCTATTACCACCGCAAAACACAATTTGATCGTCAGATCATTCAAATTCTATGATAGAATAAAATATTGTAACCATATATTCGGAAATTAATTTTGGCAAATTACCACCCAAATTCAAGAAAGGACGATGGCATAAAATATTCAATAAAATAATTATGGCGAAGGCTCCGCTCAAAACTCCGGCAAAGGATGGTGTATTAACTTCAGCGAGAAAGTGACTTCGTGTAATATTATTCAAATCCGATGAAAAAAATGTTTTGCTAATAACTCCGGCGACAAAGATGGTGATCACCAAAAAATCTGGTGAAGAAGGCAATGATTTATGGGATTATTTTCCGGCTCCGAACATTATTTATCAATTTTTTTTTATGCAAAGTTCGTTAATTCTTCTTGTGTCAGCGTCTCTCAACTATCGTCGATACTGTAACTATGCCTTTCTTTTTTATTAATGTAAATTCACAAAATTGTACTCAAATTTATGGGGCAATTGTTTTTTGCCCTACTTTTAAAAAAAAAAATTGCCCAAAAAGAGTGGAAAAACAGTTGGCAAAAGGTTGACACTAAGGGTAACACGGTGCCAACCATTTTACCAACAGTTTTGCCCACCTTGTTTGGGCAAATTTTTTTTTTTATAAAAGTAGGGCAAAATACAATTGCCCTATAAATTTTTGGGCGAATTCGCTCTTTTCCATTTTTTTTAACTGAAATGGAAATGTAGTTCTTAATAATGGTGAAAATGTAAATTATGCTTGAGGTATGAGGGTAAAAATAACTTTTTCAAATTTATAAATAAATTTAGATAGACGGACAGATGAACTATAAAACTTCTCTAACGAATTAAAGGTTCAGACTATCATATCTTATCACATACAAGCTACCAAACGAGTTATAGTATTTGTTATTTGGGTGATGAGGTCATCTCTTGGTCAAGAGCCCGTCATTTCAATAGATGAAAGAATGTTTGTTACTTAAATACATCGCTAGATTCTAATTTTTATATCGGAATATAAATTTATTTCATTGAATATAAAGGATATTCAAGCCCCAACACAAGAAAATTGTTGTAATATCTTTTTAAGAACTGTATTTCTTGAAGTGAAAATATACAAAAGTGCCCAAAATTTAAGGGGGGCACATCATTTTAGCCTCCTTTTGTAAAAAAGATATTTTGTGCCCTTAAAAAATTGGCAAATGGTTGGCAAAAGGTTGGCAAAGGGTTGACACCCATGCCAACCTGTGTGTCAACCATTTGCCAATCTCTTGCCAATCTCTTGCCAACCTTTTCGGGGCAAAAAACATTATTTTTAAAAAGTTGGGCAAAAAACATTTTAACCTTACAAAAAGGGGTAATTTTGCTTTTCTCCCTTTCTTGAATTGGCAATTTAACGATGATCATTGACACACACAACCGTTGATCAACGACGTCAATTTAACTTTGAAATTCTATTGTTTTTATTAATTTTGTTGCTTTCTTGTTATAATAGGGGAAAATTGGTTTTTTTGTCCTTTAAGTTTGGTCAATTTTGTTTTTCGTCCTCTAACTTTTGACTTTATTTTTTAGTCCGATAACTTTTAAAAAATTAACATTTTCGTCCTAAAACCGATAATTATTTAGTCCTAAAATTAACATTTTAGTCCGATAACTTATGTTTTAGGACGAAAACGTTAATTTTTTTAAAGTTATCGGACTAAAAAATAAAGTCAAAATTTAGAGGACGAAAAACAAAGTTGACCAAACTTAGAGGACAAAAAACTCTATTTTCCCTTATAATAGAGGAGTTCCATTTTCCTTGACTAATAGTTTTGTTATAAGAGGATTGTATTTTAACAAGTTTTTAATGGGGCTCCGGCCTTTGATTTGACGTGTTTTTTTTAAATAAGTAAATAAATTAAAAGTTCACACGGGCACAAGTAATGCTTCGAAGAACATCAGAGAAGAGTACTAATACATCATTTCAAATAACAATGATCTTGTTGTTGTCATGTAAAGCCCAAACCAGTAATACATATCTACCCAAATTTGTTTGTATATCGAACACCCAAAATTAAATGCTCCGAGCCTTTGATATAACACCACACAAAGCACAAGTCAATGAAAAATTTGGGATTGACATGTAGTTTTAATGTCTTATCATATTAGGTTTTTTAATTTTAATTTTTATATTTAATAACATCATACTTAGTAGTAAAGATGATTAAATGACGTTGGTTTACATAAATTAAAAATTCAAATAATGTTATCACAGAGACAGAATAATATTGAATTAGTTACTTGGCAAGAACTCCTGTTAGTGAGAATTTTATTTTCGATGACTCGCGTTGAAACCTTCAATTTATATAGATTTAACTATAGATTTTTTTTGTGTGATGATTGAGAGGTTTAGGATGATACGGTTTATATAGATTTAACCACAAAAACAATTAAACACAAAAAATATGTTAAACACAAAGAACATGTTTAACAAAAATAAAAACCAAAAAAACCAACACAGAGAAAGACACAACGCCAAAATGCACTGAAAATCACATGGCAAGCCACAAAGACATGCCCAAGAAACTCAACATGCAAATAAAAGAATAGGGTATGGGGAAACACGAAATAAAATTTTATGTAATTGCACACACACACACATAAATTTCATAGAACTTAACACAATTCTTAACACAATTCAAAGGACAACATGCAAACACAAAAATGCATAAATAATCAGTATTCAAGACAATTCAGTGGAAGCAATACATAGGTCGCACAAGACACGAATACTACAAAGCAAAAAAGTTTCATATACATAGCACAAACATATAATTAAACCTGCAACAACATATTACCCAATCAACCTAAGCCCGGAGAAAGCGATTATACTCAAAAGCATTAGACTCGCAACAAGCGGCCACATAGCGAATAAAAAATTATATGGGATAATTTCCGTACAAGATCATAATCCTACAAAAGAATTCCAAACTACGCAGCCATTTCCCACAAACAGTAACTCCGTTTTCACCATTAATTAATTTTCTTCTTTGCACAATACGTTTGTAACTCACAGAAAGCACCATTGTTACTAAAAAACCCCACTTACCTTGACTTACAATGGCAAATGGACAGCGGCGGATGCAGACGCAAAACAAGCAGTGGCACTTTGGGACACGGGAATGTCAGCGTCGAAAAAGGAATGTCGATGAGACATGCTCTTCAACTGAGTTCCCCACTCCCCCAACAAAAAATTATGATCTGAAGCTAGAGTCTAGCAAAAAAGAAAAAATGTTCTAAAAAAATGTACAAAAGGACATCAAACGGAAAAATAAAAGTACGGTAACCAATCAACTTCCCTAATTATTTATCATCCATGATATATGCGAAAGCTATAATAAATAATTCAAAGCTAGTGAAACAAGTGTCAGACTTCCTCCAAAACAACATCATGAATTACTATAAATGGGTTGACCTGTGACTGTTTAACGGCCAACAAGAAAAATCTATAGAAAAGAAATTCTAGTACAATTAACCATCGATGCTCCACCACAAATCTCTTTGAAACTTTCCTAAACATCTCAATCTTCTCACACAAATTACAAACTGTCATATGGTTAGACCCATGTAAATTTTAGGTTTCAACAAGAGCTATCGAAAATAAATATTCCTCAAATTTTCATCCGCAAAAAATCTAAATGATTTGCATGGATAAGGTAAATTCTAAATTGTACAATAAGCGGTCGAGATAGCATGCAGGTAGTTTTTGAACGACTTGGTAGAATATAATCTGACATTGCCCATTATAGTAGTTTATGGTCTTCTTTTGCCTCCAAACTTCTTTGACACAATACACACATTATTAAAGTTACCTCCACTAACCAAAGAGAGATTGATTAAATCCATGTGAGAAAAATTGCACTTTTGGTCCCTAAAGAAGGGTCAAAAACACTGTTAGTACCTATGTACGAAAGTGATTCTTTTTTCTTTTTTTCTTTATTGTAGTTGGGATCACCTGTAAATTTTCAGGATTAAAACTGGAATTTTACCACATTCTCTTAGAACCAAAACTGCAATTTACCATTATCTTGATTTAAAACTAAAAGTGTCGAGAAAAAAGTTGTATGAGACGGGTCCTAAATACATACATCTCATCGAAAAGTTCGAAATTGTAAAGAGGTATGCAATTAATTCACTTATTAATTTCCTTTACACTCCCTTACTTGGATTTTAAAAAAATTCCTTTGAGGAGGAACAATGAGTGAAAAATTTAATATGGATGAAATAGTTTTTTTGTGAGAACCGAATCCAAATATAGTCGTTAAAAGAATTCCATCTCATTTAAAAGTCCGAACTTGTTGGTGTAAAATTAATTTACTTAATTATTTTCCTTACATTTTCCCTCACTAATGGGCCGAACTAAAATTTTCCTCTTTGGGGAGACTCAATTGGTGGACAATTTAATATGGGTGGAGTTGCTTACAGCGTGTCAAACTAGTGATCTTTTGTCTGGGCATGAGCCTTTCGACTCTGATACCATAAAGTAATTTCATCTAATCTAAAAGTTGTAACTGTAGAGAGGTGTGAAATTAATTCATTTAATTATTTTTCTTACAGTCGTGAATCAAAGGGGTGTGTAAGAATTTCAACTTATTTAATTAAAAGTTTAAATTTATAGATAAGTACCGTGAAACTAATAAATTATTATTAACCCTATTCCAATCTTATGTACCGAAAATTGGAAAATTATATTAATGACGAGGGATACAAAGGAACTATAAAATGGTCATACCCTAATCCTCAGTCGTAACCTAATTTATATAGTGAAATTAATAAATTATATTTTCCAAAGAATACCATCCATTAACCTTATCCAAATCTCATGTACCGAAAAATGGAAAATTATATTAATTACGAGGCGTATAGTGGAGCTATAAAACGGTCATAGTCCTAAGCCTATGTCATAACCTAAATTTTAATATTTTTTTCTTTTGAGAAAAGGTCCAATGAGTGAACAATTTAATATTGATAAAATTGTTGAAAGAATAATGTCTTATCTAAAAGTCCGAACTTGTAGAGAGTTGTAGAATCAATTCATTTATTTAGTTTTCCTAACACTCCCCTCACTCATGGGGCCAGACTCAAATTTTCCTCTTTTGGGGAGGTCCAATGAGTAAACAATTTGTCTGAATGTGAGTCTTTTAGCTCTGATACCATGAAAAAATTTCGTCTCATCTAAATAAAAAGTCCAAAGTTATAGAGAGTTATGGAATCAATTCATTTATTTAATTTCTTAAAAGATATATATAGTAGTGAATCAAAGGACCATGTAAAAATTCCAATTCGTTTAAAAGCCTGAATTTATAAGGAGGTGTGAAATTAATTAATTAATTATTTTTCTAACAATTCCATCCATGGATTAACCCTAACCAAATTTTATGTACTGAAAAATAGAAAATTATATTAATGAAGAGGGTTATAGCGGAGGTATAAAAGGGTCATAACCCTAAGCCTATGTCATAGACAAATGAATAATGGAGAGGCCGGCATTCCTCAACAGAAGAGAAGGCACTCTCTTATGACCGGGCTGCCCGAAATTCCCTCACCGGTGAGATGTATTTTGACCAATGGAAAAGAACGGTCAGAGATGCTGAGATTAACAGACGTTACACCATGGATGCAGCAATTCTGCCCATCATCAAACGCCCTAAACTCTTTCGCACCAACGGTTGGGCCATGTGTTCAAGGTATATATAAGACAGTTTTGAACCTTTAATATTACTTATTTAATAAAAGTCCCGTTCAATTTTGATTCTAATTTATTGTTATTTTAACTATATATTTTCAAGACCGCCACCATTGTGAGCTGCTTCAAGGGGACTCAGTCAGTTTGAAAGTCAGAAAAATTTGTATACATGTATTTCCCCCCCATACACGTATCCCACAGTCTTGGACCGGGACCAACAAGTGGTATCCGAGTAGTGGTTCAAAAGACCACTGACTTTGAATACTAATAGTTTCAAAGGTCAGAAAAGATAAAGGAGAACAAGAGGAAAATTGTCAATCAGAAGTTCAAAGCATTCGAGATGCTGCCTGATGAGACGATAGAATGGAGTCAAGATTCATCAAATTGACGAATGAGTTGGTGATGTTGGATAAGGATGTTTCAAAGAGAGATGTTGCTTCTAAGATCCTGTATGCTATTCCTGAGTGATGGGATAACAATGTAATTATGCTAAAGAACACTCAGGATATGAGTAACATAACTTCTGCTTTACTTTTTTCAGAGCTTAAAGCACTGAAATATGATCTCAACAAGAGAAAGAAGAAAGTTGAGCAAGAAGAATAGGAGAAAGAGAAAGCTCTTGAGAAATGCGTGGCGTTCAAAGCCAAGTCGGAACCTTTCGAGTCTTCATCAAAGTTACTGATGGAGATGAGCAAGGAAGAGCTTGCTGAGGAGTACAGCCTGGTGGCCAGACGCTTTGAGAAGCTTAATTCCAGGTTTAGTCGTTATAAGAAATATTATCAGGATACTCGTGACTAGAAACCTAAAGAAACCCACCAAAGCTCACGGAGATATGAAGAAAGAAGGAACACTGACCAGAGAAGAGATCGTGGCCATGAAGGAAGATATTCAGATGCAAAGCCTGATCGAAGAGATGAACAGAGACGTACTCGTGATGATAGGCACTCAGTCAAGACCGAAAGCTCATCTAGACCAAGAGAACCTGACTCAAGAAGGAACCCTGAGCCAAGAAAGGAAATAGGAGATGAGCAAACTGCATGTTACAACTGTAACAAGAATGGGCACTACCAATATGACTGCCCAAAGCTGAGTGCAAGGGAAAGAGAAGACAGGAGGGCCAAGAGAGACCAGAGGTATGCTGACAAGAGCCATCGAAAATAAATACTCCTCCAATTTTCATCTGCAAAAAAACTTGGTATGGAATGCTGATTTAACAATCAGACAATCTAATTCCCATGGGATACACGAACTCAAATTTCCAATCAGACATAGACTCCAAAATAACTACCTCGGGTAGTGTGTTTTGCATGGGAGAAGGAGCCATGACATGGAGAAGCGATTTGCAGAAATGCATCGCCGATTCGACCATGAAAGCCGAATAAGTAACTTCTTGTGAAGCAGCAAAAGAAGCGGTTTGGCTCAAGTACTTCTTAGTGGACTTGGACGTTGTTCCGAATTTGCCCAACATAATCACTGTCCATTGTGATAATGTCGGAGCAGTTGTAAATTCAAGGGAACCGAGAGCCCACAAGGCCAGCAAACACATTGAAAGAAAACACCATCTTATACGAGAAATCGTTAAGAGAGGAGATAAAGAGGTGGCAAAGATATGCGTCGGGGACAACCTACTAAATCCATTCACAAAGGGTCTATAATACCCCGTCCCGTTTTATACCTTTTATATTCTTAGAACCCTTATTTTATATTTATTATCGTTGTTTCTTTTTATTTTATTATTTTGTGTGCTTTTGTGTAATTTAAATATATACCCTTTTTACAAATTCCTAAATTCGTCGAAAGAATTAAATCTTTCAAAGCGAATAAAGGATTACGAGAAATTAAATATTCAAGTTTAATTAAGGATTTCGATCCGTTTAATTTATTGAGAATAATTAAAATACAATAAAATATTATTCGAATTTTAAAACTGTATTAATTTTCAATTCGGGATTAATCTCGTGAACCAAACGATCCCTAAACCGTATCTAGTGGGATCGAAAATATCAGAATTAAAGGGGATTAATTCTTAACCACATAAATTACTTTCCTTTTTGAATTAAATTAATTAAAGTATTAAATCCCAACCACATATTATTTCTTTCCTTTTAAAATAATTCATTAAGAATTAAAATTCCAATTAAACATCTTCTTCTTTCCTCAGCAGCCATAAACCGCATACGCATACCCATTTCATTTTCTCTCTCTCTCTCAAACACTCTTCCCTCTCTCTACAAACTCTCGCTTCTCTCTGCTCTCCCTCTCTTCTCCGACGGAGCAACCGGCGACCTCCGCCTCCGTCCACCACCGCCCAGCTTTTCTCTCCCTCCGTCGCGCGGCCCAGCCCGTTGAGCGACGCCCTCCGTCGCACCACCTCCTCCAAGCGGTGCCTCCTCCTCTCCCCGGCGAGCGCCGCTTCGATCGGAAGCCGACCGTCGCGCCGCCTCCCTCAATCGGCCGTTGCGCCTTGCACAGTAGCCGCGACACCTCTCACGTCCTCTCTCTTCGCGTCGCGACGCTCGCCGCCGTGTACTCCGCCGTGCACGCTACTCCCTCGCACCGCCGCCTCCTCAAAATCAGCGCCGCCGATCGAAGACGCTGCTTCCCGGGTTCCAGGCGAACATCTTAGCCATTCGATTATTCCTTATACATCGTCGTCGTCCGCCTCTCGGTTCCAGCCCCGATCGACGCCAAGTTGCCGCCTCCGTCTAACGCCGCCGCCGCTGTCCCGATAAAGACGAACCGCCTCCTGTTTGATTTTGGGAGAATAGAAACTACGCCGATATGTCGTCTAATTTATTCGACGAGTCGCCGAACTACGCCGTTAGGCTGCTCGGTTTGGACTCGTAAGATTTCTTGCTTTCATATCCCTATTTCTTTTCATAGTCTTCGAATATTGGATGAGGATTTCATATTCGGTCCCCTGTTAAAAACTTGTAACAAAAAGGGAAAGGAAGATGAGAGTACTTCTTAGTTTAGATTGAATTTGTGTAGATGGATTTCTTACTGGTGTTATTTAGAATAGTTGTCTAGTATCGTTGGTTTAGCTGATGAGTATTATTGTCTTGGTTGGATGATATTACTGAATTGATGAATTAGTATCGTTGTTTAAGCTGTTTGGTATTATTAGATTGATGAATTAGTTTTGTTGGATTAGCTGATGATATGGTGATATTGAGGAGATTAATTAGTTTGGTTTGGTTTCCCCTGCTATTGTTTGAATTAGGGGCAAAGAGAAGCTTCTTCTTTATTTGAGAAAAAGACTAATACCGTTAGATTATAAAAGTAGTACTTTTGTTTATCAAAATTATCATATTAGAGTTTTAGAAAAAAAGGAACAAAAAGATAAGTTTAATAAGGGAATTTTATTTATAAAATATGAATATTTATATTCAAAGAATTCTTTTAATGAGAAATAGAAATCTTAGAAAAGAAAAACCTATTCTTTTGTCTTATTAATATTTTTTAAATAATTATATTATTCTTTTAAGAATTCCCAAGAATAATATTTATTATGAATATACTTTTAAATTTATAAAGGGCTTTTGTTAAGGACATCACTGAAATTAGTAAATACACCCCCCTAATACACCTCCTCTTAAAAAGGGGTGTACTTATCAAAAGATTGTTTTTGTAGTAATCGAAATAGTCATACCACAAGTATACTAGTAAATACACTCCCTCAATACACTCACCTTTTTAGAAGTGGTGTATTTACCAAAATAGAGTGTGACCCTTAAGCAAGTCCTTTTGAGTTTATAAGACCACAACTTTCTCGATTCTCGTAACACAAACTCTCAAGTTTTCCTAAACGTTTTCAAAGGTCAACTTTTAATCAAATGGTTTCCTACTAGGATTCGGTACTAGTTGGAACGTGCACGAGGTTTCCGATCATCTGTTTGTACATCATTCACGGGACCCGGAGTTAACAGGTGGGTGATGATCCGTTGATTGATCTGCTATTAATAACGTTGTGCCGGTATTTTCTTAACTCGACTAAATCAAATCAAAAGTATCTAATCCAACATAAATGTAACACCTATTTATATAACTGTTTGGATTATGTGATATGACTATATATGTTATATATTAGCCTGTTGTTTTGTAAATCGATCACCACTGCATGAGTAAACACCATACGTGAGCATGAATCAGTTCGGTTATCAGTCAAGTGTTATTCTTTGTAAAGTTTATTGAGTCAGTTTTGTGGAAGGTCAGTATGTACGGAGTCGGGATCGAGTTTTAAATCCGACCTCCGGGGCTGCTGTCGGGGACGCCCTCGGAATCAAGGTTGTTGATCAAGTAGATCTGGTCCCCGGTCAGCTGTCGTTTGACGCACTGGGAAGAAGGCCATTAATACTTGCTTATTTTGAGGGATGTTATAAGGTTGGATGATGTGAGCTTGTGTGATTGGATGAAGTAAGTTTTGGTTGGAGTTGAAAAGGATAACTTTGTTGATTTGTTGGAGTTGAAAAGAGTAACTTTGTTGGAAGTGGAATTGTCGTACGTTTATGGTTTGTCAGTTTGTGATAATACGTGATATGACTTTGGGCTTTGCCCTAATGTGAATCAACTTGTGTTATTTCATTTATACCATGCGAAATATGCTTAACTGCCGTTTAAATTTTTATAATCTTTTATATACGTCAACTGTTTAAATATAATAAACTTTTTATTAATGAGTATAATTTAATATACTTCGGATTTACCAATCCCATGACGTTGCAAATCACCCATACGTGAGAATTCAATTCTCACGCCCCCTTTTCCCAACCCCTTGCTGATTATGATTTCGTGGAGCAAGGACAGTAATAGAGACGACACGGAGTTCCCCACTTAAATAAAACATTACTGATGATACTATGTTTTATGTACACATATATGTGTGTAAGATACTTACTAAAATTATTCTATTCATTTCTTCCGCTGCATAAAACTCATCATCTCTCATTTCCGTTATATTTCCTTCAAAAATTTAATAGTTCGGACTTTTGATCACAATAACACTTCGAATTCGATATAATTAATATATATTGGGTTCGGGGCATTACAGGGTCTACCTCTGAATACATTCGAGAGACATGTGGATGGAATGGGAGTCAAGACTATTGCCAATCTGCTTTAAGTATAAGTGGGAGGAATTATTAGGTTAGTGTAGGTTGACATGAGATGTCACGGAGAGCTACTACACTAAGACATGCGTGATGTATACTAAAAGCAGACTTTAAGTATAAGTGGGAGATTGTTGGAGTTATACGTGAAAGTATGCTTTTACTTTGTATAACTCGTGTATCAAACACTCGTTTTATGAGAATAATTCTTTTATCGCATTTGCTTTAGTTATGATTGAAAGTATGCTTTTACTTTGTATAACTCGTGTATCAAACACTCGTTTTATGAGAATAATTCTTTTATCGCATTTGCTTTAGTTATGATTGAATGTTGAATTTCTATTGCAAACCGTTCAATATATAGTACATGTTACGTTGTAGTTAATGTGGTGATACCCGATCACGGAAGACAACATTAACAGTTTACTTGTAACTAAACGTACATTTTCACGACCTAGGTGGAATTGAACAATCCGCCGTGAAAGGTCGATGTGTAAGGCTCAGATTGGTCTGTCTTGACTAAGAGATTGCACTAGCACATTTTGTATGTGTTGAAGAGGTCCTACAACGAGGATAAATTCTTCTGTTCTGAAAGGTGAAGAATTAGACCTCAGTGGTTGTTGATTTCTTAATCTCCGTCACTTAAATAGGACCGTGTGTGCTTAATGGTTACTGCTTTGATTCATGTTGGGTGAGAATCATTGTGACTTCGAACTTTGTGTCTTGGGCAGTAATATTAATCATACGACGGTTGCTAAGATTTAATACGGAGAAACGCGTGCGAGTACGGCTCGTGTGATTAGTCCCCTTGGTGGGCTCAGAAGTTTTATTGTACCAAATCTTGCAAGTGAAGAATTAGTTTCTTCGGAACGAAGAATAATGTTGAGTTGTCTTTACTCCAAGGTGAAATATATTAATTAATTTAGAGCTATTCAGAAGCTTGATTAATTAATGGACTTGATAATCTTAAACGCGGGAAATAATAACCGGGAGCCCATATTATCGTAATATGGATTAAGATGGATAGTGCAATATTAATTTATTAGTGGTAATAATTAATATTAATGGGCTGAATTATATTGGGGATCAATATTGAAATTCAGAAGTCCATTAGGAGGTCCAATCTTAATTCTCCTTAAGGCCCCTCAAGTAGCCCATTAAGTAGCCCAATAATGATAAGGTGATTAAAATAAAAAGAAAATTATATTGCTGATTTTTCTAAGTAAAATTCGAAAATTGCATGATAAGAAGAAAAAAAGATTTTGTTGATTTTCTTGGAAAAATATTATGGAAGATATGTATTCTAGGAATACAAGAATATCTCATATATTCAAGAAGATCCAAATCTTGGATTTTCATCTTATTATTTTCGAAAATCACCCCATAACAAGGTGAGTGAGATTTTTGTGGAATATTTTATTTTGGAGAAAAGAATATATGAGATATATTCAAGATTTCTTAGAGTCTAAGAAAAGATTTTTTCCAAGCCCAATATTCATCAAATTTTCGGCCACTATATGTTATAAATAGGGGATGATTTTTTCATCCCCAAGTACGTAATTCCATGTGTTGGAAAAATCAAGAAGCATAGATATTTTTCTTTTTCCTTAGTTTATTAAATTACTTGAAAGCATCTCCCACCGGTGATCAAGTGAGGTGAAAAGGGAAATATTTGAGAAGGCTTTGGGTTGATAGAGCGAGATCGTAATTGTCCCGTATATCCAAAGGCCAATTCTACAAGAGGTACGTTCATCGCATATTTACTTGTTTATTCCGCCTGGTTAATATGTGAAATTAATTCAACATGCATGATGCAAATTAGTTGTTGGAATTATTATTTGAATTAATTAGGATTAATTCATGCTAGTAATAATTGTATTTAAATTCGTATTTAAATTTCATCCCGAATAGATTCCGGGCACCCCAATTTTCCCAACAACTGGTATCAGAGCCACGGTTTCGGGCTCTGATCTTTAAATTGGAATTTAAATTGTTAAACATTAAATTGAAATTGGATAGTAGAATTGCTAGATCTTTTTTGCAGGTATCCAATTGTCATGGTCTTAATGTTGTTAATTTCATGCGTGTGAATTAATTGTTTTTAATTCGATTCGTTCGAATTCATTTTTTTTCGTGAGAAAATCCACGAGTAGATTAGTTGTTTTTATTTTGATTCGATCATTGTAATAGACTAGTCTAGATCTAGTATTTATTTTTTTTGTAAAAATAAATTGTAACCGGATCGTGACGAAGAACGAAGAATTAAAAACGGCGTACCCGGACGACGCATACAAGCGTGGCGCATGTATGGACGTAAAATCATGCAAGGGGTGAAGAAAACGAGGACGAACGGTGAAAACGGCGCACGACCCGGGTGCGACGGGAGGCCGGCGCCGCGCGCACGCCCGCGCGCGCCTCAGGTGCGGCCTGCGGCGCCTCGGGGCGCTCCGGGCGGCACCTCTGCGCGCCTCCGTGCAGAGCCTCGGGTGCGCCTCGGGGGTGCGCCTCGGCGCGCCTTCTGCACCGCTTCAGCGCTTTTTGGGACGGGAGGCGCGCGGGCCCACTTCGTGGGCCGACGCGCGCCGTATCTCGGGCCGTGGAATTTTTCGGTTCGTGTTTTTTTCCGTGTGACTTTAAACGTTGTCCCGAACCCCAAACAATGTTGTTTTTGATGAAGTGTTGCTGTTCGAGTGGGAGCGTGTCGAGACGAACGTCGGATAGCAACAAGGATGATTTTTCGCATCAAGACGTGAAAAAATTAAACTGTGACAATTGGATTTGAGTGCTCCAATGTGTTTAATTTTGTTTTGATGGATGTTTTATTTCGTGCACTTATTATTATTTGTTAATATGTGTTTGCATGAATTTAATTGTCCAAGAAAAACCTTACTTTCGAAAATTACTAAGTATGTTTAATTTAATCGCAATTTTATTCCGGATATTAAAATTGGATTAATTTGGCCTCCATAATTTATTTATTTGTGAAGTTCTTTTGGAATACATTTCCCCCTCGGATCGGCCAAAAGAACGGGTTTCACATGAATAAATTCCGAAAGGATGATTGTGGATTATTACTAGTGGCGGTATTGACTCTCACCCCGAGTGGCTTGCTCAAAGCGAAATAATAATCCTGTATTTAATTATGGTTATTACTTAGGCATAGGAAATTGATATTAACTTACTCCCCTCGGAGTCACTGTCAGTTTCTATGTGGTCAAAGTGGGAGCCAACTATTAATTTTGAATTAAGGATTTGTAACTTTTAAGTTTGTAACCCGCTTGAATGTGTTTAAATGTATAGACCACCCCTCGTGGCGCATTTAAATTGTTTCGAGATGTTGGCTGATGCATGATTATATTGTTTTAAGGTTTCAATATAATTGATGTGATCGAATTATGTGATAATTTCATATTTTCCTAGATATTGATATGAATGTATGTTTTATTCTCATTTCATCATGTCGCAACCTTTTAATCCACTGTTTAATATACTTAAAGTTAATAAACTTTTTGGAGTGATTTATATCGATTGGAGATGTTTTTTTTTTAAATTTGTCCTTACTGCACGAAAACACAATTGGGTTATTTATGTTAATATACCCGGCAAGCCTAATGATAAGTCAAGCAAGGGGTAGAGGCAGTTTATGATTGTAAGCGTGACAATGAACACATGAAGTGCATCATCTTGACATCTCTGTCTGAGGATTTGAGGCGCGTTCATGGAGACATTGTATCCGCTGTTGAAATCATGGAACACCTTGAAGAGATGTCCTCACATCAAACCCATGACTAATCAGTTCACCAGACATGACTCGGTCAAGTTGGAAATGGTGGAGGGAACGCCCGTGAGGGAGCACGTTCTCAAGATAATGACATACCTTAACAAGTTGGAAGTACTTGGTGCGGATTTTGATTGATTTCATATACCATTCTCTACCGAGAAGCTTTGAGCAGTTTCGTCTGAACTGTCAGATGAATGAACGGACTAATCGTTTGCCCGAGCTCTTGCAAGCTTTAGTTTCGGTGGAGGTGAAAATGGAGCACCAGTCTAGTGCTATGCTGGCTAATGGTCCGTCTACCTCTTTTGGTCCCAAGGGAGGGAAAAAGAGAAAGAGAACCAAAGGCCGGATCCAAGCAAATCTAATTGTTGTGAAAGGCAAATACAAAGGCTAGTATCAAAGGGGAAGTGTTTTAGTTGCGGTGAGAGAGGACAATGGAGGTCTGCCTGTTCCAAGCCTAAGAGGCTAGGAAAGTTAGGTAATTCACACACCTTAGTCGTCGAAACTTGTGAAGTGGCGTATGCTGTCTATTCGTGGATAGTGGATACAAGAGCTACTGATCACATTTGTTTCATGGGTTAAAGCTAACCCGACGACTTAACGGAAGTGAGATCCCCATCACATCGGACAATGCTACGAGAGTGGCAGCTGAAGCAGTGGGAGAAGTGCGTCTATCTTGTGAAGATAGAGTTATGGTCTTGAGAGACGTTCCTCATGTTCCTAATTTAGAAAGAACTCAACCTTCAGTTTCTAAACTGTTTGAATAGATACTCAGTTTCTTTTAATAAGGATGTTATTATTTCTTGAAACGATGAGTTTATCTGTTCCGGAACTTCAATGGATGATCTTTATACCATTTTTTAGGCACACCACTTACAAAAATAAATCTAATAACACATCGATTATTTCGACTAATAAAAGAAAGCGTTCTTCGGAGATGAACGAAACACTTCTATGGCATCTTAGACTAGGTCATATTAATCTAAAGTGGATAGAGAGATTGGTGAAAGACGGATCCTTGGAATCATTCCAAGTCGAACCGTTTCCAACTTGTAAAATGACCAACAGGGCATTTGGAGCCAAGGGGAATAGAACCACGGAAGTGTTAGAACTCGTTCATACAGATATGTGTGGTTCAATGATGATCATAGCAAGAAGGGGTATGAGTAAATTGTCTTTTTCAATGATTACTCGAGATATGGATACATCTACCTTATGATGCATAGGGAAAGAAGTATCAAGTTTCTACGATTTGATCGTAGAGGCGAATACCTTAGCGATGAATTCTTGAACTAGCTATCAGACGAAGGGATTATATCCCTGTTGACCGCACCGGGAACCCCTCAATAGAACGGTGTGGCGGAACGAAGGAGCCAGACTCTTTTAAAAATATTCAGATCCATGATGAGTTATTCGGATTTACCCAAGTCGTTTTGGGGTAACGCCTTGGAAATAACGACTTACATTCTAAACTTGGGGCCATCCAAATCGGTTCCTAAAACCCCAATGGAATTGTGGACCGGGTGCAAGCCCAGTCTAAGACACTTGCGGATTTGGGGTTGTCCGGCATACGTGCTAGACAAGGAAGCCGGTAAGTTGGATCCACATTCGGAATTGAGGTTGTTTATAGGATATCCTATGGGAACAAAAGGGTGTATGTTCTATAGTCTCAAGGATTAAAAGACCGTGATTAGTTCGTACTTTAAATTCTTGGAGGAAGACTATATGAATAAAAGAAAGCCCAGAAGTGAGATTACCTTAGACGAGTCAAGATGGCAAACTCCTATACCAAGTATACAAGATGATATACCACACGTCACACCTTCACAACCGGAACCCCGTCGTAGTGGGAGGTTTGCAAGGCAATCTGAGAGATTCATGGGAATTGGAGAATCTTCGGATTTGATTCCCGATGATGAATCAGACCCATGAACGTACGACGAGGCAATCCAAGACAAAGACGCGGAGGCGTGGCAAACCGCAATAGAAACCGAGGTGGGTTCGATGGATTATAGTCAAGTGTGGGAGTTGGTTGATCCACCTAGTGGGGTAGAGCCCATTGGATGCAAGTGGATGTACAAGAGAAAAAGAGGACCGGACGGAAGGGTAGAGACCTTCAAAGCAAAGCTTGTGGCCTGTGGCCTGTAGCTATGCTTAAGTCCATCCGTATTCTCTTGTCGATCGCTGCGCACTTAGATTACGAGATCTGGCAAATGGATGTCAAGACAGCTTTTCTTAACTGAAGTCTTGATGGGATCTATATGCAACAGCCCAAAGGTTTCGTTGGAAAAGGCCAAGAGCACCTCGTATGTAAGCTTAAGAGATCCATTTATGGACTTAAGCAAGTGTCGCGTACTTGGAACCAGTGTTTTGATCAAGTTATTAAGTCTTACGGGTTTGTGATCAAAATAAGTTCGAAAGTTGTGGGTGTAAAAGGTGTGACGGAACTGCAGTGGTATTCTTAGTATTATATGTAGACGATATTCTGCTCATTGGAAACAATGTAAAGGTATTGTCAGGTGAAAGGGTATGGCTGTCAAATCAGTTTGATATGAAGGACTTAGGGAAAGCCGGTCACATCCTTGGGATCAAGTTCACTCGAGATCACAAGAGGAGGATGTTGGGTTTATCGCAAGTTTCATACAAAGCCACTGTTTTGAAGCATTTCAGCATGCAAGATTCCAAGAAAGGTTTAGTACCTTTTAGGCACGGAATCCATCTATCTAAAGAAATATGCCCTAAGACCAAGTGGAGATAGATGACATGAAAGACGTTCCGTATGTTTCGGACGTAGGAAGTCTTATGTATGAAATGTTGTGTACGAGACCGGATATCTGCTTTGCCGTGGGCATGATGGCAAGATATCGAAGTAACCCCGGGAAAGCACATTAGATTGCAATTAAATGCTTTCTTTAGTTTCTGAAAAGAACTTGGTATGGAATGCTGATTTAACAATCAGACAATCTAATTCCCATGGGATACACGAACTCAAATTTCCAATCAGACATAGACTCCAAAATAACTACATTGGGTAGTGTGTTTTGCATGGGAGAAGGAGCCATGACATGGAGAAGCGATTTGCAGAAATGCATCGCCGATTCGACCATGAAAGCCGAATAAGTAACTGCTTGTAAAGCAGCGAAAGAAGCAGTTTGGCTCAAGTACTTCTTAGTGGACTTGGACGTTGTTCCGAATTTGCCCAACATAATCACTGTCCATTGTGATAATGTCGGAGCAGTTGCAAATTCAAGGGAACCGAGAGCCCACAAGGCCAGCAAACACATTGAAAGAAAACACCATCTTATACGAGAAATCATTAAGAGAGGAGATAAAGAGGTGGCAAAGATATACGTTGGGGACAACCTAGTAAATCCATTCACAAAGGGTCTGCCTCTGAATACATTCGAGAGACATGTGGATGGAATGAGAGTCAAGACTATTGCCAATCTGCTTTAAGTATAAGTGGGAGGAATTATTAGGTTAGTGTAGGTTGACATAAGATGTCACGGAGAGCTACTACACTAAGACATGCGTGATGTATACTAAAAGCAGACTTTAAGTATAAGTGGGAGATTGTTGGAGTTATACGTGAAAGTGTGCTTCTACTTTGTATAACTCGTGTATCAAACACTCGTTTTATGAGAATAATTCTTTTATCGCATTTGCTTTAGTTATGATTGAATGTTGAATTTCTATTGCAAACCGTTCAATATATAGTACATGTTACATTGTAGTTAATGTGGTGATACCCGATCACGGAAGACAACATTAACAGTTTACTTGTAACTAAACGTACATTTTCACGACCTAGGTGGAATTGAACAATCCGCCGTGAAAGGTCGATGTGTAAGGCTCAGATTGGTCTGTCTTGACTAAGAGATTGCACTAGCACATTTAGTATGTGTTGAAGAGGTCCTACAACGAGGATAAATTCTTCTGTTCTGAAAGGTGAAGAATTAGACCTCAGTGGTTGTTGATTTCTTAAACTCCGTCACTTAAATAGGACCGTGTGTGCTTAATGGTTACTGCTTTGATTCATGTTGGGTGAGAATCATTGTGACTTCGAACTTTGTGTCTTGGGCAGTAATATTAATCATACGACGGTTGCTAAGATTTATACGGAGAAACGCGTGCGAGTACGGCTCGTGTGATTAGTCCCCTTGGTGGGCTCAGAAGTTTTATTATACCAAATCTTGGAAGTGAAGAATTAGTTTCTTCGGTACGAATAATAATGTTGAGCTGTCTTTACTCCAAGGTGAAATATATTAATTAATTTAGAGCTATTCAGAAGCTTGATTAATTAATGGACTTGATAATCTTAAACGCGGGAAATAATAACCGGGAGCCCATATTATCGTAATATGGATTAAGATGGATAGTGCAATATTAATTTATTAGTGGTAATAATTAATATTAATGGGTTGAATTATATTGGGGCTCAATATTGAAATTCAGAAGTCCATTAGGAGGTCCAATCTTAATTCTCCTTAAGGCCCCTCAAGTAGCCCATTAAGTAGCCCAATAATGATAAGGTGATTAAAATAAAAAGAAAATTATATTGCTGATTTTTCTAAGTAAAATTCGAAAATTGCATGATAAGAAGAAAAAAAGATTTTGTTGATTTTCTTGGAAAGATATTATGGAAGATGTGTATTCTAGGAATACAAGAATATCTCATATATTCAAGAAGATCCAAATCTTGGATTTTCATCTTGTTATTTTCGAAAATCACCCCATAACAAGGTGAGTGAGATTTTTGTGGAATATTTTATTTTGGAGAAAAGAATATATGAGATATATTCAAGATTTCTTAGAGTCTAAGAAAATATTTTTTCCAAGCCCAATATTCATCAAATTTTCGGCCACTCTATGTTATAAATAGGGGATGATTTTTTCATCCCCAAGTACGTAATTCCATGTGTTGGAAAAATCAAGAAGCATAGATATTTTTCTTTTTCCTTAGTTTATTAAATTACTTGAAAGCATCTCCCACCGGTGATCAAGTGAGGTGAAAAGGGAAATACTTGAGAAGGCTTTGGGTTGATAGAGCGAGATCGTAATTGTCCCGTATATCCAAAGGCCAATTCTACAAGAGGTACGTTCATCGCATATTTACTTGTTTATTCCGCCTAGTTAATATGTGAAATTAATTCAACATGCATGATGAAAATTAGATGTTGGAATTATTATTTGAATTAATTAGGATTAATTCATGCTAGTAATAATTGTATTTAAATTCGTATTTAAATTTCATCCCGAATAGATTCCGGGCACCCCAATTTTCCCAACAACTGGTATCAGAGCCACGGTTTCGGGCTCTGATCTTTAAATTGGAATTTAAATTGTTAAACATTAAATTGAAATTGGATAGTAGAATTGCTAGATCTTTTTTGCAGGTATCCAATTGTCATGGTCTTAATGTTGTTAATTTCATGCGTGTGAATTAATTGTTTTTAATTCGATTCGTTCGAATTCATTTTTTTTCGTGAGAAAATCCACGAGTAGATTAGTTGTTTTTATTTTGATTCGATCATTGTAATAGACTAGTCTAGATCTAGTATTTATTTTTTTTGTAAAAATAAATTGTAACCGGATCGTGACGAAGAACGAAGAATTAAAAACGGCGTACCCGGACGACGCATACAAGCGTGGCACGTGTATGGACGTAAAATCATGCAAGGGGTGAAGAAAACGAGGACGAACGGCGAAAAACGGCGCACGGGGTGCACGGCGCACGACCCGGGTGCGACGGGAGGCCAGCGCCGCGCGCACGCGCGCTCGCGCCTCAGGCGCGGCCTGCGGCGCCTCAGGGCGCTCTGGGCGGCGCCTCTGCGCGCCTCCGTGCAGCGCCTCGGCGCGCCTCTTGCACCGCTTCAGCACTTTTTGGGCCGGGAGGCGCGTGGGCCCACTTCGTGGGCCGACGCGCGCCGTATCTCGGGCCGTGGAATTTTTCGGTTCGTGTTTTTTTCCGTGTGACTTTAAACGTTGTCCCGAACCCCAAACAATGTTGTTTTTGATGAAGTGTTGTTGTTCGAGTGGGAGCGTGTCGAGACGAACGTCGGAAAGCAACAAGGACGATTTTTTGCATCAAGACGTGAAGAAATTAAACCGTGACAATAGGATTTGAGTGCTCCAATGTGTTTAATTTTGTTTTGATGGATGTTTTATTTCGTGCAATTATTATTATTTGTTAATATGTGTTTGCATGAATTTGATTGTCCAAGAAAAACCTTACTTTCGAAAATTACTAAGTATGTTTAATTTAATCGCAATTTTATTCCGGATATTAAAATTGGATTAATTTGGCCTCCATAATTTATTTATTTGTGAAGTTCTTTTGGAATACATTTCCCCCTCGGATCGGCCAAAAGAACGGATTTCACATGAATAAATTCCGAAAGGATGATTGTGGATTATTACTAGTGGCGGTATTGACCCTCACCCCGAGTGGCTTGCTCAAAGCGAAATAATAATCCTGTATTTAATTATGGTTATTACTTAGGCATAGGAAATTGATATTAACTTACTCCCCTCGGAGTCCCTGACAGTTTCTATGTGGTCAAAGTGGGAGCCAACTATTAATTTTGAATTAAGGATTTGTAACTTTTAAGTTTGTAACCCGCTTGAATGTGTTTAAATGTATAGACCACCCCTCGTGGCGCATTTAAATTGTTTCGAGATGTTGGCTGATGCATGATTATATTGTTTTAAGGTTTCAATATAATTGATGTGATCGAATTATGTGATAATTTCATATTTTTCTAGATATTGATATGAATGTATGTTTTATTCTCATTTCATCATGTCGCAACCTTTTAATCCACTGTTTAATATACTTAAAGTTAATAAACTTTTTGGAGTGATTTATATCGATTGGAAATGTTTTTTTTTTAAATTTGTCCTTACTGCACGAAAACACAATTGGGTTATTTATGTTAATATACCCGGCAAGCCTAATGATAAGTCAAGCAAGGGGTAGAGGCAGTTTATGATTGGAAGCGTGACAATGAACACATGAAGTGCATCATCTTGACATCTCTGTCTGAGGATTTGAGGTGCGTTCATGGAGACATTGTATCCGCTGTTGAAATCATGGAACACCTTGAAGAGATGTCCTCACATCAAACCCATGACTAATCAGTTCACCAGACATGACTCGGTCAAGTTGGAAATGGTGGAGGGAACGCCCGTGAGGGAGCACGTTCTCAAGATAATGGCATACCTTAACAAGTTGGAAGTACTTGGTGCGGATTTTGATTGATTTCATATACCATTCTCTACCGACAAGCTTTGAGCAGTTTCGTCTGAACTGTCAGATGAATGAACGGACTAATCGTTTGCCCGAGCTCTTGCAAGCTTTAGTTTCGGTGGAGGTGAAAATGGAGCACCAGTCTAGTGCTATGCTGGCTAATGGTCCGTCTACCTCTTTTGGTCCCAAGGGAGGGAAAAAGAGGAAGAGAACCAAAGGCCGGATCCAAGCAAATCTAATTGTTGCGAAAGGCAAATGCAAAGGCTAGCATCGAAGGGGAAGTGTTTTAGTTGCGGTGAGAGAGGACAATGGAGGTCTGCCTGTTCCAAGCCTAAGAGGCTAGGAAAGTTAGGTAATTCACACACCTTAGTCGTCGAAACTTGTAAAGTGGCGTATGCTGTCTATTCGTGGATAGTGGATACGAGAGCTACTGATCACATTTGTTTCATGGGTTTAAGCTAACCCGACGACTTAACGGAAGTGAGATCCCCATCACATCGGACAATGCTACGAGAGTGGCAGCTGAAGCAGTGGGAGAAGTGCGCCTATCTTGTGAAGATAGAGTTATGGTCTTGAGAGACGTTCCTCATGTTCCTAATTTAGAAAGAACTCAACCTTCATTTTCTAAACTGTTTGAATAGATACTCAGTTTATTTTAATAAGGATGTTATTATTTCTTGAAACGATGAGTTTATCTGTTCCGGAACTTCAATGGATGATCTTTATACCATTTTTTAGGCACACCACTTACAAAAATGAATCTAATAACACATCGATTATTTCGAGTAATAAAAGAAAGCGTTCTTCGGAGATGAACGAAACACTTCTATGGCATCTTAGACTAGGTCATATTAATCTAAAGCGGATAGAGAGATTGGTGAAAGACGGATCCTTGGAATCATTCCAAGTCGAACCGTTTCCAACTTGTGAATCCTGTTTAGAGGGTAAAATGACCAAGAGGGCATTTGGAGCCAAGGGGAATAGAACCACGGAAGTGTTAGAACTCGTTCATACCGATATGTGTGGTTCAATGATGATCATAGCAAGAAGGGGTATGAGTAAATTGTCTTTTTCAATGATTACTCGAGATATGGATACATCTACCTTATGATGCATAGGGAAAGAAGTATCAAGTTTCTACGATTTGATCGTAGAGGCGAATACCTTAGCGATGAATTCTTGAACTAGCTATCAGACGAAGGGATTATATCCCTGTTGACCGCACCGGGAACCCCTCAATAGAACGGTGTGGCGGAACGAAGGAGCCAGACTCTTTTAAAAATAGTCAGATCCATGATGAGTTATTTGGATTTACCCAAGTCGTTTTGGGGTAACGTCTTGGAAACAACGACTTACATTCTAAACTTGGGGCCATCCAAATCGGTTCCTAAAACCCCAATGGAATTGTGGACCGGGCGCAAGCCCAGTCTAAGACACTTGCAGATTTGGGGTTGTCCGGCATACGTGCTAGACAAGGAAGCCGGTAAGTTGGATCCACATTCGGAATTGAGGTTGTTTATAGGATATCCCATGGGAACAAAAGGGTGTATGTTCTATAGTCTCAAGGATTAAAAGACCGTGATTAGTTCGTACTTTAAATTCTTGGAGGAAGACTATATGAATAAAAGAAAGCCCAGAAGTGAGATTACCTTAGACGAGTCAAGATGGCAAACTCCTATACCAAGTATACAAGATGATATACCACACGTCACACCTTCACAACCGGAACCCCGTCGTAGTGGGAGGTTTGCAAGGCAATCCGAGAGATTCATGGGAATTGGAGAATCTTCGGATTTGATTCCCGACGATGAATCAGACCCATGAACGTACGACGAGGCAATCCAAGACAAAGACGCGGAGGCGTGGCAAACCGCAATGGAAACCGAGGTGGGTTCGATGGATTATAGTCAAGTGTGGGAGTTGGTTGATCCACCTAGTGGGGTAGAGCCCATTGGATGCAAGTGGATGTGCAAGAGGAAAAGAGGACCGGACTGAAGGGTAGAGACCTTCAAAGCAAAGCTTGTGGCCTGTGGCCTGTAGCTATGCTTAAGTCCATCCGTATTCTCTTGTCGATCGCTGCGCACTTAGATTACGAGATCTGGCAAATGGATGTCAAGACAGCTTTCCTTAACGGATGTCTTGATGGGATCTATATGCAACAGCCCAAAGGTTTCGTTGGAAAAGGCCAAGAGCACCTCGTATGCAAGCTTAAGAGATCCATTTATGGACTTAAGCAAGTGTCGCGTTCTTGGAACCAGTGTTTTGATCAAGTTATTAAGTCTTACGGGTTTGTGATCAAAACAAGTTCGAAAGTCGTGGGTGTAAAAGGTGTGCCGGAACTGCGGTGGTATTCTTAGTATTATACGTAGACGATATTCTGCTCATTGGAAACAATGTAAAGGTATTGTCAGGTGAAAGGGTATGGCTGTTGAATCAGTTTGATATGAAGGACTTAGGGAAAGCCGGTCACATCCTTGGGATCTAGTTTACTCGAGATCACAAGAGGAGGATGTTGGGTTTATCGCAAGTTTCATACAAAGCCACTGTTTTGAAGCATTTCAGCATGCAAGATTCCAAGAAAGGTTTATTACCTTTTAGGCACGGAATCCATCTATCTAAAGAAATATGCCCTAAGACCAAGTGGAGATAGATGACATGAAAGACGTTCCGTATGTTTCGGACATAGGAAGTCTTATGTATGACATGTTGTGTACGAGACCGGATATCTGCTTTGTCGTGGGCATGATGGCAAGATATCGAAGTAACCCCGGGAAAGCACATTAGATTGCAATTAAATGCTTTCTTTTTTTTCTGAAAAGAACTTGGTATGGAATGCTGATTTAACAATCAGACAATCTAATTCCCATGGGATACACGGACTCAAATTTCCAATCAGACATAGACTCCAAAATAACTACATCGGGTAGTGTGTTTTGCATGGAAGAAGGAGCCATGACATGGAGAAGCGATTTGCAGAAATGCATCGCCGATTCGACCATGAAAGCCGAATAAGTAACTGCTTGTAAAGCAGCGAAAGAAGCAGTTTGGCTCAAGTACTTCTTAGTGGACTTGGACGTTGTTCCGAATTTGCCCAACATAATCACTGTCCATTGTGATAATGTCGGAGCAGTTGCAAATTCAAGGGAACCGAGAGCCCACAAGGCCAGCAAACACATTGAAAGAAAACACCATCTTATACGAGAAATCGTTAAGAGAGGAGATAAAGAGGTGGCAAAGATATGCGTCGGGGACAACCTAGTAAATCTATTCACAAAGGGTCTGCCTCTGAATACATTCGAGAGACATGTAGATGGAATGGGAGTCAAGACTATTGCCAATCTGCTTTAAGTATAAGTGGGAGGAATTATTAGGTTAGTGTAGGTTGACATAAGATGTCACGGAGAGCTACTACACTAAGACATGTGTGATGTATACTAAAAGCAGACTTTAAGTATAAGTGGGAGATTGTTGGAGTTATACGTGAAAGTATGCTTTTACTTTGTATAACTCGTGTATCAAACACTCGTTTTATGAGAATAATTCTTTTATCGCATTTGCTTTAGTTATGATTGAATGTTGAATTTCTATTGCAAACCGTTCAATATATAGTACATGTTACATTGTAGTTAATGTGGTGATACCCGATCACGGAAGACAACATTAACAGTTTACTTGTAACTAAACGTACATTTTCACGACCTAGGTGGAATTGAACAATCCGCCGTGAAAGGTCGATGTGTAAGGCTCAGATTGGTCTGTCTTGACTAAGAGATTGCACTAGCACATTTAGTATGTGTTGAAGAGGTCCTACAGCGAGGATAAATTCTTCTGTTCTGAAAGGTGAAGAATTAGACCTCAGTGGTTGTTGATTTCTTAATCTCCGTCACTTAAATAGGACCGTGTGTGCTTAATGGTTACTGCTTTGATTCATGTTGGGTGAGAATCATTGTGACTTCGAACTTTGTATCTTGGGCAGTAATATTAATCATACGACGGTTGATAAGATTTAATACGGAGAAACGCGCGCGAGTACGGCTCGTGTGATTAGTCCCCTTGGTGGGCTCAGAAGTTTTATTATACCAAATCTTGGAAGTGAAGAATTAGTTTCTTCGGTACGAATAATAATGTTGAGCTGTCTTTACTCCATGGTGAAATATATTAATTAATTTAGAGCTATTCAGAAGCTTGATTAATTAATGGACTTGATAATCTTAAACGCGGGAAATAATAACCGGGAGCCCATATTATCGTAATATGGATTAAGATGGATAGTGCAATATTAATTTATTAGTGGTAATAATTAATATTAATGGGTTGAATTATATTGGGGCTCAATATTGAAATTCAGAAGTCCATTAGGAGGTCCAATCTTAATTCTCCTTAAGGCCCCTCAAGTAGCCCATTAAGTAGCCCAATAATGATAAGGTGATTAAAATAAAAAGAAAATTATATTGCTGATTTTTCTAAGTAAAATTCGAAAATTGCATGATAAGAAGAAAAAAAGATTTTGTTGATTTTCTTGGAAAGATATTATGGAAGATGTGTATTCTAGGAATACAAGAATATCTCATATATTCAAGAAGATCCAAATCTTGGATTTTCATCTTGTTATTTTCGAAAATCACCCCATAACAAGGTGAGTGAGATTTTTGTGGAATATTTTATTTTGGAGAAAAGAATATATGAGATATATTCAAGATTTCTTAGAGTCTAAGAAAATATTTTTTCCAAGCCCAATATTCATCAAGTTTTCGGCCACTCTATGTTATAAATAGGGGATGATTTTTTCATCCCCAAGTACGTAATTCCATGTGTTGGAAAAATCAAGAAGCATAGATATTTTTCTTTTTCCTTAGTTTATTAAATTACTTGAAAGCATCTCCCACCGGTGATCAAGTGAGGTGAAAAGGGAAATACTTGAGAAGGCTTTGGGTTGATAGAGCGAGATCGTAATTGTCCCGTATATCCAAAGGCCAATTCTACAAGAGGTACGTTCATCGCATATTTACTTGTTTATTCCGCCTAGTTAATATGTGAAATTAATTCAACATGCATGATGAAAATTAGTTGTTGGAATTATTATTTGAATTAATTAGGATTAATTCATGCTAGTAATAATTGTATTTAAATTTGTATTTAAATTTCATCCCGAATATTTTCCGGGCACCTCAATTTTCCCAACAGGGGGGAATACACGTATTCCAATTTTTCAAACTTAAAACCTGACTGAGTCCCCTCCACTTAGAGTGATAAAGAACTAGGAGCTGATAACACACCTACTAAGTACACTTGGTGCGGGTCAGTTGGCTCACTATCAGTTAAAGTTCAGTGCGGAAATGCGTAAGCCCGGATAGTTTAAAGTCTTGTTTAGTTTGCTTTCTGAAAAACTTGTTTTACCCAATTCTGAATAGTGTTTAGCAAGGGCGGTGCTCTTTTTAGAGGATTGGGCTGATTGATTCAAGCCCGATAAACCGAATGCAATGAATGAATATGTAATATAGCAAGTATGCACAATATCAAAGCAGTAAGAACACAAGGAGTTTAACGTGGTTCAGAGACTCAAGCTCCTACGTCCACGGCCTGATTTAACAGGAAATCAACTCAAGGGATTCTTGTTTTTAACGTGCCAAGGTGCACCAAGACCAGCTAACCTCACTGATCTATACAAACTCCACTTACTAACTCACTAACTGGCTTACTCCCAACAAACCTAACTTAGGGTTTTGGTTTCAGTTTGGATTCCAACTAGGTTGAGATTATCCTTACAAGGCAAGGCTATGCTAAGGATTGGATAATCTCTCTAAGCTTAAGATAATGCTAGTTCGCTCTTGGAATACAGAATAACTATCAGTAACTAAGAAACACTTGGGAAATTTAGATGGTTTCGAGTGCTTCTTCTAAGCTGAATGCTTTGAGTGCTTGAGAGCTTGAGTAATTTCTGGCTTGGAAATTTCCCGTAACCTTGAATGGGTTCAAGGCCTTCTGTATTTATAGGTGATTTGAAAAACTATCCGTTGGAGAGATAACCTTTCTTGTCAACTATGTAGAGTGGCTTCAAACGGACATATCTTCATGCAGCAGCCGTCCTTGCATGGATTTGGTAGTTGCATTAAATGCACATATAATGCTTGCCCATTGAAAATGCAGTCTGAATTCAGTCTTCTTGTCAGGTTCCGTACGTGCGTGTCCTTCTTGGATTGGTCCACATCATCAGGTTGGTGAGAATGTCCGAACTTATTCCTGAGCTTCAAGCTTGTCTTATTGAGTTCATTTTGTCTTGTGCTCACCGGTCTTGTCCTGACGCTGACATTCCTTTTGCATTGCTTGGCTCTACTCCAAGTCTTCCCAATAACTCAGTTTCATCATGTTCCCTTCAGGACTGAGTAGTACTGACCTCAGGGTCATACTCTTCATCACTGAGACTTACTCAGCCAGCTTAGGAGACTACCATAAGTTCAGGATGGTAAATTGTCTTCAGGCTCTGAGTCTTGATTGTCATCAGCAAGTGCTCCTCTTACTGAGTACCTGTGAAATGTAAAATGACTAAGTACAAATCCTAACCAAGACTAGCCTGACAAACAAATGCAAAGATCTTTTCAGGGGCTTTGGGATCTTAATCAAAACTGACAATGTCCCAACAATTTCCCCCTTTTTGATGATGACAAAACACTAAAAAGATCCTCACAACACTTAGAGGAAATATAAAGACCTATCTATAAGATAAGACAGTGTTAGAGCAATCCTTGATAAAGTACAGAATTTAAACAACAGCCAAAAAGACAATGAGTTTTTGTCTGTGGGCAAAAGTAATAGATTTCATTGGAAGATATGTAAGTGGTTACAATGAATCTAATCTATTACAAAGAGGTAATGAACTCCTAGACTAATCTCATTTCAGGTTCGAGTCCATATCCAGCATAGACTCTTGCCTTCAGCTCGTCAAGTCTTCTAGGTTGGTTCACATATCCTTCAGCTTTGGCAATCTTCAAGACTTCCATCATAATGGCCTTCGTGCTGTGCTTCAGGGTTCCAGGAACTAAGGGAGGAGCTCGAATGGTGAACTCAGGAGCCTTCACTTGGACTTGAGCTGCATCAGCCTCCTCCAAGATCTTTTGGAGCAACTCAGGATGATTGTCCATCATGTAGTCAGTGAAGTGGGCATTGATATCGTCAGTGTCGCCCCACTTCTTCACAACATACCACAATTTCACAAACTCATCCTTTGCATCAGTCCAAAACTCCTTCAGTGCCTCTGAGACGAACTCATCGACATAAGCTTCCCTTACTCCTGATTCTGGCCTACTGACTTGAAGGAATGATGACTTCCTAACTGTTAGCCTCTTTCTGTACTTCCTAGGCTCAGGCTTCGCCTTCTTCCTCCTTAGCAGACTGATCACCGCATCATCCAGCTCTCTTTGTTGAAGCTCAATGATGTCAGTCAGCTTTTCAACCTTCTTTTCCAAGATGCGCATCTTCTCCTTTTGAGCATTTTCAGCTCTGCGCACAGCCTCAGATTTCTCAGAAGGATCTCCCCATGCTTCAGCGCATAACTCCGCCACCAACTCCCCAGAGTAAGTGATGGGGTTCTTCCTTGAGCTCATGGGAGAAGACCTCTGAACTGGCTCAGGTTGCTTGGAAGGTTCATCAGCCTTTGCCTTTGCTGCCTCCGCCCTCAGCCTGGCAACAATTTCCTCTCCTTCTTTCTCCACTGCCGCCAACCTTGCGGACTTCCTCACCCTTAGCACATTCCCTTCAGGATCGGCTTCAGGATTGGCTTGAACAGTTTCACCTTGGTTGACTGCCTCTGATGCCTCAGGGCGGGATCTTTTCTTCTTGTGTTTGGGTTTCAGGGTGTGTGGGTGATTTATGGGGTACTGTCTCAGGCTGCAACAACTCAGCCGTCTCGACAGATTTCCTCACCTCCTCTAAGTCAGAGGCTCCTGGAGTGCTTGACTTCTCCCTCTCACTCAGTGAAGGCAACTTCTTAGCATGTGACCTTCGAACCCCCTTCCTAAGTCGCTTCAGGGGCCTCTCACCCTGATCATCCCCCTTCCTGACTTCATCATCAGTCCCCTCAGCCTCAGCATCGGCTCTCTTGGGAACAAACTCAGTCCCAGAACTAGTGCTTTTCCCTGACAGCACAATACGCACCTTCTTCTTCTTCTTCTTCTTCTTCTTCTTCTCAGCCTCCTCCAATGCAGGTTGATCCACCTCCTTCTCAGCTGCCACATCCTCCACCTCCTTGCTCCTCTCAAGGAGGTCATCTACCCTTTCAATGAGACTGGTAGCCACCTTTTTGGCCTTACCAGCTGGCTTTTTGAACTGACCCTTTGCCTGAGCATTGGGATCAGTCAGCCCTAGCACTGAGTAGGTATCGCTCTGTGAGGCAAACATCACCTTCTTCGATGAGAGGCTATCCTCATAGTCGAAGGTGTACCCATGGCAAGCATGAGTGATCAAGACTGAGATCCTGGTCCCGAAAGGCAGAATGGCACCAACGGAGATGTGCTTCTTCTCCTCATCCCTTCTCAGCTTGTCCAGACCAGCCTGATGAAGTTGGTCCAGAAAGAACTGCTCTCAATTGGCTTCAACTCCATCAACAATGGCCCCCATCAGCCTCAAATTAGGTAGGCTCAACTGCTCATGAGATCCCGTGGATCCAATCACCATCTTGGACACAAGGTCCACAAGCGCTCTGTATTCAGGCTTCAGCGTGTTCTTATTCTGACGAGCCCTGAACACAGATGACCCCTCCTTGGTCCATCTACCCAGGAGTTCTCCCTCCGAGTTCTCCTTGTAGAGCCTTGGGTTGATGCCTGAGGATGGCAGTCCAAAAACTTCCCTAACCGCCCTCCGAATGTCGATGGTGACCACCTCTGAGTTGTAAAGAGGTTCGCCGTTGCCATCCTTCTCCCCCGTCGGCTTGAGCACGGTCACTTTCGTGAAGAGTTCATCCTTCCGCAAGAACATATTGAGGTAGACTTCCACGACCGTTCTTGGAAGTACGGAAATTGGGTGAGTAGTGAAATATGTTTCCAACCCAGCGTTGGAAATCCATTTGAAAATGGGTTTGATTTCCTCCACTGTAAGACAGGTGCCATCCATGGAGATAACTTTCTCCATGTGCACGAGTTTGTTGTTGACAACATCCTCGATCTTATCGGTTGTCCAGTTGGAATCAAGAAGAGCCATTTGATTTTGAAGAAGTGAGATTTTTTAAAATACTGAGTTTGCTTGAGCAAGAGAAAACTCAGTGTGCAGATGTGCTTTGTGTTTGCGTAAAAACCTCGAATGGCATTCTTGATTGATATGATTAAGTCAGTTAATCAGACGTGGGGTTGAGATTAATCCCTGAATTCGAAACGTTTTGAAATAAAAGGCCAAGATTAATCTCAGTTTTTAATCAATTACCTACGTCAGTCATATTCCGTATAAAACGGACACGTATATGAAAAAGTAACTGAGGCATTAAATGCTCCATCGCGCGTGGTTTAAATATGAAAAGGCGCGCTTTTAATGAAAACAAAATGCATTTAATAAATATTTTCAGGACGAAGGACGAAGGGAGACGCTTGGAATTCATAGGAGTCAGGATAGAACTCATACCTGTCAGGGAGATATTGTAGCACCCTGATACCTCGCTGAGTCGAGTCTGGCCTGAGTTCCCCTTGGAACCCTACACTGACTGCTCTCCCGGATCAAAGAGTCCTAACTCCACTGACAGTTCCATAAACCTTGCTTCAGCCAGGGGCTTAGTCAAGATGTCAGCTCTTTGCCTGTTAGTGTGAATCTTCTCTATCCTAATATCTTTCTTCTCAACATGATCTCGAATGAAGTGAGGCCTAATATCGACATGCTTGCACCTTGTGTGGAGCACTGGGTTCTGAGTAATTGCTATTGCACTATTGTTGTCACAATAGATTGGAACCTCATTAGCAAATACTTGGTAGTCCCTCAACTGTTGCCTCAACCATAAAATCTGAGCACAACAACTACCTGCAGCCATATACTCAGCCTCAGTTGTTGATGTCACCACTGAATTCTGCTTCTTACTAAACCACGAGATCAACTTACTCCCCAAAAACTGACATGTCCCTGAGGTTGATTTCCTATCAATCCTACAACCTCCATAATCTGCATCTGAATAACCTGTCAGTTCTAAGTTGTCATCTGAAGGATACCATAGTCCCATATTGACTGTCCTTTTCAAATACTTAAGTATCCTCTTAACAGCCTCCAAATGAGTCCTTTTGGGATCAGACTGATACATAACACACACACCAACTGCAAATGTAATGTCAGGCCTACTTGCAGTCAGGTACAACAAAGAACCTATCAGCCCTCGATACTCAGTCTGATTTACTGAAGTCCCTTCAGTGTCAGGATCCATCTTCCAATTTGTGTTCATAGGGATCCTGGCTGGATTGCTGTTCTGAACACCAAACTTTTGAATTAAGTCTCTTGTATACTTGGCCTGATTTAAGAAGATACCTTGATCAGTCTGCTTGACCTGCAATCCTAAGAAGAAGTTCATTTCTCCCATCATTGACATCTCAAATTTACCAGTCATCAACTTAGAGAATTTCTCACAGAGCTGATGATTTGGTGATCCAAATATTATGTCATCCACATAAATCTGGACCAAGAGAATGTCATCACCTTCAGTGATCCTGAACAATGTCCTATCCACAGTTCCCTTCTTGAACCCATGGTCTGTCAGGAATTGAGAGAGGGTATCATACCAAGCTCTTGGTGCTTGCTTAAGTCCATAGAGTGCTTTCTTCAAATGGTATACTCTATCTCCAACCTCAAACCCGGGAGGTTGTTCAACATATACCTCTTCATTGAGTACACCATTCAGGAAGGCACTCTTGACATCCATTTGATACACCTTGAACTTCTTATATGTTGCATATGCAAGGAACAACCTGATAACTTCAAACCTAGCTACTGGAGCAAAAGTCTCATCATAGTCTATTCCCTCAGATTGACAATACCCTTTTGCAACCAGTCTAACCTTGTTCCTTACTACAACACCATTCTCATCCTTCTTGTTCTTGAAGACCCACTTGGTACCAATTATACCTTGATGCCTAGGTCTATCCACCAATTCCCAAACCTGATTCCTTGTGAACTGATTCAACTCCTCTTGCATGGCAATGATCCAGTTCGAGTCAGTGAGAGCTTCTTCAATGTTCTGAGGCTCTTGCTCAGAGAGAAAGCAGTAGAACAATGCACTCTCACCATGGAACCGTCTGGTCCTGACTCCCTCAGTTGGATCACCAATGATTTGATCAATGGGATAATCCTCTAACCATATTCTTTTGCCAGGAGTTGTTCCTGAAGTACCTGCAATGTTAGTGTCTACAGGCTCATAGAATTCAGGGAATTGAACAGAAGGAGATGATCATGAGTCTATACCAAAGGGATTAACAAGCTCAATGTCAGGGACATTGATTCCCCCTTGATGAGGTGACTCAGGAACCGTCTCAGCTGCGACAGCATCTTCATAGACGGTACTTACCTCAGGTTGAGCCTGTTCCTCAGTCTGAGGCTCAACAATCCCTGATGTGCTGGGCTTAGGAGTGGCACTTGATTCATCATCCTGATCGTCCTCATCATCCCATCTTGGAATTGGCACGGTTTTGACCTTTGGATCAGGTTGATTCTTCAAGCTCAGCCTTGTCACTCTCCTTGTGATCTCCTCAGTGTCAGGATTCAACACTTTTACCCTAGACTCATCAGTAGATTCATCAAAAACAACATGAGGTGATTCTTCCACAACAAGGGTCCTATAATTGTAAACCCTGAAGGCTTTACTAACTTCAGAATATCCTAAGAATATTCCTTCATTAGATTTGCTATCAAAAGCTTTCAATTGGGTCTTCCCATTGTTGAGGATGAAGCACTTACAACCAAATACATGAAAATAAGATATACGAGGTTTCCTTTTATTCCATATCTCATATGGGGTCTGTGCATGTTGTTTGTTCAGCATGGATCTGTTTTGAGTGTAGCATGCAGTGTTGATTGCCTCATCCCAGAATTTCTTGGGCAATCCTGACTCAGCCAGCATGGTCCTTACCGCTTCCTTCAGTGTCATGTTCCTTCTTTCAGCAACACCATTCTGTTGTGGGGTTCTAGCTGCATAAGTCTCATGAGCTATACCAAGTTCATTACAAAAGTCAGAAATATATGAATTTATAAATTCAGTGCCCTTGTCAGATCTGATCTTAGTAATGGACTGATTCTTCTCATTGCTGAGTCTCCTGAGCAACTCTTGAAGCTTCACCTGTGTTTCCTTTTTATTCAACAAGAAAATAACCCAAGTATATCTAGAATAATCATCAATAACCACAAGGGTATATTTCCTACCATTCATACTCACAGGTGTTATGGGACCAAATAAATCCATGTGCAAGAGCTGAAGTATTCTGTCAGTGGAATGAGAAGCTTTCTCTTTGAATGACGCTCTGACCTGCTTCCCTTCCTGACAAGCTTTGCACACATGATTTTTGCTAAAAACTTCATTAGGTAGACCTTCAAGAAGTGACTGTCTAGAAATTTTGTTAAGAATCTTGAAGTTCAGATGGCTTAATCTTTTATGTAATAGCCAACTGAGCTCTAGAGAGCTTTTAGCACAAAACAAGTATTAGGAATAGTGCTGCTCCAATCAGCAAGATAAACGTTACCTTTCCTGATACCTGATAGAAGCACTTGTGTTGATTTGTCCTTGACTGAAAATATATTCGATGAGAACTCAACACTGAAACCTTTGTCACAGAATTGACTTACTGACAACAGGTTATGCTTCAGTCCTTCCACAAAGGACACATTTTCCACTCTGACTGTACCTATTATTAAAACACCAAAACCTTTAGTAACACCTTTTGAGTTATCACCAAAGGTTACCTGTGGACCATCTTTGGCTTGATATTCTTGGAGAAGACTCTTCAATCCAGTCATGTGCCTTGAGCAACCACTGTCTAGGTACCAAACAGCTTTGATTGAGTCTTCTCACCTCTTGTTGTGATCCACAGCCGCCTGCAAGCAAATGAAGCTTTAGGTACTCATTGGGTGTTGGGTCCTATCGTGTCAGCTGTACCCTTCGGGATCCAGACTTGCTTAACAACCCTGATTTCCTCAGAGTGGTAAATCTGTCTCCCTGAAACATCAACATACACAACTTTCTTCTTCTTTGCCTGAGAGGAAGATGGTGTATGAGTGCTAGACTTAGGCTTCACAGGAGCCTGAGTGGGTGTCTTTTGGGCTGGCCTCCTGTTCTTCCTAGGTCTGGGTGCAGCAGGTCTTGGGCCTTGTTCTTGATAAGGGCCCTGTGTTCTATCCCCCCTAGGCAAGTGAGGGAATGGAAAACAGTTAAAGGCCTCAGGATGCCAAAACCACGGGGGTGTCATCATGTTTGGCCTTCCCTGTTGATATTGCCACCCATGATGGAACCCTCGCTGACCAGTCTGAGAACACTTGGCCTGAGTCTTCCTCTGCTTTCGCTGAGGTTTTCCCTGGCCTGAGCTCTCAGGGGCCTCCCTAGGTTACTTTGCCTTTCCCTTGGGTTTTGGCTTAGCTACCTTGGGGGCAACCCTGACTGTGTCAACAGTTTCCTTGCCCTTATCAGTTCAGGGTTCCTCCTTGAGTCAGGTTCCCTCTGTCTTGATGAGCTTTCAGTCTTTCCTGAGTGCTTGTCATCATGAGTACGTCTCTGTTCATCTCGACGATCGGGCTTTGGATCTAAATATCTTCTTTCTACGCCACAATCTCTCCTCTGGTCAGTGTTTCTCCTTTCCTCATATCTCCTTGAGCTTTGGTGGGTTCCTTCAGGTTTCCTGTCACGTGAGTCCTGATAAAATTTCTTATAACGACCAAACCTGGAATTAAGCTTATCAAAGCGTCTGGCCATCAGGCTGTATTCCTCAGCGAGCTCTTCTTTTCTCATCTCCATCAGTGACTTTGATGAAGACTCAGCCGGTTCAGATCTAGCCTTGAACGCCACACTTTTCTCAGGAGTTTTCTCCTTTTCTTCCTCTTCTGGCTGAACTTTCTTCTTTCTTTTGTTAAGGTCAAATTCCAGTGCCTTTAGCTTTGAAAAAAGTAAAGCAGAAGTTATGTTGCTCATATCCTGAGTATTCTTAAGCATAATTACATTGTTATCCCATCTCTCAGGGAAGGCATTCAGGATCTTTGAAGCAACATCTCTCTTTGGGACATCTTTGTCCAACATCACCAACTCATTCATCAACTTGATGAATCTTGACTCCATCTGATCGATTGTCTCATCAGGCAGCATCTCGAACGCTTCGAACTTCTGAATGGCAATGTTTCTCTTGTTCTCCTTTATTTTTTCTGACCCCTCGCACATCCTGGTCAGCTCATCCCAAACCTCCTTTGCCGTCTTTAAGTTCATCAGCCTTGCTGACTCCTCGAAAGGCACCATGTGCAAGATGATATTCCTGGCCACATTGTCCAGCCCCATCACCTTGATCTCATCAGTGGTCATATCCTCCATTTCCTTAGGAATGGGTACACCAATATCAAGATCATCATATCCTCTACCTCTGGTGTTAGGGACAGTGATTTTGATCGGTCCTTCCCTGAGAACATACGGCATCTGGTCATGGATGGCATCGAGATGTGCTTCTAATCTGAACTTCCAATAGACAAAGTTTGATACAGAGAATTCAGGTAACGAAGCTTCAAGTCTCCTCGAGGTCATGATGATGCAAGTTTTATGAAAGGCAAATTCAGATCTATTCAGTGACCACCAACAATTTCTCCTTTGAAACTATTAGTATTCAAAGTCAGTGGTCTTTTGAACCACTGCTCTGATACCACTTGTTGGTCCCGGTACAAGACTGAGGAATACGTGTATGGGGGGGAATACACGTATTCCAATTTTTCAGACATAAAACCTGACTGAGTCCGCTCCACTCAGAGTGATAAAGAACTAGTAGCTGATAACACACCTACTGACTACACTTGGTGCGGGTCAGTTGGCTCACTATCAGTTCAAGTTCAGTGCAGAAATGCGTAAGCCCTGATAGATTAAAGTCTTGTTTAGTTTGCTTTCTGAAAAACTTGTTTTACCCAATTCTGAATAGTGTTTAGTAAGGGCAGTGCTCATTTTAGAGGATCAGGCTGATTGATTCAAGCCTGATAAACCGAATGCAATGAATGAATATGTAATATAGCAAGTATGCACAATATCAAAGCAGTAAGAACACATGGAGTTTAACGTGGTTCAGAGACTCAAGCTCCTACATCCACAGCCTGATTTAACAGGAAATCCACTCAAGGGATTCTTGTTTTTAACGTGCCAAGGTGCACCAAAACCAGCTAACCTCACTGATCTATACAAACTCCACTTACTAACTCACTAACTGGCTTACTCCCAACAAACCTAACTTAGGGTTTTGGTTTCAGTTTGGATTACAACTAGGTTGAGATTATCCTTACAAGGAAAGGCTATGCTAAGGATTGGATAATCTCTCTAAGCTTAAGATAATGCTAGTTCGCTCTTGGAATACAGAATAACTCTCAGTAACTAAGAAACACTTGGGAAATTTAGATGGTTTCGAGTGCTTCTTCTAAGCTGAATGATTTGAGTGCTTGAGAGCTTGAGTAATTTCTGGCTTGGAAATTTCCCGTAACCTTGAATGGGTTCAAGGCCTTCTGTATTTATAGGTGATTTGAAAAACTATCCGTTAGAGAGATAGCCTTTCTTGTCAACTATGTAGAGTGGCTTCAAATGGACATATCTTCATGCAGCAGCCGTCCTTGCATGGATTTGGTAGTTGCATTAAATGCACATTTAATGCTTGCCCGTTGAAAATGCAGTCTGAATTCAGTCTTCTTGTCAGGTTCCGTACGTGCGTGTTCTTCTCGGATTGGTCCACGTCATCAGGTTGGTGAGAATGTTAGAACTTATTCCTGAGCTTCAGGCTTGTCTTATTGAGTTTATTTTGTGTTGTGCTCACCGGTCTTATCCTGACGCTGACATTTCTTTTGCATTGCTTGGCTCTACTCCAAGTCTTCCCAATAACTCGGTTTCATCCAGTTCCCTTCAGGACTGAGTAGTACTGACCTCAGGGTCATACCCTTCATCACTGAGACTTACTCAGCCAGCTTAGGAGACTACCATAAGTTCAGGATGGTAAATTGTCTTCAGGCTCTAAGTCTTGATTGTCATCAGCAAGTGCTCCTCTTACTGAGTACCTGTGAAATGTAAAATGACTAAGTACAAATCCTAACCAAGACTAGCCTGACAAACAAATGCAAACATCTTTTCAGGGGCTTTGGGATCTTAATCAAAACTGACAATGTCCCAACACCTTCACTAACCACAGAGAGTGTATTAAATCCATGTGAGAAAAATTGCACTTTTGGTCCCAAGAAAATGGTCCAAAACACTGTTAGTACATATGTACGGAAGTGATTCTTTTTTCCTTTTTTTTTTCTTTTTGTAGTTGTGGTCACCAGTAAATTTTCAGGATTAAAAATACAATTTTACCACATTCTCTTGGGACCAAAATGCAATTTACCATTATCGTGCACTAAAACTATAATCTCTTGGAACTAAAAGTGTCGAGAAAAAAGTTGTATGAGATGGGTCCTAAATTAATACATCCTATCCAAAAGTTCGATATTGTAGAGTAGTACGCAATTAATTCACTTATTAATTTCCTTTACACTCCCTTACTCGAATTTTAAAATTTTCCCTTTGAGGAAGTTCAATGAATGAAAAATTTAATATAGATGAAATTAAGTTTTTGTGAGAATCGAACCCAATTATTGTTGTTGAAAGAATTCCATCTCATTTAAAAGTCCTAACTTGTTGGTATGAAATTAATTAATTTAATTATTTTCCTTACACTTTCCCTCACTAATGGGCCGAACTAAACTTTTCTTCTTTAGGGAGACTCAATTTTAGTACAATTTAATATGGGTGGAGTTGCTTCAGCGGGTCGAACTAAGGATCATTTGTTTGGGGTATGAACCTTTTGACTCTGATACCATAAAATAATTTTATCTAATATAAAAGTTCGAACTATAGAGAGGTGTGACATTAATTCATTTAATTATTTCCCTTACAATCGTGAATCAAAGGGCTGTGTAAGAATATCAACTCATTTGAAAGTCAAAATTTATAGATAAGTACCGTGAAACTAATAAATTATTATTAATCCTATCCAAATCTTATGCACCGAAAGTTGGAAAATTATATTAATGATGAGGGGTACAAAGGAACTATAAAACGCTCATAATCCTATGCCTCAGTTATAACCTAATTTGTGTCATGAAATTAATAAATTATATTTTCCAAAGAATACCATCCATTAACCTTATCCAAATCTTATGTACCAAAAAAATGGAAAATTATATTAATGACGAGAGGTTTAGTGGAGCTATAAAATGGTCAAAAGCCTAAGCCTATATCATAACCTAATTCGAGTATTTTCACAAATGAAAAATTGAGAATGCTGCCACTACCCATGTAGCACGGCCTCAACAGAAAAAGGGGTTTTCCAGATTCCGTGGCATTCAGAAAAAGGAGATAAGGAGGATGTGGCTCAACACCTTCGTCAAGGAGGTGGAAGAGCTGATAGAATTTCATCTCATCTAAAAGTTTGAGCTTGTAGAGAGGTTAAAAAATAATTTAATAAGAGTGGAGTTGTTCTCAGTGGAAATCGAACCCAAAAGAATTTAATATTTCTCTTACAGCGGTGTTCTCTTATGACCGAGCTGCCCTGAATTTTCTCACCGGTGAGATACCGACAAAAAAGGATGGTCAGAGAAGCTGTGATTAATAGACGTTACTCTGCAAATATTTTATCTTTGATTTGGATTGTGAGAGTTATTGTTTACAAAGGAAATAATGCTTTCAACGAGTGAAGGTATTAGATCTAATACGATTTTATCCTTAATTTGAATTCGAAGATCTAAATCAACCTCTATTGTATTAGATATAATACCTTCTCTCGTTGAATGCATTATTTCTGCTGCAGACAATAACTCCAACTGTCCAAATCAAGGATAAAATCTTTGCACAGTAACATCTATTAATCTCATCTTTTCTAACAATCCTTTTATGTCGATATCTCACCAGTGAGAAAATTCCTGGCAGCTCGGTCATAAGATAACACCATTCTAAGAGAAATAATTTAATTAATTAATTTCATATCTCCTTACAAGTTTTAAATGAGATGAAATTCTTTCACGCCTAGACAAAGATTTGGGTTCGATTTCCACTGAGAACAACTCCACTCATATTAAATTAATTTCTTACCTCTCTACAAGTTCGAACTTTTAGATGAGATGAACTTCTTTCAGCATTTTGTTATGTGCACCGTTGAGATGAAGGAAAATGACGAATTGGGGGAAGGATATGGAAGAATGGAGGAATCCCAAGTCTGATGTACTTGTTTCCAATCCAATGTTGGGGATTAAATGAGAGAAATTGATCTGGAGCATACAAGTGTCAAAGAAGAGTAGTTTTATTAATTTTGTTCATTCCCTAAAAGACTTGGGGTTGTTATGATGTTATTTTAGTCCTTGATGTTATTTTAAATTTGTATTTGCTCCTGTGCTCCACTTGGGGTTGTTATGATGCTATTCTGGCACTGATTGGAATAATATAAGAAATCAGTACTATTATTGTTCGTATTTGCTTCATTGAAAGCTTAAAACTTTTCCACCCCCTTGACGAAGGTGATGAGCCACATTCTCCTTATTTTGATGTGGCAGAATTTGGAAGACCCTTCTTTTGTTGAGGCCGTGTATTCTCCATTTTTCATTTGTAAATATACACAAATTAGGTTATGACATAGGTGGTGGTCCCATTTTTGAAAAACAAAATGGAAATTCAGGGGCAAAGAATTTTTTTTTTTGAACATTACTCAAGGAGTTCAACAAGAGTGGAGAGTTCTCAAGTCACTGCATTGCTAAGAGGCTGAGTTACCAAGTCAGTGAGAGGACTTGAAGACTCATGCTCGTAGCAACACAGTGACTCGAGAGGTTACACTTCAAGTCACTGCTCTGCTTAGAGGCTGAGCTACCAAGTCAGTGTGAAGACTTGGAGGCTCATGCTCTAAGCAAGGCAGTGACTCGAGATACTGAACTTTCTAGTGCGTTGCCTGAACTGGTCAGTGAGAGGATTCTCCCTAACCTGAATATTTAACCAAAGTTTCCATTTTAACAATGCTCTCAGTGAGCAGATTTTCAAAACACTTTAGTAAATACTTTTAAAGATAAGTACGCTCAGTTTAACGTGGTTCAGAGACTCAAGCTCTTACATCAACGGCCTGATTTAACAGGAAATCCACTAACTGGGATTCTTGTTTTTAACGTGCCAAGGTGCACTTACAACTGGACTCACGCTACTCCCTGGGCTGCCCCTCCTTACTAACTAACTTCAACCAACAAACCTAACTAGAGGGTTTTGGTTTCAGTTTGGTTTCTCCAACTATGTGAGGTTTTCCCTTACAATGTATTAGCCTCAAGCTAAGATTAGCAAAACCTCTCTAAGCCATGAGTTACAAGCTTGACACTCAATAAATATAAGTGAAAATCTTAATGGTCAGTGTCGTGGGTGTGAAACACTTCCTCACGACTCCCTAACAACTCACACACCCTCATAGCTTGTAGGTGTTTGTTTTTCTTTCTTACACACACACCAAACCGCCACTATGAGCTTGTATTTATAGTGTGGATTCAAATGTAACCGTTGGATGAAATTACATTTGAATCCATACAATTAATGGTTTCAATCACTTTTCTTGGAATGCAGCCTTATCCACGTGGGCTGGATTCAACGGATCTTTGACTCAGTGGGTTGACCAAGACCCACTGACTTTAGGTAGCTTCCTCCTTCACTGACTGATGATCTTCAGTGGGCTGAACGTCTTCAGTGTAGTTGTCCTTCAGATACTGTTTGAAGATCACTCCAAGAAGTTTGTCATAAGGCTGAATGACAAACTTCCCTGACCACAGTAGCCTGACTCCTTCAGGACCTACTTGGTGCAACACTGATCCTCTTGATCATGCTCTTCACTGAGTGGTCCACCTGACCTAGCTTAGAACAGCCAAGTTTACACTCAGTGGGACATCCTTCAGGTTTCTCTTCAGGTTCAGGTCTCTGGCATGGTTTCAGTTAGATCTTCTTGGTGTCATCTTGATATCCTCAGGCTGTGTTGCTGAGTTCCCCATCACTGAGTTCCCCCTCAACTGAGTTCTTCTCAACTGACAGCCTATTCTACTGAGAAATAACCTAGCCTGACCTGAAACTAAAGGTGTTGGTCCCACTAAGTAGATTAATTGCGGAAGCTTTAAAGTTTATGTCTTTTTATCAAGATCTTTTATAAGAGCACTAAGAATAAAATTAAAACTAAACTAAGAAAAGCAGTAAATGGACCGGATATATAGTGGTTCGGACAACAAGTCTTACGTCCACTCTCCCTTTGACCAAAAGGGGTCTCACTAACCAACCAACAAACCACTTACGTACTGGAATTGTGAAGTACCAGTTCCTTCTTACAAACACTTTAGATCTAAGTTCGATCTAAAGTCTACAGCCTTCAACCTTTTCTTAGAGATGAACAGGTTGAGATCCAACAACTCCTTTAAGAGTATATATGTAAGATAAGAGTAATAAGAGTGTTTAAGAGTTAATGAACAAGGCTTGAACAATGTCTTCTTGCACGTGAGAATCTCTAGAGCCTTTCTTTAAAACTGCACTCTTGTATTTATAGAGGTGATTAGGTTATAGCTGTTGGAGAGCTAATCTAATCAGATCCTCTATTTAGGTAAGCTTTCAATCAATAAATTCCCTAATTGATTGATTGGGTTGGTGGGATCCTTGGATTGATTGACTTCAAAACTTTCCAATCCTGATCTTGTTGACTTGATCTAAATCACCAACGGCCAAGTGCTTCCAATGCCTAACTCTGATTCTCTCCATAGAAGGCATGACCAGGTACCAGGTGACCTCAGTGTCTTCTGGCCTGGATCTGGTCAAGAACCAGAATACTCAGTAGAATTAAGAGATAATTCTGAGCATCTTTTGGTTCACCAGACTCGTCTGGTCCGGACTCGTCTGGTCTGGGGAAGGTCCTCTGCCTCTGGTTAGTCTCATCTAGTGAAGTCCTCTAGTGGAGTCTTCTGGTGAAGTCTTCTGGTGAAGTCCTCTAGAAGGTCTTCTGGTAGGTCTTCTGGTGACTCTTCTGGTCTGACAGTTCCCCTAGACTAAGTCATATTCTAGTTTATCATCTGGCTAACAGGTCCAGATGGTCCTATTACATTCTCTGGTTTGTTTTAACTCATCAAAACTAACAACTTTTATCCTAACAATTTTCCCCTTTTTGATGGAGTTAAAACTTAACCAGAACTGATCAAAACATAAACATAAAGCACAAAAATAATAAAAAGATAAGACCTTAGAATAGATCTTATCAGGTAAACAAATAAGACAACAAGGGGTTGACTTTTCATTAATAATATAGGACAAAAGATTACATGTTACATTGCATTTCAGAGTCCTAAACTATGCATATCTTCTGTTCTCTTTAGGCACCAGGAACCAGTCGAAGAACCTGTCTTGAATGGCCTTGAGTTCTGCAGAAGATGTTGGAGTGAAGTTTGCCAACACCTTGGTCTTGTATAGCTTCTTCAGTTCAGCCCAATCAACCTGGTCCCCTATCATTGGAGTGTTGAGATAATGGAATTCAGGGGCAGTGACCTCCAGGTTGAATTCAATGGTGGAGTCCATCAGTTGCTTGTACAGACCTGCATCATAAGCCTTCATCCAAGAATGGAACGTCCTATTGATGAGAGCATCATACTCTGGTGGAGGCCTTTGGATGTAGTGCTGGATAAACCACAAAGTCTTTGCCTCTCTCCATCATTCAATCAGGGGCACAAACACAGTAGAGTAAAAAACATCCTTGATCTGCTTCAAGAATCTTCTTCTCTCAACTTTAATCTGGTCCTCAACCAAAGCAGGACCCATTTCTGCAGAAGAGAAAGTAAAGGGTCTGGGCCCAGAGGTAGAGGAGGATGGTGCGAAGACCTCCGGCTCCAGTGAAGCATCCTCATCTTCACTATCATCGCTGGTCAGACAAGTGGGAGAAGGAGGGGCAGGGAAACCCAGGGCCATAGAGGTGGATGGGTTCTGTTCTGTATGAGATTGGGGATGGGTAGGATTTTGAGAGGTAGAGGTTGTGGGAAGGGGCTTTTTTGCACCAAAAGAAGTAGTTGAAACTTCTGGTACAGAGGCTGGGATGGGATTTTGTGAGGTAGGAGAGGGTGGAGGGGGTTTTTCTGCACTAGAAGTGGATGGCACCTCTGGTACAGGGGCTGGGGGAGAGGGGTTAGTGGGAAGAGGGATTTGTGAAGAGGGGGGAGAGGGAGTTTGTGTAGGAATAGTGGAGGGAGTGTATTGGGGTGTATCAGGTAGGGACTGCTCTGGTGCAGAGATGGGGACACCAGGAGCAGGGGAGGGGTTTTGTGAATGGGATTCTGGGGGAGAAGTGGTGGGGGTTACAAGATTTATGGCGGAGGAGTGGGGAATAGAGGGGTTTACCTGTTCTGGAGCAGTGGCTTCCTCCATCAGGTGAGAGGCCTCCTCAATGGCTTGCTCCAAAGCATCTCTCAGGTTAGAGCCAGAGTCTAACTCCTGAAAGACAACCCTCCTGGCCTGAGACTTCTTCTTAAGAGGCTCAGCCTCTTCTTCTTCCTCATCTTCTGATGGATCATCCACCAGAAGTGTCTTCTTAGCCCTTCTGCTTGTTCTGGGCTTCTTTACAGAGGCTTTCCTGGCCTCTTCTGGCCTCTTCCTCTTAGCTGCTCCTGCCTTCTTGGCAGCTTCTTCACCATCACCCTTCTTCTTCAAAGCATCTTGAAGGGGAATCTGGTCCTCCTCAGAGGAACCAGAGAAGGCTATTGTCGTAGAACCAGTAGCCTCAGCAGTCTTCTTCTTGCTCTTCTACTGCTTCTGCCTCTTAGCAGGTGAGGGGACTGCTTGGAGAGAGGGGGCAGGAATGGTTGCTTCTCCATCAGAGTCAGGATGGCCATGGAGAGGACCATCCTTGCAGAAAAGGATTTTGGACTTGTGAAAGCACTTGCACCATGACTCCTTCCAGTTCTTCTCTGGGAAGATAGAGTCCAAGATTAAAGTAAGCTTAGTGCCAAGAGACACGTTGGCATTGAAGAAATACTGCTGCTCTCCTGGCAAGCTGGGACACTCCTCCTTCTGCACCTTTAACTTGTTCTTCCTCAAAACTCCCCAGAAGAACTCTGCCCAATTGCATTGGACACCATCCAGAATAGCCCTCATAACACAGAGCCTGCCAGTGAATATGGCAGCTGTGATATAGCTTTCACACATCAAAACCTTGACAACAATGTCAAATAGTACCTTGTACCTTTGCCTCAAGTGCTTATCCAAAAAGCCCTTGGTCAAATTATGGCAAGAATTTCTGGTAAAAAGCTTGAATGACTCCAACCCTTCTCCTTCCTTATACTTCAAAGGGTCCACACCTTCCGAAGAAAGATTGCCAAATAATCTGCAGAAATCATGCTTTGAGAAGATGACATCCTCCTTGTCAAGCTTGGAGGAGATGTGGTCATCAAGGATCTTCATCCTGACCAGAAATTTGGCAGCGTACCCATCCAAGGTACGCAATCCTTTGGAACTGTGGAGATCAACTCCTCCATTCCAAATTTCCTCAACAGTTCTAGAATCTCGAGCGCCGCTGGATTCTTGGTGGAATAGAAGTCCACCAACATTTCGAATTTCAGTTTCTTGCAAACGTGCTCCGGATCGAAGTTGCATTTGGGTGTCATGTCTGTGAGAGAGAGAGAGAGAGAGAGAGAACTTGCAGAGAGAGGTTAGGGATTTGAAAGTAAGGAAACGTGAAAGGACAGATTAAAGAAAAGTTTGATTTAAATAGGGCAAGACGCATAGCTTGATCAATTAATGAAGTGTGAACGCGTGTAAATCCTAATTTAAATTAGGGAACAAAATCAATTTTAGAATTGATTGATATATTGCACAGTAATTAAATCCGACAACCAAGATTAAAAGGCAAATTACAGATTTAATATAGTGCGTGGGCATGGTCATTGGGACTGGGATCGAGGGGGTTTTATGGCAGTTAAGAGAAAAAGCAAAATGATTGCCTAGTCCCCCTACCCTAGTCTTAAATACACTCCGAAGACGAAACGTTTTGAGTGTATTTACTAATTTTGAAAGTGTATCCCAATGATCAGGGGCCAGAGAAGTAAATACATACCTGTCACCTGGTATTGTAACCAGATGATACCACAGTTAGTCTGGTGTTACATCTCATCTGATAGAACCTCATCTGGTTATGGAGTCAGTTACTACACCTCATCTGGGATGTACCTCACCTGGTACACGCCTCATCTGGTACATATGTCTTCTAGAGATGTAACTTCCCTGGTATATCTAACCTGTAGGCATATTAGTTGGAATACATAAAATTTATGTAACAAAATGAGACAAAGGATACTTCTCTGATGTTCCCCCTAGACCAATTCTGTCTCTGGATCCAAAAGTCCTAACTCTCTGAATCTGGTTTCAGCCAAAGGCTTAGTCAGAATATCTACTCTCTGCTTCTCTATTGCAATCTTTTCCATCCTTATATCTCATTTTTCAACATGATCTCTGATAAAGTGATGCCTTATATCAACATGTTTTCATCTGGTATGAAGAACTGGATTCTGGGTGATTGCTATTGCACTATTACTATCACAGAAGATTGGGATATATTTAGCTTTAATCTGGTAGTCCCTTAGCTGTTGACTAATCCATATACTCTGCTTCTGTTGTTGATGTAGCAACTGAAGTCTGCTTCTTAGAAAACCAAGATACCAACTTATTCCCTAAAAATTGGCATGTTCCACTTGTAGACTTCCTATCTATTCTGCACCCACCATAGTCTGAATCCGAATAACCACTTAACTCTAAGTTGTCATCTGCAGGTACCATAACCCCAAGTTGACTGTCCCTTTAAGGTACTTCAATATCTTTCTAGCTGCTTCCAAATGACTTTTCTTAGGATTAGCTTGAAATCTGGCACACACACCAACTGCAAAGGTTATATCTGGAATGCTTGCAGTCAAGTACAGAAGAGAACCAATGAGTGCTCTGTACTGAGTCTGGTCCACACTCTCTCCAGACTCATCCGGATCCATGTTTAAATTTGTTATCATAGGGATCTTGGCTGCATTTTGATTAGGCGTGAAATTGTCATGATTCGTCACTCGAAAAGCCCGTGTTTTGGTTGATTTATATGAGTATTTAGAGTCATTTGAGTATCATTTTCATAAACTAATGAATTTGTCTCTTTGATGCTCATAGATGAATAGAGGGCGAAACAAGGAGTTCGTAGGACTTTGAATCGACTCAAACGGACACCCGAATGAGAAGATATCGAAAAAATACGAAAAGTACTAGTTCGGGGGAGAAAAAGTATCATTGGAGTGCACAAGCTAAAAGAGCTCGAGCACAAGTGCTCGAGTGGTTGTGCATAGCGCACGAGAGAACGTGGGTCGTGCACCCCTGCACGAGTGCTCGTGCAGGGCACTCGAGCAAGGCAGGTGCTCATGCACTAGTGCACGAGCGAGGCTGGTCGTGCAGTTTTGGCTCTCTGGATGATTTTAGGTGCTCGAGTTGAAGGTGCTCGTGCACTAGTGCACGAGCATGCACATTTTTTGGCCCATACGTTCCCGATTCAGCCCGATGCTCATATATATTCGTCCCGGGCATGTTTTGGAAGATAACCACTTACACCCACTAGATTTAAGAGCGTTATAGAGAGTTAATTTTCGAAGAGAAGGAACGAGCAAGTTTAATTTACGTTTTTGAGGTTTTTCTTACGAATTCACGTCACGATTTACGTTTTAGTTTCGTTTCTTCATATTCTTGTTCTTGAACACGTCAAGACTCATTTTATTGATTTAATTTATGTAATTTCTTGATTTCTTGAAACCCTAGTTTATGATTGATCTTTTCATCGTTATAATTATCATGTTCATGTTCGTTACTTATTCAATTGTTCTTATTTACGTAAAACCTATATCTAGCTAAAACCCTTGCATGCTTGGGGTAGGATGAACTCGTAGAAGTAGGTTGTGGGTACGTAATTAGGGTAACTTGTGACGTTAGGTTTTAATTCTCTTGATTAATGAATTCTTAAAATTAATCTCAACTTTACTTTTGAATTTCGTTCGAAAAGTGTTAGAGAGAGGACGACCGCATCACTCTTTAACAACGAGTAGACTTAACTAGAGGGTTTAGAAAGGGTTAATTCATCTACCAGTTTAGCGAATGAGGGCGACCGCATCACCTTAGTTAAATTTAGGTCTCATTAATTAAGCACAATCTATTAACTTGTTAGTGGATTAGTGAAGTCGAGTGTTAGGGTAAAGTATTAGGGTTTAGAATCTTAAGCTTTTATCTTGCATTCTTTTACTTAGGTTATTTCTTGCGCGTCACGGTTATTTTAATTATGTACCTGCTCCGTTAGTATACGTTGGGATTCCTATCCTAAGCATCACCATCTCTTACTTGAACACAAACCTTAGTTAATTCGTTTTTTTTTTTTGTATTTTAGTTTAATTAGTTTATTTTAGTTTCAATTAATCTTTCCAAAAAATCCATAAATATTTAACTCATATTAACTACGACGCGTAAATCTTCAGGGATCTATTTGCATACACTTCATCCCTTGGGTTCGATATACTTGGCCATTATACTTACTCATACTACAGTGAACTCGTACGCTTGCGAGGAATCCACTAGTAGAAGTTAGTATTTTCGCTTTAAGTCAATGGCGTCGTTGCCGGGGATGGCGTTGTATGTCTTTTGAATAGGACTTGTCGATATCTTAGTAGTTAGTAGTGAGTGCTTTATTTTCTATTTTATTTTTATTTTTAGTCATTCGGCAGTTGAATTTTGATCCTTCTGCTAGTGTGTCAGGTATATGAAAACACGCTCACAAGGCAACACGAGCGAAGATAGAAAACCGTTGGACCCTGAGATGATAGCTAGAAGGAACTGAGCTTTCTTGAGAAGAATGAACACTGCCGGAGGAGGGAAAGAGCCAATGGACATCTCTAATGAGTTGGATGATGCTGCGAATGAGTTCAATCAGGAATTGGGCCGAGTTGAAGGCACTGGAGTTAGTGGTAGCCAGAATCAAGTTCCGTTAGGGGAACCACCTTGTTCAAAACCCTCATAACAACCCTTCTTACCCACATCCTAACTTACCACAAAACAACTTACCTTATCCACCTTACCCATACCCACCTTATCCATATCCACCATACCCGTATCCTCCACCTCCAGTTTACAATCCACCACCTGTTTACCAACCACCACCCCAACAAGTACCCGTACCAGCTGTTAATCCATAGCACATTCCTTAGAACGCATATCAGAATATGGCTATTCGAGGAAGATTTGCAGCGCATCCACAATGGTACTATGATGGAGTGGCATTACCTCCAGTAGAGGCAAATAACTTCTCGATTTCCTCGGGAATTCTTAAGCTGCTTACCGAGAATCAGTTCAAGGGGGTGATCGGGAAGGAGAATCCTCATACACATCAGAGGAGTTTTCTAATGATAGCCTCCACTTTCAATTACAATGGCATGTCAGAAGATGCCAAGAGGCTTAGGTTGTTCCCATTTTCATTAATGGGAATAGCTAAAGAGTGGTACGATAATACTCTTCCACGCGGAGGTATTACCACTTGGGCCGAGCTCGAGCGTCTGTTCCTCGGGCGATTCTACCCTCCATGCAGAACGATCAAAGCAAGGATTGAGATCTCTTCTTTTCGTCAAAAGTCAGGAGAGGATTTACGCCAAGCGTGGGAGAGATACTCAAATATGTTGATAGAGTGCCCGCAGCACGGGTACAATGAGGGAGATGTCATGGCATTTTTCTATAGTGGTGCCAACAAGGCTGGGAAAGACCATCTAGACGCCTGTGCTAGTGGATCATTCCTGAATCAAGGAATAGTGAGGTGTAGAGAGATCGTGGACAACATTGTCACTAATGCCGGGGCTTGGAATGTGGACGCAGATTTCCAAAGAGTTCATCAGGTTGAGGAAGGTGAAGAAACGAGGAGGCTGTTGATGGCCATGATGGAAAAGATTAACAACCTTGAACTGGAAAAGAATATGGTTGGAGGGAATGCAACAGAGAATGAGCAAGAGGACAAACCCACAATTCAGCAAGAAGTAGTCAATTATATGGGAGGTCCTTATTACAATCTGAATGGGTATCCACAAGGTGGAAATTTTCAAGGAAGACCTTCTTATGGCCAACCATTTGTACCTCCAGGTCCACAGCCGCCTCAAAATCAATGGAGGAACACACAAGGGTACCAAGGAAGCCAACAGCTTCCTCAAAACACATGGAGAAAGAATGAGAATTTCTCATATGCTAATCTAAAAGCTGGTATTACAGTTCCCCCAGATGTTGATCCGGGTTCTAAACTTCCTGGTGGAGAAGGCGGTGCCTCAACTGAGGAGATGTTGAGAGCTATCCTTCAGAAGGTGGAGGAAGGTAGCAAGCGACTGTACTCTTTGGAGTACGATGTGAAGGAGTTTCATAAAAAAGGTGATCAGCGTGATCAAGAACTCCAAAAGAGAGATGTAGAGCTGAATCGAATTCAGTAAGAGAACAATATGCGGTTCACCTCAATAGAGTTCCAGATAAGCCAAATTGCAAAATCATTGAATAGGGAGCCGGGTAAGTATCCTTCCATGCCGGAGGGGAACCCAAAAGAGCATTGCAAGGCTATCCAGTTAAGAAGTGGAACCAACTATGAAGGTCCTCAGATGCCTGCTGATTCTAAGACGCCCCAAGATAGGGATAAGATTGAAGAGATGAGAGTTGAGAAGAAGGTTGAGGGTGAAAGCACTCAAGCGAGCAAAGAGCTTGAAGAGGAAGGCATTGAGAAGGCTGAGAGAGTTCCTAAGTGGAAGAAGGCAAAGGAAGCAAAGAAGAAAGTGAAAGAGACCGAAAGAGATGGATGGGGGGTACCCAAATCGGTGATACCCGTCCCATATCCACAATGCTTCATGAAAAAGAAGCTTGATGAGAAATTCGCTAAATTCCTTGATGTGTTTAAACAATTGCATATTAACATTCCTTTTTATGATGCCCAATTATGCAAAGTTTCTGAAGGACCTGATCGCAAAAAGACGGCGAGTGGATGAGCCGAAGTTGGTGTAGTTGAACCATGAAGTGAGTGCATTAGTGCACAAGGTGCTTCCTCCAAAGCTGAAGGATCCCGGGAGCTTTACCATCTTATGTGACATTGGGAACGGGATCAATAAGTGAGCGTTGTGCGACCTCAGAGCGAGCATTAATTTGATGCCGTTGTCGCTTTTCAAGAAGTTGGAAGATGGTGAACTTCAGCCGATAATGATGACGCTTCAACTTGCCGACCGGTCTATTACTCGACCTCAAGGTGTGGTTGAAGACGTCCTCGTGAGAGTTGGAGATCACATTTTTCCAGCCGATTTTGTAGTGCTAGATATGGAGGAAGATGAGCACGTGCCTTTGATTTTGGGAAGACCTTTCTTAGCTACGGCCGGGATGGTGCTAGACGTGGCAAATTGGAAGATCACGTTGAAAGTTGACGATCAAGAAGTGAAGATTTCCCTATATGAAACCATGAAGCACCTGAAGGAGGATGAGAGTTTGTATTGCATGGATGCAATTGATCCTCGTGTTGAAGACACACCTCCTATATCTAATCTTTCTCATGTTCAAGATTTCGTTAATCCTTCACTTAATGAGTTAACCCATGAGCATTATGATCTGACTTATTTTGATAGGGATAAAGGGAAGAAGTTGAAGGACGAAGAAGTGAAGAGTGTGGATGTGATCCAGTTGGAAGGGAAAGGAGGAGTTAAGAAGAAAAAGTCCAAGCGCAAGAAATTGCATAGTAAGACTCCTCCAGATAAAGGTGAGAAGGAGTTGAGACCCATACCACTTGGGGATGAGAAGGAAGCAAAGGAACTCATGATGAAGGGGAATCAAGGAAAGGAATGCAAGCACCACTCTTATGAGAGTAAGGGAGGTATTTTTTAGTATCATGTCCCATAAGCTCCTTTGAGCTCGGTCCGGCATGAGGACCTTAAAAATAACGCTGAATGGGAGGCAACCCATTTTTATTTACTTTTGAGTGTTTTCAGTTATTTGAGTTTTATGTTATTAGGGTGTTGTTGAGTGGTACGGTTAACCTCGTACTTGAGAGTTTATTTTGTAGGCTTGTCTCGAAGGAGTGTCAAATAAGTGGAGATTGAAGGAACTCAAGCAAGGGAGTGTGCAACGTTGTTGAGAGAAACTAAATTGTTTGGTTGAGGTAACCCACAACCCCAAACTTAGACCTCATCGCAAGGTCGAAATTTGGGGGGTGGAGTTTTTTATATGTTTTATTGTTACATTGCACAGGCGCACACGTCTCTTTGAGTTGAGTTTGGTTATTTGAGTCTTGAGATGCTCTTTGAGTTGTTAGTGTTTTGATTTGCTACTACATATTTCATGCCTATCAATCATCTTATGCTTGTTGATTGCTATCTTTGAGTGTGAGTATGAGTTGGTGATTTTTGGATTTGAGTTAGGGACAATATTGTGTGAGTATGGGAATAAAAGTTGATTTGAGAAAGAACTAGTATGCTTGCAAGTTTTTCCTTTTGAGTGCTTGTGTGATGAGAGTGAGAATTCACTAGGACTAGCATGGATGTGAAAGCTGTGAGAGTTGAGCCTTATGAGATTTTGATGCATTACTTTATCCCTTCGTTTGTGAGAGGATTGCCACCTTAGATGATGCTAGAACTTGTGTGTGCTCTTGCTTCTTGATTGTGTCTAGTTTGATATGCCGAATAGGATCTTAGGCCATCTTTGATTTTATTGAGTCACTTAACCAAAATTTTCCCTACCAATGACATTGAATCCCTTGTTAGCCTGTTTGAGCATTAGCCTATTTTATTTGCTAGCACATTTTAAACACTATTCCGATTCCTAAGCCTTTTTGTCCCAATTTGAGTGGAGAATAGGAAAAATGTGATTGTGAAGGGATTGAATTGAGTTGGAAAAAGGAAAATGTTGTTTTTTGAGTGAGTATGAGAAGAAGGTGTGATGAAGTTATGAGTTGTGGAAAAAAGAAAAATTGAGAATGAGCAAAAGAAAAAAAAAACTCATGTGTTTGTGAAAAAAAAAAGAGTGAAGTGATTTTAAAAAGTGAAAAGAGTAAAAAAGAAAAAAAATTGAAGTGGTGAGAGAATTGGAATTGAAAGTGTGTTGATTGAAAATGTTTGAAGTATTTTGTTCCTAATCTCGAAGTACCGAAGCTTAATTTTCTATTCTCCATTCACTTGAGTCACTTTACCATATTGATTCCCACCTGTCCAAAGAGCCTACATTACAACCTTGAGAAAAGTACTTTTTTATTCGACATTGATTTCTAGAGTATGGTCGGAGTTAAGAGTGCTTACAAGCCTATGGTAACCAATATGTGTGATCGATTGTTTGAGTGAGTCCCTTTATCATTGATATACACTTGTGAGGGAGTGAAACACATCGTTGAGTGCACATCCATGTTTGATTTTGGTGATTCTCGCTGTTGTTGCATGTGTATGATGAGGAAAGATGAGTGAGTATACTTGCGATTAATCTTTGAAGCTCGAATTCATTTGCTTGCATGATTTGATTCGTTGACTCATTCCTAACAATTTCACTTAACTTATTATTTCAATGCTTGAGGACAAGCAATATGGTAAGTTTGGGGGGTTGATTAGGCGTGAAATTGTCATGATTCATCACTCGAAAAGCTCGTGTTTTGGTTGATTTATATGAGTACTTAGAGTCATTTGAGTATCATTTTCATAAACTAATGAATTTGTCTTTTTGATACTCATAGATGAATAGAGGGTGAAACAAGGAGTTCGTAGGACTTTGAATCGACTCAAACGGACACCCGGATGAGAAGATATCGAAGAAATACGAAAAGTACTAGTTCGGGGGAGCAAAAGTATCATTGGAGTGCACAAGCTAGAAGAGCTCGAGCACAAGTGCTCGAGTGGTCGTGCATAGCTTACGAGAGAATGTGGGTCGTGCACCCCTGCACGAGTGCTCGTGCAGGGCGCTCGAGCAAGGCAGGTGCTCGTGCACTAGTGCACGAGCGAGGCTGGTCGTGCAGTTTTGGCTCTCTTGATGATTTTAGGTGCTCGAGTTGAATGTGCTCGTGCACTAGTGCACGAGCAGTGCACGAGCATGAACTTTTTTGGCCCATACGTTCCCGATTCGGCCCGATGCTCATATATATTCGTCCCGAGCACGTTTTGGAGGATAACCACTTACACCCTCTAGATTTAAGAGCGTTTTAGAGAGTTAATTTTGGAAGAGAAGGAACGAGCAAGTTTACTTTACGTTTTTTAGGTTTTTCTTACTAATTCACGTCACGATTTTACGTTTTAATTTCGTTTCTTCATAATCGTGTTCTTGAACACGTTAAGACTCGTTTTATTGATTTAATTTAAGTTATTTCTTGATTTCTTGAAACCCTAGTTTATGATTGATCTTTTCATCGTCATAATTATCATGTTCATGTTCGTTACTTATTCAATTGTTCTTGTTTACGTAAAACCTATGTCTAGCTAAAACCCTTGCATGCTTGGGGTAGGATGAACTCGTAGAAGAAGGTTGTGGGTACGTAATTAGGGTAACTTGTGACGTTAGGTTTTAATTCTCTTGATTAATGAATTCTTAAAATTAATCTCAACTTTACTTTTGAATTTCGTTCGAAAAGTGTTAGAGAGAGGACGACCGTATCACTCTTTAACAACGAGTAGACTTAACTAAAGGGTTTAGAAAGGGTTAATTCATCTACCAGTTCAGCGAAGGAGGATGACCGCATCACCTTAGTTAAATTAGGGTCTCATTAATTAAGCACAATCTATTAACTTGTTAGTGGATTAGTGAAGTCGAGTGTTAGGGTAAAGTATTAGGGTTTAGAATCTTGAGCTTTTATCTTGCATTCTTTTACTTAGGTTATTTCTTGCGCGTCACGGTTATTTTGATTATGTACCTGCTCCGTTAGTATACGTAGGGATTCCTATCCTAAGCATCACCATCTCTTACTTGAACACATACCTTAGTTAATTCGTTTTTTTTTTGGTATTTTAGTTTAATTAGTTTATTTTAGTTTCAATTAATCTTTCCAAAAAATCCAAAAACATTTCACTCATATTAACTACGACGCGTAGATCTTCAGGGATCTATTTGCATACACTTCATCCCGTGGGTTCGATATACTTGGACATTATACTTACTCATACTACAGTGAACTCGTACGCTTGCGTGGAATCTACTAGTAGAAGTTAGTATTTTCGCTTTAAGTCACTTTGCTAGATCCTATTCCAAATTTCTCTAACATGTTTCTGATGTACTTCGCCTGATTGATGAAATTTCCCTTCTCTGTTTGCTTTACATGCAGACCTAAGAAATAATTCATTTCACCCATCATAGACACCTCAAACTGGCTCTGCATGAGTTCACCAAACTTCTCACACAGCTTCTTGTTAGGGGATCCAAATATGATGTCATCAACATATATTTGGACCAGAAGGATGTCCTTTCCTTCTTCTTTCCTAAACAAGGTCCGATCAATCTTTCCTTTAGTAAAACCATTATCCAGAATAAATTGAGAAATAGTATCATACCATGCTCTGGGTGCCTGCTTAAGCCCATAAAGAGCTTTCTTAAGCTTAAACACTTTATCACCTTGTTCAAAACCAGGAGGTTGTTCCACATACACTTCCTCAATGAGAATCCCATTAAGAAAGGCAGATTTCACATCCATCTGGTATACTTTGAACTTCATGTGAGCAGCATATGCTAAGAACAATCTAATGGCTTCTATTCTGGCAACATGAGCAAATGTTTCATCATAGTCTATTCCTTCAGACTGAGAATAGCCCTGAGCCACTAGCCTTGCCTTGTTCCTAGTAATGACATCATTCTCATCCTTCTTATTCTTGAAAACCCACTTAGTGCCTATCACCTTTTGATGTCTTGGTTTGTCTACCAGCTCCTAAACATCCTGTCTGGTGAATAAGGCAGCTAAGTTAAGAGTTCTCCTAGTCTGGACACCCTTAGTTGGATCTCCAATTATCAGGTCATTGGGGTGATCAACCAGGGTCCTCCTTCCCGTGGCATTGCCTGTTTGACCATCCACTGCAGTACCTTGGTGAATATCACCAACTACAGAAGAGCTTCCCCCTACAGGAGTTCCAACCTCTTCTGGTTCTGCTCCTTATGAAGACTTCTCCTTCAGAGAACCAGAAGATGGGCCATCATCTGAATCTGAATCTGAGTCCGAATTAAGAATAGGTGGATTGACTTTAATTACTCTGTGAGTAGTCTGATTCTGTGTCTCATCAAAAGACTTTAATTCCACCTTGCACTCAACAGCAGATTTATAAAAAACGACATGGGGCGTCTCCTCCACACAAAGTGAATTCTTATTAAAAAGAATGCTTTACTAGTGGTGGAATATCCTAAAAATATTCCATCTGCTACTTTAGCATCAAAAGTTTTCAATTTTGATTTCCCATTGTCATGGATGAAACACTTGCAACCAAAAACATGAAAATATAAACAGGTGGGGTTTTACCTTTCCATACCTCATATGGAGTCTTGCTATGTCCCTGGGCAATTAGGCATCTGTTCTGAGTATAACAGGCTGTGTTGATAGCTTCTGCCCAAAACCTTTGTGGTGTGTTGTACTCTGCTCGAAGAGTTCTTGCAGCTTCCTTAAGGGTTTTATTCCTCCTTTCTGCTACTCCATTCTGTTGAGGTGTTCTGGCAGCATATGTCTCATGAAAATTCCCATGTTCCTTGCAATACTCTGCAATGTGTGAATTCAGAAACTCTCTCACTTTGTCATTTATGATCCTGACTATGCTCTGGTTCTGCTCATTCTAAATCTGCTTGAAGAATTCTGGCAGCTTAGTGATAGTTTCATTTTTCTTAAACAAGAACACTACCCAGGTGTATCTTGAAAAGTCATCGACTATCACCAGGGTGTAGTTCCTTCCACTGAAACTAAGAGGAGAAACAGGTCCAAACAGGTCCATGTGAAGTAGTTGAAGTACTCTGGTTGTGGTTGTACTCTAGACATCCTTAAAGAAGGTCTTGGGTTGTTTACCCTTCTGGCATGAACCACAAACCTGATCCTTCTTAAACACTTCATTAGGAAGACCTCAAATAAGACCTTTTCTGGCAAATTAAGATGGCTCAATCTCTTGTGCAATAACCAGCTGTCTTCTGCAGATCCCTTTGCAACCAAGCAAGCATTTCTTGGACAACTGCTAAAATCTGCAAGATAAATGTTACCCTTCCTCAAGCCTATAAGCAGAATGTCATTATAATCAGAAGAAAAGACAGTGCATGAATCACTAAAAAACTTCACTGAGTATCCCCTGTCACAAAATTGGGATACTGAAAGCAGATTATGCTTGAGTCCTTCAACGTAGTAGACTTCATCTATAGATACGCCATTAAAGGTCAACTTTCCAACATCTCTGGTGACTCCATAGTTGTTTTAACCAAACATCACTCTTGGCCCATTCAATGGCTTGAAATCCTGGAGGTAATCTTTCTGGAATATCATGTGCTTGGAACATCCACTATCAATATACCATACATGTTTGCTTGAAAGTCCTTTCTCCAATGGGCTCTTATCATCCTGCAGAGAAATCAATTAGGTCCCCTACTAGAGATGGGTCCTAATTGGTTAGTGTGAGGCACTTTTCTCCACGTTCGCTAGTTCGCCGTCCACCCGGTGTACGAACGAGGTTGGGAGACAGACTAGAAGATCAGTAGTGGAATCAACGCCTCGGTCTTCAAGGGTAACGGATCTAAACTTATCTTTAGGTGCATGTTTAGGTCTTTAATTGTTTATACATGTTTGGTATCCCAACAACGATCTTGGGGACGGACCGCCTTCACCGGCGCGTTCCATCAAATTGTATCAGAGCCAAGGATTCGTGGATTGTTGGCTCTGCCTGAAACGTGTATTTATTTTCTAGATTTCTGTTATTGTGGTTTTAGATCGTTTCTCTATCGCAACCTTGTGTGATTTTGTAATCGTTTTTCCCACCAGATAATAAGTGTGGGTAGTATAGGTTTCTTTTGCAATAGATCACTGTATTAGGGTTTTGTTCGCTTGTATTGGTTGTTTTATACGATCACAAGAGCGGGCGATGTCGGATGGAGGATGTGGAAATGGATTTCTGGTTTCTCGTGTTAAAGGTTTTTGGCCCTAGATAGTGACGTTCACTGTTTTGGCCATAACTTTTGACTCGGGAGTCCATTTTCTGCAAGTAAGCCCATTTCGGAAACCTCGTGACGTTATCTACGCTGTGACCCCCTGTGGCAAGAGCTAATTCAATCGTCTTGATGAAGTTTTTTTGCCAGTTTAGTTCGGGTGACGTGAATTCGAGCCGTTCGAGACCGTTTCTTGCTTTGCGTGAGAGGCCGATGCGAGGCATCCGTCCGCGCCCTTGATTTATCATTGTAATAGCTTTCATAGGCTGTTTTTGATAAGTTTTAGAAGGGGTTGCGATAGATATGCATTTATTTATGCTTTTATTTATCGTTTTATGGCATGTTTGTATTTTATATTTTTTTTATTATAATCTGCTATGCCTGCGAATAATCTTCAATTTTAAATGACTAAGTAAGTAGAATTTAATTTAATTAATTCATTGGCCTCCACAATCGGTCTTTAAGTAAGGTGATTGTTGCTCGTGGGACCTTGGGAGTCCCCCCCTAACGGATGCAACATTTACAAACTTACTAGTTAAGACTTCTAATCAAAATGTTTTAATCTTTAGATGAAGTGTGTGATCATCCCCAACGGATGTATTATTCATGAGTTCATTAGTTAAGATTAGTGCAAGATAACTGTAGTGAATTATTTACTGGCGATGTGTTCTTGAAATGAGCCCGTCAATAATGAATAATTTTTCTTACAGTTAAATTGTGGTCATCACTTAGATGTGAATTTTGATATAACCCCCCAACGGGGTCCTTGTTCTAATTCACATGGCGAGTTGAGGTCCGACTATTAATTTCATTCGTCATAAGGATAAGTTGACGTGATATTGAAATTAAAGACTTGGTGTCTGGTTGATGAACACATGCGTAAACGACCATCCTAACGTGGCTTGCGTGTGTGTTTGTTGGGCTGTTGGAGGTTGCGTTAAATGTTGGTTTTGAAGGTTTCCAATATTTTATGCTTCAATTTATGTGATTTTAATGCTTGCTTGCATTCATTTATTTCAGATTTAATAAGATGACGTTCAACCCGCTTATGGTTATTTTAAAAGAAAATAAGCTTACTGGTCCGAATTATTTGGATTGGAAGAGAAATCTGGACATTGTTCTAGTTGCAGATGAGTACAAGTTTGTGCTCAATACTCCTGCTCCTGCCGATCTGACACCCGATTCCACTGAAGAGCAAAAGGAGGCTCATAAGAAGTGGCACAAGGTTGATGAGATGGCTCGTTGATACATTTTGGCCTCTATGTCAAATGTTTTACAACAGCAGCATCAAAACATGCCTACTGCCGCACATATGATGTTGAGCCTAAAAGAGCTTTTTGGTGAGAAAGATAGGGCTGCCCGTTTTGAGGCTATGAGGAAAATTATGACTACCTCTATGCCAGAGGGAGCGTCGGTGAGGGACCACTGTCTCAAGATGATGGAATATCTGAATGAGATAGAGGTACTCGGGGGAGAAATCGACGGTGATGCCAAGGTCGATATGATCCTCAACTCGCTCCCAAAATCCTTTGAAAACTTCCGTTTGAACATAATCATGAGTAAGAAGGGCTATACTGTAGCTGAGCTTCTTGCAGAGTTGGTTGCGGCGGAAGGTCTCACGGGTAAGGGTCCACAAGCCCATGTTTCTGTTCAGGCTGGATCTTCTTCGTCCAAGGGCGGGAAGAAGAAAAAGCCTTCTCAGAAAAAGGCTGGTGGAAGTAGTGGTGGAAGCAGTGGGAGCAAGGTTTTGGAGCCTTCTGGTGGCGTGAAAAAGCCGAAGGGCAAATGCTTCAAGTGCAACAAGACAGGACATTGGAAGCCTGATTGTCCTCTCCTGAAAAAGGATAACTCTGGTACGTCTCTTGCTCTAGTTGTTGAAACATGCTTTGCGGCTTGTTCTGCCCTTTCTTGGGTAGTAGATACAGGAGCCACTGATCATGTTTGTTATACCTTGCAGGGGTTTCTGCAAACAAGGCAACTGAGTGAGGGCGAGATTACTATCAGTTTGGGCAATGCTACGACTATAGCAGTGGTCGCAGTGGGAGATGTGCACTTATGTTTTTCTAATTCTGTTTTAGTATTAAAGAACGTTTTGTACGTGCCGAGTTTTATGAAGAATTTAATTTCTGTTTCGAAGTTGTTTTTGGATGGATGCTCAGCTGTTTTTAATGACAAAGTTGTTATTATGAGAAATGACTTTTTAATCTGTTCTGGCATGTTAGAAAACAGTCTTTACACTATTACTTGTGCATATCGTACTATGACTGAAACTCATTCATCATCATCAAATAAGAGAAAAGAACCTTCAAAGATGAATCAAACATATCTTTGGCACCTAAGACTAGGTCATGTCAATCTGAGGAGAATTCAAAGACTTGTAAGTAGTGGTTCTTTGGAGTCTCTCCAAGTGGAACCATTCTCAGTCTGCGAATCCTGCTTGGAAGGCAAGATGACTTCAAGGCCTTTTAAGGCCAAGGGGAATAGGGCCAGTGATGTGTTAGAATCGATTCACTCTGATTTGTGTGGGCCTATGTCTGTTCAAGCTAGAGGTGGTTTTGAGTATTTCGTCACTTTCATTGATGATTACTCAAGATATGGGTACATCTATCTGATGCGCCACAAGTCTGAATGCTTTGGCAAGTTCAAAGAATTTAAGGCAGAAGTGGAGAACCGTCATGGTAAGAGTATCAAGTCACTACGATCTGATCGTGGTGGCGAATACCTTAGTAATGAATTTAGGCAACACTTATTAGAGAATGGGATTACATCCCAGCTCACTGCGCCTGGTACTCCCCAACAGAATGGCGTAGCTGAAAGAAGGAATATGACTCTATTAGAAATGGTGAGATCAATGATGAGTTATGCTTCATTACCTACCTCATTTTGGGGATATGCCTTGGAAACAGCGGCGTACCTTCTAAATTGCGTACCTTCTAAAGCGGTTCCAAAAACTCCGATTGAACTGTGGTCTGGGCGAAAGCCCAGTCTCAACCACATTCGGATTTGGGGTTGTCCAGCACATGTGCTGGATAAGGAAGCTGATAAGTTGGCACCTAGAACTGAAGTACGGTTGTTTGTAGGATATCCTAAGGGAACAAAAGGTGGTTATTTTTATAGTCCTAAAGATCAGAGGGTGATAGTCAGTACTAATGCCCGATTTTTAGAGGAAGACTATATGAATGAGCATAAGTCCAATAGTGAGATCATTCTCAATGAGTTAAGGGGAGACAATGGCACACCGAGTGTGCAAGAGGAAATACCACAAGAGACTGCACAACGTGATTACTCTGATGAACCTTTGCATGCATTGCCTCGTCGTAGTGGGAGGGTTGTACGTCAACCTGATCGTTTCATGTTTGTGGGAGAGTCTGTGGACTTGATTCCAAGCGATGAACATGATGATAACGATCCCTGGACTTACAAAGAGGCAATTCAAGACAAAGATGCAGAGTCTTGGCACAAGTCTATGGATTCAAAAATTGAATCTATGGATGCCATGGAAGTGTACGACCTAAGCGAACTTCCCCATGGCAAGGAAGTCATCGGGTGTAAGTGGGTCTACAGACGTAAGAGAGGATCTGATGGGAAGGTTATTGCCTTTAAAGCAAGGTTGGTGGCAAAGGGTTTTACCCAGAAAGAAGGAATCGACTATGACGAGACCTTCTCACCACTAGCCATGCTAAAATCAATCCGGATTCTCTTATCCATAGCTAATCACATGAACTATGAGGTTTGGCAAATGGATGTCAAGACAACTTTCCTTAATGGAAATATGAATAAGTACATCTACATGCGGCAACCTGAGGGTTATGTGAAGAAAGGCCAAAAGCATCTGGTCTGGAAGCTGAAAAAGTCCCTTTATGGGCTAAAGCAAGCTTCCAGGTCTTGGAACATTCGTTTTGATGAGGTGATCAAATCTTTTGGATTTGAACAATGTCAAAATGAAAGTTATGTGTATAAGAAGAGTAACAGAGACGTCGTGGTATTCTTAGTACTGTACGTAGATGATATTCTTCTCATTGGCAACAATGTGAAAGTATTATCAGACGTAAAGGTGTGGCTTTCAGAGCAGTTTCAAATGAAGGATTTGGGAGATGCATCGTACATTCTTGGTATAAAGGTCATTCGTGATCGGAAAAAGAGAATGTTGTGTTTATCTCAAGCATCTTACATTGATACTGTGATTGCTCGTTTCAGCATGCAGAACTCAAAGAAGGGTTTACTACCTTTTAGACATGGAGTTCCCTTATCTAAGGATATGTGTCCTAAGACACAGAAGGAGATAGAGGAGATGGCTAAGGTTCCTTATGCTTCGGCTGTAGGAAGCCTTATGTATGCGATGTTGTGTACAAGGCTTGATATTTGCTATGCAGTCGGCATGGTAGCAAGATATCAGTCTAACCCTGGTCAAGGACATTGGACTGCTGTCAAACATATTCTCAAGTACTTGAAAAGGACTCGAGATTATATGTTGGTATACCAGTCAGATAGTATTGTTCCTTTAGGTTATACTGATTCAGATTTCCAAGCTGATCTAGATGAACGGAAGTCTACCTCGAGTTATGTGTTTGTGTTGGGAGGCGGAGCCATATCTTGGAGAAGTGTGAAGCAGAAATGCATCGCGGACTCCACTATGGAGGCCGAGTACGTAGCTGCCTCAGAGGCTGCCAAAGAGGCTGTTTGGCTACGTAATTTTCTTTTGGACTTGGAGGTGTCCAAGAGTATGCCAAGGTGTATCACTGTTTATTGTGATAACGCGGGTGCAGTGGCAAACTCAAAGGAACCTAGAGCTCATAAAGCGAGTAAACACATAGAGCGGAAGTACCACATTATACGAGACATCGTAAATCGAGGAGACGTGGCTGTAGCTAAAATTGCATCGTTGAACAACCTGGCTGATCCTTTCACAAAGACTCTGGGGATGAAAGTTTTTGAGAAGCATGTGGAAGGTCTTGGTTTACGATGTATACCAGCTAGACTTTAAGTATAAGTGGGAGAATTGATATGTCTTTATGTGTATACTAAAAGTTTAGCTTTAGTATAAGTGGGAGATTGTTGGTGTATACTGTAAAGCAAACTTTTGTTGGGCTTTTATGGATATATTCGATTTCCTTATTATCTGAAATAAATGGTTTTTCACATTATTGCAATCTTATTAATTGCTTGTATTACTTGTATGTCTATTTATCTTATATTGTAGATAATGTGGTGGGTTTGTATTCACACAGAAGATCACATTGTCAGTTCCTTATAAGATATAAACAGTATTCACAACTGAGATAGTTCTGGACATAACTATTGGTATAAGTTGTAGTATGAACTTGTTAGTGGCTTGTCTTGGCCATTAGTTCATACTAGTACGCTATGTCGTATTGAATGGATCACAGTTAAGACATGTTCTTCTATTCTGACTGTTATGAAGTACTAAAGGTCTTGGTGACTCTTATAATTCTTAACCCTAATTTTGATATCTAGATATGTGGAGCGCTTGTTCACTACTTTGATTTACTATGGGTGAGAATCTTGTTAGATTCAACGCACTATGTATTTTGGGTAGTGACATCGTTTGCACGATGTCTATTTATTGACATTAAAGCACCGTGTCCTGGTGATCCAGGTTGATGACGTCCCCTTGAGGAAACTCATAAAGGATTGTCGTATTAAACCCTGCAGGTGGATTATATCCGTACGACAACAAGGTTGAGTGGTACTACTCAAGGAATATTAGATGTTAATTAATTAAAGCGGTCAGGAGTTTTAATAATTAATGGACGTGTGATATCTTTAACACGGGGAATTATAGAGTCTAATAGATGCCCTGATTCGGTTCGGGATAGGATGGGAGTGCAATATTAATTCTCTAGTGGAATGAATTAATGTTCACGGGCCAAATAAATGTTCTGGGCTAAACATAAGAGTATTTGGGTCCGTGAGGAGCCCAAACCCTATACCTTCTAACAGATCCCTAGTCTGGCCCATGAAACTTAAGGAGTCTATATAAAGGCTTCAAATTCGTGTTTTAAAACCCTAGCACTATTAAAAAAAAACGTGCAACAGCCGAAATTCGTGAGTGGGGTTTAGAGGGAGACGAAATTGTGAGGCACTTTTGTCCACGTTCGCTATTTCGCCGTCCACCCGGTGTACGAACGAGGTTGGGAGACAGACTAGAAGATCAGTAATGGAATCAACGCCTCGGTCTTCAAGGGTAACGGATCTAAACTTATCTTTAGGTGCATGTTTAGGTCTTTAATTGTTTATACATGTTTGGTATCCCAACAACGATCTTGGGGACGGACCGCCTTCACCGGCGCGTTCCATCAGTTAGTTTCAGGTTTTGTAGGAATCCAAAGAAAAAGATCATCCCTTGCTGGATGAGGAGATCTTATCTTCCTTCCAAATCTATCTACCAGAACATGTCCTCTTACAATGACATATTGAGCTACTGGTCTGATCAGAACACCTTTCCTATAAACAGGTCTGGTGTATCTTTTCTCAAATCTGGCCTTTGGAATGGCCTGCCTTAAAAACATGGTCTTAAAGGTCTGGTTGTAAGGGTACATCCTAGAAGAACCATCTCTGGTGTCATAACTACCCAGATCAGTTGGTTTTCTATAGATGGGTCTGGAAGACCTCCTCTGGTTCTGAAAATTGGATCTATTTTGATGATAAAATTCCTTCTGATTATTCTTGTTCTGGAATCTTCTTTGAGCATAACCCCTTTGAGATCCCTGATTTTGATTGAGGTTCTCTGGTTCAGTATATCTCCTTTGATATCTCATATTCTGATTAGGTTTCCTCTTAGAGTTTACCTTTTGTGGTCCCCTAATTTGCTTAGGTTCCACTCTTTAAGGTTTCCTTTGAGGCTCCTAATCTGATTAGGCATCTAAACAGAACCATCAATCCTCATAGGTTCTCCTATCTGGCGTTTGTGCTCTAAGATTTCCTCTTCCAATTCAGTGAACTCATTGTGAACTTCATCTATATGGTCGGCAGAACAGTCATTAATCCGATTAGGTTTTTTACCTACTCTATATCCTTTTCAATTAGGATCCTTTTCATCCCAGATTTCTACCAATTCACCAAATCTTTGAGACAACTTGCCTTCACTGCATAGAAATTTAGTGGACCTGGTTGTAATTCCAGAATATCCTAAACCACTCTTGTCATGTACTCTTTGAGAAGATCCTTTTATCATGGATACAACAGTTGGAGTTTCTCTGGGCTTGGATACTTCCATGATACGTTGTTCAATTTGCTTACCCTTGATAAGATATTGGTATTTATCCTTGAGCTCATTGAACTCTTCTTCCTGAGAGTTCTTCTCTTTCATAAGCTGGTCTACCAGAGTATCTCTTTTTGTGACCTTTTCTTTAAGTTCAGAGACTTCTTTAGAATGGTCTTTCATGAGTTCTCTGGCAGATTTTTTCTCATTAGATAGAGACTGAACTTCAGCTCTTAGCCTACCATTTTCTTTCTCAAGCTTTTGACAAAGTTGAACACAATTTTGGAGATCTGATAGCATTTGCTGTATATCAGACTCTCTGGAAGCACCAGATGAATGAGAGGATTCAGTATATTTGGAATTTGATAAGCATAAGGTAGGTTCATTTACCTCAGTGATGTCTGCCATAAGACATACATCATCATCAGATCCGAAATTAGAAGAAGAAGAACTGGAACTAGTATCCCTCTCCTCTGCTTCTGCCAGTAGTGCTCTCTTATCTACATATCTCCTATCTCTCTTGAGTCTTTTCTCTTCTCTTTTTCTAGGAGTCAATTGAGGACAATCATAGTTGTAGTGACCAGGTTTGTTGCAGGTGTAACAGGTGTTATCTCCTCTGGGACTGGGACTTGGATCTCTCATTCTCTGGTTGTACGTTGTTCTGGCTGGACTACTCTCACTTCTCTGGTAGTCAGATTTGCCAGATCTGCCATCCCTCCTCTGGTAATCTGATCTCCCAGAGCTGCTATCTCTTCTCCTCTCTGTAGTTCTGAATCTGGTCTCCCTTGAGTCTCCAGATGTTCTTTCTTTATCTGCAGCTTTGAAGGAATTCTCCCTATCTCTAGTAGATTCCTTCCAATGCTTTTTGTACCTGCCATATTTAGAACTCATCTTATCAAGTTTATGGGTTAGAAGTGCTACCTGCTCCTTGAGACTCAAGTCACCTGCAGTAGACTCCTTTGGCTTATCATTTGTCTTGATAGTTGAGCAAAATGCAACTCCTTTCTGGCCAGAAGAGGAAACCTCTTCTGTTTGATCCTCCTCATGAAGATCATACTCGTAATCTTTGAGATCAGACAGCAGGAGATGGTGATCCAGAGTGTTGAGTTGATTCTCCACCTGTTGGTTACTGAATGCAAAATTTTACTATTAATTTCCTTCTCTGAATAAGTCTTACCTAAGGCACTAGCCTTGTTGAGGAGATTTGTAAGGCGCATATCCAGCTGGTCAATAGCCTCGTCTGGTTTTATCTTAAATGTGTCAAACGAGTGTTGAACAGCATGGAGTTTGTTGTTCTTAATCTTCTCTGTTCCTTCACAGAGCAAGGCAAGTTTATCCCACATTTCCTTGGCAGTGACATAGGTTCTGACTTTCTCTATCACCTTCTTAGTGAGTGTGTTGATGATTTCAGTCCTTGCCACCTGGTCCAAATTATAGAGTTTCCTTTCATCATTGTCAAGCACATCTTTCTTCTTGAGGATCTTCTATTTGGGAACTCTGTCCTCAGCAGCTTTCTGGGCAGTTTCACTCGTTTCTTCTCTAGACTCTGACCTGCCACTATCAATAGGAGTCCAGTACAATTAAATTGGACCACTCTCTACCACATCTAACATGCGGTGATGGATAGCTCCAAGATGATTACTCATCATGAAGCTCCAGTGGCTGTAATCCTCAAAGGAGAATTCTGGTAACTTGCGGCTCTTATAAGAAGATTTTGAAGATATTTTTAACAAATAAAGATTTAAAAAGAAATTTGATCAAACACAACAAAGAGCAATGGATCTGCCCGGTGACCACCAAAAAGCTTTACAAAGCAGCGGTCTTTGGACACACTGCTCTGATACCACTTGTTGGTCCCACTAAGTAGATTATTCGCGGAAGGTTTAAAGTTTATGTCTTTTATCAAGATTTTTTATAAGAGCACTAAGAATAAAATTAAAACTAAAATGAGAAAAGCAGTAAATGGACCGGATATATAGTGGTTCGGACAACAAGTCCTACGTCCACTCTCCCTTTGATCAAAATGGGTCTCACTAACCAACCAACAAACCACTTATGTACTGGAATTGTGAAGTACCAGTTCCTTCTTACAAACACTTTAGATCTAACTTCGATCTAAAGTCTACAGCCTTCAACCTTTTCTTAGAGATGAACAGGTTGAGATCCAACAACTCCTTTAAGAGTATATATGTAAGATAAGAGCAATAAGAGTGCTTAAGAGTTAATGAACAAGGCTTGGACAATATCTTCTTGCACGTGAGAATCTCTAGAGCCTTTCTTTGAAACTGCACTCTTGTATTTATAGAGATGATTAGGTTATAGTCGTTGGAGAGTAAATCTAATTAGATCCTCTATTTAGGGAAGCTTTCAATCAATCAATTCCCTAATTGATTGATTGAGTTGGTGGGATCCTTGGATTGATTGACTTCAAAACTTTCCAATCCTGATCTTGTTGACTTGATCTAAATCACTAACGTTCAAGTGCTTCCAATGCCTAACTCTAATTCTCTCCAGAGAAGGCATGACCAGGTACCAGGTGACCTCAGTGTCTTCTGGTCTGGATCTGGTCAAGAACCAGAATACTCAGTAGAATTAAGAGATAATTCTGAGCATCTTTTAGTTCACCAGACTAGTCTGGTCTAGACTCGTCTGGTCTGGGGAAGGTCCTCTGCCTCTGGTTAGTCTCATCCGGTGAAGTCTTCTGGTGGAGTCTTCTAGTGAAGTCCTCTGGTGAAGTCCTCTAGATGGTCTTCTGGTGACTCTTCTAGTGAAGTCTTCTGGTCTGGCAGTTCCCCTATACTAAGTCCTATTCTAGTTCATCATCTGGCTAACAGGTCCAGATGGTCCTATTACATTCTCTGGTTTGTTTTAACTCATCAAAACTAACAACTTTTATACTAACAAAAGGTACAATCCTGACTGTTTTCAAACCTATTACAAGTGGTTTTGGAAAATCATCAAAACTAAACATATCCCAACAATTTCCCCCTTTTTGATGATTCTAACCAAATGATTTTCTATTACAGGAATAATGTCAGAACACAAGTAATAGTTTGAAATATGCAGGAATTCCCATGATTTAAAACGTTTAAGATCTGTTCGGTAGACCATTTTTCTTAACAAAACTGGATCAGTGGTCATGTGAACAACCCGCTCTGATACCAATTGATGGTCCCATTTTCGAAAAACAAAATGGGAATTCAGGGGCAAAGAATTTTTTTTTAAAACTTTAACTCAGGATGTTCAGCAAGAGTGAAGAGTTCTCAAGTCACTGCATTGCTAAGAGGCTGAGTTACCAAGTTAGTGAGAGGACTTGAAGACTCATGCTCGTAGCAACACAGTGACTCGAGAGGTTACACTTAAAGTCACTGCTCTGCTTAGAGGCTGAGCTACCAAGTCAGTGTGAAGACTTGGAGGCTCATGCTCTAAGAAAGGCAGTGTGAAGACTTGGAGGCTCATGCTCTAATAAGCAAGGCAGTGACACGAGATACTGAACTCTCGAGTGCATTGCCTGAACTGGTCAGTAAGAGGATTCTCCCTGACCTGAATATTTAACCAAAGTATCCTTTTTAACAATGCTCTCAGTGAGCAGATTTTCACAACACTTTAGTAAATACTTTTAAAGATAAGTACACTCAGTTTAACGTGGTTCAGAGACTCAAGCTCTTACATCCACGGCCTGATTTAACAGGAAATTCACTAACTGGGATTCTTGTTTTTAACGTGCCAAGGTGCACTTACAACTGGACTCACACCACTCCCTGGGCTGCCCCTCCTTACTAACTAACTTCAACCAACAAACCTAACTAGAGGGTTTTGGTTTCAGTTTGGTTTCTCCAACTATGTGAGGTTTTCCCTTACAATGTATTAGCCTCAAGCTAAGATTGGGAAAACCTCTCTAAGCTAAGAGTTACAAGCTTGACACACAATGAATATAAGTGAAAACCCTAATGGTCAGTATCGTGGGTGTGAAACACTTCCTTATGACTCCCTAACAACTCACACACCCTCACAACTTGTAGGTGTTTATTTTTCTTTCTTACACACACACCAAACCGCAACTATGAGCTTGTATTTATAGTGTGGATTCAAATATAACCGTCGGATGAAATTACATTTGAATCCATACAAATAATGGTTTCAACTACTTTTCTTGGAATGCGGCCTTGTCAGTGTCAAAGTTGTTACGTTGTGCTGATTGGTCCATATGGGTTGGATTCAACGAATCTTTGACTCAGTGGGTTAACCAAGATCCACTGACTTTAGGTAGCTTCCTCCTTCACTGACTGGTGATCTTCAATGGACTGAATGTCTTCAGTGTAGTTGTCCTTCAGATACTGTTTGAAGATCACTCCAAGAAGTTTGTCATAAGGCTAAATGACAAACTTCCCTGACCACAGTAGTCTGACTCCTTCAGGACCTACTTGGTGCAGCACTGATCCTCTTGATCATGCTCTTCACTGAGTGGTCCACCTGACTTAGCTTAGAACAGCCAAGTTTACACTCAGTGGGACATCCTTCAGGTTTCTCTTCAGGTTCAGGTCTCTGGCATGGTTTCAGTTAGATCTTCTTGGTGTCATCTTGATATCCTCAGGCTGTGTTGCTGAGTTCCCCCTCAATTGAGTTCTTCTCAACTGACAGCCTATTCTACTGAGAAATAACCTAGCCTGACCTGAAACTAAAGGTACAATCCTGACTGCTTTCAAACCTATTACAAGTGGTTTTGGAAAATCATCAAAACTAAACATATCCCAACAATAGGCCTTACGGTTATGACAGTTTTATAGTTCCACTATATTCCTCCTCATTAATGTAATTATCCAATTATCAGTACATAAGATTTGGATAGGTGAAATTAGTGTGCATGACTAAGAAGGTGAAATTTTATATTTTATACGTTCACTTAGGACCTAATTGGAGAAATGTGAATTGATACAGGACTAAATTGGTAAATAAAATAAATATATGACCAAAACGGTGAGGTTTTGTACATTTTTAGGCCAATTAGGATCATTTTGGCGAAACTTGAATAGATACAAGACTAAATTGATAAAGAAAATAAATAGAGGACCATTTTGATAAAGGTGAAAAGATAGAGGATGAATTTGTTTTAAATCCCCAATTTTTTTCTCGAAACTTTTGGTCCCAAGAGATTGTAATTTTAGTACAAGATAATGGTAAATTGCATTTTGGTCACAAGAGACTGTGATAAAATTACAGCTTTAGTTCTAAAAATTTACAGGTGACCCCAACTTCATAAAAGAATAAAAGAAAAAAAAGAATCACTTTCGTACATAGGTACTAACAGTGTTTGGGACCATTCTCTTGGGACCAATTGTACAATTTTTCTCACATGAATTTAATCAATCTCTTTGTGGTTAGTGGAGGTAACTTCAATAATGTGTGTATTGCGTCAAAGAAGTTTGGAGACAAAAGAAGACCATAAAATACTATAATGGGCAATGTCAGATTATATTTTACAAGATTTGCATGTTGGAGGTAAATTCTAAAGTGTACAATAAGCGGTCGGGATGACAGGCGGTTTTGGAATGACTTGGTAGATTTTTTGCTGATGAAAGTTGGAGGGATATTTATTTTCGATGGCTTGTGTGAGAAGATTCGGAGGTTTAGGACAGTTTCAAAGAAATTTATGGTGGAACATATATGGTTAATTGTGCAAGGATCTCTTTTTATAGATTTTATTCTTGTTGGTCGTTAAACAGTCACAGGTTAACCCATTTATAATGATTCGTGATGTTATTTTAGAGAAAGTCTGATACCTGTTTCATTAGCTTTGATTTATTTTTTATAGTTTTCGCATATATCATGGACGACAAATAATTAAGGAGGTTGATTGGTTACCTTATTTTTATTTTTCCGTTTGATGTCCTTTTGTATATTTTTTTAGAACAATTTTCCTTTTTTGCCAGAGACTCTAGCTTCAGATCATATTTTTAATTGGGGGGAACTCAATTGAAGTGGATGTCTCATCGTAAAAACAACACATAATCCTATCAACCTGAGATTTATAGAGCATCACACTCCTAAATCTTGATAATTAGCAAATAGTAGTCGGTGATGGCAAAGCCACTAAGATTTGGAGAGGTCAGATTATAACTCATTTTGTCCTAATCAATTAAAGTTAAAAGTGGAAACTTTGCAAATAATGCAAGAGAAAATTACCCTAAATTAAAAAAAGAAATGTTAACCCAAATCATTATATCTATATCATAGAGTTTTGTTTCCTTTTTTGTGATAAGTAGAAAAGTATCTCTTGGCAAGGTAAAAATGAATGGCCTTGAACTGCATGTTGGCTTTTACTATATACCAACTTATGCTAGATCAAATAATATATATTACCTTTAACCACCTCTGTTTGGCCGTGATAGAACGGGCCGGTGAAGATGGTCCGTCCCCAAGATCGTTGTTGGGATACCAAACGTGTATAAATAATTAAAGACCTAAACATGCATCTAAAGACAAGTTTAGATTCGTTACCCTTGAAGACCGAGGCGTTGATTCCATTAGAGATCTTCTAGTCTCTCTCCCAACCTCGTTCGTACACCGGGTGGACGACGAACTAGCGAACGGGGAGAAAAGTGCCTCCCAATTTCGTCTCCTCAAAACCCTACTCACGAATTTCGGTTGTTGCTCATTTTATCTTAGAGTGCTAGGGTTTCAAAGAAGAAATTGAAGCCTTTATATAGACTCCTTAGGTTTCATGGGTCAGACTAGGGATCTGTTAAAAGGTATAGGGTTTGGGCTCCTCACGGACCCAAATACTCTTATGTTCAGCCCAGAACATGTATTTAACCCGTGAATATTAATTCATTCCACTACAGAATTAATGTTGCACTCCCATCCTATCCCGAACTGAATTAGGACTTCTATTAGACTCTATAATTCCCCGTGTTAAAGATATCGCACGTCCATTAATTATTAAAGCTTCTGACCGCTTTAATTAATTAACATCTATTATTCCTTGAGTAGTACCACTCAACCTTGTTGTCGTACGGATATAATCCACCTGCAGGGTTTAATACGACAATCCTTTATGGGTTTCCTCAAGGGGACGTCATCAACCTAGATCACCAGGACACGGTGCCCTAATATCAATAAATAGACATCGTGCAAACGATGTCACTACCCAAAATACATAGTGCGTTGAATCTAACAAGATTCTCTCCCATAGTAAATAAAAGTAGTGAACAAGCGCTCCACATATCTAGATAACACAATTAGGGTTATGAATTACAAGAGTCACCAAGACCTTTAGTTCTTCATAACAGTCAGAATAGAAGAACATGTCTTAATTGTGATCCATTCAATACGACATAGCGTACTAGTATGAACTAATGGCCAAGACAAGCCACTAACAAGTTCATACTACAACTTATTCCAATAGTTATGTCCAGAACTATCTCAGTTGTGAATACTGTTTATATCTTATAAGGAACTGACAATGTGATCATCTGTGTGACTACAAACCAACCACATTATCTACAATATAATATAAACAGACAAACAAGTAATACAAGCAATTAATAAGATTGCAATATTGTGAAAAACCATTTATTTCAGATAATAAGGAAATCGAATATATCCATAAAAGCCCAACAAAAGTTTTCTTTACAGTATACACCAACAATCTCCCACTTATACTAAAGCTAAACTTTTAGTATACACATAAAGACATATCAATTCTCCCACTTATACTTAAAGTCTAGCTGGTATACATCGTAAACCAAGACCTTCCACATGCTGCTAAAAAACTGTCATCCCTAGAGTTTTTGTGAAAGGATCAGCCAGGTTGTTCAACGATGCAATTTTAGCTACAGCCACGTCTCCTTGATTTACGATGTCTCGTATAATGTGGTACTTCCGCTCTATGTGTTTACTCGCTTTATGGGCTCTAGGTCCCTTTGAGTTTGCCACAATACACAGTGATACACCTTGGCATACTCTTGGACACCTCCAAGTCCAAAAGGAAATTACATAGCCAAACAGCCTCTTTGGCGAATATGCTCATCCACAGAACGACTGTAAATTAAAATGTCATCAAAGTACACCTCAATGCACTTACCATTTAAGGAACATAATGTCTGGTTCATCACACGCATAAACATGTTCGGAGCATTTGATAGATCGAAAGGCATGACCAACCACTCCAAGAGCCCCTCCCGTGTCTTGAAAGTGGTCTTCCAATCATCCCCTAGGCGGATACGAATTTGGTGCTACCTACCGCGCTAATCCAATTTAGTGAAAAGAATCGGTCCACTAATTTGATCAAGCAAATCATCCAAAGGTGGGATCAGAGACTGGTATTTCATGGAAATTTTGTTGATAGTGCGGCTATCAACACACATACGCCAAGAGTTATCTCCCTTTGGGATAAGGAGGGTCGGAACTGCACATGGGTTGGACTCTGTCGCACGGACCCACGTTGGATCAAATCTTCCACTTATCGTCGCAATTCTTCGTGTTCAACCGGACTCATACGGTAGTGAGGCCAATTTGGCAAGGATGCACCGAGCACCAAATCAATTTGATGTTGGATATCACGAAGTGGAGGCAAACCCTGAGACAAGTCATCGGGGAAAACATCACCGAACTCCACCAATAGAGAACGAATACCCGGATGCACAAGCGTTGAAAAGACCTGAGGTTTGACCCCAAGTAACAATAGGCAAAATGGAGCAGTTACAAGTTCCTTGAGAAAAACAGCTTTAGACAACAACAAGACCAACTCTCTAAGAACCTGTTGTGGTGGTTTCGAAGCATGAAGTACAATCCAAGCCCCATTAAACACAAAGTTGTATGTATTCAAACGACCATCATGGGTAACAGCCCTATCAAACTGCCAAGGACGGTCCAACAAAAGGTGACATGCGTCCATGTGGACCACATCGCACCACACAAAATCCCTGTACTTTTGACCAATGGATAAAGAAACAAGCACACGATGGTCAACTGTAATAGGATTTTGACTCCAGAAGATAGCAGTTTTATTATCATACAATTAAATTGGATTTGAGCGAGGAGATGCCCGAATTTCCTTAAGTAAATTAATCACCCAGACAACTTCAGAGGCAGTGGTTGCAAGAGCATGGTACTCAGATTCACAGCCAGATCTCACAACACTTTATTGCTTCTTTGCACTCCAAAAAATAAGGTTTGCACAAAGAAAAATGGAGTACCCAAATGTTGATCGATGACTCTCGGCACATCGGGCCAAATCCACATCAGAGTAAGCAGTAATAGAGAGATCAGGACGGTGGTCAAAAGATAGACCAAAAATAATGCTTCGAGCCTTTAGATATAGCACCGCATAAAAATCACAAGCCAACGACAAATTTGGGTTTACGTGTAGTTTTAATGTCTTATCATATTAGTTTTTTTATATTTAATAACATCATACTTAGCAGTAGATATGATTACATTACTTTGTTTTACATAAATTACAAATTCAAATAATGTTCTCACAGGGACGGAATGACATTGAAGTAGTTCCTTGACAAGAACATATGTTTGTGAGAATTGTGTTGATTTTAATTTCAAATGATGGATTCTTTGCAAAGTTGGAAGATTTTAATTTTGTGACTCGCGTTGAAACCTTCAATTTATATATATTTAACCATAGACGTTTTGTGTGAGATCATTAAGAGGTTTAGGATGATACGGTCTATATAGATTTAACAACAAAATTAATTAAACACAAAAAATATGTTTAACAGAAAGTCAAACATGTTTGACACAAAAAGAAAACATTGTAAACACAAAGAAAGACACAAAACCTAAATGCACTGGAAATCACATGGCATGCCACAAAGACAAACACAGGACCAAGAAACTCAAAATGAAAATAAATGAATAGGGTAGGTGAAATTGTTGTTTACCAAATAAAGTATGCTGGGCATTTATGGCTATTTAATGAAGCTTTGGTAAAAACATCAAATGAACAAGATCATAAATGCTTCATGAATGATTATGTTTTAGAATGATGAAGATGATGAAGATTTAAATCTAAGAACACCAAGAATTGCCAGGGGTTTTGAGTCCCTGGACTTAAATGTGTATATAATGCTATTGATTGTAAGTGATGAACCCCATCATTTTTTATACAAGAGTGGGACTATATATAGTTTCCTCTATACAAGGGTAAAAAGGTCTTTTCCGGTCTCCTAGAGGACATGAGCAATTAATGACTCCAGCCTCTGAGGATGCGTGGGCGTCCGTACGCAAAGCTTGCAGACGGCCGACCACTTGCTAGTTGACACGTGTCCATAAAAGGAGGATTCTCCGAGAATTTTCCTCATTTGGGTGGAATATTCCCTCTGTCATTGAGTACGAAGGTGTCTCTTTACCTCTTATGGGAAGATCTCATCATATTCTATCACGTGCTCTTCTTTCCGTTCGTAGGTCGGAAGCCTTTTGAGATCGGAGATCGGTCTCCGACATGTCACGAGGTCGGGAGCTCCTCTTGGGCTTTGGCCATGCTGAGGAGACCTCTGGACGTTTCTTTCGATCGAGGTCGGACCGGTCTAATCTCGGCTCATTGGTAATGTATCTAAGACACAGTGGACATGCTCTGGAGCTTGGTGCCGATCTCGATATGAAGGTCAGAAGGTCGGGATTAGAGCCCATGGCAGTCGTAAGGTATTTGGCTAGACCTGATCATCGTGGCCATGTCACTTTGTCATTTTTGGATGGATCAAGGTCGGTGTCGACCTGTGGTGTGAAATGACCACAACAATTTCCCTCCAGCTCGGCTCTCAGGGTTGGTGGGAGGCGAGATAGTCGTTTGTTCTTGATTGTCGGTGCCGACCTCGTCTAGCTTGGAGTGGCCGGAGGTTGGTCCTCTTGTAACTGACGTTTGAGTGGACGTGCGTGGTTAAGTGTGCCTAAAAAGGTGTGCATGGCATCATGTGACACCTCGAATCCCGCACATTAATTATTGGCGTGTGTAGCCATTTTGGTGTGGGGTCCCCGACGTTTCGGTTTCTTACCTAGGCCTAGAAACTTGTTTGCAAAGTAGACCCTCCCCATTTCTTATAAATAGGTGAGTTATCTGCCATTTTGATTTTTTTACTTTGGCGCCTTCAAACTTTCCATAGCAAATTTGAGATTCTCCGGTGATTACTCCGGCGAGACTTCTGAAGCGGTGTTTGGATTCATACGGCGGCGACTAGGCGGTTTAGAGAGGTAATCTGCGTTTAAATTTTGAAAAAATTTCTACTTCTTCTCTTTTCAAAATGGTACGGCGGTGGACTGGTCCTCCGCCAGGGCAAAGTGGCGGCGCCTCCTCGAGCGGCGGTGGTGGAACCAGCCGGAGGCTATTTGACGAAGGGGGAAGTTCTAGCGGCGGAGGTGGTGCCTCTCCGTCTCGCCTGACTACTAGCTTGATCTGGGCTCATGATGATGATGGTCTGGATGCGCTCTTCCCGAGTCCGGGCCAGTGACTTTTGGGCGAGGGTGCCAGAGAGAGTGGTCCTGCTGTGGCTGAGAGTTCGAGATCCGATCTGATGGCCTATCCGGTCGAGAGCCGGGAACCGCTGGATGGTCTCCTTGAAGAAAAAAATGACGATGGCGGATGCGGTGAGGGCGATGATTTATCTAATAACTTGTTACTCCAGAACCTCGCCGCCGAGCAAATCAAGGAGAGGCTCAGGATGACGAACGAGGCCTCAAGTCGGAGGCCGAAGAGGTCGGGGGGTCGCCTGCTGTGGCCCGAAGTGCGGGTGAGGTCCGTTGGGATGAGATTAGGAGAGCCTTCCGGTTGTGGTCGGAGTATGTGGAGGAGAAAGATGAGATCGAATCTCTCTCCTTCGATTTCGATGGGTACCAAGAGCGTTATCCCCGGGGCCCGACCATTCGTGATCCGAGGACCATTCGGATAGCCGACCTGGAGAGATCCAAGAAGTGGACGATCGGCCAAATACAAAGTAAGGTGATCCAGAGTTTTCTTGATGAAGTTCGGGTCGACTGGGATATTCCTTATGATGTCCAGCTTTTCGCCCCTGAGCCTAATGAACGGGCGGATCAACCCCCTCAAGGGATGGTGGCCGTTACTCAGGATATGATGGAGGTCGGGCTCTATTTCCCCCTTCATCCGGCCTTCTCTTAACTGCTCAATTACTGGAACCAGGTGCCTATCTAGCTACTGCCAAATGCATGGATGATTATCCTGAGAATCATGGTGCTTTTTGGCCAGAATCGACTGCATCGAATGCAGACCCTGGGGGAGATGACCTATCTGTACCAGATCCAGAGCGAGAAAAGTGGGACCGGAGAGGTCTTCATTTAGACCAAAGGGCCCAAACGGGTGACCGATATTCCGAGCAAGGCCCGCAACGACCGTAGAAATGGTTCTTCGTAGGATGAGCCTAGTAGACCGGATATCCTGGTGGAACGGAAGTTGGGGTTCCGACCGACATCCGCCCGAAAAATCCTAGTAAGAGATTTGTATTTTTTTAGATTAAATGTACTGATCTAATTTTTTATTTTTCTTTGCAGGCTATCTTTCCTTCTCCGAGCGCGAGCTGAACTTCAATTTCGCGGTCGTCCGAGAGCGGAAATTATCCCTGCCGGCCTCTGAGAAAAATCAAGCAATTCTCCGGACTTGTCAGGCTTGCCAGCCGATTCTTCCAATTTCCCTGCCACCTGAACTTGACGGGTAGGTACCTGGGTGGCCCTGGATCTAGAGTTGTTTTATTGATGTTTTTTTAACGCTCTGCATTCGCAGTGCCTGAGTTCCCGATCGTACGCTGTTTTCCCGACCACTTGCTCGACCAGTGCCTGGAGATGTTTTCCCGCCTCAGAGCTGCTCTCACTCAACCGGAGGTCGTCAAAGTAACGCAGAAGAAAAAGGGGGCCGGCGCCCGGAAAGAGATTGTTATCCACGAGCCAAGTCCTCTCCAGTTCGTCCCGGCCACTGAGGGCGTTAGGGCCGAAACTATCCCATCCTCCTCCCTTACTGGTCAGAAATGGGGGCGAGAAGAGTTTGAGAGGGAGGAAGTCAGTGTAGATGGGTCGAGTCCTGTGCTGATCGACGTTTCTGACGATATGCCTCCCAGGAAGAGATCGGCCGGCGTTGCTGCGATGGCCCATGCGACCCATGCCCTCGGCCAGGAGGATGATCGGACCTTCTTCGGTCGCGATCCCGCTCGTTTCCAAGCATATCAAACTGTTGTTTCTGAATGGGTCTTTCTTTCTTTGTTCAGGTTGACCCGCAACAACTTTGACTTGCCGCCGATGGTGTTGGACTTCCTTTCCTCCCGGGTTCCGAGCTCGATAGTGGAGATGTCGGAATACATGAGCCGGGCGGTGAACTCTCTTCCCCCATCCTGGACCCGTGAATTGGCCGAAATCACCGACCGTCGCCCCTGCTACGCAGGTCGGGCTAGTGTCGCCCTGGCGAACCAAGCGGCCATCATGGCCAACTTCGTCGAGAGCAAGCTCAACTCTGCTGCGAGCTCGCTTCGAAAAGCTGAGGTGAGACCAAGCAAAGACTTCTATGTTGGCCTTGAGGAAATCGATCACTTCCCCCCGCATTTCGATCGGTATGCGAGAGCCGATCAGGATTTCCAATTTCGGCCTCGAAGGATCGACTGGAATGTATTCCAAGTCCTCCAAGGCCGTGGCCTGCTCATAGCTTCACCGGTCATTTGTGTCAAACCTTGGGTCGAGGTCGAGCTCGGAGGGGTCGAAACCAATCCTTGCCTCGGGATCATCAACTTGTATTGGTTGTGGGCTAGAACCATTATCGGGGCCGATCAAGGTGGACCCGACCTCCATCATGACTTCAGTGGTCGGAAGGGTCACCTCGAGGTTGGTCTGCGATTTATCTATCGTTTGATTGTTACAAATTAGAAATAAAGAAGAATCGAAATAGTTCAAACATTTTCTAGCCATTGATTGGACACCCCTAACGGTGCCGACCACCCCCTCGGGGGTGTGAAATTTGATACAGTAGTAATAAGAAGAGGCTACGGCCTCGAAAACTTCTAGAAAAGGCCTACCTAAGAAGACGTTATAAAAACTCGGCTGGTTTACAATGATAAAGTCCAATGGCCTAGTAATCCTAACCTTCTCGTCATAAAAGCAGACGAGCTCTACTGAGAGCTTTATCCTTCCGTACACGGCAACAGTAGCATCCCCAAAACCTTTCAGCTGGAGGTCGATTGGCTTTATGAAGCTGACGAGATTGCCGAGCTGATCTAGGGCCGCTTTGAATATGATGTTGCAGAAGCACCCATTGTCGATCAAAACTTATTGGACCTCTTTTCCCAGAATGCTGGAAGCGATCACCAAAGCATCTCCCTTGGGGTACAACACCCCACTTCGGTCTCGATTGGAGAAAGTGATCTCCAGATCCTTGTGGATTTTGGGCTCGGGCGGGGTGACCAGGTTTATGTTGGTCACGGCCCGGACTTCGGCCTTGTGCTTTCTGTTAGAAAGCATGGAGACTGGGGTTAGGCCAGCCAAGTTTCCCCCGCCGGCCTGGATCATGTTTACCCGGCCGCCAGGGTTCATCGGGGGGAGGTCATCGTCGTCCTCATCCTCCTTCAAAGCGGCGACCGGCCTGAGAGGCCGGCCTCCTTCTTCATTTCTGCGGGGGGGGGGGAGGGACACTGTTGTTGCTGCTGCTGGTCTTGTCGGCCGGCTGGCCTCTGTATGAGGTCTTTCAGGCGCCCTTCGTCAAATAGCTTCCACAACTGTTTTAGGTGATCACGATACTGGCTCGTATTATGGCCAATTGAGTCGTGATAGGAACAAAACTTTTTAGGGTCCAACCGGGACCGATCTCCCATGAATGGCCTTGGCCTGGAGAGCACATCCCTGTGTTGGATTGCATTGAAGATGTGTGCAGGGGATTGTCTCAGCGCCTTGGTGAGATGTACTTTGACGTCCCCGAAGGACTTGAAGTTTCCGGGTGGCTTGTTAATCTTTTTGGCCTTTGGACCACCTTTGGGAGAGGCCTGAGTTACGGCCTCCGGCTCCTTCGCTGCTGGTTCGGACTCCCCTAGCCTGAGAGCAAGCAGCTTCCTCCGAGCCAGGTAATCGTCTGCCCGGGCTCGAAAGTCGGCGTACGTCTTCGGGAAGTCTTTGGTGAGATGCCTGAACATTGGGGATCGGCCGTGAAAATCTCCAAGGGTGGCATGTAGAACCAGCTGATCACCGACCGGCTCCCCGATCAGAATGACCTCGTCCACCCGGGCGACGTAGTCCTCGTCGAACTCCTCCTTCTCCTGGTGGATGCGCATTAAGCGGTGCCAGTTCTACGGCCAGGCGATTTTGGCCGCAAAGTATGAGGTGAATTGGGTGCTCAGAGTGGAGAAGGAGTCGATCGAGCGGGCCGGGAGTGAGACGTACCACCAGTGGATGAGATCGCCCAGAGTGAGTGGGAAGAGTCTGCACTTTTTGGCATCGGTTGCACCCCGCTCGGTCATGAAAATCTGGAATTTGTTCAGATGAGTTTCCGGGTCCGTCTTCCCTTCGTAGAGAGGGGTCAGCGGCAGAGTGATTTTGAGCTAGACAGGGGCGAGCTCAATATCAATGGACAAAAGCTCATTCGCGACCGGCCGGGCCTTGGGTTGGCCTTGCGCCTCCATGAACGCTCTCATTTCGTCAAGTTACTTCTGCATCTTAACGATCTCCGGGTTTGGAGTTTCGACCAGGTGGTTGCCACCGTCGGTCAAAGGGCCAATCCGGTCGAAAATTGCCGCACGCGGGGTGCCGCGCCCCAGGAGGCCGCTTTGGGCGAAACTGATTTTACACCTAGCAGAGTTGGCCGGGGCCATGCTTATCTCGGCTCCCCTCTTGTGGGGCATCTGTGTCGTGCTCCAAGTGTTGGAGACGGACTCCGTGTCTCCATACCCAGTGTCGTAGCCGGAGAGTCAACTCGGGTACCATGAGGGGTCGCTAGCGCCCAGGCGGTCAAAGACCGGATGGACGGAGCCGCAAGACCGTGCAGGGGCTGGATCAGTTTGGCATTGGCTTTCCCCCTGGTGCTCCTGGTTCTTAGCCTTCCCTTTGAGGGCGCGCGCTTGTGACCTCCTTTTTTAGGCTGAGGGGGTGCTTTGGCAAGCCCTGGCCTCCTCAGCATGGCGGCGTCATCCCGACTCTGCTTGGTCGGGGGTGAAGAAGTTTCGCGCCTGCAATGTGCGAGGTTCCTCTGGGTACCGGATAAGCGAAGCCACGCGGGAGGCCTTTTCGGCACGGACGGGGGTAGGTTCCCCTGAGACCCAGGTCGCGGGGTCCTGGGGCGTGGCCGAAGCCCCAGCGGCCCTGAGGGCCTGGGATGACCTTGGATTTGTCATCGTCTAGTGGAGAGAGTAGAAAGGCTTTGAAGGTTTGAAGATTTTTTAAGAGAGGGCTTTGAAGAACAATGAGTGTTTTTCAAAGAGGTAATAAGAAACTGGGTTTATTGGGTTTGGATACCCTCCTTCTAGCGCCAAATGTTGTTTACCAAATAAAGTATGCTGGGAATTTATGGCTATTTAATGAAGCTTTGGTAAAAACATCAAATGAACAAGATCGTAAATGCTTCACGAATGATTATGTTTTAGAATGATGAAGATGTTGAAAATTTAAATGTAAGAACACCAAGAATTGCCAGGGGTTTTGAGTCCCTGGACTTAAATGCGTATATATTGCTATTGATTGTAAGTGATGAACCCACTCCTTTTTTACTCAAGAGTGGGACTATATATAGTTTCCTCTATACAAGGGTAAAAAGGTCTTTTTAATGACTCCAGTCTCCGAGGATGAACGGGTGTCCATACGCTTTAGCCTGCAGACGGCAGACCACTTGCTAGTTGACACGTGTCCATAAAAGGACGATTCTCCGAGAATTTTCCTCATTTGGGTGGAATATTCCCTCTGTCACTGAGTACAAAGGCGACTATTTACCTATTATGGGAAGATCTCGTCAGATTCTATCACGTGCTCTTCATTCCATTCGTAGGTCGGAAGCCTTTTGAGATCGGAGATTGGTCTCCGACATGTCACGAGGTCGGGAGCTCCTCTTAGGCTTTGGCCATGATGGGGAGACCTCTGGACGTTTCATTCGATCGAGGTCTGACCAGTCCGGTCTCGGCTCATTGGTAATTTATCTAAGACGTAGTGGGTATGCTCTGGAGCTTGATGTCGATCTCGATATGAAGGTCGGAAGGTCGGGATCGGAGTCCATGGCAGTTGGAAGGCATTTGACTAGACCGGATCATCGTGGTCGAGTCACTTCGTCGTTTTTGGATGGATCAAGGTCGGTGCCGACCTGTGTTATGAAATAAAACTTCATGTAATTATTGCACACACACACACACCTAAATTTCATAGAACCCACAGGTACTTTCATGCTACCATTCCTCCGTCCTTCCCACTAGCACATTATCTTCCCATCACAAAAGTTCAAAGAGAAAAAAAAATTATGTAAAACTTAATAGCCATTGATCCCCAGAAAGAAATCACATACATAACACTTTTCAAAGGACAACCTGCAAACACAAAAATGCATAAATAATCTGGATTCAAGACAATTCAGTGGAAGCAATACATAGGTCACACAAGACACGAATACCACAAAGCAAGAAAGTTTCAAATATATAGCACAAAGATATAATTAAACGTGCAATAAGGTATAACCCAATCAACCTAAGCCCTCAGCAAGAAACTATACTACAAAAGTATTAGACTCGCAACAAGTGGCTAAACAACGAATAAAAAATTATAGGGGATAATTTTCTTTGGAGATCATAATCCTACAAAAGAATTCTAAATTGGGAAACCTTTTCCCACAAACAGTAGCTCCGTTTTCGCCATTAATTAATTTCCTTCTTTGCACAATACATTTGTAACTCAAAGAAAACATTTTTGTGGCTATTAAAATAATAAACCCACTTACATTGACTTACAGTAGCACATGGACAGCGGTGGGCGCAGACGCAAAAAAGTTGTGGCACTTTGGGACATGGGTATGGCATTCTCAAAATAAGGATGACGACGAGACATGCTCTTCAATTGAGTTCTCCCCCAACTAAAAATATGATCTGAAGCTAGCGTCTCTAGCAAAAAAGGAAAATTATTCTGAAAAAAATATAATAAAGGACATCAAACGGAAAAATAAAAATACGGTAACCAATCAACCTCCTTAATTATTTATTATCAATGATATATGTGAAAGCTATAAGAAATAATTCAAAGCTAATGAAACGAGTGTCAGACTTTCTCTAAAATAACATCACGAATCATTATAAATGGGTTGACCTGTGACTGTTTAGCAACCAACAAGAATAAAATCTATAAAAAAAAATTATTGCACAATTAACCATTTATGCTCCACCATAAATTTCTGTGAAACTGTCCTAAACCTCTCAATCTTCTCACACAAAATACAAGTTGTCATATGGTTAGACCCATGTAAAATTTAAGTTCCAACATGAGCCATCAAAAATAAATATTCCTTCAAATTTCATCTGCAAAAAAACTATCAAGTCGTTCCAAAACTGTCTGCAATCCCGGCCGCTTATTGTACACAATAGAATTTATCTCTTCCATGCAAATCTTGTAGAATATAATCTGACATTGTCCATTATAGTATATTATGGTCTTCTTTTGCCTCCAAAGTTCTTTGACGCTATATACACATTATTGAAGTTACCTCCACTAACCACAGAGAGATGTATTAAATCCTTTTGAGAAAAATTACACTTTTGGTCCCAAGAGAATGGTCCAAAACACTGTTAGTCCCTATGAACGAAAGTGATTCTTTTTTCTTTTTTTCTTTATTGTAGTTGGGGTCACCTGTAAAATTTTAGGATTAAAACTGCAATTTTACCACATTCTCTTAGGACCAAAACTGCAATTTACCATTATCTTCTATTAAAACTACAATATCTTGGAACTAAAAGTGTCGAGAAAAAAAATTTATGAGACGGGTCCTAAATAAATATATCTCATTGAATAGTTCAAAATTGTAAAGAGGTATTAAATTAATTCATTTATTAATTTCCTTTACACTCTCTTACTCTGATTTTAAAAAATTTCCTTTGAGGAGGAACAATGATTAAAAAAATTAATATGGATGAAATAGTTTTTTTGTGAGAACCGAACCCAAATATAGTCGTTGAAAGAATTTCATCTCATTTAAAAGTCCAAAGTTGTTGGTGGAAAATTAATTTATTTAATTATTTTCCTTACACTTTCCCTCACTAATGGGCCGAACTAAATTTTTCCTCTTTGGGGAGACTCAATTGGTGGATAATTTAGTATGGGTGGAGTTGCAAACAACGGATCGAACTAGGGATCTTTTGTCTGGGCATGAGCCTTTTGACTTTGATACCATAAAATAATTTCATCTAATCTAAAAGTTGTAACTGTAGAGAGGTGTGACATTAATTTATTTAATTAATTATTTCCCTTATAGTCGTGAATCGAAGGGCTCTGTAAGAATTTCAACTCATTTAAAATTCTAAATTTATAGATAAGTATCATGAAACTAATAAATTATTATTAACCCTATCCAAATCTTATGTACCGAAAATTGGAAAATTATATTAATGACGAGGGGTACAAAGGAACTATAAAATGGTCATAATCCTAAGCCTCAATCATAACCTAATTTATGTAGTGAAATTAATAAATTATATTTTCCAAAGAATACCATCCATTAACCTTATCCAAATCTTATGTACCAAAAAATGGAAAATTATATTAATGACGAGGCGTATAGTGGAGCTATAAAACGGTCCTAACCCTAAGCCTATGTCATAACCTAATTTAAGTATTTTCAAAATTTAAAAATGGAGAATGCCGCCAGTGCCCATGTAGCACGAAATCAACAGAAGAGGGGGTCTTCCAAATTCCGCGACATCAGAAAAATGAGATCCAGGATACGGGGCGGAAGTGGAGTTGTTATCTGTGGAAATCGAACCCAAAACTTTGTCTTGGCGTGAAAGATTTTCATCTCATTTAAAACTTGTAAGGAGATATGAAATTAATTAATTTAATTATTTCTCTTACAGTGGTGTTGTCTTATGACCGAACTGCCTGAAATTTTCTCACCGGTGAGGTACGACAAAAAAGGATGGTCGAGGAAGATGAGATTTACATACGTTACTCTCCAAAGAATTTAAGCTTGATTTGGATAGTGAGAGTTATTGTCTGCAGCGGAAATAATGCATTCAACGAGTGAAGGTATTAGATCTAATACGATAGAGGTTGATTTAAATCTTCGAATTCATTCAGCTACTTTAAAACAATATCTAAATGTCTTCTTGGAAAAATAAAGGCTAATGCAAATATACAAGAAAAAAAATTAATTTCATCCTATCCTAATAACTCCGGTTCACTTTTATTTCTAGAGAATTAATTATAATACTAATTTATATTCTTTTTCAGTTGTCTATATTTTCGATTGCTTTAATATTTAGGGTTTTTTTTTGGGCAGGTTGAACTTATACTAATCACAATTGCTTGTTCGAAAGAATAGAAAAGGGTTCATCCTTCAGAGCTTACATATAGGGGAAGATTCAAGCATGATAGAGTCTGTGCAGGTCTTGTGCATTGAAGACGGCGACTACCCTCCATCGCCACTCCAAAACAAAACATCTTGTGCGTCATAAAACTATCCCTTCTACCAATTAATTAATCCACCACAAAATTAATTAAACAAAATTATTTGATTATATGTATTAGATCCCTCCTACCAATTATAAGTATTAAACAAAATTAATTAAACAAAATTAGCTGAATGAATTCAAAGATCTAAATCAACCTCTATCGTATTAGATCTAATACCTTCTCTTGTTAAAAGCATTATTTCCGCTACAGACAATAACTCTCACTATCCAAATCTTTGATAAAATCTTTACAGAGTAATGTCTGTTAACCTCAGCTTCTCTGACCATTTTTTTTTGTCGGTATCTCACCGGTGAGAATATTCCGGGCAGCTCGGTCATAAGACAAGACCAATGTAAGAGAAATAATTAAATTAATTAATTTCATATCTCCTTACAAGTTTTAAATGAGATGAAATTCTTTCACGCCCATACAAAGATTTGGGTTTGATTTCCACTGAAAACAACTCCACTCATATTAAAATTAATTTCTTACCTCTCTACTAGTTCAAACTTTTAGACGAGAAGAAATTCTTTCAGCTCTTTGTTAAGTGCACTGATGAGATGAAGGAAAAGAACGATGGTGATGGAGGAAACGCAGTCGCCGACGGTGTTTGTAAATTGGGGGAAGGATATGGAAAAAGAAGATGGGGTTTCCTGTGGAAGATAAGGGAAGTGAAGTGATGAAATGGTTTGGTCTGAAACCCAAGTCTGATGTACCTGTTTCCAATCCAATGGTGGGGGTTAAAATGAGAGATACTGAACTGGAGCATACAAGTGGAAAATAAGAGTAGTTTTATTAATTTTGTTTATTCCCTAAAAGACTTGGTTTATTCCAGTTTAGTCCTTGATGTTATTTTAAATTTGTATTTGATCCTGTGGGGATTAAAATTTATGGTATCAGAGTCACAAGACTCAGGCAAACCCAAATTAAATTACCCACTCATTGTGGACATGACAAGATTGTTGTCGCTAAAGATAAATTTTCTCGTAGTGTTGTTCTCCCAAAAGATGAAAATTTGAGTTCGGCACATGAGTGAGGGGAAGTGTAAAGGAAATAATAAAATTCATTAATTCACACCTCTCTACAAGTTCGGACTTTTAGATGAGATGAAATCTTTCAATGACTATATTTGGGTTCGATTATCATAAAAAAATAACTTCATCCATATTAAATTTTCACTCGTGGTACCTCCTCAATGGGAAAATTTTAAAATCTGAGTATGGAAGTGTAAAGGAAATTAATAAGTGAATTTATTGCATTGCTCTCTACAATTTTAAACTTTTGGATGAGATGTACTTACCTGTCTCATACAACTTTTTTCCCGATACTTTTGGTCCCAAGAGATTGTAGTTTTAGTACAAGATAATGGTAAATTGCTTTTTTAGTCTCAAGAGACTGTGATAAATATGCAGCTTTAGTTCTAAAAAAATTACATATGACCCCAACTACAAAAAAGAAAAAAAGAAAAAAAAATCACTTCGTTACATAGATACTAAGAGAATGTGGTAAAATTGCAGTTTTGGTCCTTAAATTTTACAGGTGACCCCAACTACAATAGAGAAGAAAAGAAAAAAGAATCACTTTCGTTCATAGGGACTAACAGTGTTTTGGACCATTCTCTTGGGACCAAAAGTGCAATTTTCTCACATGAATTTAATCAATCTCTTTGTGGTTAGTGGAGGTAACTTCAATAATGTGTGTATTGCGTCAAGGAAGTTTGGAGGCAAAAGAAGACCATAAAATACTATAATGGGCAATGTCAGATTATATTCTACAAGATTTGCATGTAGGAGGTAAATTCTAAATTGTACAATAAGCGGTCGGGAAGACAGGCAGTTTTGGAACGACTTGGTAAATTTTTTGCAGATTAAAGTTGGAGGAATATATATTTATTTTCGATAGCTCGTGATGGAACCTAAGGTTAGCATGGGTCTAACCATAGGTCAGTTTGTATTTTGTGTGACAAGATTGTGAGAAGGTTTACATGGGTCTAACCCAATCAACCTGAGACTTATAGAGCATCAACTCCTATATTTTGATAATTAGCAAAGAGTATAGAGTCGGTGATGACAAAGCCATTAAAATATGGAGAGGTCAGTTTATAACTCATTTTGTCCTAATCAATGAAAGTTAAAAGTGGAAACATTGCAAATAAAGCTAAAGCACAACTGAAATTGGATTTAATGGTGCATGTTGCCTTTTACTATATACCAACTTATGCTATAGATCAAATAACGTATATATAGATTTCGTGCAATGCAACATTTGTAAGATCAATGGCATTTTTCGTTAACTGTGATAAACTTTAACAAACGCCTACATTTTTGTATCTACACGTCTATGACACATCAAAATTATGTGTTAGTATGAAACTTATGTGACATTTATCATGTGTTTTGCATTATGTACAAAAAACAAATCAAAGTGTTGTTGGACTCGCAGTAAGCAGCTACAAAGCAAACAAAAAATAATAGGGTTAAAGTTTCTTACGAGGTTATAATCGTACAAAAGAATTCAAAACCGGGCAGCCTTTTCCCAAACACATTAGCTCTGTTTCCGCCACTTACCTTAACTTACAGTATCAAATGGACAGTGGCGGGCGCACACGCAAAACTAGGAGTGGCACTTTGGGACATGGGTATGCAGTGTCAAAATAGGGATGACGACGAGACGTGCTCTTCAATTGAGTTCCCCCAACTGAAAAATACGATATGAAGCTAGAGTCTCTAACAAAAAAAGGAATAAAGGAGTGAAATATTTATCGCATTAAACAAAGGAACTGTCTAATATATAGTTTTTTCATAGGCAACTTTTATTTATAAATAAGAAAATATGACCAGAAGGTTAGCCCTCTTGAAAAATAGGAACAGTGTTCTCAAATTATATAGAAGGGATCTGGAAATTCCGAAACTTGGTAATTTTCTGGGGAAATTGCAAATTTGGTCCCATAAAAAAAATTAATAACAATTTTTGCCCCACGTTTTTTTTTTTTTCAAATTTTGTCCATTCCGTTAGGTTTTGGGATCAAAAGCTTCTATTTTTTTAGACAATAATTTCAGTTTATACATTTTCTTGGGACCATTTCTCTTGGAACCAAAACAATGTATGAATAACTATAGGACCAAAAATATCGAAAAATGACTATTTTTTGAGATAACTCATTCTTATGGGACTAAAAGTGCAATTTACCCATAATTTTAAGCAGTTCTACTCCAAATGTTAAGAAAAAAAATTATTTGTGTTGTGTTAGATTGTGAAGGTGGATTAAAGTTAGGTGTAATTCCAAAGTTACTTCTAGTTTGGTAGATTAGGCTATAAACCCGATTCCATGCTTAGAAAGCGTATAAGTTTGTTTTGACGATCGATGTATTGTACGTTGGTTTTTCAAGGGTTGAGTACTCTTTATACTCAGTTACTATTTATTGCTTTTTGTAGAAAAATTAAAAATAAAAAGAAGAGAAAGTGAACACTATCGATTGGCAACCTTATTTGTCGTCCAGAATATATGCCAAAGCTCTAAGAAATAATCCAAAGAAAAACAAATGTCAATCCAAGTAACCACAAAGAAAGCATAAAGCTACATAAAGAAAGATAAGATTCAAAGCCTACACCAATATAACTACCACAAAATGCAACCAAGTAACAGAAAGACAATCGATTGACAAAATGAAATAGAACACAAGGAAAGCACAAAGATCAGTACCACAGAGATATGCAATTAACACAAAGAAATTGAACACAAAGAGAAAACAAGGGCATGTACAGTATAATAAAACGTGTAAAGACAATCGTTCTAGAGACATATAATTAATAGAAAATTAATTATAACAAAAAGATCTAACAACCACAAAGACAGTTGCTCCATCTCACTCAAATCAATCATGACACAAGGCAGAAAATTCACGACGACTTAACCACAAAAGCATATTAAGACAATGAACATACTTGACAAAAAAAACATGTTAAATACAAAGAAACACGTAAAGCCTAAATGCACTAAAAATCATATAGCATGCCAAAAAGACAAATAAATGCTAAAAAATCTCAACATGCATATTAATGAATAATGGTAGGGGGAAACATGAAACAAAACTTTACGTAATTATGCAAAACACACATAAGCCACACGCACACACATTCATGCAATCATTCCTCATTCTTCATGCAATCACATAAATTTCATAGATCCCCCGGGTACTTTCATGCAATCATTCCTCATTCTTTCCAACTAGCACATCATCTTCCCATCACAAGAGTTAAAAGAGCACAAAAAAAATTAAGAAAAATATAAAAGCCATTAATCCACATAAAGCAATCACATACTTAACACATTTCAAAATACAACATGCAAACACAAAAATAAATAAATAATCAATATTCAACACGATTCAATAGAAGCAATACATAGGTCACACAAGACACGAATACCACAAAGCAAGAAAGTTTAAAATACATAGCACAAAGATATAATTGAACCTGCAACAACAACACATAACCCAATCAACCTAAGTCCACATTAAGCGACTATAATACAAAAGCAATAGACTCACAACTAGCGGCTATACAGTGAATAAAAAGGATAATGTTAAAGTTTCTTATGAGATCATAATCCTACAAAATAATTCCAAATTGGGCAGCCATTTTCTACAAACAGTAGCTCTGTTCCGGCCATTAATTAGTTTTCTTCTTTGCACAATACGCATGTGACTCACAGAAAACACCGTTCCTACTAACAAAAAAAGAAACCCTTTTACATTGACTTACTAGTAGCAAATAGAGAATGATGGGTGCAGATGCAAAAAAAGCAGTGGCGCTTTGGGACATAGGTATAGCAGAATCAAAATAGGGATGACTACGAGATGTGCTATTCAATTAACTTCCACCCAATTGAAAAATATGATCTGAAGCTAGAGTCTATAGCAAAAATGGAAAATTGTTCTAAGAAAATATATAAAAGAACATCAAACGGAAAAATAAAAGTATTCTAACCAATCAACCACCTTAAATATTTATCGCCCATGATATATGCAAAAGCTATAAGATATAATTCATAGCTAGTGAAACAAGTGTCAGACTTCCTCCAATATAACATCACTAATAACTACAAATGGATTGACATGTGACTGTTTAACGACCAACAAGAATAAAATCTATAAAAAAGAAATCCTTGAACAATTAACCATCAATGCTCCACCACAAATTTCTTTGAAACTTTCCTAAACATCTCAATCACCTCACACAACATACAAACTGTCCTATGGTTAGACCCATGTAAATTATAGGTTTCAACACGAGCCGTCAAAAATAAATATTACTCCAACTTTCATCTGCAAAAAATCTACCAAGTCGTTCCAAAATCGCCTGTCATCCCGACCACTTATTGTACACTATAGAATTTACCGCCTCAATGCAAATCTTGTAGAATATAATCTGACATTGCCCATTATAGTGTCTTATGGTCTTCTTTTGTCTCCAAACTTCTTTGACGCAATACACACATTATTGAAGTTACCTCCACTAACCACGGAGAGATTGATCAAATCCATGTAAGAATAATTGCACTTTTTGGTCCCAAAAGAATGGTCCAAAACACAGTTAGTACCTATGTACGAAAGTGATTTTTTTTTCTTTTTTGTAGTTGCGGTCACCAATAAATTTTCAGGATTAAAATTGCAATTTTACCACATTCTCTCGGAACAAAAAATGCAATTTACGATTATCTTGTACTAAAACTACAATCTCTTGGAACTAAAGTGTCGAGAAAAAAGTTGTATGAGATGGGTCCTAAATAAATACATCTCATCCAAGAGTTCAAAATTGTAGAGAAGTATGCAATTAATTCACTTATTATTTTCCTTTACACTCTTCTACTCGAATTTTAAAATTTTCCATGTGATGACAAAGCTATTAGAATTTGGAGAGGTCAGATTATAACTCATTTTGTCCTAATCAATGAAAGTTAAAAGTTGAAACATTGCAAATAAAGCTAAAGCACAACTGAAATTGGATTTGATGGTGGAAGTGAAAATTAACGTAAATTAAAAAAAAGAAATGTTAAACCAAATCATGATATCTATATCATAGAGTTTTGTTTCCTTTTTTTGATGAGTAAAAAAGTATCTCTTGGCAAGGTAAAAATGAATTGCCTTGGAATGCATGTTGCCTTTTACTATATGCAACTTATGCTAGATCAAATAACGTATATGTAGATTTCGTGCAATGCAACATTTATAAGATCAATGGCACTTTTTGTTAACAGTGATAAATTTGAACAAACGCCTACTTTTTTTATCTGCACGTCTATGACACATCAAAATGATGTGTAATTAGTATGAAACTTATGTGCCATTTACCATGTGTTTTGCATTATGTACAAAAAAACAAATCAGCGTGTCCTTGGAAATTTCTTTTAAACTAACATTAAGCTTAAGCATTGTTTTGCTTCATCGAGCCAAAATTATTCTTTAAAAGATCAAGGTCTGAATGAAAGCTCGTCGCATAGGGAAGTTGAATATCCTGCTCAATTGTTTAAACAACAATGTTGTGTTTGTGTGGAGAAGATAGGGAAAATTGAAAATTTGGTCCCGCGAGAATTTTTCAATAACAATTTTGATCCCACGTTCTATCTCATTTTTTGCCAATATGGTCATTTTCGTTGATTTTTGGGACCCAAGCTGCAATATTTTGTGACTGACTACAAATTATACATTCTCACTTTTCTTTCAATAAAAAAACGAATAAAACTACGGGACCAAAATTATCTAAATAATGACCATTTTTGCAAATCACATATTCTAATGGAACTAAAAATGAAATTTACCCGGAGAAGATATATTCAAGTGATTCTTTAATATGTAGAAAGAAATATTTTTATCATTAGAAATATATATTCAAGTGCTTCTTTAATATTTGCTCCCTAAAAATTGGCCCTTATATCTGAAATTAATGCATTTTACGACAATTTTTCATCTCCGCACAACGATTTAGTAGAGAACGTAACATAAGTAGCTTCCTTAACTGTGTTTTATTTGGCAACACGGCTCGTCCTTCTATGAGGCCAATAAATCCTTCGACTCGGAGGGCAATTTTTTTTCTGGAAACTTTTTGAGTGCGCACACACTAATATATCGGTCCATCCCATATTAAGACCCTTCAACTAATCACACAACTAAAAAGAAAAAGTAGTAAACTAATCAAGCAAAGTAGACTACAACGTCCAACGCACGTAACATATTACTAGTTGTTAACAAAAGAATAACTTTTGCATTTTTTACTCTCAACACATTTGGTACATATGTGCATAGGGTTTTTTTTTTTTTTTTTTTTTTTTTTTTTTTTTGCAATTTTACCACATTCTCTTGGGATAAAAAGTGTCGGAAAAAAAATCATGGGACTAAAGCCATTAAAAAACTATGTCCTTTAGGACCAAAAATGCAATTTAAACTATTCTTATATCTTTATGTACGTACATACACTATCAATCAAGTGAACAAGACCCATTTATAACCATTTTACTTGAAATTAATATAAGACAAAAACGTGTGAAACTAATGCACGGATTTATCACACAGATCTCTCTACTTAAATAAAATCATGTGAACGGGTGCAAGATGATGATTAATATTACTATATATTAGAGACATTGTTGGAATAAGTTGACAAATTTGTATTGATATTAGTAGAGTGACAAATAAAAGAAACACCACCATTATAAATAAAATAGAGACTAATGGAGTATCATGTTAGTTTCATTTTGGTACTCTCATATTAATTTTATATATAGTAATTATTAAATAAATAAATAAAACTGAAAACTCCGCCAATACATTTAATTTGGTGCTGGCAAAAAAGAAAAATACATTTAATTTGGTCCTGCCAAAAAATAATGATTAAATTTTTGGTATACATAAAACGACTGGTATCAATATTAATTGGACTTGCTCGGACAAGGAATGGAAGACGGCGAAGCCTCTTCCGGCGGCTTTACTTTACACAATCCTACAAATCAATTCCATGAAAAGATGAAATATATATATATATTGGAAGACCCCTTTTCTTCAGTTGAGGCCGTGCTACATGGGAAATGGCGGTCTTCTCCATTTTTACTCATAGTTTGGGGTATGAGATAAGCTTAGGGTTTTGAGCATTTTATAGCTACTCTTGAGTACCAATACTTTTGGAAATTACAACGAGGTAACTGAATTTCAACTAAATTTTCTTGCATTGTAGCGTATCTTGGTTCCACACACCAGGTGGGTCGAGTCAATGAAAACCCGTTAAGCGAATACGTCCTAACTAGGTGCTGTCGAAAAACGATGTAACACTCTAAAAGATAAAATGACTTTCGTTTTTTTAGATGTAGCACCCCACATAAACGTCTCCAACAAACTGAAATCAACGCGAAAATGGATACAACTTCTATAGTGAATATGCAAGAGTTTTCAAGATACAAAAAAAATCCAGCGTATCGATGTATTAAATGCAATTAATATTGCACTATCCATCTTAATCCATATTAGGATAATATGGGCTCTCGGTTATTATTTCCTATATTTAAGATTATCTAGCCATTAATTAATTGAGCCTCTAAATAACTCTAAATTAATTAATATCATGTGCCTTGAAGTAAAGACATCTCAACATTATTATTTGTGCCGGAAAACTAATATTCACTTACAAGATTAAGTATGATAAAACTTCTGAGTCCACCAAGGGGACAAATCACACAAGCCGTACTTGCACACTTTTCTCCGTATTAAATTTTAGCAACTGTTGTATGATTATTATTATTGCCCAAAATCCAAGGTATCAAAGTCACAATGATTCTCACCCAACATGTATATATCAAAGCAATAAATATTAACCACACACAGTCATATATAAGTGACGGAGATTAAGAAATCAACAATCACTGGGGTCTAATTCTTCTCCGTTCAGAACAGAAGAATTTATCCTCTCTATAGGTCCTCTTAAATACATACAAAATGTGCTAGTGCAATCTCTTAGTCAAGATAGACCAATTTGAGAACTACAACTCAACCTTTTGCGGTGGATTGTTCAGTTCCACCTAGGTCGTGAAGTTGTACATTTATTTACAAGGAACTGTTAATGTGATAAAAAAATTTATTCTAAGTAGCAGCACGAATACGATAAGTGTTTAGTCAAAAGCATCGAGCGTAAAAAGGGATGATCGTCCGACTTAAAGTACATTCATCCCGAATAAAATATAGATATTAAAAATAGTTATAAGTTTAGACAGTGGTGGGTAGGTCTGTGCTACAGCTGCTCCCAATCCTCCGCATCAGTACCTGAAAATGTTTGTAAGAATAGGGGATGAGATTTGAATTCTCAGTGTGGGTGATCTGTACGCGATTATGCAAAACAAGTATATTTCGAGTATCTATTACACTATCCTTCCGAACATAAAATAATTTGGCACGGCTATTTCATCAATGCCTATGGGCAGTCTTAATTTCGACATACCCTATGAGCAGTCTTAATTTCAACATACTCAGCAGATATGTCTTAGTTCCAACATATCCTGTGGATATATCTTAAATTTCAATATACCCTGCGATGCATAGCACCGAGAAATCACATGTATAATTTCAACAAGAAAGCACACCAATTTACACATAATTTCCAGGCAATACAGATATGAACCACGCACCTTTCAAGGACCTTTTTTGTAAAAGTTGGGGACATCAAGACTCCCGAACTCACAACGAACCGCACTCAACCTAGCACGAATTATTATCCATGTATTAGTCCATTATCTATTTATACAAGTTTTCTCGCATTCTCATACGTAGCACGTTGGTCCTAAAAGGAATTTTGACATACTTAGTATTTTAGTTCTTTTAGTGCAAATTTATAACTTTTAGTCTTAGTGAAATTTTCATTAAAGTTACACAATAACACATATCCAAGGAATTAATTTTTCGTCCTGAGATCAAACTCCCTAATCATGAAATTCCTTACCAAATTCCTATCCACATGATACTTATGTGTTCTAAGTCCTTATTCTATCATGCAAGACATGTATGAGCATTTAAACAAAAGTAAACACATCAAGTCACTAAGTTGAAAATGATGCAGTTTGTTCTCCTAGGTCCTCTACTTATAACTTTGGGTATATTTAAAAAATACTTAGACACATTCAAAAATCATGAAATTTATACAGTACCTTCAAATTGAAATGAAAAATACAAATAAAAATATTTCTTGTCCATTTGGTGTGTCAAATATGGGGATTTTGGTCCGTTTTAAAAAACTAATACAGAAACTTTTCATGTGTCACAGTAGGTTTACAGCAGTGCACCAATAATAAGAACATTTTGGTAGAATTACTTAGAAACCTCTTAAAATCGTGAAAAAATTCATAGACGTAACCAACAGCCCAAAGTATTTTAATATAATTTTTAAAAAAATCATTCTTCTACCGATTAGTACCAGATTCTTCCTAAACATGAAGGTAGTTACAGATTGTCAAGTTTTCTTTAAAAATTCATAGATTATTGAATAAAATTCTAAATCACATGAGACCTGTGGAAAATGAAAGATACTTTGACCTACTTTCCAAATATGTAAAAAACATTCGTAAATAACAAGTTTCACGAATGTCATTTTGTTCCAGAAAGCACAGACAATGTCAACTTCCTCATCTAGACATGCTCACACACATATATCTTTCACCACTACATTTATCATGCCATATATCTTTTTTAAACATATATATTGTAATACCCTAGACTTTCATGACCTTATTTGCTTTACTAAATGCTTTATAATTCTATATGAATCTATGTGATGCATTTACATCCAAAATTCATGCCAAGGCACGTTTATGTGTTTTATTTACCCGATACTTACAATTAACATATTATTTGCTCAATACATGCTTATTCTTGAGACTTTATAATTTTTATATGTTCTTTATTTTATGTCTTAAAGTATTTGATATAGAAATTAATATAGTCCTTAAGTCTAGTATTTTATTTCACAAGTTATAAGTTGAAAAATGAACGTTTCTTCAAGAAACGAATTACGTATCGATTGCTCGATCTTTTTTTATGATTAGTATATAGCCTTTATAATTTATTTAGAGCCTTAGAAGAGTTTTAATTTTATTTTATAAGATAGTATAAGTAATTTTATGCATACAAAGCCTACAAGTGTCTTAACTACAAGACACAAGAATTCTCTTGAATTATCCTCAAAATTTCGTCCAATATAAGGAAAGGAGGAAGAGTGGTGAAGTTTCAAGAGTTAAGGGTCAAAATTTGAAGAAAAAAAAAGTCAAAATTAGCAACTAATACTAAGTTGCCATGTGTTTAATGCTTAACCTCCAAGATTATCCAATTTCCTCCACATTCTTCTTCAAAGTCGGCCAAGAGAAGGAAGGGAGTAGCCTCCAAGGTTGAATTCTTCTATAAATACATGAGCTTTCATGCAAAATAAAGCATAAGAAGAAGAAAAAAAAAAAGAGAAAATTTTACAAATATTACTACTACACTTATAGAAAGGAGGAGAAGAGATTTCTTGTAGCCACCTATCTCTAAAGAAGCTTCTCTTCTTGATTGAGTAATTATTTAAGTGGTAGTATGAAGTTTATGCATGATATGTGAATTAAATGATAGGAAAATGAGTTTTGATGAATAACTTTGCATGTTATCCATGTTTTACTTCATGTTTGAATGTTTAATTCAATTTCTTCATGAGTTATGACCAAAATCATGTTTATTACTTGAATATATATGCATTAGAAGTAGAAATCATGAAATTATATGGTTTAAAGTGAGTTTAAGATGTTATGTTCTTCATATATGCATGAAAATCGAAAATCTGGATAACTTGTGAAGGAATTTCGTTTTTGATCCAATTTTTCTGTGGAAAATTCTGAAATTTTTATATGTGAAAATAGACTTGTGAAGGAACTTTGGTTTCAAATTTCATAGCTTTTGGAGTAGTATTCGATGCATGGTGATTTTTCAAATTTGAGCTAGGGTTTTGGACTCTATAGCAGGAATAGTAGAAGTTTGCAATGATCTGAGAATAATCGGTTAGTTTTTTATAGAAAACCAAAGTATGTTAATAAATTACATGAAGTTGGGAGTTCATGGTTAAAATTTCATGATTATTGGACATGTGGTTGATTTATGGTGAAATTTTAAAGTTAAGTGACCAGAATCTGTAACTGTGTGTTTGTTATGAAATATTTGATGTTTGGTATGGAGTTTGAGAAATATAAAATTATGGACATAAACTTTATTGAGTTGGTAATCTACTGTTAAAATTTCATAATTTTTGGACGTATGGATAATTTAATATGAATTTTCAAAGTTAGGTGTGTAATCTGCCAAATTCGAAATTTTGTATGAAAGGTTCAAAATGGTCCGATTACATTTTTACAGTAGATATTTATTTATAACTTACTATTTGATGATTTTATACACTTAATTAATATTTGGGTGTTAGTATACAATATTTGAATATGTGTGGAGATTTGAATTCAAGTCTTACAATTTACAAAAGTGAAGGGATAAGTAACAATATTTTTATTTTAAAAATTTTACTTGTAGGTACAAACCTGCATGGTGGGGAATCGCTTCGCTCTTCACCGAGTGTTCTATTATTATTTAATTGCACTTATTAAATGTTGAATGCTAAATATTTTGAGTCTGGCCCGCTATCGACTGGCCCCTGAGATAGTCCAACTATATGTTGGCAAATGAGATAGTCCGGTCGCTCCGGCACCACGGGTTGGTCGCGCCACCCAAGGAGATACCCGGTGAAATTCCGGGGGCTTACATGTTATAAACAATTGATGTTTAGTTTGTGCAATTAAAAAGAGGTTTCCCACTAAGTGTTTACAAACACTTATCCCTTCCACTTTAAATTTTTACAGATGTTGTGGATCAGGACGTGGGCGAATGAACTCGGCAGGCTGTGAAGTTTTCTTAAAGACTTTATGTTTTCAAGAATAATATTTTTAAATTTTGGCTTGTATCTTAAATTACGATCATACTTATTTACTACTTCCGCTGTGTAAATGTGTGGCGTGTGTATATTTTAATACAAAGTACTATTTTAGTAACATTCCTACTTGTGCCATATCATATTTTCCGTACTATTTTAAGTGGGGGCGTTACAGGTGGTATCAGAGCAGGTTCGCCTGCTAAAGTATTTTAAAAAAGAGTGTGTTTTAAAATTTTAAAAAGGAAACAGCCACACCGAGATCATTCTCCACGACGGGATCAGGTAAATATTTTATATGTGCTTAAATTATGTTATTTATTTGAAAGTTTGTATAGTTATTGCATTACATTGTTGTTTGAATAGAGTTATGAATCGTAGAGGAAACCAAAACAACTCAGGTATGAGTGAGGATCTAACTTCCGTCTTAAGGGGGTTAGCTCAGCAACTAAATCACCAAAGCCAATCGTCCCAAACACCTGTATCCTCAACCCAAAACCATGACATTGTTAGCCAATTTAAGAAGTTTAGACCTTCAACACTTACCGGAAGGGAAACCCCTATGGAAGTAGAAAACTGGGTTCGGAGCTTGGAGAAGATATTCGCTTATCTTAAGTGCACCGATGAGCAGAAAGTTTCTTGCGCTATATTTCAGCTGACTGAGGATGCAGATGATTGGTGGGAAGCTCACTGTAGGACAATGACTGAAGAAGAACGAACTACAATTACTTGGGAGAAATTCGTAGAAGCAGTGGTTAAGAATTACATACCACAGTCATTCTTAGATCAGAAAGAGACCAAGTTTCTACAGTTGAAACAAGGAAACCTGATAGTGCAAGAATATGAAAGGAAGTTTAATCAATTGGGAAGATATGCTTCTCATTTGATTAATACCGATGAAAGAAAAGCAAAAAGATTTATGCAGAATTTACGACCAGAAATCAGTATTATCTTAGCGGCACAAGATATTAAGTCTTATGCCTCGGCATTCGAGAAAGCTCAGATGATAGCAGCATATATGAAATCAGAGGACGTAAGAACGCCAGAATCACAACAAAACAAAAGGAAGTGGATGGGTACGAACCAAGGAAGAAATTCTAAGCAAGTTAAAAAGACAGAAATAGTGCCACGACAACAACAGAGGCCACCTAAGTACAGAAAATGTGGGAAGGAACACTTTGGGCAATGCCTGAAGGGAACATGAATCTGTTACAGATGTAAGGAACCAGGACATGTCATAACTAATTGTCCAAAGTGGAAAGAACAACAGAAGATGGCACCTGCTCGAGTGTTTGCCATGAGTCAGCAGGAGGCGATAGCAAATCCGGAAGTGATGGCAGAATTGGAACTATACCTCGGGTAATTTCAGCAGTAAAGGCTCGGAAAATTTTAAGGAAAGAAGAATGTACATCATTTCTAGTAAATGTTTTAGCAACAAAGTCTGATGGTCCAACATTAGACGATATGTCGGTAGTATGTGAATACAAGGATGTATTCCAAGATGATTTGCCAGGACTACCCCCAGATCGTCAGTTAGAATTTACTATTGATTTAATTCCCGGAGCAGCGTCTGTTTCAAAAGCACCTTACAGAATGGCACCAAAAGAATTGCAAGAATTGAAAGTGCAACTGCAAGAATTACTGGATAAGGGTTTTATTCGACCAAGTGTGTCACCCTAGGGAGCACCGGTATTATTTGTGAAGAAGAAAGATGGGTCATTAAGAATGTGCATCGACTACCGAGAATTGAATAAGCTTACCATCAAGAACAAATACCCTCTTCCCAGAATTGAAGATCTGTTCGATCAATTAAAAGGAGCTAGTGTATTTTCAAAGATTGATTGGAGATCGGGGTATCATCAGGTGAAAATAAAGGAAAGCGATATTCCGAAGACAGCTTTCAGGACTCGATATGGTCATTATGAGTTCGTGGTGCTACCATTTGGACTCAGTAATGCACCAGCTATTTTTATGGATTTGATGAATCGAGTATTTCATCAATATTTGGATCAATTTGTGATCGTTTTTATTGATGATATTCTGGTATATTCAAGAAGTCAGGAGCAGCATGCGGAACATCTTCGGATTACACTAGAAATCCTGAGAAAGGAAAAATTGTATGCTAAATTCAAGAAATGTGAATTTTGGCTGGATAAAGTGGTATTTCTTGGACATACGGTTTCAGCCCTGGGAATAGAAGTTGACCCAACAAAGGTAGAAGCTGTAAACCAATGGAAGACACCAACTAATGTAAACGAAGTCAGGAGTTTTCTTGGTTTAGCCGGGTATTATCGAAGATTCATTGAAGGGTTTGCTCGGATTGCAAAACCTTTGACTCTGTTGACTCGGAAAGAAACAAAGTTTGAATGGACAGAAGAATGTGAAAGGAGTTTTCAAGAACTGAAGCAAAGATTAACAACGGCCCCAGTTCTTACAATTCCTGAAGGTACAGAAGGATTTATTGTGTACAGTGATGCTTCTAAACAAGGTTTGGGATGTGTACTTATGCAGAATGGGAAAGTAGTAGCGTACGCATCAAGACAATTAAAACCACATGAGCAAAACTATCCTACGCATGATTTAGAGCTAGCAGCAGTTGTGCATGCACTCAAGATTTGGAGACATTACTTGTATGGAAGTAAATGCCAGATCTACAAAGATCATAAGAGTTTGAAGTATATCTTCGAACAGAAGGAATTGAACATGAGGCAAAGGAGATGGTTGGAGTTGGTGAAAGATTATGATTGCGAGATATTGTATCATCCGGGAAGGGCAAATGTAGTAGCAGATGCCTTAAGTCGCAAGGGAAAGATCAATGCCTTGGTTGTGAAACCAACACTGAAGGAAAGAATAGCAAAAGCTCAATATGACAATGCATTCTTAGAAAAGATAAAACAAAAGATCAAGGAAGGTAAAGCAAAGGAGTTTTCAGTATGTGAGGATGGTACATTGTTATGTCAAGTAAGAATATGTGTCCCAGACAAAGAAGAATTCAAGAAGAAAATATTGAAAGAAGCACATTCTACACCATATACAGTTCATCCTGGAGGAACGAAAATGTACCAAGAATTAAAGAAGTTGTTTTGGTGGAAAAATATGAAGAGGGATATTGGAAATTTCGTACAGAAATGTTTGACATGTCAGCAGGTAAAAGCTGAACATCAAAGACCGTCGGGATTGCTGAAGCCACTTGAGATTCCTGAATGGAAATGGGAACACATTACGATGGATTTTGTGGTAGGATTGCCCAAGTCAATACAAGGAAACGAAGCTATTTGGGTAATTGTTGACAGATTGACCAAGACGGCACATTTTCTACCAATAAAGATGACGTTCACATTGGATAAATTGGCTCAGATTTATATTAAGGAAATTATCCGATTACATGGAGTTCCGATTTCTATTGTGTTAGATAGAGATCCGCGATTTACATCAAGATTCTGGTACAGTCTTCAAGAAGCTTTGGGTACTAAGTTGGAATTCAGTACAACTTTTCATCCTCAAACAGATTGTCAATGGGAAAGAACAATTCAAACTTTGGAAGATATGTTGAGAGCTTGTATCATCGATTTTGGAGGATGTTGGGAAATATACATACCTTTAGTGGAATTTGCCTACAACAATAGTTATCAAGCTACAATTGAAATGGCACCGTACGAAGCATTGTACGGAAGGAAGTGCAGATCTCCACTATGCTGGGATGAAATTGGAGAAAAGAAATTGTTAGGACCGTAATTGGTGGAAGAAACTAACAAAGTAGTAAAGAAAATTAAAGAGAAGATGCAAGCGGCTCAAGATCGACAGAAAATGTATGCGGATAGACGAAGGAAAGAATTAAGTTTTGAGATTGGAGACAAGGTATTCTTGAAGGTATCTCCAATAAAAGGAAATTTCCGCTTCGGAAAAAGAGGAAAGTTGAAGCCCAGATATATTGGACCTTATGAGATATTGGATAGAATTGGAGATTTGGCTTATAGGCTAGCGCTACCACCATCCTTGGCAGGAGTACACAATGTATTCCATATCTCGATGCTCCGAAAGTATGTACCCGACCCTACCCACATAGTAAACTTACCTGAATTAGAACTAGATACCGACTTAACCTATGAGGAGATTCCCACATCCATACTTGATAGAAAACTTCATAGGTTAAGAAATAGAGATATTCCTATGGTTAAAGTCCAGTGGAATAGACACGGAATGGAAGAAGCTACGTGGGAGCGAGAGGACGAAATCTTAGCCAAATACCCTTACCTCAATAATCCTGGTAACACTTGAAATTTCGAGGACAAAATTTATTTAAGGGGGTTAGATTGTAATACCCTAGACTTTCATGACCTTATTTGCTTTACTAAATGCTTTATAATTCTATATGAATATATGTGATGCATTTACATCCAAAATTCATGTCAAGGCACGTTTATGTGTTTTATTTACCCGATACTTACAATTAACATATTATTTGCTCAATACATGCTTATTATTGAGACTTTATAATTTTTATATGTTCTTTATTTTATGTCTTAAAGTATTTGATATAGAAATTAATATAGTCCTTAAGTCTAGTATTTTATTTCACAAGTTATAAGTTGAAAAATGAACGTTTCTTCAAGAAACGAATTACGTATCATTTGCTCGATGTTTTTTTATGATTAGTATATAACCTTTATAATTTATTTAGAGCCTTAGAACAATTTTAATTTTATTTTATAAGATAGTATAAGTAATTTTATGCATAATGTACCTTAAAAGCATTAAATAAATTAGAAAATCATAATTTCTTTTATTTTATTTATTAAATTCAAAGCCTACAAGTGTCTTAACTACAAGACACAAGAATTCTCTTGAATTATCCTCAAAATTTCGTCCAATATGAGGAAAGGAGGAAGAGTGGTGAAGTTTCAAGAGTTAAGGGTCAAAATTTGAAGAAAAAAAAGTCAAAATTAGCAACTAATACTAAGTTGCCATGTGTTTAATGCTTAACCTCCAAGATTATCCAATTTCCTCCACATTCTTCTTCAAAGTCGGCCAAGAGAAGGAAGGGAGTAGCCTCCAAGGTTGAATTCTTCTATAAATACATGAGCTTTCATGCAAAATTAAGCATAAGAAGAAGAAAAAAAAAAAAAGAGAAAATTTTACAAATATTACTACTACACTTATAGAAAGGAGGAGAAGAGATTTCTTGTAGCTACCTATCTCTAAGTAAGATTCTCTTCTTGATTGAGTAATTATTTAAGTGGTAGTATGAAGTTTATGCATGATATGTGAATTAAATGATAGGAAAATGAGTTTTGATGAATAACTTTGCATGTTATCCATGTTTTACTTCATGTTTGAATGTTTAATTCAATTTCTTCATGAGTTATGACCAAAATCACGTTTATTACTTGAATATATATGCATTAGAAGTAGAAATCATGAAATTATATGGTTTAAAGTGAGTTTAAGATGTTATGTTCTTCATATATGCATGAAAACCGAAAATCTGGACAACTTGTGAAGGAATTTCTTTTTTGATCCAATTTTTCGGTGGAAAATTCTGAAAATTTTATATGTGAAAATAGACTTGTGAATGAACTTAGGTTTCAAATTTCATAGCTTTTGGAGTAGTATTTGATGCATGGTGATTTTTCAAAATTGAGCTAGGGTTTCGGACTCTATAGCAGGAATAGTAGAAGTTTGCTATGATCTGAGAATAATCGGTTAGTTTTTTTATAGAAAACCAAAGTATGTTAATAAATTAAATGAAGTTGGGAGTTCATGGTTAAAATTTCATGAGTATTGGACATGTGGTTGAAATATTTGTAACTGTGTGTTTGTTATGAAATATTTGATGTTTGGTATGGAGTTTGAGAAATATAAAAATATGGACATAAACTTTATTGAGTTGGTAATCTACTTTTAAAATTTCATAATTTTTGGACGTATGGATAATTTAATATGAATTTTCAAAGTTAGGTGTGTAATCTGCCAAATTCAAAATTTTGTATGAAAGGTGCAAAATGGTCCGATTACATTTTTACAGTCGATATTTATTTATAACTTGCTATTTGATGATTTTATACACTTAATTAATATTTGGGTGTTAGTATACAATATTTGAATATGTGTGGAGATTTGAATTCAAGTCTTACAATTTACAAAAGTGAAGGGATAAGTAACAATATTTTTATTTTAAAAATTTTACTTGTAGGTACAAACCTGCAAGGTGGGGAATCACTTCGCTCTTCACCGAGTGTTCTATTATTATTTAATTGCACTTATTAAATATTGAATGTTAAATATTTTGAGTATGGCCCGCTATCGACTGGCCCCTGAGATAGTCCAACTATATGTTGGCAAATGAGATAGTCCGGTAGCTCCGGCACCACGGGTTGGTCGCGCCACCCAAGGAGATACCCGGTGAAATTCCGGGGGCTCACATGTTATAAAAAATTGATGTTTAGTTTGTGCAATTATAAAGAGGTTTCCCACTAAGTGTTTACAAACACTTATCCCTTCCACTTTAAATTTTTACAGATGATGTGGATCAGGACGTGGGCGAATGAACTCGGCAGGCTGTGAAGTTTTCTTAAAGACTTTATGTTTTCAAGAATAATATTTTTAAATTTTGGCTTGTATCTTAAATTACGATCATACTTATTTACTACTTCCGCTGTGTAAATGTGTGACGTGTGTATATTTTAATACAAAGTACTATTTTAGTAACGTTCCTACTTGTGCCACATCATATTTTCCGTACTATTTTAAGTGGGGGCGTTACATATATAGCAAATAACACATCATTTAACACATATTCAAGCATCAAAAATAAAATTTAAACCTAGGTATCATGCCTTTCTAACAAAAACACTAAACATGCTCAAAAGACAAGATATTAGAGTTTTTAGTTGTTGATTGATAAACATTTGTCGTTTCTTTATTGTTAAGCTAGGGGGCCTTATAGCTCTTCAAGTTCTCTTCCCTTGGAGGTGAAGAATGACTCTTTGGATGGAATGATTTTCTTTGGAGCCCTATGATGAAGATGTAAAATAAGTTAGAACTTAGGTTTTTGGAAAGAAGATTCATGAGGAAGAATAGAGGAAATGGAAGGTTTTCTTCCCATAAAAGACCTTAGAAACTTCAACCATTGGATATATATGAACTTAGGATGGAGAAAGTGGGTCTTCTTCCTCAAGAAAATGGGAGAATATGGGTTTTCTCCCCAAGGGAGAGGGGTGGCTGAAAATTATGAGTTTGATGGGGGAATGAGGGCTTCTCTCTTGTCTTGTGTTTTTATGCAAGACAAGGGAGGAGATGGTCTTCTATGTGAAGGAGATGGTATACTAAAATGGGAGGGTGTAAGAAATGAGAGATCAAGAAAGTGGGTTTTGGTCTTACTTGATTTTTTGTTCCCAAGTGATGGAGACATGTGCATGAGATGAGTGGGGAGGGAGTCTCCTCCCCTCATGGACGGTCAATGGCTGAAATTTGGCTTGGGGGCTGCTTTTTGGTGGCCCCCAGTATTACGGGACGCAGTTTGGTCGAAACTATATTTTTCGGTGTTGATTTTGCGGCCCGAAAATTAGGTTTTTCGTTTGATAATTATACCCAATTTTTGGACGTGTATATTATTCATTTGGATTGCATTTTACTTACTTTTGAACTTATTTCCATTTATCCAATTCGTATATTAAGTGCTAGGAGTGCCTCCGGTTCGGTTCGTTCGCCCGTCGTTTGAAAATTTTAAAACTAGAGCACGAAACCTTTTATTTTCGAAAGATTAAAATCGTAGTGAAAAGATTAAAATCGTAAAACATAACAATAAACACATTTATCCTACTACTTTGGGTCGGGGTATTACACCATATCCCTTGTTTTGAGGTGTCACAAGAAAGCTCGAAAGGCTTATCAAAATATGGAAACAGTAAAATAGGGGCGGACATTAACCGTTGTTTAATTTCAGTAAAAGCAGTCTCGGCCTCCGGTGTCCACACAAACGGTTTACGCCCAATACAATCCGTCAATGGCGCCATAATAGCACTAAAGTGAGCAATAAACCCTCTATAAAAAGAAACTAGACCATGGAAACTTCGTGCATCAGTAACACGAATTGCTAGGATTTTCGACTCATCGACACGAATACCCTCTGATGTTATGCAATATCCCAAAAGTAGAACATAATCAACCCCAAAAATACATTTTGGGGGAAGCAATAACTTTTTTGCTCGTAAAATAAGAAGCACCTCCCTTAGATGCCCAATATGCTCATCCACAGAACAATTGTAAATTAAAATGTATCAAAGTACACCACAACACACTTACTATTTAAGGAACGTAATGTCTGGTTCATCACACGCATAAATGTGCTCGGAGCATTTGATAGGTCGAAAGGCATGACCAACCACTCAAAGAGCCCCTCCCGTGTCTTGAAAGTGGTCTTCCATTCATCCCCTGGGCGGATACGAATTTGGTGGTACCTATTGCTCTAATCTAATTTAGTGAAAATAATCGGTCCACTAATTTGATCAAGTAAATCATCCAAAGGTGGGATCAGAAACCGGTATTTCACGGTAATTTTGTTGATAGTGCGGCTATCAACACACATACGCCAAGAGTTATCTTTCTTTGGGATAAGGAGGGCCGAAACTGCACATGGGCTAAGACTATGTCGCACGGACCCACGTTGGATAAAATCTTCCACTTGTCGTCGCAATTCTTCATGTTCAACCGGACTCATACGGTAGTGAGGCCAATTTGGCAAGGATACACTGGGCACCAAATCAATTTGATGTTGGATATCACGAAGTGGAGGCAAACCCTGAGACAAGTCATCGGGGAAAATATCACCGAACTCCACCAATAGAAAATGGATACCCGGATGCACAAGTGTTGAAAAGACCTGAGGCTCGACCCCAAGTAACAATAGGCAAAATGGAGCAGTCACAAGTTCCTTGAGAAAAGCAGCTTTAGACAACAACAAGACCAACTCTCTAAGAACCTGTTGTGGTGGTTTCGAAGCACGAAGTACAATCCGAGCCCCATTAAACACAAAGATGTATGTATTCAAACGACCATCATGGGTAACAACCCTATCAAACTGCCAAGGACGGCCCAACAAGAGGTGACATGCGTCTATGGGGACCATATCGCACCACACAGAATCGCTGTACTTTTGACCAATGGATAAAGAAACAAGCACACATAGGTCAACTGTAATAGGATTTTAACTCTAGATGATAGAACTTTTATTATCACACAATTAAATTGGATTTGAGCGAGGAGATGCCCGAATTTCCTTAAGTAAATTAATCACCCAGACAACTTCAGAGGCAGTGGTTGCAAGAGCATGGTACTAAGATTCACAACCAGATCTAGCAACACATTATTGCTTCTTTGCACTCCAAGAAACAAGGTTTCCACCAAGAAAAATAGTGTACCCAAATGTTGATCGATGACTCTCGGCACATCGGGCCAAATCCACATCAGATTAAACAGTAATAGAGAGATCAGGACGATGGTCAAAAGATAGACCAAAAATAAATGCTTCGAGCCTTTAGATATATCACCGCATAAAAATCACAAGCCAATGACAAATTTGGGTTTACGTGTAGTTTTAATGTCTTATCATATTAGTTTTTTTATTTTTTATATTTAATAATATCATACTTAGTAGTAAATATGATTAAATGACTTTGTTTTACATAAATTACAAATTCAAATAATGTTCTCACAGGGACGGAATAACATTGAAGTAGTTCCTTGATAAGAACACATGTTTGTGAGAACTGTGTTGATTTTAATTTCAAATGATGGATTCTTTGCAAAGTTGGAGGATTTTATTTTTGTGACTCACGTTGAAACCTTCGATTTAACCATAGACGTTTTGTGTGAGATGATTAAGAGGTTTAGGATGATACGATCTATATAGATTTAACCACAAAAACAATTAAACATAAAAAAATATGTTTAACAGAAAGTCGAACATGCTTGACACAAAAAGAAAACATTGTAAACACAGAGAAAGACACAAAATCTAAATGCAGTGAAAATCACATGGCATGCCACAAAGACAAACACATGCACAAGAAACTCAACATGCAAATAAATTAATAGGGTAGGGGAAAACACGAAACAAAACTTTATGTAATTATTGCACACACACACACACACCCCTAAATTTCATAGAACCCACAGGTACTTTCATGCAACCATTCCTTCATCCTCCCCACTAGCACATTATCTTTCCATCACAAAAGTTCAAAGAGAAAAAAAAATTATGTAAAACTTAAAATCCGTTGATCCCTAGAAAGAAATTACATACATAACACTTTTCAAAGGACAACCTGCAAACTCAAAAATGCCTAAATAATCAGGATTCAAGACAATTAGGTGGAAGTAATACATAGGTCACACAAGACACGAATACCACAAAAAAAGAAAGTTTTAAATATATATCACAAAGATATAATTAAACCTGCAATAACATATAACCCAATCAACCTAAGCCCGCAGCAAGCAACTATACTACAAGAGCATTATACTCGCAACAAGTGGCTAAACATCGAATAAAAAATTATAGGGGATAATTTTCTTACGAGATCATAATCCTACAAAAGAATTCTAAATTGAGAAGCCTTTTCCCACAAACAGTAGCTCCATTTTCGCCATTAATTAATTTCCTTCTTTGCACAATATATTTGTAACTCAAAGAAAACATTGTTGTTGCTATTAAAATAATAAACCCACTTACATTGTCTTACATTAGTAAATGGACAGCGGTGGGCGCAGATGCAAAACAAGTTGTGGCACTTTGGGACATGGGTATGGCATTGTCAAAATAAGAATGACGACGAGACATGATCTTCAATTAAGTTCTCCCCCAACTAAAAATAAGATCTGAAGTTAGAGTCTCTAGCAAAAAAGGACATCAAACGGAAAAATAAAAATACGGTAACCAATCAACCTCCTTAATTATTTATCGTCCATGATATATGCGAAAGCTATAAGAAATAATTCAAAGCTAATGAAACAAGTGTCAGACTTTCTCTAAAATAACATCACGAATAATTATAAATTGGTTGACCTGTGACTGTTTAGCAACCAACAAGAATAAAATCTATAAAAAAAACCCTTGCACAATTAACCATCTATGCTCCACCATAAATTTCTGTGAAACTATCCTAAACCTCTCAATCTTCTCACACAAAATACAAGTTGGCATAGGGTTAGACCCATGTAAAATTTAAGTTCCAACACGAGCCATCAAAAATAAATATTCCTTCAACTTTCATCTGCAAAATATCTATCAAGTCGTTCCAAAAGTGTCTGCAATCCCGGCCGCTTATTGTACAATTTAGAATTTATCTCCTCCATGCAAATCTTGTAGAATATAATTTGACATTGTCCATTATAGTATATTATGGTCTTCTTTTGCCTCCAAAGTTCTTTGACGCTATATACACATTATTGAAGTTATCTCCACTAACCACAGAGAGATGTATTAAATCCTTTTGAGAAAAATTACACTTTTGGTCCCAAGAGAATGGTCCAAAACACTGTTAGTCCCTATGAACGAAAGTGATTCTTTTTTCTTTTTTTCTTTATTGTAGTTGGGGTCACCTGTAAAATTTAAGGATTAAAACTGCAATTTTACCACATTCTCTTAGGACCAAAACTGCAATTTACCATTATCTTCTATTAAAACTACAATATCTTGGAACTAAAAGTGTCGAGAAAAAAATTGTATGAGACGGTCCTAAATAAATACATCTCATTGAATATTTCAAAATTGTAAAGCGGTATGCAATTAATTCATTTATTAATTTCCTTTACACTCCCTTACTCTGATTTTAAAAATTTCCAATTGAGGAGGAACAATGATTAAAAAAATTAATATGGATGAAATATTTTTTTTGTGAAATCCGAACCCAAAGATAGTCATTGAAAGAATTCCATCTCATTTAAAAGTCTGAACTTGTTGGTGGAAAATTAATTTATTTAATTATTTTCCTTACACTTTCCCTCACTAATGGGCCGAACTAATTTTTTCCTCTTTGGGGAGACTCAATTGGTAGATAATTTAATATGGTGGAGTTTCTTACAGCGGATCGAACTAGGGATCTTTTGTTTGGGCATGAGCCATTTGACTCTGATACCACAAAATAATTTCCATCTAATCTAAAAGTTCTAACTGTAGAGAGGTGTGACATTAATTATTTAATTATTTCCTTTATAGTCGTGAATCAAAGGGCTCTGTAAGAATTTCAATTAATTTAAAAGTCTAAATTTATAGATAAGTATCGTGAAACTAATAAATTATTATTAACCCTATCCAAATCTTATGTACCAAAAATTGGAAAATTATATTAATGACAAGTGGTACAAAGGAACTATAAAATGGTCATAACCCTAAGCCTCAATCATAACCTAATTTATGTAGTGAAATTAATAAATTATATTTTCCAAAGAATACCATCCATTAACCTTATCCAAATCTTATGTACCGAAAAATGGAAAATTATATTAATGACGAGGCGTATAGTGGAGCTATAAAACGGTCCTAACCCTAAGCCTATGTCATAACCTAATTTGAGTATTTTCACAATTTAAAAATGGAGAATGCCACCAGTGCCCATGTAGCATGAAATCAACAGAAGAAGGGGTCTTCCAAATTCTGCGACATCAGAAAAAGGAGATCCAGGATACGGGGCAGAGATAAGGAGGACGTGGCTCAACACCTTCATCAAGGAGGTGGAAGAGCTGAAATAATTTCATCTCTCTAAAAGTTCGAACTTGTAGAGAGGTAAAAAAATTAATTTAATATGAGTGGAGTTGTTATCTGTGGAAATCGAACTCAAAACCTTGTCTGGGTGTGAAAGAATTTCATCTCATTTAAAACTTGTAAGGAGATATGAAATTAATTAATTTAATTATTTCTCTTACAATGGTGTTGTCTTATGACCGAGCTGCCTGAAATTTTCTCACCGGTGAGGTACCGATAAAAAAGGATGGTTGGGGAAGATGAGATTAACAGATGTTACTCTGTAAAGATTTTAACCTTGATTTGGATAGTGAGAGTTATTGTCTACAGCGGAAATAATGTTTTCAACGAGTGAAGGTATTAGATCTAATACGATAGAGGTTGATTTAAATCTTCGAATTTATTCAGCTACTTTACAACAATACCTAGATGTCTTCTTGGAAAAATAAAGGCTAATGCAAATATACAAGAAAATAAATTAATTTCATCCTATCCTAATACCTCCAGTTCACATTTATTTCTAGAGAATTTTTTTAATACTAATTTATATTCTTTTTCAGTTGACTATATTTTCGATTGTTTAATATTTAGGGTTTTTTTGGGCAGGTTGAACTTATACTAATCACAATTGCTTGTTCGAATGAATAGAAAAGGAGTCATCCTTCAGAGCTTACGAATAGGGGAAGATTCAAGCATGATAGCGTCTGTGCAGGTCTTGTGCATTGAGGATGGCGACTACCCTCCATCGCCACTCCAACACAAAACTTCTTGTGCGTCATAAAACTATCCCTCCTACCAATTAATTAATCCACCACAAAATTAATTAAACAAAATTATCTGGTTATAAGTTATAACTAGAAGAATTATTATTTATTGATTTTGTGGTGCATTAATTAATTGGTAGGAGGGATAGTTTTATGACGCACAAGACGTTTTGTGTTGGAGGGCGATGGAGGGTAGTCGTCATCCTCAACGCACAAGACCTGCACAGACTCTATCATGCTTGAATCTTCCCCTATTTGTAAGCTCTGAAGGATGAATCATTTTCTATTCTTTCGAACAAGCAATTGTGATTAGTATAAGTCCAACCTGCCTAAAAAAACCCCTAAATATTAAAGCAATTGAGAATATAGACAATTGAAAAAGAATATAAATTTGTATTAAAAAAAATTCTCTAGAAATAAAAGTGAACTGGAGGTATTAGGAAAGGATGAAATTAAGTTTTTTTCTTGTATATTTACATTAGACTTTATTTTTCCAAGAAGATATCTAGATATTGTTGTAAAAGTAGTTGAATGAATTCAAAGATCTAAATCAACCTCTATCGTATTAGATCCAATACCTTCACTCGTTGAAAGCATTATTTCCGCTACACACAATAACTCTCACTATCCAAATCATGGATAAAATCTTTACAGAGTAATGTTTGTTAACCTCAGCTTCTCTGACCATCCTTTTTTGTCTCTATCTCACCGGTGAGAAAATTCCGGGCAGCTCGGCCATAAGACAACACCACTGTAAGGGAAATAATTAAATTAGTTAATTTCATATCTCCTTACAAGTTTTAAATGAGATGAAATTCTTTCACGCCCATACAAAGATTTGGGTTCGATTTCCACTGAAAACAACTCCACTCATATTAAATTAATCTCTTACCTCTCTACTATTTCAAACTTTTAGACGAAATGCAAGTCTTTCAGCTCTTTATTACATGCACTGATGAGATGCAGGAAAAGAACGATGGTGATGGAGGAAACGCAGTCGCCGGCGGCGGTTATAAATTGGGGGAAGGATATGGAAAAAGAAGATGGGGTTTCCTGTGGAAGATAAGGGAAGTGAAGTGATGAAATGGTTTGGTCTAAAACCCAAGTCTGATGTACTTTTTTCCAAGTGGAGATACTGATCTGGAGCATACAAGTGGCAAAGAAGAGTAGTTTTATTAATTTTGTTTATTCCCTAAAAGACTTGGTTTATTCCAGTTTAGTCCTTGATGTTATTTTAAATTTGTATTTGATCCTGTGGGGATTAAAATTTATGGTATCAGAGTCACAAGACTCACGCCCACCCATATTAAATTGTCCACTCATTGAGGGCATGACACGATTGTTGTCGCTAAAGATAAATTTTCTTGTAGTGTTGGTCTCCCAAAAGAGGAAAAATTGAGTTCGGCCCATAGTGAGGGGAAGTGTAATGGAAATAATAAAATTCATTAATTCACACCTCTCTACAAGTTCGGACTTTTAGATGAGATGAAATCTTTCAATGACTATATTTGGGTTCGATTATCATAAAAAAATAATTTCATCCATCTATTTTCACTCGTCGTACCTCCTCAATGGGGAAATTTTTAAAATCTGAGTAAGGAAGTGTAAAGGAAATTAATAAGGGAATTTTATTGTATTGCTCTCTACAATTTCAAACTTTTGGATGAGATGTACTTACCCGTCTCATACAACTTTTTTCCCGATACTTTTGGTCCCAAGAGATTGTAGTTTTAGTACAAGATAATGGTAAATTGCATTTTTAGTCTCAAGAGACTGTGATAAATATGCAGCTTTAGTTCTAAAAAATTACAGATGACCACCCCAATTAGAAAAAAAAAAAATCACTTTGTTATATAGGTACTAACAGTGTTTTGGACCATTCTCTTGGGACCAAAAGTGCAATTTTCTCACATGAATTTAATCAATCTCTTTGTGGTTAGTGGAGGTAACTTCAATAATGTGTGTATTGCGTCAAAGAAGTTTTGAGGCAAAAGAAGACCATAAAATACTATAATGGGCAATGTCAGATTATATTCTACAAGATTTGCATGTAGGAGGTAAATTCTAAAGTGTACAATAAGCGGTCGGGATGACAGGCGGTTTTGGAACGACTTGGTAAATTTTTTGCAGATGAAAGTTGGAGGAATATATATTTATTTTCGATAGCTCGTGTTGGAACCTAAGGTTTGCATGGGTCTAACCATAGGACAGTTTGTATTTTGTGTGACAAGATTGTGAGAAGGTTTACATGGGTCTAACCCAATCAACCTGAGATTTATAGAGCATCATACTCCTGAATCTTGATAATTAGCAAAGAGTATAGAGTCGGTGATGACAAAGCCATTAAAATTTGGAGAGGTCAGATTATAACTCATTTTATCCTAATCAATGAAAGTTAAAAGTGGAAACATTGCAAATAAAGCTAAAGCACAACTGAAATTGGATTTAATGGTGCATGTTGCCTTTTACTATATACTAACTTATGCTAGATCAATGGAATTTTTCGTTAACTGTGATATACTTGAAAAAACGCCTACATTCTTGTATCTACACGTCTATGACACATCAAAATTATGTGTTAGTATGAAACTTATGTGACATTTATCATGTGTTTTGCATTATGTACAGAAAACAAATCAAAGTGTCGTTGGACTCGCTCTAAGCAGCTAAAAGCAAATAAAAAATTATAGGGTTAAAGTTTCTTACGAGGTCATAATCGTACAAAAGAATTCCAAACCGGGCAGCCATTTCCCACACACAGTAGCTCTGCTTTCGCCACTTGCCTTAACTTACAGTAGCAAGTGGATAGTGGCGGGCAGACACGTAAAACAAGCAGTGACACTTTGGGACATGGGTATGCAGTGTCAAAATGGGGATGACGACGAGACGTGCTCTTCAATTGAGTTCCCCCCAACTTAAAAATATGATCTGAAGCTAGAGTCTCTAGCAAAAAGAGGAATACAAATCTACATTTATTGCCTTCAAATAACATAAAAAATAAATCTGATTTTTTTAAAGTAACAACATACTATTAGTCAGAATCAAATCCATAATGGATTTTATTTTATTCTATTCAATTCAATGATTGTAAGATGTTACTAAAAATGAAAATAAAAATCTAAAGTCATAAGACTTTAGAGGTCAGAGCCCCATTAAAAATAAAATAAAATATATATAAAGACAGTGAAGAATAAGAAATATTTATCGCATTAAACAAAGGAACTCTCTAATATATAGTTTATTTATAGGCAATTTTTATTTATAAATAAGAAAATATGACCAGAAGGTTAGCCCTCTTGAAAAATAGGAACAGTGTTCTCAAACTATATAAAAGGGATCTGGAAATTCCGAAACTTGGTAATTTTCTGGGGAAATTGCAAATTTGGTCCCATAAAATAAATTTAATAACAATTTTGGCCCCACGTTCTATTTATTTTATTCAAATTTTTTCCATTCCGTTAATTTTTGGGATCAAAAGCTTCTATATTTTTAGACCATAATTTCAATTTATACATTTTCTTGGGACCATTTCTCTTGGAACCAAAAAAATGTAAGAATAACTATAGGACCAAAAATATCGAAAATGACCATTTTTTGAGATAACTCATTCTTATGGGACTAAAAGTGCAATTTACCCATAATTTTTAGCAGTTCTACTCCAAATGTTAAGAAAAAAATTTATTTGTGTTGTGTTAGATTGTGAAGGTGGATTAAAGTTAGGTGTAATTCCAAAGTTACTTCTAGTTTGGTTGATTAGGCTTTGAACCCGATTCCGTGTTTAGAAAGAGTATAAGTTTGTTTTGACGATCGATGTATTGTACGTTGTTTTTTCAAGGGTTGAGTACTCCTTATACTCGTTCACTATTTATTGCTTTTTGTAGAAAAAATAAAAATAAAAAGAAGAGATAGTGAATACTATCGATCGGCAACCTTATTTGTCCTCCAGAATATATGCGAAAGCTCTAAGAAATAATCCAAAGAAAAACAAATGTCAATCCAAGTAACCACAAAGAACGCATAAAGCCACATAAAGAAAGATAAGATTCAAAGCCTACACCAATATAACTACCACAGGCAATTGAAGGATGCACCTCCTTTTATTCATGAGGTGATTCGCACAGGCAATTTGGTGATTACACATCCCGAGGAATCCCAAGATGCTAATTGCGCCAAGGAGGATACTACATCCTAATGGGAGACTAAAGTCAAGACTGCGAACAAGAAGAAAGGTGCGAGGAAACCGACAATGACTAGCAAATACAACCTGCGAAATGATCATGCCAAGACTTAGGAAGCACGGGCACAAGCACAACGAGAGATGGCTAATGTATTAGCTTGGCAAAAGGGACCTCCAGACTAGCTTTCACTAGGAAAGTTTACTGTTTAATTTTTCAAAAACGCTTGTTGGAATGCTTATATGTTGGATTTTATTTAGACCTTGTCTAGTTGCTCCAAGGGGAGTCTAACGCAAGGTTTTAAATATATTTCTTTAATTTTTTCTTGAGCCTTCTACCCCGGGTTGTGGGGCAACTCGTACCACTTTTTCTTTTTCTTTTCAATAAATTTACCTTATTTGCCAATATAACTACCACAAAATGCAATCAAGTAACAGAAAGACAATCGATTGACAAAAAGAAATAGAACAAAAGGAAAGCACAAAGATCAGTACCACAGTGATATGCAATTAACACAAAGAAATTGAACACAAAGAGAAAACAAGGGCATGCACAGTATAATAAAACATGTAAAGACAATTGGTCTAGAGACATATAATTAAAAGAAAATCAATTATAACAAAAAGAATCTAACAACCACAAAGACAGTTGCTCCATCTCACTCAAATCAATCATGACACAGGCAAAAAATTCACGACGACTTAACCACAAAAGCATATTAAACACAATGAACATACTTGACAAAAAAACATGTTAAATACAAAGAAAGACATAAAGCCTAAATGCACTGAAAATCATATAGCATGCCACAAAGATAAACAAATGCTAAAAAATCTCAACATGCATATTAATGAATAGGGGTAGGGGGACACTGTTGATAGGCGAACATCAACTAGATATGGAGCGAACAGTTATTGAAGTCTAAAACAAAGAAAATCACGATTTGGGCGCATTAACCAATCTGGGAGGTGTATGAAGTGACGAACAACTCTCCCGACGAACAACTAATGGGCGAACAGGTATTAAGGCCCGGGACCAAGAATGAGCCAACTGTGAAGTCATCCATGACGAACAACTTGGTCAAAATATGATACAACAAATAGCCAAGGAGGTGTGTACAAGTGAACAAAGGACAAAGATCCCAAAGCCAAGCTGAACAAAGCCATAAGGCGAGCAACTTCCAAAGTACAACCTCAAGAGGCGAACAACTTTCAGTTGGAGAACCAACAAGATCAATTAAGCCGACCTAGGCGAACAACAGTGAGTCCGAGATAAGGACCAAAGAAAACTTTGTAACTAAGGTTCAGCTTAGATAAGATCAGGGGGACACATGTCAAGCATGCAGGCTAGGGAGACCAAGAGTCTTAGACACCTCATGCTTGCTAGTCTCTATAAATAGTTGTTCTCCAGCTTATTTATGTAATTTTCGAATTTCAGACTAAAAAATACACACAAATACACCCAAACTTACACATATACGAAATAATTTAAATTCCGATCTTCATATTACCCGAATTCGTTAACCCAAATCCCGATTTACCATTTACGGTGGTAATCAATCACACGTTATTGATTGGTGACGTAAAAACGGATTAAAACAGCCACTAATCCTCCCGATTAGATTCGTTCACCAACAATTTGGCGCTAGAAGGAGGGTCCGAACCTTCGGTTTAGTGTGATTACTCAAGAACTTCAAGTTGAAGACTTGAAGATTCAAAGGAAATCTCAAGAAATATTTGGAGATACAAACAAGAGTGTTCTTGGTGTTCTTGGTGTTCTTCAATTTAAAAATTAAGAAATAATTTAAATTGAAATGCCTCAATCTAAAGAGACCCAAGGATCACGTTTGTCGAAGAGAGCATCTCAGACCCGAGCCACGTCGGCCGACCACCAGGACCGTGACCCAAGACATGCGAACAAGTCACAGCATACAGCCATAACACATAACCTCCCCCCTGAGATGGAGGCTTTGGCGAACAACCCCAACGAGTTGGCTAAAACCATAGCTGCTCTCCAGGCCCTCCAGAGGCAACAAGAGCAGGTTAGGCCAACACAAGCAAGGCCAAGGGACAAGTCCCTAGAGGTTGTTAGGCCCAAGACTACCAGGGGCGAGCAACGAGAAGTTGATAGTGCTCAAGTCAGACGAAATAAGGGAAAGGCCAAGGTGGTCGACCAAAGAGAAGTACAGGCTGAGTCTGGTCGCGGACGAACAACTATGTCTAGCCATGGAACAACACGTTCCAGTGCCCAGGACAGACTTAGCCAACCCCATCAACGAGAAGCTGCTCGCCGGGGAGCAGAAGATGGGCGAGCAACTTTTGATCAGCCTCGCCCATCAGTCCATGAAAGACTCTCCCAGTCAGCCTTTAGGCGCCTTGGGCCAAATGCGGCGAACAACATTAGGAGGCAAGCCTAAGAAGTGCCCACTCCAAGCGAGGGACTGCGACGAGCAGAAAGGTTAATGCCTTTGCTCGCCGAACAGCCTCCAAGTCAGGGGGCACCTCTTGATGAATTATCAAGCCTAAGGAAGGCTGTAGAGAACATGCAGGGGCAACTAGACCAACAGAGGGGGATGGGAACGACTAGCATGCCATCCTCACCTTTGGCAGTTCACATTTTGAAGGCCCCGATACAGAAAAAGATTCAATTTCCGGCTAGCATTCAATATGAAGGCATCGCCGACCCCCGGGTCCACTTAACAAAGTATACGGACTACATGGTCTCCGTGGGGGCCAGCGATGCCACCCAATGCCGGAATTTTCCCTTAACATTGGGCGATCGGGTTCACAAGTGGTTTTCATCAATGCCGCCGGCATCAATCCACTCGTTCGTCCAACTAAGTCGAGAATTTCTTTCTCACTTTTCAACGGCGGGGTCGTATCTTTCCCAAAAACACCGGCTATCAGATTTGAGACAAATTGATGATGAAACTGACCGGGCGTTTATGGAAAGATTCGATAAAGTTTTGCTAGAGGGAGAACCGGTGAGCGAAGATACAAAGATCATCGCTGTGATGGCCGGATTGAAAAAAGGGTCGAAGTTATGGAAGGAGGTACGTCTGAAGTGCCCAAAGACTTATGCCGAGTTCAGAAACCAAGCTGGTATTTTCGTTTCCATGCACGAGGCCCTACAAACAAATTTAGGGGAGAACAAAGCTGATCCTAAAGAGAATAACAAAAAGCCCGTCGGGACAAGCTACAGGGTCCCGAAAAACATGAAAGCATTCACTGAAGGATCGGATTTGAAAGAAAAATTGAACCAAGTATTGACAGTATCAGTTGATACTGTGTATGAAAGCGTAAAGGAGAAAGAGTTGCTTTCCCCACCACGTAAAATCCGCCAGGATACTGGCAAACTCAACCCGAACAAGTATTGTGCCTACCATCAAAGTGTGGGGCATTTTACAAGTGAGTGTAGAGATTTGCTTAAGCAACTCTGGCGATTTTATGAGGAGGGAAAATTCTCCGATTTCGTTAAAAGGCAACCTGGGAAAAGAGCTCGGGAGAACAACTCAGAAGACGAAGAGGATGGTCAACCTCAGAGAAACAACAAACCCGAGCGACCAGTTCCCAGTATGCCAGCTCAACCTTTAGAAGACCTGTTCATGATAGAACCCGCAGGTCCCGCAGGAGGGTGTTTTGATGGACAACCACCTGACTCTAACCGGAAGAGGAAAGCGGAGCTACGAGCGATTGGCCAAGTACAAGAGATGGGAGTTAAGCCGTCTATCATGCAAACGGCGGAATTAACTTTCACCGAAAAAGACCTTGAAGGCGTCTTAACTCCACACAATGATTCGCTCGTAATCTGTGCCAAGATTATGGGGACCAGAGTCCACAGACTGTTGGTGGACACCGGAGCCTACACGAACATCTTATTCAAGAAGACCCTCGATAATTTGGGAGATTATTCGGGTTATGTTCGGAATACAACACATAGAATTATAGGCTTCGGAAATGCTGTGACAACACCGTTGGGAATTGTAACATTAGCTGTACAACTTGTAACGGCCAATGAACCCGAAAGAAATATAACAAGAATGGTAGATTTCTTGGTTGTAGACCAGGAGTCGACCTATAACGGGTTTCTTGGCCGACCTTTTCTTAATGAATTTAAAGCTGCATGTTCCACTTACCACTATTGTTTGAAATTTCCAACAGCCAGTGGAACAGGCACAATTAAGGGAGACCAACGGAGAGCACGAGAATGCGTTCAACAGCTACGAGCAAAATTTGTACAAATATCCATGATGGAAGCAACAAGTTATCCCATCGACGAACCATCAATACTAAACAATATGATGGACATAGACGACCACATGGATGCGGACGAACAGCACTTGAACGAGCAAGTGTTGGACGAACAACTCGTTACCACCCGCGAGGAACCTCCATCTGACGAACAACAAAGGGGTGATGACGAACAACCTTCAGTGGAGGACTTGGAGGGCCAAGTACAAACGAACAACAATGGGACGGAGCCAACTGATGATCTTGAACCCCGCCTGGGGGCAGAGCCGATGGACATCGAAAATGATTCCAACCCTGAGGAACCCATACTTGATCCCCGTTGGAAGGGACAAAAACGACGAGTAACTCCAGTCGAAGAGCTGGAGGCATTCAAAGTTAATCCCAACAACGAGGATCTTGAATTATTCATAGGATCTGAGCTCCCAGAGCCTTACAGATCCCGAATGAAAGAGTTCCTCACCAAGAATCTAGATGTCTTCGCTTGGTCTCATGTGGATATGGTAGGGATAGACCCGAAACATGCTTGCCACAAGCTGAACATAAATCAAGCAAGAAAGCCCGTCCATCAAAAACGAAGGAAGTACGGCCCGGACAAATACCAAGCCTTGAATGAAGAAGTTAAAAAGTTGCTAGACAATGATCTTATTCGACAAGCACTCTGTCCACAATGGGTAGCAAACCCCGTACTCGTGAGGAAACCAAACGGGACCTGGAGGCTATGCATAGACTTTACAGATCTGAATGCAGCATGCCCGAAGGACAACTTTCCTCTCCCGCACATCGATCAATTGGTGGACAGCACTGCGGGTCACAAAATGCTAACATTCATGGATGCTTTTGCAGGGTATCATCAAATCCCAATGCATCCTGACGATCAAGAAAGCACAGCTTTTTATACTAACAAAAACTTGCTGTGTTGGAAGAGAATGCCGTTCGGCCTCATTAATGCTGGAGCAACATATCAAAGACTGGAGAACAAGTATAGTCAAATACTTGAAAAATGGGAAAAAACCAAACAACCCTTTTGAAGCTGCCAAGCTAATAAAGCGAGCCGCCAGATATACTCTGGTGGGCGAACAGCTCTTCAAAAGGGGAATATCAATCCCACTTCTCAAGTGTTTGCCTAGGGGGCAAGGGCAAGCAGTACTTGAAGAGATACATGCTGGAGTATGTGGAAATCATACTGGGTGGCAAGCTTTGGCATACAAGACAATCAGACAAGGCTATTATTGGCCGACCTTACGTCAAGATGCAATCAAAAAAGCCAAAACTTGCCATCAATGTCAGATTTTTGCCCCAGGCATCCACACCCCGGCTCAGGAACTTGTGTCAGTATACAGCCCATGGCCTTTTGCAAGATGGGGGATGGACATCATTGGTCCTTTCCCGGCTGGAGTTGGAAATGTTCGATTCGCCGTCGTGGCAGTCGATTATTACACAAAATGGGCGGAAGCAGAGGCCATGGTGAATATAACACAGCAGAAGATGATCAACTTTATTTGGAAGAACATTGTCTTTCGTTTCGGAGTTCCACAGGCAATTGTGACAGACAATGGTCCACAGTTTGATGGACAAGAGTTGAGAAAATTCTGTACGAAGTGGGGGATCAAGAAACATTACTCTACACCTTATCACCCCCAGTCGAATGGACAAGTTGAAGCTGTAAATAAAATCATAAAGCATACATTAAAAGTGCGACTGGCGGAGAGTAAAAGCAGTTGGTCTACAGAACTTCCGGAAGTCTTATGGGCATACAGAGTTTCTCCCAGGTCAAGCACCGGAGAAACACCCTTTGCAATGGCTTTCGGGACAGAGGCCGTAATACCAATTGAGTTAAAGGCCACTACATTTAGGACGACCAACTTTGATGAACAGGCGAACAACTCTGCTCTAAATGCTGAATTGGATTTGCTCGAAGAAAAAAGGTTGAATGCCGAGCTAAAAAATGCCACATACAAGCAGCGAGCAGAACGTTACTATAATTCCCATGTAAAAGTTAGGGAATTCAGAGTTGGAGATTTGGTTCTAAGAAAGTTGCTCGCCCAACCTCCAGGTGTATTGGGACCAACTTGGGAGGGCCCGTATCGAATAACAGAAAAATACGTCAATGGCGTATACGATATTGAGGACATGGAAGGCAAGCCGGCCCAATACTCCTGGAATGCTGTACATCTAAAGAAGTACTATCAATAAAGTTGGGCGAACAAATGTCTTGGGGGGCAAGGGATGCGTATGAGTTGAAGGAAGGCTAAAAACTTGCCTAATTTTTTAAATTTTCTTAAGTATAGATTCAAAAGTTGCTCGGCACATTGTATAGTCTGGTGCTAGTTCTTTTGATTTTATGGATAGAATTAGAATTGCTCGGCAAAAAATATTATAAGCGAGCAAGTTTTAGTTTGTGTTTAAAGCTGTTCGTCAGATTGTATATGATAGTGATGGACAGTCTTATAACACTTGTAATTATTTTGCAATGTAAATATAATAGTTGTTCGTCAAAAGAGGAAAAGTCCAAAAGCTCGAGGTACAAGTCCATTCAAAGGTTGTTCGTTTTACAAATGAACAGAACCTAAGGACCAAAGCCACTTAAAGGTTGTTTGTTTTTTAAAACGAACAGAACCTAAGGCTAAACCCTGATTCCACTAAAGGCAAAGTTCAATTCGAACAAAAGCCCAATACTATATGTTATAATTGTAAAGGCATTGACAGAAATGTAAAGGCAATTAACATATATAAGAAAATGAGCGAATATAAGAAAGACGTTCCATTAATCAAAGGCATTAAGCCTCAAAAATAGTACAAGCTGGAAGCAGCCATTACAAGTACTACAAAAAAGAGCGAACAACTATTACAAAGAAGAAAAGAAAAAAGCTAAGTCCTAAGACTACTGCTGTTCGGCGGGAGGAAGATCTTGAGGTTGCTCGGCAGGAGGGTCGACAATCATGTCTCGAGCAAGGTCTTCAGCTGCCTTATCCTCTGCCTCTTTAGCAATTTGCTCGTCCGCGGCAGCCGGCTCATCTCCTTGCTCGCCTTCATCAACTGGAGGAGGAGGGTGGGTGATGGAAATACTGGGGTCAAGTTTGTCAAGTTTAACCCCTAGTACGGCCAAGTCCGCCAGCTGAATTTCGATGTTGTTCGGCGGTGGATAGTGCTCCATAAATTCATTCAAGTCCTTGGCCATTTCTTCCACCAGGTCCTTGAAGTCGTAGGCATCGGCCGAGCGGATGCTATCCGCATAGGCACAAATATATCCAAGGTTGGAGATAGGACCGGTGCGAGCTTGAACCTCCTCTTCAAGTTGCTCTCGGGTGAAGAGGTTGGCTTCGGCCTCCCGAAGACGAGCATTTTCAGCTTTGAGCTCGGCAATCTCTTGTTCAGCCGCAGTCAATTTCTTCTCCCCCTCGCCGAGCAAAACCTCCTTATCCCCGAGCACGGCCTCTTTGTCCTTCAGTTCTTTGGACAAGACTTGAATTTCTTCAAGGCGCTTGTGCTCAGTATCAATGTAAACATTGATCTGGTTGTTGAGGCGAGCAATTTTAGCCTCGTACTGGCCGACCAGGCCGTCCTTTTCTTCAGTAAGCTGCCGAGCAGTATTCGCATAAAGGCGAGCAGACTCTTCTTGCTCGGCAACTTGGGCAATTGCCCTTTGGGCAGTAACGAGGCCATTGGCGACGAGCATCATGGAGAGATGGAGATTGTCCATTTGCCCCTGTTGGAGGATGGCTTTGTCCAACGGACGCGTCCAGGCTCGGGCGACCAACTTCGTCGCCTTGCGAACATGCTCGCCAGGAATCTCCCTTATGTTAACGGGAGTCTTCGAGCAAGCGTACTGATGTACAACACTTGCTCGACCAGGATAATCGTCAGCACGATATCTGCGAACAAGAAAGGAAAGGATACTTAGAAGAATAATAAAAAATAATAATGATGAATCTTGCTCGGCAGAAGCTGATATGCACTTACTCCTTAAATTTCCGCTCATCCCAACCCAGATGGGTGAGATCCTCGGGGCCGCGACCAGAAGTGGAATCCTTGCTCGCCTTGCCTGATCTTTCCACAGGCTCAATGGAGCGACGAGCAGCATCCCCCTCTGGACGAGGATGACTCTGGCTAACCTTCTCTTTCCCCTTACCAGCAATGGGGACATCGTGGGCCAGCGGAGTCCCATCCGCCTTCTTTAGGCGTTTCCCCGCGCGGGGGGGAGAGATTGGTGAAGACGGCTGGGCAGGGGCTGGAGGAGCAACAGGCCGCGGGACTTTGGCCCCCTCCGCCTTGTTCGTCATCCCCAGAATCTTCGTGGGCGGGTCACCTCTCCTCTTCCGTCCCTTTTGAGGCACCATCTCGAAGACTCTTTGTTCGAGGAGTGCAAAACTGGGGGGAATCGCAATGGTGACTTGCTCGGCTAAAAAAAAAAAAAAAAAAAAAAAGAAGTTAGACGAGCAAGTTGTAAAAGTATAGTGACGAGCAAAAGTAGAATCAAGAGTTAGAAATTTTTCATACCTGGGGGCACTTCCGCTTGTGCTTCCAAGTGATGAGGGTAAGAAAACAAGCGAGCAGCTCTCAGGCACCTTCCCTCACGTAAATACTCGGTGGTCCTATCTGCTTTGTTGCGAAGGCCGACCAAGCAGGAGGTGAATAGAAACTCTGAGCCGATCTCTTCTCCTTCCGAATTCCACTTGAGCAGTCGAGGGCCTGCGAGCAAACAATAAAAGTTAAATTAGAACAGTACAGTTCAAGGGCGAACAAGAAAATAATCTTACGTTTAAATATCCCATAAGAGGCTGGGGAATTTATTCGTCCATCACCACCGTGTGGACCAAAAGATGCTCGCCAGTCACCCCCAACAAAAAAGAAGTGTTGCTTCCAGTCACGAATTTTGTTCGGCACACCTTCCACCATCTTCAATCCTGTCCTGGCCTTGAGGTAGTAGTAACCTTCCTCTCCAGGAGGACATTTTGTGATCGTCATAAGGTAGTTGATCTCTTCTGCAGTTATGCTATCAACATACCCCTCTAGTGCGAACAGACACATTGTCCCCAACAGGTTCATCCATCCAATTGGAGTGATTTGGGTGATAGCAAGGTTGGTCGCCTCTAGGAAACGACCAACAACGGGTGGAAGAGGCAATCTCAATCCTGCGATCAGAGTATGAATGTTGATCGCCGTGCATCCTGGAGGTGGGCGATCAGCTCTCTCTTTTCTCTTGGGAGCCCACATATGAATATCGTAGGGAATCTTGTAGGTCTCCCGGATCGAATCCAGTTCATGCTCGCGAACAACGCTTTTGATCTTGCTCGCCTGGTACTCAGTCTTCACCAGATCCAATACTTCTCTTTCTGGGCGAACAAAGTTGTTCGCATACTCCTCAGTGTATGCTCGCCATTCAAAAGGCCGAGCAACTCCAGTTGGGATCTTATTTTCCGTCATTCTTGGTGAGGGGAACCCTATTCCTTCTAGAAAGTCGCGAGTCAGCTCGTCAAAAAATGGATCTTCTGATTCAGCGCTGGATGAAGAATCGTTCTCCGAATTTCTGCTCGCTGCGATCACTATTTCTCTCCCAGATGGGCGGGCACCAGTATCCTCAACTGAACGAACCACCGAATCCACGTGAGGATCCGATGCCGAGGAAGTCTCGAAGGGAGGTTGATCGATGGGGGCCGCGATTGGAAAGAGTGGATCAAGAGTCTCCTCAGATCTGTTGCTCGAGTGCGAAGACATGGAAGAAAAAGGGGGAGAAAAGGAACCAGACGACGGCGTTTCGTCGGAGAAGACGGCGGCGTGAAAACCCACACGGCGGCGATGGCGTTTTCGAGAGAAAAAATACAGAAGAAGATATAAGAAGAAGAATAACTACCTGGGATTTAAAATTTGAAGCCAAATACTGAAGGACGGATGCCGGAGAGCTTGAAATCGCCGGAGGAGGATGGAAATCGCCGGAGCACTGTAGCAAGAGGGGGAAAAGTGGGAAAATTTTCAGTTTTCCCACTATTTATACCCCAAGCAAAAACGGGGTCCTAGACGTAATTTTCCGAAAACTCAGAGGTCAAATTGAGAGAAAACGGGGTAATTCCTAAACAAGTTCAAAAATTGAAGGGCCTATAAGCAATTATAGGGGCGCGTGGCCTCGGGGTTGCTCGCGCGTGAACGGCGCGCAATCATTACGCTGGCGTCATCTTCGTACAACTCCCAGACCTCGGGAAGACGAAACGACGGACCATATGATGCTCGCCCAGACCAATGATGTTCGTCCCAACCCTCATTATTTTGATATCCTAACTATAGTTGCTCGCCACAAAGTTACTCGTCTGATGCAACATCTAGTCAGGATAGGGGGCAATTGTTGATAGGCGAACATCAACTAGATATGGAGCGAACAGTTATTGAAGTCTAAAACAAAGAAAATCACGATTTGGGCGCATTAACCAATCTGGGAGGTGTATGAAGTGACGAACAACTCTCCCGACGAACAACTAATGGGCGAACAGGTATTAAGGCCCGGGACCAAGAATGAGCCAACTGTGAAGTCATCCATGACGAACAACTTGGTCAAAATATGATACAACAAATAGCCAAGGAGGTGTGTACAAGTGAACAAAGGACAAAGATCCCAAAGCCAAGCTGAACAAAGCCATAAGGCGAGCAACTTCCAAAGTACAACCTCAAGAGGCGAACAACTTTCAGTTGGAGAACCAACAAGATCAATTAAGCCGACCTAGGCGAACAACAGTGAGTCCGAGATAAGGACCAAAGAAAACTTTGTAACTAAGGTTCAGCTTAGATAAGATCAGGGGGACACATGTCAAGCATGCAGGCTAGGGAGACCAAGAGTCTTAGACACCTCATGCTTGCTAGTCTCTATAAATAGTTGTTCTCCAGCTTATTTATGTAATTTTCGAATTTCAGACTAAAAAATACACACAAATACACCCAAACTTACACATATACGAAATAATTTAAATTCCGATCTTCATATTACCCGAATTCGTTAACCCAAATCCCGATTTACCATTTACGGTGGTAATCAATCACACGTTATTGATTGGTGACGTAAAAACGGATTAAAACAGCCACTAATCCTCCCGATTAGATTCGTTCACCAACAGACACATGAAACAAAACTTTACGTAATTATGCAAAACATACATAAGCCATACGCACACACACACACATAAATTTCATAGATCCCACGGGTACTTTCATGCAATCATTCCTCATTCCTTCCCACTAGCACATCATCTTCCCATCACAAGAGTTAAAAGAGAAAAAAAAAATAAAAATTAAGCAAAACATAAAAGCCATTAATCCACATAAAGCAATCACATACTTAACACACATCAAAGTACAACATGCAAACATAAAAATAAATAAATAATCAATATTCAACACAATTCAATAGAAGAAATACATAGGTCACACAAGACACGAATACCACAGAGCAAGAGAGTTTAAAATACATAGAACAAAGATATAATAGAATTTGCAACAACAACACATAACCCAATCAACCTAAGTCCACATTAAGTGACTATAATACAAAAGCAATAGACTCGCAACAAGCGGCTACACAGTGAATAAAAATGTATAGGGTTAAAGTTTCTTATGAGATCATAATCCTACAAAATAATTTCAAATTGGGCAGCCATTTTTTACAAACAGTATATCTGTTCCTGCCATTAATTAGTTTTCTTCTTTGCACAATACACATTTGACTCACAGAAAACACCGTTGCTACTAACAAAAAAAGAAACCCTTTTACATTGACTTACTAGTAGCAAATGGACAATGATGGGCGCAGATGCAAAAAAAGTAGTGGCGCTTTGGGACATAGGTATAGCAGCATCAAAAAAGGGATGACTACGAGATGTTCTATTCAATTAAATTCCCCCCAACTGAAAAATATGATCTGAAGCTAGAGTCTATAGCAAAAATGGAAAATTGTTCTAAAAAAATATATATGTTGTGACCGTTTCTGCACAAGATCGGCTCCACCCAATTGAGGGAAACAACGATCCCATTTCCGGCCCGCAAGGCGATGGAAAAATAACCCGTTCGACTATCAAAGGGATTCGGTCAACCTTTTCCGACCTCTCCACAACCCGGGCCCGGACCGGCTGGTTTCGGGAATAAATCAGATCCTGCAAACGTGGCAACGCGTGCCACCCGGAATAGCGACCTTAGAACGCGGCCTCTACCCGAGCACCCGCTCTCGACCCGGGCACAGATCGGTCTGTACCGGGCATGTCCGCCCGGCCAGCTGTAGGATTCACTGTAGTATGTCATCGGTTGCCGCCAGGAAGGGCGCTATCACCATGCGCGACTCCCGTACGAGCACCCGGCCATCAAGGCCAGGCTCCTCCCGACCTCCGGTCTCCCGACGTGAGGAGCGCCCAAGTGCTCGTGACAAAATCAAACAGAATCTCTCCAAATTGGGCAAAGGGCCACCTCCGTACTAAGTGACAAGGAGAATATTCCACCCAAATGAGGAAAGTTCACAGAAAATCGTCCTTTTGTGGACACGCGTCAACACGCCAGTGGTCGGCCGCCTGCAAGCTAGGGCGTACGGGCGCCCGCGCGCCCTCGGAGGCTGGAGGCATTTAATGCCTTTATCCCCTGAGGGGTCGGAAATGACGACTATGCCCCTGTAAGGAAAAACTATAAATACCCCCACATTTGTAACTAGAAAAGAGAGTTCAATACAATCATCAAAAAGAGCAATATAATTTGCATTCAAGTCCAGGGATTAAATACCCCTGGCAATTCTTGGTGTTCTTATTTTCAGTTCATCTTCATCATTAATTCTCCTCATCATAACCTTACATTCTTCATTTATATCTCCAATCATTTGATGTTTTTTGCCAATGCTCACTGAAATAGCCATTAATTACCAGCACCATTGTTTGGCAAACAACAATATAAAAGAACATCAAACGGAAAAATAAAATTATTCTAACCAATCAACCACCTTAAATATTTATCGTCCATGATAAATGCAAAAGCTATAAGATATAATTCAAAGCTAGTGAAACAAGTGTCAGACTTCCTCCAATATAACATCACTAATAACTACAAATGGGTTGACATGTGACTGTTTAACGACAAACAAGAATAAAATCTATAAAAAAGAAATCCTTGCACAATTAACCATCTATGCTCCACCATAAATTTCTTTGAAACTATCCTAAACATCTCAATCTTCTCACACAACATACAAAATGTCCTATGGTTAGACCCATGTAAATTATAGGTTTCAACACGAGCCATAAAAAATTAATATTACTCCAACTTTCATCTGCAAAAAATCTACCAAGTCGTTCCAAAATCGCCTGTCATCCCGACCGCTTATTGTACACTATAGAATTTACCGCCTCAATGCAAATCTTGTAGAATATAATCTGACATTGCCCATTATAGTGTCTTATGGTCTTCTCTTGTCTCCAAACTTCTTTGACGCAATACACACATTATTGAAGTTATCTCCACTAACCAGGGAGAGATTGATCAAATCCATGTAAGAATAATTGCACTTTTTGGTCCCAAAAGAATGGTCCAAAACACTGTTACTACCTATGTACGAAAGTGATTCTTTTTTTCTTTTTTGTAGTTGCGGTCACCAATAAATATTCAGGATTAAAATTGCAATTTTACAAGATTCTCTCGGAACAAAAAATGCAATTTACCATTGTCTTGTACTAAAATTACAATCTCTTGGAACTAAAGTGTCGAGAAAAAAGTTGTATGAGACGGGTCATAAAATTTCAATAACAATTTTGATCCCACATTCTATCTCATTTTTTGCAAATATGGTCATTTTCGTTGATTTTTTTGACCCAAGCTGCAATATTTTGTGACTGACTACAATTTGATAACCATATTGGATAGTTAAAAAAATGTCCGAAAATATATTATGGATACGCCACTTGACTTATATTAATGCATTTATTAAGAGAGGATCTCCTAAAATATTGTTAAAGAGCTGGATACAGAACTAATGGTTGAAGGTAACATTCATAACTATTCTTTTTGCAATTTAACAACATTCTCTTGGGACAAAAAGCGTCGGAAAAAAAAATCATGGGACTAAAACCATTAAAACTATGTTCTTTAGGACCAAAAATGCAATTTAAACTATTCTTATATCTTTATGTACATACACTATCAATCAAGTGAACAAGAACCATTTATAACCATTTTACTTGAAATTAATATAAGACAAAAATGTGTGAAACTATTGCACAGATCTATCACACAGTTCTCTCTACTTGAATAAAATAATGTGAATCGTGTGCAAGATGATGATTAATATTACTATTTATTAGAGGCATTGTTGGAATAAGTTGACAAATTTGTATTGATATTAGTAGAGTGACAAATAAAAGAAACACCACCATTATAAATAAAATAGAACAGTTAAAAAGAGACTAATGGAGTATCATGTTAGTTTCATTTTGGTACTCACATATTAATTTTATATATAGTAATTATTAAATAAATAAATAAAACTGAAAACTCCGCCAATACATTTAATTTGGTGCTGGCAAAAAAGAAAAATACATTTAATTTGGTCCTGCCAAAAAATAATCATTAAATTCAATTTAATACATATAGTCGTGAATCGAATTAGGATGTTGCAAAAATTTCAACACATTAAAAAGTTTGAATCCATAGATAGGTACTGTGAAAGTAATAAATTATACTTTCCAAGGAATACCATCCACTAACCTTACCCAAATCTTATATTCCAAAAAATGGAAAATTATATTAATGACATGGGGGCACAGAGGAGCTATAAAAGGGTTATAACCCTAAGCCTCAGTCATAACCTAATTTGTCTATGAATACAAATGAAAAATGGAGAAGGGGTCTTCCAAATTCCGCGGCATCAGAATAAGGAGATCCAGGATACGGGGCGGAGATAAGGAGGATCTGGCTCAACACCTTCGTCAAGGAGGTGGAAGTGCTGCAAGAGTTTCATCTCATCTAAAAGTTCGAATTTGTAGAGAGGTAAGAAAGTAATTTAATATGAGTGGAGTTGTTCTCAGTGGAAATCGAACTCAAATCTTTGTTTGGGTGTGAAAGAATTTCATCTCATTTAAAACTTGTAAGGAGATATGAAATTAATTAATTTAATTATTTCTCTTACAGTGGTGTTGTCTTATGACCGAGCTGGCCGGAATTTTCTCACCGGTGAGATACCGACAAAAAAGGATGGTCAGAGAAGCTGAGATTAACAGCATTTCTCTACTAGTGAGAGTTATTGTCTGCAGCGGAAATAATGTGAAGGTATTAGATCTAATATGATAGAGGTGGATTTAGATCATTGAATTTATTCACTTCTTTCGATTCACTCCTTTTGTCCTTCCAAACAATTTTTTGGCAACTTTCTCCATTCTTCAATTTCCGGTTTCATCTCTAAATTTCACTCCGAACAAAAAAAAAGACACCTTCCCCAGGATGACGGGTGAGGGAGTCTCCGAGACTATTTCCATCTCTAAATTCAAAGTAACGACTTCCATGCCTATTTTCCAATGCACAAAACCTTCAGTAATAATCGAATGACTCATTATTGTTATCCAAACCCTCCTGATGATTCAAGGCCTACTCTACCGATGTGGTCCCTATCCATACATTTTAAAATTGCTCGAGATGGAGAAATGAGGGAAATGCAGATTTCCGTCATTAGCAATTAATAAAGCCGCGATGGCTACTGAGGCGGAAGGAGAGGCGAGCAAAGGAGGTCTTGCAAGATGTTGTATATATTCAACAGACGAGTCATTTACTTGTTACCAGAAAATAATCAGATGTTTCAAATAGTAAAACAAAGTGGTGTATAAAAGAAATAAAGTTTGTAATGTTTTAATCATTAACGTCCTTATAAATTCATTTATTGTATAAAAATATTGTATGTAATTGCCAATATTATTGGATTAATTATAAAATAAGGGTAAAATTAAGTATTTATGGTTTCAAACTGCAAAGCATTTATTGCATAAAAGTCCAATGGCTTTTTAGGTGTTCAACAATTACATGTTTTTATAAAATTTGCAATTCAATACAAAAACTGAGAAATTGTTGCAATTTGATATATAAGACACTTTTCAAACATTTTAAAGTTGATGTGGCTGCCAGAAAGCAACGTATGTAAGATCCCGCATCGACGACAATATGCAGCACCTTTGGATTCACTCCTAATGTGATGTTTGGTAAGTATTATATATTAACACTTCGACCCTGCAAAAAACAATGGCACTGTTTCCACTAAACTAAATTTATATGATAATGGATAAGTTCTCCCTATTTGATATTCATAAAACCATAAGTAAAATAATTTTTTCCAATTTTGACCCCCAATTGTAACTTCTCATCACGTCTATTGCCACCGCAGAACACAATTTGATCGACAGATCATTCAAATCCTATAATTGAATAAAATATTGTAACCATATTTTCAAAAAATAATTTTGGCAAATTACCACCCAAATTCAAGAAAGGACGATAGAATAAAATAATCAATAAGATAATTATGGCGAAGGCTCCTTTCAAAACTCCGGAAAAGGATGGTGTATTAACTCCAGCGAGAAAGTGACTTCGTGTAATATTTTCCAAATCCAATAAATGAACTGCTTTGTTGATAACTCCGGCGACAAAGATGGTGATCACAAAAAGATCTTAGTGAAGAAGGCAATAATTTATGGGAATATTTTCCGGCTCCGACCATTATTTATCAATTATTTTATGCAAAGTTTGTTCATTCTTCTTATGTCAGCCTCTCTCAAACATCGTCGATACTGTAACTATGTCTCTTTTTTTTATTAGTGTAAGTTCACAAAATTACCCTCAAACTTATAGGGCAATTGTTTATTGCCCTACTTTTTAAAAAAGAATTTTTTTTTCCAAATAGATTGGAAAATAAGTTGGCGAAAGGTTGACACTAAGGTTAACACGGTGCCAACCTTTTTGCCAACTTTTTTCCCAACCTTGTTTCAGCAAAATTTATTTTTTATAAAAGTAGAACAAAAAACAATTGCAATATAAATTTTTGGGCGAATTCTGAAACGGAAATGGAGTTCTTAATGGTGAAAATGTAAATTATGCTTGAGTTATGAGGGTAAAAATAACTTTTTCAAATTTATCAATAAATTTAGATAGACGGACAAATGAACTATAAAACTTCTCTAATGAATCAAAGTTCAGACTATCCTATCTTATCACAGATGGAAGAATGTTTGGAGAGGAAACCGCTTAGTTACTTAAATCCATAGCTAGATTCTAACTTTTATATCGGAATATAATTTTATTTCATTGAATATAAAGGATATCCAAGCCCCAACACATGAAAATTACTCTCGTCAACTATTATTTGTTGTAATATATTTTTAAGGATCGTAATTTGAACGGGTGTTGGCAAAATGAGAAGTGTAATTCTTGAATTTGCAATTTAACAATGATCATCAACACACACAACCGTTGATCAACGATGTCAATTTAATTTTGGAATTCTATTGTTTTTATTAATTTTGTTGCTTTCTTGTTATAATAGTGGAGTTCCATTTTCCTACACTAATAGTTTTGTTATAGGAGGATTGTATTTTAACTAGTTTTTAATAGGGCTCCAGCCTTTGATTTGACGTGTTTTTTTTAAACAAGAAAATAAATTAAAAGTTCACATGGGCACAAGTAATGCTTCCAAGAACATCAGAGGCGATTCTGCTACTTTAATATTTCCTCTCCGTTGCATTTTCTTCAAATCCTCCGACAAACTTGGTCGATTGGGGATGATTTTCTCTCTGCCAGATTTCCACTCATGCTTGTTAACCCGTTACTTTTTGACGGAAAAATCGTATGGGACTATTTGCGCTAAAAAAAGGACCAAATTCATGAGGACCAATTCTTATGGGACCATTTCTGCAATTTCCCCAAATTTAATGTAATTGCACACCCACACATAAATTTCATAGAACTTAACACAATTCAAAGAAAAACATGCAAACACAAAAATGCACAAATAATCAGTATTCAAGACAATTCAGTGGAAGCAATACATAGGTCACACAAGACACGAATACCACAAAGTAAAAAAGTTTCAAATACATAGCACAAAGATATAATTAAACCTACAACAACATATAACCCAATCAACTTAAGCCCCCGCAGAAAGCGACTATACAACAAAAGCATTAGACTCGCAACAAGCGACAACATAGCAAAAAAAATTATATGGGATAATTTTCTTACGAGATCATAATCCTACAAAAGAATTCCAAACTACGCAGCCATTTCCTACAAATAGTAGCTCCGTTTTCACTATTAATTAATTTCCTTCTTTTCACAATACGTTTATAACTCACAGAAAACTCCGTTGTCACTAAAAAAAACCCACTTACCTTGACATACAGTAGCAAATGGACAGCGGCGGGTGCAGACGCAAAACAAGCAATGGCACTTTAGGACACGGGAATGGCAGCGTCAAAAAAAGGATGACGACGAGACATGCTCTTCAATTGAGTTCCCCCCAACTAAAAAATATGATCTGAAGCTAGAGTCTCTAGGAAAAAAGGAAAATTGTTCTAAAAAATATACAAAAGGACATCAAACGAAAAAATAAAAATACGGTAACCAATAAAACTCCTTAATTATTTGTCGTCCATGATATATGTGAAAGCTATAAGAAATAATTCAAACCTAGTGAAACAAGTGTCAGACTTCCTCTAAAATATCATCACGAATGACTATAAATGGGTTGACCTGTGACTGTATAATGACCAATAATAAGATCTATAAAAAATATCCTTGCACAATTAATCAATTATGCTCCACCATAAATTTCTTTGAAACTGTCATAAACCTCTCAATCTTCTCACATAAAATACAATCTATCCTATTGTTACACCTATGTAAACCTTAGGTTCCAACACGAGCCATCGAAAATAAATATTCCAAAAACTTTCATCTGAAAAAAATCTACCAAGTCATTCCAAAACCGCCTGCTATCCCAACCGCTTATTGTAAACTTTATAATTTACCTCTTCCATGCAAATCATGTAGAATATAATTTGACATTGTCCATTATAGTATTTTATGGTTTTCTTTTGCCTCCAAACTTATTTGACACAATACATATATTATTAAAGTTACCTGCAATAACCACAGAGTGATTGATTAAATCCTTGTGAGAAAAATTGCACTTTTGGTCCCAAGAGAATGGTCCAAAACACTGTTAGTACCTATATACGAAATGATTTTTTTTTCTTTTTGTAGTTGTGGTCACCTGTAAATTTTCAGGATTAAAACTGCAATTTTACCACATCCTCTTGAGACCGAAAATGCAATTTACCATTTTCTTGTACTAAAACTACAATCTCTTGGAACTAAAAGTGTCGAGAAAAAAGTTGTATGAGATGGGACCTAAATAAATACATCTCATCGAAAAGTTTGAAATTGTAAAGAGGTGTGCAATTAACTCACTTATTAGTTTCCTTTACACTCCCGTACTCATATTTTAAAGGAGGAACAAAAATTTAATATGGATGAATTTTTTTTTGTGAGAACTGAATCCAAATATATTCGTTGGAAGAATTCCATCTCATTTAAAAGTCCGAACTTGTTGGTGTTAAATTAATTTATTTAATTATTTTCCTTACACTTTCCCTCACTAGTGAGACGAACTAATTTTTCCTCTTTAGGGAGACTCAATTGGTGGACAATTTAATACGGGTGGAGTTGTTTTCAACGGGTTGAACTAGGGATCTTTTGTTTGAGGCATGAGCCTTTTGACTATGATGCCATAAAATAATTTCATCTAATATAAATGTTCAAAGTGTAGAGAGGTGTGACATTAATTCCTTTAATTATTTCCCTTACAGCCGAATTAATCAAAGGGTTGTGTAAGAATTTTAAAAAAGTCTAAATTTATAGATAAGTACTGTGAAACTAATAAATTATTATTAACCCTATCCAAATCTTATGCACCGTAAATTGGAAAATTATATTAATTATGAGAGGTATAAAAGAACTATAAAACGTTCATAACACTAAGCCTCATGTATAACCTAATTTGTGTAATGAAATTAATAAATTATATATTCCAAAGAATACCATCCATTAACCTTATCCAAATCTTATGTACCAAAAAAGGGAAAACTATATTAATGACGAGGGGTTTAGTGGAGCTATAAATTGGTCATAATCCTAAGCCTATGTCGTAACCTAATTTGAGTATTTTCACAAATGAAAAATGGAGAATGCCGCCACTGCCCATGTAGCACGGCCTCAATAGAAGGAGATAAGGAGGATGTGGCTCAACACCTTCATCAAGGAGGTGGAAGCTGAAAGAATTCATCTCATCTAAAAGTTCGAACTTATAGAGAGGTAATAAATTAATTTAATATGAGTGGAGTTGGTCTCTATGGTAATCAAATCCAAATCTTTGTCTGGACGTGAAAGAATTTCATCTCATTTAAAACTTGTAAGGAGATATGAAATTAATTAATTTAAATATTTCTCTTACAGTGTTGTTGTCTTATGACCGAGCTGCCCGGAATTTTTTCACCGCTGAGGTACCAACAAAAAAGGATGGTCAGAGAAGCTAAGATTAACAGACGTTACTCTGCAAAGATGTTATCCTTGATTTGGATAGTGAGAGTTATTGTCTGCAACGGAAATAATGCTTTCAACGAGTGAAGGTATTAGATCTAATACGATAGAGGTTGATTTAGATCTTCAAATTTATTCAGCTACTTTTACAACAATATCTAGATGTCTTTTTGGAAAAATAAAGGCTAATGCAGTTATACAAGAAAAAAATTAATTTCATCATTTCCTAATACCTCCATTTAACTTTTATTTTTAGAGAACTACTATTTTTTATTTAATATTAATTTATATTCTTTTTCTGTTGTCTATATTTTCAATTGCTTTAATATTTAGGGTTTTTTTGGGGCAGGTTAGACAAATACTAATCACAATTACTTGTTCGAAGGAATGGAAAAGGATTCATCATTTAGAGCTTACAGTTCGGGGGAGATTCAAGTATGAGAGAGTCTGTGCAGGTTTTTTTGAAGATGCTAGCTATTTTTTTAAAAGCCCAATCTTTTCTCAATTTATATTATTGTTTTTCTCTTATGTAATTGCTTTGGTTTATGTTATACTATTATGTAATTTTTTTTTAAAAAATAGCTCTGAACAATAGTTGGTTTGGTTTTGTTGCCTTATTTTTAAGAATAACTAGTATTTAATTTTGAATTTGTATGGCTAATGATTTGATTTAACTTTTAGAGAGGCACCAATGAGCTCTATTTCCGATGACATGGCCGGGATCAAGAAAGTAGTTTTATGTATTCCAGCCATATCATCGGGAATGGAGCTCATTTGCGCCTATCTACAAGTTAAATCCAATCCTTATGCCATACAAATTCAAAATAAAACAAGTTATTCTTAAAGATAAGTAACCAACAACCTAACCAACTATCGTTCAGAGCTATATCAAAAAACAACTACCTAACAGTATAACATAAATCAGAGCAATTACAGAAGAGAAAAATCATAATACAAGTTGAGAAAGGATTGAGTTGTTAAAAAAATAGTTGCATCTTCAAAAGACCTACACATGCTATCTCATACTTGAATCTCCCTCTATCTGTAAGCTCTGAAGGATGAATCCTTTTCCATTCTTTCGAACAAGCAATTGTGATTAGTATGCGTCCAACCTGCCCAAAAGAAAACCTAAATATTAAAGCGATTGAAAATATAGACAACTGAAAAAGATCATATATTACATTAAAATTAAATAAAGAAATAAAATTCTCTAAAAATAAAAGGATGAAAGGATGAAATTAATTCTTTTTTCTTGTATAACTGAATTATCCTTTATTTTTTCAAGAAGGCATCTAGATATTGTAGTATAAGTAGTTGAATGAATTCGAAGATCTTAATCAACCTCTATCGTATTAGATCTAATACCTTCACTCGTTTAAAGCATTATTTCCGCTGCAGAAAATAACTCTCGCTATCCAAATTAAGGATAAAATCTTTGCAAAGTAACATCTGTTAATCTCAGCTTCTCTGACCATCCTTTTTTGTTGGTATCTCACCAGTGAGAAAATTCCGGGCGGCTCGGTCATAAGACAACACCACTATAAGAGATATTATTAAATTAATTAATTTCATATCTCCTTACAAGTTTTAAATGAGATGAAATTCTTTCACGCCCAGACAAAGATTTGGGTTTGATTTCCACTGAGAACAACTCTACTCATATTAAATTAATTGTTTACCTCTCTACAAGTTCAAACTCTTAGGTGAGGTACCAACAAAAAAAGGTGGTCAAAGAAGACAAAAAAGAATTGTCAAAGAAGACAAAAAAGAATGACCAGAGAAGTTGAGATTAGCATGCGTTACACCATCTAAAAGGATGCGAGAGGGACCCACTAACTCCACCACAGCGTGGGAGAAGGCGAAGGAATTTCATCTTATCTAAAAGTAATTGTTAAAATCAGAGGCTGCAGACAAGCAGGGGTTCCGATACTGTTGATGAAAAGAGTGGGATCCTTAATGATTTCTTCGTGGGATGCGAGTGGGACCCACTAACTCCGCCACAACAGCGCCAATGAGTTCTATTTTCGATGACATGGCCTGAATTAAGAAAGAATTTTTATGCATACAAAATTAAATGTATTCTATTTTGGCAGGACCAAATTAAATGTATTGGTGGGTCTGTTAGCGAAATTAAATAAATGTATTGATTTTACACCTTTTTATAAATTTCTAATTTTTAGATGAGATGAAATTTTTTAGGGTTTCTTGTTTTATTTATTTATTTGACCGAGAGAGTAGTTTTATGTTTACCAAAATAAATGTTTTCTTTTTTGGCAGTACCAAATTCATTGTATCGACGTACTCTTTTGTTATATTTATTTATTTATTTATTAATCACGTGTACTATATATAAAATTATGAGTGTGGCAAAAATGGAACTTACATGGCATTCAATATCCGAGGTAACCCCGATTCATGACACAATTTTTTTCTAACTTTTATTTATTCTGAAAATTCATTCAAAAGTGTTCTTTTTTTTTTTTTTGGTAATCGGGTGAAGAAAAAGTAAGTCAAGTCAATTAGATTTTACAGATAATAGATGTGTGCATCCATAGCGCATAAGTTTCTGTCTTATAATTAATTTAAGGAAATGTGTAACCACTCAGTTTTAAAAAATATTTTATAACAGCTTAGCACTGTATTACCATTACTCCAATGAAAATTAAGATTCATATGATTGAATTTGATCCTATTCAACTCGATGATTGTAAAAATAAAATTTAATTAAGTATGGTGAAGAATCCCAATCCAATTCAAGGATTTTGGAGAATCTAAATTTATTTGTTGACAAATTGTTATATGAAATTTTCTACGGATATAGGATCAGTTGAATAACCCATATTTAAAAAAATTGGTGGATTTTGGCCGGGTCGGGTTGAATTTGGTATATTTTCTCCACATCTCACGCAAGTCGAGTTTCAGGATTTTCGTTCCCTGTTTGTGTTACTATATGGGCAAATGCATGTTACTAAAGGGCAAAATGTGTGTTACTATTAGACTAAATATTTTTTCACCCTTTTTTTTTTTTTGCTTTTACTGAAATAAATATTTTTCCATACAATATAAGAGCAAAATGTGTGTTACTATCTATTCAAATATTGGTTTTCACAAATACTTATTTATTTTTACAAAAATAATTATTTTTCATAGAAAAATATATATTACTATAATAACATAAATGTCTTACTCAATGAATAAAGATGTGTTTGCACAAATACATAAAATCACCCTCCTAGGTTATGGTACCATAGGGACAATCATATGTTACTGTAAAAGCAAATGTGTGATACTATTGGAGAAAATATGTGTTAATGTTAGAGCAAATGTGTGTTACTGGTGGAGGAAATGTGTGTTGATGTTAGAATAAATATGTGTTACTTCAAATGTGTGTTAATCTTAGAGTAAATGTGTGTACAAATATGTGTTGCTATTGGAGCAAATGTGTGTTAATGTTAGAGTAAATGTGCGTTACTGCAAATGTGTGTTAATGGTAAGAGTAAATATGTATTACTATAAATATGTGTTACTATTGGAACAAATATGTGTTAATGTTAGAGGAAATATGTGTTACTATTGGAGCAAAGTGTGTCAATGTTAGAGAAAATTTATGTTATTGTTGGAGAAATTAGTGTTATTGCAAATGTGTGTTGATATTGGAGTAAAAGAGTGGTAATGTTAAAGCAAATATATGTTATTATTGGAACAAATGTGTGTTAATGTATGAAACAATAAAACTAGATTTAAAGGGATAAGGAATAAATTAAAAATCACATATTTGTTCTTGTAAAAATATATATTTGTCCTTATTTTTATTTTAAAGTACAAAAATCTGTTTTTTAATTACTAGTAATACATATTCTTCCCTTCATGAGTAACATGCATCTGCCCATATAGTAGCACAAACTGAGAGCGAAAATTCTGAAACATGACTTGCGCGAGATTTTGGGAAAAAAATATATCAAACCCTACCCGACCCAGCCAAGATCCGTGAATTTTGACCTAGAGCGACCCGGCCCATGAATTTTTTATTATTTGCAGATTTTAGGTATATTTCACATGTGAAATATTTCACAAGAGAGCTCATCATTCCCTAATACAGTGCTAAAAAAAGGTTTTCTTTATTCTCTTTGATTTGTACTTCATTATTTTTATGATAACAATATTTTAGATTGTCCTTACATAGGGTGGGAATAGGACAGGGTCAAGAGAGAAGGGTCTGATATATAGGGGTTAGGTCCAAGTTCTGTCTATTATCTGTGATAAAACTTTAAGTGGTCTAAAGCCTGATCTTTTAAAAAAACGAGTCAGGCCTAAAAACCTATTTAAGCCTATTTTACATTGAATATTCAATTAAAAAATAATTATAATAATATTGTAAGTTTGAGGTTTGTGTATTTTGTTATATTTTTAACGTTATTTAGGGACCATTGATGTTTGATTTTATTTAATCAAAAAATTTGTTTAAATATATACTACTATTATTTTATGTTATTGATTTTATAAATTTTATTGATATAAAAATAATTAATAAATATAAATATCTATGGATAATATATAACTATAAATTTAAACGAGATTGTCTATTGAGCTTATAGTTTTTGTCGCCCTTACATGGGTATATATTTTTATAACTGCATTAACTTACTTTAAGGGATGAATCTATAATTTAGTTATCCTAAAAAAATAAAATTTTAATGGTCTAGTACGGTAACCTATACATGTATCCTCCTCGTAAAAATATGGTGGTGTATTATAAACATTATCATTATATATAGTCAAGGTTTGTAAATTTAAGATTTGTAGTTCATTACATAGTCATAGTTGAACTTATAATCATCTTTTGAATTTATATAAATTTGAGGGATGTTAATTAAATCGAATAAAATGGTGAAACGTGAATTCATCATCGGATAATAACTCCAAGAATGACCATAAATATGATGCTCTGTGATTGTTTTTCAACAAACAATAATAAAATCTATAAAAATATCCCTCGTAGGATTAACCATCTATGTTTCACCATGAATCTCGTATGAACCATCCTATAACTCTCTATCTTTTCATATAAAATACTCACTGCTATTTGGTCCATGTAAAATGTAGGCTTCAACATTGAAATAAGTTCTCTTTCATCTATGAGAAATCTACCAAGTTGTTCAAAAATCGTTTGTCATCCAGAATGCTTATTGCAAACTATGGAGAATTTACCTCTTTCTAGCAAATATAGTAGAACAGAATCAGACATTGCGCATTATATTATGGTACCTTGTGTTCTTCCGTTGTCTCCAGACCTTCTGTAATTTACTTCAAGGGACGAATCTATAATATTATCCTCAAAAAACTAAAATCATGACGGTCTAATAAAGTCATCAATACCTTTATCCTCTATCTAAAAATATGGTGGTGTATTATAACTGTTATATATATACAAAATTTCGCAAAATTAAACTTTGGTGGTTTATCACATAGTTATAGTTGAATTTAGAATCAACTCTTACCTTTACATAAATTTGAGGGACATTATTTATGTCAAATAAAAGGGTGAAATATGCATTCGCAGTCAAATAATAACTCCATGAATAGCCATATATGTATTGCACTGTGATTGTTTATAATACGACCAACAATAATAAAATCTACAAAAGTAATTCCTTGCAGGAATAACTATCTATGCTCCATCGTAAATCTCGACCAAACCATCCAAAATCTCTCAAACTTCTCACACAAAATACTCTCCTCTTTGGTCCATGTAAATCTTAGGTTTCAACACAAGCTATTGAAATAAATCCTCCAACTTTCATTTGTGAAAATTTTACCAAGTCGTTCAAAATTGTCTGCCATCCCGATTGATTATTATACACTGTGAAGAATTTACCTCCTCCATGCAAACCTTGTAGAACATAATCAGACATTTCCCTAACAGTATCTAGTGCTATGTTGCCTCCAAACTTTTGTTGTTGTTATATGTTTTTCTTTTTATAATTGAATTAATTTACTTCAACGGATCGGACGAATCTATATTTTATCCTAAAAACTAAAATATGGACGACTAATATGGTCACCAGTACATTTATCCACCTCGTAAAATTGTCGGTGGTGTATAAGCTTGTTGGTTAATCACATAGTCATAATTGAACTTAGAATCATCTTTATAATCTAAGCTAATCTAATATATTAAAAGTAGGATGATTTTCAAGTGCTGCCACGTACGTGTTCATTTGAGTTTTATTTTTCCCCCCTGTTATATGTATTTTACTTAATTTTTTCCTAATTAAACGGCCTCATCAGTTACTACCTAATTAAAAAGGCTCCCAACAATTATTTCCTAATTAAATGCCTCTCTCCTAACGCTTAAGCTTCCCTTTGAATTTTCCACATTGTCGTCGCTTTAAATTTCGAAACCTTTTGGAGTGTAAGGCAACCACTGACCATGATTTCAGATTTTACGATGAGTTTGTCTCTCTTATTTAAGGTGGTTTTCGTTTTCAATTCTTGGTAATTTAAAAAGAATTATAAAATTTCTACACTGATACCCAATGGTTTTGTTCTACGGGACTTATTTGTGTTTGAGTTGGAAATATAGAAATGCACAAAGGGAGAGTTGTTACCCATGTGTACCTTTGCCCTTTGGGATTTGAAAAGGAATATGACCGTTGGATAAATTCTATTAATGCTCTGTCTGATGCATGCCTAAAATCTAATATGCAAGGCAAGATATACATATTTTCCTCTCATAATTAATCTGTGCATGCATTATTCTTTTTTTTTTTAATTTCTTTTCAGTGTGTGAGGGGTGATGGATATATATTGTGATTAAGCATCAAAATGTTGGAATTAGTGAATGAGGAAATAATAATTCTATTACGAAAATAAAAATAAGGTTACAACTCGAAACAGAAATTTACACTGAAATAGAAAATAGAAGAAAACAATGTGTCGAGTCGAGGAAGGCCTCTTCCCACAATATGAAATTTCCCCGGTAGTACTCTTTGGTTCTGAAAATACGTCCCCAAAGGTAAAACGACACTTTCGTCTTCAAGAGTGCAGCACCACAGGTCTTGAAGCTCCGGTGAACAGGAAGAACGTATGAACTGGCTGCATTCTTAAAGACTCTATATGCTAGAATACTTAGGAAGAGAGTGAGAGAGATTTTCTGTGTGGCGCCAGAAACTTTGCATGAAGACACTTATTTATAGGCCTCCAAGACCCATACATGCATGGAAGGATTGTTAGTCAAACTACGAACCTGGACCTTTCTGCATTCCGGTTCGTCTCAGCCAAAATTAGGGAGGCGTAAGACACTCCCAATTAAACGAAAATCAGGGAATTTGTCAATAATTGAATTCCAATGTCTTCAGCCCAATCTCAATTTAAATTTCTTTTCATTTTCACTCACATATTATTATTGGTACACACCAATAATTTCCTAGAATCTCCCACATGAGTGGAAATTAGAGCCTATAATATGCAGACTCACAGTCCAGTTCAAACGAGACGTTATTGCATCTGGATAGGTAGTTGGAACTTTGAACCTTCCATAGCAAAACATTACCGAGTACACCGGCGGCCTAGTGGACACAATGCCTTGAACCATTCCACCTTGGTGTGCACTGAGACAGTAATATTGACACAATAAAATCTCTACGCTCTACGTTATTGTCCGTTTCGGCCATGGACCCCCTTTGGATTCATAAGTGTTTAATATCAAGTGATATTTGAGGCGGCCTTTCACCTCACACTTACATAGGTGATCTCTTATCTTGAGTATCCCGTTATACTCTAGGAATTATTAAAAGTCAAAGACTTAACCTATACCACAACTCATGAGTTTCAACACTTGGTGTTGTGCTCTTCTAAAGAATGGTCAAATTGCCAAGTGTTCTTAATAACAAACATCCACAGCTTAGTTATCCCATTGAACCAAGTTCTTGGGATCTCCAGTCACCATGGTTGTGTTACCACTGCTTCAGTTTTTATTTTGTGGATTTTAGACCTATTCTTTCTAGCACTTTATTTGATCTCAGCTAGCTCTTTTCATGAGTGGATCCAATATTACTAGAGATCAAAATTTCATCACACACACCCACATTTTAGGGTATACACCTCTAAGTTACACCAACTTCAAATCACACACGTCTGTGTGATCTAAGTATTAGATGTAAAGTGTTTCAAACTAATGACAAATATTTGATATTTCCATTTCCACATATATCATACACCTTTTGAGGTTATCGATATTAGGAATGTTAATAAATAAATTTTATTAACCACTTTATAACTTTTAGATTTATACACCTAAACCTCAAAAGTTATAAAATTGAAACACTAAATTTTGTCACGGTGAACTCTTTAGTTCCGGCTCCCTTGACAAAGTATTTCCATTTAACTTGTGGAAACAATTCTGCAAGGCACCAATTGCTTTAGATTTTCCATTTAAATTCAAAGTCACGTCTTTACTAATCACATATTAAATTCGAACATATCAATGGAGAGACCTCTTCTCCCCCACATTCGAATTTATCCATGGCAAGAACTCATCCCCCATATTCGAGATTGCTCATCCGTTTTATTTAAAATTTCACCAAATATTAATTTGGATACAATCTCGAAATACATTGGAAAATCGACATTTGAAGTTACACTTCAAGTCCGAATTTTAATCCTGTTCAAATACCAAAGTTAAATTAATAATTGTCATCTTTGACTCTCAAATAAATCATCATTGATACAAGTCAAATCTTGTGAATTAAGTTCACATTGCTCATGCTCTAAAAGCACAGTTTCAAATGAGGCCTTAATGCCACCATTTATTTGCAAGCAAATCTCAAGCGAAGTATACGATGTCTCAAATCATTTGGACTAAATCCAAAAATAATTTATGCCTCTAGCACAAAAAATATTTTATCCTATATCAAATTTTGATATCAAGGAATCCAAATTCATGGAAAAGTATTTAATACCTCGAGTATTATTACTATTTCCATAATATTACCCGGTCCAAAATTCAATTAATTTTGTCCCATGTTTCTCTCAACAATTCAACTGAAATTTAAGTTTCAGCCTTAATTCATCAATTTGACCAATTGAAACCAACAGGAGGCCTATGTACTCGGCTAAACTAGCCAATATCCTCACTAAATTAATTTTTGGCCAATCATGTAAGTATGATCATCAACCCAAAATAAATTAAAACACATGACTCAACTTATTTGCCATATAACATTTCAAACAATAGAGAGAGACACGACCATTCATGTCACTTTCTCTCGAAACAACAACGTTAATCGCCGATTTACTCAAATCGCGATAAACTCGAATGCCACCACGGGAGTTTCGATTCAATCTTTTCCTGAAAAGCCACCAATTCTTATTTCAACTTGGTGCTTCATTCGGAAAAAACCTCATAGCAATCTGGTTAATGATTCTCATCAACAACCGGCTTTAATCTCAATCACGAGATTTTATTTCCATCACCATCATTTGTCATTGGCATCCTCATTTTGCGTATCGTTCTCAACGAACGCAAGCGGATCCTCAGTGACAAACCTTGCCAACCACAAAGTGGTAAGAAATAGCATTCTCTTCTACCATTTTTTTAATTCTTACCCGAGAACTTCTCGAGTCTCTCATTGTGGACCATGAAAGGTCTAGCGCCATCAAATGGGAAAGGATTCACCACATTAGGATTCGACGTCTGTCCAACTTGAATAGTTACAGAGGGGATAGGGGTAGCGGTGCCCAGGGGAGGGAGTACCAGAAGGAACAACAGTGTTTCCCTTGTTCGAAGACTCAAAATTGTATCTGTCTGTCATAGTTTCATCTTGCGATTGTTGGAATTAGTGACTGAGGAAATAATAATTAAATTACAAAACTAAAAATAAGGTTACAACTCGAAACAAAAATTTACACAGAAATAGAAAAGAGAAGAAAAAAATGTGTCGAGTCGAGGAAGACCTCTTCCCGCAAGAGGAAATTTCCCCGGTAGTGCTCTTCGGTTCTGGAAATACGTCCCCAAAGGTAAAATGACACTTTCGTCTTCAAGAGTGTAGCATCGCAAGTCTTGAAGCTCCCGCGAACAGGAAGAACGTATGAACTGGACTGCATTCTTAAAGACTCTATATGCTATAATACTTAGGGAGAGAGTGAGAGAGATTTTCTGTGTGGCGCCAGAAACTATGCATGAAGACACTTATTTATAGGCCTCCAAGACTCACACATGCATGGAAGGATTGTTAGTCAAACTACGAACTTGAACCTTTCTGCATTCCGGTTCGTCTCAACCAAAATTAGGGAGGCGTAAGACACTCCTAATTAAACAAAAATCAGAGAATTTGCCAATTATTGAATTTCACATGTTTTGCATGTTTATCATGCACTTTCATGTCCTCTTCAAAGAATTTGGACACTCCATATTTCCGGGCTAAGTCCAAACTTTTGGGCTCAACAAACTTAGAAAACTCTTCTAAGGTCAAAATGCAGCCCAAAGTTCAATTGTCAAGGACCAATAACCAATGTCCAAGATCCAATGTCTTAGCACAATCTCAATTTAAATTCTCTTTTAATTTTCACTCACATATTATTATTGGTATGTGTGCTAGACTTAGGCTTCACAGGAGCCTGAGTGGTTGCCTTTTGGGCTGGCTTCCTGTTCTTCCTAGGTCTGGGTGCAGCAGGTCTTGGGCCTTGTTCTTGATAAGGACCTTGTGTTCTATTCCCCCTAGGCAAGTGAGGGAATGGAAAACAGTTAAAGGCCTCAGGATGCCAAAACCACAGGCGTGTCATCATGTTTGGCCTTCCCTGTTGGTATTGCCACGCATGATGGTACCCTCGCTGACCAGTCTGAGAACTCTTGGCCTGAGTCTTCCTCTGCTTTCGCTGAGGTTTTCCCTGGCCTGAGCTCTCAGGGGCCTCCCTAGGTTGCTTTGCCTTTCCCTTGGGTTTTGGCTTAGATACCTTGGGGGCAACCCTGACTGTGTCAACAGTTTCCTTGCCCTTATCAGTTTGACGGGCCTGGAGTACAACCTTGGGTGCACTCTGGCCTGCCTGAACGAACACCCTCTTAGTGTTGCTCCCTGAAGCAACATGAGATTGACCTTGTGAGGATTTCTTAGGAACATATCCAAGTCCCTTTTTCTCATTCCGAAGCATCTGGCTGCAATTTCCACTCTAGCCACTGAGGATTTATTCATTGCTGCAACCTTTTTCTTGAAAGAGTCCTCACTCTTTTTCAGGATTTCATGTCTGGTAAAGAGGTTGTTGGGATATTTTTTAGGTTTGATGATTTTCCAAAACAACATGTAATAGGTTTGAAAGTAGTCAGGATAGTATCTTTTAGTTCAGGTCAGGCTAGATTAGCTTTCAGTAGAACATGTTGTTCAGTTGAGGGGGAACTCAGTGAGGGGGAACTCTGCAACACAACCTGAGAATATCAAGATAACACCAAGAAGAACTGACTGAAGCCATGCCAGAAACCTGAACCAGAAGAGAAGCCTGAAGGATGTCCCACTGAGTGTAAACAGGGCTGATCTAAGCTAGGTCAGGTGGACCACTCAGTGAAGAGCATGATCAGGAGGATCAGTGCTGCACCAAGTAGGTCCTGAAGGAGTCAGGCTACTGTGGTCAGGGAAGTTTGTCATTCAGCCTTATGACAAACTTCTTGGAAATAATCTTCAAACAGTCTCTGAAGGACAACTACACTGAAGACGTTCAGTCCACTGAAGATCATCAGTCAGTGAAGGAGGAAGCTACCTAAAGTCAGGGGGTCTTGGTCAACCCACTGAGTCAAAGATCCGTGAATCCAGGCCACGTGGACCAATCAGTACGAGGCAGCAACTCTGACACTGACAAAGGCCGCATTCCAAGAAAAGTGGTTGAAACCATTTAATGTTGGATTCAAATGTATCTTCCCTCCAACGGATACATTTGAATCCCCATTATAAATATAAGCTCATAGCTTCATTGTAAGGTGTGTTGTATTGTGTGAAAGAAGAAAATAAACACCTACAAGCTGTGAGGGTGTGTTAGTTGTTAGGGAGTCATAAGGAAGTATTACACACCCACGACACTGACCTTTAGGGTTATCACTTATATTCATTGAGTGTCAAGCTTGTAACTCTTAGCTTAGAGAGGTTTTCCTAATCTTAGCTTTAAGGCTAACACATTGTAAAGGAAAACCTCACCTAGTTGGAGAAAGCCAAACCAAACTAAACCCTTTCAGAAGATTATTAGGTTTGTAGTGAGGTGAGGAGAGACAGCCCAGGGAGTGGCGTGAGTCCAGTTGTAAGTGCACCTTGGCACGTTAAAAACAAGAATCCAAGTTAGTGGATTTCCTGTTAAATCAAGCCGTGGATGTAAGAGTTTGAGTCTCTGAACCATATTAAACTGAGTGTTTTTAAGTTTCATGTATTTACCAAAGTGTTGTGAAAATCAGCTCACTGAGAGCTTTGTTAAGAAAACTTTGGATAAGCATTTCAGACAGGGAGATCCATCTCACTGACTGAATCAGGCACAGCACTCGAGAGTTCAGTCTCTCGAGTCACTGCCTTGTTAAGAGCCTGAGCTCACAAGTCAGTTTGGACTGACTTGAGTGCTCTGACTCTTAGCAACGCAGTGACTTGAGTATTCCGTCACTGAACTCAGTCAGGGTGCGGCGCGAAGGTTTAAAAAAAAAAATTGTGCTCCTGAATTCCCATTTTGCCCTTCGAAAACAGGACCAACAGAGGTCATCAAACTTACTCTTAAGTACTTTCAGTTCTTCCTTCCTGACCAACTCTTCATCAGCTAGTTCCTTCAGAATTTTCTCTCTTGGGAGACACTCAGCATTGATTAAATCAATCTCCTGAGTTAGTCTCACAATCTGAGCTGATTCTTTAAGATTAGACTGAGTGAGTTGTTCATTCAGGTTTTGAACCTGAGTACTCAATTTCTTTTTCTCCTCTACCAAGAAGACATTAGTTTCCTGCAATCTAGAGAAATCAACCATCAATTGATCCAGGCAGATCTGAAGGTTCATTTCTCTGACTGACTCTGAGCTTAGCTCAGGATTTTGACCAGTGTAGGTACCACATACAGAGTTAGATGTTACCTCAGGTTCCTCTCTTGCCATAAGGCAGACATCATCGTACTCATCATCAGAAAAGAGTTCAGGTGACCTCTCCTCAGGACCATCAGAGTCAGTTGCATCCTCAGCGAGCATGGCTCTCCGGTCAGCAAGTCTCTGGTCTCTCTTAGCCCTCATGTCCTCTCTTCCCTTGCACTCAGCTTCGGACAATCATACTAATAGTGTCCGCTCTTGTTACAGTTGTAACATGTTGGTTGCTCATCTTCTCTTTCTCTCCTTGGTTCAGGGTTCCTCCTTGAGTCAGGTTCCCTCTGTCTTGATGAGCTTTCAGTCTTTCCAGAGTGCTTGTCATCATGAGTACGTCTCTGTTCATCTCGACGATCGGGCTTTGGATCTAAATATCTTCTTTCTACGCCACAATCTCTCCTCTGGTCAGTGTTTCTCCTTTCCTCATATCTCATTGAGCTTTGGTGGGTTCCTTCAGGTTTCCTGTCACGTGAGTCCTGATAAAATTTCTTATAACGACCAAACCTGGAATTGAGCTTATCAAAGCGTCTGGCCATCAGGCTGTACTCTTCAGCAAGCTCTTCCTTGCTCATCTCCATCAGTGACTTTGATGAAGACTCAACAGGTTCAGACCTGGCCTTCAACGCCACGCTTTTCTCAGGAGTTTTCTCCTTTTCTTCCTCTTCTGGCTGAACTTTCTTCTTTCTTTTGTTAAGATCAAATTCCAGTGCCTTTAGCTCTGAAAAAAGTACAGCAGAAGTTATGTTGCTCATATCCTGAGTATTCTTAAGCATAATTACACTGTTATCCCATCTATCAGGAAGGGCATTCAGGGTCTTTGAAGCAACATCTCTCTTTGGGACATCTTTGTCCAGCATCACCAACTCATTCATCAACTTGATGAATCTTGACTCCATCTGATCGATTGTTTCATCAGGCAACATCTCGAACGCTTCGAACTTCTGAATGGCAATGTTTCTCTTGTTCTCCTTTATCTTCTCTGACCCCTTGCACATCCTGGTCAGCTCATCCCAGACCTCATTTGTCGTCTTTAGATTCATCAGCCTTGCTGACTCCTCGAAAGGCACCGTATGCAAGATGATATTCCTGGCCACATTATCAAGCCCCATCATCTTGATCTCATCAGTGGTCATATCCTTCCTTTCCTTAGGAATGGGTACACCAATATCAAGATCATCATATCCTCTACCTCTGGTATTAGGAACAGTGATTTTGATCGGTCCTTCCCTGAGAACATACGGCATCTGGTCATGGATGGCATCTAGATGTGCTTCTAATCTGAACTTCCAATAGACAAAGTTAGATACTGAGAATTCAGGTAATGAAGCTTCAAGTCCCCTCGAAGTCATGATGATGCAAGTTTTATGAAAAGCAAACTCAGGTCTGTTCAGTGACCACCAACAGTTTCTCCTTGAAACTATTAGTATTCAAAGTCAGTGGTCTTTTTGAACCACTGCTCAGATACCACTTGTTGGTCCCGGTACAAGACTGAAGAATACGTGTATGGGGGGGAATACACGTATACCAATTTTTCAAACTTAAAACCTGACTGAGTCCCCTTTACTCAGAATGGTAAAGAACTAGGAGCTGATAACACACCTACTGACTACACTTGGTGCGGGTCATTTGGCTAACTATTAGTTCAAAGTTCAGTGCAGAAATGCGTGAGCCCTGATAGTTTAATGTCTTGTTCAGTTTGCTTTCTGAAAGACTTGTTTTACTCAAAACTGAATAGTGATTAGTAGGGCAGTGCTCTTTTTAAGGATCAGGCTGATTGATTCAAGCCTGATAAACCGAATGCAATGAATGAATAAGTTATATAGCAAGCATGCACAATATCAAAGCAATAGGAACACAGGGAGTTTAACGTGGTTCAGAGACTCAAGCTCCTACGTCCATGGCCTGATTTAACAGGAAATCCACTCAAGGGATTCTTGTTTTTAACGTGCCAAGGTGCACCAAGACCAGCTAACCTCACTGATCTATACAACTCCCCTTACTAACTCACTAACTGACTTACTCCCTACAAACCTAACTTAGGGTTTTGGTTTCAGTTTGGATTCCAACTAGGTTGAGATTATCCTTACAAGGCAAAGCTATGCTAAGGATTGGATAATCTCTCTAAGCTTAAGATAATGCTAGTTCGCTCTTGGAATACAGAATAACTCTCAGTAACTAAGAAACACTTGGGAAATTTAGATGGTTTCGAGTGCTTCTTCTAAGGCTGAATGCTTTGAGTGCTTGAGAGCTTGAGTAATTTCTGGCTTTGAAATTTCCCGTGACCTTGAATGGGTTCAAGGCCTTCTGTATTTATAGGTGATTTGAAAAACTATCCGTTGGAGAGATAGCCTTTCTTGTCAACTATGTAGAGTGGCTTCAAACGGACATATCTTCATGCAGCAGCCGTCCTTGCATGGATTTGGTAGTTGCTTTAAATGCACATTAAATGCTTGCCCGTTGAATATGCAGTCTGAAATCAGTCTTCTTGTCAGGTTCCGTACGTGTGTGTCCTTCCCGGATTGGTCCACGTCATCAGGTTGGTGAGAATGTCAGAACTTATTCCTGAGCTTCAGGCTTGTCTTATTAAGTTCATTTTGTCTTGAGCTCACGGGTCTTGTCCTGACGCTGACATTCCTTTTGCATTGCTTGGCTCTACTCCAAGTCTTCCCAATAACTCAGTTTTATCCTGTTCCCTTCAGGACTGAGTAGTACTGACCTCAGGGTCATACTCTTCATCACTGAGACTTACTCAGCCAGCTTAGGAGACTGCCATAAGTTCAGGATGGTAAAATGTCTTCAGGCTCTGAGTCTTGATTGTCATCAGTAAGTGCTCCTCTTACTGAGTACCTGTGAAATGTAAAATAACTAAGTACAAACCTAACCAAGACTAGCCTGACAAAGCAAATGCAAACATATTTTCAGGGGCTTTGGGATCTTAATCAAAACTGACAATGTCCCAACAATTTCCCCCTTTGTGATGATGCCAAAACACTAAAAAGATCCTCAAAACACTTAGAGGAAATATAAAGACCTATCTATAAGATAAGACAGTGTTAGAGCAATTCTTGATAAAGTACAGAATTTAAACAACAACCAAAAAGACAATGAGTTTTTGTCTGTGGGCAAAAGTAATAGATTTCATTGATTGATATGAAAGTGGTTACAATGAATCTAATCTATTACAGAGAGGTAGTGAACTCCTAGACTAATCTCATTTCAGGTTCGAGTCCATATCCAGCATAGACTCTTGCCTTCAGCTCGTCAAGTCTTCTAGGTTGGTTCACATATCCTTCAGCTTTGGCAATCTTCAAGACTTCCATCATAATGGCCTTCGTGTTGTGCTTCTGAGTTCCAGGAACTAAGGGAGGAGCTCGAATGGTGAACTCAGGAGCCTTCACTTGGACTTGAGTTGCATCAGCCTCCTCCAAGATCTTTTGGAACAACTCAGGACGATTGTCCATCATGTAGTCAGTGAAGTGGGCATTGATATCGTCAGTGTCGCCCCATTTCTTCACAACATACCACAACTTCACAAACTCATCCTTTGCATCAGCCCAAAACTCCTTCAATGCCTCTGAGATGAACTCATCTACATAAGCTTCCCTTATTCCTGATTCTGGCCTACTGACTTGAAGAATTGATGACTTCCTTACTGTTGGCCTCTTTCTGTACTTCCTAGGCTCAGGCTTCGCCTTCTTCCTCCTCAGCAGACTGATCACCGCATCATCCAGTTCTCTTTGTTGAAGCTCAGTGATGTCAGTCAGCTTTTCAACCTTCTTCTCCAAGATGCGCATCTTCTCCTTTTGAGCAATTTCAGCTCTGCGCACAGCCTCAGATTTCTCATAAGTAACTCCCCATGCTTCAGCGCTAACTCCGCCACCATCTCCCCAGAGTAAGTGATGGGGTTCTTCCTTAAGCTAATGGGAGAAGACTTCTGAACTGGCTCAGGTTGCTTGGAAGGTTCATCAGTCTTTGCCTTTGCTGCCTCCGTCCTCATCCTGGCAACAATTTCTTCTCCTTCCTTCTCCACTGCCGCCAACCTTGCTGACTTCCTTACCCTCAGCACATTTCCTTCAGGATCGGCTTCTGGATTGGCTTGAACTATTTCGCCTTGGTTGACTGCCTCAGATGCCTCAGGGCGGGATCTTTTCTTCTTCTTTTCCCCCTTTTTGGCATCATCATTGGCCCCGGATGGGAATGCGTCAGATCCGCTATTGATTACGAAGGAGGCTAGGGAATGGACATCATTGATTCCCTCCTTCAGTAACTCAACTCCCATCGAGATTCCAGTCCCTGCAAATGATACGGAACTGATTGCAGCGTTCACCTTCTTCTCAAAGACCTCCATGGAGAGTTGGAGTCTTTGTTCAGCCTTCTCAATCTTCTCCTCCACCCGAGCGGATCGCTCATCTACTTGAGTCAGCCTCTCAGCAATATCCTTTGAAGTCTGAGCAAATCGTTCTGACTCCAGCTCCAACTTTGAGGGTGAGCCAGAAATGGCCTGAGTGAATAGTGCTCCAGCCTGAGCTGCAAGTTTCTCCACAACCTGATTTAGATCCTCATTCCTTTGCTCATCCTTCTCAGCTAATTGCTTCAAGGTCTGCCTTAGCATCTTCTTTGTCCTCTTCCGCTCATTTCTCATTGACTTGGCCGTGTCAGTCATTGTTCTCTTCAACAAAGTCAGCTCCTTGTTGGCAAGGGTGTTGTAGGCTGACTTCATCCACCTAATGTGTTTCGCCAGGGCCCTGGAGTCTTCTTCTTATTCAGCTCGTAGCCTCATTACTTCCTCCTGAAGTTCAGCTAGATTTTCAGTGGTTTTCTCTTTCTTGACCTCCACAATGCTCGTAAACTCAGCACGGTCAACCCCAGTTATAACAACATCCGAATCTTCATTATCAGCCTCGTCAGTGATTGGCTGCTTTCCCTTGTCAGCCCCTGCATCCTCAGTCCCCTCTTCAGGGTGCACTGAAGGCAGTTGTTAGGATATAGATTAGATGTTTTGAAGATGTTAAAACAAAGAACTTGTAATAGGACTAGCTGAACCTGTTAGTCAGCTACAGATTAGTCGTGGTCTAGAATAGGTCTTTGGTTAAGGGGGAAGAAATATGGGTAGACCAGAGGAGCCTGATCAAAGGAGGTGACCAGATGAGAGGTGGCCAGAGGAGTCTGATCAGAGGAGGTCTGACCAGATGAGCTCTGACCAGAGGACCAGATGAGCTCTGACCAGAGGACCAGATGAGCTCTGCCAGAGGAGCCTGACTAGAGGAGTCTGACCAGATGAGGTCCAGAAGAGTCTGCCAGAGGAGCCTGACCAGATGAGACCAGACCAGAAGACCCCAGACCAGACGAGTGCTGACCAGATGAGGGAGACGGATTAGTTCACCCACATGGAGGCTGCATGTAATCTGGAGACAAGGAGATTTTGGAGATCATTGATGGAGAAGAAGGCAATCTGGAGAGTCAACTGATGGAGGATCTGATTGATTGCTTAATTGAAAGTCATATAATCAATCATATAATCAATCTTTGATTGATTATATTCCTCCAATTACGGTTGTTTGAATTGCTAGCTCTCCAACGGCTAGTTAATTCACAACTATAAATAGGAGTGCTTGGATTAGTTCAAGAGACAAGAGTAGCGCGAGAGCAAACAACAAGAACACACGAACTCTTCCAAACACTCACCTTGTTCATTAACGTTTATACACTCTTTAGGAGTTTCAGTTGGATCTTATAATTAACCTGTTCATCTTGAAAGGTTGTTGTAAGTTGTTGTACGAAGGAGCTGGTACTTCGCAATTCCAGTGGTTAGTGAGTACGTTGGTGAGAGAGAAAGTCCCCTTTGGAGAAAGGGAGAGTGGACGTAGGATCGTTATATCCGAACCACTATAAATTCCGGTGTTATTTACTTTTCTGCAATTTAGATTTCTGCATTTTAATTTTAGTACTTGATTTATAAATTGGGTTTTCATTAAAAATAAACTCAAAACGCTTTCCGCTGGATAACCATTTTGGGACCAACAAGTGGTATCAGAGCAGTGTGTCCTACAGACCACTATTTTGAAATTATTTTGGTGGTCACCAGGGCAGATCCATTTTTGTTGAAAACCCAAATATTTGTTGTGCTAATATTTTTCGCAGAAATGGGCTCGAAGAGAAGCAGTAAAAGAAACACTAGGAGTTACTCCAAAAGGAGCTTCGCAGATGAGGAAGAAGAGGTATCCACTTCTGCTTCATCATCCAATTATGGACCAGACGAAGAGATATGTCTTGTGACAGATGAGGTATGCAATCGAACTCCCTCTTCTTCTTATTCTTCTTTTTCTGAACAATCAGAGGAGTCTTATACGCAAACTCTGCTATTAGATCTCCAAAAATCTATACAACTTTGTCAAAAATTGGAAGATGAGAACTCAAAGCTAAAAGCGGAAAATCAGAAGCTTTCACAATGTTTAGGTAACTCAGCTAATCTACCAGCTGAACAAAATCATACACTAGTTGAAGAGTCTTCTGACTTGACAACCAGGTGTAATGAACAAGTTAAGCTGATAGAAAGGTTGGTTGTTGAAAACATTGAGAAAGACAATGAATATAACCTGCTAAAAGCTAAGTTTGATGAACTCTTCCATCAAAACAAAATTGTAAGAGAAAGTGAGGACAAGCTCAAAATGAGACTGGAGCAGCTGACTACAGCAAGCAATGCTGTGTCACACATAGCTACCTCATCTCAAAGAGAGCTTGATAAAACAGGCCTTGGTTATTCCAAACCTGAATCCTCACATGTTCAGAAAGAAGAACAGCCTAGAAATTTTATTGATAAGGGCAAGAGGTCAGCTGACCAGGCAACTCAGCCTAATGGGCAGATGAGTTCTAAAACTCAAAAACCCAAAAGGCAGAGGAGGAATTTTAAGAAGGGTTATACCCAGAATAAAAGACCTGAGCCAGGCCAGCAAAATAGAAGACAGTCTGGATCTTCTCAAAAGAGGCAGAACCAGATGACTTCTACTCACCTGCAGAAGACCTTTAAGTCATCTGCCAGACCAGCTGGAACTTTTAATGGTTCTAGCAAGACTTATCCTTATCAACAAAATTTCAAGACTGTTACATTAAGACAAGTTATTCCTTCTACTGGACAAGCTCATGAGAGAAGAAGAGCCTCTAGAAGAAATAACCATGTCGAAGCTTCTTATGTTCAGTGTGTTTTTGTGGACCTATATGGAAGAAAGATAAGATCACCTGATTCAAAAAGGGATGATCTATTCTTGTGGCTTCCTAAAAATTGGGCTAACCCCCCTGGACCCAGAAGGGTACCAAAAAGTTGATTGCCTGTAGATACACAAGAAGACCAGCTGATGTTTTGCCCCAATATCAGCTGAGCATACTTTGAGGGGGAAGATCAGTTGACCCAGCCTGCTAGATTCTTTATTTTGTTATTTCAATATTTTCTTGTCTTGTTTTATTTAAAGTTCTTCCAGTTTTAACATCATCAAAAAGGGGGAAATTGTTAGGATATAGATTAGATGTTTTGAAGATGTTAAAACAAAGAACTGGTAATAGGACTAGCTGAACCTGTTAGTCAGCTACAGATTAGTCTTGGTCTAGAATAGGTCTTTGGTTAAGGGGGGAGAAATATGGGTAGACCAGAGGAGCCTGATCAGAGGAGGTGACCAGATGAGAGGTGACCAGAGGAGGTCTGACCAGATGAGCTCTGACCAGAGGACCAGATGAGCTCTGACCAGAGGACCAGATGAGCTCTGACCAGAGGACCAGATGAGCTCTGACCAGAGGACCAGATGAGCTCTGCCAGAGGAGCCTGACCAGAGGAGTCTGACCAGATGAGGTCCAGAAGAGTCTGCCAGAGGAGCCTGACCAGATGAGACCAAACCAGAAGACCCCAGACTAGACGAGTGCTGACCAGATGAGGGAGACGGATTAGTTCACCCACATGGAGGCTGCATGTAATCTGGAGACAAGGAGATTTTGGAGATCATTGATGGAGAAGAAGGCAATCTGGAGAGTCAACTGAAGGAGGATCTGATTGATTGCTTAATTGAAAGTCATATAATCAATCATATAATCAATCTTTGATTGATTATATTCCTCCAATTATGGTTGTTTGAATTGCTAGCTCTCCAACGGCTAGTTAATTCACAACTATAAATAGGAGTGCTTGGATTAGTTCAAGAGACAAGAGTTGCGCGAGAGCACACAACAAGAACACACGAACTCTTCCAAACACTCACCTTGTTCATTAACGTTTATACACTCTTTAGGAGTTTCAGTTGGATCTTATAATTAACCTGTTCATCTTGAAAGGTTGTTGTAAGTTGTTGTACGAAGGAGCTGGTACTTCGCAATTCCAGTGGTTAGTGAGTACGTTGGTGAGAGAGAAAGTCCCCTTTGGAGAAAGGGAGAGTGGACGTAGGATCGTTATATCCGAACCACTATAAATTCCGGTGTTATTTACTTTTCTGCAATTTAGATTTCTGCATTTTAATTTTAGTACTTGATTTATAAATTGGGTTTTCATTAAAAATAAACTCAAAACGTTTTCCGCTGGATAACCATTTTGGGACCAACAACAGTTGTTGAGTGGTCAAGGCCGTCTGCTCAGGCTCAGCCATGCCATCTCGAACCTTAGGAACTTGTCCCTCGAAACTGGGAGTCTCCTTAGACGCCTCAACATCTTTCTCCCTTGTCTCAGGGCAGAGAATCCCTTCATCGACAGCCACTGGTCCACCCTTGGCACCAGTATCCTACTCACCTTCCCACTGAGCCTGAGGCTCAGAGTCCATACCATCAACCTCCCTTGCTGTCTCCTCCACAGCCTTCTCCAATGCTCCACCCTGAGCATCTTCATCATCATTCTTATCCTCCTCATCCTCAGATAGGATGTCAGCCTTGCTCTTGGACATCATGCTATTGACTAACTCCTTCAGATTTTCGAAGTTTAGCAGTTGAAGCCAGCTAGTCAGTCCAAAGTAGGAGCACAACCTGGCCTCCTCGGTTTCCCAGTGCTCCCAGCCACGAGCATCCACCAGTAAATGTTGCTCTTGCATATTTGATTGTTTGAATTCCAACCAAACTTTCAGTTCAATCACATTTACCAGCAGCTCCTTGTACTTATTTAACCCGGGCCAGCACTTAGCTGCCCATTCAGTGGCATTACCCCTAAGGGTGTTTTCCAGCACTCCCCTCATCATGTTTTCATCCAGCTCCTCCTCCTCCTGAATGACAAGGAAATCGTCCTCTTCAGTTTGGAAGGATTTGGGGCAATCCTTGGGGTTGAGGTAAGAGGTAAAATCTGTGGGATCGGGAAGGTTTGGCTCAGATTCCTGGTCAGGCTCATTCGTGGGTGAGTTTGATGGCGCTGACTCAGTTGGAATGTTTGGCTCTGAGGTTTGGGGTGTTTGGGTGGGTTGAGGTGTTGGATCAGGGATGGATTGAGTTTGGGGTTCAGGGTGTGTGGGTGATTTAGGGGGTACTATCTGAGGCTGCAACAACTCAGCCGTCTCGACAGATTTTCTCACCTCCTCTAAGTCAGAGGCTCCAGGAAAGCTTGACTTCTCCCTCTCACTCAGTGTCAGCAGGCTCGTAGTCGGAGACTTTCTGACCCCTCTCCTTAGTCTTTTTAAGGGCCTCTCACCCTGATCACTCTTCTTCCTGACGTCATCGCCAGTTCCCTCAGCCTCAGATACGACTCTCTTGGGATCAGACTCAGTTCCAGACGCAGTGCTCTTCCCTGACAGCACAACCCGTACCTTATTTTTCTTCTTCTCAGCCTCCTGCACTGCAGGCTGATCCACCTCCTTCTCAGCTGCCACCTCCTCATCTACCTCCTTGCTCCTCTCAAAGAGGTCATCTACCCTTTCAATGAGACTGGTAGCCACCTTCTTGGCCTTACCAGCTGGCTTTTTGGTCTGACCTTTTGCCGTAGCATTGGGATCAGTCAGCCCTAGCACTGAGTAGGTATCGCTCCGTGAGGTAAACATCACCTTCTTCGATGAGAGATTATCCTCAAAGTCGAAGGTGTACCCATGGCAAGCATGAGCAATCAGGACCAAGAGCCTGGTCTCAAAAGGCAGAATAGCACCAACGGAGATGTGCTTCTTCTCCTCATCCCTCTTCAGCTTGTCCAGACCAGCCTGATGAAGTTGGTCCAGAAAGAACTGCTCCCAGTTGGCTTCCACGCCATCTACAATGGCCCCCATCAGTCTCAGCTTAGGCAGGCTCAACTGCTCATGAGATCCCGTGGATCCCATCACCATCTTGGACACAAGGTCCACAAGCGCTCTATATTCAGGCTTCAGAGTGTTCTTATTCTGATGAGCCCTGAACACAGACGACCCCTCCTTAGTCCATTTACTCAGGAGTTCTCCCTCTGAGTTCTCCCTGTAGAGCCTTGGGTTGATGCCTTAGGATGGCAGTCCAAAAACTTCTCTCACCGCCCTCTGAATGTCGATGGTGACCACCTCTGAGTTGTAGAGAGGTTCGCCGTTGCCGTCCTTCTTCCCCGTCGGCTTGAGCGCGGTCACTTTCGTGAAGAGTTCATCCCTCCGTAAGAACATGTTGAGATAGGCTTCCACAACCATTCTTGGAAGCATGGAGATAGGGCGAGTGGTAAAGTATGTTTCCAACCCAGCTTTGGAAATCCATTTGAAAACGGGTTTGATTTCCTCCACTGTAAGACAGGTACCCTCCATGGAGATGACTTGCTCCATGTGTACTAGCTTGTTGTTGACAACATCCTCGATCTTGTCGGTTGTCCAGTTGGAATCAAGAAGTGCCATTTGATTTTGGAGTAGAGAGATTTTTTTTAAACTTCTGTGATTGCTTGAGCAAGAGAAAACTCAGTGTGCAGATGTGCTTTGTGTTTGCGTAAAAACCTCGAATGGCATTCTTGATTGATATGACTAAGTCAGTTACTCAGACGTGGGGTTGAGATTAATCCCTGAATTCGAAAGGTTTTGAAATGAAGGGCCAGGATTAATCTCAGTTTTAATCAATTACCTACGTCAGTCATATTCCGTATAAAACGGACACGTATATGAAAAAGTAACTGAGGCATTAAATGTTCCATTGCGCGTGTGTTTAAATGTGAAAAGGTGCGCTTTTAATGAAAACGAAATGCATTTAATAAAGATTTTCAGGACGAAGGACTCAGGGAGACGCTTGGAATTCATGAGAGTCAGGATAGAGCTTATACCTGTCAGGGAGACATTGTAGCACCCTGATACCTCGCTGAGTCGAGTCTGGCCTGAGTTCCCCCTAGAACCCTACACTGACTGCTCTCCCGGATCTAAGAGTCCTAACTCCACTGATAGTTCCATAAATCTTGCTTCAGCCAGAGGCTTAGTCAAGATGTCAGCTCTTTGCCTGTCAGTGTGAATCTTCTCCATCCTGATATCTTTCTTCTCCACATGATCTCGAATAAAGTGATGCCTAATATCCACATGCTTGCACCTTGTGTGAAGCACTGGGTTCTGAGTAATTGCTATTGCACTATTGTTGTCACAATAGATTGGAACCTCATTAGCAAATACTTGGTAGTCCCTCAATTGTTGCCTCAACCATAAAATCTAAGCACAACAACTACCTGCAGCCATATACTCAGCCTCAGTTGTGGATGTCGCCACTGAATTATGTTTCTTACTAAACCATGAGATCAACTTACTTCCCAAAAACTGACATGTCCCTGAGGTTGATTTCCTATCATTCCTACAACCTCCATAATCTGCATCTGAATAACCTGTCAGTTCTAAGTTGTCATCTGAAGGATACCATAGTCCCATATTGGCTGTCCTTTTCAAATACTTAAGTATCCTCTTAGCAGCCTCCAAATGACTTCTCTTGGGATCAGACTGATACCTAGCACACACACCAACTGCAAACGTAATGTCAGGCCTACTTGCAGTCAGGTACAACAAAGAACCTATCAGCCCTCGATACTCAGTCTGATTTACTGAAGTCCCTTCAGTGTCAGGATCCATCTTCCAATTTGTGTTCATAGGGATCCTGGCTGGATTGCTGTTCTGAACACCAAACTTATGAATCAAGTCTCTTGTATACTTGGCCTGATTTATGAAGATACCTTGATCAGTCTTCTTGACCTGCAATCCTAAGAAGAAGTTCATCTCTCCCATCATTGACATCTCAAATTTACCAGTCATCAACTTAGAGAATTTCTCACAGAGCTGATGATTTGGTGATCCAAATATTATGTCATCCACATAAATCTGGACCAAGAGAATGTCATCACCTTCAGTGATCCTTAACAGTGTCCTATCCACAGTTCCCTTCTTGAACCCATGGTCTGTCAGGAATTGAGAGAGGGTGTCATACCAAGCTCTTGGTGCTTGCTTAAGTCCATAGAGTGTTTTCTTCAAATGGTATACTCTATCTCCAACCTCAAACCCGGGAGGTTGTTCAACATATACCTATTCATTGAGTACACCATTCAGGAAGGCACTCTTGACATCCATTTGATACACCTTGAACTTCTTATATGTTGCATATGCAAGGAACAACCTGATAGCTTCTAACCTAGCCACTGGAGCAAAAGTCTCATCATAGTCTATTCCCTCAGATTGACAATACCCTTTTGCAACCAGTCTAGCCTTGTTCCTTACCACAACACCATTCTCATCCTTCTTGTTCTTGAAGACCCACTTGGTACCAATTACACCTTGATGCCTAGGTCTATCCACCAGTTCCCAAACCTGATTCCTTGTGAACTGATTCAACTCCTCTTGCATGGCAATGATCCAATTCGAGTCAGTGAGAGCTTCTTCAATATTCTGAGGCTCTTGCTCAGAGAGAAAGCAACAGAACAATGCACTCTCACCATGGAACCGTCTGGTCCTGACTCCCTCAGTTGGATCACCAATGATTTGATCAATGGGATGATCCTGTAGCCATGTTCGTTTGCCAGGAGTTGTTCCTGAAGTACCTACAATGTTAGTGTCTACAGGCTCATAAAATTCAGGAAATTGAACAGAAGGGGATGATCCTGAGTCTATACCAAAGGGATTAACAAGCTCAATGTCAGGGACATTGATTCCCCCTTGATGAGGTGACTCAGGGACCGTCTCAGCTGCGACAGCATCTTCATAGACGGTATTACCTCAAGTTGAGCCTGTTCCTCAGTCTGAGGCTCAACAATCCTTGATGTGCTGGGCTTAGGAGTGGTACTTGATTCATCATCCCATCTTGTAATTGACACAGTTTTGACCTTTGGATCAGGTTGATTCTTTAAGCTCAGCCTTATCACTCTCTTTGTGACCTCCTCAGTGTCAGGATTCAACACTTTTACCCTAGACTCATTAGCAGATTCATCAAAAACAACATAAGGTGATTATTCCACAACAAGGGTCATACAATTGTAAACCCTGAAGGCTTTACTAACTTCAGAATATCCTAAGAATATTCCTTCATCAGATTTGCTATCAAAGGCTTTCAGTTGGGTCTTCCCATTGTTGAGGATGAAGCACTTACAACCAAATACATGAAAATAAGAAATATGAGGTTTTCTCTTATTCCATGTCTCATATGGGGTCTGTGCATGTTGTTTGTTCAGCATGGATCTGTTTTGAGTGTAGCATGCAGTGTTGATTGCCTCAGCCCAGAATTTCTTGGGCAATCCTAACTCAGCCAGCATGGTCCTTGCAGCTTCCTTCAGTGTCCTGTTCCTCCTTTCAGCGACACCATTCTGCTTTGGGGTTCTAGCTGCAGAAGTCTCATGAGCTATACCAAGTTCATTACAAAAGTCAGAAATATATGAATTTATAAATTCAGTGCCCTTGTCAGATCTGATCTTAGTAATGGACTGATTCTTCTCATTGCTGAGTCTCCTGAGCAACTCTGGAAGCTTCACCTGTGTTTCCTTCTTACTCAACAAGAAAATAACCCAAGTATATCTAGAATAATCATCAATAACCACAAGGGTATATTTTCTACCATTCATACTCACAGGTGTTATGGGACCAAATAAATCCATGTACAAGAGCTGAAGAATCCTGTCAGTGGAATGAGAAGCTTTCTCCTTGAATGATGCTCTGACCTGCTTCCCTTCCTGACAAGCTTTGCACACATGCTCTTTGCTAAAAACTTCATTAGGTAGACCTTCAACAAGTGACTGTCTAGAAATTTTGTTAAGAATCTTGAAGTTCAGGTGGCTTAATCTTTTATGCCATAACCAACTGAGCTCTAGAGAGCTTTTAGCAACAAAACAAGTATTAGGAATAGTGCTGCTCCAATCAGCGAGATAAACGTTACCTTTCCTGATACCTGATAGAAGCACTTGTGTTGATTTGTCCTTGATTGAACATATATTTGATGAGAACTCAACACTGAACCCTTTGTCACAGAATTGGCTTACTGACAACAGGTTATGCTTCAGTCCTTCCACAAAGGACACATTTTCCACTCTGACTGTACCTATTATTAAAACACCAAAACCTTTAGTAACACCTTTTGAGTTATCACCAAAGGTTACCTGTGGACCATCTTTAGCTTGATATTCTTGGAGAAGACTCTTCATTCTAGTCATGTACCTTGAGCAACCACTGTCTAGGTACCAAACAACTTTGATCGAGTCTTCCCTCCTCTTGTTGTGATCCACAGCCACCTGCAAGCAAATCAGGCTTTAGGTACCCATTGGGTGTTGAGTCCTATTGTGTCAGTTGTACCCTTCGGGATCCAGACTTGCTTAACAACCCTGATTGCCTCAGAGTGGTAGATCTGTCTCCCTGAAACATCGACATACACAACTTTCTTCTTCTTTGCCTGAGAGGAAGATGGTGTATGAGTGCTAGACTTAGGCTTCACAGGAGCCTGAGTTGTTGCCTTTTGGGTTGGCTTCCTGTTCTTCCTAGGTCTGGGTGCAGCAGGTCTTGGGCCTTGTTCTTGATAAGGGCCTTGTTCTCTATTCCCCCTAGGCAAGTGAGGGAATGGAAAACAGTTAAAGGCCTCAGGATGCCAAAACCACGGGGGTGTCATCATGTTTGTTCTTCCCTGTTGGTATTGCCACGCATGATGGTACCCTCACTGACCAGTCTGAGAACTCTTGGCCTGAGTCTTCCTCTGCTTTCGCTGAGGTTTTCCCTGGCCTGAGCTCTCAGGGGCCTCCCTAGGTTGCTTTGTCTTTCCCTTGGGTTTTGGCTTAGCTACCTTGGGGGCAACCCTGACTGTGTCAACAGTTTCCTTGCCCTTATCAGTTTGACGGGCCTGAGTACAACCTTGGGTGCACTCTGGCCTGCCTGAACAAATACCCTCTCAGTGTTGCTCCCTGAAGCAACATGAGATTGACCTTGTGAGGATTTCTTAGGAACATATCCAAGTCCATTTTTCTCATTCCCAAGCATCTGACTGCTATTTATTTCCTCTCTAGCCACTGAGGATTTATTCATTGCTGCAACCTTTTTCTTGAGAGAGTCCTCACTTTTTTTCAGGATTTCATGTCTGGTAAAGAGGTCATCAAACTTACTCTTAAGTACTTTCAGTTCTTCCTTCCTGACCAACTCTTCATCAGCTAGTTCCTTCACAATTTTCTCTCTTGGGAGACGCTCAGCATTGATTAAATCAATCTCCTGAGTTAGTCTCACAATCTGAGCTGATTCTTTAAGATCAGACTGAGTGAGTTGTTCATTCAGGTTTTGAACCTTAGTACTCAATTTCTTGTTCTCCTCTACCAAGAAGACATTAGTTTCCTGAAATCTGGAGAAATCAACCATCAATTGATCCAGGCAGATCTGAAGGTTCATTTCTCTGACTGACTCTGAGCTTAGCTCAGGATTTTGACCAGTGTAAGAACCACATACAGAGTTAGATGTTACCTCAGGTTCCTCCCTTGCCATAAGGCAGACATCATCGTACTCATCATCAGAAAAGAGTTCAGGCGACCTCTCCTCAGGACCATCAGAGTCAGTTGCATCCTCAGCGAGCATGGCTCTCCGGTCAGCAAGTCTCTGGTCTCTCTTAGCCATCCTGTCCTCTCTTTCCCTTGCACTCAGCTTCGAACAATCATACTGATAGTGTCCGCTCTTGTTGTAGTTGTAACATGTTGGTTTCTCATCTTCTCTTTCTCTCCTTGGTTCAGGGTTCCTCCTTGAGTCAGGTTCCCTCTGTCTTGATGAGCTTTCAGTCTTTCCTGAGTGCTTTTCATCATTAGTACGTCTCTGTTCATCTCGACGATCGGGCTTTGGATCTGATTATCCTCTTTCTACGCCACGATCTCTCCTCTAGTCAGTGTTTCTCCTTTTCTCATATCTCCTTGAGCTTTGGTGGGTTCCTTCAGGTTTCCTGTCATGTGAGTCCTGATAAAATTTCTTATAACGACCAAACCTGGAATTGAGCTTATCAAAGCGTCTGGCCATCAGGCTGTACTCTTCAGCAAGCTCTTCCTTGCTCATCTCCATCAGTGACTTTGATGAAGACTCAATAGGTTCAGACCTGGCCTTCAACGCCACGCTTTTCTCAGGAGTTTTCTCCTTTTCTTCCTCTTCTGGCTGAACTTTCTTCTTTCTTTTGTTAAGATCAAATTCCAGTGCCTTTAGCTCTGAAAAAAGTAAAGCAGAAGTTATGTTGCTCATATCCTGAGTATTCTTAAGCATAATTACACTGTTATCCCATCTCTCAGGAAGGGCATTCAGGATCTTTGAAGCAACATCTCTCTTTGGGACATCTTTGTCCAGCATCACCAACTCATTCATCAACTTGATGAATCTTGACTCCATCTGATCGATTGTCTCATCAAGCAACATCTCGAACGCTTCGAACTTCTGAATGGCAATGTTTCTCTTGTTCTCCTTTATCGTCTATGACCCCTCGCACATCCTGGTCAGCTCTTCCCAGACCTCCTTTGCCGTCTTTAAATTCATCAGCCTTGCTGACTCCTCGAAAGGCACCGTATGCAAGATGATATTTCTGGCCACATTATCAAGCCCCATCATCTTGATCTCATCAGTGGTCATATCCTTCCTTTCCTTAGGAATGGGTACACCAATATCAAGTTCATCATATCCTCTACCTCTGGTTTTAGGAACAATGATTTTGATCGGTCCTTCCCTGAGAACATGCGGCATCTGGTCATGGATGGCATCTAGATGTGCTTCTAATCTGAACTTTAAGACCCCTCGAAGTCATGATGATGCAAGTTTTATGAAAAGCAAACTCAGATCTGTTCAGTGACCACCAACAGTTTCTCCTTGAAACTATTAGTATTCAAAGTCAGTGGTCTTTTTGAACCACTGCTCTGATACCACTTGTTGGTCCCGGTACAAGACTGAAGAATACGTGTATGGGGGGGAATACACGTATACCAATTTTTCAAACTTAAAACCTGACTGAGTCCCCTTTACTCAGAATGGTAAAGAACTAGGAGCTGATAACACACCTACTGACTACACTTGGTGCGGGTCATTTGGCTAACTATCAGTTCAAGTTCAGTGCAGAAATGCGTGAGCCCTGATAGTTTAAAGTCTTGTTTAGTTTACTTTCTGAAAGACTTGTTTTACTCAAAACTGAATAGTGATTAGTAGGGCAGTGCTCTTTTTAAAGATCAGGCTGATTGATTCAAGCCTGATAAACCGAATGCAATGAATGAATAAGTTATATAGCAAGCATGCACAATATCAAAGCAATATGAACACAGGGAGTTTAACGTGGTTCAGAGACTCAAGCTCTTACGTCCACGGCCTGATTTAACAGGAAATCCACTCAAGGGATTCTTGTTTTTAACGTGCCAAGGTCCACCAAGACAGCTAACCTCACTGATCTATACAACTCCCCTTACTAACTCACTAACTGACTTACTCCCTACAAACCTAACTTAGGGTTTTGGTTTCAGTTTGGATTCCAACTAGGTTGAGATTATCCTTACAAGGCAAAGCTATGCTAAGGATTGGATAATCTCTCTAAGCTTAAGATAATGCTAGTTCGCTCTTGGAATACAGAATAACTCTCAGTAACTAAGAAACACTTGGGAAATTTAGATGGTTTCGAGTGCTTTTTCTAAGGATGAATGCTTTGAGTGCTTGAGAGCTTGAGTAATTTCTGGCTTGGAAATTTCCCGTGACCTTGAATGGGTTCAAGGCCTTCTGTATTTAAAGGTGATTTGAAAAACTATCCGTTGGAGAGATAGCCTTTCTTGTCAACTATGTAGAGTGGCTTCAAACGGACATATCTTCATGCAGCAGCCGTCCTTGCATGGATTTGGTAGTTGCATTAAATGCACATTAAATGCTTGCCCGTTGAATATGCAGTCTGAAATCAGTCTTCTTGTCAGGTTCCGTAAGTGCGTGTCCTTCCCGGATTGGTCCACGTCATCAGGTTGGTGAGAATGTCAGAACTTATTCCTGAGCTTCAGGCTTGTCTTATTAAGTTCATTTTGTCTTGAGCTCACGGGTCTTGTCCTGACGCTGACATTCCTTTTGCATTGCTTGGCTCTACTCCAAGTCTTCCCAATAACTCAGTTTTATCCTGTTCCCTTCAGGACTGAGTAGTACTGACCTCAGGGTCATACTCTTCATCACTGAGACTTACTCAGCCAGCTTAGGAGACTGCCATAAGTTCAGGATGGTAAAATGTCTTCAGGCTCTGAGTCTTGATTGTCATCAGTAAGTGCTCCTCTTACTGAGTACCTGTGAAATGTAAAATGACTAAGTACAAACCTAACCAAGACTAGCCTGACAAAGCAAATGCAAACATCTTTTCAGGGGCTTTGGGATCTTAATCAAAACTGACGATGTCCCAACACACACCAATAATTTCAACACTAAATTCATATAATATCAATTTGCTGAGAGTTTTAGGAATTTTGGCATCCTACATGATGAAGCAGGATGAGGCTGAGGAACTTGAGGCATACTTCTCGCGCTATAGATGGAGAAGAGCATGATACAAATTAGCAATATATTGAGTATGGCCTAATTCAGTAAAGTCAAAAAATTGTATTTTAACATGAGATGCATTTAATCTTTCTTGGGGGAGGGTTTAAACCTTTTTTTTTCGTAGGGTTTAAACCTTATTCAGAATTGATGTTTGGATTCAAATGGATTTGGACTGCAGCGCGAAGAATCCGGTTTCTTAAAGTTGATGACACCATTTGGGGAACTTCATTTTTTTTTTTTAGATTTCTTTTGTATAACAAGGTAATTAAATTATTTCTTTTCATTGTTGCAGAATACAAATGGTATAAAACAAGTGAGCTTTCTCTAAAGTTGATGTGGGCATAGGGTGCTATTACCTGTCTATTTTGATGTAAAATATTTACATTAGCAACTGAGTTTGTAATGTGGTAATTTTCATGAAAGACTTATGTTTAATACTTAAATTTTAGTGCATATGGAAATATCTATGTGGAGTTTGAAAAAAATGATTTTTTTAGTCTGTTCCTAAAGCAGATCTCTACAAATAATGCAAAAAATAGGTATGGCAGGCTGAATTCTAAAATGGGCACCACTGTGCACCCCATAAAATTGCTATGTCGACCCACTTTATTTTTTTACAAATATATCCTTAAGAGAATATACAAATATACCCTTTGCTACACTAAACACACCCACTTTCCTTTATTAAAATCTTATAAACCTACTCAAAATATTTTTCACTCTTTATCTCTGCATACATATAAAAAAAAAATCTACGCATTATGCAGATATCAAATTATCGAAAGTTTGGAACCATGTTATACTTATTTGATTTTTTCTAAAAAAAAAAAAAACTCTTAATCAAATAATTTGTCCTTCCATTTTGATTTTGGTAGCCAATTATCAGGGATTTGTAAAAGTGGAGCAGCAATAAAAATGAGTAAATCATGAAAGAGATTCAAAAATGAAAATTAGAAAAATCCAAGTGACAATCTACTTATACTGTGAAAGTGTGCAACATCAGGACCGTATTCGAGAAGATAAATAATGGGGATTCAAGAAGTTCATCATTATTAGCCCCTTCTATCGTCGTAATTATTAGACACCGTGGTGCCGAATTTTCGGTCAGGAAAAGGGAGGAGTCAGGTAGTAGAGTCGCTACCGAACAGAAAAAAGTTGAATATCACCAAAAAAATATTTGTTTTACTTGGTCAGGGTTTTTTAAGTAGAGTGGGTGTAAATCTTATATTAGGGTTATAGTGGTAAATTTTAAAAAAGTATACTAAGAAAAATTTAAAAATAATTGAAATAAATGGTGGGTTAAATTAGTAGTTGATTTACTAAGCAATTTTGTGGGTATTAATAGCCGCGCGCTTCTAAAATATACAGGGTTTTGTGTCTATACTCTTAAAATTTATGTTTTGCTTCACTATACTTAATAAATTTACTGGTAAATGAAACAAACAAGTTTCCCGATGAGCACCGGCCATACATCATTTTGTCAAAACTCAAAAGATAAACTCAATGCCCCTACTTTTATTAAGCTAAAAAATTATAGTTCTTATAATACAAAATCATAAATTACGGACCTAGTTAGAACAATTTTCCCTAAATAAAATATCTTATTATTTAACAAGCTATAAAAGAAAAATAGAAGATCGCCTGTGATCCCAAAGTCATATAACTTTATTTTTATTAGAATATTGTTATATATGTACATAGTATCATTGTTTTAAAAAAAAAAATTTTTTAAACAATGATAATATATAAGTAAAACAATGACAATAAATATGCATAACCGGGATAATGTGTACATTACAAATCGTCCAATAATTTTCTGACAAAATAGATTTAGTCTCAAAATTAACTTTTTATCTGATTTAGTCTTAAATTCTCTAATGAAGGCCAATTTTAGTTTGGAATTCCAGATTTGAGATTTATGGAAAGAGTGTTAATGTGGCGTTCTAATAAGTCGTAATTCTTGTATAAATTATGTGTTTCAATTGGTTGTTTTGTAGCAACAATTTAATATTTTGCTTGTAACTGTATGACTTATTTTATTACGGTCTCAATGCTTTGATTGTGTATTATTCTATCATTTTCAGGATATTTAGGAACCTTTTTAATTAAGCTTGAGACGGGTCAAACTTGGAGGTGCGAGTGGGACAAATGGATCGAGTCAAATACAAATATGTAGCGCAACATGTGGTCAAATGTTGAATTCTAGCACATGTTTCATATGTTATGAATATTGCATGTAATAAAGTCGTAGTTAAGTGCTCAACTATCAAGGCTTTAAAGAGTCAAAGATCAAGTCTTATAAATTTCCCACATGTTGATTTAATCATCAAATTGGCTCAAGGATTTAATGGTATTAAAGGTGGCTCCACTATATAAAAGTCAACATTGGACCTATAGAGGAGAGCAACTTTGGAAAGAGACAAACACACAATGTAACACCCCGTCCCGTTTTATATTTTTTTATATTCCTAGAACCCTTATTTTATATTATTATTTTAGTTTCTTTTAATTTTATTATTTTGTGTGCTACTGTGTAATTGAAATATATACCCTTATACAAATTCCCAAATTCGAAGAAAGAAATCGAATCTTTCAAACGGATAAGGGACTACGAGAAATTAAATATTTAAGTTTAAATAAGGATTTCGATCCGTATAATTTATTGATAAAAATACACTAATATAATTCGAATATAGTGAAGTATTAGTTTAATCTTTAAATTGTATTTATTCGTTTTCAAATTAAGTAAAAACCAAACAACCCTTAATGGAATTCTTATCCAGTAAAATGAAATCCCATAAAAATCTCCCTTCTTTAATTATCAGTCGTTTAAATTCTTTTCTTAATTAATTATTTTCCTTATAGTTAATATCCCAGCACAAGATACGGATTTGAAAGAGTCACAAATTACCAGTTAAATTCTAAAAAATAGGAATCCGTATAAATGCCTAACATTCTCTCTCTCCCCTCACTTTACTCTTTCACGCGAAATATCAGTTCCCATTTCTATAAATCCTCTGCCTTCTCTCTACTCACAAAAACCAACTACCTCTCTCTCTTTATTTTCCGGCGAGGGATCGCCGCCGTCTGAGGCCGACGCCGCTCTCCTTCTCTCCGTCGCACAGCCACGGCCCAGCCCGATCGCCGCCCTTTCCTTCTCCCCGTCGTGATGCCTCCCGCTCATGAACCAGGACCGCCGATGTGGCCCCCAGCCTCCTCTCGCGATGCCGTAGTCCTCGCTCAGCACCGTCGTTGCGCCACCACAAAGCAGCGACGCTCGCACCACCGCGAAGCCGCAACGCCTCTCGCCTCCTCCTCTCTCGCTCTCGCTCTTCCCGCGCGTAAAGCAGCGACGCCACCGCCGAAGTAGCGCCGCCGTCGCCTCTTTCTTCTTATTTTTCCAGTAAGGTCTAAATCCCCTTTTCAATTTCATCCCTGTTTAATTTTCGATTAAATTTGCAACTTCGAGTAATTTCGATTTTAATACCGTAACCCCTCTCTTTATTTCTCCTCTTCCGAGATGATGTCGAGCCAAACCCCTACTGCTGGAATTTCTGGAAATCCCGATCGACGCCGTTAGGCTGTACAATTTATTTCCCAAATTCCCGAACGACTCCGTTAGGCCGCCCGTTGACCGCCTCGAACCCGGAGAATGTAAGGTTTCTACCATCGTTTTCTTCTTTATAATCGAGACGATTGTGGAACCGTGTAACAAGAAAATGGAAGATGATGAATGCTTGTGTTGAATCCTTATTTTCTTTCTCCTGTTGTTTTCCAATTCCATTCCTTCCCTGACTGTTGTTTGGGTTGTAACCCTCTTGAACTTTGGATTAGTATTTTAGTAGCAGTGGTTGAATTATGGAGTACTGTTGTGTTGAGTTGTTGTAGTTTTGGGACTTAGTGGACTAGTTTTACTCTTGTGAATGTTTAGTGTCACTGTTTTAGTGGTATGGTGATATTAGCATAGTCCATTAGTATCCTTGTTCTAATGAGTTGGTATTATTATTGGATGATGATTTTCAATTGTTAACACATTTATTTTGAATCCGTAGACAAAGGGAAACTCGTCTTCCCCTCGTACCCCTGCTAGAAAATTAGAAACGAGATAAGTCTTTTAATATCCAAAGCTAGCATCAACTAAAAATAGTTTTCATGGGAAAGATTAATATAATCCTTTGTTTTAGAAGTATTACAACCAACTTTAAAAGTATTACTAATATTAGAAAAGAAGAATACCTTTTTATAAATTATATTAGTTTATAATATAATTTTCTTAGAAAATTCAAAGTCTATTAATAAGTTTAATAAGGGAGTTTTATTTATAAAATATGAATATTTATATTCAAGAATTATTTTGAAATGAGAAATAGGAATCTTAGAAAGAAAAACCTTTTCTTTATTTATTATTAATACTCTTAAGTAATTATTTTTATTCTTTTAAGTTTTTCCAAGAATAATAATAATTATGAATATACTTTTAATTTGATAAAAGGCTTGTGTTAAGGACACCATGGAAATTAGTAAATACACCCCCCTAATACACCTCCTCTTAAAAAGGGGTGTACTTATCAAATAGAAATCCACCTTTGAAAACTTTAGTTTTAAACAGTTTTCAAAAGGCAACAATCTACTCAATCCTCGAGATACAAACGCTTAAACTTTTCAAATTCAAAAGTCGATCTTTTAATCGGATTACTCCTTATTAGGATTCTATACTATTCGGGACACGCACGGAGGACTCGATCATCTGCCTACACATTATTCCCAGGACTCAGAACAATCAGGTGGGTGATGATCGGTTGATTGATCTGCTAATAATAAAGTTGTGCCGGTATTTTCTAAACTCGACCAAATCAATCTAAAACAATTAATCCAACATAAATGTAACACCTATTATATAACTGTTTGAATTATGTGATATAACTATATATGATATATAATGCCTGTTGTTTTGTAAATCGATCATCATTGCATAAGTACCTTATGTTAGCATGAATCAGTTCAGTTGTCAATCAAGTGTTTTTCTCTGTAAAGTTTTGATTGGTGTCAGTTTTATGGAAAGTCAGTAAGTACGGAGTTGGGATCGAGTTTTTAATCCAACCTCCGGGGAGCTGTCGGGGACGCCCTCGGAATGTAGGTTGTTGATTCAAACAGATCTGGTCCCCGGGTCAGCCGACTACGTTGCGCACTGGGAATAAGGCCATTGATGGTTTGCTATTATATTGAGGGATGTTGTGGTTGGATGAAGTGAGTTTGGTGATGATTGGAAGGAGTAAGTTTTGTTGTGGTTGGAAAGAGTAAGTTTGTTGGAAGTGGAATGATCGTACGAATATGGTTTGACAGTTTGTGACAATACGTGAATATGTTTTGGGTTGTGCCCTAATGTGAATCAACTTGTGCTACTTCAATTATATTATGTGAAATATTCCTAATACCAATAAATTATTATATGAACCGTTTCTCCTATGAATATTGTAATCTTGTTTATATGTCAATTGCTTAAATAAATTAAATACTTTATCAATGAGTATTACTTAATATATTTCGGATTTACCAATCCCATGACGTTGCAAATCACCCATACGTGAGAATTCAAATCTCACGCCCCATTTTTACAACCCTTGCAGATTATGATTTCGTGGAGCAAGGACAGTAATAGAGACGACGCTGAGTTCCCCATTTAAATAAAACATTACTGTTAATACTATGCTCTATGTACACATATATGTGTGTGAGATACTTACTAAAATTATTCTACTCATTTCTTCCGCTGCATAAAACTCATCATCTCTCATTTCCGTTATATTTCCTTCAAAAAATTTATAGTTCGTACTTTTGATCACAATAATACTTTGAATCCAATATAATTAATATATTCTGGATTTGGGGCGTTACAAGTGGTATCAGAGCCTAGGTTCAAAACTTTCGGACCAAAACCCAATCATTGTTTTCATCAAACTAAAATTCTCTTTCTTTAATTAATTTTCTTATCATATAAGTATAGATCACTAATTAAATCACTTGAGGGGAAATGTGTCTCCTATTACCGTCAGAAGCTCCTCGAAGTTATGTTCTTATTTTATTGCCTAAAAGTTAATGATATTGCGACAACTTGACTTTTATAACAAAACTCCAATCAAAAGATCGCGAACTCGAAACAATACCTACGAGGTGTAGAAAGACCACGAAATGCCGTTTATATTACTATTGAAATGCAGATAATTAATGAATAATAGAAATAAATATATTTGTGTAAATTTATAAACTTCATAAATAATGTTATATGATTATTTGAACTATGTGCCTTAATTATTTAAATAATGTTTCTGAATAACTAAAATTGTGACTAGGAATTACCTTCCCATATAAGAATCCACCTAAGATAGTTATATCCCGATAATTAGAAGACACTTAGCTAACCTTAGAATCTATAAGTGTGTTATAACCCAGTTCACGAGACTGCGTGCAATGGTAAGAGCCACTCCAATATCCCCAGACGAGACATATTTGACAGTCGTGATTTGTTTTGCCTGAAGGGTTACTGAGTTGTTCTGCATCCTATCACTGTAAGACTACTCGAATGGATAAGAATAGAAGACCCAGTTCAAAGGCCCCACATTCACTTGGAGACATACCTAGAAGAAGTCGACGATGGGTATTTCTGTATGATAGTAGCGATCAGTCAGAGTGATCAAATCCTATTAAATAGTTATCCTTTTGATGTAGTCACAAAGACGTACAACATAGATGTGCCACCCTTTCCTGACATATAGTAGTAGTCGGACGTATGACCGTTTTACTTAGACTATAGCAACGTAGCTCTAACCTGCTCCTTTTGTCGCTCATGGTCCGTATTGATGTGAAGACACGATGCTATAGCATTACTTAGAAGCCTTTTGTATTCTATGACGTAATGTAAAGAGACTGACTTCGTAGAACCAAAACTTTTTAGATATATATATATATACACTTATTATGTGCTCACTGCTTGTCAATGTGTTTTACTTGCTTTATATATATTGACTGTCATATTTTATCTGATTATCACTTAATGACACATCATTGGTTCCTAGTATACTGTGCGAATGTGAGCACTGTACCATTGGGGCCCCGATGCGAAGCGGTAAATTACGTAGCACACGTGTTACAGTGCTAGCGTTGTGTTAACTTGGTTAATCTGGTTATGTTTTTATAACTTTCTCACACCTATACATATCGTAACCATATTATTCTTTTCTCTTCGGAACCACCTTTAGAATGGAACCAGGACGTAGACGTGGATGACCCCGCGTTAACCCCATTCATGTACCAATGGATCCTATAGGACGGAACCCACCTCCTCAGGCTAAACCTGAGCCACCTTAGTAGGCCACGCCAGGAAATGTCTGGAACTACTACGGAAATTGAGGGTCGAATTAGAAGTTTACCCATAATGCTAAGCTATCACTTAGTAGAGTCCGACCTTCACATCCTTAAGATGAAAACCTTTGACATAATCTTAGGCTTTGACTAGTTAACAAAGGACGAAGCGATAATAAAATACGCAGAACATGAGATCGACCTCGAAACCCGTAATGGTTAACGCTTCATATTTCGTGAAATCAAGACCAAGAACGAAACCCGAGTAATATCAGTAATCTAAGCTGCAGCAATATTACGGAAGGAGAAATGCCATGCTTACCTCATCCACATCTCAGCAGGAGAGAAAGACGACAAGTTGCACATCAAGGTGCCAATTGTGGATGGATATCTTGACGTGTTCCCCGAGGAATTAATCGGGTTACCTCCTAATCGTCAGATAGAGTTCTCCATCGACTTGATACCTGGGGCAGCATCAGTATCTAAAACACCTTATCGAATGGCTCCAAAGGAATTGAAAGAACTGAAGGAACAACTGCAATGCTTGCTTGAAAAGAAGTTCATCAGGCCTAATGCATCACCATGGGGAGAACCCGTGTTGTTCGTAAAGAAGAAAGATGGAACTTTCCGTATGTGCATAGACTACCGAGGTATAAATCAACTGACCATTAAGAACAAATATCCTCTTCCGAGGATAGAAGACTTGTTCGACCAGTTGGAAGAATGCTACCGTATTCTCAAAGATCGATCTGAGGTTTGGTTACCACCAGCTAAAGGTCAAGAACGAGGATATTCCGCAGACAACATTCCGAACTCGGTATGGACATTACGAGTTCACCGTGATGCCTTTCAGAGTAACAAACGCTCCGACAATTTTCATGGATATGATAAATAGAGTGTTTCATCCGTACCTGAACCAATTCGTCATCGTCTTGTGTACTCTAAGAGCACAGAGCAACACGAAGAATATCTCAAGGCAGTCTTAAAGATAATGAGATGAGAGAAGTTGTATTCCAAATTCAGCAAGTGTAAATTTTGGATCAACTGCTTATGTATCGATTAGTACTAGAGCATCTCACTCCCTTGTGTATAAGAATTTAAGAAAATTTGGGGATATAAAGTATAGAAGAATAGACCTTAAGTGAAAGTGAACTTTTGAGGAATACAATGAGAACCTAAAGCCGAGTGAATTGATTGGAGATAGACTTAGATGAACATCAAATAGAAACTGAACTGCACGTTCTTAAGTTGAGTAGTTAGGCGTTATTGAAAACGAACTAGTTTTATGCATAGAAGAAATATGAAACATGGGCATAGTTACTTTCTTTTGGGATAACATAAGATTTTAAGCTTAAGTAGAGCCTTTTAAGGTAAAGTGGAATAAGCAAGCTAGATGTGATCTTAGTCTTACGTGTTAAGATTAACATTTATATGTTATGGGAACATTTTAGTTGAAAAGGAAACGACAATTGATTTTAATCTATGAGATACTGATTAGGCGTGAAATTGTTATGTTTTGGTGCCCGATTTGCCCATGTTTTGAGTGTTTTCGATGAGTGCTTGGAGTCAAATGAGTATCATTTTTATAAAATTAGTAATTTGTCTCTTTGGTTTTCATAAATGGATAGAGGGCGAAAATAGGAGTTCGTAGGACTTTGAATCGGCCAAAACGGACTCCCGGTTGAGGAGATATGAAGATTTTACGAACAAGTGTACAGCAGCCGAAACCACTCGAGCAGCTCGAGCGCCAGCGCTCGAGCGTATTGCTCGAATGACCGAAAACTTGCAGAAAAATTTCGCCATTCAACCGGCTCGAGCGGGAGCGCTCGAGCACCTGTTTCATTCGACCTGTATGCTCGAATGGGACCGCTCGAGCGTGTTTTTGCTAGAGCACTTCCATATTTTGGCCTCCGGATGCATTTTTTCGGCCCATTAACTCCCGTTTCGACCCGTGCCTATATATACCTCTTCCAAACACGTTTTGAAGGATACCCGGACTTTTAGAAATCACTTTAGACTTAGTTTTTAGAGAGAGGAAGAGGAGAAGAACGAGCAAGCTTTACTTTTACGTTGTTGAGGTTTTTCATACGAATTCTTAGTTTCTTTTCGTTTCTTAGTTTCTTTTCATTAGCTTGATTACTTTAAACGCTTTGAACGTCGTTTTAGTTAATTAAATTTCAGTTCTTAGAATTATTTTCTTTTAAAACCCTAGTTCATGTTTCTTATTTTCTTCGTTCAATTCATTATGTTTATGTTCGTTGTTTCTTCTATTGCTTTTATTTTTGTTAAAACCATGTCCGGCTAAAACCCTTGCATGCTTAGGGTAGGATGAACTCGTAGAAGTAGGATGTGGGTACGTAATTAGGGTAATTTGTGACGTTAGTTTTAATTCTCTTAATTAATGAATTCATATAATTAATCTTAACTCTACCTTTGAATTTCGTACGAAAGTGTTAGAGAGAGGACGACCGCATCACTCAATAACAATTAGTAGTCTTAACGAGAGGGTTTAGAAGAGGTTAATTCATCTACCGGTTTAGCTATGGAGGACGGCCGCATCACCATTAGTTAAATTAGGGTCTCTTTAATTAAGCACTATCTATTAACTTGTTAGTGGATTAGTGAAGTCGATTGATAGGGTAAAGTATTAGGGTATAAAATCTTGAGCTTTCATTCTACGATCTTTTACTTAGGTTAATTCTTGGTTGTCACGATTACTTTGATTATGTACCTGCTCCGTTAGTATACGTAGGGATTCTTATCCTAAGCATCATCACTCATAATTAGAAAAACACCCTTAGTTAATTCGTTTAATTTGTTCTTTAGATTAAGTAGTTTAATTTAGTTTCAAATTAATAATTTTCAAAAAATCCAAAAACACGTTACTCATATTAACTACGACGCGTACATCTTCAGGGATCTATTCGCATATACACCATCCCTTGGGTTCGATAATACTTGGTCATTATACGTACTTATACTACAGTGAACCCGTCCGCTTGCGGGTGAGCGACTAGTAGAAGTTAGTAAAATCGCTTTAAGTCAATGGCGCCGTTGCCGGGGATAGCGTTATATGCTTTAGAATAGGACTTGTAGATAGCTTAGTAGTTAGTAGTGGGTTATTTATTTTCTGTTTTTATTTTTATTTGTATTCAATCGGCAGTTGCGTTTTGATCCTTCTGCTAGTGTGTCAGGTTTATGAAAACACGTTCACAAGGCAATACGAGCGAAGAGAGAATACCGTTGGACCCTGAGACAATAGCCAGAAGGAACCGAGCCTTCTTAAGAAGGATGAACGCTGCCGACTTAGGAAAGGAACCAATGGATATCAATAATGAGTTGGACGATGCTGCCAACGATTTCAATCAGGCAGTAGACCGAGTTGAAGGCACTGGAGTTAGTGGTAGCCAGAATCAAATTCCATTAGGGGATAGCCAGAGCCTAAACCCGGATACACAAAACGTAGGGAATCCAGCTCAGAACCTTGTCCATAATCCTCATAACAACCCTGCTTACCCACAAAACCCAAATAACCCTTTTAACAACCCAGTATACCAACATTACCCATACCCACCTTATCCTTACCCACCATATCCATATCATCCACCACCAGTCTATAATCAACCACCTGTTTACCAACCACCACCCCAACAAGTACCCGTACCAGCTGCTAATCCTCAACACGTTCCTCAGAACGTAGATCACAATATGGCTATTCGAGGGAGGTTTGCAGCGCAGCCACAGCGGTACTATGATGGAGTGGCTTTACCTCCTGTTGAGGCAAACAACTTCTCGATATCCCCGGGGATTTTAAAGCTGCTTACCGAGAATCAGTTCAAGGGGGTGATCGGGAAGGAGAATCCTCATACACACCTGAGGAGTTTTCTCATGATAGCCTCCACATTTAATTATAATGGCATGTCTGAAGATGCCAAGAGGCTTAGGCTGTTCCCATTCTCATTGACGGGAATAGCCAAGGAGTGGTACGATAATACGCTCCCGCGGGGAGGTATTACCACTTGGGCCGAGCTCGAGCGTCTGTTCCTCGAGCGATTCTACCCTCCATCTAGGACGATCAAGGCTAGAATTGAGATCTCATCCTTTCGCCAGAAGCAAGGAGAGGACCTACGTCAAGCGTGGGAGAGATACTCAAACATGCTGATTGAGTGCCCGCAGCACGGGTACAACGAGGGAGACATTATGGCATTCTTCTATAGTGGTGCCAACAAGGCGGGGCAAGACCATTTAGACGCCTGTGCGGGAGGAGCATTCCTGAATCAAGGCATAGAGAGGTGTAGAGAGATCGTGGACAACATTGTCACGAATGCCGGTGCTTGGGGTGTGGATGCAGATTTTCAGAAGGTGCATCAGGTTGAAGAGGGAGAAGGAACGAGAAGGCTGCTGATGGCCATGATGGAGAAGATCAACAACCTCGAGTTGGGAAAGAGTTTGGGTGGAGAGCATGCAGTAGAGAATGAGAGAGTAGACCAGCCCAGTGGACAGCAAGAGGTAGCCAATTACATGGGAGGTCCGTATTACAACCAGAATGGCTACCAAGGTGGAAACCAGTATGGAAGGCCTTCTTATGGCCAACCATTTGTACTTCCAGGCCCTCAGCCACCTCAAAATCAATGGAGGAACACACAAGGGTATCAAGGAGGCCAGCAGCCTCCTCAAAACACATGGCGAAAAAATGAGAACTTTTCTTATGCTAACCCAAAAGCTGGTGTTACTGTTCCTGCAGGTGTTGATCCGGGGTCTAAACCTCCTAGTGGAGAAGGCGGTGCATCAACCGAGGAGATGTTGAGAGCGATCCTTCAGAAGGTGGAGGAAGGGAGCAAGCGGTTATCATCCTTGGAGTATGATGTGAAGGAGTTGCACAAGAAGGGTGATCAACGTGATCAAGAGCTCCAGAAGATGAACGTTGAGTGGACTAGAACTCAACAAGAGAACAATCGAAGGTTCACTTCTTTAGAGTTCCAGATGAGCCAGATTGCAAAGTCAGTGAATAGAATGCCGGAGGGGAACCCGAAGGAACATTGCAAGGCCATCCAGTTAAGAAGTGGAACCAACTATGAAGGGCCTCAGATGCCTGCTGATTCTGAGACGCCCCAAGTTGAGAAGGGAATTGAAAGTGAAGGGATTGAGAAGCATAAAGATGTGGATGAGTCCCATCAGGACAAAGACCTGGAGGAGGTTGAGAGAGTTCCTAAGTGGAAAAAGGCAAAGGAAGCAAGGGATAAAGTGAAAGAAACAGAAAGAGATGAATGGGGGGTACCCAAATCTGTGATACCCGTCCCGTATCCACAGCGCTTCATGAAAAAGAAGCTTGATGAAAATTTTGCTAAATTTCTTGATGTTTTTAAACAATTGCATATTAATATTCCTTTTTATGATGCTTTGGAACAGATGCCAAATTATGCCAAGTTTCTGAAGGACTTGATCGCAAAGAGACGGCGAGTGGATGAGCCGAAGTTGGTGCAGCTGAACCACGAGGTGAGTGCATTAGTGCACAAGGCGCTTCCACCAAAGCTGAAGGATCCCGGGAGCTTCACCATCCTATGTGACATTGGGAACGGGATCAAGAAGGGAGCGTTGTGCGACCTCGGGGCGAGCATTAATTTGATGCCACTGTCGCTTTTCAAGAAGTTGGAAGGTGTTGAACTTCAACCCACAATGATGACGCTTCAACTTGCCGATCGGTCTATTACCCGACCTCAAGGAGTGGTTGAAGACGTCCTAGTGAGAGTTGGAGATCACATTTTTCCAGCCGACTTTGTAGTGCTAGAGATGGAGGAAGATGAGCACGTTCCATTGATCTTGGGAAGACCGTTCTTAGCTACGGCGGGGATGGTGCTAGACGTAGCAAACGGAAAGATTACGCTGAAGGTTGATGATCAAGAAGTGAAGATCTCCCTATATGAAGCCATGAAGCACCCGAAGGAGGATGAGAGCTTGTATTGCATGGATGCCATTGATCCTCGTGTTGAAGACACACCTTCTATCCCTAATCCTTCTCATATTCATGAATTTTATACTCCTTCACTTGATTATTTGACCCATGAGCAGTATGTTCTTGATTATTTTGATAGGGATGAAGTGAAGAAGTTGAAGGATGAAGAGGTGAAAAGTGTGGACGTGGTCCAGTTAGAAGGGAAAGGAGGAGTTAAGAAGAAAAAGTCCAAACTCAAGAAATTGTTTAGTAAGACTCCTCCAGATAAAGGTGAGAAGGAGTTGAGACCTATACCACTTGAGGTGGGGGAGGAAGCAAAGGACTTCATGATGGAAGGGCATCAAGGAAAGGAATGCAAGAACCACTCTTATGAGAGTAAGGGAGATAAATTTGAGTATGATGTCCCATAAGCTCCTTTGAGCTAGGTCCGGCATGAGGACCTTAAAAATAGTGCTGAATGGGAGGCAACCCATTTTTTATTTGCTTTTGAGTGTTTTTAGTTATTTTCCTTTTATGTTACTAGGATGTTGTTGAGTCGTATGTTTAACCTCGTATTTGAGTAAGTTGCTTGTAGGCTTGTCTCTAAAGGAGTAAAGGTATCAAAGAAGTGGAGATTGAAGGAACCAACTTGAGACAAGGGAATGTGCAAAGCTATTGAGAGAAATTGAATTATTTGGTTGAGGTAACCCACAACCCCAAACTTAGACCTCTAGCAAGGTCGAAGTTTGGGGGGGTGGAGTTTTTTATTTGTTTTATGTTACATTGCACATGCATGCACGCCCTTATCTTTGAGTTGAGTTTGATTGATTATTGGTTTGTTGAGATACTCCTTGGGGTGATTTTGATTTGACTCGCTATTGCATATTTCATGCCTATCAATCATCTTATGCTTGTTGATTGCTATCTTTGAGTATGATTTGATGAGTAGAGTGAGTAGTAAGAGTGAGTTAGAAATTCTTTTGTGTGAGTGTTTGAGTTTGAGCTGATTTGAGAAAGAACTTGTATGCTTGTGAATTTTTCTTTTGAGTACTTGTGTGATGAGAGTGAGAATGCACTAGGACTAGCATGGATGTGAAAGCCATGAGAGTTGAGCCTTACGAGATTTAAATGCATGATTTAATCTCTTCGTTTGTGAGTGAATCGTCACCTTAGAGGATGCCAGAACTTGTGTGTGCTCTTGCTTCTTGATTGTGTCTAGTTTGAAATGCCGAATGTGATCTTAGGCCATCTTTGTTTTTATTGAGTCACTTAGCCAAAAATTTCCCTACCAATGACATTTATCCCTTGTTAGCCCCTTTGAGCCTAAAGCCTATTTTATTTGCTAGCACATATGAACACTATTCCAATTCCTAAGCCTTTTTGTCCCAATTTGAGTGGAGAATAGGAAAGTGTGAATATGAAGGGAGTGAACTGAGTTAAAAAAGGAAAAGGTTGTTTGTTGAGTGAATATGAGAAGAAGGTGTGATGAAGTTTTGAGATGTGGGAAAAAGAGAAAGAAAATTGAGAATGAGCAAAAAGAAAAAAATGAGCTCATGTGTTTGTGCGAAAAAAAAGAGAAAAAAAAGTGATTGAAAAAAAAAAGTGAAAGAGTGAGAAAGAAAAAAATTTGAAGTGTTGAGAGTATGGAGTTGAAAGGGTGTTGATTGAAAATGTTTGAAGTAGTCTGTTCCTAATCTCGAAGTGCCAGAGTTTGATTTTCTATTCTCCATTCATTTGAGTCACTTACCTATAGTGTCATTCCACCTGTCAAAAGAGCCTACATTACAACCTTAAGAAAAGTCCTTTTTGATTCGGCATTGATTTCTAGAGTATGGTCGGAGTTGAGAGCACTTACAAGCCTATGGCTGCCAATTTGTGTGATTGATTGTTTGAGTGAGTCCCTTGATCATTGTTATACACTTGTGAGGGAGTGAAACACATCGTTGAGTGCACATCCATGCTTGATCTTGGTGTTTCTTGTCATTGTTGCATGAGTACGATAAAAGAAAGTGAGTGAGTATACGGGTGATTGACTTTTGAAGCTCGAGTTCATTTGCTTGCATGATTTGATTCGTTGACTCATTTCTAACAATTTCACTTGACTTATTCTTTCGTTGCTTGAGGACAAGCAACATGGTAAGTTTGGAGGGGTTGATTAGGCGTGAAATTGTTATGTTTTGGTGCCCGATTTGCCCATGTTTTGAGTGTTTTAGATGAGTGCTTGGAGTCAAATGAGTATCATTTTTATAAAATTAGTAATTTGTATCTTTGGTTTTCATAGATGGATAGAGGGCGAAAAGAGGAGTTCGTAGGACTTTGAATCGGCCAAAACGGACTCCCGGTTGAGGAGATATGAAGATTTTACGAACAAGTGTACAGCAGCCGAAACCACTCGAGCAGCTCGAGCGCCAGCGCTCGAGCGTATTGCTCGAATGACCGAAAACTTGCAGAAAAATTTCGCCTTTCGACCGGCTCGAGCGGGAGCGCTCGAGCACCTGTTTCATTCGACCTGTATGCTCGAATGGGACCGCTCGAGCGTGTTTTTGCTAGAGCACTTCCATATTTTGGCCTCCGGATGCATTTTTTCGGCCCATTAACTCCCGTTTCGACCCGTGCCTATATATACCTCTTCCAAACACGTTTTGAAGGATACCCGGACTTTTAGAAATCACTTTAGACTTAGTTTTTAGAGAGAGGAAGAGGAGAAGAACGAGCAAGCTTTACTTTTACGTTGTTGAGGTTTTTCATACGAATTCTTAGTTTCTTTTCGTTTCTTAGTTTCTTTTCATTAGCCTGATTACTTTAAACGCTTTGAACGTCGTTTTACTTAATTAAATTTCAGTTCTTAGAATTATTTTCTTTTAAAACCCTAGTTCATGTTTCTTATTTTCTTCGTTCAATTCATTATGTTTATGTTCGTTGTTTCTTCTATTGCTTTTATTTTTGTTAAAACCATGTCCGGCTAAAACCCTTGCATGCTTAGGGTAGGATGAACTCGTAGAAGTAGGATGTGGGTACGTAATTAGGGAAATTTGTGACGTTAGTTTTAATTCTCTTAATTAATGAATTCAAATAATTAATCTTAACTCTACCTTTGAATTTCGTACGAAAGTGTTAGAGAGAGGACGACCGCATCACTCAATAACAATTAGTAGTCTTAACGAGAGGGTTTAGAAGAGGTTAATTCATCTACCGATTTAGCTATGGAGGACGGCCGCATCACCATTAGTTAAATTAGGGTCTCTTTAATTAAGCACTATCTATTAACTTGTTAGTGGATTAGTGAAGTCGATTGATAGGGTAAAGTATTAGGGTATAAAATCTTGAGCTTTCATTCTACGATCTTTTACTTAGGTTAATTCTTGGTTGTCACGATTACTTTGATTATGTACCTGCTCCGTTAGTATACGTAGGGATTCTTATCCTAAGCATCATCACTCATAATTAGAAAAACACCCTTAGTTAATTCGTTTAATTTGTTCTTTAGATTAAGTAGTTTAATTTAGTTTCAAATTAATAATTTTCAAAAAATCCAAAAACACGTTACTCATATTAACTACGACGCGTACATCTTCAGGGATCTATTCGCATATACACCATCCCTTGGGTTCGATAATACTTGGTCATTATACGTACTTATACTACAGTGAACCCGTCCGCTTGCGGGTGAGCGACTAGTAGAAGTTAGTAAAATCGCTTTAAGTCACATAGTAGACTTTGAAGTAGAGGAAAATTGGCAACTATGTAGGAACAAAAATTTGCATGTTTAAAGACTAGAAAACCTTCTAAGTCTTAGATCAGGTAGAGTGACAACAAACTTAGTCGACAAAGAAAACCGAGAAGTTATTTTGGCTTTAACTAATAAGGGACCTTTCAAAAATCAAACCTCCCCACTAAGGTTTACCACCCCTTTTGAACCAGAAGTTTTAGAGTAAGTAGTTAGACAAAACTATTTTGAGTGGAGTAAGATATAGTACCAATTCATCCAAAACCTAGAATAAGATTTGTTATTATACAACAAGGGTAGTTCATTGCCTATGTGTACAATTGCCGAAGCTACATGAACATAATTACCCAATCTAAGATTTAGATACTCAGCTTACACTATTGAAAATTTTCTTATGAAAATAATTACCAAGTGGCAGTACTTTTGATGTCTCTCATAAAACTTTGTGTATAGAAGTACATAGAAAATTATTTCACAAGCCATGTGATGGATTAATACAACACAAGATCATTAGAGATTAATTTCCATGTTGAGATTATTAAGGACGCGTTTCTTAATGTTACACTGATGAAGGAATTTACTTTTGGAAAGAGAGGCAAGTTAAAGTCTTGCTGCATAGGAATGCTGGATATATAGGATAAGATTAGATATGTTGTTTATCGCTTAGTTTTACCATCGAGACATACCATGCAGAAAATGTCTATCACTTTTCTTCAACCACAAAATACTTGAGTATTTTAGTTCATGTAACCTGTAATAGAGACTTAGAAGTAAGTTGTGTTTTTAACTTATGAAGAATTGTTTATGACTATAGTACGGTTGAGATTTATATTCGAGAAATATTTTGGTGTTATAAGTTTGGTTTGTAGAAGAAGAATCCAACTTAGAGATGAGCATATGAGATTTAGTCGAGCAATACCTAGAAGCTGACTTTCGGGGACAAAATTCTGTTAAGGGGGTGAGGATGTAACGCCCCATCCCGTTTTATATTTTTTTATATTCCTAGAACCCTTATTTTATATTATTATATTTGTTTCTTTTAATTTTATTATTTTGTGTGCTACTGTGTAATTTAAATATATACCCTTTTATAAATTCTCAAATTCGAAGAAAGAAATCGAATCTTTCAAACGGATAAGGGACTACGAGAAATTAAATATTTAAGTTTAAATAAGGATTTCGATCCGTATAATTTATTGATAAAATTACACTAATATAATTAGAATATAGTAAAGTATTAGTTTAATCTTTAAATTGTATTTATTCGTTTTCAAATTAAGTAAAAACCAAACAACCCTTAATGGAATTCTTATCCAGTAAAATGAATTCCCATAAAAATCTCCCTTCTTTAATTATCAGCCGTTTAAATTCTCTTCTTAATTAATTATTTCCTTATAGTTAATATCCCAGCACAAGATACGGATTTAAAAGAGTCACAAATTACCAGTTAAATTCTAAAAAATAGGAATCCGTATAAATGCCTAACATTCCCTCTCTCCCCTCACTTTACTCTTTCACGCGAAATATCAGTTCCCTTTTTCTAAAAATCCTCTGCCTTCTCTCTACTCATAAAAACCAACTCTCTCTCTCTTTATTTTCCGGCGAGGGATCGCCGCCGTCTGAGGCCGACGCCGCTCTCCTTCCCTCCATCGCACAGCCACGGCCCAGCCCGATCGCCGCCCTTTCCTTCTCCCCGTCGTGACGCCTCCCGCTCGTGAACCAGGACCGCCGCTGTGGCCCCCAGCCTCCTCTCGCGCCGCCGTAGTCCTCGCTCAGCGCCGTCGTCGCGCCACCACGAAGCAGCGACGCTCGCCCCACCGCAAAGCTGCAACGCCTCTCGCCTCCTCCTCTCTCGCTCTCGTTCTTCCCGATCCCGAAGCAGCGACGCCACCGCCGAAGTAGCGACGCCGCCTCCTCAAGCCACACCGCCGCCATCGCCTCTTTCTTCTTATTTTTCCAGTAAGGTCTAAATCTCCTTTTCAATTTCATCCCTGTTTAATTTTTTATTAAATTTGCAACTTCAATTAATTTCGATTTTAATACCGTAACCCCTCTCTTTGTTTCTCCTCTTCCGAGATGATGCCGAGCCAAACCCCTGCTGCCGAAATTTCTGGAAATCCCGATCGACGCCGTTAGGCTGTTCAATTTATTTTCCGAATTCCCGAACGACGCCGTTAGGCTGCCCGTTGACCGCCTCGAACCCGGAGAACGTAAGGTTTCTACCTTTATTTTCTTCTTTCGTAATTTCCGGAATTATAATCGAGACGATTGTGGAACCGTGTAACAAGAAAATGGAAGATGATGAATGCTTGTGTTGAATCCTTATTTTCTTTCTCCTGTTGTTTTCCAATTCCATTCCTTCCTTAACTGTTGCTTGGGTTGTAACCCTCTTGAACGTTGGATTAGTATTTTAGTAGCAGTGGTTGAATTATGGAGTACTGTTGTGTTGAGTTGTTGTAGTTTTGGGACTTAGTGGACTAGTTTTACTCTTGTGAATGTTTAGTGTCACTATTTTAGTGGTATGGTGATATTAGCATAGTCCATTAGTATCCTTGTTTTAATGAGTTGGTATTATTATTGGATGATGATTTTCAATTGTTAACACATTTATTTTGAATCAGTAGACAAAGGGAAACTCGTCTTCCCCTCGTACCCCTGCTAGAAAATTAGAAACGAGATAAGTCTTTTAATATCCAAAGCTAGCATCAACTAAAAATAGTTTTCTTGGGAAAGATTAATATAATCCTTTGTTTTAGAAGTATTACAGCCAACTTTAAAAGTATTACTAATATTAGAAAAGAAGAATACCTTTTTATAAACTATATTAGTTTATAATATAATTTTCTTAGAAAAGTCAAAGTCTATTAATAAGTTTAATAAGGGAGTTTTATTTATAAAATATGAATATTTATATTCAAGAATTCTTTTGAAATGAGAAATAGGAATCTTAGAAAGAAAAACCTTTTCTTTATTTCTTATTAATACTCTTAAGTAATTATTTTTATTCTTTTAAGTTTTTCCAAGAATAATAATAATTATGAATATACTTTTAATTTGATAAAAGTCTTTTGTTAAGGATACCTTGGAAAATTAGTAAATACACCCCCCTAATACACCTTCTCTTAAAAAGGGGTGTACTTATCAAATAGAAATCAACCTTTGAAAACTTTAGTTTTCAACAGTTTTCTAAAGGCAACAATCTACTCAATCCTCGAGATACAAACGCTTAAACTTTTCAAATTCAAAAGTCGATCTTTTAATCGGATTACTCCTTATTAGGATTCTATACTATTCGGGACACGCACGTGTTGGAGTTATACTTGAAAGTATGCTTTTACTTTGTATAACTCGTGTATCAAACACTCGTTTTATGAGAATAATTCTTTTATCACATTTGCTTTAGTTATGATTGAATGTTGAATTTCTATTGCAAACCGTTCAATATATAGTACATGTTACATTGTAGTTAATGTGGTGATACCCGATCACGGAAGACAACATTAACAGTTTACTTGTAACTAAACCTACATTTTCGCGACCTAGGTGGAATTGAACAATCCGTCGTGAAAGGTCGATGTGTAAGGCCCAGATTGGTCTGTCTTGACTAAGAGATTGCACTAGCACATTTAGTATGTGTTGAAGAGGACCTACATCGAGGATAAATTCTTCTGTTCTGAAAGGTGAAGAATTAGACCTCAGTGGTTGTTGATTTCTTAATCTCGGTCACTTAAATAGGACCGTGTGTGCTTAATGGTTACTGCTTTGATCCATGTTGGGTGAGAATCATTGTGACTTCGAACTTTGTGTCTTGGACAGTAATATTAATCATACGACGGTTGCTAAGATTTAATACGGAGAAACGCGTGCGAGTACGGCTCGCGTGATTAGTCCCCTTGGTGGGCTCAGAAGTTTTATTGTACCAAATCTTGCAAGTGAAGAATTAGTTTTTCGGTACGAATAATAATGTTGAGCTGTCTTTACTCCAAGGTGAAATATATTAATTAATTTAGAGCTATTCAGAAGCTCAATTAATTAATGGACTTGATAATCTTAAACGCGGGAAATAATAACCGGGAGCCCATATTATCGTAATATGGATTAAGATGGATAGTGCAATATTAATTTATTAGTGGTAATAATTAATATTAATGGATTGAATTATATTGGGGCTCAATATTGAAATTCAGAAGTCCATTAGGAGGTCCAATCTTAATTCTCCTTAAAGGCCCCTCAAGTAGCCCATTAAGTAGCCCAATAATGATAAGGTGATTAAAATAAAAAGAAAATATATTGCTGATTTTTCCATGTATTTTTCGAAAATAGTAATTCAAGAAAAGAGAAGATTTTGTTGATTTTCTTGAAAAGATATTATGGAAGATATGTATTCTTGGAATACAAGAATATCTCATATATTCAAGAAGATCCAAATCTAAGGATCTTATTATTGAAATTTTCGAAAATAATTAAGCTTAATAGGAGAGTGAGATTTTTGTGGAATATTTTATTATGGAGAAAAGAATATATGAGATATATTCAAGATTTCTTAGAGACTAAGAAAAGATTTTCTCTTGGCCATAAAATATACAATTTTCGTCCCCCTCACTATTATAAATAGGGGATGATTATTTCATCCCCAAGTACATAATTCCATGTGTTGGAAAAATCAAGAGCATAGATATTTTTCTTTTTCCTTAGTTTATTAAATTACTTGAAAGCATCTCCCACCGGTGATCAAGTGAGGTGAAAGGGAAATACTTGAGAAGGTTTTTGGGTCGATAGAGCGAGATCGTAATTGTCCCGTTTATCCAAAGGCCAATTCTACAAGAGGTACGTTAATCACATATTTACTTGTTTATTCCGCCATAGTTAATATATGAAATTAATTCAACATGCATGATGAAAATTCGTTGTTGGAATTATTACTTGGATTAATTAGGATTAATTCATGCTAGTAATAATTATATTTAAATTCGTATTTAAATTTCATCCCGAATAGATTCCGGGCACCCCTATTTTCCCAACAGCACGGAGGACTCGACCATCTGCCTACACATCATTCCCAGGACTCAGAACAATCAGGTGGGTTATGATCGGTTGATTGATCTGCTAATAATAACGTTGTGCCGGTATTTTCTGAACTCGACCAAATCAATCTAAAACAATTAATCCAACATAAATGTAACACCTATTATATAACTGTTTGAATTATGTGATATAACTATATATGATATATAATGCCTGTTGTTTTGTAAATCGATCACCATTGCATGAGTAAGTACCTTATGTAAGCATGAATCAGTTCAGTTGTCAATCAAGTGTTTTCTCTGTAAAGTTTTGATTGGTGTCGGTTTTATGGAAAGTCAGTAAGTACGGAGTTGGGATCGATTTTTTAATCCAACCTCCGAGGAGTTGTCGGGGATGCCCTCGGAATGTAGGTTGTTGATTCAAACAGATCTGGTCCCCGGGTCAGCCGCCTATGTTGCGCACTGGGAATAAGGCCATTGATGGTTTGCTATTATTTTGAGGGATGTTGTGGTTGGATGAAGTGAGTTTGGTGATGATTGGAAGGAGTAAATTTTGTTGTGGTTGGAAATAGTAATCCCATGACGTTGCAAATCACCCATACGTGAGAATTCAAATTTCACGCCCCATTTTTACAACCCTTGCAGATTATGATTTCGTGGTGCAAGGACAGTAATAGAGACGACGCGGAGTTCCCCGTTTAAATAAAACATTACTGTTAATACTATGCTTTATGTACACATATATGTGTGTGAGATACTTACTAAAATTATTCTACTCATTTCTTCCGCTGCATAAAACTCATCATCTCTCATTTCCGTTATATTTCCTTCAAAAATTTTATAGTTCGTACTTTTAATCACAATAATACTTCGAATCCAATATAATTAATATATTCGGGATTCGGGGCGTTACAGGTGGTATCAGAGCCTATGTTCAAAACTTTCGGACCCAAACCCAAATCATTGTTTTCATCAAACCAAAATTCACTTTCTTTATTTAATTTTCTTATCATATAAGTATAGATCACTAATTGAATCACTTGAGGGGAAATGTGTTTCCTATTGCCGTCAGAAGCTCCTCGAAGGTATGTTCTTATTTTATTGCCTAAAAGTTAATGATATTGCGACAACTTGACTTTCATAAAAAAACTCCAATCAAAAGATTGCGAACTCGAAACAATACCTACGAGGTGTAGAAAGGACCACGAAATGCCGTTTATATTACTATTGAAATGCAGATAATTAATGAATAATAGAAATAAATATATTTGAGTAAATTTATAAACTTCATAAATAATGTTATATGATTATTTGAACTATGTGCCTTAATTATTTAAATAATGTTTCTGAATAACTAAAATTTTGACTAGGAATTTCCTTCCCATATAAGAATCCACCTAAGATAGTTATATCCCGATAATTAGAAGACACTTAGCTAACCTTAGAATCTATAAGTGTGTTATAACCCAGTTCATGAGACTGCGTGCAATGGTAAGAGCCACTCCAATATCCCCAGACGAGACATATTTGACAGTCGTGATTCGTTTTGCCTGAAGGGTTACTGAGTTGTTCTGCATCCTATCACTCTAAGACTACTCGAATGGATAAGAATAGAAGACCCAGTTCAAAGGCCCCACATTCACTTGGAGACATACCTAGAAGAAGTCGACGATGGGTATTTCCGTATGATAGTAGCGATCAGTCAGAGTGATCAAATCCTATTAAATAGTTATCCTTTTGATGTAGTCACAAAGACGTACAACATAGATGTGCCACCCTTTCCTGACATATAGTAGTAGTCGGACGTATGACCGTGTTACTAAGACTATAGCAGCGTAGCTCTACCCCGCTCCTTTTGTCGCTCATGGTCCGTATTGATGTGATGACACGATGCTATAGCATTACTTAGAAGCCTTTTGTATTCTATGACGTAATGTAAAGAGACTGACTTCGTAGAACCAAAACATTTTAGATATATATATATATATATATATATATATATATATATATATATATACTTATTATGTGCTCACTGCTTGTCAATGTGTTTTACTTGCTTTATATATATTGACTGTCATATTTTATATCACTTAATGACACATCACTGGTTCCTTGTATACTGTGTGAATGTGAGCACTGTACCATTGGGGCCCCGATGCGAAGCGGTAAATTACGTACCACACGTATTACAATGCTAGCGTTGTGTTAACTTGGTTAATCTGGTTATGTTTTTATAACTTTCTCACACCTATACATATCGTAACCATATTATTCTTTTCTCTTCGGAACCACCTTTAGAATGGAACCAGGACGAAGACGTGGACAGAACCCACCTCCTCAGGCTAAACCTGAGCCACCTTAGCCGGCCGCGCCAGGAAATGTCTGGAACTACTATGGAAATTGAGGGTCGAATTAGAAGTTTACCCCTAATGCTAAGCGATCACTTAGTAGAGTCCGACCTTCACATCCGTAAGATGAAAACCTTTGATATAATCTTAGGCCTTGACTAGTTAACAAAGGACGAAGCGATAATAAAATACGCAGAACGTGAGATCGACCTCGAAACCCGTAATGGTCAACGCTTCATATTTCGTAAAATCAAGACCAAGAAGGAAACTCGAGTAATATCAACAATCCAAGCTGCAGCAATATTACGGAAGGAGGAATGCCAAGCTTACCTCATCCACATCTCAGCAGGAGAGAAAGACGACAAGTTGCGCATCAAGGTACCAATTGTGGATGGATATCTTGACGTGTTCCCCGAGTAATTAATCGGGTTACCTCCTGATCGACAGATAGAGTTCTCCATCGACTTGATACCTGGGGCAGCACCAGTATCTAAAACACCTTATCGAATGGCTCCAAAGGAATTGGAAGAACTGAAGGAACAACTGCAATGCTTGCTTGAAAAGAAGTTCATCAGGCCTAGTGCATCACCATGGGGAGCACCCGTGTTGTTCGTAAAGAAGAAAGATGGAACTTTCCGTATGTGCATAGACTACCGAGGCCTAAATCAACTGACCATTAAGAACAAATATCCTCTTCCGAGGATAGAAGACTTGTTCGACCAGTTGGAAGAATGCTACCGCATTCTCAAAGATCGATCTGAGGTCTGGTTACCACCAACTAAAGGTCAAGAGCGAGGATATTCCGAAGACAGCATTCCGGACTCGGTATGGACATTACGAGTTCACCGTGATGCCTTTCAGAGTAACAAACGCTCAGACAATTTTCATGGATATGATAAATAGAGTGTTTCATCCGTACCTGGACCAATTCGTCATCGTCTTGTGTACTCTAAGAGCAAAGAGCAACACGAAGAACATCTCAAGGCAGTTTTAAAGACAATGAGACGAGAGAAGTTGTATTCCAAATTCAGCAAGTGTTAATTTTGGATCAACTGCTTATGTATCGATTAGTACTAGAGCATCTCACTCCCTTGTATCTAAGAATTTAAGAAAATTTGGGGATATAAAGTATAGAAGAATAGACCTTAAGTGAAAGTGAACTTTTGAGGAATACAATGAGAACCTAAAGCCGAGTGAATTGATTGGAGATAGACTTGAATGAACATCAAATAGAAACTGAACTGCACGTTCTTAAGTTGAGTAGTTAGGCGTTATTGGAAACGAACTAGTTTTATGCATATGAAGGAATATGAAACATGGACATAGTTACTTTCTTTTGGGATAACATAAGATTTTAAGCTTAAGTAGAGCCTTTTAAGGTAAAGTGGAATGAGCAAGCTAGATGTGATCTTAGTCTTACGTGTTAAGATTAACATTTATATGTTATGGGAACATTTGAAGTAGAGGAAAATTGGCAACTATGTAGGAAGAAAAATTTGCATGTTTAAAGACTAGAAAACCTTCTAAGTCTTAGATCAGGTAGAGTGACAACAAACTTAGTCGACAAAGAAAACCGAGGAGTTATTTTGGCTTTAACTAATGGGGGACCTTTCAAAAATCAAACCTCCCCACTAAGGTTTACCACCCCTTTTGAACCAGAAGTTTTAGAGTAAGTAGTTAGACAAAACTATTTTGAGTGGAGTAAGATATAGTACCAATTCATCCAAAACCTAGAATAAGATTTGTTATTATACAACAAGGGTAGTTCATTGCCTATGTGTACAATTGCCGAAGCTACATGAACATAATTACCCAATCTAAGATTTAGATACTCACCTTACACTATTGAAAATTTTCTTATGAAAATAATTACCAAGTGGCAGTACTTTTGATGTCTCTTATAAAACTTTGTGGATAGAAGTACATGTGATGGATTAAAACAACACAAGATCATTAGAGATTAATTTCCATGTTGAGATTATTAAGGAAGCGTTTCTTAATGTTACACTGATGAAGGAATTTACTTTTGGAAAGAGAGGCAAGTTAAAGTCTTGCTGCATAGGAATGCTGGAAATATAGGATAAGATTAGATATGTTGTTTATCGCTTAGTTTTACCATCGAGACATACCATGCAGAAAATGTCTATCACTTTTCTTCTACCACAAAATACTTGAGTATTTTAGTTCTTGTAACCTGTAATAGAGACTTAGAAGTAAGTTGTGTTTTTAACTTATGACGAATTGTTTATGACTATAGTACGGTTGAGATTTATATTCGAGAAATACTTTGGTGTTATAAGTTTGGGTTGTAGAAGAAGAATCCAAGTTAGAGATGAGCATATGAGATTTAGTCGAGCAATACCTATAAGCTGACTTTCGGGGATGAAATTCTGTTAAGGGGATGAGGATGTAACGCCCCGTCCCGTTTTATATTTTTTTATATTCCTAGAACCCTTATTTTATATTATTATCTTTGTTTCTTTTAATTTTATTATTTTGTGTGCTACTGTGTAATTTAAATATATACCCTTTTATAAATTCTCAAATTCGAAGAAAGAAATCGAATCTTTCAAACGGATAAGGGACTACGAGAAATTAAATATTTAAGTTTAAATAAGGATTTCGATCCGTATAATTTATTGATAAAAGTACACTAATATAATTAGAATATAGTAAAGTATTAGTTTAATCTTTAAATTGTATTTATTCGTTTTCAAATTAAGTAAAAACCAAACAACCCTTTATGGAATTCTTATCCAGTAAAATAAAATCCCATAAAAATCTCCCTTCTTTAATTATCAGCCGTTTAAATTCTCTTCTTAATTAATTATTTTCCTTATAGGCTGCGTTTACTTTGTAAGTAAGGATTGTGTAGATAAAATTAATTTAGTAGGTATGACTAAATTAACCCAGTTATCAGTTGTTTACTTTGAGTAGAATAAAATGTAGAGTTAACTTTAAATTGATGTTTACTTTTTAGGTTTTAGTTAGGATAAAAACTAATGCTAAATTTAAAAAAAAAAACTAAATTAAAAACTAATAAAAGACCTTGGATATGATGAAATGGTCCCAGTCCTAATCCATGGCCGTCTTCGATTATCTTCGCTGACAAACATATGCCAACCAAGCCTAGTCATCAAGGACAAATTTGGACCTCCATTGTTGGAATTGCATCAACACCATTTTTAATTCAGTGAAAGAAATTGCTAAGCTTTTATAATAAAAAATGAGCAACACAGTCGGATTTTTCAATTCGAAGCACAAAAATCCTCTGAACTTCCGATCGGATTTTTCAATTTGAAGCACACAAAATCCTCTGAAACTCCGACTGAATTTTTCAATTCGAAGCACACAAAATCCTCTGAAAATCTGACCGGATTTTTCAATTTGAAGCACATAAATGGATTCCGGCCTTAGTCGCGGTTCTGAGTTCGTCGTCAATCTTTCCTCGCCGGCCGTCTCGCTTCCCCCTTCCCTCCACAACAAAAGACGTGATTGGGGAAATACTAGGGTTAGACGCTTTGAAAAGGACAATTTGAGGACAGAGCCGTAATATGTAAAGTAAAGAAATCGCGAGCTTAAAATAATCCGCCCAAAATGAACGGATTGAAAAAGTGGTTTTTAGAGGAGTTTGTTCCGGGTCGAGCAGTTTACCCGAGTTCATAGTCATACAAAGTAAACATCTGATATAGTCCTATTAAATCTGTAAATGGGCTTTAACATTCAAAGTAAACACTGCCATAGTTAATTTCCCAGCACAAGATACGGATTTGAAAGAGTCACAAATTACCAGTTAAATTCTAAAAAATAGGAATCCGTATAAATGCCTAACATTCTCTCTCTCCCCTCACTTTACTCTTTCACGCGAAATATCAGTTCCCTTTTCTAAAAATCCTCTGCCTTCTCTCTACTCATAAAAACTAACTCTCTCTCTCTCTTTATTTTCCGGCGAGGGATCGCCGCCGTCTGAGGCCGACGCCGCTCTCCTTCCCTCCATCGCACAGCCACGGCCCAGCCCGATCGCCGCCCTTTCCTTCTCCCCGTCGTGACGCCTCCCGCTCGTGAACCAGGACCGCCGCTGTGGCCCCCAGCCTCCTCTCATGCTGCCGTAGTCCTCGCTTAGCACCGTGGTCGCGCCACCACGAAGCAGCGACGCTCGCGCCACCGCCAAGCCGCAACGCCTCTCGCCTCCTCCTCTCTCGCTCTCGCTCTTCCCGCTCGCGAAGCAGCGACGCCACCACTGAAGTACCGCCGCTGCCTCCTCACGCCACAGCGCCGCCGTCGCCTCTTTCTTCTTATTTTTCTAGTAAGGTCTAAATCACCTTTTCAATTTCATCCCTATTTAATTTTCGATTAAATTTGCAACTTCGATTACTTTCAATTTTAATACCGTAACCCCTCTCGTTGTTTCTCCTCTTCCGAGAAGATGCCGAGCCAAACCCCTACTGCCGGAATTTCTAGAAATCCAAATCGACGCCGTTAGGCTGTTCAATTTATTTCCCGAATTCCCGAACGACACCGTTAGTCCGCCCGTTGACCGCATCGAACCCGTAGAACGTAAGGTTTCTACCTTAGTTTTCTTCTTTCGTAATTTCCGGAATTATAATCGAGACGATTGTGGAACCGTGTAACAAGAAAATGGAAGATGATGAATGCTTGTGTTGAATCCTTATTTTCTTTCTCTTGTTGTTTTCCAATTCTATTCCTTCCCTGAGTGTTGTTTGGGTTGTAACCCTCTTGAACTTTGGATTAATATTTTAGTAGCAGTGGTTGAATTAGAGAGTACTGTTTTGTTGAGTTGTTGTAGTTTTGGGACTTAGTGGACTAGTTTTACTCTTGTGAATGTTTAGTGTCACTGTTTTAGTGGTATGGTGATATTAGCATAGTCCATTAGTATCCTTGTTTTAATGAGTTGGTATTATTATTGGATGACGATTTTCAATTGTTAACACATTTATTTTGAATCCGTAGACAAAGGGAAACTCGTCTTCCCCTCGTACCCCTGCTAGAAAATTAGAAACGAGATAATTCTTTTAATATCCAAAGCTAGCATCAACTAAAAATAGTTTTCTTGGGAAAGATTAATATAATCCTTTTGTTTTAGAAGTATTACAGCCAACTTTAGAAAAGAAGAATACCTTTTTATAAACTATATTAGTTTATAATATAATTTTCTTAGAAAAGTCAAAGTCTATTAATAAGTTTAATAAGGGAATTTTATTTATAAAATATGAATATTTATATTCAAGAATTCTTTTGAAATGAGAAATAGGAATCTTAGAAAGAAAAACCTTTTCTTTATTTCTTATTAATACTCTTAAGTAATTATTTTTATTCTTTTAAGTTTTTCCAAGAATAATAATAATTATGAATATACTTTTAATTTGATAAAAGGCTTTTGTTAAGGACATCACATAAATTAGTAAATACACCCCCTAATACACCTCCTCTTAAAAGGGGTGTACTTATCAAATAAAAATCAACCTTTGAAAACTTTAGTTTTCAACAGTTTTCTAAAGGCAACAATCTACTCAATCCTCGAGATACAAACGCTTAAACTTTTCAAATTCAATAGTCGATATTTTAATTGGATTACTCCTTATTAGGATTATATACTATTCGGGACACGCACGGAGGACTCGACCATCTGCCTACACATCATTCCGAGGACTCAGAACAATCAGGTGGGTGATGATCGGTTGATTGATCTGCTAATAAGAACGTTGTGCCGGTATTTTCTGAACTCGACCAAATCAATCTAAAACAATTAATCCAACATAAATGTAACACCTATAATATAACTGTTTGAATTATGTGATATAACTATATATTATATATAATGCCTGTTGTTTTGTAAATCGATCACCATTGCATGAGTAAGTACCTTATGTGAGCATGAATCAGTTCATTTGTCAATCAAGTGTTTTTCTCTGTAAAGTTTTGATTGGTGTCAGTTTTATGGAAAGTCAGTAAGTACGGAGTTGGGATCAAGTTTTTAATCCAACCTCTGGGGAGCTGTCGGGGACGCCCTCGGAATGTAGGTTGTTGATTCAAACAGATCTGGTCCCCGGGTCAGCCGCCTACGTTGCGCACTGGGAATAAGGTCATTGATGGTTTGCTATTATTTTGAGGGATGTTGTGGTTGGATGAAGTGAGTTTGGTGATGATTGGAAGGAGTAAGTTTTGTTGTGGTTGGTGACTTGAAGCGAATTACACTAACTTCTACTAATCGCTTACCCGCAAGCGGACGGGTTCACTGTAGTAAGAGTAAGTATACTGGCCAAGTATTATCGAACCCACGAGATGGAGTGTATGCGAACAGCTCCCTGAAGATCTACGCGTCGTAGTTAATATGAGTGTAATGTTTTTGGATTTTTTGAAGAATTAATTGTGAACTAAAATAAACTAATTAAACTAAAGAGCGAACTAAACAATTTAACTAAGGAGTGTTTTCAAATATGAGATGGTGATGCTCAGGATAGGAATCCCTACGTATACTAACGGAGCGGGTACATAATCAAAATAATTGTGACGCGCGAGAAATAACCTAAGTAAAAGAATGCAAGGTGAAAACTCAAGATTCTAAACCCTAATACTTTACCCTAACACTCGACTTCACTAATCCACTAACAAGTTAATAGATTGTGCTTAATTAATGAGACCCTAATTTAACTAAGGTGATTCGGTCGTCCTCCTTCGCTAAACTGGTAGATGAATTAACCCTTCCTAAACCCTCTAGTTAGGTCTACTCGTTGTTAAAGAGTGATACGGTCGTCCTGTAAAAATATATGTTGGTATGTGTTGATACGCTTGGAAAAAGGTATAAATAAGCTTAGGATCGAATTTGGGCATTTTTGGGCCAATATACGCATCTACTCGTGCACAGCTCGTGCACTTAGTGCACGACGTGACTCCACTCGTGCACAGTGCACGAGTGGCTCGAGCACTTTTCGGCAGCTGTACACATGTTCGTAAAATCTTCATATCTCCTCAACCGGGAGTCCGTTTTGGCCGATTCAAAGTCCTACGAACTCCTCTTTTCACCCTCTATCCATCTATGAAAACTAAAGAGACAAATTCATCAGTTTATAGAAATAATACTCAAATGACTCCAAACACTCATAAAAAATACTCAAAACATGGGCAAATCGGGCACCAAAATATAACAATTTCACGCCTAATCAACCCCCCCAAACTTACCATGTTGCTTGTCCTCAAGCAACGAAATAATAAGTCAAGTGAAATTGTTAGGAATGAGTCAAAAAATCAAATCATGCAAGCAAATGAACTCGAGCTTCAAAGATCAATCACAAGTATACTCACTCACTTTCCTTTCATCATACTCATGCAACAATAACAAGACACACCAAGATCAAGCATGGATGTGCACTCAACGATGTGTTTCGCTCCCTCACAAGTGTATATCAATGATAAAGGGACTCACTCAAACAATCAATCACTCAAATTGGCAGCCATAGGCTTGTAAGCACACTTAACTCCGACCATACTCTAGAAATCAATGCCGAATCAAAAAGGACTTCCTCAAGGTTGTAATGTAGGCTCTTTGGACATGTGGGATAACAATATAGGGTAAAGTGACTAAAGTGAACGGAGAATAGAAAATCAAACTTTGGCACTTCGAGATTAGGAACAAAATACTTCAAACATGTTCAATCAACACCCTTTCAATTCCATACTCTCAATACTTCAATTTTTCTTTCTCACTTTTTTCATTTTTTTTAATCACTTCATTTTTTTTTCTTTTTTCGCACAAACACATGAGCTCATTTTTTTTTCTTTTGCTCATTCTCAATTTTTTTTTCTCTTTTTCCCACATCTCATAACTTCATCACTCCTTCTTCTCATATTCACTCAACAAACAACCTTTTCATTTTTCAACTCAATTCACTCCCTTCACATTCACACTTTCCTATTCTCCACTCAAATTGGGACAAAAAGGCTTAGAAATTGGAATAGTGTTCATAGTTCATATGTGCTAGCAAATAAAATAGGCTTTAGGCTCAAAAGGGCTAACAAGGGATTCAATGTCATTGGTATGGAAATTTTTGGCTAAGTGACTCAATAAAATCAAAGATGGCCTAAGATCCTATTCGGCATATCAAACTAGACACAATCAAGAAGCAAGAGCACACACAAGTTCTAGCATCCTATAAGGTGACGATCCACTCACAAACGAAGAGATTAATTAATGCATCAAAATCTCATAAGGCTCAAATCTCACGGCTTTCACATCCATGCTAGTCCTAGTGAATTCTTACTCTCATCACACAAGTACTCAAAAGAAAAATTTACAAGCATACAAGTTCTATCTCAAATCCACTCTAGCTCAAACACTCACACAAAAGAATCCCTAACTCAAATCCACAAATCACCCTACTCATCAAATCATACTCAAAGATAGCAATCAACAAGCATAAGATGATTGATAGGCATGAAATATGCAATAGCGACTCAGATCAAAATCACCCCAAGGAGCATCTCAAGGCACCACATAACCAAACACACTCAAAGATAAGGGGTGCTCCGGTGCAATGTAACAAGAAACATAAAAAAAACTCAACCCCTCAAACTTTGACCTTGCGAAGTGGTCTAAGTTTGGGGTTGTGGGTTACCTCAACCAAACAATTCAGTTTCTCTCAACAGCGTTGCACACTCCCTTGCTTGAGTTCCTCCCTTTCGAGTACTCCATGATTCCTCTATTCTCTCGAGACAAGCCTACAAAATAAACTCCCAAGTACGAGGTTAAAGCTTACGATTCAACAACACCCTAATAATATAATAAGACACTAAAAACAAATGAAAGCAAATAGAAATGGGTTGCCTCCCATTCGGCGCTATTTTTAAGGTCCTCATGCCGGACCAAGCTCAAAGGAGCTTATGGGACATCATACTCAAATTTACCTCCCTTACTCTCATAAGAGTGGTGGTTGCATTCCTTTCCTTGATGCCCTTCCATCACAAACTTTTTTGTTTTCTTCTCATCCCCAGGTGTTATGGGTCTCAACTCCTTCTCACCTTTATCTGGAGGCGTCTTACCAAACAGTTTCTTGGATTTTGACTTTTTCTTCTTAACTCCTCCTTTTCCTTCCAACTGGATCACGTCCTCACTTCTCACCTCTTCATCCTTCAACTTCTTCACTTTGTCCCTATCAACATAATCAAGAACATAATGCTCATGGGTTAAATTATCAAGTGAAGGATTATAAAATTCATGAATATGAGAAGGATTAGGGATAGGAGGTGTGTCTTCAACACTAGGATCAATGGCATCCATGCAATACAAACTTTCATCCTCCTTCGGGTGCTTCATGGCTTCATATAGGGAAATCTTCACTTCTTGATCATCAACCTTCAATGTAATCTTCCCATTTGCCACGTCTAGCACCATCCCCGCCGTAGCTAAGAACTGTCTTCCCAAGATCAGGGGCACGTGCTCATCTTCCTCCATCTCTAGGACTACAAAGTCGGCTGGAAAAATATGCTCTCCAACTCTTACTAGAACGTCTTCAACCACACCTTGAGGTCGAGTAATAGACCGGTCGGCAAGTTGAAGCGTCATCAAATTAATGCTCGCTCCGAGCTCACACAATGCTCCCTTCTTGATCCCAAGCTCCCAGGATCCTTCAGCTTTGGAGGAAGCGCCTTGTGCACTAATGCACTCACCTCGTGGTTCAACTGTACCAACTTCGGCTCATCCACTCGCCGTCTTTTCGCGATCAAGTCCTTCAGAAACTTTGCGTAGTTGGGCATCTGTTCCAAGGCATCATAAAAAGGAATATTAATATGTAGCTTTTTAAAAACATCAAGGAATTTAGCAAACTTTTCATCAATCTTCTTTTTCATGAAGCGTTGTGGATATGGGACGGGTATCACAGATTTGGGTACCCCCCATTCATCTTTCTCGGTCTCTTTCACTTTCTCCCTTGCTTCCTTTGCCTTCTTCCACTTAGGAACTCTCTCACCCTTCTCAATGTCTTCCTCTTCAAGCTCTATGCTCTGATGAGACTCATCCACATCTTTATGATTCTCAATCCCTTCAATTTCAATCCCCTTCTCAACTCCTACTTCCCCACTCTCATCTCCATATTGGGGCGTCTCAGAATCAGCAGGCATCTGGGGACCTTCATAGTTGGTTCCACTTCTAAGCTGGATCGCCTTGCAATGCTCTTTTGGGTTCCCCTCCGGCATGGAAGGATACTTACCCGGCTCTCTATTCAATGACTTTGCCATCTGGCTCATCTGGAACTCTATAGAAGTGAACCTTTGATTGTTCTCTTGTTGAGTTCTAGTCCACTCAACGTTCATCTTTTGGAGCTCTTGATCACGTTGATCACCCTTTTTATGTAAATCTTTCACATCGTACTCCAAGGATGACAACCTCTTACTTCCTTCCTCCACCTTCTGTAGAATCGCTCTCAACATCTCCTCAGTTGATGCACCGCCTTCTCCACCAGGAGGCTTTGAACCTGGATCAACACCTGCATGAACTGTAATACCAGCTTTTGGGTTAGCATATGAAAAATTCTCATTTTTCCTCCATGTGTTTTGAGGAGGCTGCTGGCTTCCTTGATACCCTTGTGTGTTCCTCCATTGATTTTGAAATGGCGGAGGACCTGGAGGTACAAATGGTTGGCCATAAGAAGGCCTTCCATACTGATTTCCACCTTGGTAGCCATTCTGATTGTAATACGGACCTCCCATGTAATTGGCTACCTCTTGCAGTCCACTTGGTTGGTCTACTCTCTCATCCTCTGCTGCATGCTCTCCAACCAAATTCTTCCCCAACTCGAGGTTGTTAATCTTCTCCATCATGGCCATCAACAGCCTTCTCGTTCCTTCACCTTCTTTCTCCTCCAACTTGCAAACTCTCTGGAACTCAGGATCCTCGTTCCAAGCACCAGCATTCGTGACAATGTTGTCCACGATCTCTCTACATCTCTCTATCCCTTGGTTCAAAAAAGCTCCACTCGCACATGCATCTAAATGGGCTTGGCCAGCCTTGCTGGCTCCACTGTAGAAGAACGCCATAATATCTCCCTCATTGTACCCGTGCTGCGGGCACTCTATCAGCATGTTTGAGTATCTCTCCCACGCTTGACGTAGGTCCTCTCCTTGCTTCTGACGGAAGGAAGAGATCTCAATTCTCGCTTTAATCGTTCTCGATGGAGGGTAGAATCGCTCGAGGAACAGACGCTGGAGCTCGGCCCAAGTGGTAATACCTTCCCGTGGGAGCGTGTTGTCATGCCACTCTTTAGCTATTCCCATAAGTGAGAATGGGAACAGCCTAAGCCTCTTGGCATCTTCAGACATGCCATTGTAATTGAATGTGGAGGCTATCATGAGAAAACTCCTTAGGTGAGTGTGAGGATTCTCCTTCCCGATCATCCCCTTGAACTGATTCTCGGTCAGCAGCTTTAGAATTCCCGGGGAAATCGAGAAGTTATTTGCCTCAACAGGAGGCAATGTCACTCCATCATTGTACTGTTGTGGCTGCGCCGCGAACCTTTCTCGAATGGCCAGATTTTGATCTACGTTCTGAGGAATGTTTTGAGGATTAGCAGCAGGTATGGGTACTGGTTGGGGTGGTGGTTGGTAAACGGGTGGTTGATTGAAAACTGGAGGTGGAGGATACGGGTATGGTGGGTAAGGATAAGGTAGGTATGGGTAGGGTGGATAGGGTAAGTTGTTTTGTGGTAAATTAGGATGTGGGTAAGCAGGGTTGTTCTGAGGATGTTGGACAATGTTATGAGCTGGATTGCCTACGTTTTGTATATCTGGGTTTAGGCTCTGGCTGTCCCCTAACGGAACTTGATTCTGGCTACCACTAACTCCAGTGCTTTCAACTCGGCCCAATTCCTGATTGAATTCATTCGCAGCATCATCCAACTCATTAGAGATGTCCATGGGTTCTTTCCCTCCTCCGGCAGTATTCATTCTTCTCAAGAAAGCTCGGTTCCTTCTGGCTATCATCTCAGGGTCCAACGGTATTCTCTCTTCGCTCGTATTTCCTTGTGAGCGTGTTTTTATATACCTGACACACTAGCAGAAGGATCAAAATGCAACTGCCGAATGAATGAAAATAAAAATAAAAACAGAAATTAAAGCACCCACTACTAACTACTAAGCTATCTACAAGTCCTATTCAAAAAGCATACAACGCCATCCCCGGCAACGGCGTCATTGACTTGAAGCGAATTACACTAACTTCTACTAATCGCTCACCCGCAAGCGGACGGGTTCACTGTAGTAAGAGTAAGTATACTGGCCAAGTATTATCGAACCCACGAGATGGAGTGTATGCGAACAGCTCCCTGAAGATCTACGAATCGTAGTTAATATGAGTGTAATGTTTTTGGATTTTTTGAAGAATTAATTATGAACTAAAATAAACTAACTAAACTAAAGAGCGAACTAAACAATTTAACTAAGAAGTGTTTTCAAATATGAGATGGTGATGCTCAGGATAGGAATCCCTACGTATACTAACGGAGCGGGTACATAATCAAAATAACTGTGACGCGCGAGAAATAACCTAAGTAAAAGAATGCAAGGTGAAAGCTCAAGATTCTAAACCCTAATACTTTACCCTAACACTCGACTTCACTAATCCACTAACAAGTTAATAGATTGTGCTTAATTAATGAGACCCTAATTTAACTAAGGTGATGCGGTCGTCCTCCTTCGCTAAACTGGTAGATGAATTAACCCTTCCTAAACCCTCTAGTTAAGTCTACTCGTTGTTAAAGAGTGATACGGTCGTCCTCTCTCTAACACTTTTCGAACGAAATTCAAAAGCAAAGTTAAGATTAATTTTAAGCATTCATTAATTAAGAGAATTAAAACCTAACGTCACAAGTTACCCTAATTACGTACCCACAACCTACTTCTACGAGTTCATCCTACCCCAAGCATACAAGGGTTTTAGCTTGACATGGTTGTTTGAATAATAAAATCAATCACAAGAACAAAAATCATATGCATAATTAAATTAACGAAAGAAATCAAGAACATAAACGAAAGAACAAATTAAAATCTCTAAAGAAATATATATAAATCTGAAAAACTAGGTTTAATCGTCTCAAAGAGTAAAGAAAGAAAGAATTAATCTAATACGTTCAAAAGAAATACTAAAACGAAGAATTCGTAAATTAAAATCTCGATTACAACGTATAAAACTCTTCCAATCTCTTTCCCAAGCTTTCTCCTCGCTAAAAATATGTGTTGGTATGTGTTGATACGCTTGGAAAAAGGTATAAATAGGCTTGGGTTCGAATTTGGGCACATTTGGGCAAAAATACGCATCTACTCGTGCACAGCTCGTGCACTTAGTGCACGACCTGATTCCACTCGTGCACAGTGCACGAGTGGTCGTGCACTCAGTGCACGACCAATTGAGCTCGAGCACTTTTCGGCAGTTGTACACATGTTCGTAAAATCTTCATATCTCCTCAACCGGGAGTCCGTTTTGGCCGATTCAAAGTCCAACGAACTCCTCTTTTCACCCTCTATCCATCTATGAAAACTAAAGAGACAAATTCATCAGTTTATAGAAATGATACTCAAATGACTCCAAACACTCATAAAAAATACTCAAAACATGGGCAAATCGGGCACCAAAATATAACAATTTCATGCCTAATCAGTTGGAAAGAGTAAGTTTGTTGGAAGTGGAATGATCGTACGAATATGGTTTGACAGTTTGTGACAATACGTGAATATGTTTTGGGCTGTGCCCTAATGTGAATCAACTTGTGCTACTTCAATTATATTATGTGAAATATTCCTAATACCAATAAATTATTATATGAACCGTTTCTCCTATGAATATTGTAATCTTGTTTATATGTCAACTGCTTAAATAAATTAAATACTTTATCAATGAGTATTATTTAATATATTTCGGATTTACCAATCCCATGATGTTGCAAATCACCCATACGTGAGAATTCAAATCTCACGCCCCATTTTTACAACCCTTGTAGATTATGATTTCGTGGAGCAAGGACAGTAATAGAGACGATGCAGAGTTCCCCGTTTAAATAAAACATTACTGGTAATAATATGCTTTATATACACATATATGTGTGTGAGATACTTACTAAAATTATTCTACTCATTTCTTCCGCTGCATAAAACTCATCATCTCTCATTTCCGTTATATTTCCTTCAAAAAATTTATAGTTCGTACTTTTGATCAAATAATACTTCGAATCCAATATAATTAATATATTCTGGATTCGGGGCGTTACACACAATAATTGTAGCTATGTTTAGCTCCATTTCTTTGTTATTTCACTTAGCCATGTTTAGTGGCTAAGTTTTCTTTCTAGTTCTAGGAATTGTGGAACCCTAAAATGTTTTAGTCACTTTTATCTAGTTATGATTTTCCTTCTTAATCTCGATTTCTTCGCTATTTGTTTGTATGCTATGCATGTTCAATTAATTAATTTATTTGGTTTGGCCACCCGAGTTTGTTAGTTAATTGATTCTAGCTAAATTACACTTTATAATCTGTAATTGGAGTAGAAAATAGGGCAGAACACCCTAGGGATAGCGAAGTCTAGATTGTATGATTCGGACGTTCCGCTTTCATAGTCTAGTTTATCCTTTTGGTTCGTTAATGCATTCAATAAATTGAACCTCGAATACATATTTTGGGGTTATTTATTTGAATAGGTTAATTGGGGGTCGTACCTACCGATTAATAAACTTAAGAAATATTTTGAACTAGTTTGGTCGTACCACTGGTTTAGGGACAAGATTCGAGTAGAGTTTGGAATTTCATGTACTTTTGATTGAGTTGATTAAATTATTTAGGCGGAAACAATCCAAGAACTAGACTATTCTCTTATTTCATTCTCTCTTTTATTTTATTATTTTATAAGTTATACAACAAATCCAACCCCCTCCCCCCCCTCCTTTACTGCTTTTAATACACTAAATTATTCAAATAAATTACATTGTTCCTTGTGGGTTCGACCCTTACTTATTCTACTATACTAGTGGATTAGTCAAGGTAAACTAATATATTAATTTGGTGCGCCGACGACAGCACATCACGTCCACATGTGCTAATTATATTCGATTTTTTCTTTTCTTTTACGATTTTTAAATATACATGATGTGTAGTAAAATTGTACAAGAAAAGGAAAAAAAATCAAATATAAGTAGCAGACATAAACATCAAATTAGTACTCTTGCTGAAAATCACCAAATTCAAACTTCAAACTGGGATTAAAGTTGGATCCTATAAGAGGAATTAGAACTAAATCTAATAAAATGTTAAATTTGGGACCAAACAATTTTTTTGTTAGAAAGTTATGGGGCGGTTGGTAATTTAACTCATGTACAAATGTAATACTGGTATTTGAAAAAAATCAAGTTCACATAAATTCAAATTTACAAAAAAAATTGTTACAAAAAAGTTTAAAATAGACCAGTGCATCGCACGGGCAAAGGATTAGTGTAAAGATAGATGTGGAATGTCCAAATAAAACAAGTATAAAAATAATTGTGGGATGAAGGGAATATTAAAATTTTCTTTAACAAAGAAAAAAATTATTACAACAACCCCTTGCATCGCACGTGCAGAAATCTAGTAAACAAATGAAAAAGAACCTTTTTGGGAAGTATTATGATTCTTTTACTTTAAAAGTGATACAAGTCAATTTATTTAGTAATACTAATAATAGAATATATATATTTATATATATTTATACTAATTTAATATTTTATTATCCAAGTTTTATTTAAAAACAAATAATATTAATGAAGGCAATTTTATTTACAAAATATAAATTAAATTCAATAGTTTTTTTAAATTAAGAACTAGAAATTTGAGAAAGTAAGACTTTAAATTGGGACTTTCATAATATTAATATTATTTAAATAAGTTTCTTATTCTTGTAATTATTTTTTGGAAAATATTAGATGAATATACTTTTAAGTTATAAAAACTTTTATTTATAAAAGGATGAGAAAATTAAAAGAGTGTTTATAAAAATCAAAATAGCCTTACCACACAGAATTTAGTAAGTACACCTACCAATACACAACCTTTTAGAAGTTGTGTATTTACCAAAATAGGGTGTGACCTTTGAAAATAAGTCTATTCAATAGGTTTATAAGACAACGAGATTTACATTTACGTAACACGAAATTCTAGGCATTTCCGATAATCCAAGAGTAAATTATTAATCAAGTGATTTCGTACTAGGTCTATGTGCTAGACGGGATACGCACGAGGGGTCTGACAATTTGTGTATGTATCACTCTGGGGACGTCTCTACAACACGAGTTATCTACCAAAAGAATTTCAAAGACAGTTCTAACTTATCTATAAAGTTAAAAAGTGTGTGATTGATATGCTATTAATATATTATGTTGACATACTCTGAACTCCACTAACCCAAACAAAAATAAATTATCCAACATAAATGTATATCTATTATATAAGTGTGTGAATTATATAAATCAAAATATATCTATATATATATCTTATATGAATTGTTTGCGTTTATTTGATTATATAAATTGATCACGACTGCATGATAATAAGAACACTTTGTGAGCATGAATCCATTTAAGTACGAATTATGTAAATTCTCCCCACAATTTGAAATGACGATTTTATGAGAAAGAGGAAAGTTAGTAAGTATGGATTGATGGATTGGATTTTATACATATATCTGACCTTCGGGGAGCATATTGTTGGGAGCCCCTGGGTAAAAGGTTACTGATCAAACAAATCTTGCCCCCGGGTCAGAACCCGTTGCGCACTGTGAATAAGATCATTGATGGTTTGCGGAATGTTATTATGACAGAAAGTGGAATGAGTAAGGATTTTGGAAGTGGAATGAGTCAGAATCGTACGGGAACATTCGGGGAGATTTACAATATGTGAAAATGATTTTTGGCAGATTTGGCTGATATGCGAAAATGATTTTAGGCAGTGCCCCTAACGTTAACCAACTTGTGATATTTCAGTTATATTATGTGAAATGTATAATAACCAATTAATTTTTACGTGAACATGTTACTTATGTGATATGTATTACTCATGTTCATATGCAAATTTGCTTAAATAAATTAAATACTTTATTATTTAATACATATTTAATATACTTCAGTTTTACCAATCCAATGACGTTGCAAATCATCCATACGTGAGAATTCAATTCTCACGCCCCCCTTTTACAATCCTACAGGAACGACACAGAGTTCCCTGCTTAAATAAACTTTTATTATTAATAATATGTCATCTTTAAAATAAATGTTATCGTTACTACTTTTCAAACGATATAATTCCTATGTATTTCATAAACTAAAACTCTGTATGTACTTTCATAAAATACTAGACTATATGTGTGTGTGTGTGTGTGTGGGAGAGAAAGAGATATGCTAATTTATTTTTTTGTGTGTGTGTGTGGGGGGGGGGGGGGGGGGGAGAGAGATATGTGTGTGTGTGGGAGAGAGAGATATAGTTCGGGCTTTTAGTCACAAGTGGTACCTCAAATCTGATATGTTTAATTTATTTGGATTCGGGGCGTTACAGTGTTCATATATCAACTTCAAAAACTTTTGTTTTATAGTCAGTATATATGATATAATATGAAGAAAATAATAATATAATCCATAATTAAGATTAAAATTAGATTTAGATATATAATAATCCAAATTAGAATTTGTTAAGTATTATGCATAACATAATTTACATGAAGATTTTGAGGATTGAGTTAGGTATGCACTCAAAATTTATTTAAATTTAAGTATGCAATCAAATTTCTAATTTTTTTTATTTAGAATTAGTAGCAAATCGGATTAAAAAAAAGATTTAGAGGTGTGATTGAGACACTTGAGAATTATTTTTAGGATTACTTTTGGGCAAGTCAACTATGATCCTCCTTTTTTTAGGATATGAGGGTAGAGCATGGTTCGGTAATCGAATCGAAAAGTCATAACCAATAAACCATATTATATTTAAAATTAACCGATGTTGTGACCGTTTTCGATTGGAGGTCGGCACCGACCTCCCCAGGGAAGGCCATGTATTTACACCCGACCGGGAGGCGTCAAAGAGAGGTTTTAGGAGTCTCCGACCTGGAACGCACCCGACCTCCCAGCAACCTCTTCCGACCTCGTCGGACCTAGATTTTAGATGAGTGATCCATATCGTCGCAATCACCAGCCTCATCCGTGAGGCCGGAGAACGCTATCTCCAATTCCGACCTGACCCAAAGTCCCCGCCACGGGGATCCAGGCTCACGTCACCCCCATCCGATCTCCGACCTCTCCATTTAAGAAGATTCCGAGGGCACGTGACAGAATCAGGCAGAAGGCAAAGAGCCGCCTCCGTACGAAGTGATAAAAAGAATATTTTCTCCAAATAAGGAAATAACACAGATAATCGTTCTTTAGGGACGCGTGTCGACGAGCCAATGGCCGGTCCTCTGCAGGCAAGGACAGTCGGGCACTCGCGCACCTCCAGGGATCACACCCAATTAATGCAGTTGTCCCTCATGGAGGTCGGAAATGACATAAATATCCCCATAGAAGAAACCTATAGATAGGACCACTCTTGTACCAAGAATAACAACTATTCATTATATACAAAAAGCTACTAAAGCATTCAAGTCCAGGGAAAAAACACCTCTGGCAATTCTTGGTGTTCTTGCATTCATATCATCATCATCATCACTCATTATTTCTTGCATTTAGGGAGCATTCAATCCATCTTTTCTTTGATGTTTTTATCGAAACCACATTAAATAATCATCAAATCCCAACATATATTTTTAGATAAACAACAACCGATACCGAACCGAAATTTCTTATAATGAAAATACCGAAATTGAAAATTTCAGTTCGATTTTGATAAATAACTGATAAATTGAACCATATTTTTACACTTGAAACTTGTTAACAACTCAAGCCCATATATATTAGTAGATTGCAACCAAAATAAATAACACACAATAAAAAATTCAAAATAACGAAAAGAAGACAACCACATTGAAATATCAAAATACTCATAAATTCATAATCTATTCACAGTCTGTCCAGCAACAGTGTAACACAAGCAAAACAAACATTATCCAACAATACAAATAAAATAAACATTGTCTAGAAACATAACCAAAAGAGACGACGACAACAAATTTGGAAATGAGTAAATGTAACTAGAGTTATAAGATACTTATATAAATAAAAGTTAGGTATTATTGATTACTTCTTGGGGTATTCCTGATTACTGTTTGTGATATTATTGTCTAAAAACATAGTACACATCTAATTGTGTGTATTTTTGCAATTGGGGTATTACTGATTACTTTTTGAAGTATTACTTGGCTATTAATTAGAGTTTTTTTTTTTTCAAAATTTAAGTGTATACCATTCATTTGGGTGCACACAAGAATCACTCATAAATTAATGAGATTGGAGAGAACAACTATATTTGTTTTATGCAAAAATTTGCAAATATTTAGTAAAAAAAAAAAATTGGTACTATTTAAAAAGACACTTAATTTGCATGATGCACGTGTACAAAACTTTGTCCATTGGTTAACGTTTTGCTGAGATTTTTTTTCACGTGCCCTTGTAGATCTATTTGACAATTTTTATTAATATTTTGTCCGATGAAATAGTACTTCTTATTTTGCACATTTCCTTGCTGGATAATTTGTTTAGGAAATAAATATTTATTGTGTGCATATCCTTATATATCAACATGTATTTTTCTTTCTTTGACATTTAGTTTTTACATATTCTTATACATTTACTAGATGAGTGCCCGCGTATTACGCGGGGCTTTTGTAAAAATAAATTATATATATGTTATATATATATTAAAATACATTTGTTCGCTGTAAAATAATACTCTCTCCATCCATAAAAAATAGGCTTGTTACTTTTTGCACGGTTATTAAGAAAGTTGATATAATATGTAAAAAATAAGATTATTGTGTCACATCAAGTACAAAATAAATTATTTTAAAAATATTATGTGTGTATGTTGAAAAGTGTAGATAAAGTTTATTGTTTTCATTTTAGGTAACAAGACTATTTTTCGTGGACGGCCCAATAAGGCAACCAAGCTTATATTTTGTGGACGGAAGAAGTATAATTATATTATATAATAATACATTCAAATAATATGTATTTATAAAATTATGGAAAAACTTTTTAATTCACGATTTTTAGACTCAATCTCAATTTAATTATAATTTTTAATATTCTTATAAAAAATTACGTAATTTTTTGTTTTAATTTAGTATACATTTTAAAATTATAACATAATTTTCTCAATTATTGCCTCCCCAAAACGATTTCCTCAATGTAGAGAGATTTTCAATTCAAGCATTAATACACTCTCATTCATCTATTATTTTCTTCTTCTAAAAGTGCAAGTCAAATATCAAATTAAACAACTAAAGGTGTAGTGAATTTTCATAAATTTATTGAAAGTTGTAATTAAATTATCACGATTTATATTTAACCCTAAATTTATTAATATTTTTTTGATTTAATATTTAAAGTTTACTTTTCAAAATATCTAAAATCTATAAGTTATTTAAATAATATATGTTACAATATAAATATGCAGTTCATTGCATGTATAAAATATGTAATTAATATATATGTCATTTAAATTATATAACAAATAAATTCAAGCATTTTCAAAATAAAAAATAAAAAAAACATTAAAAATTATTAGTAGGTTTTAATACAACTTTTAATTTTAATAAAATAAACATTATGTTAAATAAAATTGATATTCAAAATATAAAGATTTATAGATGTGTGCAAGGTTTAAATTCATGTGATTGCATTTCAACAAAAACATAGTATCACATATTAAACAAAATTAAGTTAAAAACGAAATGATATATCAAGTTTGATTTAAGATAAAAAAGGATGAATAAATATAATTTTGGTTTACTATATTTTCTAGAAAATAATAGTTTATCAATTAAATGTTATATTTAAGATAATTATATTTTTTTAATAATTAATATTTAATCGAAATTAAAATAATTTAATATACTTAATTATATTTTTTATTTTTTCACAAATCAAGATTTTCTAAAAATGAAATCCTCAAATATAGTGAAACAATAAAAATAACTCAATTAAACATTAAAATTCAAATAATTAGAGTTTTTTAAATTTATTTAATCAATTAAGTACGTAATAATATGTAGAATTAAATATACTTAAGTTACCTAGTTGAATTACTAATACATTAACATTTTTTTAATATACGATATCCTAAATATAGTTAAATAAAATATAATTTAGTATAGTTATAATAAAATTTATAATATACTTTTGTAAACTCAAGTTATATACAATAATATTCAAAGTTTAAACATATTCATTACATGGTTTAATTGGTAACTTTTATGAATATTGCTTATGAGGTACAGGGTTCAAATCCTTTATGAGTACAATGTTTTTTGTTAGACTCCTTATTGTATAATAAGACCTCATGGATGATACATATGATTTATAAAATTGGCATGTATGGCTTCCACACACATAAGCATGAAAAACTTCCTATTATTATAATAAGATGTGGCATATAGATGGAAAATGATATGTAAATTATTTTCTCTAAAAATTTCTCAAAATGACACATAAGCAAATTGAATGAGAGAATGACACATGGACAGTTAGAACTCCCTTTTAGTAATATAAGGGATTCGAGAGATTTTATTTATTACTCTTATCCGTCTATATTAATTATGCTCAATTTTTTTTTTTGGACTGTCCAATTTCATTATGCTCATTATTTTTAAAAAATAATATTATTCACAATACTTTATCTTCACCTTCCAAGTTTCAACCATTGAATTT